>CM040742.1:34145681-36958181 GCA_022829145.1 Albula goreensis
GCCATGGATTCATTAAAATAAGGGAGGGAGAGAGGGAGGGAAAAAAAAGTGTAGACCCAGACAGATGAGCTGTCTCCAGTTGGACTTCTTTCCATCTTCCCCATCTGTTCACCACAGTTTTAATTAAATCTACTGAGATTGTTTTTTCTTTAAAAAAAAAAAAACGCTTTTTCCTCCTAAACCGACGAGCAGTCCTGTGCCAATGTCCACTCATCCCCGCTCCTCACTGCCAGCTGCTAATGAGGAGAGCCAGAGAGGCTTGCCAGCCATCATGGGTTGTTAATGAGGAGGATTCTGTAAAGGCCTTGGCCTCGGCTTCCCCATCCACCACCTCGCTCCCACTACCACACACACATACACGCATGCGTACTTGCGCACATGCACAAATGCCATGTGTTCACGCACACACCCACGCACACGTTACACGCGCACCATGCACACATACATACACGTTCACGTGTGCTACCCATCTCATTGCAAAACAAACTAATGAAGAATTCCACTTGTGGTTTAGCCTTCTTAATGGAAATGACAGGCCTCAAATAACCTCTAAGCATCCAGGAAAGATGCTTGTCTGTCAGATCACAAGCGCTGCTGGGCTGGCACCTGACACTTTTAATACCATAATGGCTTTCGCACGCATTCTTTGTGAATACTGTCATCCAGAAATATCATGCCTTCCCCTTCATTGGCTCAGGGGATGCCTGGAGAAGCTATTAGGTTTTGTGATGGGAATGACAGGTAACCGCAGGCCTGTCAGCCTCGTTTCTGCTGTCAGCACATCTCCTACCACCCACCCCCCTCCCCACCTCCCCATTAGAGCCGTATCATCGTGACTTCACAAATAACTGCCTGTAATCTACTCACAGACTTTGTATCCATCCTATCTAAACACAAGACTTAAAAGGCTCTCTGTGATGGGGGGCCCCACTTTTTTTTTTTTTTTTTTTTTGGCACCTGCCTGGGATCCGTTTCATGCCATCTTTTCAAAGTTATTTCTCAGACAGCAAGCAGATGAATTACTGTTGGATTCATCAGTGAGCTCACTGCACTCTTCACTACCCACGACGTGCCAGTCATAGCAAAAAAGGGGGTTGTTTTATGTCTTGCCGCCTGCTTAACTCTGAAGTTAACACTTCATTTACACGGTGGTGGAGTGCCTCTCACTAAGATTCATGCAAACTGTTTAACAGTTTATAATTGCTGACTAAATAAGCGGAGGCTTGCCTTGTGACACCTTAGATTAGAAGATTCTCTAACCCTTGGGCTGTTGCCACACCTTGAGCTGTGAGTGACAAACAGCAGACATTTTGCCACCAGCCATTTTCACTTGTTAAAGAGTGGGTGCGTAACTCTGCATATTGTCCTTGTAGGATGGAGACCTGACATCTCTCCTTTTTTGTGCTAATGACAGTTGAATCTTTATTTGTGGTAACACAGTTCAGGCATTTCAGATAACTTCAGTTAAAAAGAAAATGGTATAATTAAGAATCTCCAGCCTTCTCTAAATTAAAGTGCCAGACATTCTGTCCTTTACTGACTGGGCAGATCTCACTGCCACAGAACTTGTAAGATGCGTAATAATTACTCACCGCAGTAGTGATAAATATTGAAACTGTCAGAGCAGGGGGTGAATGTATCACCATGAAGTGACAATAAAAGAAAACTGTTCTCATCATCATCATGACTGCAGCCTGGAGGCTCACATTCCACCACACATGATTTTAACTGAGATTATTTACGAATGCGGTTTTAAAGAAACTTCAGCCGGCTGCTAATTTAAATAGTTTCCCAGTGTAAAACACAGGACCTCTCTTTTTTTAAATTGCTCCGGCAGGTCTGCACAGCAAGACTGCTTATGAATTCAGTCCACTGTTTGCAAATGTAAATCATAGACACAGTGTACAGCCAGTCTTTCTACTGAATAAGAACCCCTGGGTTTTCACTCAATCAGACTTGCAAGCAAAAAACAGCATTTTCAATACATGGTCTGTTTATTTTTCTATTCAATTGGAGAAAGAAATACTTTTCTGGCATGTGTAATGAAAATGTGTGTGTGTGTGTGTGTGTGTGTGTGTGTGTGTGTGTGTGTGTGTGTGTGTGTGTGTGTGTGTGTGTGTGTGTGTGTGTGTGTGTGTGTGTGTACAATTAACCAAATGTATGCTGAAGTTTTGTTTAAAAATGTCATCCTTCATAACCCCTCCATCATTTGTGATCACTTCTTTAATACAAGCAGGTTATGTTTTGTCGATCTTTTTCAAAATGTAGCTGCATAGAGGTTTTTGACTCTACTTAGAGGGCTTTCCATGGAAACAGCTACAGTCCTGCCAAGACATCTCTCTGAAAGCCCATGCCTTAAACCTCAGAAAAAAAACCCTCTTTTTTGGAATATGAATTGAGGCACTTAACCACAAACATTTTGTGCTATTGAGAATTATTATGGGTTTGTGTTTCTCGTGATAATTTTACATTGGCCTGAAGGCAAGACGTTCCTCACTGGAATAGCTTTTTTTAAAGCAAATTAAAGCATCTGTTTGGATTGAAACCTTAGATTTAGTGTTTTGTCTGTTTCTAGAGATTATGCTAGCAATTAGCTAAAACATGTTTAAGTCAATGAGTAAAAGCAGCTTGTTTTCTATAGACAAAAGACCATTCAGTGTCACAAGAAGGATTTAATGGTTATTCCAAGCATGTTTTCTTAACTCTTTTAACCCCCCATTTGCTACAAAATTCAGTTTTAGTGTTTTAAAAATGTGGTCATGTTTGGGCTGTGATTCCTTTGCAGCTCAAAGCTAGGCTCATCACTGTCCTTCATGACTCAGTCATTACTGTCATTAATGAGCTCTATCTGACCAAATCTGCTCTTACCCCTTAAAAAATCACCTCTTATTCCCAGGTGGCAAGTGTTCTTGTGATGGAAAACATGAGCTTTAGTTTACAGCATGTTCCTGTGAGTAAAAAAAAATGGATCCCAAAAGCCATCGTACGCACCTGGTGTGCTGAGGAATAACTTCCGATCCATCTCTTGTCCAGTTTAATTAGCACTCCCTCATGGAGAGACCTGGCTAGACCTGCTCAAAGAAATTAATAGCTTGGCTGGTGCTGAAGGGCCAAAACATCAATTTGCTCCCTCCCACTTGCAGGCAGAAAATCGTTGGAAACAATCAAGGCTCGCAGCATAAATCAGCGCACCATGGCACCAAGTCGTCCAAGAAATACTTTTCTGTTGGGGTTAAAAAAAAGAACTTCTGGGGTTTTTTCCTGTTCAGAAAGAGGATATTATTCTTTCTATAGTGAGTGATTTATCTGTAATTTTCTGTCTAAAAATTATTGTAAAAACATTTTATCAATATCAAGTGGTGTATAGCTGTTTTATTTTAACAATAAATTTTGTCAAGGTTTCCTAAATATTTTATCATTTTATTGTGCTTGGGATTAAAAAGTGTGTACTATGCCAATTACCCAGAATATTTTCCCAAATGCAAATGAAGGATATTCTTAAAGAAAAGTGTGTTTTTTATAGGAATTCTATTCCACATTCACATTCTCCCTTTAATGTTATTGACAACAACAGGATTGTGTTATGAACCCCAAAACTCAGGCCGATTACCATGACACAGCTTCAAAGCAAAGACGCCTCTAAAGGAGGGTCAGTTTTAAACCTCTTGTCTGACGGGTCTGGCCTGTTCAAAATCCTTTCACTCCCATTGAAATCATTGATTCCTTGGTAGATTGTTCTAGCCTAGTCATTGGAAAAGCCCGACTGTTCTGTCAGAGTGAGTGCGAGTGTGTGTGCTTTGTGGCGGTGTAAATTAGCTCCAGCCAGATTTAGGGGTTTTAGCACCAAGCGAGCCAGAGCCTGAGGCATAGTAAGAACAGGTTGGGTTTCACAGATGCTTATCAGGGGAATTACCAGAATCTATGGAGTAAAAGCATGCCCTAATGCTTGGTGACCTTTCTCTGGCATGGCTTTGACTTTTGTGATGATCAGCAAGCGCAATAACAAGCTTTTCCGTCTGTGCGGCTGGGGGATTACTTGGAAACAGCACTTCTCCTCTTGCTCACACTCAGAGAGAGCCATCTGTGGTGGAGAGAGAGAGCGGGAGGGAGAGAGAGAGACGGGAGAGAAAGCGAGAAAAGAGGAGCTAGCCTGAAGGGGCATTGTCACGCTTGTCTGTCCTTCGGTGAGGATTCTGTGCCTGTCAAGCCGTCTTTTGTCCAAATTGGGATGTTTTGTATTGCTGTTTAAAACTGCCGGTTTTGAAGACCTCTCCAGCCTTTTATTTGTGAACATTCAAGGTCATTGAAACTTGTGGCAGTCTTTGACATTTTTGAAAATCTTGTTTTTTTGTGAATCCATTTGTGCTCTACTTCTGTAATACAGGGACTTGGATTACCTTTGGAATCAGGGGAAGATTTAATTTTAGGGTGAGTCTTATTTTTGCCTTAACTGTTTCTGATCTTTGGAATGTGAAAGGTTGGTTTGAGCTTCCTATTGCTTTTCTGTGGTTGTTTAACTTAAATATAACTTTGGTTTGGAGAAACTTTCATCACTCTCACTTTTGTTCATGATGCTCAAATGTTTACAATGCTATTCTCACATGGCAGGACTGTTGAAACTATAGTATTTCCTAATATAACATAAACATCTTTGAATATATAAAAATGAAAATACAAATACCCTCAGTACTTACTTGTACTTGTAATAGAAATCAAGAAGGTGTGGTAAGAAATATACAAAGTAAGTATGAATTTTGAAATAAAAATATTCAAATGCATTTATTGACCTTTTAGTCCTAGTAGTAACTGGTGTATTTTAACAATTGCACAGTCACATAATGTGTATTTTGTTAAAGACTGATTAGATTGTTATGTGATGTATTATTTAATAATAATTTGAAATGTAAACCAGTCCTATAAAGTGCATAATATTTTCTGTAGAGATATACAATTTGTGTAATATTTTTGTATATGTTACAAGAATATATACTATTTTTGTATAATATGACTTTTTAAAGGACTGATTTATCATTGTGTAAGAGGTACCAAGGACACGAAAAGGTGTATATTTGTATTTATTTCTAAGTGGGTATATCTCAGGTGAAATACTTTTCCCTGGTTTCTCTTGGTTTATTGTGACACTTAAGTCCTTACTGAATTGTGTTTGTAATAGTTGTACATATTAATAGTAGCCTAATTTTGTTTTTTTAATTCATTTAATTGATGAAGATATTCTTGCACTGTATTGCTTGTTTACATTGACTTTTTAAATATGTTTGCTGAACAAGATTTTATCTTGTGCTGTTGTATGTTGTACATCCAATTTAACATTTTAAGTTGCTAACTGATTAGCTGTGTATGATTTTATATACTGCCAGTTTTTAAAACAACCACAAATAATAACATGACCAGCTCAAGTAAATAAAACATAAATAAATATAAATGGTAATCAGAATATTAATTTATATAATATTACATTTATTGTATAATATTACTTTTATTTTTAAACTGCACAGTTTTGATGATATAACATACAATACGAAAAATTATTGTATTGGTGTAATATTTAATTTGTATCAGTCATGCAGTATGATGTGGATTTGGCAGTTAGGTTTATTATATTAAATGTCCTCTGTTTGGGTATTTGGCTACTTTGGTTTCTTTAATATTAGTTTGAAACAGAAGCTTCTGTTGTACATATTACACAACTGAATATTTTGCAGTGGCTGAATTATAGATAATTGCTGCGGTTTTTATGTATTTTTTACATAGCAGTTTGCAGACAGGATTTTTTTTGTTTTGTTTTACATCAACATTTAAAAAAAATATTTGTTGTTATTGCAGGGTGTGGGTTTGTGGAAAGCTGAGGTTGGATTTTATAATTCCTTTAATAATCTGTACGATGTTTTTTGTTATTATTTTTCTATTATTATTAGTGTAATTATTATTAATATGATTACACAGAATAATAATAATATATTATTATATAATATAATTACCTGCCTGGTTTTTTCTTCATCATTCAACATTCCAGTTGATGTCAGTGAGCTCACCTTATTTTTTATCTTGCCTCAGAAAAGCAGTGAACTATGATGCTGCCTTTCCACAGACATACTGTATGAGATATTCAGCACCATTAGCATTAGAGTGAGAAACGTTACAGTGAGATGCTGCACATTGTCCTGTGAGAGACAGCTCCCAGAATAGCGATCGGCCAAAGCTCAGCCACACATTCTCTCCGTCTCTCTTTATTTGGCCCAGGCACAACATGGTGGTTCTAATACAGGCTATGGAAAAGAGCCGTGGTGATCAGACCGATGACACCATCGGGATGGAGGGGGGGATGGGAGCGGAGGAAAAGCAGCTACGTCTGAGTAATTGGCCGCACCGGATTGAGGTGTCTTTCACTGGACCTTGTGGCACGAAGCTTGCCAGTGTGGGGGGTACAAGTGGCAGTATAGAGGGGGTTAAGGACCTGCATCCGTGTGATAGCCAGACACACCGCTGCCCGGTGGGAGGGAGAACTGGTGAACCGGCCGAGCTGAGCTGGACTGGGCCAGAATGGGCCAGGCTGGTAGAAAGGGGGCTCATGTGGCTTTAAGAGATTTACGCGGAGGCCTGAGTGGAGGAGACAGAACCGCAGTGCATCATCATGCAAGAGGCATCGGGAGCCTCTTCTCCGCTCCGGTGCATTATCATAAAAAGTGATTTAAAGCTGATTGATGCAAATGGCCCTCTGTTCTTTTCTATCATTAACGGCCTCTTTCGGTGGCCACAGGCAGTGATTAAAGCTGTCATTTCGAGCTACTCATTAAAGGGGAGCAGCAAGCTATGGGAGGGAGAGACAGAGAGAGAGGCAGAGAGACAGAGAGAGAGGAGGGGGAACCGTTTCTTCTGAAAACCCGCTTCCTCGTAAAAATGCCTTGCTTGAAAAGAAAATCTTCCCAACAAAAGAGGCAGCTCCCCGCTGGCTTCTTCTCTCTCCTGGCCAGACAGAGCCTTTTTAAGGGGCCTGCTTTCTTCTGCGTTAATGTAGATGAACCACTGGGGCCTGATAATGCTGCCGAGCCCTAGCATTCCTCATAGGGCGGATCCCCCACACCCTGTCCCTTCCCCCACACAAGCACTTATGCAAACGCATGTCCAAGTCCAAGTAAATTCTCCAGAATCCTCTCTTGGTTTTACATGATATTAAGATCACTTGCTGTTGCTTTCTGTGAGTATTTCTAGTATTATGCTATCTGTGTATGTATGTATTTTTAATAGAATTTATGTCTATATTTTTTTTGTAGTAATATATCTGCAGTAGATTTATTCGACCTTGTCCTTTGCCCTATTTGAAACGTGATTAATGCGGTGAATCATGTTTTGTATTTGTATTTAATGGCCACATGGATGTGAGTGTTGCTGTTGAAACAGGAGTAATAAAAAGTAAAAACTCAAATGAAACCACAGCGATTGATCTGAGCCTCGCCGAGCAGATGACGCCCGTGCTGGATGCGAGCAGGTCTGGCGCAGAGGACCTGCTCTTTTTTTAATAGGGGCACCACAGGGTTCTTGGCCTATCCAGCTGAGCTCACTATCACCGCAGCCAAAACAGAGCCGCAGCCAGGGAACTGTGCTAATGGCTTGGGGAGCGAAATCTTTTGTCAACAGCAGGGTCCTCCCCCCTGCCTTAATCTCTATTATGTCCCGGTCTGCCTGAGATCAAATGCTGGAAATGCAAGGTTGTCCGCCCGAGTCACTGCGGTCACTAAGCCCTGATCTGATGGATCATCGATTCCCATAAATTATGGCAGGCATTTCCCTGGTGCGCCATGTAACCATAACACCCTCCTTTTCTAAGAGCAGAGCTGCTAATACATTAGCAGTGTCTGAGCATAGCAAGCTCCTAGCAGTGGGTGTGTCAGATGGTCCCAGTGTAATCTTTGGGCATTAACCAAATGTACTTGATTTAGCGAGACAGTTGTCTGCTTCAGTGTGCTGGTTTGGCTTTGTCAAGCTCCGGTTAGCCTGACCCCATGTCTCGCCTGTCAGGTATTTGGTGTGGCCTGTGACATATGGCACTGTCCAGCCAAGCTCTCCTTTCAGGATCACCCTGCACAGCTGCTGAGAAATTTAGGGGAGGCAGTGGTTTCTCTCAGATTGATCTCTGGTTTAATGCGTTATAAGTAATTAGTCACAAGATGAAAGAACATTAATTACTAGCCAGAGGCAAAAGAGTGCAAATATTTGATGGAAAATTACTGATGATGTAAAGCTTTATCTAGTGTTACAATCCTTTAGTGATAGCAATTCTTACAGTAATAGTAAAGTTAAAAAGCATTTAAAATCAGCATTTCTTGGTCAGACTATGAGAATTAGGTTGTCTCCTTGTTTTTTTTTTGTGTCCTTTTTTGCTGTTTTTGAGTGTGTTTTTTTGGTGGCACTGGGTGTAACAAGGTTTAATCTTTTTCAGCAAATACATTGTACCTTTTAAATACAGGAGAACTGCTGGATCAAGCAAGCAGTCGGTGCTCTGTTTTCTGGCCTTGGATTTGCCTTACTGTGGCTGCAGATAGGTCCTGCAGAATCTGAGAAGTCAGCTGCACTGCACTGTTTATGACTCATGCTTGTGGTGAAAGGGATTCTGGGTAACCAACAGGATGGCGAACATAATGGGTCGAGGTGTGTTGTGAAAAAGAAAAAAACCTGAGATGATGTCACAAACCTGACACTAATGGTGTATGTGGATGTGAAATTAGGCACTTGGATTAGGAAGGGTATTCAGCCACCGAACTTTTGTTTACTGCAAGGTTATTATCGTATACTAAAACTAAGACAAAAACCATCAGATGAAAAACATTTTTGGAAACTAAAATAAAATAATTAATAAAACAAGAACAAAAACCTTAAACTAAATGAAACTAACAATACTGTCAAAAAACTAACTGAAATACAATAAAAAATAAATTAAAATATTTTTAGTTTTTGTTGTTAATAAACTGCACCCTCTAAGACAATTGAAATTCCTAGCTCAGACCTGCATGAGTTTAGATACTTCAACCTGTTGATGACGCTGTTAAATTAATTGTTACAGCCATTTCTTTTCAGGAGTAGATAGTTCCTTCAAATGGCTTTCCCAAAAGAGATGGGCCTACAATGGCTGGTAGGAAATGGCTGAGCCCAGTATGGAAGTTTTTCGAGTATAATATTGAAACTGAAAAAAGTGCATTCTCTTCCGTGAAGATAAACATTGCGGTGTGGAGATTGAGGAAAAAACCAACCTTAAGGTACACCAGCAGAGCCACCACAGAGAGGCTTATTTATTGCTCATGGCTAAAGATCAGGAAAGATGTAACAAGAGTGGCAACAATGAAAATAGTGCTCAAAGTACACATTCAAGGCTGAATACCTCAGCAACATGTTTACAGTGGTCCAAAGCCTGGATGACAAACAGTGGCAAGTACAAAAAATGTGAGAATGCGCTGGTTAATTTGTTTGAGTCAGGCATGTCCGCAAGATGATATGAAGTGCCAGCTTTAAAAAAAACTGAATGCAACCCACTACCCCAAATTCAAGACTCTGGATGCTGCATAAGTAAATGCATTGATTGCACTGAAAATGAGCACATCATTTAATGACCAAAAATTCAAAATACATGGAATCCAAATTATTGTTATAGAGTTAGCTAATTGGTCACTTATTTCTGTGTTAAATTTTTTCTGGCCTTTTTTGTTTAGACTAAAGATTTGTTAAAATATTATTTGCTCATTAAAAAGTCTGTCAGGTCACCAGAATCAAAATTAAGCCACAGAATGTTCCACTGGTCCATTAAACCATAATTATTAAAGCTAAAACTGAAATAAAAATATATCAAAACAAAAAAGAAACCTCTCAGTGACATAAAAACTAAACTAAAACATAAAATGAACAGTGAAACTAACTGAAACTAAATTGATTTTCAAGGAAAATTTGAAGATAACACTGAAATAGAAAATAATACTAAAACAAAAACAATGATAACCTTGGTTTACTGTCAGACTATGTAGGATTTACATTTCAGTGTTTCCCAACTCAGGTCTTGCATGGTGTACACACCTTTTTTCTGGCTTAAGTTCATAGGCAGATATTGTTAGGTTGTTAATGGTGTCCAAATCCATGTCTTTTATCCCTTGACAGGTGTGTGGTCACTGTGTTCAGGAAAGACATGAGTAATTCATTCTGGCCACTTAAGAGCACCAGTTACTGCTCAAGTTATTTCCAATTAATTATTCAATCAATCAACCAGTGCATTTGAAATGAGACCAGTTCCTTGAAATTAATCGTGAGGTACTTACCAAAACACTTTGAAAGAAATATTTTACATTTTAATATGTTTATGTAGTCTATCAGGTATTTTAATTAAAGCAGATATTATTGCTTCAGAATGAAGATAAGTGGCCATCTTTCATTTTAGTCGTCTAGCTTTTCACTGAAAAATGATCACCATTACTATACTGAACAGTAATACACTTACATCTTTCTACATAATTGTCCTAACATAATTATAGAGCTTTCTGTAGAAAAGGCAGATTTTTTGGACAACCTTTTTATTTCTACATTTGCCAAAATGGAAATCACCAGGGAGTGGTGAGAACACCCTGTGTGGTAGACTGCAGGAGGAGGGCCCTCTTTATTATTACATGCTTGAGGTGGATCTGAATTCTCAGTTATCTGTACATGACCCATGATATAAACATATCGTTTTTATCATTTTAACTGTGCCTTTCATTTGGTACAGATACACCTCCCACAATGCATTTCTTTCAATGAGGCGCAACAATGTGATGTCACACTCAGGTCAGTAATAGCACAGTCTGGTTTGCAGTAACTTATTGGAGCAAGAAGCACTTAGAACCATGGCAAGGACATAAACAATATGCATATACAGTTAGCTTTAGTGAGTTAGCTTCACTTGTCAGGCTGTAAACTATAATTTGACAAACTGATAACCTACTGTCTCTATAACAGCATACCACTGCCCAGTGGGGTTGTTCTTTGCTAATAAATCAGTGGTCAGTTACTACTTCTGGCTAATTGCAATCTCATGTGGATGGAACTCCAGTTTGAAGCACTTATTACAGGGAGGGTCTGGTGCATGATGGGATAACTGCCCCAGCCAACCAAATACACCCTTAGAGACCTGATTGCACCAAATAGATTACAGATATCCTCTGCCAAAAACACTGTTTTCCAAACAGACCTTTGAAGATTGAGTATATATTATTACTGTGTTGACAAACTTTCTGATCAGTGCATGGTAGGTTCATATGTTGTGAAGGTGTTGTGCTTATGAAATAACAATACAATCTCAGTCCACTTGCTAACGCTACATTTCTTTGAATTCCATTGTAGTAATCTGCAATTTGTAATATGCAAAGAAAAAAAACCCACATTCATTTTGAAAAAAGAGGAAAAACAAGAACATATTGTAGAAGTACAATTAACATGCTGTGTCAGGAATTTCAGTGGTAGCCTATATGTGAAATAAAAAATAATGGATTAAATATTCAACTGGGCTGTTGCAGCAAAATGTACAAACCCTGATATACTTTTGAACTGCAAGCAACAGAGCGCCTTTAGAGACCTATTTCATACAAATTTGAAGCCTGTGTTTATTGCCCATTAAAGCAACCTTTATTTTATGGCAAATGTTGCAGTAATTGCCTTTTACGGAGAGCACTTTGTAACACATGCACTGTTGAAAGAAAACCACTCCGGTATTGTCTATCGGGACATAATGGCGCAATTAATTTTACTCCATCTGTTCCAGGGACTTTTAAAGAAAATGGATTTTTTTTCTCTCTAAACTGGCTTTAATGAAGAAGATAAAGTGCTCCTTGACTGTCCCATAGGCTCAGTGCTGTAACTTCAAATTATTGCTCAGTCTGTCAAGATGGACCGCTGCCTCCATGACCAACAACTACGAAGCAGCCAATCGCCTGCGTCTTGGTGCCACTTCCAATGATGAAGTGCCAGCCTGTTCACAGGGGAACAGCCAATTAAAACGTCAGGCCTGAATGACACAGAGCAGAGCTCAGTCCTCGGTCGATACAGCATGAGATAACACCATAATGCAAGACTGATCTGTACTTCTCATTATGCATCCAGGGGTATCTGGCTAACGATGCCATCATTTCATACCTTCACTCTAAAGTTCATTAAGCGGACAGAGGAAGTGGAGGTGACGGCTCATTTTGAGGGAGAGGTAGATGGGGTTGGGGGGGTGCACTTACCATCTGTGGAAAAGGTTGATTGGTCTGTTACACTTTGATCTCCTCACCTAGTCTGACCAAAGGTGAATGAAAGGAAGTAGGGCACAGCTTGATGATGTCAGTTCACATTCTTGTACAGTTTAATGGAAGCAGCAAGTTTGCCATGCTCTTAGCTCTGTCTGCTGCAGCAGTTTTTCGTTTTATTGCTCTTCCTGCTTCATTCGATTCTGCTTCCTAAAATGTTGCTAAATTCAGTACAGTTCAATACTGTATTTATATCAATTTTGAAAATAATAAGATGACTGCAATGCAGTAGGTGCACTGCTCTGGGCGTGCTGTTGTATTTTGTCAGGTTGGGTGAATTGATAGGCAGTGTAAAATTATGCAAAGCCAGTGCCAGCTGTGGTAATGCGGGTTGCCTTGCAGCCCATGCTTCCTTCCTCGCCACCCTTTACAGCATGGAGCATGTGTGGTGCTTAGCCTTTTTACTTCTCAACATCGAAAGCATCAGTGAAAAATACACTCTGTATTTGACATGTTCCATCATAATCTGTCATTTGTAGCAACCCTTCAAAATGAGGTTGTCTGGCTGAGTGGAAACACTTCCCACCAAAATAGTTCATATTTCCATTGTTGATTTGGCTTGCTGCTACTTTCTCATTAGACCCACCTTGGCTAAGTAAATGTGACTGCTTCAAAAATATCAGTTACTTGTGGGAGGTACAGGTTTATCACTCTGTAAATACAACTGCTCAGACCAATGTTAAAAAGGACAGCCTTAAGCCTGGCACACGAGGCTGCCTTCCTGTGCAGTCAAGGTGTTTGCTGTGAAACACAGTCAAATAATCCAAGGTGCACTTTCCAATTCTCTGAGCTCGCTGGGTGACCCTTCTCGACCTCTGTCCTGCAACGGAAAGAGCACTTTTGAAATTTGCGTCGACCCATTACAGCTGTTTTCATGTAATCGGCACACAGCTGGTGACGATTAAGCCCTGAAATCGTGCTTGGAACTCTGCTGACAGTTTGTGTCTGATTACCAATTATTTGGGGTGGTGGTGGTGGGGGGGTGGACCAAAACAAAACAAGGCATGTTCCCATCATGCATTTCCATTTTGGAGGTTTTTGTCTGGGCATCCATGAAGCTTTGGTTCACTGCAACTGCTATGAGTGGCGTGCTAACAGGACAAGCACTGCCCAGATGTTTCAGTTTTCCTCCGGGGGGAAACGTAAATGTTTTGTTTTTCCTTTTTGGCCCTACATATTACATGCTCATGAAACAAACTTTTGAAGATAGAGCCTGAAAGAAACAAGAGTCAGGGTGAAGTGAAACATTTTCTGCCAGGTTACAGGAAATACTAAATTGATTTAGCAGAGCTTTTTAAAATGTTGTACTTTTGTTACACAGTGGGTCTGAGAAGCTTTGAGGAAAGGGGATACCTATGTAATCCATCAGGAGTACATAATTATATCTTTGTTTCCCATGGAAAATTGTATGTCAAGACATGTACAGTTACCTGTATTTACACAGTGTAAACAGTGATCTTCCATGCCTGTCTACTGAATGTGTCCTGTCATGGTGTTTATCTAACATGAATGGTACAAAAGCTCAGTGCTGGCCTGGGCAGAAGAGGACACTCAAGCCATCTGATGGCCAGGTTTTGTTTCAGTTGGCTTTTACTATACGGAAAGTGCTGTAACAGCACCTTGGTGATTTTTTTGTTCTTACTCTTCGTCCCCCTGTGGAGAGGGAGCATGGTGCAGTAGGCCCCACAGTAAAGACGTGGTCCCTTGCTCCTGGGCACAGCTGTACCGGGCTGGAAATGTGTGTGAAGAGCAGGAGGGGAGCCTCCCAGACGAGCAATGAGCTTGTTTGGAGTACCACCCAGCGTGTGCTACTTTTTCAGAGCTGGGGCCCCTGTATGCCAGAGGGGTCATTTTAAACCATGCCCCTCAACCTCCCGCCCCACACTCTTGACTTGATTTCAGTCCTCCCGCTGAGCAGCAGGTGTTGCTGGCTTTTCGTCACCCACCCCCCCTTTCCCCTGCCTCCTCTGAGGTTAGTGCCCTTCCATGGGGGGTGGCCAGTCCCAGGTCAGCTACCATACCAGGAGGTTAAAGGTCACACATTCGTCTGGAGGAGGTCGGGTGGAGTAGGAGAGGGGGGATAGAAGAAAAAAAACAAAAGAAACAGGATGTTGAAAGACTGACTACCTGATCCTGCTGAACAGAAACTGCCTGGGAGAGAGAAGGGGGTGGCAGGCCTCTGCTTTAGAAACAGGTTTCTGTAATTGTTGTAGACTAAATAATGGATCTTTGGCTTTAGAACTCTTATGGCGACGTCCTGTTTCCTCAAGTGCCTGTCTGTGTGAGTGATTTGCATGTATGGAGAGTTGTTGTATTTTTTTTCTGCGGATGATCTGAAGCAGGCTGGAAATGCTTTGTTTGTTCATCGATTGAATTCATTATTTAGGGGGAACATACGCTTCCCTCACACTGAAAGTAATACATGTATGTTTTATTCATCAGGCAGCAAACAGTGAGTAATGTGTGGCACTTTAACTTTGTTAGCTTCTCAGTAAAATACACTGTGTCAGCTTAAATTAGTCCTGTGAGCTGTAATCAGTACATATTAATTGGTGTGTGTAGCACCAGCTTGCATCTGAAACAGTGCACCCAGTCAGTTGCTAGTACGTTTGCACTCTCTCAAAGAGAAGAAAGGATGAAGTGTGTTTGAACCAGATGACTCACAGTCAAGAGGAAGGGAAAGGTCTAGGAACTGCTAGGTATCTTCATACCATTACAATGTCTTATGCATCTCTGGTACACCTTAAATCGAACATCCTCACAAGAGATGTGCCCTCATGGTTCACCCATTCACATGCATACTTGGTATAAGGGCATTGGACCCTGTACCACTGTATGAAAAACTCATTCAGGAACCTTCCTGACTTGTGAGTCGCTTAAAGGACTATGCTGGATGGGATTGAGCATTGGCAAATTTACGGGTAAAATGATACAATACATTTCCTGCAAGATTATGAATGCCTACATTTGCAGCTCTTCGTGTTTAATCATTAACAGCTTCTGAGCAGCTTTGATAGCTTGACTCTCTTACTCCCCTACTATTTTTATTAATACATCCTAGTAACTGGAACCTTCCAGATGTTGTCAGTCAGAGAACTGCCTCTCCACAAATTAGCACTGGCTTTCCTGTAGTACTTTGTGGCCTATAGGGTGGGAAATAGTCATTAGCTTACAGACAGGTGTATCAGGTGTAATAGTCCTTGCAAAAGTAGAACAGGAGGAAGTTGAGGGACACGACTGATGATTCCAAATTATGGAGACAAATCAGATGTTAAAGATGTCCATTTGGATGTCACAGATACAATCACTCTGTTTCATTAATTTCCCCTTTTACATTTACAATGTCAAAATCTGCCTTCTTTTTTGGTGTTTATGTATTAAAATAAAAGGCAAAAACAAAGCACAAGATAAATTTGACCATCCTGACTAACCATCCTTCAAATGCTTCTGCATCAGATTTTCACATCACTGAGTAAAGCAGCAGGATTTTGCAATGTCAGTGTGATGCATTTGTCAAAATGTTATCAGTCAGGAAGCAGCTGGTTATTAGATAAATGGTTATTCAAGATTGTGTTCAAGATCATACATCTTAGAAGATGAAGACCATTTTGACTGACTGAAATTTAAAAGCCTTGATGTTGTGTATTTGTGATGTAAAGAAGAGTGAGACATTGCATTACCAATTTGTTCTGATAGTTTTACAGAATATTTAAATACAAATTTAAATACAGAACATTCAGCATTTATTTTGAGGGTATTGCATGCAATACTAAGCACAGAGTTTAGTGCTAAAGGGGACAACATGGAGAAACTGTCTGCCATTCTCTTCCTTTGTCTTTTTTTTGTATTTTGATGGAGTGAGCTCATTCAGCAGACCTGTCCTGGAGCTTAATACACAAAGCAAGCAGCGACAAGAAATTCAAAGGCACACATCAAATCTTATAACCTTTTAGGCCCCTAGTATTTAACATGTGACATTCTCATGATGTCAGAATGAAGGCATGTCAGCTGTAAACAGCAGGCTATTACAGGAGACATGTTTAGGTCTGTAGGGTTTGAGTCCTGCAAGCATATCTCACTCTGTCTCCGTGACAGTTGAATGAGGAGTGACATTTGATGGCGTTCGGCTTTATATACACTGGGGCTAGGTGAAGTGTCATTTTCTTTTATTAAATCTATGATTTTGTGATTCTTGACATGAATGAAGGCACAAAAAATGTACCCCTAATCAGATGAGAGTGTACAGATCGGCTACAAATTGCATTGAGACTTGAATAGGAAATAAATACCTGGTAGTTATTTATTATGAATGGAAGCTAGGATCACAATACTCATGACTTATACTCCCATCACATGAAAATGACAGTTGTTGGGCCTGTTGGGATCAAAAGCCATGACAAAGAATTTGTTCTCCCTTGCCTGTTTCATGCAAAAAGGGTATGTGTAGCTACACTGGTCCAATGAAGTAATAGCCACACATATCGTACAGATGT
Organism: Albula goreensis; assembly: GCA_022829145.1. Taxonomy (NCBI): domain Eukaryota; kingdom Metazoa; phylum Chordata; class Actinopteri; order Albuliformes; family Albulidae; genus Albula; species Albula goreensis. The sequence continues at coordinate 34,162,495 of CM040742.1, forward strand.
CTTTTGAAGATTTATTTTTAATTCTGTCTTTCGTCAGCAGACACCATGAAAACTACAAGAAATGAAAAGACATAATGGTTTAAAACATACGTCTCTCGGTCATTTTGGTATCCATAGATAAACAGGCTCAAACGCTTTAGCATAACAGAAATGGAATGAAATCAAATAAAATTAAAGAAAACGTGTCACATTGTCCATTTAAAGGCACATCAACAAACATTATATACAAATATAAAACAAATGAAAGACAATGACCTTGTGCACCTCTTGGACCACGTGCAGAATAAGGTTATTTTGGGGCAATATGTCTTTCCTCTGCATCCATGTTGGCTCTAAATTAAAATAAATCCTAGCAGTAGAGGGCACTAAATTTTTAACCAAACATTATTTTAAGGTGGTATATTTTTGACAATTGTTTTAATAAATGTTATCATTTTAACACCTTATTTATTACATTTATAAACATTTTTAATGGTTGTAATAACTCAAATAGTTATGAAGTTATGACAGGAACATATGAAATACACATCTCAATGAAACATGTCTCTGAGACAGTTACAGTGTGTGTCAGAGGTCTGGAGTGTTGCTGTCTTTTCCTGTTCTTATTCCCTGAACGGTTAAGATTTGTGTGTAATTTGTTGATTTTATGACTGGAAGCTCCATGGGTCTGTTGGCATGGTCTTGAGAGTTGCCAACAAACTGCCAATGAGTTGTAGATAGTTGTGTTTCTCTGAGTCAATAATCGTGCATGACATTCCAGCTGCTAACAGTCTGTAGCTTGAGGAACTTTGGTGAAAATAGTCATGAATGCATGCAAGACAGGGCCAGGTGTCAGCCCATACCAGCGATTGCTGGGTTTATTTAAAGAATTTTTTTCAGCAGCTCTCAGTTAAGTGTTATGATGTTTATATGAAATTTTTCCACTTTCTGTTTGAGATTAATTTAACACCCGATAAAGCTAGAATGTTTGATGAATATACCATGGAAACAAGTCACTCCCACGGCCTTGCGCTCCACATGAATAAAGAGAAGAGTGAAAATGGGGTCGGCTTCACAGTTCATCTGTACGTGGTGCTGTGCCATTATGTGAAATGTGAATTGTAAATAATACAGTGGTGACAGATATTGCCTCAAGCTTCATCTACATAACACATCTGGGGGCCTGTAATGTGTTTGGCATCCCATTTTTAGTGCACTGGGAGGCCATAAAACTACAGACAGACTTAAGCTCTTCATCAGTATTTGGGAGCTGTAGAAACCTATAGGTACACATTTAGATTTTTTGTTTTTATTTTGTAAATTGATGCATTGGGATTTGAGGAGGCATTGGTATCAGATCAACCTGTCATGACAGCACAGGAACTATTTAAGCTCCAGCATTGCTTCAGCACAGACGGCATTTCCGGCAACGCCGGCGGCTAACACCTCTCCACAGAATTCCCCCAGGAACACATTATCATTCAGTGCTAACTATGCGATTGTGTTAGCAAGTAGGCGTGGGGGGTTGGGGTGGGGCGGTTTGGGTGCTTGTAGTATGAGTATAAAGGGGCCTCTCTGGTTTGGGTAAGTGGGTCAGATGGGTGCTCACTAGAGCCATGTCCCCACTGTAGGACAAGGCCAAAGACACTTCAGGTTTTTAGGAAGGGGAAATGGGGTTCCCTCCCAGACCAGTAAGGCATACCTTCTACCTTCTTTCCATCGACTCCTAAGTGTCCTTCATGTTTTTTTTTAAATAGAGAGGAATGAAAAAAGAAGATGGAGTGTGGGGAGCAAAGTGGAGTTGGGGGTGGGGGGGGGCAGTACTCTTCCCTTTCAGCCCTTTCCAAGTCCTGTCCAATGGAAAAGGCTTCCCTGGCAGAGTCTGAAATGGTGCTCTTTAGAGTGCGAAAGCAGGCTTTTCTCCTTCGCCGGGCTCCCAACAGAATGGAGGCCCACTGAAGGCAGAACAGAGTCGGAGGCCAGTCCAATTACACAGCGCTGCCCACCTCAGCCAAAGCAGTCAGCTCTCTCTGCATGGGCCAGCTTCCGCCAACAACAGCACAACACTTATCTGACTTTCAAAACAGCCATGCACAACAGTTTCTGACGTGGTTGTTGATTTAATGTTGTGCTACAGATTGAACAGTTTATTTTGCAATGATACATCTATTTGAAGGCAGAATTGTTTCTGTTTTTTGGGTGTAATTTTACATTACACTTTGTGTATTTAGCAGACACCCTTACCCAACGTGCCTGGCACAGGCATTTACACAGCTTACTTGTTTTATACTTTATCCACTTATCTTTCTGTACCCTTATCCATTTTATGCTCCATTTTATACTCTTTTATATCCATTTTTAAATATTTAAAATGTAAATAGCCCTTCACATGAATTGCTGAAGGGTACCCTTCCCTTTCTACAAACTGAACCTGCAACCTCAGAGCTACAAGCTCAGCTCCATAACCATTATAATGGCTGCCAGTGAATATGCAATTTTTTTTTACACTTGATACCCATAAATATCATGTGAGATAGCCAAAGGTCTCAAAGACACAGAAAGGAGAGGCGATCCATGCGTGCTTTGATTGTAATGAGAACCACTCACACACACACACGCACACACACACCTAATGCTCTTTGTGTTACGAGCTATGAGTGTGGTGATTGCTTGGGCTGAATGGTAAATGACATCTGTGAACATCTGCTTTAAAAAAAAACATTCTGTTGTGAACAGAACATTGGCTGTGTTTTGTCTGGGTGGACCAATTATGCTAACAGATTTACACAGCAAAATGAATGTGAAAACAATAGCACAAGAACCATTTCCAAAAAAGTTCTATGACATCATCATACCCTAGAGCACTGAAAAAACATCATAAATCCCAATCCCTTCCCCGTCATTACAATCCCCAGACATTTTTGCCTTTAAACAAAAAAATACACTAAATTTTGTGCATATTCAGAATGTCCTCACTACAGTTAATTAACAGTTATTATTGTTAGCATAGAATGCCGTACAAGATGTCACAAATCATCAAGTCTCTAGGTGCAGTTGCAGCAATTAAGACCTCTCTCACACCTTCTCTTCAGTCATTTGGTTGCCTTCCAGGTTCTTTCAGAGCTGAAAGTACTAATCAAATCATTTCCGCTCCACGTTCTCCCGTCGTTTATTCAATTCAATTTAATGACGGGCGGCTTCCTCTAGCCACCCCCTACCCCCCACCCCCAGCTCGTCCTCTTTTGACGTTAAACGGAGGGGCAATCCATGTGCAGAGAGTTCGTTTTGCACCGTCTCCCCGGAGGTAATGAATTTAGTGGAAAAACCCTGCACCTTTTGGGCTCCGTTTCACTCAGCCTCCTCAACCTCCTGCTATCTGGAGATTGAAATTTGCAGCTGTAATGTGTGCCAGCAGACAGGGGAGACGGGGCTGATGGAGTGGCAGATAAGAGCGTTTAGCTTTGATTCAACGCGAGGTATGACTCCTCGCCTGATCAATTTGTCATCCTGCTAAATGGAAACTAATTGCTTCCAGGGTAAAGAAGGGATGGAGAAGTGTTTTATTTTCTTCTCCTTTTTCCTTTTTATCCCTGTCATCAACAGGCTCTTATTTAATCATGAAGGATTTGTTGGTGCATTTTTCACCTAATTTTGAGCGGTAGGGGTAAGTGTACGGTTCCCTTTGTTTTCCAGTAGGGCCCTGTTTATTTCGTCCCTCCAGAAGCCCCATATTATTTGAGGGGGAAGTAGATACAGACAATAGTGATATGTGAATGAGGCATCATGACACCAAAAATGGATGAAGATAAAATTCCCTGTCGATCACTGACTGTTTTCAATCAATGAAAAGCTTGTACTCTTCACAACAAGACATCACCATTGGTTTAAATCAATGAGTTATTTGGTAACTTGTAGTCTAGTAACTCCCCAGTTTTTGGTGTCTTGAAGCCTCTTTCTCCCATCACTACCTAACACAGCCAATGTCTCTGTTGTTCTGGGCCCACCGGTCAGTCCTTGTGACCTGCTGTGTATCCCTTCTGTAATCCACTTCCGCTCGCACAACCCTGCTGGTGGAGCAGGTGGGTCTTTTGTGTGCCCCGAGGAGCCCCTGCTGCATGTCCGGCTCCAGCCCCACATCCATGGAGCCGGACCTGTGATGGGAGCAGAGGCCAGCCCATGCGGGCATGCTTGTCCTCCTTCCTCTGCAGCGGGTGCCCTTTGAACAGCTTACAAGAGCTTCCCCTGGCCAAATGGCGTCCTACACACTGGCTCACAGCCAGGCGGTTTGTCTGACATTGTGAGGGACTGACCTTTTATAGCGAGGGGAGGCGTCGGGCCCCTGAAGAGAGCTCCCCATAAGCCCTCTCTGTCAGGTGCACTCACTGCAGGCCTTTGTTGTCCCTCTGAAAAGCGAGGAGAATCGGGGGAGAGGAAGACAGAAGTGAGCAGTTGGTGGAACTGGCGCTGGATGTTGGCGTAGACCGGAGGCTGTAAACGCCTTCGGTTAAATGCAAAACAGCTGGACAAGAAGCCGTTGTGGGGGCAAATTCAAGTGTTGTGTTAAGGCCTGTAAGATAGTCGGGCTTACAGATGGACAGCTGCCTTTTTTATTATTGGTTCATTGTTTCATTTTTGTCCCATTTTTTTTTTTTTTGTTGTCCCTACTCAGATTGCACCCTTTGACATAAACAAGTATGTTTTTTCATATCGGACAGCTAGCTGCTAAAGATACAGGGGTAACTGCACTGAAGATGCACTCTGCTCACTGTGAGTGTATTATGTGTGATGGAAGAAGCTCTTGTGTTTGGGTAATCTGCCTGCGTGGAAGCAGCGGAGGCACTTGGCAGTAGCCCCGGCCACGACATTTTTAAGGGCAGGCCGAGTGTCGCCCTGGGGGTTTTTGACGTCCTCGTTTTCATTAGACGGTAAGAGGTGCTTGAGCGGGAAAGAGGGGATCGAGAATTGAAGGCCTTATCCGCCTGTCAGATGGTCCTGATAGCCTGCTGGCGGGGGCACAGGAGGCTGGGTAGGAGTGGGGGTGGGAGAGATGGGAAGCAGGGTAAGGGGTGGTTGTCTTTTCTCTCTCTCTCTGTTAGCGCATTAGCCCAATGATAGTGATCAGAGATGGCTCCTGTGTACTTTGAGTGGGAGTGATAACTGCCTGTGTTGTATGGAGAGAGGGCCTGGATTAGCACCTCAGGAGATGCAGGATTTCTCTTTAACCTGCCCACAAGAAACAATGGTTCTGGAGGCACCGCTTACGTCCTCAGTCCTGGGCCGAAACAGCGAGGCTGCCGCAGGCTGTGCTTAATGCTACACACCCAGCGAGGGGAGAACTGACCACTCTGACAGGTAGCAATCTGCAGGATCGACCACACGCACATAATCATACACACACATATACACACAGCAAAACATACATTCCCTTCCAGCTAGTCCATATAGTCCAAAGGTCGATTTTGGCTTTTTTACATTTTTTTAATTTTGTTCTTCTTTGTTTTCTGTTAGATGTTTTCGGCATTTGACTGCACCCTTCTACTAAGCTTGCCCACTTCACCAGGAGAAACTCAGACCTCGGTGTTCCAGCTTACACCATTTTCAATATTAATTCCTTGTCAAAGCCAAGTAATCAAAATTTCAGATTAGTTAATATTCATCACAGCACTAAGTCACAGCAATGATAAAAAATAACAAAATAACTTTTAAATGGATTATTTTTTTAAAAGGTAATGACTTTGTTTTTAGTTAAATTCCCTGTGAAATGGCCCTTGTATGGTGGATGTTATGAAATCTGTGCTTCAGAATGTGTAATCACCAACACTTACAAAAGGCTTCTGCATGTAACTAGTTCAGAAAATTATGTAATTAAAATGGCAGCTAATTGCTATTCCCCACACACAAACACAATCAAGTCATACTCAAATTTCAGGAACAAATATTTAAAATGCAAATACAAACAATACAACCACCACAAAATTGATTTGTTCAAAACTGAAGCCAGATAAATGGTACATTAGTGAAATGATGAAAAAAAAGTGTTAAACTTATCATTAATTCAACTTCGCAGTGAAGTGTGCAATCGAGTGAAAATCACTGATCAGCATGATCCAGAAGTTAATTAACAAGGATATTTGCCAATGTCCCTCACAATATCTCAAGGAGAAGAAATTTAAAAGATGTTTATATATCAAAATCTGTGTCCCGTAATCTCTAAATAACCTGTGCGCATTCAGAATGGAAAATATGTGTCCATATAGATGCAAAACTGCTTAGAAAAATAAGTTTGAAAACTAAATAGTAACTGAATCACAGAGAGAGGCTCATAACATAATTTCAGCTTTAGAAATGGTATACACTGGCTTAATTGTTGGTGGGTGGAGATGTTTTTAAAAGGGGACATATAGTAGCACATTTAGAAAACTGTGCAACAGCTACTGTCAAGTAAGTGTCAGCTTATATGCTCTATGAAATGCTTTCACCTATTCTGTACGGTCAAATTTGACACATTTTATCCTCTTTTAGGCGTTTGTTTATTTAAACAAGTAAAATTCATACCTTTAAACATTCAGCAATTTTCAATTTGCATTTTTCCAACATCCCTCTGTTTGTGAATAAGCTCCACTATCACATACAGTAGTCTAGTGTAGATTCATGAATAAGCTACTGATATTAACAACACTCACTGGCTCAATCACCACAGGATTTACAACAGATACAAATAAGAGATACATTTATCCTTTAATTGTAATCGATCATGGAGCTGGAGGTTCTACAGGCAGAAAGAACACAACACCCTAATAGTCACATCCCCCAGTCCCTGTGCAAACGCTATAGGACACCATACTGATATAATAGGTCCCCTGAGACCTGCTGAGACTGACTCTTGCCTCGCACGGGCTGTCTCCACTTCCCCTCAGTGAATTGTCTCTGGAGTCACTCTCCCTCCCTCCTAGACTCCCTCCCAGAGGGCGGGTGTGCAGGGGGGCCCTTGGGGATGTGTGCTACTATACACTGCCTCCTCTGATTGATGGCCTTTGTTTGCCACGCTGGGATGTCCTACTTATAAATTAAGCCCTCATCAAAGACGGGTTTAACCAATAGGAGGGATTTAATTTAGTCAATTATGGGTGATGGTCAATGGGAAAAAAATCATTCTTTATCAGTGCTTCCACTAATTATGTTTTCTGTTTTTTGGCAGAGTTACAAAGGTAGACCAGTCCAAGCTATCTGCACAAACCCTTTTGTATGGTATTTAAATATACCATATTATACAACTAAATAAATTGTCTATCAACACACTACGTTTGACTGCCCGATTTCACACCATGCTATATAAATATTAAGTAGTTCTACAATGCTGCTGCACCAGTGATGCACTTCCATCTGTGATGTTTTAAGCAGAGATGTTGTAAGGCAGGATCGCCACGAGATTGCTGCATGTTGTATAATTCTCATCAGTTGTTTAATCACTCATGTTGTCTGTGGTGAACAAGGCCAAACACAATGTAATAATAATGATGGTGTCGAGGATTATAATTGAAATGATACTGAGTGGATCCCGCTCTCCGCCCGGTGTCTCTGGTGAAAGTCGATGACAGGCAGCATGCAGCATGTTCTGCCCCGGGGGCATTTTTTTCTTTCTTTTAAACCATGGTCCAGCGCCTCACATCCAGGCCCCCTGGGGGGTGTCGAGGCTGGGCCTGGGGCTGGGGAGAAGCATTCCATACGTTTGGATATCACAGCCAACCCAAACAGGTTTTCTAGTCTGCCACTTCAGAGGCCCTGTGGGGATGCGGCACCTTTATACATATTTAACAAGGCTCTCACGGCTGGCTTCACCGGAGAATGAGTTCACATTTCAGTGGCGGCGAGTGCACTCAGCGATCGCTTCCAAGGTGCGGCGGAAACGTGACATGGGGAGGGAGGGGTGGGGAGGGGAGAGAGCGGGGGTAGAAGAAAGAGAGAGAGAAATGTGGACAGGAGGGGTTGAGGGGGGACTTGATTGTGCCACACAGCTGTTTCAGTCCATGAGCTGGGGACGTGAATAAATGATACCCCCCTAACAAGAGGGTGTTGTGGTCAGAGAGGAGCCTAACACTCACATTGCTTGGGAACTAACTGGCTGTTTGGAACAAAAGCTGCAGCAGCACTGTTTTGGACATTTTACAGACACTTTATTATTATTGTTTCAGAATAACTATATGAGAATAATTGGATATAATTTATCCACGTTTTAGAGCACAACATATAGCTCATTTTGTGTTATATTTTACAGCTTTATTTTTTATCCTCATCAGTGATGCCAATTATCCTACAGCTGAGTGTGTGTATGTGATACCTTTTTATATCCCCTACTCATACTTATAAATATGTATACATAGAGATATATAAATATGAATTATATTATCAATATTTCAATTGTAGAAGTCATTTATTTAGTATATATTTACTTTTATAGTGTGATACTTCAGCGAAAAAACACCCAGTACCTCTACTGGCCAGCATTAAATAACCAGCCTGAGAGCTCTGAGATCTCTTACTACTAGTGATGCATACAAATGAATGTATGTAAGTGTTCTTCTGGGTGCCCTGTACTTAAGGTAACGCTGAAATTTTAATGGCAATCTGGCCTTGCTGTGTTCTGTAGCTTGTTGTCGTGTTTGGTACATGACCACAATAAAATGTGCTGCTGCTGATTACTCTTTCACATGCTGAGCATTTCCCTTGGAGCGCCGAGTCTTTATTTTTGTTACTTGAACAATGACCCCTATGTAAGTGGGTTTGTTGAAGGAAGGAGGTGGTTCTTTTTTTGTCTTGCAGTGAGTCAGGAAAAATACATGTCTTCATCTTACATCTCTCTTAATGCAAAACATCTCTCTGTCCCTGCTCTGGATAAATTAGTAATGCTAAAAGAATTCATGTTGTCTTTTGAATGCCGTTCACAGTGTGCGGCTCGGTTAATATACAGAGCTGTTCAATTTTTTATGCGGGTGCCAAGTGTAGACCTCAATATAACATGAGCTTTTAATCCTATGAGTGCTAAATTGCTTTTTAATGCTGGGGAACACCATGTTTTCAGACTGACTCCTGAAAAATGCATAGGAGATGTGCAGAGCTAATCGAAAGAGAGCTTTTGGAAGAGAACAAAGCCACACCACCAAAAGCCAGACAAAAATGGCACTGTTGTTTTGACATCACAGTCACCTCTGGGATCTCTGGGGCATTCACCCCCTCTCTGTTAATGGGTAACAGGGAGCGCATGCAGATTTTGGTGTTCTGATTCATCGTCATACGTTCCTCCAAGTGGTTTCATGGTACAGAGATGAGAACGTTCTCTCATTCCTGTACCAGGACTCATATACACACCCACAGGAACACTCAAGGGCTGTGCTCAGCATTCATTTTGCCAGATTGGCCCAGTGAGGCTCTTGCTGCAAAATTCATGTTAAAACTGAATATTGTATCATATGCATATATACAGCAGAACCTCAGAGTTATGAATCCTGGTGTTATTTAAATATCAGTAAACCAAATATGGTATAAAGCAATCTAATTACACCTCTTAAATTTTAACTGTTATGCAAAAGGGTGAACATTAACCCAGAATGCTGTGCCTTTTTTAGAGAATCAGTAGGCTGGCTAGTAAATGCAAAAAGCTAAACTAACTGGTGTTTGTACAAATCGATATTGTGAGGTAAATTAAACCAAACCTAGCCTGCTAGGTTTCAGAATAACCTGCACTTAAAATGGGTTTTATATTACAAAGTAAGCTGCATAACTTATTCAGCATAAGAGTGTCTGCCAAATTTAGGTTTGAATATACATGTCTCTGGTGGGTAGACCCATAGTGCTATCAGACAGTATCAGTATGGACTACACATGTGATTAGGGCCCCGCTCTCTGGTGGGTAGATCCATAGTGCATGTTTCCCCGTAGGGGGAGAAACAAACTCTCCCCACAGCCTCATCAGAATAGGAACAGGAGAATATGATGTAGTCCCAGGAAGACAGGCAAACGGTGAAACGCAATGGGGCGTAATGCAACACAACATGCTGTTTGTGCAATGCTTTCAATTAAAACTACAAATGTGTCAGTTTAGATTTTCTGCCACCCTTAGGTAACCGAAATGCTGTGTGTTTATGGTCTTTGATAAAAAAAATAAAAAATAAATAAATAAACACCGGGCCCCTTTGCACAACAAACTGTTTACCTCAGCGGCACATTGAGAAAAGACTCTGGAGAGTTCCCCACAAAGCAGCTTTAGGAAAGAGTCTTAATCAGCGTTAAGAGACTCTTAGCTTTCCAGTTGCTTCCATTCACTGCACACATTTCTCAGGGATTTTTTTACATCTTTAATATTTGAGGGACTGAATGGCCAAGGCATTGTTGGGAAACTGACTGAGTGACATACATTTTAACCTGCAATGTACAGCAACCAAGTCCTTACCCTGCCACCCTGATTCCTGTTAGATTGCTGAAATGCATTCCCTGGCTCTATTATTGACATAACAGTCTGGTGTCCAGTATAACAAATGTGCTGTTACATGACACCATTTTACACTGTAACAACCAGAAAACCAAAATGGCAGCCAAGTTTTACCAGTAAGTCACTGGTGATTCAAACAAATCTTTGTAAGATGAAGAGCAAAACCTTTTCAGTGATTTATTGCTAATTGTGGCTCCACTCATTTGCGGAGTCATGATACTTAATTTCACCCATCACTTGTGTCCAGGCAGGGACACCAATTATATGATTTACTTTAATTACAAAGTCACAATGGGTGTTAACGCGCAAGCACTGTACTTTTGCCTTTGATGTCACTTTGAGCTGACAGCCTTTTCCGGAGGGGCTAAAGCTATATTGGGTGTGATGACTGATGTGCTCTGTTAATCAGGTACACAGAAGGATTACAGTGCAGTTGCTTGTATTTTTTTTTTTTTTTTGGGGGTGGGGGTTGTGTGAGGAGGGGACGGGTGAGGGTCCACAGCTGTGCCGTGTGAACGCAGCTGTCTCAGCGACCCTCACATGCTGTCACTGTTTTCTGTGCGAAAATCCTCTTACTGCCTCTTTTGATCACACACAAGCGGCCCGGATCCTCTTGTAAACGCACTGTTAGTAAACACAGCACACGAATAAGCTCGGCTGAGACAGGCACTGATGATTGGGCTTAGCACTAAATTATTTGCCGTTCTTCTTCAGCTGCCATCATAAAAGGGGGTAAAAAGGCCACAAGGGTGCGGGCTAGACATGCAGCAGGGTACGCCTCACTGTGGTAGACGTGCACACGCTCAGTCTCACACACGGCCTCTCCGTTGACTTTCACTCAGTCGAACCCTCTGTCCTTACCTGCCACTTTCACACTCAAATAACTAGCCAGCCCGCAAACTCCCAGCACATCGCTCCGCCATACAATATCCACATTTAGAAAGCGGAGTGGTGTGTGAGTTTGTGGAGGAACAGCGGAATGTGACCGCATGCTAGAACTGACCCCCTTTGAAAGGCGTCTCTATTACGCCGAGACAACTGTTCCCTATGTCATGGTAACTGCTGAAGACATGTGTAGGCATTAAAATTGCTAGCCCCGTGCCAAGACTGGCCTCGTGGAAATGTACCGTTCACTAACATGCTTAAGAGATCCTCAATGAATGGCAGGTTTCCTATCCAGCAGTAGAACTCTAGGGACCCCTGTGCAAACTTTGTTTTCCCACAGAGCAGGATCTTGATTTACAGATTGTATAAAAATACATTCACTCATATCTCACTCGCATCCTCCAAATGTAGCTGTGGTTTCAATTCCCAGAAAAATACAAATGGAACTTAAACAAATTTCAAACTAAAACACACGTAAATATTTTTTAACTACTAACAACAACAAACTTGGCGAGACAAAGGACAATTACATATCTATACTGCAGAGGCATTAAGTACTATCAAGCCAACTTTTGTTATGCCGGTCTGAATGGAGGTTATACCTAAAACAGTTCTTCTTCAACTGCTCCCCAGATGCTTAGAGTATATTTTGTGATCTCATAGATTTGAAGCTGCATCAAATATAGTCATGGTCTGCTAAAAACTGTGACAGTCCACATGGCATGGCCACAGTTACAGCACTGCTCTTTTCCTTACTGGAGTGGTGTGTAACATGCCCCTTCGAAGCAGAGTCCTGCACTGGCATTCAAAGCTACTGATGCAAGAGATGATAGGAGTCACAGCTCATTATACTTGCACATAACAGTTCTAAACAAACTGTTTGGTGTGGGCATGACTGAGTGGAAATCATGTTAGTGGTGTTTTACTTCAGGACACGCTAGAGAGAAAACATTGCAGTACAGGGGCCACAGGTAACACTAACAGGGCCTGTTCAGTTTTTAATCAGCCCATCAAACTGAAAAGAAAGACATGGGGGAAATCTTTTTTTATTTTTAATTTTTTGTTATCATTTTTAATGGTAATGTTTTAAAGCAGCTGACATTTCAGATTCATTATTTCTGGTGTGAAAGATGGAATAACAGTGTACAGTAATCACGTTTTTCTGATTTCTTTCCCTGCTGACTTTCCAACAATTTTAAGCAGGGAATCTACATTTTCTGTCCTTTTTTAATTTTTTTTTTTTTCCAGAGTTACATGACTGCCATTTATAGCTTTTTTGGCCATCCTCCATGTGGAAGGGCATAATTTTCGAAGGCTGCCATAAGAGAAATATTCAGTTTATCTGGAAGCACCCAATCTTCGGTTTAGTCATATACAAAATGTACGTCTACCCTGATGACCTGAGGCACGCTCAGAGCTCTTTGTTAATGCATGGAGAACCATGGACCTGCTGTGTTACCCATTTTGAAAGGTACCATTTCTCTTGACAGTAACCAACCAATAAGCACTTGATGCTTGCATGTCCTACTTTTCTTCTGTGTTATATTATTCATTTATTTATTTATTTATTTATTTATTTAAGTACTTGTCTCCTTCCTGTCCTTGGTGATTATTGTGGTCTCATAAACGGCTGGTGTTAAAAAATAATCATTCTGTCGTTCAGACATCTGCCATCTCGAACAATCAGATAAATAATGTGTTTGAATGAGCATGGACCCTAATGTCAGCTCTACATAAGACTGACAGATGGCTGCACTCTGAGATAAGTGCCTTATTCTACCACGCCTTCCTACCACCAGTGTTATTTCTGCAGATAGTATCACCTCCTGACCATTATCAGCTGTTGTCGTCTCACCACTTGCTTTGACATGGCTTTCATGACCAGTGCTAATTGTATTTGGTCAGCAGCGATGGTCATATTTGTGTACGTTATTGCTGTTTGAATCTCTTTGATGGTGGGCACTACTCCACACCACAGCATCAGCTTGCATGCACTGCAATTAATGAAACATAACAGGCCAGCAAACACACTTTCCAAACCGAGGGGCCAGAGGTGGTCATGAAATATTTAAATGCGGAGGCTTCAAAGTGGAGATTCCCTCCATTTCCTCAGACCTCCCTGGGTTAGCTGGCAGGCCTCAGCAATCGTCAGCTGAAGGGTTAAAGGTTTCCCAGTGAGGTTTCCCTCTCTCTCCCTCCCTGTCTCTTTCTCTTTCTCTCTCATATCATTCTCTCCCGCTCTTTTCTCTCTCTCTGTCTCCCATGTTCTAGTATTACCAGGGGGAAACCCAGCCTCTCTCTCTGCGGATTTCTGACATGTTAAAGCTTTCTGTCACACAGAGGAGTCTCAAATCACAGCCATTCCCCCAGCAGGGAAGCTACTGTAGGGAGAACAAGGCCTTATTTTGTTCAATCCCTGTGAAATGCAATTAGAAACCCCTCCAGAGCCAGCAGGGGCCGGGGCTGAAAAGGGGAAAGAGACCTCCCTGCTGTCTGTCAGCCTGCTGGCTTTTGAAGTCTTAGGCTATCTCATGTCCCCCTAGAGAGCTTATCATCAGGCCTCCACTTTGGAGCGTTTCACAAAAAAAAGAGGGAAAAAAAGAAGGGCCTGGAGTGGTGGGGTTAGCAGGGAGGGGGGGAAGGGGGAAGCTGTCTCGCTCCGTGCCTGACAGAATGGTCTTGACGGAGCGTTTCACAGGCCCCGATTTCCCCTCTTGACCATATTTTCTCCAGATAGGCAGATTGCTCAGGGCTACGGAGAGTCTATCAGGGGGTCAGACGGATTTTAATATTGTGCTTCCTAGTGATTTCCTCGGTGCATTGGGCGGTGATTTGTCTTAAAGACACAGTGGGCGACGTCTCTCCCCAGTGCCTCGCAGAACAAAGTAACAAAGAGAGAATATAATCCCACACAACGTAGCACTTGGCAGGAATTAAGTAGGGCCTTGGGGGGGAATGTTCACAGCACAATTGTGTTTCTCCTTTCCTGCTGCCGTCTGCTTAGTTCATTGAATATGGAGATACTGATAAGTATTGATATTTTTCATAGCAAAAATTTGAAAATATGTTTTGCAATAATTTTGCTGGATGGTTATTTGGGTAAAGGGGGATCTTCAGGCCACATTAGACCACTGCAGACCATGTGCTGCTTTGCTCAAATCTCATACATTTAAGGAAAAGAAGATTAGAATCCAAAAATCCCCCTATAACTGTTCCCCCACGGTCAACCCCTATGTACATACATTCATCTGCCAGCAACACTTTAGTCTGTGGCTCTTTAACAAGGGCAGAACTAGCTGAAGCTTGGGGAATGAGTCCAGTTCAGTTACAGCGAGCACACGGCTTCAGCCCCACTCCAGTGGCCATCTATTGCTCCTGTTGATTTCAGCACTTTGGTATTTTAATGTCAGACATATCATCCTTGGCTGTAATGTTGAATTGATCTGCTGTCAAGCAACTCCTTGCAGCCAATTGGTAAACATAGCATGGGCTTTATGTGAAAGGTCAGTGGACATTTTGATTTGTGTGTAGTAACAGAATTCCACCATTTATATTTGTTGCCTTGGAAGTTTCTTGTCTGACAGAATGAACAACAGTAAAAGCCTTACTATGTATGGCAGAACTCTTTGTGTTGTCTGTTCTTTCAGAGTAGGATTATTTCCCAAAGCAAAATACCTTTGGGGGCAGAATAAAATGGAAAATAAAGGGGGGCAAAATTGCGTACCTTAAGAACGATGCTTTGAAATGTTTTGACGTGGCGGCGGCACGTCCCCTTCCGGCTGGTGAATTCTGCATGATTGACTGCCCTGAAATTACGGGCGGAGAGGCAGGCTGCGCCCGCCATGATGTCTGTAATTTGGACAAAGGGGCCTCAGATTTTTTAAAAGTGAAAATGCATTAAGGCTGTAACCAGACCGTTTGAGGAAGGAGCTTAAATCAATTTTCCTGTCTAGTTCATGTTTCCAGAGCGCGTCCTAAAAGGGACATTAGTTTGATTATCAGAAAAATAGTCATAACTGAGGCTGTAGAGCGTTGCTTTTGTGGCATTTCATGTGCTCCATGTGATTATTGACTCAGAGATGTAGATAATGCCTAGCATTAGACATATGGTTTGCCTAGTGCAAATGTGCATCAATTTACATGGTCTCAGCTGGTTTGAAAGAACAAGATATTATCCTGAGAACATTTACTCTACAGGCTCTGTCTCATTCCCAAGCAAGGCCTACACTGCCAGGCCTTTCCATGAAATGACACATGACATGTGCTCCTATCTCCTGGCTTGGAAACTTATTAAGTTGGAAAATCTCATCATCTTTTTCCCATGCTGAGTGTTAGAGGTGTCTTCTTTTATCTCAGAAATTCCCATCCCCCCCATCTTCCCTACCACAACATCTAACGGATGTGTCTACACAAAATCTCTCCAGCTCTCCGATTCCTCGCTCTCCTTCTTTCTCGCTCTCATTCCCGCTCTCGCTCTCGCTCTCTCTCACTCTTTCTCCGCCCCTGTGTGATAAATGCTGCCTTAAACAAGTGTGAAAGATTTAAGAAAGATGGCCTCTTTTTGCAATTGATATTTACAGGTTTTAAATTCAAAGACTTGTCTCTTACATAGGAGTGGGAGATATCTAATCCCTAAACCATTCTGTCTTTCAGCAAGGTTTATGACTTATATAATATACACAGGGAAATGAATGCTGTTTGTTACTACCAAATCCCAGGGGTTCTGTCTCCCAGTCTCTTTCTTGTCTTTTTTCCCTTCATGTTCTCAGATCCACAGCATCTCCTTCTTTTCCTCCATCTCCACTGTGTTTTCCCCCTCTCCCTATTGCTACCAGCAATGACTGACAGATTAATATATGTCTGGCTACGTGTCTCAAAAATTGGAAAGAAAGGTGCTGTCAGACTCGCTTGTCGGAAAAAGAGATTATACGCAGTTGTCATTTGCAGTGTATTGCAGTCTTAGTGAGATAAGGTTGAATTTAATGAGTATAAAAAAGCATTCTCAACCTCCCCCTCCAAAAAAATAAGAAAAAAATAGACAAGGGAAGTGGAGATTGTGGCTGATTATTGGGTGTGTTTGTTTTCTTGTATGCGTGTGCAAGCGCCAGGGAGAAACGTGTGCATATGTGCATGCAGGGTGCATGAGAGTGAGTGTGTGTGCCTTTGTGTGCTTGTGTGCATGCATGCATGTGTGTTTCTGTGTCTGTGTGTGCACGTGAATGTGTATGTGCATATTATGCTGTGCTTCACAATTTGACAACCTCTGGTTGTTGTGAGAGGTGATTGGAAGCGTCATCCACTTCAGAACCCTTGTCCCTCTGAGGTTGACAATTGGTCACGATGCACCACTCTCCTAACCATCCTCACTGAGGCTAAGGCTAAAACAGGGGCAGACAGCTATGGAATGCGGGCACTTTAGTTTTACATTCACGTCAGGCCCAACTTGAGGCATGCACCAACGTGGTTTTGGAATGTAGCCTTTAAATGAATTTGCATTATTGATTTTTTTCTCCCCCAATAATTTATGATGCCCAGGCTTTAGTCTGCATTCATAAATTGGTCCTTGCCTATCTTTTGATACATATTGGTTTGGTATATGATATTCTCATACATTATGGATTCCCTTTCTTCTGTTACCTCATCTTTTCCACAGTGAGTAAAGCTGCAGAGGCAGTATTGAAAGCGGATTTTAAATAGTTGATTTGGGAGCCTTTATTTCTTTTCCCTCAGAGAACAAAGGGTTTGATTTATGTGCAGCCATTGGTAACAGAGCTCCAGTAACCTGGCTTCAAAGGGTCCTAGCAAAACCAGGTCTGATTGCAGTGAAGCTAAGATCTACATACATGCACATACACTCCCACTTACACTCTGTTACACTCTCTCTCTTCCACACACAAACAGTCTGTCTCTTCACACGCATGTACAGATACAGGCATATTCACACATATGTGGAAAAAGTACACACACAAAAACGTACTCACAATGCCAGCATATACAAAAACACATTCTCACACACACTCACTCTCACTCTCCTCCCGACACGTAGGTCCTTCCCTCCCAGACTTCCGATGGTCTCAGACTGCCCTCTCGGAGTTTACTCACGGAAGACCTGACATGAGAGGCAGAGGGGTGGGGAGAGGATGTGGACAGAATCAAACGGACGGCTGGGGTCTGATTGCTCCGGAATTCTGTTTGTGGATCAAACGGTTGGAGGGAAAATGGATACCGCTGATTTTTCTCTGGCCCTTTGTTTCTAGAACATTTTTTCATCTTCAATCGTGGTTGCATCGCAGGGTCATGTTTTATATCGTCCTAATTTGAACTGCCAGGTATTTTTAAGTGTCCAGTGGAGACTTGCTGTGTCCAGCTCAGATATCACGGTTTGAAGTCTCTTGCATCAAGTCATCTCACATTAAATATTACTTTTCATATCTTTCCTCAGAAATCTACAGTATAAAAAAGAGAAACTCAAGAACTAAGCCCTGAATATAGGACAAAACCCAGACACAACAGTGAATTAAATGTCAGCTTTTAGCATATTACATCCGCAGTGTCCCTGATGCGTACTCCTCTTACGCTTATCAGTAATATTTTAAATGAAGAAGATTTTTCTTAATGGTAAAAAATCCCATTAAAGTCAGTTGGTCTCATGTGATTGCCAAGGAAAGAGTTACTGTAAAATTGAACTGCAGTTGAAATAATGCTTCTGGGTGCTTTGAAGTTGGGGATCAAGGCTGTGAAAAGGAATAAAAGATGACAAAACGTCAGCAAAAGGGGGCTGACTGTCTATAGACAGAACTTACAGGCATAGGCAGCAATTACAGGCATACATAACATAGCTGAGGACAATGTTTGATCTTTCCTCTTCATTCTTTGGCAGTGGTATCAAGTATTTTTCCATACTAAGTGTCACTTCGTATTACTTCCTTGGCTTGAACTTGACACGGTTTTAAGTCTGTCGGCATTTCATTTGAATTAAAAAAAAATAATCTCCTCTGAAAGATCGGACTTCTGCTTGTTTGGTGATGAGCATTTATCACAGGCCTCTGATTTTTTCTCTAATCTCACAAATAACCATTTAGGAATGTGAGCACCAATGGGCTCAGTGTCTGCTTCAGGGACCCAATCAAAGAACATTTTACCAAGTGTCTGCTTCAGGGACCCAATCAAAGAACGTTTTACATGTTTCTCATTTCATGGTCTGACTAATATGGCTGTCTAACAAGTTATGCAGAGCACATTTCTTATGAATCCCATCTCTGGAGAAGGAAAGTACTCAAGGCTCAAGTTTTGTCAGCCAGCCAAAATGTGAAAGATAGCATCATCATTTATATAAGACGCTGTAACAAAGAAACCTAATCTAATAAGAAGTTTGTGGTTGCAGGCAGAGTGTTTGCATAAAGTCTCTGGCCTCTTTCATCAGGCTGTTGAGCCTGGCAGAACTCCTGTTGAACGGCCTGAAATACCAGTCACGTTTTCCCGCTGATGGTCGTATTCCATCTTTCAGATAGATTACCCCCGGTATTTTCATTATTTTCTCAAGTTGTGTGAGGGTGGCTGTATTAAGTGTACAGCACAGGAGGAAATATCCTGAGACCTGCTTTAGTCTTGCCTGAGAAAACGTGAAAAGTGAAGCAGGAACCAAAGCACTAACATGGAAATGCAGAATGACGGACAGGATGATATGGTGAATAAGCAACGGGGGATTAATGGGGGAAGAATATGACGGACAAGAACATGAGCCGTCTGGGCAACTGGGCAAGGCACTCAGAAGGGCTTAGGGACAATGGTGACCTTGATGGAAAAAGACCAAGAGGATTTCAAGCTTAACCAAGTTGAACAATGTGGCTTCTTCTCCATGCTCCCTATTTGGAGACCCAACCCCACTTGCAAATGTACAACTTTGCGTGCAAAGCAGTCAGGATCCTTTTATTATTTTATGCAGAAAGACTGTAAGGCCTGATTATGATTTTGTTGTTGACTGATTATTTAGAAGAAAAAAAACAAAAACGAAATCTTTTTGATTGCTTCATCCCTGATTTGGGCATGCTTCTTTCTCTCACAAGCAGAGACTGTCTGAACACTAGAAGTTGAAAACTATGGCCGATAAACACATGTCTGTTGTAATGATATATTTTTGTCCTCAGATCCTTTTATTGTAAAATCCTTTCAGACTGTCTAGGTCTCATGATTTTCACTCATTTCCACAAGTCAACCTCAGTGGTAGGAATTTGGCCTCCACCTCTGGCAGGTCAGGGGTGCGTTTTTAAGAGCATATCACAGTGGCCCACCCAACCCTCAGCCCACTTTGTCAGGAGGTGACATTCCACAGAGGAGTGACACAGACGATGAGGTGAGCTGTCAGCAAAGAAACCACTGCCTCAGAGCAGAACTGGCCTGAGTGAGACGGTGAGTGAGTGCAGCTCAGGGCTCCTTGTCTGAGGCCTGGGGTGTCAGAGTAAGTGTACTTCAGAGTCAGAGTAGCAGGAAGAGGCATCTGTGCAATATGTTATAGTCCCACCAACCAGGCCTTTTACATGGCAGTCACTGCTATGGTAGGTGCTGTTGCGAGACAGTAAGATGACATCTCAAATTAGTGCCACAGCAGAAATATTGATATGAAAATGTGCTGTGGTGTGAAGAGGCTTTGGGACCTCCATTCTAGTCAGTGAAGTTAGCCTTGCTTGCAGTGCTCATAACTATTGTGTCATAACCCCGCCCAGCTTCAGGGACGTCCTTTACTAATACATCAGTCAGTACTTCTGACCAATCATAACCTTGTGTAGGTGGAACTCCAGTTTGAAGCAGTTAATAATATTTTGAAAATTCTGCAGTGATTCTCATAGTATAAATGTATACCAAACAAAACCTCAGTCAGAAATCTTGACTGTGTGGCTCACCTCTGTGAACTGGGATGGGTCTGAGTGACCACATGTGAGGGGTTTGGTTTGATGCAAGGTGCTGTGGGATCATCACTGTCAATACAGAGGGAAGAGCTGCTGTGTTTCAGTGCTTGGCCATAGACTGGTGGAGGGGAGGAGTAAGGCACATGGTGATTTGATGTTAATTTCTTGACCCCCCTCTCCCCCAAGGTGGGTTAACGCTGATTAGCTGAGCCGTTGGCCCCTGGAGTTTGTGCGATTAATGGATTTTCCAGGAACGTCTGGCTTGAGCCGAAGATCGTGAGATTGTTTTGGTTGGGAGTTTCCGCAGTGAGAGCTTAGCCAGATGGGATCAGTAGGGGCGTTTGAGCTCTGAGAAACTGTTTGTTTCATCTACCTGCAGAACTGGGCTGATTCATCCCGTTACCTCCAGTAAATCAGTGTGTTTCTTTCATGGGTTTTTACATAGACATTCGCTCCCTGCTTCCAGAATGCTCAGCCTGTAGTTTGTTTTCAACTCCTTGTGGACATTGAAGTTGAGCTAAGAAGTCAAATATATGCTGTTGCATGTAATACATTTTGGCCACAGGCTAAAAATATGTCATTCCTGCTGTAAACGGAGCTCACAAATCAACGTGAACGTGTATTAATGCCTTATTTTTTCGATGTTGTAAGGATATGACACCGCTTACCTCATCACGAATGACTTTCAGAGCTATTCACAGGGTGTCTGAGTTGTGTGTTGCACCAAATGTATTTTCCCTGAGGTTCAATTTCAAATTTTTAAAGATTGTTTTATTAATTACTATCCATCCCAGTTAGCAGTAGTTGATAACCCCTGTGCATGTGGCAGGCTCAGAATTGAGTGTTCTCATGGAGAGTTCTCGGTGCTGTGTTGGACGTCTTGAAATGGTTAAGCTGTCATCGTTTCCTAGGCATGAAGTAGAACCAGTGATTGTAACCTCTTCCCCAGTGAGGGGAGATGAGCGTTGCTCTAAAGTGGAATAAACAAGAAGGCAAAGGCTGATTGATGGAGAGGTAGCCTACATGCTGTTTATAAAGAGGGTTTTGTTTTCCTCCCCCCACAGTAGCTGCACCCTACTGGGAAATTCATTAGCAGCTGACATCATCGCCCTCCACTGTGAGTGAAAGAATATCATTCTAGTCTCGAGTCCCCACCCCTTTCTTTCATTCCCTCCCTTCCTCTCTCCCTCCATTGCCCAGTTGCACTGAGGCCTGCCTGCCAGCCATGCAATCTGTGCCCCATTCACGCACGCACACACACACCCACCCACACACAAACACACTCCTCCAAGGATATGGTCTGGGTGATGTTTCCCTCGTCACTTAGGAGGAGGAGAGGCGCTCCTGTGAATGTGTGTGCATGTGAGTGAGAGAGACAGGGAGTGTGTGTGTGAGAGAGAGAGGGAGAGAGAGAGGCAGCGAGCAGGGGGGTGGGTGAAGTCAGGTAGAATCAGGAAATGGGAGGAGCTTGCAGTGGGGAGGACCTCAGCAACGAATGGCTCAATGAATGAGTGTTTCTGTTGAGCGCGGAGTGCCGAGGAAAAAAAGGCACAAGTGGTGACTGGCCAGGGATCTGTGAGCCACCAGACACTGACCTGCTTTGGAGAGGAGAAAACTGGAGCAAAAAAGAAAAAAAAAATACATTTGCATGTGGGTTTTACTTTATTGTTGTTCTTCTGTCTGGCTGTGCTCACTCTGTTGGATTTCACAGCACTGTAGAAACTGCAGGCTGGGGAGGGAGAAGCACGAGGGAGAGAAAGCAGAGCCTTTTACCCTGCATGGATGATTTCTGCCGCCCGTGATCGCGTGTTGCGTTGCCTTCGTGTAAGGGCAAGCGCTTCTTTGGTACAGGAGGTGCAGCAAAGCCAAGGCGTCCCAAAACCCCGGCGTCTGAGGATTTGTTCTGTGCCGGTCGGGAGAAACACAGGGGGATTTTGAAAAGCAAAGCATTTCTTCTGCAAGAAAGATTAATTGTTGTGAAATTGATCAATTTTCAACAAGCACTCTCCCCGAGCCCACACCCCCGGAAGCCCCCTGCAAATCAGGGGTGTGTGTGTGTGTGTGTGTGTGAGTGTGTGTGTCTGTGTGTGCTGGAAAGGATCCCTCGGCTTACCCTGTGCTGTTGCAGCGGTCGCTGCCGAGACACATGGCTCTCTTTGTCCGTGCTGCACATTAGCTTTGTGCGTTCACCCCCCCCCCCCGCACTCCCGTCTCCTTCGCTGTTGGATCCTGCTGGAAAGCTTGCTTCTCGCATGGCTGTCATCAATTTAAACGGAGTGGAATTCACCGCCTGTCTGTGGATTACATTGTTTGACGACCAGAATGTGAAGCTTGGCTGTGTTTGCTAGACCTGAAGGTGTTTCTTTATTTTTTAGTTTTTTTTTCTTGTGTTGTCAGTTTTCCTTCCTTGCCAGCCTCATCACAGCAAAGGTATGCCCTGTGCATGTTTCAGCAATAGGAAGCTTTGCAATTTCTACTCACTTTTTGCATTGACAAGGCTTACCTCTTCCACTACCTTAAGCATAAGACATAACAGTATTTGTTTAATTTACATTTTTCTTTAGGGTTTTGAAAAACGGTTTTCCCTGTATCCATTTGAGATAGTATTTTGTGTCCTATTTAATCTCATCTTCTGAGTACCTCTGCTTACTACTGTTTTATACCAGAGTTTCAAGATAAAATTGCCATGTATTGTTTTTTTTTTTTTTTTCTAAATTTATCTGAATTTCCTCCATAAATTACTGTTGATTCCTGAAAATCTATTAGGGACAGATTGTAGGTTGGTGATAGTCTTTGTTGCCTTTGCCTAAAACACATTAAGTTTTGCTTAACTGCAGAGAAAAAAAAATCTTTTCTGTCATTAGTAAGTTCGGCTTAATGGGTATTGGGCATCCTGACATGATCGCGGCCTTTTTACCGCTATACTGATAATGATGCTGTAAACTTAAGCTACGTAAAGCGCAGTTCTCATGCTTCTGAGGTATTTTACATGAAGATAAAACAGATCTCCCACTGTAGGCTGTATTTAACAAAGGTGTAAAAGGAGAGTAATAATGCTTAAGAAAGTGGTCTTGAGAGAAGTTCTCTTTGTGATGTTTGTTTATACTAGCCACTGAGTGGGTTCTGCACAGTGAAACTCCAGTCACAGTACCACCCAGAATTATCCAAACAGTGCTCAGCAGTACGGTTTTCACTCAACAGAAAGGGTCTATATGGCTTTAATATCCATAAAAAAGAGTGTGTATTGAACATGTACATTAATAATACAGTGGTGCAAAAATATTCTTCATTGCACACAATTTTGAATCTCTCTAACTGAACGTCAGCATAGCTATATGACTGTGTACCAAGCAATTTCTTTAATCACACTGTTGCTTTGTGTGTGGTATTTCAGTGCTTGACTTAAATTAGCCAGAGCATCTTTACCAATGTGTTGTCACCATAGGAGGATTTCAATATATAAATACTGTGTTAAATCCAGTAACAAATGTTGGTAGTGTAAAGCAGCATGCTAATATGTTTTGCAGGGCTGAAGTTAGAAAGTGTGTCTTTTATATGGTTCCACAGTGCCATCAAGTGGCTGGAACTGGAAATAGCAGTGTTTTGCTTTTATCTCTCAGCAAGGTTGGTGTGTCTTTGAAGATGAAAAATACTTACTGGAGATGTGAGAAAACTGACATTTATTTCTGTGTTTCAGGGTTCCGATGCCAGCTCAGAGAAGCTCTTCAGCACTGTTACAAATAAAGGTATGAAGCATTTTTCATTAAAATAAGCTGTGTTGGGTTTGAGATCATTTGGCTTTAAAGAAAAAAAAATGTAAAATGAAAAAAAATCGTTTTCACATAATTTGTGAAAAACGCTTTTTGTTTAAGTTCCAGTCTTTAAAGAGTAATAACTCAGTGAAATTCCTATTTGTGCAGTTATTTTGCTGTTGTGTAGTATTTTGTAAGTGGGTGGAATGGGTGTTCATTTGTTCACTTTT
Source organism: Albula goreensis (assembly GCA_022829145.1). Lineage (NCBI taxonomy): Eukaryota > Metazoa > Chordata > Actinopteri > Albuliformes > Albulidae > Albula > Albula goreensis. The sequence goes on from CM040742.1 coordinate 34,186,733, forward strand.
GGTGTTAAATTACTAGAGCCGCAAAACAGTGATGTGTTACCACATATCTGCCTTCATTTGAAGTGTTGCACATGTGTGAAATATCAATCTGTGTTCATTCACTCTGCACAAGACTGAAAATCCATTTCTTTTTCGCTCTATTAAGTGGAACAGTACTGGGTACAATTTTGCGGATGATAAATCCACATAAGCTACATTCACATGTGAACTGAAGACATGCAGTGTGGAAAACCTTAAAACCTTCTGTTCGGATTGCATAAACAATATGGAAAATAGTAAATGAAAGACCCGTCTGAGCAGCGGATGTAGCGAACGAACTAAAGTACGGTGTAAATGTCAGTATGTTCTTTTATATGTATATGTATATATAAATATATGTGTGTGTGTGTATATATATATATATATACATATATATACATCACCTTACTGCTAAGCACTTCTCTGGAGATGTCTTCATTTGAGGGTGTGTTAATGCCGGCACAAATACGGGCAAGTGAAAATAATTCAGTGGATAGGAACAAGGGCCGGAGACCTCTGTGGGTGACCCATAAGCCCATGCCACATGTGACTGCATTGTTATGTCACTAATTTGCTATTAAAAGCCCTGGAATTTGAGCATTCTCATCGTTCTGTGCCAGGGGACCAAATAATGGAAGGCACCTCAGTGAATCAACATTCCTGCGTAATGGTTGGTTTCTAGGGTGAAGGGCCTCACCGGGGGTGACAACGAAAGGCCTGATTGATGCAGACAAGGCCTGAGCCTCTCTCCTTCGCTTTTCTTTTTTTTGGGATGGGGGCTCAAACACATTTCCCACATTCTCATCTTTGTTTACTTACAGAGTTTGATTTGTGGCATCCATCGGGCCCTGAATAGCCATGCTTGACAGAGAGCCTTTTTTCAGGGACACTTTTTCTGTGGTGATTTAGTTCCCTTGAAAGGATTAAGCCCCCTTTGTGCGGCCTAAATCAACATAGGACTTCTTTTTATATATGAAAAGCCCTGCTTGGGAAACAGTACACAAATAAGCGTTTCCTTGGTCGATGGCGGGTTACTCCTTTGCCCCCTATTTCCATTTAAATGTCTTCTCCTCTTTTTTTCCTCATCCAAGATCCCTTCTTCCTGCCATATGCTAATTACCATTGGTGACCCAAATAGCAAGTCAGAGAATCGGCCTAAATCCAGGTGCAGAGAACTTGTCCGTTGGTATTTTTATTGGAGGGTAAAAGCGACTGGGTGACACAGGAGAAAGTACAGGGGGAGTTTTGTTAAAAAGGATTACCACTACGGTTTCTCAACCTCAGGGAGAAAACAACTTGAAAGGAGGCGGGATTGTGTGAAGATAAATGTCAATATTTGCTGGAAGGCAGGTGCAGGGGTTTATGCGTTTGTTTGGTGGCTTGGGTATTCTTGTTGGTACACATGAAATGTTTATTAGGCTGTGCCGTTCAGCATGGACTGTAAGGCAAATGTCACTGCAGGGAAAGCAAAAGGTCAAACAACTGCCAAAAACAGGGACTTAAGGTTTTCGAGCAAAAAATAAATAAAATATCATTGAGGCGGCTGATGGGCTGAGGCTGGTGTAGAGAGACAAATGAGGATGCGTCAGAAGTATTATTCTTTTCTTTACGTTGAAGGGATTATTTTTAACTGGAAAGCAAGATTAAGTGTAAATATTAAATGAGATTATCCTTAGTCATGCATGTCAAAGAAATAATTCTACTTGTATGAAGAGAATAAAAGGAACATATACACTGCAAAATAATTGTGATGTACAATGTAAGATTTGACACTGATTTATGTGACTCATTCTGTGTTGATTGTAGGCATTTTATTATTTTTGAGCTTCTTTTGTGAAGCAAGAAATAGACATTATATTGTGACAAAGTCTATCACTTGCATTATTTCAAAATCAAATGTTCAAATGTGTTTTTTTTATGTATAAAGCAGTATCATAACATTTCTGATCATACATTTTCTTCAGTAAATCACTGCCTTACTTTTGAAATGAAATTAGGCCTTTCATGATTTATCTCCTGCAGTTGTTGATGAGATGCACATACAGTAGAGCATTTGTGCCTCTTTGACATGAGAGCCTGCTTTCACCAGTACACCTGATTTGTTTCAGCAGAATTGTACATAGTAATTACTGTCATTACAAGCACTTATTGTTGCAGGCAAGTTGACTGATTGCTAACCACCTCCATCTTTTTTGTTGTCTTCAGCATTGATTTGTATCTTTCCCCTCTCTTCTTCCTCCCTCATAACTCCCCCCTCCCCACCCCCTCCCCCTGTTTGTGTCACCCAGGCCCACAGCTCGGTATTATATGCTGTGCGTAATTGTGTGTTATGTTCATTTCACACGGCCTCGCTTTCCCCTCTTCTGTCTGGATCCAATTCACTCAGTTACCGTTCCAATTAACTAAGAATTATTAAACGTTAACAGTAATTGCTGGTTCTGTCGAAGTGCCCACAGATGTCAAACTGTTGAGCTCTATTTTTTTTTTAAACCTAATCACACGACGAAATGGGAGAAAGCTCAACAAACATCAATTAATGGGGGCAATCAATGCATGTTAGCAGAGAGCCTGTTATCGTCTGCGGGCTGATTACATTTATTTCATCTTAAACAGGAAGGTAAACGCGGCCATATAGATAAGATAAGAAGCAGTGCGGTGGGAGCCGCTGTGACTGCACGGTTGATCTGCTGTGGCTCCAGGCATGGCAAGAGTTCATGGTCAACAGTTGGGCCAGCTCTTCTATAACAGTTATCACATGATGATGTTGTCATTCCCACGTCTTTCTTTTTTTCCTTTTTGTCTGTGATGATTTCATCTGAAATTGCAGTGCCTCATCAGAGATTGGTATTATAAATGTAAAAGGTTATTTATTACCATTTAGCTGTGTCAGTTGTTGTATTCTCCCCCATCAAAATGCCATTGAAAAGAGTAACTGGCACAGACAAACGATGGGAGTTGTGTAAGTTAGCCATGATGGACTGCAGCTCTTTCCTCACAGTCTGTTCCAAATCTTACTCAGAGTAGAATCCAGCTCTCAAATGTGCTTTACTACTGTATGCCCCTTTTTGAAGTGTGCTATTTACACAATGATTAGATAGCAGCGATTGTAAGTAATGTGAAAATGAAACGGTGCTACACGAAAACCCTGGAGCTGCTAAGAGGGAAAATATTCCGGGAGGTGACGCAGCTGAAGTGCTCCGCAGCTGAAGTGGGGCCCATTTAAGTGCGTCGGTTTGTGGGTAGAATGAGTAACACGCTCTGCGGAAAGGTGCAATTTCCAGCAGTGATGACATTGTTAAAAAAGGGGGAGAATGTTGTGAACTTTTGGCAGATAGCACAGTGAAGTGTCCTCAGATTGCTTTCAAGAGCTCTTTAAAAAGGCAGAATGGCCCCTGAGTGCATTAACTACTTGATAGCAAGTAAGTGCGGGAGCCAAGTTTGTTCCCAGATTTGAAAGATGAAGGGGGGCAAATAGGTACCTGCCTTTTACACCAGATTGAACCCATTTCAAGTTATGATGAATAGCTGGAGCAATGTAAAAAAATCCCTGTACAGTTTTTGACTCTCGCAGTGAATCATGGTGAAAAGTTAACATTTAATCTTGATACTCAATAGTACAGTCCTTTGCCTCCTATTTTCATTGACCTTGATTGGCAAAAATTAGGAGACTCAGGCAATTATTGTTATTGTATTAGTGGCGTTAATTAAAGAAAAGCCTGTACTTAAGTAGAGGCTGTGGCCAGCGGAAACCATCAGGGCACACTTTTCCCTATGGGTGAGAAGGTTACCCCAACAGCCCCTGCACTGCCCGGATCTCATGGGATTAGTGGGTCATGGCCGCAGATCACACACTCCCTCCACAGTCACCTAAACGCTTTCAGAATTCTTCTCCACGTGTGGATACAGATGGAGTATAGCGGCCATTTTGTTGAGAAAAAAAGACTAAGAGAAATAAATAACTGTAGCCAGTGGAGTGGAGAGGTTTTCACTAAAAACTGCTGCAAGAGGTCATATTTCACAGCTGTGAAGGGAACTGTGCCAGCGGTGGCTCATCTCTGACGCTGCCAGACAGAGGTTAACAAATCAAGGGCTTCAGTGGGTGATTTACAGCAGAAAGCGACAAACTGCGCCTGCCACCCACGCCGGCTGGCTGTCCTTCAAGGCCATGCTGTGAGTGACCTGCAGACGTGGCTTTGGCCATGTACGCTCCACTCATGGCCTCTTTCATTCTCGTAGGTGGTAGATGAGAAGTTAAATGGGCCTCTTTTTTATTGGAGTAACATTTTGATTTAAGTGAGATGTAAAACAAAATTGGCTTTTATATCGTACAAGTAAGCCATTTGCATATAAGTCAGCTATTTCTTCTGTGTTTTTTCAAGCTCCCGACCTCTAGTTTTTTGGACCATTTTACAATGAAATGTAGCATTATAGTGTTTTTTTTTCACCAGGGTTTGTACAGAGTGGACTCTGTTGAAGCATTGGGTTTGTAATCAAAGCCCAGACTGGAGGCAGCAAAGTGAAATTCATACTTCCTAATGCAGTCACTTTACTGCCAAGAAGACCTGAGCCTGGGTTTCTGCGAATACCCAGATATCGCCAATACCACGCTAAAAACCAGACCGCCTGGATCCTATCTCCCAAATTAAACCTTACACTCAAACAAAAAAATGCTTTAATGCGCTTTGCTCAAAAGATAAAGTCAAACCTTTTATCCTCCTCATTCCTCTGTAGCTTTCAAGTGAGACTGGCAGTTTTCTCAGATGAACAGAGGATTAGCATTGTGGACGAAGGCTCAAACCCCCACACTCCCCTGGCACAGAGCTATCCCAGCCCTTTCCAGCTGTGAAGTAGTAGGACTTAGCAGAGAAAAGCAGCACACATGCTTATCTGAATCAAGGCAAACCTGTGTCTGTAACAACTGCTTTTGTGTTGAATGAAGAATTTGAAAAGATAAGGGTGTTGGAGGAATGTATTTAAACAAAAGAAGTGAGTCTGTGTTTTTCAGAATTTTACTTTGTTGCTAAGAAACTTTTTATTCTTTTGAGTGTTTTATAAATGAAAGTGGTGGATCTTTGAGTATAGGGTTCTTAGGGGCTATAAATAACTTGAAGTTTAGAGGATCTGTTTTGTGTGAAATAAGCAGAGACGTCTGCAAACGCTTAAGGCACATTAAGGCTGTTGCAATAACTGGTTACAACACAGTAATTTTTTGGAGTGTTTTACATATTTTTTTATAATCCTTTCTTGGAAGTGTTCTTGTGAAAAGTTTGTATTGATCTTGCAAATCTCTTAATTTGCAGGGTGCTGTGTTGTGTGGCAACACCAAGCGTCTCAGCATTCTGTAATCTGATCATCAGGCAGCTAAGCATCTTTGCAGAATAGTTGCAAAGTTGTTTCAGGGAGAATTGTAGGTTTGATTGTGAACAGTTTGGACTGAAAGCAGAGCGTATGTGTTTTTTGCTGCGCATTAGTGCCGTTCATGTGTCCATTCGCGAGGCCGGAGTCAACATTTTAAGGAGCGTGGAGTCAGCGCTGGCGGCTGCCTGCCACTCACCTTGGCTGTGATTGACAGCCTCCTGCCACAGAGCAAGGCCAGGCCTGTCACTCCCCAGAATAACGAGAGCACCCCTCCTGGAGCTGTCTGGGGCCCGCGCGTCAAGCAGCCTCCCCGGCTGGTGATCTGCTGTGACATTAAGCAGTCAGCTCACAGTTGCTGTGTTGATTGTTTTGGAGCAACTTATTTCCCCGCCCACCCCCCCCATCTCCCATCTCCCCACAAACATGGACACACATACACACACACAAATACAAAAAAGCACACAAAAACCAACCAACCCCAGACCACTCTACCCACCACCTTCTTCAGTGGCCTTGGCAACCGCACTGTGCCTGGGGTTTGTTTTGTCCAATTATTCACCTGTCAGTCAAAGAGGGCCCAGGCGGTAGGTGGTGAGGTGTGTCTCGCCTAATGCCGGAGCGAGGCCTAACGAGGCCCCTGCGGTCACGGCCGGCCTGTCAGTTAGGCACAGGGAATGATGGTCGGCTCACGCCTGGGACCTTAGAGCGTAAATGTTTGGGGTTAAGGGCTGCTGCATTTGGATACTATGTGTGCATCTGTTTGTTTACCATCCAGGGCCAGAGCAAGAGTAAAATTGTAGTTTTTTTTCTCTGTCTGACAGCCCTCTGTCTCTCTCTGAATCCCATTAAATAACCATTGATGGCACTGCTGTGATGCAGCTAGTATGTGCACTATGTTGTATATCTACCCTGTTTAATCTCCACTGAATTTTTCTCCTCTCAGAGAAATTGAGAGAACTTTTTGTTTTTGTCGAAGGTATTAATTGACAATAACAATTTCCATTGTCTACAGTCCATCAAAATAGCCTCAGCCTAAATTCCTTTTACATGGAGCACAGTACAATATGTTAAACGACTGCTGCGTTTTGGTGTACAGCTCAAGATCTATTACTGGACTTTTGTTATGGAAACATTCACATCCCCCTGTCAATATCCTGGATTTGGACGGTTGATTGATCATCGATCCGAATTAAGGCGAATTTGCAGCTTAAGCTGAGTCTCACAGCATTCATATGTGTTTAGATTGTGATTAACAGGTCTGGCATAAATGGAGATAAATGAAGAAAGCCATACCATTTGGGGGGGGCTTTTATTTTGACAGCAGGATTTCCTCCAGATGGAAACCGTTTCCTTTGCAAATTGCATTTTAATGACGCCGATATCGAGATAACTCTGCGCGCATGCCACAAAGCCTCAAATGCAGAGCCGCACGAAGTCCCCTTAAAAGGGGGTGGGTTTGGCGGGTAATGGAGGGCCCCGCTGGACGCTGAGATATTGGATCGGAGCCGGATCCCTGCTATCTGAAGGGACGGGGCGCACTGGTTATTGACTGACACGCGTGTAATCTGAGAGCAGCATGGGGGGGGCGGGCGTGCGGGAGCACAATGCCCATGATGGATGGGGGGCAAGGAGGGAGGAAGAGATGGAGGGAGAGGTGGAGGGAGAGGTGGCATGATCCTGGCCGGCTGGGTGGAAGGCCTGTGGAGTGCCTGGGTGGGAGCCATTCTAAAGCCCCCCCACCGCCCCAGCTCACTCCGGCCTTTCCCACAGGGTTACTTATTCCAGTTTCCCAAAGCGTAAACATTCAACTTTCAGATGACAGAACAAAAAAAAAGAGAGAAAACACTCAGTAATGCAGCTGGTGGTGCTGGCTGGTTTTCTAAACAAGGCCCGGATTGATTAAACAATGGCTTACCGCTCCCCCAGGAGAAGACGGTACAGCCTCTTTTCTTTTACCGACGCTGTCTTGTAAATATGCAACAAAAAAAATAAACACCGTCTTAGCCCTGAGGGGAAGATTAGAGCCACCTTTTTCCTGATCCGGAGCAGGACCTCCACATAGGCTGCCAAGGCCCTCCGCTCTCTGAAGGTAAGACACATAAATAAATGTATTTTCAATAAGCTATTTCAAAATCCCCCTGCGGCTTGCCTGCTTGACCTTCAAAACATTGCTCACTTAAGTAATTGAACCGACTATTTTTTCGGGACAGGCGGCTTAAGATGTACGAGAATGTGTGCCTTTGAGTTTTTGGTGGTTAGCAAGAGTCTGGGAAAGATAGAGGATAGCTAGTATCTCTGCTGGGAGGCAGAACAGGGCCATGTTTTTTCATTTACCAGTCTCACACCGCCCCCTCCTGACCGCATTTGGTTACGCAAGGACATTTGAGGATAAGGCCCAGAGGAGCTGGTGGAAGGGAGGAGTTGGTAATATATGGGAGAGAAAGAGGGAGAGTATGCTTGAGCATTTATATAAACAAGGACTAATCAACTGTGAAATGTTCCCTTTTTTCATCATTCAGCAAATTGGTTCAAGATTTCAAAAAAAACCTGCGCTGTAGTTTTTCTAAGCCGTCTAAACTACACCAACATCCCAGGATTGTCACCATCTGTTAAAGATTATGCTGCTCCGAGCAGGAGCTATTTGATTTCAGTTTTAAGTCTGCCGTATTCCGTGTCATGAATAAGATTTTGTACAAACAGTGACACACAAAACCAGACATTTTAGAAGGCTTCTTTCAGCCCTTCCTGGCAAGCGAATTCAGGCACTGACGTTTAAAAAAAAAAAGCAAACAGCTCAAGGCACGGGGTGCTGGGGTGGAAGTCTGTCTTAGCTGTTTTTAAGAGCTGCCTGGACCTTAGGAGGTGAAACGGAGGAGAGCGGAGCGCAGCGCTGTCCCAGACCAGACCTTGGCTGTGTGATGTATTAATCCCCTGTCCAGGGCTGACAGAAGCGTGGATGTTTGCGCAGACACCTCCCCGGAGCAGGAAAACGGGGCACAGTGAGCGCATTGTTCCAGCCGTAACCCGACCCCAGCCCGCCGCAGCCGGGGGGATATGGGGTTGCCTCGGGCCCTGGGGCTCGTTGAGAGAGCGAGCGAGGCAGCTGACTGTTTTGGGAGTGTTTTTTTTTTTCGCGGCGCAGTTCAAATAAACACAGCAGGCCGCTCCAGCAGGACAGATCAACCCCCCGCACCCCCTCCCTCCCACGCCGGGCCAGCAATCACTCAGGCAGCCCTCATCGTCCCCCCCTGCCTGCCTGCCCGCCAGCCCAGCGGAGGTGAGGCCCCTCTCTAATTTGCTGTGTTATGTTTAAGGGGACCTGCTTGTTAAGTGGCAGTGCTGCCGGGGGTTGTGGGAAGGGGGGGCTCACAGGGGCAAAGCCCCCAGCCACACACATACACACAAGTTACCCTGACAACCTCCAAGCGGGCTGATTGTTTTACCGCCACATGAGCCCCCCCACCCCTCACAAACACACACTCAAACACGCTTATACACACTCTCACCCTAGTTTGTAAGAACCCAGGAGGCACAGCCTATCCCAAAGACATTAGCAGCCACCATTCCACACCGTTCACTCATTCAGTCCCAGCCATGTCCGATAATCCTCCCAGGGAGAAACCTGACCGCAAAGTAACCAAAGAGCACAGCCCAGCCCCCCATGCATGTTGGGTATTCTGACAGGGGGCCGAGAATTCACCCCATAATTTAACTCTGGCAGGAGGAGTTTTTTTCTACCCCACTGCCTGAAGTCCACTCCCCTCCAATTCTCTCATTGTTTCTCCATTGATCTGTAACACATCACTGTCATCACCATAGTCCTTACTTCTCTGGAATTTTGGTGTAGTACACATTGTGTGGTCATTAAAAACAGGAGAGGAGGAAGTAATGTCATATAGGCTAGAATTCATTTATTTTCACCGTACGCTCATATGACTCCGGGGTAGCGAGGGGGGTGTGTTTTGTGGTTGTGAGGTTGAGACTGATTGAAGAGGTGTGAAAGATTTAAAGACTTTGCACTCCACGTCAAACAGTCATTCATGATTGACTATAGAGAGAGAGAGGAAGTACTCAGTCGTCTCTTATCTGTGCTGTGCTCCATTTGTGATGACTCTTTGTTTTCCTCTTTTTTTGTCTTACATGTTGAAAGCATTTGTCTCTGAAGGAGGGCTGCTTTGGCAGTTGGGGTTGTGGAGGGAGGGGCTGGAGGTTGCCTCCCTCACCTCTCTAAAGACAGGACGAGACAACGGGGGCCTCTCGAGGTCCTCTTTTTTTTTTTTGTGGATGATCCAAAGGAGCTAAAATCAGACGGTGTCAATGTGTCGACTCAAGCTGTCACTCTCCTGATTGCAGAGAGTCAATTACACACACCTCCTGGCGATAGGGATCAGGCTGGAGAGAGGGACGAGGGAGGATGGAGGAGAAGGAGGGCGGGTGAGGGCGGAGTGAGGGGGAGAGAGAGAGCGAGCGAGAGCGTGCAAGAGCTCCAGGCATAAGGGAAGCTTTAGTTTAGGGAGTGTTACCTGACACCACGGGCAAGCAGAGGAAACTGCCTAGCAGGGACTTGTGGGCCTCATTTTGGAGGCAGAGAGCAGGCAGTAGTGCCAAGGTAGGCACGCTCCCCTTTTTAAAAAAAAAAAAAAAAAAAAAAAAAAAAAAAAACCCATCGATCGCTCCTTTTGGACTGTGTGGTGTGGCTTGCTGAGTTAAGCAGAGTATCCACTGTGACTCAATGGAGGAAGAGCTGTTGTTGCTGGTTGAAAGCTGTGGACTCATGGCGTATGGCAGAACAAAGCAAGCGTGCGCTGTAGCAGGTGGAAGAGCTGACAGGTATTTGACAGGGGTTCGTGTGAGTGTGTGTGTTCATGTGTGTGCGCATGCATTTGTGCTAATGTCTATCAGGCGGTGGTTTATCTGGTGGTCGAAATGTATTTAGTTTGTAGATTAATTAGTAATGTTCATTGATAATTAGAGAGTCAACATATTCATGTGATTGAAGGCTTTTCTTTGTAGGCAGATATAATTTGACATTTTTTTCCATATTAACATACCAAGTTGTGTGAAATTATGATTGGCATGTGGCATAAAATTGAATTAGTCATATTCTTGACTATTTTCAGTGTTTATAGTGAGAAGCGTGAATGTTCTGATTATGTGGTGTCTTAGAGGGAACGGTCTAGTTGTCTTGGCTTAAATTTGTGATCACCTTATCCCACAACTACATACCCTCTGTGTTCCCAAACATTCCCCATTCTGTTCAGAGCAGTTTCTCAGAGTGGGAAAGTGCATGAGACAAGTTACAACCCAGTCATGTTTCTGATGTGCAGTTCCTCTACATAAAGCACAGAGTTTCACTTCAGATGTCTGATTGTGCCATTCCTTTTGGGGTTGAATTGGGTCATGTTTATACATTTAGACAGTCATGGATATTTGTCTTTGGAAGCTGGCCCCTCTCCTGTGCTGGACACAGACCAGAGAGCGAGATAAAATGAGAAACTGCTGGCCCTAGTAAAGCTTCAGTTGTGATTGACTTTCACCCACTGACTGTGATAACAGGTATAAGAACGGATTACCAGAGTAAACCAGCATACAGATATTTCTGATCTGAAGATTACCTGCAGTTCCAGGAGCTCAATGGGAGCGCTCCTGTCTAGCTCCTCGCTTGCGTCTCCCCTTTGTGTGCGAAACAACTCTTCCCCCTGCAGCCATTCTTGCCCGAGATTAAGAGCTTTCCCTGGCATGCTGACAAGGACAAAATTTAAGCAACAAGAGTATTTAACCTCCAGCTAATCTTGTCTTTGTCAGAATAGAAGGATTAGGCCATTAAATTCAGCATGCCTGTAGGGGTTATGGCATTAATGGGCTGATGAATGACAAAACCTGCTGGGAAAGGTGAGCTGACGATTGACGCTAGAACACATATCTCGCTGCCAGACTGACAGCTCCTAAGATTAGCTTTCACTGACTCCCTTCTCTGTGGAGTGACATGATTGCACAAGACCCTTAACAGTTCAGCAAAGAGCCGCAAAGATTGGACAGGAATGTGTCCTAACTGAAGGCGCTCCTGCTTTTCAAATCAATTTTTTTTCTAGTTGACATTTATAATATTTCTGATGCTGATTAAGTGGTTAATTTTAAGGCTTCTTGTTGCATTTTATAAGTGTTCTTGTACATGTTTGGTATATGTTTATTTTTTGTCTTCAGTCAACAGCAGTTTTAAACAATTGAATCTTTTATGATTCAGGATTCCCTTTTGCTTTTGAGAAAAAAGCATTTTGTCCCCTATGAAAAAAAGAACAGGCAATCAATCTGAACAGGGGCTGTCTTTCTCCAGGATAAATAAATATTAATAAAGTAAACTTGGAATCTTCTGCCCATTTGTAAGACTCACGTTGGTGACACCCAGAGTGCCACGCTGCACCCTCCTCTCCACCTGCTGGGATGAGACAGAAGAGAGGCAGCTGTGCCAGCAGACCTCTCAGCTGCCTGTCACTACCTTCTTCTGTTTCATCCCCTGCGCCTGACCCAGCCGCTCTGGGATATATAAAGATTTGTTCTCCAAAAGGGTGAACACTGTCTTCACCAGCTATGGGGAAATGTACACCACCCCAGAGGAGCTGCTGCCAAATCCCATGAATGGTTGCTATGCTGGTCATTGCCCTTCCTGGCCCCCCACATAGTGTTCACATGGCACACCAGGAGCTCCATGTCACCAAAGCTGCTCCAGTGCAGGCGTTCAGTCTGACAGAGCATCTGGATATCTACGTTAACTTTCTTGGCTCAAGCTTCCAGCAGTCTGATTAGTTCCAGTAGATTTCTAATAGTGGATTGTGGCTAGTGTGGACCCCTCCAGATTTGTGATTCATCAGAGGTAGTAACTGACCATCCTCCTCAGCAAAGCACATCTCCATAATTTGGCAGAGGTGCATCGCTTTGAAGCTGTGCACTTTTGAAGGTGCTGAGCCCGTCACCGCATCGCCGCGTCGCCATGGTTCTGCCTGCAGGCCCCTGGACTTAGTGTAGAGATGCAGTGTTGGGGCAGAGGGGTGTGAGGGAGCAGGCAGAGAGGCCTGGCCTATCAAAGACACTGTAGAAAGTCATTAAGAGTCATCAGAACCTCAGAGCCTGGAACCCTGGCCAGTGGAGAATTATTGATAATGGCATCATTAAGGATGGTAGATGCATGCACATTTTATCCGAAAGGTTTTTTTTCTGCAGCTGCTGTTATTAACAACAAGGGAGTGAGAGAGGAAAAAAAGAAAAAACTCAAAAGAGATAGGAAGAAAGACATAAAACATTTTGAGAATCCGCATGGTAGCTCATTACTGGAGCCATTATTGACTTTCCAATGTGGTAGAGCTCGATGCAATGATAAAGCTCTTGTTCAACGTCAGACCAAGCACAGCGGGCCTGGAGCCATCTGAAGCTACAGAATCTGTTTAAAAAAACGGGTAGAAAAACATTCTCTGTGTTTATTGTTGCAATTAGGGGGAGATTGCTGGCTTTTCAGCTGGGATAATGGGCTGTGGGCCACCTGTGAGCCATTCGCTAGGGCTTTTTAACTCATTCAGGGTCCTCTCCAGCATTCCATCTGATGAAGAGACAGTGCCAGCAGAACTGGAGTTTGGAACATGGATGTTTTCTCACCCAACTTTTCAATTAAAACATTGGCTTTTTTCTCACCATTTAGTCTTCTGTTTTAGGTCTGCAAAGGGTGTAACATAAGCCATGGTCAGTTCTTGGTGGCTTTTCAAAATGTTTTTCTCTGAACATGAAAACTGAAGACCTCATGCTCTCCAGTGTGGGACGGGGGGGGGGACAGGGGCAGCAGCGTTTCAGGAACAGCGGTCTTACCTACCCCAACCCCACCCCACACACCCCCCAAGCACCACAACGCTGGTTTGTATTTCTGTTTAGCATTCATCACAGGGGTTAATGAAAATAAACACCTCCAGCGAGGCGTGGAATGGCAGGAGGGGTAACGGACACCCTGCCTGTTCCAGGCTTTGGAGGCCTGCTGACATGATAAACCACAGGAGTGCAGCCAGGCACATTCGTCAGTGTCACGCCGAGCCCCCGGACCGAATTACACCCGTGCTCAACATGCATATTTCAGGCTGCTCTCTCACATACTCTGGATGAAAAAATAAAGATCAGCGCCACAGTCCTCACCCAGTGACCTTCAGCACCACTCAACAGCTTCGCAGATGAGAACATATTTTACGTATGATACCTGCCTGTACCACAGCAGCCTGGAAACTTCACCACCACCAAATTTGTTTTTAATTGCACAAGCAGTTAGACCATACCCTTGAGTATGCTCTGACCTTCACTGGTCCAAACAATGCTGAGAAAGGTGGATTTTATTCCAGATTTTTCCTGATTAATCAGGAAATACTGATTTCAGTATTTGAAATATTTTAAACCAGAGGCAGAGAATCGGGTATGTCGTAATGAGATGCATCAAGTGCCTTTGCATCTTTTGACAACTGATGGAAGGAGACTGTTCAGAGAAAGCCAACGACTGCTTGCCCCAGAGATTTTTGCTATTTTTATTTTGTTAGTCTCTGCTGGGCTTTGGGTTGAAGTGAAGACAAATCTAAGTGACTAGCATGGATAAAAGCACCTTTTACCAGTAGAGGTAAGACAGTCTCCCAGTAGATAAAGAACTGGGCATGTCCCACCAGTCAGCCCTGGGTCCTTCAGGTGCCAGCAGTGCTTACATCCATCCCCAGCTGGGGAAGTGCAGTGACACTGGGAAAGCTTTAAAACACTCCCACCCCAATCTGGGCTGTGCTGGGAAACACCAGGCTCTCCCTGGGACTGCAGCACCCTGAGCGTCTTGTTTGAGAGCCCGTGACGCCACCAGGAGCCAGACGCCATGGTGCAGCCAGGCCCCTTCTGCACAGCCAGCCATGGGACCTAATCAGCACCACACAATGCCAAACGCTGGGGCCTGTTCTCCCCTCTTGGAGGGAAGGAGAGAGACAGAGGGAGAAAGTGAGTGCTAGAGCGACAGGGGGTTGCCTGTAGGGGACCTCCATTGCTCCAGAGCTGCAGAGCTGCAGAACCTTACGGGATTAGGCAGAGAGACACAGCCTCAGTTGCCGTTGTCTCTCTGGAGAATCCATTCCCCCTCTTTGGAACTGCATGCCGAGAAGTGTTTGTCTTTCTGGAAAAAAAAAATACTCGGCGAGCTTCACTCGTGCAGATGAAACCGAATAAATGAGAACTCACTAAATGCAGTTCCCTCAACGGAGAAATTATTCCAACTCCCCAGGCAAAACTGGCTGAATTATACAGCTGTGTTATGGTGTTATATCCAAAGACTGCTACCTAAGGTCGGCATGTGGTGGTAAAAAAAAAAGTCTAATGTAGATGGCAGAAACTGAGTTTTATTCTTGTGATTTTAATGGGTTCCTGGCTAAATGGAGAGCTCCATGTGATTATAATTTGATCCGTGACTTGACCTTCGATTAAATATTGTTGCAAAAATGAATAAATTTTCATCCTTAGCCATAGAATATAATAATTATTTTTTGTTCTGACTGCATTTGAAGGCAAAGGAGTTCTTTTCAGCCCCCTGCTGCAGAAAATTCTGATTATAATTAATGTTTACACAGACTGACAAATGTGAAATGGAATTTCTTTGAGGAGGGCAAAGCGTGCATTCAAACTTCATGTATATTTTAATTGATTTGACTTGAGCAAACAGAGAGCCTTCCTGAATTTATTTATACATTTTCAGGGAGAGGGGCAGAGAAGGAGATGAGGGGTGAGAGCAGTGGGGGGAAGGGGAGGGGGTTCCACTACAGTTTCTGAAACAACACAGCCATTGTTTGAGTGTATAATTGTAAGGCCGGCTGGTAGCAGCAAAAAAAGTACTAAAAAGTTCACTACGGTGTCTAGACAAAATTAATCCTTTTCTTATGATTCCAAGTACAGTCCACAATGAAACGCAGCCTTACAGACTCACTGGTGTAATGTGGATGAAGGTAGTAATGATTTTTATGGAGGCATAGTGAGAAGAGCAGGATCACACCACAGTAGCCTGAAAGTCTTCCTCATGGAAAAGGGAGTCCATTGAATTTGCAGTGAGGAATTCCACCGCCCCAGATCTGACAGACAGACAGCTGTGATCTCCATTGTTAGCAATTGCCCTGGGTGTTTTTTCCTCTCCCCCAACTGCTAAGTTCTGGACACAGCAAACTCAAATTTGCTTTTGTTTAATGTGGCAGAGCAGGTGTGTTGCGTGCAGTGCATAGCAGGGTGCCAGAAATGTTACCTTGTGTTGCATCACCCACAGACAACTTCACCAGAGCTGCTGACAAGGGCAAGTTATGTTTTGTTCAGCCCATTTTTTTCCCTTGCACTTTGCTACTTAGCAGGTTTTCCCCTCAACGCTCTCAGCAGGCTCTCAACAGGTGCTCAGTAGTCAATACGGTGCATTCATGTTCCACAGGAGAAAGAGAAGCTGGCAAACAATGGAAGGTCACCATCAGCAACTGCATTTCTATGCATAGGATTCAGTAATGGGATCTAGAAATAATATACATTCCCTTTTTATTCCATCTTAAATGCATTCATTTCAACCCAATAGATTGAATATTTATGGCTGTTTTAATTTCTGGACATGAGCCTCTTGAGAATCTGTAATGTGCTTAGTTCCCAGCCCTTCAGTTACCCACAGCACTTTAAAAAGCTGCTTAGGTAGTGTATGACAAGCAAGAGAGGTTGAGGGGGATGATATTTACAATGGCACTTCTTCCTTTTATACACCGAGGCCATACTCAGGAAGGCTTAGCATCACACAGAATCTGGAGGGTTGCAGCTTAATGTGATGTGTCAGAATAAGCTGGAGCATCAAAATCCCCACTGCATGCTGGGAGTTTGATGCTAAGTAAGAGGGGCGGCCCTATCCTTGGAGGTGTTTACATCATCCCGCTAGGTAGAAGCCTCTTTCACTTCTGCTCACGTCAGTGGGCATCTCCATGAACCCTGTTCAGGGAACAATAAAAAAAGGGGAAAAAGTCAAAGATGAAATTGTTTGTCTGGCCTTTTTGTGTTTGCTGCATGCTAGGTCTTGTAGTTTTGTTTTGAGGGGCTGGGGCTGGTGTTAACCTCCCTGACTCCGGATGAGCTTGCAAGTTTTTGGAGCTGAGACCACCAAAAATAATTTAGGAGGTATGAAAGTGTATGTCTGTATGCTATTTTAAGGTGCCTTGGCCTCAGACAGGCAGAGTGTTAGGATTACCCGGAGGTCTTCTCTCCATAAATCTGTCAGCGTGTCTCCAGCCTGAGAGGGAGATGGCCTCTGCAGGCTGTTGGTAGGCCCAGATATGGGAGAGTGCGGGCTGACTTGGGAATCACACAGTGGCAAAGCTAATTGGAACACGATTATGAGTCCATTTGGATCACAATTCTGTCCACAATTTTCTGTCCCTCCTCTCCCAGATTCATACTCAATCACAAATTCGCACAGGCACCTACCTGTATGCACATGGACACACAGACACCTCAGTACCTATGTCATAAATAAAGCTTGCACTCATATAGCATCAAGAGTTGGCCTTAGCTTTATTTCACTTCTGTTCGTGCCAAGAAATTAAATTCAATTAATGGATTTAAAAATTCTTTGTGAATATTGAGGAAATATTTAAATGAATTACCTGAATTTCAGTTCATTTCATGAATTGACTGATTTGAAATTGAATTCACCCCAGCCATTTCAGCACGGGTATGTGCTTGTCAGAACCTAGCCTGTTGTTTGTGTTATATGCCTGCTGGTTTCATATTGTTAGTCTGTCTGTCTTCTAATTGATAGTTGAAAAGAGTAGGTGAAGCTGAAAAGTGAAGACAGGAGTATGATTATTCACAAAGTCTGTTGCTATGGGCCACAGTGTGTGTGTGTGTGTGTGTGTGTGTGTGTGTGTGTGTGTGTGTGTGTGTGTGTGAGAGAGAGAGAGAGAGAGTGCGTGTGAGAGTGTGTGCGTGCACGTGCATGTGCATGTGTATGTGTATGCCTGGATACGCAGTCTAGAGTGAGAAACAGGCTGAGTATCAGTGTTTGCAATGGTCCTGCACTTCTTGTTTATTAATTTTTTATGTAATCCCTCTGTTCGAGGCAATGTAAATGTTCCACTTCCATTTTACACAGCCATCAAATATACATACACCGGAACAGCCTGTACACTTCACTATGCTGCCAAAAACAAAGTGCTGCTGCACTGTGAGCAAAATCATAAACTGTACATAGGGTCATATTATATCACTTGTATGTTACCATAATGAGGTAACATACACAAGTATGTTATCTGGTTATGCTTTTGTTTATTGTCAGCAGTAGAATGTTGTACAAGTGATTGTGTCTCTGGTGTTTGGATAAGTTTTTTTTTTTTTTTTTTTTTTGCATACACAGGTACAGCTGGGCATGTGAGAACCCATTTAATTGCTTAAAATACATTGCTTGAAAAGGTCAGCATCCATTCACACTGAAATTTGTTTAAAATTTAAGTAGGTGACGCTAAATTGTCTGGTTTTCTAAATGAAAGCCATCACTAATATGCTTTCCATCAATATAGATAAAGCGCACGACAGTGCAGGTAGTGCAGTAAAACAATCGTTCCAGAATGCTAAAAATAGTGATTTTAAGACTGCTGTATGGTTTATAATGTCATTGTCTTTCACCAGCTTGAGGAGACTGTCTGCTCTTTGTGGGCACATGTCAAAAGCTCCATTAATAGAATTTAGTTAGTATCAAACAGGATTAATAATCTGCTTTACTGCACGGAGGCAGTGAATTAGCCATCTCACACGCCTTTCCCTCCAAAGCGAGTAGGTCCGTGAGCCGCGATTGGCCAGGTCCAGAGAAGGGCCCCCTGCTGCATTGTCGGCCCACATGTGGCCCGGGGCTTTTCTCATTGAGAGCTCCAAGCCCTCTCTCCCCATTCTGCCACAATGGCACTTTTGAGATTCTAATACCCTGTTAGCTTTAGAGCTGAGATCACCTTTGGATAATGAGTTCTGTTGATACCTCCCCTGCCCCCCCTTCCTGCCTTTCCCCCCAGGTTGTCCCCAGACACTGAGGTTTGTAATTGGTTTTCTTTAGACATGGACCTCACTGACCCACTCTCAAGCACCTGATCCCATAAATCCTCTCCCGTTCAGAACCTTTAAAAAAACTTTTCCCAGCACAGCGTTCTCTGTGAAACCACAGCCCATAACGTGATTTTAATATACACCACAACGTCCATCTCGGTCCTTGTTTTCATATCCTTCAACACTCCCCCCACCCCCCCATCACATGAAAGCAGCAGGACTCTTTCCTTTTAAACAGAAGGAGAGCCGCATATATTTGTTTCCTGGGATCAAGAAGACTGACAAATTAACTCTCAGGGGAGGTGAATTACAGATCTCTTACATTTCACAGGCCCCAGAGTCTTCATTACGGGGAAGAATAGACTTAATTTTTTACCCATGTTAGCACATTCGAAAAAACAACCTTGGGGACCCTGTGAAGGAAATACAGGGGAAACTAGAATCTTTTCCATCTATTACATCTTGGATGCTTTCCATAAAAATTCTCAGTAGAGGTTGTTTTTTTTTTGCGAGTGGCAGAGATTTGTTCTGTTTGTGTCTGCTGCGAGATGACTGTGTGTGATGGAAACTCCCAGGCTTGGTGAGAGTAAATTAGCCAGGCAGCTGAGGTTAAAAACTCAGAAGACTAAAAAAAAACCCTGATTTATGTGGCATTATGGAATGGCTGCGCTGGGCAGAATATTCAGTCTGCCCAACAGGAAAACACGCTTGCGTGTTATTTTCCCAAACTCAAACGGCTCCACACATTTCCCCCTTGTTCGAGCCGCAAAATTTATGTCTGCATCATCAGTTTTGCCATGTGCAAGAACAGAGAGAAGCTTTTTTCCATTCTTCTGTCACGACACCGATGATAAGCAGCTATACATGTCTTGATTCTAAGCAGAAGGATTTTGTCATATTGATTAGTTATTTTACTCACAGCATCCACATCATTGAGGGCTTCAGCACTTAGTTCTACAATGTCTTGGAGAGAGCACATTTTATATGAGGAATCTGTTGGGGCGTCGTACACAACAGATGTTTGATTGAGTTACAGCCCAGGGAGGTTAATTGGTGGTGGGGGGTGAGCATGAGATCCATTGATCCTTGTCTGCTGTCATTATGGGGGGTTGCACTGCCCCTGAAAGTTTTCACAGAAAACTCCTAAAAGTAATTTTTATTTACCACAAAATAGACACATTTTTTTAACCTTACATCAGATCTTACCTTGGATTTCCAATACAGCCTAAATCAAATCCATTGATCTAGCAACCCTGGTTGCCATGACCCCAGTGATCACGTCATGCACGCCCCATGTCTAAAGCTGAAGGATTTAAGCTCCGAAAACCAGGGATCAGTTGGTTGTCTTGTGTTCCCTCTTTGGCTGGAAGCTGAGTATGCCCCAAGGGGGGATAACACAGGAAGAGCCCACTCCTCTCCAGGCTTAGCCATCTATAATGGAAGCCATAAAGGGTCTTTCACAATAGAGGCACCATTCGCTGGGGAATTGGCCCAATCAACTGCTCTGCTCAAAGGAGATTTAGCTGCTTAGCTGTGTATGCCAGCGAGGCTTTAAAAAAAAAGGAGTTAATTATGGGTTATATGCGCTGTCATTTCCCATGAGCCTCTGTTCTTTATCATATGCATAAAGCTCTGGGACCTTATTCATACATATATTAACAGAGCCAGTAAGCCGAACAAAAAAACAACATCAAAATCCATTTTTTTAAACAACATAGTTCTCCTTGGTGTATTTAAACAATAATTTTGGTCCGTTTTTCCATGCAGTGCAGCAGACGGGCTGAACAGTGTTTTGGAACAGATGATTGTATTACACTGAGTGTTAGATTACTGTCATATTTGTTTGCCCCTTTTTGTCATGTCAGTTTTAGGAGAGTGAAGAGCTGTTGCCTGCTAATATTGGCGAAAGGATTACAATAAACATCCTCAGCACTGCTGCCTGAGTCCTGAGTGTGTTTAATTTATCTGGGACCATTAGTGCCAAGTCCTCAGCTGGATCATTCCCAACAATAAATCCGTGTTGATGTTTTTGTTTTTTTTTTCTCCCTAGATCTGTCATTGCACTGGGAAATGCTGTTATGGCAGCTGGCGTGCAGCTCAGTTCCCTCATCCAAGTAGAGGTTGACACTGATTTAGCCAGGGCACCTGGTTTCTGTCCCAGAATAACACAGAGATTTGAGTTATTCCTCTGTCGTGGAACTCACAGCCTGATACCCAGGACATGATGTTAACTCTGTCAGTGGTTGCAGCTACAGGAACAGTGTACAAGCTCAGCATTGTCCAGCAGCTTTGTTTCAGGCAATGCTATACTGTCCATGTGCCTTCTAGCTAGCGGATGCCCTGTTACCAAGGTTCACACCAGAATCTAAAGCTAAATGTATTCTTCCCCTTCAATATATGATATAGTATGGTCACAGTAGAGTTTTTATTGAATCTGCTGCATTCATGAACAACAAATTCACTTCACCAATGGATAGCATTATTAGCATCAATGTCAGCAATTTCAGGACCAAGTCACTCTGGGACTGGGGGAGAGGCTGGGGGCATGTGACTGTTTCATTGTCTGACACGTCACTTGTAGGTGTTGGTGAGGGATGGCGAGTGAGGCCCATCAGCACCTAATAAGCCAGAGCTCCTGTGTCTCAGCAGGGCATCCCCTAGAGTGGGAGCCAGGTCTCCATGATGTCACAAAGGGCTGTCTGTCAGCCTGGCACTGCTGTCTGCAGACCCAAGGGAGGGTCGCTACGTGAGCGGCGAAGGAAAATTAGTGTGTCCAGCATCCCAATCAGCAGCTGGCTTTTTAGATCTGAATTATCCCGCGTTGTCTTTTTAAATGTAATGCTAAAGATGCCTCATGTACTTCAACCATTATTAATCAAGATTTCTGAAGTCTTTTTGTTTGTATGAGAGAACCATGAAATAAGTAGGCCTGTGAGTTTTTTTATTGATGTATCAGAGCAGCACCCTGTTGGGCTTGTTTAACCTGAATTCACTTGTTAATGTGATTAAGGATGTTGTGTAAGGAAGTATTGATTTTGGTTAGATTACCTGTCTTTTCAGTTTGCCTCCAGGAAGTCATTAATGGAGAGTGAATGTGCTGTGGAACTAAATCCTCACCTGTGGGTGAACAGGTGCTAGACATGTCTGTCACCCCTCACACTTGCCCCAGCAATACTGACGCCCATGTCCCCCCCCATCTCCCTCTCTTCTTTATTTTCCTGTTTCTCCAGTTCCGGATTTCAGCGTTGACTCGCTCGGCACCAATGACAGCCAAGACGCAAGAGGCCTGGGCATCCCCAAGGTGTCAGGCCTAGAGCGCAGCCAGGAGAGGAGCCAAGAGAGCGGCAAGGAGACCCCTCTGCTGGTGCCCACCCTGCCCAAACAGCCAGCTCTAGAGACCCCATCCCCGACCGTGCCCCCTCCCCCAAGCCCCGTCCCACCCCCTCGACCAGACCCCACCCCCCAACCACAGTCCCCTGCCACCACTGCCACCGCCCCACCCAGACCACAGGGCCCCTCAGACCTCTCTCAGGCCGCCCCTCCACGGCCTCAAGCCCCACCCCAACAGCAGCAGCCTGAACCCCCATCCCACCCGCGCCCTCCTCCTACCCCCACACCACATCCACACCCGCCCTCTCCTGCCCTTCCAGTGCACCCCAGCCAGCCTGGGCAGCACCGGCCTCCTTCACGCTGCCTCCCCCGGCCCCTGTCTGCTTACGGTAGCAACCTCAGCCTCAACTGCATAAGGTGGGTAACAGAGACTGTGCTGCCTTAACCTGCCCTAAATCATCTCTGTGGAGTTATGGTGCTCTCCTATGTCCCAAGCATGTCATTGTCATGTCATGTGTTATGCTACTGTTTACTGCTTTCATATACAATGGAACAGTTATACAGTACAGTGTATGCTGAATAAGCCCAGATAGAGCACTCTGGATGAAGCTGCATATTTAAAGATTTCTTTAGTGTTATTCACTTTTCTAATGCACTTACCTCTAAATATAAATTGTGAATCTTTTGCCCCAGGATGAATTTTCTATGTGAACATATTAGGGGATTATGTATATAATGCAATTTATGCTGAATAAGGTGGGTGAATGTACCCATTTAATCATGTCTAACTTATAGTTTAGACATTCTCTTACTGTAAGAGCATTGAACATACTGAAAGCGCATTCAGCTGAGGAGAGTCACACAGCAACATATCATAGCAAATAAAACTTCAAAAATACCTGTGGTCAGAGAGCAGCAAACCTGATGTTACTAGGATATACAAAAATTATAAAAGTGGGCAAATTGTCAGTGTGAATTCCATGATAACATTATGTGTTGCTGTATGTTGCTGTTTATTTTACAGGACTGTATGATATATATTGCGTTTCCAGTTCACTCTCTGGACAGTAAAGCTCCATTAAAATATGTCAGAAGTCTTTTGTAATGTAAGATAGGTTACTTTCACGAAGAACAGAACTGTTGGCAGAACAAGTCCCACATTTGCATTTTATAGGTCTGCTTCTATACAAAAATATTGTGCACCAACATGAGAAATAAGTGCCTTCAATTTATTAACTTTGCAAATTGTCATCTGTTCACATTTGCTGCCTCCAGCTCCCAAGTCATCGAGCCTTGTTTATTGTGTTTGTGTTTGTTGCTCAATGATACAGCTGAGCTTCAAGCCATGTGCCATCATTTTAAATATTCTGCATAAAATTCCTTCCCAGGGATCTCCCCACTCTGTTTAAATTTCTACCTCTCATGCTCAAATGTGCTCATTTAGCAAATGCTCCCCCCAGTCAGTACCGCCTGCTATTGACTGTGAATAATTACAGGACAGCTGGAGAGACGTTAGTGCAAATGAGCTTTTCGGGCTTAGCATGTAAGACGCTGAAACACTGCCCACCTTCTCCCAGGGCCGGCCCACGCGTGAGGCAGGAGAACAGGCTCTGTGCTGCCTGCACGTGTGGCCAGCTTTCAGTTCCCCTGGCCTCAGAGCTGTGGATCAGGAACGAGGAGCCAGGACGGCCGTGTTTCACAGTGCATGTTGAAAAAGTGGCTGTTTTCACAAGAAAAATTTAGCAAATCTGGGTCTCTGGTGACTGTGGTGCTCGAGCCGCTGGTGAGAATTACAGCTCAGGGGGTCCTCCTCCTCGCTTGTGGCATCACATTTGTCTGCCAGATAAATGAGGTGTTGGGGAAAAAAGCAGGGAAAATAAATATGAGGTTTTAACTCTGCCCACATTAGCACAGCACTTGCTTGGGCCTTGCAGCTAGCAGGCGTTGAGGTCACTTGGCCAAATCGTCAGAGGCAAATTTAAGGATTACCATTTCTGAAGAGGGTTGTCTCTTCAGAAAAGCTAGACAGGCCTCATCCAGCTCCACGCCCTCACCCCCCTCTGTCTCCCATTGCCAGCAGTGTGGGTTAGTGGTTAGGGATCCAGGGTTGTTAAGTACCCAGCTGTATAAATGGACATCATTCTAAAAAAAACTTACATTTGTATAAGTAAGCGACTCTAAGAATATGTGCTTAATGTGTAAATGTAAGGGAATTTGATGTTTTGTGAGATGTAATGTTATTGTCTACAAAGTATGATGTAATGTAACACTTCTGCTGTCTCCACAGCAGCAGTCGGAGCAGCACCCCAGGCAAGCCTCACGGCCCCCACCAGCCCCCGCACCTACCCCATCATCCGCCGCCCTCCTCTGCCTTCCCCCTCCCTCTCCCCACCCAGAGTGCGGCCCACAGCTTCCCGCCCTCCCTGCAGTCCTCTCCGCACCCACATCACCCCAATATGTTCGCGCCTCCAGCGGCCTTGCCTCCACCTCCACCGCTCACCTCAAGCACTCTGCCGGTCCCCGGACACCCAGCCGGTGGTCCTTACTCAGGTATGGCTGTCCGCTCCTTGGGAAGTACCATTGCTATGGGTGATGTACATTTAACTCTTGGTGATGTAGTAGCTACACTCATTTTAAAATCCTTTTGCCTTTTTAGGAGCTATTTTATTCCACCGGATAAAACCGCAATGAAAATGAAGCTACTGTCACTACTGTTTTCTCCACTATTCATGTAGTTGCGATATCTTAAAATTACAAAGCTAATTACATCCATCAGGTAGCAGGGTAACATAAGTGAAGCTGATTCCTGTAGCTTTTTTCCCTTGATTACTTTAGCAGTGATATCCAAAATTTTCAAAGTAACTTGCAAAGTCCATGGCAAACAAAAATAATTCAAAGACACACAGTGTTAACTGGCTAGTGCTCGTCTTCACATTACTAAAATACCTTGCCGTCTGTTGAAAACTTTGTCATGGATTGATATACCTTGAACATAAAACAAAAAACAACAAATTAAAAACGCAGCATGTGATGTGGCAGCCCGTGAAATAGAATATGGCAGCCTGTCTCCCTGGCATCTATTACACCAACAAACATCTCCACTGTAAATTGCCCCGAGCAAAAGATGCTGACAGACTCTGTGCCTGAATGGCAGGTGTGAACCGCGTGTGGAACCCAAGGCCAAAACCCATGTGACATCACATATTCAGTTGGGGTTGGCTGTATTTTGTTAATTGTAGAGCAAATTTATAGGACAAGAAGTTCCAGGGGAAATTATGATTCTGTACCCTGTGCTTCAGGTAAGCCTAGTTTGAAAGGCATGCAGAGATATGTGTCTTGACCGTGTCTGTTGTTTGTGCCAAAATTCAAATTGGAGGGACCTCAAGATCACGGTTAATAAAACAGATCAAATTTGTTTAGGTCTAAAACTAGCTGGTTTGCTATTGGCTCCTGATATTATTGTTCCAGTCAAAATTAAATGTCTCTTATGCTCTGTTTGGACTCTCATTAGTTATAGCCTTGGTTCATTTACCATCTAAAAGCCATTTCCCAAGCAGCTTATTCCAGGAGGGGTTGGATGCATTCATTAGAATACAGAAATTAGGCCCACTTGTGTGTCTTAGTTTATATGTGTGCACACACATGTTCATCTGGAAGACTGTGGAAAATGACCCAGGACCCCGTGGTCTCTCTCTCTCTCCCCATCTCAGAACAAGACCTGCTGCGCCAGGAGCTGAACACCCGATTCCTCGCCTCGCAAAGCGCCGACCGAGGGGCGTCCCTGGGCCCGCCGCCCTACCTGCGCACCGAGTTTCACCAGCACCAGCACCAACACCAGCACCAGCACCAACACACCCACCAGCACACCCACCAGCACACCTTCACCCCGTTCCCCCACGCCATTCCGCCCACCGCCATCATGCCCACCCCTGCACCGCCCATGGTGCGTACCCCAGCCAGAAATGTGAGGATAAGTAGAGCGCAACTCCAAAAACAAAAAATACACCTGCCTGGGGAGAACTGGGACAGTCCCAGGGGGTGGGAAAACAGGGAGGGATTGTGGGATTGTGCATGGGTGGGAGAGGTGATCATTGTTGTCGATCTTGTTGTTTAAGTCATATGAACAATAAAAAATCCATGTGCAGTAGGCAACCTATTATAGGTGAAAAGTGTTCCCTCTTATTATTATTAAAGTGGTGCTGGTTTTATTTGTAGTTACTGCACAATTTATTAGTATATTCTGCACCCTGCTCAGTTTGGCAATTAGCAAACAACAATGGCTACAGCTATTAGCTGTAAAAAGTAGACAATGATTGTAGTTTTCAGTCTTGGAAATTGTCGTTTTTCTCTCACTCAAACACCATGATGCACTTTTTCCAGGGTAAAATAAACACCCATCAATTTCTTTTGGCCAGCAAAGCAGTGATTGATGCAAGAAAGTCATTAGTCTGAAACCAGACTAGCTTTGAAAACATTATACTTCTTTATTCATCCTTGCTTTGATATCATGTGAGTTTGTTTAATGAATACTCAAGTCTGGAAATGTGCTGTTCATGCAGGCCTCCAGTGGTGCCTGAATCTGTAAATCGTACAGAAAAACAGTCCAGCACGCACAGAGCCACCACACTAATATTTTCCCATATGATGTGGTTTTTATTTGATGCCATGTGTACATCTGTGGCAGAAATTATATCAAGAAGTGTTTTTATGGCTTAAGAGGCTATGAAGCTTCTTTTGAACCACATTATTTATTCATGACCTATTATTATAGTCTATTATTTTTATGAGGCAAAGGCTGTGGTTGTATGCGTGACTGTTTCCTTGGACACAAAGAAATTTTAGAATGTCTTAACTGAAGTTTTATAGTGCTCTAGTGTTGGTACAGAAGGTTCTATTTTAACAGTCAAAACTCATGGTACAAGGAAAAAAGGCTGCAAAGTATTGAATAATTGGAGTATTATTTATTTGGAAGGCAAAGATTTGTGTGATTGATATGTTATTTCTGTAAGTAACTTAATTGCTGCATTCTATTTGAGTGAAACGGCATCTCCCTTTGTTGAAATAAACAATGCAGCAGTTACGGTAAGCAAATATGTCCTGTTTGACCATAGTACCATGGGTTTGGACCATTAAAATAGCCCAAAAGTTTTTGTCTCAATTGTTTTTGTCTAGATTCTGTAAAATCTGTGTAGCCAGATCTTCAAGTTTGGAATACCATATATCTAAATAGCTATTATTTTTAAGGCAAAGACCAAAAAATGAACATGTGAAAATTTGAAGATGTAACTGTAATAGACAAGTGCTTAATTTCAGGCAGTAAGTGTTGTGTGTTAAGTAACCTTTTTTTAGACTGATGTGTTTTTCCCTTCCTTTATGATAGTAATATACTTAGCTCTGCTTTATGTTGTTCCCTTACAGTTTGACAAATACCCTACAAAAGTTGATCCCTTCTACAGACACAGTGTGAGTTAAAAATATGTGTTTGTAGACAGTCTGTGCTCATTGCTTTCCCCATTAACTGGTGTCACTCATTAAAGCCATTCTGTTTGTGGAGTTATCATGGTATTGTGTTCACCTCTGCCATGTGTGTCCATCAGATTACTGCATCCATTCAGCTGGGTAGTAACCCCTGTATGTCTCCTACATACCACAGACCTTGATATGCTAACAGCAACCACTAATCTTGAAGAGCTTCTGAAACTAAGGAAATCTGACATCATCCTCCTCCCAGTTTTTTAGTTTCACTAGAAAAATATTGTGAAAGCTGGGTCATTATATCGATATTCATGTTTTTATATCTACTGAGTTTTTTTGTACTAAGTTTGTCAGTTGTTGTCATTTGGTTTTTAGAAATATCTTCACTTTGTATTTTCCAGCTTCAGTACTTTTCTCTGTTTCTCTCTTTCTCTGTAATAGAAAAGGAGAAAACCTGAGATGAAATTAAATTAAGAATTTCATTTCCATCAGTGAGCAATTTGAATCTCGAGGATGTAGATTGGTGCTGTTTGAGTCGTAAACCCAAAACCAGACCCGTTTTTTCACTATGAGAACTGCATACCTTTGAGGAGGAGTTGAAAGTGAAGTAAAGCACAGATAATTAACAAGTGTATGTATGTTAAATGCTACTTCCTAAAAATGCATAACAGCAACTCCTCTCTCCTCTTATTTCTTTTCTATGGGGCCCAGCTTCATTGGCCCACAATTCAAAGCAACGGCTGTCTAAAGCTCTTCTGTAGCTGCAACTCAAAAGAAGCTTCTGTTTTCTAACATCATACGCTTCCTTAGTTGCTGCCTTTAAAACACATGTCAACGTTTCACCCTCTTTGAACACCAGACAGGCTTGCATCTGGATTCAAGCACCTGCAGTCTGCAGGCATTTAAGCGTCCCGTGTCTGACCCCTTTTCCATCAGATACTAACCTGGTACTCAGCGCAGATTCAGCTGCTGCACACGTCCGTGTTTAAAAGCAGCAATTATGCATATCAGACAGTATTTCATTAAAACAACCATTAATTTTAATCAGGCGTGTTTGAGAAAGCACCCCATCTGAAATGCATTTATATCATCAGTGTAGCAAGTGTACAGTATATTTTATTTTCCAGCTTCTGGGGAATTGGATTGATTTTTATTATATGGTTGGTAGAGATATCTTGCCTGCTAAATGATATTTGATTAAAATTGTGTGTTTTTTCACAGTGGATATCATTCATTAAATGGTTCAGAGGGCTCCTCTTTAAAATCATGAATGCTCTCGGTCCCTCAGTGTCTGTTGAAACAGAGAGGAGAAATCCTTTTTATTTAATGTTTCTCAAAAGGCCAATAGGCATTTTGAAGTCAAGCACAGGGTAAAGTTTGGTTGCCTATGATGGGCTAAGAACATAACAAAAACATTACACAGCTGATAGCTAAAGGCGAAGATACTATGAAGTACTTCATTTCAAAAAAATGCTTCCTGGTGCTCTTTATGTTTCATTAACTTCTATAAATCCTTGGATATTCCTTCAGACCAGTACACTGCCTTTCTATTTAAAGGTGTTTTTATTTGGTCAGCATAACAATAAAAATATGAACATCATATGAGCAAGACAGTATAATTTCTGTATTACAGAGTGATGCTCCAACAGCTCATTTACAGTATAGCAGGGAGCCCTGAGCTCTCTGTTCTGTTTGCCCATCTTGTCTAGTGTTGCCATCCCACTCATTGTCCTGTCCACAGCTGTTGTGTCGCCATCGTGCTGTGTTTCTTTCCCGGAGACATATGCAGTCGAGTGCTGATTACATTTCTCTCTCTGTATCTCCACAGCTCTTCCACTCATATCCTCCAGCTGTGTCTGGTATTCCTCCCATGATCCCCCCAACAGGGCCCTTTGGATCCCTGCAGGGGGCCTTCCAGCCTAAGGTACATTCGGGACGTTACCCCCATTCAGCTTTTGCAGAGACACCCTTTTGTGGCCAATGATTTACTCTATCTGACAGTATCCAACACTCTCGCTCAAAGTTATAAAATTATAATAATAAATCCTTGTCAAACCTAGTAAAATATTCTCTGTAGCACACAGGCATTGCAGATTTTCAGCCCATTTGAGCCACACAAGTGACCACTCAACATTACTTTAGAAAATGTTCAGCTGTTTAAATGGATTTTACATGTAAAAACGCAAAACAGTCTGGATGAGAGCCTCCTGCTGTAAATGTAAATAGGAATGAGTGCAATGAATTTATCTGAAATTCTACTATAGTTTTGTTCTATTTCTGTGTTCATGCAGCTTGATTTCTCTTTTATGTTCGGTAGACCTCTAACCCACTGGATGTGGCATCCAGACCGGGCACTGTTCCACACACACTTCTACAAAAGGACCCCAGGGTGAGTGGTCTGCGGCAGTGCCTTATTATAGTGTTTAGGGAACTGGGACTATAACCCAGAGGATGCAGGTTCAAATCTCATATCTTATGTCATTCAGCAAGATTTTTAGACTGAATAGCCTGGATTAAAATGAATAACCAGCTGTATACACAAATTGAATGTAAAAAATGTAAGCGGTGTTAGTCACTCTGGATAAGAGCATCTGCTAAATACTTTCGTAGTTTAGACTTGAGTAATGCAGGTTCTGTAACATTGACTGTTTAAAATCAGTTATGAAGTATCAAGAATAAGATCAGCACTTTCCACACACAATAATATCTCTATTTTCACTAGCTCTATGAGTTATGGTTTTGTGCATGGCAATTTGTGTCTGTTTGCGATGACATAATTGTTGTGTTATGACCGTTCAGCAGCTTGACGGGAGCACAGAGTTTTAAATTAATTGACGTGTGATTTACCCCAACAAATTTACATAGTTCCTCCTGTTTACAGGAGATTAACTTTTAGAGCAGAATGTTCCAGCAACAGCAGAGTATTTTGTCAGGCATATTTAACAGCTTGTCATCATTGATATGCAAGAGACCACAGAGGGCAGTGAAAATTCATAAATACAGCCTAATTATTCCCAGGAATGCTTCATTTGAAAGGGAAATTTTAACATTTTAATTTAGCCAATAATGAAGTGATATGCAGTTGTTAATTAGAAACATTGTCTGAGTGGCAGAAGTGTAACCAAGCTGTCATTCTTCTTTTCCAGTTGACGGATCCGTTCCGGCCCATTCTGAGGGTAAGAGTGCTTTATTAGCAATATAGTCCCTTCCTGCAGAGTTCCCCCAGGACCCACTAGAGAAACTCATTAAAAAGCCTTCTTGCCTTACAGGTGTCATTTCACTCAGTCGATACAGTGCCTTTAACACGTGGTGTGGAACAGTCAGTGAGCTAAAGCCACCCCCACCCTCAGAAAAGTACTACCACCTTGTCATTTTTAATAATAACAAAGCATATCAAAGAACATATTCAGTTGGTGGAATGATTGTGTGAAGGATTATCAGTTTTTGAAGTATATAAGATTGAACTTCTCTTTATTTTGTGGGTGAAAAGAGCAGTACTGAAGTTGTTTTTTGTCTCAGCACCCCATTTTGAATTTAAGCTCATCTTACCAGCTGTTCAAAGACCCCTGTCTTACACAGGCATAATTGGCAAAACAATAGTTATGCAGAAGAGTGCAGGGTAACAGGAGGTTTGCATCTGAATCCTCAGCTAGCCTGTGCCTGTCTGTGTGTGTTGCATGGCTAAATAATGAAATGCTAGCAGGATCACCAGCAGCCAGCAGGCTTCTCAACACAGCTTCCCCACAGGACCCCTTCGCTGGCTTACTGTTGTTAGAGTAGAGTCCATCTGCCAGCCATGTTTCCCAATAAGAGCTCTGTACTGACAGAAATATCTGAAGACACATAGACCAGGCGATGGAGGAACTGCAGCTTAGATCCTTAGAAGGTTAATTTTGTCCCTGTTTTTCTTCCTCTCCCCCAGAAACCTGGCAAGTGGTGCGCAATGCATGTGCATATTGCCTGGCAGATCTATCACCATCAGCAGAAAGTAAAGGTAAGTTCTCCTTCCACCAGTGAAGAACATTTACCACCACAGTGAATGCAGGTGGGAGCCTCATGGCTGGCTAATAAGGGCTATACCCGCTCTCAGCCTGATCGGTCTGTCTGTTTGGCCTAACTCTGGTGTGGTGGGCTGTTAGGAATTGTAGCTGGAAATCGGGAAGAACTGTTTGTGAGAAATGACAATCCATAGAGACGAAAGCAAAATGTGGCTCAGAGGGAAACGGGTAAATTTGTTTCATCAGCTTAACCTAGCATCACTAAAGGTGTTTACTTACTCTGTGAATATGTTTCTGTTTACTTGGATTGTGTTTGTGTGCTGAAAACACCCTAGGCATTTGTGGTGTGAAGCCTTTTATCATTGATATTGGCATATTGCTTGTTTTGGTATGTAGGATTCCTCTAAAAAAAACATTGTTTCCCCAATTGAAATATAAAATATTGATGATTGCACTGCACATTGGAAGTGTTTTCTCTCTTTGGCTTTTTTCATCTTGATTCAAAATATTTTGTATTTGTGGTGGAAAGTAATCCACTGAGCGTTTAGGAATGGAATTCCTATAAGTCAGCTTTCTTTTGGTTATTTTCCTTGTTTTATGGTAGACAAAGAGATGAACTGGTTGCCTTGAATTATTCATTCAGAGTTGAATGTCCATTTTCTGCCCAAGGCTGTGGAGAGGGAATAGTGCCATCTTGTGGCTTAGTGGAATTGTTGATTTGAGAGATCAAATAAAAATTTTGTGATTGTTTTATTTGCTCATGAAGCATCCTTAATTGGCTCTGTCTGAATTTCTTTTCTATGCACTATTCTTGTGTTTTCATGCAGAGGGTTGGTAGCAGCCACGCTCTTCGGCTAAGTCTCATTCAGAAGAGAACACCACATACAGTGTCAACCTGTACTAATAAAGCAGCTTCCTTAATCACTGTGCTGTTTTCCTGTTCCTCTGATGAACAAAGAGCTCGACCTTTGTGCTGGTCATGTCATAATGACTGAGGCCATTTGTGTGGCATGTGGCTTATATAAGCGATGTGATTCTGTTCAAATGTGTTTGCTGTTTGCTTTGTCACTGCTGGCTGTGTTTTAAATGGTATTTAGAAGCTTACAATGTTGTCCTTTCAATGAATCACTCATTATTAAAAACAAATAAAGGTATGACCCAAAAGCACACATATTAGAAATGAGTTTTGTCAAATGAGGCTTTATTTGCATTTCATTTAGCAAAATTTATTTGGTTATATTTTCTATGCTATAGAAATAACCGGCCAAATTAAATGAAAAAGTCATTATAGCATTCATATTCAACAGTACAAAGAATAACATTAGACAGAGCAGTCGTGATGACAGATCTCCACATTCCCTTGATAATGATAAGGCATACTTTACCCAGGATAATAAAATACCAATAGGACAGTTGTGGTATCTCCTTACATTTAGAAAACTGAGGGGACTTCCACAAATCATAGAGTACATTGGTAACAGCTAAAAGAACATATGCTGTGATTGGTGGAACTCCTTGCTGTTTTACTCACATAAAGTGACTGTCACACTCTTATTTTATAATATCTGCACTTTAGGAGGAAGTGTTCTGAAATACATGAGTCTTCCATAGACTCATGTGCCACTGAACTGATCTTCTGAGCACAGCTTTGCTGCACCTTCAGATCGTCTAAGCTAAGTTTGACCTCCTTTGTGGGAACAAGGATTTTCAAGTGGATTTTTCCTCTTTTGCCATTTTTCAGCAGCAGATGCAGGTGGACCCTCACAAACTGGACTTTGGGCTCAAGCCAGAGTTTTTGAGTCGACCCCCGGGCCCCAGCCTTTTTGGTGCAATCCATCACCCCCATGACTTAGCACGACCCGCAACCCTCTTCTCTGCCTCAGGTAGGTGCTGCTGCTCCCCTGTGGTTGGAGGGAATAGTGAAAAGAGAGCAGCCTCAATATGTTGTTCCTAACATATCATTTAGCATGTTCTACTTCCAAATTACACAACATGGAAAACTACTTTGCTTTACGCCTGTGTTCACCCACCTTTTTCCTTACACATCTTTCTCTCCCCTCTGAATATCAGTAATAGATTGCTGATCAAAGATGATGATGATTATTGTTGTTATTATATTGTTGTTGTTATTGTTATTATTATTGACTGTATTTATGCCATGCTTTTCTTGCATGCCATTCGAAGCACTTTATTTTGGAATGATTCCCCATGCAAGGATCCAGGCCAGATTGCACAGAGGTCTTTTTTATATCAAATTAAGCTGTGGGCTGGGTCCATTTTCATAAAGCACCACAGAGATGGAGTGCTGATTTAGCATCAGTTTAGCCTTTTATCTCATAATGAATACAATTGGGATATGGTCTGGGGAAATCTGATCCTAGATCAGTGCTCCCTCTATGAGACACTCTATAAATAAGGACCCAGATCTCTTTGTCCTGCCCTTTGTCCTTGTACTGATTTTATGTAAAAGTTAGGAACATAAAGCATCTAAACATGCACAGCAAGCACACACACACATTCTTTGTGATGGATGGTGTCTGTCAGCCAAGCCCGCCTTCAGGCACACAGGAACAGTGTTGCATCATTAAGTGTGACATGTCAGAATCCTCTGCGGGCCCCTTCCATTAGCCAGCTGGAGCGATGAACCGAAAGGGGAATTTCCATCTGTGCACAATTAGGGTAGCTGGGTACAGATGGCACTCACACCACACCTCCCTTTCTTCCCTTTTTCCCCCTTTTTCAGGTGCCACACACCCCTCAGCCGCACCCTTTGGACACCCTCCCCACCACCCCACCAACTTCCTCACCCCAGCACCTCATTTAGGTAAGCTCTCCTCTCCACTTTATCCCAGACAGCGTACGAGTAGCTTCATTCATTTTTATAGCTTGGGCCTCCTTCAGTCTGGTTGGTGCCAGCAAGTTCTGATGCAGCTTACCATTTCACAGACCCCCTCCGAGATCATCGATTTGTCACTGACCATTGGTTAATTGGCAAAGCACATCTCTGTGATTGGGTAGAGTTACAACATATCAGAATGAAAAGCTAACTGGTCTTATAGTTATGGGACTGACATGTAAGGCTGGGTAAGTGTTTGCCTGAGATAATTTCCTGCAAGAACTTGAATTCCATCCTTTAGTGTATCACAGACAATAATTATTATTAATTTGTGTAAGCATTGTACAGCTTTCCTAAGGTTTTGATGGCTAGGTTATGGAAATCTGTGGTCACACTCTGTGCGTGTGTTTCTGTGCCCCCAGAACCCTTCAGCAGACCACCCTCCTTTGGAGGCCTGGGCTCACTGAGCTCAGCAGCATTTGGAGGATTGGGAAACCCAGCACTAAGTGAGCATTACAATATCGTTTGCTAGCTTCTTTTCCTGTCTTGGTACATGCAGGCTTGTGAGGATAACCATTTAACATTTTCCCTAAAAGAAGATTTTAAACATTATGTATTTGATTCTGTCCCAGCGCCCAATTCTGTATTCGGCCACAAAGACGCCCCCAACGCACAGCAGCACTTCAGCAGCCCGCACGAGCCCTGGAACCGGCTCCACAGGACCCCGCCCTCCTTCCCCACACCTCCACCCTGGCTGAAACCCGGAGATACAGAGCGCAGCTCCTCGGTGACTGCACATGACCGGGATCGTGACCGTGAACGGGACCGGGAGAGAGATACAGACAAGCGAGACTCCTCTGTCAGCAAGGACGACAAGGAAAGGTATTATGATAGGCAAAATGTATTATGAATGTTGGGAAACCAAGCTTCTAATTCCCAGGCTTCAGGTTAGATCCCATGCCAGGGCACTTGAGAAAGGTATTTAAACCCAAATTGCCTCAGTAAATATGCATCTGCATAAACTTGCTGTATGTGGAAAAGCTAATATTACCCAGTGTAGAGATAAGTGCCCACATGTAATGCTAATCTAGAAGTGCTGTTTGAACATATCATACATTTTTTATCAGATACAAAAATGCAGCACATCTGTTAAGTTCTTTATCAGAATTGCACTCCTTTTTGGGAAGTTGAGCAAAGAGAATGATATAACCAGACTGCACAATCTAGCATTATACCAATATATTTTTACACAAGAGTAGCCTTATTTTACATTCTGAGATACAATGTATTAGCATGCCACTGAGTGCAATTGCTGCCCATATATTTCAGGATTAATAAATAGGATTCTTTCTCACCAATTCATGATAGTTTTTTCTACATTTTGTCTGCTATTAGTGTCATCTGTTTAGACTTTTTATGAAGGTCCATAATGCAATTGAGAGTGACAGACAGCACACTCCAGTAGCCAATAAGCCAGTTCTAGAACAATTGCAATCACTGGTTGCAAATTATTCTCCTTTGACACCTGCTTACCTTTTGCATTGAACATAATTAGATAACAAGCAAGCCATCTTAACATTTGTGGTTCAACCCAGTTGTTTCAACCTGTTTGAATTAGCTGATGGTAATATCATACTTTTAAATTTTTTCCCATTTTTTAATATCATTTTTGCACCTATCTAGATTTATTCATTTTGAAGAGAATGTGTTTCATCCAGTTTTTTACTAGTATTTACTATTTATTAGTATTCATTTTAAAATTGTGTGTTTTAATCTAAGCAGTAGTCATTTTTATTATGTTCATAAATAATTATTTAAATTGTGGAGAGTCTTTTTTTTGAAACCATTGATTTTTTTCTTTTTATTTAATAGTTCCTTGGACAGAGGTTTTTAATAAGTCTACATGAGCTAGCTGCAGGAGATAGCTCATTTAGCACTGACAGGTTGAATAGATTTAAGCTGTAACTGACTGTCTGGCTTCTCTCAGCTGCAAGGCTCTCCAGCCAAGAAGCACCTGGGTATCACAGCAGAGCTGACTTTAAGACTTTAAAGTGAAACCTGTGGGGGACATGATTTACTCTGCATGTGTCAGAGGTGCGCGGTTTAGGCCCTGCCTCAGTTACCCCACCTGAGCCCTTAATCACTCTGCTGAGGTCTTCATTACAGGGCCATTCACCCCCACAGGGATTCTCATTCTTCCATCCTCTCCAATCCCCAAAATCCCCAATTTGCTGCCTCAGTGGGAACTCAAAACTCAATTAACATAAGTCTGAATTGGATTCATTGGGGATACTGTTCCGCCTGTCTTTCTGAATGGGTAGTTTCAGTTGGGCATTCAGTATGTAATTGCCAAAAAAGGTTCTACACATAGGCTTTGGGTATATAAGACCAGGTCAGTAATCTCCCAGTAATCATTACATTTGATGGTGTCTCTTATCTTGTTGTTTTGGTTTGCTTTGTCTTGGTTTTACGTTGTGTTTAATGTAAAAATCAATACTAACGCACAACGCAATTTCTGATGACCAGTTTGGTCAGGATTCATCTGGTTTGATCCGGTTTCAAGTTCAAGTAAATATAGTAGTCATTCAGCAAACAACCCCAGCTGATTCTGGAAAGGGAGATATAAAGCCTGCTGAAGGCCTGGTAGATTATAGTTTTATGCCTCTCAAAGCTGCTGTAATCTTGGGCTGTAAGCACTGAACCAGATGCCTCATCCCTCACTTTTTCTTGCCAATTGTCTAGGGAAGCCATTGAAAAGCGCCATCCAAGCCACCCGTCCCCAGCGCCCATGAATTCCATCAGCATGCTGGGCCACAACCGGTCCTCTGAGCCCCCTCCACGGAGCCATCTGCCCAGCGAGCCGCGGGACAAGGACAAGCCCAAGGAGAGGGAGCGGGAGCGGGAGCGGGACCACTCCGACTCCTGGAAGGATTCTGGCACTGAGGAGCACAAGCTGAAGGAGAACCAGCACAGCGAGAAGGACACGCCCACCATTCATCACGATGGCCGGGCCCCTGAGGACAAGCAGGCAAGCAGGGTTACGCCCCCCTACATGCGGCCCCCAGGCCTGGACAGGCCCGTCCCAGGTGGGGAGAAAAAGAATGAGACTCCATATGAGCACCAGAAGAAGAGTGTGGAGGTGAAGGTGAAGGAGGAGAGGAAGGAGGAGCAGGAGGTGCCAGGGAGTGATGGAGGGCCCCCTGCTCCACATAGCAGGTCCTCAGCGGTGGAGCACCCACACCCACCACAGGTTGCCCCTGCCCCCAGCGCCCACCCGCCCACCTCATCCATGGCCTCCATGCCTGTTCCCATGGGCATGGCGGGCGTCCACCCCATGAACAGCATCAGCGGCCTGGAGAGGACTCGTGTGGTGGCCCCATTTATGGGAATCAGCCCCATCCCGGGGCCAGAGAGGTTCCCTTACCCTGCCTTCCACTGGGACCCCATGAGAGACCCACTCAGGGATCCTTACAGGGGGCTGGACATCCACCGGCGGGACCCTCTGGCCAGAGAACTCTTACTGAGGAATGACCCCCTGCACAGACTGGCGGCACCCAGGTTGTACGAGGCCGAGCGCTCATACCGCGACCGGGAGCCTCACGACTACAACAGGGACCACCACCACCACCCACTGGCCCTGGAGCAGCGGCGAGAGCAGGAGCGGGCCCACCTGGAGGAGCGCGAGCGCTTGCACATGCTCAGAGAGGACTATGAGCACCCGCGCCTGCACCCCATGCACCATGCCGCCCTGGACGCCCACCTGCCCCACCCAGGCCTCATGACCCCGGGCCTTCCCAGCATGCACTACCCCAGGGTCAGCCCCTCGCAGGCTCACCAAAATGGCATCCTAAATAAAACCCCACCCACCGCCTCCCTCAGCGCCCCGCCGCCTTTGATCCCCACCCTGGGGGCACGGCCCAACTCCCCCAGAAGGACTACGCCCCTGACAACAGACATTAGAGACAGGCCTCCCTCCCATACTCACAAAGACATTGAGGCGCGGTGAAAGCGCCGATTCAAAGGCAAATGCCCAAAACCTTGTGCCTGACAGACAGACAAACAGACACTGAACATTAACCAAGCACTTAAGTATCGGGCAAGACAAGGCCATGTTACAGCTGTGTAAAAATATGACAGACAGACAGACTGGGAGTGGGAAGGGAGGATTACTCTTGTTTTTGTAAAAAAATGGAAGAAAAAAAAAAACAATTTAAATTTTACAAACATTTTATCCCGTTTGCTCCTGCTTTTGTGTGTATCCTTTTATTTGTACAGAAAAACCTGTTTCCCGAAGCAATCAGCAGAGACACCCTGGCAAGAGATGAATTTTTGGAATGTACAGGTACTCCAAAATGTTGGGAATAGATGGCAAACTTTGTAGATATGTTGTACAGTCGATGTGCTTGCCCCCCTAAGTTTCAAATCGAGGTACAGTACAAATATGCAAAAGGGTGTAATGAAAGCTTTACTTTGAACAAATGTACATAGGAGGTGTGAAATCTGAAGGAGCACAGAGCCTCTCGCAACGTGCTTTTGCCGTATTTGTTTTGCTGTCACAGCCCTCTTTGTGCTGTGCTGAGGTCACCACCGTTTCACAGATTACCCTTCAACTATGCAATGAATGTCCCGGCTTTCCCTCCGGAAGTCTGCATTTCTCATAGGAGCCTTTTTCACTATCCAGACTTACCCCAGAATAGCTATATTCTCTCCTCTACCAGAAAGGACAATTTGGATATTTTACATAGTGCTTCCTTTATCAATAATATAAAAATGCAAATAAATGAAATTTCCCATGTTTTACATCCTCTAATTTGCCATAAAGTGAGATATGATACAATTTTTTCTGATTAGTATTTGGTTGCCATTCAGAAGAAATTGTGGTTCTGCATAAATCTATATATAAAATCCCATGGAAGTTACTAAACTTTTACCAATTTCAGTAAAGAAAAAACCCTCCTCCTGCTTCTCCTTCTTGTGTGGGGAGAATATGGCTAAAAACAAGACAGAAAACATTTCTTCTAAAGGAGTGTAAAGTACGTGTATGGAAATAAAATTAGTTCCGTTGGTCTAACAGTGTATTAAAGTGCTATCCCAAGTTGTTGTATCTACAAAAAAGAAAAGACAAAAAAGCAAAGCCTAACTATGGACAGTTTGTTTCTAATGAGCAGAGATCTATTTTAGTATAGTCCCCTGGAGGTTTAGTTGTACGCTTCAAACTGTGTGAAATCCAGATGTTGTGCAGTGTTTTTTATCAAACAAAAATGTACACTGGAACAGTAGTGTTAGTTAATGAGTATTGCAAAGAGATTGTTAACAAAACTTTTTTGCTGTTTATCATGTACGTAAAATGAAGTCCTTTCTAGATCTTTCTAGATCATATGTAAAAAAAAAAAAAAAAAAAAAAAAAGGCGAAGCGACTGAATCTTCAGCATGTTCCTCATTTAAACTTGTGTTATGTAAATTGTGCCATGTTATTAAAAAATGTGAACTAAGGCATCCTCCAGGACTGTAATTTGTTACATGTCTTGTACAATGTAAATTTTTTGTGATGAACACTAACATTTTGTGTGTGATGAACATTGAGTTTGCTTTTTGAATGAAAAAGACATCTTCTACACAGCCAGATTTGAAAACAGTTAATTTTGGATTGTTTTACCCACTTTTTTTAATTTGGTTTTGTTATGGAGTAGGTTAACAATTGCCAGTGGAACAAATTTTTATGACGTTTACAAAATACAGAAGAACAGTACAAAGTCCATCATAAATACAGGTTATAAAACATAGTACAATGCATTGAACACTGATTGGTAGCAATAATGCTGCTCACAAAATTGCTTGATATCATTTAAACAAGTCAACAAATTGCAAATTGAGTTTATAGCTTTCAAGATGTGGTGGATTGAATATTTACATTAAAAATGATTTATGTACATTTTGAGGTTCTAATAACTCTTCAGATGATTCATCTACAGGACCTTGTTTCTACACCCTTTATGTTGGAGACATCACTCCCGTGTGTGAATGTGGAATTTCCATCCCAGCACATTCAGCTTAACAGTAACATAATTTTCTCTCCAGGGATCAGAACTGTGCATGGGAGTGTGACCCCCACATACAAAATCACATGAAAGTCATTGCAAATATCATATTATTATACTTCTTTTTGTTGTTCAAGATTTGCAGTAATGACAATCTGGCATCACTTACTTGGCTCCCAGCTGTGTGTGAAAACTGCAGGGGGATGGAGAGGAGGTAATGAGTGGAATTTTTGATGAAAGGTTTTCACTTTCCTGAGAACTCTCTGTTACAGACAAAAACGCAACCGGATGGTAGTCATTAATTTTATATGCACTGAATTTTCCTGGACCAGGTTTCTGAAACTACTCGTTTCCACACCAGTAGCAATGGCTTGCAGGTCTGGAGAAGACTGTAAGCTGGGGAAAGGAGATGAGTTAGTCCAGGATGGAAACAGTAGACTGTAGGTAAATAATGAGTCTAGCTGGACTGAATGGCCTCTTCCTGAAAATATATATTCTTACACACTTAAGAAGACTTATGTTCTGAAGAACCTCATCAGGTAATGTGGATGCAATCACATTGGGTGTGGTTGTTGTTCAGAACTCTGAAATGTTTGTAAGTTTGAATTTGACATCAGAATGTGCCCTGTTTTAACTCCACCCATAGATTGTACACTTGACTCCTCCCCTATTCATGTGGCAATTAGCCTGTGCTTATTAACACTTTGGATGTGACACTAATTGCATATTGACTATGCAATAGAGCAGCACTAACACAGAATATCTACAGTTCACAAACCTGCAGGGACCTGGCTGGTCAGAAGTCATCACTAGAGCTATGACTTTGATCCATTTTAACTGGTTTGTCCTCTAATTTAATCTTTAGTCAGCTGTTGTCTCATCAATGTGGACCTTTGATCATAGTGTTGGTAAAGATATGGTTATCAATGCCTCATTAATTATTGCTTACATGTTCCCATATTATTAAAATAAGCTACTTTCATTTTCTAGGGCAACACTCATAGCAGTAAATATTGGTTTAATAACTAAGCCAGTGGAAATCAGGATCTCATTAGAACAAACACCTTTCTCCTTTCTGAATGAAACATCTTTATTTTCTTGTACTGCTATCTTTGCCCTCTTTTGTGAACTATTTGATTTTCCTAATTTAACAGTAGCCCCTTTAGTATAAGATGGGATTCTTTACGATTACACCATTATTTTAAGGTTTTTTAGATATTGGAAAGCATGGCTTGATGATCACCCATTTACCTCAGCGATTAAGAGGACATTGTTTCCTGACCTGATAGGCCATAATATTGAGTTATACTTAGTTTCATACTGCTTGCAGTTAACTTGTCAGTACTTTGCTCAGAGGTTTGTATCTCTCAGGTTTTACTACAGGGATATTCAAATCTAGGTCCAATTAACAGCCATGCCATCTGCCGGTATTTTCACTAACCACTGCACTACACTGCCTGACTTCACACAGTGGTTAACTTCTGCTTCACTGTATATCACATTGAACTCAATTGTCTCTACATTTCCCACTACTTCAGGTCAAATATATTTTACTTCTACATTGAAATCACAGATATAGAGAAATGGGAATAACACACGAGGAGAGGGCTCCCACTGGACCTTCATTTTGACTTCAGAACCAGCGTTGCTAAGCGTGGTCCTGGAGAGGTATGATGAATACTGGTTTTTGTTGTTACTTCATGCTTCAGTGATGAAAATCTAAAACATGGCTGAGTATACATTTAACTTACCCCGGTTCTGAATTTGCTGATTTTACTGAAGGGCAAAAACCAGCGCACCCTGTGGCTCTTCAGGAGCTGAAGAGGTGCCTACCCCTGTTTTACTGGATTATAACAAGGGAGGCAGTAGAGGAGGAAACCAGTCCAGACAGGTCAGGGTAATGGAAAGTTTGGGTGGTTGAACTGGAGCAGACTCTGTTCAAGAGTTATAAGAGTGAATCAGTATTAGATTAAACACACTTGCAAATTTAATAAAGCCAGATAAACAGACAAAAGTGGAGTTTCCACTGGAGACCTTTTTAAAATAGCCATTGTAATTCATGTCCTCAGTTTGATTCTTTGAGCGGAAATGAGTATAAGCATCACTCCAAATGTGGAGGAAAACCAGAAGCAGCAAGAACAATTCATCACTATTAATATAATAATGAGGAAACACAAGCTATTGCACGACAGGTGACTAATTCAGTGTTGTACAGGAGGGCCTGCTTAGGACCATAGTACAGGCACCGTCTACCTGAAAACTGGCCACGTCTATTAACCAGCTCCTTGCTAAAAGTATGGTCACATCTGTTGACAAGCAGATCTGACAGTATTTGATATTTTAATGCGGTTTAAGTTTGTTTTATTCATAGACGTCAACAATGTCTGCGACAATATTGTTGTGGGGTCTTAGATTGACCAGAGTAACGTTGCATCCCCTTAATAAAATGCATCACGCTCCTTGATAAAAACCGCTAAACATCGAGAAGTAATATAGACATATAATAAGCTGAACAAATGAAAACCGAGAAGCGATTTAAATATTTGTTAAACAAGCGGTAGGAAATGTTTGTTGTATCCAGTTCACACCAACAGATGGCACTAGGGTATCATGTTTTTTTGCAAAAGCGGTTTAAAATTGTGTAAAAAAAAAAAAAAATAATAATAATAATAATAAAAAATTGTCCACAGATGTGTGTGCATTTGCCGGTTTGGCTCAAACAACTGTTACCTGGGGTCACTTCATTTTTCTAGGGCCCAAAATGGTTATGCAGTAGCATTTGCATATCAATTAATGGAACCATGTGTAACCCCATGTAGTTCTTCTGCCGATTTTGTCAAAGAACAAAGAGCTTATTTTACCCAGGGAATTTTTTGCACGTACGAAGTGGCATGAAAGGCATTCAAAAGTTTGTCACTAACAAGTACACAGTTTACACACGATGTCACATCAAAATAATGTTTAACCTGCAAATGTAGAATGCATTATTCACTTGAAGGTTCAGAAGGAATTTTCAATTATTTCTACTCATCTTTAGTTTGAAACGTTCATTCTCCTCTAAATTATCAGCACAGCACGTTCTTACGTGGATTGGGGAAGAGGAAAATGTGTTTACTCCAGGTGAAATTCTGGTTGCGGAGTGGGAGATGCCTTTTAACTCATTGTATACTTTATTGTTAAGTGTGTTTATATTGTTTAATAGAGGTAACTCTTAAAAGAGTAACGCAAGGGGAGCATTTAGGTTCCGCAGTGGTGCCAGCTCGCTGCATGGAGGGCTATATCTATCAATGTTCGCCCCTGCCCCTCACACAGCCTTGGCAAGCCACTGTCTATGTTGCTGTTTAACTCCAGCCTCTGCTCTTGACCAGATAACAGTTAGTTCTGTTACTTGTTAAATTAATGTTAGTGGCTTGTTCTTAAAGCACCTATACAGTGAAATCAGTTAATCGTGTTGTTTAAATAAATCTTTCATTTCACTCTGTTTTACTCAGCTTTCTGCTAATGGCTAAATCCATAATTTAATCAATCAATTAATCAACTATTCATGGTCTTCAAACAAAACCTTTAATCTGGCGTGTCATTCCTGAGCTGGAGCAAAATCCTGGTTCATTTCAGATAAGATAGTGACCCTGGGGTTTGGAGGACAGAGCAAACCAGACCAGACTAAACATTTATGGGTCATGTTTATTACACTTACAGGTAACGTTAACTTTTTAATTGTGTTTAGTTCAGTAGATGTAAGTCAAATCAAATGAAACATTCTGTGGAAAAGGTTGTTTACGACATAACCACGTGTTATAGAATGCAGTTTACTCATAATGGTATGGGTGTCAGGTATCCCATACTCTAGTGACTGCCTATTTTATTTTGAAGACTGAAATTGTACTTATTTTTAAAGACCAGAATAATCTTTAATAAACTTTTATTGTACTAGTATAACCAGGTGTACCCACAGCAGTGAGTCTGATTTCTGTTTTTCCACCACTCCACCCTTTTTCCTCCAGCAATGACTCCATGCTGAGCATTTAGAGTGTGTGCGTATGTTAACAGAAATAATGAGAGGTGTTTGTCAGACTGTGGCCAGGGAGAGAATTCCATGCAGCCCGTATCAGCAGTAACACTCTGTGTCTCCAGTGGTCATATGACTGCTCGCCATGGTTAACAGATGCTGCTGGTCATACCACTTACAAGGATTAAGAAGTGAGGTATTAATTACTGTGAGGTATGATGAGCTATGAAGTATAATGTTTTTATGTACTGACAGGTCTAAGTGGATGTCTGGCCTAATGAAGGCCCACATGCCAGTCTTTAGGAACTATGTGTGTGGGTGCACTGACAAATAAAAGCATACTTATGCAAATGAAAATGGTTACAAACTAATGTAGACATAGTCCACCATCTATATGAAATGCAAGTGGTCATTGCAAACTGTAATTATAAAAAAAGATTTTTATATCAATTGTTTTTGTTGGCAAAACCCCATTAGTTTAATCTGAAAACAGATTTCATTCATAAGGTAATAATTCAGACAGAAATTGTTCTATGCATGTCTAAAATTATGCGTGTATAAAATTATGTATCAAATTGTTTCACCTTGTTTTTCCACATGCATTACATACTATGAAAAGTGACTATGTACAATACTCCAGTTACATTCTTCTGTATTTTTTATATGATTGGTA
Organism: Albula goreensis; assembly: GCA_022829145.1. Lineage (NCBI taxonomy): Eukaryota > Metazoa > Chordata > Actinopteri > Albuliformes > Albulidae > Albula > Albula goreensis. The sequence goes on from CM040742.1 coordinate 34,231,566, forward strand.
CTGTGTATGATCTATCAGATTTATGAAATTGAGGTTTATATGTGAAGTATAAAACATAATGTTTATTAGGTTATTTACTCAGTCTGACTGTGTCATATAGCTTTATGGGGTATACATGCTCACCACATCCCATGCTGGTAAGTCAAACCAAATGTTTTGGGAGCTAATCAAATATCAGCATTTTTGCAAAGGATTTATCTCCATCTCATGTTGTGCAAAGAGTGTCAGAGCTGGTCTGCACCAAACATGAGATTATTCCATAGCAGTACCGTAAGAGAATGCGAAACAAATGAAAATACCTCCATATGACCTGGCTTTAATGCCAGTTGCTTCAGCAACTGACACAATAATATGGGACATGTGATGATTATGTTTCCCCTTTAAAATTTTAATTTCAATGCATAACAATTAAACAATACCAGCAATTAAATTTGTCTATGCCTAAAATGCAATTTTCCCTATTGAACAAAAAATTTCAATATCGTTGAAGAACACTGATTATGTATCCATCAAATTTGTTGTGGCGGTAAGTTCAATATGTTAGTCAGATGGCAGTCAAACTACAACATATATTTAAATGTATGCAAATGAGTGTATCATCCCAACTGAGTCATTGCGTTTAAAAAGTCATACATTTTGCTTCTATATGTAAGGAGGAAATGCAGCTGCTTTGTGCTCTCCATATTCCATAATCTGCCTTTAATGAGTTTTGTTAATCGAAGGTCACATCTTGAAGTTTCACCCCCAAAATAAATTACCTGCTGCTGTATTTTACAGCTAAAATTCCAACTATATAACACTAGGTGGAGACAAATGCTTTATTTTTATTTCACAGACAAGTCACAGAGATTAGGCAAGTACCATCTACTGTGTAGAGTAAGTAATGTGGTGCTTGTCATGTAGGATGCCAGCTCTCCATTTGATCAGGTGAAACATTCAAGCCGGTCTCTCTAGTTATGTTTGTTTAGGTTTCAGTACACCACAGCCGGAGGTATGACTGTGTTGATGCTCCTCTCGGCTCTGTATGTGGTCAAACCGGAGGAACAGGTTTCAGGAAAAGGGATGAGACAGGTCATCCCCATATGACTGAGCAAACAAAATGACAGCACTGAGAGGGAGTCCAGTGGCAAGGCACTCAGATAGGGCAAATAAGTTTGTTATGTGAATTATATTTAGTTTCAACAAAGTATGCCTTGACCTTCTGGTACCCAAACCTCACCTCAGTCAGACATAATTGCTCCGAGAGCTATTTTCTTGTTGGTATGTTTGCCACTCCTTTGCCTTGGTCTTTGTTCTGTCATACAATGACATCACTTCTTAGGCTCTTAACTACGGCTGAATGTATGGTTACGCCCCCTTGAAAGAGGAAAACATAGAAAACCTACTTGTTTGTACAACTCCTTGATTTAAAAAAACCAGAACACGTCCATTTGTAAGATCCTACACTGTTACCACCTCCAAAACGCCCATCGGGAAAATCTAATGTATTGTGTCATAGATACATGTTAAGCATTATGTGCATATACTACAATGTGATGTAAGCTCATATAATATGATGTATGCATGTTTTTACTTCTACATTTTTCTTAAATTAGACATTAATCTTAAATCTCACACTTTTTTGCAGTTGTTCTATGTCACAATGGATTGTACAGTTACCACTGATGAGTATAGACTCAGTCATATTCGTTATACTACATGCATTGCAGCAATTGTTGCTACATACATATTCTTATCAGAAGTAGTAATATACTGCTACAACATATGAGCCCCAATTTAACTAAAGAAGCCATACAGATTGATTTATCAATCTAGAGCATCCAACAGATGGATCATGTCAAGGTCACCAGTCACCCATGCTGTTACATGCCATGAACACCACACATGGTCACATGAGACCAGTATTTGTGCAAAGAGCCGTTCAATGTTTTGAGCTACAATACTGTTAGTGTACTGTTGTTCAGTCAAGGAGTCAGCAGTAAATATTAACTGAGATCTACAGTCATAGTGTTGAACTTCTGTCCTGACAGGATGGGCTACACACTGACTCATCTTTAAACAATCACTGTGCAAGTTTTTTTTCCTGTTGTAAGTTTCTGCTAACATACCTATGCACATATGCATAGATACTGCCCTGTGCTGTTTGTTCAGCAGCCAACTGTCCACTGTATGATATATATTGTGTGACACTTTTATGACATAATAGTAATTTTCCCACACCGCTTGAGAGAAACTGAGAGGCAGTGCTCCCTAAATATTGTCCTGGACAAATGCCTCATTACAGCTCTATCATCAAAGTTATATTTAAAAACCATCTAATGTGTTTTTAATAAATAATATTACACATTTAATACATAATAATAATCATCAGAGTGTCGATCATAAATGGCATTATTCAGTGACTCTAGTACCCTTCTTATGTCGCAGTCAGAGCAGATCTTGACTCTTGTGTATAAAATAAAATCGATTTTTAAAATTTGAGTGTACACTGCTCGGGAAAACTGTGCAACCAGAATTAAACCATCAACCCCAGAATTTACCTTTTCAGTTTTAAATGGAATGAACGTTTTGCAATACATATTACCAAAGTTCGCATTCATGATTTACTACCATCTCTCATGTGGTGGTGTGTACATATATATAGTTGTGGTCATATTTGTGCCTCTCCTCTCAGAGGATATGCGTTTTCTGTGTTACAGACAGCTTTTGGTTTGGTGTAATACCTCCCTTTTTCTGCACTGTATATTAAGAGAATATTCTTGCTCCAGTGGTTTTCCTGAAAAACATACCTCCCATGTGAATGCACTATTAATAGATGTGCTTTAAAATCTGTTGCAGGATGGTATGCCATCACTGCTGTAGTCTTAAACAGGAGACAGACAGCATTGTTGTGAATATATTCCTGAATGTTGAAGAGATATATATGGTGTACATAAAACAAAACTTTACAGTGGCATTAAATGAGTGATAATATGTCAGGCACAAAGCACTGACTGCTTTTCTCCCACAGTTATGGTAAATGTCACACAAGCCATATCCCTATTAAAAAAAAAATCCACGTGCCACGTGCAGATAAAAAAAAAAAAAAAAACACAGAATCCATTTTGAGCTATCCGGCTTTCCTTTGTGTAAAACCATTCCTAATCACCACAACAAGGCCATCAGGCAGCAGCGTTTCTCATTTATTACAGTAAATCACCAAGAACATGTTGTTCAGGCAGGAGCAGGATGCCAGTGGCTAGGACATTACCGTAAGTGACAATGTTCTCGGTGGCTGGGCCTCTGAGGGAAATTTGGCCCCCGCTGGATTAGACCAGACCCATTAAGTGTCCTTGATTTATTACAATGTTTTGTGGGGCTAACACCACAAACAACATCATGTGGCCTTATCTCCTGTCCGGTATCTCAATGAAATACAAGAAATGAAAATGTGAAACATTCCACTGTTGATTTTTTTCCTGTGGGTGGGGGGGGGTTTAGGGCTAGGACTCATTAAGTGCAGATTTTACTCTCATTTAAGGCTTGAATGTTTCCATGGTAATAATATGTGTCTTGAATTACCATGAAGAGCAAGTAGAACAAGTTAATATTCCTCAGGACCAGCATCTCTAATGGTCTTCAGCAATCCACAGGAGAGTTTACAAATAGGTTTTTCCTCTCAGATTAAATTCTGTTTTTATAATTGATCAGCGAGCACATTAATTTGGGGAAGGAGAACAAATAATGGTTCTGTAAACTCCTGCTGTAGAGATCATTTCTTATTCATGAACTCAGGGATGACAGTCATCCATGAAGATGTGTTTGGGGGGGCCTTTTTCTGTGATTCTGTAATTTGCATCCTCTCACTCCCCCTCACCTGTTTGTTATTCACCAGCAGCGGGAGCCAGAAGGCTTGCTTCCCGCACATTTGTCGACGGCAGCCATCTTTGGGAGGCAGCGCTTTGTTACGGCACTGCGCCATCGACGTCCAGGCGGCATATCATAGTATTAGCCTTTTGCTTTGTATGCCACTAAGCCAATTACTCCTGAGCCTCAAAAACACTGGAGGGTTAACAATTGGTTCAATTAATTTTTTTGTTCTTCTCTGTCTCGTTGGAGGAAGAGACAGTCCGTGGGAGACACATCTAATGATTCAGTGATGTTCACAGCCTCATCCTTATTAGCTACACTCTTACACAGACAAGAGGTTTTTTTTCTGTGAAGACAAAGGGCAGTGTGTGTGAGACTGAGTCACTACTGAAGCTCTGTGAAGCTCTTGGTTACTGTTATTAACTGTTCATTTTAGAACACGCTATATAGCTTCAGAAACTCAGACCCTTGTAAATGAAAGGGCAGAAGACATCAGAGGGCCTGCAGATGTCTCACAGAGTAAAGCCACAAGCTTGTGATGCTGTTTTGTGTCCCATAACTTCTGAGTTAGAGTCCAAGATGTGGCATTGTTGGCTATGGCCAGAGGTACACATTAGCAAGGCAACAATTGGCTCAGCTGTGAAATTAATCAGGCTCATTGCTCTCTAGTGGCCTTTCCTGAACAGCCAGGTGCCAACAGGTTTTCAATAATACTGATCTTTCATATTCCTCTCCGACAACATAGGTGGTAGATAACTGGCTCTGTATCTGAAATGAGGGGAAAAGCTTTCCGCCACATGGATCAGAGGAGTCAGGTGTGTGGCCACTTCCACCAGACTCTATGGGAGAATAATTAAAAAAGAAAAGACAGCATAAGAGTCTACATTACTATCGTCCCAGGCTCCTGGTCCAGTAGGCTGATGCTTACTCCCTACCAATCCTGAAGGTAGCTCTGCTCATTTTAAACATTTTCAGTGCCCTCAAAAAGTCCACTCCCAGTATGACTGATTTGCCCCTCACCTGTCATTGAAGCTCAACCCCCCTGGCCAGGCATTTCATCAGAGTCCTCTCTGACCTCAATGGCCCAAGTGCTTCAGCCTGCCAACAAATTATCAGCAGACCAATTCAGACCATGTCTTCTGTCCCCCCGGATCTGTCCCTCAAAAGCCCCTCTTCAAATGAAAACAATTTATGAGAGGCTTCTCCCCAGGCAGTGAAATTATCCACTCCCTCAGTCTGCTCAGAGCGGCTGTGATGGGCAGACCCCCAGGGGAGGGGGGGGCTCTGTCCATGGTGTGGGCCCTCACCCCAGGCACTACGACGAGGCGGCCACTCTAATTGCCTGGTTTGAAATAGCCCTGGGTAAAACTATCAATCTCAGAAGGAGGCCATGTGGAGAGATAGCTCTACATGACTAAATGAGACCCTGACCTCTGCTCTTTCTCTGTCAACTCTCTTTCTCTCTATCCCTCTGTGCCTCACACCATGAGAGATCCAGCGCTCATGATAGGATGTATTTTACACATGATGTATCATTGACATCACCATAGCAATCACAGCAGGTGCAAGTGATCCTTGACAGTGGAGTGGTGAAAAAAAAGAAATGCATCATATTTGTATGGAATCTGAGATGTACAATAGCACAGAACTTAAGTCTCCATTATCAATTTAATGATTGCCCCTGTGCAACAAATACATAATAATCTCAAGTACCCAGATTATTGTGTCACATAATATTGTGCCAATTTAGAGGAAATAAAACAGATTTGTTTGTCACAAGGTAAACTCATATTACTGGCATAGTTTTGTCTACATTACTTTAGGGGGAGGGTTGACAGATTATACTTGGTCATAAGGATGAGGATGCCATGGCTCCTGCATAAAGGACAAAAAAGGGATGTTGAAAATTGTGGACGGCAGAGTGTGAGGCCCTATACTGCTTCAATACTCACAAGAGAGTTACTTCACAAGTTTATCAGAATGGCCTCTCTTGTAGTCTACAATTGCACATGCGGCCAGTTTGACTGTAAAAGCTTTTCTTAACTTCATAAGAACCATTATAAATGTGGTCACCGACAAGCTGCATGAATTTCAAAAGAGAGCTACAGTTGAACTCACCAAAGTAGATTGTTGCACCTGACCTCTCTCTGCCTCCACATGCGCAGTGGTGCGTTTGCTGTATTGACTGGAATGTAGCATGATGACATTTCTGACAGGTAGAAGCTGCCAAACCTGATCTCAGTGTTCTCCGATTAGACAAAATAGGTGTCGGTGGCTGAATACTTAAACTCTCACATAGACTTTCGCAAATCTTTTCGTTTGTGCCAGAGGTATACTTTCAGCGAGTTTCAGGTGCACTGTAGTTGACATAAGAGCCCAAATAATGTCAGGTGCTGAAGGTTTTAGGTACTGAAATGACATGGAAGGTGATTACATCACAGACAGCCAATGTAAACTCAGTTAGTTACTATAGACTCATGTCAAATATATATTTTTTGACCTGAAACTGGATGCAGGAAATGAAGAAATCGTCAAGTGTAAATAATTATCTGTTGGCCTAGTTTATGTAACACTTTCTGTTCTTGGTTTAATTATTTTGAAGGCCAGTTTGAACAACATCTCTTGAGATGATGCAACAGTGTCTTGCTTGGTGACAGCTTTTTCCTCATGTGGTCGGCGGGCCTCCATACATTTTTATACGTAGCTAACAGCCCACCTGGCCTATGTACGAGTTCAAAATATAAGCTACAATGGGTTTCTCTAATTCATTTAAACAGGAAACGTTAAGAGGTGGCAACAATGAAAAAGCATAATAAACAGAGAAGATGCCATCTTTTCGTCTTTGAAAACGACGTTACTTAAATTTTCTTACCTAAAAGGCAAGTCAAGAAAAAGAAACACCAGGAATTAGTGAACCACACCACTGTAGGCACCTGGGGTGACTTGATAAAATAATCGTTTCCTGCTTCCTCATAACCACAGAAGCTACCTGGGGGATTTTTGAGAGCGACTTGGCTAGTGCTACTCAAGGCAACCGTTTTAGCAGTTTTCCAATAATTGTTACTGAAAATAACGGTTTTGCACGGTTAGAAAAAGAGTGGAGGAGCTAGTTTGAATACATTGGCGCTGAGACTACCTTTGTTAGAGAATCGCATACACGCAGCCGAGATAAATCACTCCATACCAGATCCGACTCAGACTCTGAACAACTAGATAAGGTTGCCAAGGAAACGCTCGGCAGGAGCAAGTAAGCAGCCAGGCCCCATGAGGCGTACAAACAATTAATACATGACACAGGCAGTGGGAATGCAAAGTAAGCATAAGAAATATTTCAGGTGAATGAAAATGTTCTGAAATCAAAACAATGTTTCTTCAAAATGAATTTGACGATCAAGTGTAGCTAAAAGAAGAGGTCAGTGAAGATGGTACGATCCTTTGAAAAATGCACCAACTGTAGCCTATATGTTAAATATTTGGGGAGTAGCTCATGACCTCCTTCATTTACCACTACTTGGGACCTTTTAATGACACATACCAGAAGAAATGCACTGACTCATACCAAAGTCAGTTGTATTGAGTTAAAAAAATGCAGCCCTCCCATGACTCAGTGCCTTCATAATGAAGAGGAAACGTTGCCCAGCCCAACAACCATTGGATATTGACAGGTGGTCAGGTCTCTGAACAATTACAATTACACTCCAAGCAGTATTCTCCATCTGTTATTGGCTTCCAATTAAAGCTTGGGGGGCCCCTTTTAACTGTCATTGAATACTTAAGCGGTTCAGTATTAGACAGTCACTGACCACAAGTATTGACCTATGAATAGGCACTATTGAATTGTCACATTGCTTCTAAACTGATGAACTCCTGGACCATAGGAGGTTTCTGCAGTAAACAATGTTCTAATCTGGGTCAGAAACAGCATGTCGTTGTGCCCCATCAGGGAGAGCAACACAGAGCCTAGAGGGCCAGTGTGTACAGGTTTTTGTTTCCACCAATTAAGCTGGCTCAGTAAGATAATTAGCAGCATACAATGACACCACTTCACTCATAGTTTAGACCACAGTAAACAGTTTCAGGTGCAGAGAAAGAACACAAGACCTGGCTGTCAAAGAGCTTATGAAAAATACAGCAGAAACCAGAAACAGTATGCTTTCCTTTACAAAACCCATTTTTTCATTATGTACTGGGCAATGCGGCTGGAACAATTCTATGGTTAAAAGGAAATTCTGTGGAAAAAGAATTGCACGTAAAACGGTAATTATGCATGGTTGGTTTGTGTAGAGAAGGAAGTATGTGGTTGCTTTTATATCACTTTAATAAGGAAACTGGAAATTCAACAAACAATGAACAAACAAGCACCTTGTTTTTTATTTTATTATTTAAAAATACAGCACAAAAATACCACACAGAAAACTAAGTGGCTTAACATGACATGCACACCAAAGAGAAAATAAAAACACAATTAGTACAGTTTAAACATTAAAAGTATTATTAGTACTATTTCTAAAACCTTTTTACAATTTTACTACCCCCTAAATGCTTTGTTTAGCTCATCAGCTGCTGTATGCCCACAGCACTACAATCTACCTGGGGCCCCAGACAGGGGGAAAAACATGCCATGTCCAGAACATGACTGATCTGGGGGAGACAAAGCATGCACAACAGTGGGCTTAAGCGTACCTTTAAAGTCCAGCTAAAAGAAAACGACGTCCCCCACAGGCACCGGACCTGACTCACCCTTCCCAGGGGAGGGGGAATGTGCCCGCTTGCATTTATTAGTGACACGACGCATCACCTTCATAACACCGGCCTTACAGAACTGTGGTTTACATTTCCCCATCAAGCTCATTACATTCTTTTTACAGTGCGAGAGAAAAATGTGCGTTGGTTCAACCCTTCATATTTCCTTTCCTTTCCAACATTACACCATACCCTCCTCCTCCCTTTTTTATTTGAAGACTTTTTTTTTTTTTTTTCCTCTGTTGGATTTTAGATTCTGCTAAACACTGCACTGCAAGGAGCACTATACATGTCTCATTCAAAAACAGTTGGTTAGTGATTAGCTGTGGAGCAAATCTGAATTAAACACATCTTTCATGAAAAAAATTAAAATAACACAAATCCAATGAAAGAAGTCTAAATGCGACTAAAAAAATACAAGACTAACATATTGTATGAGGCCAGGGCTTGACATCTATTTACAACAACTTAAAAAAATATAGAACACAGAAGGGGAAAAATAATTCCTGGCAGATGGGCAAAACTCATTGTGTGGGGATCCTAAAAAGACCCAATTAGCCAATAAGGTCTCTCGACATGTGTGGCTGCTTCTTCAGAGAGCTCGTTGATAAGGAAGCAGCACACACCTCACACTCAGGCAACGGACTCTCCAAGACACTACAGGCCGGAGCTGGCACACTACAGAGTACAACATCTCCATAAAAAAGCCAACAAGCCAAGGCACAAGCAGCATACATGCCAGCATAGACCTCCCCAGGGCCTCTGGCCCAAGCACACCAGAGGAGGTGCTGAACAACAGGTCCTTATCCATCATTGTTCCATGAGCTAATGAGCTAATGCAAATGATGCAAATGGCACCTCAAGTAGGGATGCAAAGCAAAATGAGAGGCCACTGGGTTAGACATGACAGGGTCAGTCAGCCTCAGACCATCAGTGGCACTGCTTTCCCCAGCCAATAGTTTCTGTTTCGTTTCATTTTAGATCACAGCTGTTTTTCCATAAAAATGCACTCCATTTTAGATACATCTACAAACACACTCGCAACTAAGAATCCTTCATTATAAAATCAAAAAGAAACTGGCGCAAAACCACCAAGCACTTCATATTCACCCTGGAGTGAGATAATCAACACTCGAAAAAGGGGAATTTTCTGTATGGAATTTTTTTCCGCTCATATTTCTTCGGACTGACACACACACGAGCATATATCCATCAGAAACACATCTGCATCCTAAGCAGTGATTTTGGGTAGAAAACAGGAATGAAAAACAAGACCCTCTCAGGGAATTCTGTGAATCAGGCTGATTCTTTGATATCAGACAGGCCCAGGAACAGCTAGCCTAGTGTGGCCCCACCACCGTTCTGAAATCTCAGAGCGTGACAGGGTCACACTGAGGTGAAGGGCACTGGGCGGGGGTGTTGCCCAATAATAATAAGTATCTGATCCCCCTACCCCACCAAAAAAGGGGTGTGGTTCTCTGTAACCAAGCAACAAAATAGGACAAGCCACCGAATTTCAAGCCCCAATCACTCCAATTCCCCTCTCCTACATATGAAAAGGCATAGGTGTACGAGCTGCTTTGTGGAGCTGAAACTTACTTGCAACAGGGATGCGAAACAAACTGATCTATATGTTGTAATAAATTAAGAGCCTTGCCATGACAACAGTCACAGAGGAACAACGTGATAAATAGGTGACAGCAGTTTTTCTTCAAAACACTTTGAGTTCTCCCCGATTTCATCTGTACAAATGATCCTGCTGTCAGCTCTTGTCAAAAAACTGAAGCCAACAAAGAAAAAAAGACATTAATACACCCCATGTTTTAACACTGATCTACACCATGCTTTACAAGAGCAACCTGTATAAAATAAAATCATATGAGGGAATTTCCAATGAAAGATAGTTGAATATGGAAACAGAAAATAATTTACTTCTGTACGTACCCCATATCAAGATATTCACTTATATACAAAGTGGAAAACATTTCAGAGGCAAATGATTCAAGTGCCTTCACCACTCTATAGACAGGGCCAGCTAAGTTTTAGAAAGCCATCATGCATTCTACTATGTACAGAAAAAGGTGAACAGAGTAGCAATCTTTTTTAAACATTTGTCTGGAAGTACAATTCACATGTAAGTTTTGTATTTGTGTTGGTTTTTTGTTTGTTTGCAGTGGTACTGCATTTCATTTCAGTAGCACATGATAAAATGCACAGTGCTACGCCTGCTCCCTTTGGCTGGGGCCGCAGTTGCTACGGTAACGAGTCAGGACCACGCGGCCACAAGACCGTCTCCATCGGGCCCCGAGTGGGGCCCTGCAGCTAGACGATGGAGCCGTCCCGGTTCTGAGCGGGGATCATGACAGGGATAGCCCCCATTCGACTCAGGTTGGGCCCTGCCATCTTGCCTGGCGGTGGTGCCGGAGCATGGCTGGGGGCCGCTCGTACTCCTCAGAGGGGATCTTGTCGTACTGGGGCTTGAGGGCGTACTCATGAAGGTTGGAGGGGGACATCGAACCTAGGGACGAGCGCTGGCTGCCAACACTGGTGAAGCTGCGGGCTGTTGACACACGGCTCTTCGGAGGAGGAACATCCTCCCTGCAGGAGGATAAATACAGAAATGGATTGAGAGAGAATTTGAGAGAAAGTGAGAAACAGGAATACAGAGAGGGAACAGCAGTGACAGACAAAGACAGAGACAAAGAGGGAAAAAGAGAGGAAAGACAGTATGCAAAGAGGGAGCAAAAACAGAAAGAAAAGAGCAAGAAAGAGGAAAATCGGAAGAACAAAAGATATACGGGGAGAGAAAGAAAGAGACAGAAAACAGACATACCACACAGAAAGAGGGTAGGAGAAAACAAGACAAACAGTGAAGAACAGAGAAAGAGAAACACGGGAAATATTTACATTTAATGCATTTACCAGATGCTCATATTCAGAAGGACATAAGCAGCTTGCAATTCAGGTAAAGTACCTTGTGCCTTAGAACTGAACCTGTAAGCTTTGAGTTATGAGCCCAGTTCCCTAACCATTATACGACAATACTGGCCATTGCAGCCCATCTGGTTTGAATCATTTGAACACCAAATAAAAACAGAAGTCACACAACTGTGTGTATTATACTCTACATCCATGTGACATATTGTATTCACAAAATAGTGATTTCTAATCGTAAGGTGCAAGGATTTTCAGAAAACAGTACTACTACCACTTCCTCTGAGCTGCATTGCAAAAAAAAGCATATGGTCCAAACCCCCAATTTAAACAAGCAGTAGCAAGCAAAGATCCATTAAAAGGGCCCGCAACAAAAAAAAAAAAAAAAAAAAAAAAGTTGCCAGCGAGTGTGACGGGCACATCCAAAGAGGAGTGGGCCCACGTGTCTAATCCTCTTTGTCACAGTTGGAATGAACTTCTGTTGTGCTCTCAGACACTTTGTCAGACACAGTAGGGCCCGGGTGCTTTTGGAATGTTTGCAGGGCTTTTGACAGACGGGAATCAACAGAACAAACAACTTCCAAACTGATTACTGCTGCTTTTAAAACGCTGACAGAGCAGCAGTGGTTTTTCTGGGGGGTGCAGGGAATGGGGGGCCCTCCTTCCTGTGATTTGTCAGTGTGCAGGACAGGGCAGTGGCTGTGTTGGACCATTGTGACACGTAGGGCCAGCCATTGTGACATGCAGGATGAGCCATTGTGACACGTACTCACTGGTATCTGTCATCTACAGATGGCCAATTTAATGCGATGGATCATGACATCATAGTGCTTTCACAATGGAGAGGATTGTGAAGTTTTTTTTCCACACTCATCACCCATTTTGCACCTGCTGGGAGGGCATGGGAATGTACCTGATTTCGTAGGAGATCTCCTTCTCGTACTTCTTCTTGTTGCGAGCACGGCAGCAGCAGAAGAGGATGATGGCGATGAGGATGAGGGCCAGAAGGACTCCAATTACGGCACCAGCAATGATGCCAGCCGTGTTGGGAGCTACGGGGCAGAAAATAATATTCATTCAAATTCATTGTTATTCATTTTGGGAACTAAATCCATTTTATTTATTTCATTAGTTAGCAACAGCAGATTTCTTGATAGAATGTTGTAATCTTGTAAGACAACCACTGTGTGGGCATTAATTAGTTAACAGTAAGACGGAATCTCAAAGCAGAGACAGAAAATCCAATCAGACCATCCAGCCAAGTGTAGCAAACACATCCACAGGAATCCTGGATTACTGAAACCATCCCCTGCTTTAGTATAGAGGATAAAACACTTCCAACTTTTGTAAGTCTCTGTGGGTAAGTATGTTGGCAAAATGCCTCAATGTAAATATGCCTGAAACCTGTCAGGATTCACACCTGCAAAAACTGATTCATTTTTAGTGAATGTTAGTAAACAATAAAATTATCAAAATGGGTAGAACAACTATGTTATTAATGAAGAGACGGATCCCATGTTCGCAGTTGAAGACAGGTACTTTACTTACACAGCCGGCCGTGGGAACACAAGCATGGAGCAAAATGTTCAATGATTACAATGAGTGGACAACATTTATACAGTTTAAGGTAGATACATTTGCATGTGATGGCTCAGATATGGTAATGCAGAACCCTAAGTTCCGCAGGCGGCAGATACCAGGTCATTAACAGGAGGTGCCATTTGGCCCTGGTCAGATGCGGCAACATTCCTTTGTAATTCTAATACACATTCTCAAACACAGTGCCGCTCTCCAAAACTGTTTCCCAACAGTCCCTCCTGTTTGACCCAACATACCTCGTGTGCTGAGGTCAACCTTAAAATTAACTTCTTAAACATAAAAATGTGTATTACAACCATAACTATATGAGTGACTATATCTTAACATAAACCCCAGGCCTGAGACCCCCTTAGAGCAAGCCTATAGCAACAGTGGCAAGGAAAAACTTCCGAATTAGCAGGAAGAAACCTTGAGCAGAACCCGGCTCAGAGGGGAAGCCCATCTGCTTCTGGCTGGCACTGGGCACACTATGAGAAGTATAGACACAAGCATAATATGGCAACCAAATGATATGTTAAAACTGTGAGTATGAGAAAGCTGTGACCGACTGTGCATACAGTATATAGGGATTCTTTTGAAACCTATAGTGATGACCGCATGTTAATTTTGATTGTATTCATCATATACTCAGCCTAATGCTGAGTACAGGCACTTTTACTGACATGGTTAAAAGAAACAAAATGAAAAAGACAATGAACATAAATGGCCCATACACACACACATCCACACGCACACATGAGCAATGAAAATGATATAGTAATGAAGGATGAAAAATTTGGTGTTGCATCCTCCAAGATGTTTATATCGATGGGTCCAGAATCCTTGTTGATGAATTGTCCTTGTGTTTAGAAAAACGTCCAGAATGTACTGATGGGGAGAGGTTTACAGCACCTCACCCACATTACCCTCAGCTCAGGGTATTTCCTGCTCCTTGGATCCTCAGATGGTCTAAAATGGGGAGAGGTTGCTAGCACATCACCCATGTAGCCCCGACTTCATTTCTGAGTCCCCTATGCTTTCATGTCATTGTTTAAAGAGGGGAAGTCGTCCATACTTCCCCCCTGGCTGTGGCTCCATTTCAAAGGGTGTCCTTGCTGAAGTCTTTATCCGAGGATTTGTTGCAGGATTGATGAGATTGTAGGTGTGAGTGCTTGTCACCCTCCTGTTGTTCACCCATCAGCGCTATTAACAGTCCAGTTTGAATGACCATGGTCAAAAGTCGGAGGAATTTAAAAACTGCCAATTCAGTCGGGCCCGACATTCAAGTTTTTGCAAAAATTAAAAATAAAAAGGATGCAGCTGCTGTAAAGGCAATCGATTGATTGCCTAGCTATAGCTTGTTGCACGTGCAAATTTTAGGCCTTTATATTAAACGTAATTATTTTAATCATTTGTTTGATTTTTACATGATAATTATTTGATTTTTATATTATCGGTTTTATACAACCTATATTTTTTTTTTATAAAACCTATTTTTTATATTTTTATACTCCCCCCTTTTCTTATCTGGGTTCCTGAAAACAGGAAACCCAGAGAAAACCGTTTAAAAATGAGAAATATTGTGGCTAAATGATCTATACTATATATTTATTACCAGCTCAATAGTGCTCACAGCCCTCAATCATAAACTCAAGTATTTCTATAGCTATGCCAGCTCTCTCCCAACTCAGGTTAATGAAATAATTAAGCCAGACCTCAGTCATGCTCGACCCGAAATGCCAGAAACACGACGAGATATAAACCAAGAATTCCCATTCTACTTAATTCAAATCCCGAAATAGAAGCACCAGCACAAAACCGAAACACTACAACACTTTGCACAGATCAACCGTCATCAAAGTGCAATCCTAAATTAAAGGGCGTGTAAAGACACTATTGCTAAATGTTATTTAAGGAATTGTGGATGGCCAGCAAAACAACCAGTTAACCTAATGATTGGTAGCACAACTTCGTTCCATGAGGAACTATTGGCTAGCCAAACATGATGAAAATAGTGAAACGCCGTAACTACAAAAATTAAACAAAACTATTCGGTTATTGTATTGATGGGACTGTAAGAAGATTTGCGTAATCTTTTACAACCAACTAGGCCTACTAGTCGCCGTCAAACAAGTATCACAATTAGCGGGAACAGCTCTTGCTGCCTCCAGGGGAGATAAGTACCTGTTACATTCACATCACCCTGTTAAACACCGAAACTCTTGTTTCCATACCACCCGCGATTGCTACTTATTGTGACGCTAATACCGATAGACCAAAACCATTAGCGAGTTGTTGCATGTTGATAGCTGTAACTCAAAGTGTCTGCAACTTTAAAGTACTATCAGTAAACCTTGCCACCACAATTCCGTATGTATGCTAATCTATAACCACAGCATGTAGATGCAGATAAACCCCATTCGTAGGATAAACGGTTTCGAATACGAAATATTCCAAACTTTCTATTTTACGCTTTATGAATTTCCTATGATCTTCGCAAGCACTATACTTTTATCGGGGGATTTATAATATTATTTCCATTTATAATAAAATTACAGGACAGATGCCTATTTAGCGCCCCATTAAATCATACAGGACTGTCCAGGGTCTATAATATATACTTTTAAGCATGCCATAGCATTTGTATATATGACAATTGTATTTAATAATGTTGTATAATAAAATATGATTATAAATTCACGTTTGGTCAGTACAAAACATTGAATTAACAAGACAACATAAATGACAATGACGCCATCTACTATCTAGGTGACCCTTGCCACCTAGCTTCCCAGAAACCCGTAAGCACAGCGATAACTGCGAAAACTAGATTACTGAGGCGGCCACCGGTCCAAACACAAAAAGACAAATGAACACAGACCTCACGACAATCCTTTTCAGAATTATACGCAAGCTTCCCAGGAAGGCTACAGCCTCTCACCTGAGGTACCGATGCCGTCAAAACAATCAGATTGGCGTCAGACACTTTCCTAGGTAGTATCTTAACTCACCTAGTTTCCCAGGAACCAGAGGTTTCACCTGGGCCTCCCATCGGCCATACACAAAACCTTGTAAATCCTCAAAGGAATTTCATAAGGTAAACAACCCAGGTAGGCAATAACCTCATCCCATGGGTCTCCGATGGGACCAAAAACACAACAGACAACAATTAATCAATGAAGACAATTTGAACTGACCAAACAACAAATATCCTAGCTATTCTTATCTAGTTATATCTAATATTACCGCGGATTTTAGATGAAAGACTACTATTAGCTATATAATTAGCCTCTACATATAATTATAAATTAAGTCATGACTATGGGTACCCTTTATTGGCCAACACATTACAAAACAACGTAAAAGACAACATAAAGACAGAGCGTGATTCCCGGTAGTTATGTCTACAGTCCCATAACACCTCTATTGACCTCTCTCCTGGAGAAAACACTACATAGACTTACGAACAATAAAAGACAAAACACACAAAACCTTGGACTTCCTCAACAAGGTAACTAACCCAGATCCGCTGGGCCTCCGGTGGGTCAATCTCTGAATCAACGCACACAAAAAGCGCGCTTTCCCGGGGACTTACAGACTGTAGCGTGCCCAGTACAACCCGGGTACCCCAATCGGGCAAAACAGAAAACAGAAAACATAAAACAAAACCTTGGGATTTCCTTCATCCCGAAGGTATTTAACCCAGATCCTCTGGGCCTCCGATGAGGTCGAAACGATAGACTACGTTCACTGAGGACATACAATTAAAACTGTCAAGACTAGACGATTTAAACGAAACAGCACGAACCATACGAACGGACAATTTAAACTGACCAGACTATCCGAATGGACAGATTAAACAGGACGAACAAAACATCAGACTAGTGACGAATTTCAAACAAACATTAAACTCTGACAAACTTAGAACATGATGACATCTATCACAAGATACACATTAAACAAGAAACACAGTCTTTAACTACGATCACGGTACTCCCCTCAACATATTTAACCGGATTCGTACCACTAGGTAGAGTGTTCAAGCTCCCACAGGTCTATCTCTTGCGATTACGTTAACTATGAGATGGTAACATCAACATACTCACCTCACTTCACAAGACGGGAGACCAGAAGGAAATTTGAGACAAACTCTACCCTGCTCGCAGCGCCAAATTGTTAGTAAACAATAAAATTATCAAAATGGGTAGAACAACTATGTTATTAATGAAGAGACGGATCCCATGTTCGCAGTTGAAGACAGGTACTTTACTTACACAGCCGGCCGTGGGAACACAAGCATGGAGCAAAATGTTCAATGATTACAATGAGTGGACAACATTTATACAGTTTAAGGTAGATACATTTGCATGTGATGGCTCAGATATGGTAATGCAGAACCCTAAGTTCCGCAGGCGGCAGATACCAGGTCATTAACAGGAGGTGCCATTTGGCCCTGGTCAGATGCGGCAACATTCCTTTGTAATTCTAATACACATTCTCAAACACAGTGCCGCTCTCCAAAACTGTTTCCCAACAGTGAACAATGCTAATTGGTCAATTCAGTGTTCAGTCACTGATGGATGGCTGCTGTCCCAAGGTCATTTGCAAGGTCTGTAGCAAGAAGTAACGGCTGACCTTTGACCTTTGACCTTTGAGTCTGGAAAGGCTTGTGCTGGGCTTTGGTTCAGTGTTGGCTTAGAGTAGGAGGATCACCGAGCATGTGCTGTTTATTGGCTGGAGGATCAGGGAGCGCCTGCTGTTCATTGGCTGGAGGGAAGCAGGTACTCACGGGGGCTGACACGTAGGGTCAGGACACACTCTTCTGTGCCCACGCGGTTTGTGGCGGTGCAGCGGTACGTCCCAGAGGCACTGGAAGACGCGTTCTTCACATTCATTGTTCCAGCCATGGGGTCTAACAATGAGAAAATCCATTCAATAAAACTTCCTTTCTGACAGCCTGGGTAAGGCACAAAAGGACTTGTGGTATCCCACAAGACCAAACACACTGTAACACATTTACAGGACATTTATCTAGAGGTGTTCCATGAGCTCTGGCTGCTAACAAGAGCATAGTAGCCCTGATGTACCACTGTATTCAGCAGAGAAATCATAACAGGAGTTGTATGCGCAGGTTCATAAGAAAAAAAAAACCATGCCATATACTTCAAATACTATAGGTATACTTACGTTGTGCTTACTCATTTAGGATTCTTCATTTTGGAAACAGCCAATACATTTTTTTCTGAAAATGTACCGATAAGCTCATGAATGATAAGGCTGCTCTTGCGTCTCCATGTGAAACGTTTTACTGTGGTAAATGAATGGCTTGGCATTGGTATATACAGCTAATTGGCTAAGTGAGGGAGGGTGATTGGAGCCCTCCTGTAATGAGGCACTGAGAGGAGATGGAGCCGTATTTGCTGAGCACAGAAGGCAGGGTACTCACCCAGCACGGCACTGGCAGGCAGCAGCTTGGTGTCGCTGGTCTTCTCCCAGGTGTACTGCAGGGGGCTGGTGCCCTCATTGGACAGACACTTCAGCATCACATCCTTCCCTTCCTGGGATGGGCCCTCGATGAAGCAACGGGGCTTGGATGGTCTGACTGCAGAAGGAGGACCAGAGCAAATCAAATCAAGTTTGTCTGCATTAAAAAAATGAATAAAATCACTGCCACAACTTGTCAGAATATGCAAACCACAGCAGACCCTGGTCTAAATCCCTTCAAGAGCAAAGCACAGGGTGACAGTGAAAAGGAAAAGGGGGGGAGGGATGAAGCAGGGTTTTTTAGAATAGAGTGGTGCTGTGGTATGTTTGTTACATTTTTCAAGCCCACATGTGACATCATCCATGTCAACTGATTTGGCCGTGACCATGAGAAAATAGTGGAAATGAAAGTAAAACATACTTCATGGGAGACCTCAGTGAAGGCCTAATTTATTGCGTGATTACATGAATAAAATTAAACAAATCTGCACTATGACCCTTCATTCTGCATGATTCATACCATCAGAAGTGTTGTCATTCAGGTAAATTAGTTCAGCATTGGAGAGAACCTTGTGCAATGTGGAATGGCGCCTTATGAAACACACTTGGCACAGAGGAAATGCAGTTCAGAGCTGCATGTGAAGTCAAAAGAACCTGAACGAGTAAACAGACTCTCCCCTCCACTGGCACGAGATGAGAGAGGACTTGGGGGAGAAAACACAAACAAGAGCTCATATTGAAAGCATACCAGATTGTTTTGGACACCAAGGAGAGATGAGCCTGTCAAGCAAGCGCAGAGGCATGACCCCAAGGTTTGCTCTTAATGGTGTGTATGTCCCCCCCCGTGGGGTTCAAGAGAGCTCATTCTGCTCGACACCGCTCTAAGCTGACATCACTATTTGGCTCTGTGGTTGTAAAAACAGGTCTGGAAGCCTCTATAGCCAACAGGGGAGAGGCTTAGTGGCAGAAATGTGGATTAGCACTGGTCTGCCTGTCCTGCAGGGGATGTGAGGAGTAATCTAATAGGCAGGGTCAGGACACTCCTTCCTATATCACCCACGGCAACCTGGGAGACAAGAGAAATGAGACCATGGTAGGTGTACAGGAGTGCCTGCTGAACTTTTATTTGTTTACTGCTTTCAGCCTTATACACCAGCAATACACACAATGGTGACGATACATTAATGTCCATTATTCAAACCCCAATGAAAGACACTGAGGTGGAGCTGGATGACTGATCTAGTGATGAGCTGGGATACAATCGCACATCATAGTTGTTAGAGGTACAGCTGGTTTTATTTATCCCACCCAATTCTGAAGGAGTGTTTCTTTTTTCTCTTTATTTGGAATTCACAAGCTGCACTCATTGCTAAAAATCAGACTGTGCCAATCCACATTGTAGATCAGTGCTTTAACAGAGTGAGTAGTAACTGCACACCAATCCTTGAACTCACTCCACCCCCTTCACCCCACCCTTCCCTAGAGGAGAAGCACGACACCCACATACTGCTCTGAAAACATTAATTTCAGCACTACTCACTCCTCCCTGCCTGCCTTCCATATTTACACTGAGGCGAATAAATCAGGAAAGCAAACATTGCAAACCGCCTCACTCTGGAGCTTGTTAAGAGGGACCGGGCTCTGTTCCCAGTTTATTTGAAGAGTGGTTAGAGGAAGTGAGAGAGAGGGAAGGACAGGCTGAGAGAGAAAGAAATGGAGAGAAAGACAGAGACATACAGACAGAATGAGGCAGACAGATGGACAGACAGAGAATCTGTGCATGAAGAGGGAGAGGACAGGGAGAGGAAATGAGAAGAGATATAGGTTCAGTGATAGGAAGAGTCAAAGAGAGAGAATCAGACAAACAAAGCAAGTCCAAGATTGTGACAGAGGGGAAAGAGAATAGGGAGAGGGAGGAGAGCATGAGACTGACTGCGAGAGCTGGCGCCAATGCACCCATCCAGCCAATGTGCTGACTACAGATGCACTCCCATCCTGTTACTATCCATGTCCCTCGGACAGTGACAGGACATTTCAGCTCTGCAAGCAGATGCTTCCTCTGAACGTGCATGCACGTGTGTGTGTGTGTGTGTGTGTGTGTGTGTGTGTATGCATGTGTGCATGCATGCATGAGGTCCTCGAGGTGGGTCAATGCGTAAGGAGCCCATCTAGACAGAAATGCACAGCAGGCAAAGATGTCTGCCACACAGGAAATGTGTCACAATGGAGTCTGCCCTTCTTGGACGACTGATCACATGAATGTCCCTTCTGCTATCAGTCAGGACCCATTTGGAATCAGGACAATGCTGGTGCATGATGGGATTCTAAATCACTGTATAATTCATATGGGATCTGGATGATGTCATGATGTAGCCAAATAAACTGAAGTACTACTAATACCCAGCATCACCCTTTGCGTTTGATATGTACGCAAGCATGTGAAGACATCAAGAGGCCCTGTCCCTTGTCTTTTCACCACAGGCTGCTTACATTATTTTCATACACAAATTTGCCAGCAGTGTCAACAGTTTCGAGGAGGAGTGTCTCACATCACGAGTTCTGAGTGACTTCACCTACTGTGTTGCGCAACTGCAGTCATTGCACTGTTGTCCTAAGGGGTGGTATATTGAATCAGTCAATACAGCGTTGTTCGAGGTCTTCTGGATAGTGTACGGAGAAAAGGTGCACGTTTATAGTGCTGCTATGTGCTGTGCAGCTAAGGAGTTTACATGTTAGCTGTGCTTTTACTGGCTGTGTAACATTGGCAAGGCATTACTTTGCTCAGCCTTGCTAGGGGAAAGAACAAGTGAGCTTGTTAAATCAATAAATCTTCTCATTCTCTTGTGCCTTCAGATGGCCAGCTAGACACCTGCAGGTTTGTGAATCACATGGATGCTCCAATAGCATATGTGAAACGTAACTGGTGTTTCATCTGCAATCTGAAAAATGGCAGATGAAAAAAGTATAGTCTAAATGTGCGCCATCTGGGAATTCCTCCTCAGTCTGCGGTGGAGGTCTGCAGTGGAAGTGAAAGATGAAAATACTATGCTATTAGGGCTCAGGTATAATCTGATGACCTGGCTGTTGTCCTTAAAGTACCAGGAGAAGCACCCAACCCGTTTGCATATGACTGAACCTACATTCCACTCAGACTATATGCATCACTAACAGGAACTTTACGATCTGGAGCAGTCTTCTCGTAGAATTGGGGTGAGAAGCCCAATTCCAGGAGTTCTTCTCTGTTCCTGGATTTCATTTTAACTTCATAATCATTGTGTTAGCCCAATCACTTACCTGAATTGACGTTTTAAAAAAAAGTAGCTACTAGTTCCTCTTAAGGTAGTTATGGGAAGGCATGTTTTAAGTTTGCCTGAATGGACCTCAATGAAGGCATTACCAGTTATTAAGAATTTCTCTTTATTTACCTATTCACCTACTTACAGACACCCTTTATTTACTCAGTCCAAAGACTTGGGTGTGATCAGACATTTGAAGCTTTATTGAATAAGCACATAAATGCAGTGTGCATGTCTCCCCATAAGAAATGCTGTACTTGTGTTTAACCTGAGTTAATAGACACAGCTGACTTCCCTGGCAGAAGTGTGAATATATTGCCAATGCTATTCATAAACAAACTTTAAATAGAAACAGTCAATACTACTACCAGTCCTCTTGCCTGCCTATCTATGGCTTGGTCTCCCTCCCTCCTTGACTCACATGGCTTCCCCAGAGAGCCCCACACCCCTCTGCCCAACCCTGGCTCTTACCCATGACAGTTAGGAGCATCTTCCTGCTGCGGATGCCTGGTGCCTTCTTCACCTTGCACTGGTACGTCCCGGTGTCTGTCGCCTTCAGCCCGGTCAGGTTTATAGAGCCGTCACCGTTCTTTGGGTCGGCAGAGTTGAAGTGCACACGGCCTTTCATGGCGGCATAGTAATCTTCATAAGACCGGTCCCCAGAATACAGGATGATCTGAGGAGGAGAGGGCAGCAGGCTTACAGGAAGAACAGACAAACACTTCACCCCACCCACCATTACAGAGACCGGTCATCTTCTATGTTGTTGTGGTCACACTCATGTATTGTTGCTGTCATGGTGCCATGTTTTCTCATCCCTACTGTGGCACTCACATGAGTAAACAGGATGACCACAGCTGAATCCTGCATATTTCTCTGATGCACTCACACACACAGCCCTACAACCACTGTATACACTAAAGGCCACACAATGAACCATACGACAGATCAGAACCGATATAAGATTATTGAGCAGTGAATGAGCAAGAGAGCACTTACAGATAGATACCAGAGGAACCCCGGCTAACCAACTTTAGCCCACCAAAACCAAATCATATTAAACTGATGGTGTCCAACCACTGTGTACTCCTAGCTGTAGATGCACTATATGTGATGAAGGTAGTTAGAATGTATTATTTCCCAGGTGGACCACTGCTGTTGTACCCTTCAGCAGATTTTAGTACATGCCAAGCTATACAACTGGACTGTACTGTAACTGTAATGAGAAATAGCTGAAAATGGC
Organism: Albula goreensis; assembly: GCA_022829145.1. Classification (NCBI taxonomy): domain Eukaryota; kingdom Metazoa; phylum Chordata; class Actinopteri; order Albuliformes; family Albulidae; genus Albula; species Albula goreensis. The sequence continues at coordinate 34,254,693 of CM040742.1, forward strand.
AGCATCCAGGCTACAATGCTCAGCATGTAATTATGGCAAATGGCCTAACTGACTGAACTACTCAAAAACCCAGACTATAGGGATATCATTACAGTCTGAGCCAAGTCAAAAGGGCTTTGACGAGTCAGGACAGGGTGAATGGCCAGTTCTTGTCATTATGTATTCTTGTGTTCACATTATGACATGAAGCTAGCCACAAAACAAGGCAGGATCACCCTTCATGGGGGCATTGCAACAAGGATACATTTGTTATCATCCAAAATGTCCTTGAGAGCATGACTAATATTTGCCCTTTCAGCAAAAGTTTTTTAGGCCAAGCCAACAAAGGGCTACTGTTGAGTCAAATCAACACCTGCTGTGTAAACAGAGAGCTTGCCACAGGCCGCTCAGCCCCTGGGACACCGTCTCGACAGCTTCGTCTCAAACCGGCACCAGCTGCACCACTGGGATACACCTCCGATTAAGGTATGGATAACCAGGGCCAAATTCCCAGAAAAGAAAACAAAAATGGGATTGATCGGGAGGGGGGATTTCATGTCCCACACACCCCAGGAGGCACTCAGACAACAGGAAGCAGTCATCCACATCAGACAAACACTGCCAAGAGAGAGGAGAAACACGGAATTACAACAAACGGCTGATAAGGCTAGCTACAGCAATAACAGGAAAAGATATAGATTTCTAACCATCGGTCTGCTGCTACTATATGCAGGCAGAAAGCATTAACAGGCAGGTCCAAGCCGTCTGAGGGTGTGGGCTTTAAACGTAATAAAAAAAAAAAAATTTGGAAAGGGAAAGAGGTAATCAACATGATCTGAACTTCTCCTGTTGAAACAAACACTTCGTTCTATGAAAACGCAAAGTAATAAAGATGAGAAAATGGGAGAGAGGAAATTAAAAAGTCTACGAAGCAGGGCCAGATGTGCACTGTTCACTCTCACACACACACACACACACACACACACACACACACACACACACACACACACACACACACACACACACACACACACACACACACACACACAAAGCAGCTCAGCAATACAAAGCCAGGTAAAGACAGAGGTTACTCACATAATGAAAAATCAACAGCACGCCTCTTTAGACAGCCAGACAGAAAATGAAAAGACATTCCTCGTTTATTTTAGGTAGGCGTAGCAGCCCAGAGACAGGTCTTATATGGACCAGGCAGCTGGTCAACATTTTCCTGGGGAGGGGTGCAGCTATTCAAACTTTCACTTATTAAATGTTATAAATCTATTTTTTTTTCAACATCATACCATTTGGGAAAAGAACACTTTTTAGCCGAATATTACTACTAGGGAACACTATATGTGCAAAATAACAATCTGGACAGCAAAAGCTAGTTCACCTAAAAATTGGTCGGGGTGCAAATTGCTAGTCACAATTAAAAAGAAATCGGGCTAAAAAGATACCTATACAAATCAACTATTAAAATCAAGCTACTTATCTTTAATAGTAATACAAAAAAATAAAATACAATGAAATACAACACCAAGTCCAAATCCAAAAAATAAGTAATTAAATTGTACTTTAATCACTTTAAAACATCACTTTCAGTAGTACAGAATTTTCAGTCAACATGATCACCCAGGTTCTGAGGTTTCAATGTACTCCTACTCGAGTCAGAATGGTGAGAGCCAACGATGAGGTCATTATTTACACAGGAGTGGTAGAATGAGGAAGCTGGACCACATGACCTGGCTCATAATGGGAAAAGGGTATCGGCATGAGACTGTGGTCTCGTTTGAGATGCAAAGCAGCAGAATGTTACCTGACGGGAGGACTGTGACTTCCAGCAGGCTCCCTAAACAGCCCTGCAGCCTCTGCTTCTGTGTCCCTCCAATGACTCAAGCTACACACTAATAACAATCTGGTGACACTAAGTACATTTACTATTTCAATACTTCAATGTTACAATACTAATGATTTAAGCAATTGCATTATCCAATTGCATCATATAGTTTTAGCTATAGCTCAACTGGTTTACAAAATAATGTACACTTAAAGATTGCTACCCTACATGTTAACCAGTATAATGGATAAAGAATTACCATCACAAGAACCCTAGAAACGTTTTAAACAATTCAGAGCCTTTTCAGACAGCAATGTCTTGATAGCACAGTGTGCCATGTGATGACAAGGAACAAATTGAACAGAGGGGCCACCAGCACATCTCAGCCCTGGAGCAGAAAGGAGCCAAGTGTCTCACACGCACACCTGCCTGACTGTCACACCAGCTACCTCTCTCTCTCCAACACACACACACATGCACACTCACGCACGCACGCACGCACGCGCACGCACGCACGCACGCACACACTCACACGCACACAGGTGCAGACTGTCACACAAGTTCTCACAAATACAAACAGAGAACCATACATACAGACACAGAAAAGCAAACACAGACCTACATGCAGGGACACAGCACACACAGACTGTCAGACCTCAGCATGTGCTGAGGAGCACACCCTCTTCAGTGTGATCCCATGGCAGCTCATGACAACCCCTACGCCTCTCCTGTGCTCCATCCTGACTCAGGCAGCTGGACTGGGAGAGACCACACACATACGATGATGAGAGAGCAGAGGGAGCCCTGATCAGCTCAGCTCTGAAGCAGAGAGGAGGCAGGAGTCTCACATGCACACCTGAGTGACTGCCACACCAGCTACCTCGATCTCATGCACGAGCACACACACACACATTAATGCACACACAAATACACATCATTTACACACTAATACACACACAAAAGAAGCAGACAGTCACAGAAAGAGGCACACATTAAGGAGAAATGAAGATCTACCGCACAATGGCCACACTATGACACTAAAGTAAATCAGGCCTCTCCCTTGATTAAGCAGTTTTATTGTTCACAATGAAATGGGTCAACAGACATTATGATTTGATGGCTGGTGTTTTCCAGTTCTGCTGAATGCAGCAGCATAGAGGGCCTTTGGATGAGTGATTCAGTCTCAGTGGATGAAGATGATGGGGTGAGGGAGTGAGGGGGCACGGGGATGGGGGAACAACTGTTAGGCCCCTGACCCATTTAGCACTCTGGCCAAATTGCAAGGCAATCCAACATGGTGCTGCCCGCTGGGTTTAGCCTGAGCGCAGAGTGGCAACTGCACTTATCCCACAGCACCAGAAAGCTGGAGGAGACTTTCTCAGCATCTCAGAGCCAGCACCAGCGGGTTTCAGTAATAGTTTGAGGGTCTCCAACCTCTCTTGCAGGTGGAGTGGGCAGTGGGATGCTGGGGGCAGGGGCCTCATGGGACAGGAACAATGTGAGGGATGGGAGGGGCCACCTCCCATGACCCATATGCAGATGCAACAGGCCAAATGAACATTTCCAGATTTATACCCAGAAGGATTATAGCATTCTAACTATATGTTTTACATGTCAAATTTATATCAAACAGTACCACACTTTCCATTGATTAAAATCATTTCAAAACACAAAATACATCCAAAGTACATGTGTCAACACCAATGCAAAATAATTTATTTGGGAACAGGAGGCCCATAGAACAAAACATTAGCCTTCTTAAAAACTTGCATTAATCTGTTTTATGAGGGTTAACACCTGGTTTTCTAGTTATATGCTTACACAGAATGGCAACGCTAAAAATTAAAGCTACATCCATAATCACTTGCATGCAAAAACAGAGAGCAAGGGTTGGTCAAAGACCTCTTAACCCCTCTCCCACTCACATGAATACAGGATATTTTACAGAGCATCTTGACAAGACAACACCCTACTGCAGCAAGTGTTTTTGAAGTTCCACAGAGGCCTTCCTCAACCCAAGCTTCGCCCCCACGCCTTCATAGAGCTAATAACAAGATGATCATTTTCAACCACTGGACAGAAGCACCAAACTCTGGGAATCTTCCCACTTACAATGTTCCATGGTGAGCAGGTCATAATTAAAATAATACATATAAACCCTGCACATAGACAGAAATAAACACTCAATGCTCACCCACAACAGCATGTTATTACTTCTATATAAAAATCTCATATTTCAATCATGCATGGGCTTGGCCTTCATCAGATTATAAAACGAATGAATGAGCCATAAATATATATGTGTAAATCATACTAACAAGGGATTAGATTTATAGTGGGAAAAATCCAGCCAAAGAGGCAATGAAGATGGGAAGAAAGCAAAAAACAGACCGCTCTTTGACTGGACAAGGCAGAAGTGCAAAGAAAAAAAACAAGAACCAGTAGACACATGATATGACATGGCCATTGTGAACACACACAGGGAGGGGTGCCCTTATTTACAGTAAAACTTCAGCATGGTTGCTTGAGCACAAACTTTAAAATGCAGTCCGTAGCCCTGCTTTGCATGTCTGCAGTGCTGCATCCTGGTAAAGTACAGCCCCAAGGAGCATGATGATCATAGTCTAACACCTGAGCTCATCTGTGCTCGCCTGCAGCCTCAGCAAGAGCCTCAGCAAGTCAGCCTCAGCATGGCCCAGGAAGGGAGGGTTTTAACATAAAGGGCTATTTCTCATTGCACTGTGCAACAGCACCTCCATATCCTGCTGTTGCTTGAAAACACAAGAGCAGAATATGCCCCCCAAACAAAATGACACAGTCTCCTTATTTCTCTTTTGGGGGAAGAGCACCCCCCTTTCTCTCCACAGACACTGATTTTTATACTGATATTTGCTTGGTGCAGCATCACACTGTGATTTGCAGGTCAGTGGTTTGATGCTCTTTCACCTCTACTGGGTTAATGGACTTATTGTAGATTGACACTGAATCCAATGTCATAAGAAATGTACTCTTGTCAATTGGGTGCCGACAACTTGTCTTCCAGGGCCGTACATGTAGTTAACGGCATGTCCCAGTGGGTGGACTACAGAGAGCAAAGAGGGCCAGCTGGCAGAACATCCCTCAGGGGCAAATTCATGCTGGTCTGCACTCTACAACTGTCCTAAGTGTCCCCCTCTACTGGAGGACCACTGTTTTTGTACCTCAGGCACAGCTGAGCCACACCACTCAAGTCGTCTCGCTACCAAGTACTACCATACCTGCACCAAGTCCCAGGCATTAGGGTCCATAGATATGATCATATTCCTGACATCTAATCCATGGTTATGAATCACTGTCAGAAAACACATTCACATACACAAACACGCACTCCCTTTGTGATACTCATTTTAATCCTGACATATTTATTTTGTTTACTAATGGCTAACATACTAAATTCAATTGATTTGACATACTTACACATTTGAAGTCACACTCAATTTAACACCTTTCAAGTTAAAAGTGGCTACATTTTAGATTAGATATTTTGCAGAGACTGTCACAGTCTTAGTCTCACAAAAAAATCTAGACAAATTTGGTGCTTAAACTCATTAAAAATTTTCTTGCTAAAATGCAACCACTAATTTGTAAACAAACCACCCAACACACAGCCAAAAGGAATCAGTACCCTTCAGTGTGAAATAAAGACAAAGAATGTGATTTAATCTATCATAACAGATATCATAAAGAAAATCCACAGCACATGAATTAAACAGGAACTCTGAGATACTTAACTATCAGTGCCATTTGCAGAACACAGAAATACACTTCAAGCTGCATATGTCTTTTTCCAAGGCAGCTGGCAAATTCACTAAGGACATTTAACCTTTTGGTGCTGAAATAATTGTCTCATTCAGGTGTGAACTGAGTGATTTCACAGCGAAACAAACATTTAACATGGTAGAGGTGTAAGTCAGCAAAGATCAAGTAACCACTGTGGTTAATTTACTGCAAGCACTGGCACAGGTGATGATATTAACTACAATTGTAATTACATTTTTGAATAAATTTTAAAATGCTTTAGGTGAATTAATGCTCAATTCATAAGAAGTAAATGTGTCATAATTCATATTTATGTGTTTAATATTTAGTATTCATAATTAAAGACAAGCAGCAGCATGTTTAGAGGTGCATAGCATTGTACACACTCACCACTTTGTCCTCTTTCTGGTTGTCAGAGGCCAGGAGGCTCCACTCGATATCCAGGGGCCCCGAGTCCTCCGGGGCCAAAGCAAACTGGCAGTCCAGTTTAACGCTCTCTCCACTCGCCTTCTCAATGGAGGTGGACCCCTGTGATGTAATCTCCAGCCCATGGACCACACCTAGCAAAGCGAAGCACAACAACATTAGAACATTTCAACATAAGATCAGAACAGGCCAAAATGCCATTGTAGGCTTACCAATAGTCTACAGTTTATAGCAGGGGTGCCAAACTGAAGTCCCACAGAGAACAGTATCTGCAGGTTTTAAATGTTTCCTTTCAATAAGAGGCCAGTTCAGGCCAAGGAAACCAGTTCTGTGGAGCCAGTTAATTGGTTAATTGAATGAACTAAGTGCTGAAACACACCAAGTACCAGAAACTGCAGCCCCCCATGACTGGGGCCCAACACCATTGGTCTACAGTGCATCCAGCACTACTGCATGAAGGCTGGACAGGGAGATCTCTTTCTCCATGACATGAGTCAGCAGAGCTCACTGACAACTCTGTGTGAAAATACTTCCTGATTTCAGTGTGGAATTTACCTTCAATTCACTTCCACCTACGCCCTCTCGTTCTGCTGAAATAACTCAACCTGAAAAATACTGTAGTTCATTTTGTTCATTGCTTTTAAAACAAATCTCAGTCTACTTTGTCTCTTTTTGTGAGGACTGAGTCAATTAGACACTTAATGTTCAACAGGTTCATTTACGATGCATCAAGTTCCAAGATTCTCAACAAGCAGAAAATATGTAGGCCATTCGCAAAATAATACTTTTTTTGGAGCAGTATGTATGGAGTTGAAGTATGCATGCCACCTACAATGTTACAGGTCAGTGATATCACACACAAACACCCACATCTGATTGTTGTGCAACACCTAGGAATAGAATGTAGACATTAAACTACAATCACACATCAGGTACACCTAAATACAAAGGGATATTTCTTAGAACTAGTGCAAAACATTGCTGTGCATATACTGTAGTGGCATAATTAGGAATCAACAGAAGCATTCCAATCAATAAATGATGAGTAATCCTTCATTTACAATATTTTTACATCACTTTCAAACTTCACTCCCAAGTGTGTGCAGATCTCTGAGAGGTTGTACTGTACTTCATTGATAACAGGAAAATCTCACTTATTACACACTATACCTGCCACAACAAAAACCTACAAAAAAAATAGTAGCTGCAAGGTTGCCCACCCCCCGCCCCCCCGCCACTCTTCAGTGTAGGCAGGCCAACATGTTGGAACTCTCCATGGAAACAGAATGACTAATTTAATTAAATTTAATCTTTGTGATTGTACCGCATACATACACTAAGCCCCTTCTCCCAGCTCCTGTGACCTAGAGCTGAGCCCTAGTGACTGATGTGCAATTATGAGCTGTGTGTTTGGCTGCAAAATCTCTCTTTGTGCAGGTCAATCAACTGCCTGGCTAGGAAATTATAGCAATTGATGAACAAAACATATAACATTACATGGTAATGCATATGGCTTCATTATCTATTGCACAAGATCTTAAAAGTTGAAATGCCAATTGCAAAAGCAGACAGAGCAACAACTAATTAATTATGTAGATTAAATTACATTAAATCAGTTTTACATTTAATGGTTGGTGGTATCTTGCATGTTATTACTTATATTTCAATGAGCTGATCTCTCCTGTATTTTAGTGTGAAAATGCTGCTACCGAACATGCACTCGGCACCCCAATGCTAATCCAAAATCTCAGAGGAAGTGTATACTTAACCATCAACTCGAACCTTGGTAATGAGATGGGACAGTTACCATAGTGCTTAAGTGATGCTTAGGGCTGAGAGATTCTGGGGTGTGAAGGTGTAGTTAGGCAGGACTGCAGCAATGATGCTCTTTATTCCCATGGATGCACTTCTATTTTCTGACATTCTGAGTCACATCTGCTACAAGTCGATTTTAATGAAAATTAAATTAGCTATATGGATGGTATATGGTTGATATGTAAAAACAAAGTCTTGGTGGGGAGGAGGGAGCACAAACGAAGGGAACGAATGTACAGGAAGTAGAATGAAAAAAACTCAATGTGCATGGTTTTAAGAAAAGCGGCCCTAACTAAACTCTACAGCAAAAAAATGAATGGTGCTTAGAGGCAGTGGCTTCGGAATCAGGAAAAAAGACAAACTTCTTTCATTTGGAAGATATACAAGCTAAAAACATCATGAGTAATTTGCAATTGTAGGCCTAGCATCTGACATTTTGTCCACATTTAACCAAATTCACTGGATCACCAAGAGACCTAAAATAAGTAGTGTGCTAAAATACATCAGGTGTACCATACACACATACATCTAGATCATTCCATGCCAAATCCATTTTGCTCAGACTAAGTTTTTATATTCTTTATATTAATAGAAAATAAACAAAAACATATCCTCATTAGATCTGTCATTCCAGAGATATTGGCTCTTTAAAAGAAGCAACAGCAAAAAAAGAAACCACAATTTGCTTTATATACACTATATTATATACAGGGTATGTAACATAGATCCTCTATTTCTGACAATTTTGAGTTCTAATTTTAGAATGTGCATAATACATTAATAACATCACTGTCTGACAGTGTTCCAGTGAACTGCTATTGTACATCTGTCAGGGTGCTGGGTAACACCTTGCATCAGAGGGAGAACGCATTCTGCTGCCTCACACGTGATCTATAATCGAATCCCTCACAAGCGCCTGCAAACTGCAGCGGGTATTTCATAAATCACTCATTATAGCAATGCAGCCCATAATCACATGTAGGTAGCACTTAAATAAAGAGCTTGAGATTACCATACAGTAAATAATGCATTCCTCTTTAACTCGACTTATGATGGATGGAGGTTTCATTTTTAAGCCTGCATCCTTCTTCCTCCTAGGGTGAGGTTGTTTTCATCTGTACAACATTATTCTCATCATCATCTTATTATCCTCATTTACATAATACAAACTCAAACCAGAGAACCTCTGCATGGATGAAAACACTGATATCCAGCAATATTTTGAACACTAATGGGTCTGAAATATATAAATCCAGTCCATCTGTAATATGGTGACTGATAAGGGGTATTTTAACTCTTTTTGAATTTTAAATCTTTTCATTTTACTGTATCTTAGTTCATGATTCTTGCAGTATTTTATTTCTTATGTATATTTACATTTGGTTTACTGTTTGTTTTTTAGGGAGTTTTTTATTGTATTGTAAAGTGTGGAAAAGAATTTGATGTGGTATTCAGAAATGAGGTATAAAGAAATTTAATAGTATGATAATGGCTCAACAAAATGTTTAAAATCCTATATAATTATAACTATAATTCATTAGTGTACACCAAATGGCGACACTGTGCAGACTGGCTCCAGAGCCCAAAATGAGCACGGAGTGCATGCGTCTGGCACAAAGCTTCTTGCGTCTCTCAAACACAGTGAGCGGTAGATGGGTCCTTCAATTTTTGTGGCATGTCTTGTCAACCAAAATTCTGAAAGTAATTTGCCGCCTCTGGGTGCAATCCTAATGCAGGGCCTTCCTGCTGTGGGAGGCCCACCACAAGTCTTCTACCCCCTCTCTCTCTTCTGTCTCTCTCTCTTAATACTCCGCTGTCTGTCTTTGCCATCTTGCACTCTCCCTCCCTTGCCCTCTTTCTCGGTTTGTGCTATACTTTCTCTCCATGCTCATCTTGTTGACTATCTCTCTGAGTACATCTTGTTTTCTCTGTCTCTCTCCCTCTGTCAGTTGGTCTCATTCTCTCCGTCTCGCTCAGCACTGACAAAGGCGACCCTCCTTCCTTTGCAGTATGGCCCTTTGATCCCCACACTTCCTGATCCCTGCCTGTCAGAAACAGTCCTCCCTCCAGCTGTCACAGTGCTGCCTGTCCCCTAGGGCCCACCTGACAGGAAGCCAGGGCAGTGTGCAGCTAAAACTCCTCCATCCTCTCGCCTGTACTGGCCAAAGGAGGAATCTAGCCATCATTTACTTTAAGGAAAAAAATAGTTATTTTCACAATCTGTTGCCACCTCAGCTGTGTTTGTCCAACAGTCTCCCAGAGAACCTTTACCTCCCATCTAACAGCAACACAGACTTGTGGAAAATTCAGAATTGAAAGCATTCATTCCAGACCCACAGGCCCCTGTAATGCCATGTTTTGAATCATAATTAGGGTTGCATTCACAAACAGGCAGCCAACTGAGTCACATCAAGCATAGGCTTACAGGAAAAAAAAAAAAAAAAACCAGCACAATTCAGTTTGCACCAGTGGTGGTGGGGAGGAGGAGGTCAGCTCATGTGCCACCACACAGTGATCCTATCCTGACTAATTCATCAGTGAAACACACAATGGTGTCAACACCTTAATGCCGGTTATCCAAACCACGCAAAAGATACAAGGGTGGAGCTGGTGACGATCGAGTGACGATCTTGGATACAATAGGATGTACAGAACAGGTTTTGTCCAACCCAACTCTGGAGAATTCTAAAGTACTTTGTCACTAACCCCCCCCCCAATCACCACCACCAACAATCTGGAATGTCCGGTCATAATTACAAGCCATACTCACTGCTGAAATATGCACTGTATATTTGGGAGAAAGCAGAACACACAAACACACACCCGCTGTCCTCTGAAACAGGTTATGTAATCTGGAATACCTTTTAACACTACAGTCGAGCTTACATAGACATGAGCCAGAAGAAGACACTTCACATGCATCTTTAGCCTATGGGCCAGCAGTTGTCGCTGGACAGCATTGAGGCACAGCTATCCCCACTGGAAACATCCCTGCCTACCTGGGTGACACTATGCCTAATTATGCATCACCTTGCAGGGCAGCTGGGCACAGTCTCTGTTGGGATGGTCCTAAGACAACATCCGACCATGGAGACCAATCCACACACACAACCTCAACAGGATGAGCCCCTCAGTCTCCCCTAACCATGTCTTAATCACTGTCTGCCCAATATATGCAAACAACTGCTGCTGTTTAACTTATATTTATAATGGTTTTCAGTATTTGTGCCCATTAAATTTCAGAAGGCGAATTCAATGCAGCAAAGACCAATGTAAATCAGGAAGGTGAGATTCAATAAACTTGACACAGGATTTCAATATTCTGGTGCTCACCATAAGCAACCCTGAAACGAAATGTTCAAACAAATGAACCCATGTGCATAAGTACCAATAAACTCTTGAATAAAAATTCAAGAGTTGATTAAATAGTTTATAAAAAAAAAAAAAAAAACTCACATATAGAAATTCTATATACTCTCAATTTCAAGAGGGAGCTTTATAGTAAAATACTAATGAATTTGGTTGTTTTAACATTTCTTCTGTTGATTATGTAGCGTTTGAACACTTGATTCATACAGCAGATAATTGACCCCAGTTTGTCCTGGGGCTGTTTTAATGCACAAATGCCAAATAACCAAAATGTTATTTACAAAACATGTTGCTTTATACAATGGGAGCTGTACTATTCAGAAAAGAGAATTGACACAGACCATGATACAAAGAGCAATTAATACAAGTGCTCATATGTTTTGCTGTGAAGTATCATTTTATTTCAAATTTTCAGTCTTGACAAACCTAATTTTACGCTGACCCCAGCTACCACCCTACATCAGCTCCACACCCGTGACCAGCAACACCAATCCCCTAGCAGAAGCACAGTCTTACTTTCAGTTAAATATCTGAATCTCAGACTGCTGAAAAATAATTACAAAGGAACACACTTTTATCTTGACTATAAATCTAAGACAAAACAAGAATAATGAAAGCTAAAACATTAGCAACAAATACCAAAGGGTTAAAACGCTTTTAAAATTCCTTCGATCTTAAATGGCTCTTCATCTTAAAACTATGCAATGTTAACATTTTTCATTCAAGTTGGCTGCAGGAAAGTGAACTCTTCCTCACCTCCACTGACAACGCTACAAATGTTTCTGACAATGTGCAACACTAGGAATGAATAACGATGCTGTTTTTTTTATCTCTTGGTAAAAGATTACACTCATGCCCAATGCTTGTTTCAGCATACTTACAATTTCCCAAGCTAAACAGAATATTTTACACTGGAGCACATGCAACAAGACTGAAACCAAGCCATGACTGGTTTCTTTTAAATTTTTTCACATTTATCCTGTGGTCTTCCCTGCTCAAACATTTTCATTGATTTGAGCAGTTTAACGCTGCCTTCAATCCTTTTTTCAGCGAGTGTATAGGCCTGAAGCACTATTTTAAAACTCCCAGATGGCCATCAATTTAAGTAATCTAAATTAATGTCCTGGAGATCATACTTAAAATCTATTATTTTAATGAAGAGAATTGAACTATAAATATCAAAAAAGCTCAATGTGATTAAACAAATATCTAAAATATCTATTTTAAAGAAAAAATATTACATTTTTTCAATAAATAGAAAACTCAACCACTTAAATCATTAAAAATAAATGGAAAAAGATTGGGCGAGGCACTGCCAGCCATATTTATTTACGTGAATCCAAAACACATTACACTGTGCTTCTTCATTTCTTCTTCCATTTGTTAGACTTGGACAGTTTAAATGATATGAATTAATATGACCGTTAACCAGCTGTTACAGCATAATTATGTACCAACATGTATTTAAAACAGCTGAAATCAGTCACTTAATGTAAGCACCTTGCAAAAAATAAACTGGGATTTTCAAGGAGACATCATCTCCCAGCAGTCCAAAGGTAAACTCTCTTAAAAATTGAAGGAAAAAAACAACAGCAAATCTACATTAAGTTGAAAATAAAAGAGGGGAAAATATCACAAGCAACTACCTGGTTTTGCTCCAGGGCGAGGTGAGAAAATGTCAGTTTGTGTACAGCATGCACTGCGTTGTCAGGCTGCCACTAGGTCTACAGGCCAGTTGCACAGGCAGATTTAGAGACTTGGAGGCCTTTTCCAAAATGCTGTTAGGAAGTCCACTGCCCCACTGTTGTTTGTGATGAACACTTCATCAGAAGGAGCATGTTTGTCCTCCTTTGGTCACTAAGACTTTTGGAAAAACTGTAATCAGTGATTATAAATGACACACTTCCCCCTTTATTTAGAGTAATGACAATGCTGAATGGGATGGCCAACAGAAAATGAGAAGAAAACCTCCAATTACAGTCTCTGGGGGGAAGGGAACTGAAGTGTTAAGATTAACGTATTCGGCCAGACTCCCCGCTAATGCCGTCTTCCAAGGATGTTTGCCTGCCATGATGAGTTACGAGCATGCAAAGCGCACGCGCACACACACGCACACACACAGAGGGGGAGGGTTAAACAAGTCCAGGGACTGTTAAAAAAAATGAGAACTCACTTTAATAGATACCCATGCCTACCCTTGCCAAAAAAAAAAAAATTTTTCCTCCCCATCCTAATTATATTCACTAATGTTGACCCAGTGCAAACATGGAGGTTGGTGGGGAGCGCTGGTCCTTTTAACAGGAATGCAACTCAACAAACGGCTGCCCTCTGGATCCTGCTGTCGGCTGCTCATGGCCCTTCAGCTGTGCAAATGTGTCAGCTCCCTGTCCCTACCCAGAGTTCCCCAGTCAGTGTCCCTGTAAACCCCTTTGTGACAACACAATGGGGAGAGAATCTCGTCTCCTGGCAACAGATCCTGTTGAGAATGTGGCTGCAGCACTTGAGAGGGAGTGAGAGAGAGACAGATAGAGAGAGGGGGAGAGGGAGATAAAGGGAGAGAGAGGAAAGAAGTGAGAGAGTGAACGAAGGAGGGGCCCGGGGAATGGAGATGGAAAGGCCAGGGCATGAGGGAAAAATAGGATTTACACATAAAAATGACTCGTTGCTCTGATGTTTAAACCTCGGGGTCAAGCCAGTGTTCAGCAGGAGTCAGGATCCCTTACTGAGGGGGTTGAAAAACAGGAACCTGGTGTTTTGTGCTAAAACCACTCCATCTACTCTTCAGAACCTCAAATTAAGTCTGCTATCCCTCCCTCCTGTGGCCTTTACCTTTATCCCAAATAGATGAAATGGACTTTTTAATACTAAGAGGGCACTGCAAGTAATAAGAGAGGGAATATGTAGGTTTATAGTTCTGCCTTGAGGAAAAAAATTCTTCTTAAGTTGCAAATCCCAACATACCTTCCTTAAGTACAATTGATTATTTTACAACACAGAAAATGAATGCTTGTAAAGTTAAGAACTCAAATCTCAAAACCATACATAATTTCCAAAAGGGGGCGATTACATCTCTCCACAAACGCTGGGAAAGAGGGGCATGTTTTTTATTAGTATTTTATTGATCTTTGTGAGTAACATCAACCATTACAATTCATGGTATCCTGGTTGTTGTTGCACGAGTGTGTGCATGCACACAGGCAGATAGCCACACAGACACACAAACAGACACAGAGACTGACACAGAGACTGACACAGAGACACACACAATCTGCTTTTCTGATTCAGAAATAATGGTTTAATGGTAGCTTCTTTTTATAGGCTTGTGCTGGTCTGTCTATTGCACTGAAAGGAGTCACAAGGAGGCATGCTTCTACCTGGACTCACTTGTCTGACTCACAACTACAAGCCTGTCTTACCATCTCCATTGTGGCCTTACACAACTTCAGAGATGCTCTTTCCTAACAAAACCAATGGTCAGTTACCAATTCAACATTTAACAATTTTTTTCATAGAGGAATTCAATTTAAAGCAGTCATTCATGGCTGGCAAATTTCTCATTTGGGTGTTTAGTGTTAAATTTAGACAGAGGCAAACATTTCTGGGCCAACCAATTCCACCTTCAAAAATCAGAGGGAACTAAAAAGCTTATACTCAGGCTATGCTTAAATAACAAAAAAAAAAACAATGTATGCTTTCAAGATGCTCTATCAGAGACAGAGCATCTGGAGTTGAGACTGGGCTCTCACAGCTTTACAACATTCAGTACTCTGTGCTATCATTCTGACAGATGCTCAAAGCCAACAGCGAGTTTCCCAAGCGCCTGCTTTACAGTACGCTTGCGTCACAGGAGATAAGCCAACCACACACAGGACTGTTTTGCTCTAAGAAGCATATCATAATACAGACGCTAATCTCTCTCATGTACAGAATGCCCTTGACATTCTGAAAATGATCAACAAGGGTCCAGAAGCATATTAATGGCATTAAAAAACAAAAGTCTGCCAAGAACTGAAACTTTTTTTTTTCCCCCAAATGATGCACAAGTATTAATGCCAAGGAAATCCTCTACTTGCTGGCTGTCAGTGAAGGATTTTATTTTGTCTTAACTTGAAGTGCAGGTTTTTAGTTGCACTATTAAATGAATGCTTCTGTGGAAGTGGTTTCTGATAATCAAAAGAGCCAGACACCAAATGTGTAATTGACTCCTTTTAACTGCTCTGGACATGAAAACTACAATCAGCCCTTAAATATTATTTGGCATACATCTGTATCGAGTGTGCCTTGCAGAGAATAAGAAAATAAACGCACATTTAAAATTCATGCAATTACAGCAAGAAGCAAGTGCTGTCACGCTGGGTACATATTTTCATTCTTAAGCTGTCTTGCTACAGGAAACAATTTTTCTGGTACATAAAGATAATTTGACCTTTATTAACCATGTCTTTGAAGTTCTGATCCCCCCTTTTACTTTTTTTCCCCCTAAAGACACCTGATGCTGCCCTTTATAATTTTTTACTTAAGAGTGTGTTTGGGTGGGGGAGATGAAAATGAAAGAGCAGCAAAGCTGGGCATTAATTATCATCCAAATTCAAGAAGAGAGCAACTGACTGTACAGAACACCAGCAACATACACAGGCAAAACAGACTGCATTCATGTTAAATTAATTTCTTCAGTGACAAGCTTTAAACCATAGAATACATTTTCTAAAAATTCTTTTAAATCATCAATATAACTGGTACTGTAAAAATAAAAATATTTTAATTGGAACACATCTGAAACACCAGTGGGCTCAGGATTCCAGCAACAACCAAAAATGGTTTATCCAATGGGCCTTTTTCCTTTTTCTTCATATGTACCTAAAGTGACACATTCTGCCAGAACATTGCTGTAATTTTAGGTAACATCACATTCCAACTAGGTGAAGGCTCATAGACAAATATACTGATGGGGAACGCAATGACACAAAGCTATAGGGATATTTTCTCTGTGATTTTGTTGAATCAAACAACAAATAATTTATTTTGAACTAAATATTTTAAATACTAAATATTTCCAAATATTTGACATCAGCAATGTTCATGTTTTTACAATGTAATTACAATAAATACCAAATAATCTTAGCCTGTGACTAAATCTGCTCTGCTATGAGGGAGGGTGTAAATTTCATGCCTTTTGATGAGAGTTTTCATCCAAATGTTGCACCAGCTGTCAGCTCAATCTCCCAGAGCTCTCTGAAACAGCAGATCGGATTTCAGGTAACAAATACATTCTGCAGTCAGTCGTCTCTAACGTTGTTTATTTTAGGCCATTCCTTTGAATCCTGGGAGGAACAGCTCACCTGCCGGGCCTGTTGAATATTTTTATAAAGATAACTACACAGCTTTCCTATGGTTCCATAAAAATACCAGCCATTTAAAAAAAGACAAACAATGAATAATAAAATGAAAAAATAACCAATAATTAAATCAATGAGTAACAAAATAATGAATGATTTCAAGTAATTTCAAGATAGTGTTGTGAACTGATGCTCTAAACAGATCCTCCCCCTCCATTATGGTTTATTGGCTGTGGCATGTAACATTGCTCCCTATGGTATCATAATGACAGGGGTGAAACTGAGTCATCTGCATGCTCACCTTCCTCCTACACGAGATGGCTGAGTAACGTTGTGTTGAGTGATGTTTGTGTTGCTAAGACCTCACTTCAACAGCCTTCAACAGGGAATTTATTCCAGTTATTTTGTGACTTCTTATGTGACATTTATTAATTGTTACTTTACTATCTGTAGAGTACATACTATCTGTAGAGGTTACAATCATTTGTAAGACACCTGAGAAGAAAAATGTTTTCCAAATATTGATTAAAAATGATTTGCCTAATATTAGCATTATTATTAGGTGTAGGAAAAGTACAAAATTCCAAAATGATAGTACAGTTTCTAATTCTTTTTCTAATGCAGGAGGCAGGAACAGGATTAAAGCAGCAAACCAGTTCCCGGAATCACACTCACTAGTGTTTAACTCTGCTTTGACCTTTTCACTGTGTCACATTAGTAAATGTGAAAGCGCATAAACCGGCTGTGTCTAGTTTGTCCTGCTCAGCTAGGAGTATGGTTTAGGACCTGAGCTGACCCTGATCAGGCCAGTCAGGGGAAAAAAAAAAACATTTCTGAGAAGTGAGAAGCACAAATCATTTACAAGTTTTCCTGTGTACATCATGTTACTAACATCCATACTGCCACCTCATCATACTTTGTACAATTCAAGAGGCTCTTTAGTGCATCATTTAAAATAAATGGGTCCTTGAAGACCAAACAAGACAAATCATTTAAGTTGAAAAATCTACTGTACATTCAAAGACCTCAATTATTGCTTTGTACATGTATTTGCCCTCCAGAAAATACCCTGTAGTAACCAACAATCCATGGTCCCCGACAGTCTACATAGACAGTGCTTATGGCCCGCCTCGAGGCCTGCAACACTTGGACATTTTGGGCCCAGAGAGTACAATTCAAGTTAGTTGCATTAGAGATCCAGAAAGACAGCTGTCAGACACTAACACACACAATAAAAGACAAGCAGGTTACACTGGTCATGTTATGGATTACAGTATCCCCCATGCCAAAGCCTTTGAAATGCCAGCAAATGGGGGTAGGTCATGGATTAGTGATGCACACTGTAGCAGAGCTGACCCTCTCTGACTGATGGTTCTCTTCCCTAGTGGACCTCCAATAAAATGTGTACTTCAGAAACTAAAACCCCTGCTATTGGAATTTGAGATTCCCATCCCCTCACCTGTTAATGTTATTCATTTCCAGATGTTCAGTCTGTCTCTGACTGAGCATAACTTAAGACCCTTTTGCTTAAAAATCATTTGGGCCTGCAGATGCCTAAGGGTGGATTTGGTTTCTTACGAGGTTAATCATTTCATCCATTCACCCACCGTCTGGAATCACGGTTTGCCAGAGGTAGTTACTGACCATCAATTTATTAAAGAACAACAGTGTGGAAGCTGGGCAGAGTTAAACCGCATGAGTAGCGTGAGAGGCTGGTTAGGGTTCAGTGTTTTACAGAACAGGGAGGGCACATCAGGGCAGGTTCCCCCCTCAGCCTGGACTGCAGCAGGGGTGTGCGCCCTGACCTCACAACTGACTGCTTTCATTATAAAAAAAACACAGAAGACAGTTCGAAAAACCAAAGTTCACTTCAACAACATAATGCAAAAACCCTCACACAGTTCCAGATCTAAAGGGTGTTTAATAAAACGCTTTAAAATACCTCACATGGTTCCAACATCAAAGTTTTCTTTTTAGAATAATATTTCAAAATCCTCACATGGTTATTTCTAAATCCCTCACATGGTTAAAAAGTGTAGTTAAAAATTTGTAGCAAGGTGTTTATAACATAAAAATATAAATGAATTATATGGGATCAGTCAGGCTCGATTTCCTCTTCCGGTTTTAATGTTTTGTGTACATCTTTTACAGGAGAATTTTACGATGGGTTTTTATTTTTGTTGGTCAGTTTTAACAAGAATCTCAGGATTGGTCACCAGCATTTCATTGTGCCTCTGTGCCAGCGCTTTCCTGGCCTACTGGATAAGGGTTCACAGCAGTGGATTGCATAGCAATGGGGGATCCGTGTGAAGACTGTCAGGTGGTAATAGCATAGACAGATAAAAGCCTTAATTAAAATCTCACCGTTTGCAAATAAAACATACAGCATGAGTTTGGGTGTAGAGAATAGCAATTAGTTATCCATCTGTCAAACAGCCTATGTGATTTTTTTCACTAGCTACATGCAACAGTGTTTTCTGATTAAGTGAATTGCATCGCATCTTGTAGTTATATATATATAAAAGATCATGCAGTCAATTCTTTAAAACATTTTTACATATTCAGTTAGGGTTTCTGTGCATCTTCACCATCCCTTGGAGGCTTCTACCCAGTGGGTCTCACACAGCAGAAAGGAAACAATGTTTATTTATATGGATAAAACACTATCACCATTTTTCACCACATGGGTGCTGTAAGGTTTTCAACAGCTGCAGTGTGTCTTTGAGTGTTTCTGAGCCTGTCCTGCAAACACCCCCCATTCTCCTCCCGCTCCCCCTCCTCAGGAGCCAGGGGCTAATCTCCAGACCTGGCAGATAATGCCCCCCGCCCCATTTAGGCTCTCTGCAGGCACGGCTCCCATGTGGCTGCGGCAGGCCCAGCTGAGGGGCCCAGGCGCGGTCCACCGGGGAGACGAGCAGGCCAGGACAGCAGATAACCCTGCCGAGAGCCACGGGAAAGGCTGTTTTTAAAGCCAACACATGCAGACATCATCAATAGCCAGGAATCTGACAACTGGACCATCTGCTTCAGTGAAGGAGGGAAGGAGGGATGAGGAAGCATGGCTTCCTCAAACCTTCCAAACCCATGCCATCAACATGAACAACCACACTGAGCTGCATTTGATCAGTAAAGACAAACTGCTTCTGATTCATTAAAGAAGATAGCCGACACAATTATGACTTAACAGAAATCCTTGGAAAACCTTATAAATGTGATTCTACAAACTCAAAATTAAACTGCATTCAAGAAAAAAAAAACCTTTCAACAATAAAAAAGGGAAACCAAAAAGCTTACAATACTGTACAAGGCTCTCCCATAACTGACTCAATGACTGCAGTGTGTAAACGGGAAAAAGGGAAATGCCCAAATTTACACTGTTGTTGGCTTATCTCAAGCTACAGAAGAAACCAAACAATAAAAGCAGCAGGTAATAAAAGGGCTTGAGACCTGGTGGACAGAATGTGCCGTAATGAAACAGCAATCAGGTCTCTTCAGCTGGGAAGTCTGAAAGAAGCCCTGTGAGATGACCTGGGAGATAGGAACAAGGGCTTTTACAAGGGTGTAAATCTGCTCTCCCAACGAGATGCTTTAATCCCCTACAGTCTCCCAGCACACCAAGGCCTGACGGTCTGACCCCACTAGAGCACATGATGCAAACAATCCCATCACCCCACACACCAACAAGGGAAGAGGAATCTCACTCAGCAAATAGACAATATAATTACTGAAATGCATTCTGCTTGTATATAAATAAATAAAAACGAAATTGTAGACAATATAGACTGTGATCATGAGATGTCTCAGTAGTTCTTTGCTATGGGTGGGGGTGGGGTACAAAGTGATAGCCAACTTTCAGTTTTTGGGTAACACCCACACCTCCTCCCAGACACAGGGCACAACTGTAGGAAGGCCTTATGCTCATGAAGGTGAAAGGGTCACATCAAATCACACCCTCCCCACCCAGAGGAACAAAAAAAAAAAAAAAAAAAAAAACAGCCACAGCCGACAGCTAAGACCCCTTTCCGCACCCCAGACCCAGGCCTTTGTCAGGGCACAATGAGGCTTTGATCAAGAGCACAGTGTTGTCCATTTGAGAGCTCAGCAACAACTGCTGATCGCGGCGATTTCATTCGGAGAGAGACGCTGAAATGCATGCTGACAGGCCATGATTGGAGGAAGAAAAAAACCAGAGAAAGCCCATTACAAACAAGAAAAATATAATGAAATGAACTCACTTCTACCAACAAAACACCCCAATTAATTTTTTGGTAACATGACTTCGCAAACTTACTTTTCTCCTTGATGAGCCCAGCCTCGTTCTTCTGAAAAGGCCGCTAAGAGTTTGAGTTCTCATGACTGTCCTTAATTATTTTAGTGGCGCAGAAAACTGACAGCTTAAGCCATCAGAGCGTGAATATCATATGAGAACATTCTCTCCAGAAATGCGGGGCTCAATTAAGGATTAAGGGCCCACGCTCATACCAGTCCAGTTTCAAAGTCATTAGTCTCTGGGAGTTCGAGGGCTGCCCTGAAAAAGTCAGGACAGCTGATGTCTCCAGAGGTCTCTGGCAGCGGGAGAGACAGAACCTCCCAATACAACAGCTGATTAAACTTGATCTATAATGGCGATTAGTGCTAATGAGAAACAAAATAGTAAAAATGAATGCTGTCTTTCTCCTCACATCTGGCACAATGGGCTGAAACATAAATTGACGATAATGTCGCATCGACTCAATCTGTGAGTCCATGCAAACACACATCCCCTGGGACAAGAGTATAGGGTGTCTCATACCAGATAAAAATACAAACAGTGGCAGACTCTCTTTGGTTGGCCCATACACTGTGTGCTCTTGGATGACACCATCAATTTTTAGGGAGTGCTTGTTCCACTCAGTACCACAACCTACCCCACCAGTACCTTCCTCCCTGTGATTCATGCTGTCCTCAAAAAATAATAATCTAACATAGAGAACGACTGCTCATGGGGTAACAACTAGCAATGGGAGAATGGGCAGAGCTACAATGATCTGTCGATAACTGACACACCACATCACTGTGATCATCTTTCTCTGCTCAATTTTGATTTCATTTAATCTCATCAGTAGTTACAACCACAGAGGATTCCCACTGAAAAACAAAAATGAATGTTTTACGATATGCATTAACATGCATAAATGATCATTCCAAACCACATACAGTGCAGGCCAGAATCCTGACCCCTCCACCTCTCACTGATGAATGCCAAGTAAGGCAAAGGAGAATTACCTTGTCTACATTTTATTAATTAACATTAACCAAATGGCCCACATCCCTGTCAGAGGCCTCATCATGTAGGTCTTCTCAAAACCAAAGGAAAAATCTCCTATATTCAAAACATTCATTTTTAACTGCCTCTCAATTCAAGCAGAATAATTTAGTCTTCATGAATATTTCATTTAATGCGTCAGTTCCACCATTCCTTTTTCACATTTTGGAAGGATGGTTTGTCAGGGTTAGCCACAATAGTTTGAGGCATTCAATGATAACGTGCTGCTCATATTGTTCCTGTTTTCTGTTCTAAATTTACATACTCCCCCATGATGCAACTGGGTTATTCAGGACATTTTCAGACTAAACATGCGATAGCCTATTATGCCAGTACACTGTATAAGGGCTGATCTCCGATGGTGGGCACATGCGTAACGACCTCTTTATCTGCATCAAGTTATTTTAGAAGGAATTTTGAGAACCTCCTTCAAAGCCAGACTAGCTATCCTTTCAAAATTCCAGCTGGAATGCTTACTGGAACCTGCGCCTCAAGACCCAAAAATACACCCTCCTCCACTTCAACCGAGACGGTCATCAAGATAATCATTCTCAATCGAAAAACCCAAATCTGATAACAGGTTGCTGAGCAAAGATAACGCAATGCCTTTCACATGCTCTCTCCTTCACAATGTGAGGACGCTCAGCTCCCAAACAGCAGTCTCACCCCCACACACACACACACTGCCGCCATGCCCTTCCCTGGCCCAGCCCCATCTCCCCCCGTAGAAGTCCAGCAGTAGGGGATGAATGTGTCAGTGGCCACAGCAGGTGCACAGGCCAAACTTGCTACACCTCCTGCAGGTAGCTACGGCCACAGACCAGGGTCCGTCAGTTCCCGTTATGCCACAAAGTGTCCGGCGGGCGTTTTCAACAGCCTCGATTCTTCACCGTCATCCCAAAATAAGATCAAAGCCTGCACTTACTCCCCACATTCTGAACGAAGTGACAGCTCGAGCACAGATTTATAGTCTTTGGTAAATCAGAGTGGCTGTGGTTGATGCAATAGCACAGAAGAAAACACCGCTACAATCTCTCTATCATGACATCCTTCTGATGCATTTATTTTTCTCCAAAAAAAAAAAAAAAACTGCATTATATTATACAGCAAAGACCAAACATGTCAGAATTGATATAGAGAGGTTTGGAGTCTGGACAGCTGAAATAAATGTGATAAGCATTTAAGCCAGAGAGTTGAATGAAGTGTTGAAGATCCAACACTGCAAGTAGCCTGGCAGCTGACCGGTCAGTGGCAGCGGATGAGCTCCAAACCTGTCTTTATTCATATATCTCGCTTGATACTAGCACTGCTGTGTGCGACTCCACTATCCTCAGGGGAGTCTGTCAATTTCTTTCATGCTGTATCCTTTTCCATATGACAAAAAAATAAATGCTTATAAACAACGTACAGCGGCACTGAAATGCTCTCTATACCATGAAATGTGCTTTGAATTGCTTCTGAAATAAGGAATCCTAGCAATGTTACTGTAATTTACCATGGTGCAGCAAAACTAAACCAAAGGAATCTAGTGAGGTATAGACAACCTCTGTGAACAACCTTAAATAGGTGGAATAGTCTCTTTCATGCATACTATGGTTTGTTTCCCTTTCGCCATTTCAGAATGTCAAAGTGCAACCAAGCTGACTGACAATTGGGCAGGTGAGGGTTCCAGAAGTTGTCAAGATCACACCCCAAGAACTATGATTCTATTGTTTGTGATGCTGTCACTTCAGCATTCCATTGACATTGCACATCAGAGAGCCATATTCCAAGTCAAACAGGAAAAACAAACTGGCCTTTTTTAGTTTCATACTAAAACATTGCACACGCACAAAAAAATAACCTGTGACCTGAGTCATTGGACAAACATTCAAACGTAGTGGTTGATCACCAGAGGGAATATTGTAAACAAGCATTGAAGCACAGCATCCAAAAGGCACTCACAATCCATTTCACTGATGCCAGCTAACCTAGGGTCATATCTCCATTCATCTGTAAAGACTGTGGTCGACAGAATCTCAGGGTGGAAGCACAGTGCGAGGGAACAGACTTGACCTAGCAGGTACTTGTGACCTCAAGCATCACATGTCAGGAATGAGAGTCTGAGGGAAAATATCACCCATTTCAATGAAAGCAATCTTGCTGGATTTTACACAGCTTTGATTGCAAAGCCTTTTCCCACCTTACAGACCTATGGGACCTGTGAAGCATATTACTGAATTCTCAGACAAGGCATTTCGCAAGCCACCTCATTTAACTTACTACAATCTGCCTCATCAAGTACACAGCACAACACATGGATGTGGTGCTAGTAATTTGCCTTCTCTATTCATGTGAAAGGGGCTTAATACAAATTCTGCTAGTGCATTTTGTTAGGGAAAGCCACCTATGAGTGGAAAAAAAAAAGGCAACCAGCTCTTAGGATTTTTTCCAGTCTAGACACAAGCCTACAGGCATCAGGGAGAGCGATTTAAAAACAAGAAACATTTTTAGCACTCCCTGAACACGCAGATCATGAAAGTACACAATTACGTAGTCAATGTTAATTATGATGTTCATTATGTAGATGTACATCCAATGACTGCTATGAAGCTCGTTTCAATTTGATCAGGACTGGATTTTTACACAAATTGTGTAATATGCAGGATAGGGAAAAACGGACCTTCTGTGCTATTTATGCATGTATATTATACTAAAACATTACAATTAGCGGGTGGATTACATCTATGATTTATTTCTATGACTAAAAACAAGTATGCATGGCTGATAAGGATGTTAGGCCCATTTTATGTCTGCTTCTTGTTTTACAAGTTGTCCATTTTTGGGCAAGTTGAATGGTTTCCATCAAGCGCAAGACTCAATCCAGCTAATCCATCTGGACAGCTGACAAATACCATGCTTTTAAAATGAGTCTCATGGGACTGTGCGAGTCAAATCCTGCCAAAGGGTACTGATAACCTGACTCCCCTACAGAGGAAATTCAGAGTCTTTAGAAGTAAATCATCTTCTTGTTCAATATTCAGTACCACATTATCATCAGAGCTATCCCACATAATTAAATTAATGAAAAAACCTGTAAAAATGTAGTCCTGGTAACTGGGAGCAAAGAATGAATTTGCACGCATGGCACACAAGTATGCAAGTCACTGAAAATCTAAAAAAGGACTTCAATTTCTGCTGACACATCTCTTGCTAGATTGTAATAAAAAAGAATCCTCCCTTCAGACCTCCATACAGTAACTGTGTTCATACAGGTTGCTCACTTCATGCTGTGCAAATATAGATTACAAATAACAAAGAAACGGACAAAGAAAGCATAATGACCAACGGTGGCTACCTGAGCCACCTGAACATAGTGCTAATGCAGCTAACCTGGGGGGGTGGGTGGGTCAGTATTTCCTGCAGCTAGCACAAAAGGAGAGCGTGATTTGTGTCAGGTTGACTGCAGACAGCTCATTCTTCTCTTATCAGACATGCACGGGATGCACCGTACCCATGAATTAAACATGAGCTCCATTAAGACACTTCACAGCTGGCTCCCGGGAACCAAACTGCATTTCCACATGAGCGAGAAGAGGAACATGGACAAAGCAGAGCTGCCATCCGTGCGTCCTGCTGTTTATCTGATTACCTGGATTGTGCTGTGCATCAGTAGAGGTGAAATTCCAGATGAAGTCAAACACTGATTTTCAGACCATGAATATATATTAATGGTCCAAGTATTTACTGCTACATTCGCCCCTGTTATCAGCTGTAAAGAGTGTAAAAGCTGTTGTTTGTGTGTGCTGGTAACCATCAAGCTCTCTAAGGAATGTAGGGCTGTGGAAATCAGCAATACTTGAATAATCTGAAAAATCACATTCCATTTATTTTAAAATAATTATTAGTTCAGCAAATTAGCCTGAAGTGAGGTTACTCTGGGATAAACATTGTCTCAAATTAAAAAATATATATATATAACATATATGAATTTCAAGTTTTCTTGTTCATATATTTTAACTGCAGACTAAATGAATATTAAAACATTTAATGGGGTAGCCGATTCTTGAAACAATCGCTAGTTGCAGCCCCAGGGTTATCCTATGTCAGTGCTCTCAGGGCCGTAATGTCTGCCTGATTTTGTCAAGTTTCAGCATTTAAGTAACTATGGTCAGTAACTGATCTACTAATGAGTTGAGACACCAGCTTTCCAAGGCCTAAATCGGCTGCTGATTAAAAACAAACTACAAAAACCTGCAGACAATGCCGACCTCCAGGGTTTAACACCCCTGACCTAAACAGTCAATCGCTGGCTCTTTTAGAAAGCTTTCAAACAATCAGAAAGCTTTTGCTCTCCACAGTAACACACTATGATTGGTTTAACCCAGTCAAGTACTGCTTACATATGGTAGCTCCACCCAGCTTTAGCGCCCACAAAACCTGATTCTCGCACCACTACTGCTCCTCCTCATGCAAACCAATGCAGGATCTGCTGCAGATGAGTCCAATCATATTTGTGAGCATTAGCAGAGAGCAGCTAGTTTTTTTTTTTTTTTAATATGATGAAACTAAAACTGGCAATAAATAACAATATGAAAGTGTGATTGAAAGGCTTTCCTGTAACTACATGCACCTATCTGATATGGCATGCAACCCTCCATCCGCCAAAATCCTGGACTTCTTACTTCATAAATATTCCTACGGCAAATTGAAAATGTATGGAAAAGGAAAAGAAATTGCAAGCAGAGAGAAGAAGCATGTTTATGGGCATTGGGGCAGGAAAACGATAAGAACAGTCTTTCAAAATGGAGCAGGACAATTTCAGTTGGCGCTTTGGTTAAAAATGTATGCACAGCTTTGTACCTCCTGATCCAGCCTGAATTTAAGAGTTCAAAAATTGAAATGTAATGCTCTTTGACTAAACATAAAAGCAGTGCCTGATTTATTTATATTCTCTAGGCGAAACAGATTAGTGGTTTTAACAAAGGTTATATTGTAAAATTCATGATACATTTATAAGCTTTATGCATTTGCCGCTGAAGGCAGGATACAATCATGTTCTCATTAAAGGTATTGAAGGAACCTTGCATATTAATATTCCCACAAACGTCATTTTCACAGACTGAGCTCATTTACATATGTATGCATGCAATTATAATTTCCCTTGACTGAACACAGATGAGGTGACTTGAAAGCCAACAGCATGGACTGTACTAAGAGGAAGATTCCAGTCAGAGCAGATTTGCTTTCTACTTTATGCTTGCAGCTGACAATGCATCATGTTTGTCGATGAGATAAAGCCGCTAAAAATGGCTTCTAGAGCAGCTGCTTCACTCCCCCTCCTGCCTGTCTTTGCCGCTTATTTGCGGCATAATATTTTTCAAGGATTAGACTCACAATTAGCAGCACGCTCGTAATGTTCTAGGCAGTGGTAACGCTGAGAGAACGGATGTTCCATTTTCAGACTCACCGGCATGTACTCCACTAATCAGAGCTAATGTGCAGGAGATGAAATGTAGGTGTAACCTTAATTATGTTACTTACAAATCCAGCAAACATCAGTTACAAATGCCAAGAAATTCACTTTTGTCAAACAGAAGAAATCTTCAATGTGAAACTTGAAAACCTGCAAGAGGCAATCTGTAGACCTAGAGAGAAGTCACTTTGATGGAAGGAAACTGGTTGCCATAGTCACTAGTGACAGCTGAAATGTGACTACCTGGTAATACAACACCTGACTGTGGGACACCTGAAGAACCTGCCCCTTGAGAACTCACCTGTCATTATATGTTACATCACAGACCACTGGCAGTAGATCTCAACGGTTAAAACCCATTCAGTGTTCTTTCCAAAATAGGAAAATCAAAGGCAAATAAGAAATTATTTCAATCAAGCATTATCCTCAAATTCACACTGACTACCATCAGACAAGTACATAAATTAAAAGACATCCGATAGGGCCTCTCCATTCAACCTGAGCTAAATAGAAAATTGAAATCTAAATAGGTTGGTTCACTTGCCTCTGGAGCCCAGAGGATCACTTTTCATGATTAAAAACCCTGATTAAATTGCATGTATAACACAGTAATTTGGCCTACAACGCAGCACAAATCAATTCCTGCACAAATCAATTTTGTGTTTTTTCACCCCACAATGTACAAACGGAGGATGTTTTTCTATATGCCTTTTGAGTTCCATCATTTCAAGAAAGAAACAGCAGGGCTTACTAAAGCATTCTTAAGTGGGGGGGCCTTGAAAACCCACAAGTCCAAAAATGGACAAACAAGGCTGGCATGAGAAACTTCTGTATTTCAAAATTGAAAACAAATTCACTTTGTCTCGCTATTAGGTACAAGAAGAAAAACCTGGTGCACATCCAAGAACACTGAAAAATGCACCTGTGTATCAGGTCTTTCCGGAGTCTACACCAGCATTCCTTCTCCAATTTAAAACACATGGGAAGCATTTATATGACTTTTCTTTCTGAACTGTATTATGTCCTGATAAAGCTGAAGGAATATAAAGTATTATATGTCTAATTAAGGACTTCAACAGAAAAAACAAACCTCTGCACACCTCACACCAAGACACCCACAAGTATTATTTCTAAAATCAAGGCTCAAAATCTCTAAAACCACTGACTGGGAGACCAAAAATCTTGGTGAAAAAACTGATATTGTTGGTAGAGAATATGCAGTTGACCAACGTTTGAAATGACCCCTTATAGAGAAACCTGAAATTTCAGCAAGATCCTGGCCACATGACACTGTCCACATTTTGAAATGCAGAGACAATTGCGGTCAAACGAGTTTCCCACACTGCAACCTGAAACCCCTTATTGTGCTGAATGAAGAGCGGGCGTAGCCGATACGGCAGACGGCAGGAGCCACGCTGGCTTGCAGCGGCTATCTGCAGCGCTGTTTGATCAGCACAGACAACAGAGACTGAATATGGAGGAGGATAAGGAGGCAGAGGCGGGGGTGTGGAGATACTGCAACACCTCCATAGAGCCATGGCAGGTTCATAAATAAACCCTCCGATGCTGGAGATGAATAAAAACCTCATTACAAGCAGAGCCTGCCAGGGTGTGCAGGGATCTTTGGTCTTTGCCTTATTTGTAGAGCTCCTCAAAAACTGAGAACTTCAAAAAAAAAAAAAAATCTTCCCAGCAGCATGCTAGTTTCTTTGTGAGGATCATAAACATCTTGCCGTATTGCCATGGAAAAGTCTTAATACTGCGGAGGTTTATTTATTTATCCTCTGCGCCCCCTCCACCCGCCAAGAGCACTGCACATTGTACTCTACCCCTGTTGGTTTAATACGTTTAACACTGACAATCTGTAAAGGCTTACATTTTTTGCTCTGCTTCCAGCTATTAATGGCAAGTCTTTGCACTTTCCCCGAGTCTTATAAAATGACAGGTTCTGCTGGGTGGGGGGGTGAGTTTAGGGGCAGACAAAAGCGACAGTAAATCTCGAGGGACCTACATACAGTATGGACTTCAAAGCCATCAACGGGCTCAAACAGTGCTCAGATCTCTTCTTTAGACCAATAGAGGATAACAAAAATGACCCAAATCTGTGGAATTTTTTTATGCCAGCCAGGAAAGGAACAACGCGTGTGTGAGACAAAGCCAAAAAAAAAAAAAAAAAAAAACCTGTCACGGCTTCAAAATCGCAGAACCTCTGGTGCATGATGGAAAGCTGGGGGAGAGGAGAATAAATATCACGTTTTAGTAAGCAGTTAAGGGTTTATCCATCACGCGAGTCCATTACTTCTCATTATCACCCAAGGCATGCAAGCTGCCGTGTGGATCTCCAAATCGATTGGGCCCCCACTAGTGATGGATGTGCTCTGGGTTCATCTCCGCGGCGACGTGCTCTAATGTCTGAGCGATGGTGCTGGAGTCAGGGAAACACACCGCAGACCTGACCTTATTCTTATTAACGGTCACAGTGGTGGTGGTGGGGGGAGAGTGGGGGTAGCATCAAATACAAACAGTGTGGATGAAAAAAAAAAAAAAAAACAGTCAATCAGTAACCCTGATGACGTTCTTCAGTGCCCCCAACCCCCCCTCCCCGAGCACTGTGAACCCAGAGCAGTCATGTCCCCTGAAATGACTTTCCTGCCAGCACCTGTGGTTGAAGAATGAACTCGGAATACAGAACGCACCCTCGCTGTAAACAAAGTCAGAAATAAGCACCGCACATAAATCATCATCAGCGTCTTCATGGTAAAGCAACTGCAGCTCCTTAATGGTTCACTCATTCTCTGAATCAAAGGAAAAATGGCTTCAAATAAAAAGAAAGGGAGAGTGGTGGGGGGTGAGGGCCAGGAGTGACTGCAGGCAACACGAGGCTGCACAACAGCAGAATTTTAAAATATTAATGCGGTCCAGCCGTTGAATATTCATCATGAGGGTCCATCCTCATCATGAGATTACAGAGGACAGCCGGGTGACTGGGCTGTAATGTAATAGGATTCTACATATTCTCGTACTGTTTTCAAGGATGAGACTTGCAGGGAAGGGGGGCTTGAGGTTGGGTTGCAGGTAAGGGTACTCAAACACATTTTGCCAGCGCAACAGGAGTGGAATTTGAATTCGCAACCTCTGGCAAAAGCTGTCTGCACTAGGCAGGACAACAGCAGCTCTGGCTGGATGGCTCATCCCTGCTTCTGCCTCTTCTATCTGTCCCCCAGGTCTGACCACAGGAGTTCCTCCTCCGCTTGTCTAAGTTGAACACACACAGGGGCAGCACGATTTAAATAATGGTATCAAGTTTTATTTTAATGTGACTAAAGAACCCAGTATTCTTCCTGCTGTGCAGTTTTGTAGATTTGTGTCCTTGCATGAACTTTCAGGTGATTTCAGGGGCAATATTTGTTCCCTTGGTGCAGTTTCCAGCAAGTCTCTGAGTGTGATTAGGTGAGATATTCACTTGGAGGCGGTTACACCTGCAGCTGAGGAGGGGTCAGTTTTGGACTTGTCCTGAGGAAACCCATTCATAGAGACCTACTCTCCCTCATCCAAAATGCATAGGGCTGGAGGAGCAGAGCTGCACACCAGGCAGGCAGAAACTTGACACCTCTGTCACCGTGGAACCCTGCAGTGTCAGCTTCGCACAAGTGCCCTGGGCATGGGACTTTACACAGGGAGGGAAAATATGCTCTGCAACAGTATACCTGACTCCACTGTCAGGTCCTTCACCTGTATGAACTGGCCCAGACAGCAACGGGCCATGGTGTAAGCTGAGGAGGGAGGGAACAGTGAGGAGGTGCAAGGTATATTATCACCAATGGACACTCATCCTCCAAGGAAATTACCTTCTCTTCAAGGGACAATATTGCTAATTAAAGTTATTTGTAAATAATGCATCAATATGCATTTGCATTTGCCCAAATAGACCATAAATATCCTAACTGACCAAAAGATTCATGTCACGATGGCTTTTACCTGGCATTTCTCTGCTGCACTTCTTACAAAACCAGGCTTTTCCCCCCAAAGCATTTAGAAAATGTACATGGTTGCACAAATAGATGAGCTTCCTTGATTCAATGGTTAAGTTGCAAAGTAGAATCAATGCATGAATTCAAATTTCAGTTCATCTCCTGAAATGACTTAACAGAAATGGAATTGACCCTGATCCCTGACGGTAACATTATCCAGCAAATGCTACCAGGGTCTGTAAATCAATGACTTGCTGCTTTACAAACCCAATCCCATGTCCCCATGTCTGCATCACTGAGAAATGCAGAAACACTTGGCCACTTGGAAAACTTACGAAATCATACGCTATTACATACATGTAGTTACTAACTGATGACAGCTTTTCAGTATTATTGGTTGGTTTCCACATTCCATCACTGCAATCCTTTTATGCTTACATGCTTACTCCTACACAACTCAACAAATACTACTAAATCTACAAACATTTAGTGTACCTGCTTATGAAAATTGTTTTTAAAGGAAACACTTTCAAAATATTCTGTTTATACGGCCAAAATGAAAGTGCAGCTGGGTCTATTCACCCAGAAATTCCTGTACGGGGAAAAAAAGAACAATTTATACATTAACACTACAAAGGGTTAATACAGACCAAGGGTTAAAGGGGGTGGGAGGTGGAGCCTGGTCAAGCTGTTTTCAACAGGTATCATAGCAACAGGCGCCTGACTGGGGAGGAGACATGGTGAGGGCAGGGTTATCAGGTAACACCATCACTAGAGTCTGGTAAATGTTACCCTCCCTGTCATGGGGGGGGGGTGCAGCAAGGACAATAGTTTATTGGACCCTGTTCAGGATGTCACTCCCACAACAGAGAACCTCTTTTACAATTCAAAAAAAGGCTTGCATGTCAGGCTTATGGACCTATCTCCATACTTTAAGCCTGCTGAATGTGCAGTTCACAACGATAAACCACTCCACTTTTTTGGAGGCTACCAATATGCTTGGCTGGTACTTATTGTGCAGACTATCCTGTGTATATTATGTATTGCGTGTGGTTCCCAGTATATCGCACTGCATATTGCCTTATTGTTTTATGTTGCACGTTGTCATTCTCAGCTGTTAGTCTTCTGTTCCATGACGATAAATGTGACTCAAATTTCATGTCTATTCAGTGAAGATAGGCCTAAAGCAAAAGATAACATTTTAATCAGCAATTAAGACACAAACTGTATGGAGGACCCTTCTGTGGATCTGACCAACATCACAACCTGCAATCTTTCATGGTGGACCAAATGAGTCAATAATCAGAAAAATTCACAACCCAGTTAACAATCTGCTGAGAATTATTTACATGGGTAGCCCAGCCTTGAATGATGAAGCTTAGTTCCAGAAATCATTCTACAATTCTTTGTGCTCACTGAATTATTTGATTACGACAAGAAGAATTATATTAAACCCATTATTTGACATTCAAAGAATCACGTCCACCAAAGAAACCACATGGAAAATCTTTTTAAAATTGAAAAGTTCAATTTTTTCAAAGTTTTGCATTACAGCCTGCATTTAAATTTCAAGCTGAACAGCTTGATCATTTTCAGGTATGATTCACGCGTAAGTGAATAACACAAATTTGTCCTGACTATAGTAAGCACTATTCCCAGACGGCAAGGTAACAGTGCCTTCAGATATCTCAAGATCAGTCCATTTGAGCTGCAGGACAAAACTGAAGAGCAACAACCATAAATCAAGCAGCACCGATCGCCTGCCAGCAGGAGCACCTTCTGCAGGCATTCTGTTGGTGCCCTTCTGGACAAACTGTCAAGAACTGTAGCCGAGGATGTCGCGAAAGTGTCTCCGGCACTGCTAGTGGAAGAGAGTGGAGAAGACGCGAGACTGATGAGAGCAGAATAACCCTCTGACATCCATATCTTTCTAAAAGCTGGGTAACAGAGCTTAAATTTTCCTACTTGTTTATGTTGATGAAGATGAATGGGTTGAAAAAGAACCTACTGCTCAGCAAAAAAGGAAAAAATTACCTTGTGAGAATAAATCCTATCTACCAACACACTTTCAAGCATGCACATATAACTAGACAAAGGCAAAGTCCAGTCTTTATTAATTCAATGTTTAACAAGTCATAGCCAGCAAGCATACAACAGATTTAGTTTCAACAGACGAAAGTACATGTATTCAAACCTCCCGGTTTTCACCAGAATGAAAAGTATTGAGGGATTCTATGGGGCACTGTGGATTAATCTGAAGTGTCCACAAGAACTGTAATACAATCCTGAAATCTGTATAACATCTGGGTTGGTATCCCACAGAATACCATTAACTTGTTCATGTAATTTCAATTGTACATCCACAACACTTTATAGAGATTTACTTTATCAAATTGGGTCATTTTTGGCTTTATCCCCTTTTAATGCTTTTTTTATTTTATTTTAGATCTGCTCTATATGATTATGCATTTTGATTACAAATGTTAGAGACTTGACCAACAACACTAGCAGCCAAATATACTGGAGTCAAACCAGCTTTCTCTTATGAAATTTGAATACATCCTCCTTACAGAGGACACTCCTAACAACCAGTGAACATTTTGTGCCAAAATGCATGATGCAACAGGACGACTGAATAAAATAATCACCGTTTGACCAGACAGAAGAGGAGCATTGAGAAACAATTCATTTTCAATGTAAAAATGTGTCGCCTTGCAAGACAAGCAATTATGCCACCACCAACATTCCATTAGATAGGATCTTTAATGAATGAATAACAGTGGCAGTGGAGTCGCACACTCGTCTGAGGAAGTGGGCCAGCTCTTGGTGACTCGCCTAAGGTGTCATTATGATGGAAATGAGCTTGTACAGACTATGCAGTGTTCTGTGGACGCAAAATGCTATTTTTTTGGAATGCTGTTACTGTAAACAATGCCCCAGACCAAGCCCTTGCATTATTCTCTCTGTTCCCGCACTACCACCACTACAAGACAGGAAGACGCAATTGGGTTCCCACAAACAAAGTGCTTCATTATGCCGGAGTTTATCAGTAACCAGTGAACCAGAAGGTTATTGCCCCAGCCACACTTGTATACCACGCAGTTTCTTTTAAAAGCACAGGCAACCTTTGAGCATCCATCCTGGCTGACAGCTATTGAGCAACACTTTATCTACTGTGGTTTCAGTTTTAAGCCTGATTAGGGATGGGTCAGTTTCAGGGTAAATTCCATGCCCAGAGAAAATGGGAATTCCACCCACATGTACATACACAAACAATAAAATATATACACGCATGGACACATGCGCAAACGCATATGCATACACACTGGACAGTTAGGCAAAAATCCCCTCTGGGGCAGAGAGATGGGCCAGTCTGTCAAGAAGCACTTTGGCATGTGTCACAAATGCATTGCAACTGTCAAAACATTTTTTTTTATTTTATAGGTAATCAATGTAATGCCCCATCTGTATCCCTCGCCTTCTGTCGTGGGGCGATAATCGAGGGCGATTTTAAGCCTGACCCTCCACTGCTGGAGCCAAAGCGCTGGAGTTCCAAGCACAAAGTGAGCAATCAAAGTGCCCCATTGCCACAAGCTGCTCCCAGGGGCAGTCTGGTACCCACGTTCAGCTCAAGGAAAGAGCACATTCAAACACCAAACGGGAAGAGGAAAGCATGGAAGGTCGGAAATGGGAAACCAAGGGTGATTTGGGGGTTGGGGGTTAGGGGGCCAGTGCCATTTGTCCTTCCAAGTAACTACTGGCCCCAGCCTACAGCACCCCAAACTGAAATTAAAATAAAAAGATGGGTACAGTTTAAAAACAGAACGTGGGAATGGATAAAAACAAAGGAAGGAAGGAACGAGACAAAGACAAGGAACAAGAAAACAGAAGAGGGAAAGAGGAAACAATAAACATGGAAAATGTATGCTAGAACATAGAAGGGGAAACGGAAACGGTGCCAAGAGAAAACAGGGAAATGGGAACAAGGGAGGAAAATGGAAAAAGAGTAGAAAAGAAAAACAAGAAGGAAGCAAGAAAACAAAGGGTGACTGGGAAATGGAATACAAAAAGACAGGAAAAAGATAAAACATAGCAACTGTAAAAAAATAGAAGGTGAAAACAAAAAAACATGGGTGGCAAAGTAAATAGGAAAGAGAAAACACAAAACAGGAAGAAGAAAATAGAAATCAGTCATGTAGTGTGGTCTTCACAGGCTTGGAACTGTTTTTACAAAGCTTGGGTCTCGGTGTGTTATGAAAGTGAATATTTGAAAAGAGGACGAATTTCCTAACACACAGGAAACAGAATCCCGCGACTCTAAACCCCTGTCAAAAATTAATTTTATTCCTCAGCAAGACAAAAGGTGTAGACTACTACACTCAAACCCCCTAATCAGCCACTTTTCTATAATGATTGGGGGATGAATCGTTAACCTATCCTTAATTAGCACTTGCGTTTCAGGTCTCTAAAATAAGATTCAAACAATACGTCATTGCAGTGGTAGATTATGACAACGAATCCGAACAATTTTAATTACATGCAGTAAAGATTAACTTCTGTCAATGCTTTCAAAGTACGCCAATTTAAGACTTCTAAGTCGTGTCTTGCTCAAGAGGGGGTTACAGTTTAGATTGGCTCCTGGCAGATGGCAGACATAAACCCACAACACTTTAGCCCCATTAAGATTTAACAGATCAGGCACACAGTTTTCGCCATCGGTTACAAAAAATCGTCTATAAATTTTGAAAACGACATATGCATGCGGTGATACGAGTGTTAATGTATGTATGGGATGATTTTTTGCAAAATAAATCGTTCTCAAATTTTCTGTGCGGGGATTTATAAAAGCTGCTGTGTAACAAAAATAAACCCGCAAAGCAACTGCGCTAATTGTATTGTTCTAGGAACATATTACGCCACTGCACAAGTTCCACTGAGGGGGAGATCGCTTCATGCATTAAATTTTAAATCTTTCCAAAATTGATTCACTTGATACAGCAACTAAAACAGAAAAGATATTTTACTGAATTTGATTTAACTCAAAACCCATAGTGAAATGCTGAATATCAAGAACGAATATCAACCTGAACAACGTGCTTTGCTTTTGGTAAGCTTATTCATTTAAACCCTCTCTTACCATTTACAGACAATAATACTTAGCAACGCCTTTCAGTGTACGTACCTAACGGTAATCCTGGAGAATTTACAAGACCCATATTACACATCCAAACACATTCCAATGTGTGTTTTCTATTGGTAAAGTACGACTGTACATAATCTTCTCCAAAACAATATTTCTACACTAAATATAAGCATTGTTCAGAACAACGGAGATCAAAAATGTCAGTCTAATCGCAACAAAGTCGTTCTTTCAACGCAATGAACTGGTTAACACGCAACTAGGTGTGTATTATGTAGTTCAGTTTAAAAGATCCCATTTCCAAATAACAGCGACTTAACCATTTAGCATTTACAGACCGTTAAAATCCACTTGTTGCTACAAAGACATCACCATTCGATCAAATTTCTTGGCTTAAGTTGTACTAAGTGCAAAATTAAAAATGACTCAAACAGCGAGCGCTCGAGCGAAACTATGTGAAAATTAGAGAAGAGTAACGTTACACAGAAAACTGGCTGCGTAAAAGAAATCAGAGCAGAAACCCACGCTGCCCAGGTCTTTACAATAGCAAGGCAGTTGCGCTAGCAAACAAACAAAAAGAAATAATCAGTGGGATAAAGTGGAGACTAATAAATAATGGGTTAAAAGCTGAAACACAATATGTCCCTGAATTACTGATAGAGAGTTAAAAAAAACTGAAAACCTGTCCACTGAAACAAACTTTTCAGCTGGTACCGAGAATCCTAGATAGCTAATTGACCAGCTACTGTCCTACTCGCTCGGTCTCTTCGCCATTCTACAGCATTCACTCTCCCGCTTTAATACAACAAGAGGGGAAAGAGGGGAGAAATGTTACAAACCTTACCTGATAACAAAAATCCCAACAGAACACAACGACGGAATACGATACAATCCATTCTAGAGCTTTTAATTTTCTCCAGCAATTCTTCTCAAACTGTACAAATTTCAAAGTTCTCAGGGAGCCGCAACTGTTCCGCGCCCGCAAAGCATCAAGATTCCACTCCTTCGCTCTCAGCAGGTGGATAGGAGTTGGAATCCAAACACGTGATTTCCGGATGAAGGTATCCTTTGTGGTTTTTCATGAGATGTAATACCCAGGAGCCCCCTGCAGTCCAGTTTCCGTGTAACACAAATGTAATTGTTAAAAACGTAAGAGTGCAAGTCCATTTTTACATCGATATAAAGCAAAATGTACACCAATGTGCGAAGACCCAAGCTGACTGTTAAGGATAACACACAGGGCTCTATTTAGCAGTGTACTTGTGGAACAGTCATAATATAGATTACTGAATACCGAGTGTCCAGCTGATTTGCAACCTCAGATTTGTGTCATACTTTGTCTTGAGGCTACATTGTTCTCAAATAAACACGGCATCAGTCACTGAAGGTAACATACGCAGTTTAGACCTGCAAACCAGTTTGGACAATCGAAACAGAGATCAAATTCGTTATTTGTAGCAAATTGGCAGTTCTTGTATCCAGATCTTACATTGGCTTATTTTTTTCATCCATGGTTTTTTTCATAACCATGAAAACTGCAGTTCCGTTGGAGCAGAATGATGTACTGACCTTTATTATTTAAATATACGTTTTCCAAGACTGATTTAT
Source organism: Albula goreensis (assembly GCA_022829145.1). NCBI lineage: Eukaryota > Metazoa > Chordata > Actinopteri > Albuliformes > Albulidae > Albula > Albula goreensis. The sequence continues at coordinate 34,292,732 of CM040742.1, forward strand.
AGCAAATATTTTGGCTAATTATGTTCCTTTAAGGGACATGAAACTACTCAACAAGGTCTACAAGGTCTGGATTGGATCAGAAGGCTTTAAGGTGCACCACAACAGCTCCTCAATGGGACTGACCATGGGAAAATGTTTCCTTCCAAGGCCTTTCAGAAGTCATTCTTGGGTTTTATGTTTACTTCGGGATAAGGTACAGTGTTGTTAAGGATAATTGTTGAGCATAACAGACACTTTACTTACCTATAAAGATAGTGTGTGGTTTTAATTATATTGTGATTCTCCCTGTGATAAATATTTATCTTGCCTATCTGTAAACAGCAATATAAGAGCACCAAATAAATAACATAACATAGTAAATATAAAATAAATATAAAGTAAATATAGCTGCCAAGTAGCAAAGATCAGGGACTTTGCTCAAACTAGCAATGAACAGTGAAGATGATAAATTAGTATTTGTAAAACATTTGTGATGAGGAAAAAAATCTCACAAATGCTATTTACTTTTTATACAAGTAGTTCTGAATTTATACATTTTATACACCAAGACTTCAGCACCTTTAAAAGTGTTTAGTGCCACCATGTGGCCAAATCCTACAACAATCCTGAGCTTGACAACTTACATGATGTCTCCAGTCAAATAAATGTTTTGATAAATGTGCATGATTACAGAAAGCAATCATGGGTCACCTAACATACATCATGCAGCAAATAAACAATATCCAAATCAAAAAGCCAAACAAGTTAAATACACAAAAGTAATATGTCTGATTAAGAAAATGTTTAATGTATTTCATAATTTAAGTTGTCAGCACAATACTATGATGTGAATAAATATAAAACATTTGGTCATTTAAAGAAACTGATGGACACAGTAAGCCAAACATCAGAAAATAACAGTGATCCCATTAAATATAAATACAGTACATAATTTCATTATCTAAAAATTCCTACCATATCCAAAAACTTCTAATTCTGTTTATGAGCAGATACCTTACATATACTATAACAAATTTCTCTAAAGTGCAGAGTCAACATGTTTTCTTAAAAAATTAATACAAATTCAAAAAAATGCAACAAATTTACTACAAAAATACTTTCAGAGTTTGGTCAGCGTGATCTTAGTTGCAGTTCCTTCTTCTCCTTTCCCCAGAGCTACTACATTACTGCTCAACTATAGTGGTTCCTAACAGTAAGCCAGGTTTGGGGTGCTGCCCCAGTACCCCTGCCCCCCCCGGGGCCGCGCAGGGGACCAGCCGTTGTGTCTGAAAGGGTGGCTGATCCTGCCATGTGGACGGGAGCCATAGTGAGGGAGGGGTGGCCCATGTCCTTTGCTGGGCCCTGTCTTCTTTTTGGGAAATGGACGCCACATGTGGACTGGCTGGTAGACAATTTCAGGTACTACCTGCAAGACAAAGTTCAGAGAGATGTTTTGGCAAGTCACGGGGGGGGGGGGGGGACTTACTCGTGTAATAATTTTTGCAGATTCTCCCATCTGGAGTGACCTGCACAACTTTCATTTCGTATTTACATACAATCCACTTCAACAGCTGGTTATTTTAATTAGGTGGCTTAGGTTAAAGGGATGCACTGACATTTTACACCAAGCACTTTTACCTTTTTACCTACAGCACAACAATCACCAACACAGTTTTTACTTCTGTGCATGCTTTATCCAAGAAACCAAAGCTCTGGACCACACAATAAGTGTGAATCACAATAAGTGGCATTAGAAAACAGTACACTAAGGTTAGCCAATATTACACTCTATAGTTTCCTATGGTGTTAACAAGCTAGCACTTTGCATGTATTACTTTCTCCTGGAAAAGAGAATTTGCTCATATATTTTTTTTGGAGCTAGGTCATGGTCATGAATCTTCAACAGAGTTCCAGTCACTTTGCTAATGTCAAGTGTGGTCCAACGCATTAGTTCTGGAGACATCTCCTTAATTCAATCAGAAACTAAAATTAAACAGGTATGTTGCTCTATTCTCAATAAGTAGACAAAAGGCCTACACTGCAAATCTGAGTAGAGAAGAATGTCCCTTTAAGTACATTTCTTGGGGATACAACTACTGCCTGCACTGCTTTGCCTCTAAAATATGGCCATAAAATAATTTACCTATGAATACAGTTTAGTCACTTCCTGCTGGCCAAGGTTCATTGGGGGCAATGTGTAAATCAATCATGGGCACAGCACTTTAAAGACTTTTCCCTATTGAATTGCATTTCACTAATAAACAAACATCAAATTATTGGTGTGCTATCCATATGGCAAGCAATATTCAATTTAACACTGCAAAAGGTTTCAAATGAGATAATCAAGCTTATCTTTGAATACATCTTCAGTCAGCACTGGCTGTTGAACTTTGGCTGGTAATGAACAAATGTGAGAATGCTCTGTACCTGGTAATGGGGTCGAGCATGGGGGAAAGGGGGGGTTGCTCGTGCCTCTCGGATGCTGCTTTCTTCATCGGAGGAGGAACCGGAGTGATAGTCTGACGTCACCTTCTCCACAGCACTCGTCACCTTCTTGGTGACATCTTCCTTGTCGTCCTCATCTTCTCCCAAGAAACTTGCCACAGTGAAGGCAAGGTTTCTCTCTCCATACCTGACAGCCATCCACAAATTATCACAATTATCAAAGAGAATAAAAAAAAACCATAGTAAACATATCCCCACACCTAACTATTCCAAAGCAGATACTAGTTCCACTCAGTAAAACGAGAATACATGAAATTATATTTGGTTTAATCAGGAAAAATAGGGCAGTGCTCTTCCAGCAGTGCTGATACACACACGCATATATAGCTCCTGAACCTGAGTATTTCTTCTGCTTTGAATCAAAGTTTATGCCATTTAAATGTATGTAAATCCTCAACCCCACCTTTTCTCAATTTCTTTCTAGTAATTACCATAGCACTTACTTATACATTGTGACTTGTTCAAATGACTTCTAATGGTCGCAACACCATTGTATCGTTTTTCTTCGTTTCCTGAAGCTATCAGATTTGTTTTTGTAAGGTGCTCTGGGAAAGAGCGCCTGCTATAAATGAAGAGGCCCAGGTTAGCACTTCTGAGAGTCAAGGACACAAAGGGAACTCTACCTGCAGCACACCTCCCCAGGGTCTACCCAGAGCGTGAGCTCCCGTGGCAAGCCCAGGTCTTTGTAGAGCACCCCACTTTCCCGACAGGCTCGCAGCAGCTCCGGATCCTCCCTCTGAAACCGGTTCACTCGAATACACCTACAAAACGCCACAAAATGGAGGTTTCATCTGCCACACTACCTAAAATGCCAGACAGTTCCTCAAGCTGACAAGGAAGAGATGTGAAATGGGATAGTGCCCTATTAGTTTATGCAAATGAATGTTTTGACAAATTAATTTTGTCTACAAACACTTAACTAAGGGTCCAACTAAGCCTAACCAAAACAAATTTCCCAAGTAACACCCGAAAACACACTGCTTACATAAATTGCAATGGTTATACCTTGTTTTAATGAGCAATAAAGAGCAGTAAAATACTTTGACACTGGGTTCCAATGCGCTATTCACTGGTTACTGCCAGAGGTCCACACAGGAGGTAACAAATAGCTCAGCATTGCAAGAGAAATTAAGGGGTAGGCTAGTTAAGCCCGCCAGGTTCATTTCTCTCGACCAACCTCTCAAGGGCCAGCCGAGTGCCTGTAGTTCTGTGAATTGAACTTATGCTGTCTGCCTACTTCTTCAACTACACACACAGTATGTGACTAGTGTAAAAATAGGTAGTAGCCAAGTGAATTGGCAGATTCATGAGTATGTGTGAGGTGGTTTGCAGTGAGTAGGCCTGATAAGTAGGAATAAACTATTCTGATTTTTAAAGGCTGATCTCATTTTTCAACCATTTTTTCCTAAAACAACATTGCAGCAGTTTTTATACACATTAATGAAGGCATACAGACACACATACTGGATTAACATGCTGAATAAACCAGAAAATTAGCACTAATCTAGTGTGGAAGAAAATTTAATGAAAAATAGGGTTGTTTACATGATAATTTCAACTCACACAATTTACATTATGTTATGGTACACGAAAACATCAACCTGACCAGCTCTCAGCGAACTGTGGAAATATGGAGAGTTGTTAGCTAACATTAGCAAGGCGACTGCAGCTCCTTCAGAAGTATACTATCATATTTACATGTGGTGAATCCTTCAGATATGTTTCAACCTGTATATTGGTTTCTACTAAAGTGGCACTTGTGGCCAGGCATAACATTTGGATGTTAACAGGCATGTTATTTCAAAATGTCAAGTCTAATAAGATAATGTAATGTTAGGGAGCAACTTCAAGAGTAACTGCCAAGTAGCTAGCTAGTCAGCTAATAGACTGTGGTGAGCTGTGTGAATGATACTATTTCATAAGCAAATACCTTCATGTCTCTCTTGGTGTGCTGATAGAATTATTTGTTGTTTGTCATTTTTTAGTTGTATTACTTCTACATAGAATTAGATCTTGTGCCGTGATGAGTGTGATCTTGCTGTGGCTTAGCAAAACAGAATGTTACCAGCAGAAGCATTTGGGTTGTCCCTCGTTAATGCAAAATAACTTCTGCTGAGTAGCATGCATTGGCAGTCCATTTATGCCATCAAACAGTAAAATCCAATTTTTTCCTCAACAGAGAAGAGTTGGTTGTCCAGAACAAAGGCCTCAATAACTTTTCTTTTTATTGTTTTTGCTAAATCCTTGACCTTTCTCAAAAAATGTGAGTAAAGGACCTGGCTGAACATTGGCTTGCAATCCATAGCCAGGTTTGTATTTGCATCACTTTTAGATTAGATTAGTTCAGATTCTCATTACTGTGATACACCCATGTGTGACTTTAAATTAGCAATCACTAACACAAAAGACATTTGCCTTGTATACGTTGCAAAAAGCAACAAACTTGTCCCCTGGTACACTGAAATCGTGCTAAACAGCCAACATCTTTATAAGTTGTTTTCCTGCCATATTACTTGCATTGTAATTGCTTAGTCCATCAAACTGACTTCAAAGATCAGTTGCCATGATAAGCTGAATGTAAAATGAACAGCCGATTGCAATCATTCTAATTTGAAAATCTTCCAATTCCAATCAATTAGTACATCACTACTGATAACATAGTTCAATACATGCTATTAAGTCACCTGGCACCATAGCATTGTGTGACTGTAATATATAGTACAGTACCTGAATGCCTGGCCTTTGCTGGGGTTGTCAGGATACCAGTGCCCCCGATACTTCTCCTGTAGTGCCACAGTCAGCCTCTCCACAAAATGTTCCACTTTCTCCATTTCCAGCTTCTCTGCCTTTTTGATCAGCCGTTTAATAAAAAACACCACTGCCGCAATTTCCTTCTTCATGGTTCACTGTGCTTTGCCCCAGGTCACACAACTGCAGGTGTAAGAAGAAGGAATAAAAAAAAAAAAAAAAAAATCAAGAGTCAGTGCAACTACATTTTTCTGCAACTCAGTGCATTCAGTCAACTACATAAACAATAACAAAAAAATAATCAATCTAGATAATGAATCTTTTCTTGACTAATTTCTAGTTACTGTGCCTTTCTTTGGTCCTCTCTCATTCTAGGAAACTGATTTTGTTAATCTCCTAAACCCAGGGAAGTAAATTGCGGGGGGCTCCACATGTCCCAGCTCAAAAGAAGTTGAAGGTTAGACCTGTTGATCCACTTACCATTATTTAATTATAAACATTAGCCACCTAGCCTTTGGGCTTTTAAAGGTAGATAGATGCAATGGCATTCTTTTTTCAAATACAGCATAAATAAAATATATAAATTATCATTCAATCAGTGCATGGTAGGCGAAAAAAATACAATACAAAACATAACTCATAATAATGACTTGGTTTACTTAGAACAAACCATCAAGGACACAAGGACTCGTGTCAAAACTCTCTCCACCATGTGCCCCCGATGCCAGGCGCACGTCTGTACGAGTAAATCGTATACATGTATATATATATATTGAATGACCTTAAGGGGATATGGTTAATGAGCATACTTTGATAATTCACGATGAAACATTATTCATAAAACAAGTGGGGCTACTGACATCTTAGTATTGAGAGGAAACGCACTTTTACTCCCATACATTCAAAGTAAGAAAACTGTTTAAATTAAGATCTCTAAAGAGGGAATATGGATTCCGTATTATGGCAAGTACAAGTTAGTTAATACAAAAACTGGCTACAATACAAAGTTGGGTAACGTTGGTTATTCAAAATTTACTAACCCTGTACAGCAAACAGCTGACTTTTCTAGTATGCTATTAACAACCTAATAAGCCTAATAAAAATAACATTGGTTAGAGGGCATGACATTATAGATGAACACTGGGGACAAACAAACTGCAACGTTACAACTCACAACATTGACTGTTTAATCCTAACGGTACATCGTCCGGCGGGACTTTCCTCAGGAAAGGCGCCATGAGATACAATATGGATTCCCTACTTCGGCAGTGTCCAACGCGCTGACTGTAGATCAGCTTCAGCTTCGGCACAAACAAAGCCTGAGATATGGATTGCGGTCATCTTAACTGACTCTGGATCAGCGTGTTCTTCTGACATCTTTAAACTTCAATCGCACATTCATACTCTTTGTTTCGCTGGCTACAATTTTGACTTGTCACCGTTACCGAGAAAACACATTCCCTATTTTACATAGCAGTGTAACTAACCAGAGAGGCACTGAGATGTGCAAAACGAATTATCAAACTTAAAGAGTAAGGTATTCAGAATTAGCTAGAATGTCATCTGTTGCTAGCCACCCACCATTTACTATATCGGTTTGTGTTTAACATTAGAAAGCGTGTCGTGTTAAACCAAGGAGGTAACTACCCAGTTAAACGACTAGAACTGTTTGAAAGTGTAAAGAATTTTGTAGCAAGCAACTGATAAAACAAGACGTAACAACTGAAAGCACAGATAGCAAGTAGTTTTTTCAAAACGTTTACAGCTTTGACGATTCATATTCTTTCATTCATTCACTCATATTAATTCTTGTTTCCTTAAACCTCGCATTACAACAGTTGATATAGGCAAGCGATATTATCACGTTTTCATACTGTAATTCACTTACCGTATCCTTTTTCCTCCACCATGTGGACTGCCGCTGCCCAAGACAATTCTGGATCCTGTTTGTGTTCTCTTGGCTTACCCAGGCCAGATGGGCTGCGGAAATTTCTGACGTCATCGGAAATGCGCGGCAGTCCACAACTGTGTAGTCGTGGCGACTCGCGCCATGTAGTAGCATTGTCAGTTTTGGCTTTTTCAACCAAATCGGTTGATTTATCACAAATTTAACAGTGTTTAGTAATTGGTGCCAATTTAACATATCTCTTCTTTTGATTTATATAGTGCCTGATTTTGATGGATCGAATGTATTAATATCCATGTTTAAATGTACTTAATGGAACTTATGTCATAAAAAGACAGAAAAGCTTTTACTCAGTCCAAAATATCCCCTGCACTATTCCCATGCCTGTTGGTCCTCTCCCACATACAACTGTGCCATCTCTTTATAAGAAATGTTCATTCTTTGTAACATGAATATTTGTCGCCGACGTAATGTTGCATTGAGAAGAAAGGCCGGTCTGCATTTGATTAAAAAAATAATGCATGTATGTGAAAAGTGCAGTAAGCAGATTGATTTATTTTAATCATTGTGATTTTGGTTGGAGCAATAACCATGCACAGAGGTACCTCAGAACCATGTTTGAGACCCCTAGACAATGATTCATTGGATTAAAAGAAAAATGGTTTTAATTGACTCGATATGCAAATTCATGTAAACTTTATAAAAACAAACATAAGGTCTATTTGCACCACAACTCTAACAACAAATTATATTGAATGATTGGTGCAACATCTGTTTAAAAACCTAGATTTGAGTGCTATCTATGTCATGGGAAAATTTCTTCAGCAATCTAGATTAACACCATTCTAGCCATGTAAAAAGAATAGAGCCCTTTGAAACAGATATGCAAGCTTGACCCAGTTTGAGCCAAAATAGGTGATTAGTTTGTCACGAAGCAATTTGATAGTTTGATCCTTTTTGCTTTTTCAAAAATCAACAGTTTTGCATGAGCCTTTCAATTTTGGCCATTAAACATCATTTCCTTTTCAATTTTTTTGACAGACTTGTTGGGATTGTAAAGCCATCCATTGCATTTGGCAACTGTTCAGTCAATGAGAACAGAATCAGTAAAAGATTCTGAATCATAATCACAATCATACTATGAATGGCTGAGGTTAGGATTCGGAATGGGGAAAAAAGACTTCAGATGGACTATTTGGGAAAGATATCTGTCGCTCTCTGCTCACCTAATCACTTAATCACCATACATACAAGCTTTCTTGGAAACCCTTGGTGTTAGTATTTTAGGACTTGGCACATTGACAGTTTTTACTTTAGTATACACCTTCAACCACTGAACATATTTCCTGGCTTTAGTTCCTCTGTTTCAATCATTTATTTCATATTTAAATCCCATAAAGTATGCAGATTTGAGCAAAGAACTTACTTGTTGGCGATTGTGGCAATAACTGTAATTCATAACTGTAAATTGAAAACTACACAATGGGTGTCAAGTCCAGCAAATTGTAGCATTTCATCAGAGAAATTCAAATTTCTAACAATTTCTTCTTGCACCACGTGATACATACTTGATGGGAAATAATCTGAATGCAATATGTAAAAGTGCTCTTTTCATATTTGGATACTCAATACAAAAGCCTTCAAAGAGTTAAGGCCAAATTATTCAGTTATCGGATGAAATTCTTCAGCTATCAGATGAAAAGTAACTTTGCAACTGTTATGTTATTATCAACATAACACAAATTAAAATTGTATGTCAGGGTCTTGAAATTGGTATAAAATACCATGTAGTATCAGGGTGTTATGGCTTGAGTATCTCAGAAATATTATGTTTAGCCTATAGATCCAGAAGATGAAAGGCAAGCTCTTTAAAAAGCAACAAAGCCTACAGTGATAAGAATACTCCCTAGAAATATATTTGTGCAGTGCAGTTGCTAACAATGAGTTACCAGTAAAAAAGGTGAGGTTCTTGGTGCAACAGTAAAATTTGTTAAATAGGTTGGACCATTTGTAACTGTCACTTACTTCCAGCACTTGAAGTAAGACACAAACTTAATCTGTCATTCCCCTCTAGATGGCATGCTTTGTCCTTCCATTCAACACTACCCTGATAACAGATGGATTGAATCGCACAGGAAATTATGAAAATAGTTTTATTTCTTAGGAAAAAATACAAATTGTCACTGCATACACAATCCACACAGGCAGTAAGCTGCACAAAACACAGATTATTGCATGTGTAATGGAAGTTACACATACTGGCCTCATCTAGGCCTCTGAAATAATTATGTATCAAACTTTAAGAAAGGAAAAAAAAAGCAAAAACAGACACGTACAAGGTTTTTTGTCCAGTTGTGAATGAGAAGAAACCTGTGACACATACACATTTGCTGTAAGGCAGAGACACACCTGCTCAAGCAAGCAGTCAAAAGAATAAATCTATGTATAAAGTCCTCTGTATCTGGACCATTTTGTACAGCATCGCACCAGAAATCAATCACATCACGCATGCAAACAATAACATCACGTATGTTTTTGTTATCCAAATCAAAAACCTTTCCTTACACCCCAAGGGGGTTAAATACAATTTCTCTTATGAAGAGAGAGTAACATTGGGGGGGTATTTGTTTACTAAGTTTTTTGTTTTTATATAGAGATCTTTTGAAACCTTGATGAAAAAAATAAAATATGCGAACGAACCCAATGAGGAAAGATTCAGTATTTGCCATTCTGAGAAGTAGCCATGTATATAACAAAATTTGTAACTTTAACAACCAGCAGAGGGCAACTGAATCTCACTTTCCCCCATCCCCAAGAGCATGATGGGATACCAAACAATGAACAACATGAAGGCAAAAATAGGCCTCTCTGAAATTCTAAGCTGGTCTAGTTCCAGTGAACAGACTAAATAAAAAGACATATAGATATTAACATAAAATGCAATAACACCATTAACATACTGAAATCACAAAACAAAAAGCTTAAATAGTCTGAAATGTGATGGAAAAATCTACTCAGAACATTAAGGTGAAATACAAAAGGATAATGAAACTTTTGGATGATGAAACAAAATACATTGTAAAAACAGCCCAACATGGTTATGTCTTGCAGTAACTCTTGTAATACTTAATGGTACCATCAGTTTGTTGTGCATTTTTACATTATTAAACAATGACTGCACATTTGCAGATATTTAAGAAATGGAGCAAATCTTTATGCAAAAAGTGAAATACTGTCACTAATATCAGACCTGATAAAAACTGGGATATTTTACAAGTCCAGATTGTCAAAATGTTATTCCCCTGCACCTGTAACCTTTATGTGCAATCCTGAAAACACAGGCAGTTTAAACCATTGATATATCAATTCAAATTTTTGAACCAAAGATGAACTCTTATTGTGCACAGCATGTATGGCAAAACTTAAAAATAATTTCCTTGCAAGAACATGGGATGAAACAATTTAAATACATGAACTCAGAAATACAATTCAAAACATTCTAAATATGTCATATCCCCACAAACATGATGGTCACATTTCTCAGCAGTTTAAAATATAATTTAAAAAAAAAAAACAAAACTTTAAAAACCACTCATTACTACAATACACATCCAGGTGTAATCTTTCCACTTAACTCATCAGCAAACTGCACTACAGTATATTGTCCTTCCACATGAATTAACCCTCAAAGCACTAAAATCATAAACTTGTTCCACAGCCATAAATAGGAAACTTTCCCTTCAGTAAACACCATAAACAGTGTTTATGGTACTTGCGAACCAAAGCTCTGTAAAACTGCTTACACATGGATTTCAGCCTCTGAAGGGGAGTGAAAGAGCACTGTGCAATATTACACCTCTCCCTCAGTTCTAATTAAGAAGTTCCACTGCACTGATTAAACCACTCAACTCTGAAGCAGTTCCCACAGCAACAAAAGAACCAGCCACCTAACCTCAAGATAATAAGGCAACTGTGCACACACCAGCATCCCAGAATGCACTGCAAGCCCATTCCATAAGGATACTCAACAGTACTCCATCAGGACTGCCTCGGTGTGAACATTTTTTGACATTGTTAGAAAACCAGTACAGAGGCTCCACAGCTCAGTTTAACAGACACCAGAAGGTCTCAGCTGCTGCACTTGATTTGTACTGCTATTAAAAGAAAAATAAATAGTGAAAAAACAAGGGTAAAAACTACAAATGAAAAAATGAATACAGTTCAAACAACAATTACAAAGCAAAATAACACGTAAACCAATGCAATCTTCTGCATCTTTTAGATCGCATAGATAGTTAAAATGTCTTGTGTTTTTGGTGTCGACTTAAGAGTGGAATTTATTTAAAACACATTAAAGTTTCGACACATCTTGAGACAATGCTGCAGCAATGAGTGTCGTACTTCTGCATAGAAGAAAGGTGCGCCCATAGGAAGGCCCCTGAAAAAAAACAGTTAACACTGCTCATGTCCCACTTTAAGTCCAGTCTTACTGTCCATCGAGCTAAACAACCAGTTTCCTCTCTGTTTCGGCCCAGAGCAACAAGTGCCTTATGGTCTTGCTTCTCAAATCCCTGGCAAGTCCCAGGCAATATCCGTTCCCCACTTCTATTTGTGTGTGCAAACAAGAGCAACTCTTTTCCCCACATGGTCTGAAGTCTCTATTTCATTGAGAAAAACGGGTGCATAAAAGCTGGGTTGGGGTGGTGATCCGAGTGACCCTGGGCAGTGTGTCAGCAGCCTGAGGAGGGGAACAGGGTATTTAGAAGCGCAGGGTGTGGAGGAGGGTGTGGGCACACCACAGGGTAAGATGGGACAAGATACTGATAAAGGTTTTGTTTTTTTTTTTGGTCAGATTAAGGTCTGTTGATTCCCGCCTTCCTATCACTCAATCGGTGCATTGTTAGTTTTGACCCCTGCCCTGCCGATCTGCAGCCAGGGGAGCTTTGCGCAGTTCTTGAAGAGCTGTTCAATGGCAATGTGGCGGACATGGAGTTCGGAGGTAAGGGAGTCCTTCTCTTGGACAGCGGTCGTCAATTCCTCAAAGACCTCTGTGGAATGATGTGGACAGAATGCCAAGTCAGTGATGCCACATCAGACAGAGCTTCAGGTCAGTGACACATTTGTACACACATACTGGATGGCATTCAATGGCAATAACATTGAATCTGCCAGGGAACAACAGACAATAACCAATCAATTATGTGCATGGACAAACAATCCATTGAGAATTGATAAACAATTTTTGTCTCTGAGGAACAAGTGCACACTATCAATTGCTGACAGATATCAGGTCGCACACACATGCAACAATAGTTTGTTTTTCTTTTACAGCAAGAAAGAAACTTGTCCATGCCACCTTTTTAGCCGGTCACTGACTACGGTGATTTATTGTACATGCATGTTGAAACTTCTGTATTACAAATTACAAAACCCTGACTCAACCTGTCATGTCTCATTACAATTTATCACAAAAGCCAAATCCCTCACTCATCATTGTAGTTTCTACCAGCTTGAAGGCTCCTTGTCTCTTTATAGACAACACTGGTATGTTTTTACCTAGAAGGCCATACTGGGTAAACTCCCACTTTATCTCTGTGGGTTTGTAAATGTCAATTCAATGTGCTTAACAGGTATAGTCAAGAACAGAATAGATACAGAACAGAACAGACACATAATAGAACAGATTTATAGAATTTATGCCAAAATATCCATCCTAGTTAAATTAAAGTTAAATAAATAACTTTATTATTTATTTACCACCCTTGAAAAGATGCACAGCATTTTTACAATTGAGTGTCCCAACTTCTTTGTAGACCTTTGTGACAAACTTCCAATGGCACAGTTTTAGAAGAAATAATTACGAGGGTAATTTTCTATGAAAAAAGGCTGTTTTGATGAACAAAATAAAGCAAAAATGAAGAAAACTGGTTAATATTTGGCAGATATTGAAGATTTTATGCTAAAAACCGGGTAATTGAGTGTTACAAGGTGTCATATTGAAAATGACTAAAACTCTGTCTTTAGACAAACAAATTTAGTTGTTTTTAAAGTGCATTTTTCTACTTCTGAATATGATTTTAAGCATACCATTTGTTTGGCTTCAGCTTTGAAGTAGTATTACAGTGTTATTCAGGTTTCACAGCAGCTTTTTTAAAAACATCTCATTGTTACGGATTTTCTATATAGCACTTGCAGAGTTTTTAATTCAGCCAGTATTCAAGCAGTTCTGAAAACTCTATTTTTTATGTATTACTGAGTTTCATATAAATGCATTTAGTTGAAATCACTTGCATATAAAGATATATGGGCCATTATATACTCAAATGTAGTGTTCGTACCTCTTAAATAGAATTAAGTATTTCTCACCTGATTTGAGGTTGACATACCATTGTGTATGTCACCAGTAAATGATAAGGAACTGCTAATTGGACACTAAACTATTAATTAGCTAACAATATTAGAAAATGTAGCATCATAGTTTAGGCTACCTGTGGTAGCCTGAAAGGACTGCTTAACGTAATTTAGGTAAGCATAACATAGATATAATTATATCTCATACTGGACTTTTGTAATTAATTTATATATGGCACTTGATTTTAAGACGCACTCAGAAAAAAAGAATGTTTATTGTTGGTGCAAACTGTTTTTGTTATCCTTAAGGAAATCATCTAAATAGTTGTAAGTGATTTCAGATTGAATCTCCCAGTTCAAGGAGACCTGAAATAAAGCCTTTATGAGATGTTCATAAATGTTCAGATTATTTATTTGTTAGCAAAAGGTTTTGGGATGCCAAATTCCAAGGAAAGTAAGAGGGATGAGTCAAGAGTTGTTTTCATCTGGGTATATAAACTCTTATTGGATGTTATGGGAAACAAAGCATAGAACTCCTGTCTACAGTCAAATGTGTAGTGTCCATACCCCATATGAAGGTCATTGAAAATGATTTTTTTTTTTTTTTTTTTATGGATGCTGAGCAGTTTGTGCAGATAAATTTCAGAACAAGAAACAATCAAAGGGCAACATGAATATTGCAATCATTTAACAAATAATGAAACCTGATTTTTACTCCTTGGTGACCCACAGATGGAACACTTAATTGTAAAAAAATGATTCACAGCATACAGTAAATACAGGCAGGAGGAAAATTCAAATTCACCAGTACACATTACACATTGTATCATCCTACAATACTGGAAATGAACAGTTACTTGCTTTTCTCAAACATGTTATCTCTGCATCTACCCCCCATCATGCAATGCTCTGCCCTTAACCCCAACATGAAGAGTCTCTTACTTTGAATCTGCAGAAGCAGCTGTCCTTTCAACTGGTGAAGCTCTTCCGTGTTCATTCTAGCCACTATAATTAAAGACAAAAGAAGCAAAGGAGATGGGTTACACTTTAGAGTTAAACCTGGACACTGGATACACTACCAAAGCTGATGCTTATGGCTTGTGTGTGACATTTGTTGAGTAGTAAAGACACCTACTCAAAATGTATCTCTTGTCCTCCTCTATACATTTTTTTTTCCTTTTAGCAAGGCACAGCTGCTGGCAATTGCCAGTAAATGGCTGACCGTTTTCTGGGAACGATTCTTTTTCAACAAAAGTTTTTTCAGGGTGCACACTCTTTTGTTCTCTGCACACCAGCCTTGACGCTAAGCTCCACCTTAAGGCATTTTTTTCAGTGAGGTAAGGCTGAAAGCTTCTCTTACGTGAAAAGGGCTAGATGCAGGTGGGAGGGGGCAGGAGGATGCGAGCAATCACTTTAAGTACTGGGTCCATGCATCACGACTTTGTCCATTTTTTTCCATACAGTGGACTGAAGAATACAAAGCTTAAAAATGTTTGTTCAAGGAACAGAAGTATCACACACAGGGGAGAGGTCAGGAGATGCACTCCAGACTGTCTTGCCTGCATCAGGTGTATTAGTTATCAGAGAAAAGCCAGTGTGGGTGCAGGGTTTTTTTCTTGCCCAGCAGTAAAACTCCCGATTCAATCAATCAATGTCTTGACAGAGGACCACATTAAGTTTATTCATACGTTGCAGTGCTGGGCTGAAACAAAAGCCTGTCCCTAATCCAGCCATTCTCAGACAAGATTTGATACCCCAGGTTCCTACTCTGTATTGTGTATATATTGACTGAATTATATGCATGACATGGTTGCTGTTTAATGGTTGCATTAGCGTTCATTTATTCAGCTGAAGTGATTTTTAAACACCCTGCAATAATGCTACCTGTTATTGTCCATCTGTTTCATTAATTCTGTGTAGCTGTGCTGCTTTGCATGCCCTGATGTGAGGTAGCATATAAAACTGCTGCTATAAGTGCATTGTATATACTGCCATGTTTGATGAATGATTCATCCTACTTGCTAGATGAGAGTAACTACATCGACTTGAGTAATACATTGTGTGCCTGCATGCGTATGTGCTTGTGTGTGATCAGTCTTAACCTTTAGAAATACCCTTGAGTTACATAACACATCAGGATCTAGATGTCTGCCCAAAAATCATGAAATTATGAAGAAATTTATTTGAAATGTCAGATTACACAAATGACTGGCCAAATTAATTAATTAAAAGTAGAAGTTGGCAAGAAATACAGAAACAGGAATACCCCTAGCTGGGTAAGAAGAGCAAGACTTGTGATTGCATTGAGACAGAAAGAGAAGACAGAAGGGTGTAGACTCACACCCCATTGTGATTGCATGGAAACAGACAGACAGGCAAACAGATGGGATGGATGGACAGATATGGAAAGGGGTTAAAGGTGGTGTACTCACACTCCTCTCTGCTGTGGCCCTGGTGTCTGTGCTGTCTGAGGCCAGAAGCGCTGACACCCTGCTGCTGAGAGCGATGGATGCTCCTCTTCCCCCCCGCCCACAGGCCACACCCTCCACCCCCCAGGACACCATCCAGCCCCAGCTCCTCCTCTGAGTGGCACTCTAGCATGCCCTTGCTGCAGTCTGGCAACCCTGCACCAGCCCCCTCCGCCCACCGGGGTGAGTAGCGAGGCACATGGGAGTCTGAGTCCGACTGGGGCACCAATTTGCGGTCCCCTTGCTGGCTGTAGCACAAGAGCTGGTGCTTTCCTGCTCTGTGCCCCGATTCAGATGCTACTCCCTCCCTGTTTTGGGCGTACTGCACGATGCGGCTGATCTTTTGGCTCAGAGCATTCTTCATGCCCTCGTAGGTGCTCCGGGAGGCTTTGGCGCGTGACAGCTTCTGGTTGGCGATTAGGTGGTATTTCTCAAAGCAATCCCGGTGACCCCGAAGTGATTTTGAATGCAGAAGGGTGGAAGTGGACACCCCTATATCAAAGGAAGGTGAGAAAGGGAAAATATTAAATTCTAAGTATTCCTCCACAACTTGCGGACTGCAAACAATCTTGTGTGAATATATACACGTCTGAACCCAAAAAACTCACCATACCAAAAATTCAGCTGAGCAAATCAGGCAGAGGAGTGTTTTGATGACCAGATGTAAAGCAGGTAAGTGTGAGGAGAATTAGCTACAAAACTGTACGATGCAGACAGTGGACCCCTGCAGATTTGTGGGTCAGATGACTCAAATACACTGGACCACTCACCATACATACATACACTTGGGTCCATTTGCACTGCTACAGAATCTGACGACCGATTTCACTCCACCATATTCTTGTGCCCCCATTTTAACAAATATCCACCTACTGTACACCTGTATTGCATTTTTTTTTTTGTTTTCTAGTTACTTTTTCTAGTTTGTTTTCTTGTTTTTCTTCTTATTCAGTGTTAAAGACTGTTTTATCATTAAATTATGGGGGAACTATACCATCTCTCAAGACACCTAGCAGAGCAAAAGAATGATAATATTGTTACTGAATGGATCCCTAATATGAATTTCAGTGAATATTACACAATGACTTATATTGTTCACTGGTTTTAATGTAAAACAATATTTTCCTGCTGACGCCTATTAACAGAAAATGTTTACAGCACCAACAGAACAAAAACTGAAACAAAAAGGGTCAAATGTTTGTTTTCTAGAGCAAGCACATAGATTGTTAGAAGCTGAAGAAGTCTGTTGAGCAACAGCAGGTAGGAAGTTGCTCAATAAATTCACATGGCATATGCTGGCTAAATTGTGATAGGAGATCCTAGTCATTTCCTTGGAAAGAAGGAACTATACCTGTTACTATTTTCAGCATAATTTTAACACACCCTTTGATAGTATCATTGAGAACAAAAAACAAAAACAAATTTAAAGGTGAACCGAATCAAGACGACCTGGAATAATTAGACTGGTTTTTGTAGCGTGCTTTTAGGGTTTCAGATGGCTTTCATTTCTTTGACAAATCTTTCAAAGAGAAGGAATGAATGAAAGTACAATCTTTTTCAGCAATGAGTGGAATGGAGGTGAGTATATAAGAATCTAAAATGGAGAGATTAGCAGCCATTATGCATTTCATCACCTGTAACAAAAACATCTCAACAAAAAGTAATCACTGATTAACAAGGACTGCTTAGCTTCACAAAAGTGCAGGGGGCAAATAAAATCCTAGGAAAGCAAAAGTAATATGTTAAAAAACCTACAGACTGTATGATGATGCTGCCAGCCATACTAGACTCCCTGAAGCAACATGAAACCTGATTCACTGAGGAGTCAATACTGTAACCTTACTGCCAATGTGGAAGGAAGAGAAGCCTTAAAGCTTCTCAAAACACAGGAAGTACAGCATGATGGTGGAACTTCCTCAAACATCTAACTCAACCAACTGTAAACATAAAATGCAGGACAGCTATAAAGGCAAGCGCCTGCAACCTTTACATCATATAAAAAATAGACCTGCTTCCTACTAATGTTGTCAAGACTAAACAACAGGAAGACACTCTTGTTCTTATATAAAGCAGTTTGACAGACAAAGACAGTGACGCAGAAGGCCCACAGAGACCTGGGAGCAAACTTGGCACATGCTGACGGTGTTTTCCCCAGAACACTACATGGAAATCACTTCTACAAAAGGCAGGAGCGGTGACCTTGCCATTAACAGCTGTTTTCCCCATCACAACCTACTGACGTCTTTAGACACCACAGTCGACTCTTACAGACCATCTGCTAGAGCCCAGCCAGTGGTCTTGAAGCACTGCTTTACTACTGGCAGTAACACGACAGCAACCATTTTGTTTCAGTTCATTTTCATATACATTAAAGTCACACCCTTTGTTTTTCCCCGCTCAAACTAATTTAACACATTCTGGTGACTGAACAACCATAGCACTCTGTAACCTTTGACTAAGGACCATGATGAAATTTATCCAAACATTTCCAGTTTTATGTCTACTTAAAATAATTCAGCAAATGTTGGAGATTACCACTGTGCTTCTGGGTGAACCCAGGATTCCTGCTCGTAATTCCTGTAAATTAGCTCTCTTGTGTTAGCTGGAATTAGGCCATGGTCTCACAGGGAGCATCTAGAGCCACTATTCTTAGCTTGGTTCTGTCACCAAGCCTGGCGAGTAAGTCAAAGAGGGAGGACATGGCCCTGTGCTGGTGAAGATTAGCTCTATAATGTCCGTGAGTGAACAGCTTGTTTAAAAAGTGGCTTGCGCAATACTAGAGCTGGCCCTGACATATATTCCAAGGGGGACCCAAAACACTTTGTACAGCTGCACCAGTCCTCATTATGGAGCCACAAGCCATCAGTTAAGGACATTTTGCATGCTGATTGGAGATCTAGGATAACATACCTCAGTAATGGCACCACCATATTGATGTTTCTTTGTACGTTTCCCCATCATGTTGCTGTCAGCGCTACTCACGCAATATCTCTGGCACAGGCCTTTCATTCATAGACGACATCATGAATATAGCTGCACCCAACTATGTTTTATGAAACATAGTTGCTAGTTAGCTAGCCACAGCTCAGTAGTTACTCTGTGTGGCTGTTTATTGGTTATATGGCATATCCCAAAAGCCTCTGGGTGATTTAGACGTGTCACCATGAATGAGATGCTTCAGGCAGCGGGTGTCCACTCTGCCCTTTTGTAAGCAATTGGGCAGTGTTCTTCATGTAACAGAATGATGTTGGCTGACACCATAATTAATAAATGTGAGAAGACGCCTTGCTCCCAAAGGACTAACCTAGTCTCCTACTCAATCGGCATTACAATATATGAATTATATTCAGTTCAGAGGATTTCATCAAGTCATATCTCACTTCTTTTGAAAAAGATCCAAACTTCCTGAAATCATCCAGTTCCCCTCTGAATGACCCGTTCTGATTCCTTGGTCTCCAGCCAGTGCCACAACTTTAAAGCTGTGTTATGCTGCCGGGGATGACATAAGCGGATCAGGCTGAACTCTGGTAAAGACAGTCCCTCCACCAAATGGCCAGTGAGTCAAACACAGCCTTGGCCCGCTGTGCATCACAATGGCATAGGCTCATCTGCCAACTTAAAATAACCAGGCATTTTTGGGGCCATTTCACTGGATAAGCTGCTTAAGGTTTTGTCATATTCATTCTCCCATATATATGTGCGAGCACACATACTGCACCTTCCTATCTCTAGGTCAGAATTGAGGTGATAGCTTTCATATGATCTTGGCAAAAGAGACCAGTAAACTCAACGGCAAATGCATCTGCTTGTGTGCAGGTCTTTGAACATTTTCTTGGTCTTCAGGGAACGTGGGGAGTACTCTACATGTTCATGTGCATTGTGGCATTTTTATTGTGGGGGTGCAAGAACAGGAGCAAGATATTAAAGTAACACCCTGCTAGAAAGCAAAACACTACTGTCATCCCCAGGTACCATGCCATCACTCAGAATAAGCCCAGTCAGAGGAAACATAAAGATGGCCTTCATTCAGTCTAATCCTGATCTCTATTTATAGATCATAGAGAAGCTTACTCAATAGGGCCAGTGGTGGCTGTCATGGTAACCTTAATCTCACCATATGTAATCTAAGCTGTTTGTCTTTTCCTCATTTGCCCAATCTGGCTCCGTTTGGTCTCCTTCGATCAACCAACTTCTCAGTCAACACGGTAGCAGAGATACTTGTCTTGTAAACACACAGGAACGGACACTGAACTTAATGATCCCATTACAAATGAAGAAGAACAATGTGAAGCCGGAGTTGAGATCTGCAGACCTAGCTGTGTTTATGTTCTTACTGTGTTCGTTGTGCTCATGAGATGGGAACATTTGATAACAAATACAACAAGATCATAGCAGAACTGGGTGGGTGGGGGAAGGGGGGCAGAGGGGTCACATTCTGGGAAGTAAGACGTGCCCAAACATGGCCGCCACTACTATAATCGACATCCATAATCAATAACTGCCATGGCACTTGCACAGAGGTCATCGCCCTCATGTGGGGATGTCTGCTGTGTCTGTGTCAGCTCATGCTGCAAACATGTTCCTCTAGCATGTCATGGGTTGTATCTGATGTCGTAATCATTTTATTTCATTACAGTCCAAACTGCTAAGATGCTGTGTTGTTTTTGACTGATCTAACACCCCAAAGTGCATTCCAATCTCTGCATAGCTAACAACCTAACATAGCAAATATCAGCATTTCTTTTCTCCCCAAATACTGATGGCTGAAACGATTGCCCCTGTGCAATGGCATTTCAGTGAGGCAGGAGAGGGCAATAATCACTGCTCTATGCACCTCAGGGTGAAGAGTTCACAAACAATGCATATAAACACACCAACAATGCACACATGGGCCCCGCAACACAGAAGCCTGAATAGACCATGTTGATTTTCTGGTGTGTGCTACAAATCTGGCCCACACCACCATTCCCCCGCTCATCCCCTCCCCCGCTGGCTTTCACTCGTGGATCATCAAGTCAGCAGAAATTCCATCAACGTTACATAATGGGAATATTGCCATTCCAGGAGCAGCTGACCGCTTTCTAGCACCGGTGAGTCTGATCAAATTACATCCCAATCAGAAAATAAGCAGGAGCTGCCTTCCAGGTCTCCACATTGACCTTTGCAGTGGGTGTTTTTCCTTTTCTTAATAAGACAATTCATCTTTCCCACAACAGCTAAAGCAAATTCCAGGCAATCATGTGCGTGAGAGAAAACACTCAGCACCTAAATGATCCAATGCATTCATTTGCCAGTTAATTTCATGGCACAACCCACAGGTAGTTGTTAATCTCTCCTCCAATGACTGGAAAAACATGTATGTGCCCTCTATAATTCCCTAATGTTTTTCTTCAGACGTTCACGTTCTGTTGGGTTTTCCACTCCTGGGGCTGAATCCGGACAGTCACGTTCCACCCACAGCAGGGCCACGGGTGGTGTAAAGCATTGTGGGAGCTGGGGCTCACGCGCCACACGTGGCCTTGAACTCAGTCTCAAAACACCCACATCTCACCCAGCCAGTGACTCTCCTGACCTCAGGAAACAATCTGTCAACTGTGGACACAGCACTAAAGCTCCATGAAATACATGTGCAGACACAGTGAGAGAGCCAGGCTCTTCTTAAATCAATGTTCAATCACTTCATCAAATGAATTTGGGGGTTTTTGTAAAAATCTATTTTATAAAATGATAGATATTATTAAACAAAACAACAGAAGTTATGTAGACGGAAAGACATTCTGAGGTGAAAGGAAAACTGTTTTCCAACTCCAACTCTTCTTGCAATTTGGAATTCACAGGCGGTACTCACCGCTGTAACTGCCTTGTCTGTGCTCTCCTACAAACTAGTCAGGAGGCTTATGCTTCTTATTCAACTGCTGTCCCTGCATTCGAGCAAGACCCTTCATGCACTGCTTTGTGATGGCTGACTGTGGATATTAATGAAAAGTTGGGCCTGCTGGTGAGTGATTACACACAGACACCGTTGTCAACTAATCCCTGGGCAAAGCCAAGGCCAATCATGTGTCATCCCACAGGACATTCAGTGCCAGTCAGCACTACCAGAGTGGGGATTCAGTGCCAGCCAATGGAGTTCATAGGAAGGCTTTTTAGCATTTAAAATACAAGACTGTAACAAGTTCGAGGAATACCACAAGTTTTAAGACATAATGCTAATATCCCTGGATTCATATGTCTAGATTTTCATTGTACAGCAGTCGGAAAAAGAAGAGTCCCGTCACATGCAAAAGCAGAGAGAAAGTCAACCAGCTACAAGTACAAGCACTTTCACAACCTTCAATTTTCCTATTCCACAATTAAGTGATTGCAACATTTTCATTGACCTGTGGGACACATGCCACTTGTCAAGAGATTAATCACAGTAAAAACCAGATTCCTCATGTCAGTCATACCAAGGTTCTCTGAAAAGTGGTTTGCACCACACTGTGAAAGTATAAAGGTCAATTGATTTGGCTACCTTCATGAAAAAACTTCAAATTGAAATTGAGTTTTTAATTGCAAAGCCCATATTTTAATATACAATTTTGTTTTCATGTACGACATGTATAATGCAACAGATTTGCTGATACGGGTACTGTATACTGAGGTAACCTATGAGTAATTCCATTACCAGGGTTCAAGCGACAATATTCATCCAACAAAATACAGACTAACTAATCCAGGGGAGAATGAATGTATGCCCAGAGCAGAGAGATGTCTAAGCAAACCTTTTCTGGCCATGTCATCAGTCCTGCCACAGAGAAATTTTGTGGGGAATCGTATTTCAGGCTTGCCTCAGTAAATGTATGCAAGTACAAACATGGTAAGCAGGAAAGAAAAGCTGTGCCCTATGACTTCTCAGCAACATATGGCACAGCTGACACAAAAATGTAGTGCTGCCTTCACATAACTATAGCACACCACTCTCCAGGTCTGTGGTTTGCTGGCTCTCAGCCTTGCACCACCATCTCAACAATGCAGCTGGTGCAGGAAATCAACGACTACTGAAACACCCATTTTCATGGCAGTGACGTAAAAATAGCCACTGTTCTTGCAACAACTGACAATTACAGCAACCAAAACTGCCTCGTCTTAAGCACGTCCTTTTCTGTAGAGCCAGAGGAGGGGAGAAGAAAAGAAAAAACACACACACACACACACACACACACACACACACACACACACACACACACACACACACACACACACACACACACACACACAAAACATGCCCGCTGAACCGTGGGCAGCGCTTCCTGTGGTCTCAAGCGCACAGCACTCTCATTACGTTGCCATGCAGTTACAGCTGAAAACCGTTGCCTTGTTTCAAACCTTTGGATGGTCAATAATTCAATTACTTCACCACAGCAAGAAGAAAAGCCAGGCAAATCACCACCCCTTTTCAGCGCAAGCAACTGCCAGACCTGTGACGGCTGTGGAGAAGTTCACTTTGTGGCTGGCCCTGCCATGTGGCTGGCCTGCGGTAATCAAGCAAGCCTGAACAAACGGACTACTTCTGTGAACCACCCAGCTGTGGGGGCGCACTGAGGGGAAATGAAGGCCTGAGGCCTTCTCCTGACTGTAACAATGAGCACTATGGTATTCATTCAGGCAGACTCCGACTGCCGACATGAGTCATCTTCGTGTTCAGGCACGCAGCGCGCCAGACCATGGCTCTAGGCCATCGAAGACAGAGAAAACTGCATTCGGTTTCTCTGGGCTCTTCTGAAATATTCAGATATTCAGTACCCGCTCAGCTTGATGTGCTATACAATGAATATTCAGCGGCAAAGGTCCAATGCAGTTTGTAAGTCACTACCCTGAGCAAGGGCACTCTTTCTATACAACTTCCAGAAAAAACTGATGGGACAAAGTCATTTTTGTCAAAAGAGGAGGGATCTGTAAAGCAAAGGGGTTGTTAGTTAAATGACGTTAGTACATTCACAGTTAGTACAACTTTACAAAGCGAACTACTGCATATTTCTCAGGTCCATCAAGAGAATAAGTGGGAGTAGACAAAAAAAAGTTAAAGGTAAATTCCAAACTGACATTAAGAAATATTATTTTACACAATGTTGTCATGTTTTAGAACAGCTTGCCAGACAAGCAGTGGAGGCAGAAACCCTTGGGTTCAATTCCAAGCTTGATGCTGTGCTAAATGATGAGTCTGGTTGGGCTGAATGGCCTGTCCTCATCATTTTGTATTCTTCCATTGTTAAACATCCATCTCCCCAATCCTGTACACGCAATGGCGCAGAAAGTGATGTGTGGCATGAAATTGGAAATGGCAGGAAGACCCAGAGCAGGGCCACGAGACACAGCAGACAGCACAGAGGAGACGGCCTGTTACGTCCACCACAGTTACCGCAATGCCAGCTTCACACAGCTACCCAATTACATAACTCTCCTCTTCGCTTAGCTGCCATTGGCATAGGCAGACAGGACAGAGATCAGAGAGAGGAGGTTGGAAAAGCAGCCCTAATGCCATGTTTACACAAGCTTGGCTTCACACACACCTCAGGGTGGTTGTGGTTTCCCTTAACGTTTACACTGCATCCGGCAGTTACAGAAGACTCAATGACCTTGCCCACAAATGAAGACTACAGAAACAAAACAGAAAAACTTAACATTTTGCTTTTCTAAATACTTTATATGAGAAAAGTTAGCTGCAAAAAAAGGTGAACCAAATACACTGAGTAACTGCTGTTCTTATAGGGTCATCTTGTAACACATATTTTTCAGAATGCAAAGATCCCCTCAGCTGTTCAGTGGATTTCCACAACCCATAAACCTTCCTATAGATATATTGCTTGATTTGCAGAAAACCCAATCTACACTACAGATATCTACAGAAAACCCAATCGACCCTATCTTGTACGAAAACTGTAGTAGCAGAGTCCTTCAAATAGCATACTTAAACCCAAATTAAGCTTTTATCTACAAACCACAATGGTGAACTACAATTTTATCAAAACTGAAATAATAACAATGAACGTAAATGGCATCCAAATCAGTTTGTCTTCAGTTCCAAAGTTATCTTTTACACAAAACAACTGTAAAAAAGAAAAAAAAAAAAAAAAAGTATATGCACAAAAAATGCAAGCTCAGTGTTTTCTTAAAGATGACATGCAGGGGCAGAATGTGGTAGAGCTGGCCTCTGGTGTTGCTGGAGAGTAGGTATAAAGTATACCTGTGGAAAAATTCTACAAAAATACAAACAACTTACTTACTACAGTTCTGACACAACAAAAGGCAGAACACACCTGAAAGTGACAGAACCAAAGAAAAACCACAAGACATGATCTAACATCTTCCACTTTTCACAGCCAAGATCTTTGTCCTACTTGCACTCATAACATGCATCCACCCAACTTCCCTCACCACAGTACAACACCCATTACATTTTTGAATTCAGATTCATTTTAACATAAAATAAACAAGAGTGTTATACACTCACTTAAAGGAACACAGTCTACTAGTGAGACAAAGGTGAACAAAACATTAGTTTAATCCCAGAAGAACTGCTGCTTTCCTTCAAACAGACCAACATTAGTTAAAGGCAGAAAAACTTGCTCTTCAAACACAATTTGTTTGAGTACCGTGTCAAGACAGAGGAGATGGCTCCTGTTCTGGTGACAAGGCAAGAGGGTTTGGAGTTCCATAACCAGGGAATCCTCAAGTCACTGCAGATAGATACATTGTGACCAACAGATACAAGTCATGAAAGGCCTGCTCAGACAGTGAGACAAGGCTGCTCCTCTTACATAGTAGATGTCTGTCCTCTTTGCTCACCGCTCCATAACCTTAGCTCATTAAAATGGAGGGATGAGTTAACTCAGCTGAACAGACTTTGGTACACCAGCCATACATGTATTACAATTGAAACTTTTCATACTCTAAATGCTAACAATTTAACCAATCGGAATCTATACCTCAATCGGTGTGATGATAGCAAACCAGCCTCTTCCTGCACTTTTAATTAAGAGCAAACAGAGGCAAAGCAGTCCATCCTGCATTTCTCCACCACAACAGCCACAAGACAATACACCTCTGCTCCAACATGCCACAAAACAACAGACTGCCATATATTTGATCAAATGACAAATGGACATATACAGGATCAATTACTGTATACATCCAAAATATGCAACAGAAGACTAAATGATGGTATTATTTGCCTTCAAGATGAACTTCTTGTTATCTTGAAAATGCTAATTCCAAATGCATCATTAGCAGAATAAAACTCTGTGTCCACCATTCTTCTTCATCCTTCTACTACTAGTCTCACTACACCATATACCGCACCGTATGTCTACTGTACCAGGGACACCGGCTAGTTAAATTCCAGCTCAAAAGTCCTTGCACTGGAGTTTGTCATATGCATGTAATGTACACAAGGTTCCACAGTCACGCTGTGTGTTTTGTGTGCGTTTGCTTCTGTATACAAAATCCCTTGTGTTATTTCCCCACTTGTAATCTTACCCTCAATGCTCAACTCAAAGCAGACATGGCAGAAAGACAAGGTCTCTGTATCGGTCTCCAGTTTACAGACACTGCAGATGTTGTCATCATTAAGGTCAATGTTCACAAATTGCTCCTCTTCATTCATGGTGCTTGTGAGGGAACTGTGAAAGTGACAAAAACAGATGCATAGCACATTAACTCCTTGATCTCAGATCAAAAATGTGCTCACACAGCAGAAACAGATTGTCCAAAAACAGCAGGGACCAGTTAAGAGTCTTGCATAGGAAAAAGCATTTCCCTCTTTTGTTTGTTTTTCTGTTTTGTCTAAATTTGCAGAAAAGGCCTTCTCAAAAACTATTTTAAAACTGCAAAGTTTCAAATGCTAATACTCCTTGGCTAATATTTCAATACAGGTGAAGGTGTTCAGGGTGAATTATAATGCGGTATAAAAATACATCAATCAACAAAAATCATTATCAAAAAATGAAAAT
This sequence comes from Albula goreensis, assembly GCA_022829145.1. NCBI lineage: Eukaryota > Metazoa > Chordata > Actinopteri > Albuliformes > Albulidae > Albula > Albula goreensis. Next base: position 34,319,680 of record CM040742.1, read on the forward strand.
ACAAAAAAAAAAATTCTGTAGGTAATATACATACATATTCCCCCCCATGAAAGGAAAAATGTAATCGTGACATTTTTGTATTGATTGTCTATATATATCAGAAACAGCACCAAAAATGAAAATGTTACATTATATTAATGTGACTTGTGAGGCAATTAAACGTTTCTCTTTTAAAGGCAGTCCTTAACTCTTCATGCCATATTTAATTTTCCAGCTCACACCCAGGTGAAAATCTGGTAGAAAGCATAGATATCCATTTTCCCTCACTTATTTAATCAAGCACTTTAATCTGCTGTGGACTGTCATAACAGTGAGCATCCTTGTTCTGCCATGAATCATGTGACAGACTATACAGTACTTTGCTTTTATATCATTAAGAGCCAGTGGGAACATTTCTTAAACGGATATCTGGCAAAAAAAAAAAAAAACAAAACAAAAAAAAAAACATGATCTTTAACCATGTCTGGGGTGAGACAACAGTTAAGACAAACAAACCAAGTAAATTACATTATGAACACAAAAAGGAGGAATCGTTGATTCTGTGTTTCCTGTGTGGTCAGTGTGTGCCCTCTCCAAAAAGTAACCATAAAGAGTATTTTACTTATTACTTTTAGTTACAGATTTAACTAAGTGTTAACTTTGTTTACCTTATTGAGAATAAGAAAAAATACTGCATATTAAACAGAAAAACACACGATTTAGACTGGTAACTCAATATTATGGACAAGCACCACGTCATAGTCCTTGGGCAATAGTCTGTGGCTGTTTGTGCATTCTGACTACTGACTGTGCCTACTCAAAACACTTCTACACAAACCTTCACAGAGGCATTTAGGCAAGCCACCTCGTGTTTTAAGTAAGTGGATTCACTTATCAAAACTAGCACAAGATCTTCACTTTTGGAATGTCGCTGACAGTTGTGTAATTTAATCAGAATCCAGGTGGAATGACACCATCTTCCAAGTAAATTCCCCCCAGCACCAAATTCTATAAATGGAAGATAAAATACCAACTGTTGTATAGGAGTTACCCACGACAGTTTGGGTTTAAGCTGTTCACACTATTACAATGTTCAGTAAGTGCGTTCGTTGTTTTCGCCACCTTACCACCATACATGAAAGTACAGAACTCACAGTAAAGCTGCACAAGACTAATTAATAGTTTTAAAAACTGAAAACAAACGGCCTCAAAAAATTCAACAGGAAAAGCTAAAACATTTTACTCGCGACGACAAGACAGTCCTCAATGACTGAGAGTGAAAACTTGGTTTCGTCTTTATAGATACAGAATGTGATGTTTCTTGGACAAAGATTGATCTTCAGTGGTTGTAGAGCGCCAGTGGAGCCAACAATCACCATTTAAGAACAAACGGCTTGCGAGTATTTTGCCAACATACGGGGATTAGGCGAAAAGCACGCACAGTAAAGGATAACACCCCAGCCATGATCAGTCGATGCTGACATAATGCCCTCCAAGTAAACTGATGCCCGTTATTAAGTTCTCGACGGAAGACACATAGCGATTACGTTAACACTAACGAGTTGATTAATCATCAATGCACAAGGAATAAACTTTTTGTCATTATTTTCTTCTTGAGATGTGTTTCTCGGACATTTTGTAATTATAATTTTTGATTGAAAGAAGATTAATGACACTGACCTGCATGGTAGGTCTTGAATTGATAACCAAGTTATCTTGCCACCTATTTCTTACAAAATACAATCGTAACAAAACATGTGGGATAACTCATCCATATCCTCTTGCTTAGCTAGAATGGAGCTTTTTCATTTAGCCAGTTCAATTAAATTTGCTCGAAACCGAGTTCGTAATTGTCACTTGAAAATTAAGTCTGGCTTGGGAATGGTAACAAACCCGTCGGCAAGATAAAAGTAAGCAGCTACTTATCTTACTACGTAGTGAGCCTGGCTATTTTGAGAGTTTCAGAAGACACCACTTTATCAAGTCCACCCTCGCTACACTGTAGGTAAGTACCTAACGCATAACAACTAAAACAAGAAAGAGGAAAATGAGAGTATTCTTGGTTTAAGACATCACTGTTGAGAACGATACAAAATTCCTGGCTAAGTAATTGCCTTATTCTAAGCATGCCTGATCTTTTGAGCCTGTCAATACTAACCACAGGAGAGCAAACTCCATGATGAAACTTCTGTGGTTTTACCATAGCAAGTGATCGTTAATTATTTCTACCACTATGTATCCATGTTTTTCGAAATTACTTACATTAAATTACTAGAATAGCGATATTCCTTCAAATGTAACTAACGACGAGGAAGTCAGACGCAAGTCTGCTTCAACCCTACTTAACGTTATCGCTATCTGGACAGACACTTGCAGCAAGCTAACGGCATCGATAGCGTACAGTGTCGAACAAGTTCAGTACCGATAATGCTAACTACCAGCGTTACTTGATAAATCTACGTTTGACTGAATGTAACCTGTGAAAAGTAGCAGACAGCAAACTACCGACCGTTCGCTTCCTAGCAAACCCAAATTTCCCCAATAACGTTAGCTAGCGATAGCAAGATTAGCTACCGAGCTATCTTTATAATAAAAAAAATTCCTAGCTCCCATTTCGTCAAAGTAAAACTCATACATTTAGTGACCATTTATAAGGCACGAGGTTTAAACAAGACTTACCTTATTCTTCCCCACCAATTTACTGACAATAGTGAAAACAAAGGCGATATGTTCCGTAAACGGCTAGTTAGCTAGATGGCTATTCACCTCTACACCACGCTTGGAAGTCGGAATACTTTATTTGGCGCAACGTTAAGAAGCACAACATACACATTGAGGGGTGGAAAAAACCCCTATTTTGGAACGAACCATTCCAATGGAAGGGGTAGGTGTTTTCTTGTGTATTTTTACGGTAAAATACAACTCCGTTACGAGGCCATATTTCCAATGTAACTATTTTACTTTCTAAGGAAAGTTGAATATGGTGACTATTTATGCACCACTTAGTTGTTTCTCATACTTTCAGGTTTACAGTGGATATCTTGTAACCCCATTGTATGGTGGTTGGAAGTTCTGTTTTCACTTTGCATACGTACGTAATGAGAATGGTAATATAGAATGGGAAAATACAGCAGAATAGCGTCACACTGAAGTCTGTTCATTTTGGGAAACTGTGCTGCCTTAATGCCAGTACAATTTTTCTTTGGCATCAGTCGTGTATTTTCAGTCTCCTTTTAAAATGTTACTTTAACTGTTTACTTAAATTCATTACGTTCCATTAATGCGGATTTGGCCATTCGGCTACATTCTGTCGAAGATAAACTACCCAATTTGTAAAACAATGCATCTGTTTGCCAACCTTAGATTATTAACCTTTTATTAATCTAATCATCTTGAAGCATTTATTTCCGCTAGTATTCCACTAGCATTTACATGCTAGCATTCCACTACAATTAAATCACGAATGAAAAAAAAAAATAGATTTTTATAACGAAGAAATTGAATTCGTGTGGATAAGATATCTGTTTCGCAATGGACTCAGACTTTTTTCATAAACCGTTTAAAAATGTACCAAGCATTTTTTCGTGTCATTCTTGTGGATTATCATGGACTGTCCATTTAAAACAGATGATTACACAAAATTACAAACACCTGAAAACTGCCACTCTCTGCCCTTCCTCTTTATTACAAATAACACTCACCCTTTGATGATAGCTGACATTGTCTTCAAAGGCAGTTTTTGTACAAACATCTAGATGATCTTCTGTTCCAATTCCCCTTACAACCTGATATATGGTACAAATATTAAGTATGTGTGCACTTGAGCTTATTTTGTGGTCATGCTTGTTGTGCAGAAGTCTAGCTTTCTGTCTATTCAGGCAACATCAGCTTGAAGTCTGTCAAACTGTCATCCTTTGTTAACTCACAGAGTTACAGACAGAGCATGAGGCTGCAGGCAATACTGGCACAAGTAATTTGCAAGATGGTGGACTGGAAATAGATCTTAGAGTCCATTACTGAGAACTGACAGACAACCATTGGGCATTTTGGACGCCCCTTAAAATGACACCCTGCAACATGTGAATGATGGTTTTTGCACAGGGAGTACAGAGAGTTAGTATGAATAATGCTTTCACACACCACAGTTGACTTCATATTTTCTCAAAGGAAAAAATGAAATTGTAGAAGCATTTTCAGGATGATATGAAGAAATTTGAGGGTAAAGGGGAAGCCTCTGTTCTCATAAAGCTTAGTGACAGTGTGAATTTTACAAGCCTCTTGTCAGGCTGTGTTCTCCACTGTGCGACCTCACTCTCCTACTGAGTGGTCTCAGTGTTCAACTTTGCCACTATACTATTCCTGCCCGTATAACCTATAATCTTACTTTTTATTTTATTTATTTTTTTAAACATATGACTCACAGGACTATCATGCCTCATTACATTACATTATAGGCAGTTTGCCATTTTGCATTACATCAGACATATTACAATATATGATACAGAAGAAATAATAAAATGAAAAGACTAAAGTAAGGAGTTTAATCAGCAAGCCTTCAGTACAGTTAAAAACCATGATAAAATGAACATGCAGCTGTCTTATTTCAGCATACATACAATACAGTACATTTATCTGTAAGGTCAGCAACAATGCACCAATCGAACATGCACATACAGCCTATAACAATTATATTATAAAAAGCATAATAAAGCCATACGTCATAATGTTCACAAGACAAACATTCTATGATATTATGGAATTTTATGACATAGCACCTTACTCACAATGACTTGCTAATGACAATTTTGAATGGCTACAGTACACAATTCAGTACACAATTTGGTTTTCATTTTTGGGGTTGGAAGAAATAGCAGGCCTATATGCCAGCAAGAAGGACAGGTACAGGCAGATTTAAAGTTTCTGAATGCATAGTTTGTGCTGGGTATAAGATGTAATTTACTCATGGATTAATGGTTGACTAGCACATAGGGTGTAAATTTGATGCATGCCAATTTGGAATCTACTGAATGGAGACAAGAAGAGGTGAGATATGGGCATTTTTGGGCAAGCTGAAGACCTGCCTAGCAACATCACTATGCAGGAGTAAAAGTGGTCTTGTGGCACTCATTGGTTAGACGTTCAAAAGAGAGTTAACGTCATCAAAATGGAGCATTGTGAATGGAAAAAGGAAGCGTAACAGATGAGCATCAATGGCAATCGTCTGAAATTCATAGTAATGAAGGGCTGAATGTTGAAAAGATGGCTACTGCTGATTAAATGCATATTTTCCTATACCCCCTCTTGAGCTAAAAATAAAAGGAGCTTGCATTTTAAATCATGACTCACCAATCAGGATAAATGATTGTGCTACACTGTAGAAAATTTAAAAAATATATTTTTGTTTAAAGTTATTGAATTATTGTCAGCTGAGTGTAGCTCCATCCATAAAAGGGTTTGTGAAATGTCACTGTCCCATCACCCCCAATCTGCTCACCACATCATTAAAACCTTTAAACTTGTAGAATTCAGCTGGATTGTCTGGATCATTAGGATCTTCATTGCTTTATTTTCACTTTTTTTATATAGACCCCGTGTCACAGTTTTCTCATAGTCTTCAATGATGGCAAAGCAATTTCAAAAAGCAATTGCAATTGTACTATGAAGGTAAAACTAAATCTTTACCAACAAGTGTGCAGAAATTTAATGCGTGGGGTCTAAATACTTGTGTATGTAGCATATTTCAGTATTTTATATTTCTTTAAAATATTTATGACATAAATATAATGTGATCTTAAATTAATACTTGGTGTTTTAAAATAAAATATCACACATAAATCAATTTCAGCATATCATTTGTAAGCAAGTAAAATATGAGAATTGGTGAATACTTAGAATCGTTAATGGACATAACTATTGGGTAATGTTATATTATCTGCATTGACAACCAATAATGAACTTGACTGTGGTAAGGAAATTCCAGGGATTTATTACAGAAGGGTTTGTTTTTAGCATACTAGCTTACATAGGTTTGCTTGTGCCATCTGCTGGACAAATGAGTGAATCGGGTAATCAGGGAAAATCACACCCTGCATCATTTGCTAGGTAAGACAGAATAATATTGAATGAAGAATTAGCTGACGTTCAACTATTTGTTTCATTCAATAAAAATGTTTCCTTCTTTACAATAAAACACATTGGGTTTAGGTAACATTGTCACTCCATCCACTTTAAGTAACGCAATACCTCATTTCCTGTTGAGAAATACGATTATCTGTATAAAGTCAACAAACAAAAATATAGGTTTATTTGTAGACAAAAGTCAGTGTGAAATATGCTAATTGATCATACATAGTTATTCCAACAAAGATTAATTAATATCTCATGTCAGGAGTGAAACGTCATTGCAATGTAAAATACATGTATGACATTTTCTGCATGTGCATGTTTTAGATCACATTATTCTCTTGATTGCTCAGTAATATCAGAGTCCTCTTCGTGGTTGACCCAGCACAACACCCAAACACGTATCAAGTGCCAGTGAAAGTGATGCAGCTGACAAGCTGTAAATCCACATTGCTCAAAATGTACAAGTTTATCAAATGGGACCATAATTTCGATGAGGTAAGGCCTTAAAATCTTCCTTTCCTACGACTACCCCCCATCTTTTTGAACAAAGGCGCTTAAAATGCTGGACGATTATTGGCCAACTCGTGCATGCCGTAAAGCGTAGCCGCTATCCAACTGGAGTATAAATTCAAGCGACACTTTCTTACGGCCTCATTTTCCTATCCAAGATCGTGAGGTGGCTGTTCCGAAAAGGCGGCTCGCTTACTCGCATAAACGACAAGTCTAGAAACTTCAGCCAACCTAAGGTATCTGAGTATATTCATAACAATCATATTTCTCATTTCAACTAAATCCTGCTTCGGACTGTATGGAATTAAATCCAAAATTGTTTAATCAGCAAACACTAGGTTACGGGTGACCACGCACGTGCTTACCCTCGATAGTTAGGTAATACTTGACCGTACAGTAAGAACATACTCGCTAAGTTAACTTAGCCACAAGCATTGCTACCTTCCTTTGTGTTGTATCTCTTCAGTTTCCCAAGTCTATGCCAAGTAGTAGCTGATGAATACGGGGGTTACCTTGATCTGTGGGTAAATCCCGACGCTAAACACATGGCTACATAAATTTCGGGATTGCTTCCATCATTGTATAAATTATTAGTTACAATGGTGGCAATGATGCCTGAAACACATTTACGTTGTGTACCTTCGGCGAGCTACCTATTTTTGCTGACCTTCACGGACGCTTAGTGGCTATGTATTGCATGTTAATATTCGGCCTTGTGGCTGTCAGCATAACGCACGTATATTGATTTCGTATCGACAGCTCTTGCCGCAACCGCTTGAAAACGGGTGCCATGAGGGTCTGAATTTGAAATGGCAGATAACGCCACCCTCACGAGGAACGTCAGTGAATAGTAATGTGTGCAATCTGTAAATCGAATTCCCGTAAATGTTAAACGTGTAAGCCACATGGTAGCGGGCATCATGGCGACATGTCCAACTTCCGGTCACGGTATAAGGAGCTGAGAAACCATATTGTGTCCTTGTTTTTGGTCAAACAGTTTGTGCCATTGTAATTAATGTATTCGTTTAAAAACTACTTGTTTACCACATTTCAGTTTTGTGGCATCTTAAACATTGAATTCTCTTTCTGCAGTGGAACATCGGGCAACTAACCACTTGAGTGGGTAAACTGCAGTGTGTGAATGAATCTGAAGGGGCTGCACGGCACTGGTGCTGAGTAAGTTATATGCCATATACACATTGCCATATTTTGTATTTGGCACAACAACAGACAAAGCTCTTGATAATGTGAGCAGAGTACTGTTGGAGTGCAAATAGAAAAACCAACCTCTTGCAACCCACTGCTGTGCTCACCCAATGGCAGTGTTACTGTTGAGGCTGGACATGAATTCTCTGGGAGTAGTGCTACAAGATCATTGACTCATTGCAAATTTTTAATGTATATAATTTCTTTTTAGGATGACGTCCACACTAAGGGTTGCTGAACACCAGGTGTGTTGCATATGTTCCACCTTTTGTAAAAATTTTGAGCCTGTCAGCCATGCATTGTACTGTACCATATGTGCATTGTTGTGATGATTGGCAAAAATGTTCAACTGCTCTGAAAAATGTGAATGAGCTATGCCTTTCTGAACCATTAGCGAGTATGCTGATGTTGACAGGAGAATTTTGTTTTATTATGATTTGTTGCTTTGGCTACCATGTTTTAATGTTTCCCTACCTTTCTCCATTCCTCTGCCTTAATCCAGTACCTTCTGGTTCATGTCTCCCCTGGCTGTGGTCCAAACCAGTTCACCTCAAGATGAACCTGTAAAAGGGTATATCTAATGTTTCCACTACATTTTGACTGTGAATACACTGATTACTGTTGAAGGCATTTAATGTGCTTGGATGATGTCTTTAATATTCCTAGAGACAATGTGATGATGTGTAACTTAATGAGCACATGGTAGAATGTGTAAGGTGGAGTGGTAAATGAGTGCTGACCACATTGGTGTTTCAGTGTCTCTCATTCTCACTCCTTCTCTCTATTCCCTCTAAGGCCACATACTTTAATGGGCTAGACTAAGACCTGTAGAGAGCTGACCACCAGGGATAACCCTGCTCGAGGCCTATCCCGACAGGCTTTCTACAGTAGGGCCCAGTCGTTGGAAATGCCTCAAAAAAACCTGCAGTTTCGCTTTACCCTCAGGGCTAGTGCCATTAGACCTGTGGGATAAAACTGCAGAACAAGCTTTCAGAAAAATGGAAACATCACCTTTTGTTTTGTGCTTCAGGCTTATAGGTTCTTCTCTTCCAGGTCTCCCAAGTGTCCAACAGAGGGCACTCTTGGTCCCTGTATGCCTGTGGTGAGTAAAATGTTTATGCCCTGAGTGTAATACAAGACTTAAGAGGCAGAGCAGTTTAAATTAGGAACTTAGTCATGCTATAAGTAAGATCAAAGGAACGTTTAAAGAGCCATCATTCTGTGCCCTTTCAACTGCCATCTTCCAGATGCTTTGAGTGCAAATTTTTAAAACGTAGAATTGGTTCATTTTCCATTGAACATGTCATGATGTTTCGTATCATGTTCATGATTTTATTTTAATGTCATTTGTGAGGTTGAACTGCCAAAACGTATATGGCAAGAGATATGTTGACCATTAGATAAATACAAACTAAATTATGTGCCGGTTCTCAAATTTAGTTCAACTTGGATTTGTAAGAGAACTGTCACTTAAGGTCAGTTCTCTAACTGCTGCATTTCCTTTTGTTTCCATTCCTGACCCCCATTTTGAAAAGTAGTTGTATCCGATTCTGTTCTCTAGACTCCACCTCTAAAGCAGGGATTTTCAGCCCATGGTTTGGAGGGCCATGGCGTCTGGAGGCTTTAGTTCCAGCCAAGCACTTAATCCTGCTTCACTGTGGCCTTGCAGAACTTGAGTTGAGTAGCCCCAATTGAGTAACCTGCATTGAGTAACTCACAAATCCTAATCACCTCAATTTGGATGTTTGGACTGCGTCCCCAATTCTGTCTTGGAGACAGGGTTATCAGGAGTTTGGTTGCAGGAAAGATGTTACGTAGGTGGGAGTGTGCATGCTGAATAGGTTGTCATGCTTCCCCCTCAACAAATGGCACTGTATGGTATCTGCAGCCAGCTTTCCCCTCAGGCTGGGCTGTTCATTACACAGTGCAAGAGCAACTCAGCATCTGGCATCGTTGGTCTCCATGCTTTTCAGTGCTGTGGAGTCCTGGTATTTGTGCTGAGACAAGCCCACTCATTTCTTTCTAAAAGTAAAGATGGAGGTCTTTAAGGTGGAGAACTGAAACATGCTTTTCTTTCACCAGGTCATCGACTGGCCAACACTGGATTTCTGGATTGCTTTCAAATGCTTGTGAGTATTTGCCTCCTGGCAATATTATGTTAATTGATTTCTCGAAGTCTTCAGACTTCTTGGACCAACTAGAATAATAAACTTAATTTACATAGTGCTTCTCATATAGATGTCTCAAGTGCTTTCCAGAAAAAATATAAAAGTAAATATACAATCAAGATGATAAAACAAGGATCATACAGGCTTTTGAAATTGAACTGAAGGTAAAGTCAAAACAAAAATGTCAAGGATATTAGAAATAAGTGTTGATTGTATAAACTTAGTCAGTTTTTAAAAGGAGTTTAACAGTAAGGCACTGACTGGGGCCCTGAATTTCTGGAATGGTGTTCCTTGATCTGGGGGCCTGCACAGAAAAGGCTTGTACACCCTTTGTTTGTATTTGGGTGGTGTGGACAAACAGGACACCCTTTTATGCAGAAAAGAGGACCAGTTTTGAATCTGATAGTAGCTGAAATATCCTCAGAGTTCAGTCCATTTAGTGCTTAAAGTAAAAAAAATTTCAAAAGCACTGGTGGTCAGCCTAAGATTTGCCATATTTCGTGATGGTCTGGTTAAAAAAGGGCAGTTTCTGTACAGTGAGAATATTTGGTTTGTCCTCCCCTCAAATAAGACAGTCAAATAAGACTGACCACAACCTTGTCCAAGACTTCAGCTTGAGGCAGCTTGGAAATGGGCCTGTAGTTACTGTGCACAGTGGTATCTAGGTTATGTTTTTTAAGAGGCTCAATCATAGCAGATTTAAAGTGGGATGGAACCAGTCCTAAGGATATCACTGCCTGCTGTCCCAAATGCTACTCTAAAAAGTCCAGTGAAAATAACATCAGCCCTTGCAACACAATCTCAATTTCAATCTTCAGTGTAAATGGAATGGCATAAATATCTCCAGTTCCAGGTTCAAACAGTCCTTTATGTCTTAGATATGTTGGTGGGGGATGGAGGAGGAGAGATGTGTGTCACCACAGCACTGTATGGTATCTGCAGCCAGCTGTTTCCCTCAAGCTGGGCTGTTCATTACACAGTGCGAGAGCAATTCGGCATCTGGCATCGTTGGTCTCCATGCCTCCCTGTGCCTGGGGTCCTGGTATTTGTGCTGAGACAAGCTCTTTCCACCCCAGTCCAGTGAGCAGTGCCCGACTGGCCCTGAACATGTGAGTGTTTGTGGGCGGGCGCAATGGCATCTGTGGAATGAGAGGGCTCCACTGGCATGTGCTGTCAGATTCCTGCAGCACAGTTTGCCCTCAGTCCTCTTTTTTTGCAGACTGGGAAATACAAGTACCTACAATGTAACTGAGCATTTACATCCTGAAAACAGTCTTGAGTGAAATGTAAATTACATGCGATTACCCAGAGTTTAAAAAAAAAAAAAAAAATTATAAACAAGGTAGGAAAGGTGAAGGGATGTTGGTGGAGAATATCCTCAAATTGAGATTGAATGTGTATGGTAATGTCATTTTGCAAGGGAGGGGGGCATAAGGTAAGCATAACCCACCCAAATGGAAGCATTCATTTTTGCAAACCAGTGTTTAACAATTAAGTTTCCAGTTGAATACAGTTAATGTTCCAGTGAGCATCTTTCATGTTGTGACTTGAAAGCACTTGTTTTGGAAGAGCAGGAAAAGTTTGAAAATACTCTTAACTGAAGCATCAACCCAGGAAATCGGCACTCATTTTTAACTTGCTGTGTTTCAGTCTGAGAGATGTTGTCGTGCTCCTGCATTGAATAAAGCCTATTTTTGAACCAGACTAGATGAAGATGATTTTCTATCTAGTCATTGGTACATTCCTGTTAAGGCATTGTTCCAGCATTTGGATGTCTTGAATCTGGATCGGGTCATGCCGACTTTGGCAAGCAGCCCTGCAGGGTAATGCATAACTGGCTGTAACGCCAGTCCAGCAGGAAGTGACTCAGTTGGCAGTGATGTCTGGGTCATCACTTACCAGTGAGTGTAGCTGAATGCAAGTGGTCTTTCTAAATTGGGATATTTATTGAATAATTAAAAAAAAAAAAAAAAAAAAAAAAAGCAGTTGGTACATTGTTACCTAAAATCTCCTAATTTGACCTTGATCGTGGCTGTAATCAGTTGTCTTGTCCATAACTAGGAACTTTTTCTTTCAAAACCATGCCTGAAAGTATAACCCATACTGAGCATAATCGGGTGTTTTGCTTAGCAAATTGTGGTAATCCTCAGGCCAAGCTTTGTGAGGTGAGATGAAAATGTGTTGAGCAAGGGCCCTGACTAGAATTGTCAAATGGTTCATTCTTTCTACGAAGTGGACCATGTCCTCAGATCCGTCATTGCAGTCTACTTGATAGACTTTGCTATCATCGCATTTCAGAAAACATAAGATGCCCCCTCAGACACTCACCCAGTTTCATGGCTCTCTTCAACAGAGGCCTAATCATGTCTCTGTTCTTTCAGGCACTACTTTGGTTCAACATGAAGTAATCACTTTTCAAAGTTTTTCGGTAAGTTGTGATATTTCCTTCACTCACTCCAAAGGTAAATTCTGCTAATGTGAAAGGAGCCCATTTCAAGAAAGGGGGAAACTATCAATAGACTTATGATTTGATTGGGTATAGTTAAAGTTGGTCATATACCAAGGCTACTAGGATGTGTGGTTCCTGGCCTGCTGTGGACATGACCAGAAAGCAAATCCCATTCCAGCTGTGCTGCACTGGCATGATGTTGGCGCGGCCAGCTGGGAATATTCCTGCTCTGAGTTTGTTTGTCACACCTGGGGAAAAATAGGAGTCGTTTGGATCAACATCTTGATTTCTTTCACAATAGTGGAATGGTTAAGAAGGTGGTGCTTTTAATTTGGGGATGACAGAATCAATTTCCAAGTGTTCCACTGCTGTTGTATTCAGGATAGTGCTTTATTTGAATTGCTCATGTAAATGTCCAGATGAGAACTAATTGTTGGAGAAAGGTTTCTCCCCATAAATATAAATGCCTAAATGTAATTTGCATGTTCTGTTTTTGTTACAGGGGAATTGATTAGTATGAATACTAATCAGTGTACAATTGATGAAAGCCAAAACAAGGTTAGTGGTGACCGAGGAATGGACATGCAACATGGATCACTTTCAAAGGGGGTCAGCCAGGCTGTACACTGGCGGTCCTTTACGCAGTGATCCAACACTACTGCCACTGAAGACGCAAAGCAGATTCTGTTGTGGTGGGTCCTGCTGCGTTTCCAGGGCAACACCTAACATCACAATCCACTGTTCTAGTTTAAAAACCACCAGCCAATACATCAGCTAGGCCTCTAATGATCAGCACTTGTATTGATCTTTGGATGTCTGAACAAATCACAAGCCTTTAAGTTGGAACACTTTGGAGATATTATTTTTAAAGCTTTTGGACTGTTTGCTAATTCATTTTAACCTTCTCTGCCTTGCTAATCTACAGCTGTGTGATGGAGAACCGTAGAGCTGCTCTCCAGAGTAGAAGTACCTGCACTGGCCAGGGGCCCCTGGTTGTTTTGACAGAGCCAGCTTATCAACATCCAGGGTTTTGTCACCAAACACTGAGGTTTCTAAACTCCTCCTCGGTCTCTCTCGGAATCGGGCCCTGTCCAAGGTTGTGGAATCGCCATGAAATTCTGGGACCAGACTGGTTGTGTGAAGCTATTGCAAACACTGGCCCATGTTCATATTGCTGTGGACTTCAGGATTTCATGTGTTTATAAAGGTCCAAGAACTGGTTTAAGATGAGTTTTTTTTTTTTTTTTTTTTGGTGTTTGGGATTGCTGTGGGGTTTTGCTGGATGCAGCTTGCTATGGAGTATGTGTGAAGAAATGTCCTGAATAATAAAAATGTTCTCTTCCATTTCTCTTTATCTTGAGCTGCGGAAAAGTACATGCAACAGTTTCTTGCACCCAAAATTAACCATGAGAGTTGCTGGAACTAAATCAAATTTTTTTTCAGTTCAGTTTTCACCTAGGTTTCGGTACCAATATAAACTTCAGCTGTACACCTGTACAGGATGTGATTGTGTGGGGTGAAGTATGGGGAAATCCCCCAAAATGTGATGGCTGCACTGAAAAGGCTAGCATGATCCTGCATGTTTTGACAGTACACAAGTGACTGAATGTGGTTTATTTTTCTTTAAAAGAAGTGGGCTGAGGCCCTCACTGGATGTACAGTACAGACTGCTAACTCTTATTCTTTATGGGAGTTCATGGGACCGCTCCCATGCGGGTCATGAGAGGGGGATTAGAGGGCCTCCCTTTATAGAGTAAAACCTTTACTCAAACATGCATTAAGCCTTCATTTAGCTGGTTAACTGGTCATTGATGTCATTAAGGAAAATCCAAAATGGATGTTACTTCCATTCTATAGGCTGAATTTTTGTCCTTCCTCTAAGGGGGGGAGGGGGGCAAGACATTCTTGATCTTTAGATTATCAAATTTGTATTTTGACTGGTGGCATTGTGCTTTGTATGTATATGTTTGGCAAAGGCTGTTAGGATTCCCTATTGACTGCTATTCAAAGTATAATGGACTTGTGTTCAGTTCTTGCCATATCAACACTGACCTCACTGGGTGTGGGTGCAGACATTTGTTCCAACACAGAGCTAAAACTGAATTCAGCTAATCATGCATTTCATTTTAGACCTTGAGTTGTTGAATTTGATGTTTTACTGCTGGGTTTAAACAAGCCTGCACCCTCAGAAGCACTTCAAGGATAAGAATGGTAACCCCTGTTGTAGAGTACAGTGTGATCTTGGCTGTGTGCCAAGATGGTGGCCCAGGTTCTGTGTTCCTATGGCTAGACCTTACCCAGAGCATACTCTGCCCCTTATTCTGTAAATTATATTAATACAGTATGGCCAAGGAATGGCTGTTGGTCCTTTTTTGTGTGCATACGTAATATTGTGAAAATTGTTGATGGCAACTTTTACAGTTGTTTTGGATAGGCTACTACAAATTACACTGAATAGCTGTCGTTTCTCCCTTGTAGATTACCAAAAAAACAGGAGGCTTTAAGAATGCTACATTAGAATACTATAATAATACTTAGCAGGAATAAATGCCAGTTGCATACCCTTAATTTAATGTGACACATTTTCTGTCCTATTTAGTCATGTTTAATGTGGGAAGTTGAACCAAGGCTCTGGTATTGAAATCTCAATAACCAAAACTACATTGACATTGTAAATTTGAAGCTTGGATGTGTCTGTACAATGCTGTATATTGCCTCATTTGTGCTTTCCCTGGTATTTAGCTGAACCTTAGATTTCTGTAAACTGTCCTGCATGTTGCTTCATTTTTTTGGCTCTTTCCTTTTGAAGTCAGGTTTTTCCTGTACAGCCTTGTGCCTGGCTGTTTAATGTTTTGACGACGTGTTACAAAAGGAGAGGCACTGTATCCCGGTGTAACCTCAGCAGTGTTTATCTGTGCATTAATATGCTGTGACACACACATGCTGGCCATCCAAAATCATATTGTGCAGGCCTTTCTATAGCACTTGTTCTGTGTCCAAAATCAGTATGCTGGGGCCTTGCATGGATTCATTGGTGATCACAAGAGCCTGCTGAAACTTCAGTTATGGTCTTACCAGTCAGCTGAAAACTGCATATGACATCAGTATGAAGTTATCAGCCTCACCCTTCATGACCTCCCTGCAGCCTCAGGATAAAACAGCTGCACATTTGTATGATATATATATGCCGACTGGTTTTAGCTATTATTTATGCTGCAGATGCAACATCAATAACCATTGCAAGAACACAAAGTCAACATACTGTGTTGATTTCACAAACTTGTAAGCAGGCCAGGAGATTCTGCTAGAGAGCGATGCGATTCTTGTCACAGCTGAGTCAGTTGTTTCATTATTACCTTGGCCAAACTGTTAATAGCATGGCTAACTGACTCGAGCTGCCTGCTGTGGGATGCAAAGCTGTACCATGGACATGTGCCCTTTTTCAGTGCCTCACCAGAAAGCTCCCTTTGCCGTCTATTAAGTGGACTGCTGAACATTTCCAAAACATCTTTTCATACTGTTTAAGGGAGGATTGAAAGCAATGGCCAAAGGGGGGGAAATACCATAACTGCAGACCTATTGAGTAAAATTCTTTAGTTTGGCTCTGAAGAGGCGCTGTGACCCCTTCATGATTGTTTGCTGTTACTCTTTGCTCCTAGTGGAATTTGCTGTGAGGAGACGATGGCTTTTCATTTCACCATTTGATTTGTCCCTTTTGGCTTGCAGACTGCTATTTCAGAGGTTACTGATGAGCAATATTTATAACATTGTTTTCCCTCTTCGATGGTGAGGAATTAAGTAGTGCATCAGTTTCAAGGGTATCCCTCCGTATTGGTACTTGCTTTGAACAGACTGTCTGCAACTAAGTGGTCCCTTGGCTAGTACTCCTATAATTGTCATGTAAAAAGCATTTATCCTTAAGCATATTCTCACTTGTGACATCAGTTAAGAACCATATAGAAAAATGTTCTGAATTTTATTATGATCTGAATCCTATTATGCTAAATCAGTTTGATAATTCAGAAGAAAAAGAAAGCTCTCTCTAGGGTCAGGTTTGGACACTTAACTGCTATATTTGATGCACCAGCTGGGGTCTGACACTGACACCCTGGCTGCCATTTTGGAAGTCTATTTGTGTTGTGTAAGGTCTGCTGACTGGAGTCCAATTAGTAAGTTTGGAACCAGAATCCCATACATTAACTCAACAGACCTTTTAATTCATTAATCAGGTTTGGGCTACAAGAAAATGTCTGTTGAAAGACAACGCACAGGACAATCACTGTCCACGACCAACATCTAACCCAAGAAAACTGGGGTTTTAGCTGCCAAAGGCAAGAAGGCTGAAGCAGGGAGAACCATCCCTTTGTCCCTTTGAACTGAATAACATATGTTTTATTTTTATATGTACAGTATCTGTACTTTAAAAAAACAGGCCTCTCTGAGAGATCAGAGTGCTTGTTGATCTTATCACTGCAGGAGACAAAAGGCTGCTTGTTGTTTTATGGCTCCACACAGCCAGGGCCCTGGTTACCACAGCCATCACTTGTGAATAATTAAGCTGATGCCTACCATTTTTTTTAAAGTGATACATGAGCAGTGTCCAGGGGGCTAGGAGGGGCATTAAAGTATGTAGTTTCCAGAATACTGAATTTGGAGACACTTGTTTAAGGTACAGCCAATGCTCTTGTCAACCATACCTACATAAGTTCATTGTGTATTATGTTAAGTAAATCTAGTAATTAGGCTTACATTACTAGGAGCAGACTGTCTGTTAAACTTGTAAAGCCCTTGGAAATGAAATGTCTGGTATGTAAGTACAATGGTTATTTTACACTTCAGATTGGTTTCCCTGCTGTAATGTACTTGCATTTTGTGGACCCCCTCCTTGAACTGTCACCCAACACTACGATTAAGTGAAATAGTTTCAGCTCTCAAGATTTGTCAAGGATCTTTCTTAACATTCCTCAGCATTTAAGCATGGATTATGGCTCTCTGTCATCTTTAATTCCACAGAAGTCCCCCACCCCCATTTTAGCACCTTCTGTGTTTCGCCTTCTCTATATTTACTGTATACTGTACATATATTGTGGACATATATCAGTATATGCATATCTATATCCATACATATCTATCTACCTTTTGAAGGTTAAAGACAGGTTTTATATAAACATATACATGTGTGTGTCTGTATAAGTAAATATATAAACATTAAAACTTGAGTTTTACCCATAATACTAGCCATTAAATTCTTTAACTTGTTCTCTTTAAAAATGAAATGAATACAGAAATGCTTAGCTGCACTTAATTCCACTTTTTCTCCCAAGCGCAATCAGAGGAAGGCAGATCACCCCCTCCTACTCCACCTCAATGTGCGTTGCCAGGCTGCCATATCATTTAGCCGGCTCCTCATTTCTCTAATGAGTGTGAGACTTTGCTCCTGAATTATTAATACAGAACTGTCACAACACTATTGCCCTATCAGCAAGCATGGAACCCACATTTGGACATTGACACTGTCAGCTGGTTTAGCTATTACTCAAGACATAGTGGGGTTTTTACCCAGCAAATGGCACAGCTCCGGAGGTTATCACCACAAAGCCACTCCACTCTGGTATCCATTGATCATGAGTAATTGCAAAGCAAGTCTTGATTATGCTTCTTTGTCACCCATCCCCTTAATCTTATTCACATACTGTTTGTTTCTTTGTACCTCACTATGTATGGTTCCATTTACTGTGTCCATTGTTTTATACTTTGAAATGCTGATAAGGTGTCGTATAACAAAAAACTTGTTCTGTGATTGAGTTAAGCAAGGAGTTATCTTCTCACAAATACAGGGTTCTGACATTCTCTTTGTGGAATAAAAATGGTTTGTGATTTTTCAGATACAGGTGTTCCTTCTTTAAGTCAGATTTTTCATTTTGGTTCAGGCTAAATGGAAACACGGCCAATATTTCTTATAAAACAGTCATCGTTTTTGTTGCTACAATAATATGTCCACATCAAATCTGAGTTCTAAAGCAATTCAAACTTTCATTTTACACCATGGTCTGTCAAATAAATTTAATAGATGTAACCAGTTTTGAGACATTAAAATTGTGACAACATAACATCCTTCATTGGATGAGCTTCTTGGCATATTCATAATCAGTTCACAAATAAAATGACACATAATGCATAAAGTGCATAAAATATGAAAATAAACAGAGACCAAATTTGTTGCAATATAACAACGCAATTTTTTTCAATTATATTTTTCCAACTGCACATAATTTCTTTTTGGGTCTTCTGTATTGCTCATCACCACAGGGTAGTCAACTTGGAATTAAGACAAAATGTTAAGCCATACTGATATACAAGGCTATGTGCGTATTCAATGCAAGTAATCACAAACAGAAATCAACCATACTGCTGGATGACAAAATGGAAACACAAACTGAGAACATCTCTTTTCAAACCTGGAAAATGAACCTGTCTGGCTCAATTATACCGATATTCTCTTATCTTCCATGTTAAATTTCAAATATTGTATAATTGTTATTTAAAAGAACAAAATGAAGTAAATTTTTGTTATATTCTTGGAAAGACAGGACAAATAAATGGCTTCCAGTCATTAGATGCTGTAAAACTACAAGTCCCAACATCACTTTGTGGAAGACCCGTCCCTCGCCGGTCCTCCCCTTCGTTTGAGTGGCAAGTTGTTTGTTTCACTGTTACCAGCTGCTGGACTATTCCAATCCCTGTCGGAGAGAAAACACGGGGACCGTCAGTCCTTCTCTCTCTTTCCTCCCTCCCCGTTTACCTCATTGTGCTTTCTTTTATTTCATCCTGCTTTTCTGTTTCACTCTTCTCCTTAGTGGATAACTTTTCCTTTTCCCCCTTTCCTACATCCTACCTGCTCCGTTTACAGGTTTTAAAAAAGCTCCGTCTCTATAGCTGTATTTATTTATTTATTATTTTTTAAAGAAAGGATAAAATATATATTTTTAGATGATCCACAAATGAGAAGACGTAAAAGATGGAGTTGCATATTTTAGAACACAGCTTGAAAGTAGCGAGTATAGCAAAAGAAGGCATCCAGATTTGCACTCACGGATTAATCAAACTCGCCTTCTTGCCATCCAAAACAAGGTATGTATGAACAATGCAAGTCCGCAGTAATTAAAGGAATCTCGGGGATTGTGTTGCAAGTCGTATTCAATCGCAATAATTGTTGTTAGCTTGCTAATAATGAAGGATTGCAAAAAATATGTAGGCTACCAGTGGTGTACGGGATTTAGCTATAGCCACAACTAGCGAGCCAAGTTCTTTATTCAGTTTTCTATCAAAATGCATGTTGTGTAGCTATTGCATGCAAAGGCAGTGCTGCAAAAAGTACAGTCTTTAACCATCGTTGTTATGATTTCATAAACTGTTATTTGTTTGCTTTTGTAATTTTTGTTGATTCGAGTGGAAAAAAAGGGGTGTGTGTACGAGCTTAGGCTGTAGCTTGCTTAGTCGTGTTGTTTTTTTCCTCTGTGTGACCAGAATTAAAGGGGGTGGGGGTTTCAAATTAAACTTGAACCGGTGTTAGACGTTACTGTACGTAGTTGGCGATGATGCTGGATTCGTACATGATGTTGCAAATCATGGTAAATGTTGCTATAATCGCGCAGTGAACCATTCTCGCATTTGAGAGCGAAGTGAACATGACTGTTCGTGAGCTATTTTGCTCGCAATTGTTCTTGATTGTTGTATTAGCTGGTGGCGTTTGTATTGAACGACTTTGTCTTAAATGCCAGTTTTCAAGTACACTTCATGTATTGATCCCTCTCCTCTGCTTATTCTTACACTTACAAAGGAAATCGTGTCACTGTAACTCGCCGTGCAACTGAATGAACATTTTTCCCGTTACGTGCATGAGACTAGGACTACTTGGAAAAAGTGAAACCTGGAGGAAAAAACCCTGAAAAATAAACGGACTCACACTGTATAATTCTTTACACTAGTGATCACTTGAATCTTCTAAATCCGATTATCTTGAATTCATTTTTTCTTGATTGGCTTCATTCTGTCGCTTGCATTTATGATTCATACCATAAATATCAGCCTCCTTGAGCAGATGGACACCTAATATAATAGTTAATCTAATTTTAGTTATTACATCTTTTATAGTTCTTTGGTCTCCGCGAAATACCCATGATTCCAAACGCGGTGTTTCACGTCGGCTGTAAAATGAGGGTTTTTGTTTGGGATTCAGCCCTCTTTGCAACATGCCCTCAACCTTTTTTTGACCTGCAAGGTGTGCTCGCATGACCTCTGGGAAATGCTGGACATTGATAAAGAGCCACCCTAATTAACCCATATTTGTTTTTAAAAGCCATTGGACAGGTGCTGTGCCGTGCCCTACAGGCTGGTGTTTTACTGCCTTGTTTACCAACTGCAAGTGCAGAGGAATAAGCTTAATGTCTTTTCAGGGGAAGGTAAGGTGTAAGCTTATAAGAAATAGATAACTGGATCGGTAGAGTTAAAATACTCATGTTGATAATTCATAAAGGTTTGTTAACTCAGTATGTTGTGGGCCTTATTAGCCCATCATTATGGCAAGGCCTGGGATATGCTGTATGGTTGTCTCATACACTGTCTATGCATGGAATTTGCGCAAACAGTCCACACTATGCACCCAGAGATATTGAGCCTTTCCTCAGTCCCCAGCCTGTTGGATAATGTGACCTCACAACTCATTTGCAGTCCATCACTTTAAAATTTTATAGCATCTAATTCTTTGTTGAAATAGTTTGAAGGCTGTTAGTTTAAGACCTGTACGGTGTAATGGTAGTAGTAGAATTTAAGGAAGAAGTTTGACGTTGTGTACGGCAACTCGTATGTCACCACAGACCCAACTGCTTGTGAGGGGCGTGCTGTCAGTCTGGGAAGGGGGCTGAAGAAATGCAAACGATAAGATCTGAGGCTGCTCAACACCAAGTGCAATGTAGGGCTAGACCTTTAATGTTAAATTCAAAAGCTTGCGCTTCAGCAGCATTTCATGACAAGGTGAATGTGAGCACTGTCATTGAGTTATTTTTTTACCATCCAGACAGAACTAGGAAATCCTTTGCTCATTGAAAGTTCATTTAATTAGGTTTTCTCTAATCCAAAGGAAAATAAGGAAAGCTGAGGAGCCCTGGTTGTACTAAAGAGGGTCTTGCTGTCAAATTTTAATGTTGCTTCTGCATTTGAGCGTAGCTTGTGGTTTAGGGAGATCCATACTTTTCTGGAGTCTGTTCCATTGTTTCAGTAGTTGGCAGTTGGTGCTGGAAATGAATTAGACTGTTTTCAGAGCTCAGCTGGCTCCAAGGGGGATGTTGAAATCTTGGATCAGACCTCATCTGTGATCTGAGCTCCTATGTGATGGTCAATCCCATACACTTGAACTATTTCCCTAATTCCCTAAAGGGAAAATATCCAATGCAAACTACACCAACAGCCATCTGTGCAATTTATATTTTTGCCACTTTGATTGTTGCTTTGACTGTAGTGTTTCACATTGTGTAAGCCGTGAGAGAGGATATATGGATGGAAGATATGTAGATGGGTTGTTTGTTTGAAAATTGCTTGGTGTTAACATTAGCCTGAAACAAACTTAGTTAGTGGTGGCCTGTGAAGTATCTCACATCCATGCAGAATGCCAGCAATTGTGGGGGGGTGCTTGACAATAGCACATGCTAAGAGGCTGTGTGGAAGTCAGGTACAGTCTAGAGTGCTGGTGACGACTTCTCTCCTGATTTTGCTGACTCACTGTTTATGAGAGTTTATCTGAAAATGTAAGAGGGAAAGCGGAAAAAAACCTCAAAAGTGTGTAGGAGGCCTGCAAAGCAAGCATATGAAAAAATGAGAAAGTTCAAGGCCTACCTCAGAGCCAGCCTCTGGAACAGAGATCGAGTGTGAGCGCACACCACAGTGAGGCGTTCGTCGTGCTATCTGACATAGCCGCAGCTGTGCAGCCTGGTTGAGAATGGTAACAGGAAGACTTGGCCCCATGTTTTCGCACCTTTCAACATGGTGCAGAGTGCAGGCATTCAAAAAGTGTGATATTGAAAGAAGAAACATTGCAAGGATGGGGAATTAGATTATGTAGAGTAGATTATGTGCCATTTTTTTCTTTTTGCCAGTCAAGGTCTGCATCAGATGCCAAAAACAGGTGTTTATGTATAGAAATCAGTATCATCATATCAATATAATTTCCATGGATGTTAGTTAATTTAACTGCTGCTTTGTTGAAAATAACAGCAGATTGTATGCTGAGACAGTAATGAAAATCACTAGAAATATATTTTGAACTAACAAGGGGACAAAAGCAGTGGATTTCTGTGCATCCCTCAAAACTCATTAGCAGTATGTGCTTGATGTATGTATGATAATGATTTTATGCTTTCCCATGTGTTGTCTTTATTACCACAGCCACGTTATGGTGATAAAATTTCAGTGACAAAGGTGATCATTGATTATTTCAGTGAAGTACTAGATCTATATTTTTGAATAAACCTGTTGACCTAGATGGTTCTTGCCACTCAAATTCTTGCTTGGCTGTTTTGTAGAAGTGGCTTCTTAATTTGATTCAGTGGAGTCTTTGATTAAATACCAGAATAAGACTGACACGCAAGTGCAATACACTGCCAAATCTTGATGTGGTAATTGGCATGTTACATTTGAATGTAGCAATATTTTCCCTGAAGGTTGAAAAGAGTAAGCTCAATTCTATATTGAGGGGTATGTCAGTATGTCACACTGAGACAATGAAACCATTGGTATCCATCCATTTTTAAGCAATATTGTCTGACAGAATATAGATGTCCTGCAGTAGACAAAACTTGGCTGTGTATAGGTAATATTAGTTATTTTAGCACAAAGAATTGGCAAATAAAATAAATGCTTACTGCACAGTATGCAAGCACATCCCCCTTGTGATAAGGACTTATACTTAAGTTTTGGTACTCATGGAATCAACAAGTTACAAGGCACCCCTTAAGTGAAAGGGATACTGGGATGTCTGAGCTGTGCCATAAATAAAGAGCCCCCTTGCACAACAGTCTCAGCTGGTTCAGGTTTTATGGGTGGCATAAAAGTCAGTGACAGCTGCTCCATCTCTCAACCTCAAAACATTCATATGGGGGTATGTTTTGTGTAGATGGATGCTCTGAGCTAAATGTTTTTTTATATATATATTTTTTAAACATTGCTTTGGTTGTGAAACTCTGTCAGTGCTGAGTTAAATCGACCACCCTGTAGCTCATGTGGCAAGTTGGCACCATGCAGGGGAGTGGCAGTAGTGTTCCCTTCTATAGACCAGCAGTGCCCATATGGCTATGAGTTTAGGTGCAGAGAGACCACAGAGTTTTTGCATTG
Organism: Albula goreensis; assembly: GCA_022829145.1. Taxonomy (NCBI): domain Eukaryota; kingdom Metazoa; phylum Chordata; class Actinopteri; order Albuliformes; family Albulidae; genus Albula; species Albula goreensis. Next base: position 34,343,503 of record CM040742.1, read on the forward strand.
ACAAACCTGGTAAATGTGGGTCTTATGGTGCCTGTACATGGTGCAGTTGTGGGTCCCGCAGCTGGCTGAGTCCTAGCTACATCATTGCTAGCTGTAGCTTGATATCCACACCAGTGAGGCAACAATTGACTTGCCCAAGCTTGACAAATTTAAGGGTTAAGACAGTCAAAATCCTGAAGTTCATTTCTCCCCAGTGGCCTCTCCTAGTTGGCCAGATATCTGTAAGATTTGTGAACATATGTTCACTTTGTGTGCATGATGGCATAGGCAATGTGTGATTGGCATCACCTCAGCAGCATGGAAGCTTAATGGGGCTGATAGATTGGTTGTCCAGTTCTGGTAAGCAAAAGAGGAAAAATAAATGTTAAAATACTGTAGGATATCCATCTATTAATCACTTATATGTGGGCTAGTGTTTTGGGAGCTCAACTTGTAACCCAGAATTCAAGTTTGAATTCCAGGTTCAGAATACAGTTGTACAGTCAAAAAAGGCCCTTACCCTTAGTTGAAAAGGTATATATAGTTAATTAATATAATTGTTACCTTGTGAATATCTGTAATTCAGCTGTATTGGTGGCAGGGGGAATTGCAAAGGGATTTCTGATATTTTGGGGACAAGGAGATGGCCTGGTGAGAAAAGGGCAAAAAAAAGACCAAGACTGGTTTTTTATCATATTCAGCTCATGGTAGAGTTTTACAGAAGGGCTTGCCTGCACTGTTTTCATACTTTCTAGTGTTTTGTGCTGCAGTTCAGAACACTAATGCACATGATGCTCTAGCGCATGAATGTACATGTACAGACCCCTTAGTTTAGTCTCCCTCAATCTTTTCTTCTTCCTGTTCTGTAGGTGTAAATTCTTCAGTTTGACAGAGACTCCAGAGGACTATACCATCATTGTGGATGAAGAAGGCTTCAAAGGTAAGTTCAAGCATTAAAGTTACACCACAGCAGATATTAGTTTCCCAGTATATGTGTGGCCCTGGCAACATTGTTTGACCACACACCAGTCCACCTGGTCTTTGCTTTCCAGTCGTAGGTTAACAGAGGCCAGGCTGTCATTGGTTTGGTTTTGTGGTTGGGTGAATGAATCCATGTCATTAGACTGGTTGCCAGGGTGACCCTTATTGGTCACCATAGATACAAGAAGCCCGGGGTTGCAAAACAGGTGCAGGTATTCTGGACAGACAGGAAGTTTTATTTTGTCTGTTTGTGTTTCTCTGCTGCATTAAAACCCATTTTTGCTGGAAGGTAAAACTGTAAATAAAAGGTTTTTGTTGAGCTGTTTACAGTACAATACAGTCTGGGCAGGGCTTCATTTTTTGCTCAGTTCTGCAATCTTCCGGAAAAAAAATTGTGCCAGATTGTATTGAAGCTTTTATCACTCATAAAGGTGTTTTATATGCTATCCTTGTACTTAAACGACTTTTTGAATAAAAAAGTCTTATTGAAACTTCTAATTTTGAATGTTACTGAAAGGTGTCACCTTTACACAACACATCTATTCATTGAAGAGCTGAAATCGATATGGAGCTGATATAAATGCGCCTGTCTATCTAATGTGTTGATTTGTCTTCCTTGTCTGGAAATAAAGATAAGAATATATGAAACCATATAAATGCCAGACTTTACATAGAAATCTGAGGGTCTGTATTTATATCAATATACCACAACTCCTCATTAGACTCTTTAGTCTTAAATTGTTTTATTTCTAAACAAATTCAAACTCAGCAAAAATACTTTTTTATTCTTAGCTCTGAAAGAAACATTTATGTGAACAAGAGTAAACTTGAGAGTCTTGACTTTCTCTGATTGTAATACAGCTTGAATTCGAGGCTAGCTGTGAAACATTGTTATTACAAATATATTGTGGTAATAGAAATTCAAGATTGAAGTGCTATAAATAATAAGCATGTTCCCAAAGTTATTTCAAAATGTACATGATTAAAAATCAATTGTGTTCTTATCCATGAATGCAATTGCATAGTTTTGCTTGTAGTCAATACCACTATATGATTATGCCAGGTGATAATCTAAATGTTTTACTGACATGTGGGATGATGGTATAAATAACTGAAAATTTCAAATTGGTAACCCATGAAATAAAATTCCACTTTTGGCCAAAACATGTTTTCCACCAAAAAAGCAAGAGGCATTTTAAGAGGAAAAAAACGAATCATTATGTGGCCTTGAGATCATGCCAGTCCTCTCTTTTGTAGTTTCTAGGAAAGTAAGTGGAACAAATGCCTTTTTCCTGCTGAACCTTGGCCTTATCAGCTGAGCATAATGTCAAGTGGTCTGCATGAGTATGAAGGACACTCAAAAGGGACAATAACAAAGTATATTCTTCTAATTTTCAGCGCTGAATTCGTGTCAGGTTAGGAATGTGTCAGATTTTTGCCTCCACCATGATCTTTCTTCTTGTCGCATTTCAGAGCTCCCTGAGTCCGAATATCTCAGCGTTGCAGAGGCCACGTGGCTAGCGCTCAACGTGGTGTCAGGGGGTGGGAGTTCCTCCAGCTCTCAGCCAATTGGCGTCACCAAAATTGCCAAGTCTGTGATCGCCCCTCTGGCAGACCACAATATCTCTGTGTTCATGCTGTCCACCTACCAGACTGACTTCATACTGGTGAGGCGTGCTCTTTTCCTGTTTTCTGTTGGTTGGGGATGCAGGGGCCTATAGGTCGTAGGTGCAGTTTCCAAGTAGGGAAACTTTTTATCAGGATAATGCTCTCTGAGGGGGTGGCAGTGTAATATAATGAATAGTGAGTTGGGATTTTAACACAGGGGTTCACTTCCTAAGTAGTGCACTGCTTTTGTACCATTGGCCAAGGTGCTTTAGTACTTTATTAAAGTGCATCAATAAGTATCCTGCTTTCTAAATGCATAGTTTGTCAAAATGTAAGCTGTGCAAGTTGTTCTTTAGCCTAAAAATGTCTGGACACAAAAGGGTCTGCGAGACAATTGCAGATAACCAGATGATTGCTGATGCTGTTGATTTCAGCTGTAGCTCAGTTTTAATATTTAATTAATTTGTCTTCTTCAAACATAAATGTAACTGTAGTAATATAGTAATGTGTAAACTTGAAAATCTGTAAGAATGTACATGGCATGTTGAATGTTTTTCATTTCAAGTGATGTAAGAATGTCGTATAATTACCACCTCGACTTGAACTAGCTGGCTTCATTGTGATGATGTCATAGGGCTTAAAAATCTTTGGTTCTCCTTTCCTATAGGAATGGCACACATTGGCAATGATCCATCTTAACGCATGTACACTGTTACATAGGGTAAAAGTGTGGTAGATGTAGGTAAATGGTCAAGCAATAGCTTACTTTTGCGAAGCTTAAAGTAAACACAGAAGTGTGGATGACTGTGGGCTTTGGGTGGTGCACAAAGTAAAGGAACGCATTCATGGCATAGCTGTACCTCCCATGGCTGGGAGTTTGAGTTCCATGTTATCTAGGCCAGAATTGGTTCAGCCTCACTGAGGTAAATAGTGGTTAAGACATGTAAACCCATCAGTGTCATTGAATCCCTTCAGCCGCAAAAACAATATCTGCATGTGCAGTGTGAAAAATGGCATATGTGGGGCCACTTCCCCCTGAGTGAGTGGGGGAGTTTTAGAGTATGGCTGACTAAATAGTTCAATTTGGGTGAGCAAAAGGTAAGACATTTTAATCACATAACATTTAATCATTTAAAAATCACATAAACTGTGGTTCTCCAATCTGTTCTCTCAGTCAATGGGAGAAGATAAGCTTGATCATGAATGTCAATTTGTAGAATGTTTAAAAACATTTGGTGGATCAGTGGTGCAAATCTTAAAAATGTTTTGATTATTTCTGATCAAATCTGGTGTTGAGGGCTTGTTGAGGGCCTACTAATACAGCAGCACTCAGTATTACCCTCACCTCTTTGGACATAAATCCACCCAATGCAAATGAGGAGTGCATATACACAGCCCACATCTGATAAGCATTGCCTCAATGCAAAAAGTTAGATATGTATTTAGTGTAGAGAAATTGTTTCCATACCTGTTACTGCCAGTATTTTAGTTTCAGATACATTATTTATGCGATAAACAAAGGTGGTGTTTTGTTATTGAATGCAGCATTACATGCTCAGCTTTGCAGATTTTGTGTGTATGTGTGTGTGTGTTTGCGTGTGTTTGTGAAACGTGGAAGTGTATCTGCTTTTAATACAACCCACCTACTTCAAATGTACTGTGATTCACCCAGTTGAACTATAACTAGAAAAATTTCCATATATCGAATTTGTCCGTGCTGTCTCCCTCTGAGTGTTGCTGTGTGGACGATAAAATCTTTCACCAGCAGCCGCTTAATCAGACTGTTCGTTTCCTATCCCTGGGTTTGGCCACTGGGCAGTATTCACTGCCCTGCTGCTGGAGGAAATGAGGCCTGCAGAAAAAAAATGAGAGCCTGTTTATGAAAAAAAAAATGTCAAGCTGATGGTAATCTGGTTGCGTTATGTAAGGAGGATCAGCCTCGGATCAGCTTCCTGCTGGAATTCACTGTAACATTCATGGCTATGTCCATGTTCCATGCCAGCTGCTCCCAGCCAGAAAAACCATCACAGGCTTTAAAGAAGCAGAGGAAATAACCTGCCGTGCAGTGGGGTGATCTTATGCGAACGGACCCGGGCCACGCTCGGGGAAGGGAGACGGATGCTTTTTATTGTGATTATCATCTCTGTTATATAAAAGTACAGGCCTGTCCTAAATGCCAAATGCAGCCATCAGAGTGTGCCTTAAATAACTCGCATATCTGACTCAACAGGCCCAAAGGATTTTGCAGTTCACTACTGGCCGAGGTCCTACCCACCTTCTATTCACAGTGTTATTACAACTCAAATAAGATTTTTATTGAGGACTGGAAGATGATTTTTGTTCCACTGAAAAGTTAACATTCGAATGTCCCACAGGGACACTAATTCAACAGAAAGCTCAGGCAACTCCTGAGTTCTAGAAGAAAAGGATACCTGTCAAAACTGATTTTAATAGCTGTTGAAGACTTGTTTCTATACAGTACAGGGGGTCCTCAACTTACGAACTTCTCGTAAGCTGATTTTCGACACAAGTCGAAATTTATACCTAAATTATACCTAAATTAACACCTTAAGTCACTCGCGCTGTGCACACAACACATGAAGGACATATAAAATACAGTAACTAAATGAAACATTAATAAAAAAAGAGAGAACAATTTCTTATCTTTATTTCTGTGGTTGTATTTACGAACCAAACCGCCTAGGTCAAAACTAGGTTTTTTAAGTAATTTATGGGAGTGGGACGTAACCACGAAACGACCTAACTCGAGACCGTCGTTACCCGAGGACCTCCTGTATTTGTTTTTTTTTTTTTTTTTTTTTGCCTGCATGTGCAACAAGCTAGACTGCTGTAATTACTCCTAGATCATTCGATAACTGCTTAAGTTCATTTTAACATCAGTAGGTCACCCTCAGTTATGTCACACAATTATTCTTGGACTGTTTGTTCAACTTTGATACATGTTTTAGGTGCAATTTATTATTATTATTATTATTCACATATTTTATGTACTCATATTTTTAAGTGCTGCTGTGCATCCTGTGGCCAGCTGTGTTATGACTGGCTATGTTCATTGATCCATATTGCTAATTAAACTCATTGTTATCGTCATGCTGTAGTGATCTCTCCTGCCAACAGACCTGGGAATTGAACCTGTTGTTGATTCTATGTTCTTCCAACTGCATTTGCAATATGCATTGTTGTTTTATCTGCAGTTTTTAAAATGGTGAAGGCTGTTTGCCTTGTGAATCAGGGAGTCAAATTGGCAGCCCATTCTTCTTGAGTCATGTATGTAAATTTGAGTGACAAAAAGGGGGGAAAATCGATGGAAAAAAGTCAAAAATGGTGACTTGATTTTGTATTTCAGCTGTATTGTATTTACTATATTGTAAGTAAAGTATCCATTTCCAGTTGTTGTCTCTTAATATTTCTTAGGCAGACATCAGGCACTAGAAGTGTTTTCCTCTTACTGAGGGTTTTTTTTTCCTGTGTTCGCTTTCCATAAATTGTGTAATATGCTGATGTCTCAGTCATCAGTGAGAAGCTTTGAATCATGTGCTGGGTGCACAGAGGCTGTGTGTGCATGTACCAGTACACGATCCCAGCTTCCTTCCCTGACTGTAAAACTTATTTCCTAGTTGCCAAGTAGTGCTCCTCAAGAACGATCCAGCATAAAACTTGAAACTACTTAGAGGGCAAAATTCACAGAGGTCGTCAATTGCAAGTGCAGTCTGTATTCTGTGCCACAGGAAGATGTCCAGATGACATGATTACTGCACTCTGCTCTGGCAGGAGATATAATCTACAGTGTATCTGAAGAGGAAGAAAATAACTTTCAAGAATATATGGGCATTATTTTCTTAATGAATATGCAGAAGATGTTTGCTAGGTGTTTAACCAAACCTTGATCATATTTCACCATCGTCATCTGCTATGTCTCTCTTTTGATCTAGACATCTGTAATTGTTAAAATAAATTATTAGCAGGATCTGAGAGATTGTGTGCCCATAAGCCTCTTTCCATTGAAGCTCATATGTTTTAAAAATGCTATCAAAGACATTGTAGCTGTGGTACCTCTGAATACAAGCAGGGTATGTGGAGTTTAAATTTAGACCCTTCGTAGGTGTTTGTCTGAGTCTTCATTTGAATAACAAAGTCTTCAGCTGGACACAAAGTGAATTCAATTACAGAATGGTACATTGTGTACTCTGAGCAATAAACAAGATGTAATTAATCAACATTATCAATGCTGTTGACATGTTTTGCAAAATCTAAGAACAGAGGGGTTTGTCGTATTGAGGTGATGTACCCCTCCCCTTTTGAAAATCTGCATTGGTATTGTCTGGTGCTCGCCATTTTTTGAAGGTCGCTGGTTTTTGAAGCCCAGACAGGCAGACCTCCAAATACATTCAGCTTACTACCTGACACTTTCTGTAGTGGTATTCAGCATACCAGGGACGTGGAAGCTTAGATATTGATCAGATTCTCAGAGGGCAGCTTGTAGAACTGGGACATTTTTATGGCTCACCTCCTATAGTGTATATTTCAGTTTTGAATCACTGGTTTTAAATACCACCTTTGATCTTCTTTCCCCATGATGGTGAGATCAAAAAAATATGGTTACTTCCCAAAAACTGAGCAGGTATTGAGCTGTAAGCCAGGCACACAAAGCTTGATGGTCATAAACCTTGCTGGAAAGACTGTCTGCACTTCAATGAATTTATTTCATAGCCCTTATGATGCTGATCTGTGTTCACAGGTTCGAGAGAGGGACCTACCCATGGTCATGCACACTCTTTCATCAGAGTTTACTCTTCTGCGAGTTGTTAATGGAGAAACGGTTGCAGCCAACAGCTTGGGAGTCACTAACGGTTTTGTCAAACCAAAACTGGGTAGGTCCAAACTCCTTTGCTTGTAGTCACATGCTAAGGACTCCTGTTAAGAGTTGGCTGTTGGTCCATTGGTTTGGTCAGTTTACTGCGATGCAATCACACATTTTAAACACCCATTTAGTGCAGAGTATCTGATAACGCCTTTCCAGGGAAATAAACTTGATGCTGCAGTAGGTGTGCTTATGAGAACATGTATCAAGGCTCTGGACGTTTGTTAGTATGCATTAATTTAGCATGCCCTATCAAGGCTCTTCCCAAGAACTGAGCCCTGAAACCTCAAATTGATATGCTGCCAATTGGACTGCTTAAGCTGTCATCTATCCATCATTTTGACCTTAAAATGAACTGTTGTGAACCCTGATATTTTGAATAGCAAATTGTTGATCACATATTACATGGAGTGTGTTTGTGGTTTCGAGGAAGAGTACTATTTATTGATTTGGTAACATTGCCTCTTGCTCAACTCCCATTTTGTGCTGATGATTATGCTACCGTCAAGGAGGTCACCTATTTTGAGGCATGGGACAAGTTGTGATGATAGTTTCTTTGTATGTAGTTTGCATAGGAGACATTTGGAATAATTTGATAGGGTTAAATGTTTTCCACACTGTGGGGTTGGTAATTTATTGCTTCTCAGCTGAAAATCCTTTAAGGTGTTTTCAGTCCACTTTATCAGCCAACCAGTCCCAAACCACTTTACCAGCTTTGTCTCCCCAAACCAATATGAACCAGTCAATACTACACCTGTTTTCTCCACATCAGCCAGTACCACACCATGTTACTTGCTCTGCAAGTTTCTTGTGCAGATTAACATGAAAGCACCCTCTCTCCAGTCCAGCGCCCTATCATCCATCCCCTCTCCAGCCCCAGCAACATGTTCTGCGTGACCAGCCTGGACCCTGATACCCTACCCTCTGTGGCTACTCTGCTCATGGACGTCATGTTTTATTCCAGTGGGTAAGTGGACCCTATCATGTCACCCTCCCATTTTGCATATGGCTATCATGGAGAGAGCCATCTGTCATTACACAAAAAGAGAAGCTGAACATACAAATTCGTAGCATTAGCTGCAGAATGGTGCTGGAGTTTTAAAGCAAAAGTTGTTTGGTGGTGAGAATCCAGGGATTTTTTTCCTTATTAGTCATGAAATGGTGATATTCTCACTTAATTTCTGAATGAGGCTGCTAATATTTGGTGGGTTTATTTTTGAACATTCTCTCCAGCTATCAGGTTTCAATGATTGCAAATGCAAAGATGTGTGTGTCTATGACAAACTCAAGTTCTCTGCCTGTAGTTGAGACATTCAGGATATGAAAATCAGGATAAGGAAAAATCACATCCATGGATTTTTTTGTTTGAGTGGCATGGAATTGGAATTTTGTGGGCAATTCAAATTTTTTATTTGACCTTTGAAAGTCCCCCACAAAAAAATATTTTTTACAGTTCTGTAGCATGCTGTAAAAAACATTTTCTTACTTAGTAATTGGTGCAGAATTTATTTGAAACCTCAAATCTGTGTAATATGTCTGTCATGTCCAAGTTCATTAAATAGCAGTTTTGAAAGTAATCATTGCAGCCTTGTTACATTTTTCATTCTACTTATTTAAAATTGACACTACATAGTTTCAAATATGAAAGACAACAACTATGCAAACATCTACTCAAGGTAACATGCTCTATTTTGTGTGGTGCATGATTGGTTTTAGCCATAAATGCCCTCAAAATGAGCAAGGTTTAGAATGGAAGAGTGCAGCTACAACAGGTACTGGTGAGGACAGCAGCCTGCACATGGTGACCTCAGATTTCTGTGTTCCAGAGTCAAAGAGCCAGGGGCGGCCAGCGAGGACTCCGGACTCATCCGTTTCTTCTCTTTCTCCCTGATTGAGGGTTACATCTCTCTGGTAATGGATGAGCAAACCACCCGAAGGTGGGTTTTGTGTGTGTGTGTGTGTGTGTGTGTGTGTGTGTGTGTGTGTGTGTGTGTGTGTGTGTGTGTGTGTGTGTGTGTTTATTTTTGGGGGGGACTTGGGGGAGTTGTCTGGTTGCAGGGATTTCTGTTTATCCTGTTGAAGTTTCTAAGTTGTGTTCACAAGCTGTGCTCATTGCTGCAACCTCCACTGTCGATTTGAGAGAGTGTAGACATGCATGAGCTGAAGTACAGCTCACACAGTCAGAGCAAGAGACTTCATGTTCAACTTTGTGCGTACAGTCTATGGGCTCCCGTTGGATTTGCATGAGCAACTCTGACAGCCATTGTCTTACAGTCCAAATGGTGTCAGCATTCTGACTAAACCAAACTGCAGGATTTAGAGTGAGCTCTGCCGGCATCAGAACAGGTGGAGCATGAAAATGCAAACTAAGCATTACTAATGATTGCTTGTGGGATGGATAATCTTTTGAAAATCATTGCTTGCCAGATAAGAACTGGGGGTGGCAGTGTAGTGTAATTGTTACATAACTGGGCTTAAAACTCAGAGGGTACAAGTTCGATTCCCAGATGGAAGACTGGCTGTTGTACCCTTGAAGAAGGTACTTTCATGTTACTACATAAATAAATTTATAGACTGCAGCTGCATAAATGAATTGTATTTATGCGGTCCAGCTCCATGGATTGTAAGTATAAAAATATTTAATAGTAAGTTTGCTTTTGATAATCATGTCTGTTCAGTTCCTGAATGTAGATGTAAAACTCAGTGGTGTTTAACGCTGAGCCGTATTGCTCTGTGGCACTGCAGGTTCCCCAACAACGTTCTTTTCACCAGCGCCTCAGGGGAGCTTTGGAAGATGGTTCGCATCGGAGGGCAGCCGTTGGGTTTTGGTGAGTGGGATGGGCACTATCGGGCACAGTGCCATTTCTCCAGTGAGCTTTTGTCCCAGCTTTGGCATGCATGTAGACACAGGACTCTGTATTGCGTGTCCATAGTAACAAAGGCTACGGTTCCCCCCCACATACTGAAAAGGGAATGAAATGGGGCAAGTCAGCTTTATTACCTCCAGCCTAAGATTAGGAGTTTGCACCAGCTGTGATGTTAATCTGCATGATAATAGACTTGGCTGTGTTGTTTTAATTTTGCTTTCAGAAGTCTGCCAGTTCCTCCTTTTTTCGTACCACAGTTGCAGCTTTGCATGCAAATGTATAGAAATTGATTAATGAATTAATTGACATATGGTCTCATTTGCTTCATCCCTCCTCTTTTCCCTGTTCTGTACCAGATGAGTGTGGTATTGTGGCTCAGATATCAGAACCTCTGGCTACAGCTGACATTCCAGCATATTACATCAGTACCTTCAAGTTTGACCATGCTCTGGTGAGTAAGTGAGATTTACAGTCCCATAATTCCTCTGATGTGTATGCCATTGTGTCTGTAAAAGAATTCCACCAACTGCCAAGCAGTAGCAGCCCCACAAGATGGGAAAGATGTCTCTGGGTGAATATTGATCTGAGAGAACATGCTCTTCCTGCAGCATGAATGTGGCATTGATGAAACTATCACTTATGATTTGTCCCGGTCAATCTCAATGGGATTGCTTTCCAGTAGTCAGAGCGACCATTTTCTCCCATGAAGCATTGGCTGTCATTTCTCCCATTAGTGCTAATCTTCGAAAGCCAGTGCTTTTTGATGACCATGTCCATGATTTATGAGACTTTATGACTCTCATTCATTATCATCCCCCCCACTGAGGAACTGCACATTAGTCAAAATGGAAAGTCACACCTTAAAATTCATGTCTACATTTTTACTCATATGAAGTTCAGAAAAATGAAGATTTTGAAAAAAATGGGGAAGTTTAAAGAACATTTTAATTTCTCTTTTGGTAATCCTTGTCTGTGTTTTAGTTTGTATATTTAGTGTTAAGTCTTTTTTTGCTGGTGTGGTTTTGCTAGGTGTGTGGAGACTTCAATCAACAGTCATTATAGTTGTTCAGTCTCTTCATATTTTCTCATTGCACAGCTCTTCAGTCCAGCTGTTGACAAGAAAAATGGCCATCACCCCCCCATTGCTGGTGCTGACAACCACCCTCTGCTTGTTTCTCATAGGTCCCAGAAGAGAATATCCAGAGTGTGATCGGAGCCTTGAGGACCAATGAGAGCGCAGGACAGTGAAGGGCAAGATCGAGGGATGGGAGTCTCACGTCCTTGCTGACACATTGATTTATCTACCGATAATGTCAAACTCTTAAAGTGCCAAGAGCTTACCAGTGGACTGCTGTGGGGGTGGATTTTGCAGCAAGCTAATAAAGGTGGGGAGGAAGGGGTTGGTTTGGGGTTAAGGGTTGGGGTGGGTGGTGGGATGGGGGGTGGGTGGTGCCATTTCTGCTCCAAAAAGAGCAAGTTAAACCCAGATCTTCCCATGTCCCGTTCTCAGAGACTGTGCCAACACCATCCTCTCCATTCCCAACTATCTACCATCTGTTCCTAACCCAAAACAAAAAAAATATCAGCCTCTGTAGGGACCCAGTGCTAGAGTGACTGCAGTGTGTTCCCCCATCTCTCTCTCCCCCTCCTCTCCTCTTTCTGTCTGTCCCTCTTCTGCCTCACATCACACCTTTTCACCATGGCAACGAGGTCTCCTGAGGCCTGGGCCTTTATTTTGATCCCAGCTCCCCGAGACACTGCAAATCGGCCCACCCTCCCAAAACCCTGTCCCCCGACTTCCTTCCCAAATGTGGCACACTAAAAGCCCTTAACTGTCTGCAGCCACAGGTGATTTGCCAGACTGGGTTTTTCTTGCCTCATACAGTTGTATGTCTCTGCTGCTTTTTCCCCTGAATCAACCAAAATGTGTTCATTACAGGCCCTCCAATTGTCCTTATGGAAGAGAATGTACACAAAGAAGCAAATCTGGGATGATCATAAAGCTTCCCTGCTCTGTTATTATTTTTTTCTGTGCCATGACACTTTAGGCCTAACCCATTGCCTTGCTTATGGCTCAAATGGAGGAGACCGAACTGAGTAGCTGTGTTTGTGGCCTGACCACATGGTGCAATGGCGTGATGCAGTTTGATTTTCACACATTATTGAATAAGCTGTCTTTCTTTGTAAGTTTATACTGTGTAGTTGGTAGATATTAATTTCATGGTGATTAACTGCCAATATGTGGAAATGGTATCTCTAAAGAAGTATTCTTTTCGACATGATAATATCCACTCTGTTTCAGTAATATCAAATCTATAGTCGTTTCAAGCTAGGAATAAAATAGAACCAATTATGAAATATTCAGTACGTAGAAATGTAGCACATTTTGTTTTTATTTCTAATTAATGACAAGATAAAGTATAAAACAAACGGCTGTCATTTTTGTTTGGTACAACAAGGAACTAGATTGCGTTCAGTGGTTTCAGTAAAGAGGCTGAGGTTGAGTTAACTGGGGAATGAGTAGTTGAAAATAATGTTGTAGTCCTTTTCAGCAAGGAAACTGAAAACGTACTTCAGAGAAACAACATCAGATTTTACCCAGTGTTCCTTCTGGTTGAGCTTCATGACATCATGAACGAGTGGACTGGATACATCCTGGCAAATGCCAGCCTAATCTTTTCAGGACTGATTTTCACAAATCTTCGATTTTTTGGGGGAAAAAAGTGAGAGGAAATGTTATGTGTCATATGAAGAGAAACAACACCACAATGCACCCCATTTCTTACCAGCCCTTACCACACATAATATGAAATTGTAAAAGCTAGCTATCCTAACGTGGAGGAAGAGGGGGTGGGGTAGGCATACAGTGTTTGTTTATGCAGTTGTGAATGTGAGTTGCAGTTGAGGTGCCATTTGGAATATTGGTCCCACCCTGCAAAACTGGCGTCAGAGTTAAGGCCTTGAAACCCTTGGTCCGCACTTTATTAACGGTCTAGTCTTTAGACCACCTAATGAGAAAGCTGGCTATAATCTGTGCCCTAGAAGGAAGCTCTTAAGATGCTGAATCTTTAGTTGGTCTTTAATATGGGTGCTGTTATTGTTTGTTCTGCACCAAACATCAGCTTTCTTCTTTTTTGTTCGTTTTGGATGCAGAAAGCTTGTATTTATCAGTGTTAAACTAAAAAAGCGTGACTTTTATGATGCAGAGGATTAAAAAAATTTTAAAAGCTTTGGAGGTTGTGGTGTGTTTGGTTTTGGGACACCCCCACCCCCATCCCCCAACCCAGAAGCCTCTTCCCAATCCCTGTCTCCACCCACTCTTCTGCCTCCACCACCCCTTTCTCTTCTGCTGTTCCTGTCCTTTCTGATTTGGTTGTTTTGATCCCACTTGACTTACCCTTAAGGCAAAGCGGTGCTCTGCATTCTAGGTCAGAAATGATGAAGGTCATTTATAGCCATGTTTGCAACAATCTTTTCTTGTGTAAGGCTTTCTGATAAATCTAAACACCATCTTGGATTTTCATACCTCAGAACAATGTGAAATTAAATTTTGTTAGGCCATGTTGCAAAAAAAAAAAAAAAAAAAAAAAAAAAAAAAAGCCTTGACTGTGTTTTTGTTTCCCTACTTGTCTTAAAGAATCCCATCTTGTCTAGGAAAAGCTTGCTCCTCTCTTGACTTTTGATTTTGGTTTTGTTTTGGGAGGTATGTTTATTCAGTTTACAAAACTGTTCCATAAACCTGGATAACCTGCATAATGGGCCTCTGTATTATAAAGTATACATTTAGCGCAAAAAAATTCAGTGTTTAACATTAAAATGTAACATTTTAGTTCTTGATTACTTTTTCAGTGTTAGAACCAGCTAGTTTCATAAAAATAAGCTAGTACCAAAAAAGGTTGCACCAGTGTCCTCCTTGAAATATCTTCCAGTGTGCCCCCTCTAATCCTTGAATTTGAATGAAATATTTCTGTCTGCAACTGCAACATATTTTCTTTTCCTGATGTACTGTTTGAGTTTCTGAAATGATGGAACATTTACCATGTCACTATATATGTCAGAAAAAACTGATGGACACTGGCCACAGTAAATACATTAAGGTAGAACACAAAATATAATGTTTCAGTCATTAAGATGTCACAGAATTAAAATAGGAAGATGATTTGGAGAAGAGTATTATAAAAGGGGAGACAGAAAAATCTGATGTTTTTAAGATACCAATAAAAGATTAGCCAAGCACAGAGTCGAACTGAATAAACAGGGTTTGGACAATTAATTGCTTTCATTTGCAGATGTACAGAGGCATTTCTGTTGAAAAACAAGTGTGTAGTTAGTTCTTTGTCCCAATGTCTTAATGTTTATACCTCATAATTACATTCTTTTTGATTCCCCACCTTTATTTGCCCTCAGTGACTCATGTGACACAATTGGGCTGCTGAAAAAGGATTGTGTTCTTTGAAGAGACACATTGCACTGCTGGAAATCATGAAACGGATTAACACAAACATAGTTAACCCTGACAGTGCTCAATAATGACAGGAGGGGCTAGGGGGAGAACTCAGTTTCTTCACAGGTTGTACAGAACATTGTAATGTGCGGTTGCTAAGGAATTGCTTAGATGCAATATGGACAGTGCGAAGTGGACTGGCATGTGATGTTCCAGAACAGAGGCAATGGGGAGTGGATGATGCAAGACGAGTGCTCAATTGAGGTTTTGCCATTGCTCCCGGCCAAGCAATGACCTGTTCATTAGACCAGATCATTGCACCTGAGCCACATTTACACAAGATGCTAAAACTAAGGCATATCCTTCTTAAGATAGCCATGTCTCAGTGTTTAACATCTGCACTCCCAGCCAGCAAAACCTTTTCAAAGGTACAATAATAAATCAGTTTGCTCATTTGTCAGGCTCACAATCATGAGCATGACAAACTACTGTCTCGCTTGTGGCAAAATGCCACCCAAGTTCACTCCAATATGAAGAGGCTATTCTGAGGCAGAAAGTTCATTGGTGGTTCCTCTGTAATAAATAAAGACATAGGCAAACTTTTCTGGGCCAACCAAATCCGCCCTCAGAAATCTGAGGACATTAATAAGCTTGCAGGCAGCCATTCCCAACGATACCAATGCAAGTTTTCCACATGCTCTGTCAGAGATAGAGCATCTGGAGTGTAGACTAGGTTCAACCTGATGGTTGCTCACCTGTTCTTTATAGACTGTGTACTGTAGTCAGTATTATTTCACACTGCACAATTTAAAAAGCAGAAATCAAGGGTAGGCAGTCATTTTCATCATGTAATGCTGTCATGGAAGGCTGGCCATTTATTTTAATAGATTAAAATACCATAGGTTTCCTACTTTGAAACAGTGATACATTTTGACCATTTATTAAATATGATAAATTAGTGGAGCCCTGTTAAAGTACTTAACAAGGCTCTGCTGATAAATAATACTGCTGCTGTATGATGAATGTATGGTCCATGTGACGATCCCTTAATGTTTATATGCTGTTTCTCATCCATGCTAAATGTTTCACCACCCACCTGTATACAAATATGGTGTCATAACTGGTTTGAGAGTGGGAGGCCATTTATTGTGTGTTATTTCAACGCCCACCCCCCACCCCACATACACACATGCTGTGAGAAATGGGTTTTATACTGTTTCTTTTTTCTGATCCTCTGCGAATTGTGATGTTTCGGAAAGCAAATCCAATCCAGCTAAAAGAAAAACTTCATGTGTGGCAAATTAAAAAGAAATAAAGTAATAAATTAAGATGTCATTCTGCATTTCTTTCAATCAGTGTTTTCATGTTGTTCAGTGTCTGTGCTCTGGCTGATTACCTGACAATAAACCAAGAAGAAACAGCAATGACATGACTCACTGTATCCGCCACCTCTGAGAGCTTGTACCCTCAGAGAAATGAAAGGAAATTACATTTTCAATTTCGCTCTAGAGTTTTGAATCCTCTTGATTCATCATCTGATCAGCGACCGCAATAATTTACAATTTATACTTCATTACTTCTTACATTTCCATGTGTTTAGAAATGAGGCTGGACAAAATGTCAGGGCCTGGGAATCCATCACAGTCGGGATGAATTTGGTGAGGACAGCAGAGAGCCGAATCAGTTGAAATGGTGCTGAGTGAAGCACAGCTTCAATAGGCTGGTGCTGAGGGTTCGAGCAAAAACACTGAGTCATGTAATGGAGGCACTCCTGGGAGCTGGATAGGCATAATTTACTAGGCACTACATGCGAACTGGTTTTACATTACCTGATCTGGAAAGAACCCAAGAACATTCTTGAACTGCTACATTACACAAAAGCCCACATTTCCCTTGTTTTTATTCGCAGTCACCTTATGAATTTCTCTTCATAAAGCTGGAGGAAAGCAATATCAAAATTGTTTCTATGCCTTTCGTAATTCTGTTTTGCAAATGGCACACAGGAACAGCAGGATGCAAGTCTCAAAAAAAAACATTTTTTTGATGGTACATTTTGATTTTGTCGAAGTAAAAAACTGAAGAAATAAATAAACTGACTGAGTATGGTGTGTGAGGAAATACTGTGTGGTTGAGTATGCATTGCGAGTTAAGACCTGTCTGGAAGTATTTGAAAACAAGACTCCTATACACAAGGTGGTTTTCCTATCAAATGCAGACCATCTCCCTATAGTGTTGGTTCTGTGGTGATCAGACTTCTATAAATATTATACAATGATATGGACATGGTTAAAAGATCAATACATCATGCAAAACCAAGTCTGACTATGCAGAAAGACCTGAGGTAATACTGGCTGTTAAAACATGTTTAAACAACTTCAGCCAATGCCCAACAGCCTAGATAAGGTTTGGTTCAGTCTGTGCCGGACTACTATAAACAGGAGTCCACACCATTGTCTTCTTAGTAGGGTGGGCTTATGTTGACAAGGGTTTCCCAGGTTACCACTACATAAAGTCCCCACAGCTCCTTCTTCGGTGCTTACAGGTTACCAGTTGTCAAAGTAAGAGATGTGCCAATCCTTGCACTGCTACCTCTCCCTCAGAGTTCAAAGTGTGCTGTGTAAAACAGCACGTGTGGTATGCTTTAGAGCTCTCTGTATAGGTCAATTATCTGGTTTATACACCACAGAAACAGGCAGCAAAGCAGTGATAGAAGACAATGGTACACTTGGTGATTCCACAATATGGACCAAAGCAAATGCTGAAAAGAAAGGGGGGAAGGGGGTTAAACCCTTTCAAACTCCAGCTCCAACTTCAGGTAAGCTCTTCACATGAGGCATGTTTTTAGCACTGAATCTGACTGCAAGGCAAGGTTTAAGTCCAGAGTAAGTAGAACTCTGGCTTTTGGCAGGGCTCAAAGGTCACTCAAAAGTATGAACACTTCCTCCTGAAGATCAAACTCCCTCTTCAACAGGCTCTGGGGTTTAGTGACAGGGCCTGCCGCCATCCATCAATCCGTCAAAACTGGAGAACCGGTGAGGTGGAAAAGTAACATGTCCAATCCAGATGGTCCCGCCGGACTCACATTAGTGACCTAACCATCGCCACCATGTGGTCAACCCCACAGGCCACGTCCACCACCTGGCCTGGCACAGTCACCTGGAATGCAGCAAACGTAACAGACCCTCGTATGCAGGCCAAACTTGGTGGTTAACATCAGTCTATCAATGGCTAGCCTTGCTTGACATGCTCACAGCTATCAGCCTAGCTGCTTTCTCACTACAGTGTGGTGTACCCTTACTTCAGGGATGTATTTGCTAATAAGCAAATGATCGGTTACTACTTCATGTGCTCAAATCTCAAGGCTTGTCAGAAAAGTTAAAAGAGTTATGTAAATGCGTTGTTATTTCTTTATGGAAGCATCTGGAGTTGAGATTAGCCAATGGCTGACTGCATCAGCAGTTTTCACTGGAATTTATAATTTGATCCTGAAGGATATTGTCAGTTGTTTTCGAACAGCAAACCAAACACCTCTAAAATTGCAATGACTGAAAATTTCCTTTGCCTTGATCTTACTTTATGAAGCAGTGTAAAACGAACAATAATATTTTTGTTCCTAGGTGCCTTCTTTGTAACTGCATTACAAATCAGCTTTAAAATGCACACCCATAACAAACAATGGTTAGATACAATTCACAGGTGGAGAACTGCGGTTGTACCCTTGAGCAAAATACTTCACCTGAATTACCTCAGTAAATGTACAACTGTATAAAAAAGTGTTCCACTGTCTTACCTTATCTATTGAATAGATTAATGTAATTGCAGAAAATTGAACTGATAGCTTGGTGGGGTGTAACTGTCTTTATATGGACCTCAGCTGATCCTCTGGTGATGTAAGCCACTTTCAGCTGTCTCTTACCCGCCAAGGGAAGTACTGGTCATCTCGTTTCCCAATACCCAGACATCCTCTCAGGTTCTTCCCCCAGACAAAGAGCTCCCCTCGGTCTGTAATGACAGATTACAGGTACAATTATCCTCCCCATGTAAAGTCACTCTAAGGCAGCAGTATAAGGTATAAGGTAACAGTATAAGGCTTGTAACTCATACACTGCAGGTTTTGTTCCATGGTAGGGCATTCCTGTTGTACCATTGAGGAAGGTTCTAAAAACTGCTCTGTGTAAAAATGTAAACTCTGTAAGCCTAGATAGAGCATCAGCTTAATGCCTACAACGTTAAATGAAATGTAACTTGATTCCTGGAGGGCTGGAGCTGGATCACAAGGGGGTAAATGTATGGAAGTACAAAAGAGATTGGCTGTTACATCAAACTAATAAAAGGCACAGAATTTCAAAAGTGCACAGACTACCCCATCTCTGAGTGATAAAAAGAAGTAAGCACTTGGTGAACATTAAAGGACATTTCTCTGAGGAACCATTTTGCTCAAGTTTTACAACTTCCTGGAGAGCAAGAGTAAGCTGGTTTTTGTTCCAACCAATTGTTCTGGCTTCATTTTCTGAACAGCTGTATATACTGGTTCACTCCTATAATCGGAGCGAAGTGAAACATTTTTACCTAGGATACATCAACAAAGCTGCAGCTATAGCTTGTGATTTCTTAGAAAATGACCGGGCTACCTAAATAATTAAGAGCAGAAGATGGCATGAAACCACAAAGCAGATTGGACCTCTTTGTCGACCCCCCCCCCCCCAACTCCTTCCAGCGACAGCTCCATTCACACTTCTAATCTCGCTCTCCAAGCCAAATGACAAGCTGATGACACTTCTTCAGAGGGAGTTTCAGGCTGTCATCAGCCATCATTTCAGTGTGCTTATATTTAAGGCTGTGCACTTCACATGGCTTACATGAATGCAGCTTGTTCACTCATGACCTAAATACAGCACACTCAGTGCAGGAGTGCTACACAGCAGGATGTCGGAGATATAAAACTCAGAGTTATGGACTGACCAGTCATGCAACCGAGGTGTGAACCCAAAAATAACATGACCGTTCAGAAAGCCAATGTATAATAAAATTGGATGTTCAGATTAGATCCCATGCACTGCTGGTTTGACTGTTCATCTATGCCAAGGCATGTAGCCACACAATGAGAAGCCCATTTTAAAAAAGATTAAATGACATTTAGAGAAGCAATGATTAAAATGAATGATGATGATTAGAATTAATCAAAATCCTGGCCATTGCTGGCTATGGTCAGAGGTCCCCTTTGGCAAGGCAATAATTGGCCAGCCTCGCCTGGGATTCGATACGGGGTAAGCTGGCTAATGTTTGCTGGTCACACCGCCATAGCGCCCTCTCTGTCATGCTGGGTGCCTGTGGCAGCACGAACTGGCAGTACGCTGACTGCATCATCCTCCAACGTCATAGGCATTGTGTGACTAGTGGTGCAGCTGCAATGTGAAAAGAAGCGAGACTGTCGACATGTGAATCGGAGGAGTCACATGCTCGGCCTCTCCTCCCAAAGCCGTTGGAGCGGGTGCTGCGGTGAGATCAATTAGTTCAGTTGCACAAGTTCGGTTTGGGGGAAAAAAAAAAAAAAAAAAAAAAAATCGGGGTATAAAAAAATAGAATTAAAGTCATAATTGGTGTTTTTCATCATCAGCTTGATCAAGTTACAAACATTTCACAATTCACATGACCTCCATTCCCAATTAATTTGTGTCTTACAGGTTCTACTATGCTACAAGACTTCTTTGAACAAAACACACAGTGGGCAAAATTAAGACTCTGACCACAAGTTAAACATTACAAACTAAGTACTTAAACGATATCTGCTAGCAGCCTGGAATTTATGTAAGACTGTTGAAGACCTATTGGCAGGTGGAGCTCTGACCTAGTACATGCTAATGTTTGTCAGGGTATTTGTACAATATTTTACAGGGTAATGTTCGCATTTCTAAGGAGTTGAACATTCTACCCACCAAACAATGGTAGGGATGAAAAACCCTGCTCCCAAAGGGGCTGTTTTCACTGTTTGGATTAATGAGATCCCTTAATTACATAACTTCCTCAACATCAGAAAATGATTTGCTGAAGCTTTGGGAGGCACTGTTTTTTTTTTCTTTTCAAAATGACAATATGCAGTATTTCAAGGCCTGTATTGATGGTTTTTCAAGTAGGAGTACTGATCTGCAATCAGTTGTGCCTTTTTTGTCCATTTCTCACCCTCATAATGGGTAAGGCTGGGATATATATAGGGGAAACCTGATCTTAGATCAGTACTCTGACTCTGAGAGGTCCGATGAATACAGACCCAGGTCTACAGGTGTTGCAGGAGGGAGAGAGTCATAAAGGGCTCACAGACACAATCATATACCAGAGATAAGAGTGACAATTATACCTGTGACAGCTGCAAAGTGGGTCAGCCCACAGCGGATCTGAGTGACAGCCACTGTGGGGTTAAACTCAGACTTGCCAAAGAGTGTGGGTGGGACCTTCTCAGGGGTTTTGGACTCTGATAGGTTGGGCCCTTTTCCCAGAATTCCATAGCCCCAGACAAACACCTCCCCTTTTTCTGCAGAGACAAAGCACAAAATTTTTCAAAATCCTACGCTAACTGAGGGTCAAAGTTCCTGTAGGTTTTTTTAGGTTTTCCTTCAAAGTATAGACTAATATAACTACTACAAACTGAAAACTTTGTAATTTATTAAATACAAGTCAGGTTAAAAAAAAACATTCTTAAGTGATACATATTTTTACAGTTTTGTGAGGATCTGCTGGGATTCCATACTTACTGGACTCCCCGTTCCAGGATTCAAGCAACCCTCACTGGGGGAGCCCTGTCCAAATTGCATCTCTATTCTCAACAAAGATTTAGACAGCCAAAGTCACTGTGATGTAAGTGGCATCCAAACTACCAAAGGTAGTAAATGCTCTGGCTTCATCAAAGCAAGGCTTTCAGTTAGTCTATGCATAACCAATGCTGTTTGTTACAGCCAGCACTGTTATAGTCAGCTGGTCCTGAGCTTACCATTCAAAATGGCCACCTGTGTACCGCCACATGCTGCCTGCTGCACTTTGCCCACACCCACCAAAGGGAGGCGCCGTGCAGAGCTGATCTGAGGGGAAAGGATTACAGGGGAAAAGAAAGCTCTCAGGAACTTATGCAGCCAAATCCTTATTCACCAATATGAATCATTACCTCTGAATACGTTTAAAACAATGTATTTTTTTGTGGCACATGGAATAAAAGGACCTAATCATAGTGCAGCTGCAGGTCACCCAGCTTTGCAACTGCATAAACAACCATATAGCTGACTCTAACAATGATCTAAACTTGCAACCTCATGTGTGTGCAAAAAAATGAAACTCAAGACTTAACTTGTTTCCAGATAATTGAGACTGAAGTTAAAAAGAAATGGTAGTGGGGCTTGACAAGCCTGTTTATATATGAATGACCTTTTTTTGTGAAAATCATAAAAGATGATTCATTGATTCAAAATTCATTGAATTGAATTTAATATGGAGGGATATTTAATAACCCACATTACACTCTATGGTTGATTTTGTTACAGTTTTAAATCTGGACACAGTCGTGGCAAAAGTTGTAAAAGGCACTAAATAATCAGTCTTTATTTTTGTGCATCAAAATTTCCAAACAGGTTGTCAAAGCACTTAATAGCTAACTTTTAATAATACAAATGCCTGATTCAGCCAGTTTGGGTTACAAATAAATTACTCCCTGATCCCCTAAAATGTATACCAACTGTCAAATTGTAGGATACATGTGAGAGGAGCATTATAAACGCTCCTGATGATAGGGTGTAACCTAGCTGAAAAACTTGAAGACACTTGTGTTTTTTTTTCTGACAGAAAAAGATATCCACTTCCAACACACCCCCTCCATCCTCAAAACACACCAGACATTGCCTTACCTGTGTGGCCTCTGTCACAGTAGAAAGCTGTAAGTACTCAGAGTTGCCCCAGCCAAAAAGATGCCCGTCCTCTGAAACTGCCAGGCTGCAGTCTCCGTAGGAAGTCACCTGCCGCACCCTAACACCAGCCAGCTCCCCTGCGACCGGCAGAGGCCATGGGCTCATGTTATGGTGCCCTAGTCCTGCAATTTCACCACATACTCAATGTTACATTACATAACAGTCAGGCATTTAGCAGACACTTATCCTGCTTTAAGTGTGTAAAAAAAATAAAGTCATTAGTGTCACAGCCGACAGAAGAAGTCATAACATTAAGCTACAACAGAACGTTAAGTGGCCTAATAGGTGAACGGAGGGGAGTGAGGGATATATTGCTTTTTGTAGGGAACTCTAAATATCAGTATGCAGCTTATACACAACATATGTGTAAGTGACATTAGGTTACTCACTGTTTGTACCATATAATCAGCCAACATTGTAATTCATTTAATACGTTTGTTTTGAGTCAATAATGAGGGCGAATGTGTACGAAATGTGACAATTGGAGTCCTGTATGACCATCAAACATTTCACTTTGTCAATGGCCTCTTTCCCTGGCGTCTGTGCATAGACTGCCAGAAGTCTTCTTTCCCTGACATGTGACACCACACTGACACACAGCTCATGGCAGAGCGATGTGTCAGGGTAGAAAATGTGACAGGTGAGATGGATGTGTATCAGCGTGGTACCACTGACCTGTCTGCCCATCAGCTCCCCACCCACAGGCATACACCCTGCCCGTTTCAGTCAGGAACAGGCTGTGGTCCTGCCCACATGCCACCTGCAGGACAGGGAGGGAAATACAGAGGAATACTTCATCAGTCTTTTTTGGAGGTTGGTCAAGTCCAGTCCTGGAGGCCTGCACTGTCAGCGTCTACTGGTTTTTAGTGTGCTTCAGCATGTAAGTGATTAATTTTAGTGATGGGCTGATGGGTCCATGCACCTTGTTTCCCTCCAAGGCCTAAATTGCCTGCTGAAAAAAAGATACATAAATAAACCTGCGGCCAATGCAGCTTTCCAGGGCTTCAGCTTGATACCCCTGGTCTATCGTGGAAAGA
The DNA here is from genome assembly GCA_022829145.1 of Albula goreensis. Taxonomy (NCBI): domain Eukaryota; kingdom Metazoa; phylum Chordata; class Actinopteri; order Albuliformes; family Albulidae; genus Albula; species Albula goreensis. The sequence continues at coordinate 34,367,250 of CM040742.1, forward strand.
GATTCTTGCATGCTTCAAATACGTTCCATGCCAACCAATGAAGAATCAGCCTGCCAACATCTAAACCCTTACAAATGGATTTGGTCAGTGCTAATCTCTGGCCCTTGTGTGCGTGCAGAATCTATCTGTATGCTCCTGCATAATAAACTTCTCAGGCAATCTTGCAGAAGGAAAGGTAACACATTATTTTCACTTCATGCCTGCAATCGAAATTATGTTATGAGTTAACACATTTATGAGCACTCAGCATCATTATCTCCAAATGAAGGTCCCATCTTCATTAGATTATAAATATTTCCTAGGCTGCTTTCTGTTCTGGCTCCTCAATTTTCCAAACAGTGCACATTACTTTGATCAATACGCCCCTGAATTGAAATATTGATTAACTGTTACTTTGCTTATATTAGTATTGGAGGATGTGAAGATGGAAGTGTGAGTTCGGAATGGCAGGTCTGGACACGGTGGACACAAGGGGCTGAGTGAAACGCAGGCTAGACCAGCGATTCTACCCACCAGACTCACCTGAGTGACTCGGCTGTCAAAGCCCTCAATCTTGTGAATGACATGGCTGCCACTGCGAGAGGAGACAGGCAAAGACAGTGGCCATCAATCAGTTACACACACAGATGACTTCATCTCTGGGGAAGGTCACTTTCCTGTAGACTATTTCTATCATAGGGCGTGTCTGCACTCTGATTAACCTTTCCCATGCCAAGAATGCACACAGAATTCTGTGAGAATCTGTGCTTCATTGCTGATAGCATGAATAACCACCTAAATAATGGATCTTTGATATGATCATTCAATAACATACTGTTAAAGCCTCCATCAGGGTAGTCAAGGGCACCATCACAAACCACACAGAAACTGTCTGCTATATCCAAAAAGGAACTAACCATCATCATTTTTGCCCCATGTCATGACTTACATTTCCTTACAGTTATGGTTCACTGTTTCAAACACATACATATATGTATGTATTTATACGTATGTATAAGGCAAAATGTATATAATAGAAATGTATTTAATATTATGTTTCATAATCATATACACAAGAATGTACTCAATTCAACTATAATGGGAGCCAAAGAAAAAACTAAATAAAAGGGTACATGTGCGATGGGGTGATGAGGCATCAATACCAATGAAATCATTTGATATCTGCAACAAAAGACCATGATTGGAACAAAACATAGTTACTCGTACCATGTTACATTTTGCCAATTTGTGGTGTTATGATATCTAATTCTCTCATCACTAGGTACATAGGAATAGCCATACACAAACAGGTATAAGCATGCAGTACATTCATGGCCAGATATGCACACACAGTACATAAAACATGCTTCATTACTAAAACGGTCAGCTAAATGTGCATCGTCATTGACCATGACTGAAGACTTCCAGAATGAGCGTTGTACTTCTACAGGTCTTTCCAGTTGTAATATAAAGTGCAGGTGGTGTAACAAAGTACGGATTAAAGAAGACACTGGGAGAAAACCAAAGCTGAGCAAGAGATATTTCTCACAGCAATAAGACCTGCCAAAAGAACTCAAGTCTGCCATTTGTGACGGAAAAAATCAGAACCGGAGTCATAATTTAATAACATCAAAGCAGGGGTGGGATTAATCTCTCTGCCGGCGCATCTGGGAGATAATGGACACTACCTTTGATCAAAAGTTCAGCAGTGACAGAACATTCCCATAACATGTGCAATTCCAACCTGTTCATTATCACATAACATTAAAAAATGGAAGCAATCTTCACATAGGAACATTCCAATGGAGTGGTGTAAACTTTGGGCGTATATGCTTTTTAATAATATTTAGACTTTTTTTCCTGTATGTTGACAGAAACATCAAAGAATAACATGTTTGTCACATTTTGCACTGCAGCCTACAACGGTATAGGAGAGACTTACCTGTATATTTCATCCTCCACAATTTTCCTTCCACACTGCCCATATGCATTATTCCCCAGACTGAACACTATGACAAAACACAATAAACCAAAGGATGATGTACCCTAAGCAAGGAAGCCTCAGCGTGCAGCCTTACTAGATTTCTGCAGCTAAAACACAAATTTGCAGGTAGCAGTACAGTACAAAGTTTTGCATCACAAAAGCCATCAAAAAAGACCCTAGTGAACTATACAGAGAAATCTTTATTGGCCATGATCATCAGATAAATTGGAATCTTTGCAAAAATGGTTTCAAATTCTCTTAAACATTGTCTATGTGAATGTCTGACTGCTCTGCTGCTGTACTGGGACCATGTGAGTCACTCACCCCCCTCTGAGTCGGTGAGGACCAGGGAGTGGGCGCGTCCACAGGACACCTGGACCACCCGGGTCTCCTGCGGTCGCAACAGGGGGAGGGACACTGGGGACGGCTCCAGCACGTAGTCATAACTCTTATCTGAGCGTAGAGGGAGAAGAGGGAGGGGAGAGAGAAGGGAGGGAGGGATGGACAGGAAGAGAGAGGTTGAAAAATATCCTTTTTATTTGTATTTTTAATCCATTTATTTATATAATTAACTGTACTGGTCTGGTACAATTATTATAATTACAGTGTTGATCTACTCTGATACCCATTTAAAAGTTCACAGGGTTTTCAAGTTACTGTTTAACTTTATATTGAAATATTACAATGACTCTTACTGAACTGTGTGTGTAAGTGAGAGATAGACAAAGAGAGAGAGACTGCAGACAGGGAGAAACAGAAAAAGAAGAGAGCAGGGAGGGAGACAGAAAAAAGTGGGAGGGAAAGATAACAAGCAGAGATGAGAGGGAGAGAAAGAGAAAGGAAGAGGGGGGGTTGCAGAAAGAGCAAAAAGGGGGGGGTAATGAGAGAAAGAGAGAGAACAGCAGATAAAGGGAAGTGAGACTCGGACAGAAAAGCATGTCATTCAGTATGGCCTTTTGCCTCCTGAGGCAATTAAAATTTTTTATCCCCGTGTAGGACATTGCCATCCTTACATTCAATGATTGCAATACTGAATGCAGAAATGATGAGTCACTCTGGATAAGTGCATCTGCTAGGTCAGTGGTTCTCAGTCTTATCCAAGCAAGGCCAGTATGAGTGCAGGCTTTTGTTCTAAACCAGCACTAAAACACCTGAGTCAACTCATCACAGTACTCAGTCAAAACCTTGGGTTGCTGGATCAGGCGTCTCCTCAGATAAGACTGGAACCGGCAGAACGACATGAATTAATTACAGATTGGGAGACAGGGCAGGAATGATACACACTGCGGTTGTGCTGGGAGCGCTGGAACCCCAGCTGGGAGTCCTTGTTGAGGCCCATCCCCCATACTTTGGTGAGGTCCTGTGTGGTGGAGGACAGCAGGGTGAATCCATACCCACAGGCTGCAGAGGAGATCTGAAAGACATGAAGGAGTCAGTGCAGCATTGTCATGTGAGGACAAAATAACGAAGGTAGTTCATGATGAAAATAGGCTATCCGGTCCATCTTATCCTGTACCAACAGTGCAGTTACCTGCGTGGACTATTTTGTGTAGTGAGCTTTATGAACATTGCAATAAATTATAAAACTTCTGTGATGTGTGCATCTGAATATTGTCTCTGGACTAGCTAATGTATAATGTAATGTAGCTAGCTAATGAGCAGGCGCAGGCGTGTTCCTTGAACTACAGAATGTCAGGCTGGTGGAGAACCCCAAGATGACAGCAAATCATTCTACTGATTTCACTGATGTCACAACTGCAACACAATTCCATCATGCTGGCCAGCATCATTGGCATTCTTCAAATTGCTTGTATACACTCTGTGTGATTCTAGCTGAAATAAGCTTTTGGTTTTATATGTTTTTTGTTACTCATAGGCAGGGATGGAGCTTCAGGCCCACCTTACTATTCCACAGAGGCTTAGATTCTCCCCTTTTCTTTTTGCTTGTTTTATGTTTCCATTCAGTCAAGCCCATCACTACTGCCACTGTAAGTAATCACCCACCTGTACAATAAAGCACGACTGGCACTGTTACCCCTGATGCTTGGCTCATGTTTATATTGGTCTTTCAGTCAGCCAGGTTTTATTACAGATTACTTTTGTATCTTATGCAATGAACAGAATTTCGGCCTGGCAATACCTAATGATGGGACTGCTGGGTAGCTCATCCCTCTATGGCACTATTCCAGTGTGTGGACAAAACGGCACACTCTGCCACTGAATCCGGACGATGGCAATGGAAACTGTGGCTGGCAGCCCCAATGGTCAATGCATAATCTGCTGTTGCATCACTCAGGGAGGGAGGCATCCAGTTAGAAGTGATATCCATATCTCAGCACCATCTAGTGACCCCTGCTGGTCAGTCTGCCTGAACTTGCTAAGCGCAGTATCTGGCAAAAAGGCTATTCAGCCCATTTGTGCTCATCATTTGCTGACAGCCTAGACGGTTTCCAGCAGTGTATCAAGCCTGGACTTGAACTCTCCAAGGGTCTCTGCCTCTTCATTGTGATCTGGTAAGCTGCTCCAAGCATTACTAACTGTATGTGTAAAAAAGGTACTACCTGATATAAGTGCCGAATTTGCTTTTAACATTTTGACTGTATCCCCACCTTTTCAGCTGCTGTAGGCACATCTCAACCTGAAAAAATACTGGCAGCTCACACTGATGTTCCCATATTATTTCACTGGTAACATAAACAATGTTTTACACATTTTTTTAAGGAACCAGGCTCAGTGGAGATCGATTATCCACATCCACAGCCTCTGGCTCAGACTGGGTGAGCAACAGTGATTTGTATCAGTGGTGCAGTGCATGGGTGCTTTTACCTTCTGCTCTGTCTCCAAACGGTAGGGGGTCAGCTGGTACTTCCTGGGATGTTTTCTTCCGCTGTCAGGAACCACAAAGCTAGGAATCCCCAGGGCTCCAGTGCAGCTGAACCCCCACACAAACACCCTGTGCTTGGGCCTGGTGTGTTGACCTACATACTGGAATACTGGTCCGTCTGGCTCCTTCGGTGCTCTGGTCTTTGGAACCCGGCTTGTGGTAACATTAGCATATCCACGGCTTCCCAGTGTGACCCTGTGCTGGGTACACAGTCGAATGCAGGCCACAGACATCTCCCAGCTCAGACTGAGATGCCTAACACAAAAACCAACAAACACTAATTTAGGTCTCGTTGCCACTCACTGCATCAGTCAGCTAAAAAATTATTAGGTCACCAGGACAAGAGACAATCCACTGTATAGGTCATGTAACTATTGATCGCAGTGGTAAGTTCTAATGTTGAATACAGGCATCAGAAAGACCACTTTTGAAAGTCACGTGTTCAGTTATTGCAGCAATCAGCTCTAAACTAAGCAGATCTCCAAGACAAAAGAAAGAAGACGGTTTAGCTCATGTGACAGTTAATGTGATACAATGACAAGTTCTGGTTAGAAAACTATTACAAGACAAAGAACACTTCTTAGATCCCATTCCCATTTATTATTGTTGTGAGTTCAGTTATCATTAGATCACTAACACTACATCTGTTTTCTTTTTATTCACATTATTTATTTTTTCCCCCAGCGGTTCATTATAGAACATGGGGCTGTGGTCATATACCATGACAAAACTTAACCAGCAGTTGTCATTCTTGATCTGAGGAGCAAATAACCTGAATTTATGCACTTTGAGTTAAAATCTTAAAACACATGTGAGATGATTGTAAGATGGTTTAAACTAGTTTTATTTTCATCAAAAAAAAAAAAAAAAAAACTAGTCAAACTAGTGTGGTGTCGTGAAGCTTATGGACTGAGAATGTGTAACAGTGAAAGACAGCATCCGATATTGTTACCTTGAGTCAAATTCTAGTTCCTCGGCCCAGACGATATAGCCTAATGAATGAAGTAACTCTGATTTTCTATAATCACTTAGATAACTAGTTAGCATGCAGCCTATTAACCCAGTAACCACATGGGTCGCAGATCAACATAAAGGCGTCTGAAAAATGTGTTCAATACATCCTTGAAACCTAGGCAATTAATATTTGCCATTTTCACGTGTCCCTTGGCTTAACGAAAACAATATTCCACTATTGTCAAGCTTGCAAACGATGATTCGTACAGACTCATGTTCCTGTTTTTTAATTTACATTACATAACAATATATTTTAACGTTCTCGACAAATTAAACATCTATCTGGCTGCCTATCTACACCTGCTCATAGGCACCATAGCGGCGTTTCATATTCTTCGTGTTGTGAGGCTGTACAGAGTAGGTTCACTAGGGTACCGTTTAAGCACATACGTGAGGGACAGGTAGGATTAATGAATTGGAGCGAAAGTTTGGGACCCGATACATGGCCTTGGCACATAAGATGTTGTTCGCTGTTAAATACTCGTGGCATGCTGCGACTTACAAAGCACGATCATCAGATTGTCTTGGTGGATAAAAATAGTTAGAAAGTTATCGCAATCAATTACCACAACTGCTCTTTAGTTCGCTTATCACAAATCAGTCAGCTCGCTGGCTGAATTTCAAGCTCACCTTGTCATGCAGCTTCTTTGTAAGATAGCTAAAAATAATCCGTTGTTATCGACCTTGATTGTAAAATCATGCGCATATTTTGTTGACCGTGCCAACTTTATGATTTAAACAAATACAATTTACGTCCCAAAATAATACACATCTCAACTTAAACTCCTTCATCGTGTTCCTGCATGGAGGCAGCCATGACACTGACCTCACGGTGCACTCTGACCTCTGACCGCCAGTAGTTACAAAAACTTACATTGGAGGGTGCTAGAGAGACGTGAGCGGCCACTGCTCTAAGAGGATTGGTAAATGTGCCTGGTACATGACGATGTGGTTGTTTTGTGTTGCATATCCATTTCCTTTATATACTATTATATATTATTATAGGATTTCAGAGAAATTGCAGAAAACAAGTAATGCAGATAATTATTTTATTTTAAATAAAAAAGCAATACAGGATATGCATAAAACAAATAAGTTGTGAGTTATTAAGGATTACATCATATCAACATTAATGGCTTCAGTGGGGATTACACATTAACACATAGCTTATTTAAAGAGGGCAAATCAACTTCACCTGAAAGCTGCTTCATGTTCTTAAGATGATCATATTTCATACCACATATTGTCCCTGCGAAATAGCTTTTCCCAAGAGACGTTGTACAAAATCTACAAACTGTTTGCAATGGACTGCTTTAGAAAACACTTCAAATGATTAAAAACTGACTGATGTGTAGAAAAGTTCACACATGGATTATGGACATATGAATTGTTTTTACATGATACTCTTTGTCACGAGGTATTCCGATGTTGCTTTGTAAAGGACTATAAAGTTGCGAAGAATTGCAGCAGCCTTCCACAAGGTGGTCTGTTGAGAATGCCAGCGTGTCTCTATTTTAGCGGGCGTTACGGATGCTAATTTTCCTGCGCGTGTCTTCTGTGCAGCGCTCCATGATGAGCTCGGGACTCGGGCGTGGAGGAATCTTGGGGAGATCTTTCTTTGGCTCCGGAACAGTAGAGCGGGGAGCTGGCTTGGGGGTGATGTTCTCTGTAAAAACAAATCATTTTAGAATTACTGAAGGTAAAGTTACTGAAATGTGGAAAGTCCTTACATTATATTGGAGGAGAAAACATTCTGCTGTGGTTTATATATTTAATGTAGGTATTTAGCAGGTACTATTACACAGATTGACACAGTTTACAGAGCGTATAGATGTATATTTATTTCAAACCATTTAAATGAAGTATCATCTAGGGAATGAACATGCAGCCTCTAAACTACTACTTGAGTTCCCTGACCATGATGCTACACTGCCACTCCACTTTTTTCTTTTGCTTTGGTCTGACGTTTCAGATGGATACCGACCACTGTTGTTCTTCCGCTCCAGCAGGGGCGACTGTGTGGTGCCTCTTTGTGCTGGTCGGGCCTTAGAGGGGCGTAATCCGCGCTGCTGCAGGTAACGGCGACTGTTCCTGCGGTAGACATCCTGGCTGATCTTCTGCTTTCCCTTTGTGTGGATGCTCTGGACATTACGAATTGTGGACCTATGGACGTGAAAAATCAACTTAATACACTGTTGAGCTTAAGTGACGAACCTAGTTGGGCTGAACGGCCTGTTTGCATTATCTATTTATTCCTATGTTCTTATTTATCATAGCACATGAAGTTACTGACATCAACAGAGTGGATCCATTTGGCCTTGGTGTGCAGGTTATATTAATGTAGGGTTACAATATAAAGTTTGGTGCCTGTTCTTCAATGAAGCATACAAAGCATTTAGAATTTTGACCTGCAATGATATGCCATGCTACCTCCACAGCTCAGCACTTTAATTAATCATCAGTAGAATGTCATTTTTCTAGGGAAAGCACCATAATGAGAAAAAATATGGACCCAAGAAGACATGCCTCCAAGAATGTTGAGCTGCCACATGCTACCATTGTCTTGCTGGTTTGAGCCAGTCACTGGGTTTTTTCCTTGGAGAGCCATGCCATTTGATTTGTTCAGAGAAGTGGTTGACAGCACATTTCAGCTCCACCCATTACTGCATTTATGAAACTTCCGTCTTTCATCACTTCCATTTCTCAATCCACAATGATAGACTCCACTTTATTGTAGTTCAAATATGGTAGCTCATGATTACACTAGGACTTCAAAGGTGTGAACATGCTGGGAATCGGAGTGATGGTAAATCTGAAACTTGCATAACTGAGAAAGTATTTTAGAGGAAATTAAAGCCATTAATAAGTGCTGCAGACGATCATTTTAAAGGAAGCAGCAGTGGACTAATGAGCAAGTGGCATCTTATGCATCAAACAGCACATTAAAAAGGCATGTTTATTATAGCCTGCATGAGTATGAAGGTACTGGTGTTTCTTCTGAATCAAAACAGTGGAAATGTACAAGCATGAGATGTGGTAGGAGAGGTTTATTTCAAAGTTGTCAGGGGAAATCTAATCCTAGATCTGCAGTCCTACTCTGATGTGCTTTATGAAATGGGCTGCTGTTTTCTCTTAGGCGGGCAGATCTGTGTAGGAGACAATTTTACCTCCTGGGTGGCGGCTTCTTGCTGTTTATGTTGTTGCCTACAGCACCAGCATCCCTCTTCTCTCCAGTTTTGCGCAGGTACATGGAGGGGTAGTATCCCGTCTCTTCACCCTTTCTGTCAGACACACAGGTGGGCCAGCTTAGCAGCTGCATTGAAGCTATTTCCCCTTTTTTTGCTAAACTGTTTTGTTGTGTTGTTTCTAAACTACAGTTAGAGAATCTTTCACGTGTTGCGTAAAGGAGACATGCAACAATGGAAAAAAGGCAACGTACTTGGAGAAATGCAATAAACCACCAACAGGCTAGCAAACACAAGTTTCAGACCGATTTAGCTACAAACCTCAATCCCCACCCACCTCCCCCATACTGTAGTCATGAAACCAGTGGAGCAAGAAGTGTGGTATATTGTTAGGGAACTATGCTTTTTTTATTTTTCCCCATTTCCCACCCAAACACAGCTGAACTGTTTAGCTTCATACAAATTCAAGTGACAAAGAGAACATATTTTGTGACTGGCTTACCTGACCACCCACCAGCCGTCCAGCAGTTTGTGGATGACCTCTATGGTCTCTCCAGCTTCAAGGGTTAGCTCATCATCTTCTTCTGCAATGTGGCCAGTGGTGGTGACATACAGTTCCCCTGTAGAAACGCATAAAGTATTCAAAAACCTGTACAGTAATTCTGTTTTTGAGTTCCCTACATGAATATAAAGGTTACATTATCAGTTGCCTTCTGCCATGTCTCATGGGTCTGTGACTGATAGAGTTGATTTGTGAAATATTGAAATGTGCAATGCAATGTGATATAAAAATAGGTTTTCTCAGTTCCTTTGCACTACTAATGACATACCTCTGACCAAACAAGGTCCCTGGAACATGAGCACTATGAAGAATAAATGAGGCAAAATCTCTGGTACAGTGTCTCTTGGTCTGGTCAAGTAATGACCTCACCTTCATAGTTGGGCTCTAGCTCCTCAGCTTCATCGGGCCCCTCCAGGGGCTCCAGGTAGGAGGCAGGTACCCAGCCTCGCCGGGAGTCCATCTGGCAGAACCACCAGCCTGGAGGCCGGAGACAAAGAGTCAGTGGCTATGAGTGTTGTAAAACAAAACAAAAAAAACTTTCAGGTGACCCATAGTGTTGCAAGTGTTGGCCAAATGCACCGTAGCCTCATGTGCCAAGAAGTGTAACAGCAAAAGAAGGTATGTAGTAAATACATCACACAGAGATTTGACTATCATGTTTTCAGAGTAGGAGCTTTTTTTTTAAATTGCAAACTTGTGACAAAATGATACAAAAGGACTGTGTTAGATATAATATATAGGTGCATCACTTATTTAAAAACCCAGAGTTATTTGATATTTGCACCAAACCAAAGTTTGTTTTATAGTTGTTTGGAATGTAACCATTGCAGCCATTTGACTGTCATTTTCTGTTAATGAAAAAATGATGCCACATTAGTTTGAAATAAACACTGCAGCAATTACCAAAGTAATACTTAATTTAGGTTCTTGTGCCTTGAGTTTGGATCATTAAAACAGAGCCCAAGGTAAGTATAGTGCTATGGGATAGCTTGGGTATGCTGGCCTCTGCTCCTGAGAATATTACTGAAGTCATTGTATAAACAGGAACTCAACGGCTTTGATATGCCAATAGTAAACCACTTCCCAATGAAAGAGTAACTAAAAGCTGGTTGACTTAAGCCTTCTTCCTCCAGCAGGGCACACCATACAGTATCCATCTTATTTTTTCACTTTACATTCAACCAATTATTATCAAAATTACTTTAGCTAAAAGATAAGGTAATAACAAAAAAAAAAAAACCCTGATAAATAAAGGAAGTGGTGGTTTACACAAGGTGTAGTCCTGACAGCCCCTTTCTGTTCTGCTGAATCACCTTTTAGCACAATATGTAATCTTAAGGATTTCCTGTCCCCATTATACTTGGGGGAACAGTGCCCTTGGAGTACTGAGGAGTGGGATAGTGATGGCAGAATATGTTTTCTTGAACCCCATACTGGGTGGAGCTACAATGAGCTGTCAGTTACTGGGGTCATTGAACATGTTTTGCTCTTCACAACAAAATTAATTTAATCAAAAATGATCTGCGCAGCCCATTTTATAAACTCACCATTACCATTCTTCTCAACAATCTCCAGCATGTCTCCTGCCAGTAGGCTGAGCTCGTACTTGGAGTTTTTCTTGTACTCTGCAATTGCTCTGTAAGTCTCCAGGATGATTGGGCCAGTGATTTCTGCAAAATAATCAGAGACAACAGTCAGAAGAGATGTTTAACTGTACTGTTCTGGCAAACTAACTTTTAATCTTGATATTTCTTCATTCTGTACAGTATTTCTGTCACTGGTATTTTGCAGTATAACATTCTCTTCATTTTTATAGTGCCTTATATAGGCACTATACAGCAGACATACTAACAACAATATAAAAAAATATACATATAACAGGAAAAGCCCATTTTAACTAATGTAGGAAGAAATGTAAAACACCTTGGCTGGGACAGCCAACAGCTCGCTTACGCCCCCTTTTAATGCTGCTTCCCACTTTTCAACAAATGTGGAATGCCCAGTAATATTCATGAGCTGCAGAACACATACAGGACGCACTTTTCTCCAAACCACATATATTGGTATATAAAATGTTATATTTTGTCTTGTCTGTTATATCTGTCCATCATTGTACCCTTCAGTAAGAGACCTGCATGTATTCAGTGATACAACAGGATGATGAAGATTGAAACCTTTGTTAAGCCATTCAGGATATATATATATATTCTGAACATACAATTTAGTAATGAAAAAGTCAAAAGAACAGGATATTACCAGTTTTGTTGTCCCTTGCCCTGTCCTTTGTCATCATGTAGGTCTCATTCCTTTTGTACCTTTGAGGAAAACACGCATTAACAGCTTACACACTTTCCTCTGCTCATCATTCACAATGCACTTCCATGACGAGGTCTGCGGCACTGGGGCTCCTCTGGGTTGTACTCACGGATGTGGGGCAGGTGGGTTCTCATCCTCTGGTCTGACCTTGAAAAAGTCTCCCAGCAGCTGGCAGCGTGAGATCTTAGGGGGCAGAGCGATGAGATCACGGCAGTACCCCGACAGCGTGCCCTGTCTTGTCTCTGTTGTCTTCTGGTTGTCAAACCACTTAGGTGCTGGTGAGTACAAGGAAAAGGAGTTAAATATCCATATACTAGGGCTACACTGATTAATCAATACAATTAATCAAGTAATGCTTTAATTTTCAACTAATTCTTCAGAGAGAAAAAAACAGTTTTGATCAGTTTTAAAAACACATACAAAATTCATTGTTTACCTTTCATATTTCCTTTTTGTAAACAACAAGTTTTCTAATATTAATTGGCATGGAAATATAGAAATGGATAAGTTCCTTATACAAAAGAACAGCAGACTAAAAATGTTGTTAAAACTCAACTGACTGCAAAAATTATGTAATGGGGAGAAGACCACCTTAAGTTTTTAGTTTAATGTCAGCCCTAATTTAAACACATTCCTTATAAAACAGAATACCAGCCTAAAACACATTGTTAAAGAAGTTTTTAGTTTGATGTCAGCCATTCATATACATATGTACTGTATACTATGTCTAATGTGACTATTAACTTAGAGGGAGACAAAAACATGAAATGAGTGGTAGATCAAAACCAAACAGGCTCCAATGTTCATTTTAAAATGAGGGCACATGAACTGAGATACAAGGGGGATGTGAAATGCATGAAGAGATTCTGACTGAGACTACATTACTGTCAGAGAAATATAAAATGTAGTGTCTGGGCACATTCGTTATTAAAAGGGAAGTTAGGCTAAAGAGGAAGTCTATCTTTTCTTCTCCAGCTTGATTTGCAAAAGTGCTGTCTTTCTTGTTTTTTAATGTTTGGTTTTTTTGGTGAAGGTTTTAGGCTGTACTGTGATGTAAACCACATAACCCTAAAAGACAAAACATATGAGGATTACACATTCATGTGATGAAAATGAAGTGAGTGCTGATCACGTCCTACAATATTTCCTATATTTCATAGCCTTCTGAAGGGTGCCAGCCACATCCTCATTTTCCCCAGGTTTACATAACTGCTACAAGGGAAAGTCCTGAAGTCCTGCTTCACGTTTCCTTTGTCAAATGATATGAATCTTCATTCTACAGTCACGTGCCCCACATGTATATCTTTCATGTCAGAAAGAAGCCCCAGGTAAATGAACATGGATGTGCAGGAATAGTTTTTCTTCCTCAGAGGAGTCACAGATATTGACCATATCCTTGTGCCTGTGATTGTGCTGGTTTCAATGTACGGCAATAGCAACATTCAAGAATCAAATACTCAGAATCTCCCCTAGGGTAGCAACAATGATTTGCATCTGGGCAATTGCTTTTTATATGTACTTCTCTATTTCCAGAATGTGAAACCTGAAAAAAAGCCATTTGCTTCTCATTAATCAAGAGTAGCAGGATGCAGGTGTTTCCTCATATGCACAAGCCTAAGGATTCTACTGTGCAACATCACACTGTATTAACCATAAAAAGGTTCTTTTTTTTTGCTTGGAATGTAATTACAAGGCAAGAGTTTTAGAACAAAATCAACATCTATAATAGTTCCACTACCTCTTCAGATAATATGCAGCAACATTTTCAATGTTTAAACAATTGTGAAAGGGTGTGTTTGAGTCAAAAACTTTATGCTTAGGTAAAACTGATCTGTTTGCGCTGTGATAAAATGAGTGCATTAACTGGTTCATGGTAATGCCTGCTTCGATGTAAGAAAAGTAACCATGGAGACCATTGGGTCCAGGAGTATGAAATGGGTTTTACCTGGAAGGGAAGGAATTATTCTGTCTTTGGCATCGATGTCTCCAGCCTCAATAGGGAACATCTCTTTCAGAGATTTCTGCAACCAAAAGTCAAGAGACACAAGCTCAACACACTCTAACTGAATAGTTTGCAGTACCAACTGGATCACCTTTTCTTAGCCTCTTAAAATCTTTGTTTATCATAGAGTGAGTGTCCTGGCCTTATCGTCAGCAACCTCTTGAATTTACACTTATTATATTACATCTAGGAATTTATCAGACATTCTTATCCAGAGTCAATTACAGTTTACATATTACGCAATATGCATTTATACAGGTGGATATTTACTTAAGCAGTTCAGGTGAAGTATCTTGCTTAAGGGTTCAATGACCCAATGTACCGTAGATGGGAATTGAAACTGAAACCTAAACGTTAGTCCAGCACCCTAATCATTATATTACTCTGCCCCCAAAAATAATTACAAAATATAATATGGACTAAGTTATGACTATAAATGTGTCTCTATATTTTACAGATGACTTGATTTACTCCAAAAACTTTGAATGAGTGATACTGCCTCTGAAAATTTTTTGACTTCCAGTTTGTTCTCCAGTTGCAGAAAGTTTGGAGTTTCCAGTATGTGATTAACATGGGGAAAAATAAAATGTTCTTATGTTCCCCTACTAACATGAAAAGCACCATTTATATTAGCCTATATTAGCTCTAAAAACAATGAACAATAAAAGTTCAAATGCTTACATGAAAAGTGTAGATCTCTGGATACTTTCTGTACACCAACTTCTCCGAAAGGTCACTCCATTTCACCAGTAACATGTAGACCTGTTGATTTCATACTGGTTAATCTCAGCTGGTTATTCTTCCACTCAAATCTTCTCAATAGTCATTTTAATGTAGTCTTTTGTTGAGTAATAACCCAGTAAAATGTTTTCCCCCTTGATCTTGTTGTATAAAAATGTGAAGGAACAGAACAAATTAATCTTGAAAAAGTTAAAAATTATGATCTTTTATCACAATTCCTTGGATATATTGGTACATTTTTGTTTCTCTGAGGGTTTCCAATATATAAGCATTTTTTTAAGTCTCTCTTTTATTTTATACTATTCAGGTCCAAACTTACATATTGCTGGCTGGGGTAGAACCTTTTCTCAAAGCCCAGTAGTTCTACATGACGAATATAGGCAGACTCCATGCTGGACTGTTAGAAATGTGAAACATGCAAGAGTGAAATCATAACAGGCACAGAGCAAGTGTGCTATATAGCAGGATGGGAGGAGCTGCAGTTCTCCCTGCAAAGCGCACACCTACTCCCCAGCCCCTAACACAGTAACCATACGTATTTGGAATGAACCAAAACTGTTGCAAAGCGAAAACCATAACAATCGCAAATGTAAAATTTTATTATTTTTATTATTATTATTATTAATTAAATATTAGAGTTTATTTGAATTTCCTTTACTTTCGTTTATTCAGTTCAAAATTCTGACATAAAATAAGTTTAGATCCTGTTCAATTTAATCAAATGAGTTAACATCTCCAAATATTAAGGTAGCATGGCAAATCACAATTTTAAGTTTGAAAATTGTTTTTATATTTAATATTCATTAGTATTTAATATTTACTTTTGGGTGATATTTATGTTATTCTCACATTTTTAATTATTTGATGTCATCATTTTATCTATACTTCTGTTGTGAATTGTTCCTGTAGTATTTACTTGCTAACTGACTTAGTCATTCACTTACCTAATTTCATCAGTCTGGTACTGAAATGTAATCCCACCTTTAAGAGTAACCTATTGTAAGAGAGATTCTAGTAGGAACCATGAATGGTTTTCTTTCCTTGTTGCTTTTATATTACTTTTTTTAAGATCTGTGCTTTTTTAAATACCACTCTGGAACCCCAAAAAACATAGTGAGGCTTTCAGTGTTCTCTGTGATTCAGTGGAACAGTGTCACCAACGGATCACTGCTGTCTTTGCCCAGCTGTGCCTTTTTCAGGCAAGCCAATTTTATTGACACCTTTTCATTGGTGAATTTTTGTTACTCAACAAAAATAGGACCATGACAATTCAAGTCAAATAATTCATGAAAAATTGCAAGCCCACTGGTGTTCGTGCTGAAAAGAGCGTCTGTCTTTGAAACACAAAACAAAAAGTGTCCTGTTACATAGACAAATTGCTAAAAGAATGACCACAAGCTTGGCGAAACAAGTTGTGAAATCATTTCTGGTAAAATATTAAACAAGGAAATAACCTTGGCAAGCTGTAATTGCACTGGTTGTGAATGCTACCATTAAACATAGGCTTAGTGTACATTAACAAAACAAGCGTTTGCTTTTACTACCTCATACCACTCTTTATCAGACAGGAAATTAGAAAATGTTAACTGTAAAAGATGTAGCATTATAGAACTACTGTATATATGGGAGTATTTGTTCACAAAAAGTATACAATACATCTCAAAATATCCCTTTTATATAAGGATCTTCATTAATATCATAAATATCATTAAAATGTGCCTCATCATTTGCTAAAAGTTTAAACCTATAATGGCACTGCAGCAAAATAGCAGAAAAATAAAGTTATTCTTTAAATCTATTTAGGCTTTAGAGTTTACCCTTTACAAATAACTGACTTCCTGCATGCATGGAACTTCACTGGGGTTTTTGCTATGACAATCCCAAAACACTTGTGACATCAAGAACTAAAACCCTGTAAAGTACAAAGAGGAACTAAAGAAGTTCATAGACAATGTGGTGAACCCTTACAAATGGGCCTTGCTTCAAATCATTCCATTTATCTGTACAGGGGTTTTAACAAAATTAGAACATAAGGACTTGAAACAGACTGTGTCCATGCGCTACCTCCTTTCTCTTCTTCTGTGTTGTTAAACCTATTTTAACCAAATTGTGACATTGAGTGAAACATTTTCCAGAATGTCAGAATTCCTCAAAATTTATACGAACAGAACTGATTCTGAGTGATACATTCTGACACATCAGAGATAGAAGTGGCCATTTTTGGTCATTTAATCCTGTCATGTCATATCATGTCATAATATGGAGGCGGCTTTTCAGTGAGTCCACACCACCTTTTTGCAGCAGGAAATTAGTTAAAGTAGAGGTCACTGGTTTATGTGGAGGCACCAGGCTTACATAGACAGCAGTAAAATCTGTTACTCATAGGTTTGAAAGTGAAGAGTCTGGGAATCCCCTCTAATGCCTACTCAGTTTTCCATGACTGGAACACAGCAACAACCCTGCTCTTGACCCCAGATTACATGGCTGGGGACTCCTAGTGTTAGTATATTCTACATTGTTTTGAGTTAGTAATGTAATTGGTTGTCTACTGGCTACTGACTGCATTATTATTAATTATTATTAAAAAGTCTGTTATATCCTTTCATCAATGCCTGTCTGGTACTAAAAAGTATTGAAATATTCATATTTCAAGCTCATGTGCCCAATCTAATACATTAGGTCATTATTTAAGATTAAGGTTTAAAACATTTTATGAATATATTGAACACAACCAGAGTCCAGGAAAAATGGTAAGTTGAAAAGTTAATCAAGACAGGGTGGTCTAAGACAAATAGCTTTTCAGTGCATACAAAGCTTGTAAGTTTTCTAAGCTTCATCAAACCAATTTGGAAACGCTAACTACATTGTTTCTTAAGTGCATAAACAGGTCTCTGCAATGTATTGTCTTCCATGAGAGAAAAAGATTTTCTAGACTTGTGTGTCTCCTTTGGGTTTTTCTTTGTTTCATGTTTGTTGCTCTCATGCAGGTGATGTCCCAGTCTGTGGTCTGCCATGTTCTCTTGATATCCGTTTGGAGTTTTCTGGGGATTTTTTTTTTTGCGGCAAAGCAGACAAAATTGTTGAGGTGTCACTTTCTTGAAATGTACACATGGTAACATTCAAAGTATTTTTGGTAACTCAATGCACTAATTTTTAATCTTTAAAGTGATTATGTAATATAATTACAATTTTAGTCCAAAATGTTTTGAAATTTAAGTCATACGTATCATGCATAATATTGCCACATTACCGGTAAATGAAAACAGAAGTTATGTGTCTGTGTTATATATGTCCATGTGACTATTATATATTGAATGGTGGAAATGAATCTATCAAATTATATAGGGCAAGTATTTGAATAAAACTTAATAACCTGCTGTTTTATGATGCATTGCCATAAAAAAGTTTTACATATTTGACCTTTTAGTGCAGTATGTGCTGATAGACAAAACAACTGTCTTTTTTCCTCACATCTCATATTGATAACTTACATTTGAATAAATATTTAGTTTGGGGTATGCTTCTTTCCAAATCCTTCGTTAGTCACAAGAACAACATTGCCTGTGCTCATTGTAGCTTTGCCTGCAGGGATCAAATCACAATTTTAATTTGAATTTACTATAAAGTTGTATTGATATTCATGTCAGTGTTACAATCGGAGATCAGCACACTGTAGAGCTGAATCAGCTGAAAAATGAAATTCAGTAGCACTCTAACCCTGCACCATCACATTAGGTTTTTCTACCACTTGTGGCACCAGGAGAGGTGGAGGGAGGAGCAAGCTCCTTGGCTCCCACTGTACAGCTGTCAGTCTCCTGGTTTCCTCCCTCAGCCTGGAGAAGTAACTGGAGCTGCAACAGCAGAGGCCTCATAAACAGACAGGCTCACCTGCGAGTGATTCCTAATCAACTCAGCTGTGAGCACCTGCCTTCAATTAGGCCTTCTATTTAAGCACAGCCTGAGAGGCTACAAGGAACTTTTGAACTTTTTGTGTTTCTACCCTATTTTGTGTTTTATAGACCATTTGTAGTGTTTCCCTTTCCCCTACAAGGGGTAAATAAAAGGTGTTTGGCCCCTTTTTTGTTCAACCTTTGTTGTGTTTCCTCTTCTGCTCACCACCTGGCCAGTGTTATTCTTACATTTTTCTGAGTCTTAAGGATGTTTTATAGGTGAACAGAATTTGCTGTGGCAGGGGTGGAATTTAGGTCTTTTCTGGAGAGATTTTTTAAGTTGGGGGGAGGGGGATGGGGGATGGGACAATGATATACTGAAAATATATTTTTTTTACAGCAAAGATTAAACTACAACCGATGGAGGTGCTGGAACACACACTGAGTAAATTCTAGATTGGTGGAGAACAGGCATGCAAGTATGAGTAGGTATTTCAATTTGAAAGAGACAGAAAAACAGATATTAATGACTGGTATATGTAAGATATAGAGTTTTCTGTACTATTTATACAGTACACTGACAAACATCAGCCGGCAGGAATTGGAGGAGTATTTTATGAAATCTGCCTTCACCCCCATGCTTATTTCACAAGTTTCCCCTTTTATCAGTCATGGGATTTACTACACCACAGTGTTTTTCACAGACATATTGAGTGAGACAAATATAAATAGATCCGCATAAGTCAAAACATGATGTTCCGAGAGGTCACTGGTAAAGGCCAGGGAAACTGGTTTGTTTTGACAACAGGACAACTGGAAAATCAGATCTGTTGAGTCCTATCTTTAAAATGTGCACCCTCATTTAATTATCATTAATCATCAATAACACGCTCGATCCACCTTATCGATTGATTCTAATAAAGAATATTTAGTTGGCTTTAACTGATTAGGCAAAGCTGTCTTCAGTCTTTAAGGAAAATCAACGTTTCTACCAAAATTAAGACAAGGTTTGTTTGCATTAATCTAAGACGTTGGTTTTACTAAATGCAAATGTTCTCACATATCTGCCTTGAAAAATCGATCGGTAATTGTAGTAAACATAAAATATAAACATAAATAGAAAACAGAGGGATCATAACCAAATTACTAAAGACATGACAGGGAATTAAACGCTCCCACGATTGCACTCATTCACTATGCATATTCTGTGGTGTTACCCAATAGGGAGAGGATAAACAAGTATCACAACACGTAGATGCCTGAAGATGATTGCAGACCCCAGAGGCTTCAATAGTCATCGCCTCCAAGCTGCAAGCAATCTCAATAGTTTTGCTATCTCTTCTTCACCAACATTGGTGAGTGGTGGAAAAGTTGTCAAATGATATACTGCTCCCTGGTGGAGAGAACTAACACATCCAATCGGTAATCAGTTTTGACCGCCATTTTGGTCGCCACTTGATCATTGTTTCTTCCTGGAGCCAGCGTGTGTCAGATTGTACAGGTGAAAAATGAACGCACCGCCAGCTTTCGAATCATTTTTATTATTTGAAGGAGAAAAGAAGTGAGTAAAATGAACGACGCCGTTTTCCAAGTGTAAACGTGAGACCGTTCCCTCAGCATTGACATTAAAAGCTCACTAGCTAGCAACAGTGGCTAGCTAGCTGTTTAGCGTAAAGTGTAATTATAGGGAGTAATCTTACCGGTAGCTACATGAAAAGCACATTGTTAGTGTAATTAGCTTTATATTGTTTCATTTGTGAAGTAGCCTTTATGCCTAAGAGATTGGTAGGGAGTACGCGTAAATTATCAAGACTGATTCTGCGGAGCTAACATGTTTCTTAAATATATTTGATAATCCAAAGTTTGTCGCTGTTCTCTCTAGAATTACAATAATTAAGGACACGAAGGTGCCAAATGCTTGCCTTTTCACTCTGAACAAGGAGGATCACACTCTTGGAAACATCATACGATCGTGAGTACCCTCGAAAACTACAGTTACCTGAATGTTACTAGAAAATGTGTGGATATTCACAACACTTGGACTTGAAACAACAATTTGACTGTGTTTCATACTTTTACAGCCAACTACTGAAGGATCCTCAGGTGCTGTTTGCCGGCTATAAGGTCCCTCATCCCTTGGAACACAAAATTGTGATCCGTGTCCAGACCACTCCAGACTATAGCCCACAAGAGGCCTTTACTAATGCCATAACTGATCTCATTAGTGAGCTTTCCCTGCTCGAGGAAAGATTTAGGGTGAGTATAGGAATTCATAATTTTAGTCTTGGAAAAACATGGGTAAATGCAATGCAATGTCTGTGGAGGGGATTTCTATTTAGTAACAAGCTGATTATTCTATTTCTGTATCTATCATTAAAAAAACAAAAAAACAAATGCACTGCACTGCATTGCATTACATTACATGCATTTAAGTGATGCTTTTAATCCAGAGCGACTTACAACACAAAATGCATTTTTGTGGGATGAGGGTGTTAAAGTGCTGGGGGTTGGGGGGCGGGGGGCAGTTGAGAGTCTGAGAGATCAGTATGTAATTGTGGTTGACACTGTTCTTTTTTACAGGTGGCCATTAAGGACAAGCAGGAAGGAATTGAATGAAGGGTGCATGCTAATACTCAGACATACAGGTGCCTCAGTGTGCAATCATGCAACTCCTGGACTTGCTTTTGACTCCTTGTCTTGAACAGGAATTTATAAATGTGCTCAGTTATACATGGCATTTTGATGTACCAACTACTGAACTGCTTCAGTGTCTATACTAAATTCATATACATTGATAATTGAAACTGAGAATTTTGTTATACAATTTTTTTCAATCAGTAAAAGAAACCCTATGAAACATTAAACATTATGAAAATTAACTGATGTAACTTTACACCAGTGAAGCATGCTGCAGTCTCATGCAAGCCTCCTTTTTTTTTTTAGAAATGGCTGGTTTTAGTAATTAATGCCTATTACAGAGGTTTGTGTTTTTTTGTGAAGTACAATGTTTTTGTTTATATGTAAATACAATGAAATGTGTACTTTTCTGTTTTTTTTTCCAAATAAAATATCTTAAGGGTTGTGGTTTGTGCAGTGGTACTGTTGTATTGAGAATTTTACTGTATTAATTTATCCAGGAACAGTGTCCATCACTGAACATCACTGTAGATGTGCCAGAACGTCTCGTTTTCATCTCCGTTTCTTTTGGGTAGATAGTTTCAAAGGCATTAAAATTACATCACAAAGAGCAAAATACATTACTAACGTAAAACGTTAAATTGCATTGGACAAACCGTGTAGGCTATATACACGAAACATGCGCAGCTGGACACAGAAAATAAAGCAAATGACTCGATTTTGCTTAATTTATGAACATGGTAAACACTTCACATTATTTACAATTCTGAATAACTTTTTATGTCATTCTGCGACGAAAGTAAACAATGGATTTTAAGACTTGTTGCAACTATGCCACACGAAATAGACAACTACATTGCTTCGTAGGAACTGCTAACCAAGATCGTTGATTCCGGTCGGACGGATATGAGCTGGACGCTACAGCTTCATGGCCGCTGTAGAAAATGCACTTGTTAGTTGTGGCTGTAAAGGAATTCGTTCTTGTCTGGTCTGCGAAACTTTAAGCGGAAAACGAAGGGTGGAAAATAAGGAACAATCGGTAAGTTATTTTTGCCTTGTTTAAATTTGAATCTTAAATGTGAAGTGTCATGATCTTGCTCACATTTGTGTGACGCAAGTCTCACAATCCAGGTAGTTATCCAGTGTACATTCATAGTCTGTGTGTTCTGTCGTGTTTACAGTGCTGTAATTACGATATTTCTGCTTCTTGCAAAATGGTTGTGTATTGAGAAGATATGCTTAATTACAGGCGCAAGATTTTACGTACGACCCATCGTCAGGACATGCAGTACGGTGGACGGATGGGGGTGTGCCACAGTCATTCCCCTTCCCGGGAGTCTGGCTGTGGGATGACTTCGTGTCGGAGGAGGAGGAGAAGGACTTGGTAAACAGCATGGATCAGGACCCGTGGAAAGAATCCCAGTCTGGCCGTAGGAAACAGGTTCGTATTGTTTTGTTTTTGTTGTTTTAATTCTGTAGGCATTATGTACGATAATTCAAAACGTTGTGACTGCGGTTTGTGTATTTACCAAATGTAATATGCCCACCTTCTCATTAGGATTTTGGACCCAAAGTTAATTTCAAAAAGCAGCGTGTGCGTCCTGGGACCTTCAATGGCCTGCCTGCCATAAGCCGCAAACTGGTGCTTCGGATGAGCCGGGAATCACTTCTGCAGGGATTTCAGCCGGTAGAGCAGTGTAATTTGGATTACAATCCCGAGAGAGGCTCTGCAATAGATCCTCATCTGGATGACAGCTGGTTGTGGGGGGAACGCCTGGTCACCATCAACCTGCTGTCTGATACCGTTGTAACAATGAGCCTTGAAGAAGGACATGGAGACTTGGACCAAGGAGAGGTGCGTGTGCGCGTGGCATTTCCCCGCAGATCACTGCTAGTGCTCCAAGGTGAAGCACGACACCGGTGGAAACACGCCATCCACCGTCAGGACATTCATCAACGAAGAGTTTGCAGCACATATAGGGAACTTTCCTCGGAATTTCTGCCTGGTGGACAGCAGGAAGCCATGGGCTCACAGCTGCTGGACATAGCCCTGAGTTTTCAAGGAAATCCAATTTAACTAAAATCCTAAACGTATACACTGGTCATTGTTATATGATGCAGTTGCACTGGTAAATTTGTCATCACACTGCTGTATGTGTGAACAAAATTGGTGATTGGTTGTAATTTCTCTTTTGTGGAGAAAACTTGCCAAGACATGTTCCAGCGAGTCAAAAAGCAGACGCAACCCACAATAAAGCTGAATTTATAATGTATAATGCAGAATGTAAAGCACAGTGTTATGCAATAAATACAATTATGAATAACCTGTAAATATGTTAAAATGGTTGCAGATATTGCAGTCTTTTCTGTTCACTTTGCTTTTTGTATTTGCAAACTACATTAAAGATGGAAAAAAAATACCCCGTGCCACACTTAATATGGCGGCGCTATTGTGCTGGTGTTACTGGGTCAAAGTTGAAGTTGGAAGGTTTTCCCGGGAAAGTGGCACGACTCTCAAGACCCGGTAAGAGCTGTCTAATATTAACTTGTGAAACATTATAATGTAATACTTTGCAAAGTTGCATTTATTTCTGTTACACTATTCCTACTTTTGTCGGAAAGCATTGCCAACACCTTAGAGTTAACCCGTATGCAAGTCTCCATGGCACAGTATAGTCTACTTTAAAAGTAGAAATTCACAGTGTACCGTTTACTTAAAACATGATTTTGGGGTTTGATTTTTTCAATACATAAATCAATGACTAAGAAAGCACTCGCAGAGCTTGATCGGCGTAAAGCAGTTGCGTTTAGCTATGCTCAGCCTTTATTTGTGGCGAGTTTTAAAGTGCTCCTCGTGCATTTTTACATCGCTAAGTTGCTAGCTAGTGATGCATAGTTAACAACTTTGGTATCTCTAGAAGCACAATTATGGAATTAGCCAGCTATTTATTTTTAAAATTCGGTAAGATGCAGTTAGATAATAAATTCCTGATATTCTCACAAAATATTTGACACATAGCCTGCTCTTTATCCACTGTATGTGCTCTCAATTTGAAGCATTTACATACTGTAGCTAATAGTTGTTTAACTGTATTTTTAAACAAACACTTAAAAACATGAACAATAGTCTATTTTTAATTGCGTGTTTTTCACTTAACACGAATTAATGTTTTATATATTACTTCATGTAATTTATTACTTCGAACGACTTAGCAGGTTTCTTTATGTATGGTCAAACAAGTATATAGTAAACAATGGTTATTAATACTTTGACTGTTTTTCGAAGAGATTTTCATGTAGGGGCGCATGGTATCAAATGAAACTTATCGGATCCTAAAGTCTGCCACCTACTTCAATGTAAATTACTGCCGTTGTCGGCCAAGCTAACCAACAATCCAATGACAGGAGGTGCGAATGGGACCACCATCCAACCTAGATTCAGACCTTCAGTATAATCCCCGAAAGTCACACCCCTGTTGATATTCGTATATAAGCACCCCTCACCAATATCTGTTGTCTGAAGGAAACATTACGTGTTGTTCACCCTTTACTTCTCCATAGAACAGAAATGGTTAAAGTTACAGAAGGCTACCTGCTCGAGAGGGGCAGCCCTAAAGCTAAGAAACTGGAACAGATCAAGACACTGAAGTAAGTATCACCATATACTTTGTATTTATTAGCCCCTAATCTCAGCAACACTAACGCTGAAAAAAAAAAAAAAATGGTAACAAATAACTAGCTAATCTAGCGTAACCTGTCATGCTAGATGAATTGCTCTATATTTTTATTGATCTCAAATTATTAAGTATAGCAGTGGTTAAGGTCTAATATGAACAAATTATATTATGATGAACTACATTACAGATTATAGAAGCTGTAATGACTTTCCATATACTAGTCATGGTTTTCCAAATTCTTTAGATTATATTTGTTGCAGTGCAAGTTTTAATGGGTTGTGTATAGTTGTTGGCACCCTAAGACAATCTCTGGTGTTGTGGGTGCAACTTTTCTTTTTGGAATATTCACTTAAATTTATAGCCTCCATAAAATGTAGGCATTTAATAGATGCTCATCTCCTGACCAACTTAAACTGCTTACATGTTTGTGTACAATCCATATAGCCTGATTTTTCCTAAGGGAATATACTTTACTCAAGGATATGGTATGTCCTGGCAACCTCTGATTCACAAGTCCAGTTCTCTACCTACCCTCTTCTCAGCTTACTGAGACCCTCTGTTCCCTCCCTCTAGTCTCTCACGTTTGAACTTGAACAGTGGAGATCTGCCGGTGGCCCTGCTCTCCCGACTGCACAGCCTGGAGGAGCTGGACCTGTCTGGGAATCAGTTGCGGAAGCTTCCCCAGGACTTAAGCCTTCCCTCCCTGCGCAAACTGAACTGCTCTGATAATGACATAGAGGACGTCACATCGTTGGCCACTCTCACTGCCCTGGAGGAGCTGCAGCTGGACAACAACCTCTATCTCACTGTGAGCCCCATTAATTCACTACATTAAACACATTCAACAACAAAACTGTGCTATTATGAGCCCTACCAATGTTTTATGCAAAACATAAAATATCATGTCAGTTTACATAACAGATACTAGAGAGGAATGTATCATGACACCAAAGGGCAAAACCTGGAACAAGTAAGTGATTGACAAGGCGTCTTCTTTCACTTAGTCACTATCCATTACCACTTAACTGGTCTCACTCTCTTCCTCTCTCCCATTAGGCTATTCACTTACTTGCATATTCAGGCATGGTTTCATTTCCAATTCAAATGAATTCAGGTCTCTCAGGGTCTCTGAAAACCACTTGCTATGAGGGCTGGCTCATAAAATCAGCACAGCATGGACCTACGCAATTTACAAGAGATGTGATTAGGCATCAAGCCACCGTTAAAAACAAAATTAATTTTCAAGCCTTTGTGACATTTTAACTCTTTTTATCCTAACATGTGTTTTCCTTCAGGTCAGTGATAACTACAAAGTGATGTTCCTCCTGTCAAATCTTAAGATTTTCAATGGCAAAGACATTAGCTCCTCAGCCAACCATCTTCGCTATGTTTGGAGTGAAAATCTACAGAACAGGGTAGGAATCTGTTTCCAGCATTGTGTCTTATGTAATTAATTTTAAATCACCTTAATTTCAATCAGTGAACCACATTCAAGCAACAAGTTACGGGTTCTTCATTGTATTCAACATCATTTTTTTCCAAAATGCATCTAGTTTTATTCCAAACTACCCAAGTGTTTCATGAGTACAGAAACAAATGCAGTGATGTCTCATATGAATTTTTATGGTGTCTGCTTCTGTAAGAGCTTGTTGAAAGCAGTGAAAGTTGCCTAAACTATCATACTCTCTGAATTTGGTGTAACAAACTTCATGGGAAAAGATATTTTTGATTTATTGTAATGAGAACAGAAGGATCTTAACTTGGGACAAAACACTCAATGTCACTCTAGGTAGTGTACACAAGATCCCCAAAGGATTCTCTAGTTTCACTAAATGTGTTCTCTCTGTCCCTGTGTATGTACATACCTTATTAAATTAGCTACTTTTTCAAACACCTGGTGAAACATCTCCTCAATAGTATAATTGTTACAGAAAAAGTGAATGACTTACTGATCTCAAGAAAACCACATACCAAGTAGCCAGGTTTCACCCATGTATGCGAGTCTTAATAGCACTTTTGTGTTAACTTGACTCCCTGCTGGTAGATAGCTGAAATGTACTGATTTAGAATGGAGGGTGTGAACGATCCAGAGCACACTGGCCCAAACGCATAATAATGAGAACTGGCTGTTCAGTTCGACTAAGCTTATCATTTACATACAGTCTAGAGAGTAACCAGTGCTGTGTCACAGTTCATGAACACTGCATGGGCTCCTATTAAGAGTGCTAATAAACTGCTTCAAGTACTGGTAACTCTATGTATGGAAAAAAAAAAAAAAAAAACTTAATGATAACACTATGGGATTTACCTTTAACTAATTTCCACTTAAGCTCCTTTCTTCTGCTGATAGAACTCAAACTGAAAATTCTTTTTGGTTCAATTTGTTAATCCCTTGTATCAATAAAAAGCTCAATTGTTATTGTTATTGAATAGATGCAATGAAGTTAGTAACCATTGAGCATCCTTAAATGTTATGAATTAAAGTGGCATTTCTGATAACTTTTTGATCTGAACATTAAAAATATACAAATAAGACTTTTTTTTTGACCGATTGGTTGGTCGTGTTTGGGTCATGAAGTTGGTATTCCTGTCATGGATTATTCCCTTGGTCCGTTGTGTTTCAGGTGGTAGCACTTTGGGAGAGTAGCTTTACCCTCCCTGAGAACCCAACACTAGAAAAACTAATGGCTGTTGAGAGTAAGTTTGTCCATGCAGCATGCTCTCAGATCAAGTATGGACCCAACTCCCTCAGTGACTTCACTAAATGGAGGGTAAGGATAGCGTCTTCATTGTATTCCCATTCTCAAATATCTCACACAGTGCATGCATTCAGCCTGAAAAGACACATATTTCATTGCAGCATGCGGCTATGCATAGTTTCTTGACAATTTAACTCAGCAGTTAATAATCAGTTTTTATGTCATTCATCACATTGACTTCTGAGATCTATGTGAAAAAAATGTTATGGAAATGAAGATACCTGATAGAATGTAATTGTTGATTTATACGGACCCATAAATTAATTTACTTCCGGCAATGTATTTTCCCTGGTTATATCAACTATGTTCCTCCAGTTTTTCCTCCACCCACATTTATGTAGCTACTTTTCCCTCATATTTCATAGTTGGAGATGATTGCAAAAGACCATCTGAAGTCTTTGACTAGGTCTGGAGAGGAGAATGGTATGACAGAGGCCATGGACTCAAAGGAGACAAATGTAAGCTTGCAGCCCTCTAACCTTTTCACACATTAACAGTGTCTCCACATGGTTCACTTATCTTTTGGGAAACTTAAAATTGGTTTTGCACTCTTGCTACATTTATGTATTGAAGGATAAATGTATGGCTGATCACTTTTTTCAGTTCGTGATGACTAATAAATGGACATGTTTGTAAAGTATTTTGCATTAGTTTGGCGTTATATGTAGGGTCATGAGGCCAAAAGTGATGAAAAGAAGCTTATTGTATGCCTTTGAGGAGCAGGAAAAAAATTAATTTGTCATATAGCATGGATGGAGTCTTTTCCTTGTACCTGGTTTTGAAGGAAGATAATATTTTTCACTGGTATATTGCTACTGCTCTTACAGGGTTTGCAGGCCTCTGGCAAAAGGAAGTGCTCTGATATGGATGTTGGTCGAGTAGAGAATGGTAGTCCTCGGAAGAGAGCCAAAACTGTTGCTGCAGCCCCTGTGGAAGCCAGCCCTCGAAAGTCAACACGACTCCTCAGCACCCCTGTAAAGGCAGAACAGGGCATAGGCAGCCCCAGGAAGGGGCAGCAGGTCCTGAGCAGCCCCACTGGGAGGGAGCCCAAATCTGATGGCCTGAGGAAGACTGTCCGGGACCCCCCTAAAGAGGCCCCATCCCCAAGAAAACAGCCTAGGACACCCAGCAAGGCCACACGTGTGAAGGAAAGGCAGAGAATGGCACACCTCAGAAAATGAATAAGTTCAAAGTATGCCCCTTCTTATTGCCTATCTATAAAGATGCCATTAAGGTCTGTGTGGGACTGGGCAGTTGAACATCGGTCCTGGAGAGCCATAATGTGTACAGGGTGTTGTGGTTTGCTTTCAGTCAGTGCAAATATACACTGAAAAACCCTCGGGCACTGTGGCTGTCCAGGACTTGAGTTTGAGATGCCTGATGCAGAACCTTAGTCATACTGATGACTGAGCAGGGTGAAGCTACAAGTCAAGGATTTTTGGAACATAATTTTCTTACCATAACAAACATTTTTAGTTCAGTGAATATGAAACAAACTTTGGCTTCAAGTTACAGTTTTTATATAATTGTCTCTGACCCCCTTGCCTTGTTTTTTTTTTTGTTTTTTTGGCCACATTACATGACCGTACCCCTCACCCTTTGTTCCCTTATGTGTGTGTCCCAGGACCCAGTGTGCCTGGAGCCCCTCCACGCCCTGCAGTGCCACAGCAAGCTGGACAGTCCTGATGATTTCAGCACCCAGCTTTGGGCCTGTGCCTTTGAACCCTCTCTGGACAACTGCGGTGAGTGGAGCTGTCTGATCCTGCTGACCACCTTCCCATAACCTTTAAACATCAGCCCATGTTCATAGATCCTCTCAGAATATGAGTGCTGATCATAATGGATACAGGCAGGGAAAATCTGAGGCTGCATCTCTGTTCTTTCTTTATGTACTACTTTCTCTCTAGTTATATCTGTACAAGCGTACACATAGTTCCACATATGGTTATCACTGTCTCAGAGCAATGAGACTAGCATTGGTATCACTTCCTGTCTTTCACGTGCACTTAGCAGTCAAGTACATGTTCATAAGTGTTATTTTAAGGGTCAGCTTTTGTCCGTAATTGTGATTTTCAGAGTAGTTTTGTAGCTGCTGGTTATCAGTGATGGTAATGTATTGCTTTTATGTCCTGCCACCCCCCTGCCATAGACTCAACTGGCCATACCTCCCGCACTGTGGCCACCTGTGGGGGGGAGTCTGTGTGCCTCATTGACTGTGAGACGGGGCATGTGCTTAAGAAGTACAAGGTTCCCGGTGAGGTCAGTCCCAGTTTTCATTTCTTATAGTGCCCTGTGCTGGCAGCCCTCTCATGGACATGGCTGTCTCAACTCCATGCGGTCAGAATTCATGGATAGCTTTTTAAAGTTATCTGGTCTAGGCTTACTGTTATATGATTTGTGCTAGTAAGTTTCTCAACACGAATTTGGTTGGCTTTGGTGGTTTATGTTTTTACCTTCTTTCTACCTCTTCCACTCCTCTCTCTGTTTCCTTCCCTCACTGTTATCAGGAGTTCTTTGCCTTGGCCTGGTCCTCAGTGAACATGTCGCAAGATGGGGGAGGCATTCGAAGATTGACAGTCCTTGCAGCTGGTGGGAAGAAGGGGGTGGTCAAGCTCATCCACCCCCGGGCTAACCTAGCATATGGGGAGTTCCGTGCCAGCCGCCGTGCCCTTTCCACCCTGCGCTTCAGCCCCAGCCAGCAAAGCTTCCTGTTCAGTGAGTGGGCCTGTCACAGTGACACCGTTCTGTTGTCTCCCTCTCACTGTCTGACTGAACTTTCTCACAATAATAAAAATACAGCAGAAT
The DNA here is from genome assembly GCA_022829145.1 of Albula goreensis. Taxonomy (NCBI): domain Eukaryota; kingdom Metazoa; phylum Chordata; class Actinopteri; order Albuliformes; family Albulidae; genus Albula; species Albula goreensis. Next base: position 34,397,685 of record CM040742.1, read on the forward strand.
CTCCTGACAGATAACCATGCATCAGGAATGCTGGTCTTTGGGAGCTCTGAAACGTTCATAACTTTGAAAATAAAGACCCATTTGGCCCAGCTCAGTTGAAAGTATGATTCATTTCAGTTAAACACGGGCATTTTTGTGTCTGTGATGATAAAAGAGCTTAATGCTGATAAGGCATAAATGTGTATTCTACTTCCAGGTTCATACTCCGTTTGTATGACCTTTCAGGTGTAGTAACTGTGGCTCCTCTGTTTTAATAGTAGATTGTTTCTGTAAAGCATGTATGATGAAAACAGGTGGAAGATAGCCATAGTTTCAAAACTAACTTTATACTTAACCCCTTCACAGCTGGGTCCTATGACAGTAAAATTGTGATGTGGGACATCGGCGGAGTGGACAATAACTACAGTTTCAAAGTCAGGTTAGTGTATTTTATCTGAGCCTTTGTTCAGTGTCTTTGTAATGGTTAGATTCTGTGGTATCCTCTTGAAAGTCAAATACAAGTGTTCCAAATGCTTTCAGTCATTTTACAAAATAAGTTGCTTTCCAGCATAGCCGCAAATGTAAAAAAGCACGACAAGACACGCCTAAATGTGCTGTTCTTGTTCTCTCTTTAACTATCCCACATATTTATTGATATTATAAGAATATCATTGGAAAATGACATTTTAATGCCTTTGACTGCATTACTGCATAACGCTCATGTTGATGTCCTTCCTCCAAATTGACGTTCTAAAATCTTCATCTTGAGTCACAGCTACCACTTCAGGCTGTTCAGTAAATGAGAGGGTGTCTCTGTGTATTCAGTCTGCACAGGCACAGAAGGATCGTATCTGTTCTGACTGCAAGGGAAATGAGACGTTACAAAGTCATATGATCCTTCACTGTGTATATTTTCCCTATATATCATTCAGCATACCTAATGTTTGGACTTTCATTTTAATGTTGGTGAAATTTGCATCTATTACCGCAAGCATGAAATGTGTGCATTGTTCCTTTAAAGGGGTAGTCACAGGATGCAGCCTCCTGGTTTTATCATTGTCTATAATGATGTAGACTGATGGTGCTGAAAGTCTGTCTGACTCTGGGACTGTTCCCTTTTTATTAGCCAGCTCCTGGTCCTGGAGACCAGCTCCACCCCCCTGCACCTAAGTCTGCCTCCCTGTAGCCTGAACACAGAGCTGCTGGCCGCCTGTGACGAGGGTCTGCTCTGTTTCAACATCCAGCTCAGCAAGAACATGCTCAAGAGGTATCAACATGTGGGAGGAATGTCCTCATCCCTGGTTTTGTTGTGTGCTCTGCTCAGTGTGTCAGTGTTACAAGATTGTGTTTTTGTCCCCATGATAAATCAGGAAATACTACACCAAAATGGCTTCGTTTAGTCATTGGCACACAGATAATTTTGCACCAGTCTTCAACAGTTTATAGCAAGGGCCTAATGCTGAAACTTAAATTCCTCAAGATTATGCTTAGCAATAAAATCCAAATACTTCCTCCAAAGAAATTTAGGGCCAGGAAATCAGTGTTTCCAAAAACTCAAGATCACCCTATTTGCACCAGTGCTAATTTGAAGTGGGTTTTTTCAGGGCAAGGAGAGAAAAGGAAGGTTAGTTAGGTGGGCTAGTGACTAAGAGAAGGCAGATGTTAATCCCAGGAAGAGCATGGTCATTGTACTCTTGAGCAAAATACTCAACCTGATCTGTTTCAGTAAATATCTAGCTGTATAAAGGGATATTGTGAAAAATGTAACCAGGGTCAATTACAAAATACCTAAAATGTAATGCAAGGAAGAGAGTTGTCATTGGTTAATTCATGATGTTACCTGTCTGTTCAATAGGACGGAAGAGATGGAGATCACATTCCCTATATATGAGAAAGAGGGAAAGGGACAGTACTACCGCACCATTGATGGACTGAGCTTTCTTACTGATGATATTGTGGGTGAGTGGCTAACCTATACACAGAACCTGTCTTGTTTCATAACTCATTTGATTTTGGGATAATTGATCTTTTTTAGCAAATGTCTTTGTGACAGAGCACTTGTAGCGGCAAGACAAAAAAAAATCCAAAAATGGAGCCAGATAAACAAATGAAGTGTCAATGTTTTATTGCAAATCCTGACTGACTTGGTAATGGCCTGGCAGCTTACAGGTTATATTCAGTGTTCAGAGTCAAGTCACGTTTACTTTTAAATACACGCCTTACATTTTCAGACACTACCTACTTATACACCTGTATATTTACTGAAGTCATTCAAAGGGCAAGGGTAAAATGCCAGTGCCCTTCCTGGCAGTTGAACCTGCAAACCACTGAGTTACAGCCATTCTTCTGGAATCGGGACGGGACGGCCTCACCTTTTTATCACCTAATTTCAGCATCGAAAAGCCACATGCAGGGTTCCATCTACCTGTGGAGCTGGAGTCAAACCCGGGCGTCCCGCCCAAATAAGAGGAAGGAGGTGTCTGCTGTGATCCTGGCTGAGCTGCAGTGGGCCAGCACTGAAACCCCCTACCTGTCTCTCGGAACTTGTCCTGGTGAGTGGAATATGCATCTGCTCCAGACCCCACACCTTTGACACGAAGGAAAAGCTCAAGATACTTAACCATATTTAGGCTTAGCAAATGGAGACTTAGGAGAATTTAACTGAGGTTTTTAAAATCATAAAAGGACTCAATAAGTTGAACTACAGCAGGTTTAATTAGGTGGTTCCTGTGTGTAGAACAAGTGGGCATAGATGGAAGTTAGTTAAAGGCTAATTCTGTACTAATAGCACAGTTGTTGATACTTGGAACAGAGACCATTGGTGTGTTGAAATCCAGGGGTGATATAGTGCTTAAGTAAGTAAATGGTGAGCCTAGATGGACTGAATGGCTTGTTGTCATTATTGTATGTATGTGCCTATAACTGTGTGTGTATGTGCAGTTGTGCCTATTTGTGTGTGGACCTGTATATGTGTGGGTGTTAAACTGTGGTCGTTTTCACAAAGGTGAGGGATATGTGGTGTGTGGAGACGACAAAGGGAGACTTTGGACATACCACATTACAGACCTGAAGACTGGAGGCAAAAACATGAAAACAATTCCTCCTACAGAGGTAAAACAAACATTCTCTTCTTCTGTAAACAAATTAGAAATGGGAGTTATTTGTTGAATTACTGACTTCAATATCTGCAAGACAGGCTGCCTTCACAAAATTTAGCAACTATGATCACATTTCCAAAGCAGTATATTGGCAGTGGCTAGCAAAAATGTTGAGGCAATGCATATATAGCAATACACAAATTATTTGCTGTCGACAGATATTGTTTACTATGGGAATTTGAATGAACTGGACATTCCTATATCAACCCCAGTTTTTAAGATGGCCTTGCTGTGGGGTATTTTAGCCACTAGGTGGCACCCTATATCACCCTATATCAGGGGTCGGGAACCTTTTTGGCTGGGAGAGCCATAAAAGCCAAATATTGAAAAATTATTTCCATGAGAGCCATACGGATTGTTGTCGGGGGGTTGGACGGACTCGTCCGTACCGGCTGTCAAGCTCTCTCCTCCGTCACATCGGCTGCATTCCAGTACTCAAATTTGTCTCCTCCTTTCCTCCGTGCCCGAACAGTAACCAGTCATCCGGTAATTTACAATAATGGGAAAACTGTTGTTTTGCGTTTTAAAACATATCCACATTGACGAGATATATTCACGTTTTTGATTTGGAATGGTAATTTTAACAATGTAAAATTGAGCGAGTTTATGTTGCGGTAAGTTTATTTATTTATTAATATGCAAATTTTTATGTTGCATCAAGGAGTGGAGGAAAGGAGGAGACAAATTTGAGTATTGGAACGCAGTATCCTACCGCAGAAGTAAGCGGCGGGAGGCTAAAATTTTTCTTCATTACTTACCGTGTTAAGAATTGTCGGCAAAAATTTTCTGAGAGCCATATGCAATCATCGAAAGAGCCATATATGGCTCGCGAGCCATAGGTTCCCGACCCCTGCCCTATATAGTTTGTCTTTGCTCTGTACAAGCATTCACCTGGATCTTCCTGGATTTTTCCACTTATCTCACTGTACTCAAGACTTATCCTTTTACAATTTTTCATGTGGAATTTATTTGATGTTTCACCCATACATTACTGAAAACAGTTTAGTATAAATTGTTATTAGTAATTAAATGTTACTGTTATAAATTGTATGTTAATTTCAAACAGTTTTACAGTGCTTAACAGTGTAGGCTTTGTGAATGGAACAGGAGAGGAGCTCATACCTTAGCTGAGAGGACACCAGTTACCAACATATAACAGTAATCTCATGCAAGATGTAAACTTTTCAGAGCATTAAAACAGAATCTGGGTGCATTTTGCTGGAACTGTTATTTCCCTGTTAAAAATGGGAATGTTTGAGAAAATGTAAAAACTGACAATGACAAGTCTTAGCTACTGTAGCCCAAAATTGTTTTATTAGTTTCCATCTCCAACAGAACTACACTTTGCCTAATTCTTTTACCTTTAATTTAGTCCCTGCTTTTGGTTTGCTATAAAGGAATCTCTAGAGGACAAGGTCAGTGTAGCCAGCAGTACTGGAGATCATATGCAAATGTATTTATTGCACATTTTACATTTTACCATGTTTGCTGAGCTGCATCAGCTAAGAGCTCATTTTCAGCTAAGAGCATTTTACAGCTGAGTGTAGAGCAATGCTGAGGTGCTGTTTGTATTCTTGGATTTTGGTAGATCCTGGACTGGCCTTCCCCTGTGAGGAAAAGCCTGGGCCCTGTGGAAGGACCCTCCATCAACAATGTCACCATGGACCCAGAGCTGTGCTACCTGGTGGCTCTGAGTGACAAGAACATGGCTGTGGTGTGGAGAAGAGTATAACCCTGTTGAGGAGCAAAGTCTTTCCAGCAGTGGACCGTCTCACAACGCCTCCCTTGTACTGTTCACATTTGGATCTTACACCCCCTGGTCACAAAAACACTGACCCCCTGTTGATCAATGCCCCCTACCCACCACCCAAATATAATTACAAGTCAATGATGATAGAGGATGTTTCCTATGGGAAACGTGTATGTAAGGAGTCCTGAAAATATTAAGGTTTTCAATGAACAGTGCTAGGTATTGTCATTCTTTAACATTCTTTTAACTTTTCTCTGGCTATGAAAGACTGTGAATTCAGATCTGAAGGACTGAAGTGAAGGAGGAATTTTACTGTATTCGTATACAGTACGACAACCTTTATTCTTGAATGGCCTCTGCAAAGAGCATATTCTGCTGCTCCGTAGGCTGTCAGCTGATGGAAATTGTCATTTGTGTGATTGTGTGGATTATAGCTGTAATTGCATACAGATTTGAATGGCAGTGGTGTGGAATCTGAGTTCAAGCATTTTATTTTAAAAATTCTTTCTTTTACTGGAATCCAGTTTATTGTTTTTTTCCCCAACAATGCTTAGATTTTTCAGACAAGGTCAATATATGTTTGATGGTTTATTCTTGCCAAAACTGTTGTCACTGGTATTTGTTTGAAAACACCTTCTTGACTTTGTTTTGACTATTTCATCAAAATGTCGCATTCAACAGTGCACAATAAATGTGTTTTGGATTCCATCTCGGCCAAGCAAGCCACAGTGTGTTTGTAGGAGCCAACACCAGTTTCATTCATTCATTTCAGTTTTATCAAGTGCCTGTTACTGTGTGAATTTATTTTGTGTCTGTCAAGGTATTTAGTTTGAATGTGATATTGTGAATATTTTTGTAGCAATTGCTGTCCTTGGTAATCTTGCTTAATGGTGTGTGTTTTTATTTGAATGCTCCGTTCTAAAAAAGCTGGGGTTAGTCAGACTGGTTCTAAGACATGGGGGTCATAATAGCCTTGTAAACTTATTCCAAATATTTCCACAATGTCCCGCTCTGGTTAATATTGAGATCGACCAAATAAATTGGTCGTCACACTTTCAATTAAACAAATTATTTTGTTCCTCATATCAGTTTAAAGGTACTAAATATAATTTCCCTTTAGTCGACAGTCAAGTGTTTGCCATGGTTTAAAACTCAGTATCACACTTTCTTTTTATTTTCAATCAAACGTTGTAGTGCTGTATAGAAAGTGCATAAATATTGTGTCTGAACACGTATTCTGACACATTCTCAGAATGTTAAACATTTTGTTTCGGGACTGAAATATGGGACTCTTTGTGCAGTTCTGTCACACACTGTACTCCGAAAGGTTTAGTACGGAACATTCGCTGTAGAGAGAATGTTTTTCGATGTTTTCCTTTTAGTTCTGTTTCCATGTTAGGGTTTAAGTTATGATACTGTTAAATTGTGTAGTGACCTTTAGATACTACTTTGAGAAATGAAACTGAACAGGTAATACATGTGATCCATTGTCTGGATTTAAAATTTCGATCGGCTTGTGTCTCTACTAGTTTAACATCCTAGAGAATGTATTGTTAACGTTTGTTTCTTCATAAATAACGTCCCCATTGCAATACATAGGAATAAACTGGAAGAGAACATTGTGTTCCCTCAGTGACTGTGGCTTGCCGAAATCATTGTTCTTTGTGTACAGTAGCTTGATACAGTGTGAAGAGGGGTGAGGCAAGATCCACTGTTTCTCCGCCCCTCGTAAATGCGATTGGATAACCGGCCTCGTCTTTTGACAAACAACGTTTCAGAGTAGACTTTCTTTATATAGCTGGAGCCCGTTCTGTAGTTCGTAAGAGACAGTAGTATTACATGATACGTGCGGTTCGGCATGGTGAAAGCGTAGCTACAGTTACCCAATGGCTTAATAGGCCATTTCAAATCACAGAAATACATTCGTTACACGATTAAGTGTACAGGCGAATAATTCCGACAATGCGAACGAGAGTGACAGGTAGAGCGATTGAGATGTTGGGCTGCAGTACTCTTACCAGTCCCGGGGTGACCAGGATTTTGAGGACCCCCATCTCGAAAATAATCAACCCTTTACCAGCGTTGGACAACGGGGTGAACGAAAGGTTCCGGTCCACGTCTTCAATGCAGGGATACTATGAATTGGCTCGTGAGAGGTCTAAAACCGTTACTTCATTTTACAACCAGTCTGCAATCGATGCTTCTGCAGAAAAGGTAAACTGTTTTTAATCCTTGAATGTAGTTGCTAGCTACCTTGTTAAAAATTATTGGCAGTCGTGTCGATACTTCTTGGCTTACTTGTTGTCCATTTGATCACAATCACTTATTGCAATCGAATACGTGAGTTTAATTGTTATAATTACTCAGTGTGTTTTTAACTAGCTATCGATTTCCTTTGGCATCGCTAAGACAAGGACATCCCTTGCAAAGTTACGATAACTAACCAACTGGTTCGTGCTGTCTGGCCAATTGATTCGTTAGCTAGCTAGCTGCCAGTAACCGGTTACACGAGCAAACGTTATGCCCACACTTGTCCGATGGAAACAGCAAACAAAAGTGCTCTGTTCCATTGAGATTTGATATACCCAAATGCTCTGTTGACTTGCATCTAGCGCGAACTTGCTGTGGTTTGAATGTTTAATATAGCTAATAACAAAAGTAAATTAGTATAAGACAGTTTGAGTCAGATCTCAGAAGCCAAATTAATTGAGTTGACCATTGAATAACAAAATCACTCATTCCCTCAAGTTCGTTAACTTTATAAATTCAGCCGGCGCCTATAACTTGTGAACGTAAGCTGCAAATGAAATGTTCAGGGAAATTCAATGGAACGAGTCAAGTAGTAGGTCTGAGAGAACAGCGTTAGCACAAAATTCAAAGAGTCAAATCAAGGTCAGTGATTAGACGCCTCTATTAATCATGAAGAAAAATAAACTATCATATAACTTGAAATATTAAGTCAGGTGTCTAGTAATATGCATGATTGAACCATATGCGTCCAAAACATTCTAGCTACGACTGCATAACCAGAAAGCAACGCCGTTCTTGAAGAAACTACGTTTTCCTTAAATTCAACTCTTAGGTTTCTGAATTCAGTTTGTGTGTATCACAGGTGTAGGCTAAGTAAATCAATGGTGAAATAATCAGGCTTAGAAGTAACTCAGTAATGCATTTGAGTAAATGAAGGATGATTTGTCTATGGTAGTTGAAATATTGTGAATATTAATAAATATAATCTGAAAAACGTGTCCCCTTAAGTCCTTGGTTTTGTGTGGGCTAAATCCATCTTCAGTTCTCGCGAAGCACTGTCCTCATCGGTGCATTTGGACATGCACAGCGTTCAGTGGAATCACCATAGTGCTCACAATCATTACGTAACCGATAATGGCCGTTATCCGTGTCAAAAAACCTTTGTTAGCAACTCTGTTATAATTAAAATCCCTTCAAATAAATAGTAACCCGTTTGAGAACAAGGAAAATGCTGTGGTTCCCACTGCCACAGTTTTATCCCACTTTCTGTGCCATAGGCCTAGCTTCATGGGGTTTCCATAGTTTGACACATGTCTATATCCACATACGATAGCTATATCTATGTTATTCTGGGGTTTATTTACGAAATGCCTCATTTATGAATAAAAATAAAAACATGTCGGTTGGTTGAATGACTGTATGTGTATTTTATGCATACTGTTTTGAGTACTGTCACTGAAGTTAACTGGAACCCATCTATAGAAAGATAAATTTAGCTTCCTCTGAAAATGTCTTTTTGTTCAGATGCACTGCCACTCAGTGAATCAGTATGTTTTTGGCCTGGTTCCAAATTTTATGTGTGGGTCTCATGTCGGATTCTCAGGCATCCCTGCACGTAATGTAAGTCAAACAGGGTGAATCTCACTTTGCATCTTGTTTTCTTCCTTAGGCCTCAGTCAGATTAACCCCTACGACCTTGTTGTATGCTGGGAAGTCCCCAGATGGTCATCACGTTCTGGTAAATATTCCAACTCCTTTTCTGTAGTTGTAGTCAACCTTCTTCTGTTCAGTTGTTAAGAAACTAGTGTAGAATAAACAGTTTTTTTTTTAGTTTTCATTTGTTCCCATCTCCTATAAACATGAGCAACTTCACAAACAACATTAAGATACTTTTGGCATGGGAGTGGAAATTGCATTATCTGTCACATCTTGTCAGTTTGCTGTTATTAGCCATATCCAACTTGAAAATAGCCCACAGGCAGATGTTTATCCTGTCCTTTTGTTTGGGAGCGGTTAATCAGGCAAATGTAGCGTTATTCATTGAATCACTTCATATACATTGTTTAGTTTTGTGACTATGCCTCAAGCTTGATTTATATGCTGAAGCTGTTGTCAGTTGCAGTACCAAACTGTTGTATTCAGGATATCTTTCTTTCTCGGTGGCTCTGCAGTATTTCTGTATTTTGCTGTCTGTTAGGTATGTGCCTGGACACTCATCTGAGCATGACCTTGTTTGTTATGGTCTAAAAGTGATGTTGCTCAGCAAGTTTTTGACTTTTGAAAGATTGCCACTTCAGAATTGAAAGGGGTGACTACAGTTTATAAGTAGATCTTATTGAGAAATCAATTAAATGGTCAAATTAGTTTGAAGGAGCATTACTGTCTGCAGCTCTGCTTAGAAAAGGATTCTAGTCCAAATATGTAAAACCACAAAAGGGCCAGTGAGACTGGGGGTTTGCATTCCACCCAAGCAGGAACCTACCTGCCTACACTAATCTAATCAAGTGATTTTGGTCTTCAAGCAATTGATTAGCTGTAGTAAGGGTGCTCATGCTGGGGTGAAATGAAATCCACACGGCTTCTTTGTGGATAAGATCTGGCTTGATGAAATCCTGTGATTTATAAAGTTGCCCTCAAAACCATAACAAAGGGAAATTGATAAGATGCTAATCTGTGCTGATCTGGCTGCATTCTTTTCCATGCCCTGTATTTAATCTAAATTCTGTCGATTTACATTGTGTCATGTTGTCTGATATAAATCTGTTAGTCCACAAGGATGATATTCTCTTTTGAACTAACATTCTATTCTTTATCAAGGCCTGTATTTGTTCTGTCTCTATCTTCAGTTTAAAATGGACAAATCAGTTCATAATAGACTCTTGATTGTTTCTATTGGAAAGGATTGTATTCTATCGGATTTGAACTAGGTGTTGGAGTACTAGCAGTTCCAGTACCAGCCATGACCAGAGGCACACAGTAGTGAGGCAGTAATTAGCTTAGGCTTGCAGGAGAACAACAGATGCAAGGTTATCAGTCTCAACATTCCCTAGCAGCCTCTCTTGGCCAGCTTTGCATCTGCAGGTCTTTGAACTGATCATGTTTTGAGTTTGTGTTCCTCTATTATCCTAAACTGTATGACTGGTGACATATCTGCTATTTATCGAAAAAAAAAAAAAAGATTACCACATGAATAGAAGGAAGTTGCCTGTATGGCTGCTTTTTCCTGAGTCTGTGGGAGAGGTTACTGGGGTGGGGCACAGTATAGTCCAGGTGAGAATAATGGGCTAAAAAGGTACCTTCTGTCTGAGTCATCTCCATACACAGGTGATTTGGATGATCTGGAGAGTATCAAGAGCTGGTCTGGGAAGTACATAATGTAATGAGTTAGGTTTGTCCATTGTTCATGTCTGCCTCGAATGAATGTGGCTTAAAACTGAATGGGAGCAGGTGTTTCTTTCGTAATGCTGAGGACAGCGCAGGAACTGGGGATGTAGAACATGGGTGCTGTTTAGGATAGTGTGAATATTTGTGTCTGAATACTGTGTGTGTGTGTGTGTGTGTTTCTGCATCACCTGCAGAGCAGTGCCAAGTATCTCCAAAAGGAGCTGCCTGTTCGAATTGCCCACCGCATCAAGGGGTTCCGTAGCCTGCCTTTCATCATTGGCTGCAATCCAACAATCCTGCAAGTGGTGAGTCTTGTGGCCTCAGGCCTCTCCCTCAGACCTCTCCACTCTCGAGTTCACTGACTCACTAAAACAATGTCCCCTCGTTGTAATAACATGCCATCTGTGTCAAAGGATGATATTTGCTGGCTTTAGGAAATGTATTTGCATTCCAGTGTAGCCAGTATCAAAACACCTCCTTCATGGTGATTTTTTTTTGACCTGGCCTGACCTTATTACTGATTTGTTGCATGATGATTTCTTCACAGCTAAAGTAGGTTTGGAGAGAAATTCCCTAAACCTGTCATAAGTTTGTGTAATCTGCACAATGAGACAATCAGGGATATTGTCAATAAAATGTTGCAGGTGAACCGTTTGGTTGGTTTGAGTGATCTGTACATGTGTGTCTGGAAATAATGCTAAAGTGGTTTGATTAAAGAGCCAGCTACACAGTGTCTGTGTCCCACTTGGCAATCACATCACAAATCCCCCGTGACTTTTCACATACCACTATGAATGTTTGAGCACCATTTGGGCAACCACAAAATTTCACTGCATCTGTGATTACAGCACTTGTCATGACATAGTCCATACTGTGAGTCCCCGCTTACTCAGTAATTGCCCTTGATCTCATTCAGGATTAGAATGAGAATAGGCAAGGAAGGCCATGTGTATATCTGGATTTAATGCCAAATTCTATTCTCAATCACTGAATTAGTCATTTATGTAATCTGACATTGAAGCAAAACCTCTCAAAAAAGCTCATCATTTACAGTTGATAATTTGTTTTTGTTTCCTTCATGTGAAGTGTTTTACTTCTGATCTGTGAAGGGTACCAGGATAAATGGTGTAAACAAAAACTTGCATAAACACTGGCCCTCCAGGAGAGGAATAGCAATCCCCTGAGTTAGATCAAACCGTTCAGCAAAGTAAATCAGCATGATGGTTAAAACATACCAACCTTGTGTCAAGTCCTCTAGATATGCAGCAGGTATGAAGCTGATTTCAGTTTGGCTCTTGCCTTTGTTTCATGAGGCCACAGGTTCTTTCGAATTTAAAACATAACGGCACTCAGATGGAGCTGCATGGTCTCGTTAGGGAGCAGCAGTCATGCCTTGCCTTGGAGGTGTTAATCCATGAGGCAGTCACATGACCAAGTGCCTCGTAAGGCTCTTTTAGAGTTCGTCTTATACTGCAACTAATGAGAGAGAGAGGTAGAGAAACTGGTTTTTCATACTTTGTGTGTATAGGATCTTTTCCCTCCCTGGTATCAAACAAATAGCGTACCTTAGTTATTTTTATATTAAAACACTTTGTCAATATCCTTCGCCATACCTGAATGAAAAAATCTTAAACAATGAGACACTGTTGAAGGATAATCATAATTGTAGTTTTCTGCCCCTTAAAGTCTATATTTTGTGATCTCATAGGATTAACTAAGAGAAAGCTGGTGGTCAGTGTGGTGTGTTTACAGTGGCTGGAATGAGGCTGTGCTTTCTGGCGGGTAAATCTTCCCCTCTGAAGGCCCCACACCACAGATGGGGCCTATATGAGATGGGGAGTATAGCTCAGAGAGATAGCACAGAAAAGCCCTGCTCTTGTCTCCCTCTCGCTCCTAATCAGTTCAATTCTGTCTTGCTCAGTCAGCTCTTTGGCACAAGTGCAGGCATTCATGTATTTCTGCATCAGCTTAAATGTACAGCATGTGCAGTTGTGTAATCATTATCTTAAGGTTTGTTACCCTGTTACCCTTTTAAAGTGGTCTGAGGTAGCATACCAGTTTTTTGTCAGCTGGGGTTTGTTTTTTGGATTCCCCCTCAAACAGTTTCCATTGGGAATTCATCTTAGTCAACCCTGTCTAAAAATTGGTTTGTACAAAGTTATATAAGTTGATAAATGAAGAAAGTGACTGTTTTAAAATGAAGTCACTGAAGTCAGTGAAGAGGGAGCAAATTCCATTGTGCCCCTCACTGTCATTACACTCTTCACCTCCCACCCATTCCTCACTATAACCTGTTTACTTCCTTGGAGAGCCTGACACATGCTGAACTTTTACCCAGATCAGTTCCCTTGACTGCACTCTCTTTTGTCAAGAAGCAAACAGCAGCTGCTGTGCAGGTTCAGGATTTTTCTGTTTTTTTTTTTTAATTCTTTCAAGAATTCAGGAGGAGATCAGGTTTTCTGTTCCTTTGGTCTTGTAAAGATAGCCCATGTTACACATTATTGTATTGAAAGAGACCATGCCATTATGGAGAAAAGCCTTGATTTCAACAGTAGGATATTCATAGTCAGAATCTTTTTACAAAATACCTTTTTTATTAGTTATGTAAATAGTATTTTAAATATGATCATGTTTCTTGAGGAAAAACACAAAGCTAACACTTGTCATTTTTAAAAGCACATTAGCCTTATTTGTTTTTTGTTGTTTACGTTGTACGTTCTATGAAACCCATTAACTCAACAGGAATTTGGACAGATTTGAAACTGGATAACATTATTTCCTTTTTACTCTGCTGTTTTGCTCCTACAGCCCCAAAAGAATGTGAACATCAAGTGCATTATGGACAGATGGTGTGGGTTTGTGTGTAATGGTGCGTGTGTGTGGGTGGGTACGTGTTTGTACAGATGGATGTGTAGGGGAGGTTGGTTGTGCATGTCAGCATTAGTTTATGCGCTTGCCACAGGGGTAGGGGGGTATTCCTGTGGCTGTGTGTTTCTTGACATAAGACTGAAGTGTTAGGGGCCAGGAAGAGGGGCATGGGAGGTGAGGGATTATCGCAGTGTAAGAGCCGTTGGTTGAAAGATGATTCCCAGAGGGAATACTAACTTTGTTCCCTCTGTCCTTTGCAGCATGAACTGTACATCCGGGCCTACCACAAGCTGAGCGACTTTCCCCCGGTGAGTTAGAAAGGGAGGTGCCAGACTCCCAGGGTAAAGGGACGGCCAAGTTTACTGGCCAAGTTCAAGGGCTTCCACTTTTAGCCTCAGGCTCTGTAAGAGGAGATGTTGTTGCTCTCAACTGGACTCTTTGCACTTGCTCCAAAGAGACACCAAAAAGAATGTATGACCCAGCAAATATGTTTGTCTCCTGTGATTTTTAAAAAATAAATGTATTCAGCTTGTTGAGTTTTGTCTTAGTGTTCAGGTATATTTTAATAAATGCATACAAATAGCGTCAGAATATTTCTATAAACACAATCCTCTCCCCTTCCCCTCACAACTGTGTCTACTGTTTTTGATTTCAAAAAGTGAGTTGAAATGTAATAGTAGATCTGTAATTGATAGTTTTATCCTTACTGGAGACTTTGCTAGTATAGCCCAGATAATACTATGACCACCCATGTGTTGCAATGTTGGAATACTGGCTACAGAAAAGATTGCATATCAGATCATGTGCCCAGATATTTTTAACACCATGTCCACTTATCTTAGTTACTCTTGCCCAACTGTTTGGTTCATCAGAGTAATTATTTTCTTCCCCCTGAGTTCTTGGAATAGAATAGAGCAGTCTGAAATGTTGGAAGGCTATACTTTCCTCTTGTTTTTGTTATGTTTCAGTACTTAAATACTAAGGTCAGCAATTGGCTGAAGAGTCTGTTTCCTTAGAGTGATGGGAGAATGGGTTGTCATGCAGCAGAAATGGGAGCTGCCATACGCTCTTTGGTTTGAACCAGTTATTGTATTTTGTTAAAACATTGGCAAAAACCTTCACAGATGTGTGAGGATTCACTCAGATCTAAATATTGATTACTATTTGCTTGCATGATTTGCAAAATCTCAAGTCAATGAAGGTGTTGCCCCTGGCCAGATGGTGATGTAATTTATATGCATGCAACTTCTTCTATCCTTAAACCTCTGGATTCAGTGTATCATTCTGCGCTCTGTTTTATTACTGGTGATGTTGATAGTACCCATCATTGCATCCTGTATGAGAAGGTTGGTTGGTCCTCTCAAACAGAGAGACATGATAGACATTGGTTTTTATTTATTTACAAAGCCCTTACTGGCAAATTACCATCTTACATTACATCTCTGCTGAACGGATCAGTAGGAACTTATCAAACTCGGTCACATGATTGGCACACGCTCCAGGTACCTACAGATAATTGTGAATTTGGAAAGACTGCATTTAGATTTTATGCTCCATACACTTGGAATAAGCTGCTGAGCACTTTAAGGATGGATAGTCCTACAAGTTATCGGCAATTTAAAAGCAAGATTTTAACCCCCCAAATCAGGATATAATTGTTTTAATTGATGAGGTTTTATGCTTTTATTTCAATCGGACGAATGGCTGGTAATTTTAATTTACCATTTTATGTGTTTTATTATGTTTTATTATATTTAATATTGTATTTATTTATTGTCATGCATTATTCAGATTGTGACATAATTTTTTGAGAGTATTTGTTCATGAATGTTTTTTTGTTTCATTTTATCTTATGTATATCAGGTCTCTTGAAAATTAGATCTCTATCTCAGTGGGATGTACTTGAATAAATAAAGGTTAAATAAATAAATTAGATTGACTATTCTGAGGATGATGTCACTTTCTGACAGATCAAGGACCAGGAGACAGAGGCTCAGTACAGCAAGCTGGTGCAGCAGCTCCTGGATGATCACAAGGATGTGGTCACCATGCTGGCAGAGGGCTTCCGGGAGTGCCGTAAACACATCCAGGTAAGACCCGTGTTTGTTTGCCCTCTTGCTCGCTCACCTGCTCATTTGTTCATTTCATTCTTTGTTCAGACACAATTTTACAATTTCACACCAAGGGCTGGAGATATATATTTGCCCTCCATAAAAAATGTGAAAATTAACAAAAAAGGATTTTAAATAAAAAAAAAGACCATGGCCACAGCTCAATGTCATTGGTGAGAGGTCATGTCTAATTTTACTTCTGTGCCGTAATCAAGCTGGTGTGTTTGTTCTGTTTCAGGACGAGGGCTTGGTTCGCAACTTCCTGGACACCACCCTGACTTCCCGTCTCGGCATCCGTATGCTGGCAACTCACCATCTAGCCCTACACGAGGAGAATGTAGGTCTTCAATACTAGTTTTCATCTGCTATATAGCAGTGGTTCTCAAGTTCAGTCCTAGAGAAGCCCCCTCATGTCATTGAGTGATTGAGGTCATCAAAAACTGCCTCCTCTGTAAAATGGAACTGTTAATGTTATATCACATGTTGCACAAAACCGAAAGCATTAGTTGATCTGGTTCTTGAAATGAATACAATGTGCAATGCGTTCCCAGGACCCAACTTGAGAACCACTGCTGTAACTCCTGACATAATGCTCACTGTATTTATCATTGATACTTTGCTCTTTTGTAATTGGCTACATTTTTTGACTTTGCATATTGGTAGGTATTACATGTTATGTTGTGAAGTGTTTCATGTAACCCATCTGCATTATTGTTTTTTTTGGGTGTCATTATTGTAGTTGGTAGTTTCTTTTAAAGGACTGTGAATTCTGGTTGGCCTCAAATATATGAATATTCTGGCTGGCTCCATGGGAGTATAAATGCTGAGTCAATACTGCACATGCGTGGGTCAGTCGTTCCAGATCCTGTCCTGATGCGAACACAATTACTGTTCAGGGGAACAATGGCACCCTGACTGAATTGTGTGCCTGTCCACATAGGTCAGGCTCGTGGTTTTCACCAGGGCCTGGTTTGTGTCTTCACGTTAGCCGTCATTGCATAAGTGCATTATGGCACTCGAAAATTATGCTGTAAGTGGCAGTAAAAATAGCCTTTTTCCTCTTGGATGGGTTGGTACGGGAGCACAGAGCCACTGAGTTGCGTATTGGATATATTCATTTGACTGTGTTACAAGAGTATCTATGTATAGCCTGAATGTTAGCTTTGAGTTCCATTAGGTCCCTGTAAAACCTCATTTACTGAGCAGATAGATTTATATGTGATGATAAAGAAGTTTTCCCAGGTCACTATACTCATTTGGCTTGCGCTCAGTGGAGGCTCCAGGACTCATGATAAAATTCTCCTTCAGTCGTTGGGCCTGTAATGGGATTGTTTTAATCAGTTGAGTGCATTGACTTCTGCTTCCAGCATTACCTGTACTGACATAGAAAACATCTGAAGGGCTGCTACAGAGCAACACCCTCATCAATCAGTTACCTGATCTCCCTGCTTCCCTTCCCAGCACCCTCAGGGGGATGTTAGCCTAACCATTTTTGTGTCCAGTTTATTTCTGCATGGGGCAATGGACTGAAGGAGCGGTGGGAATGAGACGTTGTGTGAATAGAGAATAGAGGCCAGGTTGATTAACTGCCCATGCTTATGTCATCAGCTTGGACCAGGTGTCTGTAGAACAGGCATGTGAGTTGATCTATATTTGTGTATGACAGTTGTGATATAGTCACAGATCGAAATCTGTGGATTCTCCTATCTTTAGAACTTTACTATAGAGACTGACTGATATGAATTCTTAATAAGTTGGGGACTTTCAAAAAATAATATCAAATATATTGCTCCTTACTGTCAACCTCTTGTTCTTTTTAAGTTTTTTGTTTCCCATTTTCTCGTTGAAACGCACATTAGTTGGCCTACCTTGTTGTTATGTATGAGGCCACATTCCAGTATGTGAAACTTATCCCGATATGTGCACCACTTCTTATACACTTACTGTGCAGTTACATGAACTGATTTGCCAGATGGTTTAATACCTAATTTTTTAAAACAAATTTCCCCCTTTTCCTGCATTGATTGAACTAAGATTCAGCCACACCCACCACAAACCATCTCCATAGACTTGGGAGAAAGCAGTTGCATGCAGGACTCCTCCAGTTCTCATGGTGACCATCTTTTACATTTCATGAACCTGCTGAAACAAGGCCATCTAGGAGAGGTTGTGAGAGAGCAGTGACTCTGACTTTACCTCCGACTCCTTCCATTTTTACCTGGAGAGGCTGGGCCATTTATTGCTTAGCCAGTGTGAATCTCTAGGCATAGGTTGCAGGTTCAACTGGACCTCATTTCCACCTAAGACCAGCAGAGTAACTGGCATAGTCAGGATCCTGACCCGCATTTATACAGCTTACTAAGGGAACAAGCACTAACCTAGGATCAGTATGGGGTAGGGCTACTAAAAGATAAGTTTGGGATCTGGGGAAAATTGATGTTTGATCAGCCTTATGAGTATGTGGTCCCTGGTAAGGCCCAAGGGGCTTATTTCTGAAAGAAGAAGCAGCAGCGCCATAGCTAGGTAATGCCACCTGTCATTCTATACACAGGCCATAGTTGTCTTTTGGTTATGTCACATTTGTTACCCCATTGTCTAGAGAGACAGAAGCATTTATTTTTAAACATGCTTGCATAATGAAGACTGGGTAACCCTCAGACCGCTATCCCATAATCTCAAAAATGTACCTGCCATCCAAGTCAAGAGAATACCTCCTGTTCATTCTTTTTTCATAATTTATTGATTTGTCCTAGATATTTATGTAAGGTCAGATGGTCTCACAGTGACACATAAGCTGTGGTTCTGTTGCTCTGCACTTACGTAATACTGTGACCGTTTGTCATTTGTTGCCAGCCTTTGCGTGCAGATGAAAGAGCTCCCTGAGGCATTTGTGATTGGCAGTTTCCTATGCGGGGTCAACATGGAGGGTGAAAGTGGTAACCCAGCAGGCCCCTCTCCCACCTAGCCGACCCTTCACTCACATGTTTTCTCTTGTTTCAGCCCGACTTCGTGGGAATCATCTGCAGGCGTCTTTCCCCGAAAAAGATCATTGAGAAGTGGGTGGATTTTGCACGGTAAGTGTATCATGGAGCCTCCTCTTTTCTGAGAACAGTAAATCTCTCTCCTTTCCACTGTAGCCCCCTCTTTGCATTTACATTCCTGTATGTCCTCAAAGTGCTTGGCTTTTGCAAAGGACGTTTCAGTAGAAGTACAGTGTTGGCTTTGTGGTCTTATCTCATCCATTTTCAGGCTATCAAAGTTAGCAAATGTTACCTGAGTGTGAAACAATATGAAAATAGGAGGGGTCAAACTGTATGTATATGCAGCATTTTTAAAGACATGTGCGTACTTCAAAAACGTGAAGGAATCACTTCTTTGAGTGTGGTGGTTCTGACAGATTCCATGGTTGTGCATGATTTAATTTCAGTTAGTCTCAGTTCTATTTCACTTACCTCAAAAAATACCTCTGTTTTGTTAAGTTCACAGTTAAAAAAGTAAAAAATGTTGGTTAATACATTAGCCAGGTCTGCTATTATATTTACTTGTATGGCATAGCATTGCTTAAAATATGGCAGTTCTGTGTTTTGTTTATGTTTAGAGGTTGTCCATGTTTTGTTAATGCAGTAAAGTTTGGTGTGACCTCCACATTTTTAGTTTTCACCTCAGTGCAGGGATGGGGTTAAATGGGGGTTAGCTCACCACAGACCTCAGAAAACATACTTCATGAACAAGAAGAGGAAGTCCTCTTGAGCGAAATGGAAAAACACTTTTTTTTAAATTGTCTGTGAGAGCTGGTTGGACTGTCAGTTTTCTTAGCAACATAACTATCCAGTCATACTGCTGCAACGTCTAGTTCTGGTGCACCGCCCACAACAGGCGGTCCATAGTTGCTAGGGGGAAAAAAGAGTGTCCTCTTTAACTGAATAAACATCATGAAAGAGGATGTAGAGAATGGTATGGGAAAAGCTGCTAGAATGTTTTTAACCAACTGAAACAAGTTCCCGGAAGGAAAACCGTGTCGAATAAACACCTTTCACTCAATTCTCTATTGTTATCAAGACTGTCTAATCACTTTTTTCTCTCTGAGTATTTTTTTTCTCTTAAAAGTTATACTTTTAATGTAACCGCTAATTTAATGTGAAATTTGCAGTGACTAACAGTGCTGGGAAGTTAAAGAGTTTGTCAGCTTTTTCCTTGGGAAAGCATTTCTATTCCAAGATTTATTTGGTAGTAGACTTATTGCGTGGAGTGTGGTTTTTGGTGGTAAATTGCATGTGTGAACAGTACAGCAGGGTGTGATCCTGATATTCAACACAATCATCGGATACAATTCCAGTTTATCTCATTAGATAAGGAAGGAGGGAAAGAGAGGAGAGTAGATGTGTTCTTCATTATAGGTGGGTTGATTTGGAAGAGTCTGTGATGGAAAGTATGTGGCTGTCTGGAATGATGTGTAAAGGTGCCCCTGGTGCTGCCATTGCCTTTTCCCATCCCAGCATTCTGCACAAATATAGCAGACTGTCACCACAAACATTTAATGTAGTGCGTGGAGTTCACCTACTTGTTGATCTAGGGCACACGCTCAGGGAATGTGCAGCTGCTGGTCTCTCTCCCTCCGTCTCCCTCTGTTTCCCCCCGCCCTCCACCGGAGCCCCTCCCCTCTGTCACCACGTTCCTGTCTGCATCCGGACAATGAGCCTAATCTTCAGTTGCTGCGCAGGCTCCTGAGTCAGCAGGCCTCTCTCGTCTCAGCACGTAGGCCCCAGGATCTGCAGCCAGACGCTAATATTTTCCCTCCCTAATGCTGAGATTGCTATTGGCACCATTACAGAGGGCAGATCAGCAGTGTCACACTGACACCATCCACACAAACACCCTCCAGCCCCTTTCACCTATTAACTTGATATTTCATATTAGTCGACCATAGTTTTTGTAGGCAACCATTTTTTTTCAATCCATTTTGAAACACCTCAGACTTTTCCAATGCAACTTCCAGTGGCTGAAATTACACTGTATCAACGATTGAAAAAACACCAGTCATGTTTAATGTAATGTAACCTCTGTTGCAATGAGAGGCTTTGTCAAAAACTCCTGAGGTTGAAATACTGGCTGTATTAAACATTAACACATTAGTTTGTTAGCACTGAGTAGCAGAAGTCAGATTAGCCATTTTATTATGCCGTTAACATAATGCAACAGACTTACTGAGCCAACACAATGGACATACTGTTTTTATTGTGTTTGTTGTTGATTCCATAATGTGCGACATTGTAAAAGTAATCTGGGGAGACCTCTGTACTTTTTCAAATGGGGCATTAAGGGCCCCATTCATCTGAAGTGTGTATCTGTCTGAGTCTGTTTGAATTTCCTAATGGCCTTATTGTCCCCTCTGCAGGCGCCTCTGTGAGCACCAGTACGGCAGCTCCCCCCGGGTGCGGATTAACGGCCATGTGGCGGCCCGATTCCCCTTCATTCCCCTGCCTCTGGACTACATCCTGCCTGAGCTACTGAAGAATGCCATGAGGTATCAGCATGCCCTGTCTTGAGCCTGGAACATGTGCCCCTGCCTAGGGCCTGTGTGGGCCCAAGTGCACCTGAGTACAACTATCAACTTTTTATTTTTAAAAATGATTTAATCGTTATTTTTAAAATTTGTATCTTAAATGCAACTTTCCAGAGGAAAAAACTATTTTATTGCATTAATTTGACCTAAGCATGTATTTCCGGTCATAATTTACATTCATTTCAAAAGTCACAGAATCAGAATTGATGGTGCAATTCTGATTCTGTGATTGATGTATGGTTTTTGTATGGCCACTGGGGCCACTGTGTTTGGAGGTTTTTCCCTTTTCATTAAATCAGAACTAGAACAGTGGACACTTTAGCCAACCAATCAGTGTTGTAAATTCACCTGCATTTTGGAACACACTGAAAGTTACCAAACACTGTCAACATCTAGGACTTGAGTCTGAGGTCTCTGGCTAAAAGGTACACATGGCTTCCAGAACTTTAGCAGAATCTGTTGACATCTGTTGCCGTGATGTGCCGCAACTTTAGACCACGAGAACTGGGTCAGCCATGTGCTCCTCATTCTTAAGATGAACATGGTGCCTCAGTACTAGTTCAGTGCTCAGACCATGACAGTAATGTAACCCCTCCTCCAACTGGCAAGCAGGTGTGGGGGATTCACAGGCTGGAGTGGACACTTCTAGTTTAGGAAACAAAAGGGTAATTTTTATTTTTACTCCCTGGCATGGTAGATGGGAATAGGGAAATCAAATTGGCCTCATATGCAGCATGGTAGTTATTGTGGTTTTGGGGGGTGAAATAACACAACTTGATTCCCAGGTGGAGAGCTTACATTGAGCAATATACCCAGCATGAACTATTTAAGAATGATGAATAAGCAACTGCTGAAGGAATTGAATCATATTACAAATGAGAAAACTGAGAACCACTTTAGAGAGTGCTTTGGGGATAAGGCAGATATGTTGTAATGCCTTCAGTAAATCCAATTCATTTAGAACGTTAGGTCAAACATGGGGTAAAAACGCAGAGAGCCAATAGTGACAGAGATGTAATAAAAATCTGGGGGTCATTGATCATATTGTAAACATGGAATGTAGATTTATGTTCACCTCTCTTTCCATTGTAATGTAGTTTTCCTCTGCTCACCTTTGTCTTGAGAGCATTCTTGGCAGAGATAAAATTAGGTCACTGGCTGGTTCGCTATTTAAGTTTGCTTGGCACCTGGCCAGGCATGCCACATGGCTGTTCGCTGCTCTGCCTGAGAGTTAGACATATGAACTGTTATAAATTTGGCCCTTTTACACCTTTATAACATCTCTCCAAAAAAAAAGAAGAAAATGAAGGCCACCGTGGACCAAGCATATGTCTTTCAACATATTAATATGGCTTTTTTGGGAAATAAAAAAACACCAACATGTCTATGAGCCAGATTTTTGCAGGAACACATCAGTGTCCACTTGCACATTGTAAATCATAAATGTGGTTTTCTCAGCTCCACATTTTGAAATTCATGGATGCACATACAGTGAACACAGAATTTACTTTTTCTTTTGTAATGGAGAGGGTTTTGCGGTGTCATGCCCTGGCAAAACTTTGGCTTGGCAATAGTGCTACCTTGGGACTGAATCGTGAGAGGCGCTCAGAAGAATTGGTCTGACTGTAGTTAGCGTACCTGTTGGGGAGGCTATGGGAATGCTGCCTACTCAACATTGTGATCGCTGAGTGGGCATCGGTAAGAATGCACAAAACTTCTTATGTTCCACCAATCTTCTTTATTCAAGATATTCTTGATACAGATATTGAGTCCGACTGAAGTTACTGTGACATCATAGGTATGTAAACCATGGTGTGCGTGTGCGTGTGCGTGTGTGTGTGTGGTTCTACAAATAAACAAACAGTACATCCGTGTTAATCGACTAGTTTAACATATCGAACAATCAGCTTACTACTATATGCACTGACAAAGCAATAAACGGTAACTAACAATAACATCGAATTCAGAATGTAAATTTCACAAACTTACTTGTCGTTGGACTCACACTTTCACATTCATAATAATAATGTAACTAAATTGGCACATTAGAACGTAAACAGTTCAGATGCACTGTACACCACACTGCATACCAGGCCGCTCTGCTCGCAGTAAACTTAGTTCTACAGCACTTTCAGGAGGCCGCGCTCTCGTTGGCTGAAATACTGCGCGAACTGTCCTGCTCTTAACATCTTCAGAACAGTATCAGAAAACCAAGATTAGTGCACATAAAGAACGTGTGGGCTGCTTTGGAAGGACGGAGTGTCCCAGACCTCTCCCTGATTCATGAGACTATATGCAAATCTGTTTGAGCCTTGTTAGTTCTCTGTGCATTATATTTCATTAGCCTTTTGCCTATTATTGTGGCCAGGTTCAATTCTGTTCCAATGAGCTGTTCACTCCTTCCTCAGCAGAGTGGAGCAAATTAGTATTTAAGTGTCAAATTGGGAAATGTTTTCTCAGGGTATGTGGTTTGTAATTTATGGTACTTCTGAGAACCGGTTTGTTACTATGATTTTGTTATTAACCTGGGTTTTTTTTTAACAATTTATTGACAGCGTTTTTAATACAAACATTTTAAAGTGCTTTCTGTACTTTGTTTATAAATTATGCATTTTGTTTGAGATGCATTGGTATGCTGTAATTAGGCTAGCATTGAGGTTTCTCAGGACATGTCTTTGTGCTGTTTGTCTGTATGGGAACGCTGTGTCCTTGGCAGGAGGTCTTAGATCGTGTTAGTCATGTTCTCTCTGGAATTACAGAGTGAGCTGGAGCCAGTCAGGGCCCGAGTGCCTCCTCCTCTCTGCCCCGGCTGTCTGCTGAATCACAAACACTGCAAATGGCATCACTGTCCTTTGTGCTGTTTGAATGGAGCCCATGTGAAAATGGCTGATGCTTTCATAGCCCACAATTCCTGGGGAGCCAGAGGCCTCTTCGTGTCCCAGTCTCAACAGACAACTGAGAACCAGTGGCAGTGTCCAAATCTGAGAGGGAGGTGCAGTGATGGGGCTGGAAGAAAGAGGAAGGGAGGAAGAGATCAGTCGAGAGGGGGGAGATCATTGTTGCAGAAAGGCAATTCATTCACCAACAAGTCTCTTTTTTGGAAGTCCTACTACTCTGTTAAATGAGATGTGTTTGCGTGTGTGTGTATGTTTGCAAGGGGCCTCTGTTATGTGAATGTGTCAAACAATGTGATAAAAATAATTGCCAAAAATGTTACATTTGTTCATCGGGATCTATGAATCTGATCTGATTGTTAAAATCAGAAATTACCATGAGAATAAAAGCCCTAAACCAGGAGTCTCAAACTCAAGTCATGCAGTGAATGTTGATTTTCAGCATGGAAGTGCTTAATGTAAGTCATTGAATGATTGGCTAAAGCGTCCACACACTTTATTTCCAAGGCCTAATTTGGCTGTTGATTAAAATGAAACCATGAAAACCTGCAGAGATCTCTATCATAAACTATATAAGGCTCCTTACTAAGGGGTATAGAGTTGGACAGTGGGTTATTTTAGGTCTCGCATGTGGGAAAACCATAATGAACTTGGCACAGTACACTGGAGACACGGATGTCTTCACTGTCCCCCTCCTTCACCCACTGCCTGTTTCCTCAGGGCCACCATGGAGAGTCACCTGGACACCCCATATAACGTGCCAGATGTAGTGGTTACCATTGCCAACAATGAAACAGACTTTGTCATTCGGTGAGTGCTATCTTAATTTTTGTGAATGGGAATAAAAGTTGCAAATAACATATTCCTCCAGATTATTCAGCAATTTAATTGTTTCTGTGGTCATTCCATACCAACTGACCTAGGACCTCCTAGTTTATGTCATGGATTTTGAAGAAAATCCATGACATGAACTGGGAAAAGTTTTGAATTCTGGGTCAGTTGGCATGGGATGACCCTATGAAGAATTATGCTGTAATGGTGTGGATTCTACCATACATTGAAACAGTAATGTCTCAGTACACCAGGAAGTACTGAAGTACACAACTGTGGTGGATGATGGAGTATTTTCATTTAAACCTTTGAAGTTTTATATGATTTAATTTTTTTAAAAAATATTTAGAGAAGGACATCTTTGCTTCTCGTCATGTCAGCATATAATCTTGAGTCAAAGGACTGTATGAATTCGGTAACCGAAAGAAGGCCAGGGCATTTAGCTCTGTTGGGGCAGCGCTGTCACCATGGAGATGGCAGAGCGGGACCCCCACACCCCCTGTCCCAGACAGCGCAGTCAGCATGCTTTACTAATGCCCGAGGCGGGAGCAGTAAAGATGTGTTTACACTGAGTAAATTTACCCACACCAAAATGTTTGGCTTGCATTGAACAAGTCAGCATATTAAGACCTTTTGTGCTCAATTATTTGCCATATGTGTTGACATTGCTCGGACGTTTCGTAAGCGGCCGTTATAAAAGGTCATGTGCTAATCTTTGTGCCGTGTACAGCGAGAAAGAGGGTTGAATCTTTTGGGTAGTTCTCCCTAACCTAATCAGCCCAGGTGTGTGCTCTCATTAGATTCTTTAATCGCCTTTAAGGTTATTTTCCTAAGGTACAGAAATTAGTTTCTTGACCACTTTGGTGTGCTCTTGAAGTATATCTTTAAGTATAATTGTCTTTCATATTGTTATAGAGAGCAGCCATTCAAGTCCACATATTTTCATTCTTGGTTCTTTATACAAATACATAGTCACAGTCATGTAGTGCATGTTCAGGACTGCCAGGCCAAAATCCTGTTTTTACTCAACAAAAACAATTCACAGGAAAGGACATTTCAACAAGTATCAAGTCACATTATGTCTATTTTATGATATGGTATTTGCAATTATTTGCTTAATTTAATTTTCTGTCTCAGCACCAGTTAATTATTCAAATACTTTAATATAAATGTTTTGGGTTTTTTGTAAATTACAATAATCCTGCAGAATTTAATCTGTTTCCTATGTCATAAAGCAACTAACAGTATAACGATGACAAGAATGCTCTCTTTTTGCACATGGTATCATTTTAAGGCTGTCTAATAATAAAATAGCTTTGATATATATTGATGAATATCTCTGGTACTATAACATTAACATTTTAACAGGAATTAAGTCTTGACATTGGTACACTATAGCTTGTGAACTGTAACAGAACATTTGTGATTGGATACATTCCTCAGATTTAGTATTGTAACATTGTAGAATCTCTTTCTTAGAGGAAAGCCAGACCAATTTGTGCAACAAATGGATTGTAAAGCAACAAAGCTGTTGTTACTGTTAGAAGGCATTGCTCTAAGACCTGGGGGAGGATGGCCAGTCAGATTTAGTACTGAGTGGAAGTATCTGACTGAAACAATTCTCAGCGACTGATTCTGGGGTGGTGTTATCAATAGTCAAGCTATCGGTCTCTTATGGCTCCAGGAGTTCAGAGGCTATCTCTGTTTAACCTCTTATGTAATTCCACAAAAAGGAGGAGCTACAAGGCCACTTTCTGCAGAGTCTATGAGGTTTGCTGGATGGGGCAGATTACATGGTTCAATTTGTAGAGGTGAAAAAAGGGGAAATTAAATAAAATTTGCTGTAAACTATAATGTTTTATTTTTGTCTAAAGTCCTTAAATTACAATGTTTATGGACATCATGCTGCAGTCCATTTTGTTGCTGTAAGAGTGGAGCATCAGGGAAAGCTGATTGTGCAGTGCTGATCTCCCATGCACTTTGCAGGATCTCAGACCGGGGTGGTGGAATCCCCCACAGCATCCTGGCCAAAGTAATGGACTACCACTTCAGCACAGCAGAGCAGAGCGCCCAGGACCCTCGCATGAGTAACCTCTTCAACAACATCACCAACAGCGGCCCACAGTCTGGCCCCATGCACGGGTGAGAGCGCTGGCACCCCCCGCTGTCTCTGCTCTGCACCACCTGCCCAAAACACAGCCATATATAGGCACTGCGCATGCATAGCTTCACCTATAAGGGTCATAAATTAGCCCCCATGCACAGGTAAGAGCACTGGCATCCTCTGCTGTCTATACTGTGCACTGTCAGTCTTCACTCTGTCACACAGAGGCACTGTGTATGGAGTAGGCTCATTTTTACAAGACCTATCGTTATGAACCTGACACCCCACTCCAGTGCAGTATAGCCAACTTCAGGGGCTGTGCTCTGCTAGTAAACCAATCAACTCTTCCCTTAGAAATCTTCTGCCACCAATCAGAATGCAGGAAGAGGGTCAGAAAAGTTAATTAACTTGTCTAGATGCTCAATCAGGATTTGTGTCTGGATTTGAGATTAGTAAACAGCAAGCACAAAGCCTGCACACTTAAGAAATTATTACCACATAAAGTGAAGACATAATTTATTATTAACAAAAGCAAAGCATTATACATAGTTAAACGAAGAAAATGATGAATCAGTGTTGAACACTAGGTCCAAACTGATTGTTGAAGTTGTTCTCTGGGAGGAGATGAGTGTCCCTGTGTCTCTGGATTAGACAGCAGCTGTTTGCCAGTGGGGCCATTTCTCACTCCTCTGTCCTCCACTCTCTGATTCTCCCCCCTTGCAGTTTTGGCTTTGGCCTGCCCACCTCGCGAGCGTACGCAGAGTACCTAGGAGGCTCCCTGTCTATCCAGTCCATGCAGGGGATTGGCACCGATGTCTACCTACGCCTCCGACACATCGATGGCAAAGAAGAGAGTTTCCGAGTTTGAGAACCCCAGCCACACACACGAATGGCCACACACTTACACGCTCACATGCACACACACAACCATGCACCAAGAACACATGCCCCAGCATCTCCCTCTGCTGCCCAGACTGGGAAACACGGATGTGGGCAGCCCAGCCTAGTGAACTCTTCTGAGTGTGGTTTTTTCTCCCACCTATCTCCAGCGGCAACAGTGGAATTTTGGTTGGAACAGCCTTGTGTGCCGACATTCCCCCACAATATAACAGGACACTGTCTGAAAGCCAGCTGCTTGGATTCCCACTTGACTGTAGGACAGCAACTGGGAGGGGCTTTATTTTATTTCATTTTATTTTTTTTTTTCTATTTGCATGTGGCCCATCTTTCTACAGCTGCGCTAATGGGAGCCCAGTGTTCATCAGAGAATATTCTGATCACCAGGAGAGATTTTCATGTAATACTTGGCATTGCTGTCGCAGAAACAAACTCTTTAAGCCTTAAAGGGTGTGGGTGTAATCTGCTCGTTTGTACCTCTTACACTAATAAGCCTTTTAATATTATGGTGTGACCTTCTGAGACTGCCAGCCTGAATCGAACACTTGTGAATCCCTTTGCTCTATTTGCCAGTCATCCAGCACACTCCAAAGTCTGCAGAAAACAGACAGTGAGAGTGAAAAGTAACTGAATCAGTTACATTGTTGTATTACTTGTGCTGTGTATGTGCCCAAGGGAATTTCCACCAACGAGCCTGGCCACTTGTCTCCGCTGCACGTTGGTGTGTATTGTTCATTCAAAGGCTGACCTGAGAACAGGGAAATTACTCAAAGATGAATGAACAAACTGTTGACAAATATATTTTTGTCTGCAAAACAAAAAAAAAATATGAGAGAGGTGTCCAGTGCTTTTCAGCAAGGGAGTCTTGTATACTTCCATGCCATAATCCATAATTGTCAGTTGCATCTCATTATCCGGTTTTCAGTGATGATAGTTTTGGGCCACTCTCCTTGTAGATCAAGGCAGCTCATGATGTTATCCAATTATAACAATGCATAAGTTGTAGTGAAAACTTGCATAAAATGGACATGAAAGTTAATCATGCGTACATCAAAGAAACAATGGAAAGGTCTTTAAGGTTGTTTACCTTTTTAAAATATAGTACAGGTAAATCCAATGTACAAAGTATTATATGGGTGTTTAATGATGAATACCTGATGAACTTCAGCAAGCACAGCTGGTCCATGACTTCCTCAGTCAAATGAAAACTGTGTTGATGGGTATTATAACACATTCCTATCATGGGTCTTTAAGTTCCGAAAGATTGCGGTACCCTGTACAGTCTCCTTTGTAATAGGTGAAATCACCTTGTGACAGGTATTTGAAGTCTGTGGATAGGTGTTGAGATAAATGAAAGTGATATGCTGGAATAAGCATTTTGGTGTTTGACATGCAATTTGCATACTGTTGTTGCTCAGCAATGAGGCTGACGTAAGCAGCACAGTCAGGTTGTCAATTATGAAAACTGGTAATAAGGTCACATGTCAGTGAGCAGCGTTTCTCCTAGATTTTAGCACAAGTTAAGTTTTATATTAGACCAACAGCATGGAAGTATGAGGTAGCACATTGTTCCTTTTTGGAATCTGCATATTCATATTTTCATATTCACCAGCTCCAGGACAAGAGACTTGTTAGCTGAGCTTGCCCCCTGCTGGCAAGTGTGTATAACTACATTCTGACTGAAAATAAAATACAGTAATCAAGAAGCTGAATTGCCTTAAAGGTGCTTTGTTTTTTGTTTTTTTTTAAATCAGAGAATAGCACACATTAACTAAATGCTCAAGTAATTTAAGTTTGTGAAAGTATGCTTTTTACTCTTATGTAATGGAACTAACATACCATAATTACAATTACACAGTTTCCTTTGTAGCAAATGGCCAAATTATGGAGTGAGATTTCTATTATTATTATGAGGTTGAGATAAATTGTCTGATTTGTTTACTTTTGTTTTCCATAGTTGTCAAATGTTTATATTCTTGGGCATTAAATTCTTCATGAAAGCAAACAGGTTTCATTTCATGTCATTGAAAATGTTCATGACTTTTTATGCCCATTGTCTCTACATATTTAAGTTGAGATTTACCTCCTATCCTTATGATATTGGAAAAAGACATTCAATTTGAAGGAGTACAGTAAAATAGACTGAAATTATCTCATTGTCTTAAGACATTGTGTGGCAGGGAGGCCATATTTATAATGTTCTCTGGCCCAAACTAACTGCTTGGAAATGCAGGTTTGCAGGTGGTTTAGTAATGTAGCATGTAGAAGTGCATATGTAGCTAGGAGATACACAACCAGTTTGCGATCCATTTCACAAAAACAACCTGTAATCTCCTGTATTTGTTTTGGACTTCAACCAACCATACGGTATATTTCTATGGCAAAAAAACCATGTTTCTTTGACTGCTCTTTGTTCAATGTCATTACCTCCAGGTTTCTGTTAATTTTAAGATTATGAACAGTAACATAACCACGCCTTATTGCTTCAGTGTATTTAAATGGGGTATGCAATAACCAACGGTATCTCAGTCTAACTGCGAACATTTTACAGAGTCCAAATTGGCATTAAAAATGACCGGCATAAGAAACCATATGGCCTGCCGATGTACAGTTGTGGGATTGATTGTCAGCAGTGACATCTCTTCTAGAAAGACACAGACATGCAGGAAGCGGTACAAGATTTAAGAGCTTAGAGGCCCGTCTGTACACTGTCAATGGGTTGGTCGCAAGCATCTGAGCACGTGACACGAATTCCCCTTTTTTCGCTGCGACGTTGGCTACACCCTTCTCACGTGATCAGGAGGATCGCAGAAAGAGGAGGGATTATGGAACACAAATATTGCAGACGACGTAGGTGGGTACAGCATCTCGCCGCATCTTAATGTTTTGTAGCAGGTGGATTCTGCCGGCCTTGTAAATGAAGTTCTCCCAAGGAGTTATTGGCAACAAGGTAAATAAACGAAGAAGACCAGTTAAATGCATAGCCAAAATTAGCCATGTTATACTTAGCCATATATCTTACATGAGTGCTAGCTAGCTAGTGGTTGCTAACTTAGCCAATGTTAGCTGTCGATAGCTACCCCCTAGTGAAACTATATGAGGATGTGTATAGCGCGCTAATGTGGACGCACAAAGGAAGTTGAGTCGCCTGATTTGTGTAGTGCTTACATTGCTGAGGATGAATCTTGACAGTGTAAAGAAAACAGTTCATAATATAGGTAACTAATTGCTTTAAGAAAATAACAATGAACGATGGCTAACTGGTTAAAAACTGCATATGTTGTAAGGTATGTTTAATGTTCGCTCGCTACCAAAGCTAGCTAGCTAGCTAGCTGATCTGTGACTGACGTGGCGCAGAAAATGCGAATTCATATGAGGCATCCGTTTTAGAAGCATATTTTACAGACTTGAGGTCAGAATTAGCTGCTGCTCTTATGAGATCACCCCAGCCAGCAGCCAGGCTTGAGATGAGAAAACCAGCGAGCTTTATAAATCCAAGATATGAATAGGTACAAACCTTAAAACATGCATCTCCGGACATACTTTTGTAATTTCTTGGACGGTTCGTGGAGATTTGGTAACTGCTTGATATTCTACAACTGCATATCTAAGCTAGTCAAATGGAAAAGCTCTTTCTAGCTAGCATATCTAGCAGTTTTACTGGTTATCTGCCTCAGGGCATTCTTGACAGTTCTTTAAGTGACGTTAATTAAATAACGTAAATTACTGGCAAGTAATGGTAGATACTACTCCTGTCATTATAAAATGGGTGGGTCGAGAATAAGAAAATGTTGCACTTGTATCCATCTTCTTGGTTTGTTCATTCTTCTATTACCCATTTGATGTCAGAAAACTGGCTGTCGTTATATACTCTTCATTAAAAAAAAAGAAAGTATACATGGGCTAGGAAGCAGATTCGCGAGAAAATACGCCTGAAAGATGCATACTAATGGAGGAGCAAAATAATACGTTTATTATTTTGTTTTTATGTATACTTGTATACTATAGGTAGGACCTACTTTCTTACTTGGAAGAGTATATTATTGCTACGCTACATCTAAATTCAGGTTTCTGGCATTCTAAAATATTTACATCCTGGGAGCATTTGTCAAGTCTGGCAAGCTTGCTCGCACCTTCAATACTCACTTTAAGTATTTTTCATGTTAAAAAAAGCAAGATGAACAATATTTGTACAGTTTTGAATATTTTAAACCCAGCCATGTCAAGGTATGTATTTGCTATGTCACCAAGTTAAGCTGGGAATAAGTTTGTCGACTTTTCCTTACCCACTCACAGCATTTTGCAGACTAGTAAACCATGTATTATCACCAACTCGGGATTATTATCGAAAGTGACGATAGATACAGCATTATTATTATTTCGTGCATTTTATTATCCCCTCCTATTTTAATAACGTTATGGTGAGCATGAAGCTGCGGCTACAGAATTTTGGCTTAAGACCCATTAAGCGTAACTTCAGTATAATATGAAGTAACTCCATGTCTTAAGATATATTCCGAAACCAATTAAAAGTTAAGAACTGTAATATTAACTTTGCTTATGAATTTCAGTTGCACACCTCGTGCAAGGAATTGGTTGTTGCTGTACCATTGGTTTCCCTTCCTGTTGATGGAGGTTTTACAACATAATTATTTGGTAAATGGCTAAATATAGGTGAATGGTGCGGTAAAATTAGGCCCAATACGACTTCAATACTTTCACGCACTCGGTCCATGCTTGCCCTAATATGAGTAACGTTATGTTTTTCTAAATAATGAAAATATGCCAAGTGAGTCCCACTGTTCAACGCTGGAGAATGAAGAAAGTTGCTGAGATAGGTAACCACAGTGGGTATACTGACTAAATTCCAATACAAATGCCTAATGCAGTATGCAACTGATGTTGTTTCATGAATTGCGTTTTGATAATGTGCACATCTTCACGGTTTTTATTATTATTTTTATTTTATTTTTTTGTAGAAATGTAATGAAAGTTACTAACGGCACAGGGGAAACCCAGCCAAGTAAGTCTTGGGATAAAAGTTACTACTCTACTTAGTCATCCAAAGGTCCTTCACAGTGCACTCTGTAAAGGCTTTTTGTTTTTGTTATTGTATGGTGTGGGTGTCTTTTGTGTGGTTGTGTTCTGGTTTGCTATGCCAGTTGGTTCCCATTCCAGTTTGTCGTTATTTTAAGTTTATATTAACTGCTGGGTACACTTCTGTACAAACTTGTTTACCCCAGTAGAATAGGGATATTCAATGGATTGTGTCACAAATCAGATGTGGAGGATGATTAGGGGACCAGATGCAGAAAGCCATTTTTGTGGAAATTTGTCCAAGACAACAGGGTTAACAGCGCTGCTCTTTAGAAACATGCCATGGGATTCTTAGTGACCACAGAAAGTCAGAACCATGGTATAATGTGTCATCCAAAGGACCGCTATCCACTTTCGTGGCCACTGTAGTTGAAAAGCACTTACTAAGCTTGTTTGCTATCCTGTAGTTTAAAATAAATAATGTTTATTTAACCAATGTGCTATCCATTGTAGCTTTTGCAGTTGCTGTAGTTGAAAAGCAGTTTCACTGTAGTTTTGTGGTTGGTGTAGCATTAGACTTGTCTATGTGACTTTACATGTAAAAAGTGTATTTGGACATGCAAAGTACACACCTTTTCAAATGATGTCCTCACAGGTGCCATGAGTAGTGAGCTGAATGTGCCCATGGGCTCTCCAGCCCCTGGGGCCTCAGAGCGGCTGCAGGATGGGGGTGGGATGGACTACAGGGACTGGGTGCGCCGAAGCTACCTGGAGCTGGTTACCTCTAACCACCATTCAGTGCAGGCACTATCATGGAGGAAGCTCTATTTGAGCCGCGCCAAACTCAAGGCCTCCAGCCGCACCTCAGCCCTTCTCTCGGGCTTTGCCATGGTGAGTTGTACAGTGTATGCCATGCACCAGTTAGGCAATTTTTGAACTGGGCACTTTTAGCTTCGAAAACCTTTAACCCTGTATTACTTTCAGTTGTGAACTTATAATATTGATTTAGGACATGTATTGATTTGTGAGTGGGCCAAGATTTGTTATAGTAAGAGGTGATACATGTCCATTATACATAAGTAATTAATTTGAAAAATTATTAGTATTTAATTCAGTTCAGTATGATTAGATGAATTGCAGCTAACTACATTTTGGTGAAAATGCAGTGAAAGTTGAAAGTTCCACATTATATTGAACAAATTTCTTCTCTGGTCTACTTGTTGGTGGAAAAAGAGAAGTGAAAGCAAAGACTACCTTTTTCCCTGTTAGATAAAATAAAAAGACGAGGTTCCCACGGTCCTTGAAAATAATCAAATGTCTACAATTAAAAAAAACTCTTCTACAGAAACAATACAGAAAAAGTGCACAAGTCTTTCTTGTTAACATACTAACTTGATGTCACTTGCTATCACGCCTTGCTGCCGTCAAACAACAACTTACTGTTTGGTGTATTAATTCAACTACCAAAAGTTATTGGTCACTGAGTGCAAGATTTTACCACAATGTTACATGTGCCAGTTCCTCAAAATGTTTTTCCTCCTTGCAAAAATAGCTCTATAACTGTAGGTACCCCTGACTGTTTCACCAAAAAAAATCTTTGAAACCTTTCAACATGTAAAATATAAACATGTTATACTTTGTAAAATAAATTATTTCAATGTAGAAACGGTATCTGAATTACACTGCTGTTGCTTGTCAGGTGGCCATGGTGGAGGTGCAACTGGAGATGCAGTACAACTATCCACGTTTCCTGCTGATCGCGTTCAGTGTGTGCACCACAGTCCTGGTGGCAGTGCACCTCTTCGCCCTCCTCATTAGCACCTGCATCCTGCCTAACGTGGAGGCAGTCAGCAACATCCACAACCTCAACTCGGTCAGCGAGTCCCCCCACGAGCGTATGCACCACTACATTGAGCTGGCCTGGGGCTTCTCAACCGCTCTTGGCATCCTGCTCTTCCTGGCTGAAGTGGTGTTGCTCTGCTGGATCAAGTTCCTGCCTGTCGACTCGGGGGCTGTCAAGGCCAACTGCACCACACCAAGCCCTCCCCAGCCAGGGCACAGTGGTTGGCAGGCAGCCCTTGCTTCCACCATCATCATGGTTCCTGTAGGTTTGATCTTTGTGGTCTTCACCATCCACTTCTACCGCTCGCTGGTGCGCCATAAGACAGAGCGCCACCATCAGGAAATTGAGGAACTGCATAAGCTCAAAGTGCAGCTGGATGGCCACGACCGTGGCATTCAGGCCGTATGAATCCCCCTCCACCCACTACACACAGTTCTCAGTTCTCCTGCTCTGCAGTTTCTTAGCCCGTACTGGCTTGTCTCCTAAAGCTATGTTAACCAGGACACCTTCAAAGTCCATTTCAGCTCCAATAATGAATATTGCTTGGTGATTTCCTTTATGCGTGTTGGAGGTAAATCCACCCCCCCAAGTTCGATATGTCCAAGTGTTTATGTGTTGCATTGGCTAGATTAGGGTCCCTGTTTGTGAGATGTGCAAGTCTTGTGTCTGGTGTATGTGCTGTGTTTGGAAACAGAAAAACTTTATAAGACAAAAGAAAGTTTACAGGCAACCTCAAGGGCTATTTGTTTTTAGTTAAATTTGCTTTTGTATATTTTTTAAATGTTTTTTTTATTTCTATGGTGATAATCTTCCATGCCCCACTACTGTGTAAACATGTAAATAAAAATGTGGGCTTTCGAGTTTGAGGAATGGAGTGAAATTTAAATCCAAAGCATTGGATTTAAAAGTCAACGTTTTAATTCAGCTGAGTAGTATGATGTAGCGGTGAGGGTAGGAAACCACTGTTGTACCCTTGAGCATGGCATCAGTTAAACTCCATCTGAACAGGTTAATATGGAAAAATACAAGCAATGCACATTGCTGGAGTTCAGGATTTTTAGACACTAGGTATGTGCTCAGTGACTCTTGCAAGACAACATGCAAGACAAAGAGGAAGCAGTCTGTGAGGGTTATTGACGAGTCAAAAAAATGTGACTGGAACATCTATGGTCAAGTTGACATTTTTTTGGGGGGAAAAAAAGCATGACCCTAGTCTAAAAGATTCAATTTTGTTAGTGTTTTCTTTGTAACTATACCCAGAGTGACGACATGTCCTTGGTCAATGAGCAACTTAAGGATGTTTGCCAACAGTGCAAATGAAGTAGGCCTTTGAAGTAAAGACATGTGAGCTGTGTTTCCTGTAGGTAAATTTTTTTTTTTGAACAACTATGGCCACAGGTCCACCTTGTGAAACCAACAATAGGCTCAGCCTTGCCATGCTACATAATGGGGTAAGCCCATTAAACTCATCAGCCTCATTGCTCTCCAGTGACCTCTTCTGGCCAGCTATATGCCTGCAGATTCATGAATTCAACATGCTGTCTCAACATTCCTTGAAAAACATTGGTATCACTTCTGCAGTGCGAGGTGTAGAAAAGGCTAGGCAGTATATCATTTGGAGGAGTGGAGGAGATTTGCCGTGGGGCTGATATTTATACATAATACATTATTTTACGTCATGGGATGGGTTAAACGAGTTAAAGAGCTAATATAGATGGTCACTTGATTTTGTGCACACAAAAAGTGTAGCTAAGTTATTACATCGGTATACATGCAATTTGGCAGTATTATTCATTCTGAAACGAGAGATGAAATTCATAATAGTCAGTACCCTGATTGGATGCACAATGTGGAAGGATTAATTCCATTCCCATATAAAATTCTTATAGAGCAAGTCTGTTACACATTAGGGTCTCCTAATTTTAATGATACATGTGCTTTGTCCCTAACCTTAAGTTTAAGCAACATTTTTTTTCTACCTACGAAAATGTAAAGAAAATATGTGAAGAATTAAAGTCTTGCATGAATACATTAAAGTGAATGTTGAAGAGATGCAATGATGAGACCTAGATATACCTGTATTATTTAACAGAAATGAAATACAAGGTCCTTTGGAGTGGCATTTGTATATTTTACATGTATATTACCTGAATGCTATTCAAGTGCTTATTTAATGTTTTGATGGGTTTGCTGCAGAAATTGTTGGGGTGAGTTGTAACCAGAGCTGAAGCTTTATTTCGTAACAGGGATGGGAAGCCCTATACCTGGAGGGCCATAGTGATTTATGGATTTCATGCCAGTTGCTCTTAGTTATTTAATTTGTCCATGCATTTATGTGATACGATATTTCAGCTTTTTGTATCAACAACTACTGTGTCTGTAAATGAAATGTTACGATGATCTGTTTTTCTGTACACATATGAAAAGTTATTGGGAAGTAATCAACAAGTTAACGTGGAATTGCTGTACACATTATAATTGTCTAAATGTGAGCCTCCATATCCAACAGCTCTCCAGTAACAGGGTTCATCATCTGTTTTTACAGTAACTTTCTGCAGTCAGGTGTATTGTGGGTACTTCATTGTCTAAATAACATTGACATGTTACATAAGGAAAAGGTATCAGCATAGGTCATTTTTTAAAGCTCTTAGAAACCTGACTAGTCTTGCCAACTGAAAATATATTTCTCCACGAGATGTAAATGTTTTGGAGCACACAGCTCTATGTACAGGGCATACATTATTGGAGAATGTTACAGCTATTTTAAGTTTTTATTATTATTATTGTTATTATTATTTTATTGCTGCATCTGTAAAGACAATGATGAGATGAGGAAGACATTCCAATATGTAATCTCTCAGATTAAGATACTCCTGCTTTATATCTCTGACTTCAGAGGAAGTTGAAGTGCACTTGTAGTTTAGTTTAATCAGTGGAGGCAAGTGAATTAGTCAGCCATTTGACCATTAGAGCACAACGTGTCAAAGTATTTTGCATTTCCGTAAGTTTTATCTTTTTTGAATATATCATCTATCTGATAATTCTGTGTCAGCTTGGGATGACAAAACAAGTTCAACTACTTTGAACTTGTTTCCTTAAAGCTGAGATCTAACTGCTTTGCGCTATTGCTCCCTAACATGTACCAGTGTAATTTGACCAAAATAACTGCTTATTTATTGACTTTGTGTGCCCGTGGAAAACTTTACACGCACTTGACCTTTTACGTAAAAAAAAATATGTTTACTTTGTCATTTTTGTCAAAAACAATTTTGATAATGCTGTAACATTGTGCCACATATTTTGGATATTAATACAGAAAGGCAATGTATGTCTGCTCACTGAATTTAATCTACATGTAATAATTATTAAAATAAGATCTATGAAATAATGTGTTTGTTGTTTTTTCTTTTTGTGATTTCAGATACCTGTAACAGTGGTATCTCTTGGCCTTGTAGGATGCTTTGAACACTAATGACGCAGAGCACCTGTTTTGCATTGTAAGGCCTGTCAAATTCTCGGAGCTAATGCACTTATGTTTGAATGAAATGTCTCATGACGTTTTTGCCTCACAAAGCCCCGCGAAACAGAACGACTAGGCGAGAGGTCGACTTCATAATTGTCTCGATGGTATGCAAAGTTACTTTACTTTAGTTAGCCCAGAGCCTTCAATCGCTATCATGAAAGCACAATAGAGAACCCATTGTCTGACGTACTTTGAATGTGATGTTGAAACATTTCGGACGTGCAATGCTTTCCTCGGAAACAAATTGGACCATGGCTGTCGACGCCAGGGTCAGGAGTGTTTATGTCCAATACCATAAACCATCCTATCGGGTTTCTGCGACGATAGCGGTTACTTAAATACCTCTCCTATTTTTGTCTTGATTATGCCCTTAAGTATTCTGCAATATAGTTTGTGTACAAGCTCGATATTTGAAGAATGGTTAAACGGGTTTTGGACAATGAAGACAAAAATCGCCTGACTGGTATTGCCACCCTGCAGCGGCACTGATCAAGGTGTGCTTGGACGAATAATTTTCTGAGTTCATTTTAGCTTTGGGCTGACTCAACCCATATGAAGCACAAGCTATAGAAACATTATCTCAGGTGTTCTGCAGTTAGTCTCAAATGCAATAATCCTGTGCCTTGGAGGTGGAACTGTGGAGTAAGGACAAGTGTTGATTCTGTGAAATGCAGAGCTTCAGGGACAAAAATTGTATATGTTGATGTCAACATTGAGATGAATTATGAGTTTTGAAATTATGAAATTTTGGCTGTGAAGGGCGATCTGATCTTGTACAAGCATTGTGCCTTATAATTCAATTTAAAACTTCCACTGTTTTGTTTTGACTGGTTCAGCCAGATTGCATTTGCATTATCCCTTTTAATCCTGTATAAAATTCCTTTCAGGGCCTGCAACTTGATTCACAGCAGTGTTGGCACTGATATTTGAGACCAAAGGCTATAACTAGGATTACAAACCTGGCAAGGCTACAGTATGATGAAGGGAAGAATCTCATGACTTGCTGCTGCCCTTCTATGGTCACACTGACCAATGTGTGACTGAATTTGAATTCCAAGAGTAGCTGCAAGAGAGTCATGCAAAGCTGGTTCAACCCAGATGCGGCTTTTTAAAATCAAATTGCTAACTTATCTAACTGAATGGCACTGATGACATCCTTGCAACCACACCAATTCAAGTCTCCCCCCCCACCCCTTTAGTTACATACACCCAGATATCTAGGTTGCCTTTGATTGCTGGTCAGAGTGGGATTTCATATTGATAATGGTATAAAATATAAAAGCGACTAAACTAAAAAAGTTTTATATTTTTGAGAAAAATTACATACAAATATAAAAATGTTTGTACATCATGGAGATTTGGAAACCCTGTTCATACTTTTCATCTGTCTTCTACTTGACTCCTGAAAAATCACTTTGTGTCTCCTCTTCCTGAGTTTTCAGGGATCCTGAGGCACCATATATTACTGGCAAAACTGTGAACTATGATCCTGGACTTGGACCAAAGGGTGTCTTGAGGGAGGCTACTGGTCTCCTGTCTACAGCAGAGTGGAAGGAAATGGCTTCTTCAGTTCTGTCAGGAAAAGGACTGATTACTTCTAACAGGAACATTGCAATTTCCCACTCCCTTGTGTGATGTGTATTGTAGTTTTTTCTTTTTAATGTAAATGTTACTGTAACCGATCCGTTTGTTCATGTCCGCTGTAGAAATATCATGTGCAACCAAAGTGTCATGCCAGTTGGGACCATCTGCTAAATTTAATTTGCTGGTGAAACTGGTGTTTAATGAGAAGCATCTTTTTGAATGGTGACATGATTGCAATGGTAAATATAGCTGTAGTGAATATGGATAATGTTTTGCTGAACAGCTTAAATACTTTTCAGCAAGAATGAGGGCTTAAACCAACAAAGGAGTTTTTCATTTTTGTATTCCAGTTCTATTCTTTCCTGGTTAAGAGGGCTGAAGATGTTAAACTTGGGGGTCATTTTGTGAAAACAAAATTTTATGTGAACAGGTCTTCTGCTCTAACAGCCACTACTTCTGTCTCTGCTTCAGTTAGTTTGCTGAAGAAAGTCCTCTGAGATTTCTAAACCATGCAGGCTAAAAAAAGCTTTCCGGCCTTTTGGCAAACATCAAGTTAACTCTTACAGGGACAACTTTTTCTTTCCTCAAAAGACATTACACTATATTTAAATGGCATGTTTGCATACATTCGTTCTCTATAAAAGCAAAGATACTGTACCTTTGTGTCTATTCTGTACATTTTGGTCTTGACCAGGTATTGTTTCGCTATAGTAAAAGCAATCCACAAGTAACAGGTTAATGAGTAAGTTGCAAATGCAAAACCCACAAGTGTGACTCCACAAACTTGATGGTAATGCGTAATGCACAATTTGTAGCCATTTTCAAATGAATGCCTCTCAAAATAAAAGCACAATACATATCGATGGCTTATGATAGCCTTTCCCTGATCCTGGGACCCCCCATATATTAGTTTTTTACTTCTCAGTTTAGTCTCAAGGGTTATTGAAAATACATTTAAATTCAATGGTCTTTCTAAACCATTTTTGTAATTCGGCTTATCATTTGTGGTCCCTGTTCATTTTCAGCTGATGGTTTTGTTTTAATGATCAAGTGTACAAACTTTCAACATTTCGTACTTCACTGATTTCAGTCAGTTATAAAGATAAATCAATTAAAAATTGACCTCCTATCAATCATTTTCAATGATATAAAAATGTAAGCATTAGTTATGTGTAAAATTTCTGACAATGTGACACTAAGATGGTATTTCACCATTACCGGCTGTGGCCAGAGGTCCACACTGGTAAGGCAAAAATTAGTCAAGCCATGCCAGGGAAAGATCTGCTGCATAAGCTGAGTATGTTACTGAGTATATGGTGACTTCATTATCCTCTGACAACATAGGTATTATTTAACAGGCAGTTGGTCAATTTTGGGGAAATTAGTGAGGGGTTGCATGTTCACAGCTATCTTCGTCTGGGGCAGTGGGAGAGATTTACTACATTAGGCAAAACAATTTCAGCAAGTACATTTGAGTCAAAGTGAAGTAAGTCTGAAATCATGGCAATTTGGCCACTTTGGTTGAATGAGCCAAGAGTTCTACAACCACTTTATTTCACCTCCCACTGGCCAAGCTGCACAATATTTGCCTGTTGAATCCCAGTTGAGCACTGTTTGTGGAGCTATTCATGCACAAGCATTCAATTTACTTAAATTTGCATTGCCTTTGCTTTTGTATTCTACTTGTCCTTTAGTCAGTCAGCCTGCATTATCCAGAGGTTTATGGTTCCAGGATCCCCCAGGGATGTGCAAAAACTGTGGATGATCAGGACACTTTTATGTGAAATGATGTAATTTTACCCAATACGTGTTCATAACTTGAAACCCCACCTATATGTACTACTAAGAACTGCTAAAACCCACGTAATCATATTGACTACAGTATTCTAGCATATGCTGTGTGTGGGAATTTCAAATGTTCTTTCTCGAGAATATTCTGGATTTTATAAAATAATATTTTTGAACCACGGTTGGTCAAAACGACCGATGCCAAACCCTGCGGATAATGCAGGGTGACTGTAAATTAATTGGTAAAATACAATTGCTGGCAGCAAGGCCAAGCACAAAATGGCTGCCACAAGTGTTTAACGGAGTAAAACATGACTTTAGTCCTACAAACCACACAAAAAAATGGGTGATTATCCAGTATTATAAATTAAATACATTAAAATACCCATTTCAAATGCATGTCAGTTAATATTGCATTTTTTGTAGAATGCACATCTTGCGCATGCCTTCTGCCAAAGAACAAGGTCCCTGATGCAATGGGACTGGCTTACCTTCCACAAGATTAACTATATGTTTCAATTGCAACTTAAAATTTGTATATACTGTATGGGTATGTATTACACTGAATTGCTGGGAAGCAGACTTGAAGTGATTAAATTTGACAGTGACAATGAATGCCATTGATTTGGAAGCACTGCTGTTTTCTTTCTGACCCATCTGCAAAAAAGAACAGCTAAATTCAGGATCCTGACATTTTTTTGTTGGGAAGAACTTTCATCATTGACCGTTTACAACAATGGTTCTGTTCTAGTTACTGTTGCCATGTATGCCAAGGTTTTTGGCAGATGTTGAAAAGCAGCTGCTGGCTTGCTCTAGCCCTTTCTTACTGGGCAAAGAATCACAAAAAATTGGAATTTATGTATTTTAAGAACTAGTTTTTCCCAATGTCTTTAGCCATGTTTTTTGGAGGGAATTACAAAGAGTCTAGTAGAGAGATTTGATTAAAAAGAAGACAATATTTTACACACAAGGGCATGTGTGTGTGTACATATATATATATATATATATATATATATATATATATATATATATATATATATATACACACACACACATTCTTAATCAGGTATTAGGAATAATACATTTTTCTGTTCTTGAAAAAAGTAATTGCAGTTTTGGCTAGAAAACATTGATTTGAAAATACTTGGCTCTTTTGACTTTTAACATAACCACTACCATATCAGCACTATGAATGAATTATTTAGATAAAAAAATAAGTGTCAAGATTGATTATGTTACAAATTAATTTCTGACCCTATGTCCACAGTTCAGTGTGTTCTGTGTGGCTTCAGGAAATGTATTACTAGAAAAAATAAACCATACTTCAATTAAAACTGGAAAGAGTAAGGGTAGAGGTGAAATTCTCAGATCATCTCTGTCATCTCCAAATGTGGCAATGTAAGATGTTTTCTTGAGGAATGTGTAATCTGCTGTACCTAGATTCCAAGACTGAAGATTCATAGTATAAAAACACCATGATTCAAAGTGAATACAACTCAAAATTTAGCACCCACCCATTTACCCTTCTGGGGCATATATCTTGATGAGGTGCTGTAGCTCAGTGGGGTACCCTGTCAAGGGGCACTGTTGGTGGGCTTTGACATAGACATAAATGCAGCGATAACAGAAAACATAGCCAGAGGTGGCCAAAGCAGTGTCATTGGCACGGACTTTGTGGCAGAGAGGGCAGAATTTGTTTGCAGTTGATGTGATTCGATCCTGGTCAAGGTGGAGAGGAGGTGGTGGTGTGGGGAGGGAGGTCAGGGACTTTATGGTGCTCTGGTTCTCTGAAGAATACCACCACTCAAGGAACTGCAAGAAGAACACTCCCAGGGACAGACTGGTGGAGAGAGACAGGGCTACACCACCCATTGCTGTCGACAACAGCTGCTGGAACTTTTGGCCAACACTGGGGAAGGAAAGAAAGGGAAACAGGTCAGTAAATTACACAAAAAAGAATGTGCAGTTGAGACCTTTGATAAATAGTGATATTGCGGCCATGTACTAGGTTGTGGGGGTGGGGGGGGTGCTTGGCAAATTAATTTTGTACTGCTCTGGCTTTGTTAGTTTCCCCCGAGTTTAACTGGTTTATGTGTGAACTGTACAATAGTGTATACCACAAATCTGTAAAAGTCTGTGAAATGCTTTCTGATCCACCGCCTCTCCCCACTAAAATATCGTTTTTTATCAAATCACCTTTGGCTCCTGCCCGAGGAAAGTGCACTGGGCTTCAGATCCATGTTACGAATGTCCTGTGCAGTTAGGTGCATGAGCCTGACCCCAACGAGCCACAGAAGAGGCGAGTGGCGAGATGTCTTTCCAAAGATGTAGAGAAGCTGCTGGCAAAAGACCCAGCCCTCCCAGGCCATGCTGACAAACGGGTAGGCAGCCAGGAAGGCTCGGTACATACGACGACAGGCCGACTGTGGAAGCTGAATGGAGAAGTCATCTTCGTCCCTCTGCCTGGCTAAAAACTTCTCCAGTTTGGCCCGAAGGTAGGGCACAAGGGCTAGCAGAATCAGTGAACGCCAGTGTTGCCTTCTGTGGAGCCCGAGATGGGCTGGTCTCCCATGTCCTGAGGCTACC
Organism: Albula goreensis; assembly: GCA_022829145.1. Taxonomy (NCBI): domain Eukaryota; kingdom Metazoa; phylum Chordata; class Actinopteri; order Albuliformes; family Albulidae; genus Albula; species Albula goreensis. The sequence goes on from CM040742.1 coordinate 34,441,835, forward strand.
ACACGCTTCAGACTATAGAAGTTTTCGGAAAACGAGGCACTAGTCCTTGAAAGAAAATGATGCTGTAGCAGAATATCGAGGGTTGCGTAGATCTCGTCAAACCATCGCCAAAGGAATCCATAACGCGAAGGATTGGACTCCGCCAGAACCTGCAGGAAACAGATGTACGTTAGCATCACACTCTCAACATAACAAGCTAACAGCAACAACAAGCTTTACAACACATAGTTAATATCAGTAAGAGTCAAATGATTTACTTGAAGACTGAATACTAGAATTGGAAGCACAAGTAGTATAGAGCGTTAGTACCAACATTTTTTTTAATTTCAAATTCATGAGGCATTCATGTTGACATTGAGCGATTAAGAAGTCTTTAACGCTATCAATTACGTTGCTGGCTGGTAGATTATCGTGGTTACTAATTTTACCTTTATTTTTTTAAATGGATTTTGTCCCATTTCTCTATACTGCGATAAAGCTAGGTAACGTTAACTACCCATATTTTCCCAACATGACAGAAAACACAAAGAACAACCTTCACTGCATGTTGCAAGGCAGGTCTGACAGCACCCATCAGTGAGTCTTGCGCGAGGACTTCAAAAATCGAGGGTCTGTCTTCTGTAGAAGCTGTGGTGAGGTGTGCACCCCGTTCTGCCATATTACACTGGTATGGTTGAATTGGCTTGACAAACGAAAACTTATTACCATTGGCTAATGTTATGAATTGGACTGTTGCTAATTAGCTAGTCAACTTTGCTGATGACCGAAGCAATCAATTTTCAACCACAAATAAACAAGGCTTAGCGGTCTGCGTTGCAGTACTTAAGATGAAGTTTAAACTTGTCTTTAAGAAAAACATTGTATAAACTAGCGATACCGTTTCTGCAGAAGGAAATCATTCATACACAGTTTAAAGTCACAGGCCTCTGGTTGTCCTCGTCTGTTAGTGGTCCGGAAGGCGCTTTCCGGCCGAAGGTTGTTCACTTCCGTTGTAACGCTGCTCCTCCTCCGCTACCCTTTTCCTCGTCTTGTTTTTCCGGGAGAACTCCATCGTCCTCGGTTGCTCCGCCGCCGCAGTGAAAGGAGGCAAAACAGCATCTTTCCTTAGCATCAAGCTAAATCGCTTCACTTAGCTGGCCGTAAGTCCTTGAGCCCATCAGCATAATACACTTTTGCTAACATCACATTTAACAGAATTAATTATGTGTTTTATGCAGTAAAGAGGCCGCGTATCCAGATATTTTTTTCCCAATAGTTAGCTAGCTAGCGGTCCAGCTAGCGATCAAGGCTACCCGCAGCTTTGAAGGGGTCACACCCAATGATTGAGTTGCGTTATCCATAATCTAGCACATTATTTTTGGCTTCATAAATGTTAAGCAGCTTTAGATCGGAATGTGACTGTATGTTTTCACAGAGAAATGTTATATCTTTAATAGACAAAAGCAAGGCATGCTGAAGTCTGCATTAAGCAGCTAGCCCAGTGTCAGTTTTATGAATGTGTGGGGGTGTTCGTGACGTATCCTGCAATTTTGCCAGATAGATAGCTAGACTTCTAGATAGCAAACAATGAATGTGTATTGCTTAAGAAATTCACAGCATCATTGTAAAATATTTTTAACAATTTTTTCGGTCTAAAGTTATAGTTGGTCGGCTAGGCCGAATGTAGTGAGATGTTAACTTGAGATTGCAGCAGGCTAGTTTCAGTGATGCCCGTCGTCATTTTTAAAAAAAAATTTACCTAAAAGAATAAAATCTGCAATATAGGTGCTGGTCATTTCTGTGTATGTTTCTTACAGCAAAGTCGTCACACACGTTTCTTAGTCATCCAACTATGCATTTTGATTAACATTGCAGCACTTCCCTTCAGGTTTGCATGATTCTAGGTATAATTATTAAATTTGTAAAGGATTAGGTGAGGTTAGAGTTGGATGTAAATTCTTTGTACAATAAAGGCAGTTTGTACTTTGTCCTGCACTGACTCGCCATTTGAGATATTTTAATAACGTATAAATGTAATTATTTTTTTGTTGACAGCTGATTTTGAAAGACTGCCATTATGACTGATTCAAAGTACTTTACTACGAACAAAAAAGGTGAGGTCTGGTTGAAACGTGTGTATGGGTATGTGTATGTTTCCCCATGTGTGCATGCCTGTACTCTGTGTTCCATTTTGCCTAAACTCTTGATTAACACCTTTTCCATATTCCTATTTGGTGTATATCTTTGTCATGTTCTTATATGCCGTAGGCTTCACTGTAGTTTTGCATATCTTCAAGTTTGGCTCTGTGTCTTCTTTTTGAAAAGCTGACCTTTCTATAATTTGTGCTGTATGAAATTCAATACATACCCTTGTTTTTTATTTGACAAAACCAACCGACTATGGGAATGACCAGTTTCACTGTGATGGCATTAAATTACATTTGGCATTTAATACTAACCTTACCCAGAGTGACCTGCACAGCTTACATCTTTACACACTATATGTTAAAACATAAGAACATTTTAATTGGGTATTTAATGTGAACCTAGGAGTTGATCCTGCAACCTCTGAGTTAAAAGCCCTGTTCCCGAGCCATGATGCTGCATTGACACCTGATGTGAAGAGATGTGTGAGGGAGCTGGCGCTTTTCAAAGCAGTGATAACGTGTCAGTTCTGTGTGACCTGAGATGGGTCTTGTGGTGATACTGTTTCAGGAGAGATCTTTGAGCTGAAAGCAGAGCTGAACAATGAGAAGAAAGAGAAGAGGAAGGAGGCAGTGAAGAAGGTCATTGCAGCCATGACTGTGGGCAAAGATGTCAGGTAAAATGGTTATTTCCTCCCAAAGGCAGTGCTGTATCACCATGGTTCTCTTTGCACCCTCAGTATACAGGTCTTTGTTCTAGGCGATTTTCTTAAATTTGAACACAGTGCTGTTTGGGAATGTTGCCAACTGTTGTCATTGAGTTTTGTGCACTAAAATAGATTAAATTAGTCTGTAAAATGAATGAATGGTGAATGATCACACTTCCAAAAAATATTATTTTAACATAAGAGATATTAAATGCAAGTCATTATTCAGTCAGATTAAATCCATGTTTGTAAATCCAGTTGGAAGAGAAAACAGCATATAAAACGTCCTTCAACAATTGGAGTGTAGGAATGTGGCTATATGTTACTTGAATAGAGTAAGTGAGTTGGATGTATTTGTAATGAGAAGTTTAACTAATAGATTTTCAATCCATACCAGCACCTTGAACAAGATGCTTGAATTTGACAGAATCCATTCCAGAATCTGTAAACTACTTTGGATTAGGAGGCACATTGATTTTCATTAAAATATAGTGTTTCCTGCAGTACTTAAAGTGGCAGGATTTAGCCATTGGGCACCACTTTGTTATGAGGTACAGGATTAAGGTACCTAGGATTAAGACCTACTAGGCTGAAATGTTGTGTTTGCCGTGCAGTCAATAAACTGCACTTTAGAGTATTAAACAATGTGTAGGATTTATTTATATTCTGCAAAGGATTAAGGTTGGCACAGAGATTTGAAATAAAGAGATTGATTATATTAGACAAGACATTATATGATGTAAGCAGGTTTGTTTGGACAATCGTTGCTAATCAGAAGTTTTTCACAAGTTCATGTCTGACTGTGTAAAATGTGGACATCCCTGTTTGATGCTCGTTTAAACTAAAGCAATATTACATTTGCACTTTTTAACAATTAAGCTGTAGTCTCTTTTAGAGGGGTGCACAACTCCTGTTGCAGGGGGCCAGTGTTCATGCTATCATTTCTGATTTCTATCAGCTGAAAGATTTCTAAGGACTCCACATACCTTGCGCCTAAAGGGCTAAGTTGGTCAGGAAATCACAAAAGTCTGTCGGTGGTGCAGCCCTCCAGGACAATCATATGACTGTTTTAACATGGTCTATACCTTACTGCCCCTCCCGACAGTTCCCTTTTCCCAGACGTGGTGAACTGCATGCAGACAGACAACCTGGAGCTGAAGAAGCTAGTGTACCTGTACCTGATGAATTATGCTAAGAGCCAGCCTGACATGGCCATCATGGCTGTCAACAGCTTTGTCAAGGCAAGGCCCCTCTCTCTGTTCGTGAAGACTTGCTGTTGTGCTTAAGGGTATAATTAATGTATGCTTTTCCAATATGGTTATCAGACTGCAACCATAATTTGATTAAAATACATTTTGTAGGTTTTTCTCAAAATAACACAAATTTCCAAATTTGGTACCTGAGCCAATGAACCATGTTTAAAAGGAAGTTGAATATAACTTAATATTGAAGTTCATGGAAATGATTTGATTATTTTGTTACATTCCATTAGAGACGCTTTAATTACATGGTTCTTGTAATAGATGTGCAAAACAGACGGTGTACAAGAAGTTGCAAAATACAAATGTGTAAATTAAACTGACGATATGTTATTTGATGTTGCGTAATATGTCATCCAATATTACATGTAGCAGCAGACCCAGAAACCCTCAGCAACCAATGCTTTAGTTTGTCTCCGATTTCAAATACCCCTCTTCCCCAGGACTGTGAAGATCCAAACCCCCTTATCCGGGCGCTGGCTGTGCGTACTATGGGCTGCATCCGTGTGGACAAGATCACAGAGTATCTGTGCGAGCCACTGCGTAAGTGCCTGAAGGATGAGGATCCCTATGTGCGCAAGACAGCCGCCGTGTGCGTGGCCAAGCTGCATGACATCAACGCTCAGATGGTGGAGGACCAGGGCTTCTTGGACTCCCTGAGGGACCTTATTGCTGACTCAAACCCCATGGTATGTCATTTAGATTGGGAATTTGTCGTGAAGCCATGTCTTGTCATGTGAATGACTTGTTTTTATTTCATTGAGTTCAAATTCAGACTCACTGCTTTTTGATGGAGCCTGACATGTAATCGTTATGAAGGGGGAAATGTCTGACCGCCCTTTTGATTTGTTTTTGCATTGGGAAGAGATTGCACTCCTGCCTTCCAGTCTGCCACACATCTCATTGCAGCTCTTCCTTCAGGGATGGTTATGTTACAGACTTGAGCCAAATTAGCCATTGGAGACCACTTTATCATGAGCAATAGGATTAAAGTATCTAAGAATCAGGACTACCCGTTTAAAAGGTCTGTATGTTGTGATCAATAAATTACTCTGGGGACCATTATACCATGGCCAGGATTTATTTATTATCACTTTCAGGCAGAAATATTCACTCTTGCCCATAGAGAACCTAAATGTGGCTGTTTTTTTCCTGTTTAAGACCAGCAACTCATTCATAAAGAAATCAGTTTAGGTGAGTTAACAGTGTAATTATCTGTGGTAATTGATTTATCAATTGGGTGAGGAACCTGCAGCCCTCCAAGGGCAAGAGTGAGTGAATACCACCATTTTAAAACAAGGGTGTCTGATTCGGTTTTGGAGGGGCTATGGTCTCTAATGATTTTGTGATGATTGCCATTGCAGTACCCTGGACATGAGTTTGACACTCCTGCTTTAAGGGATACTGAATGTATGAATTTACAGCCTCTGAGGACTCGCTAGCTCCTGCTTGAAATAAAGCCTGGCTGTCCTTCCCCAGGTGGTTGCCAATGCTGTTGCTGCTCTGTCAGAGATCAGCGAGTCGCACCCCAACAGCAACCTGCTTGACCTGAACCCCCAGAACATCAACAAGCTGCTTACGGCCCTCAACGAGTGCACGGAGTGGGGCCAGATCTTCATCCTGGACTGCCTTTCCAACTACAACCCAAAAGATGAGCGCGAGGCCCAGAGGTATAGAATCCATCAACCCATAATCTGAGCTCAACCCATGCTGAGCACAGACTGGTGTAACTGAACCAGTAGTGTTTGCTGATGCAATTCTGAATGTTCTACTATCGCTTCAATAAATACTTAACTGTGTAAATGAATTATTTTCATTTAGAATATGGAAACATCACTATGACAAGAGCATCTGTCAAATGAACCTTGTAGTAAATTGAATCGTTCTGTGATGCTGAACATGTATGTTCCCTCCCTTCCCTTTCTGCAGCATCTGCGAGCGTGTCACCCCCAGGCTGTCCCATGCCAACTCAGCTGTGGTGCTTTCAGCAGTGAAAGTGCTGATGAAGTTCCTGGAGCTGCTGCCCAAGGATTCAGACTACTACAACACCCTGCTGAAGAAGCTGTCCCCACCCCTGGTCACCCTGCTTTCCGGGGAGCCCGAGGTGCAATACGTGGCCCTGAGGAACATCAACCTCATTGTGCAGAAGAGGTGCGTCTCACCTGACCTTTTTTGCCTCTAGTGTCACCTTGCTTTGCCTGATGTTGACCAGCCACTAGTCACATTCTCACATGGCAATGGTTTAATTAGGACATGTCAAGGTGACATGTTCTAATTAAATATCCCACTTCAGGATCTCTGAAGTACTTTTCACCAGTTAGCTGAGAGCACCTGGCTTTTAAGAGATTGTGATACATCCTATTAAGTCATTGACAAGGTAGATCAATCATCTTTGAGTGGGCTTATCACTAAACAAAGTAATTTTACAGCCTTGCTTTCCATCTGAAGGATTTCAGAAAGCCTGGCTCAGAAGGCTAAACCCTGATGCCTGTAGACTGCAGCAAAGTCAGGATAACAGTTAGAGATTTAGGCCAGTAACTCAGAGGTTTTGATCCCCAGATGTGCCCCTCCTGTTGTATTGTTGTATAACTTGGATGAATTGAATATTTACAAATAAAGTCTGGGAAAATCTGTTCATGTAAATGTAGCAAAGCCAGAAAGTACACCATGGTCTCAATAGACCTTAGTTCTCATGACCCCTTTTCTACCCTGTAAAATGTGTTTGTTGTTCTGCAAAAGAGCTCAAACACATCTCATCTGCAGCATCCAGTTTCAGCCACTAGATGTCGGCATTCCTTTTACGTCTGCAGCCATGTCATTTACTCTTGTTTCCGGCCATCTGAGTCATTATTAGTCGCAGTTTGTTCAGCTGACTTTGTGTAAAAAGTGCCAATGTGTGTTTGACAGTTTTTTTTAAACAGACATTGGGTGGGAGTTTTGGGACAACTTCTCTCAAGAACTTTTGACAAGATTGTCCCTGCCTTAAGCAGTTTGCATTGGTAGTCCCTCTGAATGAGAGCATCTGCTAAGTACCTGTAATTTCCAATCTCCTCACAGGCCTGAGATCTTGAAGCAGGAGATCAAGGTGTTCTTTGTCAAGTACAATGACCCCATCTACGTCAAGTTGGAGAAACTGGATATCATGATTCGGCTGGCCTCCCAGGCCAACATTGCCCAGGTACTCATGTTGTCACGATAGCATCAATGTTACCCTGTGATTCAAGATCCTGCCTCAAACAATATGGTGATATATAGTCATTTAAAAAAGACCATTAGATCTCAGTTTTCAAAAGTTTTAATGAATCTCAATCAAAGTTAAGTGTTCCTAACCAGAATAACAAGTTCTTTCAAAATGAGAGTAAACAAAATGGAAACACCAATGTGAAGTAACTTACCAAGGCACCACTTTTCCATTAGAAAGTCAACTCATGGTTAGATGGTTGAAGTGGAGGATACTGCCTCAGGCATTGCTCCAGGATGTCCCATTAATGTTTTCTTGAGTCTCAATCTGGTGAGTGAAGAGGCCATGGCAAATCGACCATCTCATAGTCATACCCTGAACCTTTCACATGATTGGCCGATAAGTCTGTTGGCAGGGGATATTTTCCTCTTGAAACACAGCCCTAAAGTAAAGAGATACTTTTAACATGAGGTGACTAGACTACCAATAAATAATAATTGATCTAAAAAGTAGTTTAGTGCACCCAAGCCTTTACTGCAAAATGCTCCTCCCCAGTGCTACAACAGAATGCTTCCCACTTGGTATTTTGCTGTTCACCAATTGTATCATCTTGTACCGTAGGTATCATTACATAATGTAGCCCAACCAAGTGCAATTCTTTTTAAACATGGGGTTGCTGCCAGCTGACCTGAATGTGATCTATTTTCGCTGCACTGAGGTTGATATTGATTAACCTTGTGGACTTTCCCAGTTATTTTCTAAATAAAGTAGTAAAATGTCACAAAAGAGGAACAAGACAGTTGGTGTTGCTTCAAGCAAGAATGATGAAATAATGATGAACATTTTGCTCGGTGAACTCCAAATATTTCAAATCATTTACTGCAACTCCTATCAAATGGAAGTGAGGACGTTTTCCTGTCATTGCCTGTTCGTGTCAACTCAGTTGATGCTAGTTAACTTGGTTCATGATGCTTTAGAGGCGGTTTTTTTTTAATACAGGCAGCTGGAAGGGTGTCGATGTGATTATCAGTCTGGGCACGCTCAGACAGGCCCACTACTTAGGGTGTAAATCACAGTGTTCAGCGCCTGGCAGTTGGACCAGTGTCTGACAGCAGCCAGGCCAGGCCAGACCAAATGAGAGCCAAGATCTTGCTCTCTGTGTAAAAGTCTTGCTTTGCGCTGAGGTCAGTTACACTACCGCTCCTTCTTATCCTGTTTAATCTGCCCCAATCTCCTCCATTCCAGCTCACACAGGAGGGGCTGCAGGGCATATAGTGGAGAATACCATGTCAGTTTGAACTAGAGTATAAATCTTGTGCCGATCCATCATTCCGATCATAAATTCCAATGAGGAGAATATTATGTGTGTTTGAACTAGAATAGAAGTTATTTTTCAGTTTTTCTGGTTTGGAGGTGTCTGCCTTATTCTGCGTGAGGCTCAGAACTCCAGACCCGCAAGTCAAAAGGCATGAGAGTTTCAAGATTCATTATTTATGAGGTGATACACAGAATCATGTATTTGTGTGCAGGTGTTGGCTGAGCTGAAGGAGTATGCCACGGAGGTGGATGTGGATTTCGTGCGCAAAGCTGTCAGGGCCATCGGGCGCTGTGCCATTAAAGTGGAGGTAAGGGTGGCAGGAGTGGCGAGGCAGATGTCTTCCACAGTGACGGGTGGCCTTTCTCCTCATGCCACTCCAGCATCACCTGTCAGGTTCATGACCCAACAGACGGGTATAGGCCATGGATAAGCTTCTCTGCTGCGCACAGCAGTCATGTTTTAATCCTGAAATGTCAGTTGCACAATCACAGTGCCGCTTGTCACAAGTTCTCTTTCTGGTGGTTCTCAATGTCAGCAGCTAAACATGAAGGATCATTGCACTTCTCCTGGAATAACGCTGTGAGATTTTGTATTTTTGTGTGTAAGTGTAAGTGGACACTTATCCTTTCTGTGTTTGTGTGTGTGTGTGTGTGTGTGTGTGTGTGTGTGTGTGTGTGTGTGCGTGTGCATATCTAGCAATCAGCCGAGCGCTGTGTGAGCACCCTGCTTGACCTCATCCAGACCAAGGTGAACTACGTTGTGCAGGAGGCCATTGTGGTCATTAGGGATATCTTCCGTAAATACCCTAACAAGTAAGCAACCCCTGGGAAAACACTGAATTTTGCCATAGTGATTGATTGTTTATATTGATGAGAGCAGATAGGATGCTGAGACTTTGCCACATAATGTTATACTGCAGGTATGAGAGCATCATTGCCACACTTTGTGAAAACCTGGACTCCCTGGATGAGCCAGACGCACGTGCGGCCATGATCTGGATCGTGGGTGAATATGCTGAGAGGATTGACAATGCAGATGAGCTGCTGGAGAGCTTCCTGGAGGGATTCCATGATGAGAGCACACAGGTTGGTTAGCCAGAACATCTGTATGTCAGACATTCAGCCAGTCAGTTAGCCAATTGCTTAGGTAGTTATTCAGTCAGCTAGCTATCGGTCACTGTCAGTCAGGAAGCACACTGCACCTGAGGCTTCTTATACAGGCCTCCGATTGTGTTTAAAGGTGTAGCAATTTATTAATTCTCAGAATTTGTACATTTTTTCAGCTCAAAGTATTTTAGTCATTTTCTTGGGATGATCAGACCCTCCTATTACCCCCTCATAACAAAAAAAGTACCGTTCTTCATCTGAAATTGCTCAACTTAAATGCTCATAGGAATTTCCCCTACATGCAGTGGCTTTTGGCCATTCCATTGTATCTGTTAATCGCCATACGCGTGTGCTATTTGTGTTTGCTGCAGGTTCAGCTCACCCTGCTGACGGCCATTGTCAAGCTGTTCCTGAAGAAGCCCTCAGAGACCCAGGAACTGGTGCAGCAGGTCCTCAGCCTGGCTACGCAGGTGAGACTGACATCATCTCCATCAGCATTTTAATATAATTCAGCAGGCACACCGGGACCTTCCACAGTTACTCAGCAGGGCTGTGAATTCTCATGATTAATCTGAGCCTACTTTATTCAGTCCCTGTCTCTGTAAGAGTCAGAGGACTTGAGCATGTCTTTTGCACAAGAACTCACGGCTGATAGTGGGAGAGGATTTTCAGCAATAAAGACAAATAAGAGTGGCCCAGGGGCATTTACTGCCTGAAAAATAAATTCCCAATTTAATTAGGAAGAATTCTGTCCCTACTCTTTCATACGTGTTCACTCACTTGATTATATTATACTGGCATTTAGCGAATGCCCTTATCCAGTATGACTTTATACAGTACCCACTGGCACAGCTGAATATGGACTGAAGCAATGCAGATACATCACCTTGATCAAGGGTACAATGGCAGTGCTGAAACTGGGAATCAACCTGCTACCTCAGAGTTATCACGCAGCCCGTTTGTGCACTGCTTGTCTTCTATCCAGTCTGCCTTGACAGAAAAGGTGAACAGGTGTACTAATCACACATGTCTTTCCCTTGTAGGACTCTGACAACCCTGACCTCCGCGACCGTGGCTACATCTACTGGCGCTTGCTGTCCACCGACCCAGTGACAGCCAAGGAGGTGGTGCTGTCAGAGAAGCCCCTGATCTCAGAGGAGACAGACCTGATTGAGCCCACGCTGTTGGATGAGCTCATCTGCCACATCGGGTCCCTGGCCTCTGTGTACCACAAGCCCCCCAACGCATTCGTGGAGGGCAGCCATGGGATCCACCGCAAACACCTGCCCATTCAGCCTGGCAGGTCAGTGGCCTCTTCCGTCTTTGCTCTCAACTGCCCCTGCTGGCCTGTCTGCTCACTCACAGGAACAATTTTCATGAGCTGTAGACCATTTAAGAGAGAGTGAGGTGTCATAATAAGTGCTACCAGTAACTGCTTTGTATCATTTTGATTTGAAAAGAAATTCCAGAAACGCATTAGTGATTGACAGTTAACTGTAGGTCTATCCATTTTGTGTGATATGATACCTTATTGATACATCCCTACTTAAGATGTGTAGAATGGGCTATCATAGGACCTGACTCAATCTCTTACCAGTGAGACTGCTGCCTTGCTATCTCCCTACATGCTAGTGTTTACAAGTTCATTGTGTCCAAGACCAGCTTTTTCCTAATCGGTTAGTTTGAGCTCATTTTATGGGGTTCAGGGAATAAATTTCCAGTTTCTCATATATTGCTTTCTGACTTCCTCCTAAAATGATTTGGTACTTGCCATAAAGTATGTTCTTGCATGCATTAAAATTGTGACACAGCCTGAGCAAGCATTTAAGACCTATGTCAAATGGTTATGTGAAATACTTTGGCCTCTGTTGGTTAGAATATGAAAACAGACTTACTGCATCTGAAGGGATTAAATATTTCAAATAAAGGATTTGACCCAGGGCAGGTGAAAAAGGGTAGGTTTTAGATGTTTTCAGGGTGTCTGGTCTCTGGTCGAAATCCAGTGTAAGAGGTATACAAAGCTGTATAATGATGTAAATCCATCATTGAAACAGAAAGAGTCAGATCTAAAATTGCTTCACTCTGGTAGTAGTATTTTAAAATGTAACTTTGGCACATCAGCCGTGATTCATCAAGCCTTGGTATACAGTCATTTGTCTGCAAACAGCAAGTTGGGGTTTTGTTTAAGATTATCAGCATTTCACCTGAAATTTATCATTCTTTTACTCCTCCAGTTTAATTGGCTGAATTGATTTGTGCCGCATATCTCAATTCATCAAGGCCATGTGAGATCAGTCAAAACTGTCAGCCTCATTTCTGCCTATAAAATTAATTTCCCAGGGTTGCTCATTGGGTGCATTCATACAGATACACATAAAAGAACACCTTTAGAATATTTACATCTCTTCATTTCTATCCAGAATAAAAAAGCTCCAATTGAAATTGACCTTTTCGGTGGGGATCTGGCCTAGACTTCAGCATACATAAATTTATAGCCTCAGGGTGGCTAATGTAGAATACGCTTAGCCTATGACTAAAATCCCCAAACGGCCCACAATGGCAAGGCAGCAGTTGATGTGGTCTTGCCAGGAAAAAAAAAGGGGTTAAGGTGTTTAAGTTTGTTAGTCTCATCGCTATGTAGCAGCCCAGATGTGCTCACTTCATCATCCTCTGGTAACTTAGACAGTATGTAGTTGGCGGTGTTTCTGTGGCATGGAAGGAAACAATGGTCTGTCCACCCAGTGGGGCTGAAAAGAGTAGCATATTGATTACTTTTTTGTGGAGTTAAAAAGTACAGGGGTTTATTAGCATGCGATTGTGACCACGGCCTTCTGTCTCAGCATTGACACAGGGGAGAGCCCTGTCAGCGCTGGACCGGCTGCCCCCCTGGACCAGCCCCAGGTCATCCCCTCTCAGGGCGACCTTCTGGGAGACCTGCTCAACCTGGACCTGGGCCCCCCGGTGAACGTGCCCCAGGTGTCCTCCATGCAGATGGGGGCAGTGGACCTGCTTGGCGGTGGACTGGACAGCCTGGTGAGTCCTTGTGGAGGGAATGCAGTAGTAGCTAACCCAGTGCGTCATATAACATTGCATATTTTACAAAGCCTTAGCACCATTTCATTTGTGTTCACATTTCCTTTTGGTGTAGACAGAAGTAACCAATGCTGTGTCTTAAAATTGTGCATTACACACACCATTTATTCCACTATAGCAAGGGTAAGGCATAGTCGAGGTAGGTGCAGTCTGGAAAAAATATCGGAGAGTAAACCCTTGATTTGAACATATCAATAGGAGAAGGCATATTGGTTGATACTGAACATTCAATGAATTGTGACTATAAAAACTCTGCATTATGGATGTTTTAAACATGAGCATGCTAAATAATAGACATTGTAAAGTTACTCATATGAATGCATTGATGAACTTACAAGAAATAAAATGTTGGAAAAAAGATCACTATCCCTGGAAATCAAATGCTCGTTAGTGGTACTTCAAATATTTATGAACAATTAATTATTTATTTATTAGTCCGTTAAAGCTGCAACAGATGAAATGGAGGTCTATAAATGGCGTTCAGACATGGATGGCCTAGTAAAATTACCAAAAACAGATGGAGTTTGCATAGGTTTTGTAATTAATCTGACTTCATGCAGCAACGTGAATACAACAGTATTACAATTCAAAATAATGTTGCAATATGGTCAAAATGAAATTTGGTGAACAATAGTATTGTTAATTTTGCCCATCCCTAGTGGAACAATGCTCTAAAGGTAGTCAGTTTGTATTGGTTGCTGACTCTCAATCTGCAGCCTGCAATATAAATATAAACTGCTTACTCGCAAAGCCCTCATTCATGTTTGACATGTAAGGACCCAGTTTTGACATGTAGCAGATTGCTTTTCACCTTACCAGGGTTTCATCATCCCGGCAGCCCCAAGTTGGTACATACTGTGCTCAAGTTCCCCTGTGCCACACAGTGAAATGTTAATCACAGATTAACCTATCGATGAATATGTCTTTTGGAGCAATTAGTCCTGTGACATCGATGTAAAACTGTTGAAAGACCTAATTAACTTGACAGTTATTATTTAACTGAGCATCCATTTGACATATATCACAGTATAACAACCATTGCCTCCATTGCTGTTGCGGCTTGTTAAGTGAATTTGATCAGCTTTTGCTGCATGCATGTGTTTTTTTTTTTTTTTTTTTTGCCATGGAGCCATCCTCAGGATTGGCGCACACAGACCGTGAGCAGTACTCCACCATAGTGAAAATGATTATCTGTGATGTCAGTGAAATGCCTGATGGAAGTTGTATAGAATACGGTTTTTCTATCCCTTAGGTATTAAATGTGGTAACTGTGAAGGATTACCACCTAAACGTAAGGATTGAATTTAGCACGGTGAATTTTTCCTCTTAAGCTGGCTGAGGCAGCAGATTGTCGCACACGGAGTGAAAGTGATCAATAGCGAGCTGTAGTACAGGACTGAGACATTCCCTGACCCTGCCTCTGATTGATTCTTATAAACCCCTTGGTAGAGTGTTTTACAAGGACCTTTGAATAGCTCAATTTTTAATGCTTGACAGAATTTATTTTGTGTACACACAATACAAAAATTACAGTCCAGTTTTTGTTGTACATCAAAACACACAAGAGGCCCCTGACATGTTGTAGTGCAGTGTGACATAAATAAGCTGGTCCTGAAAGCAGTTCCTCAGGTCTTGATGCTGATGTTGATTAATTAGTTTATCAAAAATGCCAGCACCTCAGTTATACTATAACACAAAAAATTTAAAACAGTACAACCATATTGTGTTTCTACATTTAGAGAGCACATTTGCAAGCAATGTTTTGCTTGGCATGTTTTTACCTAATTTTTGAACAGTCTTATTTTTGCAGCCATGCTGGTCCTTCTTGGAAAAGATTTGGGATAAAATGCAGGAATGTAGGCGGAGCTGTCATTTTCTAAAGAGGCTGTCCTTTCTGTCAAAATCACATTTGGCTCTTCACTATTTTTATATTACTACTGAATTTCAAATACAAACCTTAAAAGCAGAGCTGTAGCATCAAATACTGGCCAAAATTCAGACTTGATTCCAGATTAATTACAATCTTTCGGCCTCAAAGCCAGACCAGGATACTGATAGGCCATTTCCTTGCCAGTGCTGTTACACAGAATTTTAAGCAGCTTTTAAAAGCAAATATAGCTCAAGTGAATCTAATGCCCTTCCTCTCAAATAAGCCGTTCCACAGCTTTGCTCTTGCCAGCCAACCAATTAATAGAATCAGCCTGAATTTAATGACACCACAAATAAGAAACCCACCTGAGATCAACACCTTTGCGGAGTTTCAGGCTGCCTCAGGATTGTCAGCCTGGCCTACCTTACTCTACTAGTTCAGGCAGGACTGTTTTACTAAGAGTGCCTAAACTGAATCACTTAAAGGCTTTGTTTCGTTTCTGTATTCATACAGTCCCATTCTTGGTAGTTTAAGATATCAATAAGAAGGATAACATATATTCCACTTGACTCTTGTCAACTTAAATTGTAAACTAAAAAGAAAAACGTTGTGTTGTTAACATGGCCTTTCACTCTCTCTAATACTGATCATGTAAAGTGTCACAAAAAAAAAGAAAGCACATAATATTTTTATTCCTTTCCTTTATGCAGTTAACAAACTGATTGGCTAAGCCCCCAATGTTGCTGTTGGCAGCAGTCGGAGTCAGGGCCCAAAGGGGCCTCTTGCAGGAGATGGCAAAGTGGAATTATTGTTACCGTCCCTTTTTGTTGCTCACACTCTCCAAGAATGCATCAGATTCAGCGGGTTATCCCGTAGCCACCGAAAAGATTAGATGAAGACAGGCAGATCCTATCTACATTGGGGACAGCTATATTAAACAGGCAGGGCATCTTACCCTCATGGTCTGTCTCAATGCGGCCGACTACATTTAGTCTTGATTTCAGTTAAGTGTAAAGTCATATGCTGTCACTGCAAAACGGATCTGACGCCAGCTAATGCTGCACGATGCGATCCAATTACTGCCTTCGTATCCTTGAATTATCCAGTGCTCGGGCAGCCTCTCCACATGTCACATCCTCTCTCCCACTGATTGTGAGTCCTGGCCAGGCTAGCTTGAAGAGGTGCCATCTGCAGACAAATGCAGCTGCACCTATTGAGCATGTGTCACAGGTGTAAACAATGGGCGATCTGCTTCAGTTCTTTGACATTTTTGAAGATGTTCTGAAATCTGAATGGTTGAAGCAAACACATCAGGTGTTTGTGATGCTTTCAAATAAACTTTGGTCTGTACTCAAAACCAAAGGATTACATGCAAAAAACAAATGTCACATGGTGGGTGGGAGTCCGTTCAACCATTCTGTATCAGTTTCCGTTTCTCCTTCATACCTGTGGCACAGACCACAAGTGTGCAAAATGTTTTTCTACATATAGTCAATGTAATGCTAATGCAATAACATTATTGTACTATTTTGTTGCGTCTTTCAACCTCTGTTCATCCAAACCTTAGTTAATTGCCTTTGAATTGTTATCTCATTCTGGTTAGGTGAAATGGGGAAGCAAAGTCTGCTGAAAATAATTTATGTAGCAAACACATTCCTAGGGAGCAAATAGCCTCAAAGCAATAAATTCCATCTTCATGTTAGTTGGCTGGGTGGGGCAGGGTGGCATTTAGCCAAGTCTTCACTGTGTATATGTTAGGTCAAAGGACTTAATTGTGGATCTAACAGTGTAGCAGTGTTCACTATCAGGAGACCTTGCTTGCTCAGAGAACAGTTTTTTTTGTAAGCTTCCAGGCAGTCATGTCAGATATTTCTCTCCCATGCCACGCTAAACCTGTTGCGGCAGCCTCTGCTGTAAGTATGCTGCCGCTGACCGCCCACACCGGGGGAATTCAGGTCAGGAAGGCCATGCCACAACAGATTGATGTACGCAGCTGGACACACACTGTCAGGGCCCTTGGGCTGAATTTTTTTGAGCTGACCTCTTTGGAAAGCTGGCCAAATATGTGATGTGAATCTAATGTACACTCATACAAAGATTTACTACTGCATTGTGCTAAAAGTTATATTTGGGGTGGTGGGGGCAGATGAAAGGTATATGTCCTTGTGCTACCTGTTCTGATTTTTAAACCCCCACATTACTAGGACCAGGTTTCAGGGCACATCAGCTAACACCCCTCAACTGAAATGTATGTAACAGGTCTAAAGTCTGCATCTATCAACTATCTTTGTGCCATATTTTGAGGGGTAAAACAGGTGAGCAACATTCTATTTCTGGTCCTCTTGGGTCCCAGTTGGAATAGCTGTTGGGTCACCTTACACTCAAAACATCAGAAGGGATGCTTGAGGCAGCTCTGACCTGAAGTGGAACCCTGATACACTCCCCAGCGCTGGTCTGCCCTTAAACAAAGCGTCATCCATAGAGGCCTCCCACATCAGGCTGGAGAGCTGAACTTGGAGATGTAGATTGTTAGATCTCACTCCTTATGGCATAAGGCAGAAAGTAAGCAAAAGCCAGCATGTGACTACCAGTAAGTATAAAAGCCTCTGTGAATCAGATTAAATACAAATTTAAATACAAACTCGTGGACATGAGAAGATTAAGTGGTTAGAAAATTGTTTATTGTAACAGGAGGTGAAGAAAAATCTAGGTTCTTGTACCTTTTTAAATAAAATGCATATCTAAAACTGGTATCAGGGACAGGACAGAAATTTCTGTCAAGGTCAGTACGGGAAAGACAGTGCATTTCATTTTGTTGTTGTTAATCCAACGTCACACTCACATTATATTCCTTGCTGCTTCAATAGTTTTGATTCTGTGGTCCCACATTTTTAGACATTGCTAAAACAGGATAATGTGTGAAGGCTTCTGCTGTTGGGCAAGATCTTCTGCCCTCAATTTTCTGTAGAGAATTGCAAAAAAGTTCAGCAGTTGGAGAAAAAATAGATTGGCCAGAAGCGCTGGAAAAATAAAGTAGGTAGGGAAGGATAAAAATTGGGTGTTCTGAAGTGCCTTATGGGTGGGGCGTCCAGCGAAAGCAATAGTCCATGATGTGTTGACATGGCCTGCAGTCCAGATCGGAACTGTGTCTGGTCCTCCTGTGGGGTGCAACACAATGACTTGTGTTATTCCCTGTGGACTTCCCTGTATAGTTCCCTGTATACTTCAGTTAGCATGATTGTCTTTGTCTTGTTGTTTAAGAGTAGCCCTTTGGTTAATGTAGTACCTGCAGTTTACCTGCAACCACTGTGTGTTAAGGGTATTCTTCCAATGCAACACAGCTCAGCCTTTGTACTTTTGACTGATTAGCAGTGATAGCTGACAGCTGCCATTGAAATAGATGCACGTTTAGTTGTGTTCTCCCAAGTTTATGGAGGTGGTTGCTGTGGTGGGGCAAGCATATGAATGCATTTGATCATTCCAAATTTTGAGAGAAGAAAAAACTGAAACTGGAAAAAAAAATGTTGGTTTAAAAGCATTAGTGACTTTGGGTCCACGGTAATCAAAGATGGCTTATAAAATGGAATCGTGAATTCTTGGACTTGTGTTACTATTTCATAAGGAAGACATTTTATTGCACGTCTTAAATCCCTGTGGTTTTCATATTCCCAAATGCAGCTCTTCAATGTGATACTGAAGGCTATTTCACTAAAGGATGTTGTGAACCAACAACATTTTTTTCTCCCAGACCCATGAGGAACCAATTACTTGTTTAATGGACCGTGGCAAGTACATACTTATTGTTGTTCTTAAGAGGTGTGGGAGTCCCTGTGGATTTGAAGCTATTAGACTAAAGAATGCGATGCAGTGGTATTACTCAGAGCATAAACAATGAGATTAGTTTTTGCGAGGCTTACAGACCCCAGCAGTGACAGGCTGGAGCGTAATGGCGGATTCTGACACTGCCCTCATTTATTACTCTTAAAGCAGCTCAATTTGCTGACGGCCCAAGGGACAAATAGGGCTCACCGTAACTTACTGGTTCTTTGGTTTCCCATGTGGGATGCTTGAGAAAGAAAAAAAAATGTTCTCATCTATAAATATTTTGACTCACTGGGCCTTTGGTATTATTGAAAAGGAGGAAAAAGTATTTTTCAAATGCATAAATATTTGTGACCGTATTCAAGTATGCATCAGCACAGTGTCAAAATACCCCTTGCCTCTGAATATTTCAAGAAGGAATCTACTTTATGTAATTAGGATGTAAGAAAAATGGCTCATGGCCAGTGTTTGATTTTTAAAAAGATTTTGGCCACCTAGAAGGAGCAGCTCAAGAACCCCACTTTAAAGCTGGAAGACCTGATCAGGGGCAGAGCTGATCTTTGTGTCTTGCTTTTATTCCCATGGGGCTGACATCTAGCCCATGTCCTCTCCCCAGTCAACTCTACTGTCACCTGTGACTGGAGTTGTTTTGGATTCAAGCTTTGCAGAAGGTGTCATTTCCATCTTCCAGTTCTGCCAGTGCTCCAGTTACTCTTTTAAGCTGCCTTAAATGACCCAGCATGTGACTCGTTGGTTATTATATTGCAGGGGGTGGATAATACAGTGATCTGTCATAACGTAATATATTCACATTACATAAATCAATGTACAGCTGCCTCATGAATAAAAAGCACGCATCAGTATGATTCCAAAATATACAACTATTTGTAGTACACAATCCGTATAGTAACTGTAGTCAGTGTTGTCTCTCTGGTACTGTTCATTTCAATTTTCCAGACAATCATGTTTTTTTCTGTCTACGCATCAAATAAACATGTTTAATGAGGCGGCACCATGGCAAACTTTTAATGGGCAAAAAATCAGATACTGCTTAGGCAATCTGGAACTGTCAACATTACTTTCAGATTAGTGGCATAATTACCATGGGAAAACACAAGCATGTCAACATGTTCTGTTCTGTGAGACCCTCAGTGATTTCTGCTTTTTACTTTGAAACAAATAAACACAGCATTAAAGTGACGGGTGCAGTGTAACATACTGGCTCCACTGCTTAATTGGCCAACAGCAATCTCTATAGTGACATATTTTTATGTGTTCAAAACTGTTAATGTAAAAAAAAAAAAAAAAAAAGTATTGTGTCCTTGAAATGTCAAAATATGAATGTATTTAATGTGTTCATGCTGAAATACTATAATTTTTTTGTTCTATTTCGTCATCACAAACTACATAAAGAACAGTAGATAGCCAGGCCATTTTCAGGATAAAATGGCTCAATAATATTGTTGTTTTAGCAGTTTGTGTAAGGCTAATTTAATAACCAGATTGCTAGCTGTCTAGATTAACAGCAATGGTTTGAATGCAAAAAAAAAAAAACATTATAATCCATTCAATGATATGGTTTAGTAGTGCTCCTATACATTTGGCCATGCTGTCATACAGCCTGTAATTTTGAATTTCATCTCACACTTACTATATTGAATTCATTTTTTATCCCGTTCATGTCCATCAAGATGGCATTACACTATGAATCTCATTTAGTCCACTGACCTGAAGGGTACAGTTGTCATATTATGAATTAGTATTTGAGGACATTAGTACAATCAAGCTAGTTTTTCCAGGCCGCTCCTCCTAAAACTGTAATTTAAACACGCTTGGAAGGCAATTGCACAGTGAATCACAGGGTAGAGGTAAAAAAAACAATTTAACGACTTGGACAGATTACAGATAGACAGGCTTACCTCCAGAGCTCACTGATCTCTCAGTGAGGAAATTCATTTGAAAACATGGAAAGACCTCCAAACCAAAATCAACACTCACCAACCACATTTGTATTGTAACCACCTGTAGACGCAGTCCCATCTTCCCCTGAGTGTTGGGTCGGAACAGTTTGCCACTCTCACAAGACCGCACCGATCCTGTGTGATAGGCCAGGGACAGCTTTTAGACGCTCCCAGATTTGAGGTCCTCTGATCCCTGTCCTATCACATTCCTCCAGCCCATGGAGGTTTACACTCCAGAAGTGTTCCAACCATTGATGTGAATGTTCATTAGTGGTTGCTGTGGGGGTAATTGTCGGGTGGGGAGGGGCTTCTTTTAACATCTCACTCATCTAATGTTAACTCTCTTTTTATCCCTTTAAATCATTCAGATACTAAATGCCAAAATGTTCTCAGTGCATTAAGGACTTTAGGGTGTTGGTTTCACAGCTTACTTAAGGGTTGGGGGAAGCTGTTCTTATGTTTGGGATGCTAAGCGCTTTTCTTCCTTTTTTTTCTCTCTCTCTCTCTCTCTCTCTTTCTCTCTCTCTCCCCTCTCACACACATGCTCTCTCTCTCTGTTTTGCTGTCTGTGTGGGTCTGGATATGGGTCTTCTCTTCTCTTTTGTAGCTCGGGGGAGACCTGGGAGGAGGTGTTGGGGGAAGTCCAGCAGTAAGTGGCACCTTACATTTGTTTGACTGTTTGCTTGTTTTGTCTGCGTTCTGGCATGTTGTTTTTAAAGGTTAAATGAACAGGTTCCCACCTGGGCTGAGATAAGAATGTCAAGCAGGCATATATTTGATCCTTTCCCCTGAAAGAAACAGTTTGATACTTTCAGTCACACTCAAGCCTATTTGTGGACATATTGCCAGTCTACTTGCAAATCCAGTCCATTCTGTGAAACTCATGATGAGGGTTAAGATGCATAAGATGCATATTGATTCTCCTGTTAATCCTGACCACTTCAAATCCCAAAAAAAAAAAAAAAAAAAACATGCAGGACAGGAACAGGAACTGTGGGCAGACCTGCAGAAAAGTGCGGTGAGTTTGTTATTGTTTAGTTGTGGTGATCCAGAACCTCTAAGCATGGTAATGGTTTCCTGTGGAGCCCCGAGTAGGATCTTTATAAACCACCAACAGCAGCCTTTACACATTTGAACCTGTTTTTCTAACCTTTAAATGGGTTCCTGTGGTGTGGTGGTTTGGCGGGCTCTGTGGTGGAGTTAGGATCCAGGGCTGAGCCTGTCATGCTAACACTGCATCTCCCCCCCCTCCCCAAATTTCTCAGGTGGGACAGAACTTCATCCCATCTTCAGTCCCCAGCACGTTCGCCCCCTCACCCACCCCGGCGGCACTCAGCAGCGGGCTAAATGACCTCTTTGAGCTCTCCACCGGCATGGCCATCACCACAGGCGGCTACGTGGTCCCTAAAGCGGTGAGTACCACAGCACCTACGTAAGCCTGACGCAAATTTGCTGAATCGCTCCCCGTCCCTGTGGAGAGACCTGCATCTTGCCAAAGTCATTTCCTGATGATCTAGGGCAGTGCGTAAATATAGCAGTGTACATTGGTTTGGGGGGTTAGGAGACTAAGGCCCAAGCAGCATCATTAAT
The DNA here is from genome assembly GCA_022829145.1 of Albula goreensis. Classification (NCBI taxonomy): domain Eukaryota; kingdom Metazoa; phylum Chordata; class Actinopteri; order Albuliformes; family Albulidae; genus Albula; species Albula goreensis. The sequence goes on from CM040742.1 coordinate 34,463,865, forward strand.
AATGCTTGTGCCAGGCTTAGCAGCTGTTCGATGTAGGTCATTGGAGGCCAAATGCTTGATGGGCTGAAGACCTGTGTGCTGTTTATTAGTGTGCAGTGACTCACAGCCCTTTGGCTTATCATTATATGGGGTTTCATGCTTTACAGAAGCTGTGGTACCCTCTAGATCTCATTTGCAGGGTTACTAAAAGGGTCCCTCTGGCCCTGCTAATATTGGATTCAGGCCAGCCGTAAATAAAAAAAAAAAAAAAAACTGTGCTTAACAGTTGTTGGTGTATTCCTTTTTGTGTGTCCTCAGTATATGTGCAATTCCTCTGTGTGTATGTTTGTTAACCAATGTCATTGTGTGTCTGAACTGCAGGTATGGCTGCCAGCAGTGAAGGCCAAGGGCCTGGAGATTGCAGGGACTTTCTCCCGCAGACAGGGTCACATGTACATGGACATGACCTTCACCAACAAGGCCCTGCAGCACATGACCGACTTCGCCATCCAGTTCAACAAGAACAGGTAAGGTCCTCCCCTGCATTGCACCGTTTAATGGCCTAAAAAAAGAAAGTTGCTGATGTGGCAGTGTGCTAAATTTTCAGCTTCAGCTTCTTTGCCCTTGTACTGTCTGTGTCCTCGTCAGCCACAGACCAGTGTATTTGTTTTTTTCCCCTCTGTAGTAAACCACACTTGATTTGTATTCATCTGCAAGTTTGAGGTGCATCTTAAGTCATATTTATTTGTTCTGTCAGCCAGTGTGATTGATCCATTAAAACTGGTAAATTGGCCATTTAGCCATCAAAGCAGTGATTCAGGTTGAATGTTTGTTTTGATCCGACAGCAGGCACCCTATCCCCCATTTATTCCATACGAACTTTGTGTGTGTTTTGTGTTTGTGTTGTGTTTCTATGAGTAGTTTTGGGGTGATCCCTACGACGCCCCTGCCAATTCACACCCCGCTGATGCCAAGCCAGAGCATTGACATCTCCCTGCCTCTCAACACCATCGGGCCTGTAATGAAAATGGACCCCCTCAACAACCTGCAGGTAAACACCCCCCTTTGCACTTTCCTCCCCACCCATGGGATCCCCTGCTTCTTTCTCAAAACTCTTTTCAAGCTGGAAAGTCACGAGCAATCAGAAGGAAAGAATAGGGTAAAAATAAGAGCCTGCCCTCCCTTGAGGGTGGGAATGCTGAGACCTTGTGCTTTGTGCTGGCATTATATGTGTAAGCTTAATTAAACCCTGTTCTTGCTCATTTATTTAATTATATGTAACATTATATAATATATCATTTTTCGGGCATTTTAAGGGCTCTGTTTTTAATGGTCCAGACTTGTGCATTGATTAAAACTACCAGTGCTACTCTGACAACTTTGTGTATTGTTCCCTAGTGGGCCTCATTGGTAAGGCAACAGTTGGCTAACTCTGGCCAGGAGAAAATATGGGGTTAAAATTTGTATCATCTAAAAGAGTCTCATCACCCTCTAACAACCTCTCTTGGCCGGCAGGCTTGGGGACTGAACATATGTTGACATAGTTTTCCTCTGACAGTTTAGTTAATATGTGGTAGGTGATGGCTAGTTACCATGTGAATCAGTGGAGTCATGTGTACAGCTGCTTTCTTATGAGTATGTGTAGGAGGAACAGAGTACAGGAGGCTACTAACAGTTCACTTGTAGGGAAGGATAAATGGTGTGTCATCTCTTTGAAAACCTAGATTTGTGTGATATCTGTGTGTGTCAGATCAAAGCTCATTTTATTTTAGTTTGAAATGTATTCCACTGTCTTTTAAAGGTCAGGTCATTTTATTTTTTTAGTCTTTAAAAAAACTTCACTGTGGGCAAGACACTGGCATTGGTCTTGGTAAGTCATTAGCTTTTTTGTCAGTTACCCATAAGCCTTGCCATATCAGTATACTGTTAATACTTAGTAATTGGAGAGCTCACTGGTTTGTGCAGAAAGTAATTTAAATCTTATGTAAGTGGTTATGCCTGACTACAACCAGCTGTACACATCCTGTGAAATGCTTCTCTTTGCACAGGGGCCCAAAATTATGGAATGCTTTGTGATGGGCGTATGAAACCCAGGTGTAATCCTGGAACAGCTTGATGGCCCGCTTAATTCTATGAGCACTTACAATAATCATAACTCTTTATAAAATATACATATTTTTTTGTTATGGTTGTTGCTGCGGTTCACCTGACAATGAGCTACCATCAAGTCAGGATTCTCCAGTGCTAGTGCTTTGATCATGGATGTTAGACTCTCTGATGCATGATACTTATGTTCACATGTGTCATCGCATCACAGCAGCACATTTTAACCAGTAGATTCACCAAGAAGCTGTTTTTAAAGATTAATATCAATCATATAAAAAATGTGAAGGAGGCTGCAAATTGAACCTCCCCCAGGAGAGTCTCTGCTTAAAATATATACACACTTATAATAAAAATTACCCTTTATTCTTTGTATATTTGTTATATTTTATGATCTTTTCTGCTTGTGCATATATTTAATTCAAAGTGTTAACTTTATTCAGTTGTCATTCAGCAACTATATCTTTATCCCTCAGCCTTTAGGAGGAAAATGCTCTTTTCTTTAAAAAAAATTGTAGTTTTCCAGATTTACATTTTTTTCCTTAGTCATTATCATACACATTTGCTTCTGTAAAGGGTTAAGAAGACGTCAAATGTGAAAGTGTCACACAGATTAAAAGGAGGAGAAGAAGGGGAATAGCAAGCCCTAGGGGTAGGGGAGTGTATCAGCAGTGAATGTCACAGTGGTGAGTTTAATAGAGGTTTTCTGGGAGACGCCAGTCAGCTGTAAAATGAAGTGCGCTCTAGTCTGGAGCACTGCAAGCCAGGAGCATCATTTACACGCCAGAGCACCAACATGAAAACAAGCCCTTCTATTAATAATTTCAATTTGATTAGTGGATGTCCTTATCCTGGGATCTCAGGTTTTGCATAAAGTAGAAACCATTTATGCCATTCAGTAGTTCTCTTAAACTGTTCTGGTGATTTCTCAAGGTGGACAAGAAAATCTGCCAGCCTGAAAACCGAACCTAGTTCCTTAACCACTGTATGACACCACTTTTGATTCCTTTATAGATTTGGCAGTTCAGGTTCCTTGCTTTTCAAGATTAAGCTAAAGTTTTGAAACAGCTTTGGGAACTACTGAAAGCACATTGAAATACAGTAAATACATGGTTTTACAGAAAATACAAAGGTGATTATTTTTCTTTGGAATGTTCTTTATACATGTTGCAAACTTGAAAATCAAAATGTATGTTACCCTGCACAGCCAAGTATATACTTCATTTGGCTTTATTAAGGCTTAGTGACTCTGCTTGCTGATTCCAAAAGAAGGAAACAACCTTTCAGCTAAAACCTAGTTGGCAGGCTTTCCAGCTGTGCCATCCAGCTTGCGTGCCTCTTTCTGAGGAGAGCAGCTTTCCCACCAAGATTCATCACACCCTGTCACTGCTTGACTCTCTCCAGCTCTCACTGTGCAAGATGGAGAAAGCCACAGGCATCCAGCTGACCTGTTATAAACAGAATCTCTGCAGAATTTTTCCAACAGACTGTAGGACTGGCCTGTCCTAGAAAACAATCCCCGGTTAACATTGGCTCAGCCGGTGATCAAAGCTTTAAAACAAGAAAATGATAAAATGCAGGTAGCATACAAAATATAAGATGATAAAAAACGTAAATTGATTTTTAGATCATTGATCCCACAATGATGTTATATTTCTGAATTAATAGGTCACAATTTTATGGCAAAACTCCCAATTACCAATAGTTAAAGGTAGCTAAAGAAAATTTCCCAAAATAAAAAATTCTGTTATGTTCGAGGGAAGTACAGTGGAGAACTGAAGTCAGTCTACTATCTTGTTTCCAGTCAGAATTCCTCCATTCAGAAATATGGAAAATGATTCCACCTCGCTCATGAAGACACTGGAGGCAACAAAACTATAGAATGAACTTGTTACCAAATCAAGGTCTTACCAAAGTGAAATGCTCAAAGTTAGCTGTTCTTGTAGAGGTAGCTATGTCAAAACGTCTTGCATTAGGTAACCTACACTAAGGGATAGTTCACCTCTAAATTAAACTTAAATCTTTCCTTTGAAACTTTTTTCAAGTCTTATTGTATTAATCTTACAATAACAATAATACAATACAATATCAGCTGTCCAAGACATCTGGTTCTACATCTCACTGTCTGAAGGCCAATATTTAGTGATGAATGAAAATCAGTTGCAGTATAACCATGCAATCTTCTATTGAAAATTATTTGTAAAATTATAATGTACAGTAGTACAATATGCAATAATTATAAGATAAAATAACATGCTTTCATTAATTTTGATATTGGCCTGAAGCTTGACATCTGGAACCAAAGGCTTTGGTGAGCTGATATTGTCATGTCAAAAGGATGGTGTAAAGAAAGGGAAATGCCAAGGTTTCATTTTGGTTTTAACAACCCCTTTAAGATCACTGTTCCATTTCTGTCAGTTAACTTGACATTTTGAAGTCTGAACTGAGAAGTGAGTCCCATTTCGAAGGTCTGAAATTTTTAGTTTGTAATAAAATTTTCAGTGTTGTGCAGACGTTTGGTGCAAGTTAGCAGTGCTGAAAAATTAAAATACATAATTTAAAAATGAGTGTTTGTTGCAGAAGGTTTCATTTGGTACTTTGACACAAGCAAGACTAGTGTATTTTGTCAGTTTTTTTTTACATGTATGAGGAGTAGGCATTATTAAGCACTGGATTATTCAATATTTGAATAATAAAAATGCTAATCTGTTGTTCTATATTCTCATATTCTGTGAAGGGCCAAAGCAGTTTGTCAAAATCTCATTCGCTATTGACATGAAACATTGCTGAGTTTCATCATAGTCTAAAGCAGCAGGTTAAATAAGGTATTGCATCAATGCAGCTGAACACACAGAATGGCTGTGAAAGGCTCCATTTTCTAGTGTATGAGTCAAATGGTAGGTTACCTTCACACATCATTGTCAGTGTCATTCAAGGGCAATGATGCACCTACATTGAGCGATGTTTAGTATGAGTGATCCCAGCTTTACAGATGGAGAGTCTGAAAGGTTTTTCTGGTGAGTCGTGATAACAGTTCCGCTCAGAAAATGATGTAGACCTTTGCAAAGGTTTCACAACCTTTGTCATACTGCTCCTGGTCTAGACTGAATAGACCGTTTTCCAGACTATTTTGAGGCATTATGTGAGTTTCAGTGATTTTTAATCTTGTACCTTCAGTCCATGTATAGACAATGGTGATTCTCAAGGGTAATGAGGTGCCACTTCCTTTGCTGTACAGACCCCTTAAGCAGACCTCAATCAGGTTAACTTCACCAGGGAGCTTTAAGGAATGTAATTCCCTCAGGATGCTGGTCTCAACCCACAGCAATAATGAGGCTATACTCTATCCCCTTCTACAATTATTTTTTTAACCACTGTTGAGAACATGTAGGTTTTGCAGATTGATTGGCAGTCACCAACCCCTGGGTACATGCAGACTTTGTATTCAGGTGTCCCAACAGTACTGATTATTTCTACAGTAGAACCTCTTCCGGATTTACCAATCAGCCAAACAGAGTGTGAAACTTTTAGTAAGAATAATTACAGTCCTTAAGGTTGATGTTTTAGCACTACTGCCATAGATTAAGATTTGGAAAAGTCAACAGTGTTTCATGCAAAGAAGAGATGAGAACAAAGTCAGAGGTTTTCATGTTTAAGTGTTAATTGCCTCTCCTTCATGTCAGAAAAGGGCAGCAGTCAAGGCTAGTCTCCGTCACAGTTCTCTGGTTGCTGTCGGGCATTGGTACATGCAGGGAGTGGCAGGATTGAACTCAGTCTGCCACCAGGGAAGCTAGAGGGCCTTGATTATCCCATTGCCAACAAGCATCTGCCAGGCGTTTGAAGTGGATATCTGCCAGTGGTCCTCTTTTAGAATAAATCCCTCCCTTCAGTCTGGTCCCATAGAGACGTTTCTTCACCCCCAACAATTTATTGAGTTTTGACATGTTTTATGGACATTGGATTTAGGATCTTGAGCAAACATGCAGGTTCCCACCCCCCCCAAAATTCCCAAGTGAGCACCAGATGGTAGTGGTACAAGTTACCCCCCATGCCACCCATCCAACTTCAACAGTGCTGATTTCCCTTTTCCCTGTCTTTATTGTATATAGTCTCAGATCCTCCCCCATGTGAATATTGGCCTACCGTGGGGCTTCAGGAGTATGAATATTGTATGAGTAGGTTTAATATCGAGAGAGCCACTAGCCATCCTTGCACTGGCTCTGTATGTGCATAGTCATGAAAACCTTGCTGGCCCTGCTCAAGCCCATACTGCAATTATTCACAGAATAAACATGAGCTGGATGTGTCTGCTCCAGAAGAGCAGTGAGCGGTTTTTACAGACGTTGTGTCTGTTGTCATTCACAGGTGGCTGTGAAGAATAACATTGACGTCTTCTACTTCAGTTGCCTCATTCCACTTAACATTTTCTTTGTGGAGGATGGAAAAATGGGTATGTGTGCATTCGAATGTAGCTCACATTTTGCATACATCTGAATTGTGTTCTTCATTATCTGTTATTTGAAAAATCACTCATTTAAAACCTTGTGGTAGTGCTGTGAAGCCTGATGAAGAATTTAGGTATTCAGGCACCTTTTATTCCTGTAATATCACATTATTTGTTACTCTGTGTCAAGAATATTACTTATTTTTCTTTTCCTTCAAATTTGGAATAGTCTTTTGTATTCATGCTGCAAACTATCCTGTCAATTCAAGAGATTGTAGACAAGCACATACTCTCCTTCAGAATACACACTGCCATTGGGCCCTTTTCCCTTGCATGGAGTTTTTCATAATTATTGATGAATCAGAGGGTCAATTACCACAGTGTGTGTGGCCTTAATGAGTCTTGATTCTGGTGTTTTGCAGAGCGCCAAGTCTTCCTAGCCACATGGAAGGACATTCCCAATGAAAATGAGCTTCAGTACCAGATCAAGGATTGCCACTTAAATGCAGGTAAGGAGGGGCTAACAGATCGAGAGGTACGAGTACCAAAAAAATCTACATCAAGATGATATTACAGACCAGCTAGGTACGCCAATTGAGTTGGATACAAGAATATAAGAATGCATAATGATGAAAACACGCGAGTCAGCCAGTCCTTGTCATTTACCAACAGTCTAGAGAGTTTCCAGCACTGCGTCACATCAGGAATTGAAAAGGCCCCAGTTCCTGCTACATATCTCAGCGATGCATCATAGTCCAGATGTCCAAACTTTAACCAGCTGCAACCACATTAGTTTGACCAGTAATATTGGGAGTTTAAGAACAGTTAACAGCTTGTTTGTAATTATTGTTACAACAAAAACCAGAATATATAGTAAGTGCCAAGGAGAAAGTTTAAAAACCCCCTGCTCTAGCCAATCAGTGCAGACATCAGGATGAAACTGATTAGTAGTTGCCTTTAAACCCTGCCCCAGAGCCTTCGGTCATAATTTATGTTAATTGTCATGTAAAACTTGCACAAGCTTCAATCAACTTGATGTGTCGACAGTCTAAAAACAGATCAAAAGCAGGTAGAATTTCCAATAAGTTTCAATTTAACTCTCTGCAAGTGAGTAGAATACGGTGAGAGAAATCTTTGCCTCGCCTACAGATGGTGAGCAGGTGGGGTGGAGTCAGTGTGTGACTGCATGTGAACAGGAAGTGTGAGACGTGGCCCTCTAGGGGTTCGGTGGAACAGAGCCAGCAGCTTTATTTAAACACTCAGCCTTATTTTAAAACCCAGGTGTTAATGAAGCCCCTTCTCAAGCAAGAATCTCATTTCCTAGAAGCTCCCACTCAAAAGATAATTCTTCTCAGAACTCCAGCGATGCATTTACAGTCACATCTGTTTGGAATGCAGGAGAGTTAAAGGAGAATTAAAGTCAGAGTTTCCCACACCTCCTGTGCTTTCAGCTGCAAAACCTCACATTTGTCTTCATTTTGTTATTAATAGTTTTGCACTATTAGTAGTAATCTTCTCTATGGCTTTTAAAAGATACAGCAATGTATCACCAACTAGATATGGTTAAAAAATCCATATTAATCCATACAGGTAGTTGGTAGCAAGGAGATTTAAGGCACCAGTTCACACAGCCAGTTTAGACAAAAGTCAAGCTTTGTGTGCAAGTGTTGCTGGTGCACTGACATTGACTTATCATCCAAACAGTGCTGTGCAGGTCTAAATCCATCCTAACTCATGGGTAATGTTTAAATGGATACAGTTTTCCCTTATTAGCTCTGTTCATGACTGAGCAAGCGGAAGGTTAATTTGATGAAACGTCACGGCATGAATGCATCTGTTAAACCTCTGTCTCTGTAGCTTGCCAATGAGAGGACCCACAAAGGTTTTTAATTTAATATCTTTCAGTCATAAAGATTGTTATTAGTATTTTATTGTCTACTTGTTCTTTGGCCAGCTCGAAAATTGCTGCAGACCACTAAAATATAACAAGGTTATTCTTGGGGTGCCTAGACCAGTTTTTCTTACTTAATGCCATGCTGGACAGTGACTTCGCAGATTCATATTGTCTTTCAACTTTTCGTGTTACATAAGTTACCTGTAGAAGTATAACTTTGTTAAATTGCCAAATAAAAGCATAGATCTAGATGGGACACATGCTGGATTTACTGTACAAAACAAATTTAATAATGTCTAAATTAATGTTTCACCTTGAAATTTTTGATCATCATACCATTAAAAAAACCATTCAAGTTAAGCTGATTGCAGTTCCACCATCACAAAAACCTGACCTTGCCTCTGTGAACATACCCGGCGCCACATACAGCTAAGGTGTTTTTACTGGTCATTCACTGAAACGATACAAAAGACATGATGCTAAAAAAGTACTTTATGTGAAGGCTCTGCTGAATTCTCTTTCTAGCTTCAGATGAACGGATTTTAACACTGATAGCAAAGGTAAGAGAAATAGCTATTAGGTAACATCACCCAGAACAAATACTAATTAGCTAATTAAGTCCACCTGAATTATAAAACAGCTGTGTTTATTAACTAGCTTTAAAATACGTATTGTTATAGAATAGTCCTAGCTACTGATTGGAGAGTTAGTAGTGTGTAAGAAGCCTCAGTAGTGTTGTACTCAGCGCCACAGAGGGCTGTGTATACCCTGGATTTCTCCAACTAGTGTCTTAACAGGTTCGGTTACTCACTCAGCTTTATGCGCATAACTCTGTGTTAGCATACAGAATAAAAGCAGCGGTTGTTATTTAAACTCAATTCAGTGTTACTGACTGCTTTGACCTCTGTGGTCAGATTTGCTTATGGAATAAACACATGTCACCTAAATAAAAAGGCAACCTTCAGTCTTTGTATTCTGAAGCAGTAACGGTTCAGAGGCTGACCTTGAGTGAGGCACTGTCCAGGCCTGGTGGTGTCATGTGCGAGCAGCGAGAGTATAGGAGTGTTGCATCTGTGCCATTGTGTCGCTCCAGCTCCAGTCCCGAGCTTTAACCTTGAGCCCGGGCCCAGCAGCACTGGTGTTTGTCCTCTGAGAGCCTGCTGTCACATGCAGTGCAGATCAGGCTGAAATGGCTCTCTGAGCATAATAGGGGCTGATGCACTAGCCTGTGGTAAGGAGCCGGGCATGCGTTAGCACAAACGTGCACATGTGTATGCTCCTAACTCTCAGTCTGGCACACAGACTAATAAACATGTATGTACACACACTATTTGAACAGAATGTCTCTGTCTTGTACATACAACCATTCACATACATACTCTCTCAGGCACACACACACATACATGCTTTATATATACCCTTTATAAAATACCCCTGCACATCCTCACCCTGAAGTGTAATTGCTAGCTCATCGCTGCTCGCTTGCTCTGCAGGCTGACCGTTAGCCTACAGCTACAGTTGCCAGTGAATACTCCCCTGAGGTCAGACAAGCTCAGTCTATGCAGATAGGACAGCGGGGTTGCGTCAGATTTGGAATTCAGAGTTGCAATCGTGAATATTTATACAAAGATGTCGAGTCAGCTGCAGTCTCACAAGGGCTGGTGTAAAGCAAGCAGTACTGTCTCCCTAACTTTAGGAATGGGGTTATATCAAATGCCCTGTTTTCTGCCTTGTGCCATAACATTCATGATTGTCATGAAATTGTATGGATAATTGATGATGATGTCTGTTAAATCTGTAGTCAGTCAATGTAAGTTTTTATTCCATCTGATATACTAATAAAGAGTCACTGAAATACATATTAAAAACCACAGGTTTTCTTTCCTTTGATTTTCACATCTGTCTAGTATTGATTATTCAGTGTGAAAATGTCATTTAGTGATGAAGTACTGTGTGTCAGTTCAGGGCACTTTGCAGCTTTGATTTGCCCCACCTCATCATTTGTATTCATCAGACTGGAGCCAATTAATTTCACGCTGAACGCTAATGCTAAAGCTGTCCATGGGTGAGAGCAGGCAAAGGGATAAAACAAGTGTTTGTTCTAGAGGAGGGAGGATCCAGAGGAAGGTGGCCTTGGTCCGTGTCTCCAGGCTCACAGAAATAAGACAGTGTGTTTGGACACCACACCCCACCCCCTGTCGTGCCCTCCCTTGTGAATTACAATTCCATGCATAGAGGATGTGGCAGATTATTTCTAAGTATCTGCCAGGCTTCCTAATTCTTTTGAGACTGTCAGCGAGAAGGGATGACTGTGTCTGAATCTGGTTTTCATGCATATTAAGCCCAGTTGTTTACTACACGTGATCTGACATTTTAGCTGCATTTTTTGATAAACTGATGACTGACAGAGCAGGTTATTACATTACATGCAATGACCACAGCAGGTTAGGACAGTCCATTCTGTAGGACAGTCCCCCCAGCACTAAAATGACCCCTAAGGTGTTGACAGCATTATATTTAAACCCATGAAGTAGGGGTGGTGACTTTTGCTTGCTCTTGGCTTGGCCTCCCAGGTGTGTAGAACTGGCTCAGGGTTGACTGTGGTCTCAGCTGAGGTAAGCACATTCTGGTGGACAGAGATTTAAGACTCCTCATGTTTATGTTTTTTGACAAGCTGCCAGAAAAATAAAATACCAACAGGTAGTTGTTTAGTTTTTCTATTCAATTGATTAGACAAAGACCTGAGATGAATGATAACCTCTTACAATCATATCTTGAACAGTTCCTCAGTGCTGGATGGCTAACCGTGATACTAATGAGTATCAGTAATTATTCAGAGCTCATGTTTTAGCAGATTCAGGGTGTAGTTTTGTGTGTATTTATGGTATATATGTCTGCATGCTCATTGGCAGGTTGTGGTATTGCTAATGTTTGTGAGTATGATGTCAGGAAGCCCTAGTTCACATAATTAACCCTGTTTAGAAAGTAAAAATAAGATGTGTGAGCTATGAGAATTAACCAGACTGGAGTGATATTTTGCAGCAGTGTTTATTTCAGTTATTTGATCATAAGAAAAAACAGTTTTATTGGGTATCCGAGATTTTTGTGTTCATTACATTTTCTTCCTTTGGTCTTAATGAAGTCAAGATTGGCTGCTGCTGAAATGAAAGGACATATTTTCCCCAGATGTAACATTTTAGATTTTTTGATGAAACAGCTTGGCAGATGTAGTCCATCCCTAAGAGTTGCTTTTTGATAAATATTTCACATACACTCTCTGTGGTTTCTCTTCCTGTGCCCCGCCACTTCTTAGATAGATTTCCTGTTGTATTTCTAGTTTACTTTACATTAGTGAAAGTAGTGACTTTTTTCACCTCTGTTGGACCCTGCTTCTTTAAAGCAGTCCTAAAGTAACTGGATGAATTGTGTTTGAAATGTTTCTTTGAGACAAGAAGGTTGTGATGTTAATGTGAGCTCATTACTGTTTTCATTTATCAATTCCACCCAGAATTTTCAAACAAACAGAATTTGATTTGTTCCCTGACAAGAGTGGGAGAACTCATGCATGGCTTTTGTCTAATTAAGGCTCTCCGGTGCAATGTCATAGAGCTTGCTTTACATGATAAGCCCTACCCTGTCCTGAAATTACAGGCACTCAGGCACACTTCTCAATAACCGCTATGAGAGAAAATAATCAGCCTCCAGTTTAGCGCTTTCTATTTAAAATAATGACTTTCTAATCATTCCCTAACTAATGATTCACATGTTATGGGAGATAATGCTAAAGATTATTTATTCCCATATTCTTTAGACATTGTACTTCACTGTGCAGGGTTTTTTTGGCTTTCTTGACTTCTGCACAAATTGAGGGTGAGAGCTGGGGTCTTATCTGAATACTCACCCCATAGAGATTTTGAAAAGCCTGCATGCAGCTTTGAAAACAGTCAAGTGTGTGGGGGCGTCACAGAGCTCCTGCTGAACTCCCACCTTCCTTGCTCACCGAAATGCTTCAAAGGCCCGGGTTTGGAACAGCCTGCTCTTCTCACCTGTCCCCTCAGGGTGCAGAAACCCCCTGCTCTTCAACTGTTATCATCTTTTCTTCTGCTTTTCCTTCCTCCTTTGCTTTCCTCGGTCTTTCTATCAGTCTCCCTCCCTTCTCTTTTCCTTTCTTTTTTACCTAATTTTCCCCCAGTGCTTTTCTTTCCTTTTTTCAGGCCGTCTCATGGATATTCTGCGTAACATCTCTTACTCATAACATATATTCAAAGCCCTCTTAACTCTCATACAGCAGTCTGCACCCAACCATTCCCCCCCTAAGAACGTGGGGAGAATGTCAGGAGAATCCTGAGAATCCTTTACATGGGTTGAAGTGGTACTTCTCTAATCTAACTAAAATTAGTAGACAGTGAGTGTTTTTCTGGAGTCCTTCAAAGAACATGGATTTGTGGGTCATAACACTACTCAACATCTGGCAATGGAAAATGTCTGTATTCAAAATTTACATTGCATGTATTAGCTCATTTACCGAAGCCTGTCAAGCTTTCACCTTTTCCCCTTTGGAAAATGAACTAAGATTGTTAGTTTTGAAAATAATTTCATATTAGGAAGTTTTTTTTTTTTTTTCATTTAGATAAAATATATAATAAATACTCAGTTCCTGTGTGTCAGCTGTTCACTTCAAGTGCTTAAAAGGTATTCAACATAAATTTGTTTTCTGTTGTGTAATTTTGTATATGTTAAATCCACTCACAGGAAGAAAAAACCTTTTTGAAGTAAAATAAACCATTAATGAAGTTAATAAATCCATTTGAACCATCAATACCTGTAGTATTCTGTGCGCTCTTCATACATTTTTGGTTTTATTTTTCATGGGATAAACTGCAGCTGGTGGGTGTTCAGTATTTTTTTTCTCCTCTGTCAGTGTTGGTTCGTTTGACTTTTATATAATCTTTTGCTGCCTCGCATAGTGTTATGTAAAAGGCATTGAGAATAAAAAAAAAAAGGATTGAGCCCATATTAATCTGTTATACCGGTGTATGATTTCAGGGATATGAACAAAAATACACACTGCTCAAGATTTAGGAGGCCCATGGCTCATTTTGCCTTTGTTTTGCTCTGTCACAATGTTTTGTTGGCAGTGATAACATCGGTCCTCTGTGGGAACGTCAAGGTGCTAAGGCAGGTGCTTAAATTCATCTGTATCTGTGCCTGCAGACACTGTGTCGGGGAAACTACAGAACAATAACATCTACACTATCGCCAAGAGAAATGTTGAGGGCCAAGACATGCTGTATCAATCCCTGAAGCTCACCAATGGCATCTGGATCCTGGCAGAACTCCGCATCCAACCTGGCAACCCAAATTACACGGTAAACTCCGTCCCAAGCACAGCACACGCACACACACTCACACCTCCCACCTCCCCCTTGCTCTTACCCGTTAACCAATGTTCCCTTCTTCTGCAGCTCTGTCAGGACCATCAAAATGAGATTGAGACTTTTTTTTCCTCAGGAATACTGTGCCTCTCCAACCTGGCATCTCTTGACTTTCAGCATTAATACCTAAATGGGGTGTTGTACCGTGCACCCACTGTGACTCACGGGTGATTGATTGCAGCTCTCCTCTCCACGGCAACAGTTTTATGGAGCCATGAGCTTGGCTGGTCAGGCATTTTATAAAGGGTGGGCTGATGCGGGGTTCAGCTTTACTAGAAAAATGCCGAACAGACCCCTTGTTTTTTTTCCTCAAATGCACCAAACCATGTCCTATAGCTCATATGACCATTTCGATTTCCAAGAATCATTTTTAATCATGTCCAGCCATCTACTCAGCATGGACTTTTGAGAAGGTCCACTAGGCCAGCCTCCAATGACATCAGCAGGACAAGAAGGTCAAGTGGTCCCACACCTCACTGAAGTGAGAAGGTGGGGAACAAAATGATGCAGCAAAGAGTTAGATTGGTTACATTTAAGCCATGGTAAATTTGGCTACATTGAAAGAAGTGAAGCTACCACATATCAAAATAACACAGATGGGACTCCTTTTGTTCAGATATTGAAACACAAACCTTGACAGCTGATCTGCACAATAAATGCTGTACCCAACTTGCAGAGCTGCAGCCCAAAGACTAAATGACAGAAGAAATATTGTAGCCTTAATGCATAATGAAAGACATAATTGACAGGCTAGCAGGTAGATTTTTTTAGCCTTGTTGACAAGGCCATTGATCTTGTCTGATTGTAGCAGTAATGCATAAGAGTGAATGGTTATGATATATCTGTAGAACTGTAATGGTCATATGGTCTCATGTTCTTAAAGCTGCTTTGTAAACATACATTGCATAAAACATATAGTAAGAGAGTATTGTAAAGAAAGGAAGTCATATATTTCTGTTTATCCACAGGACAGTATATATTTAGTGGGTATTTAGGAAATAAACAGTAGAGAAAATCTTTTTCATGTGATAAGTTTGTTATATGGGCTGTAATGTATACTTCTTGTTGGCTGTAAATTGTAATTTGGACCATAAATTACACTTAGACATTTTTGTCCTGGTGAATTTCTCTTCCTGTCTGCATTATAAATCCCTTTATCACAGCGGATATGCATCTCTTAACCACTGGACTTAAGGCAAGAAAATGTAAATGTTACATAAAAAAACATTGTTATGGGATTTGTCAAATCAAAATAGTGCCAGGAAAGTGAGCACACCCTCAGGGGTGCCAGCTATCTTTGAGTGATCTGAGTGATCTGTTGGCTGCTCATCTCTGACCATAGACTGTTTGAAGCCCTCAGATAGAGGAAATCTGTGTCTCTGACAACTCTCCTCAATTTCAGGTTCTCACTAGTCTGGCAAGCCAAGCTTCTACCATTCCACTATAAGTTCTTTCTAAAGCCGTACAGTTCGGGTCAACAATAAATGATCAATTATTCAGGTCAATAAACAATCAGGTCAATAAATGATCATGATAATTCATTGACCCCCTCCCCCCATATTCAGGATGTGACTTAACTAGTTACATCATCACAGAGAAGGTTGTAAATGTTCTAAGAATGTGACAATGCAGACCAGTAATTCAAACATAAACCTATATGGCACAGGGGAGTCTTGTGCATCATTTGTGAAGCAATCACATTACACTTCCAAGATCCCTCTAAGAATCTGATTGCTGGCTAAGCTAGCACATCCCTTGATTGGTTATTGCTGCTGCAGTGCTTATCCCAGATGGTAAAGAGGGTGTGTCTTAAGGTCTCCCTAGTTATAAACTGTCTAGATTCCGAGACTAGGCATCAGCCAAAAAAGTCTTGGTACTGCCAGTCCCAATGAGAGGTTCATCAGAGGTTTGTAGCTGTTCCGACTGTGGACTCGAGAGAGTGCATTCCAGATATGCTGATCTCAAAGATTAATGCATCTGTGTCCTAATTGTTTCATTGGCATCAGGTTGGTAGTGATGCAGGGGCTTTTGCCTGGGGTCCCCAAAGGTAGGCCTTACTTGACCTCAACGACTACACTGTCTGTTTTTGTCTAATTGATTTTTAATGCGAATCCAAGCCTGCCTGCTATTTTTGGCAGTCACCGCACAGACCCTGAGAAGTGCCTGTAGGAAAAAGTTTAGCGCGTTGGGCAGTAACCCACGTGCCTGTCATTTATTTAAACACCAAAATACCTCTACACAGAAGCTTTTGTCAGATTTACGGACAGAATGACTGTGCTGGACATGGATGTGCGTGGAAAGCTTAACCCCTATTTTTCCCAGTGAGTGTCACGGGGTGCTAAAGTAGCCTTCTTACTAGGCTTATACCTCTATTCTCTGAGCCTGGTGATATTGGTACAGTTAAGAGCAATGAACCCACCCACGTTTCAGACTGCAACCCATGTTTTTTTTAAACAATCACATGAACTCAGTTAAGGCAGCTCTAAGGAGAAGACAGTAACTCAAAATGAACCAAGACAAAAAAAATCTTGTACAGTGGGAGGGGGTATGCCTCAAATACATCATATGTGTTGGGACTGCCATCTGAAAATGTCTGAGTGTTTCTCAGACAGTAAGGCAAGTGTGTCCACACTACCAGGACAGAAAGAAGTCAGCTATGTCTTGCCACAGTAAATTTCCTGGTTGTGGTCAACTAATGCAATAGCGCAGATCTGAACTAAAAGTGTGCGGGAAATAGGGCTCAGCCTGTTCTCATAGGAAGTGCCTGTATTGAATAAGCCATTCAAGAGCCTTTGAAACACTTGCTTGGAATGCTGTCAGGATTAAATGGTAAATAAATTGTTTTCTGTGCTGGAGTTGGACGTCTACATGGATAGACATAAAAATAAATCACTATGGAAGGCAGCGTTCTGCTTTATTTTCCCCCATAGTGTAAGCTGGCTTTGACTATTACACTTTTCAGGACTATTCCTGTCAGCACTGCAAGCACAACTTGATGGGTTTGCAGCAGGACACCTTAAGTCTTAAGCTGCAAGGACATACTGTTATAATTTGTAACTTTATGCTGCTGTTTGTAAAATATGAGTGTTGCTTTTTGTGTTAATGTATTTGTTAACAAAAGAGTTCTCAGCTTGGGTGTTGGAGGTCTAGTTGTTAAAACATGGAATACAAAGATGGTACATTGTATTGGTACAGTACTTGTAATGTAATGCATTGCCCTTTCCTGTGTTAATGCGTTGTGTTGTGATGTCAATGTCAGTACACATGTGCTAACATTACAATACATTCAGGCATTTAGCAGCTGCCCTTATCTGGAATGACTTACAAAGCTAGCACTTTTACACACTATGCATTTACACCGTTACATATTTACTACAGCAATTCAAGGGTACAATGGCAGTGCGCAGCTGAGAATTACAACCACAACCTCTGAGTTGCAAGCCCTTAATAAATTATTGTTTCACATGCTCACCTTCCCCCACCCTCTCTCTCTCTCTCTCTCTCTCTATAACCCTCGACCTCTCTCTTAGCTGTCACTGAAGTGCCGGGCTCCAGAAGTGTCCCAGTACGTGTATCAAGTCTATGACTCCGTCCTGAAGAACTGAATCCCCCGACCGTCCGTTACGTCCCACACCATGGACCCCTCCCCCACACCATTGTCCGTGGTGCAAGAACAAATTCTCAACTTTTAATCTTTGTATTCTTTTTTGTGTTTGTCTGTGTCATCAATAATCCATTTTAGTCCTCCTCTCCTCTTGTTCATTCGCAGAAGGCACTAATATTCCCTCCGAATGCTAAATATGTCAATGTTGCCAACGTGAGTGAAGTCTGGTCGATTATAAGTATTTTTTTGAAAGAGATTTTCCTCATTCACAAATTCCTAAACAGAATCCCCACCCACTACTTTGTACTGTACTGTGTGCCATTTGTTTTTATTTTTTCATTTTTCATTTTTTGATGTTGCTTTTGGTATTTTTTTGTAAAGAAATTTGGCTTTAATTAGTTAATTTCTATGCCTGCTTAACCATTCCAGGAAAAACTGAATTCAACATCTTTTTTCCGAGTTATTGATTATCAACATCTTAACTTCCACATGTGCGCTATCATGTAGTCGAGAGTGGGGTTATCACAGATAACTGTAGCGCCAAGGAGATGTTGTATTGGCAAGAGACCCGGGATCAGACGAGCCAAAAGGGTCAGCAGTCTGAGTCTTTAGGCACCAGCTTTCTCAAGCTTTTGGCTTGAATTGGCTGGCCTGACTGTGGAAATGTGGCTAGTGAGTGTGCCATCGGTGAGGCATTACAGGCCAGTACCTCTGCCTCTGTATCACCTCTTTTCTTTCATTTTAACATTTCTGTACTTTAGCTATTACCAGCCTGAGCCAAGATGGTGGCTCAGAAGGCATAACCAGATTAAACCTAAAAAGGATCGGTGAGCTTAGGTGGTTGTAGACAACTTTTTTTTTAATAACCACTCTCATACCACTATTTATGGTAGCTATTATGTTTACTTATGTGTAGTGCCATCCACATATAGTGCTCTTTTGAGCTTTGCATTTATTCCTCTTTCTGTAAGTGTCAACTGAAAATGACCTTATGTTGTTGACCCATAAGGTTGATGACCCCACAAACTCTCCAAAATGTTTTGTTGTTTTTGTTGTTTTGGCTCTTTCACAGAACCAACCATATCTCCAAGTCTGTAACTCCACATGTCTCTCTTTTGTCGGTATTCACAATTCAGCCCCTAAACTATGTGCATGTATGCATTGTCCTCGTCAGGAAATGAATTACGATTTAATGAAGCCTTCACAAAGTCACCATGGTCCCTCCATCCCTGGCTTCCTGTGTGTGTAGCGTACATTGATTTCCCCCCAGTGACAAGCAATATTACAATCTCAGTGTTTATTTTGCCTAACTGAAAATGTGGTTTATTATGGTTATGTAACATTATTGCTCCTCATCCCCCGAGCAAAGCTGAATACCCTGCAAATGACCCCAAAGAGAGACAGTCTCTGCTGCATGCTTCCACACTCACGCCGGGTGTGTCCTTGCCATTGTTAGGTCCAAGCTTTGATTATACTGCCAATGTGAAATTCCGAGTTGTTGTACTCCAACCTTGTGCCAGGTGTAAAGTGTTTGTTTTATTTTTCTTACATGTTTGCTTTCATGTGTTGCCTTTTTTATCACCTTTATCTGAAGCTCGTAATTGTGTTTATCCTAAATGCAGCTATTTGTGCATTGGTTTCCTTGTGCTTGTGGCATAGAGTGAGCCCATATTTAAGGGTTACCTCTCTATGATTCTGTGCAGTAACAGTATGTAGATGGTAGATTTTGGATATCGGTATAGTGACAGTTTCAAAAGTAGCTGTCCTGAAATAAAAAGCAAAAAACAAACAAAAAACATGTAGTGTTATAATAACTTAGATCTGGGCTCAACTTACAAGTAGCACGGTAGTGGCATTTCGGTAGTGGCATACGTACAAAGGCCTCAAATGTGATCATGATTTTAAAGACTTATTTATATGTGCAGATGTAATTATAATGTTAGGCATTTAAAAAGTGAGTATGCTTGCTGGATGTCTGGTGGTTAAGCTTATAGTTGTAATCAGATTTAAAAATTTATTGAAACAAATGTTAAGAACACAAACACATAAGGGTACAAATTGTTTTTTTATTGTGATTTAAATATGATTTTTTTTTTTGGTCTACATAAGTCTGCATGCGAGCCATGTACTTTATGCTTTTTTGTTATTTACATCTGTTCTGCACAATGTGATGAAATAACATTTAGCTGGATGGAAAGGGTTTTCCGTAATTTAAAACCTCTGTAACCCCCTAGTTTTTTTGTTTTTTTGTTTTTTTTTTCTCCATAAACAAGATATCATCTTGGCAAATTGGCAAAAAAATGATTATTTTTTTTAAAGGATTACAAATTTTGCACACCCTATAGCTGTTGATGCTGGATGTGCTGCATTGTCTGGTATTGTACATTTTTGATGGATAAACAGCAATTTAATTGTGTTTCCAATATATTGGATGATCTGGCAGTTTGAGAACACTGTTCAATCACCCACCGTTAGACTTTAAAAGGTGTTTGCATGGGAAGGTTGCTGCTTCTTGACCCAATGTTTTTTGCACCACCACACAGTGGGCTCGACCCATCGTTCTCAACTGAATATATGTTGTTAGCCGTAACGTTTTGCTTTGGTGGCATCCCTTCAGATCCTGTTGGACCCACTTTTTTGTGGACTTAATACTGTAGAACTGGACTTGCTGAGGCTAAATGAAAATTCATTGCTGGAGATGACTGCTCTGAAAATATGATAGATCTAATTCAACAGAGCAGAGTAAAAATGTGTAACACTAGCTATATTTAATATGTTATGCTGGTTATGTGTTATGACCCAGTCAAGTACTGCAGAGTGCTTACCCAGACCAAAACAAACACTTTTTAAGTTTCCTTCAAAAGACACTTGAATTCTCCAGGTTTTCTGGGCCTTTGACTCAGGTTGTCTAGAATGGCTCATTTGTAAAGCAGAAAACATCATTTATGGAGCGTAAGAGTTTTAAGACAAACATGACACCCGTGCATACCCTTTTCCCTCCAGCTAAGGCATCACCCGAGCTCTGTGAACCCTTTTGTCTTACTCCTCCAGCCAATACCTCCTGTTGCCATTGTTTTTTTTTAACCACAACCAGTGTATCTCCTTGTTTCTTCTACCCCTGCCCCACCCCCCATTTTAAATAAACTGTCCTGTCTGTTGGAGCTGCCTGTGTGTCCTCTTTTACATAATTAAATCTATTCAGCATTGCCACATCATCGCGATCAGCCTTAACGGAGAGGTGTTATTACTGAGACATGTCAGTGACGACACAATGATGCAGACATGGAGGCAAAAGCGTGTAGCTGGCAGATATTTAAAGCATTGGCTGGTTGTTTCACTGTGACTTGCTTGAATAATGAATAGTACACTTAGTGAAGTGGATGCCACTGTCTTTTGCCAGTTTAATCATGCTTATTAAATTTCCAAACTCATTTTATCAGTGGCAAAAACAATCTACTGGCTTCATTTTTGTGCTTTGTACAAACAATTGAGCAAAAAGATCTAGTGTCTGAACAGTCTCTGTCCTACTACAGTTTTTAGTAGATATGCATTTTCACATATATGTACATGAACACACACAGATATACATTATTACACATGCATGAATACATTTATGTATTTTACCTCCCAATGTGTCTATTTGTCTCATTGTAACAGCAACAGAAGGGTTGATTAAATTATGGCCCCTGTAAGGTTTGTTTGGCTAAGAGGTCACCGCTCCAGGCAGATCCAGAAATCTAGAGCAGCATGTTCCTCTGAGTGAGGTGGGCTACAGCCGTTACTCTTAATAAACAGTGACATTGTGCTTGGGCCCTGACGAGAGGGTGATGCAAGCAGCAGCCAGGTGGGGGATGCCTGGATTGGTTAAGTAGTATTTGGGGGGGGGGGGGTGGAGGATAATGTTCTAAAGATGCTCTTCACATAGTGTGAGTGTGCATGTGGCTAAGGTAAAATTGATAAAATTGGTCCTTATTTTCTACATTAACCTTGGGCTCCTGTGTGTAATTATGTATATAATAATGCCACCCCTTATTTCCCAGTCATTCTCCCAAGTTATTTAAAGCATGTGATTTCAGAATAATGTGCCCAAGTATGACTTACCCTCTGATGTGTCTTTAATCCCTTCTTACAGTATGTATTGACTGGCTAGACTTGTTTTGTTCATTGTTTCATCTTCAGACTAAATATATGACACCTCAATGTCAGAATACTACCATGCTTTTTTAAGTTTCAGGCAAAATGTCCATCAAGTGTTTTTGTCTGTACCTCAGCATTTTTAAAAGTAATTTGCATAATGATTGATTACTCAAACAAAGCCATTAGACAAAAAATGAGTACAAAAACACATTATTATTGTTTGTTATGGATATGAAGGAGTTTGAAGGAGAAAGTGAAGGTATGGACCTATAATAAATACTGTATATGCAGGTTATCAATGGTGATATATCAGAGGAGGGAATATTTGTTCCTAGAGGACTGGTTTGTATACTTATCTTTGTTTCCATCGATTATCTTGGTCCATTCAACAATGCCTGTTCACTCATTGAACCACAATGGTTTTTTTTTTTGCATATAGGGATGCAAGAATACTCTTTATCTGTTAATCTTGAGCTTACAGAGAAATTTAGTTAAAACATCAGATTATGTGAATCTTTGGTCTAAATAAATAATTGATAGCAGAAATTAGGATGAAATAAAGAAACAGACAGGGCCCCTTGCCCACATTTGTGATGTACTGTACCCACATTGAGGAGGTAGGTGCAGTTGAGGTAAATACTTTTGCAATGCTATGTTCCTGTGGAACGTTATTCTTGAGCCCCTGGTCTACCTCTGTGCTCTACAGCTTTAGGGTACTGTGAACTGCAGAACAGGATTTTCTAGACAGCAGCAACAATGGTCTTGTAAGGCAGAGTTACCAAATGCTGCAAACATTTACATTTATTTATTTGACAACAGCCTGGGGAAGTGAGCAGAACTGTCACAAATGGTGGGGATGGGGTGGTTATCTGGCATTTCGTTGCAAATGGGAAAACAAGATTTGCACACCATGACAAATGAAAACCAACCAGTTCTTAAAATCAAAGAAATCCACTATACACAGTTTGTCATTTTAGATGGTAATGTTTAAGCAAATCTTTTTAAAAAATGAGTGATGATCACAGTTTTACTTAAGTGAAACATGGCTTGATATTTTTCAGTGCTGAAAGAAAAGGATGCTCTGGAGGAATTAAGATGCTTTTAAAATGGCTGTTGATTTCTGTTAGGGCTGTTTAGTTACAGCCTCTGTTGCTCTGACCAAATTACAAGCATTTTTCACTTTTCAAGAGTTTTTTCCATTAATATGCAGCTTAGATGAGAACTTTGGTTGTTTTACCTTTTTTACAAGCGAGAAAATTTTGTGATGCCACCAAGCTCATTACAAGAAAGTTATATTTAGGCAGGCTTCAATATCAATAATGTTCATTGGTTTTTCATTTTATGCATTGTAGACATATACAACACAAACAAAATTTCACTTTACTACATGAAGCAATTACATTTGCTCAAGGCCAGTCTCCTTCCAGAAAATATCAAATAGTTTCTGTGTGGAAGCTGTATTGCTCTTGCATAGTTAACCTTATGTTCATGGTCAATGAAGAGCAGACTCCCCACCATACTCTGAAGGTTATCAAGCAAGACAAGAAATATATTCCAGCCTGTTGCACATTTACATCCCGGGTAAAGTTATGCTTTCGTGATGTGTATTGTACAGGTATGTAACACGTGGTTACTAAGCAACTGAGGAGCAAGGATGCGGTTGCTAAGATACAAACGCGGAACTGCCCGCATCTGCACATGATGTTCAAAGCTGTTGAGAACTGTCAGTGGTACTCTAGAAAACGGTAACACACTTGAGCTGAAACTGCATTCTTTTAAAACGCCGTCAGAAAGCCTATAAAGAGTGTTTACGCTTTTGTGACAATCTCTTGGTCTAAACTACATGGAAATACGGCGTGCTGTCCGTAAGTAATATCCTAGCCTACGGGATAGGTTCCTGGCATTACTAATTGTAACGCACGTGACCCCTGTACCGTCAGCATGCCACAGTGATAAATGTTATACAGTTTAGCCAATATTGCAGCACTGCAGTATAAAATGCTAATTATTTTGGGCTAATTGGTATTCACACCAATAAGCCCGTAACAACACTGCTGAAACTGCAACATCTTAAACTGACCAGTGTTGGTCAGGTTATTCTTAGTTGGTTGTTCAATGACAGTTGGGTTTAATTTGAGAAATCCGATGCTCAACACTACTGACGAACCACAAAAAAACCCTTGGCATCTGTGTGCCAACCTTTCCATCAAGGCAGATCATACATACATACACACATAGATACATACATACATACATACATACATGTTAAACACAAATGCAAAAGGTGCTGTTCAAACTTCTATATTTACATAGGATAATGTTTGCTGATGGATGTTATTAATTAGGTGCAAGATTTAATTGATTAATTTGACATAATTTATTACAATATTAGTATATTCATTTGTGGATATGTGTAGTTATCTCTCCTTTCTGGTTGATGTATTTTTACAATGGGTTTGAAACTTGGAAGGGTGTCACTGTGGTCCACGCACGGGAAGAAGTTCTGTTGTACCTGATTACATTTGCCTACAACTAGCCTTCTTCAGATTCCCGAGCTGTATCTGTGCGTTGTGACATCTCAGCTTCTCACTCTGTTAGGATGCAGTGAAGGTTGCCGAATCGTCGTGTGACGGAAGAGGGTCCTGGCGTATTTTTACGCGGACGCATTGATTTTTTTCTGCGAGCTGACGGGCGTTTTGACCCTGTGTTATATCAGAGCTCTCTCGCTGAAAAAGGGGATGTTTTCATAGTGTACCTCATTGCAGCCACCTGAGCCACTTATCTCCGAGCTGGAGGGAAACGAATTAAACTCAAGCAAGGCTCCCTCTGGTCAATAACGCAGGTGTGTATCTGCGGCGCTCTGGAATCTACGCCGTGCGCACAGACCTGAGCACCTAACCTGCGATTTACAAGGTAAGATTATCAGCTTTTTAAACTGTTATCCAGGACTACAAAATTATGCACGTGTAGACAACTAAAACCTAAATACATTGTCTAGTCATGACAGCCATACCTCATGTCCCGCTATGAATTGAAGAACATACAAACATGTTTGCCTTAGTAAATTATTTAATTTTCGAATATTCATTTATACATATCTTATTTGTAATACTAAACGATTGATAATAAAGTTTTGTGAAAAGGAGCGGTTTTAAGAAAGATAGCCAGCAAATAAAAGCTAACCAAACATCTAGGCTATGTATCTTGAAATGACAGCGCTTATGTAAATACAGATGCCTTCAGTGGAGACATGGACAACACAGATAATGTTTGTAGATTAAGTGTAAGGTAAAGGAAGCTGTTAAGATGGGGAGGGGAAAATTCATATTTTGAGGAGGATATATTTTGAAGTATCTGATATGGATAGATAATTAAATTCCCTTTGCTTGCATTTCTTAGTCCCATGACTGTGTTAAGGGATGATATGTACAACTTTAGCTGACTGCATAGGTGGCGTTGTTTCTAAAAGAGGAAGAATAAGGGAGCTTAACAACGCTTCATGCCTCTATAAATATAGGTATTTGTTCCAGTTAAGTCTGTATGACCCCATTAAAGCATAATGCTCCACAGATTTAAAGCAACCTCATGCACATGACATGAGTGCTGAATAAAATCACGTGTTTTCAGCTGACACGTTTTATATACTCGCTGTTTTATAGAGTTCTTCGATTTCATGGTTCATAATTTTCAATTCAAGATGTAGGACTTGAACATTCCAGCATTCCCACACCTCTATGACTTACCCCACTAACATCACCAAGGTTCCTCTGTACACAAAAAACCTAACTGAGTTGTATATAGTAGACAATCATACAAGAGAAACATGCCACAAGGTGCAGTTCAGTGATAGAAGAATCTAAATGAAGATATCATGAATTGTCCTGCCTCATTGTGGCCTTTTATATAAATATGAGCCTGCCTTATTCAAGCCTGTTTGAATCGTGTTTTAATAGTTGCATCAGCAGTTCTTCACCAAATGACAAAATATGTGTGAGAGAGAATTAACTAGTCCCTAAGGGGCCAAGGGTCACTCACCATGAAGGACTTTGTAATAAGAGCCTTAGAAGTGGCAGCACTTTGTTTTATTTCCTGGCAGTTATAATTTGAAATTTTCGCAATCTTTCGCTTGGTGCTTCTCCTGCAACTGCAGCAGAAAAAAAGGTTGAAGAAATCTCAATGTCCTTGAGAGAAGGCCAGGAATAGAAGATGCAGTGTTCAGAGTACAATCCTTTGAGGTGTAAGTAGTTTTGCTGGCCATACAAGTGACTCTAAAACAAACCGAGCAGAAAGGTGGACCTGTGGGCAGGCTTCAAGCGTCTCCTATATGAAAGGGCTGATAGTCAGCATGCAGCTCACATGCAGAACAGTAATACAACTGAACAGCTGTCTTGGAAAGAAAAAACTGTTACCCAACAATTCATTTTTTCCTGTTTTGACCACCGCGATATATGACAGATATCTTGATATAGTTATCATTTCATTACAGGACTCAAGAAAACAAGAATGAACGTTTTGAAATTACACTGCTTTCACTAGTCTAGAGATCTGTTTTAAGAAAGTTTCCCTCTTTTTTCTTCTGAATTTAGAATTGCTGTTGTTCCACTTCTGTTATTTTTAACAACTCAGCCACTGAAGACATCTCCTAACCCCTTAAATTAAATTCTATTCAATGAAAAAGATATTTATGCAATGCATAAATGTAAATATACAATAAATACACATTACTCAAACTTGTAACATTGGCATACAAGAGACAGCAGTCCATAAAAAAGGTTGATTCATTTCTGCTATCTTTGGCTGGTACAGTAATTGCATGCATGGGAATGTGTAAAAGGAAAATTAATATTGACCTGTCTGTTTCTCTTAATGAGTGACACGTTGTTAATCATTAAAATGAATGGATCATTATTTGGTCATAAGCTTATCTTGAAGATGAAAAGATTAAAGATTAGTAAATATTAATTTATTGATTGTGCTTGATCAACCAATATAACCAAAGGATGTAATATATGCTGAAACCTTTGTTGATGGACATTTGGGCATGTGAGGGTGCATGGCAGTGACTTGAGTGACTGTGTCAATATCTGCAATATCTGTCAAGGTAAGTATGTTTAAAGAATCAGAAGAACATGTGGTAGAATGAATAGTTTGACTTCCTCCTTGACTACCATTGCAACAATCACATCAACGCCTATGCCATTTAAGGAACACAAAGTCAAAATATGAACCCTGTAGGCCCCAAAGCCAGCCATTAAACTGATAGCTCTGGTCTTGGATGATAAATGGCTAACCAGCTTTCATAGGTGTACTGATTTTCATGTCATAACATGAGAAAAATTACTGGTCATATGCATTTTACTTACTGTTGTTTCATCTATTGGTGTAAGGAGAAGGAAATAGACATCAACTTCAGCGAAGTGTAAAATGAATTCATATCTCTTTATTTTTACCTTGACTGCTGATGTTTGCATTCTCAGAACACTCTCCCTGTATCTTACTGTCTCTCTCCCAGTGACCCGGGGGTGTTGGCCTATGAATGGGACCGCACTGTGCCCGCTGCAGCTGCCTCTGCCCTTGCTGTGACTATGAAGGTCCCGGGTACCATTTTGAATGCACTGGCCCATGGTTTGCGAGAACAGGGAGGGCGGGGCGGTGGGCAGAGGGCGAAGCGGGGGTGGCATGCCCCCACCCTTCAAGATTGCGGTGCTTGGTGCACAGGGTGTGGGCAAGACCGCTATTGTGCGTCGCTTCCTCTACGATGACTACAGTGAGACATCCTCCTCTGGCCACGGGCGCCAGGTGCACCTGTCGGCCGCCGTTCTCAATGGGCATGTGCATGATCTCCAAATCACAGACTACCCCGCCATACCCACTTTCCCTGGCAGCAGTCTGCAGGTAAGAAGCTCTTCAGCTCTTCAAAATGTATCCATCTTCATTTTATGTAAATACAGCCAGTCATATAAATATGTACAGTACAGCAATGTAAAATAAAACTAGCACCATAAAGATATCTTTTCAGGAAATGAGAGAAAACTGTGTTGTTATTACATTAGATATGTTTTTGTCAGATGAATAGATGTTTATTAGTCACAGAGCCATGAAGCATTGACAGCTCACAACTGATGATGTAAGCTTTCTATTCTTGTGTCAAACCTAAAAACAGAGGTGTGAGGTTTAATTTTATAACATCCAAGATATATCAACATTTAGCCATTTAACAAATGTGGTTATTCAGAGCATCTTATATATAAGACACATATCTGTTTATCCTAATTGATGTTCAGCGAAGCAGTAAAAATTAAGTACCTTGATCTGGGGTGGCCCCACCCGGAATTGAACTTTCAGTTTCTTAGGTACAGGCCCAGGTCCCAAACCATTATATCATACCTATTTGTTGCATAAAAATGTAAAACAAAGTCTGATGACTGGCTTGCAAACCATAGTTCAAGAGCACTATGTATCAAATAGAATCTGCTGTGGACTGTTCTGACTTAAAATCTACATGTTCAGTAAACACATCTCCTGTTAGGAAACTACAACACTGTAACCAAATGTTTTTATAGGCATCATCCAAATGAGAAGTCATGAAGTAGAAAATACCATCTTGTATAATTGATGTCCTTAGCCTTGAAGCCAGCAGAGCTGAGATATAACCTCGGTTGACTTAGGTAGAATGGCAAATAATGGACTCAATTATGCAGACCTACAGATTCAGACTCACCACATCATTCATTTACTTAACAAAGACATTTCTCCTTGACATTACTGTGACTGTAGCTTGGCATTACAGTGACTGTAATGATATTTATGTAGCTGCACTGCTCAATATCTGCTGAAGCAGTTTGAGTTGTTGAAGGTGCAACAGTCATGTCCCATCATGGATTAAAACATGCAAGCTTCTGGATACAAGTCATTAACCATAATCATTATTCAATTATGCAATTATGCAATACCCCGCCCCACCCCCACCTCTGTGAGCTTAAACATTCCAACTGCTTCTATGTGAGGGAAAAGTAAAGCTAGTGTCCCTAAGTACACTGACCCCAGATTCGTTTCAGAATGATGTACATGATGTAGAATGATATATTGAGAAATGGAGGTAAAGATTGTGGTTTGGGTAGGACAGGGGTACATGAACTCATTACATGAACACAGTCGTAGCTACCAATTACCCAGGCCCAATTAACTAAAAAGCTGCAGACACCAACCCACTCATATTAGATCATATTAGGCCATTGTAAAAACACTCTTTTGCTGTCATTCATGAGCTTAACAAGAAAGTTAGCCAAACTCACACAAATGTTTGGGCTAATTCAATAATTAAGATGCTAATTTTACATAAATTCAGATATGGTCCTCCTCCCCCACCCAGGGTTAATAGATCTATAAAGCAGCATTTGGACGAATTGTCTGTACAAAGCAGAGGGAAATGGCAATAAGATCCCTTGTGCATTTTGCTGTCAGCATCCTGCGTTCTTCCTTGCTGCCCTCTGCCTGCACTCAAAGTCTTATCAAAGACAAGTTTTTGGACTGGGAAATAAAATGATGGAGCTGACTCAGCATGAGCGTGATCTGGTGGAAAATGAAGGCACCGTTTCCTCCAAACTCAGAGGAGCGTCAGGTAGGGTTTAAAGAAAAATACCACAAAAAAAGATCAAACATTTAGTCACTTTGCTTTGTTTTCTCACAACTTAGTTTTAAAGGGGATTGTTTTGCTGCATAACTTATAGCTTTGTTCTGTTTTTTTTTTTGTTTGAAAATTATGGCCTGTGGAATAGTCATATTTCTGCATCGAAACATAAAGACATGCATCACCAATAATAAAGATATGACAATATACATCATACATATATGCAGCAGAAGAGCATTATTATGGCCAGGTATGTTATGTATTATGTCAATGGGACAGGGTAAGACTAGAAAATGTCAAAATATCTTCACTTAACGCTTAGAAAATCCTCAAATACAGTTTTGATTGTGGAATGACTAATCTAAGCCATTTTAAAATGTTTACCATGTTGATAGATCTTAGGTACATTAACCATTTCAGCCAAGTCTGGTTTAAGTACAGATGTACTAACCCGATAGTGTCCTTTGCACACAAACATGTTTATAGCTGCGGCCATCCTCAGTGTGTGGTACATCCTCTCACGCCTGAGGAGGGAAGGGGCTGGAGCGCATCTGTGCGCTGTGCTGTCCTGCCATGGCCCTGGACACTGGTGCCACTGGCTTTGACAGGATTACATTTTGCAGCATTTCTGCTAAAAAAACCCCACCAATATTTATAGGTTGAATTCACTAGCTCGCTGGGTTATGTATTTCTGTATTTCTACTCTCAATCCATTGTCCTCTTTCCAGGACAGCACTCAAGGGCACTACTTTTGAGATAGGTCAGCTGTTTAGAGGCTCATTCTGCCCACAGATGAAAACAAGTAACAAACATGTTTTTTTGAAACATTTTCTTTTCTGGTCTGCTTAACAAAGTATTAAAATCTTGCTATTTAGTGTTACAGATGTGAAATGGATTTCCCTCCTCTGATTCAAAAGATATTTCATAATTCAGAATGCATGCCACCAGGTAAGAATATGAAAAGACAATTTTCTGTTATTGCCAGAAAGCTGCATGCTATTATTTTATGTCCTCCAAAGCAGACCTAAAGTTTAGTTCAGTTTAAGTTTAAACTTATCAATATCAGGATCAGTTTTCATTGCAATATCATATTTTCCATATCTTTGTTACAAACAGTCAACAGTGTCATCTGTTAAAAAATACACTGAGGTTACATTCTGAGGGACTGTCCTCCATTAATTTATGTTGGAAATGGGGGGTAAAATCATGCAATTTTAATCAGTGTTTTTGTACTCTCTCTTAGTAATTGAAGTTCAATATTTTCATAATTGTCATGCAAGGTTTGTGACAGGACTGAATGAGTGTCTGCGTATGATAATGTATTGCCACGTTGAATGTCAAGCGCAAGCACCAACTTGCAAACAATCATTCACACGGCAGGGTACAAATCAAAAGAGAAGTGAAATGACAGGCAAGACGGAAGGGCTGTAAAGTACATTGAAATCGGAGTTCATTTCATGCACATCAGTGATGCACTGTGGGATTGGACACTTAAGTATGATTTTGCAACATGATCCCATGATGGAGCGCTGTGCTTGAAGTCCTGAAATTGACAGTCATCACCCTCCCTGTGCTCTACCCTTTGTCTGTCTCTCAAATTCATCCTTTGCTTTGAAAACCCATTAACCACCAGAAAAACATTCACAGCTGACATGAAACACCACTTTCAGTTTTTGATGAAAAAACTCATTTGTCTCTAAAATATGCATGTCCCAGCATGCTTTACCATGGAAAAACTGGTCTGTTTCATCTTAAGTGGTAAATTTTATGTCTATAATGTCTGAAAATGTATCCCCTGAATCTTTGAATAAATTTTCAGATATTCCTTTTCTCCCCACTAAGCAAAATAGCTTAGTGTATGTGTTTTAACAAAAAACAGCATACTGTGCTGTAAAGCATAGGGCTATTAAGAGCTAGTTTTGATTTTAAAATTTGAAAAAAAAAAAACATCTGAAATTTTAAATTCTTAACATAAATGTTTTAATTTAAATTTGAATACCTGTCATTATAAATAAATATATAATGTGCTGTCTGTGGTGTTATAGCATGCCTTTCTTACTTGTGTGTGAGTTAAGTGTGTCAGCGATTTTCATTTTCACTCAAGTTGAACCTCTTTCCATCCATTCCTGAGGAACTGTCACTGTCGGCACACATGGCCAGAGAGCAAGGCCTCACCTTGTCCCTTGGTCTCCCATAAAAAGCCTCTCATCACCTCACACAGAGCAGATGGCAGAACCATGGTCCACCTCTCACATACTCAATGGGGAACTGCCTCTCCAGCGAGGAATCACCGCAGTAGCAGGGAGAAGGGTTTAATGCCTTCTTATTTAAAACCAGCCGGGACATATTGTAAACTATCAATTATTCATAGCACAATTACTGAATGGGTAATGTTTACAACCAAGTGGTTTCCTCTCTTTATGCATGCTTGCTCAAATTAATTAACCAGCAAAAATGATTAACATTGTACCTCAGGTCAATTTAGCCATATACCACATGGTGAGAAAAATTCCCTGTGCATCTGTTTTAAAGCAAGCAGCCCGGCTATCCAGAGGAGCAGTCTGTGCTGCATCATGTTAATTTTCTTCATACCAACAGGCATGAATAGATCAGAACAACACTCATGCAAATGTATGAAAAATACAATTTACATTGTGTTTCCATTCCTGTTTTATATTGTATCGCATTGCTCCAGTGAATTGCCATTATGCACCTAAAATAACTGCGGGTGCATAAAAATGTAAATGAGATGTTTTTTTTTTTGAAGGTGTGCCTTGATATTTTTAGCCAGCCAAGCGCAGCTAATCTAAATCTAACAGCATGCATCAACTTTTTTACAAACATGCTACATCTATATTTAACATTTTCCCATTCCCTCTCTCCTTTTTTACTCCTTCATTCCTCGGTTCCATGTCCCCTCCTCTTCTCCCTGTCCCTTCTGTCTTAGGAGTGGAGCGACTCCTGTTGCCGTGGCATCCGCAGTGCCCATGTCTACATCCTGGTTTACGACATCTGTTGCTTTGACAGCTTTGAATACGTCAAGACCATGCGCCAGCAAATCTTAGAGACCAGGTACATGCCCGGCATCCTAATGTGCCCTCCCTGCAAGCCGTCTCTTTGAACTCCACAGCAGTGGCGTCGATGAATAGAGCCACAGTCCTAATTAGCAGCTCCTGAAATACAAGAGGATTTAGCTGCCTGGAACAACGTCAGCCCCAGAAACTCGCTACGCTCATGTGATGGCCGTTGATGAGATTATGTGTTATCGTCAGGGTTTTTTGGCAAGAGGTTTATCTTTATCTGGTTAATTACAAATATGTAAAAACAAAAAATCCATCAAGACCCAGAAGCATTCTGCATTTGTGTGGTAATGTGTGATGAAAACTTTATATTTGATGAATATTTTAATGAATTTCTAAAATCATCTACAGTCCTATATTAACAGACGAATGACCACAACAAATTGTACAATCTATAAGAATTTATTCTGCATTTGAGCTGAATTGGTTAAAAGAGAATAAAAAAGAAGTAGCAGCTGACATTACATGTTATATTTACAGAGTGCATGTGCTTGTCTCTGCTCTCCATTGCTGATAGAAGAAGGTTGCAGCAATAAGTGCAGCTTATGAATACAATTTGGGAAATAAGGGGAAAAAGTGAAAGTACATAGTTCCCATGTTTAATAGTTTCGTATGAAGTACCTCATGCCCTAAGTAGTGTCATACACTTAGTGCAAATCAAGTACCCATTATGCTGGTATTTTCAGACTGAGCACAAACAAAATCAAAAAAAGGCTCAATGGCTTGGCTCCCTTAACCCCAGCTCTGTTCTGTACCCAATCTGTTCCAACAAAGTGGAAGAAACATCCATCTTTATGGAGGAATGAATAATCCCAAACTGGCAGACGGTGTCCAAGACCATTGGAGTTTAGAAAAGGAGCTGATTGCAGATGGTGACATGACAGCTCAATCTCATAAGCCTGTGAGCTCAATATGGGGGACTGGGCCCCTGTCAATGTGTTATCATGCTTAAAGTCAATATCTGCCAGGAGGGGCGCGGGCAGATGCATCCATCAGGCATGCGGAGATTGATTCTGAGTGAAAATGCGTCAGATCTACGAGACGCTGTTACGTCAACACTGGGGATCAGCGAGGCAGGTGTTACACTCTGTGACAGGGCCACACTCTTTATTGATCCTGGACAATTAAAGGGCACTGCAGGGCCACTCTCACATGCTTTAGTGCTGCTATTACCACTGCAATGTGATCACCTTGTGAAAAAATAACTGACAAAAATGTGTTTGATGGTCTCCAGGGAAAGTAGGATAGGTGTTTGAAAATAAACCTGTGATGGGGATTTTTTTATGAAAGCATCAGGTAGTCAGAGATTCAGTGGCCTAAATAAAATGGGATAAAAATGTTTGGTTCATTGAAACCAAATATCATCCAAACACAGCGGAGGGAGGATGGCACTCAAAAGGATTAGCAGTTGTGGATGAGACTACTGACAGCAGTTTGTCATGTCAGGGGAACATGGCTTTGACATTCACAGGCGTAGCACACATTTACTCTGAGCCACTTAGCAGCCACTTACAGAAGGACTTTATTTCCTTTTTGCAATTGATTTATACAGCTGGATATTTAATAAAATTTAGGTTGAGTACCTCGCTTGGAGGTACAAAATCAGTGCCCCAGTTTGGGAATTAAAAATGCAGTCTCAATTAACCAGTTTCCAGGCTAACAGTTTCCACTCCAGACACTTAATCTCTGATAGAACATCAGGAAATGATGTAATGTTTTTTTGGCAAAGGTTTCCTGTGAGCTAACTGGTGACATCAGATTTCTGTGGGTAACTTTGAGTCGCCCAGAAAAGTTTGCGTATGTCTACATTATTATTACAGAATTATGTTTGTACAGACTGTTACAGAATTAACCTGCTCTAAATAGCTGCTTCCAATTGCAGTTCCATATCAACATTGTTGTGATTAGTCAGGAGAGGTAACTGATCATTGGTTTATTAGCAAAGAAGATCCTTGAAGTTGGACAGCATTATGCCATGATAGAGATGGCAGTTTGTCAGGCTTGTAGTTTTGAGCCTAAGATATTGAGCTTTATTGTAATGGGATTGTACTTCACTGCAACCACAGTTTTGTGTTTTTTTTCATGTACTGGTTCAAGGAAAGGATTCTTTGTTCAGTGGTTTTGCACTGAACTTCTGGCTGTGACCGTTTAAATTTATAATTGAGATGTGACAATGACATTTCATTAACTGTGGGCTGGCTTGAGCTGCAGTGTGCTGTCATTTTACAACATGTTTTAACCAATCAAATAGTTTTTCTCCTCACAGTATGAGTTCAGTCCTCCAATCACTGATTTTTATGTCTGTTTGTTCCCACTGTGTTCCATAGCTGGACATTGCATTCAGTCATGCATTAGCCTCCGGTGCTGCCTTTATATCTCACCACAATGAGCTAAGTGAAAGCAGTGCGATTCAGAGCGGTACACCAACCCATTCTTCTGGATGTAATCAATATTTTATAACAAATCACATCAATTCAGTGTAGGCAGGTTCATGTCTGAATGGCAGCAACTTAAACTGGCCCTTCAAACATAAACTATACCAAGAGGGGACATGTGTCCAATTGGGAATCTGACTGGTGGCTAAGATGAGAAGTCCCTGCAGTGGCAATTGCTGGTCAGGGTTCTGAAACCAGTCATGAGATAGCCTCATTTGTGAGGCTCAAAACCTTGAGTCTGACAAACCACTGACTCCATTTTGGCTCAACCTACAGGGAAATTCTCTTCCAGTAAACCAATGGTCAGAATATGTATTACTTCTTATAATTCTGAGTAATGTCATTTGTAACAGGGATTCCAGCTGGAAGCAACAATTCAGAGCCAGGAGTATGTAGGAAAATGGAAGTATATCAGAAGTGAGGGGGGGAGGTGGATGTGTGAAACGATAAACACCCTTGTCATTTCCAAAATGAATAGACGTTCTCTAGGCATAAGATAACTCCTGACCCCTGGCTATTGCCAGGATAACTCTTTGGCTTCAGAGGTGAAAGGTTCATGGGGAATGTCATCTTACTTGTCAGGCTCACTTTCTCACTCTGATGTGCTAAAACTCTGCCCAACTCCTGGGAATGAGCTTTGCTAATAATCCAATGAATAGGTACCACCTCTGAGGAATCCCACATCAGAGTGGGTAGATGAAATGATAAAGCCTGCTTGGCCAGCTGTATCCACCCCCCCAGAAATCTGCAGACACCAATCAGGCTGCAGGGAGCCAAGGGCTGAAAAGCTAACCAAGCTATGCAGACACCCTCCTGACTGAGTGTCTGGAGTAGAGACTGCAGGGAACAGGACTGCTGGATCGCCAGGTGGCCTTGTCACGGAGAGTGATGGATGGGGGGTCACAGTGTTCTCCTCCATCCCTGACTGCGCTTGTCACACTTTTCTCAGAGTCGTCCCATTTCTTTTGCTTAGGCTGGCTCAGGGAAGCATTCTGGGAGAAATCAGTGCC
Organism: Albula goreensis; assembly: GCA_022829145.1. Classification (NCBI taxonomy): domain Eukaryota; kingdom Metazoa; phylum Chordata; class Actinopteri; order Albuliformes; family Albulidae; genus Albula; species Albula goreensis. Next base: position 34,499,616 of record CM040742.1, read on the forward strand.
AGTTTTGTGCTGGTTCCACCTCTCTGAGCAATAAGCATGCACTTGTTAGGAATAAAAAAGATTAGATTTGCTTGTGATTTATTGGAAAGTATTAGATATGCATATTTATGAATATATTGTGGTAGATTTTTATTAACTAAAATTGGATTAACTGTGGCTACTTTGCCTGACTATGCTTATGTGTTTCTCACTTGTGTTGTAGGCTAATCCCAGGGTAAAAGAAATAGTTCACCAAACCCATGGACCTCAGTTTTGGGATCATGGTTCAATCATTTGATCTTCTCATCCTTTATGGGAAGTTCTGGAATGTAGAATGGGGAGTACATTTCCACCTCATTCATTTACAAAAGAACTGGAGGCTTTTGTTTTTTAATTGGGGTCCAATATCCAAAATAGAATCATAAACACGTTAAGGGTGAGAAGGTAAAGAGTGGCCCAGTGCCTTATTTATTAGTAAATATTCATAAGTGGATTAATCTTTCCATTATATGTGATTGCTCATGTAAATATACAGTATACTTGGCTACAGGAAAGGCATTGCAAACAATGTCAAGGAAATAAGTGGAGGGTTTTGTGATGTAAGCAAGATGCTTATACATATTGTGTATAACTTATTGTATATGTGTGTGAGTGTGACACAGACTGTGTGTATCTCTCTCCTCTCTCCTTTGTATATGTCTGTCTGTTAAAACAGATCCACAGGAGAAACAAACAATATATAGATATCTCTTTCTCTCAGCGATTAAAGCTGATAACAGTTCTATTTTTGTATGGGAGCACATGCTATCTTTTCCAAAAAATGGAGACAACTCCTGCCACTCCTCCACCCTGCCATCAGCTCTAAGTCTGACAGAAGCCAGCGGGTATTAACAAGGGTCCAGTGGAGATTTGGCCAGTGCTTATTGGTGGATGAGTGAAGGAAGAACTGCGTGGAGAGCCACAGTGTACCCAATGACATGAAGGCCTGTCGCTGCAGCTCCTGACAATAACAATCTGCGGCCTTAATAATAAATGCATGAAATGAGCTTGGAATGGCACTGAAGTGGGAAATTGGCAGAGACTTAGGGACTGAGAGGAGCGCTGGCGTTCAGCGGAGCCATTTGAGTGCCTCCGTAATGGGCCGCCACCGCACGGCTTAGGATACACTACACAAGTCAGCCATATGGAGGAAACAAAAATACATCCTTTGTTTGTTTTACATTTCTTAGGAGAATTGAAAAATCATGCCTAGTGGTTTGAAAAACTGCCAAATGTGAAAATACAGTAGAGGTTCTGACTGGCTTAAATTAAAATGAAACATAGGTCTTCAAGCTTAGAATAATGTATTATTTTCCCATTTTTTGTTCTTTCAAAACTGATGGTTGCCTAGTTATCTGTATATCAGGTGATTATGATTAAGCGCATTCATTTGAAGTACCATCAATGGTTGTTCAGTCCTGGTAATATCTGACTAAATAATATGCCTTTGTAAATATAACTGTGATGTTTAAGAGAGCATGGTCCCACTTCTGCTTGCATTTATTCACTTAGCCACCAAAAGGCCATATCACTTTTCTGTTCTGTACTTCATAGTAGGTTGCGAGTGTACTGTAGTTATTGACTGAGTCAGATGAGTGGAATCTTAACATTGTCCCTCCTGTGTGTGTCTGTGTGTTTGTGTGTATGCATATCTGCAGAGTTCTGGGCACAGGGGAGACGCCCATCCTGATTGTGGGGAACAAGCGGGACATGCAGAGGGGGCGGGTCTTCCCCCGCCACAACGTTTCGGACCTGGTGCGCAAGAGCTGGAAGTGCGGTTACGTAGAGTGCTCAGCCAAGTTCAACTGGCACATCCTGCTGCTGTTCAGTGAAGCCCTGCGCAGCGTGGGCTGTGCCCGCTGCAAGCACGTCCACGCCACCATTCGCTTCCAAAGGGCCCTGCGGCGGGAGCGCTGCACCCTCATGTGACGATGTGATGCTTCCCACCCACCCCTGCTGTCTCTTGGGGGAGGGGGCACTGATGGGATGACCTTTCTCTCCAGCATTGACCTTAGTCCCATCAGGTGACCGTTGAACCCTTGCAGCAAGGCTGAATTATGTTTTTTTGATGTTTTTTTGCGCTCGCCCCCTTCCCAACACACTTTTGGCTGATGCAGCTTGTGATGCACAACCTGAGATGTTAAGAGTCTAGATCAGACTGGATGTGCGCAGCCTCTTAGTCCTGCCCTGTCCCTGTGCTGCCAAAGTGACCTTGGTGAAAAGGATGGGCATTAAGGCTCTAGGCCAAGTTCAGCCTGGTGTTCTGGGCTACCACCAAAACCAAAATGCAAAGCTGTGTGATTTTAAGACAGAAAATGCACTTTTCAATGAGTGCAAGGCAAAAAAGTAATGAAAAATAAGAACAAAATAAAACAAACAAGATGGAAAAATAAAGCAGTCTGGCAACTGCAGAGGGCTTAAATAAAGTCAGCTGGAGTTTGTAAAGCTACTGTTAAACACCAAGAACATGGATTACACTGCTGGTTTTCAGATGCATGTCTTTGGCTCAGATCAACACTGACTTCCGTTGGTACTGGGACAATCTGCCAGTGTTTTTCTTTTTTTGCTGGTTCAGCTAAACACAGATATCCTCCTGGCCTGTTCGAAGGTTTCACACACAGAAAGGTGCAAAGCCTCTGTTTGTTCAGCACAGCAGTGAAAGGAGTGCCAAAGTTATCCCAAATGAAATATCCGCCTGCCTCTGTTTCACTTCCACAAAAATAATCATAGGCCTTTTGTAGCATGTGCCAGTAATTTGTTGATTTATTCTCCTCTTGTGACATAATGCTGTTAAAGTATTGCTATTTCAGATTTAATATGAGGGGATCCTATGGTTTGGGATCGCTTTTTAAAAGTGTCCAATCCCTCCTGAAATGAACAAAATGTTAATTTAAACTGTGTTTTTACCCCCAGACATCCTAAAAGAAATAATCAAAAGCAATACCTTCAGCCAAAACCTGTGTGAATTTACCACAACTATCTTGGCCTCAGACATTCTCTTGAAAAGAACTACTATCAATAATTTCTCCAGGAAAGAGCCCTGTTCAGTCTTAATTTACACATTTTAACATAGTTGTTTAGGTGATTCCTGGTTTATTATATTAATTGTTTTGCACTGGCTTTCTTCAAATATGGCTTCAGTCTGGTGTTAAATGAACACTAAATGCATGCCCCTGTAGATTCCTTGAATTCTGTCAGTTTCACCTCATCAAAGTAAAGGAGACCTAGCTGTCTGCTGTGCTCCATCTCTGGGAATTGAGCTTTCATAAAGAAAACCAGGAACAAAATGTTGCATCTGTGATGGAATAGACCAGTGATGGCCTATTGCCCATGTTCTCCCAGGAGATGTCTCCATGCGTGTCTGTAAAAGGTTACGTCTTTTTTCTGGAACATTCTCTATGTGAAACCATTGTCACTGAAGGCACATTTTATTTAAACAGGCGAGAGCAGGAAAATCTGTAAAGGCGCTCAGAACTTCTTGGGGTGTAATATTGAGATGTTTTATCAATAAAAATGTTGGTTTCATTTTTGAGTCCTTTCAGCCCTCGTTCATTTTTAGATTATATAGTGTAGATCAGTGGTGTTGACTTATGGTCCTGGAGAGGAACAGGGCATACTGGTTGTAATTAAAGCTTTAGTTAAAGCTGATTTCCACAGTTAATTCATCTCACCTGGTTTCTTATATCTGAACTGGCTCTAGAATTACAGGTGAAAACAAAAACTAGCATACAATGTGGCCCCTCAGGCCCAGGGGTGAGAACCATCGCTGTTGGTCCATAGATCTAAGTTCAAGGTAGTACAGTAACTTGTTTCCACTTTGAATAATGCAATTATAACAGCACCAGCCCTCCTCCTGTGTTTTACAAGGCGAATGGAAAACTGTGTAATAAAATGTGCAACATTTATTTAGTTATTTATTTCTTTAGTGATTACATGTTTACTGCTTGTTAAGGGGTAAACGTTTTGTAGCTTGGGCCAGCAGTTTGTTGCACTGCAACAATAAGGTGCCTACTTCTATAAGACAGTTCTGCTGCATTAAAAACAAAAATTATAAAAAGCACAGACTGATGCCTCTGTTCTATTGACTTGACCTGTGGATGAATGAAGAAAGCTGACATTGAAATCTTGTGGGATCTGTGCAGACAGTTCTCATATAAATGCAGATTCTGACCAAGAGTTCTGTCCAGTGCTTCCTAATTATGAGTATGTCATTTTTGAGAGAAGGCAGTGAATAACAGTGTGTCATTATACATTATGTCTACTTATTAATATTGCTCTGAAGTAATCTGAATTCTGTTCTTTGATAAATGTCTTTGACATTCTCAATTTGAATTTAGATCATGGGAGCTTTGATCTGACAAAACTCCACACAATGTAAAGGGTGGAATCTGTATTTTATCAAATAAACTTGAAAACATCAAGCTCTGGGTCCTAACTTATAGAGTCTCAGCAGAGTAGGAGTGGCGATCCAGTGTCAGTTTAACCTTTTTGCTCATAATATGTACGGTTAGGTAATGGACCAGGGAAACCTTATCCTAGAACAGTGCTTATATTTTAGCAGGTTAAATATGGTCCCAAAGCTAATTAGTTTTTTGGAATTTCCCCCATTTTCTCCAACCGAAATGTACTTTCCATTCAGCCCCACAGAGAGTCCATCTCTCAGTGATTGTGGAGGAAAAAGCCATACACACATAACTCCTTTGATTCTTGTAATGACATTTCCTTGCTGCTTTCTACACTGCAGATGCTACACCAGTCACATATTGCATGTGTTGTTGGAGTAGCACTAATTCAACGTATGACTAGTGTAAGATTTTTGCAGCTGTTTGGCTGTCCTGGAGAAGCCACCAAAGAGCAGTGGCACTTCAAATTTCAACTGGGGACTTCTGGCCATTGCCAGCAATGGCACTGCTGGGATTCAGACACTCATGTGCAGGACTCACTCTGTAGACCACCCAAAGGCCCAGGCCATGAGCTTATGACATTTTCAAGGATGTTTGACAGGTTCCAGACTCCAACCTTTGCAAAACTGTCAAGGATATAAGCCCATGACTTTCCCTTACATTACACTCTGAAGTATTTGCAATTCTCTGTGATTTCCTCAGGTATACATTGGGAGCTCCCTATGGTATCTCCCTGCCAGAAAGAGGGTGAGTTCATGTCCACTGCACAAGTTCTTTCCAGATTCATAAAGGTGCCCAAAGGGTGACAAAATATCAGTGAGCATGGTACATCTCCTCTGACTGGCACTAGCTCCAGGACCATATATACATAATTCAATGGGCCTCTCCTGTCAGAGTTTTGTTATTAGTTTTACTTTCAGGTTTTTGTTAATGAACATCCTTTGATTTTTGTATGATGCAGCATTCTCCATTTCTATCAAATGGTAACAGAGTTCTGCTCCTGCAACAACAAAAAAGCAAAAGCACTAGTTTTTGTTCCTATAAAATTATTACTAGAGTAATTATTACCAATGTTTTCTTTCATGCCTGCAGGGAGATATAAATTTTAAAAGCGCAGTCACAGACTGAATGAAGTGGTCATTTACAGTGAGACACTCAGCGATTGTGTAATGGTTATTTTGCGCTCGTCATCTTTGCTTTACTGTGCTTCATCAGTGCTGTTCTCTGCAGAGCAAGTTTGCAGAAAAATGTAAATAAATCCATTCGTCTGTAAGTCAGAGTTATTTCCTTCCCTGGTATCTTTGAGATGGGGTTTTCTTACATTTTGTCCATCTGTCACCAGTGACAGATATAAATACCTAACTATAGATTGTTCTCATAGTTTCCCCCAAATACTTTTTTTTCATTTAGTTTATTCAATGTTTTCTTACTGTCTTCTAAAATCTGTGCTATTTCTGGAGAGTCACATCTTTATAGCCACAGAGCCTATCTTTATTGTTACTCACCACTCAACAGATCAGTTGAAGCAGCTGATTACAGTTTAACTCACCTGACCTGGTTTCTGAGGAAGGCATCAAGACAGAATTTGCTAAATAAGTTGAGAAATATGCCAAACGTTTTCAAATGCTGCAATGTTCAATGGGCACTGACAAAATATAAAATGTTTTTAAATGACCATGACTGATGAAGAAGATGCTGTGTAATCATCTCCATCCCAATGTAAAAGCCCAAGGCTGTTATTCTTGGGCTGCTCTCCAGTGCTGTGTAAAACATTTTTATTCTTTTTGTAAACTTACAGGAAGCACATAAAAACTAACTACAAATAATTGTTATTTGACAGAAGGGTAAAAACTCAGCTGGTTCCTTTTGTTGTAAAATGTGTGTGAAACTGATTCTTGGTCGTCTGGGAGATCGCTCCTTTCCTGCCACTTCTATTTGCTTTAAATATTTTTTGTCTGTAGATTGGATGAGCTTGTTAGAATTACATGTAATTAACAACAATATGACCATATAACCTCTGCATATATGTGTGTGTGTTGGGAGAGGAGATTTCTGTGATTTCTCAGACAAAATAATTATGTATTTCAACTTCTTGTGGTATGACATCATCGTGGTTTGAAACAATGAGTGCCTTAAAATTCCTTCTCACTTCATCTTTAGCTGTTGTATTTGACTATGGAAATATATACCATGAAGGAATCCTTTAGTATTTCAAGTTTTTAATCTTGTATGCAGACAAAAGAGTTTATTCACACTGAAATCAATACAAAATAAATCTTGGAGGGAAGAACAACATTCTCATAATAAAACATATCTCAATCATGTTTTAGAACTGATTATTACTTCATTTTGTATTTTGTTGATAATTGATAGTAATTTTCAAACCTTCATTCCTGATTCTAGTTTGAAGGGAGAGAACATGACATGAAGATGGGGGATCTAACCAGGCACAGCTGGTGTAGTGAGACCGACAGCACTTCTGATTGTGCTATTTATAGCACAGGCTCCCAACTCTCCAGCATTATGCCAGGAGATATTTATAAGACTTCACTCTAGAGCTGCAAACAGAGCACAAGGTGACTGGAAACGCTTCACTGGAGTGCTGGGATGCTGAGGCTCTGTGGCCGATGTCTGTATCTATGTGAGGGGGAGACTGAGGCTACAACCGTATTTCCTGAGAAACATGGAAACCAAAATGGACTGCAGTCGTTATGTGAGTCTTCACAAAAGTGGGTTTTGATTGAATTATTCCCACCCTAACATTGTTTGCTTGTGGCACTGTATTTAAAGAAACCTGATCTGTGGCTGTCTTTTAAATTGGCCCCTTTGTCTTTTTTTCTTGGCTGGCCAGTTGGATATCAGCTTCTCAGGCAGCACTTATCTGAGTGCAGTTTTTGACTGTATTTCATGGCTTTGTATTGTTCCAGCTGGATTTTGAAATGTGGCCATAGGCGATCCTCCCCCAGCAGCAAAAACACAAAGAGCGAAAGCCCACTTATGTTTTTGTGCTTTGATGAAACAGAACCCCTCTTACTTAGGCTGACAGCTGAGACGCCCGGCTGTGACTGATAATAAGGTCTGAAGACTTCTATTCTCCTCTGTACTGCTGCTGTGCTGATGTGGATTTACCATTTAAAGACTTGCATTTGAGAAAAAAAAACACCAGGATCTCTGTACCACTGGTGTTGAGTAGGTCGAAAAACATTATTAACTTTTTCCACAACCATAAGAAAGTCCAGGCTAATGACTACTTCTTGCTGTCTTTGGTAGCATATAAAGAGGTGTAAATTGCAGTGCTGCTTTTCAAAATGTTCAAATGCTTTTTTAAAAGGTCACCTTCAGGAAATTTTCCTCTATAATTTCTTCAGGAAATGTACAAAGGATAAAACATATGTACCCTTAATGTAAAATATGTGATGAATGAATGAAACTTTGTTTCTTGTGTTTTGGTGGATATTTCTTCAAGCCACTGAATATTTGTGTAATCGAGTGTATTTCGCTGGGGAATTTTTGATCCAAAGCAGGACAGTGATATACAGGAGATACAGCAGCCAGCAGAAAAGGCCAATTAAACCCAGGACTCCTGCTCAATGTCCCCTAACATTTGCTCAACTTGCAGTTTTGTCTCTGTGAATTTGGGCCTCCTGCTGCCACACTGTGGATGCCATGCATCCCCCTTAGTGCCCAGGTCACCTTCAGCAGTGCAGGGTCTAAGGGGAGCATGGGGGGGATCTTGATGGTCAGATGTGCTGGCCCTACCAGAGGTCTTCTTGGACCTCAATGAGTTACGGCCAGTCTGGCCCCTCCTGTATGATAGCGGGGTGGGGATCTTGGAGGGCTTCTTCTCTGGCCTGTGGTCTCTCCTAGGCCGAACCCTGGGCCGCAGTTTCAGCTTGTATATTGAGGGCACCCTCTCTGGCTTCTTAAGGGCCCGCTTCTGCTTGAATGATGGGATTCGAGGTTTGATGGGGCTCTCTGCTGTGGAGCCCATTGATGAAGTGGTGCTGGAGGTTTCTGGGGCCTCTAGAGACACAGGGGCCTGAAGGTTTGTGGCCTCCGCACTTATCTTACACCATTTGTTCCTTGGCCTTTCTGGATCTGTAGTCTCTTTCGACTCCATGCTGGAACCCATGGAGGACCAGGAGCTGGTCTCACTGGGTTTGGAGACCCTGGGGTTAACCAAGCCCACCTCTTTTTGCCTGCTTGTTTGTGCCTGGGTGCTCGTGGAGCTCCTGGGGAGAGTAGCAACCCAGCTCTCCACATCCACCCTGCTGCTTGGCCTCTTCACCATTGAGAGCTCACTGGTGACTCGATTAGGGTTGTTGCAGTTGGACACAGATGCAACTGTGTCCTCGGCATCACGCTGCTGATTAGAGAAGGGTTGTCTGGACATGGATGTGGAGGAGTTAGAGAGATCCCCTGAGGGATGTTTTTGTCTATTCTGAGAGGCCTCTGGGATGCCAGTTTCATAGGTGTCCTCTGCACTGTCATCATCTTCTGATTCCATGCCAAGAAGCTGCAGGTTGGATAGGATCTCATGCTCCAGGCTTCGGTAGAGTCTGGCCTCTTGAGCTGGACTGATGGGTGGAGGGGTGAAGAGGAAACCCCTTTCCAAACCCCCATCATCCTCTTTATCTTTGATGACAAGCTCATGAGAGTCCCGGGCATCACCCCCCAGGTTTTCAGGCTCTGTAACGCTGATGCAAACTGCGGCCCTCTGGCCCGGGCCCTCTTGGTTGACAGTGAACTGCAAGGCATCTTGTGTTAAGTTCCTCATGCCCCCTTTTTCCATCCTTGCAGCTTCTCCATTGAAGACACTGTCACTCAAAGGGGTTGTCTGGCCATGGTCAGGAGTGGATTTATTTTGGAGTGTCTGCTCCACTGGTGCACTTCCCCTGGAATCTGCCCATACAGGTGTGAAGGACCTGACCTGGAGTTTTCCCCAAGCCTCGTCTTTCACCTGCTTTGCTGGACTAAAGGAGCGGATCCAATCTAAGCCCTCTGGTGGGCTTCTGTTGTTTTCATCTGGTTGGACGTTCACAGGGACTTGTTTAGGGACTGGGTTGATGTTCTTAATGGGGCTGCAGCACCTTGCTGGAATTGTAGTTCTGGTTAATCCACACCCACTTTGCTCCGGTGTTTTGCCAAGGCTAGGTCCTCTGTTTTGAGCTTCTGTGTTCCTCAAATTGGGTGTGGCACTCCGCCTCAGCTTGGAGGAAAACTGAGATTTGGTCCAGGACTGAGCAAGTCTGCTGTCCTCAGCAGGCTGTGGAGGGAGGGTCAGCTGGTTCAGGGTCCTCGGGTAGATTTGGGGTGTTTTGGGCCGTTGGGGTTCAGGCTGAGAGGCAGGGGATGGCTGGACAGGCCGGGGGAGGCTGCTGGTGAGGCGAAGGGACGGGGATGCCCGTGTGACCCCTCTACCTGGTCTAGTGGAGGTGCTGTGGGGTGAGATGTCTCTGCCATCCAAGGGGGATGGTCTGCGTGAGGGAGTGGCTGACCTTTCTCTGTGGCTGAAATCACACACATTTTAACAGGTTAAACAGATCAAAGTAATATGTTTGTGCTAAGACAAATCTAAAAGGTAAAAACATTGCAACATACTACCTTTATGAGTGAAATGCTGTTATATTTTATGAGAAATCTTGTAATGCCAACTCTAAGCATAACCACACTGTTCCCCTCCCTCCCCACCTCAGCTGGTGTGTGATGAATGGTCACACAAAATGGCTGCCACTCCATCACCCAGGTGAAATCTTCACATTAATGGTGGTCTCTGTCTAGAAAGTTCCTTCTATACAACCGAATTTCATTATTTCTATTTACTAAGTGAAATCAGAAAGCACACAAATCCTCCACTTAGCCATACATACAGAACATCTCAGAGAAAGCAGAACCAAGCTTCAAGAGTAGAAATGAAATATAAATTAAAATTATAAAACAAAATATAAAATGTGAAATATTATGGTATTATGGGAAATATATGGTTGCAGTCTGTGAGACCTATGACCAAATTCTCACTCCAGCCTCAAGATTAAATTAGCACACACAGTCCTCTATGGCACTAAGTCTGACACATCTGGTGTAAATTCCTTTCTCTATGGAGACATAGACATCTAGTGCATGATTTATCACATGTAAATATAAATAGTTACTTCACAGAAGCTAAATATACCCTCGTTGTAGGATACCCAACGTTTTGGCTCATATGTATTAGGACATCATCAGCAAAAACTACAGAATATCTGCATGAAAGGTAAGGGTATTGTTCTGTGGAATCTTACAAATATCAGACAAATATCTCTATATTAAAACAAGCCCTTGTTTTGTCTACCAAAAGATATAAAACATTTCTTTTTAAAAATAATTTAAATAAATATTTTCATATGCTAAATTCTTGCTGTAATCTTAACAACCTTCAATGTTCCAAGGCCTACAAAAGAGGCAGCATGCATAGCTGCAGTCTATCAGAAGTTGACATTGCAACTTTAACCTTCGTGATTCACAACATTTGCTATGGAAACAAGGAGTAGATGCTAAAGTTAATTCCTCCTGTCAGCACTGTCAGTATAAGACAAAGCGAGTATCAGCCATCCAAACGATCAGAACCATGTTAACTGATTCAGAAGGACTGGTATTTTGAAGAAAATGATAAAAAAAATCATCTAATAGTGCTCCATTATACATTCCAGGCCATGGCTCTGTTGGCTCAAGAACCATTTATGTATTTAAAGACAACAAGCACTGCACAAAATACATCACATTGTGAATAGACAGAAAGTAGTATGTGATATTCTGACATTAATTTAAGGGTAAACATTGTAGTGCTTTTTCTAAATTTGTATTTTTGATATTTTGCTTTTGTGCACAAACTGGGTTTATTGATATTGATCAGTACAGTGTGGAAAAAGGGGATTCTTTAAATTCTTTAAATCTTTTTCATGCATTGTGATTTCATTTAGAGAGCAGCAGTCACAGCATGCTTGATTAGGCTGACACATAGCAATGCTAGCAAAAGCACCAAAGCTTAAGACTGAGAATGATCTGAATGATCTAAAGACTGAGATCAAATCTGGTTTAAAAATTTTGCCTTAGAATTTTCACAGATAATATCAGCGCTCTAGCTGTAGAAAGAAAGGCATGAAACATCTGAAAACAAGTCAGGCCCAAACTCTGCGGGTCTACCCTTGAACCCCACTGTGACTAATCCACGAACCTTCCAGCTATCACCTCATGTTCACACACCAGCACGAGTGGGAATACCTCTCAAAATTTTGCTACCTGGCTATTCTGGTCCCTCTCATCCCTTATAGTTTTTGAAGAGCAGAATGCAGTAACTAAACAGAAACCTCAAAATCAAAGGCAAAACACATCAATCAGCAGCTCTTCAGGCACAGCCTGAACGCACTGTGATCTGTGGATTCATACTGATGTGTGGGGTTTCTCAGAAAGCTGTGGAAAACATGTAACATCAGCTTTTAAATGAGTCGTCCCCTTCATTCTCAGTCAGTTGAACTATATTATCAGCCCCACTCATCATGAAGCTCTGTCAGAGACTCAGAAGGGAGCAGCTACACATGTAATAAACAGCCTTCATTATGTTTAACACTGCATACACAACATAAATCAATCCTGCTCGTGAAGGAACACAAAGGTGACACACATTTGGTTCTCAAGCCTTTAGGGTCCTGGATGGCCAGAGAAGGTTGCCATAAAGTGAAGAGATTGATGAGATTAACTGGCTGACCCAACTATTTATCCTGGTGAAGCTGAGCCACCTGTTGCTTGGCCAGTGTGGACATCTGGCAAGTAATGGTATGGCTGAGACTTGAGCTCTCAGCCCCAGGATGAACAGCTGCGCAGTGAACATGTTCTTTTACTCGATGCACCAACAGAAGGCCCCAATCATGACTTAGAGTCCAAAAAATAGTGATGGGAGGATGAGGTATTATGAGACCAAAAACAGATGGGGCCACCATAAACTGTCAGTGGCATACCCATTTGATTCAATCTGTAAGTTTTTTTTCTGTGGAGAAGACACAGCACTGTTGCTTTAAAACAAGTCAATTATTGACAGCTCACTGTAGCTGTACCCATTTCAGGGGTTGCTGGCACCTCTTTTTACCATCACTACAGCATATCTATCTGCTCTCTGTGTTGTTTTCTACTTGGGGTTAACTTGTCAGACAAAAGCTGAGGCCTGATAGCTGTGGCTACAAACCTGTGGATCAGCCACATCATGGCTATTAAAACTTCAGGAGGACATTCAAGGGGCAGAATATAGATACTGAAAGCCATAGCCCAGCTTGCTTGTGTGGTTTTTATTTATATTACTCTTTCTTTATCAGATAGAATACCTGAAAACATCATTCTCATTTGCAGCAATGACTTTGAAAATAGAATTTCAAAGCAGGCTGGAATCACAGCAGAGTTTGTATCAAATCAGATTAAGGATGATCAGATGAAAAATGTCGTACTAGGTTTTGTGGAACCTTGAACAGAGTGCCAGGGCTAACACCCCATACACTTTGTCAGCTGTTTGTAAAATATAAGAATATCAGAATTGGGAAGAATGGTTAATTTAACTCAACCGACTGGTGAAGTGGAAAACATTTGCCAGAAATAGACCTGGCGATCCTTGCTATGGGGTATCTAAAAGCCATAGCAATTTCTGGCCAGAAAGGCTGTGCTAACCATGTTCCCAGAGAAAATCACCTGGGACCAGCAAGAGCTGTCAACTAACATCCAAGAGAAAGGATTAAGGCCAGCACATTCAAGCCATGCCAAATAGCAAATGTTCCTTGTTCTGGAAGATAAGAAGTTCCTCAACTCTGAAATTTGCCACCTACAGTAGCTTCAACCCACAGGGGAAAAATATGACACATAACCATGGCTGCAAATATTTTCTATAGTTCTTTTTTCATACAAATGTATGAGTCATGAGAGTAGGGAAACGGTGATATAAAGAAATATTCACATAAGTTATTATTATTTAACATACATATCCTCACAATTAATATATTTCACACAGAAAAATTTAGAACATTTTTGCTGGTGAGGTGTCCTCCTTGTAATACTAGATAACAATAATAGAGGATAGTTTTCCTTAAAAGAAGAAAGAACATATAAGCTTTGAGTCAGTGGATTTTGGCTATTATTTAATTTGGTATTCCAACTGGATTAAAAGTGAATAATGACATGTCATAGACCCACTCTCAGTGGTGACTCAGGCATTTCTATTATCACTTTTATTTTTATTTTGGTACACTCTGTATATTTTGGTATGCTCTATCTGTCATTCACACTCAGATGGAGCTTCACCTACATCCTGGCAGGGGCTTGTAGTCTTGTATCAGTGGTGGAACCACAGCCATTTGGATGTTTATGGTAAACAAAAGCATAAGCTGCACAAACACATTATTTTCAGCCTACAAGGAGCGTTTTTAGCTAACTGGCTCAGCTATGACTGATGCTGTGTTTCTAGCATTTATCACACTGCAGACATTATATAAACACTGAAGTGTCAGTTAAACACATGCGTGCTGACAGCAAGACACAGATAGCAAGCAAATGAAAAAACAAACCAGGCAGCCAAAACAAACAGCTGGGGTATCAGCTCGCAGCTAAATTGTACAGTACAATACGTTTCTGCTGACAGACTCCTGGTTTCAGCATGGCATCGTTTGCTTTATTAAGCCCTTAAACATAAACAGGGGCTGTCACTCAAAGCCACAAGCCGCAAGCCGCTAATGGATTTCTGGGCTGCTCTCTGGCTAATACACCGAGAGAGAGAGAGAGAGAGAGAGAGAGAGAGAGAGAGAGAGAGAGCAGTACATAATGGTGCAGAACTGCAAGCATATGTGCAGAGTTCAAGATCGACTGTTTGCAGCATCTGCTTGCCATTTTGAACCTATCTTTTTTATGGAAATGCGATGGATTTACAAATGAAAGTAGAGCGCCATGCAACACTCTACCCCTGATTTGTATGAAAAGCTGCATGTGGCAGAGGCTTCTAAGTAACAGTGACTTTCTGTGGCAAACCCCCTCTGGCCTCTTTGCCATCTTCTTGGTGGATGTGGGCTATCATGCCCTGACCTGTGATAAGCCCCCTGCCCTCTCCTCTCTTACTCACTGGCTGGGGGTGGATGGACGGAGCTCCCTGGCCACTTGGGTGCCTGACCCTGGAGTGGATGATGAGCGGAGTGATGGGGTAATGATCAGGCCATCTGGTTTGGAGCCTCTGGAGGGGATCCAGTGGACAGGGGGCAGGGGGGACTGGGTGCGGCTCAGCAGCAGTGTGGCAGGCATCCCGCCCTGGCCGTCTGAGCTTGGTGTGAGGCGGGTCTTGATCTCGTGCATGGGGGTTGCTGGACGTTGGAGGCCGGCCTGCTTGGATGACTTGTGGGCTGACCAAGTAAACAAACAATTAGACGAAAGGGTGTTCAGCTCCTACACCCCTGCTCTTGTGACAGTGATGGAGGGATGAGGTATCACAACACCAAATGGCTGAAGCTATCATATGTTGCCAGTAACTCATTGATTTGAACCAATCGGTTTTTTTATGAAGAGAAAAGCTTTTGGACTGGTTGAAACAAGTCAGTGGCTGACAGGAAACTGCACCTCCACCCAAACTGGTGTCATAATACCTCATTCATGCATCACTAATTGGCAATGCATGCTCTGACGTGGATTTGGGTTACAGTCTATAGTAGACTTTGCTATTCTAGCCATCTGAGGGTATTAAAATACTTATTCAGGACTTTTCTTTTAGAGCCTCTTAAACAATTAAAGAATACACACATAATCAGAACAAAAACCATATATACCTCCAGATATGACAAATAAGTAAACTGAGTAATAAAAAACATAAAATAATGATAGGTAAAATGTTGTTTTTAAAGTGCTTTTGGTGAGAAAAAAAACAAATAACAACTATGAAATAAATCAAAGAGTCAAGAAACAGGAATCATATTGTTTTGCCACTGCCAAGATGGAACAATGGAAAGATTCTTCAGGTTGAGATCTGTCAGAAGAACAAGGGGACACAAGTGGAATTTAAAGATAAATTTTGCACTGATCTCAGGAAGAATTTTTTATATAGAGTTGCCAATGCTTGGAGCAGCGTCCTAGTCATGTAGTAAAGGTGGTGACCTTTCAGGTGCTCAAGTCCAGGCTTCAAACAGCATTCAATCATCTCCAGAATAAAGGCAAATTAAGAGCCCAGGTGGGCTAAATGGCCTATTTTCATCTTTTCTCACATAAATGGCATTCTCTGCTGCTCATTATCACTTTTTAGGATTCAGAGAATAGCAATATGAATGTAAATTGCTAATCTAATTATTCCTGCATTTGTTATTTTCTGTTCCGTTCTCGTTCTGAATTTTAAATATTTTATTTTCACTCCACCTGCCCCCCGCTGGTAGCAATGAGAGGCAGGATGTGTACTGATGCATTACGCAGTGCAGTCCCCAGCCAATAGATGAAGGGAAATAATGTAGTCACAGGATTATAATGCAATTACACATGTGCAGCTCTTACAGTTTGTTTCAGATGTGACACTGTTTAAAACTGGTGTAATTTCAATACATCCCTTTTAATATTTACATTAAAAACAATTTTGATTAAATGTTTAAATCCACTTGAACAAGCTTGTTTAATACGGGAAACAATACTTTCTTTGACTGAGTATAAGGCAAAAAGAAAAATTAACCATTTTATAATCAAGGCTTACGTGGAGGAAATGGCTCTGACTTTCTGTCCTTGAACCATCCTTAGCCAGTACCACTTTGCTACGAGATTGCTCATGTTACTGCATTATGCAAACAGCCAACGCAGTACAGTGATGTCACTGGCTGAGGCCACTTTCATAGCTGTGATGTCACAGACTGGCTCACTAATGCTTGGGCCAATAAATCACTGTCCTGATCCAAGGACTCAAGCAGGAAATACAGAAGCTTGCTGTGATAGTTTCGTCTCATATTCTACAGACTAATCAGATGGTCACCTCTATATTATTAAAACAGACTCTTGTGTTCTGTCCTGCTCTTCTGTTCTATTGTCAAAGAACAGAAGCTTTCAAATATGGAGCATTTCATGAGCATTTATGACAGAGATTCACCAAGGACAATACTGTGACAATGAATTTTCTATACTTGGACAGGCTGTTCATGAATATTCATGAACTTCAATACAGCAACAAAACTGCAAACTGAAAGTAGAGAAGGATGAGGGCATGCAGGAACTGACCACATGGTTAGTCTGTAAAATCTTTGGTTCCACCTCAATCAGAAGGACAATGAAGGGTATTGTCCTGTTATTCTTCATACTGTATAAGGGGTTGTCAATGCGAAAAGCCTATTGTAGTTGGAGACATGTGAATTCAAACAGCACCTTCTTATGAAGGAATGACTCAGGAAACCTATAACCATGAAGGTAAATAATGCAGTTCCATTTCATATGCTGAAACAAATGAATTCTAATAGCCCTCTTAATTTCACACT
Source organism: Albula goreensis (assembly GCA_022829145.1). NCBI lineage: Eukaryota > Metazoa > Chordata > Actinopteri > Albuliformes > Albulidae > Albula > Albula goreensis. The sequence goes on from CM040742.1 coordinate 34,516,534, forward strand.
GGAGGCTCAGTATAAATGTGGTCACAGTTTTGCCTTTGCGAAATTGTGAGGTACAATTTCACAAAGGCAATTACATAGACATCTACATTAAATAAAATATGGTGGACAGGTTGTTGATGCATGCCCCTCCTTATGCTGAATGCTTGTTTTATTTTCAGATGAAAGGTGGCTGTCATGATAACCTACATCTTATAATGTGAATGTGGGAAAATAGCTTATTGATGAGATGCACAATGGCAGGTTATTTTTGGAATACAGTAAAACGTCTGCAATAAGAATGTGCACACACTGCCATCTAATGACCCATACAAAGAACTGAAAAGAACTGATCTGAGCCCACCAAGCTAAACACAGACTACAGAACATCAAATTGAAGCTTAAAATCTGAGTCACTATGAGATGTTTTGATTACTATACAAAGAAACTTTTTCCTCATTTGCATTACTCATTACTATTCTCACTGGAGGCAAAGGCCAAGAACAATAGATCTAGGCTGTTTTGAGGCCTAGGCTTAAATTCATACACAGAATAACAGTGGGAGTGCTGATCAGTTTTCTCTTGTAGCTCATAATGGAGAGGATTGGAATAAGGATGGGGGAATCGGGTCCTCAATAAACATACCTACTGTGAATGCTTAATGAGCACAGGCTCTGTTTTCCATTTCACTGTGGCCCTTAACTTTGAAGACATATTATATTCTGGGTATTCTTTACTGTAAATATGAAACAGATCTTGGCAGAAAGAGTTGATTTGTCAAGCCATGAAGTACAGGATGCAGTGTGGCACTTACCAAGAGAGGAGCAACGGCAGGGGTCATGTTTGTCTAGGTAATGCTCCAGTGTGTCCCAGCCTCCACCTACTCGCACCATCACGTGATTCCGCAAGATCTATCAAGGTAATACGCAGACACACAAATACATACACATAGAGTGCAAACCAAAGCAGGCACATGAACCCGCACACAAAAACACGCACATGCATGGACACAAGCATGCATGTATTTGGATGTGCACACACATGCACACACAAACACAAGTATGTCCATGTATGCAACCATGCACATGCACACAAATGCATGCACATGCACAAACAGACACACACATGTGGGCGCACATACACACATATAAAATATATGCATGTTGACGAAGACCCACACTTACAATGACAAGCAAATAGAGATACATTCCTCAGTTCTACTTTCATAGACTTTATGTTAAACACATGATTAATGAAGTTGCAATCTAAACCTGACTTGATTTTCTTAATGATTCACACACAAGCCACCCACTTGAGCAAAGATGATAAAGGAAGTCTGTCACAGAATGAAAAACCCATATATTGCACTTGGCACAGTCCTTCTCCTATCCCTTTTTCTAGAGTAATTAGATTTTTTTGACTGATGGCTTAAAAATTAAGGAAATATACAGCTGCAAACATGATGGATGAATATATGGCAGTAAGTATGATGGATTGCAGATACTCTGGATAGTGACAGGCAGTGAATGAAAAGATGTGGTACAGAGAAGAATATAAAGGGGAAATGGGGCTTGCAGACGTACCCGCACAAAGATGAGAGTACTTGAGTCCCCAACTCTGTACTTCCCCTCTGATACTTTGACCATGGGGAACTGAGAGGGACAGGTGCAGCGGCTCACCAGGTGCTGGACCTGAGTACATCAGAAAGAACAAATAAACAACAAATGCACATGAACAAGTGCATATAAACACAACTACACACATATACATTCCTGCATGAATGCACAAATATGAACACACACACACAAACAAACATAAAAAACACACATGAATATGTGCATGTACCAACACATATATGCACTCAAGAAAACACACCACAAACACATATATGTGAATGCACGTAGGCTTGTGAACACACACATGCACATAAAACACAGGGACACAGCCTGTCCCTGTCATGGTCCGACACCATATCAGTGGACTGGCTGAAAAAATCCCCAGACAAATCAATAACTAGGTATCTCACAAATCATCCTGACAGCCTGTGACTCACTATAGTTCCCCTGCTTGTTATACAACCAAGGTGCACCTCTGTACTGACAACAAGACCCCATCAATCTGACAAGACAACAGAGACCCTGGAGAAAAGCATGATTATGGGCTGGCAATGATGAAGCTATAGAGGCTAACCATGCAGCACACTTCATGTAAACTACATGCATTCTAGCCAGCACTCATAAGAACAAGCAACAACCCTACAGCACCAACAAAACTACTTTTCACAAATCCAGTATGTGTTTACATTTACAACGCTGACTTCAACTAACGCCCTTTGCACTTTAGATTTCCAAGCCTGCCGCATATAATGTCTGTATAATTATGCACTGAGGAGCACTGTTTTCAGTAAATAAAACTGAATATGTCTACCTGTGGGCAAAGGATAAACTCACACTAGTTTTAACTCCAGAGGCTCTCCAGAGAGGTATAATGAAGCACCACTCACTCATGAACAGTCTTGACTACACTTGACTATAAATAGAACATTGGTATAACTTTGTTAGGATTACTGCAATATGAATGATGTAATCATGTTTCTGAGGGCGCATTTGATTGGTTTTTGCAGTTTATCAGCCAGTCTGTTGTGTAATTTGTCAGTAGTAGCAAATGACCATTGGTTTCCTAGCAAAGGACATCTCCGGAAGTTTGGCAGATTTATAGCACATCTGAGTGAGAAGTTACTCAGGCTCATAGTCATGACCATGATAAGTAAAGCTATGCATATAGTACTACATTTATGAGCCTGACAAGTGAGACTCAGTTGAGAGTACTGTAATTTTATGAGTCTTACAGTTGAAGTTGATTCCACAATATTGTAAGTTTTTGAGCCTGATAAGTGAGGCTAAAACTACATTACTGGAAATTTCTGAATCTGTGAAGTTAAGTTAGATTTGTCGTACTGTTAAGTTAATGAGCCTGATAAGGCTAACCTGAGAATACTGAGCCTTACAAGTGAGGTAACTTTGTATAGGCCTCACCATCTCATCCAGGTTCTTAAAGTCAGACATGTGTCGCTGAGGTTTGGGCAGAGGTGTCTCCTCCTGGGGCAGGTCCAGCTCCTCCCGGATCTCCTCCTCAATCTCCTGCTCCAGCTGGATCAGGATTGGAGCTGCCATGCCGAAGCGAGAGGCCCTCCGCGCCACCTCCAGGAGACAGAGCACAAAGTTCTTTTCGTTCTTCCGCAGAACCAGGTCATCCGTCTCAAACATCAGCACATCTGCAGGGGAGAGGAGATAGTGTGCAGATCACGACGGACAGGTAAGAGGGTCCTACTCCCTTTTGAAGTATGTGTTCCTGGTCAGTATTGATTTTATACTTCAAATCCAAAAAATGCTTTATTGACATAGTGACAAATCTACGAGACCAAGGAGGTAAAGTCTGAAGTCTTGCTGAAGTCTATTGTTGCAGCGTGTGAGCACTCTGCTGCTACAGTCCTTAGGACCTGGAGGTGAGTAGTGGCCCTCACAAAGGGGTAAGCTTCATGTGCAGCTGGTGCAACCAGACTGCTTATGCCCTGTTGACCAGAGGACATGCTGGCATGTGATGATACAAGTAAATCCTATTGACTGAAAACCCTCCCACCCAACAATAAAGCAAGGGGGAAGGGGATGTATACACAGTGTTTTCACACTACGAAAATCACCATTAAAAAAGAGACCTAAACACAAGCTGTATAATTCTCATTAAAGGATCATAATGGAAGTGTGAGTGTCTCTTTTTGTATATAATGTGGAATGCATGAACAATTATTACTGTTAGCATTTAATGTAGACAATATTGAGAGATTGGCAGGGGCTCTTAAGTAATGGAGTGTAACCTGCACTTTTTTAAGACAACTACCTCATCTAGTGGCAGATCAACAGATTGCATACAAGCATTCCCAATTTGAAGCAAAGAGAAATAATATATACAAACATTTTACGAATGTACAAATAGACATATACACATAGACATTTTATAGACATTATAAAGGATATAAACATAACTCAATTCCCAGAAAGAGTTTGACAGTGGTCACAAGGTAAAGGCTGATATTTATATCATAACACACTGTAAGGGTCTTTGGCTGTATTGAGAATATAATATTATTTGTTCTAATGGTGTATATCTGCCTTACATCAAGCTACCAAGAGTAAGTGCAGTACCTGACTCTTAAGGAAAGTGATCTCCGACGGCACACCTCTGATATTTCCTTACTGATATTTACCAAAGATAACTGATTGTGGTTTAACTCCAGCATTTTTAGTCATACCACAATTTATTCTGAGTTTGGAATAACTAGTTAATGAACTATTGCTGAAAAACAGCTATGTGATTCTCTTGACTGCCTGCTCAATAAGACAACCTCTCAATAAGAGAGCTAATACTCAAAGACACTTTTTCTTCTGTTGTTGTAAAACCATAAAAACTTATTCTAAGGACTCAGTAATGTGAAAGCTCCATGATGATATCATGTTCTTTGTGTCTACTGTCTTCCATTCCATTTTATCTTGGAAATGTAAATACCTAACCTTGAAAAAACCAAGGTTGCCTTATTGCATTGTTTATCAGATTTACATTTTGGAATTAACACAGGAAAATTTGAAGGAAAAAACTGCACTGGCAATGACCTGAGTAATTTGTGGTTGTTTCCAGTTAATAGCATTTGCGTTTAATACATTTCATATGTCCTCGAAGGTCTTTACAGATAGAGGCCAGTTACTCACCTCAATTTATCTCCAACAGGTATAACATTTACCTTGGATTACTCAATTAAACTGGGAGTCAATCAGATAGCCAAATTTGGATTTGGCCGGGAGTTTTGCCAGGTGAGCAGGGAGCCCCCTACACTTACCGATAAGAGCTAAGCACAGTGAGGCCGGACTTTGGATTACTGCTTTATCCAAATCACTGCATTTCCTTCAGCAGTGCAGAAGTGCTCTTCTAGCTCATTGGTATTCTACACAGAAAAGAAGCAGCGCTGCCTCCCACTGGTCAATCAACACCACTTCCAGCTACATCTTTTCTCAAATCAAAGCTGCACCAATAGATTCTCATCCATCAGATTGAAGGCAACAAGGAAGACAATTCCACAAAACAATTCCACACAAAAGCTACACAGTTTTAAGTTAGGTGTGCATTTATCTGGTCGGAACTTCACAATGTCGGATTACATTGTATTGCTCACCTTTAATATCCATTTGCTGTCGGCACCAATTTATAAAGTTTGATATATTGTCTCGAGCCAGAAATGTAGCCGGCTGTGCAGAACCGACGAACGTGACGCCAGATGTTGGCATCTTTGACTTCCGTGCCTGTTGTCCATACTGTTGAAGAAAGTCCTCCGCCACTCGTGTCACATTATTGGCGTGGTAACAGAGGACGGAGCCTGTCTCAAGGATCTCCAGAAAGTTGTTCGCGGTGATGTCAATGTTGTATAAATCCTTCAGCCACTCTGCTAAATCTTCTTTCATCGCATACAAATATTCTTCGCTGGATTTAAATGGCTTGATGCTGCGGTTAGTGGCTTGTTCGATTCCAGACATTGTGATTTGAAACGCTCAAAGTAAGTGTACGTAAATGATTGACCTTTTCTCCATAATTCTGTAAACCACCAATTTACACTCCCACTAAATCATTAGCGTGTTTTATTCTTATCCTAGATGATACAGTGGGCAGGTTATTTGTCATATGGCGCCCAAATTGTAAGTTTCGCAAAACATCGATAAATGTTGGATAAAGCATTTATCTTAAAACATTCAACACACGTACACTCCATATCGTATGTCGGAAATTACAACTGAAAAGGCTACCACACACGCATCCTTTTAAAAATGCACTCTTCCCTAGTGGCCAGAATAAATCTTAACTTTGAAGTAAAGCCTTACACCAAAAAATGTTACTTGCCAAAAACGAGTGTTTTGCAAAAGTCATACAGAAGCACTAAAGCGACCTGCTTTGTAGAGCACGAGAAAGTCCCTTTTCGAGTTTATAGCTAGATTTTGTTTTGTGGTGCAGTTCAACAGCGCTCTCCTTGGTTACAAGATAGCTGGCTCGGTACAAACATTCCGTTTAACCATTTCATAACCAGGAGTGGTCTCATTGTGCACAAGACAATTGCCAAGTGTAACCACATGTAAAAGTGCATCAGTAACGATGTATATTTAGCTTAAACAGTGAAACATTTGGCTCTACCCTTGTAATAGTCAATAGTGCATTATGCATAGTCACATTACCTTGTGACACTGTTCAAAGAATTGTAAGCATTTTTGCCAGTACTTGTGCTATTACCCAGCCCCATGCTTTCACCTAAACATAAGCACTTCACATTCACTAGTCCATTTGGGGTATTCCTCTTCAAGAACTAAAAATTCAATTCTATCTGTTCACTGCTATCCAAGTGGTTAGTGTCACCAAGACCATAGCAGGTTTTCTTTTCTGAATGTGCACCTTAAAGGACAGATTCAAAGAAACTCAGAGCCCAAATCACTTTACTGATGTTGATACTGCAGAATGATACAATGAAATGTAATACACATGAAATTTGAAAACCGTAATGAATGTGCTATTTGTTAGATTTCCTCCCACCCATCCTCCATCCAAAATCCATATTCAGCAATTATGAACCTCTCCCTAAAAAGTGACTTGCATTGCCCAAAAATATATACATTTATACCCTAGGTCTTTCATATTCCATAGACAAACTACCAAACTTAAATCCTCCCTGGCTATGCCTTGTTTAGTGGAAATCCCCTACATTGCACAAAGTGATGCAATCCAAAATAGTAATAACAGGACTTCCAAAGTGCACAATGTTCTATTCTTTCGGTCATTGACAAAAGTTAACTGCTTTGATTTAAAATTGGTTCTGAACGAGATGGTAAAACACAGGCCATTTTATTTGGATATCATTTACATTTCTGGACAGTAACAAATGGCTAGAAGTGCTGACAGCTGTCATGATTTGGACATGAATTCTGGGAGAGCTTGGTGCCAAGCAACATATTCACCACATAAATAATGAGGTTTAGTGGGCAGGTCAGCCTGCTCATTTCATGTTCTGAACAAAGTCCTCCCCCTTCTTGATGGAGCCCTTCAGTTCGCCGATGGCATCAGCCACAAGCTTCTCCTCAAAGGCAGAGAGCTTGCCAAGCCCCAGGTTCTTCTCAATTCCGTTTTTCTGTGAGGGACAGAAAACAAGATTATGTCTGGGTTACAGCTCCAGAAGGCAACAGTGGGGGATAACAGGTGGCTCATCATGTTAAGGCACTGTCTTAGTCTGTGGATGGGCCAGGGTCTGCTGTTGAATCAGACTGGTTCCTGTGGCCAGCACCTGGCACCATGATTCACCGATGGAACAATGTCAGCCTTTTCGTAGTAATAAATGCTAGTAAATCAATCCTAAATTCACAAGTTTGTTACTTTGCCAAACACTAAGGTACCTACCCCAAGGAGGAGAGGGGTGGAGAAATACTTGCACTCGGTCTCTTCAGAGCGAACGAAGGAACATTCCACAACACCCTCCTTGCCATTCATGGCATCGAGCAGGGAGAAGGTGAACCTGGCCCCAGCATAAGCCATGGAAAGTGTGGCAGAACCTGAAACGCAACAGATGCCGATAAGAAACCAGTGGTCAGGTACTATGTCTGACAAATGATAATGTGTAGGAGAAGAGGTTTCAAGTAACTTGACCACTGACCAAGAATGTAGGAATGTACATTAATAAAATATGCAAGCTGTGATCAGACTTGGATTGGTTGGTCATCACATAAGAGTTAAGACTACACAGCAGCCAGTTTTGCATTTATCACTGAAATTGGCACAAAGCAGAAGGACTCTGCGGATGTGCCTGAATAGAACTTGAATAAAGTCCTCTCACTGGCACAGGCAGACTCACCTGCACCAGCCTTGGCCTTCACAACTTCTGTACCAGCCTCCTGGATACGGCCAGTCAGTGCAACAAGCTTGTCCTCAGGGAACTCCACTTTGGGCGTGCACTGCAGAGCAAGAGATTCATTTTTAGAAAACAACCAATATATAAGTGATGACACAATATGCTGTTACTTAACATGACAGAACTTTAATTTGAAAGAGTGGACCTTGCTTAATATCATAATGCTCTTCAGGTTGTATTCATTTTACCTTAAACTAGGCAGGCAGGAAGAGAATTATTTTGCCATCATGGTTTGGGGAATTGGAGAAAGGAAGAGAATAAAGGGACATGTAGCCAATCAGGTGCTGCTATTAAGCACATGTTTGCAGCCACTTCTTTTCAGGCTTCAGTTCACCAGCTGAGCTGGGACAGACTTGAATTGGAACAACTCAGGCAGGCACACTGTGGGTCCCCTCGAACAATCAGATAGACATGAAATACAATACCAGACATGACCCACTGCCCACTGCCTCATCATCCTATATCCTGATCAGTACTGTAGCTGGGTGTCTGTCCTCTTGTCCCTAACCTCTCTGTAAATCACAGGAAACTACTCTTAATCTAAAGCAAAAATGACCATGAGGCAGAAAAGGTTGTGCAAGTTAGACTAAACTTGCTCCTCCTCATGAGAAGCACTCATTTCAAGGCAGCACACATTCCAACACAGAGTAAAAGGAAAACACTAACTGACATTACAAATCCACCAAGGTCACTTCAGGTCACATTTACCAACACCCCCAGCTTTTTTTTTTTTTTTTTTTTTTAAATAGCTTAGCAAGATGATACAGCCACACATTTGGTTAAGCATACGCCATGGTCTCAGAAACCATGAATCAAAATGGTACTCTGAGGTTGAGACACTTTCTTATGGCGCTAAATTCAGACAATTATGACATTATTAGTTTCACTGCAAAAAACAAGTTGCAACAAAGAATTTCATCTATGAGAGGGTGCCTGCAAGGTCAATGTTTGCAGGCCATGACCTTAGAGCCCCAGTGATCACAAATATTCATTAACACTGCTGAATGGAGATGGGGTCAGCAGCACATATCCAGTTACCGTGCCAGACCTTCATTAGCAAGGAATTACCATTAAAAAAAAAACCCAGACTGATGTCAGCCAGTGTGGTGTAGTCGTGCAGTACAAGGAGCCAAATGTTGTACACAACAGACCAAAATGAGAAGGACAAACTGTGCTGGCCGAAGTAGGGCTGGCTCTCTACTGGAGTATTTTATAATGAGTGATTACAGACTGCATTTATGAAGTCCCAAGACCAAACTTGCTTCCCTTCCTCTGCACTCATCTAAACATGTCAACACTAAGCCACAACAGCTTTCTTATGAGGTTAGGATGCCTGACAGGAGTGTCATAACTGCACTTGTGCTCCACTGAACATTTGTGAGAGAAATCAGGACACTGCAAGGTATCTAGGGTTCAGAGACCAAGTGATCAAAACAGATGCTTGAATGAGAGGACCTCAAATACTCTCTGTATTTCTCATTTGAACCTACTTCCTTCATGGTTTCTCCTAAATAGAATGGAATTTGTTGACACATTTCAGTTTTTGGTGAGCAGTGCGACTTGGGTAATATGAAAACCCTTCAGCTAATGCGATACATTTCCTGGCTGGGAGGACTCTTCAAATTTCAGAGACGTTGACATTAAATGACAATTGCTCTTTTAACCCCAACTCAACTGTACAATTATAGTCACATAAATGCATCTTATCTGTGACTTGGGAGGTGCGCAAAACCATGTTCAATTGCAAACATAACCAAGAGACCTAAAGAGTAATGTATTCAATCATGTTTTGAAGCACTACAAAGAAAAGAAGATCCTTTAGCTCACCTGTGAAATGAGAGGGATGATGGTCTTCCCAGCATGACCACCAATCACTGGTACATTCACCCGGGCAGGATCCAAACCCTAGACAAGAGCCATTCTCAGTTAGCCATTTGAAATTCCAGATCATTGCCATATTGTGAGATTTCTGAAAATAACCAGATACATTTGAGATGCCCTATGAAGGGTAGGGTATTTCTACATGTATTAAAATCAACCATTTAAAACTCAGTTGGTAAAAAAAAAAATCATACTCCTCTTTACCTCCAAATTTAAATGTGTTGAAAAAATGTGACTTTCCAGATACAAAATAAGCCATCATTTTACCCTTACCTTCAGTTCAGCAACAAAGGCGTTTGCTCGGACAATGTCCAATGTTGTGACACCAAACACTCTGTTGGGGTTGTAAACACCATGCTTCTTCATGACCTCTGATGTGATGGGAATTGTGGAGTTAACCTTTAAATAAACACAAGTTACAAAAGCGAAACAAAACCCCCATCCACATTCCATTTTCTAATATTGCTTTTTTTATGCAGCTTTATTTATGCAACTAAGCAATCAGTGTGTAGCAACAGCATCAATAAGACTGAAAAAATGCAATCAGGCATTTTAAAACAATTCAAAACATGACTCAGGTGGAACTCCAAAGAATTCAAACAATACCTTGATAAAAAAACAAGGGTGTTTGGTTTCCTTAACTAAAAGCATAATATGGAGATATAATATTGAAAAAGAAATACATTTTTCATTGCAGGCATATTTTCACAGCACTGACACTTTACAAGACATTTTCAAAGTCAGCCCTCCAAAAATCTAGAGAGCCATTAAAGACAACACTGAATACAGTAACCTGAAACCAGAAGGACACTGTCCTGTTCAGTGCAGTCACATGCATGGATTGGGGAGAGCTGGACTCACAGGATTGGCGATGACACAGATCATGGCCTCTGGGCAACAGCGGGCACAGGCATCAGCCAGGGTGGCCACGATAGTGGCGTTGGTGTTGAAGAGGTCATCACGAGTCATGCCTATAGTATGAAGACCAGTCTTTTTTTAAACAGGTTGTGCCTTACCAGGCAACATGCACATGCATGCCAATACAAAGCCTAAGATTCCCCTTAGTGACCAAAATAATATTCATCAATACAATTTATAACACATTAACAAATTGCTGCAGGTCAGTGTTTTACAGCTTATGCCTTTCAGTTAAACCCAACTGCCCAGACATCAATAACATGTACAGGCAAGGGATTGCAATCTTTAGAGGGAACATTATTAAATCTATTTCACAATCATTTCAACATATTTCACCATACCAACAGAACTTGTTCAAGCAATGAAAACCAAGCCCTATGTGTGTGTTTGTGTATATATATATATATTATGAATAACAAATGAAGGCTCTAAGACCTTGAATAGGCAGCTCATTGGAAAAAGCAAGAGACCTGGCCCATCAAAAGCATTCTACTGTGGATTGTTAAAAATCTACTCACCTGGTTTCCTGGGAACACCAGCAGGGATGACGACAACATCACACCCTTTCAGTGCAGCATCCAGCTGGTCTGGCCCCATGTGGCCTGTTGGAGAAAAGAAATGTCATTGGGTGAATGAACTTTTACTTTTGCCCTTGAATACATATGAAATTTTAACATTTTACCATGAAGATGGTGGACTTTTTGGATAATAGTTCTTTCCTACTTATATTCACCAACAATACCAATCTCTCAACCTGCAATCTCATTTCAATCTTTGATTAAAAAAAAAAAAAAAAAAAAAAAAAAAAAAAAGTGGTTTATGTCACCGATAGCAGCGCTTTTTAAAAAGTTCCCAAAGGATTCCATATGACATACGCAGTGGCAGTTGCAGAAAAAAAATATGCTACGTACAAACACAGGCTAAGGCTTTGATTTGTTATCGGTACCAAGGTACCAAAGCTGGTATTGTCATCAAAGTCAAAATTTTGGTATCGATCCAACACCCATCTGGACCACAGGGAAAGCAGTCTTGTAAGGTGTTCTTAAGTACCATTACATTGAATGATGAAAAACTTCAAAGAAAAATTGAGCAATTTAACTATAGTAATAGCATAGCATGAACTGAAGCAACTCCTTACCTGTGACCTGGGCCCTGGTCTCGATGTGGCTGAGATCAGCTGCCACTCCAGGAGTGTGAGCAATGTCGTAGAGGGAGAGTTGGCTGACCAGGGGGCTATTCTTCAAAAGCAGGGACAGGGGCTGGCCGATGCCACCTGAGGCACCCAGAACCGCCACCTTGGCATTGTTCTGGGAGGAAGATGAAACACCATGAATAACTACAGAGGTTGCAATGGCTTTATGAACATTAATGGCCATTAAAAATTACATGTTTTGACCAGTTTTGTTACATAAACATATATAGCAGGCCTATAAAAAAAAATTAGTTATCTACATCAGACTTCTAAGTGCTTCACACGCAATATTTTCAATAATAATGACAAAAAAAAAATAAAAGATGATGTCAGTTACAAAGGGATACTTTCATTGATACTCATTTTAAAAGCTTGGAGGCCTTGAGACAAAAGTGAAATAAACATGCCAAACTAAGCATGATGCGCTAAACAAACCATTCTAACATGGCAAAGAAGCTGCTAAGTGCGCTACAAATTTCACTCAGCTTTGTTGATTTGAGGGGTTAAAGAGTCCCAATAGAATTTTTGTGTTAATATTACATTACATGACAGGCATTTGGCAGATGCTCTTATCCAGAGCAACTTACAACACTTAATACATTCAACCAAACCTACTGGTAAATTACCATCCCTTGTAAACCATTGAAACTTGTACCCTTAGGAGTGAGAGCTGCAACACCTTCCAATGCTCCACTGTACATCCTCTTCTTCATCAATGAAGATCTCAGGCCAATATTTATTTGTGCATGGAAGAGATCATTTAGATATTCCAGCATGCCTAATTTAATAAAGGATACATTTAAAAAAAATCTGATTCCTGAATTATTGTGACTCAGGGTTCAAAATAAAAATAACATTGCAAACCATTTCAAAAACTAAACTAGTGCTGTATTACATGCCGAGTTGCAAAGCATTGTTACTATGGCAGCAGATAGGATAATTGTCTATGGTTTGAATTTTATATTGTGACTAAACTAATTTCAGAAAGCAAGTGCAACCTCTTCTGGTTACACCATAGCAAACCCACAAAACGGAAGCATGTGCAACTCAAATATTGCTGCATAAATTTGGAAGGAGGTCTGACTTAATGTAGGGTTTAATGTTAATGGAAACATTTTGAATCTTGTATGCACCCTAGAGTTCAGGGATATTCTGTTTCAAAATATATTAAATTCTGGATCTTGGCAAAAAATTAAATTCATGAATTGGGGTAAAAAAAGTCACTTGATGGTCTTTGAGAATTTTTTGGACAATTTCAGGCAGGTACAACATCCACTGAGTTGATGCAAGAGACTGGTATCTACGCATATTCAAACTATCCATGCCAGCCAATCACAAATTAATAACCTAGATAAGTTATCTTAATGATACCCATGACACTCTATATTTGTGCTGATCTAAGGTGATAACGCCACCTTATATCCATCCTGTAGCCTCAAGTCTTGGAGTTGAGGCTGTGAGCAGCAAAACACATTTTAGCCATTATTATAAACCATTTAAAACTACATCTGGACTGGATGCACTGAATGTAAAATGTCCCTATGAAATTATTCGGACAAAATGTAGTTAGTCTGAATAATCCTTCGATGTTGGCTTATCATTGTGAAGCAGAATGCACAAAGAGTTGGATTGTTCACCCACTAATAGGGAACGTGAGCTGGGTTTAGACCATCTTGAGACAGGTTAGTTTTACCCTACTAATGACGTGTTGCTGCAACAGTAATCCTACACAAATAAGCCAAAGCACTGTACCCTAAATGAGGTTTTACAGAGAAATTTGAGGTTTACTAACAGGTTTGACCATATGACCAGTAGTCAAATTCCAAATAGTACAATTCACCTGCCTAAACTTTGGTGATCGTTAGTGGCCAGTTCACTACTCACAGAGAAAAGGTCACAACCCACAAGTATAATATTTTTGGATCTGGCCTGGTCAGGGCTCAGTAAATGCCAACAAGTGGAGACTGAAATGCTTGAGCTGAGGGATTTAAAAAGGCCTTAAAAGAGGCATTCAATGCTGGTCATTGGAATAGACAAAAGTCAAAATAGAGTGGGGAAAAATAAGGTTACAGTCTACATGTTCATTCATGAGAAAAAAACAGGCTATTTGTATATACTTTCCTCTGGAAATCTTGGAATGTATACCGCACAATCTGGATATCGTGTCAAGGTCAGGGTAATACCTTTCAATGTGCTAACGCTACTAAGAGACGTTGACAAGTGTAAAAGGGTTGTCTTCTTGTACTTCTACACATAACAGAACGAATTTATCAGTGTATAATAAACGCACATGAAGTAATTTTGCAATATGAACTGTAGTTACACAATAAACTGCTATCTACTTTTTTTTTTGCTACACCCTTCCCTACGACCGGCGCAACTCAAGACCTTTGCTGGCTAACTAACGTTGGCTAATGTTGCTAAAGCGGTTTCAATGTCATAGCTCGTTTAGCACCAATTGTCAATTTTAAGCATCGACCGCTATCATACGAGTAAGATGTAGAAATCTAGTTGTGTCATGGTTTTGACATGTGGAGTTTATCATGATTCAGTGTTGCAGCAGTGCTTGACCCTGCATCCATATGTACAGATCATACGCACTACAGTACTAGCAAACACTAGCTGAACTATTTTTACCACGTGGGACAGAAAGCCAATGGCAATGTTAAAACAAACGTTCATCAGAAACCATGCCCGTTCTCTCGATTAAACCGAGAGCAAACCTTGCTGCTACATAACGTTGCCATCACAATATTATAATTTAGAGTATGTACCGCTAACTAGCACATATTTTTTCCAACTTACGTCCCACTCATATCCCAGAACCAGAATTCACACAGATACCTTTATTGTGCGTTAACAACTGGCTATACCTCAAAAAACGTTTTTATTAGCAGTGTGGCTCATCCATTACAGCAGTTACCCAGGTAGCTAGGAGCATTACCGTTAGTGGCTTGAGAGAGAGAGACCGGCGAAAAGCAGTGAGAAACGTCCATCGTCAGATCATCTTCACTTTAATTGCATTTTAGTTGGATAGTTAAGACGGCCCAACTTGACACATATTGGCTAACGTTAGCTACTACCAGTCTTGACATCAAACATGATTAATCACGTTTCGAAATTAAGCAATGTAATAAGACCTCGGTTCCCTAGCACAATCTTCGTATCGCTAGCTAGTGATAGCTGGCTAAGAACGAACTTAACTTGGCCTTACACCTTTACCACCACCAATATTAGCAACAACAATGATAATAATGATAATAATGATGATAATAATAATAACAACAACTCATACACCCAAAATATACCGACATAAAGTTAACACTACCTATATATCACTACTTCACGAAAAATGCAGACGTTTTCCTGAACATGAAAGCTGTCAATCTGTAATATTAGCTATGCTAATTTAATTACTAGTCAGTTACACCAAGATAACATACCTAGTGATAGAGGACGTATCTACGGAGGTTAACATTATTGCACCAGGTAGCTAACACCGGCAAATGATAGCTACATTATCTAGCATAGCTGACAGGCCAGCTAACTGACATTAGCCAGCAAGAGCGACTCTTAAATGATTTGCACGTTTTCTGGCCGAACGGCTCCTTGAAATACCGTAGGCATTGCAAAGTTACTGGACATTCTAGTGACAAAACGTGAAATAGTATATAACTGGCTGGTCGGTTTCATTCATGACAATGTACTATTAACTTCGGACAGCTCTGGAGTTCATTTGCGGTTACGATATCGTTAGCGAGCTGGACAGACCTAGCTAGAATGGTGTTTCTAGCTACGTATGATAGCGATATCTGCTATCCATGCAATACTTGATCAATAGATAGTTATACCAAGTAAATGTACTGTACTTTACCTGAGAGGAAGTCGATAGGCTCCGGGTGATGTTAAGAGCCGGTCTTGCAACGCGGGAAAACATACTGGAACTTGCAGCTGTTATCTTCTTTTTTTGATTTTGTTAATTTTGCCTCTACAGTGACTCCAACGTCCTCTACCACGGTGCCCGGTCGAGACAGATCCCTTTCTGTGCTACCTATCTTAACTGTCCGGAAAGCTCACACTTGTTGTGTGTGATTGGTCAATGTAGGCACATATTAAACTTTGATTGAGCGGATGAACTGTCAATCATTACGTACCTAATGACGCTAGCTTTTTTAAAGTCTAATTTGTGGATATTAAACTTAAACGTTCAGAGCGATGCGTTCTAATGGGCCACCATAGTACTACCTGTATCCTCTCATTGGTCTTCAGTGTGTTGAGGCGGGACATAACAGTAGGTCCCACCTCATGAAAGTAATAACGAATACGTACACAGCTAAGATCTACTAAGAAGACCAATTGAATCTTTGTGCTAGGGCGGTCCCAGAACCTTCGTCAATCAATTCAGCACAGTCATATACAATTTCCTGTGCGAGACTGGATCTCCTAGATCGGTGCAGATTGGAGGCAATAAAAACAGTTTGCTTCTGCTTAGTATCTGGTTATTAGATGATTAACTAGGTCTTAACCAGTATGTTCATATTAGCCACATTGAAATTTTAATGTTAAACAGACGGTCATATCCAGAGCGACTCACGAAAGTGTCTTATCTGAGTTATTGATAGTTTAAGCGCTACAATGATACCGCTAGTTATTTCTAATGTCAAGAAAGGATTTCATGTTACTACAGAGGCTCCTGTGAATTTTTGGGTCCCTCCGATTTATTGATTTGCCTATTGATTAATAAAATGTAGTGGTAATGGTATCCATATTTGCAAATTTTGTAAAAGACCCGGCTTTGGTTACCAAGAACTAATAATATGAAATATTATTTCTATGGTCAGTGGACAGTTTCTATATTCTGTTATTATTTCATTTGATTGGTTGCCAAAACTGTTTGTTGGCTTCATAGACACCCTTGATGTAAACTAAAGGAAACTGACAGTCTGTGGTTCCCCTGAATTGTATCTCCGGAATTTAATTGTTTTTGGATTTTTTACACACTTCTAACGGTTTATGAAGAATGATTAACACTCTCTATATTATTTCAGAAACACACATTCATTTCGCTCATAATGAAAAGGGTATAGTTATTAAAGTGCCTTTTACTCATTATTGCAACGCAAAGAGTTCATGGACAAAGCAAATATTTAGGCTTGCATCGTGTTATATGTTTAAGCACAAAATTACACGTTGTCAAACAACCGCAATTAGTCAAAATGTTTTTGTCGGAGGTACCCCAGGACTGAGTTTGGAAATCTGTGCTTTCATAATAATCATCTTTCAAAGTCCAAAAGCGGTAGTTCGGGAAGTCCGACTTCAGAGACCAATGAATTGACAGCAATATGGAGAAACGAGCAAATCAGAAATTACACTAACTACATGGTCCAATGAAAAATAAATACAATCCTGGTTTGGCCAATTGTCAACGGTAATATCTTGGCCAATAGAGTGCTTTCTTTCTTTACATAAATCTTTGATCTATTAAAGCCAATCCGTTTCAAGCTTTCTATACCTGGAGGAAATGACATTACCAATAGCAGGCTCACAATTTTGCAAGTATTTTCCAATTGATGTATTGAGATGCGTTTGTCCAATCAGCGTTTGGAACGCCATTTTATGAGCTCCCTCTTTTCCAACGCCCATTTCTCCGACTCCTGAGCGTGTACACTGGCCTATCGCTTTCCACTATTCCTGACAGCTGGCCAATCGTAGCAGCTGTTACATGAGGTACAAGCTTTATATTTACGGGGCTGCCTGAGGAATGTAAACTATTCAATATGGAGACAGCAGTCAATAAGCTGGAGGCGATGGTAAGCTGGCGTTTTATCCTAAAAATAAATACAAAAAATTCATAAATGACTGATAATTATCATATGCACCGTGTCGCGAACAACCCCAGCCATGCTGACAGCATTTACTCTCGCGAATACGTCTTAGGGCTTTGGTTAAAGCAGCAAATGGGAATCACAGTTTATCCTTTCCTCCCTTTCCCATCGACTTGCTAGCTACCTAGCAAGCTAGCTATGGTTGGAATGCGTTAGATGAAATTGCGCTAAAATGACTTATAAACAAATTATGGGCATGTATTTTCCCAGCAGCTAATGCGAACTAGCTAACAAGCTAATGTATTGTGCTAGCTAGTTAAGCAATACAGTTCATGATGAGGGTGAATAAGAGAAAACTGCGCGTGGAAGAGGCCGTGTCCGTGTCACCGAGACCGCGCGCGCTCCCGGTACGTGACCGTTAACGTTTCAAAAAGTGAGTTTTTGCACACCCGAGTTTCGCGCTCTGATCATTTGCGTTGGCTAACTAGCTTGCAAACTAAATTAAGATTTCTGAATAGCTTGCCAGTTAGAGTACGAATTAAGGTACGTCACTAGTTAGGTTATTATCTAGCAGTTACCGATAGGTATTATGTTTCTCCATAAAAATAGTGTGAAATGAATCTTCCATAACAGTCAAAAGCCACTGCTGTTGATCACTTGGCAGATTTACCATAAACCCCAGTTGTACATTTGGTCCAGATTATTTTGAATCTCATTCCCAATCTTGAAATATTTAATGGCACACGTATTGTGCTGAAGTAGCTACTGTCGTTGCGCGTTCGCGTGTGGGCTTTGCTTGCTGCCTTTTGATTTGATACTTTTGATTGGCACAATGTTTTCCCCCAATGTACCCCACGTGCAGTTAATTTTGATATTTTTTGGCCTGGAGGTGCAACACCAAAGAGGGGAAGAGTCCAGAAAGTTTTTTTTCTGTCTGTCCAGTGCCCCTTTTATGTTGTACTACTGGTAACCCTGTAATGAAAGCAGTGCAATGTTAAAAGGGCATTGGCCAGGGATTGTTCCCAAATAGTTAGTTTCAAAAATGGACGGTGAAGCTGGCCATTGGTCGACAACGGACGTGCTGTTAGCAGCCGCTCTGACTTTATTGCACTACTGTATTAGACAGCTAGCAGTGCAATAGTATTGTCAAAGCGTCTGAAAACGGCAAAGCAACAGTTGTAAAAGTTAGAACATGTAGCGCAACGCAGGTAACAGAAAGAGCGTAAGTGTTTCTGCGAATAATGTGGGTAACACTGCACCATATTAAACCTAAGATGTACTCTTAACAGTGAGACGGCTGTTTTCCCACTCCCAGATCTTTAATGCACACACCATTAGTTACACCTCTTCAGAGGTTGGCTGAATGTCCTTCAAAGGCAAATATTTACTGTGTCTAGCAATATACACATTAACACTGCAGCATATATTCATGGCAACATATGTATGTTTGGAATTTTCGTGTAAATTACCACCTTTGAAACCGGGGCAGGAGATACTGGATTAAATCAAATCAAAGTGTGTGTGATATATCACTTAATGTACTGAAATCAAATGAAACTGGATTTTTCAGGAAATGCTGCTATATCATAATATATTTAGCTCTTATCCATTATTTGGTATTACCTTTTGACAAAGCTTGATTGGTCCTGAGTCCTGAAACCCTATCAGTATTGTCTCTGCTGTCCATTTTGTTCAGAGTAGTGCAATATTGCTTATAGGGTTTCAGTGTTTGGGCAGTGCTCAGTTGCAGAGGGTAACATGCAGATAACCAGTTTGTTTCTGTCCACTGTCTCAATCCTTTTTCCATCCAGGAGCAGAAGGAAACCCCTGTTAGATCAGAATTTACCCCCACTTCTTTTCCTTTCCATTTTTGTTTATTTATACATATAATGTAAATTCTTATTTCCCCAATAGTAATAAAGGTAGAAATTCACAATTTGTAAGTGTTGTGTCATTTGTTTGTCAGTGTGCATTTTTACCCACTGTGAAGGAAAAAGAGTACCTTACCACCATTGCAGTATGTTCTGTCATGGTGGGGGTTTTCATTAAATATATATATATATATATATATATATATATATATATATTGAACATGTATATATATATATATATATATATATATATATATATATTTGAACATGTGGGCTGCACAAGGTGTCTTGGGTCAAATCTTTCACCGCAGGTTGTTGGGCTCTCCTAATTTAATGTGAACTTTTGAGAAGGAATAAAAACTTGTAAATTAATGCAGCCTTTTTGTTGATTAATGATGGCTATCAGTCAGTAGTGGGACAGTGTGAAAGAGATGAGGCTTGCTCTATGTTCAGCAGACTCTCCTTTCAGTTCCAGAAGGCGGAAGCTGACTTGGAATACATGGAAAAGCAGCTGAAATTTGAATTCATGACCAATGTTCCTGAAAATGGAGCACCAGAGGTGAGTGTTCATGGGGTCTAAAAAATTTGACCAGGCACAACAAGATGCTGAGCCCC
Source organism: Albula goreensis (assembly GCA_022829145.1). Taxonomy (NCBI): domain Eukaryota; kingdom Metazoa; phylum Chordata; class Actinopteri; order Albuliformes; family Albulidae; genus Albula; species Albula goreensis. The sequence continues at coordinate 34,536,802 of CM040742.1, forward strand.
AGGTCTATATTTGTTTGTGACTCATATAAGTTCCTGCTCAGTGTCAGTTGCATGAAAGTTGTTTAATATCAACCTGAATGTGAATGGCTTGCATAATTTGATTTGCAGCAGGAGAATCCTGTAAAGCTGCTTGAAAGTCTGTCCACCATCAAAGCCAGACACAAGGCCCTGTGTGCTCAAGTGGAAGAGATTGCTGCTGAACAGAAGCAGTCAGTGGAGTCCATCAGAAGCTACCTCAACAACACTGTACAGCTTGTGCAGGAGCTGCAGCTGAGTGCAGATGTGCAGGTAACATCTGCATTTAGGCACAAAACTTGATTATATGGGAAGCTCCATGGCACTCACAGTTAAATGTTGATTTTGTGTAGCTACAACAAAGTCAAAATGGTGCTGCAGAAGACAACAAATTAATTAAACTAACTGCTTTATTTAGGTTCCACCTTTGTCAGAGAAGGAACTTGAAGCAGTGGAGACTCTTGGCTTACCTGTCCATCAACAAATACCAGAGGTAAGGCTGCTATACCACCTGTCAAGCATTTATTGTTTTGGAGGCTACATGTAAGTGACATGTAAACATCAGCAGAACTCTTGTATTTGACATGCTGTTGTGTCTCTTGATGAAGCCAGTTATGATTTGTTTCCTAGATATTTCGATTAGGTTTTGATGCGCTTAATGAGGAGGCAGAATGCATCATAAAGCAATGGGGAAGAAATGTTATGACTTCAACTTTCCTTCCACTAATTTGCATACCGTTTGACACTGTCTTCTGATCTGCCCATTTTATATGTGGATGAGTCATCTCTTCCAATGTTGTTTTTTTTAATCAGAATTCATCAACATCAGAACCTCCTGCCCCTGAGCAGTCACAGGGTGAGTAACATTGACTGTTGCTGCTTTCAAATAATGAATTGTGGAAGGCTGCATATTTCAGAGAATTATACTTTTGTTCCTTGTGAGTGTTTGGAGGGGAAAACATCATTTTGAAGTGGAATAAAAAGACATTTCTAACCATTAGCAGGAACATTGTTGCATGAAAATGTCCTCACGATAGATGGTGCTGTTATTCTTCAAACTTCACTGATTGGCAAAAGAGCAAAATGGCAGTACTCGAAATGAGCTAAAGGTGTGAGAGAACAGCAGTGTCTTGTCTGTCATATTCAGCAGTGTTGAATGAGGCCAAGTTTGTGGAGCTGAGCGAGGCGGACTTTGAGGCTGTGCCACGCAGTGTACGCTCAAACACCAAGCTGGCTGATCTCAATGCATTCTACAGGCAGCTGTTTGAGCACTTTGCAGCCAAGAAGAACAGGTCTGGCAAGTTTTCTCTTGTGCAGAGACACAAGCCCCCCTTGTAAAGAGAACCTATTTTGTTTGTGATGAACTGCCTTATACACCACACATGGGCTCAAACTTGAATTTGTCCCCTTTATGATGGTCATTATGAACAATGGATGAGTATCAAAAATGGTTACTGTTTATATTAATTTGCTACACAAAACATGAATTATGAAGTGATGAACAAAACCTTGCAAGGATTGTTGACCGCTGCGCTGTTGTATTTCCAGCAGACCCCTCAGCTTGCAACAGATGAAGAAAATGAATGTGAAGGCAAATGACGCCATGCTGAAAACACTCAAGCACCTCTCTGTCATCGACTTAGACAAGAAAGGACATGCTTGTCTGGCAGGGAGAGATTGAGGGTCGGGTAAAGGGATTCCTAAAGACTGCAGAAAAAAATTCTAAATTATATGTTGCAAAGGCACTTGTGAAAGACTGATTCTGCCAGGAACATCCTTCTCTGTCCTAAAAGTGGGCAGTTCAAACCTTTTTTTTTTTTTTTTAAATAAAAGGTAAACCATAGAATAAAACATTCTAAACTTTTCAACTGAAGTACAGTATGGTTTTCCACATTCTTTGTTATTCCAGCGCATACTACCTAAAAGGTTTGACAAAGAAATGAAGATGAGCATTCCAGGATAGTACCTGTCAAGTAGTGCTGGAAACATTTCTCAAGCTGCACTTTAATTGTGGAAAAGTGTCCAATAGAAACCCCATTATTTGCAAGGGGCATGGTGGAAAATTTGCACTCAACCGTTCTTTTTTTTTTTTTTAACGCTGTTTGCTTTTTAGGAGAGAATGTTTGAAGAATAAAGAATGGTCAGAATTATTGACCAGCTACTCAGTTGTTTTCTTGTCAGATTTACTCAATCATGGTATTCCAGTGTACAGAATAAAGACAGTTTTTGTTTATTTTACTTAAGATGATAAGCTATGCATCACAGTCAAGGCTCAAACTTTCAGAGAGGTATTCAGTTAATCACATTAAATGTGTGTTTTCTGGTTTTAAATGTGCAACCATGGATAACTTTCAGTTGGAAATAAGACAGATAACGGATTTAAGTACACAGTAAGCATCTTGTAAAATATTAAAATTCTGTTAAAATGCCAATTGAAATTGTCAGCTCTTACAAATATGAAGCATTGTTGACTTAAATGTAATTGTAATGTGTTTCAATTAAATACATGTTTACATTTGATCATTCTTGTCCAACCACTGGCTGAGGCCATTAGGTCAGTGCTTCAAATACAATTTTTGTGTGTTAGTGAAGATCATCATAAAATAACTTTACACACAGATGATGTATTAATCATTCTATCACATCCTGGGACATCACTTCCTGCTTTTATTTGTGTTCTTGATGCATTTAATACTTTTTCAGGCTGTACAATATATCTAAATCAGTGGCCATGCCACTTGGTAATCTTATTACCATACCAAACACGTTCCCTCCGAATCCCCTTTAGATGGTCACCTTGAAGTTTTGTTTACTTTGGGATTTTTGTGACCCCCAACTTCCAATAAATGTAGAAAACCAACTTTTTTCTGTTTGCAAGAATGAGGCAAGACCTGGACTGCTGGGTCACTTTGCCGATTTCTTGATTAGGCCACATAACCCTTCTAAAAATGAATGCTTTGCCCCGGCTTCTTTATCCAGTTCAAATGGTCCCCGTTTTGTTTGCTAATAAGGTAATGAAAGATCTAACTGCAGGGCTGAGTTCTTTTATATGGAGCAAGTGTAAGACATGATTGAAATTTAAGGTACAGCAACTACCAGTCTGTATGGGAGGATTGGACCCTCTCGAACTTCAAATTTACCAATAGTGTGCCAACTTAAGTTTTTTCTGAATGGGTAATAGATGAAAGATCCGCTGTAAGGCTTAATATTGAGACATCCCTATCAAAATACTTTTTAACATAACCTTATTTTTAGGACAGTAAAGGATAATTGCCGTAACCCTATTACAATTAATACCGTGAAGTGCTTGGAGAGCTGTCTGTTGCTTTGAAGGTTGCTCCAAGCGAACCTCTGCTCTCCTGAATAATCCAGACTTTTTACAAGGGATGTCAGATATGGGCTGTAGGCAATGGAAGGGTAAATGTATAGGCAAGCTGAGCGATCTGTTTTGTCAATATCATTTGAGCAAATGGTTCAAATATATCAGTTAAGAAAGGACATTGTCAGATTTTTACAAATAAGGTGTTTTATGCACAACACCACCCAGATGGACAATGCTCATCTGTGGAAAGTGCATTATTTCAACCAGGATGGGAGGTCTCTAAGTGGCGTCCTGAACTATATCCTTTGTAATGATATGGTGGGGGTTAAGAATGTTTGGGAGAGCCATCTGTTACAATTGAGGATTTTGGGAAGATATCTGGAAATATGCTAAATGTATCAATATGTAATCGCACTAAATCAATTTAATTTCAAATTATACATAGACTGCATACCTCTCCCAATAGTAGACATGCTTTTAATGCCCCCTCTTCCCCTTTATGCTTTAATTATACAACAGAGGTGGGCACCCTCACACATTGTTTTTGGTTCTGTCGTTAACTACAGAAGTACTAGGCAAGGACTGTCCAAGAGATGGGGAAGATTTTGCAAGTACAATAAGATGTGGATCCTGTGTAATTACTTCTAGGCCTTCCCAGTTAGCATGTCACCTCTGTTACAAGGAAAAGGTTGTATAACATACTTACCTTTGCAGCAAGGAAAAATATTTTAATACACTGGACAAAAGATAAAGAACCAAATAGTGGTTGGCACAAGATATTATTCAGTTGGATTCCTTTAGAATATGTCACCTGTGTATTACATTATAAAACAGACAGATTCTATCAAGTATGGAAGCCTTTTATCGATTACTTGAAGCCTGATTTGTCAGCTTTTTTGTTGCAGGGGTTTACATTTATTAAGCCTGTGTATTTTTTCTCTTGTATAATGATGTTATCCTGTTTTTATTTTGTACATTGCATGTTGATGGTTGTACCGTAACGTTTTGTTCCTTTTGTTTGAGCTGAACTGTTGGTGCGTATTTGTGTGTGTATGTGTGTTGTTCTAAAATACTTAAAATGCAGTAAACGTGTTGCTGAAAAAACAAAAACATTTTGGTCATTTGTCAACCCACCATGTACTTTGTTTACAATGTGGTTAAATGACAAAATCACAACACATTTCAGTCATATAAAATATTAAGAACAGGAATAAGTGTTAAAAAGGTACATATTCATAAAAACCACAGCAAGATCAACTTCGATTTGTACAAATTCCAATGAACACTTCATCAAAAACCATTGAATAATGGCAAGGTAAACAACACAATATGTTATATTACTCAATACAGGATTGGTGCATCTTTAAATTTGCACCCCAGTGCATTCTAATGACAAATGATCTTAAAAATATGAACGTGCTGGGTGAAAGTGCACATGAAATACTAAAATTTAACATGAGAATGTAAATCTGAAGGGTAACTTTTAAATAACAATCTTTCCATAAAGGCTTACTATATAAAGTACTGGAAACATTAAAAAGCTATCATTCAAATGTCAATTAAAATATGAGATTAAAAATCACATCTCTAAAGATCTTAAACAGTTTAATAATTAGGGAATAAGTTGCCTTTAGGGGTCTCCTGTGGGCTGTTGACTCTTTGGCATTCCTTCATCCAGTGCAGACAGCTTCTTTATCCAACACATGGTCTGACTCATTCTGGCTTTTAGGGGGAGTCTGCTCCAGAACAATCACTCTATTATTAAAAAAGGCCAACAAAGATCAAAGTGTTATTTAATGTTGTGAGGATAAACATTTCATGACAATAGCTATGAATTAATAGGTAACTGAGGAGCACCAAGCATAGTCATCCATACATTCCACATATCACCTGAACTTTCACTTGAGCCAGCAAATATGTCATAGGTTTGCTGTATTAATTATGTCGTATATGACACGAGTATATTTTATTTGAGTGTTATCTTTAAATAACTACTTCCATTATTTAAGTATCCTTTAAGTAATTATCTCAATGATCATCAATACAATCAAAACATTTTACAAAACCATTTTGACAGTGATGTTTAAGCCAGTCTATTATGCTACAGTGTTTATAACAAAATTTTAACTGGATGTTAATTAAAGAAAATAAGACTTAAAGAATATTTTCCAAAAGTATAATCCGAAAAGGAAACCAGATTAGGGTAGATACAGTGAATAGTGTATGACTCTGCACTAATGGTCTGACAGGCATAATACCTGTGAGGCCGGCTCCAAGACTCATGGTTCACCGTTTCTAACTTCTCTTCCTGTTCATCAAAGTTGTCTATGGGAACAGTACAAGATGATAACGTCAGTATACAGTATTTTTTCTAGTTTATCCTATTTTTCTGTGTACAAGTTACAAGACTGTTACTTTCCACTGATCAATGAATCCATTTTCTCCTCTGCAACAACTGCCTCCATAGTGTCCCCTCCTGGGTGGGTAGTCTTCTCAGTCCTCAATCCATCCCTGTTGTGGGGCTCAAACATGGTCACCATGACAATTCCAGCCCTTCCCACCAAACCCTTCAAAAAACATTCCTTGTGGGTGTATGGGTGGAATAGTGCTCACTTACTGAATTTTTAGCACTTCTACAGTCCCAGGGGTTCCTGTGACCCCTCGACTAGCAGCCATCTCCAACAGCATGCCCTGCAGGTCTTCATCCAATGTAGAATGAGCTCTGTATGGGGAGAGGAGTGAGTCAGATGTAACTGTCAGCTCACACATCTGAGCAAAACAACCTTGGACACTAGAGTTGGGAGAAAATCCATTCCAGTTTAGTCAAGACTGTAACTGCATATGATTGGCACTATCGCGGTACTGGGTCTCATGCACTAATATTTTGTATTCAGGAAACATGCAGTGATCAATTCTGTGTACCCATGTTCATCTAATAATGAATGCCAAAAATTTCAAATACAATATACATGCTGGTTCATTTCAATTAGTATAATACTATACCTAACTATACTATTAAAGAAAGTGAAAATCCCTGCCAAGAAATCACTACTGCTGTCAATTCTGTTTCTATCAGCGACAATTAAGAGTATACCACATCCAACATGGTTAGTTAATTGTCCACATACAAGTGTGGAAATAAAAGGAGTATTTCTTAAAATAACAGCATGTTTATTTAGTATTATTTATTCAGTGGTTATTATACTAAAGACACACAACTTCTCTCTGTCCCACTTCCTAAAAACACTAATAAGCCATGTAAATTTGCAAGCTATACATACATGTAGATGTGCAAGAAGTCTATATGAAAGTTGCTTCAACACCACAAGACCATGTTTTACAAAGTGTTCAATTATACTTCCAGTCAACGTTCAAATAATTTCTCCATCCATCCAACAGCTATGTTATTTCCTCCTGAAAATAACAGCACTCTAGTCCTAAACTAATCAATAAATGTCTGACATTTATCTATTCTTTTCAAGAATTCAAAACACACTGCAAAGGAAAGCATCTTTCTAGTTTTCCTTGCTTTTGCTGGTCTGAAACAGAATGGGAAAACTAAGTGCTGTAAACATATTTTTCCTCAGCTTTGAAGGAACACTCCACTGCTGATGACCACTGCAAAAGAGGAACCAGTGGAAAAAAACACCTATTGATAAATGAAATATTTTACACCGTAAGAATGAGATGTGAAACCACGTTTGTTGTAATTCAGATCGTGCACATAAGCAACGTGTCTTTAGGTGCAGCATGTTGCCATAAGAAACAGCAAAGGGAAGTGTTTTGTTATCATATGAACACTTAGATTGAGTTGGCTATGATTTTGTGAGATAGAAGTGACTCCAAACCTGCTTCTTACGTTGCTGGTATTTGTAAATAGGTCATATGAAAACATTTTCAGACTTGAAAACACATGTGCGTGTATGCATGAGATGTTCAAGATCTGTACCTCTGAGTCTCGTCCATTATGCCTTGAAAATCTGCATATGGTCCCCACTTTTGGTCCCTTTGCAGAGTGATGCCAGATCCAGAATGACTAAGGACATCTGTATTAGAGAACATTCACTCTAAGTTTGATATTTTTAAGAAAATGGTTCAGGCTTGACCTAGTCTCATGTGCTAGGCATTAAATTACTAAATCATTGATTCTAATAAATGGAGTGAACATTGTTAGTAAAACTTCTGAAGAGGACCACATTTAAAGCAATGCTGCATATAAGTAGGCATCCACCTGGAAAATGTAATGTACAAGAGAAGACAACATAAGCACACAACATAAGGCCTCAAACCAAAATCATTAAAAACATGTTTCTAATTTACCATATTGGAAGGCATCATCCTATGCATCCTGCACCTAGTATGATATCCAATAGACCTCCGTAATGACCTTAATTTCCATAAAAGCAATGGCAGCCAGCATCACTGTTTGAACATGTAGTGACACCAGGAGGTGCTTTACAAGTATAATGAATCACCCTTTGATGCAGTTATCACCAAAATTAATTGGCTTTTTGTCATACATTTGAGTAATATATTGGATTTTTTGTGAATCGCCATGCTTTTACTTTGGATAATCTCATTCCTAGTCCATCTCCACGCTAGAACATACATCATCCAGTGAACTATGAAGTAGATTAGGTTCAAGTGATTGAGAAAAATGGCAGAAGAGTTTAACCAAAATAATTACAATAAATATTGAATTTGCTGTAAACATGCAGCTAACTTTTTTCATGTTTCCACACTGTAAGCTGATAACTCCCACAATACATTTACCTCATGCATGGCAATGAAAAGTTGTCAGACATCATTCCACCTTCAAAGTGTGCCTCAAATTCTTTCCCCTTTGAGGTGCATTTTCCATTGCAGGACTGCCTTTTTTGCCATTCCTCAATGGACAACATTGGTTTTTAAAACTGACAATCAAGTAGAGGGAAAGAAGCCTTCACAAGTCTCAAGCTTGATTTGGTGCAGTTTGGGAAGACACTATCAAAAATCCTAGCAGACAGGACCAGAAGTTCTATTCCCAGGCTAGGCACCTTGAGGCACCTTACCTGACACTGTTTCAGTAAAATTGTTTCAGTGTATAAATATTGCATAAAAATGCAAACCATGCTCTCTGGATGAGTGAAACAGACAAATGCCTAATGTAACAAAATGCTCCATCTAACATATTATTCCCAATATAAAGCAACTGCAAGTATGTCAAGTCTACCCACCCACCATAAATGCTCATTTGTAAGTCCAGAGAAGAAAATAATCACAAAAATTAAGAACAAAAATAAAAAGTATGCATACATGAATGAGTAAATAACTACTGAATACATTTCAGATTTGCTTTGCAGTTTATAGATTGATTATAAATTAATTTCTATATGCATTACCAAATGTATTTATTTTTCTTTGACAGGAAAAAGTTGTTTGCACATTTTATATATTGGAATGGCATGGAAGAGAAATGGATACAAGAACAACAGCGTCAGTGGATGGTATGATAGACATTACCTAACCCTTCTTCCTGCTTGGGATTATCCTTGCCTGTAATTTCCTCCTCCACCTCTCTGTCTGGCATCTCCTCTTCATCAGGCATGTCTTTGCCATCATACACCACACTTTCTTTTGTTGAAATCTCCTCACCTGTGCGGATGAACCAACACCGATAGATCCATGGAATGTGAGATTAACAGCAATTAAGGCAGGGGTACTCAAACCTTGACCTGGTGGGTCTTGGCGCATGCAAGCTTTTATCATCTCTCAGCACATAATTGATTAATTTAAGTGGTTAATTAGTTAACTCACCTGGCCAGATGTGAACATTGGGCTGAAACAGTTCCAGAGGTTCCAGATTCTAGGCTTCTAAGATTAGATTTGAGTATCCCTGGCTAAAGCTACTTTGCTGGCTCTGTAGTAACCACTTATGAGGTGTGGCACTATAAGAACATCAAGAGCCCCGAGACTGCTACACAGTTTGTAACACTATGTAGATTTTGTCAGCCATACTCAAGGAAGTGTGCCTTAAACTGTAAAACACATTTTGCCATGTGTGGAGATACTGACTGCCTCACCTCCTTCAGAGAGGCATCCCACGGGAGTGGTGGCTCCCTGCCGCCCTGCTGGAGTACTGGCGTCGGCATGCTCTGACTCATGCCAGCCGTGGTTTGAACATCGCAAATCTCTATCTTTCAGGGAGGTGGGACTCATGACTCTTGCAGCCCCACAGGCTGCCTGGGCCTCCCATTCTGTGCCACTTGCCTCCTTGGGGTTACTGCAGCCAGTTGGTGCACTCTCTCTGGGGTGCACGTCATTGTGGCTTACGGACACGCTGGCAGCGTGCCTCTCACCCCAGCTGGCCATGGGCAACTCCTGTGGGCCAGAGGGGGTGTCCATCTCTTTGGTTTTGGCAGCTCCCTGTGTGGGGGACTGCAGTATACTGGATGCTGAGGCTTCCGTCTGGGTAAGGAAGGGATATCATGTTGATTATGTTGAGAATGATATGTTATATGATATATATTGAGCCATAGGTCAAGCAAACACCTCTTTTCTGGTCCTTCAGTTTATGAAGTCATCTGCTGATTGAACACTGAATAATTTCAGAGGAAATTTTTATCAGGCTGAGCTTCCAAATATCAGATGATGGCTGCTGTAGTGAAGTGTAATGTCAAATCTTGAATCAAGAGTTAAAAAGAGGAATCTGCCTGATCAGCTCATCACTCGTTGTGAAAAGTTATTTAACCTGCTTATTGTCATTTTAACGTGCATGCGTATCAGCTCAACTCTCCTCTTATAGTTCAGCATCTAAACTGGATGTAAGAGGTTAGCACTTTAATAGTTCCTATTACTTTAATAGCAGAAAACGTTCGGGGCAGATTTAAGTCTGATTCAGCTATATCTATGACTCAGTTGAGGCATGTAAAAAAAAATTTGGTATTATTATTAACATAAGTAATAGGAATAATAGAAAAAAACTTGTGTGCCATTTAAACGTGTGATGAGGATTAAATGTGGACGCAGTGGCAGAATATGCAGTGCTCTGACCGTGCTTCTGCTGCTGTCTCCCAGAGTGGCAGTGGCAAAGGTCTCAGAGGTAAGGGGCTGAGAGGGCGTGTTGCTCCAGGGAGAGGTGTCAATCAGGCTCTGCAGCTGAGGGGGTGGCTCTGCACAGACAACCGCTGGCCTGAGGCGGGGGCTTCCCACTGACACACGTATACAGATGTCGTCAGTCAGTCTAGTTTATATTATTTTTTCACATAGGAACTCTATATGTGATTGAAGCAGTGAATTTATTACTGCATATTGATGCAATTTTAAAATGTTTTTATTCATAGACTATATGCAAATATGTGAAACAATTTCCTAAAAAGGCAGTAAATTTCATTTGCTTCACATTGCACATTTCAAAAATGGAATAGATAAAGGAACAAGTCGATGTCAAAACTCAAGAAGGTCATTCTAAGGATGGACTTTTAGGCCGCTTTGCATGGACGAAGGATCTATAACGAGTCTATGTATTACAGAATGCCTCAATTTTCTAAGTGGACACCATACTGCACTATTTCAGGGGTTGGGTGAAGGTGTGGTGCACCTGGGCTGCGGGGGGTACTGTTGCAGGGGGCAGGGCGTCCGCTGAGGGGGCTGGGCCGCTGTAACTCTGGGCCTGCCCACTCCTGATGCTGCATGGGCGAGCAGGAGATGCTTGACAGTTCTGCCAGCTCCGCCACATCTGGAAAACTGCTGCTCCACACACAGCACAAGACACAGGAGGTCTTTCTCATTGCAACACCCGAATACAGGTAATCAAGCTAGGGGTAAATTACTATGTGCATTGTATTCATTTTATTAATTTCCTTATTTTCATCTCAAAGCAGCAGCTATATATTGGGTGTATCATATACCCTTGTTCATCTTAAAAGTCACTGGTTTTGGCACTTTTACCTGGCTACAGTGAAAGGGGCAATTTGACTGGCAGCAGGGTTGGTCACTGCTGGCTCTTCCAAAGGAGAATGGCTTTCTGGAGAGTAGATCACAGCTTCTCACCAAACAGCAACATTTTCTGTCTTTCTCTTCACACTTACCCCACAGCGTGAATCCAGAATGGATAAAATTCAAACCAAACACAACAGGGTCCAATTCAGCTTTACAACAGATCAATGGAGACCCATTATATTCCACAAACAGCCTGATAGCCCACAGCTTACTAATTAAAGCTCAATAATGGGAATGCTGCGTCCATCAAAACCAGGGCTGTGAATTTTCCTGATTAATCAGGGCATAGCTGGTTTTATGCCCTAATCATTCAACCAGAGGCACACACATCAAGAGCCTTTCCACCCTTCAACAGCTGAAGAAATGAGAGGGAAAGAATGAATGGCAATAATGCCAAATAACAGAGGCCTCCAGCACCACTTAAAAAGAAGCTAAAAATCAGCATTTCCTGCTAATCCATCAGACCGCTCCTCTGTAAGACAGTGTTTACAGCAGCAGAGAGCTTTCTGTTTTTACTGACTGGCTCCAATAGCTATGCTTAAGATATCCAGTGCTGGTTTATCGTGTGGTATAGAGGACGCTCTGTGTGCTAACCCTCAGGCCTGGACTCTGCTGCCGCTCCTGCTGCTGCACTGGCAGGATGACACACCTCCAGCGTCACCTCCAGGTCTCCCTCTGAGCTGAGCGTCTGAAATAGGGTCAAGCACTGTGTTTGACTCAGTGAATGATTCACTATATTCCACACCACATGCGACAGGTGCTGTAGAAAATGCTTTGGACGAACTAAAATGTTTTAGCCTTGCTATGATCAGTATGGTTCGTAGTTTTGAGCCTCTTGTTATAACCATGAATAGCAGTCTGATGTGGGATAAATGCTCAGCCTTGTGTCCCAGACTTGCACCTCTCCGCACACCTGAGCAGTGCAATAAATCCAATTTTAAAATCAACCACTTCAGCTAATTAAAGCTGGTTGTAAGCATAAGTCAGCAATTCCACTCAAAAATACTCTAAGTTGTGAGTAATTTGTGACAGACCAACCTGTGAGCACCCCCCTGTAGAGTCAGGCTGCATGTCAGGGTTAGGTGTGTAAAACACGCTGGAGGGCTCGGCAGGGGACTGGGCGTAATCTGAATCCGATGCGTTCTCCTCCTGAAAGCACAAACTGGCACAACTCACCACACCCACTGCTGTTATCCTCACCAAAATCAATACAACAGGGGAACTCTGCCCCTGCAGGTATCTAGGTTTTTGTTTCCACCAAATACCCAGCTTTTCAAATACATTGCAGAAAGACCTGAAGTGTCAAGGGCCAGCATCACTAACAGAGTCGAAAGCCATAATTTACGGAATGGAGATTCCATCAGTGGTTGTCACCCTTTGTATTGTTCTATTGTGTAATATTGCATTGTAATGTACAGTCTTACTTTGTGTGCAGCTGCTGTCTAAGGTCTCTCTGGTCACATTTTTATCTCAGTGGAATTAACCTGGGTAAATAAAAAAAGGTATGCAAATAATAACTCTTTGCGTACCTCCCTCTGGCCAACACCTTCCCACACTCCACAGGTCATGTTTAAAGTCCGGTTGACGGTGTGGAAGTCGGAGCCATCGTCACTCTCACTCTGGATACCTGACAGGAGCACCCAGACACCAAATATCAGGTGTGGGTTCAGTTCCAATTCAGTCAATTAAAAAAAAATTAACTGAAATGTAACAGACTCATGGCAGCGGAGGAGCAAAAAAACCCATAACATCCTATTAAGATTTTTAAATTTGTTAATTGAAATTTAATTTCTTTCCTTAATGGAATTGGTCCCAACCCTGAAAAACATGGCACAGCAGTCATATGAACAGTGTTAAAGAGACAGATGCAGGGTTTGTCAGGTGACATCCTCCTACAGCACTGTTTTTCAGCATTTGGTCCTGAAACTGTGTCACTGGAAAGCTCCAGGGAGCAACTGGCTCCAGCGTTCCTTAGGGAGGGGAGGTTTCAGTCTGCCTGCACCAGCTGCACATGCAGTTGAATCCTACAACAGTCAGCGCAGCTCAGCTGTTGAAGCAGGGAGTGAAAGGATGTGGTGGCCAGCAGGGGGCTGCGTTGGAGGATTAAAGCACAAAATGCGCACTCCCAAGCAAATTAAAGAAGCTGCAGTGACTGGGTATGACTGGGTTTAAAAAACAGATCTCCCTCCAATGTGGAATAACTCCGGGGATTTGGTTCCCTAGTAAGCCAACCGTCAGCAGCTTCTTCTAATGAGAAATGATGAACTGTCAATACCAACCAAATCCATCCTGAGCAATCAACACTCAGATTGCAAAATTCCTACACCATAAAAGTTAAAAAGCTATCCAGATGCTCTATCAGTGACTGAGACTATGGACACCAGACTACCTGCAAAGCTCTTGAATAGATGCTCCAGCTCAGTGCTGCTGTGGATACTCTGTGTAGCCTGTAGTTCCCCTTCAGGCCTGCAGGGTTTAGTATGCTCCAGTGGGTCTTGCCTTCCCGCCCAGATCATTTTGTCTGTCTCTTCACTGTCACTGCTACAGGAGCAGGGGGTGGTCCCGAAACGCCCCCGGGCCATCCTGGCCACAACCTCAGATACTTCATCTGGTGATTTGAACACAGGCGCAATGTGCATAAACAGATTATCCACACTGCTAGCATCATTAAAATTTTCACATAACTGGTGAAGTGCAGCTGGGAGTCTTACTTGTCCATCTTGCCTTATTGGACTGGTCAGACCACCCAAGGAGAGGGTGGCTGGGGCTTCCAGGTGAGCAAGACATGGTAGACAGCACGATAGTCCTGAAACAGAGTAAGTCAGACCACTGAACACTAGAACAGCTACATATATGATTACATATACCAGGAGTAGCCCAACCTGGTCCTAGGGACCTGCTTGCTGCGCTGGTCTTTGTTGTCACTCAGCACTTAAAAGATCTTACTTAATGCCCTGCAATGCATGTTGCAACAGAGGCACAATAATGCAAGCAATGCCCTTTTCTCCTCTTCCCTTTCTTGAAGTAACTGTGCGACAGAACGACACACAGAATGACACCACTTTCTAGTGCAGGGGTGAAGGTGAAAGACACTGGTACATACCTACAAACGTGTAACGGGTATTGCACAGCAAAGACTAGTTTCCAAACCCTGTCACCAATTAAGTTTTGTGGAGATTTAAAAAGTCTTAAACAATCATACATACAGATTCTTTAAGAAATTACTAAAATGCATAATTTATTACACGTCTAACAGAAAATTCATATAAAAATAGAAACATATACTCTGAAGTAGGCTACGTCTGGTGCAGTATTTTGTGTGTGCAGCTTTAAAGCTGTACCTGTCCTCTAACTCCTGTCTGCTGGCAGACTGCTGCCCTCTTCTCTCTGTCCCTCCTGAAGATACATTGCCTCTCTCGACCTACAAGAGGAGGAAACCACAGTTCTCTTCATTAATCACCATCTACAATGAACAGAAATATAGCAGGTCAAGTGTGTCCAGTCTGCCTCTGTACACACTGCATGCTAATCCAAGAGAGATGAGGTTTCTCCATTAACAAGGATGACAGTAAAGAGGGCCTTTATAATAGCCTATGTGCTGTCTGGAATCTGATGAAAAGAAAAAGGCCACTCTGTCTGTCTAGGCTCCTTGTTTAATTGAATCCTCAATTACCATGTTGTTCTACACATATAAAACTCTGTGGAGGGGAAAAGGGTCAGATTAATGGTGTACAGTGAATAAAGCAAGACTTTCATCTGTCTGTTTTTAGAGATGTACCTGTTCGAGCCTGGAGAGGGGACTGAAGAAACTCTCATCCTGGGCAGAGCTGTAGTTGGTGAGCTCCTGGTCTCCGACAAAAGTGTGATCAATCTGGCCCCTGCGCTCGTTTTGTCCGTAGCCCCTGTGCCATGGTGCGTGCCCCTCTGTACCACTCGCCCCCTGTGGTGTTCCAGCCTCTGGACAGACCCGTGAGCAAGGTGTGTAGCCATGGGACGGGGGCCCCTTAGCTCTGGTGAATCGCATCTCTCTGGTATTCTCCCTCCATCTGCTGTTGCGCTCATCAGCACCCATGCCGTCCACTTCATCCAGACCACATTGCCAGTGACGCTCGTCCCCCAAAGCTGCCTCCACAGCACGAAGGCTGTTCTCTGACTGCTGCAGCAGCACCTGCGACACCTTCATTGGGAAGTGAGACGGTAATTCATCAACAACAGGCCATTAGCAGTAGTCAATTATTTAGGAAGAACCACATATCATTATTTTAAACATGTTGACAGTGTAAAGTGTACATTTTCCCAATGCGAGGGACCTTCCTACCTTCAGATTGAGCACCACTGACCCGATGTACTCCGTCTCCTTACTGGGAGTTTCTGGTTGTAGTGGGGGACCTCGCAACACCTGCCACTCCAGCTCACCAGAAGGGGTGCTGCTGCTCTCAGACCCAGAGTCCTGGGAGCTCTCCAGCAGGGGGGTGAGGGTCAGATGGCAGTCGTCCAGGGAGATGTTCTCGTGGGATGTGGTCTGCGGTGAGGACTGGGCTGAGTCGTAGTTGGTGGAGACCTCCTGCTCCTCCTGCCTCTCCAGCAGCTGATCCAGCTGGTCCAGCTGGGCCTCGATCTCCCGCTCCACCATGCTGTCACCCTGCCCACTTTGCTGTCCCTCTTCTATATCTCCAACTGTGGGAGGCCCACGATGGGAACAACTGGGGTCAGAAACTCTGCCTGTAGTGTAATACATTGTTACTTTGATAGCCACTACCATCCAGCTAAGTATTTAATCAGTGGAAAATAAGCAACATTGTGTATGTAAGTCGCACCAAATAGGACCACCTGCTAAACAGGTTGATGTAGATGTAGCTTGTGTGGCCTGTAGAACAACTGACACAACACAAAAAGGAGCCATATGTTTTCTTGAGAGCTTATATTTTTTGAATAATAGCATTCAAACGGTTATTATAAAATGAATGACGTGGGACCAGTACAGAAAACATCTACTATTAGACTTAAATTACATGTGATTTTCTTAAAAAACAGTTAACTTTTTAGTTAATAGTTAACTAGACACTTTTCGCAAACCATATTTAAAATAACGTACATCTCTCCTGGAGCTGGTGTGCAGGAACTGTGGGTTCACCAGTCTGCCCTCGCTCCTGGTTGTTCTGGACCGCCTCTGGGCTCCAACCTGTAGCTCTAAACCTTCCTGATCCTGAGGATTGTCTACCTGCCCCCTTTTCTCCACTCTGGGATAGCTCCTGGAAGATATACCACCAGTGAGAAGCCTTGCTCTTTACACAGTGTCTGATTTGGATTCACGTAATTATATTGGATCTCATACAGTTTTCAATTTACTATTAGGCAATTACCTCAAAGGGAAAGAGAATCAGCCAGAATATACATGACAGATGAGCACAGTCATACTAAACATGACTGACACACAGCCCTCTGTGGTACAAAGTCTGACATGAAGCATAAGGCGACCATACCCTGATGTCACAGCGTAGTAGGTAGCGGAGGTCCTGCAGACTGCTGGTCCGGTCTTGGGCCTTGTGCTGTAAGCCAGCCCTCACCAGCTGGTAGTAAGGCTGGGGGATATTCAGATCTGCTGTCAGGGCCTGACCCGACTCAACAGCCTGCCTGATCCAGCGTGGGTCCACTGGCCCCCATGGCACAGAATCTGGAACAGCACACATGGCAATACGTGGAGAGGACACAGAGCAAGGGACATGTATAGAAAAGATATACAGGTTTCTGAAACTGGTTACTTCAGGAGTGGCTAACTCTGGTCCTGGATTTCACTATTACTTGACATATAACTGAGGACGTAGATTACCCCCACATGGTTTCAAGAATTTGATCTGGTTACTAGTGATAGGTTAAAAACGAATACCAGCAGATCCTGTGGTTCACAAGGACTAGGACTGGCCACATACTGGTATTCATGCTGGTTGTCATTTGCTTTACAACTTCAAAATCTACTATCTGAAAAAGGGTTTTGTCCTCTGTTAATTGGGCAATTCTGTATTTCAATGTGCTATTTATATCTTTTAAACTCCATGTGAACAGTACACATAGCCGTTTCCATGCCTCTAGATCCCATAATTCATACTACAGAGTAATTATACTATCTGCATGAGGAATTCAAGCTATGTTCAGTTAGATTACTATTGCACTGGACACTGCAACATACGCACTGAATCAAGAAACAGCATGGGGGTTGAAAAAAGTGTCCAGACAGTCCCTAAATTACGATGGTCTGACTTACGATTGTTTGACTTTACAATGGTGTGATAGCGTCACTTTCAGTACAGTATTCAATAAATTAATGAGATATTCAACACTTTATTATAAAATAGGCTGTGAGTGAATGATTTAGCCCAACTGTAGGTTAATGTAAGTGTTCTAAACATGTTTCAGATAGGCTAGACTAGGCTATGACGTTCGGTAGATTAGGTGTATTAAATGCATTTCCGACTTACAATCCTTTCCACCTGCAATTGATTTATCAGAACGTAACCCTATTGTAAGTCGGGGACCGTCTGTAGTGAATAAAGTAATTTTCTGTTGAACGGCTATGATCAACCACATTTCAGGCTGTGATTCTGGTACTGCACCTGTGTAGAGCTCCTGAATGAGGGCACACAAGCTGTAGAGATCGGCCTTCCCACTGCAGGCTCTCCATCTGATGACCTCAGGGGCCGCCCAGTTGTATAGGCAATGGGGGAGGGGCAGGTGGGCAGGGCCACCAGGACCAGCACTATCTGAACTGCTCAAGGTAATAAAAATAAAATACATATACAAACCATATTCTGTGATTGCGAAACTCATTTCACTGGTCACTCTAATCCCCTCTGACTGACATAAATGGTTTGCTGTACCTGGGAACCATGTATCCAAGGCCAGTGATCTTGCCCACCCCAGGGTGGACCATCTGCACAGCATGGGAGGACAGTGATCTCATCACTAGGCCCCGCCCATGCAGGAACAGCAGAGCCTCACACACCTGCAGCACCACGGTCAACAGCACCTCTACTTGCAGCACAGGAAACTCGTCACGCTGACGGAATAGTAATAGCATGTTTATTTATAACAAAACAAAAGTAAGATCAACAGTCACAAACTAGAGAATCAGGTGGACTCATCCCAGCCATAGAGCCTAATGCCTATGTCAGCCCAGTCTTAGGTCCACTTCCATGAGCCTGACACTCATTTCTTTTATCTCTAGTCTGAAGCAGTCTACATCATTGACATAGACAATGAATTAAAAGAAAACAATGAATTCACTGTACAGTTCTCAGACACTTTCAGGTGTTTTTCACACAAAAAAGAAATGAGTGGTCTCATTGGTCTCATGAAATGAGTGGTAATTTTCACAACAATGCTCAAACTTCTGCTGCTCACAACTAATCCTCCTCTTCCAAGTGATGTCACATTTTTGTTCCTCTTGGAATGTGAGTGAATATGACCGAATATAAAGTGTGTGTGTGAATGCTACTTGTTAGCTCCCTACACTAACACTGTGTACAGTGTATTTTTCATTACCGTTGTGCTACTTTTATTTAATTTTCAGACTCACTGGAGAATGTTTTAGAACTCTCAGAATAAGCTGAACAAACAAAATACACCAATTCTGGTTACCCTGTGATGAAGGAGATTGTGGAGAGATCCGATGTGAACTCTTTCAAACACCAACCGAATCAGGTGTAGATCAGTGGACATGCTGACAGCCAGCAACTGCAGGAGGTGGGGATGGTACAGCTGGCTGAAAAATAGTGAACCACACTTTAAGGAAATTATCAGAGGCAAAATCATTTACTGAATTTGCCGCTGCATGTGACAAACTTGCAAAATTTTAGATGTCTTCAAAAGTTGCAATTACAACTCTTCTTGCTTTAAAAATGTCTTGGATCATTTATTTCTGGGCCTAAGATACATTTAATTGTTCAGCGTGTTCCTCTGTCACCTGCAGTATTCTTGCTCTGTGATAAGCAAGTCCAGGAAGCTGCCACGTGCATTGTGGGACTGCAGCTCTTTCACCGTTACACGGCATCCCTTCCAGCTATAACTTAATGACAGAAATATCCTTTATTAGTAAAATTGAATAGATATTTCTTTAGTGCAAGGACAAATGCATCCAATCACATAGTTTCAACACATTCAAATGTTACAACACCATTAGATATTATACTAAACAATAGACATGCCAGTGTATGATTGCTGATCTAGGATCAGATTTCCCCTGCACATATTCCAGCTTCATCCATCATGTCGCAAAGGACCATAAGACTCGATGCTCAGAAGTCTGGTGATCTGAAAGTTCTGGACATGTTTCGTAGGTCCACTGGTCTCATTAGGAAGCCATTTGTTAAGTCTCACTTGAAGACTCAGTTTTTAACTGGAGCAAGTCTGTGTTCCTGGAAGAACCCCTTAGACTTTCACTCATTTAGTTCATTCAACGGGAAACAGCAGTGTGAGAATTTATCCAAAATAAACAAAAATTGAGATAGCTGCGATGGGTTTCTTTGCTTTAGGTAAACAATTAAAGGGCTTAATTGTTGAGTCCCTTTAAACAACCCAACCTAGCTTCTCAGTTCTCTTCTACCACCTGTTCAGCTACTCCGCCTGTCCATGCAAGAAACTGGACCTCCCTATCGGCCTACACTTACCATGCAGTCTCTGCTAATATTCTCCAATGTTAAACCTCATTAAGACTGCTAGGTGCTGTGTCCAAAGCAGATGGGCTCCCCAGCTGAACTGTGTTCTACCCACTGGTGGGGGTCTCAAGCTCAGGTTATAGGTGAAGCTGCTTTTTGACAATGCTATTGTAAAAAGCTCTGCAGCAATAAAATTAAAGGGCAGTCAAGGTGCTCTCCTAAGATCTCCACACAAGTCTTACTTGGTCATCTGAAGAAAAGATCCACAGGCATAAGACACCATGGGCTCATCGTCAGCCTGTCCCAGCTCAGTATCCAAAATAATGGGTAAACTGGCCAAGAGACCCAGGGCGTGCCTTGGCTTATCCATACGTAACTGCAACAAGCAAATAATGCAATGTCTGTACAATCAAACCTCCATGCCACCACTGCTGTGCATTTCATTAAAAACACATGTCACCATCCTACATCAAAAAAACAGTGCATCTCCATTTTTGTCATTTATGAGCTTTAAACATTTAACTGAGCACTAGCATCATCAGATGTGCACTGTCAATCCTTTACTGCTGAGTGCAAACAGTCTCACATAGAAACCTTAGCATACTTCACACGAACACGGTTCTCTGAAAGAAAAAGACATGGGGGAGAGATCACCAGCTCAGTTTGGTGTGATATCCAGGGCATTTTTGCCAGGGTCTGGGAATAAAGTTTTTGTGACTCAAAGTCAAAAAAATCCCCACTGTTCAGTGAATTTGGATTCATCAAAACTATTCAACTGCTGAAGTGTGTGAAACTGCTGCTTATCGCTCTAATTGAACTTTCCATTTAAATTGGAAACAGTTTGGATAAGAAACTGGCTGAGCAATTCAGTGGTTTTTGCTGGTTTGCTACAAGATTCTGCAGCCATTTCTCTGAGACAAGTTGTTAGTAGCCTAGCAAGTCACTTGTCTTGGAAAGTGTTCACTTCAAGTGTACTGAGGCATTATGGGGTGAGGGGGTGGTTAGCCAGTGCTTTCATTTACCTTTCCAAACCCAAAGCATTGTACTGTCTCATGGAGAGATAACTTGGTGCTAAGCTTTCTGTTCATTTGGAGGCCTGAGCCCCTGGAAGACAGAATGTGAAACACTGCCTGAGAAAACAGGAACACCTAGTCAGAGTATGCCTCAAACACAAAAATGATGTATCAAAAAACCACCTTTAAGCCAAATGAGCAAATCTGCAATCACCCAGATGTAATGCTTTCTGAAATTTTTGTCCAGCCAGATCATTCCTGTTAAGTGTTAGATTTCCGACCCAGCTAATTTCCCCTCCATAACATAAATGCTTATACACCTTCATTTAGCACAACCTTCACTCTCCTGACATTCCATTTGGTTGGTCTTGCCAAAACTGCACTCCTTCCAAACTATTTTGGGTCACCCTGGATAAGCACAGTCAGCCGAATACACCAAAATAAAATCATATCCAATGAGGCAGGAGGAAAAGCTGTAAAGGGGGCATGGTTCTCAAGCTGACATTTAGATTTCCATGAATTTTAAGGATAAATGGGTGTAGGTGTAGGGCATACTGACTTCAAAACAGTTTATATTTACAACAGATACACATTCCCCACACCAATAACACACTCTCCACTGAGTTTGGGAGTACAGCACAAATCAGAGAGATGACTACATGGAGAGAATTTCCAGTACACTGATATTGCAATTTCTGAATTTAAGTGACATTAAGCTTGCTATGCATTTCACTTGCTGATAACATTTTTAATTTAGGTTACTCTTTCTTGATTTTTAAGGATGGTGGAACATTTTTCATAATTTTCCAGGATCGAGATAATTTCAAGGATTTTCACTAACAGCAGGGGCCCTGGTACAACTAGCCCTCACCCTGGCCTGAGAAACTCCAGCAGGGATGGGGAGTGCAGCAGGGTCCTGGAGGAGCTGGGGGTCCAGTGCTGCCCTGTAGGCTGTGGTGGCTGGCATAGGCTGTGCATGTGGGATGTGCAGCGCTTCAGGAAATCTACCATCTAAGGAAGGACCCAGGGAGGAGAAGAAACAAGATCAAGCAGAAGGGGGGGATGAGGATTAGGTGGAGATGGTAGAGGAGAGAGGGGTGGAAGAAAAGGAGGGCAGGAAGATGAGAAAAAGTGGCATGGGAGAAAAAGAAGGAACCACAGGGGAAGAAGGTCATAGTGGAAGTGGGGGAAGATGAGGTGATGAGGTATGGAGGAGGAGGAGTGGAGAGTCAGAGGACAGGAAAGGACAAATATCATTCACTCTGATGCAGCCCAATCCCTTACTATAATGTGATTTATTGTTCAATGGCACATCAATTAAAGCACCTCAGAGTCACTTTATTAAGCCGATTTAATAGCTTTTGAAAGTTATGCTGTTTTGGGCGTGTGCAAGCTTGCATTTTAAGGACCATAAGATCACACTGTTTGGTTATAAAAGCTGGAGCGTTTATCACAGTTACAGCTAAACAATTGATGTTCTAAGGGTCAGGACTGGAACCCACTATTCCCAGACATCAGATCATAAATATTAAAATGTCAGAAAAACCAGGGCACTAGCAAACCTTCCTGAAGGTTCTAGCATCTTCCATAATGCAAAGATGTTCTACTTCCCCTAACAAAGCATTAAAAATGAAAAATGTGAATTTATGCATTTTCAAGCAGTTATGCAGTGAGATGAGGCTGTTACACCACACAAACAGTAATCTTGTGTCCTGATCAGACATAAAAATGGCAAAGATCTGAAGATAAAGGTAACAATAGGGACACATTAGAAGTGCAAATCACTACATGTAACATTGTTGAAAAGGTTGTGGGGGTGGGGGGGGATAGGCATACCCTTGGGCTGTGCTCCTGAGCTCCCGCCTTGGCCCAGTCAGGTGGGGTGTGGCCTTTGTGGTCATGGAGCCGCAGGTCACCCCCAGCATCTAGGACTCCACTAAGCAGCCATGGCTTACAAGAAAACACAGCAGCATGGACAGGTGTACTTCTGTCTTCACAGCGACTAGGGGCAGACAACTCAGAGATTAAAAAATAATAGGTAATAAAGCATTATATTACAAACAGGACGAAGACCGAGAGGAAACACAGCATTTAAAAACAGGCACATAAACACCCATGCACAGGGGCATAACTTAACTGATTTGGGTCAGCTCCATAGCGCAGCAGGAGCTCAACGGCACTCGTCAAGCCGAGTAGGGAAGCACAAAACAGAGGCGTCTGGCCAAGATGGTTGACAGAATCAACCTCTACACCTAACACCCAAAAAGACAAATTTAAGCAAGTCCGTGTTTATATGAAAAACCAGTAATGGTAGAGTTCTGTGAAAAACGTGCGATCAAACAACAAAAAAGATATTCAATTAGCAATAAGTCTTAACGTCACCTTTCTTGAGCAGTTTTTCCATCTTGTGCAGATTTTTCTCTACCGTGAACTTATGCAGCTGCTCCGTAGGGCCTCCATCCTTCACTATTCCAAGCCTAACTGGACAAGGTAAGGGTGTCACGGCTGCCATGGCGCTCCTCTTTTCGGAAATCTGTGCTCTTCCTCCACTCCCAGTGACCAAGGATAATAATACAGTGACCATAAAGATTACAATTATGTTAATAAAACAGATTAAACTTTCAGAGATTAAAAACCACATTGACGCATAATTACACATTTGTAACTACTGAAATAATGCTGCTCAACTGTTTATCACTATATTACTATTTATCTAGTAATATCCAGCTATCTAGCTAACTCCTACATTAGCTAAGCTAACGATCGACGTTTTTCCAGTGTCTCTACAGACAACACTGAACTAGCTAACCAGCTAAAGACTAGCTGAATGTTTGGGGTCGCCCCATACAAGCTAAAGAACAAGCTAAAAGGACGAAATTCAGGGTTTAAAATACAGGATATCCTTGTAACCATTACCTAGGTGCACCTGACTCTTACAGTAACCGCCAGTGACATGTAGCTAGCTATGGAAAAAAAAGCACGTGCGTGGGACTTCCCTAGTACTCAAGTACGTATCGTTTTGCCCTCTGATGTACATGTCCTTTTCTTCAGCCAATTAAAAAGCGGTCAAGGAACTACTTCACACCATGCCAACTTCAGCATTTGTTGAATTTCTTTTTCTGGGCAGGGTTATGTCTGGAGAAAGCAAAGGGAAGCCTTCAACAGACATTGACTGTTCCTAAACTGGTAATAATGATGGTGGTCTATCTATGAGCATCCATGCTGTGGGAATCATTGGGTCTGATTATTACTCTGAAAAGTAGAAAATAATAGTAAGCTATATTGGGCATTCGTACCCTATGTTGCGATTGCTGAGTTTTCAAGAATTCACATATTCCACAAAGATAACGCCCTCATGCACACTGCTATTCAACTGTGGTTTCATGAATATCAGGATGAAGTCAAATACCTTCAATGGCCTCCTCAATCACCAGATTCATATTATCAGTGACCCTTCATGGGATGTTCTGGAAACTGAAGTGCTGAATAAATTTATGCCCCTTTTCTTGAAGAACTGGTGGCTGGTTGGGTCCAGTGTAATGAAAAGACCCATAGAAACCATTCTACACTTCTGTAGGGCAAAGAAGGGCATATAACAGTTCAACTCCTTATCAGTTAATAAAGATTCATATACTCTTTGGTATTTCCATTATTTTGTCAAACTATTTTTTCAACCACGCGGGGGCGATATCGGACCGTGAGCCATTCCCATAGTAACACAGCCACTTCCTCTTGTCAAGATTTGGAGGGATGATCAAAAATGGCTGAGCAGTCTGTATGTAGCTAGCAAGGACTTTTTACGTACATGGTACACAAGTAAACAACGGTGAGTTAAACTCACAACACACACTAACACATTTGTGTAACTTATAGTTGTTTTAAGAGCTAATCTCAGCACAAACCTTTTCTGTTTTCGTAAGGATACTTTGTAGTTCTACAAAGTTAGCCGTTGCAGAGTTGGCTATACAGCTATAAAGTTGGCTAGTTAGATACTCAGGTGCTTCAACTTTATTTTAAAATATCTAAATAATACAGCTACGAAACAATCAAAACATCAATTAAGCAAACGAGTTTCTCAGGCAAACTGAAAGTTATGGGCGAAACAAGGAAATGCAATGGTTTAAAATGGTACAGATTTATCAGTAACAGGTACTGTTGTATAGAACCTAACCAGGTAAAAGGCTGAAACAACTCAATTTAGCCTCTGAGATAACTACCCAGCTTCATGCTGGAATCTTTTTCAGGTAACGTAATGCAAAGATCTCTGTCAAGCTTTCCCTTCGCACCAGCAGTCAAAATGAGACTCATCCATGCTGGGTTTCATGCCACTGCGGACCTATGTGACTTCCGACCTCTGCAACTCAGCAAAGGTAAAACCCAGTTGCTATAGTAACCGCCAGGCATTGAGGTTGGAGGGACCTCTACCAGAGCATAACCTGAGTGTTTTCTAATGTTATAGCTTTACATGACTATGCTGCTCTTTTGCTAATGTAAGATGTATTTGGGTTTTACCGTTAAGAGAGACAGGATGCACTCTGGGAAGAAGTTTAATAATGTCCTTCTGGGAAAAGAGAACAGGAGTAATTTTTTAAAGTAATTTGGTCCGAGAGAGGCTGAGAAATTGTGGATGAGATTTGTACAGTGTCATTAAATCATAAGGTATCACATTGACCACTGACTAATACAACGTCTGACAATATTATTAAGAAGCTTTAGAACATAAAGAAAGGAATGGTATGAAATTAGTTCATATTAATGTAGCTTATTCTTACTTTTTTATTTAGGAAGGTCTCCAAATATATGTGGCTATTCAAAGCTGGACATTCACTCTTTGTATTGTGCCATTGCCACAGCCAACTTATTCCATTATCCAGAATCTGCTTGGAGCAATCGAACTGCAGGAGAACTGGGCCAGAGAAGTTAACAGAGCTATCCAGATGCATACATCATGATTACAATGCTGACAAAAGTATGACAGCTTGATATACCTGCTTCATACCTACCATTCCCTGCTTGAAAGTCTGAACTCCTGACTCTGAGAGATTTTCATTTGTCATATTAAATTCTTGATGGGGTGGATCAGCAGGGCCCCTCACTGCAATATATCTGGGTTTATCAACAAACACAGTGCTCTTATGGTCAAGCATTTCATCTGTGAGATTATAAAAAAAGCAACTGATGTGATGCAGAGGCAGGGATCTCCCAGGATGAGGCAGAAGAGGTGCTGCAGGCTGTGCGGTCCCAACCCAACCAGGGGAGGGCAGCAGAGAACAAACTGACTGCCTTGGAGCTGCTGGAGAGAGAGCAGACTTTAGGCACCATTGTCACCTTCTGCTCTGAATTGGACTGTGTACTTGGAGGAGGAGTGCCCGTGGGCAAGACCAGCGAGATCTGTGGAGTGCCTGGTGTGGGCAAGACCCAACTATGGTAAGACCGATCTGGGCTGTATCTACGTTAGACCTGGGTAATTAGCAATTTTAAAATAATTCACCCCTTTAGGTGCTTGTAAAATTAGACAGCAGTCCAGCAGATCCCTAAGAGTTTTCAATGAAACATACTAACCAAAAACATGTGTGATACTATGGGAGAATTATTTTGATGTGAATATTTGTGAAAATAGATGCTTGATTTGTTAATTTTGAGTATTCTGAAAGTGTTTTACTGGTGTTTAGATGGGTAAAGTATTATAAAAACATATATAAAACATTTGAGCAAGATCTGTTCTGCAAGAGCCTTAGAGGGCACAATCTCTTATAGACTCCAAGGCACTCTGTAAATCTGCCCATTTTCTTGGAATGGAGCAGTTTCTGATTGCTGTCAACTTTCAGTATGTCCTTTATTTCCAGCTATCAAACAATAAATCAAAATCCCAATTTGCTGTCCGACTGATTTAGAGTAACTTTAAGAGGATCTTTCTTCTGTTTGGCAGGTGCAGCAAGCAGATTTTGCAAGACATCTGTTGAGCTGAATTTTTTTCTTTTCTTTTGCTTTGTTCTTCACTGTAGCTTCCATATTTCCATTGTGAACTGTGTAAGCAGTATGAATAATGAACAAGTCTGGAGCTGGATGCCAAAAAGCAAAACAACATTGCAACAGAATTGTGCTTTTGTCCTTACTGGAGGAATCACTTAATGGACAGATATTGAACTCAAGTTCTAGTAAGCCTTTCTCCTGTGTCCCATTGTCTGTTTCCTAGCATCCAGCTGGCTGTGGATGTCCAGATTCCATTGTGTTTTGGTGGTCTTGGGGGCCAGGTGGTATACATAGACACAGAGGGCAGCTTCCTTGTCCAGCGTGTTGTAGACATGGCCAAGTCAGCTGTGGAGCACTGCAGCCAGCTAGCTGAGGACACTGGTAAGAATAAAAAAAGGAGAATATGGTCTGACTAGTAAGGACTACTTACAGAAAATTTGTTATTTCTAGGTAGAAGAGTATTCTTTCAGCTTTGTAGAGACACAGCTGGTCCTGCATTATAATATGACTAGTCTTTCTTTATGGATTGAAAAATTGTGTTTGTTAAGCTGTATTTTTTTCAGACTGTCATCACATTTTGGTTCAAAGTCACACAGTTTACACTATGATTCATTTGGGTTAAGTGCCTTGCTAAAATATTCAGTGTATATTGCTGGGACTGAACCCTTGGACTTCAGACCACTAATCCATTTAAATCACTTTTATAAATGTCCTTGAATTGGTGGAATAAGTGCATTTCTTAGGGATGTGAAGAGTTTCACTTTTTGTCCATGTATATTCTTGTTTATTATATTCTGAATGTATATGAGATACTACTTACAGTAAGTAACTTTAGCTGAAGCAGAGAGGGAGCTTCCAAAGAAAGACCAGCTGAGACATAACTGAGGCAATACATAAAGAAAGCCTAGGTAAAGAGATTTCTAACATACCTTGTTAGAAATTAATTAGTCTTAGAAGCAATAACAGAGAAATATGGGTGTGAATGAGTACAGAGAATCAGAAAATATAGGCCTTGAGCAGGGGATGGTGGGAGCAGACTTCACAGACGTGCTGCATAAAAGTAGTGATATTGGGAAATGGGTTGGTGAGTGGGAAAGAGGAAAGTAATATGTGGAAAAGTTAAGGTTTCAGAAATGTGCTGTATGAATGCTGAAATTCAAGAGGAAAGTCATGACCTGTGGCAAAACAGAATAAGAAGAGTCAATGTGATGACCCAAAGAACAGGTGCTGAATCAAACCTGGATGGGAACCAAAAACAAATACTTTGGGTTCTCCAGTGGACAGGGGGCAATTTATAGCTCTAGGGAGG
This sequence comes from Albula goreensis, assembly GCA_022829145.1. Taxonomy (NCBI): domain Eukaryota; kingdom Metazoa; phylum Chordata; class Actinopteri; order Albuliformes; family Albulidae; genus Albula; species Albula goreensis. Next base: position 34,565,065 of record CM040742.1, read on the forward strand.
CCATATAGACAGCAATATACAAGGAAGACTAGGTGTTAGAAATGACAGAAATGCTATTAAGAATTGTAGCAAGTGTATGAAGTGCATGAAGAGGAATCATGTGAGAAAGGGCTTTAATGCAGCATAGAGATAAAGATTTAAAAAATAGAAGAGGATTTACAAGAAAGATGAGGTTCAATTATAGGCAAAAGGGCAGTTCCTGTGGAGTGAGAAGTAGCTTATTGCATTTATGTTGGAAAACACTATGCATAGATTTCTTAGGGAATGTGGTGATGTGCTACACATTCAAAGGTGTTCAAAATAGTGTTGAGAGTTTCTTTAATTTGAGAGAGGAATGATACAATCAGCATTTTATGAAGGTGCTATCTTTGAAATTAGATAGTTTGACATTACTTCCATCAAAATGACAAAGTGGCTTGATTTTGTGGACTGAAATCCATTATGTTAAAACGATCAGTTAATTAAATAAAAATAAAAAGACTACAATATAACAGGCTGTGAGTAAATCAGAAACTTACTGGAAAAGAAAATTCTGTACATTTTTTCAGCTTTATGTCATGTGTGACTTTACTGCCTTAAATATATTTTTCAGAACAGCGTGAGGCCTTGAAGGAGTTCACCGTGGAAACCATCCTCTCTAACCTCTTCCTCTTCCGTTGTCATGACTACGTGGAGCTTTTGGCTGAGATCTATCTCCTGCCAAACTTCCTGGCACAGCACCCCGAGGTATGAATCCCAGTCTTGGGAGAGAGAATGCCCTGGCCCCAAAACAAGAAGACAAATACAGGATTTGCAGACATTAACATGCATTTCACCAGTTCTGACTTTAAACTGTCAGATGTCCACAACCTACTATTTAATAAGGGTCTTATACAGGAAATACAGTGGTTTTTGGATGGAGAAAAATCCCATGTTATTTACTTGGAAGGAAGATCTGAGGTGGGCGGAAGGTGTGTCGAGATTTTACCTCACGTGGTAAAGCTATTTTCAGTTTGGTTTAACAAAAAGGAATTCTGTTGACTAGTTTGACTGAGTCTGTTCACTGTTTTTATGATGTACTTGTTTTCTCTTTCAGTGTATAAAATTGCTCGTTAGCATCCAGAACTTGCTTTGTATGCTCACTGTTCAAGGTTTTCATTCTGTTCTTGCATGTACACGCATATACTGTTTATATGCACATACACACACTCTCACTGAGTTGCCACATTAGTTTATTATGTTCTTCTACCTAACAGAACGTTGGTCCCCCTGTTGGCACTCAGAACAGGCTGAATTTGTCAGGGCATGGACTCAAGAAGGTGTTGAAGGTGTGGCCCAGTGATATTGGCCATGTTGACTACAGTGCTTCCCACAGTTGTTGAAAATTGGCTGGTATTGGATCTCTACTCTGAATTAGATTATTCTACCTCATTCCATTAGTGCTCAATTGGATTATGATCTTGTGAAAGGGGAGGCCACTGCAGTAAGATGGATTCCCTGTCCAGTTCCTAGAACCATTCCTCAGCAATCTTAGTTTTCTCTGATGGAGCATTATGGTGCTGAAAAAGCAAGCTCGCCAATGGATACACAGCTGACATGAAGTACACACCTGATTTACAGTGATATTATTTAGTATACCTGTTGAACTCAAACATGGCTGTACTCACATCAGGGAACTCAATGTGTGCTATGACACAATTACATGGCTATCACCAGTCTGCATTGATAATATCCATCAGAATTTATCAGTGGGTTTTTTTTTATTATTTTACCATGTCCTGCTCCTCCAGTCAGAGTGGAACTGTAATTCATCAGACAAGACTATGTTTTTCCAATCCTCTATCAGCCATTAGTTATGTTCCTTAGCCCACTGCAACAGCAGCTTGCTGTTTTTCACAGACAAGAATGGGGCTCATACCTGCACTGCTGGCAGCCATGGCCATGCCATATTCAAAGACTCTTTTGTCTTTCTTTTTTCCTCTACTGATGCTTCTTTTTGTTCTGTCATGCATGATCCCTACTCCATAAATGACAAAATTCACTGGCTAAGCAGTGGCATGAGCCAGTGCTACACATCTTTGTTTAAGAAACCAAACAAATCTTTTTAAATACTCATTAGAAATTAAACAAAAGATTTATTTAATTGTTTTCGTCTGATGTTTTTGTCTGTTATTCAGAATGTTACAGATGTCTCTTTAATTTCACTGCATGAAATAATTTCACTCATTATTCATTATTTTGTGTCTCAAATTGAAGCGTAAACCAAGCTCATTTCTACAACCTCCCCTGTCGATTGAGGACAGTGCAGGCAAGCACATAATATCAGCTGCTGTTTTTCTCTCTGTTGCTAGCTTGTGCGGACATTGAGTCAGGGGTACACGGTTCATGTGTGGGCATCTGTGGGCAATCTCATTGATTAGAGGGGGTTCAGTCAGTTTAATCTGCTGACTGTAACCCTCCCTCCATGGGTGTTGCAGCAGCTAATCATGCACCATTGTGATGGGCGGCCATCTACTGTCACCATTGGTACAGTCGAAATTTTATACGAAACCCTGGGGCTTTGTTCATAACCTAGAGCAGCATTTTAGCAGGATCACCTACTTGGCAGCATCACGGCTGTTCTTTTGGTCCAACAGTATAATGTTGGGGCATGAACCATATTTTATAATTGTCATTTTATTTATTGCCTTTTCCAATAATCTTGAACTTGTTTGTGCCCATCATGATTGGCTAAGGTGCTGTCTCCTCCTTACTAATAGGTGCGACTGGTTGTGATTGACAGCATCGCCTCTCCGTTTCGCCATGGCTTTGAGGACCTTTCTTACAGGACCCGCCTCCTCAGTGGTCTCGCACAGCGGCTCATCCAGATGGCCACCCTGCAAAGTGTTGCGGTTTGTTCTCGTCCTGCCTATGTTGTGCTCTAAGCAATATGTGTAGATAATAAAAATATATATATATACATTTTTCCTTTTATGTATTCAGCTATGTTAAAATTGCAATATGGTTTCTTTATAATGGCTGGAATTCTCACCTAAGCCCAGTGCTTCACCTGTGCACAGATTTTCATGGACCAAGCAGCAAATTCATGCAATGTACCTGTGATGTCCTCACCAAAGTTATTTATAGACTTCTTTTAATAAAAATTCAAAGCTGTCATTAGCAGAAAGCCACTCTAAGGAAAGGATTCCAGCAGGCATTTCAGTCAGATAAACACAAGTGGTTTGAAGCACATTGAATAATTTAGCGCATAATATCGTCAGTGCTATTATTGTGCTGTTATTGTTTAGACTCTCCAGAACAGATCTCCTTCTCAAAAGAAACCGGAAGACCTTGACAAGCCATGTAAAAATTTGCTGAAATTATACTTTCCACAGGTAGTAATAAAAGCTGATAAGACCTTGATTCTAAAATTTCAGCTAACTGTGTCCTGTTCAGACACACACCTAGGACCCAATTTTTAATTTGATTAATATTCCACTAATTAAAACATAGTTTTTCTTTCTTCTTTTTCATACCAAATTTAGCAGTTCCATGTTCAAACTTGTTTTGGTTTGGAATGAATGGAAATAGTAATATCATTACTTGGCCCAGATGAAGAGGAGTTGTAAATGATCATGCAAGCTTTGAGACTAGAATTTGCCCAGAGGGCAAAGTTTTCTCCTGAGCCCCTTGTCTGGCAAAATGCATTTCAAAATAAAGCAGGAGAAGAAACTTCATTAAACATTATATGAACCACAAGATAAAAAAGAGTCATCACTCCCGTCTTGTTGCACAGATTTATTTATTTAACTTATATTATATTTATATTTTTCTTTAACTTCTTTAACTTATACCAGATATATTGAGTATATTGGTTTATCAAGAGTGAGAAGAACAGCAGTATGTGAGACTTTATACTATGAGAGGTCTTTTTTTAAATTATTTTGTTCTCTTTCACTGTGCATTAGTGGTCCTGTGTAAAAGCAGCACAGACTATTGAAAGGAAAAAAAAAAACAAACTAACCTTGACCTGTTTTACAATGTTTTATAGAAACCTGTTGGAAGGGTCACATAACAGCAACATGTAACAAATACTGAATGAAAACAAACACTGCTGTCTCCTTGGTCCTCTGTCCAGGTTGTGTTGACCAATCAGATGACTACTAAAGTTGCAAGTGGCCAATCAAAACTTGTCCCAGCTTTTGGTGAGAAGTCAAATTAATATCAATATTTCAGCACTAGATAAATGGCATTGGTCTTTCCAGAAAGAAGTATACATGGTTTGAGGGTCTGCATACAATTTAACAATAAAAACTTGCTTGCTTGCTACATTGAGTTATAAATCAAGTTATGAAACATCATTATTTATGCAACAGAGAAGGGGAATGCCATGGTCTAATGTCATTGTGGTAAAAAAAAACAAAAAAACTTGTTTGTTTGCCTTGCTGTTAAATATGCATGTTGTGCAAGTGGTAAAGTAACAGACAATTACGTTTTTGATTTTTTGTTCCATTATCATTTTTTTGCCATGGTGACAGCCTTACAGCCCTCATTTGAATGCATCCAGTAACCAATAAACTGTAGCTCATCGGAATCCATGAATAGAAATTCTACCATTTTGTGACACTTTTAGAGTGATATGGTTACCCTCAGTTGGAAATCTTAGTTTTCAATGTGTTGTCTTGAGTACTTTCATACATAAGCATCAGAATTACTTCAGTAATCATTTTATGCTTAAAATACGAATTTAATTGAATCTGACGAAATTATGCATTATGCAGTCATGTCATAAACAATATTACATTTACTGAAGATTTTATGAGAAGAGATTATTTTTCCATAGCGAAAAAGACCGCACAGTACACATTACATCTCACAGCTATGTGTAAATTGTCTGAATGTAACAATCAGATTAGCATGGATCTTTGGCTTGCATTCATTGTGTCTCACAGAGGGGACCTTCAGGTGGATCACAGCATTAAAGTGCCTGTTTGTAGTGCAGCTGCAAGTCTCACAGCTGGTTGTTCATGCCATCTAGTTGAGGTCTACACTAACGAGGTGAAAAATGGTTCCAGGGGAAATACATGAGGTAAGGTGGTTGAACCCCTCAGGCCCTCAATCACTCTCTAGTGACCTCTGTTGGCTGGCTTGGCATCTGCAGGTTAGTTTCCTCTGATGCAGGAAGTCGTGTGCAGATGAAAGGGAGGATCAGGGTTTGTGAGACTGATAGCATACTTCAGGTTGGGTGGTGGTAAAGAAATAGTGTCTGGCATATAGAATGGAAGTTGTATGGACAGCAGATGAATAGGTCTCAGGGCCTTTGACCTTCTTTTTCTCCAGGTGAAAGTTGGGGGCATGCTGCCACGCAGAGAATCATCCTGCATTGGGAGGGCCAGCAGAGGTAAATAGAGGCTCAGAGAAATACATAACTATCTCCCTTTGTGAAGCTTATTACTCTTCCTGCAATTATTTATTTTCTTTGTCTCTAGAAGGCAAATGCTGTTCCTTTCTGAGTAACCGGGAAGTCACAGTGAAATTGAGTGCCTAATGACCATGTGCATTGCTTTTTGTGTTCCCAAAGTTTGATAAAAGCAGCCTAGCCTGTACATGTTTTGTCACCTTCAGCATGAAGAGAAATGATTGAAATTATTTTATGAAACCCTGTATGCAATTATAGTCCTCAGCTTGTCTTGAGGATTTAGGGGACACATCTGGCCATTAATCCGTATTCACCGCATTTGCCTTGACAGGCCATGTATTCAAATAACCCTGTGCCTTGCTCATCTGAGTCAGCCTGCTTCTCATGTCTTCATAATCAGTAAGGAAAACAACCTTTATTGATAGTGTGTGGGGATAAGTTGATGTGGAGGGATCTGTAGCAGTCAGTACAATGAGTTTCGACAAGGATGGCAGATTTTCATATTTCAAGGGGGGAGGAATTTATGACCCCATCGAGTAACAGCAAAGAAGTGGAGCCCTTAATGTTACAACACACTCATTCATCTATAAACATTTTTTTTCTTCATTTAGATCTGTAGAGAAACGATGCATGTAAAATAGGAAGTCCAACAGGAAAGTGTATTTGTCTCACCATCTTCATCTCTGCAAATAAACTGTTTAAATTGTTGATACTGTTAAGGTAGTTCAGGGAAATTGTGTAAATATTTAGAATTTTCACTTTCCCCCTACAACCCTTTGTGGCGCCTGCAGTGCTAACGGCCATTTTCATTTGATTTATCAGACTGTCATCGAGTCGTCCTAGTGGAGAGAGACCGCTTGAGATTAGGACACCCGCTGAAATAGCTCATTACCATATTCAGACAATGGAGCGGTCTTCTGTCCCTTTCAGGCATGGTTTATTTAAATATTTTACCACTTGTGTAAGCAATATCAACCTGATTCTCAGCCCTCCGGAAGACAGTAATTTGAAGCTGTTCATTTTTAGCATAATTGTTCACATTTCAGTTTGACAACATTGAATTAGGCTCTTGGTGTTATTTTTATCTCTAATGCTGTCATGATCATAAAAAATAAAACATGGGGAATATGTTTCAGGCCACATTGTCTCATTTAAAGTACAGTGGATATGGGAGGTATTATAACTATACAACATCTATACAGTTAATCACAATGTTACTGTGATGGTATATCACAACACTGTATTTTGCGATATTATTGCATTAGTGGAAGTGTTTAACTTTGGCAAATATTATATTAAATTTCTCCATGATTAAAATATGACATAATATAATAGAATTGCAATATTATTGTATTATGACTCTTGCCAAAAATAAGAACTTAGAAGAACATAGATCTTCTTAAACTTTTGTCATGATAGAGTCCCATGTTATTCTTTTTTCTTATGTGAAGAAGTTAACATTTAGATGCACTGAATGTAATTTTACAGATTCTCAACCACCAAGTTGAAGTAGATCACCATTAGTACTACCTTAAACTATGCTAAATGATGCTAAAAGCACTAAATGTTTGAGTTTTGTATCAGCTGCAAATGATGATGATAGTATCATAATGTGAGGTCCCTGGAAATGCCTGTGTTTTGTTGACATTACCTTGCATGCAGTATGTCAGTCCTTTGTGAAAATGGCCATTGACCTACATATCATATGTGGTTGGTTTATGCAGATGAACATTTTCAAATACTTTGTTTTTCGGCACAAGTGCCCATGTAATTTACATTATAATAACAATTCTAAGATCATTTCTGGGCTTTCGTTTTTCAGTGAAAAACCCCATTTGCCTTTTACATTTATGCAGATGGCAACTATAAAAACAGACTAGGTCATCCATGGCAATGCCTTCCCATAAATTCAGTCTTTTTAGTCTGTCTTCCAAGTTTCCTCTTGAGAAGGAGTAAGCCAACAATCCAGAAGTGAAAAAAACTCCCACGACTAGGAAACGACACCTGAAAGGCACTTAGCATCCCAGTGTGTTTATTTCTGAATGTGCTGCCTAAACACTTTCGTCTTCAGGAGTGAGTCACTCCGCAAAGGGAGCTGGCCTGCAGTTTATAGTCCTGTCCTTCTTTATAATAACTCTGGCCTGGCCATCAGTCACTGGCAGCCGTAGGAGTGCAGAGCAGCATTCAGGTTGAAGGGGGGGAGCCTCTATGAAGCTCAAGGTCTCCCCGCTGGCAGTTGTTATGCGTCACTGCGCAGTTTATCTTCAGCGGATTTGAATCGCAGCAGATTTTCATTCCCCAACATGCAGTAAATAGACAAGGTCAGGGACAGAACAAGCTCAAATTGCGCCCTGCCATCCAGCTCACTTATTTTCTTGGTCTTTTGCATTGAAAAAAAGATGACCTCAGCTCTCACCTGTTTCTCCTCTTCCAGATTGGCATCTCTCTACAAGTCCCCAACCTATAGAGAAGCTACTGTTCGTTACCAGATCACTGTGAGTATACACAGACTGTAGTCTTCACCTTTAATCATTATTTTAATTTATTTTATTTATGCAGAATACAACTTTTAAAATATTTGTGTTAGTAAATAAAAATGGTGCATCTAAAAGACCTGTCAGGGAAGAGAAAAACCTATTACTGCATTACTTACAAGTTGTAATTAGATGGTGTTTCTGAATAAACTTTCTCAGACCCTGAGCTGACACTGTGAGATTCCTATTAATGAGTCAAACTCAAAATTGGTTGGAGGGAGATGCTGGTGTTTTTTTAAACAATGCCACTGGATATGCATTGATGCAATTCAAGCATATTGGTGTAATGGCACTGGTTCATTGCAACAGTTTGTGATCACGCCCATGGTCTTGTCAGCCAAGCCACACTGCCACCTATTGTTTGTGAAACCTGGTAGCACAGCCGAGTAGCATTTGGCTACTGTCAACAGAACTGAAGATCAGTTCAGGTAGAGTGCATTTGGTAGGCGGTGTGTTCGATACAGCAGTGCGGTCACTCACTGGCTTCATAGTCCTGCCTCTTTCCTGAGAGGTGTCCTTGGCAATATTTCGATAATGGGAAAGGAATGAGAAGTAGTCCACACCCAGTGGTTATGCAAGTCTGCTTTGCTGTACACTGCACAGGGAGTAGCTTATCTGTATAAGGAAGGTTCCTGTCTTTCTGTAATTGTCTCAACACTGATATACTTTTTTCACAATTTGTACAAATTTATCCAGCTTAACCAGCAGCAAAGCAAAGATTGCCATTTTGCTATTGAGAGCATTCTGCTTATACCACAGTAAACGTTCACTTAAACATGGAAGGTGTGTTTACATTCTGGGTGGCCCTTGGGAATGTTGCTTTCAGGAGATGTAGTTTCCTCAGAAAAACGTGGGATCTGATAGGGGCGATCGGGACAAGTTAAAACACGCAGCCCGAGCCTGTGTACAAACTCTCAATTGCATACTGTTTACTTAATGCTCATACTGCATACAAACCATGCTGCATGCTGATTGGTACATACTCTTCAGTATATGATTACGCAGTATGCTCAGAAATCATTGCATACTTTTTTGCAGCTTACTTATGGAAATAGGAATTCAAGGTTCAACCACTAAAAAGGCACATCTGTGCAGCTGTTCTACCATTTAGGTTTCATGCCGTCCATACTTCACCGGGCTCTTCTGCCATAGAATATTCACATACTACAGAACTTTCTCATCTTGTATACTGAAAAAGCATAGTCCTGTGTCTGTTCTCTCTCTCCGGCCCCTGTGAAAGAGATTTAGAAGGTAAAGTGTGCAACAGCGTAGTGGCACTGAGTTGAGACTTGTCTTCCCTGAAGGGATATTTCCAAAACTTTGCATGCCATGACTTTATATGAATCTTAATTGCACAGTTTTAGCTGTCTCCACATGTCAGAATGTCATATTTTTTTTGTTTAACAGTTTCTGTATTTCTGCCTTTATTGTGATTTGTTCATAGTATGGCCAATCCTGTTTCAGGGACAAGGCTTTAGAGATGTCTCCCCAGCCTATCACCATGAGGCCTCAGCTGACCCCTCTGCATTTTCATCTGGAAACGCACACAAGCGCCCCCGTGTGGAGGAAGCCTGACTGACCCTGAAGAGGGTACTGCTGTGGGGGTGGGGGAGGTGTCAAAGGTGACCGCGGAAACAATACGTGCATATGTAAAAAAAAAAAAAAAATGGAGAAAAGGCTTCATTCGGGGCGTTTGGTATGGCTGGACCCAATCCCTCGCAATTAGTAAATCAGACTGGGGGCAATTTGCAGGGCTCTTGGATGCTGTGGCCTGTAAGTGAATGCACTGACAACCAGGCGTTTCTCAGCCTGCAACTGAGATGAACAAACTTCTAGATCTCAAGCCTGTACATGTTCCAAAAAAAAAAAATGTGAATACTGGTGAAGAAAGGCATTTGTTTTTCAGGCCGAGAGATTGCATTACCATTAAGGAAGCAAAAGGCTTTGATTGGTTCCAATGATGCTGCTATCGGGCAGTGAAGAAGGGCAACTTAAAAGTGCAGGTAGTGGGGGTAGGGAGCTGGTTGAGGGGTTGCAACATGTCAATACAGCTTTTGAACACTCTTAAGGATGAGTGCTGTTTGGCTGGAAAGCCATTAGCCACTCTGAAAAATGCACCAAGGCACCAAGGTGGGTTGACACTTGGCTATTGTGAGTCTTGCCAGGAAACATCTCTGGAAATTTCAGGGAATCATTAAACAATTTACTATTCCTGCATGCAACACTATATTTAGTTTCCTAGAATATGGTTCAAACATGTGATGCCTGCTTGAAAGCAATGTGTAGTATCTGGATTCCATTAAGCAGTGTATACACTCTTGGCTAAGTGCTATACGTGATCTAAAACTGGGTTTTGGACTCCTGGATGGCTCAGCATTTTGAGACACTGCTGTTGCGCATGGAGGGGTCCCACAGTCGGCATGCTAACGCACAGGGAATTGCATCATCACCAGTTATGGTGCCCAGGGAAGGATGGGTCTGTCATGAGGATATCTATATTCCAGCACTCGCTAACCAACCCTCTGCGGTCAGTCAAGCACCCATGGTCTGCCTGAGATCACCTGCACCTGCCTGACAGAGTGGGTTATGCTGAAACACATTACTGTTATAAATTAGGGGTTAAAGAAAGCTCTGCAAGATACAACATGAACAGTCAGGACGCAATATTGCCAGCAGCTGCCAGCTGTGTTAGTCCTTGACTGTGAGCCCTTGGACCATTTAGAATATGAGTCAAACTATGCCGCACCACAGATATTTCATAAACCTTCACTGCAGTTGCTGAATGGGAGGGCTTTTGATGCATCTCTATAATTAAATTATGCACTTAAAAGCTGGCCTCAGCAGTTGCATTGGAGAGTCAAGTAAAATATGAGCACTTGGCCTAATATTGTCTGGCTTGGCATATAGAGATACACGCATGGCAGCAGGAGGGGTGACACTCAAAGCCGCCTCAGATTTGAGAACAGCTAGAAGCGCATTATTTTTTTTTAATCTATTTTGGACAGATCCTCTCATCCTAACAGAGGACTGCGGTCAAAATCGGTTTGACATGTCGCATCTGTGACTCAGAGTTTATTTTGATGTATGCTAAAAACCATAACTGAATCTCACCCAAGAATCTGCCAACTGGTGTTGATGACCACCAGCAGTCACTTTCCCTTTCATCAATTAGTTCCAGAACCTCCCCCACCTACCCTAAATGCACACACTCACACACACACCGTTCACACTCAGTCGCTCGCTTTTCCTCTGATATGGCATGGATGATTTAGCTACTGTTTGTGCCTGCCTATCAATTTTCTGTGAATTATGGAGGAAGATGCTATGTGCTTTGTGCATGAGTAAGAAGTCTGGAAAGATTGAAAATGCCCAGCAGTAATTTATTTTCATGAGATACAATGATTGTGCAAAGAAGACTGTGAAGGGTGAAAGAGATTGTGTCATTTATGGTTTTCACCAAATAGGTGTCAAGATATTTGGTCTTACCTTTAACTGTCTTCTCCTATTTCTTAAATAAAGGACTTTACATTGTTAAAGTGTTTGTGTACTGAAAGCAAGTGTTAATGAAAAATGCAACATTGAAGAGGCAGGAAATGTTTTGTTACAGCTCCTTGATTGGTGACAGAAGTGGGTCATGGTGATAGGTTGTATGAATCAATTTGCCACAACACTAGAGACTGCAACACAAGCAGATCCTATGTCCTTCAACCTTTTATTAATTTTGCCTGCGGAATCAGTGATCTACCAGTGCCACTCTCACTAAAGCTTAAAGCTTTAAGTGCTCACACATTTTTTAGTCTCTGGCAAAAATCTACCCCTACCCCCCATATTTTTTATTTTTGTCCTTGTTGAAAGCAACTGAGTCAATGCATTACTTCTTCAGAGCAGCCTTTTATACCCCTCAGCTAACTAGGAAAAAATGCCATTACCCCATCCAAACAGCATAGGCCTTTGCCAAGTGCTATGTTATACTACACTCCCTTTACTTTGATGCTACTGCATTTTCTTGTGTATTTGTGGAAAAAGCATGTGCAGTCATGGCACCTATCCTACGTGTGGTCTGTCTAATTTTATATCATAATGCCTTTGTACCCGTAGTCCAGTACAATTCACAAACAAGTCAATACCGAGCATGTTAACTGACAGAGAAAAAAAACTTCAATTGAAGTTAGCTTGGATATTATTTCTATCTCATATGCAAATTTACCAGTCCATTGCCTTTTATTTTTTACCTTCAAACTGAATTTGCACTTAAACATTGCACTAAGTGAAATGTGAAATAACATTTTGCTTGTTTACATAGCTTTTTCTACATTATAGTTTAATAGCTGTCATTTGTTAATAACCTTGCTAGATAAACTGCGACATTCTGCCTTTAGCAGCATCATTGTTAAATTCAACTTCAAGAGCACTTTTGGCAATGTTGTACAATCATTTTAAAAATATAAACTGACAATAGTAATGGATGATAATACATTATACATGACATTACTAACCACTAGTATAGAGAGTGTACAAATATATGTGTGAATCAGTAATGTCAATGTAACCAGGTTATATACTATACTTTTGGGGGGAAAGATGGATTTGACCATACAGTGGGGAAAATAGTATTTGATACAGTGCCAATTTTTCAAGTTTTCAAAAAAAAAAAAAAAAAAACCAACCACACCCCACAGAGTTTCAGCTCCCTCCAAAGATTTTCTATTGGGTTCAGGTCTGGAGACTGGCTAGGCCACTCCAGGACGCTGAAATGCTTCTTACAGAGCCACTCCTTAGTTGCCCTGGCTGTGTGCTTTGGCTCATTGTCATGCTGGAAGACCCAGCCACAACCCATCTTCAATGCTCTTACTGAGGGAAGGAGGTTATTGCCCAAAATCTCACGATACATGGCCCCATCCATCCTCTCCTCAATACAGTGCAGTCGTCCTGTCCCCTTTGCAGAAAAGCACCCCCAAAGCATGATGTTTCCACCCCTATTCTTCACAATTGGGATGGTGTTTTTGGGATGGTACTCATCCTTCTTCCTCCAAACACAGCGAGTGGAGTTTATACCAAAAAGTTCTATTTTGGTCTCATCTGACCACATGACCTTCTCCCATGCCTCCTCTGGATCATCCAGATGGTCATTGGCAAACTTCAGATGGGCCTGGACATGTGCTGGCTTGAGCAGGGGGACCTTGCACACGCTGCAGGATTTTAATCCATGATGGCGTAGTGTGTTACTAATGGTTACCTTTGAGACTGTGGTCCCAGCTCTCTTCAGGTCATTGACCAGGTCCTCCCATATAGTTCTGGGGTGATCCCTCATCTTTCTCATGATCATTGATACTCCACGAGGCAAGATCTTACATGAAGCCCCAGTCCGAGGGAGATTGACAGTCATCTTGAGTTTCTTCCATTTTCAAACAATTGCGCAAACAGTTGCTGCCTTCTCACCAAGCTGCTTGCCTATTGTCCTGTAGCCCATCCCAGCCTTGTGCAGGTCTACAATTTTACGATGAAAATTACAGACCCCTCCATTCTTTGTAAGTGAGAAAACTTGAAAAATCGGCGGTATATCAAATATTTATATCCCCCACTGTACATAGTAGTATATAGAGTATTCCTGATTAAACGCATCAGAATTCAAGCAAATACTGAGTGGACGGAACAGAGCCAGTCTTTCGGCAGTAAAATGGTTAATTCCCATCGAGGGAGAAATCTACTACGGCTGGTATTTTTAGCCTGGAAGCTGATGTCCTATATACACACTTAAACAGTGCGATATCACCTCTTTACGATGCGAGTGCGCCACAGTTCCAATACAGCGATAAAAATATCTAACTACGCAAAATGTTTTTTAAAACTTGTAAAACTTTTCAAAGGAATACGCAGTCATAGTATTCATCACAATGAATGACCTATAACACAAATAACACGTTTATCTTTCAAAATGATGTTTAGCAGTTGAAATCATAGGTTCATATCTATATCGTATTTTTGTACCATTGCCATTTAATTGTAGTTAGACACCAATGCTTTCCTTTATGCGCTGAACTTGATTCAAGAGTAATCAAGAAAAGAGTCTTGCATCGGTACGCTTGCATATGTGATATAAAAATATCCTCCGCCCTTTCAACGTTTCTTCTGCTGTCGACAACAAAATGACATTTCGTCAGGCCTACGGACGCGCACGTGTCACAGGTGTAGACTCAACCAATGGCAAACATGTACCTGCTAAGCGTGCGCGCTCCTGACCCTGACGATGTTGCATGACCGCTTCTGTGTACCTCGCTCGCATTCAGAACAGTCACCCGCCCTCCCCTTCTCTATCGTCATCAACAGCCATCATACCCGCCTCCTCCTCTGATTGTGCGAGCCCTTGGTCACGCGCGCGCGCCCCCCACCGCGCAATTGGGGAGCTATCCAGCAAGCGTTTCAAAGTAGTCTCCTTGCCCGGCTAGAGCTGTCTGTTGTCTCTCCAGGAATGAGAAGTGATGGCCGGCTCCGCCAGCGAGGAGAAAACCTTCCGAAGGTTCTTGGAGCTCTTCCTCCGAGAAATGAGAGGACCGCTCCAAGACGACGCACCTCTACCCATGCGCCCCTTGTCGGACCTGGTCTCGGAGGACGAAGTAGAAGGGGAATGTCTCGACCTATGTCTCCAGCACCTGTGCAAATAGTTAAGTATCAAAGTGATGTGTTGCATGTCTTTAAGTTAAAGAAGATATCCTGTATGGTTTATGAATTTGATATTCTGAACAGTTTCAAAGCTGATTGCGGAAGAAACAGAAGTAGAAGTAGTCAAAAGAAGAACTTGCAGTAAAACAGAGAGTATTCCAGCAGTTGAACTTTACATACGTCCCTTAGCAAATGCATATTGCAACTGATACAAGTAGTTGTATGTGATCTTGATTTTGTAGCTAATTTAAGCTGGCAGCAGCCGCTATGATATAATTTTGCAAGCGATCCTTACCAGACCTTAATGTGCTCTGGCTTCAGTGCGAGCAGTTTTATCATAACTAAGCAATACCACAGACACAGTACATGCATCTCTTTTCCTACTGCCACCACTGTGTTTTAACTTAAGACGTTGTGCACAGGAGGATAGAAGAGTATGCTCTAATATGATAGTATTATAGTTTTATACTTATTCCATGCAGATATCTACATCAAATGAGCGAGATCTATCTATCTATCTATCTATCTATCTATCTATCTATCTATCTATCTATCTATCTATCTATCTATCTATCTATCTATCTATCTATCTATCTATCTATCTATCTATCTATCTATCTATCATTTTGTTATTGTTGTTGTTGATACCCTCTCAGTCGATGTATGCTGTCTTACTATGAAAAGCAGAGATGGGGACGACCTTTACAGAGCCAAGACGGAGGAATGAATGAGTGAAATTCAGTGAATGAAAGACGTGTGTATAGATAAAGCAGGTTTTGTAATCAGTATTTTGTTCCTGTTCTCAACTAACTTAAGACAATAGCTAAGTCCATGCCTGTTTCAAAGGGGCAACATCAGCAGAAGCGGTTAAATCGAAGGTATAACCGCTCCGTCATGTTGGCAGCTCGCCGGTTCCGGACAGCGAAGGCTACAATGCATGTAACTGAATGACAGTGAAACGTGTGCACCTGATAATCTTTAAATATGGTAGAGAGTATGAAACATAACATACTTGTTTCCGTAGCCATTGTTAATTTTCTTTTTAATTTGCTTTGCCACGTTTAAATAGTTTTTCATAGCTTTCCTGGGTTGCCATGCGTAGTTACCCAGTTAAATTGTTTGAAGCCAGAAACATTTAGTGCACATTTATCACCGCGGGCATATCTTGGTGAATTAAATACCATGCGCGCTCGCTGTGTGGGAAGGGTGTACGTTTGACAAATCACGTCATTCGCGTGTTTCCACAAATAGTACCCCCGTAGCAACCACAAAGACCTGGACCGCCTGGACTGGGTACGAAAAGCAAGGATAGGACAGGAACAGGTTTCACTGCTGCAGCCGACGGGCATTTGACAGGGACCTTTAACCTACACGGACGACATCAATTCTAGAAATTTCTCATACGATCAAACCAAGATTTCAAATCGAATCAAACTGTGCCTAAAATAGTACCCTTAAATGAATTGTCACAGTGCACTCTCCACAGTGCTATGCAGAGAATCAATGGAAACTATAACGGAGAGGCTATCCAGTAACATAAAATGGATGGGAAAAGAACGGGTATGAAAGAATGACGTCAGAGAAAGAAAAGAAAAAAACATTTGTCATAGGTTATGGCAGTAGGCATGTATTAGTACAGCTATACTTATAAATTATACAAAGTTACAGTGGTAGCAAAACAGACATGCCCAGATTCTGTTGGTAATGAAATATGGATATCATTCGGAATCAATGGAAATAGGAGAGAGAGCTTACAAAACTATTTGGTTACGAATTTTTAAGTAGAATTCCTATCATGCAATCGCATGTATTGGCTTTTGAGGGTATCAAAGTTCCATGCTCCGGAATGGCATTCATTCCTCGCCACACAAGACGTGTGGTGTCGGACATATAACCAAGGGTGTTCCCAGGTAGCGTATTATGACCGATTTTACCGCAGATATTCTGGCCCAAATGTATTATTTAAACGTAGGTTGTGGCTGGATCTTAATGCCAAATCTTTGGTTGCACAACGAGTTTATAATTCCACAAGCTTTCTGTTTTTGATATTATGCAAATCAACGCACACCTGTGTGTAGCTGTAGAAATACAACGATTACATCCCACTTCGCACACATACAGTGTGTATAAATAATAGAGGCTTGTGTGTGATCTGTTCCATGAAACAGTGTAGTTAGGTGGACGTGAAAAGGTAATGCGATTGAAAGATACTATGCACTCTTCCATTAGGTAGTCTCCTTGGAGTTTACTACTGACCTTTGGGTGATGAAAGCCTACTATGTAAGACTGGATTATACCCTTTATTTAATACTACCCCATCCATTGCATTCATACCTTAGCTTTAGCTTTATCTTAGCTTTATATATATATCTTGAGTGTGCCATGCAAATACCAAAATTGTTTTGTACTGATTACTCATGATTCTTGCTACAGTTCCAGCTTGAGCTTCACAAAATGATCATCCGTCAAGCTGAAGAGCGCTGTCTAAATTTGGGCTCCCAAAGTGAGGTGCATTCTTGCACTCTTCTGTCCGCGCTGTGTGGCTTTGCCTCTCTTTCCCCGTTGGTGATTCAGCTGAACGTGTGATTATTTTGTCTCTGGGATGAAGGTCTAATAATAGTCCAGAAGAGAAAAAGAGAGGGAGAGAGAGAGAGAGAGGTGGGGAGTCCCTTTGTTCTCCTCCTGTCTGTGTCTGTGTGTGTGTGTTGGGGCTGGGAGGGGTAGAGGAGGTGTTTGGGGGGAGGGATAGTGTGGGGTGATGTGTGGGTGGAGGGTAGTTGTGGTGTTGATGGTGGTGGCTGTGATGACGGCAGCATGAGCTCCGTTTGCTCCTCACACGCTCACGGCCCTGCTGTTCTAACGCACTTCCTAAGGCGGCTCAATGACACAAGAGAAAGTGAGGGGTAGCCCACTCATGAGGGGTCCCAAGACATGAGGTGTTCCACTGGCGCCGAGACACAAGGTGTCCCACTGACTGTGTGCGTGTTTGTGTGAGTGTGAATGTGCAAGCATGAGTGTGTATGCGTTTGAGTGTATACGTGTATGTGTCCTTGCATGAATAGCCTTTTTGCATCCATTTTTATGTTGTATATCAGTTCAGCGAGATCAGTGTGTCCTTCTTAAATCCTGCTTTTGGCCTGGGCACAGATTGAGGAGTGCTGATCTAGAATCAGTTTTTTTTCCTTTTAGCTAATAATGGATAAGGCTAGGATAAGGACAGAGGAAACCTGACTCTACGTCACCACTCCTACTCTGAGACACTTTATGGTTACAACCGCTGATCCCAAGATAGCATGACAAAACAAATATTTAATCTGTGTGCTTCTTCAAGCAACTGTTATCTCTGCCACAGCTTTCCTCACAAATTGATTTTAGAAGCCACCACTATATTAAGACTTTAAAGAGTGCGTGATACAAATGTATTTTTGTATTTGATTGCCAATGTGCAAGAATAAAATGTGAAATCGTGCCAGGGTTGTAATCACATAAATTGTTATGAGCTCTGCAATTTAAAGGAAGAGTCCTTAGCTGTCTTGAAACTGTTCACAGCTCAGCTGATTTTATTATGTGATGGGAAATGTATCTGGATGGTATACAGAAACAATGTGATCTAGTATATAGGTTTACCTCCATCATTCTATCATGCTTCTAATGAAAGAAATACTTTGTGGTGATGGAGAAATGAAGTTCCATTGACCCAAAAATGGGAAGAGCTACCATATAGTTTTTGTGACTACATGATTTGGACCGCATTGGCTTTGGAGAGAAAACCAACTGATAAGTTGAGACAAATCAATGCTTGACAGGTTAGTGTAGCTCCAGCCTAATGGGCTACATGAAACCTCATTTCAGCCATCACTAACCTTGAGTGTTTGATTAAACTGATTCAGCCTTTTCTATTATAACTGTGAGTCCAATGCAGGAGTGTGGATGTCTTCCTTTCATACACAGTCTTAGGATCATTGATTGATGCCATTCAACTTTAATTGATACCAAGTTTTTTTTTTTCACAAAAAAATTAACTGGAGCTGTTGAAATATAAAAAAAACTTCTTTTATGTAGAGGAGAAAGCTTTGATTTTTTACACAAGCCATGGAAAGGTGGTGCCAGTGAGGGTCAAGCTTAGTCCCTGTAAGGAGAGATTTCTCTCTGCTCAGAGTGTTGTGGTTTGGGGAGGAATTAGACAAGTCATGGCACAGCCAGACACTGTGAGCTAACAGTCTCTCAGTATAACTTTACCAGATGACAAGGGGTATGTTGATGTAGTGCAGATGGCAACATAACCAAATAACAATAATTAGGTTTTTAAAAACATATTTCGCTCATTGGAGAGTCACTACTAATGCATGGTTTCATTCAAGGTCTACCAGATCAGATATTAAATAATATATATTTATCTCCAGAATCCAACCTTCATAGTTACGTTGCTTTAAATGGAGAAAATAATGTGTTATAAATTTAAGCACTGAAGCAGGGACCCAACACATACAAGTCTATTTGTCGATAGTTATCTATTATGAAATGACCTTTTCTTTGATTCAGAAAAAATATATTTATGTGCCACTGTCATCCTGAATTCAATGGTCACAGCTATGGCTGAGATTTGAGTTTGCACTAAAGCTGGGGTGAGGAAACTTTGTACTGGAGGGCCACTGTGAGAGCAGGTTTTTGCATCTACCAAATACCCTGGCTCAATTCGCCTCTTAGCTGCATTCTTTAATGCTGTTTCACTTGAACATAAGGCTGTGGCAATGCGCTTCATATGCCTGAGAACAGTCATTCTAAGCTTATCAGGAAATTCACCTAGAATATCAGATCGCATTAAAAAATTAAGACTAAATAAATAGTCAAGAGAATTAGGAAAGAAATTAATAAAATCTGCAGGAAATTCAGAGACACACGAAAACAGCCCATTTTGCCCTCTCCTTCACCATAGGCTGTGGATGTATGAAAAAGATTAATAGAAAAGATGGCGGGAATGAGGAAGACAGGCATGACAAAGTCATTCAGCACCCCCCTGCTTGCTTCCTCCTGGAAGGCCACAGGGTGCCTTGACGCAGGGTAATTGAGAGCAGAGGGTTTCTGCTAAACCGCATCAATAGGCGTGCCTCACGCAGAGGTGCTGTGAGCGTGACTGTACACAGCCGCGATCTCACACCCCGTCTCATGCACACACTGAAAGCAGAAGGGAACTAGTGCTCATGACTCAATATGACTCTATCTGTGTCTTTGTAGCAAACTGAAAAACAAAAAGGTTTAATTTGAAGTAACGGTTAAACAGATTATATAAGCAGGTGCATCCCAGAAAGGGTCCCTTGTCTGTCATGCCTCTTCGGCACTCTATCTCCCTCCCAGTGGTCTGGTTCACTCTTGCAAATACCATGACATTTAATGATGTAGATATGGATTGATGAATGTTTAATTGCTTGTGATATACTTGAACTTGTCATTACATTTGTTCATTGTGTAAACCAAATGGTTGTCACTCTGGAGTAGAACATCTACTAAATACTTGAACCCCTGTTATATGTGTGCAAACCTCTTTCTGCATCATTCTCTGCTGAACCAGTAAAGTTTGAATTGATTTTAAATTACATTAATTCTACAATTTTGATTTGGCTTGAATGTAACTTATGTGCCTGTATAAGTAGCTCAAATTCTCTGTTCATTTATTGAAACACATGTCTTTTTTGTAGTCGTGGTGTGCCACTGTGCATGATCATCAGTCAGTAGCAATGTCATGCCTTTAAAAGTAGATTGTATGCATTGTTTGAGGTTGTTTTCAAAATTAATTGAGCAAAGTTATGAACTAAATTTTATTGGCGTATTTCGACAGAAGGCAGAGAATTGCCTGTTGGCAGCGGATGAAGGGTTACTAGATAATAGAATGACAAGGGCAATGATGGAACTGCTTCTGAGATTGGGATAATGATTCAGCTTTAATTTCCATTTGTCACAGTGACACAATAAAACCACTTAAAATGCTCTGGTTCCACCTCTTCTCCAAGTGATTAATAGTGCTGATCTTTTAAGGCAAACATGAAAAACTGAAAAACAGCCTTTGCCTTATCATCATGTACCAATGAAAAAAACAACATATGTACTATATATGCACACATGTAAACATTTATTTGTGTACAGGAGCTCCTTAAATTAAATTGCCCTATTTTTCTATTTGTGAAAAGCCAAAATTCTGCTAAGAGCATTTGGCATTGTATCAGAGAGCTCAATTGTTCTTTAGTAACACTGACAGCAGCTGCTCCCAAGACTTAGCTACCCAACCCAACCCAAAACTTCCCCCTACCCCCAACCCCCCCACTGACTTTTCCTACTGGAGGGGTATAATCAGATTTGGAATTCACTACAGACAAACACACACCCCAGAACCAGACCCAGAGTCAGGCAGAAAGAAAGCCAGCCAGTTTCATTTTCACCCTTCCATAAATCAAAACTCAGAGACACATGTTAGCTATGAGACATAGGACAGCCTTTACATGCTTTGGGTGGTGGCACAGTGGACACCAGCCTTGCGTTCTGGTCTGGTCCAGCAAGAACATTGGCTAACAAACACTCCGCTTGGTGTTCAATACTGAATCACGGACACCCAACCTGAGAAGATGTAATTCCTCCTGCTTTCTTCCCTCCCCTTTCTTGCCCGCCCACTCCTTGCCTCTTACTCACACCACCTCCATTTTAGGAATGACAGGATCATGTTCCATTTCTAGCAGCCCCTAAGAGGAATTAAATAATTTCAAATATATCAGAACAGAATGTATTATCAACATCAAAACAGGTATTGCTAACCCTCACAATGTGTGGGAAAATATATGAATAAATGTGTTTTCAGATATTGTAGTATATTTAGAAACCTGCTGAAATTGCATTGCTGTGTACATCTTTTTATCATTATATTTTCCAAAAAGTCCATATAGAATATAACACAATATATTGTGTTATATTCTATATTTATAAGGGGGTTCCTCACTGTGGGCCAAAATTTCCGGGTATTGGCAAACTGTAAAGTGGTGTACCGTTTGGGTCTCGGACTGCCTGAAGCTGCAGTGGATGCCCGTGTAGAATGTCACCCTCCAAAGCCTTGGTGGTGTTTTGACAGATGAGATGAGAACAACCAAAACACGCTTGCCTCTACAGGCCACAGATCAATAAGATCAGTGTGGGACGATACGTTCAGCATGGCAGGCTGCAGGCTGACTGATATCAGCAGCCAAGACTTACCCAAGCTGTAATCCTATATCTAAATATAGAACATTTTCAAATGGTGCTATAATACTGCAGTGAGCCTGGGGGCAGAAATGTACATGTGTTTCAAGAGTTTAACGAAAGCAAAGGCCAGCATATGGTATAATTGTTGAAGCGCTGAACCTTAGACCTGAGGGGTCATCGGTCCAGAGTGTCCTTGGTCCACTGCTCTTTCCAGCCTTGAGCAAGATGCTGTTATTCGTTTGCTCAAGCACAAACCTTTCCCTATAAATTTGTTGCACAGTGTTAAAGATATAATATTGTAAGCTTTTTAAGCCATCCTGGAAAAGGACATTTGCTAAGCATATGAATTATGTAAAGCTTCAAGAACTATTTTCAGTGCAGTTTGTACAAGTGGACATCCAGTGAATACCTATACCAACACACTGTGGCAGTAATGTTTTTGACAAGCAATGCCTAGCAAGCAATATTGTTTTATACCTCATCTGAGGAACCATGATTTGGTATAAAATCCAAAGGAGGTTTCAGTTTTGATCTAGTAACCATATTTGGGAATTCATTCCAATTTTGAGAGCCATAAAGTCACTGTATGCCCTCAAATAGATGTGTGTGTGTATATACACACACACACACACACACACACACGGTCATGGTGTGGATTTCTCCTACAGCCTGGACCACATTTGGGCCATACAATTGGCTTCTATGACTGGCAGTCCTACAGGACTACCTACAGGACTGGCAGTCCTGTAGGTAGACACACGATTGGTCATTACGCTTTACAGAGAGGCTGGGAGGGTTATGGTTGGCAGGGAAATCCCAGCTTCATTTTTCACCAGTGACTTGTCCTGCATGGCAAGACATCAGCTGCACTTCCCTCTGGTGTAGAGGATGCAACAGTTCAGCTAGAGAGGATAAGAAGCCATCAGCTTATTGTTCACGTTTTGGAGATTGTCTTTACTAGGATACAGGCATGGGATAGACTTAAAATTTTCAATTGAACCAAATGAATTAGGGTTCAGAATGAGGCAATATTGTTTAATCTAAACAGGTATGACACCAGAGGTGTCCACTCTTAAGGCCGGTGTGGATGCAGCCTTTTGTATCCAGCCAAGTACAAAAATTTGTCAATTTCTCAATTGTCAAGCTTGTGATTGAAGACCATAATTAGTTGATTACTTGAATTGGGTGTTTTATTGGTAGTCTACAACAAAAGCCTACACCCTTCCCAGCCCATTTCAAATACTACTGGTCACTTCTGTCTGACCAATTCTTGCAGATGTTCATTCCTCTGAAAAAGTTTAAATTCATGCTGAACTGGTGGGACTCTAAGTTTTGGAAGCTCTATACGGTGAGAGAAAGCTCAGGGAAATCAAGAGACGTGTTCCCAGTACTTCGGATGCCCTGCCCACTAACACATTGCAGGCAGGATACATTAGCTCTCAATACACTCATTGAGAATGAACAGTCTCCTGCTGTTTGTTTTCACTTTGGCTAAACATAGAATGAACTGCACTGTGCTCCTTGCAGTACGTACAGTTCAATTCAGAAGTCGAACCCGCTCCAAACCAGATCAACAGAGACAGAGAGGGAGAAGACTTTGTTATTCTTCTAAGTCTCCCATGGGTGACTTTTTCCCCCATTCTCTGGGGCAGAAATTAATTAGGACTCTTTCAGACCCTTTTGTTGATTTTGATTCCGGAAAGAATGGGGGGCATAAACGAGTGTCGATACTTATCCTCTTTCTTTTACTCAAAGCTTATAATAAATTGTCTCCCGCTCCTGAGGACAACATGATTGCTCCTGTCTTTTCCCCAGCGGTTTCCGAGCCGTCTCTCTCTGTCTATCTTGGTTTGTTCCTCTGTCACCTTGGCCTAACATTGATGCTGTGAAGCAGGAGTGGGAAGCCCTGTTCCTGGAGGGCTGTGTCTGTTCCTGGATTTCATGCAAACACCTGCCCTTATTTAACAAGTTCATAATCATTTACATGATCTGACATTTCAGCTGCATTTATTGATAAGCTCATGGCTCACAGCTGTAGGCTAATCTTGTGTCCCTGTATAAGGTGATTGATTGTGGCCTGATCTGGTTGGAGTGTTTGACAGCTCTTTATGTAATTGAGGTAGGGTAACTGGTAAGAATAAAGCATTTCATATACACCGCAGTAAAAGTTTTGTGTTGATGCAGGGGTGCTGTCCTGTAGGGCTACAGTATGTGCTGGTGTTGTGATTTCCTGCAGCCAAATGTAAGCATCAGCAGTGGAAACAAAGTGTGGGGGTCTGTTTATCCAATCAGTGGCTTAAATTAAGGGATTTGGTGCTGAAGCTCCCAAAACCAGCCTTGGTCCTCCAGGATAGTGTAGCACCCCTCTTCTAGGGTACAGTCCACTGCTCCCATCCATACTTCTGTGAATTCATCAGGCCTCTCTGGAGGAGCCATATGGAAGCCTCTGTTGTCACCTGTTCTGCTCTCTGCTAAGGGACCAGGAGAGAATCCCTCCAGGGGCTCAAAGTGGCAGGCCGGCAGCCCCCCTCACTCACAGAGGAGATCCAGTGAGAATACCTATTCCAGCACACCACTGGTAATAGCTTTATAGCTGTTTAAATCTGAAATGGTTATATTAGAACCCAATTTGAGGCACAGAGATTTGGCACAAAGAGTGTAAGACAGAGGTTACTTACTGGGATATATTTACTGTATTTATGAATTCCCTATAATTTTATGAGGCCTACAATAACTGTCTGCCTTTAAGTCAGGGATGGGTAAGAGAAACCGTCTTTGTTTCATCTTTTAATGCCAACTTCTGCTCTTTGCATAATTAGCCCAGTAATTTATGTGATTTAACATTGTAGCCAATTTTTTTTCCTATGCTCATGAATGGCAGAATGTAAGTGTTCTCAAATGAAATATTTTACGATGGACTAATCTATGAATGAATCTGCATAAGTGTTTGCAGATAATTAGCTAAGTGAGCCACGGTAATTGGTAGAAGCAAAAACCTGCTTCTCCCTGGCTCTCACACACTAG
This sequence comes from Albula goreensis, assembly GCA_022829145.1. Lineage (NCBI taxonomy): Eukaryota > Metazoa > Chordata > Actinopteri > Albuliformes > Albulidae > Albula > Albula goreensis. Next base: position 34,589,884 of record CM040742.1, read on the forward strand.
CTCTCCAGAACTGTGTCTGCCCACCCCTGTTGGAAACAGTAAACCCTTGTTATTTGCAGTGGTTACATATCTGGAATCCCTTCAACTAGCAAAAACAACAAATATGTGTCCGTAGTGTAGGCCTGCAAATACTTATTATTTACTGTTATATACTGATCCTTGCCAACATCCAGATGGTCAGTTACTTTTTTAATACACCGTATACAATAAAAACATAAAAAACCAACCATGACATTCAATAATGATTAAGGAGGGACATGAGAAGTTGCACGATGCTGGCTAGAGATGACTCGCTGACTAACCTCAGATTGCATGCTATCACTGATGGGACACATTTAAATTTGTGCTGCACCAATACATTTGTCATTTTTTCATTTACATTTTACATTTCATGGGACCTCACCATCTGAGAATAGTTGAATCTGTGAACCGCATTTGAGTGAATGTCTAGGTTTCCCGTTACAGAGTGTATGCAAAGCCAAAAAGAATATGTTGTTTGAAAATGATAGAGTATGCCACAGCAATGGGGCAACCGGACAGTATGGCTCTGTCAGGGACAGAGCCATACTGGTAACATCCTATTTATTTTACAGTGGAAAACCTGCTTTAGAGGCATTTTGTTTAGGTTCCACATCCCAGTTTTGGTAACAGATTTTCCTAAATTAAAGTTCATTATGGACTAAATAGCCATGGTGTCAATATAAAAAGCTTAAAATTGATCCAGCACCTGCTCAGCCCCCTCACGTAAGGGCCTTGGGACTATTGCAACTGGTCTCAAAGTGGTGTGCCTTCCAAATCAGCCAGATTATTATAAAACAAAAGGCTGCCCTCAAGGGGGCTGCCGAGGTTGTCTTTCATCCTGCATTTCATTTGACGAGGTCTGTCACCTTCCCTCAGAGTGCTCTCTAGCTAATTGAATGGAAATATGATTGATCCGCCAGCCCCTGCCAGTCACTGAGTAATTGTGCAGAGTGGGCCTGACACAGGCTTTCTTGTGTGCATCTTTGGCAGGGCAAAAATCTAGCCCATTTCGCAAGATTTTTTTTTTGCTTCAATTACAAAGTCAAAAGCCAGCTTGCTTAAAGGATATTGTGTGCTTCTCAGATACCAACCCCCTCAGCAATTTTGCATGTACATATAATTTACAACAATTGCTTGCTGTAATCTTCAGATGGTAACAGGAAGTATTTGTGTGTGTGTGTGTGTGTGTGTGCGTGTGCGTGTGTATGTATGTGTCTTTCAATTTTCGTTGATGGATGAAGTAGATTCATTTATCTCCTTCAAGAAAGAAAAAGGTGGATCTTTTTATGGAAAATTTATCAGAATATCCAGCGTCCCTCATGTAAAATCTTTAAAAGATATGACCTCCTTTTTGCTTGGAATTGGTTTCAATGAATTGAAAACAATGGCAATGCTCTCAAAGGACAAAGAAAGTATATTGTCAAAGTCAGTAAGAGGTAAGACATCCACATTTCACCGTCTGCTTTACTGTCTATTTTTTAGATGGGACTGACAGACGGATTGTGTCCAAAAACAGCCAAAGACTGCTGAGAGATAATTTTTCATTTATGTATTCATGTGAGCAGTGTCTCATCTGAAGGCAAAGCTTATTTGTTTTGAGGAAAAGAAAGACAGATTTTGACCTTTTTCACCAAGCAAGCATCATATTTCTATCAATAACCTCTGTGTAAGAGCATGCAAGTTAGTCTTGTACATCCTAATTTATTCAGCTGAGAGTCAAGGGGCCACAGTGGAATTCTATGGTTACTTTGACAGTTCAGTCTACTTTATTGTCTTAAATGATATGTTATTCAAATCACAAAACTGTGTCAGCAGTCCTCATTATCACCTGTTTGTGGAGTTATCAGTCCATGATGTCCCACCAAGTCTCACAAAGGCCAGTAAGCGGGCCCCCACTCAGTGCTCTGTGACTGGGGTCAGCCAAATGCAGGTGAGGAACTAGAATTGTTTACAGTCTGCTGCAGTGTGGTCCCCAGCCATCCATTAAAGTCCACCTCTGCCAGGAATGATAATGGTAATAATCTCATTAAATCCTTCCTCATCTATATATATCTACATGCGAGTAATGTTTCACTGTTTTGCATCTGTTGCATCTGTCAGCCCCCCCCCCCCCCACCCACCATGCTCTCCCCCGCGTTGTTGCCTCCCTCAGGCTCAGGCCCTCTGGGAGCTCTCAGATGGGCTATCCCAGGCCGGGCAGGGAAATTACTTCCAGGAGTAATCCCTTAATCGTCCCTCCAGCACTGGTGGGATTAGCAGAGAAGGGCAGCCCCAGCCAGCATTCTGTGCCCCAACGTAAGAGCCAGGCCCTGGCCGTCTCCCCGGACGCTTAACCCCTCCTCAGATCCAGGGCAGCGGAACAGAGCAGCACGCCACCGTCCAGCTGGCTGCTGGGCCGCTGCCCATCCGCCAATGCACGCAGGTACACGCTACCATCGTGCCCTGTTCTGTCAGCCTCTTCTGAAACCCGCCTTTCAGTGGAGTGAAAGACTCCATTACCTGTTTAGCCCTGCACATCATCATACTTGTATAAATGTTGTGTTGTCCTTTATTGTTTTATCAGTGTCCTCTTTTAATTACTTTAGATATTCATTTTATTTTTTTGGTCATCATTGTCAATGTAAACTTGTTCTCAATACATTGTCCTGTTTACGGAGGATTTATTGAAATCAAGGATTAAGTAAAAAGGCTCTTATTTACCTAGCATATTATACAAAATGATTAGTAATAATATGGATTATGACAGTTTGCAAAAAGCATAAATTTGTGCTCTGCTGATTGGTGAGGTGCTCTTGATCTGTTAATGCGATCCACCGTGTCATATTTATCTGGATAATTCTACCAGCTTGAGGACACTCCCCTAATCACATAATTAAAGACTCACCTTGATCACATCAGAAGGATGTCCTGCAGGACTTTTGGAGGTCTTGCAGTGATCCTCCTGATCCTGCAGTGTAGGGTTACTCAACTCCCCTTCCTGAGGGCAGCGGTTTCTCTGCAGGTATTTGTTTCGACTCAGCTCTTCTCCACCTGATTTCACTGATTAGTTTACCTCCTTGGTTCTTGATTTGAGCTAATTTGAGTGGTGCAGTTCATTGCTTGACCAAATAGCTACAGCCTCTCTGGCCCTCAGGACCTGGAGTTGGGCCCTTAGCCATAGTGCATTGGCATAAAGGAACAAGCATCAAGCATCTCACCCATAGACCTCCAGCCCCCCTTCCTTCCTGTACAACATGAGTCAGTAGCAAGTTTTGTAGGGGTGTACTATTCTTCTGGGCCTAATAGCCACCATCCTTTCAGGTTGAAAAAAAAATCCATCAGTGACATATGTTTACATTTATGGGGAAAAATAGTATGTTTTAGAGGCTCAGAGCTGGGTTACAAAACACAGCCCCATGGCTTTTAGGCCTCTCTGGAGACAGAGGCCACTCAAGAGCAGCTATGAGGAGACAATTATTGTTTGATAGCAGGGCAGGCAAAGAGATGTTCCTCGCCAGAGACTTGCTGTTTTGGAACTAAAAAAAGATTGATTTTTATCTTTCTTAAAAAAAGAAAATCTCTCAGAGAGGCCATGAAAGCAAGATCAGCCATGATGCTCTGCTCCCAGGAAGCTCTCAGTTTGTTTCGGAATTAGGACAGCCTCCTCCACGTCCTCCTCCTCCTCCTCCTCTTTTGCACAGCCCCAGTTCTTACGGCCTGAATGAAGGTGACGGATTGTGAGCCACCGCCACTGCTGCCGCGGGACATTTGCATGCGCGAGTGGGGTCACCTGCTTTCGTGTTTTGCGTGTTGTGGTCCACCTTGAATGCCTTTCACACAGTCCTTTTCTAGAACTGGAGAGGAGAGGGGGGCCCATGCTGTAAAGTTGGACCCTCCCATTAAACCAGTTTACCCTTCCAAGGACTGCTCACTGGCGTCCCCTCTGGTTAGCCTTTGATTTTGTGAATGGCACAGTTTTAAATGGGGGACATTGCAGGTACTCCCTGCCAGGCTAACCCACTTCAAAAGCTTTCTATTATCTAGGTCAAACTTTCATTGCTCAAAGTCCTCTAGAACTTTTCTTTCTGGCAGAAGACATAACTTCCCCCTCACCCCAACTCCCATTAAAGGAAAAATTCACCCTAAAAACATCAAAACATTCTTGGGTAAAAACATAGAATTACATCACACATGCATGAGGGCCAATCTCTGCATTTAACAGACCCATCTGGAGGAATGGCTGGCTCACTGGTAGCGCTCCCAGACATGAGCAAATATGAATGTTCCTATGTCATGTTACTGTGTATAAGAGACCCAAGACTGATACCTTTGCTTGGTTGCTTGCCTGCATATTGTCATGTGATTATTTAATGATGATAATAATGATAATCATAATGAAAACCACAAGTAAAACTAATTTAGAGTGTGAGCAGATTGGGTAACGTCAAATGTTTGGCTTAACTGAGATTAACTGTACTTTGGGCATTTGGCATTGCTTTGTATTTTTCTGACATTTAAAATAGCTGGATAAATTCTGGGATTTTCTGTTCCCAAACACAACAGATCTCTTTAGTAGGCGCTCCTTTAATTACAATTCAGTTAAACCACAACTGAAATTAATTTGAAATGTTTGCCCATAGAATGTATAATTAATAAGTAATGAATCTTATGAAACAGCAATGAATGGTTTCAGTTGTCTGATTGGTTTTTCAATCACAATAGCCTTAGGTAAGTAAGGCTTGGAGATTCTTCTGAATGTCTATGAGCTAAGCGTCAGCTGTAAACAGAGTGTAAACCAGCATTTATTTGGCTTAGCCTATGTCGTACTGCTGAATAATTTTTAAATAAAGGCTTCTGTAATTTACCATGGGAGCTGTTTTGTTTTTAGGCTCAAAGAGTACAGAAGTTATTCTCTTTTCCAAGGCTGGTATTTTTCCAGAGTTAGTGCAGTGGTGTAATGACCTCATATACAAAGCAATATCAGTGAGTGAGTGCAGTAATGACCTCATCCAGGGCAGTGTCTATGGTGTAGTGTGCAGTAATGATCTCAGAGCCACAGCAGAATCTATGATGTAGTGTGCATGAATGATCTCATATCCAGGGCAGGATCAGTACCGTCCGGCACAAAGACGGTTTCATGAACTATGTAACAGTTGGCTGCGAGTTTGTACAATGCTACCGGTACAATTACGTGTCTACTGTTTAACTGTCTGCCACTGGCAATGTGGTTGAGGAACTAAGGTAGCCAAATTGGTGTTGGCTTACATGCCATAATTGTTGGTCTTAAGGAAGGTACTTAACTATAATTTCCTCATTGAAATTATGAAGAATCAGACTGACTTCCGAAATATAAACAAAACAATAGATCTGTCACAATTGCACAGTATTCTCTAATTGATAACTCAATTAAAAGGTATCCCAAGATCAACATCACTTGGTATTTTGAATATACAGATGAAATATACAGATGAAAGTTTTGGATTTGACACATGAAATACGGGTCACACCAATAATCCTGAGGGTTAAATGAACATACCTAATTATAATCATTTGGCAGAGTTCCTGTAGTTCCTTAGCTGTGGCAATTACTGCATCAGAAGCTTAGGAAACTGCTAGATGGCAGAAACCACATTGTCCCAATGAGGAAGTGCCCTATTTTTCCCTTATGGAGTCACTGTGTAAGAGTAGCTACTCTGCTCCTGGTCAGCTGAGAGAGGATGTTTGCCTAGCACCAAGGCATAGTCAAATGTTGAGTTTCATGCCTGCCGCTTGAGATGAAAAAAATGCAAAGTAGTAGCTGTGAGTGACAGTCCAGAATCCCTGGGTCCTCACCCTGTGCTGAGCCTGTCAGCATCGTCAGAATGCAAATCAAGACCTATTGAATGAAATTTGAAAAGAGTAGTGTGCTTGTGGCTAATGTTTTAATGTGTTCTTGAGTATCGTGCATAAATCAGTAAAATCCCATCTTCCGGGCATGGGATGGGGGAAAGAGCAGCAGAGGCACGAGTGATGGTATTATGTTGGTGGACATGCAAATAAAAGACACTGCGCTTCTGTGCTGGTATGGAAAAACTGTAACCAGTGAGGGTAACACTCTAATGTAGAGATCTTTGTTACTCAGAACTGCAGTTGAATCACATTGCCTGGTTGCTTGTTTCGTGACCAGTTGCTTTGGCTTTTAAGGTTAAAATGAAAACCAATCTTACATTGTGTCCTCTAGGACCAGGGCAGAGAGGTAAACCCTGCTCTAAATTATGTCACTTTTTCTCTCATTAAAAAATAGCATACTAATACAATGACATGACTCAGGATGACCTATACTTGGCTACTTCAGCTACAGCATGTACAGTTTGTTTTCAGTTGTAGAGTAAAACCAATTAATGTAATCTAAGTTAATCCTTCTTGGAATGTATTAAACCCCACATTTTGGGGGCTTTGCTAGTGCCTAGGCTATGAAAGGAAGCAGAACAAACATGCAGACATTGCTGATGGTAACTGCTGGTGTTCAGGAGAAAAGCCACTGTATGGGTATTCTCGAGTCCAGCCACTAATTCTTTAGCACAGAAAACAAGGTACAGAAAACAAAAATTGCTTTTGAGTTATTGGATGCTTGATTTGTCTTCAGGTTTCTTAGGGTCAATTTGGCTGGCTGGGGAAGTTTCAAACTCTGAATAGCCTCTTCCTTTTGGAGGAAGATGCACAAGATTATGTTAGGTCAGAAGTGGTAAGTGACCATTGATTTATCAGCAAAGAGCATCTCAGATCCTTCCAATGGGACCAATAGTTTGTCTGGCTCATGGTATGATATTGCCAAGTGAGGCTACAGGGTGTTTATCCTGAAGCTGGGGAATAGAATCCTAAGGGCAGCATTGCTTTTTTAATAGGCAAGAGGGTTGTAGTGCTGCATCTAGTTGGCTGTTGGTGCATCTCCTCCCAGAGTGAAGTGGTCAGTCTGGTTCAAGAGGAGAAAGTGAAGAGGATTGCTTTATCTAGCCTTGCTCAGTAAGCAGCTTTCGCTGTTCACCTTCGCTTGCTGCGGAGCAGAGGTAGCTCCACCCACTGAGGTGTAGCGTTACGTCCCTGCCGTCTTGTGGAGAAAGTGTGCATTATTGAGTCAGGCCGCTGCCCACCTGCATATTTAATACAGAATGCAGCCCTATTAACTTACTGTACACATTATCCCCCCTCCTCTCCTGTCAAAAAGGGCTGAGCTTTTGCCCCCTGCCGCACTGAACTCCAGCCCTGTATCTGTCAGCTGAGAGGACTCTCATTTTAATTGGCCCAATTGTTCAGACTAACCCCCCACCTCCCTCCACCCAAACCCCCTTATTCATCATGACAATGGATTCATTTCAAACGGAAAACAAGGCGATCTAATGATTACCACTATGGGGCGAAAAAGCAACACCTGGTGGGCCCAAACACAGCAGGAGAGCTGGTGAATCCGTCTGGATCCATGAGTCACTCCGGCCTTGTGTTCTTGGGATAATCCCGTGAACAGAATGCGGCGCCAATAATCCAGTTGGGCTTCATTCGGAAAGACTTTCATGCCATTTTTACTTTGATCAACAGCATGAGTGATTTTGCAAAGTGGCAGTGACTGGACTCTGGGCAGACTCCACTCTCCTGCAACCTCACTGACCGCTGCTTACTAATGACTGGGCTGTACCAATGTGGAAACAGCTCATCAGAAACTCATCCTCCTAAATCTGTGCTTTGTAGAAGAGTGGTGAGCTGAGCACAGCTGGGTGTCCTTATGCAAACTACATAAACCCCCCCAAGAAATGCATCTGATGCTGTTAACCCTCTCTCTCCTTGTGTGGCATAGCTGAACAGGTGTGGTGTCTGGCTGCCTTCTCTCTCATCCTCTTGTAATAATCTTGGAACAAGAACTGGTACAGCATACCACTAAGCTTCACACATTGGGTCTCTCAAGACACCTAAAGTTGGGTTCGACTCTCACAATCTTCTTTCTAAAGAGTACTGATTCTGCAGTCATCGCACTGTGATGTATTACTGAGCTGGGTTTTTTTTAAAACTTTAACTCTTCACACTTTGCGTGGAGGGCCCCTCTGGGTGTGGGCAGGGTGATGACACTTAGCAGAAAAACAGCGGCTGTGCCGATGGTCCTCGCTGGTTCAGTCGGCAGCTCCCAGGCGGGCGCCAGATGAGGGTGTTGAGTCATAACGCTGATTGGGCTCGAGCTGTGCGAAAGCCCTGCCATTATGAGGCAGAGCTCCGTCGAGTGTGCCGTCCTCAAAAGAAGTGATGATTCACCAGCGAATAATTGGGAGATTCAACCCCTCATGCTGAGAAACGCCGCTGTCACTTGTGGTAAAAGCAGGTCCAACTGTGTCCTGGGATTGCTCTCCAATCTGTCCTTTGTGTCACAGGCTTTGGTCCAGGATCAGCAAATACAAACACTTCATTTAACCCCCCCCCCCAACAACCACAAGGCCATTATGTGATTGAAATCTAAAGGTGACCCTAGATCAGTGATTTTGATTTGAGTAGCATTGTGGGTACCACTAACTGATTGTGTGAATTCATTTTAAACAACATTTTAGGGGAAACCTACAAAAAAAAGAAGGAAAAGGAAAAGAATCCCAGACATCCAATGATTGTACAGACTCTGTAAGCCACACTATAGGATAACACTGTGTGCAATGTTAAGTCTGCCAGCTGGTGCATTGCATAACACTGGCTCCAGGCTCTTTAGTGATGCATGCTTCTTGTTGCTCGATTGCCTTGTAGAAAAGTGCATGTTTCTCAGGGACTAAGATGTTTTGGGGGGAGGTGTCAAAACCAGGAAAAAGTTTCTGACAACACTTTACCTCTTATGCAAGCCTCGACCAAGGAGTTATATTATTTATACTGTTTGTCATCCCTTTTGACATGGCACGGCACATCTTGGCACAACTTGCAAGATCATGTTGTACAGACAGAGACTCTTGGGGTGTTGAAGTCCAGGCTTGACACGGTGCTGGACACCCTGTAGTCTGTAGGCAAATGATGAGTCTAAATGGGCTGAATGGTCTGGTTTTGTCATTTGTATTCTTATGTTCTTATGTGCCAGCGCTCTTTTCCTGTAGTTTCTTAGATCCAAAATAAAAACTGCAGTTATTATTTACATATAAAATGTTTCTTCTTTTGCTATCCTTAATTAGGAGTTAATAGGTTTGCCTTCCTCCTGCTCAAGGAGCATTGTAACTAAAATGTTCAGGCACTCCTCCCTTGCACTTACCTGCAAGACAGGGGCAATTTTTTAACCTATGGTTCATTTAGTTCAGATCAGAGGGGAGAAAAAAATAGGGGTCTAACATCTAATATTCTTACTTTAAATCAGACTATGGACCCAAACAAAGGGAAGTATAAGGAGAATAGCAGTGGAGTGATATCACTTTTAACTGTAGAGCTGTAGTGTCTACAGGTTTTTTGAGGTTTCCTTTCAATTTACCTCCCCATGGAAGCAAGGAACATGACCCCATTAACTAATCAACGTGGAAACACACTGAAACCCAGCAGGCACTGCGGTGCCCCGGGACTGTGGTCTGACACTCTTTGGCATAGACAGAGCACACCTCAGCAACTCTGGCTTGCTGGCTCCCTCACCGCTTCTGGATAAAGAGGCACAATGTGAATGTTCCTGGATGTCCATTTGTCCACACAATATTGCGTACTGGTGAGGCAGCAATTGTCTCTGTCTCACTGGGGAAAGTGAGTGGGTAATCCAATTATCTCTTCACTTTCTAGTGGCTACCTCTGGCTTGCATGGTGCTTGCAAATACATGAACCAAGTATGTGCTGACTTTGTGTTCCTCTGACAGCATAGGCAGTATGTAGTTTGTGATGCATCAGCAATATGGAAAGAATCGAGGACCAGTCACCACATGAATCAAATCAGTGGAGTTGTGTTCACAGCTTCCTCCTGTTGGTGAGAGGGGTTCTCTGCAGCAGGCTGATTTTTTTGGTTTGTTTGTTTTGAATGGAAAAATGGTGGAGGGATAAGGTGGTAAGTAACAGCCATTGTGATGTCATCATACCCTCTTTCCTCATCAGTACTACAGGAACAGTGGCTCAGGGTTTTGGGGAGCAAGTGGAATGGAGCATGACACACACACAGCCCGTGTGTTGGCCTGGTTTTGACATTGTTGGTCCTGCGTCAGCCATGCTCTCAACCAGTCCTCCAGCTTCCGCTGATGGGCCCTTGCTCCATGGGGCCTGACTGTCTGTCCAATTTTAGCCAATGGAAATTCAGGCTGCACACAGGAGAACTAATTCTTGCAAGCATGCATAGTCACTGGGCAGAATGTTGTAGACATATCACAAGGCATTATCATGCTTTCCTTGTAACAATGTTGTTAAAAACTGTACCGTTGGAACACAAAGAAATAAAAATGAAAGTGCTGTGACATGGTTGTGTTTGCTTATAAGGCATAATGAATAGAGAAGCTCATTTCCACTTTAAAATTATATCTCAGCTTGAGGTCAGCAAATGAAGAGAGGAGGGGAGCACTTACAATCTGGTGTGACTAATGAGGGAAAATAGAAAGACAAAAAAGCTAAGCTGCCACCCTTACTTGCGCATGTGTCTATCTGCTTGCTTTCGGAACGGACCAGCCAGTGTGATCCTATTTCCCTGTCAAGCTGAGCAACTGATTTTTTCCAGTACACGAGTGGAGACCTGGTGGTGCTTTGGTGGAAAAATAACTTCAACAAAAGAATAACTATCAAAAGAAAAAATAACTTCAACAAAAGAATCACTATCAAAAGAAAAAGCATGGACAGCATGCGCCCCCAAGACAGCATCAGCCCAGATGACATTATGATTCTTACATAAGGAGTCTGCGGTGTATCCGGCGTTGCAGTGCAAGTGGTGTGTTTCTGCTTTACACACTTCCATCCTGGGTGATTTTTTTTAATGCTAAATGCCAGCAGATTAAACCTGTAATAATGGGCCAGTTTTCTTCAGTCTCGAGAGTGGGTGAAGCAGAGCCGTCTGTGCTGTGCTGTGGTTCCTCTCCTCCTTGCCAGTCTGAGTCAATTGCCCTCTTCCATGTTCAAGTGAACAACAATAAACTTGTCTGTTGCTTAATGACACCCTCTGGAGTGTAATTAAGAAAATGTGGGGGCTCCAGAGAGAACAATATCCAAACTGTCAAGGGATAGAAAGTGAAGGCAGCTGCTTGACTGTGTGCATGTCTTTGTCTCTGTGTTTTCTGAGCATATGAGGCTCCATGTTTTGCGTGGCCGTGAGCTTGTGTGCCTGTGTTTTTGTTTCGCTCATGTTTGTCTGAGCATGTTTGACTGTGGTCTTGTGTGGGTGGCTTTGTGTGCAACCGCGAGTTTGCCTGCGTGTATGAACGTCCTGGTCCCAGGATGCATGTTTGCGTGTCTGTCTGTGCGGCTGCTTGTTCATGTGGATGTGTGTGTGTGTATGTGTGTGTGCTGTTTCTGTGTGTTTTTGAGTTTGTATGTGAGTGTCTTTGTGGCCGTGTGTTTGTGTGTGAGCCCCTGTGTAATTTCATATTTGCGTGTATGTGTGTGTATTATGCATTAGACAAGTTCTTATCTTTGTGCTGGAAACCGCACGTACATCAGACAAAGGACAGCTGCTTGTTCAGGCTTATACTTTGAGAATGGCAGAGTGGAGCAGACACAAGTCTGTTGTTGGATGGTAATAATAAAATAGCCCACTCCAGATGACTTCACTATTGATGTTGCAACCATAAATCATCTCTCAACAGTTATTATTGGATAACAGTTTCACCTATTTAGTTTAATGGTTATTACAGTGAATTTTACAAGAGCCAAACCTCAGAGACACAAGAGGCTTTTCAACTAAATAAATGTGTGTAAGTGTGATGAGGTCATGCTTTTGAAATGAGTATTCAGTTTTCATACTTGTCTAAAATGGGTGCTTTCAAACATGCCTAAATCAACCACATTTTGAGGCAAGGTCAGTTTCTAGAACTCTCTTGCTCTCCGGCCGGTATTTTTCGTTAAAGGGGCCAGCTGAAGTCAACTGGATGTTTAAACATTAAAGCAACCATGCACATGGAATACATCCAAGACACGATTGCTTGCAAACTACATCTAACTGCTCCCATGTTGGAAGTAAATTGAATGTGCATGAGTTCCTGTGACAACATACAAAACTCATCCACTCATCCAAAACTAACTAGGGTCATTTCTGAGAACGCCATCTTGAAGTGCTGTCTTGAACAAGTTGTGCTGTTATCTCACTGTGGATTTGTACCAGACTTCTCTTACATAAGCCTTACTTGGAGGAAGGCTTGGACGGGGGCTGTAATCTCCATGTCTGCATCACGGAAGCTGATTAAGCACTGTTTGGGACTGTCTAAATTACGATGCGAAGAGAAAATGTTTTCTGAGAATCCGGAGCCCTGTACACACAGCCCCCCCCACCAACCCCACCCCACCCCCAATCAGTGATACAGCGGTGGAAAAAGAGTGCGTCTGGTAATCCAGGATTAGGTCTGTAATCCAGGGCTTGAAGACAGAGGGATATCTGGCCCTTTGTTTAGATGGGTGCTACCCATGAATGGGCCCTGCAGCAAAGGCCCCTGCACTGTATGAATGGATCCAAATGAGCTGGGGACTCCAGAGTTTCACATTTGGGTTGACACAGCACTGCCCCCCAGCCTCAGCCCTATGCCCCCACTCCTTGACACCCCCATCCATGTAGAATCACACTGAATGGACTATTGGGACAGTGATCTGCCTGATGGAGACCCTATTTAACCCTGTAATACTGAGGCACAGTGCTAGAAGAACACAGAGTGCTGTGGATAGTAGAAAACACTGAAAAGCTTGTGTGTGGAGTGAGAGAGACAGAGGGGGAGAGAGAGGGAACACTGTCATATCAGGGTTAAGAGCTACTTAACGAGGTACGGCAAGCTTTACCATCATCCTGTTTGCCAGGAAAAAACATGGAAAGAAAGATCCCAATCAATTTACCCATGTTATCTCTTTTACTCTGGAGCTGCAGATGTCAAAGGAACAATAGAGGGGCAGTCAATTTGGAAAGAGTAAATCTTCATCTAATGGGAAATTTAAGAGACTGTTGATTGGTAGAACCTAGAAAGGTGTTGAGATTTAGAGATTCATATTTAAAGTATATTCTGTAAAGTTTCTCAATCACTCCTTTGTCCATGAAATTAAGGTACAAATTCAGTAGCATTTAAATTTGAGATACTTAGTTTTTTATCTGCTCCTTGTTGTTTCTTCAATAAGCATGTGATATCTGCATAAAAAAACTGACAGAGGATGGCATTGCCCACCCTTGCACTAGTACTTGATTCAGTGATACACCCAAAGATCTGAAATTAAATCCTGCTAGCCGTAACCAAGTCAACAATAATATTCTCAGGCCCTTCACTGGTAGAGCTTAAATTCTTTATTTAGTCGATTGACAAAGGAGCACTGCAGTAAGGTTGAATATGAGCATACATTTTTTTGTACTACAGCACCTGTCTCTTGGGGTGAGGAAACAGCCAACAGCAAAGCTTTTAACCTTGAATGGAGCAGCAGGAGATGGCCTTCAGCGACAGCAAGCAGCACTGGTAGCTGGTCCTGAGGCTGGTTCTCTCCGCAAGTTACAAAATGAACCCATTTAAAAAAAAAAGTCTGTATATCCCCCACTCAAATTGAGTGACATATTTTTGCTTTAATCTGTTTCCCACAGCATCAGGAGGAAATATGTGACTCCTCTGATTCATATGATGGCCAGCTCTCTATTTTCCACACCGCAGATGTGACACCAGTCATGTATTGCTATTGGGAGAAAACAAATTCATGGAATGATCAGCTCACAAATCTTGCAGGTGCCCAGCTCTCAAGGAGGGGCCGCTAGAGAGCAATGTGACTGAGATTTCTCTGGCTATAGCTGGTCATGGTGCATCTGGGACTCAAGCACCCAGCTGTGGAACCCTGGGCTGCACCCTGAGCAGGCACTATTACAATGAGCCACCTGAATGTCTAAAATCTACCCATTTTGCACATCCACAGCAATGCTAGTTTCTGAATCAGAGAGACTTAAAAATAAGTCAAATTGTATTACATTATAGGGGCCTAAAGTTAACATTGAACATTATTTTGGTGTATAGATACCGGTGTATTTACTATGTCACACGTTGTGCTGCATTTTAAATAACAGGCACCATTTTACAAATACAAACTGTATTGCACCTAGGTAAATGGGTCATGATATGCTGAAATGAAGTGACCTGATAAAAAAAGGAAAATATGTTTGTGAATAAATCAGGCTGTATTACACTTGGGAAGGTAGCAATTCCTTTTTTTCTATAAAAAGTAGCCATTTTTTGACGTCAGACAAAACACTGAGCTTCATGTGGAGATCCCTCAGGTGTATGTTCAGTAATGGAACTGGGACATTAGGTGTTCTTTGGGCAAATGACACCAGAGCCTGTTGTTTTCCAGTAAATAACGAACAGAGTAGCACTACAGATAATTACTTCTGAGTGCCATCTTGCCCTCCTGATCTTGCTTTGTGCCACAGAGAATGATTTCTGTCTCCAAGGGGGCCTTGGTGAAATCAGCTTGAAGAGATGAGGTAGTTACTCTTTTAATCTTAGGATCTGAGTTGAAAAAACTCATTAGAACAAGTTGTAAAACTACAGATATATTCAAGACCGCCATATTGAATGTGGCCAGTTAAAAATCATTTTTCAAAAGCGTGCAGGTACAGACTTTGAAGTTGCAGTGATTCTGGAAAAGTCACCTTGACACTGTATTCCCTCTGTGTGCATTTATTGAGAACACCACACTGAGAACAGAGCAGTGTAACACATAGCCAAATATGTAACGCTGAAGCAGCCTAGCAATAATACATCTATGGTTGGGACTCGGCTGTCACCCCAAGAGAGACTCAGTCGAAATTCAGTTCTTATCCTGTGGGACTTAGAATACTGTTGGAATTCAGGTTTCATTAGTAGTGTAATCAAGTGTCTCTCATATATCCTCCATTCTCCCCTGAAGTCTGTGCCAGATGGCATCAATCTCAATTAGAAACCAAAGGCCACAGAATCCCACAGACCCTGAATCCTGATCACTACCCCTTATTCCATATTCGGGGAGCAAGGGCCCCCACCTCCCCTTTCATCTGGCATCAAAAACAGCCCTTTCCCTTCACCTATCTTTGCTGTGGATTGACAGACTAATCAATCTCTCCAGATAAAGGCTGGTAATGTGTGTGCGGGCATTAGATTAGAGAGGGTTCCCTGTTGGCTCTCTCCTGACAATATTAGTATTTTAAACAGACAAATCAATCTCTCATTTTAGATGGTGGTAGTGTGTTTTGTCATGGGGGACAAGGTCCGCCAGTGGTTCTTTTGATGTTATCGGTGGTTTAAAGTCTGAACTGATCCTTTTCTCTGGTGGAAACCTAGTATCTTGTCTTCCTTTGACTGAAAAAAGTCCCAATTGTAATTCTCACAGGGTGTTAGTATGCTATAAACAGCAGAATCTATGGCTTACTCACTCAATGAGTAGCTTCCCTAAAGTAATAGCTATACATTGGTTTTACCACTAGATGGCAAAAAGATGCTCATTACTTAACACAGCAGACTGATCACAGCATCGGGGGAGTGTCTGATTTTTTTTTTTTTGTCTTCGACTGAGACCTGAAGTATGTTGTAGACTGAAAAAGTTGTGTTCACTCATTGAGATTTACAACACTCTGCAGCCATCTTGGAGATGTGTTTGCTCCCATTTGGTGTGCCCTGGTTGCTGTGGACTAACCATCGGCAAAGAATCAAACAAAGAATCAGCCATCATAGTTACAAAACTTGTTAACTGGGTCAAGACAACACCATTTCTGTTTATGAAACAGTATGCAACGATGATCTCTTATTGAACTGGTAGCGAGTTTGATTGGGAGCAGTCAAGTTAATATCTATTTCTTAAATTTACGCTTTTGAGTGCAACCATTTGTGCTTTTAAGTCAGCACACTGAACATGCAATTGAGTGCATGGATTGATCAAACGTTTGGAATTTATATGTTTGTATTCAGAGGCTCATTTGAACGTTCTGGTCAGGAAAGATCTGATCTGATGGCTGGACTTAAGTGCAAGTCTGTCTGAGAATTTTGTATCGTGGTTGTTTATTGTGTCAACAGAAGTAGTCTGAACATCAGAGTTGCTGTGGAAACAACCTTGTCACGTACTGTATGGCTATGCCTTAACAGACAGAAAGTATTCTGGGAGAAAATGAAAAACAACATCTGTTTCAATACCTGAACCGTGGCCAGAGAGAAAACTGGTTCTCAAAGCTATTTAGCTCACAAAGTGGACTTGCTATTGAGTTCGCTCCAAAAAAATCCTTACAAGTTATTCATGAACCATCCCTCTCACACAACAGTAAGCAGCAACTGCAGAATCATGAAAATGAATAAATGAAACACAACCACTGCCAGAGTGTTACGTCACCGGTGAAAAAGCAAACATCAGGTGGCTTTTGAGGACATTGGAAGGAAAAGGGGACAGCCATGGATGCAGCCAAATCGCTGTCCTTTGAGCGGTCGTCCATTGCTGTCCTCTGTGGAGAGGAGCACAATGTTCTGCTGGAAGTGCTGAGGACTGGAGAGGAGAGCCTAGAGACCCATGATGAATGCTGAGCGCCGTATGATGTGATCTTATGCCCTGGACTTTCCCCAGTCTCAGCTGGTTCATTTGGAGAGGGTGGTTTCATCTCCTGGCTCTTTAAGCTTAGACCGTGTGGTGACAGCAGCGCTGCCCCTGGAGGCCAGAGCAGCTTCTCAGGCCCTGCTGCGTAAGAGACTGCCGCATGACACACACACTCATACACACACACGCGTGCTTGCGCATGCACGCTCATTCACACACACATACCACATACACACACACACACACACACACCCCACGAACACATATACACTTATAAACGCACATACACACACATGCAGTTACCTGACACACACGTGCATACACTTACACATACATGTAAAAATACAAACACACACGTTCATGTACATATACACATATGCTTATTTGTGTGATGTGTGCAACATTTGTGTGTGTTTGAAGGGGTCAGCTATTTTAAGTTGCAATGCCTGCAGGCAGTTGTATTCGAAACAAGGTAAGAAGCTTACAGTATCCTGCCTTGGATTATGTAAGAGCTTGGTGTGCCTAAAAGCTAAACTTGATCACTGATTTGTTTTTATTAAATGAATTAGTTAAATGTAACTTTTCCTTGAGAAAATTATTAGTACCTTTTTATACAACAGGAAATAACATGCATGTCTAATTCGAGTGAAATTAATTGGTGGAAAATGCCAATAAGTAGGCCTGGTTCCCAGGAGAGGTGAAACTGTGGGATTCTCTGGCCATTAACCTTCCCTGGAACAAACTGAGATCCCTTTTAAAGGAAGCAGTACAAAGGCTTGTCCTGTTATGAATTCTGTAGGGGAAATAAAGAAAGTGGCTTATAGGAAGGGGCTCCAGGAAGGTGATGTGTGTACATGTGTCTTGACAATTAGCCCCTGGGAAATTGCATGTTACTATACAATGTAGTGTAATGTTTGTAATGGAATTGGACTTGTGGCTAAGAGGTTGTGGATGTGATTCCTGGGTGGGGCAGTACTGTTATACTCTGGAGAAATATGTAAGAACAGAATTGCTTCAGTAAATATTCATCAGTATAAATAGATTGTTTGTAAAATAAATCTAAGCTGTGTTATTCACTCTGGATAAGAACAAAATTCACAAATGTAAATTAAGTACTCACTTACTCCTGAGGAGATTATGATGTGCAATTCAGTGTCATATGTGAAAGTCAATCACATACTATTTTTTTCCAGATGCATTTGTTGACATTTCATGCTTTTTCCCTATGTGAGCTGAAATTTTTGTGAAAACAACAATGGCATGTGTGGTCACCTGATTACATAGGAAACAAAATGTTTACATGTTTTAACTTCAGGGTTCGCATGGTAAAACCAACTTTATCTAATAATGCAGTGTCTGAAAACCACAAGTAGCTGGAAAAAAATGTGATATATTCATGTTTGTTGCTTATACCACAGTATACAGTAGACAAAGTCCTGAAAAAGGTAAACAGAGTTATTCTAGGGACAGCAAGTGTGACGTGCTCACCCCTTCCCCCCATTTCCAAACTGTTGAATGAAAATAGAGGCTCTACTGGCACTAGGCTCTGCCTGAATGTCAGAACAACCCAAATAACTGTCCTCTTCAGTGCAACTGGGCCATCCTTCCCAGCAACCAACCAGGCGCCCTCTTTTGGCACAATTAATCACACACCTGGCATCTCTCCTCCATGGTGTCCTTCTTTCCTGTACCTACCTTCCTTTCCACTGCTCATAAGGGATTCACACACACACATACACACACACACACACACACTCCTGCAGACAGATGACAGACGCACATACGCACACAGTCATTCATAAATACACTTGCACTCACACACACACCTTATATCTTCCCTGCTGCAACTCAGACCCCCACTCTCCACAGTTTTTATTCAGGGCAAAATGCTTTTAAAATATATATGGTACTAAAATATTATCCTAGTTATATCTCAAAGCATTTTTGTGACTTCAGAGCTAAATCTGCACACTACAAGGATCTACATGCTTCTCTGAGAGCAGCAACTTGGGCTACATTGGCAAATGTGGCACCATGGTCCACTACCTTCACAAAGTGGCATGTGAGACTGCCCGGAGTTGACTGGGGTGCCAATCATGCCCTAACGTGAGATGAAGGGCTTTGATAAGGGTATAGCTGAGGTTGATCTGCAGCTGAACAAATACAGACAGGGCCAGCTGCCCTATGTGCACAAGACAAGCACTCCCTGAGCCCCTCGAGCGCCGTCCCATGTTCACAGCACCCCCAGTCTCCCAAGGATTGTTGGCCTGGCTTCGGCCTAAATGTCGCTTTTAAATAATTGGAACAGGATTTGCTTGGCATTATGTACTGCTGGGTCAAGCAAATACACTGTAGAGGGGATGGGGTTGAGGTGGGGGGAGGGGGTGAGGCAGTGACCCATGAGATGTGAAAAATCAGCATGCTACCTCTCCCCCCACTATCACATCAGCAGGGTAAACAGTACGATGGCTGCTCTTATGCCACGTTTGCGTTTTTTGAGTTTTTGGTTCTTTGATCTATCCTCTCAGATACACTGAATAAAAGATGGCCTGCATGCGTGTTCCCTCAAGTTAAAATTTACGTTTCTCCAGCACAAGCCAGTTTTTTGTTATTGATTACATTTTTGATATTCAAGGTTTGAAACGTGCTAAGTGGCCACTGTGCAGCTGGTATTCTCCAAGAACTCCAACTGTGATGTCATTCGTCATGGGTAGAGTGGGTTTGTAATTAACAAGAGGATATATTCTCTGGAGTTCTTCCTGGCAGATTCCTACTTGTTGAAGTTTGAAATAAAACTCAATCAGCATAAAGTGAATGCAGCTAGGCAAAAAACATTTGGCCCTTTGAATCCACAAGCTGCACTGAGTCTATATACAGGCTTATAAGTTAGGTTGGTGGATTGAAATTACTCAACAGAGGAGCTGAACATGCAAAGAATAAATGTAATACTACTGCTTTAGTTTGATTCTGACTGTTTCTCAAATGAGAAATGAGTGTTTTTTTAATAAGGGGTCCCTAAAAATAATTGTAGGAATAAACCTCAGGACCTGTTATTTATGAAGCCTCCCAGGATAGGAGTGCTGATCGAGGATCAGCTTCATTTTTTAGCTCATAATGGATAATGTCATGATATGAGCAATGCACTCCTCTTCTGAGGCACTATGGGTATTCGTCCTGGGCTCTTTGTACTACAATAGATTCTATTTCCTGGTGTTTTTACTCCATATTAAATGTGTTGCCTCCACACCAAGAGTATCTAGTACCTGGAGCTACTTTTTTACTGTTAGCTCAGGATGATTTTGATATTATAAACATAACCAGAGTAAGTTCATCAGAGTAGAAGGTAAAGTCCAGCTGTAAACTATACTGTAACATTGGGTATGGATCAATGTAATGTGCAGTTACAGGCAGGGGACAGTACAATAGAATTTTTTTTCTCATTTTGTTGATATACTATCATTTTACTAATCCTGAAGTCTTAGAAACAGAAACTAAACATTTTCAAAATGTTTTCTGTTTCTGTATAGTAATAGTTTCCTGGATGCCCTTTGATCATTATTTCCCTGTGGGGGAACGTTCTCGTTCATCAGTGTTATCCTCCAGTGTTCTGAAAATGCTTTGCGTTACCTGGGCACATGTATCTACGTTCTGCATTGTAAATAGATAAGTGTCACTGCAAGCTGACAAATGATTGTAGTCTGTCATGATTGCTTCTATGTCTGCAACTTAGCACATGTTCCAGGGACAAGGGAAGGAGAGGTGAAAGAGGTAACACCCAAATCTAGGATCAACATTCATGTGCGGTGAAGCATTTCACCCTCCATCCGAGGTCAAAGAGGACCACTGACACCATTATACATCCTTCGCCCCTCTGTTGCACCCCTTGTATTCAATAGTCATGGGAGAATGTGTCATGACACAAAAATAAGTGGAGGGACCATATTTTACAATCAGAGTTGAACTTCAGAGGTTAAGATTTAATTACATCATTACTAATTTTTGGTATAGCAAATACATTCACCTTTCCCATTGTCAATTGTTCAGAAATGTCAGCTTTCTTTAGAAAATTTGTACACGTGGTGTAAAAGCAAAAAGACATAGCTTGTCCCCAGACTTTATATAAATGTCAGGGTTTCCCGAAACACCATCTGTGCTCTGCTGGAGGTCTGATCCATGGACAGTGGGGTTTTGTCATTTGTTCACTACTCCGATCACAGTAATTGGCCACCCTCGGCCTGTAGAGCTATACATTCGTGTTAAGCCATGGAGCGAGAAAAGGGGAAGCCGCAGCATGTAAAAATAGCTCCTTGCCTTGAACAGTAATTAGTTCTGGTGCTGGTTCATTTACACGCACTTGAGGAGTGATGGGCGGCCGCTGACACTGCCGCCACCTCTTCTACGCGTGGGCATGAGCACCGAGTCAGAAAGTGACGGAAGTTTTCCGGAGGCAGCGGTGGCGCCAGGCCCGTCGAGTCACGCGATTGGTTTAGAAATGTTGCGTGGTGCTGTGGGGGTGGGGGGTGTGGATGTTCAGAGCCCTTATTCCATAAATTGTCTCAGATTGCTGATCCAAGATCAGTTTTTTTCTGTGTCTGTGTCCTAATCTTACTCATTAGTATATCAGCACAATGAAAATTACAAACATACATCTTGCAATCAGCTCCCTATAACTGCACATAAATAGATCCAGGCACTGTTTTAATGCATAGTATACAGCTGGTCCCATTTTTTAATACCTGACTTTGCCTTGTACACAGATGCACATACCCTGGCTGTCATTTCCCAAACTCTCCCAGCCAACGATCGTGCCTACAGCCCTGTGCCTGTCTAGTCCAAGCTATGACTCATCTTTCAAGGTCATGCCTGAGGTCGTAGGGGAGGCACTCAGTGGGGAGGCAGAAAGACCAGAAAGTCCTCGCTCCTTCAGCTACACTCACAGCAAGGGTCTTTTCAGAT
The DNA here is from genome assembly GCA_022829145.1 of Albula goreensis. NCBI lineage: Eukaryota > Metazoa > Chordata > Actinopteri > Albuliformes > Albulidae > Albula > Albula goreensis. The sequence goes on from CM040742.1 coordinate 34,611,508, forward strand.
ACTACATTTTCCCTGGCACCTGTGGTGATGGGCTTCACTACTGTGGATTCTGTTAGCTGTCAAGGAGTGCAGAGGCTCTTCATATATGTTGTCATGTCATACCCAAGTCTTCTGTCTCTTTAGGGTATTAAAATCATTATCACAACCCCATGAGCTCACCACCAGTCCTGTTGACACCATCTTAGCTATGTGCCATGGAGAGGAAGCTGCTTCTTTCGATCACCCCAGATACGAGTACACAGGATGTCTTCTTGATCTAGAGGATATCTAGACTCCACTTCCTCTCTTTTGTGAATTGTACACAGTACATTGACTACTCGACCGACAAATTCAATTGCACAAAACCTGGACATCTCTGACATACACAAGGGCAAGAAGTTTTGATGTTCCACACAATAACTTGCATTCCTCACGCACTTTTTGGTTGCATAGTTGACCTACTGGTCAAAACAAAGGTAAAGCAAGTGAAAAATAGAGATACAAAGGAGAGAAGGGAGACAGGAATATAGAAAGAGAGAAGAGAGAGATAGCTGTCCTGAGAGGTAGGAGAGCTGTGTTTGCCCACAAAAGACCATTTTCTTCTCCCTGGCTACTTTTCTGTCACACAGAGTTGGGTGCTTCTGTGCATATCTCAGTGAAAGCTCACATTCAGAAACCTGACAGTGCAGCACCTATGTCTGATTCATGAATTACAAGGTTATAGACGAAACTTTGGTGTCCCTGAATGACAGGAATCTCTTTGCCTCTTTATGTTGTTCGAATAGTGGGAAGAAATGAATCCACTTATTTTTGTGAACAAGTCAGATATGGTTTGTCCTTCGAAGAATGTATCTTCATGTGGGTGGTCATCTGTGTCTTTCTAAGCCTGCATTGTGCTGTGTATCCCAGTGCACTGTAATACTCAGTGACACAGCAAAAAAAAGACTCTAGCATCAGTTTCACCACTATTTGGAGACATTTTCTTGTAATGGGTAATGTGCATCACTGTACCCTGAACTACATTTGGTTTAGCACAGCATGCAAGAGTAAAAGCTTGTCCTATTTTTTTAACTGAAATCCATCCCTGTAGTACCAGGAGCCTAGTATTAATCAATCAAATTAAGGCTTTAATTTTTTGAAATCCAGTTTTTTCCCAGGTGTTTACTTCTCACCCAATTTGGAATGCCAGATGAAATTCATAAGACTCAAGCCTCTGCTTCTTTCACACCCCAGCTTCATCTGCTGAATAGTGTAGACTTTGTCTGAGGTGTAAACTCCATGCACAGGTGATGCAGGCAGACTGTAGGATCCTGATTCAACCAGTAGGTTCACTCTTGTGGGCCTAAAACAACCTGCTTAAACTACGGATGCTCGCAAGCCCTCAGCAGAGCCAAAACTCAATGCTATTCCACTTTGCATGGAGTTTTAATTATTGACTAATGTGGATGCTTCCATTACTATCATGGCTTCCAATTAACAGTTAAGAATGGCAGCTACAGTGAATTCTGGGGTGGGTGATCTAGAGCAAGGGTCTCCTGACCTCCTCACGGTTCCACATCTGTGAAATGTTATTAGGTCAAAAGGAGTGTAATTCTTGTCCTGAGGGTGTTTCTTAAGCAGGGTCAATTCAAGCCATCCTGTCCCAGTAGGTACAGGACTGTAGATATCCTGCACTTGTCTCAGATGAGAGGAGTCAGGAGGCACCTTTCACAAAAGGGACTTCCCCTTCCCATTGTCCCACAGGGTAACACTGAAAAAAGAGCATAGGTCGTGTTTTCCTCAGAAGAATAGAATGGGTGTGCTTAATGACATTCCTGGAGAGCGACTTTGCATGTAGGCTGTTGTTTCCACTGATTACCTTGGCTCAATTACCCAATTAAAAGTATACACCAACCCACTAATTCACTCATGGAAATGACCACTGTAAAAGATCTAATGTAAAACAAGCAGACAGAATAGTCTTCAGCCATCATTCATCAGCTGATCAAGACATTTTGATGGAACGTCTGAAGGCATGGACAGTGTTCTTTTACCCACATATGATCTTGAAAGCACTACCCATTCAGACGAGGAGTGTGACTGGCTCTGCAGCACCTCCCTCCCTCACCACCCCTACCAGGGACCCGTGGTGCCGGCCCCTGTGCCTGCCTGCTGACAGGGAGTCTGTAGAATCAGGCCGCAGAACAAGCAGACGCAGCTGCTGTGGATGTGCTGGCCATGGAGGGCCCAGTATATTTAGCCCTCTCTCTCTCCCAGTGGAGAGCTCTGTAGTGCTTTCAGCACAGCTGCTTTACGCCCCCACTGCCACCCACCCCCCCATCCCCAACCCGCCTCCCCACCAACCCCCGCCCACAACTCCTCCTCTTGCCTCCTCTCCCTCTCCTCCCCTCTCTCATCTCCCTCTCTTCTCTCAGGGAAAGCAGCACCTGAACTCAGATTCCTCCATTAGCCATCCAGCACAGTGGATGATGCTTGTCCTGCTGGGTGCTGTTCACCCATAATGTTGGCATGCACAACAGTATTACACCTGCTTCCCCCACAGTGATGCACCTTGATATGTGTACATGCGCGTGAATGTGTGTGTACATCTCCACATGTGCGTGTATCTGTGTAAGTGTCTGTGTGTGTGTGTGTGTGTGTGTGTGTGTCTGTCTGTATGCTTGAGAGTGTTTGTACACATTCCATGTTTATACGTGTGTGTGTGTGTGTGATTGCATGTATGATGTATGAGTATGTGTCTGTGTGTATGTGTGTGTTAATTCATGCATACGTTCATGCATGTGTGTGCGCATATGCATTCGTGCTTGCGTGACTCCTGAGCTCCATTCTATAGGGTGACATGTGGCCTCTGTGTGACCCAGGAGACCTTATTATAAGAGGGGAGGGGCTCAACTGTATTTGTAAAGGACTCAGCTCCCCTGTGTGGGATTAAATAGAGCTGGATTTTTTCTCATTCCAGCAAAAACCACACCTGCACTGGGGAAGGCCAGGGCCCTAAACAAAGCAACGCTGGCCTGGGCAGCCCCTGCAGGGCTGGACATCCGGTGGATGCATCTCACCCTGCAGAGCCCTGCATCCAGGCCACAATTCCCATGCTGCTCTGAGAGTGGTGGGACTTTTATTACGTTGCCTCGTCGTTGCTATTTCCAGCAAAGCGCCCTGGGCTCACAATATGGTGCCTCAAGTGTCTTGGAGCTCAAGAATTTTATTAGTCAGATGCCTTCTCGCACACAAGCAATGTCATGTGATGCATTAAACCAAAAGCTTTGCAGTCGCCTGAACTGAGCATGGACCAGACAGGACTGGAACAGGAGAGTGTGGATGAATGTGCTCCATTGTTGCACTTTCAATAAACAAATCGTGGTTTTACCCACTTCCTCACACAGGGCTATACAGATCACTGGAATCTATTGCGTGGGATGCGCACCCATGTGCACTTGTTCGCTTTCATGCAAGAGGGTGCTTTATTTGGATGTTAGGCTCTTGATTCATTGCATAAAATAAAGAAAAGAAAAAGAGAAAAAACAAATAGGCAATTCAACACACCCATCTGCAGGTAAAAAGTGTGTTTTATGTCTGCTGGCAAACCTCCTCATGAGTGTGTTGACTAATTAATGAGAGTCACCGCAAAGCATTCAGCTTCATAGCATTTTGACTGGAATTTTTGCAATGGACTGCCTCGGAGGAGGCATCAGCTGGCGTCCTCACACTCTGCTGGCTCGTTGGTTTGAAGCCGGAGCAAACAGTAAAATGAAATGTGCTGAAAATGCTTCTTGTTTGCTACTATCCAAAGGCATATTAGCCCTTCCACCCACTCACTGTCCTTTCACAGACACTCCTACTCCAAATACTCTTGCTTTTTCTGCTAATTTCCTTCAGACATTATGCTTAATACCACCGATACTGCTTTGGATGCTACAGCTATTAATTCAGTATATGGCTGACCTCCACACCACGGTAATTTAACTGAATATTTATTTATGTGGCCCACACATGTTATTCCTTGCTTTTGCTCCATGGACAGGTCTGTTAATGAACTCTTAACAGCTGGTCTAATGCAGCGAATTAACTGCAGATTTGGAGGCCGCCTCCAAATTATGCTGTGATAATGACTTCCTTGTGAACATCCTGTGTATTTTTGATCCATCCAGCTGATATTATTTTTGAGCTGAGACATGCATTCCACCACAACCATACCAATTACTTATGTTTCTATAACCTGTATGAGGAAAACTTGGTGATGATAAATTCCCAGGGTTCAATAACTTCTTATTGACCAATAAAATAATTAAAATAATTTCTTAGTTCAAATTTAACCTGTCTGGTAATTTGGAAGGAATGTTGTCATCATTGCCCAGAGAAGAGGCCAAAGGAGCATGTCAGAAATTAATCAAACCACAACAAATCTGCCACATGTTGGCCGTGTCTGTGAAGTATAATCTGGAAATCATCATATAAAGTCAATAGGAGAGAATATTCTCAATGAGTCCCTTTTGGTAACCTTTTCTTCCATATATACTCCATGACATGAATTCCAGATTAATGTTCAAATGGAGTACTTGCCCTGTACAAGAAGGAACCCCCATGTTTGTTGTTGTATTTAATGAGTAAAATGACCATGGTTTAACTTCAAATCAGAAACACTGCATCTCCTTTAGGACAGTGTCCCCATCACTTCACAGTGGCATTTTTTTTTTTTTTTTTGCTTGAACGACTTAACTATCCTGGCCCATTAATGCACAACACAAATACAAATTTGTATTTTGTGCCATTGCACTTCTGTTTCTGCTGTACTAGATTAGGGTGCCTAACAATTGTTGGAGAGGGATAGCGTGTGCATTGAATGGCTGGCTGGCTAAAGGTATTCACTTGTGAAATTTGTGAGCAATGCACTGCAGCTCCTGCATTTTTTTTTTGAGCGATGCCAGTGCAAAGCCTTTAAATCCCTGCGATATAAACTTGGAATGAATCAGTATTAGGGCATAGGAAATGTACAGTTTCGTGTGAGATGTGGGAGTTATGACGTTGCTGGATTTTATACGCACAAATGCGATTTTTAAAGGGGAGAAAATTGGCATCCATGGTGCACTGTAAGGAGGGAGCAGATCCCAAAAAAGCTATATATGTGAGCTCCAGTTGTGATTTCTGCAGGTAGAAGGGGCTGAGTGATGGGGCAGAGAGGTTTTTCAGCGCACATAAATCCTGCATTCCGCTATTAATAACACCTGAGTCATCCAACAACAAGATTACCTGCAGTCTGTGGCTGCTGTAGAATTACAGTGTACACACTTACATTGGCACAGGCATACAAACATACATCTGCACACATAAAAACATGTGCAACTGTATACACACACATACAAACATGTGCATATATACACAGACAGACATACTCATACACACATTTAGAAACCCATGTACATAGACACACATATGCACACATGCATGAATGCAAACACATGGAAATGCATATACATATGCATGCAGACATTACACATACAGACACACCCACGCACACAAACAACAAACAACAAAGTATCTTCATGCCTCAAAAAACAGATGTCTTGAGGCTCATACCATAATTTGTTTCAGCTCATTTTTATTGTGTTTATGGAAATTTGCTGTTATGGAAACCTGGGGCTCATGCTGACAGATGACAGGAGCATCTAGTGAGACTCAAATGAGCAGGGGAAGAAGAATTAGAAAAAAAATGTATGTGGCATACAAATATCTTTCCACACGTTCATATTCAGATAAAAATAGTCTGGAAATAAAAAAGTTTACCGTGGGAAGTGGACAAATGAGTCTGTATGTGTCTGTTTTGTGTGTAATGTGTGCATGTGAGTACTTACATGCACTGTGTTTGTGTGTATATGTGTATTTGAGTGTGTATTACGGGAATATTTCAGGGCTCAGGCACATACTGTGGGATCTTCGGCTGGCCAGGCAAGGACAGTTGAAAGTTAATGCGGGAATGGGAGCCCCCAGAGAGACAGTATGTGTGACGCACTGAGGCTGGCGCTCTGATTGGCTTGTGCTGCAGACCTGCCTTGACATCAGAGTTCTGCCTGAGCAGAGTCTCAGAGGCAGAGTAGCTGACACACAAACCGATAGGAGGATTTGAACAGGCGCGTGCTCACACACGCACATAAATACAGACACATACACTGTAAATTCACACATGGCAAAAATGAAGAACAAGTGTGCAGATTCACAAATATATACACAAAAACGTGTACAGCTGAATCAGAAACTGCACACCTTTCTTTGCATTGTGCACTATATAGCCAGACATATACACACTTGCACTTGTGTGCAGACATTCACTTACTGACTCACAAGTACAGGTTAGCATGTGTATCTGTATCGTAAGTCCAACACACTCATAATAAACACACACATGCAGAGGTGTTGAAACACAAAAAAATACCAAACTGTTGCTTCCTGCTCCTGCTCCCATTTATGAATAAAATTTTCTCCTAGATGTAAGTGTATACTTGCTTTAAGTCAGAATCACCTGGAAGCATAATTTACACTTACCTACACATTAAAACACAGGAGACATAAGACACAGTCAGTGTGAATTGGTAACGAGGTCGCAGGACAGGAGCTGTAGCAGCGTAAATGCTTATTAAAGAATGCTGCACCTTGCAGTCAGGTATAAAGAGGGTCGGGCGAGCAAGAAATTGCACGTTATAGTTACATCAAGGAGGCTGGTGCCCAAGGCACACTAGTTCAGTATGACAACATCATGCGTCACGCTAAGTCAGGAACAGCGCCGCTATGCAGGGGGAAGTCACAGATTCGCATCCCTGAATATCCACCGGGATTTTTCCGCGCCTGTCTCAGCGTTTTGAAAGCTGGACTGAGCCGCAGCTACAGTATCGGCAATGACGTCGAATAGAATCTCCCCGACCCAGATACTTCATGTACAGCACGGCTGCATTGAGATTCTCGAAACGCAGAGAATCGCATGACACGTGAATCAGAAAGATTGTGGATTTAATCGGGTAAACAGCTCGTGAAATAGCTCGAGATTTCTCTCAAACGGAGACATTTAATTTTATTAGAGCTGCGAGCATAGCGGAATGTTTTTACAAACAGTTTTGTTCAATGATGCATTATTGGCAGGTGATGCCAAAAGCAGTAGTATGCTATATAAGTTACTCTTTTAGTCATTCATGATTTCAGAGTTTCCCAAAAAAGAATCCCTCTCCGTCACTACAACAGGCAGTGCGTATTCGCATTGTTATTTTCTTAAATAGAATACAGGATTAAGATAAGATTTTTTTTGGATGAATTTTTTCTAATCCTCATTCCTTCGCAGTGCTAACGTAAGCTCCTCTGACTCCTCTGTGTCGCACAACTAAGGAGTGTCCGTGATTGGCTGGAAACTGGTGTGCTGAAGCCCCTCAACCAATGAGGATTCCCCCCTCCCCTTACCTTGAGACCCCCTCCCACCTTCAGGCATTGACGCTGTGTGATAAAGCGAGCAGGAGCCTTACATTTCTATGAATGGAAATGCGGAGGAGGATGCTCTCAAACCCGCAGCAGCCATTGGCATGTCAGTTGGGGACTCGCTCTCTCTTCCCCCCTCTCTCTTTCACTCTACCTCCTCTCTCTCTAACTGACTCACTCTCTGCAAGCTGCTGATAGTCTGCCTTCCTGTCAAACAGCCCTGACCAATCATTTGTCGTGTCTCCCCCTTCCCCCATTTTCTCTCTCTTCTCACCCCGCACCCCACCACCACCACCACCAGACCTCCCCCAAACCTTTTCTTACACAGCTACATTCATTAATTTACTCTTGACACTCACAGGCCCTTCCCCCACATACCTTCCACTGCCCCCCTCTCCTTTTCAGTTGTTCAGGTCATTTATCTCCTTTCTCATTTTGTTGAAGTATTTAAAAATTCGAAGTGCATTTTCATAAAAACATATAACAATACAACAAAAGAAAATGTTCAGCAATCACTAAGGATTTATTGTGAGCTGGACTACATTTACTGCTGTTCTCTCAAATTTAAATCAACTATATCCTCAGTCTCCTTGCCATGCACCTGCTATAGAATTTAATGCTATGTTGAAGGTCAATTAAATAGCGGGTTACTGACAGTTGTAAGATGGATAATTTGGTATCAGCTCTGTGAGGGATGTGAGTATGTGACCTCTTACTGGGTTATGACTACATGTCTCATTCTATTCTCACATAGCCAGCATGTTTTTTGAGAAGGCACATTATATTCTACAGTTTGTCTGAGTCTTATCCAAGTCTGGATAGTGACTACATTTTATTCAATGGAGTAAATATCTGCAATGTATGATACATCAGTCTGGCAGACGTTAGCATTTCTGAATTTGTGGTGTATACCTCTTAGATAAAATGCAACAACTTATGTTTGTGTGTGGGTTTGTATTTGAGTTAATAGGTGTGTGTGTGTATGTGTATGTGTGTGTGTGTGTGTTTGTATCTGTAAGTGCATATCTTTATGTGTGCATGTGGATGTTCATGTGTTTGTGTGTTACATGTTTCCACCCTCAGCATGTCACACCCAGTCTTCCCAGCTCAAAAACATCTCTGCCCAGAGCATAGCTTTCAAACATAATGGGGTTGATAACATTCCTGCAACCTCGCGGCTAATGTTGTGTGAGAACATTATGTCCTGTATGAAGGGGGGAGGGATGGGGATGGGGGGGGATTATGGTTCCTGGTCCCTGGGGTGAACGCAACACGGGCTGTGATGTGAGCTTTAAGTACATGAACGAGCCCTAAAGTATAAATCTGCAATAAGGCAGATTCAATTAGAGGGCTCTTGCTTAGGTCAAATGACAGCGGTTTCACAGAGCCATTAAGCCTGGAGCATGCAACAGCGATTTGGTTCTTGAGCTGAGGTTTGACTGAGCTGACATTGGGATGCCCTTGTTGACAGACTGTTCCTTCCAAGGGGTTGCTCTGCCAAACCCCCCCACCCGCCGCCAAACCACTACCACCATCCTTTTCCCAAACGCATGTAAACTACTACTCCATCTCTTCAGCAGAGTATAAAAACTGAAGCAGTGAACTGCTCTAAATTTGATCATCTCCAAATTCTGCTCCTTGCCTGGAGGGACTGATAGCTGTTTTATTTTATTAATTTTTCTCTCCTCCCACAGCCATCATATCTCCTCTGTACGTGATCAGAGAGCACTGGCTATGACACCACATTGTCAGAATCAGGCCCTGCACACTGTCGCTATAACTACGGTGCCTGCTGTCAATGCCGGGGCTGTAGTACATGTCGTCATGGTTACGAGATCAGCTGACAATGTGAGGTATCTTGTGTTTGTTGCCATGGGTACGGCACTGGGACTAATCATCATAGTGCTTCAACCTCCCCCACCTCAACCCCCCACCCTCGTTCATCCTCCAACCCTGATAATTAAGTCACCAAACCAGGATAAACAGAAAATAAAATATCCTGTCAGCATTAGACTGCCCTACAAGATTATACACACAGCTGTGCAGTAGTATTTGTATAGCTTTGTTGTCTAATTCTAAACTTTTTCCAGTGTGGCAATTAAAAGCTGTACAGAGCAGTATAAGGGTCTTCACTTCATCACTGCACTTCAAATGAAAGGCTTCAGCTATTGTTCAAATATATAAATGAGAGATGTGGGGAAATATTGGTAGCTATATAATGTTGGGTGGCATCATAGTGTCCTGGTAAGGTTCTAGGGTTGTGAAGTCAGAAGTTGCATATTCAAACCCCCGGGTAGGACATTGCTCATTGCACCATTGAGCAAGGTACTAGAAGTGAGTTGCTTCAGCAAATATCAAACTGTATAAATGAATGTGTGAAAATGTAAACTGTGAGGGCATCTGCTGAATGGCTAATGCCGAACAAATAACTATTTCAAAGTAACTTACAAATTCAAAATGTGCATATATATATATATGTACAGTGCCTATCATAAGTATTCACCCCCTTGGATGTTTTACCCTTTTATTGCTTTCATAAATCAATCATAGTCAATAAAATTTGGCTTTTTTCACACAAAAATTTATTGGAAAAAACTCTTTAATGTCAAAGTGAAAACAGAGTTCTACAAAGTAATGTCAATGAAACAAAAATATATAAAGAAATATAATTGTTTGCATAAATATTCACCCCCTTTTAAATTTAATGGGCAAATTCAGTAGAGGTCCATCCAATTGGTGCCAATAGTCTCACAATTAGTGAATTGAAGATAACCTGAGTGATGTGGGTGTGTCTCATGTGATTGAGGTATAAAACACTTGTGTCTGGAGGGTCCAGAGACTGGTTGATCAGTATTCCTGGCTACCATAACACCATAAAGACAGAAGAACACTCCAAGCAACTCAGGGAAAGGGTTATTGAAAAGTACAATTCAGGGGATGGATACCAAAAATTCCCAAGGCATTGAACATCCCGGAGTTCAGTGAAATCAATCATCAAGAAATGGAAGGAATATGGCACATGTGTGAATCTGCCTAGATCAGGCCGCCCTCGTAAACTGAGTGACCGTGCACGTAGGAAACTAGTGAGAGAAGCCACCAAGACCCCTACGACTACTCTGAAGGAGTTACAAGCTTCAGCTGCTGAGATGGGAGAGACTGTGCATACAGCAACTGCTGCCCGGGTTCTTCACTGGTCAAAGTTTTATGGGAGAGTGGCAATTAGAAAGCCACTGTTGAAGAAAATTCATATTAGATCTCGAGTAGAGTTTGCCAAAAGGCATGTGGAAGACTCCATGGTCAAGTGGAAGAAGATTCTTTGGTCTGATGAGACCAAAATTGAGTTTTTGGCCATCAGACAAGACATTATGTTTGGCAGAAAACAAACACTGCACATCACCAAAACACACCATCCCCACTGCGAAGCATGGTGGTGGCAGCATCATGCTGTGGGGATGTTTCTCAGCAGCCGACCCTGGAAGGCTTGCAAAGATAGAGGGCAGAGTGAATGCTGCAAAATACACCGAAATCCTGGGGACAATCTTATTCAGTCTGCAAGAGAACTATGGCTTGGGAGAAGATTTATTTTCCAGCAAGACAATGATCCAAAAATACTGCAAAAGCTACACAGGAATGGTTTAAAAGAACCAGGTAAATGTTCTGGTGTGGCCCAGTCAAAGCCCAGACCTCAATCTTGTAGAGAATTTGTGGCTGGACTTGAAAGGGGCTGTTCATGCCCGATACCCATGCAACCTGACAGAGCTTGAGCAGTTTTGCAAAGAAGAATGGAGCAAAATTGCAGTGTGCAGATGTACAAGGCTGATTGAGACTTATCCACACAGATTCAGTGCTGTGATTGCAGCCAAAGGTGCATCTACTAAATACTGACTTGAAGGGGGTGAATAATTATGCAAACAATTATTTTTCTTTATATAATTTTGTTTCATTAACATTACTTTGTAGAAATCTGTTTTCACTTTGACATAAAAGAGTTTTTTCCGATAAATTTTTGTGTGAAAAAAGCCAAATTTTATTGACCATGATTGATTAATGAAAGCAATAAAAGGGTAAAACATCCAAGGGGGTGAATACTTATGATAGGCACTGTATATATATATATATGATTATGCAAATATGTTGTAGTGAATAATATGAAAGTGGACAGAAAGCAGAACCATGGACTCACTGACTGCTTTCAGAACTCAGGCTTGTCAGATGACATTCTGGATTGGGACTCCGCAGCTGCGTCCTACTGTCGCTTCTAGGAGCACACTAATAAAGTTCTGTCATTCGAATTCGGAATGATGCCTCTCAGGCAAAGGGTAGAGTACGTCAGACCTGATTTGTTCCTGTGAGGATGAAGCGCCATGCTGCAGGCCTGCAGACCACAGTGGGCAATGGTGCTGTCCGGACTGAATGCCAGCCCGTGGGGCTCATCTACACACTTGTCAGAACAGGAGATGAGCAGTTTTAACAAAGGAAAGGGCATTGTTCTGTGAAGGTTTTATATTGTTAGTACTTGTAAAAAGATGGAGCCGTTATTTTGAAATTTTGGGAAGGTAAACTGTGGTTTTAATGGACCACTGGTTTACAGCCTTTAGAATTTTGCACCAACAACCACCTTTTGTGTTTGTAATTGATTCTCACCTGGAAGTACAGGTGGGGTGACTTTTCTAACTTCCATTCAGATATGAGATTATATAAACCAGCAGAACCTGTTGGCATAGAGAAGTAGCCCATCCTTAATTGTGTAACTACATAAACTGTTTTCATAAACAAACCCCTTGTCCTTTGAGCAGACAACATGTAGCACATAGTGTTCTCCATTTCCAGTCTAGTCACAACATATCCGTTAAGATGAAACAAACAACAATCTGTGATCATTACAATAGGTTGTAAAAGCATAAGGTACCAGTGCTACATTTGTTGGAAATAACTGAAAGCTGTAACTAACAGCTTTCTGGTGAGTGCTTTTTGCTACCTGGAGTAGTGCTTTGGCACAACACATGCTGAGGTTATGTATTCTGGTTCTCTGAGATTTTGCTTCTCAACAGACCTGTGGAGTCTCACTTGTTCAGCAATTATGTGCAGAGAGTAAAAACACATAAAAGCATGACAGTTTTACCATGACAGATTCTTTTATTGAAATGATTAATGCAGGGTGCCAGTAGAGCTGTGTTGCCAAAGAATACAGAGTAATCATATGAGGGGACTTGGTGATGTCAATGCTTTTGTCCTCTTTGATTGGAGTGTAAGGATCCATAGCCTGTATTGGTTGGCATTATAGGAAAAAATCCTGTGGTGCTGGACATTTCATAAGCTGCCTGGAGGGGTTCTATGATTATATTTAAACCTGAGGCAAGTGTTTGGTTGGACAGATCAAGCATATGTGAATCATAGGAAGAGTTATGGCTGAATGAGTTGCTACCTCCAGGGTGCTTTCTTATATATATATCTAGTGACCTTTTCCAGCCAGCGCCAGCTAATTTCAAGAACACATTACATTAGCATTGACATAGAACAAATCATGGTTTCTCCTCTGGTTTGAGGGCTCCATTTCAGTTATGGTCAAACGTTTATTGGTTCAGTCACCTGTATTATCAATAGTGTGCCTGGACCTGGGCCTTGAGCACTGGACTTGTCCACTCTTTCCTTGGGACACCCTTGAGTTGCTGTCAGCAGGATGGCTTGAGTATGACAGCTGCCATCAGGTCACTGATTTAAGCATTTCTGTGTGAGCCCCAGGCTGTGAGTGACGTGCCAGTCCGGTGGTCACATGTTTAATGTGTCTGGCAGTTCTGATGAGGCATGTCACTGAACTCCCCTGGGTCTCACAAACCCAGATAGTCAGATTTCCAGAGGTCTCGTGCACTCAGTCTTACCTTCTGGAGACAGGGGAAGAGCAGGTGACACAGTGGGCAGTTCACAGTAATGTTTTGTATTTGATGCAAGGGCCCCCTTCCTAGTCAAGCCAATAGTGTGTTGTGTCATATAGTTAATGTTTGAATAAACCTCTCCACAGACCCACCACATCAGCTCAGTGTACTCCACTGAGCTGATGTAACTGCTTAGGAAATATTGTTTGCATGGATGGATTCATCGTTCTGAACAAATGCACTGCTTCCACCAGGCTGGTATGTGAGGCTAAATCCCCTCCATCTCTCTTTCTCTTTCTCTCTCACAGTAACTGTCCCTTCTCCCTGGCGGCAGGCTTGGCTCGGGCCACAGCGGACAGCATCCTGCAGAGTGACCTCTCCATCTACCATGTCAACAAAGGCACTGAGGAGACCACTGACGCTCTCCAACGTGAGTCAGGCAAACAGCATGCCATTCACGCTAGCTTACCTGTAGCATGGCATAGAACGTGCACTTCTCATTGGAACTTCTGTCACATATTGTAATGGGTTCATTTGCTTAATTGGTGTAACAAAAAACTTGTTTTTTGCCCCTTTTTTTGTCACATGAAAGCTCAGATCCATATTTATGTACTTCCATATTTCATTTTTTTCTTGACTAATTAAGTTTATTCAAAATGCAATGTGACTAGACAATGCTTGATGTGATATAGTTAGTCTAATAACAAAATTACTCCTGAAAGGTTTTCTATGAAGAGATACAAGGTTTTTTCAAACTGAGGTGGGTTAATTTTCTATATCGCACACTGTTACTTCCATAAGTCATTTGTCCTTAACTAGCAGGAGTTGAATAATTGGCAGTTGTGGCATGGCTCCAACATTTCAAGGTTAATATTTAATAGAACATGGAAAAACAACATCACGTAGGGAGAAAAACAAATGCAATGAAGTTCAGCACACATAAGAACTACAGAGAATGGCTAAACAATAGCCTAACATTACATTAACTGTTCATAAATCCATCTTTATGAAATAAATAAGCATCTAATATTGAATCTACCTGAAGAATGTCCATGTCTGTGGTCTGGACCATACTATTCATTAATGAGGTATCAAGATGGTGGTATATGTGTAAAATGATACACTGAGGAAAGTTAATGTGCAATTAATCCTAAACAGTATGTGTAATTGCAGTGTAAGTAGGCCATCATAGCTTTTTAAGGTATTTGACTCTGAAATCAGGTCACTTACTGGCCTAACTGTGTAGCCTGACCTTATGAGTACAGTGTACCATATCTGACTATATAGAACAAAATGGTTAGGGGACATACAATGACAAAAATTACAGTTAACACTGAGTAAGACATGTATTATGTAATATGTAAGATATTATGTAATATCTCCTGGTATATCAAATAAATCAAATCAAGTACCGGCATGTTTGACTGCAAATGGAGCCCTTTGAAAATGTGTTACCTGGAATTCCCTTGGTGATGTAGCATTCTGTGATGTAGAGTCCTGTATAGTCACTTTCATGAGGATCACCATCAAAAATTTAAGAACTACATTCCCTGGAAGTCCCATTGTGCTGAGGTAGTTTTTGCAGTACCAAAGAAAGTGTTGGAAAGAGCATGTTCACAACCTACAAATCCTGAAAAGGGGCATCCAACACTACCCCCTCCACCCTTTAGTCTGGATCTATCTGTGCATCCTAAATTGGACTTTCTGGTCGCTAAAGGACACATAAATCATAATCCAGAATGAAAAGAGAGAAAGGTGAGAATGGTCAGCTGGTTGATTTGAGTACTCTGTGAAGGGGGAATGAGGGGCTTCCTGGAAGTACATGTGCAATGGAGATGGAGCTCTCTGTGTCCTGGTAGTGGAGATGGTGGTGCTGGAGGAAAGGAAGGGATAATTTTAGCAGTGGGACTGAGAGGCGGGGAACGGGCTGGCCGCCAAGCTGCTGGGGAATGGAGGGCAGGAGACAGCCGTCTGGGCAGGGGCGGAGGCAGCAGTGCAGCGTGGGCCCCCATGGGCCCTCAGACCACTTTAAATTTAGACCTTGAGAGCCTGAGGAGATAGGAGAGGAGAAGGGATGAAAAGGAAGGAGAGAGGAGAGGCAAGAAGAGGAGAAAGGTAGAGGAAGAAAGGGAAGGAAAAGTGAGGAGAAAAGGAAAAAGGGGCAGAGGGAAAGGAGGTAGAAGAATAGATAAGAGAAAAGAAAAGGGGAGGAGAGGGGAATGCTAGGGCCAGCACATGAGGAAGGCCACTACCTGGGGCTTTCACAAGCCCACCCTCAACAATACACTATTGACACAAACGTGCTGCCTGTTCACTGGTCTCCATCTGCCTGCCTCCAAACCCCACGACTGGAGTGGAAACAAAACGCTGGCACCTCCCATGGAGAGAGCAGGAAGAGCTGCTGCTGTGCGGGAGGATTCTGAGAACACTCTTCCCCCATTTCCTGTGTCTCTGCAGTCACTGTGCACACAACAATGTACGACAGATACTCTGATATCTCAGATCAGCCACTGCCGAGCTTCAAAATCCCATCAAGATAAGGATAGGTCATTATACCAGTCAAAAACTGGTTGATGGAAGGGTCAAAGAGATTTATTTTATTACAGAATTATTTTGTAGTATAAAAAAGTACATTCATAAAAATATACTTACTAAAATTCATTGCATCAATTTAGCACATGTTATTGTACAGCGTGACATACAATGTATGACAACTCAAGCACATCAACACAAGTTCAACAATGAGAGGCAATGATGCGGACTTGGCTAGAATCACTATCAGGCTAAAGAGTGACTGTACAGCTTCACTAAAGCAGTAAAGTAAGTTAACTGTAACAGCTTTGAACCACAACTCACAGACATGCACCTTAAATGCATGTAAGATTGGACACACTTCAGATTGCATAAAATCACCTGACTGAATTAAATAACACATGGTTTGGGGTGGGAATGACAGGGGAGCAACGGTAGAGTCTGAAAAGGTGGGTTTTATATTCAAATAGGTGCTTTAGATTATTCATCTTATTTCATTGAAGACCAAGAAGCGTGGGAGTATGGTAGGCCACAGGTGAGAGAAGAGCTAAGCTTTTGAAGAGAAGCCTCCAGCTCATTTTAATTTTAAAGTCACCCAGAGAAGCATTGCTTTAAACCAAAAGGCCATATTTTATTCATTCAAAAAGGGCTCCACATTACCTAACAGGTAAATAAATAAAATGGGGAAACTATGATGAGGGAAAAACATAAAAAGCAGGAAAAACCTCATTTATAGTTTAAAACTGAAAGAGGAGTAATCAAGTGAGACTGTGAGTGGGTGACAAAAATATATATACAATTAATCCCTAAGGACATTAAGTGCACTTAAATATTTTTGGCTAGATTTTCTGTATCCTGTACATTGTAATTTGTACGTCTGAATGTTCACTTATCCTGTACATGATTTGCCTTGAGAGGGTTGGTCTTTTCATTAAATCTCTGTTAACCTTTATTTAATCAAGTCAGTCTCATTCAGATCACAATATATTTTCTAGGGAGACTCGGAAAGAAGGTAGTAGTGCATACAAATTGCATTATATAAACAATTCATACATCACAAGCAGAACAGATTACACTTCACAAAACAGCTGAAATGTATATTGGAAGCATCTGAATCAATTGCATTTATCCAAGATTTATTGCTTTTAAAATCATTAATTCAGAGTTTCCAGCCTGTCTAATCCAAGCTCTGTCAACCATTGAGCATGACCATGTTAAATATTCATAGTTATTTAACCTAATTACAGTTCATTTGAATATTAATTGCATTTATTTTGACAGTTGTTTTCTTATAGCAAAATTCTAATAACATAAAGCTGTTCCCCTTATCAGTCTTAAAATGAGCTTAAAGTTTTTTCATTCCCTAACCTAGCCCACTTTGTTTCCCTGTGATGGCAGCCAGTACAACAGGCCACAACATCCCCTCAGTACCAGCGTTTAATGCAAGCAACCACGGATGACATGACCTCTCCATGATGATCTCATTATGAAGTTTAAATTAAGAATCTTGCCTTTCAGGAATATTTAATGTTTTGTTCTTACCATTTTTTGCAATATTTTTGTTCTTTTTTTAGTTTATGTATTATTGATTTCAAGCTGCCTAGATGGTGTGGTAATTATCTTCATTATATAATAACAGTCAAAGTACTGCCAAGAATCACAACTCACGTCATCATGATGTCACACTGTATATCAGTCAGTGAAAGGGTGTTTGTGGCCAAGTCACACCCTCACAGTGCCTTGTGTTTGGTACCTGAGAGTTTCTGCTGCAGACAAACAGCTTGTCAGATCACAGGCAAGCTGCAAAGGCTGAGATTGGGGACTGACAACAGCTGAAAGCTCGAACATGCCCCTGGGAAAAGAGAGGTCTGACAAAAGGCAGACAAGAGAGTCTGCAAAGGAGAAAATGCCAGTCTGTCCCTCTGGGAATCCAAGCCAAAAAAAGATTACCACAACAAGCCATTACCCCCCCCACAACAATTTTATTCTGGACAGCATATTCTGTCCACTGTCCACTGTCCTCAGTTCAACTCAAAGAATATGTGGTTGGCCACGCTACATTTTGCCCAAGAATTTGTGGTGCTAGCAGTGTAACTCACCTACAGAGGACATGTTTGAGCTAAATTGTTGCCTTGGGGTGTAAGTAATGTTGTACCTTGGGAGATCAGCACTCTTGTGCCTGTGTTTATATGCACCTTTTGTGTGTGTGTGCATTCATATGTATTTGAGTGTGTGCATTTGTTATGTGCATGTGTGTATGTGTGTGTGTCTGTGTTTGGTCTGTTTGGGTCTATGTATTTGTGTTTTTTATGTGCTCTTATTCACATGAGTGTGTATGTGTGTGTTTGCATCCTCAGAGCTGGAATCAGTGAAGTTGGCTCGGCTGGTCTTCAACAAGCTGTGTGATACCTGCTGCCTGTGGCTGAAGGATTTTCCCCACCGACGAAGACAGCAGCGCTTCTATGAGACCTCCATCCATGCCATCAAGAACATGCGCCGTAAAATGGAGGACAAGCACATCGTCATCCCGGACTTTAACATGCTCTTCAACCTGCAGGTAGGCCCACACTCTTATCTCTGATAGCTTTTCTGGTATAGGCTTCCTGTAATCTAACTGGTGTCAGAAAATTTCTCATGGTGAATTTGATTGGATTTGGGATCTTCAACAGTTCACACCCAATCTGATGATGGATTCATCAAAAGAAGAAACTAAACCATTTTTAGTGAGCTACATCCCCAGTGGCTGAGCAAATTGGACAAGGAAATGAGCAAGGCTCATAGTTATGATGTCATACAGCCTGACAAGGTCGGCTAGACACTGAATGGTAGATGTAGATATTAGAGTTCTAGAATAGTTCTGGTGCCGTCTGAGTGTCTTTGATGTTTGTGGTGCAGCTGTATGCCCTGTGGCTGTGAGTTAGAGTGCCAGCCAAGCTGTTACCGACTATGGCTAGAGGTCCACATTTCTGTCACAAAATTTGGATGAGGTTCACAGTGGGTATGCCAGGTAAACTCATCAGTCTCTTCAGTTTCTAGTCACCTCCCATGATCTGTCAGGCACTTGCAGGTTTATGAACTGAATATTCGCATCTTCACATCTTCAATGTGAAAACTAGTAAAGGCTAATCATCAAAGTGGAATCGTGTTTGCAACCATTTCCTTTAGAGCCTGTGGGGATGGTTTGTCATGGAAGGGGGTTTTGACATTGTTCATAGTTCTATCTAATCTGTTGATTTTTGATCACGTACCTATTTGTTGTCTCAATCTTTGACTTAAATCAGTGGTATCTAAGCAGCTGTGGAACCTCTTTGTGTATCATGGATTTCTTTGAAACCATAAACACAGCCTTTGAATTGTAACATGATGTTAAATGGCCTCAATTAAATACTTAAAATGTGAACTGAAGGACGATTTACCCTCTTTAGGCTATATTATGACAAAAATAGCCATGCAAGTCGGTGAAGGAAAAATGTCTTGTTCACATTAGTCGGATCAACTAATGCATTAATGTCTATGATGTAGCGTATGACAAATTATTTCTTTACAAAATTTTTACTTTTAAAGTGATTCAGTTGTCGACTGCCAAGTGAAATCAGTGGGACCATTATTTCTGAAAGTGTGGACACCTGGTCACTGAAAGGAAATGATTTTGAAAAATTAAGAGATCAGTTCAGAGCAAACGGCAACAAGCCAAAACTGCACTGTCTTTAAATAAGTTCAAGCGATTATGTTAGAACATACATTTTCCACAACATTGAGACTGAGTTTGGGAATCACCACTCTGCACTGAATTACAGAAAATGTGCAGGTATGGCTGTGAGTTTCAGACTCCAAATGATTTGAGCCTCCTCCACACACCAGTGTTAGTGATCCTCATTTATGTGCTGCATGGCCCAGATAAAATACAGCTAGCACCATAACTGGTCTGTGAAGATGGTAGAATGAGGTTTTGTGACGCTCCAAATGGTTGATGCTAGTGTTACATGACTGAGTTGGACCAATGATATTATACAGCTGAGAGCAAAACGTTTTGATTGGTTCTATGAAGTCAGTGAATGACACCTCATTCTCCCATTACTTCTAGTCATAGCTTTGCCCTGGGAGACAGGATTTCATCAGGTTAAACAGTGACCTTTATTGTCCTGTACTCCACAGGGTGTCTGCAGCTTCAGCTGTGGCAGCTCATGTGGCAGAAAAATCCAGATTGACAGGGGACATTACACTGATTGGATGGGCCTGTAGTTTTGTCAGCCAGTCAGACATTCCAAACTAGAGAGGAAACTAAGGGAGAAAATTAAAAATAGAGACTGGATGTATGGAAATAAAAACTGCTTTTCAAAGTCAAGACAGGGAAGCTGGTGCGAGTGACAACCTTCTTTCCAGAATGTTCCCCGTGGGGGTAGCTGGAAGGATAATGGTTTTGCACATTTACTCAGATGTGTGTGTGCACCACACAGCGCTATCTGGAATTGCATCCCGCTATCGACAATCCTGGCTAATTAAGGGCACTTCATTCATCTCTGCACATTGCCTAATTAAGTGACCCCCCTCCTGAGCTGCCTGCCCAGCTCCACGGTAGGGCATTCACAAATGAATTTAATGAAAGGAGCTGGCAGATCAATACAACTTTTTCCAGATATACTTTAAATGGCTCCAGTGCGAGATATAAATTATGTCACAGCTGGCACTTTCTTGTGAATGAATTATTTTTCCAAGGCATTTTTGGGAAATGGTTCCTTCTGTGCTTCACCTGCCACAAAATAATCTTTTCAGTGCAGCAGATCAACCCTCCACTGCTTCGCTGGTTTGCGGCCTTGGCAAGAAGCAAGTCATGGCTCATAAGTTCCTGGCCTCAAACAGCCATCTTATTACCTGGTATAAAGATATCTGAACAATAACTAAAAATGAATAGGGTAAAAGAGGCCCAGAACATTTTGATTGTGGCATTCATTATCAGTACAGAATATTTTGGCTTATAAAAATAGAATAGGAAAAGGAAGTATTCCATAAACATTATGGGCTTAATTTTTGTTGCAGCAGATTCTTTTCCAGTGCTTGAACAGTTCAAAATATGAAAGTCCATGATTGAAATTACAAAAGCCTAAGATAACAGGGATGGAGCAGCTGTGTATCAAACACCTAGTGGATCAGGTTTTTTGTTTAGTTGTTTTTATAATATTTGTCATGTGTATCTCCCATTTGGTCAGCTTTGTTTTTATATGCATTTTAAAAAGGATACAATGTGGGATGTCACACATGGAGAATGGTTACTAATAGTTTAGTTTGTGGGTCTCCAGTGTTATCTGAGAAGGTCCAGTGTGGGTGTAGGCGTTTGTTCTAGCCCTGTGGTACAACATCTGATTCAGTTAATCGTGGTCTTCAGTCAAGTGTTTTATTTTAATCAAGTGTTTTAATCATGGATTAAACAAAGCCTGTACCCACACTGGCCCTTCCTGGATAGGACTGCAGACCCCTTTTTTAACTCATTGCAGGATGTAGCTCGCTCTGGTTACCTACAGAAGTATACCAGGAGATGTAGGTCTAACAACATTAGTCTTGAATTCACATGCTGGATCTCTGACAGGGTGTCTGGAACACATGCATTGATTTTTTGGCACAGGCTTTCTGCAAGTATAAACACTATCTGAAGGTGTACTTGCTTGGCCCAGAAAAGTTACCCCATGTCTACATCTATTAAAGAAGAAATGCCATAGAACTTAACAGCTCTGAATAGCTGTCAAAATTGCCAACACTAGAATATGCTTAGTCAGAAGTCATAACTGGCCATTGGTTTATTAGCAAGCAACATCCGCAAAGTTAGTGGCGTTATGCCGCTGTAGAGATAGTAGTTTTATCAGGCTTGTTGCTGTGAGTCTGTCAAGTGAGGCTACTGTATCTTTAACGCAAAGGGTGTGGGTGTTCTAGCCCAGCACTGAAACAACGGACTCAATTAATCATGGTCTTGAATGAAGAACTTGGTTAGTTGAATCAGGCATTTTAGTCGTGGATGATAACAAAAGCCTGCATCAGCAAGGGTACAACAGCAGCACCCCACCTGGGGGTTGAATCCACAACCTCTCCATTAAAATCTCTTGACCATTATGCTACACTGTTGCAATGTATGCCTCACCTGCATGTGCTGTTTAGAGAAACATGGTGGATGTAGCTCTGATATTAAATTTGCCCTGACTCTGACTCTGATATTAAACTTGCCACAGGACCAAGAGGAGCAGGCCTACTTTGCCGTGTTTGATGGACACGGGGGCGTGGACGCTGCTATCTACGCTGCCAACCACCTGCATGTCAACCTTGTGCGGCAGGAGATGTTCAGCCAGGATCCTGGTGAAGCACTGTGCCGTGCCTTCAAGCTGACGGACGAACGCTTCGTGCAGAAGGCCTCGCGCGAGGTGAGGAACGCTCTGCTCCCTTTCAGGCAGGCTGCCCGTTTTGTTTTTTTTTTTTTTTGTGGGTCAGACCCTCTATTTGCTCCATTTCTTAAGATACGTATAATTCCCTGAGTGCAGCAGAATCAGCTATTTCTCTGTGTCCTAATATGAAACTAGCTACCTCCTGTTTGGTCTGAATGTCCTTGCAGAAATACAAGTTGTACTGCTCTTTTGTTGTTTTTCTTTAAAGTAGGGCAGTCTTCATTTCTTTTAAAATGACCATGAGACTTAGTTTGACTAATATCACTCTCTAGTGTTTCACATTAAACACACTAGTAAAGACAATATTTCAGTGCATTCATAATATTAAATCTAATATTAATTTGACCATAAAATCATAATGTAGCTTAATTGTCCATATGCAACTCGAAAGGGTGGTGGAATGAGTTCACTTTGACATGACCTGCATACATGCATGAAGCTTTGAGGTTGTGCTGGTTGGTTAGGATTGCTTGTGCTTTATTGAGCCTTCCCCCTTTTGTTTGTGATTGTGTATGTGTGATAGAACCTGCGCTGTGGCACCACGGGGGTCGTGACCTTTCTGCGGGGCAGCACCCTGCATGTGGCCTGGCTGGGGGATTCCCAGGTCATGCTGGTCAGGAGAGGGCAGCCTGTGGAGCTGATGAAGCCACACAAGCCTGACCGAGAGGTGAGAGGCTATGTGCATACATACACAGTCACACTCTCCTACACACACACACTGTCACATACACATGTACAGGCTGTTTTGTCTTTGCATATGTGCACACATACATAGACACATACATGTGTATGATGCACTAACAAAGTTGGTCCCAAACAAACAGATACATGATGCACTCACAAATTCATAAGATATACGACATATTCATATATTATTGCAGATAATATGTACTAATAGAAAATGATTTTTTTGTTGCCAATTTTTTAAATTATAATTGATGCATAATGTAACCTTTTACACCATAATAGTGATGCAACATAGTAACTGATTAAATTATATCCAGTATATCATATCCAGACCTATACCAAAGCTGTATCTCCCTCCTGCAGGATGAGAAGCAGCGCATTGAGGCACTGGGTGGCTGTGTGATTTGGTTCGGCACATGGAGAGTCAACGGGAGTCTGTCAGTGTCCCGGGCAATAGGTACTGTCACCAACTCAAGCTGTATTCCATACTGTATAGCTATTGTCTAATCACCAATTAACCCATAAGAATGCTTTATTAATTCAGTGATAATGCAAGCACAATTCAAAAAAGAAATCAAAAGCAAGTCTTAAAAAACAACACATGGAATATCAAATCCAATTTAATGTGGAAGTTTGTATTGGTTTAAACAAGTCCATGTTTGACAGTCCTTTGTAGCTCCACCCATTTCACCAGTTTCAGAAAATATTTAGAAAAAAATATTGGGGTGTGCTCGTGAGTTCCAAACCACATACCTCACAGAACATCACTAGTATTTACATGGCTTAAAAATGCATTGTGCATAAAATGGTTGTGAAAATAAAGGTTGGGCAACAATCATATATGCAATTTTATGAATGTATTTTTTGTTGAATTTTTACAATGGAGGTGGTGCCTTCCATGCTTACCCTTAGCATACTTGGCTCTGGGAGGGGAAGGGGACAAAGCATGGGCGTGCTAGAACATATCCCATACCATAACAGACAGCCATGTTGCACTTTGCAATATCCTTGCATGTTTCACCTAAATGAGCCATGCATGCTTGTCAAACAAGTTTGGTTACCCTGACAACACATGGTTCCTTGAGTCCATCCACTTTTTTTGCATTCATTGTATGGATTGTAAATACAGACATTGGTTGAACATGTTGATATGTGGTCTGCAGACAAATTAAAAATAATTAGATTAAATTTAGAATTTTACTTTCTAAATTAAGTAAATTAGAAAGGGCTCAAGCAATAAGGACATGAACACATGTGTTCCTTATACTCAGGCTCTCTGTGGAAGCCTGCTGGGTCCACTAAATGTCCTGCAATGAGCCCAGATCAGAAGTAGGCCATCCTTTAAACCTGTCAGATTACTCAGACCGTACAGCTTTGAGTCCGACAGAATCCCCAGAGAACCTCAGTTGCCAATTTGGTGCCTATTGGAAAAACCTGGAATGGAATAGGACTGTACTGGAATGGATTTGTTTGAGTAGCTGAGTTTGCTGACCATAGTGGCCGTGACTCCATTCAGCATTAAGGAGAGGGCTGGCTGTGGAGCAGAGTGATCTGCCACAGTTCCACCTGTCGTTTGTTTGGTTTTGTTTTGTTTTTTGGTGCTGATGTAGGCTGGCTGCTGCTTAAGAAACGTACCTCTCTCTGTAGGAAGCCCCTAATTTCCCTGAGGTGTTTAGGAGCCATTGGAAGCAGCAGAGCAAAAGAGCACGGAGTGTTTGGGGGTGGAGCAAAGGAAAAAGGATCTAGAAACAGTGCAGGGAGGAAAGAGATCAGATGTATACTGTGTGTGAATGCTGTTGAACAGCTGGCTGTGCCATGTGGAATATGATCTGATAAAGTCATTTTATGAAAAGCTAAGCCAATGGAGTGGCGTGTGTGTGTGTGTGTCTTCAGTAGTATCCTCTCCTGCCAGGTGTATAACTCTCCATTATACATATGCATTTGGTGAAAGCAGTGTAGTTCCAAACACTAAACCCACCCAATTCTCAGGACCATAAAACCAACTCTTGCCGTGGGGCAAAAATAGAAGGCAAACACAAAGGAAGTCAGTAAATTGTCAGATGCAGTTTGTGTCAAATATGTCACCCTTCTTCAAACCACCTTATCACATTCATTGCACCGGTAAGTGCTATTCCGAGAAGGTAAGGCTAAGAATTCTCAAAATGTCCAATACTTTTACCAAATTATAAAAGCTTGCAGAATTTTAACGTTGGATGGTACACCTGTTTGAGGAACAACTGTTTTCCTTTTAAAAAGACCCGGGGGTCACCCTAATTCCCCATTAACTAATCAAATCACAAAAAATATAAACTCCTTAATGTGATTAGCTGTTAAATCTGACAGCCCACATAATTTGAAATCGAAAACAGAGATGAGGAATTACCAAAACTTATATGGGCTGTGAAAATGAAACTGTATTATAGGAACAATACATATCCATATTGTGATTGATGTCCTTTTTTGGGAATGACACATTTAACACAGTAACACATTGACAAACTCATGGAATGTCCTAGAAATCTGGAACTGCTGGTTTCAAATTTGTCACGCAGCAACACGTACAAGGTGTTTTTTGCAGTTGTTGGTGAGTCCAAATAGTTACAGATCAAACTTACATAAAATGAACTTCTGCATCAAACAGATATTATGCAAATCTGGGTTTTCATATAAATAACATATAAATTATTTTAGCATGGGGCAGTGTTTCCTTTTTAATCGTTGCGCTACACATTTGGACTATCAAAATAGAGGCATATGCATTCTCAGATTACATGTTATATTTCTTTCACATACTAAATATTGCAGTCTTACAGAGGAGAATTGCGAAAGTAGATATAAAGCGCAGGTGTCAAACAGAAAAACTGGAAAATTTTGAAGAAAGTTTACTTATTGTTCTTGAAAACATAAAGGATAAAAAGTAGAGCATTCTGTCTACTGAATGAGGGCTTGTATGTGATGAATTCCTCTGGGTCAAGGAGTCTGGAGAGGAAGAACAAAAATGACAAGGAATGACCTGCATCTCTGTTCCCCATTCTCTAATCTCAATCTTTCTTTCTCACACTATGTGGGGGATTGAATCACCCACCAAAATAAGAAGTGCCCCATCTTTTTTTACCATTTCCTGACTTCTAAATAAAACCTTCATTAAACAAGCACATCCCTGATCTCCCACTCTGTTAGTTCTATTCATGGCTCATTAATGGCAGCAGTTTTTAGCAGACCCTTTTAAACAGTACTGTTTTTTCCCCTACATTTAGTGTTGCTTGGCTGGTTTTTTGCCAGAACTATTCCTGATTGCCCACTCATTTTGACTCAGTAGCCTTGTATGTCACTCTGGCAAAGTGTATCTGTTAATTGAGACGATTATAGTTTGGAACCAAGAATATGCAGTAACTGATCTGATTCATGCCACCCAGAAGTAGTGGGGCTAAAGAGTGTTGCCGAAATGCCCAAGCTTGAGCAGAGCTTGTATCGACATGCCCTGCACAGCTGAATGAGGTTGCATGATGTAGGGCTCTATTTCAATGGTCCAAACTCATGGTGTCTGTAACTTTGAGTACCTGCTGTCATGTATATTTCAGAGCTTTCTGATTTTTTTTTTTTTTTTGTAAAAGTGAATTTGTAAGTTGCATGGCTGTAAAGGCTACATTCCAAGCTGCTGTACAATACTTTTTCACCTGATAAAGATATCTCACAAATCTGGGTTTTAAATTAAATGGTGCAAATGTGTAAAGGGTGTTTACAAACTCAGCATCTTGACCCCTTCAAATTTATTATCTGGGAACTGATAAGGCAACGCATTCACTTCTTGTGAACAATATTTCTGCTTAAAGTGTTGGTCCAGTGAGAGTGTAAAAAACACAGGTAACCAGATCTACATGGTACCTGCAAGGACAGATGTCTCAGGGACAACACATTCTCACTACTCTTCACTTGTGCATTTGAGGGCAAAACAGCATATACAAAAGCTATTTAAAATAAAGCATTTAGACTCCTATACGTTACATCTTGACACCTTCATTAGATGTTTTGACATCATTTTTGACATTTTGACCGCTATTCAACATTCAGACTCCTGTATTTGACATTTTTGACTCCTTATATTTTACATGTATTTTTTTTGTTCCTATATTTGATGTCTGGCCTCTCCTTTCCCCTTCCCTCTTTTGGACAGGTGACTCAGAGCACAAGCCCTACATTTGTGGTGATGCTGACCACAGCAACTTCCAGCTGGATGGCACAGAGGACTACCTGATCCTGGCCTGTGATGGCTTCTATGACACAGTGAGCCCTGAGGAAGCAGTGCGTGTGGTCAGTGACCACCTGCAGGAGAACAGTGGTGACAGCACCATGGTGGCGCACAAGCTGGTGGCCTCAGCCCGTGATGCCGGCTCCAGCGACAACATCACCGTCATTGTTGTCTTCCTGCGGGACCCGCGCTCCCCCCCACCGCCCGAGGATGAAGATGATGAAGAGGAGGCGACGGCTGAGGAGGGGGTAGAGGAGGTGGAGGAGGATGAAGAGGAGGAGGAGGAGGAAGAGGAGGAGGCGTCCCTACAGGGTGAGCGGGGGGGCTGCCAGGATGGGGGGGCATCAGACGTCGGGGGCAAAGGCAGGGGCTCATGGCCCCTGCAACAGTGTTCGGCCCCAGCAGATCTCGGCTATGAAGACCGCATGGACTCCTTTACTGATAGAACTAGCCTGAGCTTGATTGGGCCTGATCTGATGTCGGAGGAAGGCCGGCTACAGCTGCCCCCATCCTCACACCCACCCCCCGCCGCCAAAATCTTTACCCCTGAGCATGCCCCTGCCAAAGGACCTGGTGCGGCCCGGTGCCCCCGCCGAGGAGAGGAGGGGCGCCCTGCGTACAGTCACAGCCCCCAGGGGCTCAAACCACGTGTGCCCTCCTGTCAGCAGCGGCCCAGCCTGGACGGATACTGGCTGGAGGCAGCCACCCTTTTTACCCGGGGACGGGGGCCTGCTAGGAGGGCAGAGTGCCCGTCCCTCAGATGGGGGCCTCCACGATGCCGTAGGGGGTCCCGGGAGCACTGCGGCCTGCCATGCTTCTCCCGCACCATGCCCTACCCCAGCCACCGCCCAGAAAGGAGGCCAGGCATGGCCACACCCTGGGTGCCCAACAGTGGCAGTGACTGACATGGCTGCCCCACCCCCCTCCACACTACCCCTGATCTCCTGCCCCCTTATCCCCAGCTAGAGAAAACTACACTTCTCACACACCACTGGGTCTGAAAACCCAGGAAGCATCACAACCACACACCCCCAACTCCCACGCCATATAAATCTTGTCTAACCTGTGACACCTGATCTGGTCAGTCAGAATGAACCTCTACACTCTTAACTTCTCCCAGAACTTCTGTAACAGATGTACTGTGAGTTTGTAATAGGTACACAATGAATTTACCTTTATTCATCCACTCCATTATTCTCAATTGAAGCTTATAAAGACTGACTGGTGACCATTTACCTATATACATTCAACACACACGGACCCCTTAAACATTTAGATACGATGGTGTCCATGAGCTGTGGCTTATATTATTAAGTGGGAATACTGAACAGACAGGAAGAGCCACGAGACATAGAGAACCAACCAACTGCAGTTAAAATGGCGCCTTGCACTCTTGTCACGTTTGGTGTGAAAGAAGAGGCTATTGTTGATATGAGTATAGGGTTGAAAGTGCCCACGTAGCTAAGACGTCACCTCTGATTGGCCCCTATGCTGACGGTCAGGACAGTTCAGTTCAGACAGACTGGCAGAGCAATGTGCCTTTCCGTTATGGTACTGGTGAGAATAAGGGGCTGCTTCAGATTGCCACGTAAGCCATACTTGAAGATAGAACAAATTACCTTGAGATGAACAAATAAAGTAAAATGGTTGAATAAGTAAACATTTCATCCACTCAAATCATACACAATGTAGAGCATCCTCAATTCACAGATGTGGAAAATCTATGGAGAGCTCCACACACCGTGACATATTGTCATAGTGTCAGTGACCTCACTCACAGACAATGGTTCTGCTGCTTAGTATCTTAATATCATAAGGAGCTGCAACCTTACACAACCAAACCTAGCCACAAAATTTGGAAGTGACACTTGTTTTTTTGGCATGCATAGCATGAAAATGCTTGAATTTGCCATTTATAGGGAATTTGGAAAGTGTTACCTGTTACCTGTTAAAACATACAAATGGCAATCACTCTGAAGTTCTATAAATGGTGCCTCCACTGCCATGGCCCAAGCCAAGTAGTGACAAGCTCCACTAAATCACTCACTCCCTGTGAACAGTAGATAACAGTAGGTAAACAGTAGATTTGCCATTTGTCGGTTATCAACTGGATCCTTTTATTAAATGGATTATTTAAGCCAATGGTGAGGTCAAATGGGAGAGATGGGACTTCCTTGTGCCCCTCCTGCCCCCTGCTCACCCCCCCCCACTGGCTGCCACACTGTGCCATTTCACTACTTGCTGCCCTGCACCTCAGTCCCCTCAAAGCTGGCGCCAGTATTAGAGATTTGGGGGAAGTATAGGGGCGCTATGAGCAGGGCCCAAACATCTCTGGCTCAGGTTGCAGAAATCACCCAAAACAAAGAGGGGCTCATCCAGGCAGGGGATCAACATCCACCAACCTGCCTGGCCGCTCCTCCAGAGAACCTGTCAATTGTAGCGGACTGACCTCCGTGTATTAGGATCATCGGAGGAAGAAGGGAAGTTAGGATTTCCATGTAAGATGCCACTCCAGAAGCGATGGGAGTGCGATGTACGTGGATCAAATGCGCCTCAGAGAGCATCTTCACTGGTGAAGATGCTAAATTAAAAAGCGGTGGTGATGGTGTTTTTTTTCCTTTTTTTGTTTTGTTTTTTTCTTCTTTTAAATGCTCACTGCCAGGCTGTCTGTGTTGTGTGGAATGTAACTGCATTCATTCTCCAAAGACTTGAGGAGAGTTTCCTCCTAGCATTCAACCCCCCCTACCCCTTCTGTGTAACATAATATAGGAAAAGAGCCCTTGGATCTTCCTGGAGAGGAAGAGGACTGTGCAGCTTAAGGTCTGCTGGCTGTCACATCCTCAGTCTGACTGGAGCACTCTGGACAGGTGATCCAACTGCCTGTCCTCCGCAGGTGGGACTAGCACAGGGTCCTCCCACCATGTGGACTGTAAGCTAAAAAGTATGTGAAGGTGGTCCCCCCCCACCCAAGCCCTTAGCCTTTACTTTGCCCGACTGGCTTTTTAAAGCTCACTGCGTCTTATTGGGGAGTCATTAAAGAGCTCCTGTGACTGCATTACTCCCCCACCCCACTTCCACCACCTCACAAGGGACACCTAATATATACTGGAATTCTATAAGTGATTACACCTATATTTAATTGTATGTGAGGGAGTGTGTGTGTGTGTTGCGTGTGCATTGGGCGTGCTGGTTGTGTGCATGTGGTCTGTCTGAGTCTAATATTTAAAATCAACACTGTAAATTCTGCAGGACAAACGGTACATTAGTCTGTGTGGATTTCATGCGTCGTTCCTCTGCACTGTATGGTTATTCTGAACACATGAGCCCCCTACCCCCACAGGGGGAAGGCTGTGAGTTAGTGGCACTGCATGAGCAGGGTTAGCGTCTGGGACCACAGTACTGCACTATAGCCAAGAGCAGCACTCAGAGAGGAGCAAGCAGGAATTCCTTCTGAGAACCCTCTCCCTTCCAACACATGTTTACCAGTGATACTGGGCACTGTACATATGTTAACTGCACAGCCTCAAACCTTTTTTTCCAGTTCCACCTTGAAAAAAAATTACTAAAAGCCATTAAATAAAAAGGTGGGTAAGTCTGGTTAAGTTTGCCTTATCCATCTGCGGGATGTGGCAAACTTGTTCTCCAGTCCCTGCGTGCTCCTGTTCCTTTAGAACTGGCCCTGTGGTCTCATGCTCTGACCCACAGCCCCACCCTTTCTCTCCAGCAGCCCTGGATAGAGATATCACCCACCCCCATCTTCCCAACTCCAACACTGGCGTTCTCTCTCTAGTGATATTGCATACATGTAGTTTAGGGTTCCCATCCCCTTCCTTTCCCTCCCCTTTTTCCACCTTCTCTCTCTCTCTCACTCACTCCGCGCTCTCCATCACTCCAGACTCTGTGCCAGTGTACACGACCGCTTGTTCCTGTAAGCAATAATGAACCTTTATGAGCCGTGTGCAGGGAAGCCTCTTTGCGTGGGTTTGTCTTCTCTCCTCGCCAAGCCAAGCCAAGCCAAGCAAAGCAAAGCTTGGTGTAGCCCCAGACTGATAAAATATGATGAGTTTGCTGCCATCGCCCCCTCCCATCATCCCAAACAAACTCTCTCCCATGCTCCTCAAAATTTCATTTTTGGGAAGGTTAATATGTCACCTGACTGCAGTAATTTCAGTTTGTGAAATAGTTCTAAAAACATATGGAAATGCCCCTGCACTTCCAGAGTGTTCGTGCTCAAACTGCAATTCTAAAAGGCAAACCCACGGCAAGCACTTCCCCAGCCTGCAGGTTAGGTAACCGGTAATCGTTTCTGTACCTGTATCCTCCGTGTTCTTGTAGTATACATATACTGTATATCTTATCTGGTGACTATTATCATGTATAAAGATTAGATGAAGTCTTTGTCTCACGTGCCTCATTGCCTTGATTGTGTGCACATAGGTTAGTGTATGTTGTGCTGCTGGTTGCATGTGTGTTAGTATGTGTGTGTTTCACTTCTTCAAATAAACATTACAAACCAAAATATACAATCTCAATCAAGTTCAAGTGAAATGGTTAAAAAATACTATTTATATATTATCTTTAAAAACACATTGGTGCCTAAAGGGTTAATACATTTGAAATAATTATCTGTGTGAGTGAGAATGTGTGCATGTGTGTGTGTGGAGTGTATTTATGCACTGTTCAGCCCCAGGTGAGCACTCACCTCTGTAAGAGGCCTGAGTTGCTAAACTCCAGGGAGCCAGAAGACTTAATTAGCATGGCCCCTGGTCTCCACCTGTCAAGCCCTGGAAATATTAACACCGTTTTGAACAAAGGTGCTTAATCAAGCCTCCACACTTTCCCGTGGTGATTTTTGTGTGTGCACATGCAATTGCATGAGTCTGCTCTGGGGTGAAGCTTGCCCACCCTGTATTTTAATGAAGTGATTAGGCCCTCCTTGCTGTTTTACTATGGCTGGTGCTGTTTGAAGCTCTAAATGCAACACAGTGCTGTAAAGCCCTTGCACTTTCAGGGTGGAACTGAACTGAATTAAGGTAAAGATGGGCTGTTTTGGTGTGCTGCAGTTATTTGTCCTTTCCTCCCCAGGTAGAATGTATGGAGGAGAGTCAGACGTCATTTGAACCATTCTCTGCCATGTCTTGTAAACTATTCATAATCTTTCATTATTAATGAGTTCCTTTTTGAGTTCAACATCAACTATACTTTAACACAGGTCCCATAAGGATCCTGTGAGTTGTAACAGCTTTCCATACTCAGTAGAATAGTTGCCAACAACATGTCAAATTTCAAGAGAACCAGTGCATTAAGACAGAAAACATATTTTAGGATGAACTTGAAGATCATGGTCAGAATATATCTCTGTGGAGTGAAAATAAGCAACATAAAGCAAGATTTTAGATATAAAAAATGAAATAATGTTAATATCTGTAAAACAAAACTTGGCATAAAGGATATAAGTGGTGGTTCAGTGTACATAATATATACAAAATTTACTAGAAAAATAATTTCAGCATACATGTTGTTTTACATTCTGGCAGAAAACCCCGAAAAGGGTATTACACCCTAAAAATGCCCATAACCGATCAATTAGATGCCTACTGACAACAAGAACCAGGAGATCCTGCAGCCTTCCAGGACCATGCTTGGCCAGCCCTGCAATGCACAATTAGCCACATTAGCCAGTACTGTCTGAAGAAGTCTAAGTGAGGATTGTAAGGTACAGATTACAGAGTTCTGTGTTTTCCAAAGCAACAGCTGTTCTGTCAGTCACAGGAGGAGCGCATGGCTGCTCAATGTACATACTACACCTGACACATTCAGGACACCTCTGTACTGTCAATCAGATACATATTCATGCAGGTCAGACCTGACTGTTTATGACATCATTAAACTGTATCTTTGGCCATACACTGCCATTTGGGACCTGATAATTAAAATGATTAATGTGCAGGGTCCCTAATTTATTTCATAAACCAGTCCGTTCTCAGCATCCATATTATCCTCAAGAGGAGGGGCTCACAGTGTTGGTCACTAAGCTACGTCTTATGCTTAAAATCTGCTTCCAGTTTAGACCCATTAAACAAGGAGAGGTAACTGTGCCATCAGCTAGTCAGGTAAGAGATGAAAACCATGAAAACCCCCACAAGCATAGCATTTTGGGTACCCTGCTTTAGAGTCACTCTGAGCCAGGGCTAAATCTGGCATACAGAGGTGAGAAAGCAAGGAGAACTGGCAATAAATCATACTTCTATAAGACCTATTCATCATACAAATATGGAAAAGAAATGTTTGGTTTATTATATATTTGTACAAGGTAATACTGAGAGTGAGAAAGACCACTGTATTCAGATACAAGCCTGTACTAAGCCTTACTTTAAAGCATGGAACAGATATATGGAAAATTGATCTTCAACAAGGGACAAAGAAAACCCCCCCATTAGATGGGAACATTGTAGCTTACATGCTCCATGATTTGGACATGCAGATTAACAACAGAAATGCTAAATCAGAGGTGGGAAGGGAACCCTGGAATCTTTCTGGTCAGGAAGATTTCAAAGAGAGAGCCAAGGTTCAAACCAAACGTGTGAAATGGCTGAGCCGCCCACTGCACCACAGAGTAAAGCATTTGCAGCAGGGACAATGCACCAAGAGGATGACTGGAAATCAGCCAACACATTTAGCCTTTGATGGAGTGCCTTGTGGTAGTAACTGGGGAGGGGTAAAATTAAAAAAAAAATAATTTCCAAATGCTAGTCATGACAGATCTGCGTATCATATTTTTTGATATTTTGCAAAACCTTTTTTTGATTAGGATCACACGTCCATGATGTTCAAATCCAATTCAAATCTGATGAAAACCCATGCAACTTTATTCTGACAAATCAAATACTTTTTTTCTTTTCCCCCCATTCCCCACATGTCACACTGTTGGCTTGTCATTATGCCACACCAAAAATAACAGTGTAGCAATTTCAGAAACTGATCTTAAGCCAGTAGCTTGCCTGAAAACACAAATCTGATCTAGTCACTTGTTTATTGTATGAACAGCCTCCAAAAAAATGTATTTGAAAATTAAAATGGATTTGAGTATTGTAAACAAAGACAGTGTGTCAGCTATAGCACTCTCCTAAGTAATCTTGCTTTATTACATTAATATACTGAGCTTACAAAACAATCTTTGGCTTCCTCAGAACTCTCCCAAATCGTTTTTGTCATGCCATGGAGCAATAACGTGATTTTCAACTGCTTTTCTGCTGACAGTTTACCCTTGATTTCAGGGGTTAACTCCTCCAAGACCATGTAATAGCAGGGCACTAAATTGCACATAAACACTCTGCATGCTGATAGTTCAGAACATGTATTTAAGTTCCAATATAATTTTGTAAGATTAATGCAGGTTTAACCATATTAGAAATGGTTGTCTCAGTTACCACATTTACACACTTTTCATATCTGCTTTGCACCTGATCATTTTGAATTCCACACAACAAATAGTCACATAGAATTCAATCTTTCAAACTTGGTTAGGGCTACATTTATCTGTGGTTCAAATCTGATACACATCCAATTCCTGCCCTTTTTCATCATTCCCCACATGATGCAGTATTAACTTATGCCATCAACCCATGCAGAAAATAAAACGATGCACACAGCAATTTCAGTGAATGATCAAAAGCCAGTATCTTTGTCACTTCAAAAGTTACAAATAAATCTGATTTTACCAATGACGGCTGTTGTCTAAATGCAGCCCAAGTGTCTAATTTAGAACAATCAACAGCTTTCTACAATATTATCATGGCTGGAATGAAAACCCAGTGGATCGATACCCAGTGGATCAATAATGGATTGGTAGCAATGTAACATAAGGTAGCAATGGACATAAACCTCAGGTTTCAATCAAAAGACCACAGAACAACACAGCCCGTGGGTCTGTGAGATGGAGAGCAGCTGTTCCAGTTCTATTGCAGTTCTGTTGTTTAAACTCAGCTATATACATTACAGTTGACCCAGTGGTCTCTAGAACCAGATCTGAGAAACTCTGAGTAAAGCACTTCAGTGCTGAAATACACCAAAAAAACCGCAGATACTGTGCCCTTCCAGGACTGGAGTTTGACACCTGTGTCCCAAAATGACATCCATGCTTAATAAAAGAATGTCTCCTCTTGAAATGCTTAAGATGGATTAATCCTTATTGATTCACAGTTTCATTTTTTTAAAAGGAAACAACAGTTGTGATAAGGATTCGATGGGGTGATGAGATTTATAACATTCATCAGTAGCAGGAAATGAGAAGGCATTACGGGGTGTGGGGTACATTGTAATCTTGTGACTTTAGATACCGTTCTGAAACTTTAAGCTTGTGAAGCAATATCCGCCCCTGAATCATGCTGTCCTCACCAGATGTCCCCTGACAAACAGTTGTTTGGGTCAGCAGGAAAACACTAAAATACAAAGGAAAATTTACTTTGTATCTAAACTGTTTTACAAGTGTTAAAGGAATTTTAATGAAGCTCAATTCCATCAGAGGTATGTATGCTCTTTTTTACTCCATCCTTGATTAAATTAGTTACATTATTTGTTAATGGCAAATTAACAAATGTAAAATTGAGATCTTTGCATACAATTTTACTTGCTATTCTTGACAACCAACAAGGGAGTCTCTTGCAAAAAGCATTGGCAAGGGTATCAGGGAGTTTTGATGAATGAAAACAATGTTCTAACTCATCATTAAAATATTTATCAAATACGCAACTAATCAATCTTTTTTTAACAAGACATTAATTAGCTGAAACAAGTGGCATAGTGCTGGGCTAGAACAAATCTCTGCAATCAAACTGGCCCTTCTCTGAGAAGTGTGACCCTGGGCCTTTGGTGACTCACGGAGTAAAAACTAAGGATGTGTCTCTAACTTATTACTAGTCCCATATATAGTGAATTACTATATGTTAGAGTACAGACACTCATTCACTGAACAATGGGACTGTTATGAGTCACCGATGAGCTGTACAAATTCTGACACATTACATGACATCATTGCATCAATATTCTCAGATGATGATGGTGCATGGATGAAAAGACACAGTGAGTCTGCAGCTCTCCCACCGTATCATGGGGGCAGTGCATCCTGTTCATGAAGATAGTGAGCAGTTATAAATTAGGTTTTATGGTGCATGCTAGGAATATTTATTGTTCATAGCATGCATAACTATTTCTGACATGTGGTTTAAGAGGTTAACTTGTCCCTGAAGACATTAAAAATGTCTAATTACGAACAATTAACTGCTTGTTACGATTCAAGGGCTGCTGCATACATAGGAGGTCCCTGAGGACTGAGGATGAGACAGAATGAGCTGTGCAAAAGCTTAACCCCAGCTGTGTCAATCCCTCCAGAAGCTTCCCGAGCTTGCAGGATAGCAGCACGCAGTATGTTCTTCCTCTCTACCTTCTCAAAGCAAGGCGAGCACTGGCTGGCAGGGACCCCATTACTCCAATGTGGAGGCTCAGAGGGGGCTGGATGCAAACGAGACAACAGTCGTGCCAGAGCTCACTCACCCACATAATCGCCACTGAGCTGTCCCTCTGCCCAGCACAAGCCTGGCACAGCCAATATAACTACCTCCCCCTGGACCAGGGCCCGTATTCATGAAGCATCAAGAGTAGGAGTGCAGGATTGGGTTTCCCCGGTCTATATCCCAACCCTATACATAATGAGCTAAAAGGCTAAATTGACATAATACAGAAAATGTATGAATACAGAAATTAGAAAGAAGCCTCAAACTCAGAGCCATGGAGGGTGTTGAGTATTCAAGATTTCATTTCAACCAGTTACTTATGCTTTAATTGGTAAAACTG
The DNA here is from genome assembly GCA_022829145.1 of Albula goreensis. Lineage (NCBI taxonomy): Eukaryota > Metazoa > Chordata > Actinopteri > Albuliformes > Albulidae > Albula > Albula goreensis. The sequence continues at coordinate 34,648,566 of CM040742.1, forward strand.
CTGATTCAGCCATGTGCATTCAAGGCTGTAGTTAAGCACAGAAAATAAGCAAGTTCTTCAGACATCACAAATATTTCATTTCACTTATAAATTATGCTCAAAAAAGAACTTTCAAATAGCATAAGTATTGCCTTCAGTGGAACTAAGTTTGAGAACACTGCATTAGTGTTTCTCATAAGACATGAAATCAGCAGTGTCTCTACTCCAGATACTATGATAGATCATCCTTATAAGCTTGACAAGTGAAGCTAGGAAATTAATGACAAAGCTAATGAGTAAAGAAGTCATCAGTCATTGTCTTAAAAGATCTACATCCTGTAGATTAATAAGTGGGGGGGAAGAGATCATGACTCTACAACTACACTAGCAGTAAAGTCCCCAGGCCACATTCTTGGGTCTGCCAGTTTTGAAACACGAAACATACGCAAATATGTCACCAGAGTTCCTCTCCCTCTCCACAGCTCCGGTTTTCCTCCTGTTACACATTTTTACTTCTTGGCTAGTAAGTGACCATGACTCAAAATACAAAAAAGGGTATTTGTGTGCATGCTGTAAGCCCTTAGCAATATTGTTCAATATTTTGAAACCTCCAAGGATGAACCAAAGTCTTAATGTCTCAGGACAATTAAAAATCATGATGACCAATATAATGAGATTTGTCATCTGCAAGGTATACACGTTTAATCATTTTAAACATTTAATCATGGGGGGGCAATAAGCAATATTAGAGCATACAGCCTCCATCCTAGCCCTGTACACACGCTCTTACAAAGGAACAATACGCAAATCACATCAGACCTTCTCCCTGATTTTCACTCTGCGCAATGAGCCAGGTGCAGTTTTCTGAACAAATGTTTCAGACAAATATACATTCTGAAAGTCTGCATTTCAAATCTGACAGACCCACCTAGCACCGTTCTCCTCCAATATTATTGCCCCAATATGCTTCTTCCTGGAGGTCCGAATTCAGACAACTTTTACGATTTTAACCAGTGAGATGAGAAATCACCCAAACTAATTTTCAAACATCTTGACTTAATGCTGTAGTTACCTTCAGCATGTTTCTGATTCTGGGAGTTAGAGCATGTCAGAATTTGAAAACCCTGAGGAACTTCAAAGTATTTTACAATCAAATAATGAAGGTGATCCAGCTTGTCCAGTTAAGACACATGAAAGTTCCAGAATTCTAAAATCTTTTATTTGTTCTTTACTGTTAACAAAAGGTGAACAGAAACAAAGGGTAAACAGACAAACAAAGGGTGAACAGAATATTCAGTAAGTGGTGTCTAAACAAACACACGGTTGGACCCAGTGTAGCGGAGCCAGTGCGGCTCAGGGCTCCAGTGGATGACATCCTCAGCAGCAGCACAATCATCATCATCATCATCATCATCTTTATTCTCCTCCACTGTACCTCTCCTCCTCCACTACAATACACATCGATGCCCTAACCAGGGAACATACACATGAAGCTCAGCACTTGGTAGTAAAAGCATATTTTCATTGTGAACAACTACACAAAGTTAAGAGTAATACTATAAAGAGTATACACACTTTTTAAGACCAAATCGAGGACATGTCTCATTCTTTAGACATGCGTTTCTGTGGGCACTCAAAGGTCTCAGCTCAGCTCACCCCCAACCCCCATCCCATTTCAGAGAACAGCCATGCAGTTCCACACGCTATAAGCAGGAGGTAGGTCAAGGGAGAGACATGCAGCTTGGTGTAACATCAGATAGTATTGTTGTGGCAATTTTAGTGTTTTCCAGCAGATAGTTGCATTAAGACGTGCATTTACAGTATATTCACATTAAATAATTTGTTATGCATTTTCTCATCACTACTGTACACTTTCGACATCTCCCCACTGTACATTTCAAGGATTGAATGTTTGAAAATTCTTTAGTAAACTCAAATTATTCCCATTTTTATTTTTAAGTTTTAGATAGCTCTTTTTATTTAAATGGTGCTGCTAACAAACAGGCATATCAGGTATTAGCACCAAACCCAAATGGTCAATAGGACAGAGAAGCTAATCACACAATAGATATAAAATCCAACCAACAAAAAGGAACTGAATTCCCACTCAATTTCTCAAGCAAAATATGGTTCCAATCCAGTTAAAGAAAAGGAAAACATGTAAAGGTCAGTAGTCATGGTGATGCATCATACAAGGTCTGTTGTTAGGAGAGAAAACAGGAACACTATGTGCGATTTCAATAACAGATGGAATAAAGAAAAAATACAACATTTTAATTTCAGGGATAATGGCTGTGGAATTACTGTAGACACAGCAGGGGGTAAATTACAACAATGGTCCCTGGTAAATGTAAACTTTGTTCAGCTCTCTGTCACCATGGAGAAGGTCGCAAGCTGCTTTCTGCTTCATCTTTTCATTCAAGTCAGAGTGAATGCACACATTCAAGGTCAATAATACGCACTCAGTCTCTTATGGTCTGCAGAGACAAAGTCACCTTCCAAGGCCACACACTCTTAAGTTTTTAATTACTGCATCTTAAGGACTACAGAAACAGAAGCACTCCTCAGTTCAATAAATTAAATTTTTAAAAAAATCATACATCCTACAATCAACAAATTCATTCTCAGGCACAAACCAAACTAATGTCTTTCATACAGGCGACAAATCAGGCAGGCATTTGAGCAGAATGAGACTTACCTTCGCAGCAGCATATTTTATTTTTTTAACAGGAATATACAGTACAGAGTACAATGATGGTATGATGGCGAGATTAGTGTTTTCCGGTCTGTCTGTGTTCTGACCGTTTTTACACGGTGACACTGTATGCACTTTGCTTTGACCTTTCTATTGACTTTACAGTGAACGCCACAAATGAACTGATCTGTGTGTGGAATGATTCAGAAGGGCATTTCAAAGAGCTAATGGGATGCACTTAAAGGGGAGCAGCAATTCAATACACATTGCTAAGAATTCTGATAACTGTGTAGTGTTTGATTTACAGCTTCCCTGTTTTGCATTTAGCATCATTTTATAACCTTTGCCAATGCTCATTTCCAACCCACCATTTCGCCACATTCGGTCACAGCAAAAATCGTACAACGTCCAAACCCACCCATTAGGTACGTAATACTGCAAAAAAGATTAAAACGACACAGATCAAAGCATAGTTTCAGACTTCAACTACACAGAATGCCCTCAACACTATAAAGCCAATATGCACTTAACAATTAGATTAATGAGCCACTGATATCTACCACTTAAAAAAAAAAAAAAAAAAAAAAAAAAAAAAAAAAAAAAAACTTCCATATGCAAACCATTAAACCATTCACTTTACAATTTACTACCAAGATGATTGGCAACCCTCAGTGCAAAATTCAGCAGTCTCTTCAGAAGTGATGGAAGCATCAGGAGTCATAGACTCTAAAAAGGGAGGAGCAATCGGACTCAGATGTGAACCAAACCCAGTGTTTGACAACAAAGATTGGTTCATAAGTTTGACTGACAGACCCAGGGCACTGAGGTCATGACACCCCACTCTCCCATCACTACTGTCATCCTCTTTGAATATAACTGATTGTAATGGGTGTCTATTTCAGCATGAGGAAAGTGTAACAAATGCTGCAATAGCCTGAACTAAATTCTCTCCCAAATATCTTATATACCATTTCTCCAGAACCATCATATAATGCTCTCCAATTTACAGTTATATACAAAAACAAAAGCAGTTAGTTTAAATGACCATATACATATATAAATATAGTTTTCAGTCAACATGACATTAGCAAACGGAATCATAGCATTTGTCCCACAGAGTTGTTTACAACCAACGTGAGGGACTGCATGCAAGACTACAACCACAAGAGCGGGAGAAACTTGTGAGACAGACATTGTGTAAGGTTTGCAGAGCAGCGTAAAATGGCCCCCTCAATAGAAGTGCTGTGAGTGACGCTCCAGGGGAGAATCACCTCTCTGTTGCTTCCCCTGTAGTGAAGCTCAAGTCATCAGAGCTCAGCTGGTCCCCTGCAAAACAAAATGTTTATCACTCAGCAGCATTTTAGACCTTTAAACTTCCTTCCTTTGTGTATAAAACTGGTTAATCTTTTTTTCCTTTATCTTTGAGATGGTTCACCTGCACCAAACTCCCACCTCTGGCTGTGCTTACAGCAGGCCAGACTGAATATTCATCTGTCCTGTGAAAGTTTGTACTCATTTTCACACATCACATACTGCGTGTCAGATTTTATAATAATTTAACACTACAAAACAATGTAGAATAAATTCACAAGATTTGCCTTTACCACTTTGGGGGAAAAATCCACATTGTATAATATGTGGAGAGGGAAAAAAAAAAAACTCTGTGTTTGTGTTTACACTGAAAGCTTTATGATGCAGAGTAAAGTGAGGCAGACCTGGACAGGGCAGGGCCCGGGTGTCGTATCGGCAGTCTCCGGCCTCCAGGGCCACAGCCTCATCCTCATTCTCAGTGTCACACTCCAGCTCGCTGTCACTACTCATCCCGGGCAGGAGGTGGAGCCCCTGCTTCTGGCACAGCAGGCCTGTGGAGACACGGCAAACCTCTCACCACACGGCACGGCACGGCACGACACCACACCTGAGAAGCACACCACCAGTGGACTCCAAACACGCTTGGCTCAATTTCTGGCAGTGGTTGGACAGCTCAGTTTACATTTCAGGTCTGAAGTGCTGCCAGTGGATTTCAAATTGTCAATTTGATTGACTTGGGGAATTTTGCGATTTTATGCGCCCAGCCAATTGTGGGATTCATAATAAGCAGTGTCCGATTTTGGTTTATGAGCAAAGCACATTCACAGAAGTTGAGCAGAGCTGCACCCATCTCAGTGACTGCCCGGTTAGGCTTATAGATATGAGGGTACCATACCACCACTGAGCCCACACATTTCCCCCACCCAGGGCTGTGCCTCTGGAACATGCATTTTATGGGGACTAATGGAGAAGGACTAAGATTTGTGTTGTACAGAGCAGATCTGCTGACTATTAAGGCATCACACATGATACCTTTCATTGCAACGTTGCACTCTCTAGTCCAGCGGTCATCAACTCTGGTCCGGGAGAGCCATAGGGTCTGCTGGTTTTTGTTTTCACCTTAAATTCCACAACCAATTCAAACCCAAAAACCTGTTGAGTCTATTTATTAAAGCAGCAGATTATGGTTACAATTTTATGCAATTTAAAAAAAAAAAAAAAAAAAAAACAGCACACTCTGCGACACTCCAGGACCAGGACTGAGCACTGCAGATCTGACAAAGGTCAAATTTTGAAGGGTGAAACTGTGGTCCTGGAGGGCCAGCATGAATGCAGGTTTTTGCTATCATGGATTATCCTGCTCAGTTTATTAATAGTTCTGTGCACAAACACCTATTCAATTCATAGATCCCCGGTAAAAATGCTCAGCTGTCAGTCATGTGCTGATCAAGACTGTTTTTCCAGACTCTTACTTCCAGTTTCTGTTAATCGTTTATTTGGTAAAAATGTCAGATAATTAAGTTCAGATACAGGAAATCATACAGCATTCCTTGCCCACTCTTGTTGAGAACACGATTGGTTTATACAATTTCTTGATCGACAGCTCAAGCCTTTATGCTGCTCCAATTACCTGGCTAATGTAGATCCCTATTAATTTAAAATTGGAACACGCAAAACTAAGGGCCTGGACATTTCCTTCTGGAGTTTTCCCTCACCTTCATCAGGGCGTGAGGAAGTCCCTTCGGAGAGGGCAAGCAGGGACTCCCGAATCTCGCTGGTGCCCTCTGTGTCACAGTCTAGAGAACCATCAGTCAGCAGGCCTGCCCTAAAGGTTACAATAAAAGAACAAATGTCAACAGGTCTGTGCCAAAGAGGAGAGAAGGCCCAGTCCCATGCTTTAACCCCTACCTGAAAATCCATCATTCAGGAATGTGACTTTTCCAGATTTATTTTTAGTTTCATAAAATTTCTCCAAAAAAAAAAAAAAAAAAAATCTTTCATACTCCTTTACAACCGATACTGGAGAGAATGCTCAACAATGAAGCTAAATTCTAGTGGCACCTGGCCAATGTATCATCTATTAAGACATTGGATCAGTACTTCCTGATTGAGAGGAAAACTCACATTTGGCCCCTACACCGTGCTGTCACAGCCAAACTAATCTGCAGACACCAGTGAGTGCTCATTTTTAAGAAACCTATTCATTGCTACATAGCCATGTTTCTAAGGTCCATTAATTGACAAACGAGTAATGGCTGCAAGTCTAAAAACATTATAGATACAGATTGGCAAAAACTGATCTTCAGTGTAGTGTGAAATTACTTAAATTGAATTTCCCGTCTTGCACTGAAATGAAGCTTTCAGGCCGGATGCCCAGGACGTTTAAACCCCCTACTCTGCCACTTATTTCCTGTTAAATTATCTCAACTATTAACACACTTCTCTAATAATTAGAGACTACAACATATTAACACAATGAGGTCCTGAAATACCCCAGTGGGTACCCTCCAAGGGCGGGGATGCCATACTCACCCCATGCCAGGGCTTCTGCGTGATTTGGTCATTGGTACGATGCCATTGAGGCCAGCGATGCTGAAGAGGTCAGAGCTGGAAGCTCCATAGAGCTGTTCATCGTGCTTGGAGCTGGACGGCTTGTCTGAGGAGCTGGGGCCGCCCAAGGATGGGGGGGAGCTGTGCACACTGCGAGGCTTCAAGGCCCCTGCAACACAACAACAGAGCAGAATGGCATAGAACAGAGCTGAATAGTATAAGTGCCCATACAAACTGAGAAATACCGGTCTACCGTGAAGCTGAAGGTACATTTCCAACGTGTGTTTCCCAACCTGGAGACCAATCTGCATAATGGTGCAGCCCATCTTGAGGCATGGAAAATAAATGTAAAGATCATATTTTTTATGACGGAGGTGGCTTTATGTATCCTCTCAAAAAAATGTTATGTTTTGAGAGGATACATAAACATAAAATTTGCATCCCTATATATGCATCACTATAATGGAATATTATAAAAAAAAATTTGACTGGTCACACAATTTTTCACAAATCTTCATTTGTCTATATTTACCGTGCATCTGTGGTGAAGCCAGTGCATTAAATATTTGTGCATTTCAAACTAAAATCAAGAGAGTCAGTCAGTTCGTTCCTTAGTCAAGCCACTTAACTATTACCCGAGAGAGAATTTCAGTTTATTGTCAAGTCGATTCTTGGATGAGAAGGATGCATTCATACATAAATAAGCTGCTGTGTATTTGGAGCTAAATTAAAGGAAAGCAATGTGGGATGTGGTGGAGTCTTGAAATCTGCTTTTTAAAAAAAATATGGTTTTGTTCTGCACTGACCTTCAGCGTTGGAGCTGAGCTCCCTGGGACAGACGGATGCCTCGCTGGCGGTGTCCCCGGCTAGCCCACGCAGATCCTTGTCAACGGTGTCTGCAGGCCTGCGCAGGGGCAATCCACCGGAGGCCCCGCTGGCCTCCTGCTTTGGAGAGGAAGCTTTCTTTCCACCTGTGTAGCACAAACAGCACTACATCAACATATTGACTGCAAATGATATACCATTTATATATTATAGATATAGATATATTAGATAATACCAATTATATTTTTCATGTCATGAAACGCACTTTAATATAGCCAGAAGGGCTGTATTAAAGTGCGTTTGTGTATTTTGTGCAGAACTTTGAATTGACTGGAATGGTGTTGGGTGTCTGTTTTGTTGGTTCAAATCACAACTACTCGATCTCAGGGTGAACATTTGGATGGATTCATTCATTTTCTTGCCTAAGCTTCCTGTAATCTGATTGGTGCCCACAGATCTCTGAATTTAGATTTCGTTGTCTTGGGTGGTTTCATATTTCACACAGGCACTCCACTGTAAGATCAGTTTGAAGCGGTTACTGAACACTGGTGTATCAGTAACCTGGTTAGACTCATAGATACTCATGAGTCTGTTAACTGAGTATACCACACCACCAACCACGAATACACCATTAAGGGCAAAAGGTTCCTACGCCCAGGGCTTTGTTTTTGGAAGATGTGTTTTGTAGGGACAGGCTCATAGCAACGAAAGGGACAAGTGAGGCTCGTGTTTTGTCAGCTGTCTTAAAGGACAATTAAAACTGTCAAGACATTTTAGAAGGCATATGTTCAAGAATCTGTTATGCAATGGACGTTTCACTCTTTTGCTGTTTTTTATTTCCCCTCCCCAAAGCACAAGGGAGTCTGCACAAGAATACCCCACCCCCACAGATTATATAATGAAATATTCAACACAACCAGTTGTGAGGTTGCAAACTATATTACGTCTTCAGTTTGTAAAATTTAGTTGTATATATTACAACTTGCAATATGCATGATATGTACACATCACTTTATAAATCACAGGATTCTGCCAAGACCAATGACATGAATATGGCTGAATTGGTGGGAAGGTATGATCCTGTCACAATGAACCTTGGTATACATCACCGGTCCCGCCACAAGTTTTTATTTCGTCCTAAATATGCACATTGTGCACATTTATTTACGTGGAAGTGCACTCATAATTTTGAGGACATAAAAGGAGCACACACAACTTCCTATCAGGTGTAAACTGCTACAGTATTGTTAGAACCTGTATTGAAGCCTGGTCTTATGACGATGTCTTATGGCGTGCACATAAAATATTGTGTAAATGATGTCAACATTGTGTAAACGTGTGTAAATCTGTGTCCACTGGAACATTACATATGGGCCTTCCACAGGTGCAGTGTGCCCAGGCATCAGACTCACCGCTGCGGCAGTGTCGCGCTGTGGCTCCCTTCCCCAGGAGCTCCAGATCAGTGGGTTTTCTCCGTGTGCCTGTGGAGTCAGAGTCTGCAGGCGGCCCCTGCTCCACTACAGCTCCTGAGGGTCCCGCCCTCAGATCCCCTGTCCCCCGCGCCTCCAGCTGGCACTTCACGTCTGACATCTTGCTGCGCACCTCTGCCATCTGGGCCTTGAGCCGAATTAGGACCCCCGAGTCTGGGGCTGACCGCCGCACTGCCTGCGGCCGACGCTCACGCTCCTTTCTGGAGTGGACTTGGACTGAACACAGATAAACACAGGTCACACTGAGGAGCTCTGTGCAACAGCTGCCATAAAGAGATAGATCCTCAGAAATCATGTCACATTTTCCCCTATTTCTACAGGCACCATTCATCCAAAAGAAGAAGAGCTTTTAGCTGTATGTACAGAAAGGCCAACAACAGCAAGCATGTTCAGCATAATCATATGAAATCACACTCTATCACATAACCAGATCACTCAGTCACGTGTCTGATTAGGAAGTTTAACATGCATAAGATATCAGGTGATACTTTAACAGGTGTAAGTAGGGGTGGACGATATGACGATTTTATATCGTGGTCTTTATTGAAGACATCCACGATCTACTTTTAAGCGAATCGTTGAGATTGTGACCTTTTATGTCCTCTATTGTGGAAATGCTTCCAAACTTCACATAAAACTTTGACGGCCAGTAAAAATTGTGGATCCATGCTACGTTCACAAACCAACAAAATGATTGCCTACAAGATGGCTGTGATGATGGCAAAATTATATCACATGTCTCTAACAAAGGGGGGACGAGCAACTTATGGCCCAGTCATACATCTGAGCCATACCTGAGACTGACCATCAATTTTATTGATGACTGAAAGCTAAAGAGTGCATATCTTCAAACAAATTTCAATTGAGTTCTGAGCACTTGAAAAATCGGTGTTACTTAATGGTTGTGTTATCTATTGACTACTGATTACAACTTTGTTTAACATTTAAAATAAAAAGTTTAACTCAAATTTTATTGACCATTTTGAATCAGTGACTTTAATGCAATATTGTGTCTGAAATGGTGCAAACAGATAAGTCCATAGGCTAGCCTGAGTCTGGATTTTGGATAGTACATTTCAAAATTGGGAAGAAAGATCGCATTTCAGACCATGGATTGTGAATGTCTGTTGAAGAGATTGTGACATTATTTTTTTGGGAAGATTGCCCACCCCGAGGTGAAAGCACGGGGTGGGAAATCTTTGCTGAAAGTGGCCTACTTTCAATTGAGGTCTCATTACAGCACCTTTATTATCAGCCAAAAGGTTGATAAAACCAGTTCAACTGAGTGGTCATTTTGGTATGCAATGTTGAACTGCACTTGCCAGTTGAATGGGGGGGGTCACAGTTCAAACCACACAACACACTGCATTTTAGGCATTTAACCAATGCAGTTATCAAAAGATTACATTTTTTACACACTACCCATTACACAGCTGGATATTTATTGAAGCTATTCAGATTAAGTATTTCATATGAATTGCTTCAATGAAGGGGACAACGGCAGTGCCCTACCTGGGAAATGTGTTACAACCTATAGGTTACATGTCCAGCTCATTAAGCTACTACATGGTCACTCTCTTACTCGGGGAGTGTTTTCAGGGACTGAGAGAGGAGGGTAGGCCCTGTTCTACCTGTGCTGTGCAGAAGTGAGGCAGGGGGGCGGGGCTGCAGGCCCCACAGCGACTCCACGCTGCTGCGGTCCTTCAGGTCCAGCAGCTGGATGAGGATGACGGGGTCGATTTCCAGCAGGCTGCTGCTGGCAGCGGAGGCCAGGCCAGAGGCTCCACGCCGAGGCCCACGCGCACTTGGGTTTGAGCCACCTGTTAGTGAAGGGGGAGTAACAGTAACCATGTTAGAACAGGGGCATGAAATCTTCTACACCATATGAAAGGTTTTGATAGGATGTAATAGTCAGACTTTAGCCCAGCTTGCTTTGTTATTTCTTCCTGTGGCCAAGCACTATCAATATTCCTGTGCATTGGTTTTACCTTACTGTCTGACTGGTGAAGACTACAAAGGGAAGTTGGAACTGTTATCCTCAATTTGCCTGCATTTTGTGTGGTGTATTCTTGCTTGTGATGCAATTTCTTTTCAAATACCTTTTAAATAAATTCAATTCACTTAAACTATACGCTGCCATTAATAAAGAACAGCACAGCAATACACTGTGCCAAGGATTCTCTGGCACCAGCAGCTGGTTTAGTAGATCCTGTCAGAGGTCTGCATAGAAACTTTGGGTCATTCTATTTTCAACACAAGCCTGAGTGTTCATTTGCCAAGATTCAATCTACTCCATCTGCAAAGGACAGGCCTTTCATATTCCGGACAGAACAACTTATCCAGCACAAAGCCATACAAATATCAAAAAATCATTCACAAGGCACACATTTTGTCATTTAAGCCTGCAAGAGATTAAAAGATTGAAACATTATCACCCATCTATAAAAGAGGAAAAACTGAATGGAAACTGCAGTGTTCCATTCTCTGCAATTTTTTAATGAATAAATTTGAATATGAAATAACCTTTTTGTTAGTACCAATTTCAAACAGAGGGATACTGTACCATCATGGGTACGGTCTAAGCTCTCTGCAAGCCACAGAGAACAAGGTCAAAGCTTAAATTTTAAATGCTGAGTAGACATACAAAATGAATGATTTTAAATTTAAAACCGAGTTTCAAACATAAACCTATGGGCAAATGAAGCACTGCAAAAAATCTAGGCTGAGAAATCAAGCATCTACTTCCATTTAGCAATGCTTAGCTGAGGTTATAAGCCCTGGTCCTAAAGAGCTGCAAGGTATGCAGGTTTTGTTGTTACTAAGTGCTTAACTGTATATTAAATTGCGGAAATCACTTAACCCCATTCTCTGGTTACTTGGGCCCGAATTGGTTGCGTAATTTAAGGTGAAAACAAAAGTATCCTGGGTCCCTATGACCAGGTTTGCTACGCATGACCTACAGTATTTGTCTTGATAAACACTTAACTAGCCAGAGCACATTTGGAGTTGAATATTTATTAGAATTTTTAATGACTGTGGGAAACTGTTGTGGAATGCTGCTCTTGGGCTAAATGTGAGATTGAGACAGTGTGTGAGCTGTCAAAATCAACAAATTTCCTTCAGGAATAGAGCTGCTCTGGCAGTGTCAAAACATATAGCACAGTGAAGGAAATCCCCATAACATTACAATCGAACCCATGAGTTTGACATTCATTCAGCCAGCAATACAGGGTGCAGGCCCTTAAGCTGGAAAACATTTCACCAAGTGACTATCACACAATAAGGGCTGATGAAGTCATACTGTGTGCCCTTTCACATGAACCTCCTCAGCTTTCAAACCCACACCATTAGTACAAAATTTGACAAGCATTCCTGCTTTGTGCAACTTCTGTTAAAGAATGATGGATGATAATGCTCTCAAATTGGAGTCACTTAATCAAATAACCACTTAATAAAATTGACTGGAAAACACCAGGACTGCCAGTTACCGGTTGCTCCAGCGGCATCCTCTGGCAGTTCTCCTTCTTCCATTTCCAGGTTTCCAGAGTATTCTACATCATTCTCCCCAGACCTGGGAACACAAGAAGCAGGAACACACTGAGTGTCTCTGGATACCCGCAGACTTGCATGCACCTCTTAAGATGGGGGAACAACAGCCAGCGGGTCTGAGGGTGACCCTTGCCTGCTGCCCCTGTTGCAAGGTCCTCTTTGCCACCTTCAGAGGGTCTTGTGGATTTGAGGTCTTTGAGAGTGTCAGATCCCTTCCCTTTCATCATTTCTTTCAAGTTGGAGGACGGCCAGGATTCACATAATGCCAAGTCGAGTGAAAAAGGTGGAACAGGTGCAGGTTTATTCAAATGTAGCGGAACCAGTCACCAAACTTTCTGATCACTCCTTCAAATTTCTCTTAAGCATGTTTAGACAATGCCAATTTTCAACAACTATCCATAGGTTCTCTGCTCCTCTATTTTTCCCTATTGAAGGTGAAAGAATAAAGGGCAAAAAGGAATATATAGAAAATACTGACACTGAAGACAGCTAGAAGAGGAACAAACCACGACACTGACGCAGGAACTAGATCAAGTCATGCCTACGATATGAAAAACCCATAAAAAAAAAAGCTAAAACAACTGCTTGACGCCTGCCAGCCATGTCAAAATTTATGAGAACCACCTTGTGAGTCAGTTCAGCAGCCCCCACACAAATGATCCTTTCTAGCTACAATCAACATGTGGGTGTTGTACTACAGGAGTAGTGAGTCTATGGTGGAAATATTCTACAGCGCAGGAAATCAGCAACACCAGAATATCATCAGCATCATGTTAACCTTATATCTCTATTTGAGTTTAATGCATGAATAGAAATTTCAGTCATGCTCAGGTATGTCCTGTCTTGAACCGTTCATGACTAACACTTAAAACATTTTAATTTCGGAAGACACCAAGGATACACAATTGTAAAAGCTAGACATAGTTTTCTCTTCTGACATGCGATCACTAAAAAAAGACAAAAACACTATTCAACACTAAATGTAGCCATACTGAAATTTTCAGATGTGGTCCATTGTCATTGATTTTTTCTGCTAGTCTTTCCTGGCTTTCAGGACCATGGAAAAACCTGTAATTACCCTCTGAAGGATTTTCACAATGTGCAATGCAGGCCTACAGCCCCCTGGATGCCTGCCTGGGCACAGCAGGAAGCCTTTTAAAAGTGTTCTATAGGTGCTGGGGGAGTGGAAACCCAACTGGACGCCAGGGAAACTCTAACCAAAATCATAAATCTACATCCACAAGATCTCATCTGTCACAATGTTCTTTGGAGCCATAGGGAGGGGGCAGGCCATTTAAAAAAAAAAAAAAAAAGGATTGAGGAGGAGTACCTCAATCACCCTTAGCTGGATTTGCCTGTAAACCTAAGTGAGACTCGTTAGAATGATTAAATTCCACTGCCCTCCATTATGTTTGCTGGCTCAAAGGCTAGGTGCTCTGATGCAGTTCCAAACAAGGTGACTGGGCGCAGCCTAGTGCTAAGGTACACTGGGACCCCTGAGGTTGGCAGTTCCAAACACCATTGGTGACAAGTGAATTATTGGGATTAGTCTAATCAACAACTTTGGATAAAAGGCATGGGGGCAACAACTAATGGTGTGTGTGTGTGTGTGTGTGTGTGTGTGTGTGTCTGTGTGTATGCAGAGAGAGAGAGGAGAGAGAGGGCCAGTGTAGACACAAAACATTAAAAATGCCCCCTGTTGAGAGATGAGTCAGAAAACCCCTGCAGTGCCTCTCTTCCACTCAGAGAGAATGAGAGTGCGCGAGAGTGTAAGGGCCTATTTATAGTAAGTCAAAATAAATAAATAAAAACATCTGGGAATATCCGCTGAGCAAAAAGCCCTGCTGGCATCTGCATTTGAGAAGATGGTCAGGAGGCCTCAGAAGCCTGACGACAGTTTCCTGTGGGACCCTGAATGACCCCTGCCTGCGATGCAGGTGCAGAACACGCATGCAAGAGGAGTGAGTCTTGGGGAGAAAATAACTGGTTTATGTACATCCCCATGTGACAGCAGACACACAGCGGGAGCCAGTGAGGAGGCTATGACACGTGTTTTGAACCTCACAGGATCTGAAATGACTCATGAATGTCTCATTTGATTCAACAGAGCACTGAAGGAGTGGGACTGCAATGGCGTGAGTATTTACATGAGAAGCGACGGCTCGACAGCCACAATCAAAACGGCTCCTGGATTCTCGCTCAATTTGATGCAGCAAAGTGCCACCCCATTATTATGTTTCACAAAATGTCTTGTATTGGTTATAAGGAACACATCTAGGCAAGAGGTGCCACTAAAGGAAAAGTGCACCACAATTGAACTGATTAAGCCTAATGTCTGTCTTTCTTTAAAAATAAACACATTTCCAAAATAAAAATCTATGATTTTAAACTCCACTTTCAGATCCATTCAAGCGAGTCTCCTCTCCATATGGTCACAGGGATGCAGATTAGTCAGGAAACACTTTTTTGACAGAAATATCTCTGGGAATCTAGTATGCCTCTTCATTGCTCATTCTCTCCTGCTATTAGCTGTCCCAGTGTGCAAAAGCTCTGAACGATTGTGCTTATGAGATATCCAAATCTAGTACTTCTAGTACTGGTTGAGACATTTATACTCTTTAAAATGAATCAGTGTTTCTGGATTCAGTCATAAAAGGAAAAACCAATCCCTGTGGTCAAAGTCGGAACGATGCTGGAGTTCTCGCTTGGACAGACTCTGTAGAAATGGTTGGAGGAGCTTGCAGCTCTAATTAAAATGCAATGCAGTGACAGAGCGAGCTGAACCAGCTGCTCTTGTGCAAGCCATTCTGCGGCAGATGATCTTCGTGAGCGTCCTTCTGTAACTGTTGGCGCAGGGTAGAAAGCTGGGGGGCACTCACATGGTCTCCTCATCAATGTCATTCTCCTCAGTGTTGCTGGTGGCTGTGGAGCTCCCAGAGCTGCTGCTTCCCTCCAGGGGGTTCACCTCCTCGTCCCCTGTCAGGCAGTCTACCTCCAGGTCCCCGTCTGACAGCTCCTGCCAGGAAGACAGCAACTGCACCATAAAAAAACCCCATAGCCACAACTCAAACCCCACATTTCCTGAGTTATCTCAGCAACGCTTTTAAGAGACATTTATGGTGCTAGCAGGAGTTCACGACTTGTTTCAGCGCATGTGGGTAAGTGCCAACTAAGACCAACAAAGACTGCCACAGCTCATGACAGGAACAAAAGGACTTGTCAGCTGGCAAAGAATTTTTGAAAAGTGTTATTGTTGAGCTTTTGTTTAATAAAATTTCAGGAAATTGCCATCCTAAAGTTATATTTTTTTACATTTAATAGCACATATGATTGTAAGTGCGTCTACAAAGACTACAAAGCTTGCATTCTCTTTTGATTTGGGGGGGAAAAAGGTGAACCAAACTGCATAGCAGTAGAGCCCCTACTGGCTATCATGATTCTGGTCTCAGTTTACAGCTTTTGATAGCAGATATGGTCTGTTTTCAGCATATTCAGTGAAAGGGCACCATCTTAATGCTTAATGTAACGTATAAAGGCTGTTTCCTCTGTCATCGTTCAAGGAAAAATTTTAACTAAACTGCATACTGATAGAGCCCTACATCCCTCTAAATTTAAAAAAAAAGCCTGTGTAACCTTCAATTTAAAGTTTAAAAAAAAAAAAAAAAAAAAAAAAAAAAAAAAAAGGTGGGGGTGGGGAACACAATCGTGTTAATTTCATGCTGTCTGCAGAGGATTAATATAGACTGATCCTCTGACTCACGTTAGAGTCATCGTGCTGGGTCTTCTCCTCCTCCTCTTCCTCTTCCTTGGCCTCAGCCGCCGCCGCCTGGCTACTGTCCTCTGCAGACGAGGCCCCCTTCCCTGGCCGAGGGTCCCGCTCAGAGGCTGGGGGACACAGCCGGCGGTCAGGTGGAGACGAACTGCGGGACTTCTGCCTGCGGAACAGCTCGATTGCCAACCGCTGTAACCAAGGCAACCACAAAGTAAGAGTTACCATTAATAGCAAGAATAAAATGACACTTAAGCAGTGTAGTATATTTTTATATTTTCATGATGACTCAAGTAACTCATTAAGATGAATCAATCGTAGGGAGGGAGTCAGTTATATTGAATCAGTGTACACCTAAATAAATGGATTTGGACAAAAAGCATCAGAGAAAAGCTCACTTTAAAATGGCTGGGAATTGTAACCATACAACTTTCACATTCTTGTGTGAATTTGATGCCAATAATGACGGGCACTTTGGCTCTTTGATTCTTTCAAAAATTTGTGCTAACAGCTAGCTCTTCTCAAGTGTTTATTCTTTTATCTTTGCTCATGCCCTGTTTCAATTCCACTGGTATTGTCACTACCAAACACATTTAAATGGGCTAACCAGCAAAAATACACAGGCAAATACACTAGCTTCACACACCCACACTAGCTAGACCTTACCACAAACAACTGGATAAACAGGAAAATATACAGAAAAAAAAAAGTTTTGGCAGATGGAACGAAACATTACAGGCAACAGAAACAAGTTACTGGTACTGATTGTTGAGCAAGTTACCAATGTTCATGGGGTTTTAGGAACTGACACAACAAACAATGACAAGAAAGACTCTGTTGTGTATGTGAATCAACATGAACAGCTCATGGAAAAGGAAAAAAAAAAAAGGAAATATTGTTCACCCACTGTACACCACTAGATGCCATGGTTTTTATATGAACACTACAGCAATTACTTTAATTATTTCTGGTGTTCTGGCGATGGCACCATGACTTCAGACTTAGACAATGAAAACAGAGCCAAATGTGTTTTGCTGTTAAGAGAAAACCCTCTTGAAGAAAGGCTGAAAAAGTCAGCATTTGACAGTTCCACCAAATTGTTTGTGTCATGATACCTCCCATCTCCCACCACTAGTTTTCATCATATAAAGATTGAGGTGAAGCTACCTCCCATGCAGATATCTATGCCTGTGGCATAAGAACTCCACCACACAGTGCCTACCTCCTTCAGGTTGTTGATCTGCTGAATGTAGCTGGTCTGTGCAGACTCCAGCTGACTGATGTACCAATACTGGTCTCTGCACTTCTGAAAAAATGTGGGGGATCGTACCTGGTACCTGGAAGTGATAGAACAGCAGACAGATCAACCACCACTTACCAAACTGACTGAACAGATAAAACAAAAGAACTGGTTCACTAAGACAGGGGTGAGCAAGGGGGGTCACATCAGCTTTTAAATTTCATCTTAACATCCACTATTAATTATTCAATTATTACATGACATTCAGGGTGATGTATTGAACTCATGAACTCAGCAGCTGAATGCAGCGATTGGGTAAAAACACTAACGTTATTGAAAATTCAAGCTGGTATTTCAGGTCTGACTTTCCCGTGCAGACAAGAGTCAGCCTTAAATCTTCAATCGGTATTTTTGTACTGACCATTCCACAGCAGGAGTTCGGGCTAATTCATTTTTATGTGGTAATGACATAACGGCTCCCTGACTGACTGACTCAGTATTTTTTTTTTTTTTTTTTTTAAAGGTTTCTGGATTCCCTCTTGGAAAATCTGGAGTGTGACATTCTTATTGACTAATTGGAAACAGCGAACCTTGAGTTCTAAAAAGCCAAAATGTCAATTCAGCAGATAAGGACTAACTCATCTTTATATCTTAAGTTGTCATACAAGGTTTTGCCATTTGTGCATTTGTTCAGTTTACATTTTTTTTTTGCAAAAGGGGTCCCCTACCGCAGGACGAGGGTGTCAGTCTGCATGTTGAGGTAGCCCTCGCTTGCCAGCAGGTCCAGCCTGAAGAAGCGGTTGTACCCCCAGCACTCTCCCACCTCAAAATCTGAAGCAAACTCCCGAATTATGTTTTTGGTGGGGTCACTGGACGCCTGGTGTACCATTTCCACTCTGTACTCATATCTTCAAAGAAAAAAAAAAAAAAAAAAAGTCATGATCTAAACTTTACAGAGGAAGTTCACAGAATTACAGATCACAAAATTCCTGAAATTACAAGAATTGTTTTTTGTCCTTTCTCTTCATTTATCAGTGGATTTCCCTCAAGCTATCTGAAGATAATGGTGTTTAATATTGAGTATAGCTGTAGTTGTAAGTTCATTTGACAGTGAGGGAATGCAGTATATACTCTTAATTGTGAAAGCAGGAAAAAAAAAAAAAGTGATTGCTACTTTGACGTCTCGGGGAGTCCGGCTGACAGTTCCAGGAAGACTGAGAGGTAGTTCCCACGTACCACACCGTTCCCATCCTGGAGGGACATGCCAAGCACACACAGAGATAGAGGGATTCATCAAGACTCCTAAATCAACCATGCCAATCCGTGCTGGTCAGAAAGATGATCTAAGATCAGAATAATGATCTCTCTGATCTGTAGCTTAGCAGCTCCCAATGTAGATAAATGGAATGATCCATGCAAATTACAAACATTTCTAGGGAATAATCCTTAGTCTCCATTAGAAGACACTCAAAAGTATTAGATGAAGAATGCTCAGCTCAGGGTCTTAGAGGGCCATAGCGGGTGTTGGTTTTTCAGTTAACTGTACTATTAACAACTTTGATTTACAAATTCAATGCTAAGTAACTATCAAAACCAGGATACCCTGCGGCTCTCCAGACCAAGAGTGGAGTATCCATGTATGAGTCACAGAAAGGGGGGACAGCTTACTGGATAAACCTTCAGCCTCCAGCACAGTCCGGATATCTGCAAAGGTGGACTGTACACGGGGTCTGCCCTTTGTCTCAGGGTACTGTGCATTGAACAGAGAACATGGGAAGAACAGATCACATCAAAATCTAAACCAAATTATAAGACCATTAAAGTCAATTATAGTGCCCTCCATTCCTTTCATTGCAGATCTCCCTTGTCCCCATCTGCTCCATTTGATTTGTGTGAGCATATCTCAATGACCTGCATTAACAGGGTGGTCTATTGGGTTACTTCATAGCTGATGGCATAAGCCTTGCCATCACTGAGTAAACAAACCGGATAAACCCAGCACTGCACCATCCAGCAGGCCAGGCATCAAGTGCTGCCCCAAACACGTTCATGTTCTTTTTCTTAAAATAACCCATAATGATGGAAACTGCACACTTACCTGAAGTTCGCCAGAACAAAAGTGCTTGAGTCATAGGCTGGAACCAACTCACTGCAGAGAGAGGGAAAGTGCATTACCTTGCAAATCTATAAATGTAGCACTTCCAGCTGTAAATAACTTTTTAAAGGCTTAAAAAACCCAGTGCCCTTGCCCAATTTTTTGCAGGGTGGGTATCCCATATTGGTCTTGGTTGGTCCCGATCTGATTAGCACGTAATGCCTCTGGTAAGCCACAAGCACTTTTCAGAATGAGTCAATGTTGTACAAAGAGAAAAATGCCAACCAGTTTTAGATTCAAAAGCAATGAAACAATTCTTGTTGAAACCCATTAGTGACAATTTGTCTCCAACACCTGGTAAAATGAGTGCTGACAAGCTTAAACGAAGCATGACAGGGCCAACTCAATTTCCTGAAGGGAGAACAGGCTTGACAACGAGCATGGGAGCGTCCCTTCCCAGAGATGGACTTGACGCATCTAGACTGATTTAGACAGACTGAGGTTTTCCACCTTTTCAATTATTCCAACCCATTAAGTGCAGATTGCCTCACTGCCAGAGTCTTGCTTTGTGGCTGTCCTCCAATTTAAGTAAAAAGCTGTTCTTTTTTCATTTACACCAGTGACGTTGATGTTTTTCCACATCCTTTTAAATGTCACAGCATTAAAGAAAAAGGAAAGAAAATCTTAATTTTTCAGGTGCTGCAGAGGCTGGCACTGAACATCTTTTTCCAGATACATGTTATTTTTAGAAACCATTTATTTATTGTGTAATGCTGCTCAGTCCCGGAAGCCATTCATCGGCAGAAACATCAGACAAGACCAACATAAATCACCACAAATCCAAAAAGGAGTCAACTAAAACGAAATGTAGTTTTTCCCCCCCACTTTGTAAAATATTGTCCTGTTTTAATTTCCCCCCCCGAAGTAACAGTAATGCAAATAAAGAGGTTAAAGTTGAATGTAGTCTTTCACAATTAACATTTCCACACACAAAGTATGTAATTTACAGACAAAAGAACATAGTTAAACATAAAAATACTTCTGTACATACCAGCATCCCAAGTCCCTGCATTTTTTGGAAATGCACATATTTTTCATAACTGTGTTTGCTGTACTGCATCCCTGAAGGTTCAGTAGTTACATGTTATAAGGCTCTCCCTGCAGCTCTCCTCATCTTTGAGTTACATTATTTCTTCATTCTTCAACTAAAACGGGAGCATTTTATTTGAGACTGCGGGAAGACCTGCCCTAGAAGAGGGGTCTGAGCTGTCGGAAATTAGCCACAAGCTGCTGATAATAGAAAATTATGCTTAACTTAGAAAATGTGTGCTGGCAAATCTTTTACTGAATTATAATATTATTTGGTGTGACTATGCATAATGGTGCTTGGTAAATAAAAAGGCTGCAATAAATTATTCCTGAAACATGCAAGACAGCCATACTAATCAAACATTCATATGAGCAGCAGACCCTTGTGAATGGATAATCAATGCCTTCCATGAAATGGTTGACTGAAGCATGCACAGCTCTTAATCACCAAAGTTAAGACTAAAACCAGATTCAGAACACGTGATTGAAATGCATCAAAATGAGTTCTGAAGAATAGCACTTAATGAAACTTGTACTTGAACTTGTACTTGAACAGTACAAAACAGCTCTGATCACCATGAAAGCCTAAAGCGGTACCTTTTTGCCAAGGATTCATGAACAGCAGTAGAAAAACAAGATGGCTAGTTGTCATGTCACTTAATTCAAGTACAGCCCAAGTGGGAGGTTACTTGGTTCAGCAAGTAAATGTAGGCATTTCTCACATTGAAGGGAATGTGCCACCAGTTGGGCCTCAATTTTTATGGTGAGGACAGTGTACAGGAACTAATGATGTATGCTGTCTGCACAAATAAATGTGGGAGAACAAGAGAAGTGCGCAGTAGGACAATAACATTTAACAGACACCAACAGTTCATTTATAGTATGGCATTATGAAGAATGTTGGTGATTTCGGTAATAACACCGGCATTATATTCTATAACCTTTCAGCACAGTAATGAAGGCTGAAGAGAGGAAAGATTTGGGCACATCCTTGTTTTTCTTACTATTCACAGAGCAGCCAATCAGAGCAACCCTTAAATTAAGCTTCACTGTTAACATTTAGAGTACAGGTGATGCCACAATTGCCAGCCATACAGAAGTGATTGTTTTCTAAACACTTGGGGATTAAAAGCACTCATTTAAGACAGCAAAGGTCAGTTATAATGGACAATGGGCTCCTTTCTTAATGACACAGCAAAAAGTCTAAAAAACTAAAAAAAAAAAAATATATATATAAAAGAAACAACTCTATGACATTTCCAACTGTAGAAAAGGCTGCATCAGAGACCCATAAAGCACCACTGAATACTTGAAAGCTATGAACTACTCTTTGCTAGACCACAAAGGGATATGGTTATTTAATCCAAATGCCTTCCCCCCTCTTTAATTTTTAATAAATTAAAATTTTAAATAAACTACCTGACAGTCTCTTAATGTTGCGAGTGACAAAAAAAGTGATTTCTGAGGATTTTATTGCGCTTTATTATGATTTATGCAAGGAATTGACTACTCTGGGAAATCTCAGCATTGCATGAGAGCGAGGAGTCTTGTGAGGGAGAAACTGGCTCTGTGGCCCTTGTCAGGGCTTTGATCCGAACCCCCAAACTACACTCCATCGTTCTGTACGGATTCACCTCAATGACTGCTGCTAACAAACACCGCTCACCGTGCAGCAGGCTCTGAACTAGGCCCATCAAGTTCAGCTGCAATTACATTTTCATCTGATGCATGGAGGGCGGGGCTTTTTTCCTTCCTCCTTGGCAAAGGCTCAAAAACCAACAGTGACATGACAGAGGTGGGCAACCCATGTCCTGGAGTGCCACAGACGCTTCTGATTTCTGCTCCACTCAAACCCCACCCACATTATACTATTACTTATTCAGTTTAACCTTAATGCAGGTGATCATGTGCTGGAGCTGAAGGAGGCGTTTCAAAACTCACATTTAACAAACAGACATTTAACTACTCAAACTAAAATCTAGATCTTGGATGGAACAAATATCAGAAAAATCAGCCACAGTGCAACCTACCTGTGACATTGGGTACCGTGCAATAAAGCCCAGCTCAGTGGCTTTTCCTCATTATAGGGATTAGCTCAAACATGCACTACTGTAGACAACCGAATCTGCATGATTTTCACTACCACAACAGCAGAAATAGAAGAGCCTAACAATAGTTTGCGTATCCTCATTCCTTTTCAAGCTGGTCTAAGCTATCATTACACTTGTACCTCAAAAGCACCTGCAAGGTTGCATGAACACACATAAATGGACAGTCCCAGTTCTGTCCTGGCTCTCAAGGGTGGAATATTTATGAAACTGACATCAGTCTGAAACCAGGAGATCATACAAATATTGCTTTAAGACTTTTTCCAAAAGCACCCACTTTTATTTTCAAGGGCATTGTTCACTGGTAATTTCAATGCTCATTGCATTCCACTTACCCCTATTTATCTACTTCAAAAGCTATTTAGTAACTACAGATGTTATTAGGCCAAGCTGACTCATTCTGTTTTACCTGTACATTACAGCCTGATCAAGGTCTGTGAAAATGCCATGTGCATGAAAGCATCAGTAATTATACCAAAGAAGTCAATTCTAGACCTCCTAAAACAGTTTCTAAGGTTTATTAAAATAATTCTGCATACATTAGAGCAAATAAAGGGGTGTTACTGTTTTAATTTGCAGGTGACATCATACATCACTTTCTGGTTCAATTTTATGGTATGAAAGTTGAGTAGTAGTAAGAAACCTGCATAAAGAAATCAGAAAGCTTAGCTTCTGTGGGCATTTTGATAACCCCTCAAAGTTAATATAAACACAGATTCCCAGAAATAAGCTCATTGACAAAATAAGGAGATCTTTCTTACTCTAGCCAACTCACTTCATGTGAACTACCCACTGGTCAACTAAATTCATCTTAAGGCTACACTGGCTAGCTTGCTTACAAGAAAAGCTAAATAATGCTTACCACCAACACTGCCTTGTGCCAAATCTCAGATTGGAAAACCTGAGAATTCCTCTGCTTGGCTGATATATTCTTCTGCTACTACAAAAGGCTAAGGAAACAATGCATTCTCTTCTCATTTTAAATTCATGGATATAACTGTTTAAAATTACAAGTATTCCAGTGCTTCAAATGTCATGTATCAAGACCAAGTTCTTAGTTAAGCACTTCAAGCAGCTTCAGAGAAGGAAGGTGCTAAGAGGTTCGCAGACCTACCTGGTGAAGTCTGGTGGGACTGGAGTAGTGACGAAGGACTGCATGGGTTTACGGTGCACCTGCTGGAACATGAGGAGGATCTCTGGGCTCTTCGAGATGAGCTCACTCTTACTGCAGGACCGCAGCTGAGGCAGGTAGAAACAGGCCTGTGAGATCACTGATCACCAATCCCTCACACACATACACACCCCAAATTCAACATCAGCTTCACAACCTGTGCCCTTTCACCTCAACAAGTTTGTAAACATGCGTGAGGAGCTCCAGATCCATTACACCCCAACTACTCAGGTGTTTAGTGGAAGTGAGTGTGAAGGTCCAGCTAAACCTATTTTGAGACTGGGGACGAGGAAGTGACAGAGAGAGAGACCCACCACAGAATATCGAAACTTTTAAAGTGCCTGTGAACACGCTAAAGTGCTTATTGGCGAGGGTTCAAGATAAATGTCCTACAGTGACATTGCAACCCATCTCGCTGTGACTAGTCCCCACTACATATGCTCCAGAGAGAATTTTTGGCATAAGCTTTCTGCAAGCTTACTGGTACCCTCAGATTTCCATTTTTATGGGTGGATTTTCTTGATCCAAAAAAATTTGCCTATGTTTATTACAGAAGATCTACCAGAGATTTTCTGGCTCCAAACAGCCACTTCAAATTGGAGTCCCACGCACATGATTAGTCAGAAGTAGTAACTGACTACCGTTTTTTTAGCAAAGAATATCTTCAATGATGGGCAAAGTTATGCCACAATGGAGGGAGTAATTTGAGCCTGACAAGTGAGATCTTTATGAGACAGAACCACACTTCAATTATTCCACAAAAAGAACTGAAGCCCCAGATTTTTCCCCTCGCCCAAGTGCAGTGCACACTCCTTTCCCTCTTAACACTCACTTCACACTCCCCGCCTAAACACTTTCCTCCACAAACCAGTGGACAACGCAGGAAGTCCTGCAAGAGATGCAAGCTCTCAAACAAGGAGCACTCCACAGGCCACAAGCAAAAAACTAATAATTCACTCTTCTCTGCCACATTCCAACCACCCACTCACATTTCTGGGTACAATGATTTAGTGTGACAATGTCATCTACAGAATAATGGTAAACTGATTTTATAACCATTATGAGCCAAGTGTAGCACTTTACAAGGATGGTGAAAAGAATCCATGGCAATTTCCCTAAACTGCACCACAATTATGCTGAAGCCTTATACAATTGTCTTGGAAATAATATCTGCAAGGTGACTGCCTTTATCTGTTGCATTAGGTATCCAACTAAAAAAGAGATTCTAATTTTTTTTATAAAGCAAGTTCTCCAGGTGGCACTTCAAGTACCTGATGTTCTACTTCTTGAAGCAAAGACTCCAGCAGCTCAGTCTCTTGTGTAAGTGATGTCTTTTGACCTGTTGTGAGAGATTTTTAAAAACTCAGACTACTGTAACATGCACAATTACATTCAAATGTTAACTAGACCATTCAAATACTCCATTCAGAACTCAAATAATGCAATCCTTCATGAAAGTAACCCTATCCCAAATAACCCAGTACATTGGGTATGAAAGAAAAAAAAAAAATCAACACAAGCTACAACTGAACAGTGAGAATTTCTGCTAAAGGTTAACAGGGAAATGCATTTGTTTCTCCCAGGCCTTATTTGTGACAGACAACAGCACCATAACAAGGACAAAGACCATTACCCATAATAGAGAGTGACTGTAGATGAACTGGGTGTGAATTGCAATGGTGGCATCAGTATGTCAGTATGACAAAAGTGTCAACCCGTACCCATGAGTGTGATGAGTTTGTTCTTGAGCTGGTTGTCCAGCCTGGCTATCATCATCTCCACCGCGTTACGGATTTCCCTAACACGCTCATCCTTCGCTCCCCGAACCGCCTCCACATTCCTCTCCTGAAACAGGGGGAGGGGGTGAAGAGAAGCACATTTCACAGTTAAATTACCATAGGCCAACACAGACAGACAACAGGTCCTGATGTTAACACGCAACTTCTACGATGTGATCTCGATGATTGCTTTTTTCTGGCAGGCATACATGTGCAAAAGATGGGCAGTAGCTGAATCTAGCTTCCCGTTTCCAGGGGTGGAAAGTGAAGCCCTTGTTTTTGGAGATCGATGGGGTGCACATTCATTCAGGCTATCTTACTGCAGTTAGCAGTGTCATGTTTAGAGAAAGATTATTTACAACAGTGGGATTATATACCCATTTGGGAAGAGTCTGCTGGTTTTGGTTGTGATCTTAACCCTTTGTGTTTAAGATACTGTTTGGCTAGAGACTCTACACACCTGGTTTACAAAGCCTCAACTGGTGGTAAACTAAAAGGAAATTAAAAAAAAAAAAAAAAAGATATTGCAGCTTTCCAGGTCATGGGTCTTGATACCACTGATTCAGAATACTGTAAATCCAGAGCCAGAGAAATATGGAGATGAAAACCAGACACTTGTAATACCATGCGCAGACATCATCATGACCAGATAAGAAAAATTACATGTTAACACCAGGTCTAGACAAGGCCAAAACGAAAAACAAGACCTGTTAGGTCAGTGCCCGAGAACATTAACTCCATTACATGTCATTGCACAACATGCCATTTATTTTATGCTTTGGTGCCACCTAGTGGACACTTTTTATTTCACCTTCAACAAACAGGTCAGGTTTAGGAAAATATGTCAAGGTTTTTATGAAGCAGTGATATCCACTTGTTCGAACTTCAAAAATGCCATAAAAATACTAAGTCAGTTGTTTCTCATGCAACTAAAAGCCTAACCTGATGAATGAGGAGAGACTGAGTATACATTGTTTGCGATGCATAGCACATTTAATTTTCAAATCTCCCTCATGAAATCTGAGAAGGACGAGAACATCAGCTTTCTCTTGTCTAGTTCTAGAGCACTGTGTTTCCAAGATCACCTGCTACTTTGCATTAGGCTCATTTTTGTTATAATGATTCTATTTATACAAGATTGTGCCAGCTGTTCAGCACCATTATCTTCTGTGTCACAATAGCTGAGCTGAACCACATCCAGTTGCTCTGTCTTTGTCCTCCTATGGTATTAACATTCAAATAAATTCATTCAATATGCAAAAATTTTACTTAATTTACCTGTCAGAAAAGGATTGCAAATCATGTCAAGTTAAGGGCATTATTAGAGGAAAAATTGGTCAAGTCCTTTTGTCACCTAAAGAGTTTTGTATCCCAGATTATAAAATGACAAAAGGTCTGGAGGGCCTGAGGGACAGCAAGACAAACATCATTGGCTATAATGAAAGGTAGCAAAAGACAGGAGAAACAGGCTGTGCTCCATTATGCACATATACGTGATCCATTCTTAAGAAACAGCACGTTTAAGACGACTAACTTCTGTAAAATGATGTTCATGTTCAGTGCAATGATTTGTGGGAATAAGAAAAGCATATAATTATTTAGTGATGCAAGAACACACCTGGGTATTATAGCATGTACTTGCCATTTGCATTCTTGCAAGTTTGTCTGTGCATTCCAATGCACCAACCATTCTTGCTACGCATTTTATGTAAAACAGGAGTGTGCCTAATGAAACATGGCCAGTGAGTTTTTGTGGAGGGCAAGTCATGAAGGAAAGGCCAGATGGGAGCTCCTCACCACTTCCTGCACCAGGCTGATAAGCTCCATAAGGCGGCGCCGGAGCTTGGCCACTTCCTCGTTGACCTTGGTCACGTGCTGCTCGTAGATCTCTGCCAGGGGCTTGAAAGTGTGGCCACCGTGCTAAAGAGGGGAGGAGACAGAGCAAGAGGCTAAAACAGCAAAAAAGGACCCCACCCATACATACAATATAAAGCATCTCATGTGTCCACACATATTGTGTCTGTAACGTAACGTTCACAATGAAAGTCACTCCGTATGACAACCACTACAAAACCAGGGTTATTCAAACTCCAGGTCTTGAGGCCCTTAGTGTCAGGTATTTTTTCCAACCACACTTGATGCCACCTGATTTCACTAATTAATTTATCTCTTTGCACTCAGGAGTAAGCAAATTACTAAAATCAGGTGGTGTAGGGCATGGTTAGGGAACATGCCTGCAGACAATTCAGCTTCCAGGACCTGGAGTTGTACAGCCCTGCATTAAATGTACGCAATGCTGCGTCTTTCATTCAGATTAGCCTGAATATGTGGACATTTTTAATAAAACATCCCTTGGAGGAAGCCTCATGTTTTCCTGGCACCACTTTTGGAGAACACAAACAAGTTTGTGCCCTCCTAAGTTTAAAGTGTAGCAGAGAAGGGATGGGAATACATAAGACTGACAAATTGGGAGAAAGAAAATAGAGGGTAAAAAGAAACAACAATCCAAGCTAATTTGAAATTTTTTTCCTTTTCAATTCCCTAAGAGAAACTTTATATGAAGCATCGGACTTTCCAAAAATGTAATCACATTTTAAGAACCTATGAAAAGGTTCGTCATGGTGCCATAAACCCTGATCATTTGAACAGCTTGCAAGTACTTTCATCCGCACTAGAAAACTCACCATGCCTCCCCACAGGGCACACTGGTGGCATATGCACTTTTTGCAGGTCCAGCAGAACACACTTAGCTTCTCATGGTGGTTCTCACACCTGTAAAAAGATGGGAGGCAGGTCAGTGCTGGTTTGAAAGGGCAACACTCATTTAAATGTAGCAGGCCTGAAGGAATAGTCATCTGTACTAAAAACTGTGCAACTGAACTCTAAACTCTAGGCCTGAATGAAATATTACATATACCTCTTACTGGATTTGTAAAGGTCAATGACCGTTTGTCTCTTTTGATTTATCAGTTCTCTTCCTTTTCCCATTAAACTGATGACAAGCGTTATTAAACCTTAGCAGAAAAGGGGGTCATGGAAGGCCACAACACAATTCCTTAAGACTGAGGTAAACTTGAATTAGTAGTATTCTCTTGCAGATCACCTTAAATTTATTTAAAAGAATCTTGAGAGGTGCAAACAATTTTTACACCCATGTTTAGGATAAAAAATAGCATTATACATAAGACACTTAAAACAACTGCAATAAAATAAGAGAATATAATGTAACAGTGTGTGATATATAGCTGTACATATAATAAGATCATACAAAATATAACTCATTATTTGAGTTATGGTATACAACCTTTTTTGTTCAGTCTTGGAGTTGACTATTTTATCCATGTGTCTGGGTAGTATGTGCAATGCTTGAAGACATTGGAGAGCTGGGGAATACTGTTACAGCTGAACGAGTGTGCGTATCATGGGGTACAAGGTCCAGTGCCTGGGGCCACGGGGGTTGCCAGAGGGGTAGACTCACTTGTCCTTGTCATTCTCCTCATGCTTGGAGAGGTTGCAGAGCTGCAGTGTGTCCAGCTGCTGTGTCACCTCCTCAGCCCAGCGGCAGTTCACCAGCTCTCGCAGCTGCAGCGGCGCCCTGTGTGCATGCAAACACACACCACGGTACCATCAGCAGTGACACTGGATCGGAGACCTTTTAGAATTTTTGGTGTACTTGGACATCACTGGTCTTTATTAAACCCAAATTGTATCCAGAAGAACACGCTGTGCAGTACTTATTTAAGGTGAAGAATTGTGGAGAAATATTACCATAACATGTTTCATATTTTAGAAAAAACCAAGTTCAGTAAAACAGATGACTGCTGATGGGGTCTTTTGGATTCAGGGAACACAGACGTTTCTTACGCAACTAATCAATGCATACTGACATCCTCTCTGTCCTTCCAGTGACCTTAAACTCATCCACACTTAATTCCTTAGATTTACTCCAAATCCTTAACTTGTGGTCCCAGTTGAAATTTCAGAAAGATACCTTTCAGAAACAACATCAAAGTGTTCAGTGGGAAAAACAAGCTGCACTGAATCACAAATTGCAGTAACAGAGCAGTTCGTTCAGAGCTGGGGCTTACTTACCGACAGTGTGGACACTGGGCTCTTTGCTCTGTCAACCAACGCTGTGAAAGGGGTGAAACATGAGAGCAATCCAATGTCAGTATTATTGGAAAACAACAGGAAAACAAATCAAAATCTGACACAGGTTCTTAATGGATCTCAATACAATATAGAAATGGGTGTCCCCACAAGTTTTGACTACAACTTTCTGCATTCTACAATAAATAATTGATGTATTAGAGATCAAAAACAGCTGTGAGTTTCATATTAATTTGTTCTGTTCAAACACACCCACATTCTATTGCTTGATTAAAGCAGTCAGATCATTCCCTTCCTGAAATACCTAAAACTGGTTTTTGAAGGGCACCAATTAATGAGAAACAGAATAATATGCCATTAAATATAAATTTGCATGCTTTGTGAGAGGGCTGAAGATCTATTTTTCTACCTTGTGAACACTCACTCAAGGATTTAGGCCTCCATGGCACAAAGCTGCCTGGCTAATGTGCCACTATGCATTGAAAAGGAAGTGGATCTCGGGAAAAACCACAGAAAGGACCCACAGGACCCCCCCCATAACACAAGTGACTCTGTCCCCTGGTAACTCCACTAAATGTGTTGTCAGTGGTTCAAGACCCCCAGAGAGGTAGCTGATATTCTTCCCCATTCTACATTTAAAGAACATTAACATTTAGGTGAGGTGACTGTGGGAAATAAAGTATCTTTCTCTAAGGTTGTTTATGTGGGTATAATAATATAATAATTGCATCTGCAATATTACAAGTTTAATTACAGAGTTCTAAAATATGAAGTACTTAACTGTTTAAGTGCAATTAACTGAAATTTAATTTGTTTTCTAAATGGAAAACTGTTAAGGAAAGAGCAGAACACTCAGTCAAGTCTCTTCAATCCTCAGTTAATATTCCATGGTGAAGAACATTCACAAGTATGCCAACAAATACTATGCTGTTTTATGTGCAGATATTATTCTTGCATTAAATGAGACATGCCATCCAAACCTAGAAATGAATGCAGCGGAGGCAGCCGCCTTTTGGAGGATAGATACCATGTTGGCAAAAGAAATGTCATATCACTGTTTCTTCTGGGTTTTTTTTTTTTTGATAATTGTTCTCAAGAGGCAATTTAAAGTTTTGGTTTTTCTTTCTCCATGCCAAAGTAAACAGCATCCACAAGAACAGTGAAGCTGATGGTTCTATAACCGTATGTGAGCTATTTTAATACGAAACGCCTCTGATGAAGGGTGGCCTCTCGTTGCCAAGGGTGACCTACAGCTTGTGCTCACCCGAATGCAGCTAAAACAGCAAAGCTTGGAGCAGTGAGGACACAGCCGAGCATCTCGCAGCTTCTCCATACAGATGAAGCAGCGAAACACCTCCGCGATACTCTGAGGGGAAGACAGAGGTGGCAGACTGTCAGAACTGGAGGGAAGGGAGCAGGTGTGCAACTGAGAGCTTCCAGACTAATTTGCAACCACTGTTTCACACAAGAAATAAGGCTATAAGATTCAACACAGCTTGACAATTACTATCAATGTGACTAATTACAGCAATAAGCATTCTGTGTCAGTCAGACCAATACATAATACACTTTGGATTTATTAAGAACACAATTTTATCTGTCCTTTTATCATAGCTACCATGTCTGATGGGCACATCAAACACATCTCCAATGTTACATAAATTGCCAAGTGTTTAATTTCAAGAAAAATCATAAAGACAGCAGGCACTGACAAACCCTCTCTCTTTTCGCTCTGATATGACTCAACATGTATCAATGCCTACTAGGTTTGGACCTCAATCCAAAACAAAGCACTACTACCTAGTTGGCCATGATGTTATTGTAAACTATCTTTCACTGGAATAAATACATATGGCAAGAGTAACAAAATGGTACCAAGTGGTGAAATTACAAATAATCTGCTACACCACAAGTTGCCAAGACCATCCAACTGTAGGGCTTGTAAAATGGGTTAGCTTGTAAGATGGGTTCGACAAACAGGTTTTACGTGTATTCACAATGAAATCAATCACAAACAAGGAAATTAAAAAGGGTCAACATAGGCGATAACCACTGTTTGGAACATTTGGTTTTAACTACGACATACCCAATACAGCATTACTGAGACATGTCATTCATCAAGCAAGGGGCTGTAGACAAATTTTTGGATGCTTATTGTCAAAACCGAAAACCTCTTGAGATTACTGACATTATTTCCATGCGTTTCGAAACATCTAACTTTTTGACTTACACCGAGTACCCAATATAAATGTGACTTCACCAAAATTAACCCTTTACCACTCATGATTCACCACTCAATTTAAACGTTTCACATTAACCACATACCTCAACTGCTATCACTACCTAGTGTTCACTCGCTAAACCCCCGAACTCGTTTCCCTTCAAACAAACCTCAACACTTTGCTCATCCATTTCAGCCAGCGTTGACTTGCTCGGAGTAGCACCTGCAAAAGAAATTTCACCACAAGACGTGAAAACACAAACAACACAAAAATTTTTTGATAAGCCATAAAGTTATCATGCACTAAATTTGTAGCCACCGGCTCATTTTGAATAGCAAGGATGGCAATACAGCAGCCTCGCCAGGTAACCACTCTACCTGCCTGAATACCTTTTGAGTGTATTTGGGCAGCATTAGCCAACAAACTTTGCAAATTGATTACGACCGGCAGCAAACCAAGTCAGCAACCAAATTAACCTGTACTAACCTTAGCTTGCTATCATTAGAACAGCTAGCTAGTTTGTACCATTAGCACATATTTTAACATTTGCTGTCAGACACCAAGTGCGCTTCAAATATTTGACCTGGAATTGACATATAATTGTTAGTTAATTCTATCTAGTTAAACCCTACATAAATGATTAGGCACGCTAGCTAGCTAGAGGCTAAAATGGCTTTCTGGACAAACGAGTAGCTAGCCAAAGATGACGAGAACATAGACAGGAAACCTACCTTGCAGTTAGTTCGCTAAAGGTATATGAACGCTTTAGCTCATACTAGAAGAAGACAGCTACAATAATCTAACGCACACCTTGTGCGAAAACGATAAAAATGCTGAGGTTAGTCGTACTAATTATTTATACTGTTGGCCAGTGGGATGACGAGCTAGCCAGCCCAAGTGCGATTTTTGCAGAATGTAATGTTAACGTTTAGCTGGAAAGCAATAGCACTGCAACACAGCATAGGGGAAATGACGAGGAACTCGTATCAAAATCGCAATGACTGTTGCATGGTAAGCCACACAAAACTGAACATCACTTGTAAACAAGGCTTGAATGCAAAAATCGTTGCTTTGGGGGTCATCATCCATCGCTGCCTGCCAAGAACGAAAACCATGTCGACCAACGTTAACCAACGTTACATCTGAAAAAAGAGCAACACAGCAAGCTTTCAAACATAGCTACTCACGTCGCTTGTTATCCGAAACGCTTTGGTTCCTGCAGAATCAGTCGACACAATACTGAAGTGGGTAATCGTGGTTCTGCAGAGCTAGCTTGGGCGGAGCGCAAGCTGAGCTAGCTCACTAGCTTAGCAGTCACTCCACCACACTGTCCACACACTAGAGGTTATCCAAATAATTGACAAATACATATATAATTAGCTATAACGTGGGTTTCGAAGATGCATGAGCCCGGGTTCAGGGTTTTGCATTTGCTAAGATTAAATTGTAATGGGTCTTGATCAATACTTAGAGCTGCTTCGCTGGTTGGTCGGTTGGCTAGATCCAATTGTAATTTCTCAAATACAAGCTGCTGCTGCAGCTTGTCACCATAGGAGACCGTTCTGTTCCTCTCTCGCGATCCTTTGAAAGTCACTTAATTTTCACAACCACCAATAAGAAAGCAGAAAGCCGAAAAAAAGGTGGGAGTTCTTGAAGCATTAACCCAATCACGTGAAAGCATTGCCGTTACCGAGACAAATTTGAGACGCATCCAAGCCGTGCGCGTTACCCCCGTCGTTCACCCAGCAGGTCGATTTTTTTCCACATGAACGCGCATTAGAGTAATGGCCAACATACAACAGCTTGTTTTATTTGTTTGTATTATTGTCAATTATTGCATCAATGTGTCTTGGGCAACACTCCAAACTAGTTACCCCCTGTATTGGAGATGGAATGCTGTTGGGGGGGGGGGGGTATGTATACATTTTTATTTTTCCCCTCAAATAATACATTTTTAATTTCAAGCAATCAAGGCTAAGCAATCAAGGCACAGTTGTGACATTAATCCAACACATTAAAACAGCATCAAGGCAAAATCATTGCAGTGTAAAATTGAGCCTGTTCCTCTGACAAGCTAGTTCATCTTCAATACTGCATTACAGTGTGGTGTCCCCATTGAAAAAGGCTGGTTTTCAATCACTGGAAGTCTCCCTCACACCCAGGGGATGCACTGACCCATATACTAAATATGGAATACCTGGAGAGCATGGAGGAGGAATTGCCTTCTCTGGATGTGTGGACTTAATGAATGAGCCATTTTTAATACCTCTAGAGACCATGGACAAATTGAAGTCTTTCATTCAGGCTAGATCCACTGGGACACCTGATCTCATTTTGCAAGAAGCAAATCCTCTTGTCAGATTTTCAAAACTGGTCACCATGATCAGTTGTGACAGGATCCAGTTTAGTCTGTCAAACAAAAATCCATATGCCATGGCAGGTAACTGTCAAGGTTCATAGCTTTAAACATCAAGTAAGATCCACTATGGCAGACCATGTAAAGATTTTGGATTTCAGAATTGTTGAATATTCTTTTGAGTCAGGTCACAGAAAATATACATTATTTATCAAATTACAATATAGTTTTGGATAAAGGGACGTAAAGTTAGCTGTCACCATTATTAGAACAATCCAAGTACACTTCACTACTGTTCTGTCAGTCTCACTGAGTTGGGAAGAGGAAACTGGCTGAATGTCATTCCTCCAAAACGCCCCAGCACTGCTGAGACTGCATTATAACTGCCCTACTGATACAGTTGTTGAATGCTGAGGTCTGCCTTTCATTGACAACCCATCGCAAGGTTTCTCCTGTTTCTCAGGTTGGAATCCCACAGAGACCACCCTTGTTAACAGATACCAGTCTGTACCTGCTAAGTAGGTGCTTGGTGGCCAGTGACCAGCACTATTGGCCCTGTTAGGTACAACATCAACATCCACATTGTGTTGTTTTCAATTGTGCTGTTGTTTGGAAAGATAAGGGTACAACCTATTCATTTAAGCCAAATTGGTACATGAGTGGCCAGTTATGGTATCACACTCCTATCAATATCCTAATCTCCCCCTCTTCTGCCTCCCACACAGGCCAGCCATAACATACCTCAGTAGTGAGAGGGCATCACCAAAAAGAAACCTTTTCCTTTTACTCCCCATGTTTTTCTATCGACATGTCACATTACTGTAATGTCCTGTATGTTCAAAAGTGAGCACATGATCCAGAAAGCACTTTCACTCCACAATCCATAAAGCCAACAGTGCAGGCCCACAGGCACCCTAATGACAATCAGAGGAATTACCTACTGTCTTTGATCCTCTCTTTTTGACAACACTATGACAGATAACATCATCCCTGAGGACTCCTGGCCAAGATTTTGAAGCAAATTGTCCAACAGATATGACTAGTTGTGTTTTTTCGTATGTTTTTTTTTTTCTGGCATTATACACCAGTTCTCAAGTTTTTTTTGTGTGGAATTAAGTTTAGACATTTTTATACATATCAATATTCCACAGACCACTGAACATAAAAGTACCTTTTGTCCAAACTACAGCCAAAGGTCATTGCTTTTCTCTGACTTCAAGTTATATTGACATTTCTTAGAGAGCACCTTATCCGGTGCACCCCTCCCCTTTCTCTGTTGGCAGCGTCCTTTGTTTCTGTTTGTCATGATGCCTTACTACATGGGGCAATGGTGGTGAAAGTCCAACTACCTAGACAGTAATTCACTATTTAACCACAAGATGTCACCATCTGCCACAATGTAGATTTAAATTTAATTTCACTTGTCAACTTCATAAATGTAAGACTAGCCAGGTTTTCACTTGAAAGTGTAAACCCATTTAACTTCAGGGGGTTTTATTTGATAATAAATGAATGGTCACTCACAACTTATGACAAATCGCAAGTCTTAAGTTTGCAAGAAATCCCAAATCACTCCAGCCAACCAAAACCACCATTAGAAATCTGTCAGCAACAGCCAGATTACAGAACTTCCAAAAGTTAATGAAGAAAATCCATGAAGTCAAGGTCTCCAGATACTCACTGTCAAGGCCTATCTACAGTGAAATTAGGATTCATTCCCAAAGACAATTAGTTCTAAATACAGCCTTAAATTACACAAAGAGCTAAAATATTTTTTTACTGAAGCAGACACATGACTTCTACCTTACAACATCTTTCAACTCCAGTCCTGGAGGCCAGCATACACCGCACCATGTGAGTTTAACTTACTTTGCCCAGGAGGTGATCTGTGGTTTAGTGCAAGTTTGGAGCAAATTACTGCAGACACTGTGGCCCTCCAGGACTGGAGTTGAATAGCCCTGAATAAGAATGTATGTACAGTGAAAACTGAAATCACATCAGCTGAATTGTATGCAGAAATTCTCATTTAATTGAACAGATAATTTAAGAGTTGCCTTGGTTGAATATCTTCAGGTGAAAACAATTTGTTTTTCAGAAGAATTTGAATAACAAAATCACCTATGTAATAAATATGCCTTGCATAGATTTATGAAGACATCTTGAGAAAGAAAATCAAAGTAAGCATAAATACTCTTTATGCTTAGTGGAACAAACTGCTTCTTGACAAATGTGATCAGTCTAATGGGATAGTTTTTCCTCTCACTCCCTTGGTAAAAGCCATCCCACAATTTAAAAAAGCAGTGGTATCTTTCAGATAGCTACATAAGAAAGAGAACAGGAATGTTAACGTAAAAATATAATTTTGCTCATGATTTCTACCACAAGATGGCAGCACTAAATCACCTGACCTGGGTGTCATTCAGATACTCAGCTTTGTGGGAAAGCTGATCCAAATGATTATCTTAGAATCTCAGAAATAAAAGCCTGAGAATTACTGACAAGGACAGCAACCTGGTCAACTGAACAGGGTATGCAGCTGCAGGTGGCATATACCATGATGCATTTTCAAGCCATACATTGAGTCCATGACCCTTCATCTGCCGATGCAACATATTCAGTCACTTGTGAGTCTGTGTGGGAACTTTTCAGGAGGGTTAAATTTTGGTGGGGAAAAAAAACAAAAAAAAAAAAAACTCCTTTGCTCCAAGTAATGATGATAATATTGGAATAATCGTGAATTAAATGAAGGATAATGGAGGATAAAATGGATGATGAAATTGGATAATGATATTGGAATAATGAATTGCATTTATATATTACCTTTCTTGAATTCCAAGTGCTTCACAGTGAAAAAAGAAACTCTCCTCAACCACAATCTGTAGCACCAACTGATCTTTTGCAATCAACACTTTTTAAAAAAGAAAATTAAACTTCCAGTTGTCCACATATAGCAGACATAATAGAATTAAAATAGGTCATAATTTGTCTTTATTATAACTGTTTGGTTACCAACGGTCTTATTTTCCATATAGAAAAAAGCTCTGGAAAATTTTGGCTTTTGGGGAGGCTTTATTTAAAGGCAGTTAAATAAACACAGTCCATAGACACTATACATAATAACACTATCCCCATAAGTTACATTTAAAAAAATAAATAGTAAGTATTAAGCCATACAGTTTAAAAGTCACACCTGTGAGGTTATACATACATTTTTACATCTTTAAAAGAGATCATTATCTACCAATGTTGACTGACTATATGTGAATCAGAGTACCGGGTACAGTGAAGGGATAGCAAAATTGGGTTATTGCAGACATGTCATCTTCATTGTAAAAAACAAAGAGGAGCTCAATCAATCACAAAGTACGATGGGAAAAGCAGCTCCAACAGTGATTGGTGAATAC
This sequence comes from Albula goreensis, assembly GCA_022829145.1. Classification (NCBI taxonomy): domain Eukaryota; kingdom Metazoa; phylum Chordata; class Actinopteri; order Albuliformes; family Albulidae; genus Albula; species Albula goreensis. The sequence goes on from CM040742.1 coordinate 34,686,307, forward strand.
TTTTTGCCTATATTTCTAGGCACACTGCAGGCTTTACCAGGAAGTATAGGTAGGGGGTATCCACAAATTCCTGTCCATGTTCTATCACATCTAAAAAACAAAAAAACAAAACAAAAAAATACTATGTGATTGGTGGAGCTCCTCTCTGCAAGGTGACAGCATATCTTTCTCATCCCTCTATCATCATACCTGATAAAGTGGTATGTTGGAGTCTGCATTCTTCTATAGGAAATGGGGAAAGTTAACATGTAAAATCATGTAGTACAACCAGCATGATCAAATATCATTAAAAGATGGCAAACACACCTTACATTTCTCACCAGCTAGTGGCTGCTCATGAAACACACTTCCCTAAAATTTGTAGCTTCTTTTTTGAATTGGGGAAAAATGCAACATGAAAAGCAATATAGAAACAATTCACTACACAAAGCACACTTGGCAAAGCTTTCATATTATTCAGGCCTCAATGATTCTGACAACCCAAGAGCGATAAGCTTTTTGACTTATAATGCTATTCTTTGCCTTTCACACATCTCAAAGGATTAAGGTGGAAGCACCTTCTATGAGTAATCAAGGCAATCACTAAAATAATGCAAACCAGCTAGCTTAAAACCCTACAGTGATAGACTCCTGCAGCTTATCAATAGAGTATTACCTTTATCTGTGTAATAGAGATATCTGAGAAAACAACAAGGTTGGAAGGCCAAGGTCAGACGCTTATTACACAAAACACTAGTGTTACCAGATCTCTGAAACATTATTGCAATGAAAGAATGAAGTATATGCATTCTACACCAAATGTACAATTCTACCTTCAGTTTAGGATTAAACATACTGTGGAGGGGTCGAAGATGGTGGTGCTACCTTGTGTAATTAGTCACTTTAAGTTCCCTTTGAAAACTGGATTCCTCATTATTTACTTACCCTCTAAATGATAAGCAACACAGCTGCATAGGTTGATCTATGAATGTAATATAGTATTGTGTCTCATTTATAAACATATTTAAAACCTTAAGTTCTTTTTCACCATTATCAGCATCCACAACTCAACACCAGGTAAAAAGGTAAAATAAAAACACATTCTAGAAATCCAATGTACAATACTGGTGATGGAGTACCAAAGAAGTTTTTTTTTTTTTTTTTTTACAAAAATTTGCAGATCAGTCATAATGTTTAATACTTATGTTAGTTAGTTTAAGTTTACATAACTCACTCTTTACATCTTTGGACCTTAAAAATAAATGTAAAAACCTTGCATGTCTTGTGACAAAAAAAAAACATTATTTTGAAATGAATATCACATGTTTAGGTGAAGCATTCTTGTGATCTAATTACAGTAGCCTCTAAGTAGGGAATACAACACCTGAACTAAGCTTAGCTCTCTCAAACTAAAACAAGACAAAGAGGCACCAACCTTTTTTGCTGTTATATTAACAGGTAGCTCTGTCCCTATGGATTCATGGGCTCATGAAAGACAGGCTGTACCATCCAGGACTCTAAGACTATGAAGAGAGACCACCCAATTAAATGGTGTACCTGTCCAAAGCAGATATATAGAGAGTGCTGCTATGTTTTGTGCATTGCAATGTCAGTGGTCCTGAAATTTCAGATATACATACATACTTAGAACAGGGATCACCAATAGCCACAGGGTCAAGGGGTGGTGTTTGTTTCTCAGAAACAAACTGATTTATTACAGTCATTTTATTTAATTGATTTACAAAGCTGATTTCGATATTAAGCTGGTTTTTCAGGTCTGAAGTGGTTACTTAGTTGTCTCTAGGACATGGAGGTGAGGACTTAAAGGGAGTATAAATAAATTAAAATAAAGGACTTGAATGTGATACTAAGACCTTATATGCCAGTGCTGAAGACTACATTCCCTTCTTAAACTCTGTTTGAGAAGGAGACTGAGTGGTACAGTACAGCCATGGTGCTACTTTTTTTTGTGACCCTGGCTTTGCAAGTCACCTGACAAAGTCCAATCTCAGACACTAGTGCAAGGCAGCCTTAAATTACTTGCTCACTGGAATCAGGTCGTCACACAAGTGTATGCCATACAGTCATACAATTCAATCCAAAATGTCATTCACCAGTAATGAAGCATCTGCACTATTTTACAGTTTACATAAACCATTAAAAAAATTCACCTTAAAAATTAAATTCAAATGAACTGATAGTTTTTCCCTTAAGAGCCTAACCAGCAAGTGAAATGAAAAGAGACCATATTATAAAATTATGATTCTATGATCCCTAGTTTGGAGTGAAACTCAGAAAAACATAACTTTGCTCAAAAAACAAAAGCAAACAGATGGTATCACAGGATTAAATAATCAGCATTTTTCCATTCGCCTTGCTTCCAGGTGAGTGTTTTGATGTGGTATCAGATTGCACTCTATTAGCGTTAGCACTACACCCCAAGAAAGTTGCTGAAGTAAAACGCACTGCAATGAAAATTCAATACCACCAAATTAAAGAGTAAAAACTTTGGTTCCAGTCCCCCCACCCCCAATTCACAGGAGACCAGCATAAAGGACCTACAGCCCCAGAGAAGAGGTGAAGTCAATGGGCAGGTGTCAAGAGTGAAGGGAACTGGATCCTGCTGGAGTCCAGTCATGACCAAAGGCAGGCTGCAGAAAGAGCCACAATCTGAACAAATTTTATAACTCACTGCCTTGCCATACAGAATACAAGGAAAATGAAAGAGGAAGCAGCAGAATTTCAGACTGAAGGTGTCTATTTCAACATATCTAAAAGATGACACATTTCTATGAAAAAGAATGTTTTTCTGGTGATGGTGATAATTTGCAACAATCCTGGAACAGCATTATGCCACAGAGAAGGAAACGGAGTAAATTTTGTGTCAAAAGGCAGAATTAGAAGTGCCATGCTAGTTCCACCAGTTTCTGCAGGAATACGGGAGGGCTGGAGCATTTAGGTCACAGGAATACTGCCCAGGGCTGGTCTGAATACATGTGCATGCGGGGGAGGTAAAAAGGGGCGGAACAGACAGTGTGGCGGTCGCAGAGGGGGCTTGGTTTGGGTGCCAAAAATGCAGTGTGGCTAGGGAGGGTCAGCCAGCAAAGACCTGGGGCTGGAGTGGTGGGGGAAGACGGTCATTCTCCACATTGTCGGAGTCGATGGCGGAGGCGGAGGCCGGGGGCCGTATCTCCAGGGGGAACTTTTCCAGGATCTCTTGCACCTCGCGTTCCACACTCTCCTGCCAGTTGATCAGGTCGCTCTCCAGGGTGCGGGCCCCCTCCAGTACCCGCTCCTGCCGAGCCCCCAGCCCTGCCAACAGGTCCAGGTTCTGGTACACCTGGGTCAGGCAGGGGCTGGTGCCGGTCCCGCCCCCACCACAGGGACCAGCTGGGGGCCATGGTGCCTCGGCCTCCTGTCTCCGAGGGGATGCCTGCCCTGACATGTAGCGCTCAAAGTCCTCCACACTCAGGTTCAGAGACTGGGCATCCAGCTTCTCAATGAAGGCTACTGCGCAGCACTGTTGAGGGGGAGGCAGTACAACGATTAGGGAGCTGGGCTTGAACTGAGAAGGTCAATAACAAAGAAGTGCACTGCAGTTGCAGTTGTACCCTTAAGTACGACTCCTCACCTTGCTTTTAAGTTAAAATCTAGTGGCATTAATGAGCAGTGTGAAAATGTAAGTCATTCTGGATAAGGGCACTCGATACATGCTAAAACAATGCCCTTTTCAGTAACATTACCTCTGGTCTATTTTGCAATATATGCAATGTTCTTGTTTTCCATTATATAAAATACTGTTGACACCGTGTTCCTTAACTATAGTTCTAATATGAAAGTGTCACATCAGCACTACCACTCAAGTTTTAACAGTAATTCGAACGCAAAATGTGAACTGCGACTTTGTTTCTTTCGGACACTTGCTTTTCTGACCTCATTCTGGCATAATCATATATGGAGTTCCTGGTTTCACATCTCATTTGGTTCATGTGTCATTTCATAACACATAACTCATAACTTGTTCATCTTTAATGTAATCTTTTACTGTATGTACCTTCATTTTTAAGGTTACTGTTAAGTAACTTCGCAGGGAGTATAAATACATTTCAGTTAAATTTATATGTCTGTATTTTGAAGGTTTAATGAAAACTCTTTTTTTTGATTTATGCTGTCATCTTTTAACTATGCACTTTTAAAATTAGATGCTATGATGATAGTGTCTTGCTGAATTTTTTTTGTTTAATGGCATTTTCTGTTCTTTCAGCAAATGAGTTTTCTTTTTCTATTTTACACAAGTTGGGTAACAAATAATTTTGCTCCACCTCAGTCATATCTGTTCCATTTTGTGAATGATTGTCTAGTTTTTTTCCACATTATGAATTAACCTTGTAAGGTCCAAAAGACTTGAATTTACAGAATGACTGATTGAAGACAAACCCAGCCTGTATGTGCAGATTACTCAGATTACAGCCTCACTTTTCAGGATCACACTGTCAGCCTCCTGCATGCCTTTATGCAGCCAAAATACAGAGACGTTCTTTGCTATAAGAAAAAAGTCTGGTCTGTTACTAATGCGGACTAATCATGATCTTGTGCAGGTATGACTAAATTTCAAAGCAGCTATTCAGAAAATTCTCTGGTTATTTTACTGTGATACATGCAAATATCGGCTAATGTTGTCTGTACTGTGGCTGCTCTGAGACTCTTGTGTATGCACTTGTGTTCTTTCTCTTTGCAATTTTCTCTGGATTAGGGCATTTGCTAAATCACCATAATGCAATGTAAGGTAATGAATCGCATGAGTGGCTCATTCTCACCAGGTTAGTGAAGTAGTATCCATCCTCGCCAGTCATGAGGCGGCTGGGGTTGCAGAATCGAGTGATGTACTGGATGTTGGACTGCAATCTGGGTGGATTGGCCTTCAGGACGATGTAGATAAGCGTGGGCAGGAAGTCATCTGCAGAGGCTGGCTCGTTCTTGGTGATTTTAATGGCGTTGAAGATGTGCTTGCTACAGCGCGTAATGCAGGCTAGCTTGTCCCGAGGGACGCGCTTAGAGTCCATCTCGATGATATCTATGGAAATTACACATCTCTTAAATGTGATGGATGTAACAATCTTTCTTTACTGTTTCAAAATGATGCATTACGAATCCACTACAAAAGTTACTTTAGTTAATTCAATTGATCATATGATCAATTACCACATTAAACATGCCACTTAGCAACTTTATCATAAGCTGTTTATGCACAATTTTTGTCAAACTATTACCTTAAACCCTCTACTGGATGTCTGCACAAGCAGCATTTTCTTGGGTGACCTGAGGCTCATTATCAAATGAAATATAAACTTCAGTAACTCATTCAGCCATATTTATGTAAATCTGTTAAAGCAAAGAATACAATCAACATTTGTGTAGATAACACAAATTCATACACTGTGTGTGAGCCAATTGGACGAATTGGGTTTACCCAAAGTCATACACACAGAGATCTACATAGAGGACCTTTTGATCCTTTTCTCAAGTGAAATGGTCTTAAACACACTTCACTGCAAATTGTTTCAAAGTCTCCATTTAATTTGTATCATCAGGTCACCACACATTGTTCCTGACCTTGCTAAATCGTCTGCTCCAATCTAACACACTTTTCAGCTGATTCAGTGTTTTACAACTATAATAAAATTTCCTTAACACAAACTGTATGCATTTCATTGCAATAGGATAAGAATGCTGTCTGGCCAGCTCCATTCATAGAAGACCCATAAAGCATAGACCTTCCATAGAGGAATGCCTGTACCACAAAGGCTGTGTTGTTAAAGTTAATACCCAAACAAGCCAATAAATTGGAGAAAATGGACAGAAGTAAATTAACACTCAGCTCTGTATATGTAAGAAAGCTAGGCTTGCAGAATAGAATGCTTACAAGTACATTCTTAAAGGGTTCTATCCATAGACAGTACTGCATCTTTGAGTAAAAACCAAACTACATTAAATTAGTCAGTATAGGTAGGGATGGGCGGCAGTTAAAGCAGAAGTAAATATGAGACGGTTGTTGTGACACACCTGTAATGGCTTTTACCACATTGTCTGCCACCTCAGGGATTTCTTCATCAACAGGGACACAGAGCATTTGAATATTGACCCAGTGCAGGGCTCTGCAAAACACACACATGCACAAATGTATGTACACAAACATTCACACAGGCAAGCACACACACAAAGAACCATGTACACACAAACAAAGTACACACACATACAAACACACAGACACAAAATGAGTTGGACACACCATAATTAAGTAGCAATGGACATACATATTTACGATTTTTCTTTAAAACTCTATTTACTTTTCATTTCTTGGCTGCAAGTTAAACTGTTTTCAATTTTTTTATGAATTTTTAAATTGCGCTTCATTAAAGATGATTATAATTTAAATGCATGAATTCCACCCTGGCCATGTAAGAGCCAGCTCACCGAATCCTGTGCTGTGTGGCAAGGTCTTTTTTCTCATCGTCTGTGGTCTCAGGACAGAAGACATTTTTGTAGAGGCGGGTCATTATATACTTCTCCACCTGGTCCATCACTCGCTCAACACGTTCGGTGGACCCTGAGAAAACGCAAATGAATGAGGCAGATAAGCATGAGTCTCATATAAGGACAGCTCTTCTTTAATAGATCCACGATGCTTTCAAGGGACATGCCATCATCTGGAGTCAAGAGTGGTATCTACTGCGTAACTCTACAATGTCTGTGGATGTAGCAAGCAAGTTTGAGAGAACCCCTCGTACAGTATATTTAAATTTACTGGGAAAGGCTGCATGTATCATGGAAGAAAAAAAAAACCCAATGAAACTTGTTTGTTATATGTACCAAGTCCCGGGGAGTGTTATATGTATTTTAACACTGACCCTAAGGGGCTTATTTTTAATTATTTTCAGCTTCATCCTTAAAAAAAATTGAGCTCTAATTTCATGTAAAACATATTTGCTAAACTGATGATATTTTTCAGAAAACTGCCCTTTCATGTTGTCAATTCATTACAACATGAAGGGCGATCACATTCAGTACTATTCACATTAAATCCATTGTGCATTTACCGTGATAGTAAACCAGATATAAGTGGGGATGTGATTGTTGAGTAATGGACATAATGGATATAATGGGTAAACTTTCTGCAGCTTTGCCTTTTAAAATAAAAGAACACTGGCCAAAATTTTTTTACCATGACTACCTAAACAACTAAATTAGGTTCTGTAGTGAGAAAACATTTGATCATCTATCGGTTTTATTCACACTCATTCAATTGCATCAGTAAAGACTAGACCAACATTCATAAAGGGTCTCAGAGTGCTGATCTAGAATCAGTTTTGCCCACAAAATAACACAGGATATAGGATATAATAATAGGATATGCTAGGATACAGCACTGTGAGACACTGCAGATGCATAAAGGAGTGCTGATCTAGGATCAGTTTTGCCTTTATCTTGTGACAGGTATGGAACATGGAGAACTGATCCTAGATCAGCACTCGTTTATACATTATGAACATGGATCTTAATACAGAGTCAATAGGAAATGCCCCATGGAGTTATCCATGATGATGTCAGCATCTTTTCAGCCACACCATGGGATTAGCAATATGGGATGACACATTCATGCCAATAGGCTTATGAATGTCATTCATAATGACATTTCCCACTCTTGTCCCACTTGACCTCACTACCTATTCCTTCCTGTTGCATGGTGATGTGAGACAACTGCAGTAAGCCATAAACAGAAAATCATTTGACATTCCACACACTAATCCAATGCATGTTACATGTTCACATTCTGCAAGATTCATTCTCATAATAATACAATTCAGATGGCATTCACTTGAAGTATTTGTGTTTTCTACAAGCTTATTTTTCTGCACGCAGCCGTAAGCTAGAAACCACTGGCATGCTTATGGCCTTCCCTGCCATAAGCAATATTTAAGGGGGTGGGCACTGCCAGGGACCCACTCCTTTAAACAAAATTCAGTCTAAATCCATAAAAATGCTTTAAATGAAATCACTTCAATTGCTTTAAAGTTTCACAAAGCTAAACATTTTCACAAAATGCAACCATGTGACTACCATGCGATAGCAAAATAAATGACTATGATACCTTTGAAATGGGTCATCAGGCGATCTGACATGTTCTGATAAAAGTCCTGGACACACTCAGATAGCTCATCAGCGCCCAGGTCCTGGAAGGCAGGAGAAGCATAAGGAACAGCTTCCATACACTTCAGAGGTGCATAGAGCTGGCAACAGCACAGATAGTACTTGCTTTACTTTGTTTAATACAAAATTTCATTCCAGTTTTGATGTTATTGCTTTGTTTTTCTTCAGTTTGATTGTTTTCTGTTTTTACATGTACCACCAGGACACTGTCAGGATTCTGCATGCCAGTTTGATAATTAATAGCAAAAGAAAGGTTACATTTTAAAAAATCTACATCGGATGCTGAATGAAAGAATTAAACATTTATTGTTCAGGCCAATGTTTTTCAGCATATATCCTTTGCCAGGCTTTACCACACATTGAATGATTCCTTTCTTCCATTCTAAACTATGTGTAGCAGGAATTTTCACCCTCTGGCTAGAGAAGATCACATGGTTGAGTGCTCAAATTAATGACAGTTCACATCAATACACTGTCAACTGTTTCTATGAGCACTCTGAAAATGTAAAATGCTTTTATGAAAATATGAGAAAGTAACATGAAAAATGTGCAATGAGTATCACAGTATAATGCTCCACAAAATTCTCCCTTTGGACTTATAACAGGGAGTTTGCAGTTTTGATTGTGGGATGTGGCCACTGCAACCTAGCACAAAGCTCGTAAACTGAACTGCTTCAGAAATACACAGCTGTAACAATGGATTTTACAATTATCTACTATTATTCCAAAACTGATAAATATTATGATTTGCCAAAATACATTGGGCTTCATGCATCTATTTTGACAATAGGGTAGGTAAAACTTTTTAACAGTTTGTTTAATATATTCATTGTTGGATATTCAGATTTTGAAGTCATGTTAGATGCTGTGCTTGTTTTAATTTTTAGTGGTTCAGGGCTATGCATTTAATTTGAGCTTCTAATTTTTCTCTTCACCACCAAAAGTGTGCCTATCTGCTGAAACCACATTGGCAGCACCAGTGAGGCATGTCCCTGGTGAAACATGCTGTTCATTAAAGGGATGAAACCACAGAGGGCCTGTATCTCTGGCTCTTTTATATTCTGCATGGTGCAGTCATGCCATCTGCTCCTGCTCTGCATTGCCTCTAACTGCAAAATTAGGTGTTCTTTATTTATCCAGGTGACTCTCTACTGAAAATCTCATCTTCATGGGGTAGTAGCATAAACACACTGCAACATAAAGGATACACTTCTGAAGATAGATATATTTATGTATACAATGGATTGAATCAGGTTACTTATCTTTTCTATTACCAGGTGCATCACTGACATACTATTTCAGATGATACACAACGGCTACAGATGGCATGACTATACAATACCTGCATTGTGTGCCCAGAGCTTGTGCTAGAGGGTCTATGTGGAATTTACTGGAAGCCCCACTCCCTCCCTCACCTTCTTGTTAGCCATGCCCTCAATGAAGAGGCGGCACTGCTTGTGGATCTCACGGCCAGGCTTCTGCAGGTTTTTGAGAAAGTCAACAAAGTCGCGGGAGACCCGGTCTGTCTCAATGCTGGACTGCCGGCTGATGGAGGGGCTGGGGGTCTTCCCCTCATGGGATTCTGTGGGTACATGAACCAGGGTAATGGAGGGGAGACAGAGAGTAGGAAAAAAAAAAGTCACACTGCTGACATTGAAGCTGAGTGATGCTGGAAAGCATACCAGTGAACAACATCTGTACAACCAGAAAACTCAAAGAAACACTCCAGGAACAAGAGCTGCAAACAGGCCAGCATGCACCTTTCCATTTGCCCTCTTTATGGATAAGGGCCTGGATTCAGAAAGTTTAATTTTGACTCATTATGAATATGATTAGGATATAGACATGGGAAACACGATTCTAGGTCAGCCCTTTAACTCTGAGATGCTTTATGAATGCAGACCCTTGTCTGATGCTGACTGAAAGCATTCCATGAAACCAAAGTCACTAATTGCTAAATCCTGACCTTTAACCATACAATTCTTAAGATTCTTTTTACAATGTAGAACGAATACACCAAGGATCTGAGGGAAAAAAAAATATTGTACTGTACATTTCCACAATGACTGTGATGTGCTTATATACATGAGCTAGAAATGACAAACTCTTATTCATGTTTGTATGTTCAAAGTCACTGAATGGATTTCACAAGGTTTCACCACTACACTAATGCATAGCACTAGTTCTTTTAGGGGACAATGCAAAGACAATGCTGGAAACACTGCTGTTTGTGACCTCCAGCTGCTGAATCATAAAGATAAAAAAACCACAATGTATCTGCCCTCCATCACATGCAAGAGGAAATGCTTGCTGTGTAGAATATCTAGTATCTCATGCTGTTCAAGCTTAGCCATGGGAAAAATGAACACAGAAACTATTCAACCATAAATAGACTGCAGGAGAAAAACAGAAATACAGTGAGAAAAATTTAGAATGTTGCAGAAGCATATTCACCTTCTTCAGAATGTATATCTGGGAAATCACTCTAAATTGAATCAATCTTGTGTTTAGTCTCATAGATTCCTGTAAAGGCATATTGGGTTAATCAGAGACATACAGTGCCTATCATAAGTATTCACCCCCTTGGATGTTTTAGCCTTTTATTGCTTTCATAAATCAATCATGTTCAATAAAATTAGGCTTTTTTCACACAAAAATTTATTGGAAAAAACTCTTCAATGTCAAAGTGAAAACAGAGTTCTACAAAGTAATGTCAATAAAACAAAAATATATAAAGAAATATAATTGTTTGCATAAATATTCACCCCCTTTTAAATTTAATGGTCTAATTCAATAGAGGTACATCCAATTGGTGCAAATAGTCTCACAATTAGTGAATTGAAGATCACCTGAGTGGTGTGGGTGTGTCTCATGTGATTGAGGTATAAAACACCTGTGTCTGAAGGGTCCAGAGACTGGTTGATCAGTATTCCTGGCTACCATTACACCATGAAGACAGAAGAACACTCCAAGCAACTCAGGGAAAGGGTCATTGAAAAGTACAATTCAGGGGATGGATACCAAAAAATTCCCAAGGCATTGAACATCCCCGGAGTTCAGTGAAATCAATCATCAAGAAATGGAAGGAATATGGCACATGTGTGAATCTGCCTAGATCAGGCCGCCCTCGTAAACTGAGTGACCGTGCACGTACTAGAAACTAGTGAGAGAAGCCACCAAGACCCCTACGACTACTCTGAAGGAGTTACAAGCTTCAGCTGCTGAGATGGGAAAGACTGTGCATATAGCAACTACTGCCCGGGTTCTTTACCGGTCAAAGCTTTATGGGAGAGTGGCAATTAGAAAGCCACTGTTGAAGAAAATTCATATTAGATCTTGACTAGAGTTTGCCAAAAGGCATGTGGAAGACTCCATGGTTAAGTGGAAGAAGATTCTTTGGTCTGATGAGACCAAAATTGAGCTTTTTGGCCATCAGACAAGACGTTGTGTTTGGCAGAAAACAAACACTGCACATCACCAAAAACACACCATCCCCACTGTGAAGCATGGTGGTGGCAGCATCATGCTGTGGGGATGTTTCTCAGCAGCCGACCCTGGAAGGCTTGCAAAGATAGAGGGCAGAATGAATGCTGCAAAATACACCGAAATCCTGGGGGGCAATCTTATTCTGTCTGCAAGAGAACTATGGCTTGGGAGAAGATTTGTTTTCCAGCAAGACAATGATCCAAAAAATACTGCAAAAACTACACAGGAATGGTTTAAAAAGAACCAGGTAAATGTTCTGGAGTGGCCGAGTCAAAGCCCAGACCTTAATCCTATAGAGAATTTGTGGCTGGACTTGAAAGGGGCTGTTCATGCTCGATACCCGTGCAACCTGACAGAGCTTGAGCAGTTTTGCAAAGAAGAATGTAGCAAAATTGCAGTGTGCAGATGTACAAGGCTGATTGAGACTTATCCACACAGATTCAGTGCTGTGATTGCAGCCAAAGGCACATCTACTAAATACTGACTTGAAGGGGGTGAATAATTATGCAAACAATTATTTTTCTTTATATAATTTTGTTTCATTAACATTACTTTGTAGAAATCTGTTTTCACTTTGACATTAAAGAGTTTTTTCCAATAAATTTTTGTGTGAAAAAAGCCAAATTTTATTGACCATCATTGATTTATGAAAGCAATAAAAGGCTAAAACATCCAAGGGGGTGAATACTTATGATAGGCACTGTATGTCTCTGATTAACCCAATATGCCTTTACAGGAATCTATGAGACTAAACACAAGATTGATTCAATTTAGAGTGATTTCCCAGATATACATTCTGAAGAAGGTGAATATGCTTCTGCAACATTCAATAAATTATTTAATACACTGTTTGAAAAAAATACATAAAGTTATTGTATAAATGTGGCCCTGAGATAAAATTTTAAATCAAAGTCCACAGACCCTACTTCTAAATCCAGAACTTATTTCAGGATAATTTGAGAGAATATTTTACTACAACTAAAGTGTCTGAAAGAAACACCTGTTTTCAAAATAATTTTGAAAATATTAATTCACAGATACGGCTTTCAAGTTCTTATTCTCTTAGTAAACTCTATAAAATGTGTATCATTTAAATACACTATCCCTGGCATCTGAATGACAATAAAATAAATGCTACTAAATTCCACTATTAAGCAGTCTATGAACAAAAATAGTGAGAGAAGAGAAAAATTATGCTCAAAAATGCTACAAGTAATTCACTGCTTTTACCCACTCTTTGCATTTTCTTTTTCATACAATTCTGTGACAAGCTAATTGCAGTGTGGCACATGTGGTACCTGAAACCTTTTTCTACCATCACTGGTAAAAAACACTTAATACACAAGAGCTAAATGGTGTAATGCTTTTCTCATGGAATATACAGCATTAATTCATTATATTACTTATTATTAATATAAATATATTTATATTGTGATATTAATTAACAGTATGAAGATGTAAAATTATATTTTTACATCGACTGCACTAATCACTTAAATTCTTAGCAATTTAGCCTTCAAACCATCAATTTAAAATGTCAGTAGTATTAAAAGCTATATGTACAAATCTTACATGCCGAGTGAAATTACCTTGCTAAATTAATGGCGAATTATGTGTATATGAATAATTCTAAAGGTATGGATCCTTTGTTCCACTTTCACAATCACCAACCTGCTGTAAATTCTGCATTGCTGCTATCCATCACCCTCACCACCCAAGTACACCTACAGCTTATGTGGATGTGTTTGTTATGTTGCACTTGCCATCTACCAGTTTTTAATGCAAGCTGTTATGCTTTTCAGTTGGTGTTCAAGTTATAGAGCACATCTATGTAATTGTTTAATTCTTAATTTCAATCATTGTGAAGTCCAAGGAAAACATTTCTTAAGCAGACAAGCTGATCTGATCAAATCTAATGCAATATAAAAACTCCTTCAGTCTTGGAAGGAAACAGCATTTAAACTGCTGTGATCATGCAACTTCAAGCAACAAGAATGAGCAGCAGCAGAACTTACTTGGGGACAGGAGGGGCTAAACTCAAATCCTGGAGGGCTATAGCATATTCTGGTTTTAGTGGTTTAACATCAATCAGTTGTGGATTTTAGATCACTTGTGAATTCTTAGGCAAACAACTTAATTCAGTACTAAAACACACTGAAACCCATCACTCACTATGGCCCTTTTCAGGATTTAAGTTTGAGAGCCAGATAACAGCAACATCAGCTTAGACTATGCAACATGGAGGGGTGTTTAAGGGTGCAAGTCTACAACTATGGACTGAGTCTTATGGTCACTACACTGTGGAGGTTCTAGTTAAAAGCTACACAAATGGACACACAAACAACACCCACCTCTCAGCCTGGTTGCCAGTGCTGTCACCATGACAACATGGGGGTGGTGTGTGTAGGCGGGGGGTAAAGGGGTATGGGGAAGTGAAACAGTTAAACAATGAATGTGCAGTCAACCCACAAAAACATGGAAGACACACACAGACACACACACAAACAAAACATTCTACTCCACCTGCTGAAGGCCAAAGCAGAATTAGGGACAAGATCAAGAGCAAGGTCAAGGTCAATAGAAGGATCCAGTTGTGGCATAGTTGAGCGTGCTAGGATCAATCGGACCACTGCATTGCCATCAAGTTGGCAAACTCACACACACACCCACAAACACAGCACTGGAAAGGGACTGAAGTGTTCTTGAAAGAGGACCTTCCAGCACAGTAGGCCTCATGCAGCCACTCAGACAGTGCTGGAAAGTGCAGAAACTATTGTTACTTCTAGGGAAGAAACAGACTATTCCACACTTTCAACAGGCTGGGGAAAGGGAGGGTTTAGAAGCACTACGCTTTCGCAAGTGGACCAAAACATTGGATGGTGGCAGCCCACTCCACCCCACTGCACTCCACCCCAACCAAATCTCCCACCTGACTGCACCAGTTACCTTCAGTGGGTGACACCATCTCCCATGGCTGAGTAAACATCCCCCTCAGGTCCCTGAGCAGAGCCTCTCCGTGGCGCTCCCTGCCACCTGCCACCTTCTCTACTTTCTCAGAGGAGGCTGGAGGGGACCCACGGGGCCAGGGTGGGGCAAGGGGGCGAGGGGGGCACAGCACAGGACAGAGGAAATTGGGGTGGTTTGGGGAGTCATGGAAGCACAGCGAAAGTGATGGGGCAAAGACAGGGAATGGATTGATGGATAAGAGGAGATATTTTTATTTGGGGGTGGGAGGGGAGGGTTTTGGTTTATAAAAACCATTACATTTTTAAAGGGTTGTGGTAAAACAGAAGGACAAACAAAAAAGAGATGGTGGGAAGATGAATGAATAAATGTTACTGTCACTGAAAACATGGAAAAAATAAAAGATGAAAACATAATGCTGTTGATGGCTTGCAGATGAAGAGGCGGGGAGGGCAGGGGGGTGGGTTTCATAAGATTTGAAACCACCTTTTGGCCAGGACAGCAGGCAATGATATGCACATTTGGCAACAGCACTCTTCAGTGTCATCACAAAGGGGCACAAACTGAAGAGGCTAATCCGGTTCCAATGCTTAACATCTTTCCGGTCTGATCGATTAAACCTTACAAAAGAGGCCTTTGAAGGAAACCAAACACCTTGCGGATCGTTCAAAGCACTGAGCTGGCCGTTCCAAATTTAGACACTCTTAGGGAACCTTGCCAGGGAAAGCTAATGAGTCAGGTATCCAAAGGCCCAAAGTGGAAACCAGATGGAGATTAGTGAAGAAAGATACTGCGGGGAGGGGCGGGGCACATGTGTGTGAATATGTAGGAGGCAGCCGGGCCTGGAGGCTCCACACACCCTCAGTATTAGTGCAAGGACAGCTCAAAGGGAGCCAATCTTTCATCTGACTCCAGTGCTAAACTCATTATGATATGCCAATATTTTATTCAGGTTTAGTCAGTGCTTCGATGCATCACTGATTTCATTTGTCATGGTTATGATATGATACAACATGATATGATACAACTTTTTCTATGCCCTTGTGGCAATTAGATATCTTTTTGTTCAGAGCAAGCACTGAGGTAGATTCCATTTTAATTAATTTCACTAATATTCCATGAGTCTTTCTGTATTAATGAATTTAATTAAAGATGTAATTATATGCATTGACTGAATGGAAATGGAATTGGCTCCAACCCTGGTGAGGGCTGTTACCAGACTACTGTCATGGCATCAAGATAAGATGCCATAGTATAGGTGAGGTATTCCTTGTGAAGACATCACAAACAGAATTACAGCTCTATGAAATGGTAACTCGGTTAACTCAGAGGTTGAAGGTTCAACTTGTGAAGGCTACAGTCATACCCTTGAGCAAGATAATTAACATTAATTACTTTACCAAAATAATATCCAGCTGTATGGATTAATTGCAAGTAAAATTAATGCAAAGTCTTCTGTACAAGTTGGTCTGGATGAGAGCATCTATTACACATCTGCATGTAAATGTTTATGTAAATGCCGTTTGGCAGGAAGTGAAATACAGCAGAAAGTTACAGTTCAGCCTCCAGCTGTCAGCAGGAATTAATGCAGATAAAGCGCATCTACATAAGGATCATTAATCACATTCTTAAATACACTATCACTGTGGGCTCAATTTTACATTGAAATTGTAAATTTATGTACCATGTCTGAGATACCTGTGTCAGGGCAAGTTCAAATTCATTTAGTAGCAATTTGGAATGTAACAGAAGCCATTCATCACCTGCATTCTACTTGAGTGAAATGACACCACATTGTCTTAAGATAAACATGGCAGCTATTGGTCAAGCTAATACACTCTACACTCAATACATTTTACCTGATATTTACCTCCTCTTTCCCCAAAACTGAACTTGATCTCCCACAACAACCTTTCCTACTGACCTATTGAAGAGGAAGCTACATGTATGTGACTCCTCCAGCTCGTGTGACGACAACCCCTTGCTTCTTTACACGCTGCAGACACATCACCAAAAACATACTGCCCATGTTGTCAGAGGATTACAAGGCCAGCATATTCTCAGTTTGTGCATTTGCAGGCGCCTGGCCTGACCAGTTGTGGCTGTCAAGAGAGAGCATCAAGACCAACAGAACATGCCAGCTTACCACCTACCAATCCCTGGGGAGGCTGGACAAGCTGTTGGCTTGCCATTGCAGACTTTAGGTCACACCATATCTCTAAAGTGCACATCTAAAATAGATGAACAAACCTAACCTTAAGGACCCTGTCCAGCCATTTCCCCTCCCCACTCAGTACCTTTCTTGGGTGCGGTGCGTGAGGACGGACTAAAGAACTTCTTCACAGTGGTCACCTTCCGTGTCTTCTCATTTGTCTTCTTCTCTTCAAACTTGGAGAATGGGGCAAGGGAGGGCTGGGCTTGTGAATGGGACTGTGCCCCCTGGATGCTGGCATAGGCAGCCTCCTCTTCCCTCTGTAACCTGGGCCAGACAGCAAGTGACACTGTTTCACCTCCACAGCATACAGGACCCTGGCCTCTGCTCGAGACATCCAATCTTTGATAAAAATTCTGGGCAAATTTCCTGGCCTAAGCTTCCTTGAAATCAGCAATTATTTCTAACAGAGGTTACCAGCATTGTGGTCATTACATTACTATGACAAGAGCATTATTATGACTGCCAGTTGTTATGAGATCAATGATTTTAAGAAAGCAAGCAACAGTCTTAAATACCTACATGATAATGATAAAGAGAGTGAATGGTGTAATTGATACAGTTTAACGGTTACATGGTTATCTTTTTTTTATAATCTGTTTCTAGCAATAGGAACAATGATTTGAGTCATACCAAGTAACCTTTTACCATATAATAGGGTTGAAGCAGTCTCAACACCAATGCTATATTATTCAGCAAGGGAACATTATTTGAACATATGAACAATTCATGAACCTGCAAGTGCCTGGCCAGTCATGAGAGGCTGCTACAGAATATTGAGATGGAGGATCCGACCATCTTAACCCCTATTTTAAATCTTAAAATCTGAGTCAACTGTTGCTCAGAAAATGGCACAAATGTTTTTACTCCATGTGCCACATGAAGGAATTTCGACTGTCTTTTTACTGCAAGACAATTTTTGACACAAAACAAATTTTAGTTTAAAGATACAATAAGTACCTTACTAATTAGATAATCATGTTCTTGATTTCTCAGGACACAACCATACTCCCACAGGCTGCACAGTCTCTATGGTAAGGCATGCCGCTTCATTCACTATCACTGGAAATGAAGGGATTGCATATTGTGACAGTAAGGTTTTAAAAGTGAGAAACATTAAATAGAAAGTTATGGGGCTCCTTACTTCTCTGCCAGTGCCCAGTCCTCCTGGATCTGTTTCTGCCGAGCACGCTGGTACTCCTCCCGCCAGCACTTGGAGCAGAGACCCTGCCAGGCTGCATTGCCATAGTAACCGCATCCTTTCTTGCACAGTAGTTCTGACTGGTCCACGTGGATCCCCCGGCGCTCTGATTTCTGGCTCATCTCTCTCTGCCGGAAGGACATGACAGAGCAGGGAATGAGTGAGTGATTGACAGGCCCAGTGGGAAACATTCAAGATAAAAACACAAATGCTCTAGGCTCAATCACAGGAGATGAGATCACTTACGAACACTCACTAGTGTCAGAGACACTCTGTAGTGGAAAGACAGATCACACTCTAAAAATAATGAAGTTGAAAACATTGTTCTCTCCACCAAAGCCCTGTAACTCCTCTTAACCATAAACAATGATTACAACTGTGAGGTCATCCCAGTGATGCAGTCTCTTGATGAATGAACAGAATGCACGTTAGACATGACACTAGCACTACCAAATGCAAAAACAAAAAACTTAACATTATTACATGTTAGGTAGGCAATTGTTTAGGGCCTTTATTTATTTTACAATCAATTTTATTTAAGTATTTAAATTCCTTGTCTGCACACAGAACAGTGATTGCTTTTGTTCAGAGTTTACTAGGGATTAGCTGACCAACTCCACGTGCACAAGAAAATTACGAAAAACAGCTATAAGGAGACAAGCACAAAGAATACTAATGGGAGAACTAACTTTACTAAGCATACAACATTATATGCACCAAAATGGGGCAGAGATATATAGGATGGTTGCTTAGAATTGCCTACAGTTCTGTGGTAAGCCATTTCATAGGGCCTCAGACAGAGCCTACTTGAGTGTGAGGTTTGTACTCATGACAGAGTTGATGGTGGAGACAGAAGGCCACTGAACCCAGATCAATTAACTATCAATGCAGGAAGGAAACCCATTCCGTCATTAATATTTAACAACACTGAATCAGCCAGACTAACTCAGAGGACAGGAGCACAATGCTGGAGAGGACAATCACCGCATCAGCCCACGAGTACTAAAAAGTAACCTCTGTTATGTGTACTTCTGATCACGTGTTTTTTCCCAGGCTTTTATTTGCTCTGCAACTAATAATTCCCACAGACTGGCAAATGGGAGCAAAACAGAAGCATTTCTCATGAGATAGATGGACAGAGGGGGTACTTCACCATCCTTCATGAGCTCATAAAGATAAAGAAATTCCTTTAACTGTGAAATTTCCCTTTGAATTATAATGCCAGCAAGGATTTCAAGTGAGGCCATCTTAATCTTGAATGCCAAGGAAATGTTGTGCAGGACAAATGAACTGCAATGGACTATAATATAATCCAGTGTGTGAGGTCCCCTGTGTTAACCAGAGTTGGCTTTGGCTTGCTTTAGACCTGGAATAAACCATTTAAGTGAAATTTAGACTTTCTCCCAAGTAGTTACACCAAATGTCTATATTATCAATAGGGAAAATTCCTCTTCTCCACTTGTTATAGTTCACCAAATTCTTGAATGCATACTCACTGAAGGAAAACCAAATTGACTGGTGCAAAAAGACAGCTAAAAATGATGTTATCCTTCAAAAAGACATTAACATGTTTTCAAAGCTGTGACTCAAAGCTAAGGCTTATCTTTTCATTAAGATAACACGTAATGCTTGCAAAAGCTGTAATGACTCACTTGTATTACTGATTAAAACCAAAGGAGGACTTTTATCTTGCAGGTGTGGTAAATCCTGCATTTAATTTATTTGAATATGTCCGAACAAGTCTGTGCACTTCATGACAAATCGTTTAATAAATTACATGCTCCATTATGAGACCTTATAATGACATTGCCCTCAAGTATCTGCAT
Organism: Albula goreensis; assembly: GCA_022829145.1. Lineage (NCBI taxonomy): Eukaryota > Metazoa > Chordata > Actinopteri > Albuliformes > Albulidae > Albula > Albula goreensis. The sequence continues at coordinate 34,706,183 of CM040742.1, forward strand.
TACTATTGTTAAGTACGATTACTCAATAAAAAGAGAAGAACAACAGGCTAGCTATTCCTTTTGCTGAAAATTATAAATGAGGCAATTGGAAGATATTTGTATTTTATATATGCTTTTAAATTTATCCTCTTATTATTGATAGTGTGTGTAGTGACATGTAAAATCAGTTTGCAGTTTGACTAAACTTTGTGTGCTTTGAAATCAGGGAAATCAAAATGCCAGTTGACCGACACAAATTTTTAAGAAACTGGGTATTTCTAAAATATTACTGAACTTGAATCTTTTGCTCCATACAAATCTTTGGTTTTTTTTTTTTTTTTTTTACAAATATTTGCTGGAGCTAATAACTAAAATATCAAGGTGATAGATAAAAAAAAATCTACAGTGTTTATCAGGTTCAGAACTGTCCTCATTTATGGGAAATCTGCCTCCAGAGATGACTGCACATGGTTTTTGTAGACCCTACTACTTAAGTGTAATGTTGACCCCATTATGAACAACAGAGCAGTCTAGTTATGCAGGTTATCAGTCTTTCACTTTACACAAAGCAACACTGCAGCAATGTTTTGGTTCATAGCTTTGCTGACACTGTTTACCTAGCTAATGCAATCACGTGTGATGGTGAAAAGAAAGCAGAATGACCTTCAGGGCAAAACAACCACACCTTCCTCGGCACACACACACAAGCACGCGCTGGAAAGTGTGCAGGTTAAATCCAACCAGAGAATACCTCCTCTATATTGAAACACACAGACGAATCTCTGCTTCAAAATAACAAATTTCTGGTTTGTGCTTATCTCGAAATGAACAACGCTGAAGCGATAATATCAGACCAGAAAGCCACGATGACATGCCAAGTATTTCTCATCATAACAAGGAGGTATACATCTACATGTTTTTGCACCAACCATGGAACTTCATGACATTCGGAAGTCTTGATTATGATGCTAACAATTTGGCAGGCTCTTCTCGTTGTCTTAATTTATTTGCTGAACGTCTGTAAATCGCTCTGGACACGAGCGTCTGTTTTAAATGGCATTAATGGCATTGGGATGTTTAGAGGCCGGATTAGCAATGTGCCTCATTCAGAATTCTGCCAAAAAGTCAGTCACAGCATGTGTAGGTTTACAGGACAACATGAGGGTCATGACTTTCAACAGAAACACAGCTTCCTTACACGTAAATAGTAGTCAAGTCCAAAATACTAAGCTTAAAAGCCACTTTGTGAAGATGGTTGTACTTTTTAAAATTGCTGTTTTTTATTTTTTTCTTGAAGAAATCGAACTTGTTTTGGTGGTTTAAGTCAATCTGAGTAGAACACGCACTGTGTAAACACCACCAGCACTTTACAGCAGCAAGAAATGAAGACAAAAAGGAAGGGAAAACAAACACTGCTTTTCTTCCACAGCACTACAAATCTTATCATAAAGAAAACCGACCTGTTACACTGCCAAAAAAGGATGTAGACAGCAAAAAATATCAATGGCTATTGCCCCCTCCCAATCCCAATTTATGAGATACACGAGCCGTGAGTTAACAGACGGGAGGATGTTAGGATAAAGGATGATATTAGGATATTCACAATATATAACAACTGAAATCCCTCAATAATCTTCACAGATGGCTAAAATTAAAACATTACATATTTTACTGATTAAAAACAACATACAACCCAATTATCAAAAACAGACATAGAAACAAGAGACAATTTTGCTGTAATGCATGGTTCTGTGCAGCTGCGTTTCTTTCCTCAGCTATCTTATTCTCATCCAAGTAACAGCTCGATCTTGATTCCATCTTTCTCACGCCCCCTCCAATAACCCCAAGTTTTCTTTCCACTTAAGTCGCGTTTATCTGCCTGAATATGAATGACTCAACTTTCACTTTTAACATGTTCTTGGTTTCCATTTCAACATCAACAGATCCGGCAAATATGAATTTCCTTTATGAAACAAATACATACACTGCACCTCAACGTTACAGTAGCTATTGTTGTGATAAAAGAAAACGTGACACTACATTTAACGGTAAATGTTCCAATTAATCTTTGCTTTGAGAACGTTTAGTCTGCCATTGGCAACAATAGCTACTAAAGCTGTCGTTTTGTGTGGTTGGCTATCGCAAGCAAGCTAACATATCTTTCCAAGAGTAAGACACTGCAAAATGAATCATTCAAAGACCAATGCACCAAACGACAAGTCATTAAAAAAGACATGTTATAAAGCAGAGAGGCTGGACACACAAGTTGCACGAGACGTTTGTTACCTTGCTAGCTACTTATGATCGTTCTTTACTGCATTTCAACTAATGACAGATAATTTAAAAAGCCTTCTACTATGGCTCAGATACTAGCGGGCTAGATTCGTTTGTTGGACACATCATACAGGCAACCTTTATATCCAGCTAAGGCTAGTACTTAAATACTAAACTTTAATTGTCTGTGAATTCAATAATCTAAAAAGGCAAATTGGTAGCTTTTCGTGTTTTGAAATAAGCTTAATGCTAACTACCAAACTAGAAAAACAAGGACTAACTTTATACCCACGCGATTACAAGCTAATCAAAAACCGCTACGTTCATGTAGCGAACACTCTCTTTGAACATTATTACTACTGCTAGCTTAACAGATAGACATTCTTCCTTTTCCCAAATTTAAACGCGAAGCGGAACCGAGAACGGAGCGAATGTTTTGCTTTCCTAATTCGCAGCTAGCTGTTGCAAGCTAGCTATATTTCGTTTAGACAGGCTTGCTAGTATATCTATATTTCATGAAGCATAGCGCCAGCTAATCATGCATCACACCTTGCTTCCATGTCCTTTAATGTACATGCTCACCTTTACAATCTCTACTAGGAAGTGATCCTCAGCCGATTTGAACAGCTTCAATTGACTTTCTCTGCATTGACAGCGCTGTAGCCAGGTATGGTTAAGCACTTTCCCAGCAGACCTCTGCTATCCTTACTGGCTCTTTTCCTCCTAGTTCTTCTTTACGACCGACGTCAACGCAAACACGTAGCGTTATGTCGTAAGACCGTAATTCTGGAAAAATTCGATCACTTAAAAAACGGAACTGTATACAGTGGGGTGGTTTCTGGTTGCGTGGGACGCATAAGCTTGTGGGCAATGTACCGCTGTTAACTAATCATCCAATCTTAATAATTGTTACTGTGTTACTGCTGAATGTCTACCGAACATTAAAAGAGTGTGACAGCGCTAGCCCTCGCTAATATCCGAACACTCTAGCAGCCTGTTTCTTGGGCAACTTTTGTTGTCTCCTGAAATGAGCAAGACTTTGGAATACTTCATTTAAATTAGTGTTCATGAGAAATGGTGTTGCAAGCCATCTACATTTTATAGTATAGCTAAGTTTAACGTATATATTCTGAAATGGATATCAAGCGATTTTCCCAAGACTCTGAGCGTGATGTCAAACTGCACGCAAGAGTGGGATGATCGAAGTGAAATTGACACAGTTTATGCGCTCATTTAGTGGTTTTACGGCAAACTTGCTGAACACATAGGACGAGTTACACTCCGCAAAGATAGTAAAGAGACGCATGGCAAGTACATTATATATCACAGTTTTTGGCGCTTACTTGTTACTGCAAACTTGTACGAATTGGAGGACCAACTAGATAGTTGAGAGGCCGTGTTGATAAGTGACATTTCCAAATGTGTTGGGTAAGGTATTATTAAATAGGCCTACTGCACATTTACTGCTTCAAAAACAAGCAAAAAATGTATTGCTGATGTCCATATTATCTTTTTACATTACTTTTCAGTTGGACCTAAATCATAATCAAAAAACGATGTTAAAAATAAGGCTCTACACTAAATACATTTCAAAGCATAGCAAAGTGACAAGATGAAGATAAGGTTCCTTTCATACAAAGTGAAGAAAATTTATATTTGATCTTTGGTATAAAGACTGCACAAATTACATATCTGGTGATTAGCATACCATTACATGAGTGCTGTTTCATTGGTAAAAAAATGAATTTGTTCAAACAAATTATTCCAAATATAACAAGTACAGCAAACCATTTATAGAGAGTGGATTTTAATAGATTTATTAACATTAAGCTCTGTTAATTAGCACAGCCAAAAATCTGATTCAGGTTTCCAAATGAACAAATGTTAATCATCTTAAAAAATGAAAATCAATATCAGATCTATAATAATATAAAATAATCTAAAATAATGAAACATTGATACAACCTTTTAGGATAAATACTCTCCAGAAGTCTTACAGTGTGACATGAGGGATATCTTGTGCTGTTTTATAGCACACATATAAAGATGCACTGTTCAATGTAAAACCCTGGTCCACAATATATATATACTAAATACAGTATGCAATAAACATAATACAGTAGATACAGTCTGAACCTGGAGTCTGTTTACTTGGCATACCAAAACACAGACAATGAGAATTTGCCTCTACGGAAAACAAATCTTTTAAAAATTGCAATGTTTGCTTCAGCAAAAAATAAATAAAAATAAAAAATGAAGATGTGACCTGGATGTATACTAGCCCTCAAAGAATATTTGAAGTTCAGATGCTTTTCATATCAGCTACAGACATGTGGACACAATTATTTGCAATATGAGGATAAAGCTGACTTTTTATTGTAAATGGTGTTAGCTACCAAATTACAATTAGCCAGAATATATGCAGGGTTCTCATGATTTTTGACAGGAAAACCATGCTTGTTTTTTGTAGAGCACTTCCAGTTTAAATAAAAAATTTCCAGTTTAAAACTGAAATTATGACAAGACTCTGCAAGAGTAAACAATCTATATGGCGAATGTACTGCATGAGACATGGAGTCCTCGAGTCAATATATTCACAGCTGTGTAATTTCACAAGTCAGTTTTGCGGCTGTAAAAGTGAAATTTGCTCCCAGCTTATTAAAAGCCACAGGTTTTCATTAAGCTACTTGTAGTTCAGAATGAAGACAAGCAATCCTTTTCATGCCTGTTTGAAACTAATTTATTTCTTAGGAAATTATTTTTGCTACATCTCAAAGACCAGCGAATCAAGCATGGTCATAAGGATGACATGAATGACCCACAATAGCACTATCCAACTCACAGGTGCAAGACTATTGTAGAACAATCAAAAGGTCAGGATACAACATTTCTTTTCATACAGTATTTATACACTATTTTCTCCCGAGTTGGTGACCTTTTACATTCAGCATATCAATCACTTTTATTGTTTGAACATGTTCTCTTAGATTTACCAAAAAATGGCATTGGAATCGTCTATAAATGGACAAATTCCAAAAAAAAAAAATTTATAATAACACAAATAATTTCTGTCAAAAAACATTTCTCACCCACTGATTCATTTGGTCTTTTGTGACAGATTCTTTCGTTCATTTTAGTAAGCCCTTACTAGCCATGATGAACTGAAATTCCAAGACCATACATACAAAGTTTTCATGTGTGAATTTTCTGGATGCTCATGCCTTGGAATTGCTGTGAGAAAAGCTGTAAATGTAAATAGCATGTGAAACAATTAAGTACAGAGTCAGTACAAAAATGAAACATACATATATACAGGAGCCATATCTATTTTGGGTCACATCCAGTTATATGTGAGAAATCTCACCAGCTATTGTCAGAGTACACCCTACTGGTCTTGCCATCATAAAACTTACAACAGAGAAACAACAGCAGCAAGATGGCCACAGCAGACAGGAAAAACAACACCATTTCACAACAGCTTAACAGTGTCACTCTCTGAACACCTTTACATCCCATGAGCTTTAGTTTGTGGGTGCATGAAAAACTTCCAGAGTTTTCAATGTACCAAAATGAGCAAATAATAAATAACAATAAAAGTCACTGCTTAAAAAAACAATGAAAAAATTAAATAAAATTAAAAGGTTGTGATTGTCCCAAAAAATGTAAAAGAGAAAAAAATGTGATCACTGTTATACAACTGGTCAGTGATGAAATAGAAGCCTTACAACCACACCCAGGTCAATAAGCACAGCAGTAGCACTGGGGTTAGTTGCCATGGGGAAAAGATGTCGTAATCCTAACGCAACTTGTCTCAGACTAGTACGACTCAGACAGCAGTGCCTCACACTTTGTGGCCAGCACCTGCCCTTCATTTGTAGAGAGGGAGTGGAGGCCAGGGTGGGACGAAAGGAGATAGAGACGAGAGAGGGTGAGAGACAGACAGGCCACCTTCCCTTCACCACCATGTGATCTTGAACTCGTAGATAGGCCTCTTACAGTAGTAATGGTTGATTAGGTGCTTGTCACACACGCCGATGCACTGCTGGTCGGCAGTGATGCCCCGCTCAGCCAGGTCACTCACGATGCAGTGGAGCAGGTCATAGACGTCAGCAACCGCCTCCCATGGCCCAAAGGAGACGTCCACCTCGCAGTGGTGCTCGAACAGCTTGGCCTCACTCTCAGAGCGCTCAAAGCGCAGCGAGTTGAAGAGTGGACGCTCATAGGGGGTGATGGGCATCTCCTCCTTGTAGACGCAGATCTTCAGCTTAGCGAAGCGAGCCTTCCTCTGCATGGCCCGCAACTTGGCGATCTCCACAATGCGCTCCAGATTCTCTGATGAGAGGGGGGAGCCAGAGGCAGGCCTAAGACTCAGCAATGCAGGTGTTCTACTGTGACTACTGTCTGATGTCTTGAGCACTGTAATATTCAAATGATACTAAAACAATAGAAAGACTTAAAAATAAAAGAGGTTCCCAAATATGTATAGCATATTTGTTCATGAAAAACATAAATATGGGAGACGGATAAAATGTTGGGTAATATGAAAAAATTGATTTACCAAGGCAATTAATTTAAAAGGTGAAAAGTAATAATGAGTTCAGGGTAAGATAAGACATCTCTGTGTAAGGCATTTGCTTCATATTCCAGTTCTGGAGGACTCCATTATCTGTTTGTTTTCTACAGTTAAGAGCTTAATTTAAGCCAATATTATTCTAAGGAGTAAACACAATGATTCACAAGCCCTCAGGTGGCTGTTGACACTGAGGCCTTCCAGGGTATGAGTTTGAGAGCTCTGGTGTAAGGGTACATGTGCATAGGCCTATTGTCTCACCTTTGTAATAGGGAAGGAGGTCGAGGAAGGCTTGGCGCACCTTCTCTCCTGTGAGGGGCTGGGTGTCCTCCAGACTGTCCAGCAGGGGGCCGATTGCATAGTACTGAGCTTCCCTGTGCACTGCTCGCACGCGCTCCCTCTGGGGCAACTCCCCCTCCCGCAGGAAGTTCAGGATATCCCTAGATCCAGCCACAGTAAAATGCACAGACCCACACACAGACACAAACATACATACAGACAGTCAAACACATATGCACATACATAGATACACGCAGACACACACATGCAAAGAGATGCAGACACGCATATTCAGAAACTCATATATACAGATGTGTACACACAGATACAGATAATCAGATGGATGTGTAGACTACCACAGCATTTAAAAAATGCAACATCTATGGACAGCTGCCATCGGTCAGAGTGGAAACCAGGAAAGTGTAGCAAGCTTGTTTTCCAAGAAATCTTTTTTTCCAATAAAGTAAATAAAGTATACTTACACAGAAGAATTGTTATTAATACATTTAATACATGCAATATTATAGTTGATTACAGAATTGCTTTGTTTTGCTTTCTTTACACAAACATATGCAAAGCAAAATAAAACTGTTGCTTTAACTATTTTGATTGATTCCTATATTACCTAAAATTTTGATCAGACATAAAAAAAGAATGCTCTCATCATTCAAATCGTCTACACAAACTATATGTGGTTTTTTCATCCATGTCACTGACCCCTCGTTTGGTTAATTAATTTGGGTGTGTGACTGTAATTTTGAAGGACTCACCCGAAATATGCTCCATCTCGGTCGATGAAGAAACGGCCTTCAGCATCTCGAGGGATGTGGTGACGTCCACTGAACATGGCGGCCAGCATGGTGTCCTCGTAGCGACGCAGTGTGGACAGGCGAGTGGTGTAGTAGGTGCCACCTACATTCAAGGGGATGACCTCTGGGAACTACAGGTGATGGAGCAAAATCGATTTGCATCGTTCACATGGTATTTGCATGCCTGTGCGATGGATTAGGATCTAATGTCTCAAACACACACACACACACACACACACACACACACACACACACACACACACACACACACACACACACACACACACACACACACACACACACACACACACTATAAATTTTATTTTGAATAGGGCCTATACATTTTGAGTGAGTCAGGGAAGGGTCATGCCGGCACATATCCTCAGCTACAGTGTTCTTGCATAGGGAATACATACAACAATACAGCCACGAAGTGCAGTCACCTGTCTCTGAGCTTGGGCTCAATATGTCAAACATCACTTTTGTAATGTTACGTAAATATTTCATCTTTACAAAAAATAATATAATATATCGGCTAGTGATTAAAGAGTGAAAACATATACCAATCACATACCCACACAATCTACTACTGCATATTAAGACATCTATTCATGTTTTCATTGTCGGTTGAAAGACAACATGCAGATTTGCCTGTTTTGTTGAAGATTGGCAGCACCTAAATTCAAAGAAATTCAAAATGATCTGCAGTTATGACTCAGTTTTGCCTGTAGTTCAGCAATTTGGCAGGTGGAAAGCACCTATCTCTTTTTACATTGCAAGAAACATAGAGGTCAACTTCAGTGCTTCTAATCAAGTACAGAATTGAGATAAAGGCCTGATGGTTTGAATATTATGTTTTATTGTTTTTTGGTTGTCAACAATTGCTAAAGGGGTTTCTATTTTGGCAATGGTGCTAGCTGCCTGATTCTGACTAAATAGTAGACCCCTGTGTGTGTTACAGACAATCTCTTGATAAATATGTTTGTTTAAAACATGTTTAATTTCTGTAAGCGTGATTGTCAAACAATTGGTTTAGCTTCAATGATGAGACTTCCAAACTTTCATCTTTAAGGACTGCACCAATTCACCTGCAAAGCTATTACAGCAAGTGAATGAAAGCATTGTCTTTCAGACTGCCCCAGTCCTTAGATGTAAAATATGGGCTTATTCCTGACAGAACGCAGTTTAAGAGGGTAATTAATCTCATGTAAAATTAAAAATGTGAAATTAACAGCTTGCTACATTTACAGGTTTTGAATGGTACTATGATTGGACCTATAACAAGCGTTCACAAGAGCCCCCATAACCAAGGTTGAGAATCACTGTTGTATGGTCTCTGACCTTTGTGCATGCCTGTGAGTTTGTGTAGTTCTCTGGATAACCACAGATAAGCATGGGATAAGCAAGCCTTTTTACTGGGGTTTGCGATACTTAAGCAGGCTAACAAGCTTTTCCCTGCACTCCATTCTGCCTCAACTTTGGTCCCTCTTAAACTACAACTTTACAAACACGTTAAGAAGAAAGATGGGAGTGGTACATTGCTCCGCACCCGTGGAACTACTGTCTATTATCACGTATATCTGACCGAATAATTTATACACTTTGTGTTCTAAGTCGCACTGGATAAGAGCGTCTGCTAAATGCCTATAATGTTATGTAATGTACTGTAATGTTATGAATAATTCGGAGTTTGGATTAATAACTCTCAGGGCCTTATGCTTGAATTCACTTCGGTAAGCGTACGTTTTAGAAAGCGATGTGTGCGCTATACACATCACTGTGCAATCCTGGAAAAGAATAAAAGCTTCATAAATCTTGTGTAGGTTTAAAAACAGTGTTCTGGTTTTGAGTAAGTATCAAGAATTTTTGTAATCATGAATTTACATTCCACACGTCAATATAAACTACAAGCGTAATGCTTTAAACTAAATTAAATCATATTATATCTGCATACCATGGTTTTACAGTCACTGTATTCTTTGGGTGCATATCAATCTTTTTAAATAAGGTTCTTAAAAAAAAAAAAACAATTGTTGTTTGTCAGCGTTTGTGCACTATTACCAGAATGTGTCCCCATAAAAAAATAAAACGCTTGCACATATGTTTCTTAAATAAACAGTATTTAATAGTATCAAATATGCGCAACAAATAAACAGCAACAAACTTAGTCTTAAAAATTGAAATATTTTCAATCATCACCGAATTTTAAACAATGCACGGTAGTACTATCACTATGTTTTCCACTGAGCCTCTTAACACAAATGTTTTTTGTCATGTCGTTTAGCTCCATTTTTAGCAACAGTTAATAACGTGATTACTTCTTGGGCATTATGCAAATCACGCCCCCAATCTTGACATGCCTTGGGACCATCAGCAGAAGTGCTGTCAGCATGAGCACAAGCTTCCCCAGACACGCTTAAAGAAGGTCAGTCTCGGAGTGAGGCCACAATGACAGCATGGTACTATGAACCAATTGCAAAGGGAGAACATTTTGCTTAAGTGCAACACTAAACCAATCACATTGAAGTAAACGGGAAGAAGAAGGCGTGGGTAACTCATCTGTTGCCCATGGAGACAAATTCATAGATCAATGGGGGGTTTGAGAGACGTGGGGAATCTGAGCTGAAAACATCCGTAAAAGGCAGGCTTTTGCAGATAAAGCAAAAGTTTCCAGTGGTAGCAGTCATCAGTCCTCGCAAGTGGGGCCCGTGCACTGTGCTGTGCTTCCATGTTGACGAGCTACATCCTATAATCCTTCAGTTACACAGCTAACTAGCTAGCTAGCCACATACATAAACAACATCATCCGCCCCGCTCTCCTTCCTTACCTCCTGGGACGCGTTCAATGTGCGAAGAGACTTGCCCAGGTTTAAGTTAGGCACGGGAATGGCAGGTTTTCGGAAATCGTCCTCCGCAGAATCCGAACTCGACATTACATCGCCTGGTTTGTCAGTCTCGGTTTGGGCCGAAAATACCACCATCACTCTGGGCTGGGGGACCGCTCGCCTCTCCTGTGCGAACCTCCTTACCCGTGAAGCTGGCGCAGGGACGGGGCTGGAGGTATTGCAGGAAAGCGGTCGTTCTCCGTTAGAAGCCTCGCCAGATCCATACTGCTGCATACACAAACACCAGGTGCACAGAGTATAGCCTGCTAAACAGAATCCGATTGTAGCTGCCACGGGAATTCCACGTTCGTTTGTGCAGTGACACAAGAACACTGACATCAAACTAGGGGTGGGACTTCGCGACTGCTCTGGAGTGGACACTTATTAATATTGCTCTGTGTTCTACTGTACTGTATCTGGGCTATCTCTTGCGCCCTCTGACACGTTGCAATACGGCAACCGATGCAGATGTATCTGCGATGTACGTACAGCACGCCGAGTGCAGCGGTTCATTTGAGTAGCTATGGTTTCAGATCATTTAATGCGGCTAAAGTTTTACTAGCATTTGACCATGTTGTTTGAACATTATATACAGACACAGTACAAACGGACACTTCTACTTATGCTTTCTAAGTCTGTCGGGACAACTTGCCGATCTGTTGGTTGATACCTCACAGTTACATACAGCTTCTTCAACCCATAATTGACAGATGCACAGCATCAGAAAAAAGTTCACAGATATTTCCTTCTGATTTTATGGCTGAATAGAAGCAACTTACAAATGTTTAATATGAATCTCTGTAAAGGTAATCGGATAATAGTTGCTAGCCACTTTCAAATCAATTACGTGAAAAACAAGGCACTAAAGGGTACCATAGATTTTTCCCTCTGTCTTATTTTACTACACATTTTTAATCTGGTGGAGTAATTGCTGTTTTATTGCAATTACTTGCTACCCTGTATGAAAATGCGCTCGCTGTGGTCATTCTCTGTGGTAGAAATAGGGTACATGCACAGATAACTACACTCCACAGCTTTCAAGAGAATGCGTTTCTCTCTGGGAGTAAAGGATTGCAGCATCCATACATATGAGCAAGTCACCCTTTCTCACTGATGGCTTTTTTCATTGATTGGAATTTCTCTCACTGTATGAGGGAAATACTAAGTGTGGATCACACAAGTGCATTTTCCCATGGTACACTTTCTGCAATATTGTCGATCGCTTTCCACTATTAGCACAAGAGAGACAATACTTACAGCAAAAGTTTTTTTTTCTCTTTACAAACAAGGGATGTTTTTTTTTTTCTATTTTAAGGGACAGAATATCTGGTATTGCACTAGTGTGATCTAAAACATGTATTGAATTTGTTTATACAAAGACGTGTGAATAGGCATATGGCATTTAATAAAGTAAGTGGATAATGGATACATGTTATATGGAGATATTAGAAAATGACTGATGATGAATTCAGACTACTTATCATCTGTTGTACACTGTTTGGCCCCTGGGGTTATGATTTAAATGTGCTTCCACAGGTGAAGACAGATTCTACCCCAGTGATGATGAAAACACACTTGACACTGTATTGATCTGTTTTGACATACTATTCCAAAGAAAACGTATGTTCCGTAGTGGTCTGCACATTTTTTTTTTTCATATTTGGAATTGTAAATATTCTGAGTGATGTTATAGATTCTCTTTGTATGACATCTGATCATAGCAGTGTGTAGGAGTACAGCCTTCAGATGTGTTCGGGTCCTTAAAGAACGACAACCATATGATCCCATTTTCACATCACTAATTGTTTTCATGAAAATTCAGTGTTTATAAAATGTTTAGTTGTTCATTGTTTTACGATTACTGATTTACTGTTGATAAGTTTCCACTAATCACACATTTAAAATATGCACATAGAATATGCCCTATGTTATAATATGATTAATTATGATTACAATATAAGTGGCCATTATCTATTATAGGCCCATCCCTTAACTCTATTTAACTTGATTTCTATCCAAATCATTGCCCAGAAACTGCTCTTGTATGGGTTGCGAATGACCTTTTTTTAAATACAGACCCAAATAATTCTTGCAATTACACAAAATCCATGTGGAAGAAAGCATGTAAAAGTGATGATACAGAAAGGTGAAACAAAAGGGTAGTACAATTTTACCATGCTTCTGCAACTGATACATTTGTTTTTACTGAACTCTTGTGGACAATGATTGTACTACTCCTGAGATGAACAGAAATAGGCTTATTCTTCTGGCTTCAAAACTGTGATAACATTTTTCCCCACATTTCATTAAAATACTAACAGAAATATACAGGCCATGTACATGCATAGATTTTAAATGTGGTCATAATCAAATCAAACATCATGCTAAACACACACTGTATTTGGACTTTGTAGGAAAATGCTAAATTGTTTCTTATTCAGATTGTTTATTACTTGTTTTTTGGTATGTTGTGTGTGTATTAGTGCTTTTTTATACTGTATGTGATGTGTTGCATTTGTGAACCTTTGGCTATGTCTTGTGTCCACTGTAATTGTGTTAGTATGGCCTTTCCTCTTTTATGTATAACAGTAGCAGCTGCTGCTTTAACACAAGGCTTTAAATGAAGAGACTGCAGTCATTTTCACATGGTACATCTTTCCATCTTTATTTTCAACAACATTTCAGTTTTTTTTACAGACATTTTACTTTTTAAAATTGCATAAGCTTCTTGAAACTGTAATACTCAGCCATTATTAAAAATAAAAATCAGATTAACAAAGATATTACACTGTAATTGCCCAAGAAACTATCAAGTTATAATATTCTTTGAAATATGAACTGTAGTGGTTTGGCAATTCCTACAGCATGTTTTAAAATGTATGAATATATTTACATATATCGTATGGGGCATGGAAATGCAATTTCCTCCCGATCTAGGGCAGTTACATTGTCATTGTTAAGTTTAAAAGAAGACATGAGTAAAACCCTCACAGCTCTGAAGACTCCCTCTACACAACTTGTACAAATATATGTGGTGCACATAACTGGTTTTATCTATCAGGGCTTTGACATATCTTTGGTTTGGGGTAACACAGATGAAACACAATGGCTGGGGTAGCTAAGTGCGACTGGTGAGACAGACTAGTATGATTAAGTTATTAATTTGGTGCTGGCCAAAAGGATGTTACTTAATGCAGCACAGTCATAAAATTCATTTTAGGTACAAATAAAGATACTGTGAGAATATTATTTATTCTTACACAAGAGCAGTTAGTTGCAGACACTGCTCATACAGTGATGTTGCACCCTCAAAAACAAACCCAACAAAATGCCAAACATGAGATAATTACAAAGCAAAAATACAATGGAATAATATATATATACTTAAATAACTACAAGTATAGCACAAAACTTTACTGGGTCAATGACTTTGTACAGACTGGAAGGGAATGGTACAGGTATAGTCAAAGAGCCTTAGAAATAAATACAGCACCACTTCATTATTCACACTTGATCCTGGCTTCAGTCTGGTGATTTATCCTTAACTTAAACATTTCTTATCTAAATATTCACTACATATGATATTCATATGAAAGAATGCCTCTTGCCAAAATTGCATATTTAAAGGTAAGGAAAATGCAAACTTAATTTCTTTTGATCTTATTTTATACAACATGTGACTTAATTGTCTGATTTTGGAATAAAATTGTTACCTTGAATGATCTGATTGTTGCTCCAATCGAATTTCACACCTTGTACATACATCTAAAATTTAAGCCAATCAATAATACCAAATCACCTACAGTACTGGTGTTCAAGTGCCACAAATGTAGAACTTGAAGAACTATGACATCTACAGCAACAAAGTAGTAATTCAAGCTTGATGATATAGTTTTATACTTGAGGTCAGTACTCAAATCAGGTTGTGTCCATATTTATAAATCATGTCGAAGTAGGACTCCTGATCTAGGATCAGGTTTTTCCTGCCCATATTCTAAACTTGTTCAACATGAGCCAAAAGGCAAAACCCTGCCTAGATCAGCACTCTATTCTGAGGTGCAATGAATATGGGCCCTGTTAATCAAAGGTAAAAATGTGAAAATGCCAAGGTGAAATGTTAGTTTCCACCACTGCTTGAACTCTTTTTAACTACTTGCACTCTATTTCCAGTGGTAAGAGGCTTGCAGAAATAGTAACAAGGAAACACTGTCTCTCACCTGCCAAGCAACAAGCATTCATTGCGGCATATGTTTATGGCATACTATGTTCCAACAGTTACCGCTGAATTTGATAAAGTTCTACTTTATTTGCAGATATCACTGATTTAGCCATCATGGACACAACAGGGGAGAGGGGGATACAATTTCCATTGAGGATTCTCTTAATAAGAAATAAGAAAGAAATATTACATTACTTAAAATTAATTATAATAGCCAAATAGCCATATTACATATTCTCTATTCCTACTCCTTCATTGGCCATCTTAAATTGCTGCACACTATCTTTTCAGACATTTACAATTTTTTTTTTTACGAATTTTAGCAAATTTGAGGAAAATTTGCCCTCTTGAATGCATGCCAGGTGTGCTCACTTGTGCCCATCACAGAAACAGATTATCTACAAGCATCATATACAAGCTACAAGGACATTTCACAGCACACATCATTTCCATATTTGGAAATAGAAATATTTGATCAGTTTGGGATGGACTGACAAACACAGGGCCAGTACAAAGTTATGCACCTATGCATGCCCTGACAGCAACACCACAGTTACACTGAGCTACATTGACCTGTTGATTTTACCATTTCATTGCATTCAGATACTTTTGACTTTGACAATATCAGAAACAAATTATTTTTCAAAGCATTTGAGAGGTGAAAAGAACCTTTTCAACAACCACATAGTCCCACATGTTCACAAACTGTCAATCAAATTGAGGTTAGGTTTATTTGATTATTTTAATCCAAATGTTAAAAGCAAATACAAATCTTCAGCCATTCATAAGAGAACTGACTGACATACTGTGTACCCATAATTCTCATTGTCTACTCATGATGTCATCATACAGAGTCCCAGGTCTTATTCACATGAGCCCTGAGCTTTTAGGCCAGGCTCAGTCTGTAACAAAGGTCATTAGCGCTTCTGAGCTATATATTTGCAGCACTCTATAGGCTGTGTATTGCTATTGGGATGAGGGGGGTTTGTTAGAACTGAGACTGTGCTGAGCTCAGAGCCACAGAACCAGCTAAACTACTTACTGCTCCCATAGACCCGAGAGGAGCTGGAAAATGAGTGGGATGGTACAGAAAAAGAGCATGACTTCAAAGACAGTTTTTCCACAAATAAAAACAATCAGACACCACACCAGTAACCTGAAACAATACAAAAAAGCACTCATCCATAATTTTCACAAGAATAGTTTGGTACAAAAACAATAAAGACTTAAAACAATAAGACAAAAAACTGAACAATGGGAGAGTTTGTTAAAAAACCAACAAAAACGAACGAACAAAAATAAAAAACGCACTCCGAACCCCACAGCACGTTACGAAAGAGGACAACACCATTTCACTCCAAATTGGCTGCACATGCAAGGTCTTTTTTCCATTTTTGTTCAGTCACACGGCTCCAATAAGAGAAAGTATGTGGCATGAGTGGCCACAGTTTGTTTTAGGAGGGAGAAGGACAGAGGCAAACAAGGAGAGAGTATGGGGGTGCAGCTTCTGAGCATTTACAGGCCGGGGCCCTTGCACTGATCTGGGATCAGATTTCTGCTGGCCAAATCCTACCCCTTATCTATTGTGAGCTACAATGATAAACTGATTCTAGATCTGGACTATTACTCTGAGACAATCCAGGACAGTAATATCTAAGAGTTAAACCACCCCCACCCCGACCCCCACACTAACGTCCATGCAAAACATGAAATAGAGACAGTTGTGATGGTAGATGGATGTTTCATGATTACAATGATGGCGAGAGTTACTATGAGCTGTCAGCCACAGATTTGTCTGAATCAACCAAAAGGCTATGCTCTCCACAGAAAAGCACAATGACTGGTTGAAAACAGCCTGTCACTTACAGTTCAATGTAGCCCATTTTTTGTTACATCACACCTCAAACTCCCATCAATAGACAGTGCTTCTAACACATGACAAAAAGCTCAGGGGAGCATTGGTCCACAATAAAAAGCCTGTTGCAGAATATGGCACATCTACTATATGTTAATAATGTTCTCCTCTTGATTTAAAAAGAACCATTTTCAGACAAGCTTCACATAGGAAAAAAAACAAGGACAGCATCATAACACAGAGGCAACAACTTCAGTAGGCAACATGGCTGTTTGTTTTGTTTATTTCTTTCTCAAATCCAACAAACGTTTGGAATGTATTTAAGTCTGAAAGCTCATTACTGTGGTCATAAAGGCCACTGCTTGTAATGGTCTAGTATGTCCACACAGACAAAACTGGACAAACTATGTATGTGTGTGTGTGTGTATGTAACAGGAATAAGCCATAACTGTGGTGTGATGTGGTCCTAATGCAAGTACAAGGAGTCATTAACCAACCTGAAGTGATTCCTTTTTTAATACAACTGAACAGTCTGGCATGGTTTATTCAGCAAACACCACAACTATGTTCGAAAGAAATATTTTAACAGTCAAATACAACAAAATAGTGCTAGTACTAGTTAACTTGCTGTTGTTTTCAGCTGTAAATAGAATGTTCAGTTGAAATAGAATTTTTAATTAATTGTGTATTCATTTGTAATGGTGATAAGGCCACTTTCATCGGAACTACTTCATAGCCATGCATTGAATGATTTCTCTGTGCAGGTAATAAATATAGGAATATAATCAATGCCCTCTTGACCAGTCAGAATCAAGTATTTAACAAACCTCTGGTGTGTGTGTATATCCACACACACACACACACACACACACACACACACACACACACACACACACACACACACACACACACACACACACACACACACACACACACACACACACACACACACACACACAGATACGTACATAAACACACACGGATAGACAGAAACACCATATATCGCAATACAACATGAGTGAAATAAGTGAATTAAGGGCATGGTTAATATCACAGAGCATTTTAACCCACTTTAGGTACTCGGTAGCTACAGTACAGTAATTTCCACTGGATTTATCTTTAGTCTGTGATGTTTCTTATAGGCAATCAAACGGATTCAGTTGTGTCATGACTTGGGTCAGAAAAAAGTAGGTCCCCTCACAACAAAGACACAAGTGGCAGTGGTTCAACACAGACATTCACATACAAGTAACACCATGCAAAACAAACCCACATACACACACACACACTCCAATACACACATGCACACTGACAGAGGCACACAGACACGCACGCACATATGTACAAATGCACATATGCGCGCGCGCACACACAAACACACACACACACACACACACACACACACACAAATAAGGCAGAATGGGAGAAGAATCACTGGGTGAAAAATGGTCAATGTTTAGGCATATCTTGGCTGGAGATATTTTCTGAAGCATCCACTGTATATATGGTTATTTGCTAAATTCCCTTGTCCCATTTTTTCAGTGACACATTTTACAGTTTATTATACAGGTAATCATGTGATTGTAACCATCACATAAGAACCATGTCATCTGCAATATGTATGAAATAAATTCAAGTGAAATGTTCAGAGTGGGTGCATGGAACAATGTTCCCGTTTTGAGTTTAGGACGCTCCTTACAGAACACTAATGACTGGTGTGTTTGGAGCATACATGTACACTGTGGATTTCTCCCTAAACAGAAAAATAAAGACCAAGAAATGTCTGCATGTTGGACCTTTTCAGCCCAGTGAAACTGTTAGTGAAAGGCTAAAATGAAGAGCAATGGTAAAGGTGGGATTTGGATGGAGGTGATAATACTGACAGAGATGGCCCTTCTCTGAAATGGCAGTCTGGGCTGATTTTTGTCTTTAAAAAAAAAAAGAAGAAGTAAAATACGTATCCGTCACAACTTTTCGCTCCACTGAACAATGCTATATATCTTCTGAGAAGTCATGCAACAGTTACGTCTAGACATACTGCACGTCAAGGGGTGAGAGTTTGGCAGACAGGTGTTTTGATATGGTTTGACGGCACTAGTTTAAACCCTAATTTTCAGGATTTAGCTTGTGCCGGAAAATGAAAGTGTTATATAAAACACTTACTAACCTAGGGTTTGTACTGTGTAACTTTCAATGTGTGTATTGAAGATATTGTCCTCATTTGATTCTTTTAATAAATAACTTCATAGATTAGTACAGTAAATAAATGTTATTTCTTCTGACATAAAAAAAAAAAATAAATACAAAATTTTCAAGTTGGAATGTGTGTGCAACAGTACCATCTTCAAGATCACTAATGACCCCTCTTTTCAAATAAGACCTCAAAAAACATTTTTTTTTATAACTTTTGTCAAATAACATTCAACACCCAGGTAAACACATTGCAGAACCACACATGTACAAAAAAGGAACTCATGCATAAGAAATACAACTCTCCAGTTTATCACTTGTTGTAACATATGCTGTAACGTCTGTGATATGCTTTGTGCAGGAATGTTTTATGTATGGCTGAGCGCATGTGTGAATGTGTCAGTGTGTGTACGTTTATGTTTTGTGAGTGTACTGCCTGTATGCATGTGTGTGTGCATGTGTGTGTGTGTCTGTGTCTGAGTGTGTGTGTGTTGTGCAATATTTGCATCGCGGCTGGTGCTGTTGTGTATACTAAGCCAGAGTTCCACCAACGCTGGCTGCAATTACTATTCCCAGCACTACGCAGCATATAATGATCATGATTTTCTTCTGTATGCCAGAAAAGATTACAACGAATTGAGTTTGAAAAGGAATTCCAGGCAGCATGAAAACAGGAGAAAGGAAAACAGATGTTATGACTGAGAAATGTTTATCATAGAAACAACTGTGCAGAAATTCATATACAGTACCTGCCATACGGGTATGCGTAAATGTGAGAACATGCTCAGTTTAACTCAATGGGCTTAACACATTCCTCTGTAAACTGTAATTTAGAACTGAAATGGACAGTACAAGGGTACAAGTGTACAGAGTGTGATTCTGTGCACTTTTTCACACATTGGACCATTCAGCAATGGAGAATGCCTTTAATTCTGAGCTATGCAGTGGCAAAAGCAGTGGAAAGCTGGGCTGGAAAGTAGAATTTTCTTTTTTCAGTCAATTTCGAAATGTTCCACATTTTGTGTGTTTGTGCTCAATTTTTAAACCGTCTCAGTCAGTTTGGGAGTGTGCTGATCGAACCCACCCACTCTTTCTTTACCAGCACTAGGGCCAGTGACAGCCCACCCAGAGGGCTGTGAGCTGAAGCCATCCTGGTGCTGTCCAGAATTGGTATCAGACCATGAGCCCTAACCAAACAACAGTGCTGAATCTTATAAGGATGAAGCCACTCAACCAGCAATACAGCCACAAACAACTTAACAACATACAACTATTCATACAGGTGTTCTAATGGTACGAGACAAAAGCACACCAATTCTTTGTTTATAGTAATTCAGGGTATCCTTAACTAATGGCCATTCAATGAATTCAGAGTTTGCATTTCAAAATACTGCCTAAATTTTAATGAATCACTAATTTCTATTATGACATTTCTAGCAATTACATTTGAAAAGCACTGCATAGTCTGTAATCCGTGTGTGGTGGGTGAGCCATTGAAACCTGCTATGAGGTGACTAGGCTCTGGCATGGATACAGGCATCTCAATTGCTGTTGTCCTTTTTCAGTGCACAACACTGACATATGTCTTGAGATCTAGAAGTAGACATCTAACTTAAATATTTCATGCAGTTTTAATCAAAGACAAAAACATTCAGACAATATGCCCTCATAACAGGAGGCAGAGAAGCATGCAAACCCGCACATGCACAAACCAACAGTAAAAGCACACAAAATAGCATGCAGAAATCCTCATGCTGAAATTCTATCAACACTCTCTACTATGGTATCTTAAAGTACTTCCTGTAGTTGCTCTTACAGGTTTTTATAGACCTATAAAGCTCTGAAGGCACGGGGTTTCCTGAGGCTGTGAGTTTGAGTCACAGCTGCATCATTATTGGCTATGGTCAGAGATTCACATTGGTCATGCATCAAACTGGCTCAGCCTTGCTGGGGTAAGTATTGGGTAAGCTGCTTAAACTCAGTCACATCTCTCCACCCTGACCCTCCCTGGCCAATTGCATGCCTGCAGGTTTGGATGGACACATGCTCCTGCAACAGCATAGGCAATATGCGTTTGGTGTCCTATGTGCAGCGTGTAAAATAGTCTGGTTGCCACGTGAATCAGAGAAGTCGTGTGTGGCTGCTGCCTTCTGATGTTGAGAGAGAGGATTACAGAGCATAGTTCAGGTGGGGATATAGTTGGGGAAAACACCCAAAAAGACCTTTATATCAGGTTACAGTTATAAATTTCATTTTAAGTAGACTTAGTTGCAAAGTTCCTGCCGATTTCTGGTTGTGTATTCAGTACACTGTAACTCAAAGGATCTTGCAGAAGGAGATTAAAGTAACTTCCTCATCAGGGAATTCATTCTTCATTAAAAAACCATGCAGTCAGACAGAATTGTCCCACACACTGAAAACAAAAATCCCAAAAATATTATCTGTGTCACTGGCTGGCAGTGATTGATTAGGCAGATGAAGCTCTGTAGAAACTAGCTGCACAGACATGCAGAACACTCAGTATCCAAATTTAATAAGAGAAGATAAACCATTTTTGTTGAAAGTGCTGCAGTCTCAACAATGAAAACAAAAACCCAACTGTAACTTCCTTTTCCCAACACCTCTGTTTTTACTACAATCTTTTTACATAATTTTTAAAGGCATTTCTTGATAAACCCATGAATGACAGCTGAAGATCGTTCTTGTGAAATGTTTACTGTGATCTAGTCTACAAATAAACATGTGTTGGTGCATAATTTAATGGAGTTAATTGATTAAATAAGCCATTGAATGCATTGACTGCCTACCGCTGCTCAGTTGGGGAAAGAAAAGCCCTGGTCATTCTTATTTACTTCATATTCTTTCTTTGTCTAATCTTCTTTTATGTAGTCTCCAGGGAGTGCATTATGTCATTAAGGATCAATAAACCCTCAGCTACATAGATCACATCGACAATGTTGACAGCAATGTGCCCCCACCCACCCAGTTCGTCAATGTCAGCCTCTCTATTAGGCAGTGTATTGACTTCTTTGATGGGGACCGTTTATTGTGGGGGGTCAGCTGCCACCAGGCTGATTTCCCATTATTCTCCTTCTGTTGGTTCAACCCAATCAGAACCAGTTTGGTTCCGCTGCCAGAGATGAAATCCCTTGGTCCCTAAGAGCCAGGGCCGGGCCACAGCTTGTGGTGCTGTGAATCAGTCTGACAGTGGAGGCGACGCTTGAGTAACTGTGGCACTGCTAACAGGTAATCTCCCATCAATTTATACCTGCGCAGTGCAGCTGCCCCCATCAGTGGCGCGGGGCCTGGGGAGATGCCCATATCGAGGTCACAGGTCTTTGATGATGCTGTACATGTGTGACCGCTATGGTACCTCAATGCTCCAGTACTGGGTTAAAAAACACCTCTTATGCTACTACACTAGCTCTTATGCTTTGGGAAATGTACAGATATTAGTTGGAATCAGGGATTGTTTTTACATATTTGGCACCATGACAACATGGTTTACTTGTCACATAAATATTAAATTCCCCTCTTTTTCATGCAGCATCATTACTACTGATCAGCCTCACTCAGCCCTTTAACACTGGTCACATGAGGTGTATTAGTAGAAATTCCAAGCCAGCAAAAAATGAGCTGCCAGAAGGTGGCAATATTTCCTAAGGTCTCCCAAACTACTGGTAGTTCCATGTAAGGTTAAAAAAGTTATCCCCAATAATTAAAGTACAGATGGTCATAGGGAAATCTTTGTAGTTACTCCACACAGTTTAGGCTTGACATTGGGAATCTGAAGGTTCTCTGAGAGCCATGAAGAGCAATAAGAAATGCTGAATTACTGAGAGCTCAAAGCAGTTCAATGATCTTTAGCTGTGCCTTCCCCTGTGGTTGAAGCAAAGAGGGACTTGCTTGTTCAGCATAATTATGGGAGATGAGGGGACCCAGGGTGCCTCTGTACATGGCACTGGTGGCCTAGCAGAAGGCAGCATCACTTTGAACCAAAGCTCAAGATTCAGCGACCAAGGTTTTGCCCAGGAGGTGGTCTCATCCTCAGAAGACAAGCCCTCGGCCTGCTAATCTGACTAAATTATCCGAAAACGGCAATAGATTTCTGGAATCAAAGATCCAACATGCAGACATTCTCGATTAGGATTTATGAAATACTTTTCATTGGCTGACTGCTTGACTAAAAGAAAACAGAAAATGACACATACAATAAACATTCACAAATAAAGTGGTCTGTGTTAAGTTGTGACATGCCCCTTTACTGTGTGGAACTGACAACGTTTTATCGCCTTTGATTCTTAGTTGGATCTGATGGGTGTTAGAGCACCCACATCTAAGAGACTGTGATTCGTTATATTTATAAAATGTACTGGGGGCACAGGGTTCCCCCTGTATCTCTGCAGTACAGCTGGACTGCCGACAACAGGGAGGAGGCAAGCATTCACACCCCACACATCCCTCCTGGGCACCGTGGGTGCTGAGATGCAGTCCACCAGTGTGAATGGATAACGAGCCAATTTGTGCTCTCCCACAGAGCAGACTGTGCGCGTCTGCTAGACAACTGCGGTCAGATCCGGAGACAGGCTTCACAAGGGAAAGCGGGGGGGAGTGGGGGTTGCAGGTGGGAGGGCAAACCAGGTCATGCCACATGCCAAATCATGACACCAAGCACCACTGGTCATGCAGCACCGCTCAGCTGACGGAATCCACTGCTCTGAACTCACCCTCCGAGCTTTACTCTGGTACTTAACGGCCTTCTTGGTGTCAGACACTGCCCGCTCCACGTAATCCACCGAGTGCTCCACATTGTACTCAATGCGGTCAATCATTTCCCCCTGAAGGGCAGGGAGAGGGGCAGAGAAAAGAAGGCAGGCAGGGTGGGGTTGAGAGAGGGTTCTGGAAACTGCCTGCGCTGTGACCCACCTGTTAGCTGCCAGGTGGCGAGCTGACTGCTGCCTGCACTCTTTCACTGGCAGCGCCTCCATTCACCTTACATGCACTTATCAACAGATTGTCATCCCCCTGCAGGCCTGGAGGAGAAAGAAAAATGGCTGAATTAACAAGCCCATTCACAACAAGCATTCCCTTCCTATTCTTCCTTGAACTGAATACTATCCACTATGGCAAAGCAGAGAGGATGTGAAGAAAAAAAATCTAAAAAAATATGTACACAGAACATTTCATTATGAACATTTTCTGTATATACTGTTCAACTGAATGTTTCCCTTTTAAGCTGTTTGTTCTTCCTCACTGACAGAAATATTTGAATGTTAACCTGGTAGGAAATCTCTGCAAATTAAGGCATGATATGATAGCTTGGGATCAACCTCTAACTGTGATGACATTTTTTTGACTAATCATTTATTATTCATTCAACAATCACACCATTTCATTGTATGTGTTTAGTAACATGACAGTTATGAAAATGAACACCAGCAACTGAATGTCAATAAACTGTTTCTTGGGTCAATATAGTTTTAAAAGATTACGTTTTCATGTTGCCACATGCTCTGATAAATGTCTCCAGGCTGACAGACAAAATTACTTATTAATCAAGTGCAATTTTTAAAGACACTGTGTGCAGAATTTCAGGTGATATGGAAAGGTGGTCGTGTAAAATTGGTACAGGTAAGAGTCAAGTGGTGTGACATTAAAAGGTGAATTACCTTAAGGGCGGGTGTGAGTCCTGGACTGGCTACAAGAACCAAAGTGAAAAAGCAAGAGAGAGAACACAAAAACAGCACAAGCCAGTACAGTGTACAAATTCATTATAAGACTGTTTATCTCTGGATTATTTCATTCAGCATATTTATGCTAAATACGCAAGTCTCCCCGACTTCAGGATTTGGGCTGGAATTCAAATACCTGATTAACAAGGTGCAGTGGAATATATTTATGAGATCTGGAAGATATTTTTTCCAGTGTCACTCCTACAAACAGACATCCGCCACAGACAAAAATCACATGTGACAACAACGTACACAAAGCTCTCATCCCAGATTAATTTATCCTACTGAAGAGTCGCACCCATTCTCACAGACTCTGCAGAAAACACAAGCGACAGTCTCCAGTCTCCTACAGTGGCTCAGGCCACCTTCTCTCAGGAATGAGTCACAGCTACCCAGAATTTTGTTATCATTACTGGCCAAATTGTGGGAATTCAGTCAGTTGCAGTGAGCAGTATTATTAATGTTGTTTTGGTGATCATTGTGACAGCAGTAGGACTGAAACCATGTACAGATAAAACTGGTACTGAACACAGAAGCAACCCAGACAAAGCTGTTATTCCACTCTGCAATAAAAATATTGCCAACTGTATGTTTGGCAGATGACTGACTAATCAGATTATTTTTCCAGTGCAAGTCCAGGACATTGATGTGTGTATATTTTTATTAGTAAAATTCAACAGCCAACACAGATCCAGTTCTGTGGAATATGAATAGCAGTAGGAATCTAAGGACATTTTCTTACAAATTAAGTCAATTATGAACCAATGTCGATGTTAATTCACCTGCCCAGTGCCAGCTGGCAGTTAGCCTGGCACACAGACATTATTCATACTGCTAGCAAGAAAGAAATGCCTCAAGAGTCTGGAAGTGGTTCTTTGAAGTTCTGTTTTCTCATTGAACTGCCTTTCAATTTCTTAAAGAGGAATCCCCATCATTGTCCAGATGTGATGGGTCAATTATGTAATAAACAGCTTTAATTCATCCATTGAGGGAAATTATCAATGAAAACCAGCACACTCTTTAGCCAAGCAGAAACAGACTCTGAGGCCCCCAGTGGCCCCGGAGAGACCCAGGCAAATGGAGTGAAGCCTGAGTGGGATGGGACACTGAGATAGGGGAAGTCACTCACCTGACTCTCCACCAGCATGGCCATGTCCATGAACATGTCATGCAGCTCACGGATGCTGTTCTCCAGCTTGATGATCTCATTGTGCCGGGTCTCAATCTCATTCATGGCCTGCTGGGTGATGTTGGAGTCCATGATAATCTGAGAAAGAGAGAGAGAAGAGATTAGATTTGAGGAGGGTGTGGGAGAGAGGTAGATCTTATTATTGCTGTTATCATATATTCCTAAGTACTCTCTTTTACTTGATTGTGTTATAGTTTTCTATGTTGAACTGGTTTATGACTATAGCTGTGGCAACACAGCTTTGCCTTGAACAGTCACGTTTAACGCGATTTTGAGAGCGAGGCAGAGAGGACAGACACTTTGAGCGCTTATCCCTTAGGTCTCAACTGCACACAAACACACTTTCTCACATGTATGCACACCCACATGCTCTCTCTCTCACACACACAGGTAAACAGGCATGCACACACACACACACACACACACACACACACACACACACACACACACACACACACACACACACACACACACACACACACACACACACACACACACACACACACACACACTCTCTCTAAATGCCTGACACAGTCTTTCATACAAGGCGGCAAGATTTCTTTCAGTTCTCCCAGTAACTGTCTCATCCTACCCAGGGTGACAGGAAGGTTGGTAGCTCTTTCATCACACTGCCTCTCCTGCGAGAGGCCCTTTTTCAGTGTACAGCACACAGCTGATGCCTTTAATAGCTTGGCTCGGTGCACAGTGCACTCGACAGCAGAGTAAGTAAAGCAGACCCTGGGAGATGCTGAGACAGAGCATTCTGACCAGCACTGCTGCCTGGGGAACTGAATGGGAGCCACTTATTTCCCTGTGGAACGCAGGTGGATTAAACCAGATCTCTGCTGAGCTCAGGAGGCCAGTGTGACAGACCTCAGAGCTCTGTTCCTCGCTCTTTCTGTCTGTGAAGAGACAGGCGTGTGGAGGAGGGAGTGGCAGCTTTGGGGACCAATTACATTACTTGGGTTCGAACAGCCTGTTGACAGTAATCTCGCACCAGCTTCTGCGGGGGCCCTGCCAGGACCTTGCCCCACTTTAATAAAGCATTTCTGTGAGCCAGTGATGACCTAGGATGAGCTGCGGGGGTCTTTGATTATTGTTTTCAATCAAGCTGCTGACGCTGTTGTTCATATGTAGTATTCTTTTTTTGTTGCTACCTGATCATGGACAACAGATAAATTCCGGAAAAGCCAAGTGGCTGTGTACTGTTCCATCCACATATTTAGAACAAATAAAAATAAATAAAAAAATCAACCATGTGTTTCTTGCCCAAAAGGCATAGTGGGTGAAAGGCTGTGGGCAAAGGGGCGTGGTGGGAGTATTTCACATCGCCCCCATAGCGCTGCTCCTTTCCAGGGAATATGTTGCACTCTGAAGTGCGGCGGTGCTACGAGGCCTGACAGGGCTGTGAGTAATCTCAGCTCAGCATGTAGTCTCAGCGAACTCACTCCAGAGCACTGGGTACGCTGAGTAACCTGCTGGAGGGGAGCTGGGGCCTGCCCAGTGTGCAAGCTGCCGCTCCACTGGGAGAGTGGGAGAGCAGGGAGGGAGGGTGGGGGTGTGGGAAACGGTGGTGGTGAGTTTGTGTGGCTGACTGCAAGTTAGTATGAATGCGAATATGTGTGAGTGCATGTGTGTGTGTGTGTGTGTGTGTGTGAATGAGGGTATGTGTGTTGTTTTTGTTTGTGTAATTATGTATGTGTGTGTGTGTGTGTATGCATACATGTATGTGTAACTGCATGCATGTACAAGTGTGTGTGTATACATGCATGGGAACTTACCCCCGAGGTGAAGATGGCAGGGTTGTCACTCTCTAACATGCTTTCCAGCTCCTCATTGGTTGTGTTCCTGCCGGCTAAAACAACACAAACAGATGATTCAAAAATGGAGCCCTGCTGGGTACAGTGATATAGACATGATTATGATTATGAACATTGAGACCTGATCACTACAGCCCAGGGTGTCTGCAGGGTTTTATGTCATGGTATCCACAAAATATTGTTACTGCTTATACAACTGGTGGAATTCTTTGAGAAAAATTAGCATTGTATGTTCAGGTTTTGCAGAATTTTTTTCCAGTACTTGGACGCTGTTCCAACCAATGTGACGCCAGAATGCAAGACACTTCACTAATGATTGCCAATTGCCCAGAATGCAGCTTAGTTCATACATCAATAGTTAAAGGTTAAAAATAAAATTTCAAAAATTGTATACACAGAGTATACTGGTGTCCATTTGCAGGCACCACTGACAACAGCTAAACCAGTTGTCTACAGTGCCAGTCCAGGGCTGCAGAATGTGGTGTTTAATGTAATTAATTTATTGTATTATAGAGTATGCACACTTTGTTTCCAAGGCATAAATTGGCTGCTTATTGAAAGAAACTAGCTAAATTCTGCAACACAAAATATACTGAGAACTGCCACACACTGCAGTATTAATGAGAGTTAATGAACACTGCACAGAACTACTAAACACATTGCATCTAAACACGATGGCTCCCAACCCAAACTGCTGAACACTGCTGCTAAAAATATGGCCAACACTGGCACTGACTGCATAATGCAGTTGTCTATTCTTGAAGCATCCACCGATTAATATTGCAAAACAATAAATCCTCCTGTCACAGAACCAATCCCCAAATTACAGAAAATTCCCCTTTTCCTGTTAAATGTCCAGTTACTTGGTGCACATGTGGTTGGGACGTCATGGCGACATGTGGAATGAGAGTCCTCAGCTTCCTCTCTGGGAGCCCATCATTCAACATGTTCACCACAGTGGCAGCGGCACGCGCCCACGAGAGCCATCCGGGCCAATTAAACGGCCCATCAGGTCCCGAGAGGCATCAGCGCAGAATTAATTACAGTCCAGCCAGCTATCGTCTGCCTGGCTGTTGATTGGTGATTAGCTATTTATAGGGTGTTGGGAAGGAGACTCTAGTCTGTGGTGTTACTGAGATGGGGCTCTAACAGTGACAGCATGGCTGGGGGTGAGTGCTTGTGTTTTTGGGGAAACCATTAGCAGGCCCTGCTGATGCCCGCTATACACTTATGCTTTATAAGGGAAAAATAAACAGCTGCTTTCACATACAAGAGCAGCGATCACTAATGAATCGCATGAGATAAAATGTTAAAAAACTCCCACTGTTGGCACCACTTCATCGTGCCACAAGTTTCTGTCAATGGTTGTTTTATCGAAAGCAGAACACCGTCTGATTGATTTCCACTGGCACTAAAGCATAGGCATGTGGTAAGACAATCAGAGGATGAAGGGATAATGCTGTATGTAGAATTTCAAAATTCCTCCAAAGTGCATACTCCACCTGTAAAGTGGGAAAAGAGAACCTCCCAAACCTCTGCACTAGTTGAAGCAGTGGTAGACTTCCTGTGAAAGTGTAAATCCACCTTTAGCAATGTAGTGTTTTAAAGGGCTGACACACCATTGATGACGAGACCAACAACATTGAAATCCAACACTGGAGACATACTGCAAATGAGCCTAAAAGCCCCCGTCTTTCAGAGATGCAAACGTAAAGAGAGATGGAACAAGCCCCCGGGATGCTGCTCCATTCCAGGGCTCCAGGCACTGCACAAGATGAATGGCGTTGCCTTAACAGCGGGTGATCATGTAGCGGGGGTGTGTGACAGCCCAATCCATCAGGAGCGATGGAAAAGGCCAGGGCGTGACACGCCACAGCCTGTGCTCCCCGTGCGCTGGCATTTCAGAGGGAAATATCTCACTGTTATGAGAGCCCTGCCTCAGCCTTTTCCACACAGCTAGCTGAGCTGGAATGGACAAGCCCAGATATTTTGAGTGGAGCACCAAACCAAAGAAGCACATAGCACATTAATACAATGGAATCTTAAAAAGCAAGCAAAACTTTGAAACACTTATTGTTTGAGCAACTGAGCATATAACTGAGCTTGTAACTCATGCGGTGTAGCTTTTAGTCCCAGGTGGGGCACTTCCATTGTACTCTAGGGAAAAGCACTCAACCTGAATGACATCAGTAAATATCCATCCCAGTAAATTGATTTTTGTAATAAAAAGCAAGCTGTATAAGGCTCTATGCATAAGAGTGGTTGCTGAATGTCTAAATGTGAGGTAGACCATTGAGAAGCACTCAAAATCAAAGACAGGGCACATGTATGCATGGTTCTTTGGTTATGGCTGGGCTGCGCAAAGTGGCTGGTCCACTTTGCACCAGCCTTGCCCATGTTTAAGGTACCAGCAGCCGGAGGTGCATCTTTCGCTTGGACAGAGAATTGCTGGCAGCCAAGAGATCCTGTAACATTCTATGCCTGACCACCAGTGGCTTCCACATACAGAGATCAGTAATGATTTGCATGAGATAAAATGTGGATAAACTCCAACTGGTGGCACCACTTCATCTTGCGACAAGTTTGCGCCACACAGAACTCAAGACACTCGGACACACAAAGCATACATGTGAACTAATGTCCACATCACATTCAATCGACTCCCTGAGTACTAAACACAACATTCCCAACACTGCGTTCAGTCTCTGACATCAATTAAGCACAAAGTATTCTAGTTTGATGAATCTCCTGAAAACTTAAGAGACTAAGCAGGCCTTAGGGATGAAGGGTCTATGCAGCACTGTATTTCAGTATTGGCTACTGTCATTAAAACCTTCTGCAGTAAAGACACAAAGAGGATAGAAGGAACAGTGGGAGCTGAATCTCTTGTGATTCTAAAAAAAATCTGTGGGTCTGTCTTCCAGCCCCCGCCGCTCACGCCTACAGCTGCTCCCCTGCTCGCTGTGAACACCGATCCTGTCTGCTGCATGCACCAGTCTGCCTGGGGGAGGCCTGCAGGCTGAGAGGGAGGGGTGTGGTAGAGGGGTGTGCCCACAAGGTGTGAGACAGAAAAACTATAAGTCCTGATAACCAGGACCTTTTGTACTCTGACATTTACAAATTATAGCAGTGCCTATAACATACAAATGTGATGATATAATACATTAGCCTACATGGTAATCCGTTAAAGAAATTAAGCATGAATGTTTAAAAATGCTACACTTGAGAAGAGCTGATTGAAAAATAGGCCTTGTAATCAGTTCAGTGACTGTTCCATTGACCGGCATATGAAAAAGTGGGATTTTAAAGTGGACACTTGTGGCTGAAACACTTCCCAATTCCCATGAAAGCACTGAGTCTCTATAGGTCGTGGCTTTCTGCACAAGAGCTGTATGAGTGGTGAAAGGTGTTCTGGAAGTAAAATCAGGGACCCCACTGCTGAAACACATCCCACGCTGGCTGCCTCTGGTGTGTGGACAGAGGTTTGGATCTCCTCCTGTGACACTCATGGCAGTAATTCCCAGCAAAGGCTGTTGAGTCCTCCACTCAAAACTGCTTTTCCGGCACAAGATGATGTAATGACTCCTATCACTCAAGATGCTGATGCCACTTGCAGTAAAATGCAGGCTGCACAACCTTAGTCATCTGACACTGCCACACGTCTTTTACACTGAGTGTAATTTAGCCTTTCTGCCTCACAATTTGCCTGACTCACCAACACAATGACCAAAGTGTAAGGAACCAGGGTGAAAGCACACTAGCTGAGCACCATATTCTCATGAGATGGGGTAGGTGTGTGATTGTGTGAGAGAGAATGGCATGAGTGAATGTATGTGTTTCTGTGTGTGTGTGTGTGTGTGCATGAGCTTATGAGCATGTGCATGTGTCTGAATTTGTGCTTGGTGAGAAAAGTGTTTTTGTGTAGGTGTGAAAAAGTATGTGTGTGTCTCGCCCACACGTCACCTCATCTCAGTCTAGCACAATGCCTTCTAATTACTCATCCTGTCTGACAGCTCAAACAACAAACCTGACCCTACTGCCCGACTCACTTCGCCCCAGTGTCTGAGACTAATTAAACTACCACCCCTCTTCCTCCTTCATCTTTTATTCCACCCAACCACGTCAGAGATACAGCACATAAAACATTTAATACACTTTAAACAGATTCATCTGGCTTTCCTGATCGTCTGTCTGGGGGCAAGGTCAATTAGCCCCCTTTGGCTAATTGCAACGGGTCCAGAATGAGTCAGGAGTTCGGCTTTTAAAGGAGTATGCCACCCCTACCATGGCAATGGAGCTCGTGACACAGACGCCTACTTAGTTTTCCAATAATTTGATAGCAAGTTTTTTCTAAAAGGATCTTAGGAAGCTTTCAGCATAAGAGGCGTGTGTGGGGGTGGGGTGTGAGGTTGCATTCTTTAAATCACAGTTACGCAGCCTCCTTTCCGCCCAGGCACTCAGGGTGACGTGGATGAAGCGGTGATGCCCCCGCCGCCTCGCCTCCCCTCCAAAGCCAATTTCCTCATCCCGCGCTTCCTCCTACCCAGCCCAGCCCAGCCCACACCACCCCTCCTTCCTCTCTCCATCTTTCAGCAGGACTCAGCTGTACAGTCTCCCCTCTCTGGCTCTGCCTCCCACACACACACACACACACACGCGCGCACACACACACACACAGACACACTCACATACAAACACTGACAGGCAAACACACACTCTCACATTTACACACACACACACAAACACACACACACTCTCTCTCACATTTACACACACACACAAACATACACATGCACACACACACACGCACAAACACTGACAGGCAAACACACACTCTCTCTCACATTTACACATACGCGCACACACACACACACACACACACACACACAAAGAGTGAACAGTAGCCAATGTCCCTTTGTGGAGTATTCTCATGTCTCAGGAAAGGGTATGAAGGTTATGATGGGTGGAAAATCCTTTGGCTACATTAAAGTGCCATTACAGCTATGTAATTTCAGGGTCACTTTGGAGAGGGTTACTTCCTTCCTCCTCTTCAACCCCTTCACTAGTTCCACAATCAAACTGTTGATGTGGGTGTGTTGTGTTTTCACAACAGCATAGTTCTTTACTAAAAAAAAAAAGATATGGCACTACAGTACATAAATTAATCCTGAAATATGAAATTGCATCATGCAGTTTGGTTCATTAGATCTTTATTTTTCACCAGAGACCAATTGTGCATTTTGTGCAACAAAATACAAGTGGTGAAAAGAGCAGGTTACAGCAACAACACAGCAATCTTATTAAACATGAAATAACAGTAGCTTCTCTCAACAATCACCAATTCAAAATTCAAAACAATTGGAAGAGAGCAGCCAAAATTTACCCCACCTAGGGTTCACTGTGCTGCAGCCTTAGAGGTACCCTATAGACAGCACTCTCTCTGTACCGATGACCTGGTACTCTGATTCCTACAGCTATGCAGAGTCAAAGCTGTGGACAGGGATCAGTGGCATCTGCCCTGCTCCCAGATGGCTCTGGATTCCAATAAAACCAGACTGGAGCCCAGCTGCCGAATGAAATAATGAAGGGGAGAGGCGCTTGTCACCCGCCGCCCTCTACCCTGTCCTCACGGTGACAACCACACGCCCCTCCCGGGGGCAGATTGTGACTCACAGCCTAGGTCTGGAGAAGAGGAGGCTGATGGGAAGGGGGTAATCAGAGCGGTCATGTTGGTGGGAGGCGGGAGTTTAGTTTGCAAGGAGAACCCATGCTGATTAATATAGCATCTCATCTCTGATCAGACACACTGTGTGGGAGGATGGGGGAAAGGGGGGTGATATGGATGAAAGTATGCAATGATTTATGGGCAATAAGGAAGACTGTTTTAACTTAATTTTGTGATGGCATTCTGTACTTTTTTCCTTATTTATGTAACTGTCATTTTAATATTTAAGTAGGCACATGTTACAAGCATTTACACACACACACGCACGCACGCACACGCACGCACGTACACACACACACACACACACACACAGGGATGTGCACACCTTTGTACTACTGGGAAAGTTGAAAAGAAAAAACTTGAAGAGATATTTTAGAGGAGAAAAGCGTGGATCTGTTTTGATGACCGGTTCCATCATTGTAGAAGACAGAGTCAATGCTTAAAAAAATCAATTACTGTGGCTGTAATGAGGATGGCACCTGAGGTTTCCCATCTTTACAGCATGTGTTTTTTGATAAAATAGAAGCTGAATATTCCCACCTGTGAAAATGTTTTAAACCAGAAACAACTCTGAGTCACTGTCTTCCTGTTGCGACCCCAGCACCAATGCTGTCAGTTATAGAGACTCCCTCTCAGGATGAAATATAATGAATACAGAGTAGTGATGGACCATGAGGGCTGATTTCCCATCACACTGAGGTCAGTGCACTTCAGTCGGGGGCAGGGACAGAGGAGGATGCAGTGGCCAGTGATTGGCTCGCTTTAGTAACCTGATGTAGGCTTGTATTTAGGCTGCTCAGGCTTGCTTCATGCAGTACACCTGGAGAGTCTGAGGGGTGTGCAGGTCATCTGTGGGCTCAAAAGATCTGGTTTCAAATCTATTTCAATTCAGGCCAATGCAGGAAATTCATTCAATTAATTAATTGAAAATGTTTTATTTTAGCATTTTGGTTCAATTAACTTTTTGAATTGACTTACTTGAAATGGAGCTCACTATCAACAGTTATCACAGACCTCTGAGGTTGATTGTTGGCACAGTGAATGCAAAAGGTGCCTAGACATCCAACGACATTGTAAAGGTAATTTATTTGGTTTGTTCACAGAATGTTTCAGTATACATTTCTTGTTCCTTGGCTGTGTGTACAGATCTAGCTTGAACATAAAATTTCATAAAAATGTGATATCTGCAAGTGGTTGGCAGAGAAAATGCCACATACCCCTTGGAACCTGCAGAGCAGTATTCCAATTATTGTTTTTACTTTTATCATGCTTTAAACAGTTTATAGCCTGGTGTGTGTACACAACTTAGTTCATTTTAGCTTGGGGTAAAAAGGAATGTGTATTCAGCTCCCCAGTGAACCTGCCCCACAGACCTACAGATGTGACACCAGTCACACATGGCCTGCAGCACTGAGGGTATGCAGAGTCAACTCAGTCCATGAACCAACCAGACTGCAGCCATCACACTGGAGTGTGATGAGATTGACGGGTTTAATATTATGGGGTTGAGACTCAGCCACTCATTGCCTCACCATTGGGGACATCCTGCCATGGTTGGTAATAGTACGGCTGAGGTTTGAACTTCCAGCGACAGGACCCACTATAAATGAATTTTTTAACTGAACCGCTGGAATTCAAAGACCATCAACCCTTTGAAAAGCATCAAACATTCACTTATACTGGCACAGACATGCCTATTTGCATAATTATAGTAATGCTAAAAGAAAACTGAAAAATGCTGAGGAAAACAAAACAAAGGCAAAAAAAAAAAAAGCAGACTCTGTACTGGCAACCATTTTGAGCTCTTAATTTCATGAAGGCGTTTCTGCTGGGCTCCCTGTCTAAGGTAATCTGGTTTTCAGGAGCATTTCATGTCAATCTGTTTTCACATGTTGCTCTCCCATGCATGTCATTTCAGCCTAATTCCGGCAGTGGCTCAGAACTGATGACACCTCATCTCCTGCGAGCAGAGACATCTGAGCTCTGAGCTCCAGGATTAGGCTGCCAACGAATGTGAGGACAGTTAGCGCCGTTTGTGAATAATGAGACAATAAAGTCTAATATCAGGTTAGGCTGGTGTATAATCTCCTAATAACTTCAAAGATTATGCGCGTGTGTGTGTGTCTGTGCGTGGGTGAGTGTGTGCCTGTGTGGGTGTGTGCACACAAACGTGTCTCCTGTGATCACAGTCAAACACGGGCAGATGTGCTGCCTGAGGAAACTGCTTTTGATAAAGAGCAAAAAAAAAAAAAATAGTTTCTGTGGGTCTGCGCACTTTTCGTGCGTCTGTGCAAGTGTGTACTTGTCTTTCAGTGTGTTTGTGAATGTGTGTGTGTATGTGTGTGTACATGAGAACGCCCCCTGTGATCACAATCAAACATTGGCAGATGTACGACCTAAAGAAAGCAGATCTGATGAAAGCCGCAGAAAAGTGTTTACCCCGCAAAGGGGCTGGAGAGCGTTATTACATGGGACAGGCCCTAATTAACTGGGAAAAGCCCTGCGTGGGATGAGAGGACATTAGCACGGATGGGAGAGAGCGTGCAGAGGTGGAGAACCGCATGACTCCA
Source organism: Albula goreensis (assembly GCA_022829145.1). Lineage (NCBI taxonomy): Eukaryota > Metazoa > Chordata > Actinopteri > Albuliformes > Albulidae > Albula > Albula goreensis. The sequence continues at coordinate 34,742,279 of CM040742.1, forward strand.
CCGCCATGCTTTAAACAGGCCTCAAATAGCGCCCAAGAAACCATTAGGGAATAAAAGAAAATGAAAAAGAGAGAGAGTCAGCTGAGGGTAAAAGGAGCATAAAATGTGCTATCAGTTCAATTGCAGCGTGTTAGGAAAAGCATCTGTTCAGGAAGGGGAGCCACGCAAATTGCCCGGGTGTCCGATTAATCGGATCAGGGAGGAGGAGGATTTGGAATGTGCCGGAAACCACTACAAGTGGGCGCTGGAAAAGAGGAAGCTGCTGTTGCCGGGAGAAAGGGAGAGAATAGATACCTTCCCAAACAGTTTCTGCTTGGTCATCGTTGTACAACACACATTTACATTACATTTCACAGATGGTCTCGTCCAGTAAGCTTACATTTTATTCATTTATTTCTTAAGCATGCCATCCTTTTAGATCAATGTTTAATCTTATCTGTGAAGGTCCAGTGTGGGTACAGGCATTTGTTGTAGTCCTGCCCTGAGACACTCACTTCAACTAACCAAGCCCATGAATGAAGAGCATGATTAGGTCTTCACTTGAATTAGCAGTTTTTGCGCTGGACTACAGAGAAAACCAGCAAAAACACCAAGCATTCTTGAAAAAGATAGGAAACCTTGATATAGAATGAAGGATATACACAGAAGCAGGCTAACTACCTTGCTTAATAGTACAACAGTAGTGCAGCCCCTGGGAATTAAACCTGCAATGAGTAAAAAGCCCAGCTCCCTAGCCATAACATCATATTGCCAAGGCAATTATGCAGGTGAAAAGTGGATTTGGAGGGTAAAAATCAATAAGGCCTTGTCTGAATTCATTCATGCCCTCAGCTCTCATTGAATAGATGGACTGAATTCCCTTTTCCCACAATGCAAGTCTTAGTGACTGTGCTGATTTCATCCCCCAACAATCAGCAATATTATATGCAAAATTTTGCCCTGTGTGTTAGAAAAACAGTTTATACAGTAATCTGAGGTTTATTAAACCAGAGACAATGGCAGCAGGTATATGAAAAATCTATCTTGGTGAGCAAGTTTAGGAAAAGAGGAATTTCCATATCTTGAGATACATGATTCATTTTACATGCCAAAAACCTTCAAAATCAGCACACGTCCTTGACTGAGTCTTTTTAATGAGCTGTGCGTACCTTTGATTGAGCCACCGTGTTGATGACTATATGTCACCCTGATCAGTCTCCTCAAGGAGGGACCATTTTAACTGAAACATGTGACAAAGCCACACCCTGATTTGCTTGTTTGACTATTTTTGACTTTGAGGCCCTTACGTTGGAGAATGGGGAATTAGCACTGCACAGGAAAGCTAAAAAGCATGCGTTGTTATCGTAGCTCTCTTGTGCTCCCTCTCTCTCTCTATCACACACACACATGCCTCACACACATACAAATGCATGCACATTCCCAAACACATTCACACGCACACACACATATTCACACACAGTCTCACCAACACACAGACACACAGAAACATTTAAAATATGTCTGTAGTAGTGCCAGATAACAATTTGCTGGTGCTTTTCTCAGTGAAAGATCTCAAGGGCCGGTCAGGTATAGATGTATAATTCCTCTGGTGCTGCCTTAAACTGTGGGTTTATCCTGTGGTATGCTTTCATGTGGTTGAAGGCTGGGTGTATGGGGGACTGACTGTGCAGCCAAGATCAATACAAGGCAGCACTGAAAAAAATCAAGTAGCAGGGCGATAAAACCAGATGGGCACAAAAATTAGATTTTCTACTTCCTACATCCTAATCTAGGGCTAATACCAATGTGGAGCTTCCACTCACAAAATCATTAACAGGAATCATAAATCATATTTAGCTTTTAGTGTTTTCTCACAACCCATTCTGCCTTGGCCCATCCTCTGTTGTGTTCTCCACTACTGTGCCCTAGGCAACCAAGACACTACCTGTGAGATCTGTATGTGTGTATGAGCCTTTGCGGTCCATATTCATACAGCAACTCAGAGCATGAGTACTGATCTTGGACCAGCTTACCCCTTTCAGTATCATAAAATTACTGCCAAGTGAAAAGGCAACACTGATCCTAAAACAGCATTGACTCTGAGATGCGTATTACGACAAGACTCCAGGTCCAAACATAAAATGACTTCCCAGTAAACCCATGGGGAGGCGTTTGTCAAATACGTCACATTTCCTTAAATGGCTGTCTGAGAATATGTCCAGTGTCTAAGATGCCACATCCCTGTAAGTGCTGTTCCCAAGGGTAAGGCAACTGTCCCTCTCATGGTCTTACCATCTGGGCTGAAGGTTGATGGGGGTGGGGGGGGATGTATGGTACAGAGTGCAAACTGCAGCCCCTACCCTAAAAGGATGGGGACTGCTCTGATGGGTTGCCATGGAGAATGTAGCCCAGGGAAATTGATTGCATTCCTCTGCATCTAATTTTCACTTCATTATCATTCATTTCTTAGCATTTTTTTCTTTTTCAAGGGATGAAAACACAAGTCTCGAGTAGAGGTGACAAATCACTGATGTTGGGTATTCCTCACTTGCCTTTTTGTGATCATTTTTAACAAAATAAACTCAACGTCTGGGTTAATAACACAGATTTCTAGCAGATGTTTTCCCCCGCTGAACAGAAAAAATAGAATGAAGGCAAATAAAATGGTACTTTTAATGACTGAATAACATCCTGTCCTGTAATTTCACACCCTGTAGCAAGATTACATTTATTGAGTGTGTTAATACCACATTAACTGTGTTAATCTCCCAAAAATATACTCCATTCCTGCAGGGGAGTCAGGTTGAGGACACAGAGTTATGGTGTATCAAAATGGTTGCTTTGGTGGCACTGGTTTACTCAGTCTATTTATGAAAAATTTGAAATAAGGCTAACGGAGGACAAATTTGTGCTATGTCCAATGAAGTTTCAATTAAAAGCCTTGCTCATACCTATTAGCCTGACAAACTGCTGTCTTTGTTGCTGCATAACATTGGCCAACTTCAGGGATGTTCTTTGCTAATAAACTAATGGTCAGTTACTGCTTCAGAATAATCACAATCTCGTGTGGACAGGATACCAGTTGGAAGTGGTTATCCAGTTGGACACCACCCCTGCCAACCAACCACCCTGAGAAATCAGAGAGCAAAGCAGAAAGCCAATCAATACAATTTCCAGGCACATTCTCAAAGACTGAACATCTGGAGTCAGGGCTATGGCATATGTGCTTATTCCCGTTATTTAATTTGATATCTGAACAGAAACTGTGTACACGCTCTTTAAAAGGGGTGCATCCAAACTTCTGATATTAAAAATGTAATTTCTTTATTAAAAAAGTAATAAGCTAAAGCCACAGATTGTACATGCATCTCTGGTGAAAATGTTTTTCCTGTGACTCTGAATAGGAATGAACCATCATTGGTGTGTACAGTTTAAGAATACTGTGCCCAAATAATTTTTTGTTTTTTTAATCCAGCACAAACAGCAGCCCTCAAAGGAGCCGAGTTTTGCATTCTTACTCTACCATGCAGCTGAGAGAGTGCAATGCCGCGTCTGCAGGAATAGTTTGCCTTCATGCTAATGATCTTAAAGCGTGACGAGTCAACAACCGTGTAAAAACAGAAACTTTCTGACACCTAATGTGTGGATAGGCTGTATATCACTGTGGCTCACTAAATCCAGCATCCTCTTTCATACCATCATCAGTGTGTGAGAGCGAGAGAGAGAGAGAGAGAGAGAGAGAGAGAGAGAGAGAGAGAGAAAGAAAGAGAAAGAGAGGCTCTCATCAATCCCTCTCCTCTACTGTTTATTAAAACCGCACTAATGAGCAACCGACTCCACCTTTGCAGTGGCATTCCGTTTTATTTTAAGCACAATCCAAGAACGGTCTGGGGACACTGTCAATGAGGAAGGAAAAGATCTGAAGATATCACTTGCTCTTTCTCTCCCTCTCTCGGCTCTCGATTTCATATCATTTACATTCGCGCTGTCAGGGATGTTTATTCATTGCTAAGGTTTTACAGACAAATCAAAACTAATTGGTTACCCACTTGACGTCTAATTTACTTTGTTTGCCAATCTCTACGGTTACCAGGAAAGCAAAATAAGAAACTGTGAGGATTGGTTGTCTGCAAACACAGAGGTAATTAAACTTAATCATTTGATTTGCATGGTCACTGTAACAAATCAGCTCTTTAAAACCTTCTGAATCACTTTGCTGGCCGAGGACAATTTGCTTGGCACACAGCCACCACAAACTGTGCTGTTTATGAAGATGTTATGCCAATGGAAGGTTTCCTGCATGGAGCTTTTGCTCTGTAATGGGGTCCGTCAAAAGGTTGGGTTAACAAAGGACATGGACAATATCCTCATCCAGCACATTCTCCACTTTGATTACATCCCTGCCCACCGAAAGATGACTGAGCCTGATGGAATCCTCAAGGCACTAGTCATCGGAGAACGTATGAAAGCAGAAGAGTTCACAGTGGTTTCTCCATTCATGGCTCTTTTAGCGTTTGTCAAGGAGGATAACGTCACGGTGATCTCATCAAAATGCCACTCTGTGGAGGGACCAGCAATACCAGTTAAACCAAAGGTGAGGGGCAGGTTGGCTCATCCACAGGGTGAGACTGGTCGTTCGACCCCTCCAGCTGGTGGGCCCGCTGTGCTGAATGTTAGGAGCAATGGGGGTGGAGCATGCAGCCAGGGGAAGTCTAAGCTAGCCTGGCCTGGCCTGTCAGACTCAGTTAACACAGTCTGACCTACATGCCAGCCTCCTGAGCTCCAGTCCAGAACCCTTCAGGGGAAAAGGGAAGGAGAAGTGCCTTCATAGATACTTGGCTTTAGACCAGCAGTTGTCAATCTCTGGTCTGTGGACCAGACCCCTGATAATTCATGGAAAATTTCAGGGAAAACACATAAGTACTATATACAGTATGTAGCTGGTTTTCTACAAGTTCAAGATCTCTAAACATGCACATCACATTCCAGTTATGATTAACAGTAGGCTTTTAGCTGACAACATGTTTAAAATGCGCAGATTTTATATGACAGAAATGCAAGTGTTTCAAAGATCTGCAAAGGTCCTTTGAAAAACTTTTCCATGGGCAAGGAAAGGACTGCCTTTAGACTAACCAGATAAAAAGCTCTGTATCCTTAAAATTGAAAGTTTCGTCTCTCCTTCTGTTGAAGTAAAATATTCCAAACGATGCACCTTCTCAAAATGTATTAAGGGAATGAGTAAAATACCATGTCCATGGATAAATCTGGTGAGCCTATGAGAACCATGGAGCTATAAGGGAAGGAGCTCTGGGAGGAGGGGAAAAAAATGGGGCATGTAGGGGCGGGGGTGTTTAGAAAGTGCGTGTTTATGTGTGTGTTACACATGGGGGTGGGTTTTGAAGCAGGTTGGGGGAGGGGTATCAGTAAAACCTCCCTGAAGACATTAATCCATCATGTAACTCCATGCATTGTGATCTCCTCCCTCCTAGTAAGTGGGAATAAAATGCTACATTCAACCTGACAGGGTACAGCTGAAATCTTCATATGCCATACAAGAAAACGCAATCAATTAACAAATTATAAAAATAAAAAACTAAAATGACAACAATGTCAGTTAAATGTTTAAAGCACTTATGTTATGCCCATTGAGACCTTCATCTGAATAGACAGCAATGGCAAACTCAGGGACCTATTTGGAAAGATTTAAATTCAAAGCCTAAAAATGGAGGAGGGGGCATCTGAAAAGAGATGGACAGGATTGTGCGGCTTCTGTGTTTGCCATTTTAGTTTGTAATAGGCTGATTCCTACACCCCAGAGAGCCAGCAGACAAGGTGTGACTGAAGATGGAGATGAAATAATGGAACACAGGAGGTTTGTTTATCCTGCTGTGACCCTAGTTATTTATGCAAACGTTTACCTATGCACCAACACGCCATATCCCGGACCTGACCAAAGCCAGCTAAAGTCTTGTCATTTAGCTCATTCATCTCTCTCCATTTATGGAAGACAGAAGAGCAGCATGCTGTCATTAGGCATGCAAATATATGCAAATAAATTCAAATGTATACATGCACCTTGACTTAACGTATTGGATTCCCCGTTCCTAAAGACATCCAATAATCCATGGTCTTTAAAAACAATGCGTGAAATTTCCCTGCTTTGTTGGAGGTGTCACAGTGGGATACTGCACTATTCTCCATTTTGCTCTAAACTAGTTTTGTTTCCGTTTGTATCTCTGAATTACCAGTTGTTTGCCTAGAAACAATTCATGCATACGAACTTTGAGACAAAAATGGAAAACATAAATGCATGACTTTAAAAACTACAAGTCTTTGTTTTTGATGTGATTCAACAAAATTATGTAGATAGCATTATTGTAAAAAAAGCAACAGAAAATAGTAATTGTGTTTAATTATTCAAGTTTTGTTTTTTTCTATAAATAGCATGAATTATTTTAAATTAAGATAACAGTCACTGCATTTGACAGTCATGTTTAGAGGAAAAAAAATCTAAGTCCTTTTTTCTCCATATATATTAATGCCTAAATACACATTTACATTTTTCTAATTTCTTTAATAGATTGTTGAATTAATAGTTTGAATTTATGCCATTTTGCTGACATTTCCAGTTTGTCACTTGAGTAATCCTGTGCTGTTTGCTCTCTTCAAGTCTGAAAGATGCTTTTCAATAAGCAGAGATGGCCAAACTGCATACTTCTATCCACACTTCATATTGAAGAGATCACATTTCAATCAATACCTCATTTAAACTCTCTGCTCTGCTCGTTGATGACAAAATGGTATTGATCAGGGTCAGAGTTAGGGGGTCTACCATTGCCTGAGGCACTGACCTCCAGTACACGGTGGATATGGTAGGATTTTGTGTCCTTATCACTCTGTCATAATGATGCAGTGTATAATTGTACCAGTTTGTTTCAGTACTGCACAATACAAGGAAGATCTGCCAGTCCCTGGAGAGACATGCAGCCTTGGAGAGTGTCTGTGTGTATATATCTATGCATGTGTAAATATTCATGCATGTGTGGGTGTTAGAATGTGTGCATGTGTTTGCAGACATACAGGTGTGTGCTCGAGTGTGGATGTGCATGTGTGAATATTTATGTGTGGGTGGGTGTAAGAACGTGTATATAAATTTGCAGACATGCATGAGTGTGGGTGAATGTGTGTGTGTGTTTGTGTGAGAGACCTTTCCCACCCTGGCTAATCCTTCTGAAACCCAAACTGTCCTCTGATGGAGCCAGCTGGCAGGCTGTACCTGAGCTTATTTTTCCGAGCCCATTCCAAAGATGAGGTGCCAGGCCTCAGAGCAAACGTGCACCCACTGTGCATAAGGCAACGAGACACATATCAAATACACACATGAAATACATTATGATCATACTGTATATATGATGTAAACACATATACAAAAAAAAAAACAGACAAAATAGACACATAGACAAAATAACAGATACACCAAACATATGAATATCAACTAATATTTATGAAAGGTTAGGTGATGAAAAGCTTTAGTTCTTGGAACACTTTTATACAAGTTTTAACTGTGCCTAGCTGGATTTTCAACCATTCTTAAAGAAGAAGTGGAAATCTATTCAGCACTTCATATTCCAGAACTTCACAAAATGGTTCAATGATCTTGTGACTGTGGAGGCCATGGAGGTGTTTGACTGGAGTCTTGGGTTTGTGTTCATGGCACAAAGTTGTGTCTTTGTGCATTGGCCTTAATTAAACGCAATTTCCAACGCCTTCATAACTATCGGTTTTGTTAGGCCCATAGACAGATTTTATTGAGACTGGGTCACTAGATGGAGATTCAAGTGTGAGGTCATTTTTTAAGATCATTGTTTTGTGGTTTTTAGCAACTTTCAGTTAAATGTCAGCCTATCCCTGTCAGTTAGCTTAGACTGGTGACCACTGTTCCTCTTTCCTGATGCAGTTTTATTTTTTTGGGATAAGCCATCAACATTTCTGGTACAGTTCCAATAGACAAAAAACATTTTGTTTCTGTGACTGACACTCCAGCAGTTTAGGAACCAACTACTTATCGTCTTTTGAAATCTGCTACAATCTCTTATATTGCTTTAAAATCTCAAACTGTTAATTTTAAAATTAGTTTTGTTGGTAATTATAGACATTGACAGGAAATAAATGTGTAAACTCCTTTAATAATGGTGCTGTAATTACTACAAAATATGAAGTCTTTAGTCATAATGTGTTTCCCTTATTTTGTGTACCCCATATTCATGTATGTTTGCGAGCATGGGTGTATGCATATGTGTATGTATAAGCTGTCCCTGCTTGCGTTTTGGTTCACAGAATGAGTCACAGTAGATCAGAGGCTGTCTCCTGGCCTTGGATGGGAGGAAGGCCTGCTGGTGACCGTGATGCCTGCTCTGCTCTCCGCTCGACCTTGACTGAAGGACAGAGCTGCAGGGACAGAGACAGAGGGTGGTGCTGTCGTCTGTGTATGTGAGCTTGTGGATTTGCATGCACAAGTGCCATTGTTGCAGAATGACATGTGTGACAATGCTTATGTTTATATATGTGTGCATACATGTATGTGTGTTTGAGAGTGTGTGCGGAATTTTTTGCATTTGCATGAGTATATAGGCATGCATTTGTGTGTTGTTGCAACAGTGTGTGTGCGGTGCGTGTGTACCTGTCTGAGAGCATAGCTGTGTAGAAGCAATTGTGTGTGAGAGGTTTGCAAAGCGAGGCGGGTGGCACAGGGGAGAGAGGAACAAATGGAGATACAGAAAGATAGCGTTGGAGAGACAGATGTTGAGGGAATTGGGGAGAGCCTGTAAGGTGAGTGCTAATGGTCTTGGCAGCTGTTTGTACCGACAGCTCAGCCGCTCTGACTGATAGTTGGTCTCCATTGCTTCTTCACCACCAGTCCCGGCAAGGGAATGACCTTTGCCACCAGACAAAACCTGCTGATACTACACCAGAGGGAATCGGGCCATTTGGATCTAAGCCATTCAGGGGGGGAAATTCACACCACTAAACAGCCACAAATGGTCCACAAAGTCCAACTGAACAGAGAACAACCAATGCCTTGCTCTTATTCAAAGCTCACTGTTGTCAAAGCCATTCTCCAATAATAGTGATTATAATCATGAAAAAAATTACATAGATAGCCTTCAAGGATACAACTTTTTTTATTGTAAGAAACTAAGCTATTCACATTTCCCGACTCTGTTGTCTGGTCCATTTAGAGAGAGTGTACTGTATTAGGATTTGTTTTAAAAGCAACATTTATTCATGTAATTTTAGATTGAATGTGTGTTACTTTGGAAGAACAGTGTATTGTTCTTGTACATACCACTATTGATTGTGAAAAAGCCTTGGTTCAATCTAATTTTATGCAAATTCCAAGACTCAAAGCCTTTTTCACAGCAACTTTAGTTAAAGTGATGTAGACAAAAGCAGCTTTTGAGCCAAGGATCTGAACAGTTCATCTAAATGAGCAGGCTAATACTAAACAAAGTGGCCACCTAGTTTTCTAATGTTCATATTCCTCTTTCTTTAGCTATTAATGTAAAAACATCAGTTAATCTCATTTACACCCTGTTTGAAACTTTTCTAAATCTGAGGCTGAGCTATAAAAGGGTTTTAAACTGCCTGTGGCAATACAGATCAGCCAGTACAGATGAATTACCAGTCTATCAATAACAAAGCCATTGCTTGTACAAGATGAATTTTGAATGGAGAGGGTGGGAGGAAGAGACTAAAAGTGAAAGCAAGCATGTAGCTATCAGCTCCCCAAGAGAGAGTGATCCACCCTTCTGTCCTTCCTCACCCCGCCCCTGGCTTGAAGTCTATGTTGGCTTTGCTTATGGTGGGAAAAGCAACAATGCCCAACATGTTTCGAGGGAGAGTGTCCGCTTGTATGCTTGTGGATTAAATGCAGCAGTCCTAGTGACAAGTGCTGCAAGTATGTGACTGGAAGGCAAAGGGGAAAAAAGTACTGAAGAAAATATTTTAAAACCCAGTCAATCCACCGTGGAAATTCTGCCATCTGAACACAGTGCTGTACTCTAAACCGCTGGCCACTGAATTGCTGCCATCGGCCATTGAGCACAGATTCTTCTTCAATTAGCTTTGGGTTTCTGCAGGCAGGCTACCCCCACTCCCCTCCCATCAACTTCCACAGGGCTGACATGCTGGCCTGACACTTAAATCACCCGTGGTCACATTGTGAAAAGGGCACTTCCACTCACATTCAGTCAAGGTGGAGACAGTATACGTTAGGAGGTTGATGACGGAGAGAGTCCCACCAATTCTGGGAGATGACTAGCTGGTTGAAAAGTGAGGATTCTGTTCCAAAAGGCTGTGTTCCCATTCAATTCACCTGGTGACATGGAGGCCAGTATAAGGCCATAAACCATACATATGTAATACAGGGAATTGAGAAAATGGAGTTTTAACCATAAAGTCATAATGCTTACCACAATTTCGTCTTCTGATTGCTCGATTTCATCACATATCATTGATGTTCACACATTTAGAGAGGCCAGAAATAAAAGCTATCCTTTAGCATTTCCTACAGCTGGCTTTAGAAAGATAAGGATTGGTACAGAATCTGACCTCTGTGTGAGGAAAAAGAGAACATAATGACAAAAACAGGCCATTCAACCCATCAACCCCATTTTGTGATTTAAATAAGGTCCCCACCCTAAAAACTGATTTTGCTGGTAATAGGGTCTAGCTGGAAAATGTAAATAATTTCTACATATGTCCCCTTCTTTTGGGTAGAGGCTGGTTTGTAAAAAGAAAACAAGGGGTGGCGTGTCTGGTCGGAAGAACTACCGCCAGAGCAGGGGGCGAGAGTGTATGTGTGTTGTTTGGGCTGTAAGGGGGTTGTAAGGGGTGGGGGGGACGTCTTGGCAGGCCTTAGGGCCCTATTTAGGGACGCCATCCCACAGAGAGACAGATGGCTCCAGGAAACTAGCACTGCCATGGGCAGTCGTGGACACTGTGCTGCCCAGCAGGACAGCTGGCACAGGTGGACCCCTGCCTACCAGGCCCAGTAACTGCCCAAGGCACCAGAGGGGAAAGCATACCCACAGTCCTGGATACTGCTACTTGAGTGGATGAGAGCCCAAGCATAGCTCTCCTGTGAGAGAGCCTGGCATTACAGAGGGCACTCGCATGTGGACTTCTCTTTCTCATTCCTACTAATAGCGATGAACAGCACTGGTCCCAACTTATCACTTTCAGTTCTTGTTTGATTGACTGCCACTCCCCCGAAACACATCATAGTTGAGGACAATGTGGTATAATGTTTAGCAAAACTGACTCAGAACTTATTGGCTGCAGGTTCAATTGGCAGATATAGCACTGCTGATGTATCCTTGAGCAAAGCACTCTACCTGAATTTCTTCAGATGATATTCAGCTGGATAAAAAATTGGAAAAGAAAAAAAGCTGTGTCAGTCATTTTGGATAACAGAGACTGCTAAACAGAGAATTTTAAATACCCCCACGCAAATACAGAAACAAAACACTTGGTTTCAAATTAAATTAAATTGGGTGTCATCTTTTAGGTTGCATAAGATGTCAATTGTCCTTTCAATTCTAATGCGGACAAAGACAGACATTTAAGGCTGAATCGTGCCTCATTACATGTGGGGGTGGAGGACCATATTAACCAGGCTACCGCTGATTCAAGGAAAAGGATCTACAAGATTTCCAAATGTGTTATTTTGGCTTTTATTAGTAATGATACAGTCGATAGCAGCTGGGTTTTGTTTTATAACTTTCCCGACAGATGACGGGAAGAAAAGGGAGGTTTTCTAAGGAGGAATTGTGCAGAGATGCTACAACACAATGCTGCTACGCCTCCTTCTCTGTCTATGGTCACCTCCCCAATAGGAGTCACAGACCTTGTGGTCAAAATAGGACATTACATGTCCTGACAATGGCCAGTCACATCCAGTTCAAACTGGTTAAGCAAGGAAGACATCCCTTAAGGAAATGGAAAATATCACAATTTTTTATGCCACTTGTTCCCCCACTTGAATGGACTGACGTAAACTGGCAGGCTGCACTACTAGATCAAGTGCAAAAGAGGGCCCTGAAAACCATGAGCAGAAACACTCAGCTCAGTCACAGCGTCCTTCCCCACAGAACGGGAGGGAGCAAGCTGCCCTGAATCTGATCAAGGACATGACTGACCCTCCACACCCCCTGCATCTCATGCTTCCAGCCGAGAGAGCAGACTCCCCCCACTGACTGCAGGGGAATCTTACATGCTACAGGGCGAGAGCAAATCAACTAATAATGCCATACTTCCCATTGCAGCGAGGCTCCATAACTCCTCTATCAGATACTACTGCGGCTGTGGAAAGAATAAAAAACACCAAATATGTGTTCTGTCTTTGATTGAGATTTCTTAAGTTTTCATATTGTTTTTTTTTTGTCCCACTTATTTTTATTTCTTTAGTACATTCAACTTTTATCCAGTTGTCAACTGTGAGCATGAATTTCAACAAAGAAATTTTCAAACTTCCTAATCACCTCTACCACAAACCCCCACAGACTCAGGAGGAAGCAGCTACACTTGTGGCTCATGTGGCGTCTAGCCCTCCCTGTTTTACTCAAGGCAGATGCGCAACCAGTCTCATTTCGCCAATCACACAGGACACTCCTATGCTATCACAGACATGTGCAAGCCACACATGCTTAATAGGAGGATGGGAGGTTGCAAGGCAGTGATGAAATAAACTTAACAGAACAGAAAATAATTACTATTGACTAATAGGCATTGGCGAGGTTGAGCCAATTGTTGCCTTACCCATGTGGACCTTCAGCCATTGCAGGTAATAGTATGGTTGGGATTCAAATTCCCAGCCAAAGAATTGCACAGCTGCACCAAGAGTGCCACCAAAATGCCCCCACAATATATATCTTTTTTCAATAAAATCTGATGTGGATAATATATCATCTGGGTGATAGATTTTATGTCAAATTAAATACACTTAATCTCTATCAGTACACAGTCTAACATGCTTGATTCAACAACACAACACACAATTGGTATCACTGAGATTAGATGGGACCTGCCGAGTTTTCAAGGCTCCTAAACCAAGGTACTTATATCAGTGTCCTAAGCCAAGTGATGACCTGCAGTTACACACACTAGTCACTAGAGGGGTTCTCACAAGCTGAGGTAAATACACATATCGGACTCAAGTTCAGACACATTCAGAGTCGCAAAGGCAGTGCCTAAACATCTCCTTGAGAAAACTGTGAGTGGCAAACTCAAATTTCTCAAGTTCTGTGCTGCCCAAGGGAGGCGCTGAGAGGGAGCGAGGTTCCGGAGTGATTCACTAGACTGTGAGACTGCATTCCGCCTCCTGTCTGCCTGACTGAACGATGCGGGTGATGTTCACAAACCAGCGACGTGCCTGAGGTCTATCCGCAAGCCTTCCCCGCTCTGCTCTGTGCGTCACCCGCCTCGGAAGAGCCCAGCGGAGGCTCTGAGATAAGAGAAGATCCATAGCTGTTGTCAAAGGGGTTAGCAAAGGGAACAAATCGAAGGCTGTTTGAAACGCACACGACTGTGGCGCTCATGCGAAGCATGACACCCACCCAATGCCATGCGGTGACAGCACAACAACTTAATGGGCTGTGCAAAGGAAGGGGAAATACAGCGACTGGGTAGGGAGAAGATACGCCAGAAATTCTGGATAACAGCATCACCATGGTAACTTTGAGAGACCATCCCAGTGGGTACTCACTGATCTCCAGCTGCCTCTGAATCCTGCCCTTGCATCGCTCCCTATAGTCAGACTGCGTGGCGTTGTACTCCGACATCACTTCCACAAATTTACGAGACAGGGTGGAATGCTGGGGAAGAGAGGGAGAATAAAAACAACAGGAAGCAACAGAAATGGGGGCGGAGGGTGGTGGGGGGTGGTGAGCATCATCTTTTATGCCAACGGTATAAAAATGGGGTGAATATTTCCCATGACACGAAAAGCTAATAAAAATCTTGGCTCCTTATTAATGTGACTCATCTTGGAGGCATGCTATTGTATGAGCTTTTTGTTTTCTTTTGGAACAACTTGAGGTGTCATAACTGCATATCGACTCAAATGTTCATGTCAAGTGTGGAAAAAGTGTTATCCATACTTCTAATGTATACACAGGGGTACTTTCTAAGTTGACATATATGTGCAATCACAGTAATTGGGATTGCACCTACTCAAATACTCATAGTGTCCAAATGGGGTGTAGGTTAAAGGTTCCTCACCTGAGTCTTGCGTATCCTTAGGTCCGCAGAAGGCCTGTTCAAGCCCTCTTCATGCTCAATGGACTGCTCAATACCTACACAGAAAGAAAAAAATTGCCTCCTGATCACTGCTCTGCTTTGCAAGTACTTTCTTTCTCATACCTGATAGGCTGTATATAAAGTATGTATAGTACAAATAAGGAGGAGGTCTGACCCTGGTAATTCATGCAGTCAGTTGCCTCAGGCAGGCAGGGAGTCAGACATGTGCTAAGGGGAAGGAAGAGTTCCCCCAGGAACAAGTGTCAATCACGCCCAAGTCTGTACTCATTCCAGAACTCTACCAGAAAGGACTGTCTACATGTCCACAAACCAAATTCATAGTGTCTCAGAGTTAGACCCCGGATCAATGATGACTATCCTGCTTCAGCTCATAATAAATGAGGCTGGGGTATGGACAAGGGGATCTGATCCCACATCAGCAGGTCTCTCTTTATTTTTTGCTTTTTTGCTCAACAGATAATGTTATGACATGAGCTATCAAACTGATACCAGATCAGCATTCCTCTTGAGACACTTGATGATTAAGTAAGGCTGGGTGACGCTTGGCGCTGTCACAGGGGAATGACCGTGCCTGGTGTAAGCGCTCTTCAGGGTCCTGCTCTTTCTGCTTGTCTGGGAAGCAGACCTGGGGGGGTGGGGCGGTGAAAATGTGTGTGCAACAGAGACTGAGCATCACGGCTTGTGGTGGAATGTACAGAACCAACCTGGCAGCTGTTGCTATGTGAGTGTCCAGGCCCCCTCTTCAGATATTCATCTACAGTACTGCACTAAAACCCACAGCTTTTTCCTAGCACTATGTTTACGTACATAGACACTGTTTATTCCTGGAGCAAGGGACAAACAAGTTTGTTTTAACCAGAGTGCATATTAGTCATGGCTGATCATGAGGACAAAGTTAATTTTTTTTCAGCTGCATTATTACAGACAGGCAATATCCAGCAGTCACATGGCATGTGTATGTATGCCTGTGGCTTATGTTCACAAACATATTCAGCAGAAAAATGAATGAAATGCTGAAAGTTTGTTCAAATAAGTCCTAAAATACAATTTTCAGTATGTCTGTACAAGACCTAGAGACAGGTAGCCAGGGAAATACTGGTGATTCTACAGGGGAATGATAGGGTTGAACTGATCAGCCTTCAAGTAATTGGCTCCAACTTCCCAACAGTTCTATGAGGAGACAGAGTCTTCTGCTGCAGACTGCCAGTGACTAATGCTTCCACAGCCTTTGGCCTTTTGTGTTGTGACTCGGTCACTTGTTTTCTGAAGATCAAAACTGAGTTTGAAGACAAGATAAGACAAGATGGGGAGCTTTAAAAATAAAAAAGGTCTTAATACTACTTCAAAGTAAAGACTACACAGTCCACAAAATGAGGGTTAGCAAATTAAACTATCATTTCCATGACAATGAGTTATGAGTTGGTTGAGTGGATCTGTCGTCTTTAGTTTCAGACTCAAGTTCTCTCTCAAACCCCATCACTTAATAGCTTTAGCGTGGGGTAGGGGTAGGGGTAGGCTGTGCGGGGGCAGGAGCATGCTGTGCGCTGCAGCAGTCAAGCATTCCACATTCCTTAGATGACCAGCTCTCTCTACAGTGGGTCTTCTAAACGTTCATCATTTTATATCAGTCTCACTAGGCAGAGGCAGATTCAAGAATGGCCACACCATATCCAAATATACGCATTCTCTTAGGAAATTATCTATTCTCATGGCTACATTAATAATTTACTTCTTTTAAAAATATTGGAGGCACTAATGTGTACTCCCATGCTGAATCTTTGCAGTTAAAGGCACCAAGCAGCAAAACAAGCACCCCACTTTGAAGTTCTAAACACTGGGCTGAGGGGGCTGAATGAAATGCTAAACTCAATATTTATCTCAGCTGACTGCTTACCATCTTTCCATATATCAGATATTTATGTTCGTGGAAGGCACAGTGTTTTTAATTTTAAAATTATGTATGAACATTGGTATTTCCATATTAAGCTATTCTGTACAATGAATATTTGCACTGCTAAGAGGGTTGTTGACCAATCAACATTCAGGACTGGATCCATTTGTTATATTAATGAGATTTGATCAAACACCACATTTTACGAAAGATGAGTTTTGTGTAATGAACACAGATGTATGTCAAGCATTACTGAGCTTGCCATAGCAGTTTCCAAAACAGGAACATAAGGGCATAAACAGACTCAAGGATTTTAGTACACTAAGTATTTATTCAATATGGGCATCATTTGGAACACTGAAGTATTTATACATTTAAGTGACATGCAAATACATTCATTTTGAAAACATTAATCTTTAATTGGTTCATATCTTCAATCTGCATTACCATAATCTTATTTTTAAATAGTCTGCTCTCATTCCATTGTTACTTGTAAACTTTAAAAGGGTTAAGTTAATAAGCAATGATCAAACTAATTATCATAAGTTTGGACTGGACAAAAAGGAGCATATAAAATATACCCATAATGCACCATAATTGTATTTTCTGGGGTAAGGGCTTGCAGCTTGTTCTTCCAAGAGTCTACCAATGTTGACATGCAAACAGTTTCTTTGTTTGAGGAAGTGTGAAAAATTCCAGCTTTAATTATGCAGTGTATTCCTTGTCATCTTCAGTACAAGCTAGACCATTGTTCTCTCCTGTTGTAATTACTTGCCCATGTGACACATGCAGCTCATTTATAGGAAGACACATGGAATAGGAATACCAGACTCACAAACAAACGTGACTTTCTGTGGAAACCTTGTCATCAGCCAGTTACGTGCACACAACAGCACGAGATTCCATTTGAGAAAAAATAACACCACAAATTAAGGTTTGCACATTATAAGGGGTTAACTTACTCTTTAACTTGGAGCGGACTTTATTGGCCAGTTTCTTAATGTCCGTCATCAGCTGTTCCAGCTCCGCCTTCGTCTCTGTGAGAGGAAACACAAAAGATCACTAATCTATAATGTTGGGTATGTTTTATTTATGAAACCATTATACCTTGAGTGCAACAACAGCTGTGACCCTTCCTGGTCTGAGCCAGGGCCAATAAGTTAGTAACAGTGGTGATGTCACTGCACTGAAAACAAGAGTTCCACCAATCATTGAGCATGTTTTGAACTACGGATAAACTTTCTATGAAAAAAAAAAAAACTAGCAAGAGAATACTTGATTGATGGAGCTGATCCATTGTCTACCAACAAGATCATGTCACAGCGTTGTGCCAGTATTATTGTACCAGCTTTGAATTTTATATGGAACTCCCTCTGACCTCACACACCCACCAACACACTTAAAAAAGAATTTATTGAGGAAGGTGGAAATTAGAGCTGGACAAGGATGAAAGGTTGAGCAGGACTTGAGCCCACAACCTTTGGGGGTTGTGTGTGTATATGTTCCCCTCTCCTTTTTCACGCATGAACAGAAAAACATTTGCACATAAACAAATGCACACAGAGACACACAAAGTATACCACTCCAGGGCAAACCTCCCCCATATGTGACCCACTCCACAGACAGGGGACACTGTGTGACATAGGGCAGAGCCACAGAACCACTGGCTCAGAGAGCAACGCTACTGTCACGCTGACACACAGGAGCCAGCTGAGGCCAATGGCCCCCCTCCCTCTCCTATTCTACCCATACAAGCAGGGGGAGGGGGGGTCTTGAATACTTCTTCACAGCCATTGTGAAAATTAATATGAGCTAAGAATACAGAGTAAACATTTTAAAATGGATCTACTTCTAAGCTTTTGATTATCATAAGCCATTTATTATTTTCTCAGTGAAATTTTCAGTGCAGTCTATTGTTTTTTTCACTGCCATTATAAAAAATAAAAATGAGGGAAAAAACAGTTGCAAGGAAAATATTTTTAATATGGATTTACCTAAGATTCTGATTATCATAAACCACATATCCATCTCTCAAGAAGGTTTCAAATAAGGTCTGCTGTGTTTTGGGCAATCTGAATATGATGGAGCAATTGGTACAATTGTAAGAAGTCTGTGTGTCAGGACACACATAGGCATTTTCAAAGCCTCTGGTCATTTGGTCTGACTCCATTTCCAAAATACCATTAATTAAGAGTAAATGCATAAGATTTATGAAACCCATCACGTCAAATCTCTTGAGTCTACCAGTCCACTACGACCCACAGGTTCTCTTTTGTATTTTCCATAAATGATGCCAGTTTGGGGGAGAATGACCTCAGCCATGTTACCTGTCCCCAGGTGCTGTCCCTTCCTATGGTTCAGAGCCACAGCATCACCTTGCAGCTGACCAGCTCCTCTTATTGCTCAGAAATGTGATCCAGACCATGCAGTTCCATGGATCTTCCTAACCCTTCTGTTTGGCAGGAGGCAGCAGGGCCTCCAGTGCAGAAACTGCTCATTTCCACATAAGCCTTTTTCCCCTGTGCAATCAGCACTATCATTGATTTGAAACTGACAGCGCTAATTCCATATGACATTTTCCTCCAAGTCTCTTTTTGTAGCCTGTGTCCCTTTTCTCTGTTGTGTTTTACTCTTTTGTATCTATGCAAATTTGTGGAGTTTGTACACATGGAGAGCAAAGATTTCCTTATATGAGAACAATGTAGGGGTGGAGTTGAGGATGTAAAGGCATTAATGCAAAACTGTGCTTCTAGGGGCAGCCACGTCAAGTTGCCATTGATGGTGTGTGTTTATTTTGGGGGTTGTCTGTGAAAAGCA
This sequence comes from Albula goreensis, assembly GCA_022829145.1. Lineage (NCBI taxonomy): Eukaryota > Metazoa > Chordata > Actinopteri > Albuliformes > Albulidae > Albula > Albula goreensis. The sequence goes on from CM040742.1 coordinate 34,761,285, forward strand.
TAAAGTGAGCAACAAACTGCAGACATTAAAGATACAATCCAAACATAATTTGCTTCTGTTATCTGTGCTGTTTGTATGATGCAGGCAGTTAATTCAAGCTATTTATCAGGATGGGAAATAGCGATTTATGCAAATGTGTGTCAGTTCGGCCGTACCGTACACATCATACTGCAAAATAATGAGCATCACAAGCCAATGCTAATGGGAGAGAATAAATCTATGCATTGCACATTTCTTAAATCTGATAGCTAATAAGAAAAAAACCACATCAGAACATAAAATGAAAACATTCATGTTAATGCATTTATTCTGCTGCCACTATAAACTACTACTTTGCTGATTGGTTTAAGTGTTTAAGAACAAAAGTCAACATGACTGTGTGGGTAGGGGGCCATGCAATGTAGTGTGAAGTTAGGGGGAAGGGTGGGGGTCAGGAGGAGTCCTTTGATTTTGATGGTGCTGCTGTGACAGAGACTAGTGAGGAGAAACAAAAGAGGCTGGAAGAGCACAGGGCAGAAGCTGTGCGGAGGCTGAGTGGTCTGCTGCTCTTTCTGTCTGGCCGCTTATTACTTCAACATCAAACGCAGGAGTCAAGCCTTGTTGAGCCGCAAGTGCATCAAACATGCCTGGCTGTGAGGGTATGGAGGGGGGACTGCTCAGCTGTGCACTCTACATCCCCTCCCTAGGGGTGCCAGCATGGCTGCCTCACACATGCACACACACACACACACACACACACACACACACACACACACACACACACACACACACACACACACACACACACACACACACACACACACACACACACACACACACACATTCAAATATGAATGCACAAACATATATGCACAAAACCACACGTGCACACAAACACATATGCTTATACAAATATGCTTGTGCAAAAACACAAGACATACACTTACACTTGGTGCACACACACACACACACACACACACACACACAAAAAACACATACCTATACAGTAAACACACCTGTAAACACACACAGACTCCCTCCCATTGCCTTGGTTTCACAGCTTGCATGATTAAATTCTGACCAGCCATACTGTAAAAATCTTGCTGCTAAAAAAGGAGTAGTATGCCATATTAACAGAACAAATATTTGCCTCTGAAAGCAGCTGAATGGGCTTCCACTGCACATATATCCGTGTGTGGTCTTTAATTCAGGCACTGTATGGGTTGAAATATGCCTAGCAAACGCTACATATGCAGATGCATATTGAGCGTCAAGCATTATAGATTTCTGCAGCCATCTGGCAGATATCACAGTAAGCGATGTCCACACCTCGGCAGCACTGTCACCTCTCTCACTGGCTCCCTCTCTCTGTCTCTCTCTCACACTCTCTCTTGCTCTCTCCATCTGTCTGTCCCCCTCCATCTATGTCTGTATGTCTGTCTCTCTCTCCTTGGTTCCCTCCCTCTCCATCTGTCTCTCTCTCTTTCTCATCATGGTGACACAGTGTGATTATATTGCAGTGGTGATGACAAATGATGTCATGAGACATGAGCTTATTACAGAGACAGGAAAACCTGCACATTCAGCTCACCCTAGGTTAAGCCTTTCCTGCTCTAGCACACAGCGTTGGACAAAGAACTAAATATACCAACACAAATTAGCAGTTAATTAAACATGCTTCTTTACTTTGAAGTGGGCAGGTTGTGATACAGGGCACGGGTTCTGCTCTGTTTGATGCATTAGACTTTCATGTCTGCTCTTTCAGTTAAGAAAAACAGGTAAGCCAACACAGCAAGTCAAGTAGGAGGTGAAAAACAAAATGTGTCACCAATAAGGGAGCAACAGTTTCCTACGCCGAAGTCGTAAGGTTGCTTATGTACATTGCTCTCACACTGAGATGAATAAGAGATGGAAACTACTGTCAAGGGAATAACTCAAAGCAGGGGTAACAGCTAATCAGCTTGCGTCTGTCTATTCCAATGAGAGCGCGCAGGGAAACTTCCGCTGAGCCCAAGAACAACATACATCAAGAACAATTAGGGAGATTAGGGAGGCCACATCAAGATCTCGTGTTAATATGTGCCACCTTTCATCTAATGACGTCACAACCATCGATCAGGTCACTAACAGATCACGGCACAGTTTATTTGCACATTACGGGCCGCTTATCCATTTCCTGTCTTCACATTTGAGCCCACATTTCCTCTTCATGCACCTCGTCCAAAATAATTTCAGATGCCCTTTCTGGGATAAAAGTAACCCCATAAGTATGATAGTTTGGCCTGCACTCATAACCGTTTCATAGCAGAACATTCCACCATTTGCAATAAAAAAATTACATTTCCATTTTTCCAGAACTGGCCAATAATACTCAGAGACAAAGAGGAGGAGAACACATCATGTGCACTTCGCATTGGCAGACGCCTAGCTGACCAGAGCAGTGAGAGACCTGTGGAGCGATGAGGGAGCACACCACAGGGCTGACAGCCACCAGTAGAGCCAGCGTGGTCAGGATGCGACACCAGACAATGAGGCATGTCACTAAACCTTACCTTTTCAACTGAAGTAACGATTAGACCCCTGTTTAACTACAACAATACTCAAAACATTGACTGGAAAAGTCCAGCCTGTCCCAGGCTATGACCGTAACAAAGCACTGCCTATTCAATCTGCTCACTGGCAGACATCCTCCAAGGACCTGCAGCTCAAACGGAGAAAACTCGTTACTTCTATTTTCTATCTGTTTTTTTATTGCTGGGACTATCCAAGGATAAAACTACCATTTGGGAGATGATATTTCAAAACAAAAAGGGCAACCGCCACACTAAGTGTGAAGATTAGTCAGATTACAGCCTTGGTGGAGAACTCAATTCATTGTTCCTTGAGTTAAGTACAGCATTTAAGGTTATTCACACAGGCAAGTGGAGTTTGAGACCTTGACCTGCATGACATTCAGATGGAACTGGTTATCCACATTAACTGATTTCTCTCAATACAACAAAAAACATAGTGTGATGGCATCACATACATGTGATGGCTATGAATGAGATGGAGACAATGCAGTAATGAGGTATAGATTTTCCAAGATGGGTAATTAAAATTAGAGATGTGAGAAGGAACAATTCATTTCAGGTGAGAATGTTTCTGTCTGTTTCTGGGCTGAGAGAAAATGGAAGGAAGGGCTATGATGAAAAAATATCTTTTCTGCTGCTTTGGCTCTGTTAGCCTTGTCAATCAGTATTTTTTAAACACATGCAATTGATCCATTGATCTTGTCGGCCAATGTGTTCAGGGATCCAGATACCCAGCTTAGAAGGGCTGAAGTGGACAAGGGCAGGGAGGCTCCATTCCCTTGTGGTTGAGGCTCACAGGTATGGGAGGAGGAGCAGACTGTGCTGAGCGACAGCAGCTTTGTCAGGCTCAATCCTCAGTTTTCATTTGCAGCGTAAGAAGAAAAAACCTTTGGAATTGAGAGGTCTTTCATTTTATAACCTTCACAGTATTTTAAAAAAGCAGACGTAACCAGAGACCAGAGGTGGCCTGGAATGCATTTGTTGTGAGATTGTTTCCTCATGCCCTCTTTGGCGCCAAATCCTTCTACAGAAAAGCAGATGAATGGTGACCCTCAAGACAAACATTTCTCAAGATGACTAGCTGGCAAAATATCATTACATTTTCCCAGTCTTACAGACAGGCTAACACACATGTGCACACACACACACACACACTCAAACAAATATGACCATATACTTCCAAAAGCTGAACAGACAGGAACACTGTAATGGACTATCATTTCACTGATATGTTAGAATGTGGTGCCCATTCTATTTTAATGGGACTGGAGAGAGGGCCGGAAACAGCTCGTTAGAGAGACACCTATTACTCCTTATACAGCAGACTGTAAACAGATTATCTGCAGACAGGAGTGTGGTGCTGATATATGATTTAGTTGAAACCAATATGACACACTGTTTGGCTCATAAGAGGAATATAAAAAATGCAAAAGCCTCCTTTGTTGTGACTTTTCAGATGATTATCTGTTTTCACACTGTTGATATGCTATCCACTCATCAAATTAGCACAGTATAATCAATGTTTCATGCTACACCATATTCCACCTAGCTCCACCTATTTTACACAGAGCTATAATTTGCTGTGTAAACAAGAGTGGCCTTGGTTACTGAATTGCTGTGCGAATGAGACTGTTCACTCTACACCGCCTCTTATCGAATATATAACATAACAAGAAGAGGAACAGCTGTGCCAATTTAATACGGTGTAATTGCGAGGAATTTAATATTAATGCTCATTAAGATTCTGAAGTGGCTGAAGCAAAAACAAATGCAATTGAGGGCAAACAAGCAGATGCATGATACTAAAAATGGAAATGACTGCACTCTGAACCTTTTAAATGATGGCACTCTGACGCTTATGTAAATTATCATTCGGCATTACTATTCCTTTGGGTAGGCTTGTAATGCCTTTACAAATTATTTATGGGTTACTTTCACTGTTTCAGTGAGAAGACAAAGAAAGAGCTCTGTCAGAACAGGCAGCTGTTGTGGAGTTTGGTGTTTGCGTTAGTCACTAGCCACGCTGCATACACAAGGATGAATAAGCATCAGGCTAGTGAATTCATACATTTTATAAATACACCCACAGACCAGCCCTAAATCCCACAATACCTATGCACATGCCCCTTTGCTATTATAAACATGGCCAGACAGTGTCTGCGCATTACTTTGGAGCATGCCAGAATATTTAGAAGCAGGCCCTGTATAACTAGGCTACTCGATGACAGAATTTCTCCTCACCTGCACATTTAGGCCCATGCCCAGAAGCGACAGACAAATTAAAAGCTGAGGCTGAAGCTGAAGAGAGAGGACGAGGCGATGCTTCACCTGCTCTTTTTTTTTCCAGAGGGAGACGGGACCTGCGTACTCCAGGCTACTGTCAACATCTCTCTTTTAATAATTCAAATGCTGCCTTCATTGATGCTGTTGTGTGAGTGTTATTCTTGTGTGCGTGTGTGTACACACACAAATGGTGGTTACCACAGCAAGGTCAGCAGGTGGTGTGGAGCCTCATTATGTTCCTGTTTTCCCACAAAAAAAAACACTGGCGAATGTTCAGATTAAAAACCAGAAAAAAAACACAACGATGGTATTCGGTTTGTATCAACCTGGGGCGATGACGTCAGACGTAAAGGACCCTAGTGACACACGTGGCGTACTACATTGATTTATATGCTAATCAGAACAGGCCTCACAGGCAGTAGGAGCGCTCCTTTCACACTCACCATATCAAGAATAAGACACTCCGCATGGTTAAAAATCAATTTACAAAACAACAGCTTACATGAATAGGATCGAAGAAAGGTTAAAAGAAGGCATCAACATTTCAATTTACAATTAAATCAAAATGACCAATTTGCAATCATGGAATATGTTCCACAGGATTTTCATTGTAATCCTTGTCAGCAAAAGTAAAATCTTTAGCTTGTTTGTGAGTGATATCATCAGTGAAAAGTTGCTATACTTTGAGTTCTCCCCTAATCCTCCAGTAGATTTTTTTTCTGCCACCACAGATTAACTTTCAACAAATGTATCAAAGCAGCCTCCAAGTTTGGTAATAAAAATGGAAATCTGAAATTTCCCTCAGGATAAATAAAGTTTCTCTCTCTCTCTAACAAATTACAATAGCCTAAAGTGCTAAAGTTATCCACCTAGCAATAGCATGTCAACTTTTTATCACTTTTTTGATGGCAGAATGTGGTTTCACCGAAAAACTGAATGATTGGTTCAGTTCAGTCAGATGCTGCTAGCTCAGTCAAGTTCTGGTAATCTCCACCCATTTGTGGTGAAATGAAACCTCATTCACTGATCATCAGTTTGTAGGCTTGAGCCTTGATTGGAATGTCTGTCATTTCAGCTCTGCTAAAATGACAACGTTCATCAGCTGGAATGATCAGTACTTCATCGTCGCCTGAAAAGATAATGCAATGCACTGCAACACAGCAGAGGTCAGAAGAGGGGAGTGTGTTTTTCTCAAGGGGGGGGGGGGGGAGGGGGTTTAAGAAAATGTCTGCATGAGCCCATCCTAAATAACTCTCAGCAGCCCTTTCCCTGTCTCCTGTGGCTATATTGGATGAGGCCAGGGAGGCAGCTGGCAAAAACGGCGAGCCTTTTCTCTCTCCGTCCCAGCGTCACACAGCAGCAATTTTGCTCCCTCGATCACCTAGAGCGTTATGGTAATTTCACCCTAGTTCTGTTTTCCAGACAACTTTGTTGTGTTTTCTCCACTCTCCACAGGAATCCAACCCTTTATAAAGAGAGCTCTTGGCCTGAATGTCCAAATCGCCATCATGCAGCTATTTAGAGCGCTATGCTGCATTTCCTTTTCTCCTTGTTTTGCAAAGGTATACACTACACTATCCCCCATCAATTCTTTAGGTTTTTTCAATTTTTTAGGTTACTGCACCTCACTTTTATGGGTTTCCAAAAACTGTTTTAAAATGCACACAATGCAATGTATATATGAATGCACAACCATTATGTAAACAAAATTATCTAAATACATAGTAGGTCATCTACATGCAACTCTCATGACAATTTCCCCCAAGGGCCTTCATGCTCCCAGCACCTGTCAGCAAGCACACCCCACCCCTCCAGGCTACAGCCACTGATGTTGCCTCTCACGGCCCTGGCCACCTGCCCGCCACTCTCAGAGGACCGCAGGATGACGAAAATAAACCACATGATGCGGAGGCAAAAGCCCAGGAGATTAATTCTACAGCCATCAAAAAGGTTCAGCCCCACTGGCTTCACATAGCCCCCTCCCTCACAGGTCCCTGGAGCCACCGATGCTGCTCATTGAGATGGTGAGGGGTGGGGGGGGGGTTTACCTCTGTGCAACTTTTGCCCTTGTGCGACACGTTTGCAAAGGACACTGCCCGGCATGACCTTTTGCCAGATTAGAAGGAAAACAGGCAGATTTCTGTAACCAGGGCCCCACCAGGTGCTGCCTCATGCTCCAAACCCACATAACAAGCAATCTGTCACCTGAGTACTGAGGCAAGGTTTCATTTACATACGCTAACAACCTCTCTGATTTTTTAAATGCCAAGGTCAGTCAGGTCTCAAAGTTTTTTGGAGTAACAACGTCACTCCTGCTCACAGGGTGCAGGAGTGAGTTTTACTCTAATCTAGTAAAAAAAAAAAAAAAAAAAAGCAGTAAAAATGAATCAGGTCAACATTCTGCTTTTTCCAGGATTGTAGTGGAGAGATAAGTGTGGCAGATGATGCCATTCCTTTAGCTAACCTGGGGGTCTGGCAATAGCAGGCACTCTACGGCCCGCATGTGATCAAGGAGCGAGATCATGACAAGTGCACACACAGATGCATGTGAGCACGCACACACAGACAATTCAGAAAGTTCCATGCCTATTTCCCTGACCTGAGCGTGTACTATGTTAGCTTGAGAGAACAGAAGATTGCACCCAAAACAGCAGCATCTGTAAAATGTCAATTATATTACAAGTAACAAGAAAAACCATAATTGTCATTCTCTGACTCCAAACTTTTGCCAGACTAACTGGTGAAGTTCAGAGTAAAAAGAAGTCAGTGGCTGATTTTGTATGTTGCAAAAAGTACAAAAATGTTGTAAGAAGAATTTGAGCTGGTCTGCAGGACTGCAGTGACAAGCATTGTCTAACAATATGGTAGGATGTTCCAGTTCTAGAAGAAAAAGGGCGGAAGAGAAAGAGAAGGCCTTGGAGGACAGCAGGCTGCTGTTTTCTTCATGGATTGTGGGGGAAAGATGCCCCAAAGCTTTGTCCCTTATGGATTTCTGCTGCCAGATGAACTTTTCACTGCAAACCAGAAACAAAACACAGTCCTTGAAGGGTCCTTGGCTATCTGATGTTAATAATGCAAAACCCACTCTCAACTTGGGGTGGGTGTAGTACTCCTCCATCAGAAGTGCACATGCTCTCTATTCAAGCTTGAAAGAGGTTTTTGTGAAGGCAGAACATGAAGTTTCATCTCAGCATTTATTTGTGGTTCTTGGGATGAAGAAAAAAACAGCATGCATGGCTTGGGCCCCAAGAGACTCAAAATTGGCACTGAAAGAGACTTGGTCCCCATACCTCATGAAGTGGCCATCTGTTGTGACTGAGGTGTAGATTAGCCTGTGCAATAAGACGACAAATACAATTATGTTTGTATGGAGTCATAGCAGTGGCGAGGAGGGAAGCCAGGACATGAAGATGCATAAGCAGATTCGCATCTGCTAAGGGACAGGTGTGTCAACCTCAGTGGTGGAGCACTAACAGTAAACAAACCTTCTTGTTACACTATTTTAATTGCTTTATTTTCATCAACGGTGTGGACAGTTTTTGCATGCAAATCTAAGGCCTATAATAGCTTCTGGTTATCTCTGAATCCAATTTTACATGCCACTAGGGTTAGGTCAATTCCATTTAATTCAGGAAATGAACTGAAAAAAAAAATCAATTCATAAACTGAATATTGATCATAATGTTCTATGAGAATTTTTTTCAACAAATAATTGAATTAATTTCCTGAATTGAGTAAATTGAAATTGAACTTAACACTGCTTTCGGGCCCATGTGAAAACCCCCCTTTTCCTTTTCCAGAAGCCCCAATTAAACCAGCCAGAGGGATGCACTGCTCAGCACCAGGTGGAGAGAGACACCTCTGTGGTGCTTAAGCCACAGCACCCACAGACACGAAGGAAAATACTCAGCTCAGGGTATGGAAGGACGCAGACTTCAAAACAATCAAGGGGGGCGGGGGCTGGGGAAATCTTCAGGTGCCTTTTGATCACGCTTTCTCGTTTGTGTGGTGCGGTGTCTGGGCCTTGTCTCTGCTCAGCTTCTCTGTGCAGTCTGAGGTGGTTTTGAGCTGCCAGGAGCTGGGGCTTCAATCTGTGCATGCTGTTGGGGTGGTGCTGATGGCAGGCAGGACCCAGGGTAGTAATGCCCTTGCTGTAATTTCCCTTCTCTCCTTTGCCACTCTGGTGTGGAATACGTTGAGATCACCATGGTGACCGTGACAATTGCTGCACGACTTCCAGGGTCTGTGGTGTCAGTGTCCTCAGCTACACTAGCAACTCTCCCCACAGAAAAGTAATACACAGTGTGAGCTGGCAGAGGTGATAATGTATGCTTGTGGTGCATGTTTCTGTTTGCATATTCCATAAATGGGTACATTTTACCTCCACAGGAAGCATAGCTGACAAAATGGAATGAAACAAGTCATAAACAAGTGCTGGAGTAAGGATTTTAGGTGGACAGAGTCAAGAAAAAGTATTTCCCCCCCCATGTCTGAATTGTCAATGAGTTTGGCCAAATCTGTTGTGGGTTGTAGTACATAAACAAAGGCATATACCATCAAAGTTTGATGTTGCTTTCCATTTGTTTGGTGAGCAAGGCAATTGAAAATCCAATATTTAGGTCTGAAACAATCACTTGCCTCAAGATACTGTTAAAGGGACAGTTAACATTAGCTGGAAGAATATTTAAGTAAAAGCATAGGTCTAATTTGATTAACCTGGATGATCATTGAGATTTCTAGAACAATGTTCTATGGGCAAATGAGATGAAAGTGCAATGTTTTAGGTGATCTCTGTTATATCTGGTGAAAACCAAAGTGTGAATTCCACATTAAGAACACTGAACAAATAATCAAGCACAATGGTTGTATTATCGAGGTTTGTGGGTGCTACATCAGGACCTGGATGACTTGCCCTCAGTTAAGGAACCAAAATATTTTTCTCTGTGATGTTTTTGACTGACAAATGTCAGGGCATTCATTCAGCACAAGTGGGTCCTGCACCACTACAATGATCTGAAACACAGAAACAAATCTACATTACAAAGCTTGAAAAACACAATTTAGTTGGAATTTCTCAGACCTAAGCCTCATTTAGAAGTTGTGGCAAGTTGAGAAAAAGAGCAATTCATGCCTGAAAACCCACAAATGTCACATGAAACATATAAATCAGTTCTGCATGGCATAGAGGGCCAGCCTTCCTCTAAGGCACTGTGAGAGACTAATCAATAACTACGGGAAGCATTTGGTTGCAGTAATTGCTGCTAGAAGTGGTGTAACCAGAGTCAAGGGAAACAAGCACATTTTCACACAGGGAACTGCATATTATTATACATTCTTTAAGGGGTACTCAGACATTTGGGCAAGTTAGCCAACTTACCAAAGGTAGGGAAGATAATTAGTATCATGTACAACAGAGATATCTCCAGAACCAATGCTTTTGACTGGAATCTTCCGGGAATGCCACCTAATACTAATCTAAAATGAGGAAATATACTTCCTAGGAACTCCAAAGCTGGATCATTAGCAATTTTCAATTTTTCCATTTATTACATGTGTAAGTGAAATAAAAATAAATTACAGTTTTAGAGCTGGTTAGAGCCAGAACAACTCATTCCTTTTACCCATTAGAGTGTAATGATATTACCATTACATTACAGTCATTTAGCTGACGCTTTTATCCAAAGTGACTTACAATTAGACTAACCAAGGGCCAGTCTCCCCTGGGAGCAATGCGGGGTTAAGGGCCTTGCTCAAGGGCCCAACAGCAATGTTGTTCTTGCTGTGGCTGGACTGGGACTTGAACCACCTACCTCAGGTGGTCCCAGTCATTTACCTTAGCCACTAGGCTATAGGCTGCCCCTACCAGCAAGGTTTCCTGATAACTGTAACTGCAGAGGGTTGTGGGGATCTAGGAGAGAGCATTTGTTTACCGTTTACTGGAAGTAGGTAGCATTTCTGGAACTTCCCATTGGTTCAAGTAAGTAATGCATGCACACCCAGGAACTGAAACAGTACCGATGAGTGGCTCAGCTCTCAGTAAGCAAACAAAAGGTCTTAATTCCCCATAAATCAGAGTGTCTCTTTATTATGCCTTTTGTGTCATTTGGTTATATTTTATCTAATATTATGGTTTGGCTAAAGATTAGATAATACCAAATGTCAAAAACATAAACAATTAGACAGGGGGCAAATACTTGTTCATGGTGCTGTTAATGGATTTCTTTTGCTTCACAGTTTTATTTTGAGCACCACTAAGCACAACAATACAACTCTTTTTCTCACTCTCGATATCCTACCTTAACACTCCAAAACGGCTGCTAATAATGGAGGTGGAGGTACATCCAAATAATATGAATGAAAAATAATATGAATGGAAGCCAAAAGAATTGGTGCTGTTCGAGGTCTTCTGTAATTGCCTTGTGATCTGTATTTATTCTCAGATATCAGCTAATATGTGCTGTAATGAATAATTTATTAAACAATGGGAGATGTTTTAAATATCCAATTATCTCAAATATGTTTTCTCATTACTTACTCAGAAGCAAAAGTTTTACAATTGTTATATTTCTAGATTTTAGTATTCTGGACACCAAGTCATTTGAACAGAATAACTCATAAATCCAGGAAAGGTGATTATAAAAAACAAATTTTTCAGTGACAAATGTGTTGGTTCCTGTAATGACAAAAATGAACATAATTTTATTTATCTGACATCAGTCCCCATGCATGAATGAAATGGCTGGGTGGAGGGAGAAAAGACTCAGTCTCCAAAGGCACATTACATGCCGAAGGAGAAAACGGCTAATGGAATTTGGAACAGATAACTGGTACCCATTCCACTCTGGTGTAAAGCAGGCCTTTGAGAGCAGGGATATCATTAGAGGCTTGAAGCCACAGACACAAATTTCATTTAACTTATTTTTTGGAACATTTCTCCTTATCCTTTATATTTTGTATTAAAATACCCCAACGATTTAAATTGCTTTTTGCCATGTACCATCTTCCATTACAATGTTTTAGTTTTAGGAAAGTGCTACAATTGTTTTCGTTCAGTAAAGGAGCAATTTGTAGAATTGGATTTCTATAAGTGAAGTTGATTAGTTAATGTCTGATCTCCAAAAAAAGATAAAATTGCCTTTCTCAAAAAACAACATACAAAGGATTTATGTAAATCTGGGTTCTACAATATGAAAGCTGCAATCTTGCTCTTGGAATTTTCTAAACAGAAGTGATTGTCAACATTATCAATGCTTGGAACAGCTATCATATGATAGAGACCCTGCACTGTAGGTAAATTACAGCCCTAGTTGGGCAGAATGGACTGTTCTCATTGCCATCTGTTTTCATGTTCTTATTTTCTCAGTCGCTTATTTTCCTCAATTTGAATTCCCTTTTAACCCTGCAACTTTGTCTATAATTGGATGCACGCATGTTTGTTTTAACAACTTACAAAAATATTTTCCCAGTTGGTCACTGGTCGGGAACCCAGCATTTCGAAACCCCTTAGCCAGGCTATAAGAGATTAAACCAGCCTGGGGAGTTCATAACCATCCAAGTCTCTCTGACCAGAGTCCAATTTTCTGGTGCATGCTAGAGCTGAAGTTCTCTTTCACTGGCTCAATTACTCATTTCATCAACATGTTTGGGGTCATACGACCCTGCCAGCTCCAGATCCAGCTTCAGTGGTGAGGAATTTTTTTGTCTTTTCTGCGAGTAGCATTTTCCTTCCTGAAGGCTCATCTATCTTCATTCCTGTCTTTCTATGAGATTCACCGGGCTGCAATCTCACGGCATACAGAGGAGGGTGGTGGTGGTGGTGGTGAGGTGGGGGTGGGGGGGCTCAAATAAAATTGTAGAAGTAATCACGATATGTCCGGCTCAAGGGACTGAGTCTGGGGTGAGGCTGTGACACGGACACTTGTAGCCGCGTTTTTAATCCATCATGCGCGTGCGTCATTAAGAGGCGATGGGGCCTGTGACAGTGAAAAACTAATTTCTCCTGATGTGGCGATGGAGGGAGGGAGGGAGGGAAGTGAGGCCTGGAGTGTGCGGCTAACGAATGGGGCGGGGGGAGGTTAAGCCGCAGGGCGCTGTAGACCTGCATTAAAAGGCATGTCTTATTCCCCTCACGTCCAGCAGCAGATCCACAGCAGCTTCCACACCTGTGACTGTCCTTTGCCTATGCTGTGCATTAATGTATGCTCTCTCTGATGCTCAACAGCAACATGAAATTTGAGATGGGAACTCCCCTTTGCAATGTGTTAGATCCAGCCGCTGTTTTGGTGTTGCTGATCAAAAATTTCCTAAGCAGAGTAAAATGAAGCTGCCAGGAGACCACAAGCAAGCAACAGAATCTTCAGATTCAAGGTGTAGCTCTCTTTAAGGGAGTTCGCAAAGTACATTGACATTCACTCACCATGGGCTGTGAGATGCTGGCCCAGACGCATCTTGAGACTGGATGGCGCCAGACATTACGGCATAATCCATCCAGTCTCTACAAACATCATTTGTGCGTTCTCAGATGCAGCGCTTAATGCTTCTTATGCATATGATAAATTATAGTCTCACAGTTAGAATCTAACAAGGTAAACAAGAAGAGATGAACTTGGTGGTCGGGTGATAAATTAACTATCAGGAACAGGAATACAGTTCCTTTTTCTGTCGGAAGAAGAGACCATGATGCTACTGCATCAGCAAATGGGCAGTGTTGGGGATGGGGGTGGGTGCTGGTGGCATGAAAAGGCATGGCTAAATGACCCTACGCTCAGTGAGAAGGTTGCTGGCGACTGCCACACTTGGTGCAATCATCTGGGGGTCCTGACCCAGTCACCATCAACTGCTGCAGCAGAGCCATGGCTTAGTGGGCTACAGTCAATTGGGCCCCATTGGAAAACAACAATACCCAAAATACCCTGGAGACAGTGGTATCTCTCAGATCATCTTTGGAATAAAAGACTTCTACTACCATGAATTTACTGCAGTACTACTGAAGGATGCATTAATGTCTTTTTGCTAAAACTGTATTTAAAAATGTAAATGTTTTAAAGAGGTATATTAATAACTTTTATACCCAAGTTACTTTTTCTTTGCTATCTGTCATTCTGAAAACAGTAAAAAGCAAGCTTGAGGTTGACAGAGCCATCACAGAGTGTGCTTTCGATAATGAGTCAGAGTCTGCTTTCACAGGAGCTGATTAACTGAAGCGTTCCTAAAACCCTGTCTTGGGTTTTACCTGACAGCTGCTGAGATGAGACAAGGGGCTCTAAAGGGCGACTCCTGTTAAACCAGCTGTCATTCTTAATAGCCATGCTGTAATTACAGGCATGTTAGGAATACCATAATTTTCAACAGATGTGTGATATATCTAAATTGTAGTCCAACAGTAAACATAATATTATTCAGTACCACACCATGTTGGTCAGTGCAAACACTATATTGACATTTGGCTGCCTGACCATGTTGGTCATTACAAACCCACACCATAGCTCAGCCAGAGGAGAACGGATTCCTCCCGAGGTCACTTAGGGAGTTTGCCCTTGCCACTTTGGGTATAAGTTTGCTTTTTTCTTACAAATTGTTTTGCTCATTGGAATACCCTCTGGTTGGTCTATATTTAACTTGCACCATCACTGAATGAGCCTCCCTCTTCAGGGACCCTAATGACTATAAAAGAAAAAAAAGAAATCAAATAGATCCAAAAAGAATACATATTACAATAATGCGAAGCAATTCACATAATAGTGTCTTTTCTCAATATACCTTTATTTTAAGCCAGACAAACTGCCCACAGGATGGATCTCCTGCTTTGTTACCCTAGTTTTATTTTTCCACATTCTCTTGTTTCCTAACTGGCAATTCACACCTCTCCCTTGGCTCCAACAGCTACCCATGCCACCAGAGTGCAAATAAATCAATCGCACAGCTTATTTGGCAGGGAATATTGAGTTCGCTGAGGTCCGTATCACTGATGCCGACTGCAGAAGATATATACTGAACGTAACATGTGGGCAGCACCCAGAGGAGGCCAGAAGGGCAGCCTGCTTTTCCAGTGCAATAAAAGCTTTGATTTTTCCAGTAAAAGTAAAAAAAAAAAAAAAAAAAAAATAAAAAAAAAAATCAGCTGCGGACAATTATTTTCACTATGACCGTTCCATCCCAATGCAATACTCTACAATGCCCTGTTACAAGTTGCACCTGCCATCTCTCGACATAATACATCACTCATTCCCTTCAGCGAGCACCCTGAATAAACAATAAACCGTGCTGAATACTAACCAACCCCTTCAAATTTACAAGCCTTTAATGGGGATTTCCAGCCAAGGGCACAATGGATTTATGGCACAGATTGTTTCTGCTTTGGGTGAAATATTCATTTACTGTACCAGTATACAACCACAACCATCACCAGGTTTTAACAGGAGAGAAGTGCTGCTTGTTTTGCAACCCAATCTAATGAAGGGAATTCCACTGGGGGAGTGTAATTAAGATGAGCATATTGGCTGATAGGTCGTTCTTTGTATCGGTGGAGGAGCACTGACAAAGGCTCCACACATGGCCGACTCACTATGAATGTGGAGCAACTTCAGTCCCTTCAGGGATGAATGTTTTGAATCACAGACCTGACAAACCATGAGTGATGGGAAAATATCGAGGCAACATTTGATTTACTGCAGGTTTATCATGACAGTACTGATAATAATTTAATATAAAATGACATCCAATTACATCCTTAGGCCCTCAGATCATTTCCTGGTGCTGAATGTATTATAGGTCTATTATACTTGGTCGACTGCTTCATGAAACTGGATCTTCTGCAGTCAGAGATCTTGGGAACTGTAATGGAGGCCACCCTCTATTTCATGGATCTGGGATATTTTTGAAGTACTAATCTAAATTAGTACTTTAAAAATGTTGAACATACAATGCTAGACATACTGTGAACACTGACATTGAATTGACAGTTTTGGCTGGATATAGCACCCAAAAGACTTAACAATATTGTACTTCTTACAGATAGCTTTTCTCTGGCATAAAATGGAGTGTCATAGAAAGAAGAACTGCAAGTGTACGAATTAGATAAGTGCAATGAGGTTTCTGAGAACATATGTGGAGATGACAGCTTTAATTGCTGGCTGCTATTGTGTGGGAGTTATATTCAGAGGTGAAGCTTATGAAGAAAGCCGGTATTTATCAATTAATTACTACATCAATTTTTAGATTTTTAATTACTGTTGTGCCTCTGCTTCCCTCGAAACTTTGCATCGTTTCTTCCCAATAGAGCAAGAATGAACAGAAGAGTGCCCAGAAACTGTCCACCCACACTGCCCCACCCCCTCCCGCTCTCACCACCCCCCTACATCTGAACGACCTTGTGGAACAAAGAGGGGGCACCAGCACCTGTGTATGATGGCAATAGGCCATTCTTGTCACCCATCCCACGTGTTTGTGACAGCAGCATGTGCGGTGAGCAGGCCTCATCCGCAGATTCTCCTACCAGTTCCTCAGCTGAATAGTCTAAACACTGAAGATTCAGTTTCCCTATCATAGTACTTGAAAAAGTTTAATTTATCCTCAAAAAGCTAATTAAAGGAACCGATCAAGCAGAATACTGATATGCAGAATACAACCAACCGTTTTATAGTGTAACACGTACAATCTCTTGATATTGGTAGATGGATCATGGAAGTAATGTAAGAGCTGAGGCTGTTATGGATCTATAGAATGACTTTCTCAACCCATCTGTGAGTTTATTGGGGCATTCTGGGACACAGTAAGCAATGTTGGGAATTCTGCCTGACAAACTCTCTCTCTCTCACACATACTCACATTTAGAAATATACCTTTTTAAAGAAAGAGGAAAAAACTAGTTTCGTATTTATGCACGGTTTTCCTTCTTGGGTAAGGTTCCTCAGGGTCAATTTTCTCTTATCATTTGAGATCATGGATATAAGCTTGGATGGCTGTGAGAGACTCAGAGATCAGGGCTTGAGGGAACTATGTCATGCCGCTGAACTCGGAATGATTGCCTGTCAGTGAAGCCAAGCAGTACTACCAGGAATAGTACAGACTGCTTTTGAAGCATTTTTCCCCTGAAGGAAAGTGTAACTGTAGAATTGTTATCCTTCATAAATGCAGTGGACAGAGCATGTGTCGACTGAGGGGCCTAAGACAGGATGAATGTTGAGCTACAAATATACATTTCAAAGCTGGTGTAATATATATTTTTTATCACTAGACTGGCCCTAAAAAACCGTCTAAGCTTCTTTGGATGGTGCATAGAGGGAAGGTGGATGCTCATGATGCAGCTGTGAGTCTCACAGGAGGCAGTTTGAGTCCCATCCATGCCATTACCAGCTATGGAATTCTGCACTGACAAAGGCAACAACTGGCTCAGCCTCTCCAGGGTAAATGATGTGGTAAGCTTATTAAACTCATCAGTCTCATTGTGTTCTGGCAGGCCAGGTGCCTGCAGGTCTATGAGCTCTACATACGTTGAAAAATGGCGAAGTCTAGGCGCCATGTGAATTGGGGGAGTCATGTGTGGTCGCTTCCTCTCAGGTCTGTAGTGGGATGCTTGTCTTGAGGCTGATTGCATAGTACAATTTGCATGTAAAGGGGAGAGGGGATAAATGAAAAATGAAATGGGGTAAGTCAGTGACATACTACAGTATAGAGTGTAAGCTTGTTTCAAAGATCTCATTATCAAGGTTCCCTGAAGGCATTCAATTCCCATTTACACAACAGAATAATTACAGGAGCAATTGAAGTAAAGTATGGTTCTTTAATGAGGTGCTAACCTGGATCCCAAAGTTGTTTGCAGGGTTTGTGCAGTTCTTTCAGCACAAACCTAGTCATTGGCTGCACTGCACTGTTGCTCCAGTAAACAAAGAGGTTAAAATATCATGTTCGTTCCATGACTACAAAAACGTGTCAAATTATTTGGGCTATAAAACATGGTGAAACATGCTTTTAACTGTGTTCTTGTTTAAGAGTGCAAGCTGAGCAAGCAATCTGTACTTTTCATTTTTGTCCATGGATTTTGCATGGTCCTAATGCAAATATGAATTAGGGCTGTCTACTGTAAGAACTGCTGAATATATAAAAATTCAGCACCTTAGAGTAATGCTGCTACATCAGGAGTTACATGGGCTATCATATTTTTGCAAACAGATTCATTCTGTGACACAGGTGTTCATGTGACGGAAACCTATTTATTCGACAAGATGCAAGGTCGGCGGACCTTGATAAATCGAGAGCATTCATAGCTCCCCATAACGATCCACAGGTGTGAAGGAGTGGAGTGGGGGTGGTGTAGTGTGCTCCTACAGATCCAGCTGTTGTGAGAAAACAGCCTCCACATAGCTGCTCAGATGGGAAAGAGCCAGACCTGAGAGGTGCCAGACAGCAGCATGTGCATCATGTGGAAATATTAGTGTCTTCATGTCTGAGTGTGAACAAAATAATGTCAAGCACTGCTGCCAGACCTAGGTCATATATGGACTCACAATGCAGTTTAGAGCTGGTAAAGTTAACAACCCCTGCAGATGCTAACTAAATTTGAAATTAAAAAAAATTACAGTTACTGACCAAAACTTGCAAACATAAATGTGTTTTCCTCTGATAATTGATGAAAACACAGGTTTCTTATCAAACCTTTCAATTTTACTAGTTTTAAAGAAGTTGCAGTATTTTCAGTAAGACAGTACTTGACCACAGTCAAATTAATACTACATACTCATTGGTCTGTTCATCCATCTGTCTGTTTGCCAGCCTTCGTTCTGTTCAGATTCCCCCACCAGGGGGCTCTGTGGTCCCCACAATATCTACCCTGTTCAGTTTTGAAGCCTCCAAGCTAGCATGGCAGTAGTGTGCTTGTGCCTTTAACTTGAGATGTGACAAGGCTCTATCTGCACCATACTCAGAGTTGTTAAGCTACAGAAGTAAACCCTTATTCCCCAGTCCTGACTCATAGGCGGTACCAGGGTCTATTTTGTAATTACTGCTGCCAGGTAATCCTCTGAACTCACCGCGTCTCTCAACTGACACCCAGGTTCCAAATCAGCCATTCCAAATCTTACTGATTAACGCTAATGAAGGACTGCACTGAAGAGTCCATTTCAGCTCAGTAAGGATACAATCAAGCGCATGAAAGGGCTTTTAATCTCACTAGGGAATAACCTTGGCAATTGTGCATGAACTAAGGAAATAGGGTTCACTCATAAGAAACATTTCATGCTGCTTTAAATACTAAATGATGTAGAGAATTCTGGCTAACATAAAAAAATAAACAAGGCTATTCAATTATTAATGCGAGTTAATTTGCAAGACAGCAAAAGATTACTTTTTTGAGGGTTTAAAAGATGGACGATGACATCATCAATAGGTTGTTAGTACAACTGGTAATCTGTTTTCAGTTAAAAAATGAAAACAGGCAATTATTGTATTGCTGTGCACTCCACAGATGACGCCTTGTGTGGTTTCAGTTGCTTTCTCAAAAAGGAATGGGAGCAATGCATTCTGGGAGATGTTACATCACCAACACATCACTTCCTGTACTGAACTAAAGTGCTCATTTTCAAAGCGACAGCCAGCAACAGTGTTAGCAGCCAGAAATGAAAGAGCTTTATTTCAAAGGCCCAATGTCTAAAATTATGCTTCATATGTTAAATATTTTAAATATCTCATGAGCAATTATCTCACAATGATTCTCGCTATTTTTTTTTAACCGGGAGAAAAATCAATTTTGTAAAATATTGACACATCCCTTTTTATATCTATAATGGGATACACAGAAGAGAGCCAACATATTACTTTCTGAGGCACGGAGGTCCTACCCAGAGACTACTGCATTGCATCATCTGATGTCAACAGCACTAGAAGGCTCATTTTATGTTTCCTCCAGCTTGGTTGCAAGTTGCTAAAATTACACAATGATTTTCTCAATAGGTTTTATTAAGGTCCTTCTGACCTGAGTTAAAAGTTGCCCTCCAGTCAAAGAAAATTAGCAGCCTGCAGTGGCATAGATCACTTTTTCTATAAGGTTTAATAATTACAGCTATGAGATCAGCAAGAGATGGGCTAGAACGGCAGCCAGAGGACAACATGCTACAGTACAGAGTGGCAAACTCCAGGCCTGGAAGCCATGCTGCCTGCTGTTTCTGATAAATTCCACCCCCTAAAGTGTTAATTTAAGGCACTGATTTTATAAAGTGTCCATGCACCAGCTCCAAATCAACTGATGATTGGAAAGAGACCACAATAAGCCTGCAGACACCGTGGCCCTGCAGAACTTGAGTTTAACACCCTTGCTCTTGTACAGTATATGATACACATGTCATACATTGTCCTTTCCAAATTCGCCAGATGGCTGATGAAAGGTGGTGCAGAGAAGACATCAGGCTCTGTAGCTGTTTCACATTGGTATGAACTTAGTGTATACTGTTCATGAGTTTTAAGGACTGTAACTCAGAAGATGAAGGTAAACTGAGCATCTTAATAATCAACAAGCATTTAAAAATCAACCCCTTTCCACCATTTACAACATACCAATGCTGGAACCTGCACAACTGCTTTTTTTGCTTTCTGGCTTAACGAAAAACTTGTTGTTTCAGAATGGGGAAAAAGCGTGTGGGAACCCCTTTAAATACCAACAGTGATGAAGCCATTTGGCAGAAAACCCATTTGCTAAACATGAAATGGCTTTTTAATCAATGCACTACCGGCACACTTGTTTAGGGGCCTTTTTGTGTTCAGAAGGTGGTGTGCTATCGCTCATAACACTAGGCCGGTTCATTTAGCTTAATGTATTTTGAATGTGCCATTTAAAATCAGCATGCTGTGGTTGCTTCTTCCTCTTACTTATGAAAATCACCTTCCATTAGGAAGGGGAAATATAGCCTTTTTCAGTAAGGCAAGAGAAATAGGTGTTTTTAATTGGAGTGGGTGAGAGGAGTTATTACAAAATCTCAAAAATCTGTGTACGATACTGAGACAATAAGCAGAGGAGAGAAGTATGAAGTTGAGAGTGGTTTGTGTGTGTGTGTGTGTGTGTGTGTGTGTGTGTCTGCCTGTATACAAGTTTGTTTGAGATAGGGCTCCCAGCATCCCCTGCAGAGTCTACAGAATGTTACACTAGAAACAAGTTTCCAAAAAGGTGGGAGGGGATGGGGGTAATGATGATGATAAAAATGAACTGGAAGATGAACTGCGGAAGATAAGGCTTGCACATCTGTAAAAGTACTTTTTTTAATTTCTAGCCTAAAGAAAAATGAAAACAAATTAAAAAGGGTCCAAGACCACGTAATACATGTTGTTTCTAATATACTCAATTTAAATTCCAAGCAGACCTGTGTTCACTGGCAGGGTCAGGGAGAGGGTCGGCCAGCGTGTATCTGAGTGCTCCACTGGGGCATGTGGAGGTGAGCTGCTCCTCCGATCCCAGGGCTCACAGAGCCGACAATGCCACCCTGCTGCCTACTCTGCTAGTGCGTTTAGCTGCTAATTCAGAACACACAGAACCAGAAAGGCTGCCTTGCCGCCCACACCTGAAATGCTTCGTCTCTGTAGCCCCCATCAATGCCCCTTGCCTCCCCATGCCCCTGCTCACACATAGCCAGCTCCTATCACTCCTCTCCAGTCCTCCAGCCCTATCAGTGTGGGGGGCAGGGGGGAGGAGGGCTGTTAAAATAAAATACGGCCCCTCTTACAGTCAGGTCAGCTCTGAGGCCTGGAGATAATAGCCATGATTTACAGCAAGGGGCCACAATAAAAGAGGGGTCACTGAAGAAAGAGTCTGACAAGGACATGCAGGGGATGGGACTCCCAAGCGGAAGAGCACATGGCAGGGATTTTCTCTTGGGATGAAAAGAGAATCAAATAACACTGAGGACATAGACATCTGTATACATTTTAAACACAGTCCTAAGTAAGCAACTTTCTGTGCAAAAACCTCCTACAATATCACTTTGCATTATTACTGCATGATATGTGCAGTGTTAACCTACCATCTTTTCACCATCAACTTTTGCACTTGGTTTATAAAGCTATATATCGTGAGAGCACTGTATATCCTGCAGTCAATGTCACTGACAATGCAGTCAATGTGCAGTCAATACTGACTGCAATTCATCTTCCTTCCCAAAATGGCACTTCTGTGAGCCGAGTGCCAGACTGTTGAAAATTAATTCAGGTTTTCGACGTTGCAGGCAGGACAGTGTCCTGCTTGAATGTGTGTGAGGCTAAGAAATGAGATCGGTTCACCAGCCCGCTGTACATTCACTGTTTAGCAGGAATGGGATCCCTCCTCCCTGACAGGGCCTGTCACAGCTGTGTGACAGCGGAGCGGTGACTGCTCTATTCATTACCCTGAGCGAGGGCCCTCGTCTGCCAAACTGAGCCCAGTCAAACGCTCCCTGCCATCGCTGCATGTGTTCCCCCAAAAGCCTCACTGAGCCAACATTCATAAAGAACCTCACAGCAGGTGCACTGATCTTGGATCAGGTTTTCATGACCCTCTCCATTGCGGCATGAGGCTACCACATTTCAAGGATGTCTTATGTCCTCTGTTAATAAATCAATTTATAATTCGGACTAATCACAACCTAGTTCAGACAGGACCTTCAATTAGAAGCAGCAAGAAAACTGCTGACCTAGGATCAGGTTTCCCCCATTCATACTTTAACCTTATCCATTATGAGCTGAATGGCAAGACTAAGCCTCTGTCAACTCCGTGACTGAGATGCTTTATGAAAACAAGCCTTGGGCCCTGGAGGACTACAGAAACAAAACTTCTGTCTGTATCTGTCCAGGTCAGCATAAACTTTCCCTCAGAGGCTCTGCTCAAACAGTAAGTGCTCTCATATGAGACCTCACAGTGATGCCATTACCAAGATAAGTCCCTTTTGATTGATGATAGGTTTTTTTTTTTTTTTTTTTACAGTGGTTAGTCTTTTGCCACTGATGTCACCTTTTTCACCAAGTCATACAATGCCATTAAGTCTGGCCCAAATAGGTCAGTTCCTCAGACCTGAGTACACAAGGTTTGACACCATGTCCCTCTTTCCTTCTCTCCTCCAACTCTTAATGTTCCCACAATGCATATTAAATTACAGCAACAAATTCTACAGCAAAAGCGTAGTGACAACATTAGGCCTCAGCTGTGCTTCTTTGGCTTTCCGATCTGGTATGATTTCCCAGGCTGCTTCCAGGATGCGCTAATTACGGTGTGCATGGCCAGGGGAACAGGGGCATCACGGAGCAGAGGGCAGGGCAAGGCCTAACCTGGTATTACTAATGAATCGTCACCACAGGGTAGGCGTGCATTCACAGCAAGCCCTTATGCTCTGAATTCTTTTGGGCCACACATAGCACGCATTCGGGCCAATCAACCACAGCAGAGTGACAGGGGAGAATCATTATCATACTGTGGATGAATTCATATTTAGCAGCCACCCTGCCTCCCTTCCCCCTACATATATTGTTCATCACAAAAACTAGGTCCAAACACACACATGCAAACACATGCACACAGAAAAGCAAGCATGCTCACAATCTCAGATGCACACATTGAAAAGTGAAAATGTACACGTAGATGTGCATGCAAGCATGCACAAAAACAAACCACCTACAGATACCCATCCCCAGAGGATACACTGGTAAATATAATCCGAAAATACCACCCACTTTCCCAATGTTTAAGAATATGATGTTCATAAAAGGCAATTTGAAAAAATTCTGCTGTTAAACCGCATTTGATACCAAACAACATTGCTAGGTTTCTGCTGTTTACCACTGCTGATAGCACAACATCTAGAACAGACATGAGATCAGATGAACCAAATTAAGCCTTCCATAGTATAAATTAAGAGGCAGAGGTTGGTTGTATCAGGATGCATGGACAGATTAATTAAAATACTGAAATACTGCATTGCTAAGCAAAGAATTAATTACACTGACACCTTACAGAAGTTTTTCAAATCCTACATTCATTGCATCAATCCAAGTATTAATTGCTGATGTACTTGCAAAGATCTTCAGAAACAGCTATTCAGATGAGGTGCAGATGCTTTTCAAAACAGATAAATAGGACAAGCAAAGTACCAATAAACACTTGTTAAGCAGAGGCCTGGAAACAGAACTGTCAAACGTGATTCTGATGATGGTAGGGACGAGAGGCCGCTCTTGCCACCTTGAATCACTGGCCCAGTGAGGTAAAATATCACACACAGTAGAGTGAATGTCTGGATTTATCAGTGGCTGGAGAGTGAAAGAACACATGGGACAGCACGGTAACCTACATATGCTGCATCAGCTAAAAGCATACAAAGTAAATACGTATGAAGAATCAGTGGGTATTATATAATCACTATCACATTAATTTTGCTGCCTGGGCTCCAATCTGCGCATACATGACTGGATGTAGAACCAATTTACACATGCTGTGTGCTACTAAAGGTGTGACAATCAGCAGGGCACAAGGTTTGAAATGTTCACAAATTCCTGCTTTGGAATTTCATGTTTTGGAATTTCATGGAAATGGTGTATATACTTACCAACGGTCAATGGAAATGTCTACATTTTAAAAACATACTTAATGTACATTTTGGAGAAGTAATAAAGCAAGACCTGCATCCCCAAATGCCACACCCTTTTCCCTCCATCCCCAAGGCTCTTACTTTCATCAGGGTTAGGTGCTGCAAGAATGGCGCTGTGTTTCCTCTTCACCTCCTCCACCTTCTCAGAGAGCGAGTCGATATACCCACGGATCTCCTCCACCTGCATGTGGGCGGGGGTACATTGTGGGTATTAAAAAAAGGCCAGGGAGGTTTTACACTCACTGTCATAGCTAAGCCCTCTATTGCTTTACTATAACTCTGAACAATGGAAACGTGAAATAATTAGTTTTGTGAAAGAGTCATAAAAATGACCCCAAATGGAATGGTGGTAGTGGATGTGCAGAATGAAGAAAATGCCATGTCAATGGGTCCTTTCTAACAGCTTCAACTCATCACCCGAGAGGACCTTTAAGCTGCTTATCAAAGTTAAAGTGGTTCCAAGGTTGAAGTGCACCTGTTGTTTGGGCTGATTAAATGTGAGATGTGAAAGGACATATTCAAATGCTATGGGAGTATTCTATTCTATTCGGAATACACTTCATCAAATTTCATTGACACCACAATATACTGGGGTCTCCAATCTCTTCAGAAAAGAAGCGAATACAGGTTTTTTTGTTCCCTTCATGAACTAGCCAAATCGCCAACATCCCCCACACACAGGATGAAAGTCTGCTCGCAAGTCTTCCACTTCACATAATGACTGCCCTTCGTTATTTTGCCACACTGCAGGTGGAACCACATATTATCTGTGCTGTCAGGAGAGAAAAGTCAACGTATGTTCAATTCCTGAACCTGCAGGTAACTGATTGGTTTGTGAAATTTTTAAGAGAATGATGAGACTTGTTAGTTAAACCAACCAACCCATTACTTAATCTGGGAAGGTTAAGCCTCTCAATATGTATAGCAACATCATGAACACATTCTCCACACATAAGCCCCTGGATGCCCACCTTTTTTTAAAAACACAACTGAAAACCCTGATTTCCAGTAATTTACTAATCATAGTCTTAAATCTAGACCTTGATAATTTGCATCAGATGCACCCACACAGAAAACTTTGATAAGATAGTTTGGTTAACTGACTGCTTACACAGCTTGATGGACCCCTGTATTGAAACACAATTGATGCTGAAAATATATGAACAAATAACTTGCAGCATCCAGCTGATAAATTCAGGAAGTCAGGGATCCATGGGTAATGAGTTCACCACCTGAAGAGACCCTTTACACCCCACAGGGACACAAGTAACAGATGCAAGCTCTTTTTTTATTGCTTTCTTACTAAAAACAGAATAAATGCGGTGCTACCAATACCACTGGGGAAAAGACAGTAATGATATGAACCCACCCAGATGTGCAGTCCTGGCAAATCTGTCAAAAAGACATCAAATCTGGCACACCAAACCTGGCAAACTGCCTGTTTTTCAGCACTCATCAGACCTGCCGATCACATTTTCCCCATTCCAAGCCTTAATTGCCCATTATCTCCTAAATTGCCTGTTGATTGGGTTTGCATATTTTTTTAATATGCACATAATTGGCTGTTTTCCCATTTGGTGAGTGAACGCTGTGACATACTTGGGTTTGTGGAGCAGGGGCGTAAAACAGTGTACGTGTGTATGACTGCACGTGTATGAGAGAGAGTGCTTGCAAGTGTATGTGTGTGTGTAAGAGGATGTGTATGTGTGTGTGCACACATTAGCCTCATGCCCCTGTGTTTGTCTGTGCCCCTGTGTAAGCATGTCAGAGTTACCTGCTGCAAGCTGCCTCCTTGAAAACCCAGACCTGTCAGTACTGGTGCCTCTTCCTCAACAAACCAAGGCAATAGCCAGCTATCCTCACCACTGCCTGCAAACCACCACAACTGTTACCAATTAACTTATCCATCGACACTGATTGGAGATGATGTAAAAAGCTGTCTCAGCATTGTGTTTAACTAGGTAAACACATTTAATCACATGGAACTGATTAAAAAAGTCCTCTGTGCACATGGGAATCACTGTTCATGAGCAGTGTTCAGCACCTAAGGAGAGTGTAACTGTGTTCAGTTTTCTGAGAGTGTTCATCTTACTCAACTTTTTAGTGGAATTATGGAATTTACAAATGACACTCACCGTTTTGCCAACCAAGGCAAAATGAGATTAAAGAACAACCTTCACATTCTGGTAACAGATGATACCATCTTCCCATAATGCATTGTTGAATTAGCTGTTGAGAGGTGATATTGTAAAATTGCAATAAAAAAATTCATTAACTTGTTAAAAGTGAAAATGACTGCATAAGTGGCAAGTTGATAATGCCTTCAACATTGCCACACACGAAGAGATTTACACATATCCTGAGGGGTTTTTTTATTTTTAAGCTATTTTGTAATCTGACACCATCAGGAAAGGGGTAATTTCACCCCCATCTGCACACAAATTAAAAAACAATCTCCCCCCTTACCAAAGCATGCAGTTTCAGCCAGGAAAGACAAAACAACCGTAGTGGCATGTGATCTTTCTTTTATTTGTCTTAACTAAAATCATTTAAACATGAATACCACTGCAGCTCTGTGTGTTTTAAAAAAGAAACAGTGACATTTATGTTCAGGAGATGATTGATTAGCGTTTTGCTTAGGACTGATATTAGCAGGTAATACTTCACTCAATAGCTTTTTAATTTCCACTTTATCACCACCTGTGGTGTGCTACACTATATTCTTAATTAGTAACTCTATTAGTGTGCCTATGTAATTGTATGTGTGTGTGTGTGTTTTGTGTGTGTGTGCTGGTTTATGTAACTTCTACAACTGGTTCAAACCAATGAATCCAGCTGGAAAACCTGCACACCCTGTGGCTCTATCACTGCAGGCCATAAGACCACTGGCATTACAACAAGGGCCCCCAATATTATCGGAGAAGGGTTTGTGTGAGTGAAGGCTTTTGTTCTAGCCCAGCACTAAAACACCAAATTCAAGTAATCAACGTCTTGATTTAAGATCATGATTCTCTGATTAAGAAATCATTCATTATAACGCTGGGCTAGAACAAAGGCCTGCGCCCACACAGACATTCTGGCTAGGACCACTAGCTTAGAGTGTGTCTGTGTGTGCATGTTTCAGTGCATTTGTGAGCATGTGACAGTCAGAGGGAAAATGCACTTACATGTGTGTGTGTAGCTGGTGACCTTAAGAGTGGATCTGAGTGCATGCAAGGTTCAGACAAAGGGCCTGGGGGTGGGGGTGGATGTTGGGGGGCTGGAGGGGTGGTGATGGTATGATCAGGGCCTATGATATGGGCCAGAGGCCTGGGGGTTCAGAGAGTATTGAGTGCAGACAAACATTGGCATCAAAACTGGTTGTTATCTCTGTCAGAACAGAGTGTAGCCCCCCCACCAAATCACATTTTCTATCAAGTAAACACCACTGAAAGTGGGTGACTACAGTGGGTTCTGGGACAAATGCTGCCACTGTGGTAATGGAGGCCCAGCCCCCAACCCTGTTATCGTCTCTCACAGAAGGTCGACGGCATGTGGGGGCGGAGAAACGGTGATGAATAATGGAGGACGAGAGGGAAAACGCGACGCGAGGTTGAGACTGAAACCTCACACAGTGTGATGTAGATCGTGCTGCAGGAATGCAGTAATAGTGCTCCACATAGTCTGGTTTCTTTTTTTATTCTATTTGATTTGACTTTTCACATCATACCACTTTTCACTAAGAGCTGTCCTTTTATTTTTTTAAACTTCAAGACTACCTCACAACTGCAGGGGTAAAGCAGGGATATGGATCAGGGAAGCCTGATGGTTACAAAGCAAGCTATCAACAAACATCAACCTCCTACCTTGACCTTTGACCTCTGGGCTGATTGACGTCACACTAAAGCTGACGCCACGTATCTGTTGCAAGTTACAGAACCCCTCCCTGAAAAATGCCTCCCATGAACACCCTCTTTCTTGCCCTCTTAATTCTGACCTGCCCGACTCATTTTGTCTTCAGAAATGCACATACTCTGCACTTAAATGTTGGAAAATGAAAGTGAAGCCCTGTGGGAAGCGTCAGAAATCAGAGCTCAGGACAGCTCATTTGAAGGGAACTGTATCAGCACCATTAAAAAAGCATTACAAAAATATGTTTTCCCTCACAGAATGGGCACACATCCCATATTAATGTGACCTACTATACCGTGTCATTCCATTTTTTTGCAAACTGTTCCGTCTCGTGCCCGCCTACCGCTGTGTTCATTAGTTTTTTGATGATACACACTCTCACAGCGAAAGTCTTCGGGGATGTGATCTAAATATCACTTAAGAGGAGAATGTAGGCTGCACTGTGTGTGTTGTTTTTGTGTGGCAGTGCTTCCTCTTCTTGTCATAACACATGTGTTAGCTTACCTACCACTGATCTACCACACAGCCCCCAGTTAGACAGCCTTATGGGGAATCTGCCTCACCGACGATTTCATCTCAATTGCACTTCGCAAAATATGCCAGTGGGGAAAACCGAGCCAACTTTAACCCAATGACTCACAAAGTGGAACAAATAATGATGTCGCAGGAAACTAGTCTCTGCACACATCTGCTCAGCCCTTCTGGGGGTTCACACCAACAAGAAACGAATGAAAGAGAAATTAATCATTGTAAGGCATAGAGGGAGCACAGCACAAAGATCCTGTTCTTCAGGGTATATCTGGATTTGATGGGTTTACCTTATCTTATCATTCTGATTAAGATTTTAAAGGCAGAACAATGACACATTTATGCTTTTCTAGGCACTGTATATACTGATAATGTACTTCCAGTGCTGTGTCTGGAGAGTTCAGTGATATGAACAGGGCTGAGGATTTGATCTGAGGGTGAATGAACGACCATCACACCATCAGGAACATCTAACTAATCAGGTGCAGGCTTATCGGACACCTGAATCACATGCCCCACCCCGCCCCCCGTACCCTAAATTCCAGGCGGTTCTGAACTGCTGGGTCTCAGCTCAGTTCTAACAGTCAATAAGCCTTGTGACAATTGTACAAGGCTACCACATAACCACTGAAAACAGACTTGAGCCTCCCTGCATTATTTGAGTCAATACTAATTATTGCAGCATGTTCAAAGGTCAAGAGGCTCTCAAGTGGCAGATGAAGCCAGTTAAGTCACTAGGTTCTTTACGAAATGATGGTTAATTGAGCATTTTTAACCAGGAGGAAAAGAGTGAAAAGGAGGAAAACTAACAATAAAATCTAACACATTTATGGAGATTCTTCAAAATGTACTGCAAACTGTTAAAAGATATAGAAATAAAGATAGATAAAATCTAATAATACTGCAAAAGAGTATTCTTCACATGCAAACACTCAGCATGCAACAGACAGTTTATGTCTGTACAGAGGAATTTAATGTCATTATGGGACAGTTAACTATATTGTACACTATTAGCTGCTTTGGGAAATGTTGTTACAGGCATCCTGCAATGCTGTCATTCCCCTGCGGCCCCCCTGCCCCCCAATGCACATTAACATCACATTTAAAGGCCCAATCTTCTCATTCTGATGTTTTCAGCTACAGTTCTGTTTAAGAGTCACAGACCACCATTTTATTTATTAAATTTCCAGTCCAAATGGCCATTATGTGTTATTAATTTTTCAACATCTGAAAAAAAGGCAGCACAAATTTATCAGCAAATTCTCTACTATTAAATATAATGCATTTTTTATTACAGCTTCCATTCTTTTTGGGGGCCTTGCTTTGAGTTGGTTGCATTTTCTGCTTCCCACATTCCATCTTATTCCAAACACATTCAATGACATTGTGGTCTAAGCTTTTGGGTGGCCAGTCCATTGTTCTGAGAACACCAGCAGCTTCTTTGATAAGTATGTCTTGATCCTCTTAGTAGTCTGCTTGGGGTTGTTATCTTGTTGCAGAATGAATTTGGTCCCAGTGAAACGTTTTACAGAAGATACTGAATGATGTATTACAATTTGATTGTATTTATCAGCATTCATGATGCCTTTGGTCAAACATAGATCACCCTCCCCAGATGTTGTAGTAAATCCATAAACATGCCCTGATTCTCCACCATGCTTGACTGATGGTTGTAGACAAGGTTCTGAGAATCTTTCATTGCTTCAACGGTATACATAAACCTTCAGCAGCCTTCTGTTCCTTTCAAAATTTGTACTTTTCTCTTTGACAGCTGCACATCCATTCAGACCCACAGCATTTAGATGTCTTCTCATAGTGGAAAGATCAACAGAAACACCTGTGGAGTTTTTTTTTAGATCTGAAGCAAGAGTGGAGCTTTATTTTTTTTAACTATCTCTCAGAGGTGAAAGCCTTAAGTACTATCTGTCTGATGGTGATAATTTCATAAGTCTACCAGGTCTTGCACAGTTGTTAGGAGTTCTATTTTGTCTATATCTTTCAATCATTTTTTTAACTCCAGTTTTGAAAACTCCTGATATATTTGATATTATACTTGGTGTTGGAGGCTTTTGTGTGATCTTTTGTTACTCATATGTTTTGTGCATTATTGTTTGACAAGAAAATAAATCTGTACTGAATGGCCATTTGAATGGAAACTGAATGAACAAAAGGGTGATCTCTGACTTTTGCACAGCACCGCATATATCACACTGGAAATCATGTTGCACAAGGGTTCAAAAACTGCACAAGTTACAGTTGAACCTGTCACAAAAACTGGAATGTCAGTGAGGTGTGAAAATTTTAGTGGTACAAATGTCTGACTTGGTTGGACTTCAAATGATTTCACTTGGTCTTTGCCATACATGTTTGTATGTATTACTTATATGACACAGTTATCCTTTTTGTAAAATTAATCAACAAATACGGTGGCATTACTTTCAAATTAGCTCTGTGAGGTCCTATGTCACCACTCTGATTTTGTTTTATGCTTTCCTCGAGTCAGGAGCAGGGTTTGGCTGTAGTGGATCTTAACAGCTGTGTCTCCTGGTATGTACCTGATGGGAGCTGTCCACATGAATGGTGCTGAAAACACTGTGTCACTGTCTTTGTCTCACTCACGCAGCCTCTTCCAGACTCTGACTAAAATAGCCACTTCTCCAATCCAAATGAACCTCTCCTGTCCCAAAAAACATGTTCTGCAATGTTCATCTCTGTGTTATACTGTATTGTAAATTATAGTATAACTTCTTATTGCATTTGAGGTGTTAGTTCTTGTATGTGCCGTTATTGTCCACCACTGTGGAACTTCAGTTCAGCTCTCACAAACAATATGCAATAAGTAGAAAATAAATTGACAAACAGCCATGCCACACTTAACTATACATGATTTGCATGACCGAATGCAGTAAGGATGC
Source organism: Albula goreensis (assembly GCA_022829145.1). Lineage (NCBI taxonomy): Eukaryota > Metazoa > Chordata > Actinopteri > Albuliformes > Albulidae > Albula > Albula goreensis. Next base: position 34,793,046 of record CM040742.1, read on the forward strand.
ATCCATGCATTTCAGGCAAACTTCATAAACAGTAGCTGTAGTAGCCATGACTATGTGTGTTTGTACATATGAAACTGCATGCTGCTGAAAAGACTTTACTATCCCACAAGGGGATACTAAATTATTCTAATCTAATTTATTCATTCTTCGAGATCAGGAGGGCGGCCCTAAGCTCTCCTACAGTCTCATCCTGGAATTCACTCAGACTTGTAACCTGAAATATTTACAGACTATAATAACTGAAAAGCGAAGGGATTTAGCACATTATGCCAAGGCAGTGGGTGAATATGTGGGATATAGGTAGGCTTCTGAGTAAATGTAAAACTTATTTAATTTAAAGTTAATTTTATTTAACAAAAGAATTGTAGAAGCCTGCAGAGAAGATGAGATCAAGGGGCTGTCAAGCAAAGAGTGTTCTCAATGACAGGTGAACTCCTCACGTAGAGGGCGGACATTTCGCAAACACCTGTGAGACAGAGGCCTCACCTGCTCAAAGAACTCATCCATGAAGCGGTTTTTGTCCAGGCTGACAGCCACCTCGTCGAGTTCGTCATTGTCCTTGCCCTGGAAGAACAAATGAGGTCAAGAATTAACCAAGTGGAAGAATCACAACTCACCAACCAGCAGCAGAAGCATGTATTGCTTGACGAGGCAGAGAAATTACATTGCATTGACATTCACTGTTTTTATCAGACTACATGTCTACAAATTAATATTTTAGCACAAATGTAACAATTCCTTTTATAAGATCATTTGAAACAGACCTCAAACAAATTGACACCTCCAGAAATAATTTTCTTTGCATTAATAAATACACTAACAGCATATTTTAAAAAACCACAAAAAACGTCTCCATAAATTTATGCATCCAACTAGTTGATATGTTTCTCTTGTTTAAATAGACATGCTGGTATAAAATGAATGTATAACAAAAGCCTGCAGAAGAGTTTCTTAGGAAAATATTTGGAAAAATGAGTGAAAGGCCTTTTAGTCCAAAATCTAGCAAATGTGACAGAATTATTCCATGCAAAGTGTGTTCAAGTCCAGGTTAAATGCAGTGCAGGACATTGTACTGACTGTGGGTAGGACATAATGGCCAATATAGTTACCATCATTGTGTCTTCTTACGTCCTTAAACTTTTACATTTCACAGAGAGCATCAATCACAGAGGACATTTTATTATGTGATGGCAATACAAACTAAGCTAAAGTTAGCCATATCTCAGAATTTGCAGTTTATAAGTCATCTATCCCAATGAGACTGATCAGTTAACCAGGATTCCATTTCAGTTTGAACATATGTAGGAGACAACTTTACATAAATTAAATTCCAGTTAAAACCCTTTGTCACAACAAAAGAGAACAGGGTTCTCACAGTGTTACAGCCATAACTATTAAGTGCTTCCAAGGTTTTTGGTCATGTAACCTTGGTGTGTGGTGACATATGACACTATAATCCTGTCACATACGTGCAGCTAGCCAATTAGGTAACGGGGCTTTTTCCTTATATTTACCAAGGAACATTCGCATGGATGTGGATCAGCTGCCTGACACCTGCTACAGCTTGTTTCCTTTTCAGTTATCTTTAATAAAGTCATCTATCAAAAAGAAGCAAGCATATACACTCTTAAAAGCCTGTCTTTCCTTGGCTTGCCTTTAAGGGACCTTGTCAATTTCTTGTTGTGTGTGAGGCTCTCTTTGTCATTCCCTCAAGAGCGCCATTCGAATCTCTTCCTCCAGCTCTCTCTCAGTCTACAGCAGTCTAAAAACATCTCATCACTAATACAATCACTCTGTGTGATTTGCTCACTGTCGGCAAAGTATCACTGCTCTACTCTTTCCGCTCTGGTTAAGCCCTTGCAAAAAATCTAATTGTTAAGACTGCTAATAAACTGTATTGATTGAAATGGACATAACCACACAGCTATGGATTCCAGGACATACAAAACATTTTTTCAACACGGTAAAATTGATTCCATTTAAAAAGAAAAGCTTTTTATTTTTTCTTTGATCACTGTCTGATGTCCTCTGCATTGCACACAATAGGTGGCTGGATGGTAAGTGACTTCCACCCACTCCCTCATTTCGGTATAGATTTATCAATCTTCCTCAGTGCTACTCCTTCCATTATTTTATTGCTTACTTAATTCAACAGTCTGGACTATAAATTGGTAGACAATGGTGTCATTAGTCTTGTCTACACATGTAATACAGACTTTAGTGTACATTGTATGGTAACTAAGCAGAAATCCCACAGTGCCCAACCCAGAAAAGACAAAAACTAAAGCCTGATAATCTTCTAATTTCTGTAGGGATCTTGTTCCTTTTAGCAAAGATATGATGTAAAACATGAGTGTGAAATACTCCTTCAGATTCCTAGACAGGTATTAGGGGTGGAGGAAAATGGATACAGTTGTATATTGTGATATCTTTTTTTCACAATATACTTTATTTATTATGTTGTGTTTTTGGATGCATTTTCACAGTTTTAACAGAAACATAACAGTTGTACACACTGAAAAACACATTTGGATCTTAAGGTGAATAATGTACAGTTCTAAATTTAAAATAATAATACAACCCTTTTTCTCACAATACTTAATGTCAATGTATTGCAGTATTGAATCATAATAACTAAGCAATTGCAATACTCACAGACTTCTAACATTATTTTATCATAACCATATACAGGACTCTAGAAATTCTCACTCTGAACAGACACACTTTATTAATCTTCAAAGAGCAAATTTACACTCTTGCCACCCATGGACAGGGTTGACACATGACCATAACACACAAGAACAATAATGGCAATGGGGATGCCACTGAAAATTATTAATTAGTCCTCAATTCACCTAATTGGTTAAATAAGAGAAAAACAGAGCCACAAATGAATAAGAGTATATACACTGATAGAGGTCAGACTGGGTGCAGCGTTTGAGCCCAGATCCGTAATGTCAGACAAATATAAAACAACAGTAAAGCCTTTTAAAAATTATGTGAAAACATCAGACATTTCCCTTCTGAAATTGACTACCAGCAGTGGGAATAAAAGACCATCTGAACTGTCGGCTCTTACTCAGTAACATGAGAGCACTTTGTTTCACAACACCCTCTCATAGCAGATTCTGATCCAGGCCTGACATCGCCAAACCTCAGCTGCTGGCTCCCTGTTGGCTCAACTCCCTGCCTGTGGCACCAAATGTTTCAGCTCAGTCAGAATGCACCCGCTCAGCCTGCCCATATCTCTGCCCACAGCACATTTCCAATGAAAGGGCCCTGAGTGGGCCAACCGGGCAGACAGAAGCATAGAGACTCCCTCCAGACCTTTCATCCATTTGGTTAGAAAGGCACCCTTATCCTTTGTGACATTTATTTTTAATTCTATCCATATTGTACAAATGGATATTAATTTAAGCAATTCAGGACACTGGTAGTGCCCCATATGGGAATGGAACTTGTAAACAAGCTCAGTTCCTCTACCATTACACTACACTGCTTCCCACCTCCCCTCCTGTCCTATGCTATACAGTCATTGCAGAGAGGAGAAAGTGAACTCTGTGACCAATTAGAATAGGCAGTTAAAGTCCTCATTTCACTCCACCTCTGGAACCAAACTCTTCTTCACCCTCTGCCACCACCTTCACCATTAACTAATCAAGTAAAATATCATTTTACAGGGTTTAAATAGTGTTTTTAAAACTGTAGGAGTATGTAAGCTTGTACAGTATGTAGGACTCTTTTGATCCAAATCAAACATTGGATATGCAAGATAGATACAACACACTATACATACACAAATAAAAGGAGGAAAACATGTTTAAATACACAATGTTTCAAAAAATACTAATGCATTCTGTATTTGGACTATTTTAGTCACGGTGCCATACTTTATTAGAAAAAGTGAAAGCTAGCTAGAACAGTAACATGCCATAACCAATTGCCAGAATGAGTAAAAAAGCAATAATCTCTGCTACATGATCCCTAAAGATGGGGGTTTATTTGTTAACACTGAGAGACTGGAACAAGCCTGCAGGGTTATGCTAATTAAAAAACGAGAGCACTTTTCAATAACCAGGCACTTGATACAATGTTTAAAGTGAATTTCTACAGTTTAGCAAGCAAGTCACTCAAGTCTTCACTGCAGCTGTACACATGTGATGTGATGTATAATTTAATAAACTGACATTTGGCACTGACTACATTTTTTTCTTTGTGTTCCTTCCTTTAAATAAAAATTGCTGTGACTGCTCCATGATTTTTCTCAATATTTACTATGACAAAAGCACAGCTCCTACCACAACAGTTCGATACTCTGTGCACATTTAATCAGAAACTGTGTCATGCCTATTTCAGCACTTTTTCACCCAAATAGTAAATTGTGTTACTGGCATTCAGTACCTATATTGTTGTTGCTCTTGTGATAAAATTTTAATATTTCAATTCATGGTCACATTGGATAAGACCATCCAACAAAAGGAAAAAAAATCACATAAATAATATTTTCATTGTCATTTACTGATAACCAACAGAGCTGCACACAATTCAAGGATATTAAAAAATGGGAGCATTTTTTAAAAGACTGATATGCAAATCTTGCCTTGCATGAAATCCTACTCCCAACATTGGACTTAGACAGTAATCTGTATTAGAGTGGAGTTCAGTAGCTCCTATCATGCGGTGTGATAGGATGCAGGAGTGAAATAATGAGTTTAACACTCAGTAGTAAGGAGTTTAGCAGGACCTGTGCTGGGGATTGGCTGACAGATAGAAGTGTGTGAGCAGTGGCTGATCACAGACAGGCTGATTGGTGCCACAGGCGTGGACAGAAGTAGAGGGGGTTATTAGCAGAGAGATGGTTCCAAGGGCTGTGTTGGTTACAATGTATCAAAATGAAGATGAGGCCTAAGGTGTTTAAAATGTCTGAATATGAGTGAGTGATGTGTGCATGTGTTTGTATGTGGGGGGCTGGGGAGGTGAATGGTGAGCCCATGTGATTTTATGCTTATTGGTTTCAGTGTCTTGTGATCATGCACTGTATTAAAGGAAAACAATTGTTCACATACATCCTTACAGTGTGCAAAGCTAGACCAACTCAGCAAATATGGTGAAAAAGAATGGTGGTTGTGGTGACTTAGGGCCATTCAAAGTAACAGGTGTTAGCTGAGCCAGCTGTGTGTTTCAGGTAGCTTGGCGGGGGTCACCTTCGTGGGTGTGCAGGGTTAGGGAGGTTATCCCAGGTCAGAGCCCTGACCGAGCTGGCCTTGGTGGGGGACAGTGCTGAGCACCATGCCTGGGGAGCCACAGGGAGCGGAGGGAGGCCTGGGAAAGCGACACACTCCCCTGCTGCGCCATCTCCATGGGGATGGAAAAACATGAAAAATGATAAACGAAGACCTCACGATCGCTTCAGAGATGGTGGATCTGATCTGCCTTCTGTCGCTATACTTTATTTATCCTCCAGGGCACGTGCCCAGCTGGGAAGACGAACTCACTGTGCAGCAGAAAAAAAAAATCACAGATTGAGAGAGCGTGATTGATCTACAAAAAGAATGAAAAGGAATGAAATTTTGAACCGGCTTTATTTTCGGCTCCACGAAAGAGAAACGATCCAGGGTATAATTATCTGTATGTTGGCAGCTGAACAGGGAGAGCGAATCAAAATTCCATGAATGTCTAATGTCTGCTTCTCAGTACATTTTCAGCCCCTTCGGGAGGCTCATGAACAGGGGAAACGAGGGTCAGAGGCGACCAGTGATCTGAAGATCCTCACCACTGTAAGACTATTGATCCCTCGTTATACGTGTTAAAAATGTGCTATTCTTGGCCTGAGGGATAATAAATCAGCCAAAAATCAAGATAGGAGATCCTGTTGCTGCTGGTGCCTGTTTGTTTGTACATGCAGGTGTGCGTGAGCACACTCCCAGGGGAGGCGCTGGCACCCAGTATAGAAGAAACACATTCACCCCATTTCAGAAAGGTAGCTGTCACCTAGAAGCACAGTCTGAGAAGTGAAGGCAGCGAGCCAAGGGCTGCTCAGTGTAATTACAGCTGACATGTAGGTCATTCAGAGCTGGCATTCTCTGACACACTCTCTCTCTCTCTTCCAACCATACACAGACATATACACACACAATCTACTCACATGCAGTAACACACACACACCCATACACTCACTCACAATTCCATACATTCCCACCTCATCAGGCGGCATTTCTGAGCACTGGCTGCACACATTATCAGCACGGGGCACGCTTCTCATTGCTGCTAACCTTTCATCTCTCCACTGCACCCGGCTGGCTCAGGTCCTCTCACACCAACCCTCTTTCAGGTGGGTTTTACTGCACTGTGACACAAAGGCCGTCTCTCCCTGTTCAGCAGATACAGTCTGCCTCTTTTCATGTTGATTTTCATCATCACATACTGCAACCACAGCCAAAGAAATACACATCTCAGGGCCCATACTGTTATTCCAAGCCTTTGAAGTCAGACGAGGCAAAAAAGCCTATCCATAATTTTGCCATTTAAATTCAACCTTTTTATAAACACCCCCCCCATTATTTTTTACCTTCCCAATTTTCAAATGGCACTTTTGCCACTCAAATGACTACTGTGCACCTATCCCAAAACTCCCACCTCTCTGTGCAATAGTAGCACTGCCGTCGAAGCATGTGTGCTTCTCTGAAGCACTCAGTACGAGCCAATGAGCGGTTATACCCAACAGGCAACAGCGCTACTCTAGACATGGTGCCAATCAGATGAGAACGGCCTCTCCTGCAGATCACAGCAGGTGCTCTCTACTTTTTCTAAGCTTGGAGATATGAATCATTATTTCATGCTTTTTGTGACAAGTCAGGCATCCAAGGGTAGGCAACAGAGATTAAGGTTTTGTGACAGCACAAATGGGTGGAGCTTCTATATGTTACCTGTACCTGACTTGACTTCAGTTGAATCAGTTGCAGTGTTTTACTGTGGATAACAAAAACCTGATTGGTTAAAACAAGCCAGTGATAGACAACTCATTAGCACCCCCAACTTCTCAATCTATAAAATGAAAAAAACAGCCAATCATTCATAAAACCACTCAAAACTTTGGTATCGGAGAATACTGTGCCTTTTCTATGGCATAATTTACTGAGATAATAATTAGGCCAACTCATAGAAAGTTTTTCTTTTTTGGCAGGGGACCAATTCCTTCCCTCAGGGAAAACTGTGCCACACACGAGGGTCTGTGGTCCCATTTGGGCTCCACATCTGAATCCATCATGAGCTGAAATGGGCCAGGCATGCTCTATTTCTGACTGACACAACAGGCTCAGCTTTGGCTGATACCCTTCATCTAAGCCACCTTATCTAATTGGTCACATTTTTCACTTCTCGCAAAAATGGCACAGTGCAGGTCAGCAGGGCAGCTGCTGGGAGAACACAAACCTGGAGCAAAATTAATCGCAGGAGTTCAAATGCACCCTGATATTTATGAGCAATGGTTAAAAATAACACAATCGATAACAAGTCATTAAAAAACTGCCTTTTCGACTACCGCCAGAGTCACCCTCAGGAGTGAAGAATTGACTGGGATATTTTCATATTTTTATAAACAGGTACCTCAAGAATATTTTCAAACAGCTTCCACTGTTTGCAGGAAATGACATTCTGCATGACAAATAGCATATCGGTTAATAAGAGAGTGCTAAATAAAATAAGAGGGAGGAGGTGTGCATATTAATTTTTCTGCTCTATGTGGGATGCATGAATTAACTGTACTCACTGGATCTGAGTTTGTGCTTAGCGGATCACCTCCTCTATACTGATTTAATTACCATGCTGCTCCATACAAATGCACATACAAAAAAATGTGCTTGGCTTTCACTTTATAAATGGCTAGGTGCCTCATCCTCCTACAAAACCCAAGAGAAGGTGATTATAAATACATTTTTCAATGTTTAATGTCTTCTGCTTATTTCTTGCGGCTGACATAATAAAGATTTAAGTCAATTGGAAACTCTCAGTTGATTCTGATATCCCTATGTACACTGAAGTTTATTTTACACCAGAACATTATACATCAAAGGTTATACATCATAATAGAACCTGATTAAACTCATCTCACACACCTACAGGGAATTATTTTTGGACTACTACCCAGGTGTGGTGAGTTACATAAACCTGTACTGTAGAACTATACATTTGACAGTCTCTTCTGGAATAGGGTGGATAACATGAAAATATAATGACTATTTCAAAATGAGAATATGAGTCATGTCAAGACTTTTACTTCCAAACAATACATTCAGTAGAAATGTGTGAACAGTATTCCACCGACTCTTGGTGAGACAGAAATGATCAACCCTTGGATGTGCAGTTGTGATCAGTAAATAAATGGATTTTCCTTGTGCAAGTGAAACAAGCTATTCATTTGCCTAATCAGCTGCACTGATCTACAAAGAACACATGAAAGGCAAAAGAATACAAAAAACAAGGGAAAATGGAAGGTAGAGATAGACAGATATAAATTATCAAGAGATGGTTCAGACGATGACAGGATAACATACCAGTGTTTGAAGGAAAAAAAAACATTTTAAATCACTGCTGGTGAATATGGCTTACCTTTGAGTCAGTGCCTATTTTTAAATAATTGATGAGGACTCAAAATGACTGCCAGACTCAGTTTGATAGTGGTAAAATCTTTGTGAAAAACTGAGAAAATCTGAGCTTACTAAGAGAAGGAATCCTTGCTTGCAGGCTTAAAATCCTATGCAGACCTGGGATTTCACATTTTGGAAAAAAAAATGTTACATTTATGTAACTGGAACACTGCATGATCTCAGATACCACAAACACCTTGTGTGTCTGGACAGTGAAAGTCAATGAATAAGAATGGATTAGTCCCTGACCTCTGCAATAAACCCTCAAGGTTAAAAACACAATGTAGAATCTTAAAATGACAATAAATCACTGGTACAAATATGAAGGACAAACCCCAGGACACATGTTCACTGTATAGTCATTTATGAAAGTATAATTTACAACCTTAACCCACCAGTTGAATGTGTGAAAGTCAATGAAAGAAGCAGCAATATGGCACAGAATGTGCCACCATCAGTTTGTTTCCAGCAAGTAATCTACAGTAAATCTGAAGTAAATCTACAGATACACATTCATTTTCATACATTTCACATTTTTGAAAGCGATCGACTTCAATCATTTAGCTACAAATTTGATGTACATGTTGAAATATTATTCCAAGGATGACAGTTTTCTCAAGTTTCTGTAACTTTTTATGATTTATTACTAACAGCCTAATTGTATTACTCCCTGTAACTGCAACGTTGCCATGACTGCTACTGTTGGTTTTTCTAAATTCCAGACTTTTTCATAACACCCACACTGGAGTCTGAGCATGACAACGCAGACAGTGCGTGTCCTGTGCAGGGTTACCAGTGTTACTGCCAGAGCAGCGAGTGGGTTCACCTCGATAACAGGTGAGAAATGACGGCTGTTTACCGAGGACTCCTAGCACTGTCAACACCTCTCATAGCTGCCAAGTAGAAGTCTCCCACAAGCTCTCTCTGCCCTTCTCCTTCTTTCAGTCGCGCTCTCTTTCTTCCTCTTTTCCCTTCTCTAACAGTTTCTCTTGCACTCTCTCCCTTTCACTCTCTTAATTCCTTGTTCTCCATTTGCTGTCTCCTTTTAAGCCACTGTAACATTCTTAATCTGTTTCACTCTGTCTGAAAGATGACATCGATGAAGGACTGATTCCTACTAGCTTGAATGAAGATAAAATATGTGGGAGCATCTCCTTTCTTGCCTACACTCTTGTTTGCAACTTCCCCTGTTATCTCTCGCCATCATGGACGACTGACTTCTCTACTTGATGGCTCTTCTTGCTCTTCTTCCACTCCAAAGAAAACATTGTACAAAACAGTAAGAGCCAATCAACTAACAACACAAACACAGACAAAGAAAGAGAGAAAGAGTGGCTTTACAAGAACAACCAAACACCATGCAGAACTTATCCACTCTCATTCTCTCACTCCAGTTCTTAGCCACACATTCAAACTTCAGTTCACCCCAGTGGGGCATTAGCATTAATGATACCCCAAGTCTGATGCCAGCTTGTTTCATTCTTGCAGCTGGGCTTAAAAAAGGCTGCTGGTTCGACTGTCAGGTAAGACATTACGATTACACTATCATTGAATTAAGTTCTTAATTCAGTTCTCAGTGTTATTTTGTAAAATGCATACAGATGTAAAGGCTGTGCCTCTCTCTGAATAAGGGTATCTGCTTAATGCCACAATGCATAACCAAAACGGCACATAAAAATCCCAAGTATGACAATATTTTAATAGTTTCTATTTTTTTGTGGCCATATACAATTCATTTGTTCCCTAAAGCACAATGTAATAGGGTCATTATCCGGACATGTCTTTATGATGTTAAATATTCAAACTATACTCAAAATATGGAAGAACAATGTGAAACTACTTTCATAGGGAAGGTGGAAGAGTTTGCTGGACACAATGGGAGGAGCATGTACTATTGGGACAGCAAACCCAATGATCATGATTACCATGTCCTAGAGTGGGGGAGGGGCTGAAAAATATGAAGAGAAATTATAATATTTTAAGCGACTACTACTTAGTGACCAAAAACATGTCATTTTTTAGGGATAGCTTAGGAAGGAATTCATATATATGTTGGCTCATTCATTTTGAGGCATGGAAAAAGCCTCCTACAGTTCCACTCTGTAGGAAGAAGGCACAGCGTAGTGAAAAGCTTAATGTAATTGCTCCTTTATGCTCCCATAGTATTAGGTGGCAGCTATTTAGCTCATGTCTCCCTGACCAATCCTGGCCCCGTGCACAGCTGTGGGAAGGTGGGCAGGCACTGGGAAATAGTGACGCGTTAACTTCCTTGATTCTGTGCTGCCACCGCCCGCAAATCTCATTACAGCCGGCGGCCCACACAACACGAACTCAATTACCTGTGTGCTCGTTCCACCTGCACAAGCTCTGTGCAGCAGCCAGCTCATCCTACTCCCTCCTGTTTATCCACAAGACAACGACCTGCAAGCAGAGCCAGGGAAGAGTCCCCCCCCCTACTTAATGTGGGGGGTGGGGGGGTTGGTTTTGATGTTCACCCTCTCCAAAAAAGCTCCACCCACATGATTCTCCTCATGCACTGAGAAGGTTTCAGTCCAGAGCAATGCATGTGCTGTTTTGTCAATCGCAGTCAAACACAATGAGTAATGTGCCATAATGTAATAAAACTGCACTGCCACTGCTGTGTACTTCAATAATGAGAATGTGGTAGCAGAAATTCACTTTGTCATTTACTGACACACAACAAGATGTTTCATTATGCAATAAACCAAAATGCACAATGTTCAGTATACGAGGACAGACATTAAAATGTGTCAGTTTCGTAGCAACATGTGCTTAGTCAGTTGCAGACAAATACATCTTGGTAATGAGCTATGATACTCAGTCAAATTATGTGAATAACATTTAGCAAATGACAATGAACAAACACACAAATGTGATTTTAAAAAATCATTTTTAAGTGCAATCTTGAGAGAGATTACATAAAGGCGCCCCTGCCAAGGAACGCCCACTCAGAAGCGGTCAAAGCAGGCCTCATGGGCACCCTGCGCAGACAACCATTACCGCCGAATAAATAAGGACATTCCACTCGCAGTCTCTTTGACTCTTAGGATTGATTGGCATGTAGACTGAGGAGGCAGAAACAAAGAAGCTTTCTAAACTTAAAATAGCAATCCATACATATACAGTACTTCAACAACTCAAATACAACTGTAATGACACAAAGTGAAGTGGGAACCTATAGATATTCTCTACATGTCAGCAAGTCCAACTGCAATGATGAAAAAGGACTAAGCCTGGAAATAGATTTTCACCTGAAGTTTGCACCTATGGATGTAGTCATAAAGCTACTGTGACAACATAACAGCAAGGAATTGGTATATGAACTTGCATACTGATGTCACTCACTATTGATACACGTCTCTCGCCTCCTTATTGATCTTAAGGATTGAAATGCTGTGTCCAGTTAACTGTGCGGAATGTAATAATGAGAGTACCCCCTGCATATTTTATGAGTTTTGATTACAATCATTAATTTAACTTAAAACTCATACATGCAAAGAAGTATAAATGATTAGTTTCAAGAATGAATTCATGAATCATGAAATCTCACTCCAGCAAAAATACATAACTATGACCTCTCCTAAAATGAATTGCCTTTCTTTTCTGAGTAGTACCACGTTTGCCATACTTTTAAGTGTGGTCATATTTCACTATGCTGATGTAGCTTGAATAACTGCTTGTAATTTGGGTACCAGTGTGAATAGCCTTGAGTAAAATTGTTTTTTCGAATCAGACTAAACAAATAAACAAATTCACGAGAGGCATAATTTTATTGCATCTGTGAATGATAATATTATCTTTTGCAAACTAGAACTCACATTCAGTCTAATTGGTTTCTTTCATACGCTTTCCATCTAAATTGAAAACTCCAAAGGTTATTGTGGAGGTTTGATTTTCATTACTTTTCTTCAAACCTTATTAATATGATCTCAGTCACAAATCATTAGGAACCTTGAGCCTGTATACCAAGCTTTAAGCTGTTTGATGAACAATCTAAGCAATCTTAAGATCTATAAATCTTAAAGACCTATTCTTACACATATGATTTATTCTCATTCATAGAATTATCCAAGTGTGACTGCTATTTTTCTGCACTGAGAATTTTTATCAATAAGATCAAAATATCAATATTTAACCATGCATGCGTGAATTCAGAGATTCTAACCAACAGCTGCTTACTGTGAAACCCCTGCAATCAAAACACACTCATACAAATGGACTCGGAAACATACTGTAAATCTCAACCTCAGATCCAAGAGGTCAACAACAGTAGCTCCTTTCATGTCAAAAATGGACAATTTTTGACTCAAATTGGCCATGATGACAATTTTCAAGGAGGATTTTGTACCCCTCACGCAGCTTGTACAGGTAATAAATAATTCATGACCTACCCTGCTAGGCTGGCAACTCAGCCGCTGAATACACAATCCATTTGTGCCCCCCGTCCCTTGGCTTTCTGGGGCTCGGCTGTGGCTAATTCGGTTTTTCCCAGTCAGCACCATGCTCTACACACGCAGCAGGTGCTCACAGCGTGAGCCACAGCAGGTGCCACAGCACACAGGCCTTCAAACTCAAACAGTCACACAGACCTGGCCTGGATAATTATACAAAATATGTCCTCCTCAGACACAAGTGCGATGTGCAGGAGCCATGACACTGCGGCAATTCTGTTCTCAAGCCATGAAAAAGACCAAGGACAAATGATTATTTGAAATACTTAAACGACTTGGGCACTGAAAATATTCCTGAAGAAGCCACTCACTGTCAGTGGACCAAAGGCCATCAATAACACCTCTCCCTCTCACCTTGTTTCATGCTCTCAGTCTGTAAGTGACTTCGCTAAGTGTATCCTAGATGCCCCCTTTACTTTTCCCTTGGTTGCAGGTTAAAACTCGCCATGTGATGTTTAAGTTGGGCTTGCAGTGGCATGTGGCAAATCGCTGTCCACTTACATTACTGGCAGATTACCGGAAAACCAATGCCAGGAACAACATTATTATTCTGTGCAATCAAATGTTTCTTGCTGGTAAAACCTTTCCAGAGAAAAATTCTTAGGAAATGGTCTGCAGGACTATTTTTACTCCTTCCATTTTAAGAGTTAAAGTATTTCAAAGACACGTTTGCCCCTGGCCTGAGAGGTATAAAGGTCAAAGCTGTTAGTAGCACCACATACCAGAGGTTCTCTGATCATTAGCATCTATATGAACCTATGTTCAGCTGTATTATACAACATACATAAACAGCTCTGTTTTAAGTGGCAAAGAGATGCAAGTTTCACTGGGTTTCTTTCCTAACGCAGTCTAAATTGCCCCAGGCTAAGCCCTAAAGTAACTGAAATGGAGCTAAATATGTATTGACTGCCCTGTTAACATCCACTACAATCATAACCAGAAAAAAACCCAGTGAACTACAGGCTTTACTCATCTTCACGAAGCCTCTGCAAGTCAACGAGGAAGAGTTTCGAAAACAATTATAGCAGATATGAATAGCAGTCATGCAACTCAAGATGTCATCCCAAGTCCCAGATACAATTCAGATGGATCATTGAATGAGTCAAATATCTTCATAGGCCAAAAATATATAGAATCATGCTTTGTTCTTAATTCTACAGATCAGGAATGTGATGGACCCACAAAAATGATCAGTAGATCATGTAAGAGTGACTGACTACCACCACCAACCACTGACTAAACTTTAATCTCTGGATCTTAAAATATTTTTTTTTTTGTAAAAAAATTTGAATGTCTGTAAACATTTGAAAACAAAGTACAGGGGGAGTATTTAGCCAGAGTTACCAAGTGTAGGTATTGATCCTTCAGTATTGAGTCATTAAGAACTGATGTGCCAAATTAAGAGTTCTCCCTAGAAAACATTTTCTCACAGAACTACTCCATGCGTTAGGGGTGTGGGTGGACTGCAGCATCTGCAGGTTTGGGTTTTCACCCGAAACTGTCCAAAAGTGTCCAGTTCAAACCAAGGAGTCAAGTAAGGTGAGTAAACTGTAAAACTGTCATACACACCAACATACACATATACATATATATTATTTTATATACACACACACACACACACACACACACACACACACACACACACACACACACACACACACACACACACATACACATTTGTGTACAATACTATACTATACTATAAAATAGACATGCAGGACCAGTGACACACTTGCATAGCTTGCCATGTAGATCATAAGCATTATTCATACACAACCAACTACATTTCTACTTGCCATATTCAGAAAGCAGGGGATCTAACAATAACAACTGCTGCCAGTAATCCCAAAGCAATCACACTGTTAGATAAAGTGCCTGCCAGTTTCTTCCACCTTGCACAATCTCTGCTTTGAATGTTGTATAAAGCACAGGTAACATGCCATGGTGGCACAATGGGTATAAACATGGACCTCTAAACAACATCTTTGCTAAGCAGCGATGTGGTGAAATGGCATTTAAGCATCTCATAAAAATGGCTGTCTTTCATTGATTTTTTCCCCCATCAATCAAGGCATTGTCAGGCAAGTGAACACATGTACATTACACATGCACAGTAAAACACCTTTTATTCTCAACTGCATGCACAGGAAAACATGGGTTTTAACATCCAAACTATTAACATGCTCATCTGCTGTACCAATGGCTGGACTCACCTCAATGTAGTCATGAAACGAATATGATCCATTTTGTGTGAAAATATGAATGTTCTGAACAGATGATGGACAGATGGCAAAAAGAACAGATGATGTTTTACCATAACAAAGAGGCTCGCCACAAAGAATCATCATGAACACACTTAACAACACTGGCTCAACAGGAGAAACCATTATGTGCACAGACTGCAGAGGTGGATTCCAACTTCTTTTTTTAGATATACTGAAATTGCCACTGGCTTTGTGTATGCCATACATGATAATGCACTCCACATAAAAATGTGGTGGCATTCCTGCTCATAGTTATACTGTATTTCCTGCCACAAAGCCACTTCCTATTAGCCACACCCACCATCAGGCCTAGCAAATCACAGACCAGCATGGTTCAACTCTTATTAAGACAAAGATCAGCAGCAACAGTACAGAAAATTTTTTTTTCAACATATTACTCTCCCTCTCAGTAAAAAGGTCTGGACGAGTCCAAACACCAAAGTGAGTACAATAGTGTCCAGCTAAGGGATTTTTTTTAATTGCCAGAAATAGAAGAGTGTCTTTCTTACTCTTGACATATAAAGACTGTAAGTGATAGATTGACTGCCTTCCTGCAAAAATTTGAGTAAACAGGTCTTTTAGAATGTAGTTAAGACCACACATAGTATCTGAACTGGTTAATTAAGACTACATATAGGACACATGGAAACACTCATCAATCAGTCAAACAAATTTTCCTAGTTCTAGTTCTGACAGCAGAGAAAAAAAATCTAATGATTTATGACTCCTCTTTCCAATTAGCCATGCCTGTTTCCAGCAGCTCACATGCAAACCTTGGACATCCTCATCCTCCTAAATAGGCTAATGATTGCTGCTTTCAAAACCCTGTTGACCACAATCCCTAAAATCCAGTATTGTTTTCTCCAATATTTGCAATTCAATGCCCACTCCATCCTATTGCTCCATTTTCACTCTCCCAACAGTGGCAAAAATATGTATTCATCTTTCTAACTCACTGCTTTAAACTTCAAACCCATGCCTAGTGAACTTGTTCTGAAAGAGAATGATTGGACTCTTCTACTCGATCACAACTTTTCATTAATCTGACCTGCAGTTGCCTCAACTCGCATTATCAGCTTAAGGGCACTGCAGACATTTTGTTTCCATAACGTTATAAATTGTAATTCCATTTGCCATGTTTGTCCTTTAGTGATTTGCATTTATATTGTTTTCTGTTCATTGTTTTCCATTTTCTCCATCAACTAATGTTTTTATGATAAGAAATGAAAGTACCCGCTAAATAAACAACAAGTAAATCAAAACATTTCCAGAAATCGCACAGAATTTCTGGCAGTGAGGTCATACTCGCAATCAGAATCCGAGGTGCCAAGTCACGAGCCCTCAGGGCCCCTCCCACTGTGTGACGGACAGCAGCCCTGTTTTAACGGGAGGCGTGTGATCACACCTCCCAGACTGCCGCTTATTAAATGTGACCTGCGACAAGTGAAGAACACCATTTTCTATTGGGCTTCCAGGAAAGAAATAGAAAAGCTGACATTCTGCTGAATTAGCTGTGGAACACACTCCAGTTTGATGCCGAACCTCTTCCGTTAAAAAAGGGGGGGAGCAAAGTAAGCTAAAAAGAAAAGGGAAATTAAAAATAGAGGTTATTCCACTGGGGGTGTAGTTGTTTGAAGATGTATTGTCTTAAAGCTGTCACATTGCATTAGGAGAGGCAGAGCCATTGGAAATTTGGGCCTAAATAGGGTTGAGAATTGAATGTCTACACTGGTCAAGACATCAGCTCAGAAACACTGATACAGCGTACATTCCAAAGTAAGAAATGATCGTCCTTAATCCTGCGTCATTCCTTATCTGTGATCAGAGAGTTGCAGGCTGGGGGCTACTCCTGCATGCGTTATATGTATTGATCATTTCACCTGTGCACAGGGGAGAAAAAGGCCCTTTTAATCCCCTGCAGTTTCTGTCTCGCCATTCCACCTGTGGAACGGAATACTGATCATCTCCATTAAACCGAAACTGAAAAGCTCATTGTGCATCACTCTGTATGAGTGCTAACCTTGACTGCATTGTCCTTGTCATCTACAGCCATATATTGAATGTTTCATGGTTTTCACCCCATAAGTGAAAACAGACACGTGTCTTTTGGTGTGCTAACAAAACACGCAGTGGTTCCTTGCATGCTTCATTACAACAATTTCCACAGGAGATTTACACTCGTCAAATCTGATGAAAATTACAGACAATGGAATCCTTGGTACGCTCCCTCAGGAGTTGTTTCTGCTAACATAAATATGAATCAATCCTTCTGTGGCATCTCCTTCACAAAGACCCACACAAATCCACAATACAGACACTCAACACCCATGTAATTTCCTGATGGTAGCCAATATTTACGAGGTACTCCGTCTTTATACTGCCGTCTTTCAGCTGTGTTTTCACGCAAATAAAAAATGCATGTGGTAATTTACTATATTCTAAATATATTCTCTAAGCTCCAAAAAGGAATTCCCTTGCTCAGTGACAGCAATGACAATAACCGGAAAGCTCACAGATTAGCCTCTTCCCTGGCTATACGTTATTGCCTTTACCTTCATAAAGCCTACAAGATGAATGCATTCACAATAAATCATGGATGGTGATGAAAATGGACTGTGCTAACATTCCATCTACGGTAGTCACATACCCCAGTAATATTTCACCTGATTCATTTCCATAACATCAGTCTCTACTTCAAGTTGGTATCAGTGTTTGGTGTTGTAATTTACAGCAATATCATTAATGGGCTTAAGAGCCTTTTTTAATTCATCAATATTACACTCAGAATCAATCTTATGTCTCTACAAAATCATTGGAAGATGGTGAAAATGTAATTAATAATATAACATTTACAGTACTGTGGTGAGTAAAATGTAAATCATAATTATACTACATAACACTAAAAATGATAGTCAATAGGGTGTATTTGACGGCAAATATTATTCTATTTATCCAGATGTCCTGGCAATTACCATTTTATTACATTAATAAAATATGATATTCACATGATTGCTAAAATCCAGAGCTGTGGGCTGCTGTGTCTCACACTGTTAAGACACTGTTCCAGTGTGTGTCTGCCTGCAAGAAGCTGCACATGAACCATCTTCCTCACACTCATGTCTACACAAGGTAAACTTGTACACTGTGTAGTGGAGAGTGTTGGTAGATGGCATCACGTGCTTCAGAGGAGTTTGTGCTCGTCTCCGCTCTCTCAATTTGACAGAGAGGACTACAGTGATGGGTACGGCTTGTAACTGCCTGGGTGCTCCAAATTGGTAGGAAAGAAGGGTGAAGGTATAAAAATGTTGCTGTACGAACAGGGAAGTTGAGCTGCACTTTGCATGCTGCACTTGCTGTTTGTGCAATGAAAAAGGGGGAAATGTGGCTGGGCATATTATGCTCATCTTTTCCACCTGAATTGGATGTCATTCTTGTGTGCAGAATACAAAATGCAAACCAACAATTATTTCTGAAATTTTGGCAACTGAGCTACCTAATTGAATCCTGGGTATGCACAATGGGCAAATGGAAATTATTGACATAATCCAGTTCTGACAGGTAGGGGCCAAAGATACACTGGGACTAAGGACAAAATGTAATCACCTTAAGTTGCCTCCTTCAGCAGGATGTTTTTACTGAATGGTTTGTAAATCATAGCCTTCATCTTCAGCCCCCAACCACAGACACCCCTATGGAGCTTGATTAAGGTAATGGATAGGGTAGGCCTGACGCTATCTCACAACCACAAGTTGCACTTACAAAGTATCTTATGTGTTCATGTGTCCCCACAAAATGACATGATGTTATTTTCTCACAGGCATGCAATGGCCACTCCAAGGTGAAAGGTTTAACTGGATAAAATGGGAATCTATACATTCTTTATGCCAATACAACCCTACAAACAAAATGAGTCTGAGGTGGTACTCCGTCAGATTCAGTCCAATCATTTGAATGACATCAAAGCCTGAAAACATAAATGAATGCCTAATGAAAGTCACTTAGCTACTTATCACCTTTTCAATTCACAATGACATCCTTGGAAGATGAACATATTTTGGTTAAAATGTTTATAGACAGATGTTTCATACCAAAATGTGTTGTTTTGTGGAACAACCTGCCACTCAAATTGTGATAAAGTATAAAACACCAATATGGACTAAGACATCTTCACTGTACATTGCATGTCTCTCATCTGTCACGGTCAGTTTTTGTATACTTCAAATCTACTTTTTGAGCAAAAACCTCAGTTAAGAGTAGGGGTGGAAATTGCCAGGGACACAAACATATGATACCGACACTGCCAGAGACACTGTGGTACATAGGCCACAACACTGATATTGTGATTCTATAGGTTTGGGGGTTGTCTGTTTTAATCATCATCTGATTATTAGAAGTAGCAAATCAGTACTAAAGGTACAAATGTGCTAAAAGGAAGCCTATGCTGTTTAAAGAAATGTTACTGATTTCAGTTATCAGACTTTAAACAAGAACATTTTGAGAAAAACATTTTTGCAGCTTTTGTTATTTTTTGAAGTTGCCATTGAAGTCTGCAATTTCATTTATATTTGGCTGCCCTATTGATAGGATCGTTGGGATGTTTAATAGGCATATTATGTTTCGCTAAGGATGATAAGTGAGAAGAGGTGAGAAGTATGGATGTTTTCATACCTTTACAGGCACAAGGGCCATTTATTTGGTATGGCCTTGGTATGCTGAAAATGAGAACACGAAACTTAAGTTGTGGTGGAGAGGTCTAAGATGAAGATTGCAGATGGGTTCTTTGTCTTTCCCAACAGACTTTCCTTACATTTTAATTAAAACACACTTAAATGCCATCTTTTTCATTCTGAAATTCCTTCTGACTGGAAATCTTATTTTAATAAGTGCCATGAAAATGAAAGAACTCCCGACCACAATTTGTTAGGGTAAAGCAAAGAACATTACATTTTATGAGATATTACATGTAGCCATCAATATTGTATTACAGAACTCAAATTGAAAATCTGAAACCCTGACATGTAATTGCAATGAGCACTTGCTGCTGTAATCTGTGACAAATGTACATACATACTCTACAGCTAAAAACAGTCCTGTACTATTTAAGTAAAAACATACAATGGCATTACCATCTAAAACCTGATACCCCTTCACTAATTTGTGCTTGGGGAAGACTTAATTCCGGTAGACTGCTTCCCAATAGGATCACATAATTTAATGAATGGAAAGAAAAAAATCACAGAAAATTAACATCTAAAAAAAGAAACATCTTATTAACGTATTATTAAAACCTGTTTATGTAAAGAACAAATTCTCCCATGTGTCACCTTCTAGAGGTCCTGGAGCAATTTTCAGGTGGAAAATGATCCTCATAAGATTTTTATTATCTGAAAAGCTTCAGGTAGCAAATTAAGTTGTGCGCCAGTATGAAGCAAAACATCATTAATCAAAATAGGACAATTTCTGGAACATTAATTTCTCTCACTCCAATGCAAGGAATAAATTACCAAGGTCTGTGCAAGACAGGGTGGCGTGATGTGACCCCAAAGTGAAGCATCACCTCTCTTCCATTTTTTTTGGCTTTTTCTCCAAATTTTTGAATGCCCAATCATGGCTCATGAGCTGCACTCATTGCTACAGCTGTCCGCTCTTGAATCTGGGAGATCACTGGCATGCATGCACTGTCATGCTAAATGTACATCATGAGCTGAAAAATCCTTAGACATTCTTTTCCTGATGCAGAGCACAAGAAGAGCTTGTTCAGTTACATTTGGGAATTTTGAGAATGCCCTTATCTGGAGCAACTTCTTCCACACTATCTATTTCCATAGCTGTACATTTACTGAGACAACTCAGGCAAATATCTTGCTGAAGAGTATACAAGAAGTGGCAGGGCTCACATTTTGCTCCCTAAGCAAACATATTCTGTAACAGCTCTAGGAACACTACTTTAATAGGATGGGCCACCTAGCACTCCAGTGCTGGTGGCCAGCCATGGTCCTGCAGCGCTGCATGGGTCTACAGATTTTTGTTGTTCATGACCACTCAATTTACCAATTAAAGCAAATGATTAGGGGACCGGGTCTGGGCTGGTTGCTAATTTTAGGGTGAAAGCTAAAACCAGCAAAGCCTGCAGCTCTGCAGCACCAAGACTAGCCATCGATGCTTTAAGACCTTTGCTTCAGAAGCAGCCATTGTCTCAGGGGTGGGTGCACTGGAGGTGATGTGAAAACATAACACCCCTGAGGTTACCAGCTGGGAAAAGGGAGTTGTGCCAAATGTTTAGCTATCAGCTACAATGCTAAAATAAATGAACAGTCTAAGAAACTCCCTCCCCCATCCAACAACAAGGACTTGGTAGATATGATATATCCTCACAGTGCTTCCTAAACTACATACATACCAATACAGAAGAGCTGCAGTCACCTCTGGTTTCGTGGTATATGCTTACCACCAGTTTCAGGCAACATATATAACAACCATCTTCCCAAGAATCATACCAATTGGTGTAACTCACTGGATGTACAATAATCAAGGGTGGCAGGATTTCAATTAGCTTTCTGTTTTGTTTCTAAGCCCAACTCCTCTGTTCAAAGTGGCATCCAATCTTGCCCTTTGGCATGCTTCAGCTGGCTGGTTTTGGTTTTCACCTTCAAGTCAGGAACCAATTCAGACCCAAGAAATCAAATGAACTACCAACTGCTTTAAGTGATCAATTAAACACTGACTGATAACAAAATCCTGCAAATCCCATGGCTGCCTAAGGGCAAGAGTCAATACCGCCTACTTAGCCTCTGCAGTCTGCCAGCTAAAACTCCTCATGAGGCATATTCCTCTAGTATTCTGGTGTCAAAAGGAAGCTGATACACCGGTGTGAAAAGTGGCAATGACGGGCATGGTGAGCTTTGGTGGAAATGCCCATCCTTCTCAGCACACTCCCAACACTGGCTGAGGGCACTGCAGTGATGAGCCCACAACTGGAGCAAAAGGGGGAAAAAAGTGCATTTTATGTGTGTTGCCTCAGGTGATAAATGTACCACACATTTATTAACAGGCCAGTCAATACATATTTAGCTTCATCTCCTCTAGTTAAGGGCTGTGCCTGGGGCAGTTCAGATTCAGTTGGGAGCGAAGCCCAGTGAAACTTCCATCTCTTCAGCCCTGAAGATAAACCCATCTACAAATCTAGGAAAAACACCACAGAACCAAGACTCACGTCCAGATGAGAACAGACCAAAGTTCTCCTTAATGCCCTGTACTCTATGAGGCAGCAGTACCCCCCTTTAGGCAGGGACTCATATATGCAAATCTGAAAACTAGGTCTCATCATACCACTAATGGATGGTGCTTCCTCGTGCTACTAGAATCTGAGTTGAAAAAAGTTTGGTGTTGTGCTGTGGATGCCAAAACCTTTTGATTCTAATCGTACTACTTGGAGAAATACCATGGTATTTGGCCATTGTATCACATATCATGTTGTGCAATTCCTGGCAATTACTTTTGGCCCTTTAAAGCTAGGGGGGGATGATTTGTAAAAAGGGCTATAATTCCTACCTAGTTCACCCCATATGGATGTAAACACCCTCAAATTAAAGCTGAAACTGAGAACTCAAATCCCACCATCATTCTTTCATTTTAAATCTAATGTGCTGGAGTAAACAGCAAAAACAAAAAATGTGGCACTGTCCAACTACTTACAGAATGCACTGTATCCTTTGCCTTGCTTTTGCACACCAGGCGTGTGTTTTTCATGTTTGTTACTACACTGAGGCATCATGTGTTCCCATCCACATGTAACTCACAGCAGCGGTCTGTAGATGAGACTTTCTCAGCACAAACCCCAGGCTCCTGCCCCACTCTCCCCACATGATTAACATGTTCGGGTCAGAGGCAAAACTAATAAGAACTGTTGTAACACTCAATAGACTTCTGGGCTCAACATGAGCAGCCGCATAGAATGAAAGCATTTAAATTGCTATTTAAAAAAATCAATGAATGGGGGAGAAGTTAATGTTACACAACTAATTCCAGGCTTAAAAATCAAACTTTTGTTTAATACATTCTCTCATGTCAAAACAGGATTATGTTCATATTTAAATTAGGGTTTTACTTAGAGACTCTGAATACTCACATCGATGAAGCCCTTCACATTAATCCAATGCTTTGATTGCATTCCAATTGGCAACGTCAATGACTTGTCAGCTCTCAGATTTTCATTAATCATAATTTTGTGTGCGTTTGGAGTATAAAAAATGGGTAGGGCTACATGTTATCATTTTATTACACAACCCATCGAAAAAAAATACCGACAAATACAATGAGCACAGCCTTCTCACAGTAGAAACTGCTACTATGAATTTTGTTAAGACAGCCCCAGAGAGTTAATTAGGCCTCAGCTGTAATCCTGAGGTCAGAGGGTCAACAGTATTATTATTCGCTGTGACACTGAAATACCATCGGTCAAAACTTCACCAGCTACGCATCTGAGTAGGCAAATTGAACATGCGAAATAAGCATTTTTTGCAATTCCACATTTGACAATATCTTAATACGTTTAATTAAACCAGGCAACTCTCTCATAGCGAAAGTCAAAGACAATGGCTAATGTCTTGTGATGTATAAAATGCAATATTCTATGACGAACTCATTACCTTATATGAGCTGCTCATGGAAATTTCAATTAACTTTTTTTGGCATACTTCAGTCATCTGATGGCTGCCACTCTAAAACAAAATCGTAGATTTTCACTTCTTAATTATCCATTATGGTATTAAAATTATTCTCATACGCGTTTTTTGAGTTAATATACGCCTCACACCATGGATTTACATGCATCTTTAAGACCACGAATGCCTAGGGGGCTCATGTCTAAGGTGCAGGACATTTCACACGCTCTGAATTTTGCTAATAAAAACATCAGCCTTTTATTTGGAGGTCATTGACGTTTACCCCTCGTGACCTTGTTTGGCAATGAACAGTGCATAATTACTTTTTGAATGGAGTCAATCTAACGTCTCATATAGCTGTGATTGCCTGTATTTCAATTATAAAACAAGTTAACAAAAAAAAAAAAAAGTGTGAGAAAATCAGTTATTCCAAGTTACTGTTTCCATTCTTCCCAGACGCCGCTTAAAACAGCAAAAAGACATTTTTGAGATGTCAAAGAACTTGATTACGTTTCCATGTCCAGGACCCTGGAGATGTAACGTTATTGGATTTATTTACAAATTTCAACTTCCGTCACCTAACAAACACAATACAACAGTGTTATACAGTGGTTTATCAAAATCCATATAACAGCCACTACAGTGAGTTAAAATGTCGACAATCATTGAGCAATTCTTCTTACAATAAATGGATAAAATGTTCATTTGAAACTAAACATCCCACAAATAAACCAGAAATGCATTTCATGATTCTAAAAACTTGACATTAAAACGTGTTAGCTGATATTTTATGTCAAAGTATAACGCTCTGAATTATGAATCATCGGCACAATGCACGTTGAATCACTCGATCCCTCCGACACTAAACCACCGTTTGCTTCAGTTCTATCCAAACTCGTAAAAATCAGAGGAATAATGCTAACTACTTACACTCCTCAGCTCCTGTGTACGGTCCTTCATGTTGTATATTGGACTTCTCCACCAGTTTCCCTAACAGGTTCTTGCAGAAAGAAGATGCTTCCAGTATCTCCTCTTGGTTTCTCGGCTGATTTCTCTTTCCTTTTTTCCAAAGCGATATGGGGCGGGGACGCGCAAGGGGTGTAGAGATGCCGAGAGCGCGCATGGCTCATTTTGACTCAGAAAAAGAACGTGATTTCAACCCCTTTATGTAAGGTGGTGAGCACAAAAGATGCAATTAAACCATTTACAAATGCGACCATTATTTGTTTAACCACAATATTTCGCTTCCTAGCCATCAGACTAGACTGACTTTATTAATTTTGAGTGTCACCACATCCAGATTACAATAGGTATGCAAACTCCCTACTAATCACTCGCTATAGCCAATATCATTGCATTATTTTCGGTTGATATTCCATAGACCTTCTTTGTATAAAGAAACAGGTTGTAAAAGGATAACGCCCAGCTAAGCTTTGTGAATCCTTACGGCAGTTCCACTTGAACAATACTGTCCTCTGCTGGCTTTAATTCCTTAAGAAATTATTAAAATCCAAAAATGCTCACATCGTGAAAAACCCCACAATCATGAGATTGAAATAATTGTTTTTAAAATAGGCAGGGATAAGTTAAATGTGTGATTGTGCATTTATGTGATGATTTAATGACAAAATTGGCATTTCTTAAGATAAGTGATCAAAATTAAATGGATCTGGAATCACAGTTTTTGTTAACAATGCCTGACATAGTGGATGTTGGCTACTAGAAGAGAAATTAATACAGTCTTGTTACGTTAAAATTTAACGATCACGACTTTACAGTCACTGCACGTGAGTAATTAAAACTAATTCGATTAAAGTGCAACGCTCCGTTGCTTTCCTGTGTGCACTTTAACGCCCTCTAGTCAAAAGTCTGTGAAAGCTAGTTAAGCTTGTTCTGGCATTTATGAATGGATAAATATATGTTTAAAATGGCACTCTTATTGTTGGTATGCTGTTTCAGTATGTAGAAAATACATACTGATTTGGTTATGCACATGTAGGCTAAGCCTCTCTGGGCGAATGCATTTCTGAGAAGTCTGACTGAGCAACTGAACATAGAATACTATATTGTACACAGCACACAATATCTTGACAAGAAGCTTGAAAGGCCTTCACAAAAACGTGCCTCGTGATTTCACTCAAAGAAATACTGGTAAAACGGAAGCAGAGAATGGTGATGTGGGAGTGCGTGGGACAAGCTGGATGAGTCCTGTGCTCAGTAATTTTGTAAACAGGACAGCTGTATCGAGGCCTTTTCACTTTATCTTCAGTTTATCTTTTACTACTGCTTATTTTACACTGACAATGAGAGGGGTCTTTTATTTCTTGATAGACTTTTGTGTAAATGGCAAAGGAAATTGACTCCTTCGCTTTTTCATTGTCCGGTTACATGGTTTCCCGTGCCTGCAGTAAAGGACGTTTACTGTCAGAGCGCAACATCTTTTCATTTCTTGATACACGGTTAGGTTACACCATTAGCAAGCAAATCATACTTTTTCTCCAATGTTCGCGTAGTCTACAGGCCGTGTTTCTCTAGCAGAGTTCTGCGACTTTTACCGAGAGGCGAGACGTCTGCAGAAGTGCGCCACCCCTGCACGAGATCAGAGCGCCTCTTGGCGTTAGGTTCAGATGGTGAATGCCCTATGGAAAGCCAAAAACACCAATATGTTGATTAGATGAATCGTCACGGTGTTAATAATATTCTATGTTTATATACCAGTTCGTAAAAAAGTCTATATATTTTTAAAAACCTGAATGGAAATGTTACACTCAGGAACTGTCTCAGGTGCTTATATTTGCCGTAAGGGGGTAGGGAAACTTTCATGCTGAAAGGTAAAGATAATACATCTATTGCTGCTGAAGTGGGCCGCACCTAGAGGGTATAAGACTACAAAATGACACGATGGATTTCTGAGAATAGCCAGTATAATGTACGATATTGTTCTTACTTTACTTCTGTAATCTATTCGCATCCAAAATAGTGTGCTCTTCAATCTTTTATTGCCACTGACATCTCAGTTATCAAATGTGTGTAGTAAACTAACTGAATTATAACGCAACACAGTGATTCTGATAACAGTCAAGTTAGAGGCCATTGCACTGCCGACCAGTTACAAGCTGCTACATTTAATATTCGACACATTTCAGTACTGCCTGGAGTGGTGTCATTTTTGTAAGCTATACAACAACTTAACAAAAGCCTAACAATTAATATTAAACCAGCTAATAATAACCTTTTCTCTGAAGAATCGTGTAATTGTGTTATAAGATTCTAGATACATAATTCCCAATTTAGTTGCTACATCACATATATGCTATATTGCAGAACATTACATGGAGAAAGCTGACCATATCACACAATTAAGATATAGAACAGCGCACGACCTGAAAGCGAAAGTCGACAATATGAGTTGCAAGCTAGAAACTTGTGACTTTCTGTTTTCTACACCTGGTTTGTTACATAATAGTACGGCCCATAAAGCAGCCATACTGTTTGCTGGATTGAACCTCGCACCGTATTGGACTGCATCACTGTGGCTGCTGATATATTCCTGGTTTGTATTGGCCCGATACAGAATTTCCGGAAGTCGTTACTGTTCATGTATCCTCCCTCTCTGCCTGCAGTAATGGCGGAGGTCAGGCGCAGGTTTGGCAAGGGAGCCTTCAGACTTTTGAAAAACTCAAATAATATTTCATGCTCTGGGGGTGAAGAGAAGGGGGCAGACAGAAGCGCCCTTCTAACAGTAACCGTGTCCAGTGGAATTCGGATATGTGGACCCCAGCAAAAGGACGAGCAAGTTCAAGGAGGTTGTAGGTACCAGCAGTGCCAACCGGTAGAATTAGAGGTAACTGAAAATGTAACGTTACCAACTCGCGAAACCGTACCACGCCCTTATTTACCGAAAAAGGACATAACACTTTGTCAAACTGGTAAGGATTTCTTTTCGTCCGGTTTAAATGGAGGAGACAGTGGAGGGGTGCTACCGGAGGACAGTAGTCTCCGTGGATTCTGCACCGTCAACAAGCTGTGCTCATGTCAAACAGTTGAGCACTCCGAGCTATCAGAAATCCTCAGCTTGTCAGGCAGTAGGGATCTGGCGGTGATTGAAAGAATGAGTAAACAAACCAAAGACCCAAACCGTTTCTACATGTTGCTTAACACTTCACATAGTGTCAACGTTGTTGTCAATCGGCCTTCAGTTAGGAATCAGAGTAACTTATTGATGGCCACTGTCCTTCCTGATAGTCGTCAGACAGGTTCCGAACAGAAGAGATCATTCTGCACATTGGTATTGACTGAAAGAGAGCTGAACCACTGGATCCTTATGCAACGATCTCGACGAGAGGTCATTTCATTAACCAGATCCTACGGGAGCTCGGATCTGCCTCTATATAAAAGCAGAACAGCATATTATGATATTCTACAGGTGTCCCCAAATGCTACTCATGCTCAGATAAAGACTGCTTACTACAAACAGTCTTTCATTTATCACCCGGACAAGAATGCCGGTAGCGAGGATGCTACGCAGCGCTTCTCCGAAATCAGTGAAGCATACAATGTTTTGGGCAACAAGAGTCTGAAGAGAAAATACGACCGCGGTATCCTGAGTAAGGCTGACGTGCAAGGAGCGGGTCGACCATCTGGCAAGGATGCACCTGCCTCCAGCACGACATCGCAGCAGAAAAGGTCCCGTCATTCCCCGGCAGTGGGCATGGAGGGCAAGTCTGTGTTTGATTTCGACGCGTTTTATCGGTCTCATTACGGCGAACAGCTACAGCGAGAGAAGGACCTTCGCTTTCGGAAAGAGCAGATGCTGAAAAGAAAACGGGAGGGAATTGAGGACTGGAAATTAGGCAGACTGACAGAGGTTTCGGTGGGTTTGCTATTAGCCATGGCCGTGGGCATTCTGCTTAGCTTGAAATCTTAACGCGTCAGCAGTGGCCGTAAAATAACAATTCACCGTTCCCCACTCTTAATATAGCCCACCTCTTTTTGGTAGCACGCACTGTGTGTAAGTTAGTAATTATGTTCAGCCGCCTGGCATTACAAGTTGAGGTCGAACACTGAGTAAAGTCCAAGGTTCATTTTCGGACTACAATGTTATGAGGGAACTAAGTGGAAGCCTATCACTTCTATAGTAATGTATTTCTAATCAGTCATGTCATGACGCTGGGAGAAGGCTGTTACCTTGGATTCTGCAAATCAAATTGCTACAGCAAATCCCCCCTTCTCTCAGTGTAGTGTGTTCCTGGTTATCTCAAGTGTTCTTTGTGAATCATTCTAACAACAGTAGTAATACTGTTAATGTCTTTATTTAATTCTTAATCTGGAGTTCCAATGAAGGGGGATTACCAAGTTACCCTTCTAACTTTTGTAAACATTTTGAGTTTGTTGACATGCAGTTGGATGAGAGTCTGGTTGACTTTAGAATAGTTTGGGTAACTTTTTAATCCTCCTTCCTGGAATATTGTTGAACAAGTTAAGAAAAATGCCAATGTTATGTACAAATTTTACTGGTTTCCAGTGTATAAAAGTGGTTACTCGTCATCAAGACACTATTGTTTCCTGCAATACAATACAAATGATTTAGTTCTGATAAGAGACAGTACATGAGAGAAGGTAAGACATCATGCCTTGGGGAATTGCCATGTATTATATCTGTGATCATGGTGTTATTGTATGTAAACAGATTCACTTCTGTCAAAGGCAGCTATTTTTAAGGTAAAAATAGAAAGTTGACTGATGCTGCTCATACATTTCTAATAGCAGTATTACCCATGAGATTTAGTGAACTCTGCAGTGCAATATACTGACTGCCACAGAAGATATCTGGAGGGATATTGACTCAAGCATGTCCCACTGTTTCATGCTTGTGGTTACGAAAGAAAGATTGGAGGTTTGTCCCAGTGGAGCAGAAGTTCTTGTCAAAAGTAACCAAAGGTGTTTAAATAATGAATGTTGCTATAGACTGGTGGGGAGCCAAAATTACTGGTGAAAGCATGTGTGCCTTGTGTGTAGGTATGTATATACACATAGATATTTATTTATTTACACACACACACTCTTATATAAACTGAAAGTATGTGTGAAATGAATGAATTAAATAAATGGAGACATAAAATATTGTGTGCAAATCAATTCTATTTTCACTGTAGTTTATATAACAAAAACATTGAATGCATTCTAGAGAAAATAGCTGATTTTGGACAAAAGTGACCTTGTGAAAGTTTGGTGATAGATGGGCTGGATTTTCAAAAGCATACTGACCATGGGTTCCCACTGCTTCCCTATCCATACTTTGTAAACAGAATGTTATCAGTGTTTTTTTTTTCTTTTCATAACAGCATTGCAGTAGTACCTCTGCTCTCAGAACTAGTTTATTTTGTAAAATGGTGGGTTTAGTTTGCACTATAAAGTTATTATGCAGTTTATTAATTTGTTCATTTACTGCTGTGTAAAGACAAGTCAATGAAAGGTTTGATGTTCAAACCATCATTTAAGTTACCTCAAGTAACGAAGATTGCCTGGATGTGGATACATCTGTTTTTCCCACAACTTTATATCCCACCCACCATTAAAATGTAGCAAAATCCTGAATAGCTTGTATTTCTCTTATAGAAGTGTGGCTGCACAAACATCCATGTTTGATTGGAGAACTGTAAGGAAGTGGAGTTCAAAGGCCACAAGGGGGCATGCTTTCCTCAGTAAATTCAAAGGTACATTGATTGCTGTGTTCAAATTTCTGTAGTCACCGATTCTCCAGGTATTTTCAATTGTCAGGACTAAGACAGAAAAAAAGCAGATCATCATTCATCTGTGGAAATAGCTTTGCACTCTTTTAGAAGGTTCATTTGAAATGACTACAATAAGAGTTACCACCTTTTAGGTTTTAACCAGAGACTCCTAATTTAATGCTTCTAGTCTGGGTGTATGAGTGAAGATGACATTCGCTGGTTTTTGTGATCAGATTCCAGAAAAGCCAGTAACTCCAAGTCTCATACTCCAAGCATGAAGCATGAAAATGACTTTCACCCTCCCACCCCATTCCTATCCTCATTGGACAACAAAAACAGCAAGATATTCTCTGGTTGGCTATCATAATGGTGTGCATATCTAATCAGCCTTGTTGCAACTGTCAGCTGTCAAATCTAATGATACAGTTAAGAAATGAAAATTCTGGATAAACACCTAGAAAACATGTCAAATACTAAGAGTATAGTAGTTTTTCTATGATATAAAGTATCAATTTAGGATACCATGCAGGTAATGCACCCATTGCTGCTTTGCAACAAACATGAATGATCTTATTGGCAAACCAGTTGCGAAAAGATTAGTCATTTGAAACGTGTTGTTCACCGATTTTATTCACACAAATATAAAGAACTACATCGGGTCAACATCACTTTATACAAAAGTGGACAGACTTGTCAAAACTCAGCCAGACAATGTTAATTCAGCAATAAAAAAATTGCATTTGTTACATAACAAATGTCTAAATGTGAACAGAAAGAAACCTCTTGAGAAAAAAGTTTGAAAACTTTAACAACTTTTTCCTCTACAGTAAATTCACTGTTGTGAATG
Source organism: Albula goreensis (assembly GCA_022829145.1). Classification (NCBI taxonomy): domain Eukaryota; kingdom Metazoa; phylum Chordata; class Actinopteri; order Albuliformes; family Albulidae; genus Albula; species Albula goreensis. The sequence continues at coordinate 34,824,671 of CM040742.1, forward strand.
AGGCCCTTTCCCTGTGAGGGATCTGCTGTTCTTTTAAGCAGTTGCATATAAAACACACACACAAAAGTTGGGAGACATCCTAGACAATAGCTGAGAAATAAATAATATAAAAATATGTTTTACATTGGCACGTGTACATAGTACTAAACTGTTCTTGCACCCATTGTTCAGGTTTGTCACTTATGTGGTTGCCTCACTTGTCAGGTTTTTATCTATGATACTGACAAACTACTGCCACCACTGTGGCACTGTGCCACCCAACTTTGGGGATGTTCTTTGCTAATAAACCAATGGTCAGTACTGCTTCTGACTAATCAAGAACTCATGTAGGAAGGATTAAAAGCTGCTGTTCTGGGTCCGAAATTTCCCCAAAATTTGCGACCCAGAGGACCAATTTGGTAGCCTATGCAGAAAGTACATGTTTTCAATGAAAGAATGATACCATCAGAGACGGAGCTTCTATAGCTGAGACTTCTCTAGTGCTTCTCTAGCAGGTCTAGAGAGGACCACAGCAGCTTCAGTTCTGAATTCACCATGTACATTAATCAGGCTGGGTTTAAGATTCAACTCCTGATGAAGAACTATGTCCATACATGTGGCACCCCAGGTAGGTACCAGCTGGTCTCCTGTGCCAGGCTCAAATCAATGAACCCAACTACTTTCGCTTTCTGTCTGTGGTCAGCCTAACTTTGTGCTTTGCTAATTAACAATCGGTGAGTCACTACTTGGAATGACCTCATCTGAACATACCACTGCACTATCCTCAAATAAACTGAACCTTATTATTGTTCAAGCCCCAGCACTCAGATGGAATGGGGTAGGAGCAGGCTCTACCATATTTATTCCGCTGTAGTCATGAAAGGTAAAGGTATATGGGGAGAGGATAAGATTCTGATGTCTACACAACTCATAACCCATAGTTCACAATTTACATCTATGAATGTGAGTGGCCTTTGTACAGCAGTTACATCAAGTACCTTTAGAGGAACACCCAGAGATGAGTGAAGTCCAGCAATGATAAAAAGGATATGTTTTTGGTTGATGACTGAGATGTTGGCCTTACTCAGTTAAGGCATCCAAAAACTCAGTTCTCCCACATATGCTGCTTTCCACCTCTTGATCAAATTATGTTCTAAAACGTTTTTAATGATTTAACAGGAGGCATGTTTAGCTCACAACCAAATGTTTTGTCTCTGAGCTCTTTGTTTTTCAGTGGCAAATGTTCAGATACAGTAACCACATGACTGGATTTGTAAATGTTTACAGCTCCATTATGACTCCACCAGTCTTATTACTTCCTCACTTGTAAAACTGTAACTTCTTTCTAAAGGTATCACAGACCATGGCTATATTACAGGAAGCAAATGTATTAGGTGTCTGAGATGCTAGTCAAACCACATAAATATAAAAAAGTTCATGCTGCTGTCACAGATGCAGTACTGCAAAATGCATGGGAACATGGATATTAGCAACTACAGTCAATGCCATTTTTATATAAAGTATGAACAAGTATGGAGGATTTATAAATATTTCACCCATTTCATTGTTCTCTAATATAACAGCTGATTCTTCATGTTTCCATGACATTAATAGTTCAGACAAGGAACTATGACTGTGTTTTCACAGTGTGTTTATGTGAATTGTGCGTTTGTGTCTGTAAAAAGACACATTAGTATGAATGAAAATTAAACTGGGCTATTTTTCCCCTTTCTCACAATTTGGAGCACCCAGTAGTATGCATCTTGAGTTGTGGAGAGCGCAGACATGCATGAGCTCTCCTCTGAAACGTGACGTCAGCTGCTGTTTTTTCTTTTTCCATACAACAGCTCATAAGTTGACCTTGCACTGTCATGAGTTGGAAAGAGACACTTTCTGTGCTTTGTGCAGGCAGATGATGGACACACAACAGACCAACAATGGTTCCAGGAGAGTGTAAAGATGTGGACATCCCTGTTGATGAAATACCTCCCTCCCTGAACAAGACTGATTAAGCCTCACTCTACATTGCAACCAGCAACAGTCAGTACTGGCATGGTCCAGATATTTTCTAAATACAAAACAATCAGTTGAACAGTATCTCACTATATCATTAAGTTATTAAATAGGGAGGACCTCAGTTCGTAAACGTAGGCATTACTGAGCTGAGTGAGTTCAGCTGAATAAGTCACAGATTTGGTTGCCATATTTAAAGGTAATTCACAGAGTACTTCAAAAATAAATGTATTGATCCTTCAGGACTATATATAAAGTATAACTGACTCAGAGGCAGCTGGCTAAAGGATTTACTTCAAAGAAATGCAGCTCTACTAAAACCTCTGGTGTGTACTTACGTACACTCCTTCCCACCTCAGTTCCCATCCCTCTGGGATGACAAGACAATAAAGGTCATATGCAAGATCACTAGCTTTGCTGGTGGGAATCCTCTGTGTCATGAAACCTAGAATGGATACGTACAAAACTTGACAGTATCAGAGCGACAGTTATAGGGGCAAAGTATAAATGCATTTTTAAATAAAAATGGACTGCACCAAAATTTCAGGCTTTGAGTTCAAAAAAGAGGTTGCACCCGAGGAAAGCAACTATATTAATGAAAAACGTATGGTCAACATCCCTCTGTTTATTCCTGGGATAAAAATTCAAATGTCTGGCCATTCTGCTTTTATCAGTGTAACAGTGTTATGTGCTGAATGCAATATTATACAGTGCATTCAAATCTAAAATGTTACAACAGATCTAATGTACATGTTAACTGAGAGAGCACCAAGAAAATTTACCCTGCATTAACTGTAGTTTAATATTATGGTTTATTTTCTCAGCCTGTGTCTACGAATTCCTCATATCTTTTGGCATGACACAGGCTGACCAATTTTAAGAAACGTTTTGTTAGTGACAAGTCAAAACAGACTCAACAATATAATAAAATTAAGATACAATTTTAACATAAAATAGGAAAATGGGACAAATTGTGGCAATTCTGAAGCCACTGTGTCTCCAGTCTGGTGAGCCATAGTCTTTCAATGGAAAGATTAACAGGCAGGACACATGCTTAGTGTCAGTGGGAAGCAGATTTTCACAAAGATGAAAATTCACCAGAGAATACATTTTTTTAAATAATTACTAGGTCATTTTAACCTTTTGGTCTGTACAGATGACACATTTTGTCCCCAACCCCCCTCCGCCCACAGAGATTTCAAAAAGCTTTAAAAGGAAGTGGCTGGGTCAATTAATGTTGTGGGAATCCACGAGACAATTTCCTCTTTCCTCCCTCCATCTCCCCAAGGACTAAAACCAACAACAACCAAGGCATCCACAAGACACAAAGAGTACATTCCTAAATCCAATTTTGGAGTATTGAGTACACTATGTTCATTAATGTTAAGAATTATATATATAGCCATGTGTCACACTCCAACTGAACAGTTACTTTTCTAAACTGACAGGTAAAATAATGGTAAATGGGTTTTTCATAGTCACATTGGACATTACAATGTATACTACTTTCACAGAGATCAGAGTACTTTTTTCTGATCTACCTTTCCTCACTTGAATCAATTCTACAGATAGTGTACAATGTTCATGATCTCTTCTCAATGTTTAAGGGCGGCAGTGTAGCGTCATTGGTTGGTAGCTCAACTGGTAACTCAAAGTATGAGAGTTCAGTTCCCAGTTAGGGCACTGCTATTGTGCCCTTGAGAAAAGCAGTAATTAAACAAATGCATAGTGTGTAAAATGTAAGCTGTGTAAGTTGCTCTGGGCAAGCATGTCCATACATTTGTAAATGTAAAAATTAAACCAGGGAGGGGTAAAAATCCAACTTGTTAGTTTGTTTGGAAATTATAACCTTGAAGCAAATAAGTGTTTTGCATAATCTCCTTCATAAGTACTACCTTATAATCATTAATCTGGACAGGTTTCTCTCTGTGATTTCTGCAACTCAAGCAGAAATTGTTCAGACCTCTTGGCTCTCAGTAAAAGGAATACTGGTTTTCCACGGCTCTGGTCCTCCGGGTGCCATCGTTCTCATGGTAGTCCTCTGGAGAGCCACCAGGGGGCCCTAGCAGGCGCTCTGAGCTGTTGCTCCGGCTCCGCAGGCCTCCGCCACTCCCTGGCTCACTCCGAGAGAAAGGAGGAGGGGCTGCTGGTGAGGAGGAGGAGCTGGAAGACAGGGGAGCTTCAGCAGGTGGCCCAGCTGCCTGAAGTGAGCCAGGGAAGTAGTGCACAGACTGGGGAGGGTCACTCCAGCAACTGGGGTCCCTGGAGGTGGCAGGGGGCTGAGACATGCCTGGCTCAGCTGGGGAAGGACCAGAATGAAGAGACAAGTATAACAGTCAGAAATATATTCAATAAAGCAAGTGGACAAAGAACATTTCAGGCAACCGTTTAATATAGTTCAGCTTTGCTGTACAGAACTGTATGTTTGGCTTGTAACTGAGAAGCTGCAGGGTCAGTTTTAACCCCTTAGCAAGTTTTAACCCCTATCTGATTTTCATCAGTAGATATCCAGCTGTATAAATGGATAATATGTAAAAAAAATGCAATCCAGACATGTTGCTCTGAATGAGAAGATCTGCTAAATGCGTAAAATGTGTGGTTAATGTTTGGGGGAAAAGAAAATTAGCTAGATGAAACAGTGGGAGGGGGGACTAGGATTTCTCAAGGAAAAATCTGTCTTTATTTTTAAATCACAAGGTTCCAGAGCACAAAGTAAGTGGATGTGACTCTACCAAAGCAGCAAATAACATAAATTATTAAGATATTGCCATGAGTGCAAGTGAGATTAAAAAATAGTTATTTAAAATCAGTAGCCTGCGTAGGTATTAAATTATTTGCACAGTGATGAGGTGAAAATCCTGAGCACAGAGGTACTGGAACTTGGACAACCAAAGGTCCAACAGCCTCTGGCATAAATTAAGGTCTGGTATCTCTGATGGAATTCCTATCACTTCATTCAAGGCCTGTTAGATTGAAACTGCTATGATCGGAGAGGAGGAACAAAAGCCAGAGAGGAATTCGTCAGATCAAGCTTTTATGTCCGATAGAAGAAGAGAGACCATTACATAATTCTGCATGGGCTCTTATGTAATTGACTTAGATTAAGAGCATGCTTGTTTCTATCATTATCTGTTGCTGTCCCAATGGTGCTTTACTGAAGTCAAGGGAGAAAAATTCATAATGGCAGTGAGAGCACATGAGAGCAGAGAAGCCAAGAGGAGAGGGAGAGTCTGGCCTACAGAGCTTGCCTGGGGAAGAGAGGTGGAATGAAACCTCATGTGTACCTCTCAACTATATATATGGTAATAGCAGTGCAGTTTGATGCTATAAATCTAACAGGTTTTTTCTATCCAATCACATCAACTCACTGAAGTGGTGCAGTGATTCTGGGGTGTATCTCAAGGTGGTGTATTCAGGTGTGTATCCAATATGCCACACTTCTGCAAGTACCTATGCTAACCAGGAACAATGCCTTTCTCAGACAGAAAGGTAACAGTGCCTTGATATCTCCTGAAATATCACTATTTTCATTTCTGCAAGGAGAGTAGCCTCACTAGATAGGTTCATATCAATATGGTACTATGAGCCTGATATACTAATTGCTAATATACAAGTGGTCTGTTACTACTTCTGATGAATAATATTGTATTGGTAGGGCTTAAATTTGGAGGTGGATTTGGACACAATCAATGACCTACAGTATAATGCTGGCTAAAGCCTGTTAGAACCAATCGGCTTGTAGGATACTAATTACAAACTGTAACTTTTCCCTGACAATCCATTGACAGTGCATCTGGGAAAGAGATGGGAAGAGATGGAGAATGGAAGAGAATGACACTGAGAACTGCATCTAACTGGCACTCCTGAATCGACAGTGAGGAGCAATATTTTTGGCACAGTTTGTAATTCTGACCTTACTGGCACTCCCAGAGGCAGGCTTGTTTAGCATGTGTTGGCCTTCAGCCTCCCTGCATTCATACTGGACTGGCTTTGGGCAGCCCTGACTTGGCGGTAGGTATCTATAGTCCTCAGGGGGCTGCTGGCATTCACAGCTCGCGACTGAAGAGCAAACAAGTTGCAGGTTTTTAATGGGTTGGGACAAGCCCTTATGTTTCAGTAGCTGTGCAGATTTAACAGCTTCTTCGATGATAGAAAAGAGTGAAAGGCCAGAGGGTTTGGAGGTGGGGGCGAGGGCAGAGTCAATGCTATGGTAGAGACTGCTAGAGCAGAAGCAGGACTGCAGGAAAAGAAACACCCCCACACATGCCCATCTCTATCAGAAACCACCTTGTGCTCTCTAGCCAAAGGTTAGCATTTATTCCCCTTCCAGGGACATGAGGAAACTGAAGGGGGGAGGAACTCCACAGTGCAGGCAGGATTACTGTATTAATGTGTTTCTTTGCCACTGTGAAAAAAAATCTTCCAAATCCGCTTTTAAAGTGTGATCCTCATTTCTCTGACTCCTTAACAGTCCTGCACTTCAAAATCTCCATCTGGGGTGCAAGGAGTCAATATATTAATGTTTTCTGAAACACTAATCAAATCCTGGGGTGAAAAACAGGTCATCACAAGACCAATGGCTAAGGAGGGAATAATTTGTCAGCCTGTGTGCCTTTTAAATACACTTATAAACTGAAGTATACACTGATACAGTGTAGGACTTTGAAATTTAAAAATGAAACCCGGATTTAAATTAAATTGAGTGTACACTCAATTTACACTCAATTTAATGCTCCACACAGTCTGTAGCCAGACTGTGAGGAGCAATGTGAGATTTTGTGCTATAAGATCTTATAATAACCACAGTGAGTTAGGAGTCAGGAACCTTGCTTGAAAGATTGAAGAATGGAAGCACAACACAATTGAAATTATGTGATCTTATTATGGTCTTATTACTGGTCTGTCCATTATAAACTATCAATCTTATTGACATTATTGTTACATCATTCTGTCCTCCAGATTTTTACATATAAAAGCAAACTTGAATTCAGAAGACTAGAAGCATGCATTGTTAGCAATATAATAATGAGAATTATAATGTGTAAGATGATAGATTGTAGAAAATTTGTCACAAACTATTGTATCTCTGGAATAAAAGAGTTCATCGACCTACCAAATGGAAACAAGGCATACATTGTGTTGCATTGTGTTAAAGTAAGTTTAGAGACAAAATTATGGTAAAACCTAGATGCATGTGTTCAGCAACCTCTTAACTGATCAACAGATTTGCTCAAACAAAAATTAGCATACACAGTGGATCTCCTTCACCAAACTTTTGAGAACCATTGTGCTACTCAGAGCTAAAGATGGGGAAATCATGGTAGCTCTGAATCTTACTCGCTGATTTCATTCATTTTTGATGGTTTACTGTAATTAACATTGATGGCTGTGATTTACACTTACTGATTTTGTTGCCTTGAACTGCTATAATTTAACTTCAGCTGTGATTTAACATTTACATGTGTGATTCACACTGCTTGTTTTGATTAATATTTTCTGTTCTAATGGTGGTGATTCACACTAAAACTTGTGATTCACATGGATGGCTTTGATCCATATTGATGCTAGTGATTTACACTGGTGCTTTTGATTCACATTAACTGATTTGATTTGCACAAATTCACAGCAGTGATTCACATTAACAGATGCACGTGTATGGGGGTTCTGCTAGTGGCACTGGTACCTGGCGGGGGGGTGCGCTGGGCCTGAACGTAGCAACGCAGTGTGATGTCAGCACAGCCCCCAGACTCCAGCGGGATGGGGTGAGTGTGGAAGTGGCGCAGCATGTCACCCACCGTCTGGAACCACAGGTGGTGCACGTGGCACTGGCCGCTGTCATTAACCGACAGCCGCAGGTGCTGGGGCGAGATGGGGGGTTGGGGGGAGTTAGGTGAAGAAGTTAGTTGCATGAACAGGACGACAACCATGGTTATCCCTTACGCTTATCTTGTCCGAACTGAACAATGAAAAAACATGAAACAGCTGTCTCATAGACACAACACTGTATATTACCAGCTATATTACTATATATTACCAGCAGAGATGCAGAAATGCCTATCCCAGCATTGCCTAGTTTCCTAAAAGGCTAAATGGCTTTTACTGACCATCTGTGTGCATTTATAAGTGTGGGGGGGATACTGCATGTGACAGCATACTGTCATAATGCTGCATGGAACTACTACTGAGACTGTCATAGCAGTAGGGAGGACTTCCTGGTTTGTGGGCCAGCAGTGAGCAGGGATTGCATTCCTTACAGTCTGCTGTACAGGCCGTACTGTGTGGCCATGTATTGGATCATCAACTCTTGCCAGCAAGGAAGACACCGTAACGTTAACTTCCTCAATACTGACCTCTCGCTGTACCTTAACTTAGCTGAGGCTTGCCTAGCCTAGCCTAACATAACATTAGTTACAGTTACAGGCAGCTTCAGCCTTAAAAAAATACCAAATGTTGCATAAATACACAGGCATTCACATAAAACGTTTCAACAAAAATAAATAACACAGAAAATGTTAAATGTGAATTTTTAAAAACCATAACTATTTGGCCTTGGCATTAATTGAAAAATGATCATAGATCAATATCATATCACAGAATCATAGAAGAATGTGTTCATTTTTTTATAATTCATAAAGTGAATTTCAGTGTATCTTCTGAGCTGATTGGACTGAAATGGAACTGATACCCAGTTGCCCATCCCTGTTAGTCCGCTCACCTTGGCCTTGCCCTGGAAGTTGAAGGTGAGGACATACTCCCCTGGCCGCGTCTCACTCTGCCGAATCACAAAGAGCCCGTGGCTGTGTGCTCCACCCGCCAACACCAACTGGGCTGCTCGAACTCGCGACAGCGTACGATGGAACCATGGGTACCCAGTCAGACTGCCATCTGCCTCAATCTCTTTTACCCCATCAACATGACCACCTGAGCCAATACACAGTGCAGACAGGTTAGATACCTCAAGCAAAATGCGATCTCTGGGTCAGGTGAGAAAAGACTCCTAATTCCTAACTTTGTGTAATTCATGACAATGCATACATAAATGTACAAAAATTGAGTGCAAAAAAAAAGAGTTCAATGAATGTTTCCTTTTTCTGAACCTTATTTTGTATGACATCAGGCATCGCTAATCAATCACAAAGTCATCTTCAGTGTGACAGAAATATATGTAAATACAAGATTGCTGCTCTATGTGCAGTAAAATAACTCAAATGTGCACTATACCACACCTTCTGTCCTCTCCAGTTTTTAACTGCAGGCGATATTGTTTGTTAACAGAGGCGAATGGTGCTGTATTGTAATACTGACCATCCAATACCACAGTGTTGTGCTTTGTCACGCATTCCTTTCCAGCAGATGAGTCACATCATGAATATTTTGGGTTCTCACGGTGGGGAGATAGAACTTAGAGGATATGGAGGTCAGAATTTAGTGAGGCTAAAGAATCAGTTTGTGAGTATAAAGACACACTATCTGTTTCACACTATAAGGAAGGTGTATTGGAGCTCATTCATATTGCAAGCTCTTATTCTTCACATTCATTATGGACGCTTCAACTCAGTGCACTCTGGTCTAAAGAATTTATGCTGCAAAGACTGTGGACTGTGACCAAGGACTCTCACCTGCAAATTGGCCAGGGAACTCCAGGGACTGCAGAAAGCGGTCTAAGGGGACATGCGAAGGGTGGTCTCTGAAGGGCGACTCCCGACACCGGCCAGAGGGGGTGCTGTGGTGCACAGCTGCAGGAGCCCGATGGACACCTGTGCAATCAAACATGCTGTGTTACACAGGTACACTCACAGATTTACACCCCGCAGGCATCATACACATATGTTAAATACTTCCACGTTTCAGTTATACAAGCAGTATGCTGTAAATAACTGACATTTGTCATTGACAAGTGAGATTGTGCCGTGACATTGAAAGACTGTAAATCTATACTATTCCTAATACTTAAATGAGTAATAAAAACTAATTAAAAGAAATTTTGAGATGCTGAATTTTTTGAGAACATACATGCCAAGTAAAACATGTTACTAACAAAAAATCCTTCATCATCTGAAAGAGACATGGCTGCTGTTTAAAAGGCCTAGTATCAGAGTGCTGAATTAAATTTTGACTGCTGTAGAGAACATATGTAATCTGAAGAACACTGTTCTGGTTCTCAATCTCAGATGGATTATGTGCAGAGCTTTGCTGACTTGTCTTGCTTTGGCTTCCTTCCTTCCTGCCCTCACAAGATTATGATTTGTCATCAGTAACTGACCACTGGTATACTAGCCAAGATTCACATCAAATTAGTGTCAGGAGCACAAGAGTCTAACATGTGTAGCTACTGTTATAATAACGTGATGAAATGTGATGATTTTTGGCCTATACAGAATATTTTTACAGGCACACTAAACTGCTGACCAGATTTTTTAAAATTAACGTCATGGACATGTCAGATTAAGGAAAGCTTCATGTTGGGAAGAGTGCTGTGTGGGAGTTTTCTCTGTTCTTAAATAGAAAGACGAGTGACTTGGCTACCAGGCGCTGTGTTTTTGGGGGCAGTGGGGACAGGCTCACCCTCAGACAGGAGCTCGCAGCTGCAGGAGGACACCATGGGGAACTCCCTGGGCGGCAGGCCATGAGGGAAAGACTCCAGCTCAATGTCGTCCCCGCTGTCTCTGTCACACAAGCATGCAGACATGCAGAGCCCATGACACACTGCACGCTGGTGTGTGCTTCCCAATAACCCCATGACCACGCATTCAATTTAATTTATGGATCATTATAACATAACCACATAGATACAGTATATACTATATAAACACAGACAACATGTTGTATATATTGTATAAATACACAGTAAAGTTTATTGTAAAAAGAGAAGAATATATATCATTTCTTCTCCATGTCCATCCTACCTTCCCATATCAGCTAAAAAATATAAATTGGTATATTTACGCAGGGTCAATGCAATCCTGAATGTCTGCTACCCAAGAATGCTTCTGGAGTGAATCAATTGTCTCCAGGATGTATTCTTCACCATTTTCCACCTGGAGGAGAAAAATGCATTTTGGTTTGCTCCAGATTCAGCAAGCAGAACAGAATGTAGCTCCTTCCTTATTCTGGGTGAAAACGATCTAATGCCCTGATTGTACATTGCTCTACACAGCAGATTTGGTACCACAAAACATTACATTTTATGTGCAAACAGACAAGTTTTGTCAAATAACTTTACATGAGACAATATTCTGTTTTGAATTTAATTGAAACATTGACAGTACAGAAGTAAATATGTGAATTTTGTTCTTATCTAGAAATGTCAAAAATGGAGCTAATATTTTAATGATACAGATGAAATTACAGAGAAATAGAGAAACTTGTTTCAGAAGGCCTTTTGGTCCTTCTATACTACAAACTGCACCATATAACCGTAAGAGCAGGAATGCATCAGACAACAGCAAAGAGCCTGGGTTCTGCAAAAACACATATGGGGGTCTACAGTCCCCATTGTCTAGACACAGTGAAAACGAAAGTGTATCAGGACAACAGCATATGCTGTAACAAAGAGAACAGCATGCCTGCAGAACACGGCCTAAACTGATGACTGTGAGACTGCTATGCTGTGGGATCTGTGGTTAACGGTGGAAAAAACCCACATTATACCTGTTTTCTATTTTCTCCCGCTCTTTATCTCGATTTCTATCTCCCTCACTCTAGTTGCAACACCACTCACCATCTCTATATATACATACACCATAATTTACTATGACTGCTTCTATATAAATAGTATAACAATACTCACCACCATCCATCTGCATGATCTATATATGCAAACTGCTTGCATCTCTGAACTCTACCTAAACTGAACTACCTAATTGTCAGACACATGCAAATGTTTGTGTCTTTTCAGTCGTGTCTTTTTACATTTTTGCAGGGCTTTTGCTGATGAATTGCTTTTGACCTCTCCTGTCTGTGACGTGAGACGTGTTTGTGAAAAAAGGGTGTGTCTTACCTTCAGGACAAAGGTGTTGTCCTTGTCAGGCATCTCTAGAGGCATGGTGGTTCTGACCTCCACAATTGCAGTCAGAGGGATGCTCACTTTGGGCTTTGATGACTGAGGGGAGCAAAGGAGAAACATGGCTTTCACTCTGAATCCGTTGCTCAGTGTAACAGCTCAGTGCTTCCTGGAGTACAAAGTACTTCAATTCCCCTATCTCCGCAAAATTTAATACATTGTCATTAAGTCTAATATTAGCAGCAAAATGCTTAGCTGTGGCTATTCTTTCCCCAGAAACAATGACTGATTTAGGCCATGCAGAGTTTGAGTCATACATTATACTGAATCATACAAACCTTTCCCCACCATTACCTTTCATATTCAAATTTTGATCCTTGAAATAATAGCAATTATCTATATCTAGCTCTGCTTTGATTTATCTGGAAGCATAATAATTTATTGAAATTCTCAGGGTAATACATTTTAGGGTGTTGCAAGCTCTCTTTGAGGCTTTATTGACTTTTCTTTATGTTTCTCTTATGGCTGAATTATTCATCATTGGATGAATGTGGAACTGTCAAAAAGACTATTGTCCTTGAGTAAAGTGAAACATGAAAAGGCCCCAAGGTGTGGAATTGTTCGATGAGAACATAACTTACACTGGTCTGGAACAACAAAAATGAAGAGCTCAACTTTGTACAGTACTTTCATTGCAACAGGAACTGATTGTGTTTTGTATGATATGCAATATGGTACTCTACAGACAGAACTACACTACAACATGTTCATAATGTTTTTGTCTATATCCATGCAAGCATGTTTACCAGCAAAAATTATTTGTCTCAAAATAATGGTACGAGTATTTTTTTAAGTTTTATGCCCTGGTGATTTTAAAACCTGTTTAATTGTCTGAAGCACCAGATAGCTTCATGACAACCAGTGTATTAATTTCTCAATGTTTGTAATGAAGAAAAAAAACAAGGTACTATTAATTGCAGTTGGCTGTGATCAGGGAACAGCTGCTGTAATCCTGTATGGCATATGAGATACCCTGCTGGCTCAGCCAGCTGAGGACTGCGCCATACTTTTGAAAGGGAAGTAGCCCATTTTTTAGGAACAGAGAAGGTGTCTAAAGCAACCAACAGCAACCTGCTGTAAACAGGTATAGGAAAGTGGAAATGTAACATACAGGAAAACTGTAGGCAAAGAGGTGTTTTTAAGGCATCTGCATACCTAAGACACTCTTGTTTTGCTGAAAGTAACTTTGATCATATTCCTTTTCATCCATTACATTGCATTCATTTAGCAAACAAGAAGAGCAACCTACAAGGGAGCATATATGCATCCTCATGATTTATATGAGCAATAGGGAGGTCTCTCTGATCTGTCTAACAAAGAACACTGACCAGCAAGTTTCTATCCAGTTTTTAATTTCTAAATATGACTTGAAGCGGAAAGCTCTCCAGAGTTTATTGGGGAGTTATCAGGGCCTCTTTGTGGGAATGTTTTCTTCATTATGTGCCCACACACAAAAAACGCACACGTAGGCCTGGGTCATTGGGGACAGAGCTGTGCTAATGCCCTTTCAAAATGTTGAGGAGCTCAGGTGTCCTGGGGACCGCGGGGGTGCTGCTGGCTGGATGTCTTCACGCCCCATTCCAGAGCAATTCCAGCTGGGCTTGGTGGGAAAAGCAGAACTGAGAGACACCTAAACCGTCTCCATGGGAACCCGCGGTCCTGTCACTCAGCACCTCTGCTGCTTGGGATCTGCACAGATCTGCTTCTCAGTGACTCCTGCTATCCACTAGATCAAATGGGCTGTTGTAAAGTTTACATTCCTTGTTTATGGGACATTCATGGCATTTCTAAATGTGGAGGACCAGATTCTGACCTGCTGACTGAGGTGGGTGACAATTGTAGATGGACAGTACCATTCAAACCCAAGGTTGGAACAATATTCAAACACAATCAATCCTCTAAAAATCAAAACTTAAAAAAATGACAACAAAATGTCAATCTGACATCATGTTTAGTGAAGGAAAAAGCCATACAATCCAACCTTTACAGCAGTACTGCTCAATCTAACTATTCAACTAACCATGGCCAACTAACCTTGGGTGGCACATAGAACTCCAGAAGGAAGCGCTCCCCCTCAGCCTGGGGCCTAGCCTTCCGCAGCAGCAGTCTGCACTTCTGCCACTGGGAGCTGCCCATGCAGGTGGTGTCATCTGCCACCATGTACCGCAGAGCCCCTTCTCTCTGGATCTCCAGCAGCTCTGCCTTGTGGCCCTGTGGGCCCCTGGAGAGCCTCAGGCGGTGGCTCCACTTGTCCCCACCAGCCTCCCCATTGGCCGGCCTCCTGACTGGCTCTGGTTCTGGTGAGGCCCGCCGGTGCCAGATCTCCTTCATGCCATCCACCACACACAGGCTCATGTTGCGCAGCGAGAAGCCCTTTTTGAAGCGGCCTTTGGGGTTTAACCCCGCCGAAATGGAGACATCCTCGGAGCTGCGGGAGTGGCCCAGTGCTACGGACCCAACCGCTTTGCGCCCTCCAACAGGCGGAGGCTTAGCGGCCAGGGGGCTGGCGTTTCCTGTCCCGCTGTCCATGCTGTCCAGGGACTCGCTGGATGCCCCCTCTGCGTCCCGTCGTCGTAGGTAGAGGTCGTGGCCGTAGGGCAGCTGGCAGCTCTGCAGGCCGGCAAAAGGCACAATGCCAGGGGAGCCGGGTGCGTGGGGCTGGCTGAGCGCCGCCGAAAAGCACTCCAGGAAGTGGCGAGCGAAGTGCTGGGAGAAAGAAACGTCAGCGCCGGGGGAGTCGTAGCTGGGATTCTCACTGACGAAGCGGCGGAACTTTCCGGCGAAGTCAGAGGCTGAGGCGCGGGCGTGGACCTCACAGAACTCCTTCCAGTCGGGCAGGGGGCAGGACGAGGACAGGTCCGGGCTGCTGGGGGGGCCGTCCCCATTCATGGCTGCTCCATTCCACCACTGGGGGTGGGGGAAGGGGGGAGTGCAGACTGTGGAGAGGAAACAGCAGACCATGTTACATTCCAGTCATTTATCACTGAGAATGAATCTAGAGCAACTTATCACATGAGGGAATCTAAGAACATCCACAAGAGTTTAAAAGTAACAGCTATTATTGAAACAACCTCCACTGTCCGGGACGCACACACTGTCCTCTAATGCATGAGATGGCAGCTTCCATTTCTTCTTACATGGCACCTTTAATATACTTTTAGCAGCCAAAAAGTGTTTACTGAAAACAAAACAAAAATAGTAAAAGAATCAATAAAATAGAGCAATAGGCTTCAGACAGCTTTTAAAAAAGTGCACATATGGTGCTCGATCGTCAGGGCAACCATAAACAGAAAGGCTGCTTGCCCAGGTACTTCAAAAGGTTGAACTGGGAAAATGGAGAGTAGGAGCCCACAAAACCTGAAAGCTATGAGCAAATTTAGCAAATTTAATAAACAAAGACAGTGTGTTTGATGCCTTTCACAAAGTCCAAGAGTGATATTTTGAGGTAGCTTAGATGTCACAACAAGGTATAGGAGATTGGTCTTACTCTCGATAAATAAAAACTTTTGTTGAAAAACTGCCTGAGCGAGACCTCCGTCTTTGTATTGAGAGGCATGATCAGAAAACAAAAATTCAGTTTTAAAAACAGGAACAGGCTTTCCGTGCTAGGCCGTTCCACTTCTACAGACCTGGTGCAGTGCAGCCTCCTCCACCCCACAATAACCCTTAGGCTGTGCCAAGCCGCATTGTGTCAAGAGAGAAATGGTCTTTGTGGTTTGTGGTGCACCCGAAGACAACGAGGCCATTATAGGTCCAGAGCAAGACACCGTCAGCCCTCTCCTTAAATGTGATAGCCGTGAACAGAGAATGCCATCTTCTTTGCGTCATGCCAGCACTGCAGTAATTACATCACGATGGCAGGTGCACTGCCCAAATGGACAACATCAGTGTCTCACAGCTCTGGTGGTGTGACTGAACATGATTGGTGAAGCCTGGCAAAACACACCCTGGCACATGCCTTCTCCTTACATGCAACAAACCTAACAAAAAAAAACCACACAAATTTCATGTTTGGAAATAAACAAGAACATATCATGTTTTCCCAGGCACATGGTTTGCAGTCATTTCACATATAAAAAAGACAGAATCCTAAATGCACACATTTAGAATACCTTACCTTACCAGTTTTGTTTGTGCAAAAAATAATTATGTGTTATTTCTGTAAGGGGGTACCAGAAAGGCAGGGAATTCCATATGTCTGAGGTCAGCTGTGTCACAAACACTTGATTTGATACAGATTGATAAACTGAAATTGTCAACTAGTATTAATTCTTCTTCCAGATGTACTGTAAATTTCATTCAGAAAAATGTTATTTTAACCAAGCAAGAGACAAACAGGTGCACAGCATTTATGGCACCCTTTAGGCAGTGGCACTGCAGATCTATCCAAACCACAGCAATATATATTAGTTGTATTTCAAGTGATGTTAAACACAGAATCACATTTGGGGTTTCATTCACTTGATTTCTCTTCTACTGCATGTCAGGAGAATACTTAGTTGTTCCTTTTACAGTGCAAAGTAGAACAGTCTAGTTAATCATTTGAAACATCTTTTCCCTTGGTTCTAGGGCACAACAGCTTGCAAACGTGAGGCATTCCTTTAGAGGCAGGCCCATGCCTTGAAAAGAAAAATGAGCACTTTTGTGACACTCAGGCTTTGTGTGTGTATAAAAAAGTCAGATTTGTGAAATGATAAGAGAGTGCAGCCAAGAGAAACACCGGGGAGCTGTCCCTCCCCACCCCCTATCATCCTGAAGCTCAAAGCCTGCCAACAGAGATTCTGATCACAGGGAAGTCCTCTGCTGAGCGCTCTCACTTGCGTGTCAGGGTCATATTCAATAACACCTCTGTAAGGGTGGAGTATGGGCTCCTGCCTGCCACAGCCTGACAATGCAACCAGTCAGACACATTACATTTCAAGACTGAAGCCTTTTAATGTGTGCACTCACAGATGTTAATTACCTGAATCTGCACACCTTTTGCACAGCTTTAAAAAAAAGGAACTTCTAGAAAAATACATTTTTTAAAACAGGGGCATAGCATTGCATTTTCCATGCATATTAAATAACATGGCAATTAATTGTCCATCATGAGAAAAGACAATCAGCTTGGACAGCTGCCTGTTATGTGATGAGATAATGTCAAGCATCAAGACCTGGTTCGCTGCCATTTATGCCCTACAGAAGCAAATTCAGGGCTAATTAGAATTTAATGGCTGCTCCTGTCAAGAAATATTAAAGATTAAAATGTAAAAAAGGAGCCTAGGCCTAGTGGAAATAATCCCCTGCACCAAACTCCCCTCCGAGTTCCTGGAATTTTCCTTCCATGTGGCTTTATTGTAATTTTTGGAAAACATCAGGATTGGGAAACATGTCAGACAGGCTTAGTGCAAGCTGGACTCCTCAGACTGTAAGTAATGCATCTGCTGCCATTCAAGGACATCTCCCACATTTGTGCACACACACTTCCAATCCACTGCCAGCTGAATGGGTAACACAATACCGGCGTTAGCCGTTAGAGGAAATGCAAACTGTTTAAAATGATAGCTTGATTATGAAACAATACATTTGCTAACAGAGCAAACAGCTGTTGGTGCCTTTTGCCCTTGCATTTTTGAATTGTTAAAATATTTACAAAGTTCAGCCTCTGTGCCAGGTTTTATACTCCTATGTTTTTGCCTCTTGGCAGGGTCAAATGTGTCATAACAGTTCTGCAATGCTCAAAATGGCTATGATACACAAATATCAGTGTATATTGTGTACAACAGTACCATATGTGGTTTTTCCTACCATTGCAATTATAGTTGCAAAAATATTTTATAGGACCAGGAACAACTGATAACAAGGATGGTTCTTATCCTTTCTGAGGATAAGAAAATTGGGCTGGTACAGAATAACATCGCTGGGTTGATGGATCCAAGATGTCATTAGAGATAATGATTATTCATTTTCGACATAATTAATTATATACACGTGACATTAATATTTGTGGAATAATAATACAAAGTAATTATTCCACTGGCGACTGACAATAACGGCCTCTTCATTTGTACTGTAACATCTGTTTGATCTGTTGATTCCAATGTGTAATAGCATAGTCTGTTATGCCATGTATGTTAACATTTTTAACCAAGGAAACTTAAAAGCACATTCTATTTAAATTCTGTTTAACATTCAAATATTTATTTCTGGAAACAACCTGTGATTACCTGGTGTTAGAATAATCACGCTGTAGGGTAAGTGTCATAAAGTCAAACATTTCTTTGATGGATGACCAACAAAGCCTTCATATCATGTGTCTTTTTAATATTATATTTACTTAGGGAGAGCAATATGTTCATAAAATACAAAACGTTCAAATAACGTGTTTCACACATTTTTTTGGAATTTCAATGAAAATCTTGAGAATTCTGCTAGCGTAATCAATTTCTTAACAATAAGTTGAAAATACAGTAGCTTTAATTTTTACTACAACACAGAGCTAAATACAAATCATGAATTCAAAACGGACTACGTCCATTGCAAACTAAGAAAACTTTCAATACAAAGTTTTAAATACAAGGTCTTTTTGTAATCGTGCAACCCTCTACCCCTATTTGTTTATTCACTCCAAGCACGGCTTCAGTGGCTAATGCGCTTAAATACGCTCTGCAGCTAAGCTTTGTCGGTGGTGGACATACTTGAGCTGAACTCACGGCTTAAAGACAATGAATGGTAATGAAAGAATGCAAAACAAACAACCAAACATACTCAAACGATTATTGTTACATACGTTTAACAGGAACGCCCTCTTCCAAACTGGCTCTCGTTGGTGTGTGCAAGATGTCATTGCATCATTTAACATAAGTTAAAGAAATTTCAGAACCACTCTACCTACACAAAATTCCGTTTCCGCCGACTACTAATAGAGAAAGCAAGATTGCCAAAACAGGCAACCGATATGCGGAAATTCTATATACCGAACTTACAAAATCAGCAGAAACGTTGTGTGCGTCACTGAAACACGTAGTTATCTGGCGTGGATCCTTCAACATAAGGATGTGAACATTTTAAAAACTATCAAAAAATTAGACTGGTTTCGCAAGACCATGCCGCATGCGGCATTCATTAGAGCAGTGCTGCACAATCCGCTATCAGCTATATTTCAAGTGAAATTTTGGAGCGTTATTAGTGGGGATAAGCAAACTTGGAACACAGAGCTTAGGTACTCTACCTGTAAAAACGGACAGGTGACCAGCCATGCCGGCGTCTGCATTTGTGACCTTGTTGATTCGCAGCTGGGGTGAGTCAGTCACTCAGGTCTGGAAACATCTAGTTCACAAGTATGCTCTTTATGAATTATAGAAAAATAAACATGAATTTAATGTTCATGTAACTAGACTGATGGTACCTTGCCTAATCCTGTTTACCAAGACGAATGATGTTGAAACGTAACATTACAGGTTAGGCTGCTGTTTAAAAGGCAATAAAACCAATAAAGCAGCTTCAGTTTTGTACTGAATTCAATAATACAAATTTCTTTATCTTGCAACATTTCAAAGTGTTAAAACTAGATTCATTTAATGATTGAGAATATTCCTGTTTATCCTCTTTCAATCCGGTATAAAATAAACTTCCTCCCAACACTGATATCACACAAATATGGGTTTGTGTGAAGACCATAATATAGTCTTCCTTGTCATTGTTCCTCAGATCTGGGCTGCCCAAACAGGGCATTGTGTTTTTATCATTTGCTCCCTCGAAGTTTGTGATCCAGTAAAAGACAAAGAGAATTTACAACAGAACCTCAAAGTGCTTATTTGGTCATACACTGATAGCAATGACCCAGTTTACTTTAATCATCTTTCATCTTCCACAGATGTCCTGTTGACACTGCACACCTTCATCTACCACTTTGCAGCTGAAACACAACAGTCCCCGAAAAGTCATGACAATCTCTCCACACAGGGAATGTGATTTATAGAGTGGAAGGGAGAGAAAATGCTGATCTAGTTAATGTAGGCAGATTTATCACTTGCCATTTCCTTTTACAGCTGGTGAAAACTCAACAAGGATGCTCAAAAGAAGGAAAACTGACATTATATATACATACACACACTATATAGCCTTTATATATCACTATTATTTATGTAGGTGAAATGGTGTGTGTCTCCAAAGCTTTCATTTTTATCTTACATATTATAACTTATGAGATTTAATCACAGCACCCTAAGGCAAATGAAAAGGGACCTGTTGCAGTCATATAGGGTCTAATTATTAATCCAGAGGGCACATTGGATTTGCACTTAATTTCTGAAGAATTTAAGGACTGAAGAATGGTCCTATATTTTTTAGTAGACCAATTTACATACAAACTGAAAACAGTTTTGACTGTTCTACAGTTGTGTCAGTTTGAATAAGGGTTATCCATGAGAAGATGAATAGCCTTTTACCTGGCTGAACTTGACAGTATTTACTTTTGTGTACTTCTGATCAAATGCATTTAGTTATGGTAGTGTCCTTTATGAGCATGTTAAGTATCTATGTACCTTTTAAAACGATGTTATCAATTATTCAAATATTCAACCACAACATAGGTAATTAGTTGTGCTTATGAAAAATTGTATTCCTTTTAGTAAGAATGGAGAAAAATTGTCCTTCTTGTCTTAATTCATAGAACTGATCAACCTACCTGAGAGTTTGAGTCATTATTTACACAGAGAAAATTTCATAATGTTAAACCATTATGAAATGTTTAAATTCATAAAAGCAATTAACATGGCAAACTCTACAATCATTTCAAGAAGTGTTTTTTATACAGAGTTGTCCACGCTTAGATTAACTTGCCAGGTCACATATTACAGGCAGAGATACTTGGAGGGATCAAGTAAAATAATATACAAATTAAACGCATAGATATGTGATTAAACAATGTAGATGCATTCTTAAAAGTTGCAACATGCACATTTTTCGAGAGAGGTGTGCTAACACTGAAATCCTGTCATAATTTTCAATGCATATTAATAATTCTTCTAAAAGATTCGAAGGGCTGAGAGTAAGTCTACGGGTGGCAGCATTGGTCCCCCTGGCTGCCAGTGTTAACTATGATATATAGCATAAATTCCAGTCTCCTAAATGGAATTGGGTTTAATTTTGGCAGATGCACCTCTTCTATTACAGGACACAAGCCAAGAGATGTCAACCATTACTCTGGACACATTCAGCTCTGGGAATGGGCAGAGCACTTCTCTAAACATGTGCCATGGAGTTTAAACGACAAGTCATCGCTTACCCTTCAGTAACATAATTATTGACATTATCTTCTTTTACCAGGACAACTCACTACTACAAAAATGTACTTTCTTATTTTATGAATGTCTTTAGTGATATACAAATAAGAAAAGAGGATGATGGATTTAACAAAAGCATTTCTGTCTTTCCTGACAATGTTAGCATAATTTTCTGAATAAGGAAATATTGAAACAAGATGGCATCAGTTGTTGAAAAATAGCCTTCTGTTAAAGTTTGTGAATGGCTCTCCTTGTGTATATAGGACAATACTGAATGAGTTACAGTAGAACCATGGTCTCATACAACTGCTGGGAGTTCTTTCAAAAAATAATGAAAGAAAACAAATCTAAAAACTGGAAATAAATCAATTATCAAGGGAAAAGACAACAAGTAACGATGTATAACAAGTGACACCAACATGTAAATTACCACTTAACTTAAGTTTAACATAACTCAAACATCCATTCTGCAGTCTCCAAAATGCTTCAAAGGGCTGGCAAACCTGGATAATTGTTCGAGTAAACTAAAGCAGAAACACCCTACTTTCAAACACAACATCTCCAATGTGACACTTTATACAATTAAGATATTGACAATCTAGCTGTCAGATTAGCCTTCACATTTATTCATGTATTGTGCTCTTTTTACAACCAATGCAGTTTCATTGTAAAATAAAGACAGAATGAACTAAACTGCAAAACAAAGAAAGAAAAAGTTGAAAAAAAAACAGTAACTGTAAAGGAATTCAGGACATGTTGCAACTTGATGATTCTGCAGCTTTCAACACAGTTGTGTCACACATCATACAGCAAGCCCTTGTAAATTCCAATGATAAGGCTATGAGAATAGGATTGTTTGCACAAACACCATCTTGTGTTACATTCCCCTACAGTGCCCATCAAGGCACAACTAATAATATGTGTTCTGTAAGGTGAGGACAGAAATGAAAATGGGAAAAAATAAGTAGGAGAGACGTTACCAAGCACCTTATCAACACTCTCTGACTGAGAGTACAGGATGCGCAAACTAAGAGTGGTACTAGGAGGGTTAATTACTTTCAGAGACTTGTGTCACACTTGATCTGAACTACCTCCCTGTTTTTCACAACAAACTATTAATATTTTTGTGCCCCCACATAAGTGTGACACTGGGTAAGGTGCTGAAGTTGCATTATTATTGACAGCTATTAGCTTTTGTCCCTTAGTCCAAAGCCACTGAATTATCAAGTGCTATGTGCAACAAATTGTTTCTGTCAAGGGGTCTGCACAAGGAACACTGCAATGCTTTTCAAGTAAATGGATCATGTGTTTATTCTAAATGGTTCTTTATGGTTTGAACATCATGGCACGCACAATGATCCTTACTCCACAGCAAAAGTGGAATTAAACTTTACAAGTATTCTTTTACAAGAGTTTTTACAAAATTAATCCAAACTGACAAACTTGAATCATGGTGCTTTATGATTTTTTATTTACTTCTTATCAAAGTAGATGATCGTACTGAAGCCTGCTTGTTGTGCTGATCTCAGACTAGCCTGTTCTGGTAAATGTTACACAATAGTGTTCATTTTTTACCAAGAAGTTCAATGAAAAATGAGAATAATGCAAATTAAATGTTATAATAAATGATGGGTGATTTCCTGCATTGAAAATCTAATATATGCCAGTCACAATCCTGCTGCTTTATCTGTTTTCATAGGAATGGGAAATCTATAAAGCGAGACTTACTCTTGGTTTTAAACCACGGAAGCATATTCACAGATTCTCCCTCGAAAAGGTTATAATAACATCGTATATGCTAGTTCATGTCATTCCTGGCCCTTGGGACATCTCTTCCGTCTAGGATTTTCCGCACCACTGTCCTTGATTTATGCACTTCGCTTGCTAAATCGCTTTGGATAACAGCTTATACTTAACTGTAATTTAATGTAATGTGATCTGATGTAAAGTAAATGTTTTCATTATGTCATAACATAACTATTAATGTTATGTATGATAACTTTGGACGAAATCACAGGTGGCAGCATTTATGAATGATGCTGTGACACGGGAATTTCTGGTCTGACTCTCATTACAACGAGGGAACCTTTTCGCCAATCTGTGTCGTTGTTGGAAAACGGTACTCTTAGCTCCACTTACTGATTTTAATCAGCGAACAGATATAGAAAAATGAATTATCCATTCACTCGCTGTTTATTAAACAGTAGCAATAATGTTCTTTATCTAATTCAGTCTGCAACCTAAAGTAAATATGACTTATATGATATTGCAATAACACTGTAATTTCATGGCAATGTCGCTTTGGCCCTGAGAACAGACTTACATAGAAGGAAACCTTGGAGATCGCGCGCACACATTAATGAACGTGTATTATCCCAAATAACTAACGAGTTCTTTGAACTCTCTAGGACCCGGGAGGTTCATCTACCCCTAAATGGATTAAACGTAAACCCCTTTCAATGGCTTTCAATCCCGAAAAGCATGCCGTCGTGACAAATCCATTCACACTATGTTTTCAGAGGATACAGTACCAATCCAATCATCTTGCTTTAAAATGTACGCGTTTCAGCACCAGACACCATTGGTGAGCGAATGGTGTCTGCAGGGCACAAAACATAGATTCACTTAAAAAGGCACGCACAGAACTAAAACCCTCTGTCAATAGATGACATGTGGTCGTGAAAAGAGACTGTTAGGAAAAGAAACATAGTTTTCACAGTCATGCAAACAGACCCAAGGTTTGTGATAAATCAATGACAAGGTTGCATGGATAGTTGAATCAGACGTTTCTAAGATAATCTAAAAGTGTATGAAAATAAAACGCAATAGCGCTTACCTTATTTTTGACTCATTGCATGACGTCAATGCTGATGTCGTTATTTCGGGTATCCTGGAGATTGATATTTATCATACCAGTTTATGGTTTATTGAAAATATTGTGGGTGGAAATTTCCTGGATGCAAATTTGCTACATGATCTCTCCATATCTCCTTCCTGCGTAGGCTACAGTAAACAGTAAACTACACAGACACACGCACGCACACAGCGCACACACATTTAGTGGGCGGCTCGGTTGGCTGTGATCTATCTAGCAGACATTGCCGCCCGTTTTAAAGGAGACGCGCAGCATTGCCATTGATTTGGATTCCTAATTCAAATGCGGATTTCAAAAAAGGTTTCAAAAGATTTTTTCCTCTCCCATGCGTACCAAGCGATACAATTCAAGACCTTAATATTATTGTGTAGTTACACCACTGTTGTAACATCCAGACAATGTTATATATACCGTATTTGAAGCATATAATATCAGATATGTAAAACCATCGAACAGTTCTAATTCACAAAATTTACAATCACCCTCTGGAACATGTTTATATTCA
Organism: Albula goreensis; assembly: GCA_022829145.1. NCBI lineage: Eukaryota > Metazoa > Chordata > Actinopteri > Albuliformes > Albulidae > Albula > Albula goreensis. The sequence continues at coordinate 34,849,375 of CM040742.1, forward strand.
CTTTATATTTAAGCAATCATCCTTGACACACATCAAGACAATTTCCTCATGAATAAAGCATGCATTATTCCTTTACGTATTTTACAAGTATGACAAAATAAAATTACAAAAAAACCTTTTATCATGTTAGCCGCCGAACTTACAGGAGGGCATTTGACAGTTAAAGTCCTAGAATAAAACCATAATCACTTATGCAGGGATAATCTATGAATTATTATTTAACACATGTTCTTGTGTTTAATGGATTTCCGGTGGAGTTTGTACAATACAAACTCCACTGGAAATCCATTAAACACAAGACCATATTTACATTTCATTCTACGTAAGAAAGAAACTATGAAATGCGCAGGTAAAATGGCTTCATTGAGCACGCACCTGTACCTGCATTCTAAAGGAATAAATCCTTAATAACTCAGTTGAATAACGTTTTAATGTAGCTTGCGGTAGGCAGTTTTCTAGAAAACATAACGATTTTAGCTTAGAAATATTCATTGTTCGTGCGCAATTGATTTTTTTAAAAATATATATACTGGTAATACCGAAAATAATGGAAACACCTAACACTGAATGGATAACAACTTGAGGAAAAATTGTTTGCACCATTGTGTGCACTTGGTAACATAAAATGACTTTGTATTCATTAAACATAATTGTACCATGCAGGGAAATATTTGGACCTATTGACTCCACAAGATGGCCTGCATAACAGATACACCACTGTCTTTAACAACTGGGAACAATGTGGAGTGTGGCAATGTGGTGATAAGGTTTTCTTTGGCTTTTCCCCAAAATAAACTCCTCTTTCAAAATCTTTTAGATGTCTCCTATTTCTTTAGACCACACAGACTGATGGATTGATTTTAAAATTTCTTTCATACTAGAAGCACATTGGTAATTAGTATTGGCATTAACACACACACACACACACACACACACACACACACACACACACACACACACACACACACACACACACACACACACCAAAGATGAATATCAGTATCAGCCTAGAAGCAACACTGTGCTCATGCTGATGGTTAGAACCTGCTCATATATGCCAATTATAAAAGGCCTGAACAGAACAGTGATCTAAAGCAAGTAAGCTCATCCATGCTGCCTCTATGATGAATGACAGTCACATTTACTTCTGGATTGCAAAGTGCTTATCTCGTCTCAGTGGCCCGATTATACCAGAGAAAAAGTAATGTAAGTGTGACCTGAAGGCCATTGGTGGACAGCCTCAGCTAATCTGATGCCAAAATGTATCAGCTCCAGGAATATCCATCATGGAGACAGGAAATACAACCCCTACAAAAAAAAAAAAAAAATCTAATCAATACATTGCCTGCAGGGTGAACCTTATGTCACAAAATCACAGGAACTCAAATTCCACTTTACATTTTAAGGATTTAGCTGACACTCTTATCTAGTCAACTTAAATGGCTTATGTGTTTTGCACACTATCCATTTACACAGATGGAAATTTACTGAAGTGTATTGCTCAGTGGTATGAACTGAGAATCAAGTCTGTATTCTCTGAGGTCCAAGCTCAGCCCCCTAACTATTATATAACACTTATGTCCCCTTAATCTGACTGGTGGCAAGAAGATTTTGCCATGAACTCAAGTGATCATATGGACTTTACATGCCAATTTACATCAGGAGAGGAAACCCTGTCCATGGAGAGCAACAGGGAAAACAGAGGTTTGTTGCTGTTCTGCATTTAATTGAACAATGAAAACAACTGATTACACTATTAATTTACATGAACTGTTTTTTGGGGTCTGAACTGGTCAGTGACTTTAAGGTACTCAATGCAATGTACAGTAACACAATGAGTAATGGCAGAGAACAAGATAAACATATGCAGTATGTATACAATTACATGATGTTGTGTACACTCACATCATGTTATTACCATTTAACACCGTGACATGATGCTCAAAAGATAACTGGCCCTACTGTCACAGTACTGTGGCAGTGTAATGGGAGACCTGGTCCTGTATTTAAAAAGCACTTCAGAGTGTGATGATTATTCATACCCTAGCCTTCCATTATGAGCTTAAAGGCAGAGCTGAGTTTTGATCAATGCCCATGTTAAGAAAGAATCTCAGTTAACGCTGAGCTGGGATCAAGTTGTCCCTGTCCAGACCCTGACCTTGTCCATTACAAGGTAAGAGGCAAACCTGATCCTAGATCAGTAGTGATTTAAGAATTACAAGCCCTGCAGCAATTTGGAATAGCTGAGTAAAGGTCACATCCTGGCATATAATCAGCAGCTCTCTGGTATCTTCCCAATACTTGTACTATCTCCAAATGTTCCCCCACCGGAAGGAAGCATCAGCTAGGCTCCAGTGTTTCACAGTGCTCAGATCCCTGGGGGAAGAGAGATCACAGCAATGATGGAGACAAAATGTGACAGGGCCCTTTCAAAGGCACGTGGGGGTGGGGGTTTGGTGGGGGTGGGGAAGGAACCCGCCGTGGGAGAGAGAACAAGGTTACAGGGGGCCACATCATTTCTGGTCCGCCTTCGAAAGGGAGCCTTCAAGCCAGCTGCCTGTTCCCATAACAACAGACACCGCTGCGAAGGCTAATTTTGGGCTGGGGACGGAAGAAGGGGTCCTCTGAGGGAGGCTACGATCCTGCCTCGTGCTGATGGTTGATGCACACAAAGGCCACCCGTCAGTCCGCCTGCCAGCCCAGCTTAACTTCACCCAAGCCTGCAAAAACTACCAGTCTCCACCTAAGGCTGTAGAGATGCCACATTTTAATCTGAAGGATCTCTTCGGTTAACAGTGGTCTTAGCAGCTGACAGCAACAAAGACCACAAGGTTAAAGTGTTGATTCCGAACACTTACATGCATACACTGTCTGGCTATCTTTATCTTCTTTGGCCTGGCTTCTTTCAATCAGATTTCAGGTGGGTTTGTTGGCCTAGACCAGGGATTAGCGTTCTTATTCAAGAAAAGCTAGTGAAAGGTTATATTCTAAACCAGATACAATGCTACAACACCTGATTCAGACTAATAAGGGTCATACTAATCAACTCTCACAAGGCCATTAATTGTGGCTTAAGTATATCCTTACTGTCAGCAAGTGTATTGTAATAACTGGCTGAAATCAGTGGTTATTCAGGATAACACTGTAAGAGGAGGCTGGAAAGAAATTGCACGCAGGAAAATGGGAAACATAAATGGAGAAAGAAAGTGTAAGCCATCAAACTATGGGACTGTCTGTATGAGCTTCTCTCAAAATTCACAAAAAAGTCACATTTAAACCCAAACTTTACAAGTACAGTTTTAGAATGTATTAATGATATATTTTGTTTTACAACTTATTGTAGCTACATTTGAAGTGTCATATGTTTTATCATATTATTATTATTATTATTATTATTATTATAATAGTATTTCCTGAACCGCTCACCAATGCTTTAGAAGACAAATTGCATTTCGGGGTGAGGATCGATACATTAATCTATCTATCAATACACTGGATTGCTACTGGCGCCTTGAAAATTATGCCTGGACCAGTCCAACATATATCACCAAGGACCAAGGCAGCCATTCGGAATTCTGGGATGCTGAAGGAGCAATAAAAGAGTAAATCACAGCTCATCCCTGCACCCTAGGCGCTCTTCACAAAACTAGAAAGAAGCACTACAATCAATGAAGTGGCCACTGTGGAAAACTGGTTGATTTTCACTCAGAATCACAGTTTGATGCATCATCGGGGCTGACATGGTCAGTCTCGTATCAAATCAATGTACATTTAACTCATCTAGACCATCACAAGAACAGTAAGTTTAAGAACATATGAACAGTGGCAATGTGGTTTTATTTGACTTGTCATTGAGCATTAGCAAGGTAATTTCTCTCCATCTCTCTCTTTTTATGCATTTCCCTCTAGTGGTTCCACGAAAAGTGCCATCAACAAACCACATTTCCTTTATCACCTTCAGCAGAAGACCACAGATCCTCATCAGCACTGTGGATGCCGATAAAGGACACAGTGACTTTCCACAGAGTCCTAACGGAAGCCTTTGCCTCTCTCCAGGGAGCAGGGAGACAGGCCTGGTCCTGGACAGTTAAAGGGTTTTGTTGTTACTCAGCACTTGATCAATTTGAGGTGATTACAGTTACTTCACTTCCCATAGTTTCTTAGGTCTGAACTGGTTGCTTGTTTTAATATGAAAAGAAAACCAGCATACCCAGTAATTCTCTGGGACCAGGGTTGGCCACACTTGGCACTATAACTTCCACTCCATGCTCCCTATAGTGATTTATGACCCAGGGGGCAGAACAGCAGCATCAATGGAAGATCGGTACTGGTGAACAAGTGCTGAGTCTGTGTGTTGGGTGCACACACTGCATTAGCATTGAGCAGCTGTGGGGCAGGAAGCTAAGGCTGAGTGGTCCTGATGAAGGGCTAATGAGGTGGGGTGGAGTGAGGGGGCGTGGCAGGAAGGGAGCAAAAAGCAGCAGCATCCGTAGTGGCTGGGGGTGGTGGAGCGGTGGGGTGTGGACAAGAATAAGAACAGAAGAAATCTTAATTCAGAAAATGGGAAAAAATGTAGCACTACGCATATTTCATAGGAAAAAATTACATTCTTGACATAAAGATTTGTCGCTTTTCAGTCATAAACCAAGAGACATCATAGTTTATACTGTCTATATTTAAGTCAGTATATATGTCTGTATTTAGCTTTAGAGGATAAATAGTCAGAAGTTAGGCCCAGGGTGGGGGACCCCTGGTATATACAGAAGGCTACTGCACACATTAGGAGACCCCAAAAGTATACACCATCCAGCAGCACACGCTATTTATGGTAATTGGGCATTAGTCAAATTAAAGTACATAACAATGAGTCACAAAACTGAACATTGTAACAGAGCACAAACTCAAACAAAATGCTGATTATTCACTATGTTATGAGAAGCATTCTACAGCAAACATATTTCTTCTCTGTTTTCTTCTCATTGCCAGCCATGATAGCCCTCTGAAAGTAAACTTTACAGCAACATTTTTTCTTTCAATTGTGAATTGTACCCGTAGCTACATCATCATTATTTCTTTGTTCTCAGGCAGCAGGAGCTGGATTTCTTAATCCCCTGGGCAGATGGAGGATTTATCACTTAACTCCTTTGTGTCTCTGCACACAATGGGCTCTGTTTTGACAGTCAAAGCGACCACACTGTATAGAATAATTGGTGCATTATTTATTTGAAAACCCAGAAGTGCATGATATCTGTATCAGGGAAATGTAATTTCGTAGCAGTTTGGACTGTAACTGTCTTTGCCGTGAAGCTGTCACATTCTGCTTGTCTGGAATTCACACTGCATGGCCCTGAAATAAACACAGCAACAATTACTCATGGTAATGCATTCAATTTAGACCAATGTGCCATATGCTTGGATCATTAAAACAGAGCCCAGTGTGAGCAAAGTAAAATGGGACCTGATCCTCCAGTAAACTCTAATCTCTCTCCCTGATGGTGTTTTCCTGCTGCCCTGTAAGGCATGTGACCTGTGACTTATAATCCGGCCACTGTAGGAGGTCATGCTTGGTCAAGACCAGGGCCTGTATTCATAAAATATCTCAGAGTCGGACTGCCTATCCAAAATACACTTCTGAAAATCATCAGGATGAGTCAAGTGGACCTTTACAACTAATTTGATTCTAGTAAGCAACTGATTTGTTAAGAAGTATATTTGTTGACGTGATATATATTTCATAAGCATTTGTTGTTCTACTGAATGACTGATGAAAGAGTTAAGATAACAATCATAAATAATGGACAATAAAAACAGACAGGTGGGTGGCTATGACCTGTAGAATTGGTTGTTCAAATTCAGAGGTGAGGTATTATTCCCTGTGATACTTAACAAGCTAACTATTTGCTATATGTAAAAATTAATCTCTGACCCTCTTAAAATTAGAATGTTTATCTTGTCTTTCCTCTACACCACTAAAATGGCCCAAAGCCTGACCTGTACATGATTTGACACCTCACATACTGTGCATTATACTGTACTTGACAAACAGAAAACATAATCTGGCTCCTAATCTGGCTCCTTCCTCTGCCTTGCAGTTCTAGAATTATGGCGCATATCCATGCATAGAAAAGCAATAACAACCATAAAAAACAGCACCATTTTTGATCCTTTGAGAAATGTAACACCGTTCTCAATGCTTCTGCAAGGAAACACAGTTTTCATATATAATGCCTTGTTGTCCCTGTGGGGGAATCTTTCAACTTTGTGAGCAACCTATGGATTTTAATCACATTTGCCTTCCAGCAGGGAAACTAGGAGGTAAATTCATTGGATTTAGCAACCAATCTTAATGTAGCTAGCAAAAAGCTATGCAAGTGCTGCCAGTAGACAAATTTGTCACTAATTCACCGACAACCTTGATTATAGCACAAAAATGAAAACTATGCTTGTATTTCTGAACTCAAAATAGTTTTATTTAATTAATTTCTCCTCAATGGAGAGAATGTTTTTTTAAGAATGTTTTTTTGTAAGACAGCACAGGATGAAGAATGTTACTTTGCAGCAAAGCAGGGTAAGATAATAAAGGGTCCTTGATTCATTTGTTTGAAAATATTGGTTTTGGTTCAAATTAAAATGTTTTACAATGGTGTATAAAACCATGTATGGGAGTCTACAACATATTGTTCATAAGGAATGACTGACCATCCTGCAGAACTGAAACACCCACACCCACCCCAACTCTTTCCTGTCACCCAAATTTAACTTCAGCATAATGTTTCACAGATCTAAGGTCCTGGAAGATCAGAAGATGCTGCTCTGGCCCCCTCTCCTGGCTAAAAGTTGGAAGCTCAAATCTACATACCCACTACATCGTCAGAAATCACATACTGGTCTCAGATTTTACATAGTGGCCCAGACATTACAGTTTTGAAGACCTGTGTCATTGACAGATGCAGGCTTACATAAATATACATGAAGAATTTATATACTGTGTCCAAAATATCCGACATAACTGCATGCTTCTTAGATGGAAACACACTTTGAGCATCTATTTGTGTGAGAACCCCTGTGATTCATATATTATATTATATTATATTATATTATATTATATTATATTATATTATTCCAGCCAGCAATCCAATGTTAATTGCATGTAATATCAAAGGATTCCATCTCCTCTGACTCACTGAGGGTAAAAAGCTATAAATATGTATGTGTATCCCACCACCTGGCTTAGCAGGCAAAAGCATTTTGATCGATCACTTCAGGCTCAGATGCCCTACTTTGCCAGTTGCACACTACTCATTTTTGCCTAAAATAGCATCTCTTTTCAGCAAATATGTGTGACCCTGTGCTGTTACATCCCTGTTTTGTTCCCATTCCTGTTTCAATGCAGTGCTGGATGTATTTTACAAATGCTGTTCAAGCATTGCATATCTCCAAACACCTGGCATATTTGCAACATGCCTATGTTTCATGCAGCACAACTGAGGTAATGAGGTTTGCCATGACATGTAAGTCACATCTCATATAACAATTACATAACAATCTCAAGCCATTACGAATTGTGACCTATTTCAGGGAGGGAACTGCCATGTGTGCTAGATTTTTGCTAAAACTACTGCCATGATCAATTAAAGCTGTTGAAGATGAACAACTTTAAAACATGTTTATGTTCTATTACAATATTGTCCTTAAACTTATTTCACCACAATGAAAGTTTGGCAACTTACCATTTGATATACTGAACCCTTCATTTAACACCACTGTTTTGGTATAAGAATAATTTCAATGCTTAAAGTTGCTAAAGTTAATACATGCTCAGTTCATCAATTTGCCAGCAGCTGGCAGGCCAGTGGGGGTCACCAGACAGTGATGAGACTGCTGGATATAATTGCCTTACCCATTACTTTACACCAGCAAGACCAGACCAGTTGTTGCTTTGTCAATGTGGAATTCAGCTATAGTCATTTAGCGATGAAACATATAGATAGCAGTAGGTCCCACACAGGCATATTGCTCACCCGTTTCACTTATCAGGTAAAGGCCAACTTCGCTCATCCTTTTGACATTTCCAGCTGTATTTCAGATGCTTTTGTGTGAAATCAGTGATGCACAAGGATCTAAGTCAATTCATTCATAAACAAAAAGTATCAGGACATTGATGTGATAAAAAATTATTTCATTGAGACTAAAGAGGTGAGTAGCTTTCATAGGTGGCATCTTAAATCAGTCCAAAATTTCAGCACAATTTTAAACTGGAAAAAAATGTTTTTGATTAGTAGTTTCATCAGCATGTCCATTAAAGGGACAGGAGCTATCATTGTCCATAACTGAGATAACAGATTTCATGGGATAGACCTTGTGTAAAATTTTGAAATGTCCTTGGCCTATCAATACAATATTTCTGAGGCCAGGACCCTCCCCAATCTATGTCCTCCAGACCTCCAGCAAAACTTACCCCAAGCAGCAATTGTATCTTTATTTCGAAGAATTTGAGGAATATTTGTTATAACATGCCTTATCATATATACGTATGCATCCTAACAGCAAAGAGGACTGTATTACGTCACTTATGTAAGCAGTTTCTAATAAGGTGAATTAGACCAGAGGGCGTATTTCCTATCAGTCTTATATTCTTCAAAAGGAACATGGAAGGCATGCACAGTCAAAAAGAGGTAATATGACCGTATACTACCAAACTCATCAAACCGAACTGGCTTGATGATGCAAAATATTTTATTTTGATAACTACTGAGGGCGAAACTCCTTAGAAACTATTTATGTAGCCCACAGCTAGCCGGCCACAAATTGTAGTTAACTTAAAACAAATAGACACGTATTTATCCAAAAATATTTGACATAGTCAAACTGGACAGAGCAGTTCTGTCATAACCCGAATTTGAAGCTCTCGCGGGCGCTCCTTTCGCTAACCGCTATTTCTACTCCTTATCTAGACCATCCCACTAGGTGACGACAACAAAACAGCTCACCGAGGTAGCCTCGCATGAAGTGAGACGGATTGGGGCCCAACCTATAAATGAAGAGCTTTCTGCTGGATAGCCCGCCCATCGATGGGATAGGCGTTGTTGTAGTCTAATCACAGACACTGATGCGGATGCGACGAACGAGACGGCAGTAAGGGAGGGAGGGAAGAATTGAGTGTCGTCCATTTTGTGAAACTGGTAATAGCTATCGAAACGAGGGAAACCACGGGCTAAAACTACAGGAACAGGTATCTTTTGAGTTTTGCGTACGATAGAGATCATAGATGCATTAGATTCAAGAGATCTCATTTTGAACAGTTTCTGGATGAACTAGCAGCATACTATTTTTGTGCTAAATACGGGCATGGTTGCCGAGGTGGTGATGTGATGTTGCCGGATAGGTAACGTTAGCGAGTCAGTCTACCCATTGAATGCAATTAAATTAGGTTTAAATTGATATTTGTGGCTGTAAACAAATAGCGAACTCACACACTGTGTTTGATGTTTAAACGTATGTATTAGTTTGGGTAGTTCTGAACTGGTATGTAAAAGATATAAATATATCAGTGTCAATGCGTTTGTAGGTAGTTACTGAACTGAAGGCTTTGCAGGACCTTAAAAACTGCAGGACGATGGCTAGCTAATGTTACAGCATTGCATTTTTTCTGTTTGTAGAGTGGGATTTCGGAAAACATATTCCTTCACAAATTTGCAATATGAGTGGAGTGAATGTGAAGAAATTAAAGGTCAACGAGCTGAAAGAAGAACTTCAGCGGAGAGGCCTGGACACCCGTGGCTTGAAAGCAGATCTTGTCGATAGGTTGCAGGCTGCACTCGAGGCCGAGGCCACAGGAGAGGGGGGCGGGCCACCGGTGGCGATTGGAGAGGGGTACGGCATCGCCGAAGAAGCAGGAGAAGGCGACGACTATCAGGATGAAGGTAAAATAGCTAGCGGACTATACCCATTTGCTACAACTCGTTTGCGAATTGTGTTGTGCTGGAGGAGGGTGGCGTCATTTTTGAATCAACGCGGCGGTGTAGCAGCCGCTCACACTGGAGATTAGAGCGGGATTACAGAGACAGATTTACAGTTGGAGCCTGTATGGTGGCGTGTCATGCAACGTGACGTGAAACCATACACGTACTGATTGCTTTCGATATGTAGGACAAGCAGTTCCCTCCGATTTGTCTTTGTTTTGATGGTTGTATGATTTTATGATAATGTGCGCCTCCCCGTTTCCTATTTGTGGTTGGCAGCGTTATGGATATATCAGAAGAATGTTTGATAGCTCTCTACATCTTAGCAAGTACGATTGCATGTGTGGTCTGTTTTACCTACAAGATAGGGGCTGAGGTGTGTGTATATAAGGTAACATGAGGAAAAATCTGTTAGATGAGGATGATGGTGGTGAAGAGGAGGAAGATGATGAGGAGCAGCAGGATGACTACCCTGAGCAGCAGGAAGAGGAGAATGGGGACAGCGGTGACTTTGACGGAGATGAAGCTCCTGAGGTGGGCTATGGCATGAGCGACTTTTCCACTGGGCACATGGACCAGCCAGAGATAAAACAGGAGTATTATCAAGAGCAGCTGGAGCCCGAGCCTGAGCCTGAACCAGAACCAGAACCAGAACCACAAGTGCCAGGAGCAGCACCAATAGAGCAAACGGAGAACAAGCCAGGTTAGTGGAAAAGTAGCACTACTCAAAGCCATTTGGCTGCAGGTGCTGTTTTTCCCCCCTGTATGTGATCAGCTTCAGTTATAATAATAGGTACTGCTATGGTTTGTGTGTATATTAATTATAATACAGCCACGGGGAACATGGGCGTCGGAGTGGCTCTATGCAGAAGTGATATACAATTAAATGACAAAGAAAGTCCATAAGACAGTCCCACTATGAGTTTTCTGATAATGTGCTGTAGGTTTTGAGAAGCTGCAGTATGAGTATTGGCGCAGTTGAGATAATATGTGTAGGCCTATGTCCGCAGTGTAATGTAGCAAAGTTTATTAAAATACAAAGGATAGTAATCAGAAGGCCTGTACACTTAATTTAATGGCCTCTACAATATAAGTTAATAGTCACAATTTGGTACATGTAGTATGGGGATAGACTAGCCTTATGAACCTGGGTGGCACTACATGAAACTCTTTCCTGGTGGAAACAGTGCTCTTCAGAGTGCTAAACACACCTGTTTACAAGATGCTAGTAATATTTTCCGGCCAATTATATTGACCAGTTGAAGGCCAGTGTTTCAAACGTAGACTAGCACAGTTGAGTGTTGAGATGAATAAAGATGGCTGAATCTAACCAGTGTCTTAAGCTACCACGTCCCTAGCTTGAATATCTCAGCTATAACAAGAGCGGCTTCCGGATGCTAACAAGGAAGGATCTTTAGGTGTGACCTGAGGGATGGACTAATGAGATGTTTGTACTGTTCTAATCTGCAGAACTGGAGATAAAAGAAGAGATGAAAGAAGAGCCTCAGCAACAGATGGAAAAGGAGGAACAGCTGCCACAACCAGCCAATGAGTGGGAAGCTCAGCAGGCTGACCAGGTCAAACCTGAAGATGATAGGCACGCTCCTTATGGCCGCAAGAGGCCCTACGATGAGGGCCGGGGTCATGGCTACTATGAGCATCGAGAGGATAAGAGGTACTGCTTCTTAATTTGGAGTACTCAGTTGTATCCAAAACCAGTTTTCACTGATTCAGCTTTTGCTGTCAGTCAGGGAGTCAAAATGTAGACAAGCTTGTGTTCTTCTCCAAAATACGTGATGACAGTCATTAGGCGCTTTCGGATTGGAGGAACTTTTTCATGATTCTAAGAACTGTTGAAGGAGCTGCCCCCTCTTTTTGTCTGCACTGCATGACCTGGGAATGATCGTATTTCTCAGAATGCCGTCTTGAGGGGCTTTTTTAGCTCCTTCTGGGTAGGTACTCTCCTAGCATAAGAGGAACTGTGATTGACATAAGTGTACACTTATTGGTCCAGGCGTAAGTGTATGTTGATTGGTCAACCACATGAGCCAATGCAGCTCCGGCAACCAGCAAACCTGTGTAAAACGTTAGCGGTGTACACAACAGCTCTTAATGTTAGCCTAAATGGAACAAAACGCAGACAAATGGACTGACAGTGATGTTGTCATGGCGTACTCCATCTTGTTGTTGTTGTTGTTATACTGACCACCAGCTTACATCACTTCAGCGTTCCTGGCGGTGGAAATGCAAACAGAAAAAAAAGCCCTTTAAGGTTGTAGTTCTTGGGGAAACCTCCCCAGTGTGTAGTTCTTCTCAGTTCAGTCCCCAGAACTGTTTGGTCTGAAAGCGCTACTTTGGTCTACTTATTTTCCACACTGTTGTCCTCAAGTTGAGTTTGCTTGAAATGCTTTGTGTGCAAATTGTGCTGGTACTGTGAGAGTACCTGATTGACCACCAGGGGTTGCTTGTGAGCTACAAAACATGGACATTTGTGCTGATTGAATGCATCCTTTTCATCAATTTTGATGCCTTGTAGGGATCAACAGTTGAATGACGCAGTCTAGTTTTTATACTAGATTGTCAGGCCCGTCCACACACTGGCATTGTACCTTAACAGGTGGAGCCCTCCAGACGCATGATTTGTTTTTTGCATTATCCTCTGCACTCTTCATACCTTAACAGTGCAGCATAATGACTAAAACTAGTCCTGTAACTTTGAGCCTTAAGAAATAACTCTTTTATGCTTGCATTTAACCAGACCTGCATTAGTAAAATATGCAGTTCTGGGAACATATAGTACGTAAACATGCAAGGCCATCTGTAGCGTTGGGAAATATAGATAAGGCTGTTGCAATGTGAATTGGAGGAGCAACTTGGAGGTGCAACCACTATCTCCTGAGTCCTTGGGGGACTTATGGTCTGGATGAGGTTGTCTGCTAAGCCACTGATGATGCTGACTGTCTGTGTGAAATGTCCCATGTCCTGTTATCCCTAGGTCACGCTCACCTCAGCCCCCAGCAGAGGAAGAGGAGGAAGACTTTGATGATACCTTGGTGGCCATTGACACCTGTGAGTGAAATATATGAGTGCATATATCTGACTAGAAAGAGCAACTTTAGAATGTTCTTGTGAGATGAGCTTTGTGACAGTAGCACAGCCTGATGTGTGATGAGTGCTTTGGTGAGAAGTGGCTGCTCAGCATCACCCAGGTAGATGCCACACATTGTTGGTGGTTGAGCTGAACTTCATCCCTTCACTGTGAAGCACTTTAGATTGAAGGAAGAATTAATGAGGTTAGATGAGTAACTGTAACTATAATTGATCAGTTACTGTTACTGATGAGTAACTGTGAAAACCACTGAGCCCACCATGGATCCTACAGACAGTAAAGAAAAGATGTGAATTTAGTTTAACTGTTATTGTTGTTGTTGCTATGTAGTTTATGGATGCACATGATTTCAAATAATTCAAACTTGTTTCCACAGATAATTGTGATCTGCACTTCAAAGTGTCTCGTGACCGTTACAGTGGTTACCCTCTCACCATTGAGGGCTTTGCATACCTGTGGTCAGGAGCCCGAGCCACCTACGGTGTCAGTAGCGGTCGTGTGTGCTATGAGATGAAGGTATTGGAAAAGGGACCATTTTTGGTACCTACAGCACCATTTAGTCTTGCCTATTGACTGAGCCCAGCAACATTTCTCTAGACTCTAACAGCTGCCTGGTTAAATTATTTAAACTTGATTAGGGTTTGTCAGTGTTGATGTTTCTGTGAGGGTATACAACTGAACAACTATAGCCCTGGAGGGGTGTTGTCCCCTGATTTTTGAGTGTCCCTGAATCTGAAGTGGCAGTTTGTTTTGGCCTTGGGGGGAAAAAGTTGTATGGTCTCTTAAAGCCAATTAGTACTGAAACACAGCTAATACTAGTCATCCATATCTAGGGATGTGTAACCATGGTTTAAATGATTAATTAAAAATCCCCCCCTCCACCAGATTAATGAAGAGATCTCTGTAAAGCACCTACCCACCAGTGAGCCTGACCCCCATGTGGTTCGAGTGGGTTGGTCTTTGGACTCCTGCAGCACACAACTGGGTAAGCCCGTAAATTCATGTGAAATGGCAGTAAAATCTTGACAGCTGTGGCCTACCATGAGCACTGTCAGGATATGTTTTGGCGGCTCTTATACTCAAAACATAGAGCACAATTGATGTTTAAGACAACTGTATTAAGTAAGTATGAAGTACTATTATAGTGAATCATGTAGTCAACCATGACCTTACAGAACAGAAAATAGTTGGTTGTTTGTGTCTTGCTGTTTTGTTCTCGTTGTTGTGCAATACCTCTGGCAGATAGCGGTATCAGTAACTGCTCTAGTGGCTTTTTCTGATCGATTGCAGAATGTTATTGTGTTAATGAAAATGCTCACCTCAGTGCATTGGAGATGGTACACATGAACCAGTGCTACTTTTAGGGTGAAGCTCATGGAGACACAATGTCCATTGGTACCTCAGTCTGATGTTCTGATTCCAGTTTATTTTATGTGTTTTCTGTTAAAGCATGGTGTTGTATTTCTGTAATGATAGGTGTATGCGTATTAAATCCTTTCTTATTACAGGTGAGGAACCCTTCTCCTATGGATATGGAGGAACAGGAAAGAAGTCCTCTAACTGCAAATTTGAGGATTATGGGGAGAAGTTTGGCGAGAATGATGTCCTTGGCTGTTTCATCGTAAGCAGTCCATTTCCCAATTTGTATCCACTATTGAACACCCATGCAACACATTTTGGTACAGACTCTTTCTGACATTCTGTCTTTCAGGACTTTGAGAGCAGCGAACAAGTGGAGATTGCTTTCTCCAAAAATGGGAAGTGGCTTGGACCATGTTACCAGGTGAACCGTGAGGAGCTGGAGGGGCGACCACTTATTCCCCATGTCCTTGTCAAGAACTGCGCCATTGAGTTCAACTTTGGCCAGAAAGAGGAGCCCTACTTCCCTGTGCCCGAGGGGTTCACCTTCATCCAAAATGTCCCCCTAGAGGAACGGACCAGGGGAACAGTGGGACCTGCCACCAAAGCTGACTGCGAGGTGAGTTTTGGTTTTGCGAAAACAAGGTATTATCACACATTAAAAGGGCAGAGTTGCAATAAGCAATCAATTTTTTTTTATAATTACAGTGTGTGTCTCCTATATGTATCACTTTTCCAATTTTCTGCTGGTAATTACCACTACAGGAACCTCAAAGCCGCCTATCAGGGATACAGTTGCTCTGGATAAGAGCGTCTAACAAGTGTCATTCATGTAATGTAACAGTTGTAACCAAAAGGACATGGCCAGAACTTGACTATTGTGCAAACAGAGCCTGTTTCAAGTACTTCTAAAATTTGATTCCAGTTTTTCATGTTAGCTGCCTTTGTCAGTGGAACCTCATTTGTGCATGTTGAATAGCTAGTAGTTTTAAAAATGTCTAAATTGGGTCTTGTTTTCCCAGAACTTCGAGGGCAGGTTTTCCCATTTCATGCAGTAAATTGATTAGCCTGACAACACATGGGTTGATCTTTTTTTTTTTTTTTTTTTTTTTTAACATGGGAAGATTTCTGGTTTTCTGCGTTAGCACAGCTTGGCCTTTGCAGAAATACTTGATGTAGCACCATGATCAGCTGTCAGTTGGCCCTGTTTTTTATGTTTGTGGTGTTTTATCTCTTCAGATCTTGATGATGGTGGGCCTGCCAGCATCCGGCAAGACTACCTGGGCCATGAAGCACGCGGTGGAGAATCCTGAAAAGAAGTACAACATCCTGGGCACCAACTCCATCATGGAGAAGATGAAGGTCAGAATTCATAGGTCGACACATGGCCAGTAGAGTTGGGTGATTTGGGGTGGGGGTTGTGGCATTTTCTTTTATACTTTTTTTAATGACTATTCACAAATTAATTAGTAATTCTATTTTTGCACATTTGAGCCCATTCACAGCCCATCTTCCCCTGGTCACCTGATCTTCCCTTACTTTTCCTCCATATAGCCTATGCATACTGGTCATAGTGATGTAATAATGATGTCGATGAACTTGGTAGCTAAAAATGGTACTATTTCGCCCATCTGGCAGTACTTTGGTTTTTGGCCTAACAAAAGAGGACAGCCAAGAGATGCTTCTTAAATGGTGCTAAATTTTTATATACACCATCCTACGGAATATGTTACATTGCCATTATGTGCAACTGGCCCTAGCAAAACAGCTAGTTATGACCAACCAACCATATCTGGGGCTTTTGCAAAAAGTACAAAGTACAAGCATGACTGTGAAAGATGGAAGCAGTTTACTGATGTTGTACCTTGCTACCTAGCAAAAGAAATGGTTTCTTTTAATACTGTAGAGAAGAGTGCATTTTTGGCCATGCTGCAGATGTTTGACAAGCAGTATGAGCTATTTACACCAGTGCAAGCGTGTGAGCAGTACAAGGTGAACATGTTCGTATTTCTGGCCAGAAACCTTGAGATTTAAACTGGTTTTGAATTCTGTCTGTTTTGATGCTGTCTGTCATGGTAAAACCATGAAGCAAGTAGCATTGGTGTAGTCTAATTTAACCAGGCCCATTTAAATTATTTTGAATTTTGTTGTTTTTTTGTAAAATTAGTTTCTTTCCTTTAAATTTGTTTAAATTGTGTTGATTGAACTATTGAATGTAAAATCGAAGTGCTGGGTTTTAGTTAAAGGGTGCTCTTGTTCTGTTTTTTTTTCTAAATAAAGGTGTGATAGGGAACAACTTCGATTTATAGTAACATTTTATTTATGTTTCATGGCTATTATTACCTAATCAGAAAAAAGTAACTAATTAATATTTTTAAGTTCTGGCCAGGTAATTAGCCTAATCTAGGTCCACTTCTAATGCAATGTGGAGCATTAGGATTATAACAGCCAGAATGTGACAATAAAACAGCAAGAGTTTCCTCTAGTCATTGAAATATTAAGTCATCGATTATATTTTTCTTAACCATGAAATATAGTCAAATATGCAGGGCAAGACATGGTGAAAAAGGGTAAATAACAATATTACAATTAGGAATTGTTTGACAGGTATATCATAGAACGGGAAAGTTCGCTGAGTAGGTAAATTTTAATCCTCAGTTCTGTGATACAAATAAAGACTTGCCCCTTAATTTATTGGGGTAGGTGCGAACCAGGTAGATTTAAAAAATAATTTTTATGTTTGTGCCTAAATTAATTTTTTTACATTTGTGATATAGTGTGATTAAATAAGCTATCTTTCCTTTAAATCAGGCGCAAGGAGCTAATTTAATAATTAGAATAAACCCATTCTTCTGCTCTCACTGGCTGACACTCCTTGAAATACATATTCATCACTTCTATGGCTCAAGTTGATCCCTGGGAAAATCCCTGCAAATAAGTAATAAATATCTAACTTATTACTTATAATGTTGTTGTGTGTGTGGCAGGGTGCGCCCTTCTGTCTGTGTGGACGGGGGTTGGGGGGTGGGTTTAAATCATGATGCCAGCTCAAGATTGACATGTCTGTTGTACTTTGAATGCTTTATTAGTTGAACATGAATTCTTTAGATCAGACATATTCAGCCCTAGCTCTGCATGTCATGTAGCCCAGTGAGTTTGAAAGAAACATTTCTATGTAAGCATCATGACAACTATTTATTTCTCCTTTCAGTCAAAAACTCACATTGTGAACCCTAACTCTTTTCACTTTCTCATCACCCTCTTAACTTCCCCTCAGTAGTACTTGCTAGTTGGCAAAATTCATAACACAACCCCTGTTAAGGAGGGGAAACGATATATTTTTGAAAGAGCAAACAAATATGAGAATGTGCATAGACTGAAGCTGATTGCATTTGCAGTTCTTCCTCCTTCTGAAATAAAAATACCCATTTAGTTGCTTTTGAATATGCGTCATTAACTATAGCATTTAATGAAAATGAAAGATTTTACAAAATGAAACTCTGCAGCACACAGTGGTCGAAGTTTTGTGTGGAATTTTATTTAGTACAAATTATACAGTGCTTTGCGACAATCCAACAATGTTGTAAAGGGTGTCAAATGTGTATTTGCCCCCTTCCCCTCCCATCTGCATCTCTGTGTGCAGCTAAAGTGGTGTTATTCTCCTTTCCTCAGGTGATGGGCCTCCGTCGCCAGCGGAACTATGCTGGCCGCTGGGACGTTCTCATCCAGCAGGCCACGCAGTGTCTGAACCGTCTCATCCAGATCGCAGCTCGTAAGAGGCGCAACTACATCCTGGACCAGGTACTGCCCTCTCCCCCTTTTCCCTTAATCGCACACCTCCTTTCCCTCGCCCCTGCCCCCTCACACACGAACACACACACACACACACACACCCACAAAACACTGCTGTTCACTGATACACCCACCCATCATTGCACTCTGAAAACTGTCTCTTTAGTGTAGAAACATTAATCAGCTTCTGTAATTCTTGATTGAACTCGCTACACTTTTTCTTTGTCCTGAACATGTTGTTTGCTGTCATGTATTGAAAAGAAAACCATTAATTCTTGTTTTGTTCAAGTGACAGAGGAAAATGTTATCAAAAACCGTACTTGTTCTCATTCTTTCAGTATTTTTGATTTCTTTATTGTATGTCTTGTTGTAAGAACTCTTTCTACACTGTACAAATAGTCCATGTGAATTATAAGATGTTGAAAAACAAGTAAACACTGCCTGGTGAGTAAGTAATACACCTTTGTTGCTATGTTAATTGTAAAAATAAAGTGAAACTCACATAGTCTTTGATAAAAAAAAATAGTAACAGTATTTATACATGTAGCATATGGAACTATTTCATGTTGTATTTTAAAATAATGAAACATTGAAGGTAAGTAGAAAAACTAACAAAACCCTTTTAGCTTTCCAGGGCGTTCTTCAAGTTTTTAAAGGTAGGTAGGGTCTTAAGGACATCCCATGGTTAGCCCTGGAAACTGTGAGTATGAGCAGGTAGGTAGTGAATGTTTGTTAGTGTCAGAAGGACAGATGTGCGTTTGAAGAGCAGGTAGGTACTGGTAAGTAAGGGGACCCTGTCAGTGTAGGAAGAACTTTTCCATTTTTTTCAACTTTTCCATGCGTATTTGTGCATGTTTTTAACATATTATGTTGACCAAGTGATCTCTGTAGGCAAGTTTATTGGGTAGCTAAGGTAGTTTACCCAGTAAACTTCAAACCTACACAGTGGTCTGTAGAAAATGGGACAAACACTGAAGCATTAGTGAATATATGGTTCCAGTCTTTTTTTTGCAACAAGTAGTTAGTCAAGCTGTGTTCAGATGAGTATCGTAAGAGTCTGGTTATTTGTATGAATGCATTGTCTTGGATGAGGGAAGGATTACACCTGTAAACAAGGTGCTAATGATACCAATTCCTCACTGTCTATCACTGAGCAAGAGATGTGGGGAGCAATTAATGAATCTGAAAAAAACAATAACATATCAGCAGATGACTCAAGTGCATCAGGGTTGCTATTTCCTTTTCAGTAGCATAGGGTCACATGTGTTTGTTGGTGTTTTAGAAATGAAAAGATTTTAGCTTTTTAGTATTGTGCAATCTCCAGCCGGTTGCATGGGTGGAATAAGAAGACAGCAGGGCAAGAATGGGCGGCTTAACAGTCAGACAGGTTAAAAAGTTTTGGGGTCCCCCACCATGTAATGTTTTCCACAGTATAGGGCACCCAGGGAATGCTACAATCCAGCTTTTTCAAGGTAGGTTTGTGGGGTTGTGAGAGACAACCATTAGTAGTTCCAGAACAGTAAATATAGACCGATGACAACCAAGAAAAAACTCTCTCACTTTCATCATTGCAGGATTCCAATTTCCCTCCTATGGAACGCAAAGCCGTTAACAAAAGCAAACAAGCAAACAATAATGAACAGCTTCTACTTCTTTCTTGTCACCATTGCTAGACAAATGTATATGGATCAGCCCAGAGACGAAAAATGCGTCCTTTTGAAGGTTTTCAACGCAAGGCTATTGTAATTTGTCCCACGGACGAGGATTTAAAAGAGCGAACGTTAAAGCGAACTGATGAGGAAGGGAAGGATGTGCCCGATCATGCTGTGTTAGAAATGAAAGGTAGGAATTTCATGGAAAAAAAACAAACAAAAAAACAACAAACAAGATCTGCTTTTTACTATGTATGTTTTTTTTATTTTTTTTTTATTTTAATTTTTAAATCGAACTTGGAAGACCCTTCCCTCCCCCCCCCCCTCAGTTTAGTCTCTCGCCAGATTTAAGACTTGTTCCCCTGTGCCTTCTGTTAAATTCATTCTCATCTGTTACTTGTACCTCATTCCTCTGCCCTGCCTCAACGTCTCTACCACTGCAAACTGAGGATTCAGCTCCCAGGTTTACACTCAACTGAGATGAACTGGCACAGGGAACTAGAGAAACTCCCCTTTGTTTTGCCATTTGCATCCACATCTGACTTGTTGATAACCATTTGTTTGCTGGCCTTTAAAAAGTTTCAATGTCCGTAAACTAAAGTTGTAGGAGAATCAACCACTTTCCCAACTGTAGCACCCAATTTGGATGTTCTGCAGAAAGAAATGTGCGTTCCATTGTCAGTATTGTGGTTCGCTGTAAGAGAAATGCTTGATTTGCAGTGACCTTATTGTTTTCCCCAGTTAGTCCCCTTTATTTGTTTCTTCTTTCTCCTTAGTCTGGCGATCTTTTTTTTTTTTTTTTTTTTTTTTCTTTTCCCCCCCCCTGAGAAAAAAAAAAATACTGCTCTCCACTTTAACTGGAGCAAATCTTCCCTCTGATTCCCTTGAGGTAACGTTTGCTCCAGATCCTGTTAAGCCCCAACACTCTTATACCTGTCCTGTCATCCCCCTTTCTTTCTTTCACTGTGGCTTTTTGATCATCCCTGTCTGAAATTAATTACACTTCTCTCTGTCTCCCGGCGGCCTGGCTGTGCTCGTCCTGTTAGCCAACTTTGTGCTCCCAGAGGCTGGCGATTTTCTGGACGAGGTGAGCTTCGCTGAGATGCAGCGGGAGGACGCGGACAAGCTGGTAAAGCAGTACAATGAAGAAGGCCGCAAGGCAGGCCCCCCGCCAGACAAGCGCTTCGACAACCGGCCAGGCGGCTTCCGTGGTCGTGGTGGTGGCTACCAGCGCTATGACAACCGCGGTGGCCCTCAAGGAGGCAGGGGTGGCTACCAGAACCGTGGTGGCGGCGGTGGTGGAGGCGGTTTCCGAGGCGGTAAGGAACCTCCCATTGCATTGTCAGCACTGTTCATGTGCTGGCGAGCAGTCCATCTAATAGGCATGTGGCCTTCTCTTCCATAGGATACAACCGTGGCGGATACAACCAGAACCGCTGGGGGGGCAACCACCGAGATGGAGGGGCAGGGGGACGGGGTGGATACAACCGCAACCAGCCATCTGGTGGGGGCTACAACCACAACCGCCAGGCGCCCTACAACAAGGGAGGCAGTGGGGGTGGCGGGTATAGTCAGACACAGGTGAGCAATACCTCATCACATCTGCTCCATAGAGCTGCTAATGGTTACTCTTTAAATCATGTCTCCTCTGGTCCGGATTTATTCATCTCCATAACATCTTTTACAAACCCTCTAAGCTGATCTCAGTTATTGTCTTATTGGTGTCTGATTTTAATGTTGTTTTTTCTGTTATGTAGTGTTATATCAGGTGCTCTGTGGGGTTTTTTTTATGCCATTGGAAATTCCAGCCAAACCGATATTCCATAATAGTAGTGTACAGAATACAGAATACAAGTGACTAAAGCATTGATTCATCATTTAATATCACTTTTTCAAGCCTCAGACCTACAACCAGGGCTACAGCCAAGGCTACAACCAGGGTAGCTACAACCAAGGTTACAACTATGCCAACTATGGCCAGTACCCAGGCTACAGCCAGGGCTACAGCCAGACCCCTGCTGCCACTGGACAGACATACAACCAGCCACAGAACTACAACCAGCAGTACCAGCAGGTGAGTTGCGTTTCTTTACTGGAGGGCTGTGCCCCTAACACGGTGCTGCCCATACTGTGGGAATTGCTAGTGAGTCAGCCAAAGAGTGATCACTCACTTTTCTTTCACCAACAACCCAGGAGTCAGCAGTAAGATTATTATGAGCAGATTGAACTGACTGAATTCACTTTGTTTAAGGTTTCTTAGTAACAGTTGCATCAACAAATTTCTATTCCTATAAAAACATCTTGAGGGTAGAGCTGTATCACAGGTTTAGGGGCCCCTTGTCTACCCTTAACTTGTCTGAGGGCATGGCATAGGCTTTGAATGACCTCTAACCTCTTACCTCTGTTTTTCCAGTATGCACAACAGTGGCAGCAGTATTACCAGAACCAGAGCCAATGGAACCAGTACTATGGACAGTACGGGAACTATGGCAGCTACTCTGGCCAAGGCACCCAAGGGACCCAGGGCTCTCAGGGCAGCCAGTAGTCCTTCAGAAACCTCCCCTGCCCTGCTGGGACACATGGCAGACAGATTGCATCCCTTCAGCAGCACCTCATTGCTTTTCCGCCGGCTAGTGTCCCTCTCCAACATCACCCCCTTTCACCTTCCTGTCAGATCCATGTTCCTGTCTAGATTGTCTAGTTTTTTATTTTTTTTTTTTTTGCCTTAAAGCTTACAGCATTTCTGTTAAGGTTCCCGACAGTGTGTATTTTAGCTACATTAGGTCCTGCATTCAAGTAGTGTAACATGCAGCTTAATTCTTAGCCTGTTGTAGACAGGAACCATGGCCTCTCAAGAGAGCTACAGCATTGTGTGAAATTGTAGAAGAAAACTCCAGCAGTACATGTCTGTGCTGTGCAGAAAATGTTTTTTTTTTGGTAACTCAAATTATTTTGGCTAGGACTTGCACGCATAATCTTGCTGCCACTTTGGTGTTTTATAAGGCGGATGGAGGCATTTGTAGATGGATTTTGTTGATCCTTTGTTTTAATTTTTCCACTTTTCAGTTAACGTCAAGGTTTAGACCTTAGATCAAAGAAATGCAGATTTTTTTAATGCTTGCTTTAAAGGTCTTCATCAAGGTTGCTTGAAACATGTCCTTGTGTTCTTGGGTTTTGATTTGATTGTCATAATTTTCCTCCTAGATTCACTCAAATGTAAGTCTGAGAAGACTTAACATTTTAGTTAGTACTTTTGTGTAATTTACATCAACTTGATTTGTGATTAAGGCAAGTTTGAAGCCATCAACGTTTTTACCATTGTTTGCTTTTCCTTTTATAATGTACAATTTTAAAGCTGTTAATAATTCTGTCGAATGCATATATCCCTCCCTTTTCCCTCCATATTGTTTTGCCAGTTTTGTGGTCATTAACAGGTTTTGTGTGTTGTGTAAACTTTTTTATACCATGTCTGTAAAACTGTACCTGCACGTGGTTCTATGTTCAATCAAACACATTTTGTATTTGAGAATATATTCGGATGACTCAAACTACCTTTTGTGTCTGTGCTTTGCTTAATGCCTTATATCTTTGGTTCTATTTGAGTGCGCATTTGCTTTGTCACGCCTCCTCATTTACCACTAGATATACCAGGAGCACATATGCTCTACATCTTAAACAGTTTACTTTAGTGGCTTAATTACGCAAATACGCGCTTATTCACATTCAGTCATCTGTATATTCTACGCCTACGATATGCTGTTTCGGGATGTTTGTAAGAAGGTCGCACGGTACACGTTAATTTGCATCTTGGCTGACGTATCAGTTCGGTGCTTTTCCCTTGCTTTGTTGAATTTTACTACCTTCATAGAAACATCGCAGCAGAAAAATGGTAAATGTTTAAAGGTATCCCTGTGATAACCCCTTATCATATGCCCAGGACGAGCTTGCTGTCTGGTAGGTCTTCACAATTCGAAAACGTAAATGTAATTTAGCCTACTTAACCTGATACCACATTCACCGATCATCCTCTAACATCATTCGCATATTTATCTTAGGATACCAAGCACAACTTGCTTGATCACATGGGTAAACCGGCTAATTGGTTGCCTAGTCCATTGACGTACAGTGTTTACTAAGGAAGTCCTGCCTAAGTTATATTCAAATATATTAGTATAAGAATATAAAACAAACCGGTACAGCAAGTGTCTCAGGTATTTTTGAATGTTATCGGTGGTGTTTCTTACAAGTCAGTCGGCTAACGCTAACGTTAGTTAGCTATGTAGCCACAGTTTGTCTGTTATCCATTGGTAATGGCTTTTGCCGCCGACCTCATCGATTGCACCTCAATCGTGTTTTAACAGGAAACATTTGTCATTTGGATTTGTGTTGCGTGGGCTATAAGCCAGTCTGAAGTATGTAAGGCTTACTTAATCTAACCAAATAACGAATTAACACCTCATTATCTCAAAGTGACAGTTGGCTAGCTATCGCTAGTGTATTCCTGTTCGTCACTCATGGGAAGAGATGCAAAAATAGTGTCTGCTTTGAAGACTCTTGGGTGAGGGCAAGATAAACAACCAAATGTTTTCGTTCCTATTCGCTACAGTAGAGTAGTTGGGTTGCAGTCTTATGTTTTTTGTGATTAATGCATGCTATTTAGGTTAGATAGTTACCGGGGGTTACCAGATTTCTTACGCTTAATGGAGTACGTGTTGGCTGTATACACTTCGTGAATGCCGAAAAAGCAAAAACTGCACTTACGGATTTGTTGCACTGTGTGTAGAATTTCTCACTATTGCGCACCGTTAGAAATGAAACCTTTGACTGTTTGTGTTTTACTGTCAACCGAGGTTGTACATTACAATGCAGCGATATTTAACTTTATAAGCCATGGTGCAAGCTAACATACTTCATTGCTAGTTAGCCACTAGCAGGCTAACCTAAAATAGGTAAATTCTAAACAGTGGTTCAGTTCCTCATTCCTGGCCCTTAGGTCTACTGTTTTAGTTATTTTGTACATGCATTTAGTCCCATGACTTACTTCCGTGTTTTAGGTACCCTAGCAACACCTGCGTAAATGTATGCGTTTGCCAGGAGCTCCCTTGCCCCTTAGTCTCCTGGCTGGTCGGAGAGTTGAGAGGAACCTGTCCAGAGGTACACAAAGGCAACAGACAAGGTACCAGCATCTGAAGTACCTTGCCGCGAAATACTCAGTTGGTTTTCAGATGTACTTGACTTCAATACAGTGAGTGGTGTGGGAGGCTCTAAATTTGGCCCTCTTCTCTCTCAGGTAACGTGGTGAGTGCCGTCCTTGGAGGGGAACTGAGGGCGCTTCTGGAAGAGTTGCATTGCCCTTACACTGCTCTGTCCACG
This sequence comes from Albula goreensis, assembly GCA_022829145.1. NCBI lineage: Eukaryota > Metazoa > Chordata > Actinopteri > Albuliformes > Albulidae > Albula > Albula goreensis. The sequence goes on from CM040742.1 coordinate 34,874,622, forward strand.
GAGACACTGACTCCTGAACTTCTCAATACAGCCACAGGTGAGAGGGAGAAGGGAGAGCAAACGGTAACTCTTAGGCTATATGAGACAAAATGGCGCTGCAGATTCTCTGCTTTGATCATGCTGCCATGTGTCACATTTGCAGAGTTCCTGGTGGGTGAACTGCTGGCAGAAAGGATTCTACAGTACAGAAAACACCACCCAGAGGACACCCTCAGAGAAGACAACACTGAGAAGGAAAAGAGAGAGGGAGAGGACAGGGGAGTGGGCTTAGAGGGAGAAGGACGAGGAGGAGATGGAGCGGTATGGGATAAAGAAGGAGAGGCAGATATTAGAGAGGAGATAGTCCAGCTCTTTCAGGTGCTTAGTTTGGGCCCTTCCTCCCAGCTGAGTGATGCGTATACAGAGGTATGAATAATACTGCTTAAACACACAGACACAACACATTTACACTCTTACTTTGTGATTGTATATTTTGATTTTGTATTGCACACAACATTATTTGTAAAATGGGTCAGTGTTGTAAATTATGCTGTTAATGCAGTCCTGTTGGGTTAAGTGAGTTCTCTGTGTGTGTGTTGTCTCAGGTGGAGTCGCGTATCACCTTGTTGCCAGGGGGCACTGTGGCAGAGCCTCTTCTGAAAACCACCTTGAACTCTGAGCAGTGGGTACGGTGTAATGGAGAGCAATTTTTGTCACCCAATTTTTAAAACAAGGAGATCTTACAACAGGAACAATCATGGGATCTGACCTTTGAAGTTAGGGGATCTCTCTAAGTTCACAGATTTTTAACTGATCATTAAGTGTAGATTAAAGCCACCAGTTTTGCATGTTTTTTGTAACTTGGCAACACTTCTGCTGACCTCTCTACTTTGTCTTCCCCAGCGAAAGCTTGAGCAGATCACCCTGGCTCTTGCTAAGGACTATGAGTGTCGGCGTGATATGATGACCAAACGCTTCCAGGTCACCCTGCAGTCCTTTGAGTGGGGAGAAAAGGGGCCGGTATGTGTCATTGCATCACTCTTTCTCTCAGGTCGCTGTAAATGTTTTTTCCAACAAAAATCATGGCTGAGGTCAATCCTATGTTTTTACATTATTCGCTTCCTCAATACACAGAGAGATTTACATGGCTTGCATTTATGTAGCTTGTCATTTGTTCTGAAGCTGTCCAGGTTAACTGAATTAAACTGGAATTGACCGCTGGCCATATGTTTAACGCTGTGCGAGTAACTCGGTCTGTTGGGTGCACCCTGTGTCCTATTCAGGAGCGTAGTGCAGCACTGTCCTCTGTACAGCCACTTTCCCCCCCTTCTTTGGTTCCCGTGTGTCTCTATCACTGCTGCTGGCAGCCAGGGAGGACCAGTCGCGCATCCTACCTGTCAGAGCTGGACAGAGCACAGCCATCCATAAGGTATGTGTGTGCATGCGTGTGTGTTCATATCCACATGGATTCCCACAGTGTTGTGTGAGTCTTGTGTATCGGATGTGCATCCATTTTGTGTGCATACATTCATCTGAGTCATATGAGTTTTGGCTCTTGACCCCTTTCTCTGCAGGTTCTGATGGGGAGTGTCCCAGACAGGGGGGGCCGGCCGGGGGAAATTGAGCCCCCGATGCCTGTCTGGGAGCGTCGCCGAGAGGGGGGAGGAAGAGGAGGAAGAAGAATTGGTCACCCTGGCCACTCAGGGAGGAAGAAGAAGAACAAGAAGAAAGAATGAGGGGGGTGAGGAGAAGTGGCAGTCTGTCTCATGGTGTACACACACTCTGCCAATCCACACAGTATAGTGGAGCGAAGCTAATGGGAAGAGGCCTGGGTCTGCTGAAGACAAAGGAGATTAGAGGGTAGATACTTTAACTGAGAAGAAAGTAAAAAAATGGAAAGACAGAAGGAGGGAGAATATATTATAAATGCACAGCAGAGAGACAGTGCAGTCATTACTTTGTGGAATGACAGTTTTGTTTTGTTAAGACTGATTATAAATTCATGGATGAAAGCTGGAAAACTTTGAACAAACAATTTTCTTGTTTACTCACTTTTGCTAAAGAGTTCTCTAGATTCTGGAAGCCACTGCAAGTTTCTCATGTCTGAAACAAAACTGCTGTAACAAAACATAACCAATATCAGAGGCCTGATTTGGTTACCTTCAGGGAATTTTCTGCATGCTTAGCAAAACTATGTTAGTTGAATCAATTATTTTTATTATACCAAAATTAAGACATGAAAAAGGAAAAGGCTGGAATAGAGGCATCCAGTGTTATAATGATCCTCTGAGTTACAAAAGATACTTCAATTTTTTGATCAAAGTCAGTTTTTACTCACCATGTAGTTAGTTATTGCAGCTTTGTAAAAACCCCTTTCCCCTTTAATTGTGCAAAGCTTTGAGATTAAGTATCTTAACTAATAAGGACTGGATGTCTATTATACTTCTGGGAAGTAGTGTGTAGCTGACCACTGTAAATAAACTGCAAAAGACTGTGGGATATTTTTTCTTATTACTGAATAGGCTTGGATGATTTTTAATTTTATTTTCTCAGCCTTGCATTCTCATACAGACAATTCTCAGTCATTTCCATAATTTCTTTGTGAACATCAGACTGTAAGACCATAGCATTTATTTGCAGAGGACACACAAATAGACACATCCTTAAGAGGACATGTTATGTAAACACTAAATAAGGCTTTCATCTGAGGTCCCTGTTAAATTGTCACTGAATCATTTGAATTGAAGGGGATTAACATTTCTCTCTGTCTCTCTGACTGTAGTCTATATTAGTTTATCAAAGCAGATCACATTTTGAACTATATTGAAAATAAATAAAAAAAATCATCCAAGCATCATAAGCAGGTAAAAGTGAAACCGAAATATTTTTTTCATTTTTGTTGGATTGTTTCTGATGGATTTGATTTGAATAAAAATGTGTGTCACTACTTTGTTTCTGTGGTTATTCTGAGGCTGTTGGAGTTAAAGGAAGGGTTGAGGTGAAAGGTTAATGGGATTAAGGTTAAAAGCCCTGCTTCCACCTGGGATGCATTCCAGTCAAGCATCAAGAACCTGTGCATGGTAGGGAGTGTTTTTCAGTGTTCAAATGTATCTATCAGTTAACTGAAGAGGCCAGGCTTGGGTGGAACCGTTATCAGAATTCAACCCTGGTATTTTGAGTTCTGTTTGTGATGAATCTACGCTGTGTTCAGTGTTCCCCATGTCCATCTCACATGTCTGTTGGTTGTGCAGTTATAGTTTACTCACCTCACATTATTTCTTTGGGCTTAACTGGTTGCTGACACTGGCAACCCTTCCCCCCTCAGGACTGACCACTGTGTTTGTGAACGAACATAAGCAGTATTACGAAGAATTGTTTGGTCTTCATTACTGTAATGTGTTTTCAATCTTTGTTCCTGCCTGTTTGGAATTAAAATATCAATTTAAGCACTCATTAACTGAGAGCTAGCAGTTTTCATGGCCAGAATTCATGGATCAGAATGGAGAATACAGTCTTCTTGTCTTAACGTTTGGTTGATTAAAGGTAGTGGAATGTGAAATTGAACATTTACTCCTCATTGCATGGATAATTCTTTCCCATTTAGTATTTCCATAAGAGGATAAATCATCCTTCAGTTCATATTAAACGTAATTAAGACCAATTAACAGCTCAGTATAATTTCAGATGTAGCTATTATGATTGAAATGTAAACCACATAATGGGACCAAAGGACCAGGTTTGGAAGCAATAGCTTCCAAAGGGTCTTCTGTCCAGCTGCAGCTATAGATTTTGCCAGAACTATCGTATTGATGTCTGACAATGTTGCCTTCATTATAGCATCTCTGATTATCTCTGACTACAAACACCAAAGGAAAAACATGTTTCAGTAAAACAATATTATTTTGAGACGAAAAATTGTTCACAGATATCATGACCATAATGCACTTCGGTGACAGTTTTTTTTTCCATAAAATAGAAGTTTTTCCTGACAATTAATGCATGTGCAAAAAATACAAGGTACTTGACTTGCCCTGGGTTTAATTTAAATGGGAACTGCAATGCAGGCACCCAATCTGCACCATGTCCGTGCAGAATGTGGCTGGCAGTAATGATGGCAGAATGAGGTATCAACACCAGTCATTGTACTCTTTTGTAAAGAGCAAACCCTTCTGATTAGTTAAAATAATTCAGTGATTGACATCTACTTGGTGCTCCACCCATGTTTGATGTCATGATCCCACATCCACCTATCACCAGCTGGCAGCCCTGGGCATTGCATAGTTCCATTGGCCAGGAATGTCCATTTCTCATTGCCCACCAATGACCCCTACCTGTCAATTCACAGTCCACTTGTACAAAGCTGCACATGAAGTACAAGCAAGCTTAGCTTGTTAGCTGACGGGCTCCTGGGGAAAGCGTGTGCTTCTCTGTACTCTCCCAGATCGAAGACATTTGCAACAGTGGCTGTGGCTTGTGAAAATAATTGGGAATTACAAACTGGGAGAAAAATGGGATGGAAGGGGGGTGGGCAAGAGAATAAAGTCAGCAAAGTCACACTCAGTGCTTAGTGTGACTGCAGTCTGTAACTGAACTTGAAAAGAAATATTTTGGGCCTGTCATTTTCATTAGAAACCAGAGTTGTTTTGCAAACGTGCCCCCTGAGTGGATCTGGATGGGGGTTAGACCAGGGTGGATGGGGGTGGGGGAAATCCAGTGCATTCGAGTAATTGTGGCCTTTCCTGAAGTGAACCAGGGTTGGGGAATATTCAGCAGAAGACCACCTTCAGAACTGTGCAAATCTGCTGCAGGGCAGAGGGGGACGACTGACTCCACCCCCTCCTGCTCAGGGCCACCCAACAGTGACATGAGTGACAGGCGTGTCTGAACAATCCTGGAGCATGTGCATGGGTTCATTTCCCAGTAATGCCAGGTCTAATGTCCTAGGACCCGTGTACACACATTCAGCGGCCATCAGTTTGTGTCTTGGCTCTTGCTTTTGTGAAGACGCATTCCCTCCATTTTCTCCTGCAGGAGGGGCACAGGCATGGATGTACCCCGAATCCTCTGTGGCGCTGGGGACCCTCGCCGGAGCCACTGTCCATGCACCTGGGTGCTGCTGGGGACTGAAATGATCTGGGGTAGAAGAGAAAGGATACAGACTGCTGTAAAGCCAGTGGTATTCCCTCTTGCCCTGAAAGAACTGCAGGGGATGCTGTTTTTTATTTTGACTTAATTACAAATGTGACTTAAGACTACACACAATTACAAACAATTGACTGATGTTCACAAGGTATGGTAGGTTATCCGTGCAATCAACTGTATAATGGTTAGGGAGCTAGGCTTGTAACTCAGAATTGGCAAGTTTGATTCGGGACAAGGCACTGTCATTGTACTGTAGAGCAAGGTACTTTACTTTAATTGCCTCAGTAAACATCCAAATGTATAAATTGATACTGGCACACCATTACATGGAATGTAAATGGGTTATATAAATGACCTTATCAAGATATGTTGCAAAAACATCAGATCATCTAAAAGAGTGTTCTGATTTTAATAAAAAGTGTTGGATGTTGTTCTCTGAATTCAGGGGTGTTTACCTTTTCCAGAGGAGACCTTGTGAGTGTGGGTGAATGGATATCTGCTCTCCTGTCACCTGCTCCAGGTGTCCACACCCCTGGGTCTGTCTGGGTGGACTGGTCGGACAGCTCAGAACCATCGCCATTTTTCTCTGTGGATGAAGGGTCCTCATGTTGCTCCCCTCCCTCACTATGAGGGAACACAAAGTTGTCCTCTTCAGAGCCTGTTGGGAAACACATTTACAGATAAATATATTTTATCCCCAGTATGGAAGAATTTTGCCTCTTGATTTACCACTATAGCACTCACAAGCCTGTTACTATTTTATTTTGCACAATAAATCTTTATTGAATAGAATACACAAACACACACACGCAAACATATGTGACAATTCGACAGGGACATCAATAACAGTTCTGCGGCTCTGTAGTGGTTTTCAGGTGGGTTAGTGACTCACTACAGCTGTGTCCCTTCTTCCGACTGGAGGCAGGAGTGCAGGGACAGGAACTCGCAGAGACCTTGAACCTCTTTATACACTCCAGACCCACCTGGTCCTTACACTGCTTGTGACAGTTCACCCCACAGTCTAAGAAAGAGATTAGCACAGTATGAGTAAGACAGTATTCATAAATCAAATAATAATGAAACTTTTATTTGAAAAGTTGACTTTGAGTTAGTTCACTTTCCAGATAGGACCCTGCCAGCCATATAAATGGATAGAGTGTGATAATGTAAACATTTTAAGCTCCTCTGAGTAAGTATGCCAACAAAATTCCTAAATCTGATGTCATGTCATGTCTTTCACATTGAGCCAATGGCAGTAAGAGGACAATCTTACCTTTGCAGTGGTAACCCTGCTTGATGACACCCCACAACTAGGAAAGAACAGATGCAAAAGTGCAAGGATGAGTGGAGGAGAATGCAGTCAATCTGTCAGAGCTAGAGCATGAGAGCAGATGCACTCAGGACAATAGCCATTCAGCACCGTGTCCACCTTTACTGTAATTGGATTAGTACTTAAATGTTTTGCGATGGTCCCTTAGACATGTTTGCTCCCAATGTTTGATATGTTTGATGGACATGCTGGGGCTGTACCCTGAAGCAACATCAGCTCACCTGACCAGCAACCATGGTAACAGGGCTCTACAACAGACCTATCTGAGTCAAAAAAATTGTTTGCAATGTTTCAATCATCCTGAATGCAATAGGGGGAGTTTTGTACTCACAAAGCCACCACAGGTGTCGCAGAAGGTTGGCTTCTTATAGGTGGTCTCATGGAAGTTGTGCAGGAAATTGAAACCCAGCTTGGCACATACAGACATCCCCCGCATAAAGTAGGAAGTAATCTCATCCCGACTGATCTCTCCTTCCCTGAGAGAGGGGAAGAGAAAAAGGTAGAGTAAGAAACAGGCTGAGGAGGAACAATCCTCTGCCTGTCCAAGGATGCCCACCAGTAAAATCCCACTTTACATTTTCCATTGTGCCGCTGCTGAAAGAGCTCAAGACAAAACTTGTTCTCTTACTGATCCTGAATGATTGATGGTTAGAAAAATTTTAGTCTTATAAAAAAATAAAATAAAAATAGGAACCAAGGAATGGTGTCAATGCTTTTGATTATTCATAAACACCTGTTGCTACTGGAATGCTTCAGACTAAAAAAATTAATATTGAGAACACTGGCCAGAGACTACGATTCAGATATCTAGTGGAAGGATGAAAGCCTTTGGGCCAGTTCTCTGCCAGGGATGGCATGGGCAGCTTGGACATGGACCAGATTCTTGGAGAGCACTTTCTGGAAAAGGGAAGTATTTGACACATGCATCCTTTTAATATGATTTATGTTCTCTACCTTCAATTTTGTCCTGTCTTCACTAAGTTGCTATGATCGATTTGAAAATATTGGATGTGTCTTGAAAAGTGGGTGGTCTGGCGATATAGTAGATAGTGGATATAGAGAATGACCTGTCACTTTCATGTGTACAGAAGGAGAAAGGAAAACTGGCGGCAATTTTCTCAAAGTCCTCCAGGGAGATGTAGCCGTCCAGATTCAGGTCGTAGTTCTTCATTATGGACTGCAGAGGGCAACACACAACCAGGCAGGTACATTAGGACTCCTCCTACACCAGCTTTAACAGTTAAATTGCATGAGAAATGCATCACACAGGAAAAATGGCTGTACTGTATACAAAACAGATTCCTCTGTACTCACATCCACCATCTGTTTGACATGTCTGGAGATCGTGGCAGGGTCCAGCCTGGGCGTGACATCTGACCCCCATTCTGCCACCACTGGGGGCTTGACCAGAGCAGATGTCTGTGTGTTGAAGAGAACGGCAGAAGATTATATGGATACTATCTAACTGCAAGGAAGGTGTAAAAACTGTCATAATCTGTTGAAATACTTATTTCTGTTCTGGTGGTGACGATATCCAAAGCTTTCCATTTTTGGTGATTTGACTGACCTGTATCTTGGAGTTCTTGGGTTCCTTGGCATATGATAGGTCGTATATCTCATCCTCAGTGTAGCACAGGTCCAGGGACAGCTGAGGGACAGGGTAGGGTAAAATACTGGCCAAAAGTCACGCAATGACAATGGTTTACATGAGGGTTGTGTGTGCTCTGTTAAACACTTTTTTTTATCCCAACACAGCTTTTGTAACTGCACAGTTTTAAGTGGGAGAGAGTTTAGAGGACAACACTGAAAAGCACAACACAGATGACTTCTGCACAAATGGCAAATGCTGCATGCATGCTCATTCCACATGGCAGAATGAAATGAAAGGTCTGAAACTGCGGATGTAGGGGCGTGGCTTGTTCAAGTATGTCTTGGCCTCTGCCCCACTTATATTTGCATGCATGGCTCTGACCTCAAAAGCCCTCACCCTTCATCAATTAACCACACCAACACACCTACTCCCCACCCAGGCCCCCTGCACAGCCTTACCGTGAGAAGGTGCAGAAGGTCCTTGTTGGCCTCAAAAGGTGGTGCACAGTTGTGGATGGCTAGCAGGTCTGAGATGTTGCTGTACAGGTGCTGCAGCTTGCCCAGGTTGATCTTGTCATCCTCCAGGTAGGCCGGCAGAGCCTCGTTCAGGGAAATCAGGTCCTTCAGGTGTACCCCCAGGATGGGCACCTTAAAGCCCACACAATCACTGTACACCCGCCGGTAGGTGCCATAGTTACTGCTTGAAGAAAGAAGCTCAGTCATCTCACTCAGGGTCTGAGGGCGTATGCGTGGGTGAAGGTTGGTTATGGGGGTGGAAAGAGACAAGAGAGAGGGAAGGGAAATGATTTGTATTGTATTGGTAAATTTAAGTTTGGCACTCATCAGACACCCTTATCCAATGGAATGTACAAAACTTTGTTTACACACTATCCATTGTTAAGCATGCAAAAAATCTAGAGCAACATACTTTGACTACACTTTAAACTTTTCTCTGCTGGTTTCAGGTCTGTTTCTGTTAGCTGTCTGTTTAAAGTAAATGTTTGCTATTGGAGGTGAAATCCACTGCAAAAAGGTGTGAAAATTTTTTTGAAGTGCTGCCACAGGAGCTTTCACAGCTGTATTCACCTACTGCTCTGAAGCTAAAATAGATTTTCACCATTCATATAGTTCTGTGTTAGGCGATCCTGTTCCTGAGGTACCTCTGAGTACATTGGTTTTTGTTACATACATATGTCAGTAAAATATGACATTTTTATTTGATCAAATTATAGTCTGACAGGCGAAACACTGTAGTCCTAATTGATAAAGGTGTGGACACCTGGTCATGGAAACTAAACTATTTGCGAAAAATTAAGACATGAATCAAGGATAACCAGAACAAACAGGAGGCCCCAGGACAGAGTATGTGCATCACTTCTATAGGTGATGGATAATGTTCGGACATGCACAGGGGACAATTGGGCCTACATTCATACAGTGTCTCAGAGATGGATCTGGGGGCTGTATCTGGACTGGTGCAGGATAATTGGTAGAAACAAAAGCCTAGACACATACCAATACTCAAAGATCAAGTTCTCTATGTAGATAGCAAAACTAATTCAAGATCAGTGTTCCTACTGTGAGACACTTAATCAAACATGCCTGGCACGAACCTAGATCAGTTTATCTACACTGACACGCTGCTCAGGCTGTAGAAGAGTGCACTGTGGGATCTGAGACAGACCTTGGTGACGTCTGGGGGAAGGAAGCTGGCTGTGTCTTTGAGGCGGGAGATGGAGCTGTGACAGAGGCCCCCTATCACTGCCATCAGGGTGTTGAAGTTCTGCAGAGCTTGCAGCTTCTACCAAGGGAGGGAGAGGAAGATCAATTGGAGAGTAAGAAGGGGAGAGTGAAATGGATGAAGTTTAAATGTTCAATCTCTACCCAGATTTTGGCTTTGAGCAGCTAGAGTGTAAAATGTACAGTAACATTTCTGTCATTGAGGATGCATTGTGATGGACCTCCTTTAGCTGTAGGACAGCTATACGTGTTGCAAGCCAGAAGCACTTCCACAACAAAATTAAAAGGCCAGCAGCGGGTTGGACAATAAATAGTCAAGATGCTTAATCTGTGATAGTGCACCTAGATAGCTTTGGTAAACTTTGTGGCTTCCTGAGTTTGGTTGGAGCCATGCTGAGGGTGAATTTGCATAGTCTAGATGTTTTTTCTAGTCACGCTCTCATGATTTGTTAAAAGTAATAATGACCACTGGATTAATCAAAATACATCACTAGAAGTTGGGCAGAGTTATAGTACTAGTGAAAAACTAATCAGGCTCATACACATGATGTGATATGCTACTGAGTGTATTTGTGTGTGTTTGTATATGTGTGTGTTTGGATATTGCATGGTTCTTTGCGTGTTTGTGCATTACCTGGGCTACATGGATAAACTTGGTGAAGACCTGGGCTCTCTGCTGTGCAGTGTGTCTGCTCAGGATCATCAGCTGCACCCACTGTGACACCCCATTACACAGCAGCACAGAGCGCTCCAGGGCTGGGTTACCCCGCACCGTCCCACGCTCGACATAGCTGCGGTAGTCCAAGTACTGAACCACACAGGGACAGACACAGAGAGGGGCTCAGGTCCTGCTACTTACTCCCTGGGTAAAATGTTCAAATACACAAGGTTTTCCATCCTGATATTTCTAAATTGATGATTTTTTTAGGAGATATCCAGTGTACACATGCGATGAATATCTCTGTCACTAATGGGGCTAATGTGACATCTCAACAATTGCATTGGAGGGGTGTTTTAAACTACCCAAATAGCAGGTCAAGTCAAGATATCCCTGTATACAGACTGTATCCACTGATTTATCTACTTCATAAGGGACTGCCCACATGTCAGTGCACATTTAAAATCTTAAATTTGTGGTTATTATCATAGTACATTTCAAAAATATAATTTCAAACTAATATTATTTTAAAAATGCATACACAACAAATAATTTCTGCACATCATCAGATTGAACAATCATTTTGAAAAAAAAAAATTCTTTGGTTTTCTAGATATTAAGGTGAAAAGTGTTTCCTGTGGTTCTTACATGTAAAAAATGACTGGACAGGAATGACTGGACAAAAATGGGTAGGACCACTGTAAGCTTTCAAGGGACACTAATTTGAAACACTCAGTTCCTTACTTCTGTGAAGAGAAAGCTTTTGATTAGTTAGAACAAATGATTGATAACTCACTGTAGCTCCACCTATTATGAGTTTCATTAAATCTCACTTCCCTGCAGCTCTCCTGGATCGGCTTTAAGAACCACTGGGTTAATATGGCGGGAAGGACTCTTTTCACTCACCGAAACACTGCAGAAGTTCTTAAACTCCAGGTAGCTGAGGTGTTCGGCCATCTCACCTGGCTCCATGTGGTCAAAGAGCAGAGAAACCTTCCTCTTCTTCACTGAGGGGGATGGAGCTTGTGATGGATTCACCTGAAGATTACTGGTGTGGTGGGGGAGTTATCAAAATTTGGAAACAAGAATCAGAAAGATCGTTCAACTGCAATAAGGTGCAATCTACACCAACATTTCGTAACTATTATCCAGAGACAGCATACATTTTATACAACATCACAGAAAACACATTCTCCGCAAAGAATAAAAGTATCACTTCCCCAGGCTGCTAATTAATGGTCATTGATGGGTAATGTAAATATCCCCTCCCAGACCCTCTGCCCCATCACTCACAGGTAAGGGGTGTCAATCAGCTGGCACTGGGTCCCCTCCCCCTCTGTCCTCATCAGGGCCCACAGATCCCCCATCACCCGCTCTAGCAAGGGGTCCTTCTCGAACATGCCAGGGAACTGGCTGATCCAGTGCCTGTTGAGAGAAGGGAGAGATGGGGGTTGAGGAGCGTAGAACAGTACTTGGCTCAGTTCCACTTCAATTAGGTCCATTTTGGACTAAATGAGAATCAATTCATGGGCTTAAAAATGTCCTTAATGCTTTTCATGGATCATTTCAATTCATTGACTAAATTTAATTGGGATGGGGGAATAAGGTATCATACACTGTCATGAAATAATTCCAAAGAAAGCTGCCTTATCACCATTTCAAATTAATATGAAATTAAATTAGCGCGTTTATAAATTAGCCATGTATGCAGAACATACCACTCCTGTCTGTGCAAGTGTATAAAAACAAACAATTCTAAGTGGTTATTGGCCCCTCAGCTTTGCCTCAGCAATGTATCAGAACTGATGCAACTGTACAGTTGCAATAACTCTTTATACATGTGCTCAACGCACAATGATTTATTATTTACATGGAAGAGTTACATGTGATGGGAGAATGAGGTCATATGCACCCCATTACATGTAGAGCTGCAATAAACTGTAAATTCTTGAGTTGTTAGAAACAATAAAAAATGCACTTGGTTTAGAAAAAAAAACACTTTTTAATCAGTTCAAAATCAATTTGTCAATGATAACATCATACCTCTGCCCTTTGTTTGTTTGGAACATTCAAAATGATGACAAAAGGTCATTCAGTCTGTCTAGGCACATCATTTACATACAGTCTAGAGAGTATCAATAACGTCGACTTTACCACAATTACATCTAATTTTTTTCCCACTCATTTCATTACCAATTCATTAGCATTCCCCCATCACTGGAACAAACCCTTAGGGATTCCCAAGCCCTGGTGAATGCTCCTAAAATGTGGCGGTATGGGAAGAGACAGAAACACTTACCTAATGAAATGGCAGATCTGTGGACGCTGCTGTCCCTTTCTGTCCATGGGGCAGTCTTTATAGGTGAAAGAGTCAAGGGGGACCAATGTACACATGGTAGAATGTGGTTTCATGACCCTTATAATTAGTGCAGTGACTGTGAGCTGTCAATCACAACGGGTACCAAGAGTATGGACTAGCTTCACACATTCGTGTTTTAATAACACATTTGTGTTTTCCTATCACTACAGGAACGTCCATTAAAATGATTTATGACAAGCTGCATTTCTACTGCACTTTTTTAGAACCTCAAAGCACGATACCATGATTCCATTAGTGATGGATCTATTCACCTTAACCACCATAAATGTGTATGTCCTACATGGATGATTCATGGAAGTTGCTTTGAGCTGTGTTATTCACTACTCATCAACTGAGGTTGGGAGACAGTGGAGTACTTAATCAACTAAACTGAAGGATAATTAGATGACCAGACTAAGAAGAGTATTTCCATACAGGGGATCTTGGAAGGAAACTTGAATAGCAGTGAACCTTATAATGTTCCATGGGATTGTTACTGACCACATTATGTGACAACCCCAGTTTATCATTTCATCCAAAAGACATAATCTCCAATATCAGAGTGTCCTCCTTGCTGTTTGGCTATTGTCTGTCTTCCCATCATAGAGTAATGACTATCCCCTGACAAAAACGGAAGGTATTTTAAATGCAATACCCATTGTTTACACCTTGGTGCCACCTGCAAAGCAATTGATGCTTCCATCATTTTGAGTATTGTTCACGGTTTATAGAATTCAGGAGGAATTCCGTAACAATATATTTTGTATATTTTTGCTATTTCCTAACTTCTGACCCATAAACAACACTTCCAGCATCAATATTACCAATCCCACCAACCCAACCCAATACAAACAAACTCAATAAGCCAACCCAATTGAACACAACAGTAAATGAAACTACCGACCCAGCCCAAACCAACCCAACCTAATCCAACCTAGCCCAAACTAACCCAACAAACAACAACTCATCAACCCAACCCAGCCTTGCTTAGATTTAGCAATCAGGCAGGAGAATGATCTAACAGTTTTATGGCTCCTGACCAATTACGAGTGTATCAGATGATGAGGAGGATATAGAGAGAGCAGCTTCTGTGCGAAGGCATGAGAGGGCACCACCCAGCTGTGCATCATCAGGGTCATGTGGACAAGCTGCGTGCCTCTGCTCAGCTTCCCCTCTGAGTCTGCAACAAAACGCAACACAGGGCGGTGGTCACGTTGTGGAGCATGGCCAAAATAACAGACAAATACACAACATGCCTGAAAAAGCACAGTCAGATGTTCAACAGCGCAGCCAGAAAACAGCATGCCAGTCCCTGCAATACCATGGAGACAGGAGTTACAGAGTATTGCCAGAAAACAGCAAGAAATCCTAGAACAGCATAGTCAGACATTGGCCAGAACAGCCAGGAAACAGCATGCCAACTGCTGTAGTAATACTGAGTCAGGCATTACAGTGCACTGCCAGAGATCAGCACTCCAGCTGCTGCCATACCACAGAGTGAAATGTTAAATAGCACATCAATCCCTGTAATACCATGGAGTTAGGAGCTATATAGCCAAGCCAGTAAACAGCATACCAGTCCCTGTAATTTCGCAGCACAGCCGAAAGGAGCCCAGCAATCAGGTGTAACATTGCTGTGCCAGAGCTTTTTGGCTCTTTGAGTTAGGGAATGCTCTGAGCATAGCTCATACACCTGCCCAGTTTCCTGGATGTCCTTTGAATTTTATCTTGAAGTCACACTGTTACAAAAATGGACCTTGGAACCCTGTTTCATATAAAACAATATAAAAGCCAATAATCAATAATTAGACAATAATCAATTATTAATTAATTTATAAATTCATTGATGTTATTTTTATCAAGAATTTTAACAATCTTAAACAAATATGCCATTTCAATAGTTTAATTTAATACATTCCAAACATATATAAGGAACATATCCTCCAGGGTGTTTCCTCATAAATTGCTATTCGGAGATGTTGTCGGTAAGCTCATTTGTGACATGCCTGGAACTCACCTATGCTATTGAACCACTTCCCTGTGTATCATAGTTTAATTCTGAATCATCGCCGCCTCTGTAGTCTCTGCTTCACCAAGTTGATGAGAATGCTTTGAAGCTATTGGTTATGTAGTTAACCAATATGAGGGTTTATCGTACTCGGCTGCACTACTTTCGCTAGGCTTACAGCATGTTAGACTATATGTTGGTAGATCGATATTGTGCAAATGGGGCCTTGAGGACAGTGATGGCAAGAAATCAGACAGCTGCTATGTGGCACAATTGTGGTTGATGAGTAAAATGACAAATGATGCACAGAAACATTTGCTGCACAGAAGAATGAAATACATGACAGTCAAGAGCCTACAGTTCAACAGAACACATAACCTATCTCTTTCTAGGAGGGCAGGAATGTTGCATATTAAAAATGATTAATAGCTTATGGGAAATTTTTCATGAAGTATTTATAAAATCATTTACTGAAAAAACATGTTATTCCATTGTGTGAAACAAAGTGGCTTATTTTTTTTCTGAGTACATGTTATAAGGCCCAATGTGAACCACCCCATCAGACTGAGGAGGAAGGGACATGTGACTCCTGATTCACACAGTGACTAGCCATTGCTATTTTTCACACTGATACATGTGACGCTAATCATATATTGCCTATGTTGTTAGAGGAACATAATATCAACACACCTCAGAATACTGCAGCTGCCTGGCTAGCCAGAAAAGGTTGCAGGAGAGTGAGTGAGTTAGAGAGTGGTAAATTAAACTGGCTGATCCCATATATTTCCCGCTGTGGCCAATATGAGCCATCGGGCATAACAGGTAATAGCAGGGTCAAGTCCTGGCTGGGATACACAGCTACACCACAAGTGTTTACCTTTATTCCTTGTGTTACCCGAGAGGCCCCCAGTAGATGCTTAGCTTTTTTATTTTACTCTCACAAATAGACACTGCAGGGGCAGACCTGGACATCATCACTATTTTTGAAAAAACTGAGTAATACATTTTTCTTGTCAAAGATATGTTACCTATGACAGACTACAGGTAGACCCTGGGTTACCAGTTGAATAGCATTGGGCTACAAAAACAACACATTGCATAGTCACATCACAACCCAGTACAGCACAACACAGCATCCACAACACAGGATCTCTGAGGCCTGGTGAAGTAAGACTGGCACCGCACAGCAATACGATAAACAGCACAGTGAAATGCCTTCGCAATGCAAGCATGCAGGATGGCACAATGAAGAGGAACTCAGTATGACATATGGCCTGGCTCTTGACAAAGGGATATAATGCAAGACGTGACAATATTATGTACATGCCCTCTACACTGGGAGTGGCTGTGGTCTCACGCACACAAAGACTGATTATGCTATTGCTGGTGAACACATCCACATTCCCTTGCAAACAGCCTGTATTTCTCTGGATCATCCCTCTAGCACACAGTGTGACACAACCTGATACAGAGGTATAGAGCAACCTGGGGGATATGACCAGCATCCAGTAAGCCAGTAAGTAAGTATCCAGTAAGTTATATGTGCTTACTGGATGCTGGTGAAAAACAGATGAGTGCAATGGCATGTACCTGAAAACACACACACAAACATGCAGCTGACCAAAATGCTTTTAGCACCAACCGCTAAGTCTTAAGACAAGCACAAATAAATGGAAACTCTCTTAGCACTAGCATCATCTTATATCCACTAACTTAATTATTAAAAAAGTATCTTTGTAAGAGGGTTTTGGAAAACAGGGCCTTTGTTCAAATAGGTATGAAGTGAAACCTTTAATTCTTTTGTTGCACGTAAACATTGAAGAAAATCCCTAAGAATTTTCAGTGAAATCTGTTAATAAACAAAATGCACAATTGAATGAATATTAGATGAAAATAGATTGAAGTATTTGGCTCAGATTTTGCTCACACATACGCACAGACATGTGTGCTCATATACAGTCACTTACCAAAGCAGTGCAAGCATCGCTGGATGAGGTCCTCCAGGCTTACAGCCCTAGTCCGGCAGATGGGAGGTGGGGTCAGCAGGGCCTTGCTGATCTCCTGGGGGCTGGGGCAGGTCATCCGCCGCTGGACTGGCCTTCGACACCGCACGCCACTTGGGCTGTCATGGCGGGACTTCCTGGGTGAAAAGAGCATGGATTGGCATAGTTTAAGTTTCAATGTCTGGATATTCTGTGTTTCAGTGTGTGTGTGTATGTGCCTGTGTTTTGGGTGAGCTACTGACAGATTCCAAAGAGACACCGCACGCCACTTGGGCTGTCATGGCGGGACTTCCTGGGTGAAAAGAGCATGGATTGGCATAGTTTAAGTTTCAATGTCTGGATATTCTGTGTTTCAGTGTGTGTGTGTATGTGCCTGTGTTTTGGGTGAGCTACTGACAGATTCCAAAGAGTCACAGAACATCTAATGAAGAACAAACCACTGCACAGGGATTAAATATGATAATCATTAATGGTACTTACTCTGTCACTACTACTGTGATATACCCTAGACCTGAATATTAATTTGGACAGAGCTACTGAAAACTTTACCAGTCTCTCTGGTTTTCCTCCATGGTGCGTTTAGCTGAACAATGATGTTGTCTGCATGATTACAATCCAGTTTAGTGTATGTGTGTTCGTCAGTTATAGGCAAATTTTGTGCTGTGTTTGTGCAGTTCTACGAGCACATGTATGTTAATGCATGTGTGTATATGTGTGCGTGCGCTTGAAAACGTCCACATTTAGGTGTGTGTATGTGTGTGAGTGTGTCACTGTTTGTGTGGGTAGTAATGATGTAGCTATGTCAGTAAAATGGAGGCTGCACTAGAAACACAGATAGCTTGATTTCTTGTCTTGCTTTGTCAGCAGATGTAAGAGATAATGCTGCTGCTTCAAAACCTCCCCTTTTATCAGTACTGCAGCCTTGTCTGCATGTACCTGCTACACTTACACCTCTGACCTGCCTTCTTTTTAGCTCAAATCACCTCTGCGTCTGTGAGACAATGTCTGCCAGGGGCAGTAGGCAGGTGGCAGGGGGCTGGGGGCAGAGGGCAAAGGGGTATCATAAGGGAGAATTCCTGCATCTGTTTGCTCTGACTGTGGTGTGAACTGATGAGAGGAACAGGAAACATGCTGTGGTGAAGAATTCTTAGAATGTCCAGAGCTACGTGCGCAATGACCAAGGTTCTGCATCCCCGCACCTCTGTTTCTCTCTGTCTTTCTCTGCCACTGTCTGTTTCTACAGAATATTACTAATATTCTGCCCATATTGCTTGTTCTGTCTCTCTTTTTATTTTTTTCTTTTACTCTCTCTCACTTTCTCTAGCACACTCACACACACACATACACACACACACACACACACAAAAACGTTCATTTTCAGTTCTCCTGCCAGTTAATGCTTAGTCCTCAGTTTCACATCCTGAAAAGTCCACCAGAGAGTGCACACACACACACACACACACACACACACACACACACACACACACACACACACACACACACACACACACACACACACACACACACACACACACACACACACACACACACACACTTAAAATGGTAGTTGTTCTTCTGTATGTTGTAATGCTCTCTTATGCCCTCCTCATTGTCCCAAACCTTCATTAATATCAGCTGTGGGTAACCCAGGGTAAGGTCCCCAAATCCACAGCCCTTATTGGGCTTTTGTTTGCCAGAGAAAAGCATTTTCTGCTGGTGATTACAAAGACTGAACATGTAAAAGTGGATCAGAAGCTTTATCTACAGGAGATGAAGTTGCAACGCAAACTCTCTTGTATATATATTGATACAACCTACACTTTACCCCCAGATTACTTGCCATGTTACTTAATCTCCTGTAAATATGTGAAAATTAATACAAAAAAACTCCCAAAACAGTGTTTACCATCACCAGTATGTGCGCTTGTGCTGACTCTGTGTGTATGTGTGCCAAACTCCAGAAAAGGAAAAATACAATAACCACGGACAAGTACATGATGCATTCAAGGACAATCATTTGATTAGTGCCTACTCTACCTCACCACTGATCTAGAAGGAAAACATGCACAATCCAAAAATCCAGTCACAAAACATTTTATTTCATGTCATGTTCTGAGGACGCACCTTGTGTGAGACACATCTCCCATATGTACACATGACTAAAGGTTTCCTGTGGCATTGTCATATTTAGTGCCCTGGCTCTTCTATGTGAGCTTGAATTGAACAGGAACTAGCAAATGCCTTGACCTAATATCTGAGCAAGCCTTGCGACACAATGCCACTGAGGAGCCCTAAGCACTGGGAACAGGGTGCCCACACACAAACACAGACACACACACAAGCTCACCCTCTCACAATGACTTGATTGTCATGGAGGGCTTTTCGGTCGGTGCAGCAGCACAGTTTGTGGTCTTCGGGTCTCCATTTAGGTCACTGTTTCCCCTCACATTGGGCTCCTTTACTGAATGTGAGAGTCAGTCATGCTGACAGCAAATGAGTTTGAACACCTTGCATTGTGTCTAAGATTTGGGCTTAGGTTGGATAGATAAACTACAGTATGGCAAAGTGGCATCAACACCAATGACTACAAAGAGCGTTGAAGAGAAGTGCTGTCATTGCATGGACCTGATCATTTTGTACTATAAGAGTAATGAAAGTCTGGGTGTTGATATAATAATAGACTGTCATACTATGTGACCTTCAAAACAACTATTAAGTAGTCGCACCCTCAACATGATATAAGCAAGTGGCATTAATATGGGGTAAAGTAGTGAGTAATGCTGTAGCTAAATTTCCAAAACCAACCAGAAATTACTATGTATCACTTATGCATGTTAATACATGCTAATGTTTACTTTCATGACTCCGGTGATGCTGTGACTAATCTTCTGTGTATCTGGAGTCAGTTTTCAAATCCTGTCATTTTCACGAGAAGTATGAGCAAATTATTCATGGATATTAATGTGGTTTCAGTGAAAGTTCATCTGTGTTTCAACAGGAATGAAAGAATTCCATTCTTCTGAAAGGAAATGAGAATTTATTCATTGAGCATATATTTATTGATGACTTTGTACATAACTGTTAAACGTTAAATTGCTGGTCCTAAACTATGGGTACAAGTGGTGTGTAAAACGAGAGTGTAAATTTGTACCTACATCTCTAAGATTTAATAAAGCAAGACTTCAAGCATTGACCTGAACAGCCCATAGTACCAAAGTAATGCAGAGACTGTTATTTTAAAAAGTATATTGTAACTCTTTAGAGTGAGTAAATATAGAAGCTTTCTAAGAATACCCTGTTTTACATGGCTCTGCATCTTAAATACATGAAATCCAGGGGATACTGAGCAGCCCTTCCTGTTAAGGTACTTTTCCAGTGCGTTGACGGGCTCCACAGTCTGGTATGGAATTCGGTCAATGCCAGTGGGCTCAGGATCATCTATGGAGGGATGGTTTTCTTTGGCAGGGGTTCCAAAGTCGCATCACTCTCCTGCAACCTCTGTTAGTCAGCTGGGTACCTATGTACGACCTGCTCAAGAAGTGTCTTCCTTAACTAATTTTTGTGGAAACTAAAATTGTGGACTGCAATATAAAAGAAACAGCAGCCAACATCATCCATTTCAAAGGAGAGCGTTTTGTAGTACGTGAGTGGTTTTAGCCACATTCATGACCTATGAAGTCAACAAGACATTGGAAATTGGGAAAAAATAAAATCAATATATTTGATATGGCAATATTTGATGGTTTCACTTCCACAGTATGAAAGATGACAAAGGCTAGTTGCCCCAAAAATTGGAGGAGTAGCATTTGTGGTTGATTCCTCATTGGGTCAAATTTGCAGTTGTTCAGTAGTAATTTGTTTTGGGAAAAATATCCGTCACCATACTAATATAATGCCTACGATAAAGCCCCTTGCTGTACAGCAATCATGGGCCACTTTGGGGATGTTCCCGTGTGACCACAGAAGGGTCAGAAGATCAAATCCATGTGTATCCTGAATCTCTTACAACACTGCAACTCTTCTCTGTGTCATTCCACACAACCTCCCCCCCCAGTTCCTTAAGTCCTGCCCCTTCTTTCCCCCAATTGGATAACAGCCAGCTCATTTGCAATAGCAGGCTCCTTGTTCTTAGAGCATCCTGAATTCAGAGAAGGAGGCACCTAAGGTCAGAGCTGGTTTTGAGGGATATCCAGAAAAAACAGATAAAACTTGATAACCCGCACAAGGCTGAGCGTGCGGGCACGTGTGTGTATGAAAGAATTAATTGATTCCTGCAAAGTATGGGTAATTGCATTTTCATTTTCAGACAGTAATGGAATGAGTATCAAGAGGATTGCCATTTCCTCTTAAAACAACTTTATATCTGCATGTGACTTGATAAGCCAATCCCTGATGCTGTGCAAAGATTCTACAGGATCACCAGATACTCAGGTTTTGTGCTCTTTCTGTTCTCTCTGCTTCGTAAATTCAGGTCTTTCTGGGGCTCTTCTACAGTTGAGAATGTCCACTGCCACAGTATTGTAAGAATACACTATCAGCGTGAACACAGTGTGAATTCACTTTCAGTATGAACACAGAGCTGAGTATCATAGATAGTACGTTAACCCATCTCTTTCTGGATTACAGTTTTGCAGACTTCTGTTCGTAATTATTTAACTAGCCAATCTGACATTTTACTTCAACTCTTGGGAGGACTGCAAATGACAGCTGAGGAATTCGATTTACTGTAATGCAATCAACAAGAGAATCAGCAATGATTTATACAGCTGATTAGCTAATTGGGACAAGGTAACTGTTGAAACAAAAACCTGCCTACATGCTGGGAACAGAGTTGCTCATCCATGATCAGGAGAATGAGTGGGATAAACAGTGGGGCTCTGGGCTATGCCAACACGGCTGCAGATGTACCAGCTCCAGCGTGAATCTTTGCACAATCGCCTAACTGTGTGAAGATGCATCCTGATTTACAGTGAGCAACAGCCTGACATGCATCTTCAGCTTATTTCAATATTATAATACACACAAACACATATGTGGTTGACACTTATAGTTGCCATCTCAACAAACATTGTATCTCCAAACATTGACAGTTTAACAGTACACTACTATACTACTGATGATGCAAGCTTTCTATTAATGTATCCAACTCAAAGCTGCCCATAAGTTTTTTTCTAAATGACACAGGTGATAAGCAACTGGTAGGCATGAGATCACTAGTGACATTGGGATAGGTGCCCATGGAGGAGCAAATGTTCAGCCTGGGCAAAATTGTTTGCCGTTGCATTCCGATCTTGGACTGCGTTCTATGGCCTGACTTATGTGTATTTAGGCACCTGCATGTGGGGAATTTCATACAGCTTTCAGCTGTAGCTAGGTATGTTCCTTCATAAATTACTCTGTGTGTAAGCAATGACAGACGTCCCAGTAACAACAGCTAGAACCAGGTGCAGAACACAGCCCTCCAAGCTGCAGCCAGCTCTGTGACTCTCACAGTCCCAGTCCTAATAAAATACATTGGTCTTTATTTTATGTGTGTTTATTTTTTGTCACCATGTATTTTCAGGTATGTAGTCCTGCATAAGAAGTGCTGTTTAAATAATTACATTTATTAACCAAGAATGGATGTGGTTTGCATATGAAGATGCATTTACCCTAAATATACACTTCTGCTGAATTAATAAAATTACAATGATGATGATCACAACTATCATTATTAATAATATTAATAGTAACACTAATAATAAAATGAATATTATAATGATTGTTGTTGTAATTGCAGGCACTGATCTCCAGCCTGTGTGACCATCCATTGCCATATCCATATCCATTGCCAGTTGCAGTACAGCTGGATACTCACTATAAAAACACAGGTTAGGCACTTTTCTCAGGGCTACACTGCAGTGCCCCACTCGAGATATACTATTGCAATCTTCTAGTTCCATAACCACCATACCATAGTTTCACACAGTGCTCAGAAAATACTGCATGATGATGAAATATACTGCCATAAAGCAGCATATTTAACACTGTTTAGGTTTAGGCAACATTGCCTAATTAATAAAACCCACTGAACACAATTTGAGTCATCAAGGAAAGGGTATTCTGTGCTGCTTTCAATGTGAAAAAGCTTGGGTAACTACCCCCAGCTTCTGTCTCCTCCCCACCACCTTCACCCTCCCTACCACACATCCCCTGATATGTGCTCTTTTCATTCAGAAAACAACTTCTCCTTCTTTTGAATTGGAAATCCCCCATTTCTCAACTCCCCTCCCGTCCTCTCCATTTCCTCGCTACAAAACTCCTTCTTTCACGCAACAGTTCTGGCTTAAGATGTTCCATTCCTCTCTTTCTCTCTTTCTCGCTCCCTCCCTCTCTCTCTTTCTCGCTCTCTCTCCCCCCTTTTCTCCCACACACTGAGACAGAGGACATGCAAATTCCTTCCTTTCTCTTGTTAATTGATTAATTGATGCCAAATCGTTTGAAGGCCTTGTGTGTGAGAGCTCCCTCTCTCTCTTTCTCTCATAGGAAGTCAAAAGCTTATTCATACACACAAACTCTCTCTCTCTCACACACACAGAAACACACACACCCCATTTAGTTATATTCTTAAGTCAGCAATAACCTGTGACCCTGTCCCCAGAACAGTCCTTAGAGAGCTGTGATAATCATTAAGCCTGTGTTTTACAAAGGATCTTCCATCTTAAGCTAGCCCATTTTATTTATAACTTTACACTATAGACATGTTACTCCAGTTAGCACTTTATTATATTTATTTACAATTTTTTTTACTTCAAAATATGTTAGGTTTCAGATATTGGTTACAGCTCTAGTGTATATTTTTCAACATCACTGACTCATATATCCATGGGAACTGCTTTTTTATAATTGCTTTTAGCCACATGCCCCAACCTCTCATGTTGAGGTGGCCATGACACGTGACTCCTCCAATTCATGCTTCTTTGTACATTGCAGATGCACCACCAATTACATACTGCCTATCTTGTCTGAGGAAACCAGCATACAGGTACCTGAACAACACCTTTTCCCTGTGAGACTGGGCTAGCTTTTGCCCCTGTGGATCTCCAGCCATAGCCAGCAATGGCATGACCTGGCCTCAAGCCCCCCTGTTGCAGGGCTCAAATCTGCTTCCAAAGCTAACATATTCTGTGTGAGCCACAAATAGGCCCCAAATCATTGCTTCTCAAACCCAGTTCATTTACAATTAGGCATTAAACAGAAGTGCTTATCTAGAGTGAATTATTTAGTGCATACTATAAAAATAATATGCCTGTGTAGTATACTTAAAAGATGGAATGTTAGCAACAACTGGACTGAATTGAGTGGGGAAGTCCCATCACAATGTAGCCTTCTGAAAAAGGGTGATCTTAACCTGAGGTGTGCTGTGCTGAGTGAGTGGAGACAGATCATACAAAACTACAATATGAAACAATGACTGTTTTGACACTGTAATCTCACATTTCCAAAACAACTGATTCGGAATGCAGTTAAGTTGTAGATATTATGGTACCTCAGACAACATTTCTTTCTACTGATTATCCTGTGTTGTGGATCTGTTTTTGAGATACGTGTGCTCAGTTCTACTAAGATCTATGTACTAAAGTGAACAGTAAGCAGTAAATACCGATCTAGTTAAGAGGAGTGCAGAAATGGCGAATGTTTTGGGATGCAGTTTCAGTCTTCACA
This sequence comes from Albula goreensis, assembly GCA_022829145.1. Taxonomy (NCBI): domain Eukaryota; kingdom Metazoa; phylum Chordata; class Actinopteri; order Albuliformes; family Albulidae; genus Albula; species Albula goreensis. The sequence continues at coordinate 34,899,135 of CM040742.1, forward strand.
TTGAAAGATGAAACAGGTGTCATCCATTGAATTGTTGCCTTTGCACACTGCTCTGGCTAATGCCATTGCAAATCCCAATAATCTCACCACACTCTCAAAATGTCTAAAGGCATAATTAAATAAAAGACTATGCTACCCTTGCCATATCCACTGACCTACCAACAGTTTATGGTGAACATACTATAATTAAGCACCCTCTGATTACATAAACTGTTCAACAGCATAGGAAAATCCAGCTATGCAAAGTTTACTTGAAACTGCCTGTCTGCATTTAACGAAGACAATGGCTTACAGATTCATTAAGGCTGAGGTAGTTTTTGCTTCCGTATACATATTCAGTTCAGTTGTCTGTACAACGGAAAGCAAAACAAAAAAGTACCCTTAACTTTGCATGAAACTTTTTACTAACCACAAACTCAAACAGATAACCACAGTGAGAGAACAAAGCTAATTTGCACACACCCAGCAAACACATGCACACATACAGACAGTTATGTACAGTACCCACTAAAACACACACATGTGCACCACATATGCATGCTTCACACAATCACATACACAATTAAACACAAACATACACATGTATGTGCACACACACACACAAACGCTCACTTGCATAAATATTGCAAGTGTCACAATGACAGGGTGGAAACAGTGCACAGAGTTCATAGGTACACTGTACAACACACACACATAAGCACACAGATACCTCTTAGTCTCTTTGCGATTCATTGTGAGGATCCACTCCCCTGTTCTCCACCTCCTCTCCTCTTGTGCAGGCATCAGTCAGTGCTGTGGCTCCTTAGGGCTCCATGGCTGATTGCGTCTCCCCCCCTTGTGCTCTCCTTATGCCTCTCAGCAGAGGGGAAAGCCAGGCTCTGTTGCTCAGTGGCCGACGGAATGCCCCGTTAGATGAAAGTAGAGCAGGAGAGCAACGCTCACGCAGCTCCAGAAATCACCCTCCACCAGCCTCTCTTGCTGCTGCTGTGACACTTGAGGAACTGAATGAGCGACTGAACTGTCAGTCCTTCTCGACAAAAAAGAGGTACATTAAAAAAAAGTTTGGAAATCCACTGCACGACTCCAAGGACAAAAACTAGAAACAAAGGAAAATAATATAGACAAATGACCTAATGACTGGAAGAAATAAAAGAAAGAAAAGCTAAGTAAAAAAAAACAACCATGGATTTGGCTCCAGCCAGCACACCTCTTACATAGAGGAACTGACACTGAAAGATAGGGGAACTGTTATTAGGACAAGTGAGAGAGAGAGAGCGATCGAGAGAGAGAGAGAGAGCAAGAGAGAGAGAAACGGGGGAGGGGGTATGTGCGAAAGGGACAAAAATACAGAGTAAAATCAAAAGAGTAGAGGTTGTGTAATAATTTCTTAAGCCTTTTTTATGCTTATATGATAACTGCACAAGCACCTGTTTTATACAAATTTATACAAATTATGAATGGACTTCAATTCACCTTCATGTTTTCTTTTTGAATTTGACCAGAGTGGACCAGAGCCCTGGTGAGACAGAAATGGTCATGAAAAAGTGCATGTATCTTTTAATTTTTCAGCTTTTGCAGATCTTATGTTGTATTTTCTTTTGACCACTTATCAGCCTATATTCTTTATAAAGTTAAAAAAAATGGTTCACTGCATGAATAACAAGACATCTCTGAGAGAGAGTGAGAGAGAGAGAGAGAAATGTAGGCACTTTAATTGAAAGATTTCAATCAAACAATGAGTGGGAGGTAGGGTGTCAGATAAGTGAGAACCTGGGTAAACAGTAAGGATTCATTCCACCCTATGTGAATCAACATACAACTTTGGCTGTGAGAAAGCATGGAGAGCAGGTTGCCTTCATAAGTTACGTCAGAGGAGTTTCGGGAACACAGTTTTCGAAAGAAAGCCTTGTGCAAGAGCTGCCCGTTTCAGCATGTCTCTCACCCCAGCCTCCAGCTCGCGAATCTCTCCACATCTCTTCCCTAATCCCCCTCTGTCTCCTGTGCTGTCCTTCTTCTGTGGCTTTGCACAGTGGGGGCACTGTCTCTGGGATTCAGTCCCAGAACCTGCAGCTGGACACTATGACTCAAAGACATCCTTGTTAAGACAGATAGGAAAAAGGAGACAAATGGGAGTCACCAAGAGTGTGTGTTCCCTGTGTGGGGGCGAGAGTGATAATTTTTGAACGTTTTCCTGTGTGCAGGGGTGTCGTGAAGGCCCATCAAGTGCTATAATGTGCTCTGTGTTTCTGTCTTTCAATATGAGTGTGAGGCCTCACCTTATGCACTAGTTTCAGGCCATAGCTAAAATACTGCATAACCAATCTGATATTCATTATTGCCTAGTGGAATAAAATGCATTCTAGCTTAGACACTCTCAACATTTTCCCCTGTTGAAACATTAATATTAATTAAACGAGACAATTATGAAAATAATGAGTGGATATGATAGTCTAAAAAAACATTACCGCTATTTTAATGTTTGCAACCGTCAAGTTTAACACTTCAGTGTTCATTCAAACACCTGAAAATAACCGGAAGTACTAGGAACTGGGATGTCGGAACATGTCATGGGTGTGGCGAAGGCAGGGACGGCCGGTGAAGGCACACGCAAAATGTAAAAAACTTAAAAAGGTGTTATGCTAGCCTATTTCTCAGGACAGGCCCCATGTCGTTATGCGTTTTATTTCAAGACATAAATGAGCAGAGCTGCTAGATTGTTGTAGACTCCCCCATGATTAGCCCTAGTTGGCAAAGATTAGCTAAATTAACAAGCTAACGTTAGCTGTTGATTTGACGTCAAGGCCTCCTGAATTCTGAATAGCTAACCAGAATTTATTATATCCGTTTAAGCATACATGCTGGTGTTTGGGGGTATATTATTGTATCTACATCTTCAGATAACTATATCTAGTTTTTGCGCTTTACTGACAAGAAAGCTGAGTTATTAATACTGAGTAGCTACCTGTGAGCCAATGCCAAGTTCACCAGAGGATCGTTTGCGCGTGGCTGCAGTAATAAGTGCTTTGAAAGCTGCAGGGGTCCGCGTGAAAAACTGGAAGAACTTCTTAAATGATGAAACGAGCCAAGGGGACACGTTTAAGCAGGTAAAATATCTTGTATTATTTAATGGAACACGTTTGTAAACGTAATCTCCTGTCAGTTAACACCATTATCTCATTGCCTCCATCATATATGTTATTTATTTGAAATTAAAGTATTTTATCACTCACGCAAATGTTGAATATGTTCATAAATTATACATGTAATATATGATATCTATGTTGACAAAAACGAATTTGGCTTTCACAGGATTTCACACTGACTATTTTCTAATAGCATGCGTTAAAATGTGTATGTTACCTACTACGTCCCCAGGGTCTAATCTGTGAAGCCTTTATCACAATCTAAAACCTTTAACGTTAGCTACATGTAGCAGAAAGTCTGTATGCATTGTCATGCAGAATTTGTAGACCTTGACATAAAAAAGACGTGCATACGTTTCCTGAAATTACACGGTCTAATACACAACATTTATTATCCGTTTTACAAACAACCCCTTTTTGCTGTCAGGAGAATCGACGTAGCTTTGCCTTTGGCCGAGTCCTCTCTTTGCTGCCACAGTGCCATTTAGCCGAGATGGGGGGTGCTGTTCCACGGTATGTGAACTCAAGCGTTGTAGTTATGTAAAATACTTTGTGTAGTACATTCAGAATTTGTGGTTTAATTATGTGAATATCTATATTTAGCTTATATAAATGTGATTCTTTCACTTGGCCAAGTATGAGTCGCTAGTGCTTTTTGGACAGTGGAGGTAATGCCATTATATTCTGACTTCATATCCTGTTTCCTTAACTGTTTGTCAGTTGCTATACTACAAAAAACAGTATTTCCTATATTTGAAGGGCCATAGATTCATGGATATGAATCAGTACTAGGTATCTCCAGCAAAGGGTGCAGAATACAGGTAGGGGGAACAGGTCATCCATGAACAATTTCTTTCAGGTTCCTGGTGGATGCATGTGAGTTCCTGTCTCTACACCTGCACACTGAAGGGCTTTTCAGGAAGACTGGATCTTTGAGCAGAATCCGTGCTCTTCGGGTAATGGGACTGAAGGGTGGAGTGGGGGCTATCATGGGAAATGGAGGCTAAACAGTTAGAACAATATGGAGATAATGTAGTGAAATGTATGTTTGTTGTGTCTGTGAGTCTGTTTGTATTTTATTCTGCATTATTTAGGAGTGTTTGCATTCAGCTGCAAGCATACCTCACTTTATAATTTGTGGATTTTGATAACTCGTTTTCCCCAGATTCTCCAACATTGGTCAGTAAAGTGATCAATATTGATGATCAATATTGACAGGTGAAAACTGTCAGCAAAAAAGAAACCGTCTCATACTCAGAATACCTTTACAAAGTGTAAATAATTAAAAGTGTGCTGATGGGCACCCACATTGTAGGCCCTGCAAGGAAGAATAGGAGCTTGAAATCCCTTGTCATGACCTGACCATAGGTTGACTTTGTGTTCCTGTGCTGGTATGAGCAATATGTGATTGGTGTTGCATCTGTAATGTTGAAACAAGTGATAGAAATTTGTCTTGAGAATCAGAAGAATCACATGTGTATGGCTTCCTCCTCTCAACTGTGTTGGGAACAGTCGGCTGATAGTAGATCAAGAGAGGGAATTAAAGGCTGTTTCCTCAGTAAATGTATACACGTAATATATCAGACGACACGCATCATTACACAAGCGGTTGCTTTCATGTCATTTAGCCGCTTCCTTGAGAACAAGTGCCCCTCAATCTTGCTCATTTCTCTCCACTTCATGCGAACTTATGGGTCAACTTAAGTGTGAAAGGCTCAGTTTGTCCGCCGTCGTGCTCACCATTCTGTTGTGTATCGTGTATCGTGTATACGTCATCATCTGCTAGGCCTCTGTGCCCATCCGCATTCTGCTGCTTCCCTCCAATGGCGCAACAGCTTTTTATGTCCGTTTTGCAAGACAGGAAGAGCCGTCTTATAGGGCACATCAATACGTGCAGAAGCAGGGGATGAGAAAGAATGAAACCAACTCCTCCCTCTTGCTGACAACATTCTCTCTTTTTCCCTCACTTTAAACCATGCTGATAGATCAAAGTCTCGGTCATGTACGCTGATTTACCACTAAACAATGCTACTTCTTTTACACAAAGCAAAAAATCTGAGTGTTTGTTTTAGTAGAATGAGACTTTCGAAGATGTTGCATCTGTCCAAGTTTTACCACACAAACTGCTTCAAGTACACAAAAGCAGCTGAAAGTGCTTATTTTTTGTCTGTGTTTGGAATGATAACTTGGGTGAATGTGTACCTGAGTTAACTGGAGGCACTTCTTTGTGGATTCTACAGTGTGCATGTATTGAGTAAAATGAAGTACACACTCCTTACTTTAAGGGGCAGTGTTACACTTTCAGCTCCTCAATAAATTCATACACGAAGAGGATGTTGCTTCTTGACCACCACACTTCTGCATTTGTTATGGTTTAAAGTTTTTTCTTAGGGAGTGTTGGAGATAGTCAATAGAATATGTTCTAGACAGTTTTTTTTCACACAATAGAAAACAGTATTTACAAAGTATTAAAAAGGTCCAGTGATGTTGGGAATTCGTCTATTGACTTTCAGTTCATCACATTTTATTTTGCTTTCTGCTTTGGGTTTTTATGTGACATTCTTTTCAGCATAAGCCATTTCCCCTCAGGGGCCTTAAGCAAGAAGGAGTGGTGTGACAGTAATTAAGATCTGTCTGCATTGCAAATTTTCATGATTACTTGGAACATGGAAACATTGCATGTCTCAAGGCCTGAGCTCGTTTTGCCAGTATACAAATGCATACATTTCTCACACCTCCTTTAGCATTTAAGTGATGCTTCTGCCATGTCACTCTGTCATAGTGGCAAGTGGAAAAGGTCACTTCCAACCTTCCCTCCTTGCACTTTTTTCATGTACACATCCGTAGTTTTTGAGTGTGAGTGTGCATACATGTGTCACTAATTAAAGTCAGTGTGTACGACACATTATTTGCTGGGGCATGGTTGTGTGAGTGTATGTGCATGTGTGTCTACGTGTCTGAGTTTGTATGTGTATGCATGTCTGTCATGTGTATGTACATGCACGTGTTGTATTTTTGTATACATGTGTGTTTGTTTTTGACCGTTTTGATGTGTTTTCACGCTGACCGTATCTCTCTCTCTCTGTCTCACTTGCACAGGTGGGCCTGGAGCATGGGGATCCAGTTTTCTCCCCTCCTCTGTCTTGCTCCCTGCAGCCCTGCGATGTAGCCTCCCTGCTGAAGCAGTTCCTGCGTGAGCTTCCTTCCCCCCTCATCCCTCTGGAGCTGCAGGGGGCGCTGTGCCGTGCCCAGGGGCTGGGGCCTGATGCAAGAGATGGGGCGACTCTGCTGGTGACAGCACTGTTTCCCCCCTCCCATGCCCGCATGCCCTGCACCTTCTCCAGCTCAGCGGTGATGGGCTGTATGCACCCCTCTTTTCAGTATCCTTAGCACAGCCTCCAACCTGCCTTTAAACTTTAGTCCTGATAAATTGATGTGAGGTATTTACATATTTGGAGCTTCAAAAACATGGAAACATCTGCTCACTACACATTTTCCTGTGAAAAACTGTAACTCAACATTTCTACAGAAAAGGCTGGTTTACATAATGTTTCTTTTCAGTTTTAAGGAGATCTTTGAGTGGAAAAGCATTCATGCAACTTGAGCCAGGAGGAGGTAATGAAAGTTTAATGGGAAGAGAGATTTCTTCAATAATCCTTGATCAATGCAACTCAGACAGTGGTATGTCACTGTCTGTGATTTTGCCCAGCACCTGTGACTGATGGGGTTTACCGTATGAACTGTGTATGAGCTGTGACTGGATACAGTTTGAATATGTTTTGACTTGGTGAACTGTATATTGCTATGTATGTAAATACAGTAAGTGCTGTGTTCTTATCGTGGCTGTAAGCGATATTAACAGTGCGTATCCCACATTGTAATTGTAACTTGCGGCATTTTAACTTTATGCCTGATTTTTTTTCTGTGAGGTGCAGTCCAAGACAGATTTTACTGTATGTTGAACAAAAAAATACAAATCCGATTTTAGACTTGGGGAAGATGCACAAGCACATGCATGTGTTTCCTAAATGTCTTTCTGTTTCTCAGTGCAACACAGTTCAGTAATAACTTATGTATGATTAAGTCTGATAGAATTCTGAAGCACATTTTATTTTGTTCTTTTTCTTGACTCTGCCCTTCCTCCCTCCCCTTGCTCTGCTCTGCAGATGCAGTGAGAACCGTATGGAGGTGGGCAGCCTGGCTCTGGTGATGGCCCCTAATCTGCTGCAGGGACCTGCCTCAGGCTGCAAGCTGACCGTGGGGACAGAGAGGCTGCTGGACCGACAGGCTGCTGTCATCACAGCTCTTATCACACATGCCGACCGCATCGGTGAGAGCACCGCGTCATCTGTTCCCTTAAAGAAAGATATAAAAATTAAAAAAAATAAAGGAGCTATTGCTTGATTAAATGGTAAATATTAGCCACATTGAGTGTTGAGCAAACTTTGTCACAAAGCCATAAACTATTGACAGTATAAACCTATTGACTCCAACTTTCTATTCATACATCTCACTCCAAAATGGCAAGCTTAAAAGGTTTTGTCATTGATTTTTTTGATTAAAAAAATGTAATCAAAAATACAAAATATTGTAACATTTGAGTATTCAAATAAATTTTTAACACCCCCCCCCCCCATTTTGTCATTTCACTGTCAAGGGGTGATTCCCTCTATTGTCACGGAATCACTCTCTGGTGGAGCCACTCCCTCTGCGGAGGGGGTGGGGTTTCAGGAGAGGGCGGGGCTCAGTGTGTACAGAAGCCTGAGGAGGCAGAGGAGGCGGAGTGTTGGAGGTAAGAAGGCAAATTGCAAGCAGTGGCTAATAACAAAAGAGCAAAATGTAGTTGATCTGCTAGTATAAATCTATATTTGTAACTCTAACAGTTTCCATTCTTTGACTGAATTTATATAAATTACTAGTTCCATCATTTTTCACCGCCACTTATCTGACTTTTCAATGTTTGTGTAATGTTTTACTTGTTGTGTCGAATATTATTTTCTGGTTATTTACTGTTTGCGACTTGGTATATCTGTATGCATTATATCTGAGTGCGCAAAGGCAAAATGAATGTGTTTGTAATGAAATCATAATTGCCATTGTGGTATAATAAAGGTATAGGTGTCCCAGAAGCTGCATATGGTATATTTTAGAATTGATGTCACACTGTTGCCCAATCAGCAGTCACAGTAGCAGTGCTCTGCAGTTGGGCATTCATTGCTGCACCATTTGCTCATAAAACTTTGAGGGTCAGTACCATTTCAGTTCAGGAAATGAAGTGAAATTCAGTTCATTGAAATATCCTCATTGAATATAACGGGCAGTGTTTCAATTCAAATGAGAATTTCAGTTAATTTTACTGAACTGACTAAACACTGGTAGCCCTACAATTATGCCTTACAAGATGAAAACCGTACATTCCAGAGCAATAAAATCTACCAAGTCAGGATGCCAGGATCGACTCTGTAAATGTGGGTGGAAGACAGGGTGAGTATTCAAACATAAACTAAGATGCTGGGAAGTGATTGAGTAGCGAGACAATGGTCCTGTAAGTAACATCACAATTCCACTAGCTGCCCTGTGAGAATTTGACCGTCTGGTGTGACCGTCCAAATTTGTCCGTGGTGTTCCTGTTTAAGCTATGGTGAGTGCTGTTCCCACTTGAGATCTGACCGTCTGGGTTCAAACACTGCAACTGAGGTCATGAAGGACAGGGCATTGTGTGTTCATGTAGGGAAGCGACGAGTAGAGGGTGGCTTGCTAAATGTGGAAGCGTAACCTTCTCTCCAGTCTCACATCTGGTCCCGAGCTTTCATTTGTCTGACTCTGTCTCTCATTGGTTGTTTCCCTAGAGATGTTTGTGGATGCATTCAGCAAGCTGAAAACGGGTCGCACACCCACTGGCCTTTCGTGTCCCTCAGATGGCACAGTTGGTAAGGGAAATGACTGTTCCTAAAAGCTAAACCTGAAATTGCTGCAATGCCATGCCACTGCTGTGTCTCTCAGTGATCTAAACTAAAATGTGCTGAAGGAAAACATCAGAAATATTTGCATGTATGTGAATGCAAGTGTGTATTAGAATGAGAAAGGAAAATTACAGAGAATAGTTTTCAAAGGTCCTTATCTTGCTGCCAGAGGTTGGTAGTTGCTGTCTTTTCAGCACTGCTGAAGGGGTCCATGTCCAGCTCTCATGGTGTTGCTCTTCACCATGTGCTCTTCCATTCCAGGTCAGCAGGTGGCAGTGAGTCCCACACCTCTCTCACCTATTGCCACCAAACGAAAGGCCTCTGAAGACACAGTACCTGAAGTAGTGGGTTCTGCCAAGAAGAGGTACCTGTTATACCTGTAAAACTCCTTAAAAAAAAAAAAAAAAAAAAAAAAAAGGAAAAGAAAACCATGTTTTCCAACGGAAGCGAAAAGGTGTTTTTGAACCTCCCTCTGTGGTTGTTTTGGCAGGCGCTCAGTCCATGACGTGAGGGAGGACAGCCAGCCCCCAGCTCTGTCATGCTCAGACGGTGAGTCTTTCAGTGAACACCCAAGCTCCACTCAGCATGGGAGTGTTTTTGCACAAATCTGTGATCCACTACACATCTAGAAACTGTATAGTATTTGTGGTACTTTGAGAATGTGTGTCTTCTTGCTTTAGCTCCTCCTGTAAATTCTAGCTTCCATATCTCGGCCTCCGATTAGTGTATAAAGGAAGAAAAGTAGGAGTTATCTGTAAAGTCTCCCCTTTTAAGTATGTCTTAAATAGGTTTACAGAGGAAACTAAATAGTTTAACTAAATGTTTATTGTTCAGGCCATGCAGTGAGTGCATACATCATCAGGTCCTAAGAGGACACGTGTTCTCAACAGTAAAGTCTTGAAATTGCTGGACAGCATGAGGAGTCAGATATCTTAGTTGTTTTTGAATTTCAGTGCAACATAAGTCTGTGGTAATGCAGGTTGGGGTCAAAGAAAATAATGAAATGGAATAAGAGAAATTTAATACCACCTTATTTGTCCAACCTTATTATCTGGCTGAATAGAAATTTGGTGTTGTCTTCACTTTGCACTGAATTAAAGAAAAATACATATACAGTGCATTAATACTGTGCATATGAATACAGACCTGCCGAACATACTATACTTTCTGTGTGTCTTCTGCCCATACTGCACAATTTGATTGACATTGTGTACAGCATATGGTCATGTCTGTAGACATTAAAAACTTTTGGCACAAATATAAATAAATAATGAGTGCATTTAAGAATGTATAATATAAATAAAATACAAACATGCTTACACTAGATACCTATCCCTGTAGAATCAGAATCAAACCTGAGTCAAAGCCCCACCCCCAGCCTCTGTTCAGTCATTTCTGGGGTGGAGGCCAGTGAAGAGCAGGAGCCCCAGCCAGCCCCCCTGACTACCCCAGGCAAGAAGAGAAACCACGCGAGGGGCACCAAGAGAGTACAGAGGTGACAGCCCCCACACACACACACACATTCACACACGTTACTCTTGTCTTAGTAATGTTGAGTTTTGATATTGTGGTGAAAGTACAGTTTTAACTCAGTGGAGATGATGAGAATGAGTCCCTAGCTGCTTGCCAGCTGCTGCTTAAAAATGCATGCATATTTCTCTAGTCAACGCAAGTGTACTTAGCCAGGTTTTGTAGTGCTGCTCATATAGCTCATGTGGATGCACTTATGGTCTGTTGCACAATAAGTTGGATAAGAGTGTCTAACTGAAGGTAATTGTATTTCAGGATTCATTAGATACCAGAAACAAGTGGAGATGCTCAGTGATCTGAGGCAGTAGTTACATTTTACTGTACAGAATCGAAACTTTTAAAAATTGTCACAGTTCCACTTGGTATGATGCTGGTGAAGCTTCCCATTGCTGGAAATAATGTCCTTTTATGGTTCTTGTGCCTCCCCCACCCCCAGACTCCCAGCACTGGAGGACAGAGCCCGCCGACGACGGCGATCCCTGCGCTTCTTCACCATGACCAGTTGGAGCAACACTGTATGTCTGCTCCTTCAACCTCACTGTCATAACATAATCCTTATATTACATTAGTGGTTCTCAAAATTAGTCCTGTGTGACTGGATTTTGTTGCACCCACAGTTGCCACCCTTGAATTGTATGAAGTTCCTATTTGTTCTTAACTGGATACTTTTATTGTTCTGAGGGGTTATTTGCATTTGTAAGCCACACTAAAGATAAATTCATTCTTTCATTCTGTCTTTGTGCTATTTTACCCTTGAGCCATTCTCCTTCGCTGTTTCCACTTCCATTCCCCCTGAAAGTCACTGCTGTCATGAAAACATTTAAAAATCCATAACTTTGTGAACGGCTATATTCCCTTCACATGTTGGCACCTGCAGAGTAGAGATTTTCAGCACTGTGTTGAGCCCGTACTTGAACACTTCAGGGGTCACTGCCTCTCCTACATGACCTGGCTGTTCCCAGCACTGACAGCTCTGTAAATAAGTACTTGATATCTGATATCAGTACCTGTTTAACTATGATGATAATTTTGATCTGTGCCCCAGTTCTGCTGACAGAACTCAACCAGAGAAATCTTTTATACTTGACCTTGTTAACCCATGTCCTGTGTGTCCTCTAGCACTAGGCTCCTGGACCCATGCACCTGTCTTCTAGTAGCCTGGTGAAATCAGTGCATGGAGTGGTCAGTTCCATTTGAGTTGATTCAGGAAATTAAAATTTTGTCAAAAATATGCTGACTCTGTTTGCAAATAATCATTTCAGTTTGTTTATTTCGTGAATTGACTTACCGTAATTGAAATGTAATTGACTCCATCCTTGGACCCAAGCAATAAATGTTTATCAAATATGTTGTACTTACGCGAGCTACCGTTGGTGTCAGTAAGGTCTGCTCTGTATCCAGGTTCTCAGAGTGTTTGCATATTTTTTCTGGCCTAGGCTTCCTGCAGTCTGATTGCCACCAGCAGATTTTTGATCGTAAATATGCTTGTGTTCAGTTGTTTGTCATTTCCCACACCCACAGTATTGAGGGGTTTGTCAGAAGTAGTAACCGAGAGTTGGTTTAGTAACACATCTGTTGGTTGCACTACACCAGAGTGAGAAGCTCTCTGGCTCACAGTTAAGATGTTATAAGCTACATGAAATCTGACCACCTGCATTTCACGAATAGTGCCTTTGCAGTTTTGACTGCACACTGCATCTCAATCTGGTGTTTTTGCTTTCACTCCCCTGTGGTTGTGGTACTCTGCAGCTCTGCAGCTTAGTATGTGCTGCACAATTGCCCCCCCCATCCCTCTGCTATTCCCCCTCCCTCTCTGTACCCACCCAAAATCTCTCTGCTCCGCACCACCATTTTAACACTGCTGCATTACCACAATTATGTAGAATGGTGAATTAAAATGTAGAGCAGGGCACATCGGGTTTTGGTCATGGTCTTTAATTTGACATTAAAACCCATTAGACCTAAATTTGTATGTATTGTGATTTTGATTTAGTTGCAGCTAATCTATTCATGGTCAATGGTCAATTTTGTCTTTGTCTTTGAAATTTCATTTGAAACCTAAATTAATACAGGCTTTATTAGAAAAAACTTGCAGATTTGTGTAAATAAAATCCACAAAACTGTTAAACTTTTTAAAACTGTGGAAGTGCAGTCCCTCTTAGACTGTTAATGCATTCAAATCTATACAGCAAACTGACATGGTTTGGAATTTGTTTTAATTTTCTTTCTTTCCCCATTTCTGCACAGCCAAACTTTTTAGCCTCATGCACCACCCTGATTCCACTGACTAAATGCAGGATGTAACGCCAAGAATTTGCTTCTTTTCTTCACTGCAGATACACCACCAATCAAATAGTGCCTCTGTCATCAGAGAATGACAAAGTCAGTACATACTTAGTCTGTACATCTGCAGGCAGCTGGTCGCTCAGGAGTGGCCCCTAGGACTGAGACTAAAGAACATAACTGGCACAACCCTTGTCTTCCCATTGCAAGGCTGGCCCAATTGTTGCCTGACCAATGCGGACCTCTGACTAGCTTTTTGTGGTGCAGCTAGGACTGGGTCCCCATCTGCAGGGCTCACATCTGCTTCCCAAGTGAACATATTCCACATAAGCCTTATGGAGGACCTGTGAAATTGAAAAACATTTTTTTTTTAAATTTTTTATTAAATACATTTTTTGTAATTAATTGTTTTTACTCCTCAAATAGCCAGCTCCTAAAATAATCAAAGTGTTCCTCGTTTAAAGCAGTGTGGGAAACAGAAAAACCCATGTCTCCATTTTCCTTTGACCTTCAGAGCACGGTCCTGTCAGATGACCACGAAGCGGATAATTGGTTGCTGGGTACCAAACAGATGATTAACAACCCGGAAGAGCCAGCCAGCTGCGAGGGGAGTGGTCTGTTCCAAGCGCCCATCATTCTTATTGATGGTCCAGGAGGAGGTTTGGGTTTTAATTCAGAAAAATCCTCATACCTAGTAGGTGGGGTCAGTTTAATTTCAGTTCAGTCACAACAGCGCATATTTTTGTGCTTTTTACCTCTTTTATCCAAATTTGTTTTCCCTGTTTCAAATCCCGGATTTGAAACAGGGCCTATCTGCATTCTGGAACAGTACCTCAAAAACATGAACCATTCAGCAGCCTCCCTTAATTCAATTCAGTTCATTCAAAAAATTAAGTCCTGTGAACATTTTGCAGAACATGAATCGAACTTCATTTTATTGAATTAAATTAACTGTAATGGAATTTACCCTAACCCTGTCGGCTGGTGCACTATGCGTCATGCACATTCCTCTCCACCTGTTACCATGTGCTCTTAATATCCTAGCACAGTAAAACTTCGCCCTTCACCCCATAAATTAAATTTAAAAAAGAAATTGTGTCTGCACATATAAACATCCATTATGCTATACATTCACCTGATTAACACAAATAACTCTGGATAATGATATATTAGTCAATGTAGTATGCTCTATTATGACCATTGCACCATGAATCCAGGCCGTTAAGACAGAGCCTTATGGTAATATCTTATGGATTGAACTGAATAGTACTTTTCCTGACTTTTCCTTTTACTGTTTGTGTCTGTGGCTAAATCTCTGCAGTGGTTGTGGGGAGGGAGGTGGAGGACCACCCCGATATCCTCAACTGCAGCTTTGTGGAGAGTCCTTGTACAGTTTCATCCACTTCTACCAGGAGGATATGGAGCGTGACCCAGCTGGAAGACACGGAATCGGCAGGCAGGACGAAGAATGGGGCTCACGACTGTCAGCCAGGAAAGGGAGGAGCTGGAGCAGGGGCTGAGCAACTGGCTGATGAAAGAGAGGTCAGAGTACAGCCAGAGCGGCTGGAGAAAGAGAGTGAAGTTTGTGTGAATTCAGGTGAGGATTGGCCTGCTGTTGAGATTTTTCGAAGAGTCAACCATGGCTACCGCCCCCCTCGCCGGTCCATCAGCCTGCCGGAAGTTTCCTCTGAACAGGCAGGGGCTCAGGAAGTGGAAGAGGGGGTGGAGGAAGAGGATGGGGAGGTGGGTGGGGTTGGAGCAGAGCTATGTGATTCAGATCTCAATAGGGGCACCTGGGCAGTGCAGAACCACACAGAGACTGATGGAAATAGAACGGTTCAGAATGGTGCTGGGTTAGAGAAAGAAATCGGGGCAGGAGGAGAGGGTGAGGAAGAGGAGGAAAGAGAGTGCAAGGGACGGGATAGAGGTAAGGAGATGGGGAGAGACAGGAAGGAGAGGAGAGAGGAGAAGAGACGGGCTGCAAGAGAGGGAGTAGAGAAAGAGGGGGAAGGGACAGGGTTGGGGTTTACAAGGTCTCACCAGCGCATGTCCGTGGCGGATCGAATGCGACGCTTCAACCTGCTGTCGGCGTGGCTGCGGGCCCCCCGGCCCCCACCGGTCCCCCCTGCTCCCCAGCGGGGCCCCGTGCGTCTGCGCCGACAGGGGGCCCGCAGGTTCAGCCGTTCCATCAGCCACGAGGGCGTAACGGCGCTCCTGCAGGAGCCCAGCTCCCTGGGACTGCAGACCGAGAGCCAGGAGCCACCAAAGCAAAGGAAACTGCGTATTCATTCCCGGAACCCTCTGAACTCTCCCCTTTGTAACCTGTCTTCAAATCCTCAGAACCAACTGAACCCTCCTCTTAATAATCCATCCTCTGACCTTCTGAGCCCCCCAAGGCCTCTAAACCCTCCAAGCCTTCTGAGCCCTCCTATCCAGCCCTCCACCCAACTAACTTCTCAAAACCATCCCCCATCCCAGGCCCTGCCAGCAAAATCAACAGGGGGGCAGGATTCTCCCTGCAATCATTTGCAAAAGCCAAAGCCCGTCCAGGACCCGGGGAGGCCCAGACACCAGTCAGAATTGCAGAGAGAGTGGGAGGCACAGCTTCCAAGTGAGATGGACTTGCATGAGCTGCTGCACCTGCAGCTGCGAATACAACCCCTGCAGCCAGACCAGGAGCCTCCAGCATGCCAGAGAGAACTGGGTTTGAGCTCACCCCCACCCCTGCCCCAGCAGGGCTTCCTGACCCCCCCGACCCCTCCACGCCACCTCACAGCTCCTGCTACTAATCCATCATCCTTAACGGGACAGACAGAGCCCACAGAGGCAGAGAAGGGCATTAACCCGGCTCCAAAGAACGACATGGGCAATGGCCTTGCCCCCGATGGACTGAATGAAACTGGAGCCAGTGAGGGTGATGGTGATGGAGTCCCATCTCTTTCCCCTCTAGCTTTGCCCTCCAGGGCTCCTGCCACCAGGAGGCGCTACAGAGACTCCCCCCGCTGGCCCATTCCTGAGATTCACATCACTACCATGACCCCCTTCCAGCTTTGATGATTGGAAATGACATTATCCTGTCACTTGTTCCTGTGTTCTTTAACACATGCTCTGGAGAAAGTAAATAGTGCCTGCTCTTTGGTGATGCCACATTGCTGTCTTTGCATTTTCATAATTTAAAATGTCTACCCTTTCTTTTAGATCATATTTTTAAAATGGTTTGTGTTCTTTCACATTTTATGTTATGGCTTAATACTTCGAAGAATGGAATGAATAATATATCTACAGAATTTAGTTGTATTTATTTGTCATACATGGTAACCTAATTGTAGATTGTGTTTTTTTTCATGTTCTAAATAAAATGAGTTTTTTTAATGTCTTTCACCTTCTGTTTAAAAATGTGAGTGTTGTATTGCTCTCATTTGATTTTATGTTTGATTCATTCTTCTCCATGCACTGATTAATATTGCAACAAAATATTTGCACTGGTTTTCATATCCTTAATACTGCATGAAATCCTTGTAAAATACACCTAGAATGTTCACATTAGCTCGCACTTTAGCAACTGGTTACTACTGCTTTACTGCACAAAGTGAGTGTTACACTCAGTTATACTCAGTGGGAGGCTTTGGAAAAGTGTACATCTATGACACGATCACAAGAGACTAATTAGGGGTCAGCTCAATTTATCAGTTTTGGAAAGAAATTTTGAAATTTCTTTGCAACCAATGGGCAATAGAAGAGGTAAAACTAGGATTAGCTTGTAACTATACAAGTCATGTTTCCAAATTATTTTACGACTGTAGTACATGTATATAACACCTACAAGACAATATGTAGCACTAAATTTTGGATAACTAATAACCTCTAGAGCTGTAAATCTCTGAACGTAATACAAATGGTGTTATTTGTATTTGCTGGTATTCATTACATGACCGCTAATACTATAGATAGAAAGCCTTCAAAATGTCCTTTACCAGGTCCTCAGCACCACCTAGTGATAGAAGTATGTACTGCAGCAGTCACATCAAACTTGAATTGATAGGGACAGGATAAGCAAAAAGCATCAATAGGAGGGTAAACTGAATGTAAGTACCCAGAACACCTTTGAAATGAAAGTAGCTTTGCAAAAAAATTGAAATTATTTCCCATGCCCCTGTTCTCCAGCTCTCATTACTGAGCATGCCTATTGAAGTTACCCTGAAGCTGTCAAAAAATGTCCAAAAAAAGAAGCTGGTACTACTGGGTGGATGCAGTTGCCATGGGAGATGGGAGAGAGAGAGAACAAGCTGAGAGATGACACTTTGAAAAATGTGGCAGAGGTGAGAGTGAAACAGTAATGTGTGGTGCAGACTGCACTCTGGAGCATCTGAGTGCATGTGTAAAGGGGTGTGCGCTTGCTCACATGCTGTTGTTTGTAAAAATAATAAACAGTACCAGTATATGGCTTGTCTGAGCTGCACTACACTTTAGGGATTACAAAAAAATTGGACGTTTGGATTAATAGAAAGCATTGCAACGATATTAGATGTCAAGTGACAGGAGTTTCCTGTTGATAGATACGAATCGAGATATGCCCACATCACCACGAACAGCAGTTCATGTTCATGCAAAATGTAAAACGTTTACCCATGAGCCAAAATAGTCGTACACTTGAAATGTCTTGAACTATGGAGCTTCAAGAAGTTAGAATGGTGAGAACAGTTAATTCGTTTGATCTTGTCATACATTTTACATAGACTGAGTTCAACTTACTAAAAGTAAAATCCAATATTAGTAAAATCTGATGACTTTTCTACATATTCCCTGGGTCTGTTGCCAGGTGTTTGGCTTGAACTAATGTTGCAATAATTTCACCTTTTTTTTTTTTTTTTTAGAATTCATCAACAGTTAAAATGACAGTTTTTTTCCCCAATTTGTTGAATTAATGAGTAAATTAATTTCAAATGTTTTTTTGTGCTGATATTCGTTTCTGTGAATTTATCCATTTCTAAACACAAAATAAAAGTGTGACTGAAGTTGTCTCAATTACATATCATGCAATTACATAACCTGAGTAACAAAATATAATGTAATATATGTTTAATACATATATATGTTTAATGTAATATGTGATTTGGCTAAAATTCTTTATTGCTAAAAGCTTATCATGATCAGAATGATTGTTGTATCTAGTGTTCAGATTTCAAACAATATTAATGAGTGAATTTACACTGGGGAAATATTAATTACATTTTACATGAATTTAAAATCAGAATTCCAATAAATAACAGAATTAAAAAAGAAAAAAATTGTTGTGGATTCATGTAATCTATCCAGCATTAGCTGGTTACTGATTGGAGTGGTTACTTGCGAACTGGCATGTCGCACCTTAATTTAGAAACTTGCACCAGTCCCGTTGTCTTTCTTTGGACTTTTTAAAGTATTTTGCAAGGGGTTACCGCAGTGTAACATATTGTTCTAGATGTGGTTTAGCCAAAACATTGTATGAATATTTTTTTTCATACAAACCACTATGACGAATGTGCAAACCACTTTGACGTAAAAGCTGTACCTGAACATATTGTTGTAAATGTCATCTAACCAAGTCAATGTATGTTTTTTTTTAAACAATCCACTTTGTCTTATAAGCTGTATAATTTGTTCCATATGTCATCAAGTATGGTTACACCAATTATAATAATTTATAATACTAAATATATAAGAATAATATGTACTCAGGTTAAAGTGATTATGAACACATCAACACTATATGATTCAGATTTTGTGTGAACGCTGTTCACATTTTCTTTTGTCTGATGTCTCTTGGTTTTTTTGCGGTGCAGTTTCGCTGCGTAGTTACTGCAGACTCATCTTTGCCTGTGATACAGTGGGGACTGCCCCTACATTTCACCAGACTCAGGGCTTTTCATATCGAGGCCCTCTGTAACCTCAATGGAACTAGACACATTTCTGCACAGAGGGAACCTTAAAACATGGCTGTGTTTCTACAGTGACTTATTTAGCTCATGCACTTATGAAAGGTTGCCTTTCCAGACATCCTCAAAAGGACACTTGATTTAGGTCAATGATATTTTTTTCATTGGGCCTTTGACGATTCTTGTGTAATTAAGGCATATCATTTCTATATAGCGTATTGTGAGACTCCAGGATTTCTGCAGTGTCCTGCTTAAGTATTGGGACAGTGAAGTTCAATGTTGTTTTCAGAATACAAAATGAATATGAGGAAAACACAATGTCACCTATTATGTCAGAGTATTTTTTGCTCATATATTTTACCATTTTAGAATAAGAGCTACTTCGTTATTACTAAATATTACATATTACTTCATTATAGTTCATTATGAATAAACTGTCAGAGTTGTGGATGGGTGGATGGTGTAAGATAATCTAGTAATCAAAAAAATAACACATTTCCAGAGTACCCCCCCCAACAGTACTGATTCTGGGTGGTATACATTAAGGGTTGGAAAGTCATGTAATCAGATAGCTTTCTGCTGTTTCTGTCAAGAGCCACTCAGCGTTGTGTGCTTCTCTTCCAACATTGTTCTGGAAGTTCTACAGCTCCCAACTGTGTGTGACTCACTCTGCATCATCCTGCAAATGCAGGTATTACAGTATGTCCGAATTTAGAAGTGAAAGAAGTGGCCGGTTTCAATGCGGTCATTAATTGGGTGTAGAAAAGACAGTGAAAGCAGCACATCATGTGTCTATTCATCCACCTTGAATGGTTAATACAATATCTGACCAGGCAGGAGAAAAAAATAATGCTCTGTTAGACAAGTTGTACTGTAGAAACAGATATAATTTGCTAAAAAATTAGCACTCTAATCCAAGGTGCTGTGTAACACTGCAGGCAGTATATCTTACAAAGTCTTCTATTAGACAACGAATAGCGCAGTATAAATAATAAAGTACAAGAAGTGTCTGAACAGTGAGCTGCAGGTTCTTTCAGATGAGACCAGATGTGAAACAAACTGGCTCCCGACTATTAATCTGTGTGTGCAGTTTATGCTCAGGAGCCTCCTGGGGTTCTCTCACTCTCTCTCCTTTTATAGAGCCTCAGTTTGGGGGGAGGGAGAAGGGGGGTGGGGACCTGGCTGTCAACATGTGGGAGTAGCCCAGTTGGTGGACGTGGGCGTGTTCTGGGGGGGTGGTTGTGAGAGTTCCGTGACATTGGCCCCGCCCCCTTTTCCCGCTCACCCTGCTGAGAGAAATTGAGTGAGCCGCCTGTCACTCTCTCTCTCCCTCCGTCTCTCCTTCTCTCTCTCTCTCTCTCTCACATACACACACACACACACACACACACACGCACGCGCGCGCAGAGAGAGCCACAGGACTCATGCCGTCCTCCTGCTCACCCACACACTGTCGCTGGGAGTGAGAGAGCGGAGAGTGGCAGAGAGACAGAACTGACAGAGAGGGAGAGAGAAAAAAGGGAAGGATTTTCCTGATTTCTCCAGAGGAGAGGAGGATAGGATCACCCTCGGGGGAGGATGGCGGAAGGCGGAGAGGGAGAGGAGGAGATTCAGTTCTTGCGGACGGTGAGCGATGCTTACTTTTCCCCCTAGTAGAGTGGAGTTTGACCTGTGTGGAGCCCAGCTGGAGGGTATCGATAGGAGCACTGGAGGAGGCTGGGAGCCAGGAGCTGGTAGAAGGGAGGTCCGTCACCTGTATCCTGATACCCAGATGCAGCCCAAGGGCCCTCATGCAATCACAATCAGTCTTAATTTACTTCTGTAATTCCCTTTGGCTGCTGTGCTTTGGATTAGGTGTTGTGTAGCAGCTGTTTCTGTTAGAAGAGGCTCTGGTCCCCTTTTGCTCACTGAACACTGAATGCTATGGAGCACTGAATTCCCAAAATGCACTGTCCTACATTTGAAAATGACTCCATTTTTATCATATTGTTAGTGGCAAGTTCCAACCACCTCTGGTTGTCATCTCTTTTTTATGGCTTGTCTCACTGTCACCTGGGTTGCATTTCTCTGAAAGTCTTCACTATAACAGTCCATCGGTCAAAAGCCAAACCTTGTAAAGATGTTTGGCAGGAGACACCACAGTATTGTACTGATTGGTCAGCATGTTTGGTGTTTTTATGTGTGTGTATGTGTGTGTGTGTGTGTGTGTGTGTATGTTGCAAGTTGATGTACCATGGATTTCATGACGTGAAAGCCCCCCCATACTAGTTGCTCTGGGCCATAGTGGAGATGGACAGGGGCCGGTGTGGCATTGTTATCTATTTATACCACAGAGTAACAGGGTTTGTCACCACGAGTGGCTGAGAAACCAGTCCCAGCTGACACTAGCACACAGGCAGACAGGTGGGAAAGCAGCAATGCAACTGAGACGTGTAGTTAAAGACACCAATCAGTACTTAAAGTTCCACTTCTAGGAAGAAATGTCATTTGTGAGTGATAACACTGATGGACTTCAGAGCCACAAATAAAACAATCTTGTTGCTTTTTGCGTTGTTTCTTCTAAACAAAGGTTTAAAGTATTTAAAATGATTACAGGTGAAAGCCCATTCTCTTCTTTCCCCTATCAACTTAATGACTTTTACGGAGGTTTGACTGAACAAAATCATGTGAAATCCACAGAACAGAATTCAGAGTAGGAGACTACATGCTTCTGGGTAAAGGGTATGAATAGCATCAATGCAAAGGTCAGTGTCAAGCAGTATTGTAGATGTGCAGTGAGAACAGAGAAGTGACTAACATTAATGGCTGTTGTGAGGCTTGTTTGTTCTCCGCAGTTATGAAGAAAAACAGTATGGCTCATGAGCGAGGTGAGCGTTCTCTGAATATGCAAATGCCTCCATTTCACACATGGGGGAACTGTATATCAGAAATGTAATTTGAGGCAGTTAAGCCCTATCCCAAAACATATCGCGCTCACTGATGCTGCTACTCCATCATGATGCTAAAAATGAAATCTAGCTCTTTACAGGTCAAAGGTCATAGGTTACAGGTCACAGGAAGATGACAGCAGTCTTGGAGACAGTCCTAATGTGAAACTGAACAGGGTGAAAATGATGTTAAGTGGTATCTTGACTTGAACTGTTTCTTATATGCAAAATAAATACAGACCATTTATGAAGTACTGTATATCTATAGTTTTGTCAATATGACCAAAACCTGAAATTTGTAATGTACTTAGATTTAACTTCCAGACATGTGATATCCTTGGATCTTGGTCTAGATAAGATACATTTCTCATTTCTGCATGGCTTTATGATGCAAAACACAGAGAGGTCAGACTTAATGCATGGATAAATATTCCCAGTCCAGATTTAAGAGAGCTCTGTATGGCGGGTCCATGTGACTCAACCCTTAGGGTGACCAGCTCGTGAGACCCACATACTAGATCCCCTGGTTCCCAGCACCTTCCTGTATTCTGTCATCCATTTTTGTGTGTGCCCCTCTCTACGTTTCCACTTTCTGCAATAAAGAAAAAACAAATACCAAAGAATGGTGCACTGCCCACTGACGTCTCTGTGATTGAAATTAATTACATTTGGAGAATGTACACTCTAAACATTTCTGATCCATAAATAATATTGACAATGAACCCTGTATATATTGTTTTTTTGCCCAGTTCCTCTGAGACATTTTAGAAAATACAATATAACACTTTGTGGAGGTTTTCATTTTGAGAGGTTGATATTTTTTTATGTTTTTAATACTGAAAAAATTCAGCTTGATGAACACAACAGAATCTGGGAGAAGATAACTTTCAGGTTCTTGATGAATGATATTGCATTGTTTTACAAGTCACTTGTGACAGTACAGATTTTTTTCGTTATGAATTTATCTGTGCTGGTGCTGGCTGAAGAGGAGATCTAATCTGAAGCAGATGAGTTTCCTTGCTCTGTGAATGGGATTCTTCATCTCAGCTCATCCCAGACTGCATTCAGTTTGTCAGCAGTGTACAGATCTGATAAAGGCTGTGCAACTGAATTACAGGTCCTGGAATGAGCCATTCTCTGTCTGATGTGGGGCAGGGCTAGGAATTTTTGGGAGGGTTGCCTGTCTGTAGCCAGCCCCAATGAGAACTGGAGAACTAGGCCTGGTGGGGCTTTCTCACTCTTTCTCTCTCTCCCTCACTCTTCCCCCTTCTCACTCCCCTCCCTCCCTTCGTACCCATACGAACTCTCTGGAAAGGACAGAGAGGGGGCCGCCAGTGGAGAGCTGGTTTGGATAGATTGGGGCCATCCTGCTCTTGCAGTTTGAAGTGGGATGAATCAGTGGAAGCAGAAATCAGAGGGGGAGGACTTGCCTTTTAACATAATTACACACATGCTGTCATAAATGTACTTGGGTCAAAAGTGAATGTCACTCAGTGGTCTCTGTATGACCTTACACGATCTTCCTCATTGTTTGCAAACCATAAAATGGACAATTTTGTCTGTTACCATTTTTTCCTGTATATCATAGTTTAAACAGTGAGTACAGTAATGAGTCATTGATACAGTAGCTTGGGTCATTGGGATTTTGATTATTCAACCCATCATCATTGCTAGTCTTTGATCACATTTGCACACACACACACACACACACACACACACACACACACACACACACACACACACACACACACACACACACACACACACACACACACACACACACACACACACACACACACACACACACACAGGCAGACTGAATCATGCACAGTGAACCTAGACATATGGGGTCCATCCAGCAGACCTGTAGCAGCACCACATGTTCTGTAAGTGAATGTCTATTACTGTTGCTAATGTATGTAATCTCTGCCCCCTGTGATCACCAAAGACAAAAGGAGCAAGGAGTAAGTCCCCGATGTTAAACAGTGACTGTTATTCAAAGACCTCCTCTTGCACCTACCATGACGGCACTAAATGTTATGGTTTAGGTAAAAAAAATCACTTCTGCTCTTAGTTGGTGACTGTGTTGACTACCTTTACCTAAGCACTTTTGTCCACTTTTACCTGTCCACTTTTGTAAGTCATGTCTGCTAAAAGCCTCAACTTAATGCGAATGTACGGGCCAGTGGAACTCGCATGGCCAGTGCTTTCTCCAGATCTTGGGTAGGAGCTGGCAGGCAACGCATTAGCAGGGAGCCACTGAAGATGAGTAACCTGTATGTTTCTGGTTCGTGATGCCCTGAGTGGAGGTGTGAATCACTGGTGTAAGAGTGGCTTAGGAGGTATGGTGTCGGGCTCCACGGCTGCTCTCCACAGCAGCAGTTTCTTTTTATAGTGCGCTGCTGTGAGCCTTTGAGAGACTCACTCTGGAGGGAGAGAGGGAGAGGATGTGCCCTACATCGCCTTCTAGGTTCCTGGGGGAGGGGTGGCTTGTCTTTGCAGGACTCTTCCCCAAGGGGGTTCATTTAAATGGGAGTATGCGCATTGTGTGTGCATGCAAGTGTGTGTATGTGTGTTTGTGTTTATATATGTGTGTGCTTGTTTGCATGTGTGCATGTGTGTTTGTGAGTGCACATATTTTGATTGCAGTTTTCTTTGTATTGTACCAGAGTAAAGCTGTGAAAGTGTTTTACAGTATTGTGTTAAATTCGTAGGCGAAGCAAGTAGTAGCTTTTTTTAGGCCAGGTGTCCAGGTGACTTACTTCAGTCCCATAGGACAGCACTGCACTCTCACTCTCGTCTCTCCCAGCCCTCTTTCTCCTCGTTGTTTTGGCTCCTCTTATCTCTTTTTCTCATTTACCTTTCTTATGATTGAGCATCCTTCAGCTCTGTCCTCTCTCCACAGCGGTGGCACAGTAATTGTATGAGTGTGTTAGAGGCAGACATAGATGAAGGGGCCTTCCCATTTTCCAAAGCAAGCATTCCCAACTTGGTGGATTGGAGCTTCGAGGGAGGGAGCTTATCTACCTAGAAAATATCTATATTCAGCACATTCACATATGTGTCTGTATATGTGTGTGTAATTAAAATATCAGTGTGTTTGAGTATGTGTGAGAGAGAGTGTGTATGAATGACTGCAGTAAAGATACTCTACCCAATGCTGACAGTGGAGTGTGGAGGTGTTGGATTGATAGGCCAGCCCATACTGTCTCTGACGGTGTTCATTTTCAACTCTGCTGAGTTCTATATTTACAGAGACTTTGAGATTAACACTTCTGCACTCAGACCCGAAGACCTGAATAAGCAGCTGTTTATTTCAGCCCATATAAGAACCAATCCCTCCATGTTGTGTAGCGTACTACTGCAATGAATGATCCCTTGTATTTCTAGGTTTATGAACTCAAAATCAAGAACAGAAAATAGCAACTCATGGGGCTATGCAAAGTTAAATTCTATAAGCATCATGTAGTCATGAACTTGATAAACTACTGTTTCCACTTTGTCATAATGCTGTTGGCTTTCTGGGGTGTTTTTTCTGATGAACCAATGATCAGTTAGTACTCCTGGCTAATCACAATCTCGTTTAGATGGGAATTTGAGTGTCAATTAAGAACTGGAAATTTCTCTGTTGGTTTTTATGCAAGAACTGTACACAGGCAGCCTATGTCAAAAGTCAGTGCGTATTTAACTAATGGACAGTGAGATTGTGAGTGTCTCCATGAGACCAAGCTCCTATGGACTCATGACGCAGTGTAAATCTTAAGTGTGTGAATGCATCCGTAAGTGACCTTGAGGAGGTTGTCTGCATATTTATGGCAAGGAGCCAACACTGTGGTGGAGTGCAGGCAGGGTGCCATAAGGGCTACAGAAACCAGTGGCGCCATGTCCAGCCTTAGCCCTCTTTCCGGCCCGCTTCTTTCATGCGTGTCACCCAAATGTCCCCAGCTCTGCAGAACAAAGGAATGTAGGAGCGGCAGGTGCACCTTCCCAAAATAGAGGGATTGAGTAGAGCTAGGGATGGATCAGAGGGAGAGAGTGAGAAGGGGGCAGAGGTAGCGAGAAGTGATATTGGGGGGTTGAGACGAAACAAGGGAAATTTTAGGTTTTTAATTGAATCATTTTGCCATTAGTGGACAGAATGAAACTGCACTGTTTGCACAGTAGTGTTTTCATCATCACAGGTGTACACAGCTCCTGGAAATATATATGTATATTTAAAAAAATAACTGAATGTCATCCTCCTCCACTAATGAAGTCAAGTCATTTACTTTTCTGTGTGAATCAAGCAAACATCTGGCATTGGTATAAACCTGCTCCACATACCGACCCAGATTTCAATCTGTCACACTTTCTCTGGTTTGATAAATAGCCATTTGTGCAAGTCCCTGAACAGAGTTTGAACAGCTTTTCTTCATGCAAACCCACTGCCATTGATGGCAAAATAAGTGTCAAGGGTGGTGGTATTTTATGTTACCAGTTACACTGATTTAAAAGTCATTGTGTTTTCTTGTAAAGAGTGAAATCTTTGATTAGTTAAAGTAAAAAACAAATTAAATGCTGGTTGTAGCTCTACCCATTTTTGGGCTCCTGATACCTCGTTCACTCATCAAGACATAAAAATCGAAAAGTCCTGAGTTTCTCTTCAGCGAATCGAAATCAGTTCAGCGTATACTGTCTGAAAAAATGTAGCAAGGGCATTATTGTGAGCAGAATTCTCTTTTGCCTTTGGTGTTTGGGCTCATGGCATCTAAGCACCAATAGGATCTGCAGCACTCAGCGGCCCTCGCCACATAGACCCAGGTGTATCTGAGGGATGTGTGTATGTAGACGAGAGGAGGTTAATGGCTCTTTAGATGCAGGGGTCACTAGGGAGGGAGCAGGGTGAGAGTGAGAGAGTGGGAGTGGGCACACATACAACGATGTCACAGAGGAATATATTGGTGTGAGGTAATAGGAGGCGGTTTGAGTAATGACTGGGATGGGTAGTTGCTGATTGAGATGTTGCTTTATAATGCTTAAACAATTTTGGTAACAATACTCAATCAGCTCAGACTGTACCACAAAGTATACACTATAAGTTATACTGTGTGTGTGCAAATGATTTCAAACCCTGTACCGTAGAATGCTCTGTTCTCTGCATATTTTTTTGGCACAAATTGTTATCAGATCTCTAACCAAGGTGTCACATTAAATAAAATAGACGTAGAGTTTTAAACATAAATTAAAGAAGTTTGACTCTTTTTAAATTTATGTATTAAGGAAAGTTATGCACACTCAGCTTCCAAGTATTTGACTAACATGCAGTCATGTTAGACTCAAGTATTATGTATGGAGCATTTAGCTCCATTATTGCAACCAAATGCCTTCTGTAATAGAGCCATGGATGAATTTTTGCCCAGTCCTCTAGGCAGAACTGCTCACTGACATTTATGGGTTTTCAAGTATGACCTGCCTGTTTCAGGATCTGCCGTGACATCTCAATGAAGTTTAAGTCTGGAGTGTGACTAAGATTTTAACTAGAGTTTGTGTAGTTTTTTAAGACTTTCCAAAACATTAAATTTGTTCTTTTATCATTATTATGTAGATTTGTGCACATGGGATCGCTGTCCTGCTGCATGGCACAGCTTCAGCTCACAGATGGCCTAACATTCTCCTGGAGAATTCACAAATTCAGAGCAGAATTCAGGGTTCCTCTAATGACAGAAAGTAGCCCAAGTCCCAGGGCAGCAAAGATTCCCCAATCCATGACACACCACTGCCATTGGTGTGAGTCTCTTACTAAAGAAGACAGACATAATGGGGCCCATGACACCCAAAAATCTTTCATTTATCTTCAGAACTTTGTTCCAGACTCCTGAGGATGGTAGAGCTGATCCGAAATTGACCTGATTATTTAGTAAAGTATTCAACAGATGGCCCAAATTATCCCAAAGGTAATGGGGGGGCTAACATTTTCATATATGAAGAGTGCATGGCTGCAAATGAGACTCCCTCTTTATCAGACCGTATATGCACCTGCAACACAGAAATATCAGATTCATTTTAAAGACAAAAATGAGGTGAAAAATACTTTCTTACAGTTCTATATATACATTGTGTTTACACTCATACATACATAAACACATTCAATCTGTACAGGTCTTTAGGTTTGGCTGGATGTGTTGTGAAACAAAAAGCTGGTTGCACACATACTTTAGTTGTCATGTTGGTTTCTCGGGTGTCAGCTCAAGTTTGCTCGTCATCTGTCATATCTTGAACAATACTCAGCTTATTTTTCCCAACACCTTTTCCTTCAAATTGTTTGTTTCTCCAGGTCCAATTATGCATATTGTGGAGTATAGATACAGAGGGGTCCTTTCTTTTTTGTTGGATGGTGGGTTATAACTGGAAATCATTTCAGCAGCAGAACAGATGTGTCAGTACCAGTAATAGGCTACACTCACTGTACTGTGAATAAATTGAAAGAACATTTTTTAACAACCACGAGAGCTATAACAAGACCTGCATCTCAGTAAGAAAAATCTATCATAGATATAACTAGTGAATTTCCTGGTACTCATTAAATATAAACCAGCTGGGGAAGACTATTCAATTATAAGAGCAGCTGAAATTTTAATATAGATCCAATTTTATTTAAAGGAAGGCATATGATATTCTCTTCTCTTTATTTTTTCAGAGATGCTCTTATCATAGTTTTATTATATATTATATGTACCCTGTGCTTGTTATTTTCTGGAGTAACTGAGATTAAATAAATTGCCTAAGGATTCAATGTCAGTGTTCCCCCAGGGGATTAAACCCACAACCACCTGTTTAAAAACCCAATGGCTTCACCCCATAACCACTGCCTATCGCTCATCGTTTGTATCGTTTGTATCCTCCAGGATTGCATGGCCTTCAGGTTCTATTTTGCTTTCATTTATGTAATAAGTGATGTAGTAACAAATGGCAGCTGAACATGGTATGTCTTCCACTCATCCTTGATGTATGAATAGCCTTGGGGTAGGCTGGGAAATGGGCAGTTATTTGAGAAGCTGATGACAACATTGAGGGACGGAGAGGGCTTTAGTACTGAGAAGAGGTTGCTGGTTTAGGGCCAGCTTAAACATTTTTGCATTACATTTTAGACATTTAGAATAAGGCCTTATGTGGAGTAACAAAAATTTCCTATAAAAGGATTGAAGACAAACAACCAGATTCATCACTTATTCATAACATATTAGTTACTCGTATCATAACTGATAATAGTGGTCAATTTCAGTAACTAATGACATAATGTTAAGTGCTATAGTAGTTTTTTCGGCTCTGTGCTGACATTTACCTCTGAGAAAGACAGCAGCTGCCCCTTGGCTGAAGGGGGGTTAGGGCTCTTCCTGCTGACAGCAGTTAGCCTTTCATCTCAGATCTGGGGCTACAACCATGGTTCTCACAGAGCCTGTAGAAAGGCCAGCCCCCCCACCACCCTCAAGCACCCCCCATCAGGTATCGACCCTCCTGTTCCTTCTCTCTCCCTACCACCCACTCACTCTTTCACTCCACCACCTCTGTCAGCAGAGCATCAATCTGTACTGCGTCTAGAGCAGTGGATAGCTCTTATAGAAAGGAGTCCTCCACCCTTCTCTCATAGGGTCAAAGTATTGTGCTTCTGGTTTCTGGTGCTATGTACCATTTAACTCGATCAGTTAAATCAGTCGATGACACAGTCGACTTGCCTAACCTGGACATGTACACATTGTGGTGTTCACTATGCTTTATCTTTGTCTTTTTCTTATCATTATCTTCTGTGGGTCAATTTCAGATTATTGAACTGCAGTTGTGTATCTGAAAGTATAAAAGATAAAAGGTTAATAGTTTTACAGCATAAAGTTTGCATTATGAATAATCTAATACATCTGAATTCCACAGTAATTTCAATATGATGAATGCAAAAAACTATCATGTATGACTAAATGAAGATAAATGGATGTAATCAAAATATGAATAGTTATTTACAAAGACTTTGTGTGCCTTTTGCCTCTACAGTAGCTTCAATGTTTGGAATTCTGTCATAAAAGTTTTTACATTGTATTGGAGTTGAAATATATTCTCAGTCTAAATTTAAAAAATCCCATTCAGGTTCAATGATATTTAGATCATGTGATTGAGGAAGCCAGCATGGTTGACTTCATCCTTGTGTTCCTGTACTCATTTGGCATTGTGTCTGAAGGTGTTATCATCTTGGAATTTGGGTACATCTTGTAATTATACAGGCAATTCACTTCTTTTCTGATCATAAAGCTACTCTGCTTGTCAGCTGTGAAATTAGAAAGGAAATATAACTGATCCTGAATTGTCTTGCTTACTATATTTATATCTATACCTGTTATTTTCCATATTGGAGGTGACATGTGGAAATGATACTGACAAGTTAAAACAATGGAACAACACTGGCCGTGGGAAAAATAGATCTCTGTAAAAATAAGGGGTTATTATTATCAACTGCAAAGCCAAAATATCCGACACATGAATAGAAAGCTCACATCATCAGGTGTGTTCTCTTCAGAGTAGCATTACTCTCTGAATAATGAAATTCATTCAAACTTCTGTGTCCAGTTGAAATGACCAAACCGTTTTTCTCCAGTCATTTTAAGCATTTGGCAAACACTTTTGCAAGAGATCTACAGTTTAACCTCTTATGGTCTATCCTTTTTGTTGTAGGATATTTGCAGAGGAATTGAGTAGCTTGCTCAATGGTATCATCAACAGTTTCTAACCTAGGAATCAAACCTGCAATCTCTGTGTTACTAGTTCAGCTCAGCTAACCTTTTTTTTTTTTTTTTTTGCTTCTTATACTTGTATGCACCTTTGCAACATTTATGTTGCCATTCCTCTGACCCAATAAAAAAGTCCTGACAGCATTGTAGGTCTCTGACATGAATCTTCCACCTGGGCTACCCCCACACAAGCTGGCACGATGACACAAAAGCATTTTGAGACAGGAGAGTAACTTGTCAAGGACAGATTCTCGACTACCATGTGACCAATAAACATTGCTTGAGGTTGGTTGTGTGTCCTTGAGGGTGATGTTGCTAGCCCCTGACCAGCGCAGCTGTGAGAACACAGAGTGTGCCATCCTGCAGACATCTTCAATATGCTGTAGATTATTAGCTCCTTCTTTGTCTACATCATCAGCTACATTTGAGCCTTCTCTATATTTGTTTTGGCTGTAACACTATTCCTGGTTAGGATTAGGATCATATGATCCTGTCAGAGGAATTTATTCCCATTTAAACTCTTGTGAACTACACCCAAAGCAAGCTGGACCTGAGCACATGTGTTTGTGTACCCCCATGTCAGTAGCAGGGCTGAATGTGGCCTTTTTAACAGTAACATGTAAATCTCAAAGTCAGTTTCATTACAGCAGTACCTTGCTTGTCGAGACTTATCCTCCATCAGTGAATCTATTTATGGGGAGTTAAGCCTTTGAATTTTCAGCCTCACTCCAAAAGCATTTCGTCTGACGCTCAAAGAGGATGAGCTTTGAACCTTAAACGCCCGATAGTCTCTCTGAAAAAAAAAGAAGAATGCAACTTCTGTGGCATTCTAGGGGATAACATTGAGTGAGCAACTCTATACGTTTTGAGAAGTCTGGAACAAGCTGCAAGCTTGACATTTTTATCTGATATTTTTATATCTGTGTAGTTTTAGGCCCACGATTGAATATAGCCTTTTGAAAAGACCTTGGCTGGTGTTGAGGACTAAAATCTTTTCTTTGCTTCATTTATGTTCAGCTAATTTAAGAGGAACGGGTTACGTAACTCCCGGCAGACAGAGCGTTGAGTTTCGAAAAGACAGAACCAGTGGAGGTCCTTGAGGGGCTCTGGTGTGTTTATGTGCTGCTGTACAACAGTTGGAACACGCTGTCATTGAGCTCTGAGTCATGGAACGTCCATCTGCTTTTTATAAATAAAGGTCGCCTTTTCAACTCCTTTATCTGAGACCCACACAGACCTTCAGCCATCGCCTCTCAGGACCAGATCGAGGAGAACAGATTGCTCTCGACTTTTTGCTTTTACCCATTTAATCAGATAGGTGTTTCTGGAAGCCATTCGGGTTGAGTGGCTTGCTCAGGTTTTCCTGATCATTATTCCTCTCCAGTAGAAACAGCTAGCCCAGGCTGTAGGCTCAGTGGCTGAGGTGCAAAATAATGATAGACACTGAGAGGAAGGTGATGACTGGTGTAGTAATGAGAGTGAAAAGACAATCGACCGGTTCTGCATTAGTATGTGTGACAAAAAGCAGAGAGTAAAAATTAGTCATTGGATGAGGAGATAAGGGTAAAACAAAGATTGTTTCTCCAGTCAGTCAACAGAAGTAGAACCCAATAAATAGAAACAAGGCTGTTCTATATTACAGAAGGACAATAATAGTGTTTGGTCCAGCAAAGCATGATAGAATTGAGGATGTCTGTGGGACTTGGGGGTATTTTTCTCATTTATATTTCAATTAATTCAATTCAGCAAATCAGTTGAAATTCAGTTTGGGAATTGGAAGAATCTTCATAGAATGTAACAAGCATTTTCAACTGACTGAAACCCTGAAAGCTAATTTGGACATGGACTGGGGATACTCTCAGAGCTATAGGATGATAATGTCTGGATGAAATATGAAATTGGGGAGCGGGGGCATGAATGTTTAGTTTGTGTAGATGTGAATACTTTTGTCTTGTTAGCAGAGACTGGAATCTGACCTAGAGAGATACTGTTAGCTGAGACCACTTGTCCTTGATTCAACACCCCAAAACAGTATTGCCAACTGTGTAAATACATCAAAATTTATTTTTGATTTTTGATTGAACAAGACCTCTCAAAATCAGTCCTACTAGGCAAAATTGTTCAGGGGTTAGTGGGGAATGGCAGCAATAATATCAGAGGGGAGTCTTAGAGGCCTTTAAATAAAGCTCTTAGCTGTATAAGTGTCTGAGGTGTATAGAATAAACACAAAATGAAACAGGCCATAGAATTTAAAGAAAAAATAGTTATTTGAGTTTCTTTGTCTAAACCACAGATTATTCTGTCATCCTCACTGTCAACAGCTGATCCCAGAGCTTCACCTTAAACTGAGCGGCATAGCTCATTTACTGTCAATCTGTTACACTTGTTTTAGAGAAAAAGAGAGGGGGGAGGGAGGGAGAGGTACAGAGATACACACACACAGAGAGAAAGGAAAATTGGGGTCAACTGGATCAACTTCATCATGACAGATTGACAGAGGCAGCTGGGAATGCAGTATGACAGAGATTTGGGAGTTGCGGGTGGGGGGCATTTATTAGTGTATTGGCACCAGAGAGTACTGGCCACCCAGGATGTCATTGTGTATACATGCATATATGTTTTTAGGGGTTTCACACTGAAATTGTGCAGAGTATGTGTCAGAATGACACACAGGTATGTGTTATTGGTTAATACTGTGATTTTCATGTGCTATTGGTTTGTTGTGGGTATCCATTTCAAACTGCAAACAACTGAATGCATGCACACTGAATTTCTGCTTCAGCCCCAAAATGCTTCCCCTTCAGCTGGTGTACATTGTAAGTCCGAGATGGGTTCCAGTAGAAGTTCTCCTGTCATGAACTCTTCCCTTGAAAAACAGAGATGCTGTTTTTGTTAGATACTTTTTGCTTCTATTTGTCATCCACCACTGCCCTCTTTGTTCAGTAAAAAGCATTGGTGTGTTTTTCATGGATAACAAAACAGCAGTGTGAAACATTTCTGATTATCTGTGTGCACATGAGAATATTTTGCATTGTATCTAAACAGCAATACATCAGAAGAATTCACTCCTGCTGGTTTTTTGGAGCTTCCCTCATCAGTGTCACTGTATACAACCATCTCAGTGGATCACAAACTTTCTGAGTCAATGACCCACTTAATGACTAAATAAAGTTTCTATGTCCTGTACCTTCTCAAAATGTAGTCTAACATATGTTCAGATACAAAATTAAAATGGCTTCTAAATGGTGTCAATGTCTATGGAAAATATATACTTCTTTTTCCTTTTTTATTGGGGTTTAGGCAGGAATTACATACACTTCTAGTTCCGAATTTACATAGAACCACTTTTTCACCATAATTTTTGAACTATGTGACAAAACATAAAAACAGCAGGAATCACAATGAAGAAAAAAAACACATAAACCACCAGGCTGACATAATTACATTCAAATTACTAGGGTATGCTGTAGTCCGTTCCAATGTTGTTAATTAGGCAGCATGAAGAATGAAGACCAGTCCAGAAGGATCGACCATGTCCAAAACTGGTTGTCATACCTGAATAAATCCCTTAACATTGTCATGAAGGGTGTAGATCAGTTTTTCCAGAGGGAGTATTTTCAGTATCTACCTTATATATAGTTGCTATATATAAGTATTCAAATCAATTCAGTATTTGTGCATTGTGTATTTGATTAAAATGGCGCTGTTTGTATGATCCCTTGCTGATGACCCCTCCAGTCATGACCCCTCCTTCCCCATGTGTTTTATGCCTAACTTACCAAGTAGTGTATGTTTGACTGACCCATTACTTATCATGCAGTGTGTTTTTGACTGCTGCAGGAGGATCAGGTGGTCCTGCAGTGCACTGCGTCCATCCTAAAGGAGCAGATTAAGCTATGCCTCTCCTGCGAGGGATTCGGGAACCGCCTCTGCTTCCTGGAGACCACATCCAATGCCCAGGTATGGATCAAACACCGCTGAGCAAAAGCCAAATTATTGCCTGAGAGTTTGCCTCCCTCCTCACTTTGCCATTCTGGTTTAACTGGGCTGATTTTCTTTTCAGAATGTTCCTCCTGACCTGGCGATCTGCTCCTTTATCCTGGAGCAGTCACTCTCTGTGCGGGCTTTGCAGGAGATGCTGGCCCACACTGCAGAAATGGTAAGAATTGTTGGGTTGGGGCGAAAGGGGGTTGGGGGGGCGGTGGGGGGGGGTGGTGTTTGAGCATCCTATATAAAGGAGGGAAATAAGGACGCAGGGACTGGGTTAAAAAGCAGTTGAATATTTATCCTGTTTTCATAGACTTGAGCTGTTTACCTAAACAGCTCATCAAAACAAGGTGGATTTTTTTGTTTTATTGTTTGTACAATGCAAATTCTCTTTGCTTTTGTTCTCTATGTCTACTATGAAAGACAAGATATAGTGGCACAGGTGTTCTTAGGTTGTATCACAAGTTGACATGCAAACAATGAATGTTCCAACACATAACATCTCAATTATTGCTTTTACTTAGACATAAGTTTTACATGATATAGGCTGCAGAGCTGTAGGTACAGTTATGTGCTAGGCTTGTCAGTGTCATAACAGGCTTGTGCAGTCGTTAAACATAAAAAGATTGAAGTGTTTGTAACCAATGAGGGACATTGCCTTTTGTTGAATAGTTGGAGACTGTTCTGTGTAAAAGGGCCCTATTTTGACAGTCTAAACTTGTGGCGCAATGATAAAAAAAGACTACTGTATTGAATAATCGGTTCATTAATTATTTGAAAGCCTGGGACTGAGTGACATCTATGTCAGGACAAAGTTTTTCCCTCTTTCCACCTGAACTGAACTGCAGATATTTCAGCCTGTTTGAATGTCTGTCTCCAACTGGCTTGGGAGGGGAAAGCTGTACAGACTAAATCCTTTTATTTCTCCATTAAAATGCTGACTAGCTACTGCTTCTTTCAATACTAAAGACATGACACCAGAATTAAAATTTCTCCTATACTGTTAGAGTAATACAAAGTAAACATATGAACAGTTCACTAATCTTGCAAGAAACATGGCCAGCCAGGGGAGGCTGCTATAGAGCAATGAGACTGTGGATTTAAACTGGCTTAACCCGTATTCATCCCTGATTAAGATCAGAAAATTGTTGTTTCACTAATGTGGGTCTTCAGCCACAGCTGGTAAAAGTGCAGCTGGGACTCCAACACCCAGCTTCAAGACCCCTGCTGCATCACAACCCGACACTTCCATGAGCCTCCCACGTTATAGCAAAGTAAAAAAAGTAAATGTAAAAATGTAACTGTTACAGCCATAACTGTAATTGTCGTATTCTGCTTGTGAGAAATTTGACGCCAATAAACTCTACAATTACTGAGCGCAATGTGCTATATTTTGACCATTGCACCATGAGTTTGGACAATTTAAATAGAGCCCAAAGAATTCAAGTTTCTCCACCAGCATAATTTAACCCCTTTTGTCTCTTCTCTGACCCTACGCCCCTTCTCCCCCCTGCCAATGACAGGCAGTCGATTTGGACAAATGGGTATGTCTCTGCTCATGTTTCCCCCAACCCTAAATCCCTTTGTCAGTGTTCAGACGTCTCCTCCTACTGACTGCTGTTCCTATGAAATTAAACCACTGAGTTTCCTGCTTGGTTCCCCTATGTCTAACAGCCTTTTTGCTGGACTCACACACCAGGACTCAGGGCCTTGTGTTTTTGGCAGTGCAGCACTGTGCGACCTCATGCAAGCAGTAGTTCCTCTCCTTTCTTCAATTACTCACACCCATACCTGGTGGGTGCCCTGGAGTTTTTTTACAAGGTGGTGCATCATGTTTTTGAATACCCCAGAAGAATTGAATTAAGTTAATTACCCGCAGTAACATATGCTGCTTTGAGCTATTTGAGTCAAAATCACTTAGTCAAACCCTGGTATGCACTTTCATTTTCACAATTAAAAGTTTAACAGTCATGTTGAGATATATTAAGCATGACTTTTTCTGTGAATAGTGCTGCACCATTATACTTACACATGAGTATACATCTCTGTGCTTTACAGAAAGATTTTTTCAAATGACAAACTGCAAATACTTGAAGAAACTGGTATAGCTACTGCTGGTACTGCACTGCCAGGAAAACGTGGCCCTTACACTTGTTTGTCATTGCTGACATCCCAAGCAGCATCTCAAGTGACGCTCTGGGGAGGATCCTTTCCTGCAAACATACCACTGCAGGAGGAGCCAAGAAACTCTTCGGAGCCAAAAGCCGTCTTTGCCTAGAGTCTGGCCTTTGCACCTCGAGCATTAAGCATCCAGTGGCCATGCTAGTTTACAACACCTTACTCTGTTTGCATTGTTTACCCCGTTCCCATTAAACATTGCCTCCCCCCAAATACCCCATAAAGCAGGGTATCAGACTCCAGTCCTTTAGAGCCACAGCTTCTGGTTTTTCATTAGCTTTAGCACTTAAGTCATTCATTCAGGTCATTTACTTCCTAAACAATCCACATGCTGTTTTTACCAATGCCCAAAATGGCTGCTCATTGAAAGCAAAACCACAAAAAACCTGCAGACACCAAAGCCTTCCAGAGTCTGAAACCACTGCTGTAGAGGGACATCATGCCTCTTTAAAAGTATCCTGTTTAATTCAGAAACTGGAACCCTTACTCATTTTTCCCTTAGTATCGATCTTTTTATATCCCACCCTCCCCAGTCAAAAACAGCATGAAAGTCCTGTCCTATCCTTTCCCTTTACCAACGCCTCTTCAAAATCACAGGCAAATATGGGAGGTGTCTGGTGAAGTGGTGCTAAAGAGGATTACTGTACAACATAGCCATATCTTCATGCAGGTGCTTGGCAAAACTAAGAATAATGCAAAATAAAGAATAAAAAAGAATACTATTACACTGCCATTATGCAGTAAAATCCAAAGGGATTAATTTAATTTAATCCAAGTTAATTGCTGTAAAGACCGAGCCACACAATATGAAGTTGCAAGTTCCACCGGATTTATTGTAGTTGCATATGCCCAATGTTTTTATCAGTGTGCATATGCTGATATTAAAAAATCATTGTAAATGAGAAGTAAACTCACACAACAGGTGATGAATATAAAATGAAGTGCATAAAATAACATGTAAGGAGTGTGTGCAGAGAAACTGAAAGATGTCGAAGGGAGAACAGAAGAAGTAAAACTTTTCTGAGGTGGATATTGAAGTTATGTTAACAGAGGCCTTCTTGAAAAAATAAATGAGGAAGAACAAAGTGAGATAGGACATTACCTTTGCAGTATTCTCCCACATAAGCACCTCCTGCACAAGCCAGCAGCGGGATTATCTAATGTCCCCATGCTCATGTCAGTTTCTAAAGTAGAATTACTGCCCAGTGAGGTGCAGTGTAGTGGCATGACATTCAGGTCTGTGCTCTGCACATAGGGTTCACATTCATTACTTTGTATCTAACAACAACAGATTAAAGCAGAGTAAACACTGTATATGTAGAAAAAACTGTTTGGCCGACTGTTAAACCAGAGTCCCATGTAAAACCAGAATCCCAATTTGCGATTTGTGAAACATTTCAGTCAGTGAGTTATACAAATCTCGATCTGTTTTTCACTATTTAATTTATTGCTGCTCAGTCATCATGCTATTTCAGTTTTCATACTGAAAAAGAAAGTTTTAAACTTTAAACACTGAAATCCAATATTTCACACTTAAACAAGCAATTGGAAATTGTTTGTTGAATAAACATATTTTTTCATACATTTTATGATGGTGCTGCTTATTTATTTATTTATTTATTTATTTATCTATCAGTTTATCTTACCTTTTATGCATCCGCTGCTTGCCTAGTCCAATTGTAGTTAGTTATTTATGTGGGAGAATGCTGTAATTTCAAGTATTGTTTAGCATTAATTACAATAGTGAAATGTACAATTATTAAATGACTTCTCATTTTGATTTCAATACAATTATGTGAACATTTATTCATGTATCATTTGCCCAAATATAAGATGCATAAGTAAATAATATTTATTGACATGATTAAATTACATTTGTGACATTTATTTGTACCTGCAAATAAATCTGACAGCTCATGTCTGATAAATCTCAAACCCTTCCCCATTAACATGGATGTTCATGTCACAAACACTCAAGCACACACATTATTGAGCTTTTAATTAGAGGGACTTGATCATGAACCAAAAGTAGTTGTGATCATTTTGTTTGTGAAAGGTATAGTTGGTGCCAGGCCTGCTGGAGAATGACGGCAGCCTCGATGGCGCTGTCAGGATGATTTGTGGGTGGGGGGAGGGCAGCTCTTCTCCAGGGAAGTCTCCCCAGGGCTTCCCACCTTTTCCCCAAGGGCTCATGTGGGACCCCTCCCAAACTGACCCAGAACCCGATCCTTCCCTGTAACCTAGGTTTGCTTAACCCAGGCAAGAAGCCTGCATTCCTTCATTAAATTAATGACAATGTTAATGATGGTGGTGTCAGCTGATGATTATAATCACTAGTACTAATAATAATTACAATTGTAGTAGCAATAATAATAATGGCCATAATCATAATGTTTTTTCATTTAAATTTACACTGGATTTCCGAATGAAAAGGTAAGATATTTAACTTCTGTGTGTTCAGTGGCGGCCATGAACCAATGAGATTTTCTGTAGTGATGTACTGTCCCGGAAAAATGGTCTTTTCCCCTTGTACTTTTACATAATGTGTTGTATCACATTTTGTGTTAAGGCTGTTTTGGATGTTTCATATGTTTCATGACTTACATTTTGGTACCAGTTTTGTGGCCTTTTTTTACATTCAGCAGGACATACTGCTTTTCTTCACTTCAGCTAGGCAGTTTCTATTTGGTTGCACTGGGGAAGTTGGAACACGTGACAAGTGGAGAAGGGATCAGGAGATGTGACCATTGCAACACGCTCCATTCTGTTCCCATATTTCAGTGTACTTCCCCCCAAGCAGGTAGTGACAGCGTTCTCAGATGGATGTGTTGTGTTTAGTAACCCCTCCACCCTCTCTCTCTCTCTCTAGTCCTGCCAGGGAGGGGGCCACCGCACTCTGCTTTATGGCCATGCCATCCTGCTGAAACACACACACTCCAGTATGGTGAGTTACCCATCCCTGCACTTCTTTCTGTGCCTGGCCTCCTTCTCCCTCTTTCTGCCTCATACATCTGTTATGATACCACTCATTTCCCCAATCTGCCAAAAATCAGGCCTGCTGGAGAAAGCATGGTTGTATCTATTCAAATGCTGCCTTTCTTGCCTCCCTTTGTCACAGTATCTGAGTTGTTTGACCACCTCCCGCTCCCTCACAGACAAGCTGGCATTCGATGTGGGTCTGCAGGAGGATTCCACAGGTATGCTCAATCTAAGCTCAATTCAAGCTGCATTTCAGCAATAGCACAGGGCGTTCCAGCACTGGCAAGCAATGTTGCTCCACTAGTCACTTCTGGGGTTTGGTTTTGTTTTGGTAATGACCTCTCAAACCTTTATGCCTACACTTCTTCCCCTTGTGTCTTGTTGGGCCAGCCTGGTCAATGGGTAGGGTCAAGAGCAACTGAACGTTTCATCTAAGGTAGCTTATTATCAAAACATGAATGTTACATACTCATTTTCAATGTGGCTGTACCGTTGGCAGCAAAGATATATAGACAGATACAGAGTTATATAGAGTGACAGACCAGCAGTTTGTGTCTTTAGATATGAATTAGCTGAACAAATAAGGCTTCTTTGAAGTATGATTATTAATTAGATTATGAATTCACCATTAAAACTTGAGAATTATTGTTATGAGAAATGACTGATTTTACAGGCACACATGAGACTCATGTCTTTACACAAATCTCTGCCTCTTAGGCGAGGCCTGCTGGTGGACGATCCACCCTGCGTCCAAACAGAGGTCAGAGGGAGAGAAGGTCAGGGTGGGGGATGACCTCATCCTTGTCAGCGTGTCCTCTGAGAGATACCTGGTGAGACTCTCATCACCTGATTCAAACTAATGTCTGTTTTCCCTGCATACGTGCTGACCTATTTACATTACTTCCTTTCCTGTGTCACATGTTTTTAACTCCCACGGAAACTGAGGCTCTCTTCTGCCCGTGCAGCATCTGTCCTACGCCAGCGGAGACCTGATGGTGGATGCCTCCTTCATGCAGACCCTGTGGAACATGAACCCCATCTGCTCTGGGTGTGAGCTGGCCGAGGGTGAGCTCTGAGAGGGCCTCGCCCTATGCTTCCTCTGCCTTTGGACATGAGCAAACTGATGGGTTTTTTTCAAGTGATAATAATTTTACATATGCCATTGTATGTTTGAGTAAGGTACATTACCTGAGCTATTTTAGTGTATACCCAGCTGAATAAATGTGTGTTTGCTGATCTGGATGAAGTTGTCCTCTATATGGCAAAAATGTGGCATGAATAGTTGTAGGCACTTTGGTGCTACCTGTGTTACAAGGTGTACGTTCCACATATGCACTCATGAAGCAGCAATGTTATTTTAAGATCCTGTGTGGCAGTGGAAACATATCAAGGGTTTAACACTTGCTGATATCCCTGCAGGTTACTTAACTGGCGGATATGTTCTCAGGCTGTTCCATGGTCACATGGATGAGTGCTTAGCCATTTCAGGGGCTGATCAAGGGGAGGACCAGCGCAGGTGAGAGAAGTCTGAGAAGCAGCATTAATACATTGTAGGAGTGCTGATATGGGATCATTCTCCTCTGTCCATGTACTATTCATATCCAGCATAAGCTAATTGGCAAAAATTATGCTACATCAGTGCTACCTTACCCCTGAATGCTTTTTAAATATGGGCCTGGACCTGGGATAAAGACAAATGTTTTAAGTATTCCTTTTTAAAATAGCTATTATTTTAAAAAATAAGACATACAAAAAGTTTTTGAGCATAATTTGAAAATAATTTTATACTGTTCTTAAATAATTGTAGTGCTTGAGTACTGATTCCAGAAAGTAACTTTGAATACACTTGAATACACATTTTATTTTGGATGGTAAACCTTGTCTCCATAAGCTATCTGAATGGAAATTACACAAAAGAATTTCAATGATTGGGAGGAGAATAAAGCAGCATTATAATATCTGCTGCTACTATATTTGGCCCTGTTTGGTACACACAGACTCACCTGAGCATGGGTCCCAGTGGTGTCACTCACACTCTCTTCCCCCAGGAATGCCCATTATGAGGGGGGCGCTGTCTGCAGCCACGCCCGATCACTATGGAGACTGGAACCCCTCCGGATCAGGTTTGCATGTTTGTGTGCTCTCTCCAAGCAACATGCATGTCAGAGGATGCTGCCCCCTCTGCACACCCTTTCCTCCTGTGGTTAAGTTTGTCCCTGTTCTCCCCCTGTAGCTGGAGTGGAAGTCACATGAAGTGGGGCCAGTCTTTTCGCGTCCGCCACATCACCACAGGCCGGTACCTGTGCCTGGATGAGGAGAAAGGGCTGCTGCTGGTGGACCCCGAGAAAGCCAACACCAAAATGTCTGCCTTCTGTTTCCGGGCCTCAAAGGTCTGAGCAATGACAATGACATCCTTGGGGCTGTGGAAGGATCTGTCTTCATCTTTGCCAGTATTCACAACAGAACAATTAATTGATACGACTGCTCATATTGGATAAGTAACATATTTTGTTTAAAATTTCTGGGAACAGGAGAAGACGGAGGTGGCTCAGAAGCGGGATGTGGAGGGCATGGGTATGCCGGAGATCAAGTATGGGGAGAGTATGTGCTTTGTGCAGCATGCCTCCTCAGGGCTGTGGCTCACCTACGCCTCCGTCGATGCCAAGTCTGCCCGCCTGGGGCCCCTAAAGAGGAAGGTAAGACTCGATTGCTGCAAGAATCTGAGCTGTATGCTCTCTAGCCTGTGGGTAAATGACGAGCCTAGGATGGCTGAATGGTGTGTTCCTATCATTATTTATTCTTAGGTTTTTGTAGTCTTAAGACAGAACACAGTAACCAGCTTATTTTGAAAATGTAAGCTTTCTATGTATGTATCCAACTCAAAAATGGAGGTAAAAGATTTTTTTGGCACTGATGATATAAGTCATACATACTCCACCATCACATTTTATAACTGATTGCATACAATTAACACCAATATAATAAATGAAAGAAAAAGAATATTTATGACAAACCGTATGCTTTCCTTTCCACTTTGTTCCTGGTGTTAGGGAGCCACTGTCCACTTTTTTTCTAAATAGGTTTTAGAGGAAGCCCTGTAACAAATGTGGATTAATAGCAGTGGTGAAACAGCAGAAGAATATCAAGTGATCAATAAAAAAGCTAAATTTAGAGATACAGAAGGTATTGGTTTGTGTTCATGTATATTCACATTTGTTAGCGTAGCACTGGGTTTATGAATCTCCACCTTCATTGGTGTAGCACAGGGATTGTGTGGCAGTCTGACATGTCTCTGTATCATCTCCCTAGGCCATCCTGCACCAGGAGGGGCACATGGATGATGCACTAACCGTGGCGCGCTCTCAAACTGAGGAGTCTCAGGCGGCCCGCATGATCTACAGCACCACAGGGCTTTTTAA
The DNA here is from genome assembly GCA_022829145.1 of Albula goreensis. Taxonomy (NCBI): domain Eukaryota; kingdom Metazoa; phylum Chordata; class Actinopteri; order Albuliformes; family Albulidae; genus Albula; species Albula goreensis. The sequence continues at coordinate 34,942,212 of CM040742.1, forward strand.
CCAGTTCATCAAGTAATATCCCCCTCTCACTGACTGTTACATCACAGAGCAGATGTGTCAAATAATTATGATGTGTATTTTACCATGTCTTGTGCCATGCCTCACCTAATCCATGTCTGCTTTCAGGAGCCTGGACTCCCTCAGTGGGAAGAACAAGGCCCCTGCTCCAGTGTCCTTGCCCCTGGACGCGGTGATCCTGTCCCTGCAGGACCTCATCTTCTACTTCCGCCCTCCAGAGGAGGAGCTGGAGCACGAGGAGAAGCAGACCAAACTGCGTTCCCTGAAGAACCGACAGAACCTCTTCCAAGAGGAGGTCAGTGCACACACAGAAACACAATGCACACTATATATACATACAAACAGTTCTTGACTGGAAACCCTTTTGGTGACATGCCATTGTGTTGTGTTGGTCAGTCAGTGACTAACATACAGATCTCTTAATCATGCCTTCGTCCACTCGTATGTATGTATGCCATTGGTTTCAGGCTGGCACATTCATGTATATTTATGTTGCTGTAAATGAGAGAGTTTACCATGTGAGCATGGTTCTGCTCTGTTCTCAGGGCATGATCACCCTGGTGCTGGACTGCATCGACCGTCTCAACGTCTACAACACGGCCGCCCACTTCTCTGAGTTTGCTGGGGAGGAGGCGGCTGAGTCCTGGAAGGAGATTGTAAACCTGCTGTATGAGCTGCTGGGTACGGACTTCTGTCTGTCCGCATGCACACACAAACTCACAAACACTCATTCTCACATAAGCACACACTCATACACACACACACACACACACACACACATGCATGAGCACACATTCACACTCACACTGATATAAACATGCACTCATGCATGCACATGTATACTCATTCACAATTAACCCTCAGGAAGACGCATACACACACACACAAACAAACAAACATCTACACATCTTTTCTAACAGCCAAGTTTCAAACTCTTTCAGAATTTTCCCTGGATGATTGGATTTCCTCATAACTAAATTGCCCATTAAGACAAATTAAAAGGATGAGCCAAATGTGTGATTTGATTCCTTACATAGATCAGGGGTAATCTGGCCCGTGAAATATTCCCTAAATGCATACACAACACACTGAGACACCTTCTGTTCCAAGCACCGTTGAATCACATCCAATATTAGCTGCCACTGAGCAATACTAATTTGATTCTGAGCACATTTCTACATTGCACATTTTTTCTTTTCCTTACTGTCTCACTATCTCTCCCAAAGCCTCCCTGATCCGAGGAAACCGGGCCAACTGTGCGCTGTTCTGTGACAACCTGGACTGGCTGGTCAGCAAGCTGGACCGCTTGGAGGCCTCCTCAGGTACTGTTATTCATATCAATTTTTTCAGCTTTATGTCTCAACCTCACTTTCATTGTCTGGAAAACATAAATAACATGTAATTTTATACATAAAAAATCAGAATGTAATCCAAAGAAAATTTACAGTACAGCACATTGCATAAAATTATAGCTTTAGTTTGTCTAACTGATTAAAAGTCCAGGAGTGTACATATTAATTCTTCATGGCATGACATATCATTCTCTGATATAATATGACTTAAGAAGGAAGAGCATCCCTTAGTCGACTTTAAAGTGTCCCTTTAAGAACAGTGAACATCTGGCTGTGGTTAATGGTTTGCTGCTGTGGTTGGAAGAAACCAGCATACAACAGGGGTCCCCTAGGATGGAGATAGGGAGCCGGGTGTACCTGGTGTACCTGGATTACCTGGATGGTACACTAAATCTCACAAACTTAGAAGCATGGATGTGTGTGTTCTCTCCCAGGCATTCTGGAGGTGTTGTATTGTGTCCTGATTGAGAGCCCTGAGGTCCTGAACATCATCCAGGAAAACCACATTAAATCCATAATCTCTCTGCTGGACAAGCATGGCCGCAATCACAAGGTCAGCCACAAGGGGCACAGTACACAGAGCACAGATGCTAGAACTGGGACGATGATTACATATCTGAAACACAATTCAGGTGTCAACTGGGTGCTGGTGAAATTTGAAAACATATCCACTATATCTTTTTGCAAAACCTGTAACAACTTACTAAAAGGCCTTTTATAATGTTGAAAATCACAAAAAATTCACCACGCTTATATGATTGTCAAGCTCATACACACTGTCCTCCCCACACCCCACCCTCTCCTTCTTCACCCTTTCAACTACAGGTGCTGGATGTTCTTTGCTCTCTGTGTGTGTGCAATGGGGTGGCTGTGAGGTCCAATCAGAACCTCATCACAGAGAATCTGCTTCCGGGTCGTGACCTCCTGTTGCAGACCAATATCATCAATTATGTGACCAGGTGAAACAACACAATGCAACATGATTACATCGCAGAACTGCATCAGCTTCAATGAATAATTTCTCCAAGAGAGGCAACTGTTTATTTCACCGTGTGATCCCCACATGGGTGCCTTAGCATCATTTTATCAACAAAACCAATACAATACAATAAAATCAATACACTGTGGAATGTTCTTTGCTGTGAGCCGAGGTTTATGTTTCAAGCGGAAGTCTATGATTGTCTTTTTCTCTCCAGTGGTTTGTTTTTTTTACTAGTCTTGCCTGCCAGCTTATACCTCTTCACTATAAGCCTAGCATAAGCTATACAGTTCAGAACAATAAACCCACCTGTTTTCAGCACATAAGCAGTATTTTCAAACCAATTACTCTGAAGTTACATCTAAGGAGAGGGTGGCGACAGCATTAGGACATGTACTAGGAAACTGGCTGAACCTCAGGAGAGGAGGTGTGAGAGTTCCTCTGTCTTTGGTGTGGCAATCGCTGCTGTAGTAAGTATTCCCATACAGAAAGATATGAGTGTCTTGAAATCTGAAAGGTCAGACTGCCTGTTTTCTCAGAATATTTTTTATGATGGGTAGGGAGCTGGGATTGTGAGGAGGTTGCATGATGGATTTACAGGTGTGTCATAGCTGTTGTCTGTCAGCCAATGTCTGGCTGCATTCTCGAATTGTGTGTAAAAAAAGTGAGCCGCTACATTTGTGCTGGCTAAATGTAGATGTTCTTTTCCCATAATTCTTGCTGTGCCATTTCCAGTATGAGGCCCAACATCTTCCTGGGCACCTGTGAGGGCTCCACACAGTATAAGAAGTGGTATTTCGAGGTGATGGTGGACCATGTGGAGCCCTTCCTGATGGCCCAGGCAGTGCACCTGCGTGTGGGCTGGGCCCTCACCGAAGGGTACAGCCCCTACCCAGGTGGAGGTGAAGGCTGGGGTGGCAATGGCGTCGGTGATGACCTGTATTCCTATGGCTTTGATGGACTACATTTGTGGTCAGGTGAGGTTTTACCGTGCTCCCACAGCAAATATTTGGGGGAGTGGATGAGAAATATACTGGCCCCAAAAATCTCCAAAAAGAGAAACTGTATTGTCACAGAGCCATCAAACACTGACAGATGTATCTTTGTAATGTAGCCCAAGATCCTGCTGGTGCTTTCTTCTCATCAGCTCCTGCATCTCCTCTGACCAGTTTGCATTTCAGACATTTTCAAAATATAATACCGTACATTAGAGGGAATACATGTGTGATCTGCACTTTTTCTTAGAGCACCTGATTTGTCAATGTGAAGTGATTGAACCCCCTCTCCTTCCTCTGCTTTTGTGTTAGGGCGTGTCCCCCGGCAGGTGGCCTCGCCCAATCAGCATATCTTGGCACCTGATGATGTGGTCAGTTGCTGCCTGGATCTGAGCGTGCCCAGTATATCCTTCCGCATCAATGGCCACCCTGTGCAGGGCATGTTTGAGAACTTCAACCTGGACGGCCTCTTCTTCCCCGTTGTCAGCTTCTCCGCTGGCATCAAGTGAGGATCTGGGGACAGTGGTGTGGGGTGGATATTAGTCTGTGAATTTTTCAAAAGTGGGAGGGGAAAAAGAGTGTTTTACTGTGAGTGGCAATAAGCAGCATTCCTGCGAAACTGAGAATAAGAGAATTCATATCTCAGTGATGTTTTCCTGAAACATCAGGAGATAAATTCTAAATGAAATAGAAAAATAAGTGATCATCACAGTCAAAAGCTGAAGTAACTGCTCTCCCCCTCCCCATCACAGGACCTACCTGATTGTGGATTGATGCCCTTGGCATTTAACATGGAATGTGTTTGTTCAGTAGAGGCACAATGAAGGAAAGAATGCTTGATATCCCTGTCTAATGGCATGGTTAATGACAGCTCCTCCAGCTGTCTTCCTCATTGATCTTCTGCAGATTCACATTCAGATATACTTTCCTCACTTGAGAAAATTTGTTTCCATAGCTCACAGCGAACAGAAGAAAAGACATACAATAACATTAGATACAAATGAGAACAAAACAAATTTATAGATGGGGTGCATTGTCCCTCTTGATGTCCCCACCTGTAATTAAGGCCTGGATACACCGTCAGAGCCAGCCACACTTGACATGCTCATAAGAATGACATCATCATTCTGAGCTAGACTAATTTCTCCTAGTAGAGTGTATATGTGACATGAGAATGTCATTGTCGAGGTCAGTGACAAGATTTTACTAAGATGTCCAGATCTAGGGGCAGAGGCTTGCTTTGTATTTAACTGTGTGTACTCTTCCCTAGAGTGCGCTTCCTCCTCGGTGGTCGTCACGGTGATTTCAAGTTCCTCCCGCCCCCTGGTTATGCGCCCTGCTACGAGGCCCTGCTGCCGAAGGAGAGGATGCGCATTGAGCCCATCAAGGAGTACAAGCATGACTTCAATGGTGTCCGGAACCTTCTGGGGCCCACACAGTCACTGTCCCACACTGCTTTCACACCCTGCCCTGTGGACACTGTGCAGGTGCGGCTCTTGGGTCAAAAACCCTCCCTGCTCAGAGCTGCGCTTTTCCAACTGGCCCTAACTAAAACTGATTGTCCCCTTCTGCCTAACTGACTGTTCTCTCCACTCTCCCCTCCTCCCCACAGACCTTTTCCCACTGTTTACTGCTCTCTGTCCTCTGACTCTGTTGTGCCCCTGCTTTTCAGATTGTGCTGCCCCCTCACTTGGAGCGAATCCGGGAGAAGCTGGCAGAGAACAGCCATGAGCTGTGGGCTGTCACCCGCATTGAGCAGGGTTGGACCTTTGGCCCGGTGAGAGTAACAGAGAGAGAGAGAGAGAGTGTGTGTGAGAGAGAGACAGAGAAAGAGAGGGAGAGGGGATGGAATAGAGAGAGGGGAAGGGAGAAAGAGAGAAGGATGGCAGGAGGAAAGGAAAAAGAGAAGAGGATAGATATGGTGGGAGGTACAGATTGAGAGAGAGAAGGAAGGAAAGGAGCAAAGGGGATTGCAATGTATAATTTTGCAATCTGCAAAATTGGGAACAAGGCCTGTAACAGAATGTTCCAGCACTACCTGAATATTAAATTCTTATTTGATGAGATGAGGTCCAGGGTCAAGATCTCTGCAGGAGAGGCTGCTCCACCAACACACAGTACAGTGGTCAGCTGGGTCAAATCATTATGCAGATAATTGAATAGGCTGTATTATGTTTTTGGTTAGTAATCCTCAAAGAATATATATGACATACAAAAATGTTTTCTGTATATGTTTATTCTCCTACTTTGAGGCACTTTATGAAAATAGGTCTTGGTTGATGTGCCCCCCCATTCTCTCCCTGCCCTGGTTTTTTTTCATAGTTTCGGGATGACAACAAAAAGCTTCACCCCTGCCTGGTGGATTTCCAGAGCCTTCCGGAACCTGAGAAAAACTACAACCTGCAGATGTCTGGAGAAACGCTCAAGTGAGTGCCTGCCCAGGCTTCAGCCCCCCTTCTGTCCCCTTTCAGACTGAACAGAGGGCACTCTCTAGAGCAGTTCCCAATCAAGGGGTCCTGGCCCACTGGCCAGTTTTGTGAGACAAAACTGTATTAGCAAAAATAGCTGTAATGTCCCTCAGTGGTACACACGCTCTGTCCCTCTCTCTGATTGGACAGGACCCTCCTGGCGCTGGGGTGCCATGTTGGCATGGGTGATGAGAAAGCAGAGGAAAACCTGAAGAGGATCAAGCTCCCCAAGACGTGAGTCATTTCCCCCCCTCAGTGTGTAGAACAGGTCTGTCTGAGATGGGCCTGCTCTGAAGTTATGGCTGGCTGGTATTCTTATTCCTTTCTTTCTTTCTAGACATGAGTCAGATATGTTATTTTGAGAGGAGCTATGTAGCTATGCACTAATCCAGGAGATAATGCCAGGTGCAATAATTGCCACAGAAAGAATACACACTTAAAACTCGTAAGAGATCACAAGTTTGCTGTAACAGCATTGTTTCTGTTATATCAACTGTATCCACACAAACACTGTCGACAAAATCAGCTACATCATGAGCAGCGGATACAAGCCTGCCCCCCTGGACCTCAATCATGTCAAACTGACGCCCAACCAGAACACCCTGGTAGAGAGGCTGGCAGAAAATGGGCACAATGTGTGGGCGAGGGATCGGGTGCGTCAGGGCTGGACCTACAGCATCGTACAGGTACCTTCCTCTCTATGTTGTCTCTGGGTTCTGTTGTGACAGCCCAAATTCATGGTACAATGATAAAAAAGTCTGTATTAGCCATTTATTTCTGTCATGGCAGAATTTATTTTATAGCAGTTTGAAATGTAACTGTTGCATTCACTTACCTGTTGCATTCTATGTATACAAAATTTTTGTCATATTGTTTTGAAATAATTGCAGCAAAGTTGAATTAAGGTAGTAAGCTTTATTTTTACTATTGTGCCATGAATTTGGAACACAAGGACAGAGCCCTTTGTCTTTTTGAAATCTGGCTATTTCTGTTCCCTTTGCACCAGTGTTATTCACCCATGTCCTTAAAGAACCACATTGAGTTGTGTTAACAGTGTAATCACCAGCTTAAATTAGATCCATTAAGAACTGAGGAACAACAGCAAAAACCTGCATGCTTTCTACCTCCCTTAGGGAAAGACGGAATACTTACAAAAGCAGTTAACAAATAATTCAATAAGAAAAACTTTCTCAATCACCTTTTTAATCTTCCAGCCTTGTAACTGACCGCCAGACCTTAATCAATAATATTAAATGAAACCTTTATCCCCTTAGATTTCAGTAAAATCCCCTGCAGATTATGGGCAATCTATCACCATTTCTGATAGATCAGATTAGAATTACTCTTTCACATGGTTATACATTAGTGTTTATCAACATTTTTTAAATAATATTTTATTGAACACTGTCAGGGGTTTGCTGGACTGCTTTCAAATATAACTGCCAAGAAAGGATTCAAATGTTTAATGAATGTATGATTCAGGTCAGGTAATTGGGAGAGAGTAAAATTAGTAAACTGAATATGAATCTGAAAATTGTATTATAATAAGCATACAGAAGACACTTCAGGTGTGGCATTAGTACTTTAACTCATGTCATTCTCCTATAAGGACATCTCAAACAAGCGCAACCCCCGTCTTGTGCCTTACAACCTGCTGGATGAGAAAACCAAGAAGACCAATCGGGACACTGTGTGTGCTGCTGTACGCACTCTGATTGGCTATGGATACAACATTGAGCCACCAGACCAGGAGAGCAGTGAGTCTGTTTTTCTGTCTGTCAGTGTGTGTGTGAATGTGTCTGTATCCCCTTCAATTTTGATACAGTCAACATATATCACAGTATAATGTAATTACCATATATTTACCATGTAAACATTATGAAGAAAACACCTTGCATTTATTTTTTTGCCAAAAACTTGGAGATACAAATTTTTTATACAAGCTCTTTACGAGCTCTTCTTGCCTCCATACTTTTCCCCACTCCTGCCCACAGGCGGCCATGGACCAGGAAGTATCCGCACGGATAAGATCCGGGTGTTCCGTGCAGAGAAGTCATACGCAGTGACCCAGGGGAAATGGTACTTTGAATTTGAGGCGGTGACGGTGGGGGAGATGAGAGTGGGCTGGGCCCGGCCCAGCGTTCGGGCTGATGTTGAGCTGGGAGCAGATGATCTGGCCTATGTCTTCAATGGCTTCAAGGTAATGTTAAACCACCAGGTTTAAAAAGGAAAGAATATTGCTTCTTGCTCCTTAATACCTGTATGTGTGTACGTGTGTGTGTTTCTGTGTGTTTGAGGGTGTACGCTTGCATATGAATGCACATGTGCTGTGCCAAGTGTGTTTTATAAATAACATGGGTAAGTGGGCTGGTGATGAGCTGTAAATCTGAAACTCACCCATAAATATTTAATGATAATAAAGCTGACTGCTAAAGTAAGGGGGTTGGTGGTGGTGGGCAGAAGGCTGAAAAAAAAATATGTTATTAAACCTTCATGATGAAATTACTTGTTTTCCTCTCTTCCCTCTTTACTTAATGATTGAGTTACCTTGAACTGTTTGACAGTTCTTTTACTTATGATTCCTTTATTCTTAACCCATTCGGGGTTAAATACTTTGTTGATTGTGTTGGCCCCATTTCACTAAATCTGCTCTCCCCTACTCCAGTGTGATTGCCAATTGTGAATTTTATCTTGAATGTGTCTAGAACTGTCACAATTGCAAATAATGGTGTATCCCTAATTGACACACAAGTGTGTACAGCAATTGATTTGCATCCTATATTTTTACATTTTCGCAGTAACTTTTTTTGACCCTTTGATCTGCAAAGGAGATTCCTCTGAAGTGCATAACTTCACATCCATTTCAGTTTAGTCACCTCAGGAAATAAATAGTCATAATGAACTGAAAAACGGCTGTAATGTTCCCTGGGGATTTTCCAGCTTCAATAAAAGAACTAAATTTCAATTTGTTATCTGAGTTGACCCCATCTTTAGAGTTAAATGCTCGTTTTCTGTATTTATTCTGAAATGACCTTTGGAAAGCACACAAAGACTTTGTTTGATAAATGGTGTTATTAGCCAGGTTTTTGGAGAATCGATTCCACTAATGGCACTTCGCTCTCCTTCTGACCCCCCCCACTCCTCCAGGCTCAGCGCTGGCATGTGGGCAATGAGCCCTTCGGCAGAACCTGGCTGCCAGGCGATGTGGTGGGCTGCATGATCGACCTGACGGAGCAGAACATCATGTTCACTCTCAATGGGGAGATGCTGATCAGCGACTCCGGCTCTGAGATGGCATTCAAGGACATCGAGATTGGAGAGGGTAAGAGAGGGAGAGGGATACAGAGGAAGAGGGACAGGTGAATTAGAGTTTTACCTTTTAACCCCCACCCCCCTTAACTTGAACATCACAGAGCATTGAAAGTCAAAAACAAAATGAGATCATACTACACAAACCACCAAAAATAAGACTTGTATATCCCATCTCCAACCCTACACTGGAAATATAGAGAATGTACCTCAAGGAAATATAAGTAAAGAATAGAAAATCATATTAACGCTGAACAAACAAAACAAAATCATAGACTGTGAGACATATTGGGAGTCATTGAGTATGAGATAGAGAGAAAGAGAGAGTGGGAATGGCAGAGAGATGAAGAGTGAGCATTAAACAGTGGAGAGGTACTGAGAGAGATATACAGAAAGAAAGTAGAGATGATTAGAAAAACTGAAAGAAGGGAGGGAGGGAGTTCAGAGATGGACAAATAAGGAGACAGCCATAGCCTTGCTGTTGAAGTAGGCCACCTTAAAAAAAGAAAAACCTGGCTCACTGAAGGGAGCAAGCTGTGTGGTCACTGCAGCCTGGCAGAGGTTGAGACTGGGGCCCACTCTCTTATTACCTGCCCTGAGTACCTCTTCATCAGAGACAAATACTTCCCCAGATTCTCTGCCCTGATTAATCTATTTCAAGGCCTACCAGAGGCTGAGAAAATAAAAGTGCTTGTGGGTGAAGAGGCTGCAGCAATAGAGACGGCCCAATACGTCTCTGCCTGTCATGATTAAAGAGAGGGCACTGGCTACATGATTTGTGTTTGTTTTTGCATTTACACCATCTGTGCCCCTTATTTTGCCTGAAACTCAGGTGTCCCATTTTATTTGATAAAAATTCTGTGCTTTAAGAAATACTCTGTGTTTGTGTATGGGAGGGGGAGGGGATATTTTTATTTATCGTAGCATGCACATAAACCTCATTTGAACTGGAATTCTAGAGAGAGAGGAAGAGGAGGGAGGAATATAGTCTAGCCTGTAGTCTAGTGGCTAAGGTACATGACTGGGACCCCTGAGGTTGGTGGTTCCAGCCACAACAAGAACACTATTGCTATTGGGCCCTTGAGCAAGGCCCTTAACCCCACATTGCTCCCAGGGGGAATTGGCCATTGTTTAGCCTAATCAACTGTAAGTTACTTTGGATAAAAGCTAAATGACTGTAATGTGCACACATGGAGAGTGTGTGTGTTTTGTCTGTGTTTGAGTGTGTGTGTAAAGTTCACATGTTCATGTGTGCATGACAGAGGGAGAGAAATAAATAGAGGTAACATATGCATATGTGCACGTGTGGTATGTGTGTGCTAGTGTGACTGCGACTCACACATTTGTGTCTGTCTGCCTCTCCAGGCTTCATCCCTGTGTGCAGTCTGGGCCTGTCCCAGGTGGGCAGGATCAACCTGGGCCAGAACGTCAGCAGCTTGCGCTACTTTGCCATCTGTGGCCTGCAGGAGGGCTTTGAGCCCTTCGCCATCAACATGAAGCGGGACATCACCATGTGGTTCAGCAAGAGCCTGCCCCAGTTCATCCCTGTGCCCTCTGACCACAACCACATTGAGGTTCACACATGCTTCTCTTCACACATGCCTAGTCTTCACTCCAAACTCTCTATCTCCAGCAAAACTTTTGATATGGAAGTGTCAGTTTTTTGGTATAGACTGCCTGCACACTGATTGGAGCCCTTAGATTTTGGGGTTGACAGTGGGTTTTCTTGGCTGGGCAATTTTGACCTTATGAGGCTTCGTATTGCCAGTTGTAATTTCTATCCATGCCTACAGGTGATTGGTTTATTAGCAAAGGGCATCACTGGATTTGGACAATATTATGCCACAAAGGAGGTGATAGTCACTTGTCTTGCTTATAGAGATATGCCTGACAAGCAATGCTACCACACAACAGACCTGGAACAAATATGTATTTGATATACCATGGCCCAGATGTATTGTAGATACATTCTAATATATTGTCGGCATTAAAAAAACCTTCCTATCTCCTAAAAGACAACTTTTGAGAAAATGAAATGTTTTGTTATGAGCTTATAAGAGAGCTTCAGTCACAACAAGCATTTTTAATAAATATTATTAGTCACAGAGCCATGACACATTAAGGCAGTACATAACTGATGATGCAAGCTTTCTACGTGTGCACTTTCGTACACTCTATTCATCAACTTGAAAATAGAGAGTTTTTTATGATGGCCACAATATACAGTATTGGTTCACATTTGGGTATTTAAACAGATTTTTATCAATCACCCCAATACCCCACACTCCTGCAGGTATCTCGTGTGGATGGGACGGTGGACAGCGCCCCCTGTCTGAAGCTGACGCACAAGACTTTCGGCTCGCAGAATGCCAACACAGACATGCTGTTTATGAGGCTGAGCATGCCAGTAGAGTTCCACGAGACCTTCAAGGTGCAAGCGGGCACCACGCCCCTCACCCGTGCCCTCACCATCCCCGAGGACGAGGCGCTGGAGGTGGAGCCTGACTCAGAGTTCGAGGTGCTGAAAAAGTCAGCCACCCGCAAAGAGCAGGAGGAGAAGGAGAAGGAGCCCTCTGTTCCCAAGGAGATCCCTGGAAACAAAGGAGGGGAGAATGAGAAGGATGCCTCCACGGAGAAGAGCAAGAAGAGAGGGTGTGTATCACTCCATCTACTACTCTTCAATCTCTCTGGAAGCTTTCCTCACTCAGCCATAAGCCAAGCTCAATGAAAAACATCTCTTCAGCCTGGACTCCAACTAATATTCCTTTCTACCCCCTACCCTGTTTTAGGTTCCTGTTCAAGGCCAAGAAGGCTGCTTTTATCACTCCTCCTCCAGTGGTTCCCACAATGCCCCGCCTGATGGAGGACGTCGTCCCAGATGATCGGGACGACATGGATATCATTCTTAACACCACTACGGTATCACCTTTGAACTCTCCTCCTCTTCCTTCACTTCCTCACGCCCCTCCCTCATATTCAGACATCAGTTTGTCACTTATACACAACTATGTAAAGTGAACGAATGGATTGTACTGTATGGGGAAAAAAATGTAATCAAAATAATTGGTAGAGTTACCGTATGTGACAAGAAACTGACTGATATCCTTCAATCTTTGTGTTTTGCTGTGGAGAGGAATACGTTTTGATTTGTTAAAATAAAGAGACAGTTCATTGTAGGTTCACTCATGTTTGGACTCATGAAACCTGATTCTGCCCTCACTAGTATTCTGTCTTTGACCACAGAGCAGAAAGGTTTGTAATTCAGACTTCCTCCTCCTCTCCCTTCTCTTTGCAGTACTATTACTCTGTTCGTGTGTATGCGGGCCAGGAGCCAAGTGGAGTGTGGGTAGGCTGGGTCACCCCTGACTACCACCAGTATGACCCTCATTTTGACCTTGGCAAAGTGCGGAATGTTACTGTCACTGTTGGAGATGACAAGGGCAACATCCATGACAGGTGAATTCAGGAGGAAACACAAAAAATATGCATACACAAACACCTGCTCACACAAACATGCAAACATGATGGAACAGAACACAGCACAGAAGCACACACATAAGTGTAAAACACATCCACAGGGATGCCTGCACACACACACACACACACACACATACAAATTCCATGGCCTCTTACACATGCGATATAGGTGCAGTACACTATCGGTATTACAATACTCAGACACACATACAAGCACACACAAACACTTATACACACAGAAGTACACACACATATTTCTACAATCAGGCATTCCAAATAACTGTCTGATGCCCTTCTCTCTGTTTCAGCATGAAGCGCAGTAACTGCTACATGGTGTGGGGAGGGGAGTTCAGCAACAGCTCCCAGCAGACCCGTATCAGCCAGGAGGACCTTCTGATTGGCTGTCTGATAGACCTGGACACCGGCCTCATGACCTTTACAGCCAATGGGAAGGAGGTCAACACTTTCTACCAGGTAATGAAGTTAGCTGAGCTCCAGGTCAGACCCAAGGGGTATGTGCAAGAAGTTTTATGTATTTATACAAAAAATTCTGTAGTGTATGGTTTGGGCAATGTACAATGTATGTGTGTATGTGGTTTCTATATTATATATTATATTTATAATTTCCTTTGGGACAATAAAGTCTATCTTATTCCTTAATGTGGGAAGGATGGAGTTTGTCGCTGAAGTGTTTGTGAATAACCATGTGTGGCTGTATGATGCTGAGGAACTGTGTTTCAGGTGGAGCCCAACACCAAGCTTTTCCCAGCTGTGTTTGTCCAGCCGTCCAGTCAGAATGTGCTATCAGTGGAGCTGGGCAAACTCAAGGTTTGTATCTCACAGAAACTGAACATGCACATACATAGGCCTAATATAAGCAGACTTATGAACTTAAAGATTAACTTCATCATAAACTTGCACTTACACCTAGATTTAGGCTTACAGTTAAACTCAGGCTGTCCTGTCTCTCTCCCACCCAGAACATCATGCCCATCTCAGCGGCCATGTTCCACAGTGAGAGGAAGAACCCCGTCCCGCAGTGCCCGCCACGGCTGGACATGCAGATGCTGACACCGGTGATCTGGAGCCGCATGCCCAACCACTTCCTGTCCCCTGAGACAGCACGTGTGAGTGAGCGACATGGCTGGTCAGTGGAGTGCAGTGAGCCCCTCACCATGATGGCTCTCCACATCCCTGAGGAGAACAGGTCAGTCTGAGGCACCAGCAGCCATCATCAGCTAGAGACAGTTTCACTCTTTTACCCCCATTTTGAAGAATATTTTCCATTCACAAGGTGGTTAAATGCACAAATACAAAATCTCCAAATTTGGAAACCTATATTTGCAAGCTCATCCAGTCACTGCAGCATCTCCCAAGAAATTTGGAGGGCGGTGCCCAGAATCCACTGCAGCACCTGTTGTCAGTCACTTCATCTGTTCACTTTGCAGTCGATCCTCTGAGATGCACTTTAGGGCTATTACAGGGGTTGGCAATGGAGGCCGATTCTGGATTATGTACCAGTTTCTACGCTTAATTATTTAATTAAACCAATTGTGATGTGGCATTAGTTAGTTTGTCCTTGTATGTAAAGTTCTACCATGGTCTAATCTACAAGTCAGCCTCCATTTCTGTATTGCAGTTAATTGGTTAAAGGGCAAGGGTAGTTGGTAGAAAGAGAGATCTTCATTCACACTCGCCCTCCAGGAATAATGTTGCCTAACCCCAGGTTTGTGCTTTGGCTGTATGTGCGACCAAGGAGGTCTCAAGTAATGCATTCATTCTCTTTCCTGCTACACTGGGATTTCCTGGTTATAAGTGAATGTTTCTACAGTATACAGACCTCTATCAGGAATAAATTTCCTTTAACTTCACTTCATCAGACAAAAAAACGAGTTGCACAAGATCAATAGCACATTGATTCTGAAGGCAGCAATTTATTTTTAATGTTAGCTGAAATACAATAATCCAAAAGCACATTCATCAAGGTTGTATACCCTTTAGAAATATGTGTGTGCATGGGTGTCTGGTTCAATGCTTCCGAACCTTTAAATAATGGCTACTCAACCATGGTTTTCATAAATAATGATTTTTGTCCCAGCAAGGGTCATCTCTCTCTCTCAAGTTTTTGTTGAGGTTTGATTTAAGTGCTTCATTGGCATCACATATAAAACAAAACATATTAACAAAGCATGCTGTTTATATAACAGTTACACGTACACAGTGTTAATAGTAAGAATGGTTAGGTGAGGGTGTGCTAAGGAAACACATATTATGCACAGCACCTTTCTTCTCTCAGTATGCTTCAATTTCAGGCAGAATTGTGAAATTTTGCTATTGCCTCCTAGTGATATTTTTTTTATCACATTCAGTGAGGAAATGCAGCTTTGCTTAGATTTGCTGCTGACCTGCAATCTTCCTTCCTCTCTCTTTCCCTGTCCTCTCTTTCTTTCTCTCACACACATTCTGTCTTTCTCTTTCTCCCCTCTTCCTCTCGCTGTCTCCGCCCCTCTCTGCAGGTGCATAGACGTGCTGGAGCTGTCGGAGAGGCTGGACATGCTGAAGTTCCACTACCACACGCTGAAGCTGTACTGCGCCGTGTGCGCCCTGGGCAACAACCGCGTGGCTCACGCCCTCTGCAGCCACGTGGACGAGTCGCAACTCTTCTACGCCATCGAGAACACGTACCTGCCGGGCCCCATGCGCAGCGGCTACTATGACCTGCTCATCAGCATGCACCTGGAGTCCGCAAAGCGCGCCCGCCTCATGACCAACAAGGAGTTCATCGTGCCCATGACAGAAGAGACGCGCACTATCATGCTGTACTGTGACGGTGACAAGGATCATGCCCTGCCTGGAGTGGGCCTCACCGCCTGTCTGCGGCCTAAACTACACTTCTCCCCCATCAGCTTTGTGGGGACGGACCCTGATGTGTATACCCTCAGCCCCATCATTCCCTTAGAGGTACTGAGGCCCCACTGAGACACAGGCAAAGTGCTAAGTGAGAGACAGTAGAAAAGATCAGAATGGAATTACTTTTAGTCCAAATAAAAGTAGAGTTTATTTATTAATTACATTTGAAAGCTACAGCATAGTTTAATGGTCCTGAGTGATAACCACAATGAGCAGAACCTACAGCTCTCCAGAACCAGGGCTAGGGACCCCTAGGTTAGAATGTTCACTCCTGCTCATAACTGGTGATAGAAGAGTGGGGTGTAGTGAACCTCTTAATAAGTGGAGATGCTCTGGCTGTTCAACATGCTGTTGAGACTTGACTGAGCAAATCAAAAGGCGTGGACCTCCACAGCAACTCTCATTTTTTGTTGCATAAAGTTTTAGTCTCAGAATCTGAGATCAGGTCAGATCTTGAAATATTTCAAGACACCCATGTGTTTCTGTCTGGGGACTGCACCAGGAATGTGGCTGCATAGATGTCGGTCAGATTTTCTCAGAGGGTGGTTTGCAGAATGGAGATGCATCCTATTGACATGCATGTCAGCAAAGGATAGTTTATGTCTCAATTGCCAGTTAGACCCATCATTGAGTGTATATGATTGGCTGAAAATGTTGGATACATTCCAAAAAGTGAACATGTTTAGATAGACAAACTTAAGGGGGCCGTGGAGAGGCCTACTGTGAAGTATATTACTGTAGCCAAAGTTGTAGTGGAGGTTATTTAACACATCATTACCGTTAACACGTTCTCTCTTTCTCATCTCTCCAGGTCCTGAAGACCAAGGCTCTCAACATGCTGACAGAGGCAGTGCAGGATGGTGGCCAGGCCATGCGGGACCCAGTAGGGGGCAGTGTTGAGTTCCACTTTGTGCCCATCCTCAAGCTCATCAGCACCCTGCTCATTATGGGTATCTTTGATGATGATGATGTCAAACACATCCTCAAGATGATTGAGCCCAACGTCTTTGGGGCAGAGGTGGAGCCTGTCACCGAAGAGAGTGGTGCTGGGAAGGGAGAGGAAGAGCCAAAGCCAACTGCCAAGGAAGTTAAGCAGGGTGGGGGTGAAGCCAAGGAAGAGGAGGACAGGGTCGAGGAAGGGGATGAGGAAGAAGTGGAGGATGAAGGAGTAGGAGACGATGAGGAGGAAATGGAAGAGGAGGAGGAAGAAGAGGAAGAGGTGGAACTGGAAGAAGAGCCTGAAGAGGAGCATGTGGAAAAGGATGCAGGAGGGGAGGGTGAGGGAGAGAAGGTGGACAGAGAGAAGGGGGCAGAGGAGAAGGAGAAGGAGGCTGGAGCTACTGAAGCAGAGGGAGAGCTGAAACACGGGCCAAAGGAGGGACTGCTGCAGATGAAGCTGCCAGAGTCAGTCAAGCTGCAGGTCAGCATTTCTCTATCTGTATCTGTCTCTTATCTCTATCTATCTCTTAACTCTATGCCTATCTCTGTCTTTTCAACTCTTTTTTCCCTCTCTCTGTCTCCATCTCCTCTATCTTTTTTTTTCTGAAATTTTTTTGGTCCTTTTTGGAGTCAAAAGCTGAAAATATAGAACCATAAAAGTTTTCAATACAACATGTATTTTGTATTGACTACTTTATCATTTTTAACATTTTCTTTAAAGATAGAAAATAGTACAGAGCATATTAGAAAACCTATTTTTATAAACACTTACTGGGTAGCTGGATCGACAGCAGACAGAATCAAGCTATCAATCAGTCAGTCATACAATAAAGATAACGAAAGGCTGTAAGTAACCTCAGTATTGATTCCCATGGCGAATCTGAAATGTTTTGTCCTCTGACCCCTCTGTGCCAGATGTGCACCCTCCTCCAGTACTTCTGCGACTGTGAGCTGCGCCACAGAGTGGAGGCCATCATCGCCTTCTCCGACCAGTTCGTGTCCCAGGTGCAGTCTAACCAGCGGGCGCGATACAACGAGCTCATGCAGGCCTTCACTATGAGTGCTGCCGAGACTGCCCGCAAAACCCGCGAGTTCCGCTCCCCTCCCCAGGAGCAGGTATGCATGGCCACATCACAGACACAACTACAGTGTAATAAAAGCAGTAATAATAATAATTATGATTATTAAGAGTATGATGCAGTAACACCTCAGAAATAGTGTCTGTATGTGTGATTAAACGCATGTGTACACATATGTATGTGTATACCTGTGTGCATGCATACATGCCTGTGTGTGCGCGCGTATGGTGTGTGCTTGCATGAGTTTACATGTGTGTTTATGTGATTACATTAACTGTGATTCATGCCAGATCAACATGCTCCTGAACTTCAAAAATTGCCCGGAGGAGGAAGACTGCCCGGTCCCGGAGGAGGTCCGAGACGCCCTGCAGGTGTTTCACAATGACCTGCTGAGTCACTGCGGTCAGTCTGCACTCCTGCTGCCTCACACGCACCACACCAAGGGGGGCTAGCAGGCCGTAGCAGGCTAGCAGGCCGCCTCAGGATTTCAAAATTATGCCAACTCAATTATGTTATCTGACATTATAGCTTAACTTCTTAATCATTAATGACAGCCAACTGACCTCAGGTTCACAATTTAATGATTTTACATGTCCCAAGGTGTGTTGGCTTGCCATGCTGAATTAACTGTGAAACTGGATTGCCAGCTCATTATTACAACTACATTGTTAATAAAACAGAATGTATTTTTTTTCTGCCTGATAACTACCCCAAAATCCACAAAATTACTCCAATAATTATTTCCTAACAAGCCACCACTCTAAACATCACCCAAGCTTTAAAAAAACCCACTAAATGTTGGGTAAAACACCATGATCTCACACCCATAATGGTAAGATGAGGTAAAAGGCTGGCCTGGAAATGTCACTCTTGTGCTTCCCATTACTGAAATAAGTCAGACTCCACTTATTTGTACAAAAGGATACAAACGGCTGCTGCTTAAAATAAACTCTTTTTCCTATCATGGCTCCAGTGACTGGAATTAAACTCTTTTGCTTAACTGAAAGGTCTGATGTGGAAATGGATAAATTTCCCTCTTTTCCCTCTGTCTGTCTTTGATTTCAGGAGTGCACATTGAGGAAGAGGAGGTAGAGGAAGAGGTGGACACGTCTCTCCGTGGCCGGCTGCTTAGTCTGGTGGAGAAGATAAAGAAACTCAGGAAAAAGAAGCAGGAAGAGGAGCCAGAGGCCGAGGAGGAGCCCAAACCCAGTGAGACTCTCTCTCACACTCCCCCTTTTCTGCCTCTTTTTCAAGTTTTTGCATTTCTTCCACTGTTTTTCATTGTTTGTCTTGATTTATTTAAATACATATATTAGAAGAGAAAACAGTTATGCCTAAGTGCTCCAATTCATGCAAGGGTGAATCCAACCTTAAAAATGAAAACTTCTCAAAATAAAAAGTTTGTATCAAAAACTCTTTACCTGATAGTAAAAGCATTTCACCCTGCCCCACCACAGGCACTCTCCAGGAGCTCATCTCCCACACCATGATCCACTGGGCCCAGGAGTCTTTCATCCAGAACCCGGAGCTGGTGCGTCTGATGTTCAGCCTGCTCCACCGGCAGTATGACGGGCTGGGGGAGCTGATCCGCGCGCTGCCCAAGGCCTACACCATCAACGCCGTGTCCGTGCAGGACACCATGGAGCTGCTGGAGTGCCTGGGCCAGATCCGCTCGCTGCTCATCGTGCAGATGGGGCCGGAGGAGGAGAGGCTGATGATCCAGAGCATTGGGTCAGTGCTCCGCCATACGGCTAACAATTCAAACGTTAATCTAACAATAAGAGCAGCAGTGTGAGTAGGGTCAGTTATGGCTTTGATTGATTGACTGATGTGATGAAAGACTGAACATCTAGTGTAGCTAGGGCTAGTTTACAGGACTAGTTTTCTTTTAGTAATTGTTGACTATTGGGAAAAATGTATGCCAGTTGCCCGAGTCAGCTGAGTTTTATCAGTGCTGAGTTTTTATTTTAAAGAGGTGATGCATATATTTACATAATATTAAATTAATTCACCAGTTATATCTCAAAAAATGTATCTTCTATCCCCCCCAGGAACATAATGAGTAACAGGGTGTTCTACCAGCACCCTAACCTGATGCGAGCCCTCGGAATGCATGAGACGGTCATGGAGGTCATGGTCAACGTGCTGGGGGGTGGAGATTCCAAGGTAATATGATCTTATTATATCTACAACAACAACAACAACAGTAATAATGGATTGCATTTGTATAATACTTTTTCACGAGCCCAGACTACTCCACAGTGAGGAGGGAAATCTGACCCCAACCACCACCAATCTCAAGTATCAAGAGTCAATATGCTACTTCCACAACTTGCATGTGTACCTCTCCCCATCTCTATAGGAGATCCGATTTCCACGCATGGTGACCAACTGCTGTAGGTTCCTGTGCTATTTCTGCCGCATCAGCCGTCAGAACCAGCGCTCCATGTTTGATCACCTCAGTTACCTGCTCCAGAACAGTGGCATTGGACTGGGTGAGCTACACTGCCAGACTACTGTCTGCATTTTTATTAACAGCAATGTCCTCAGGTCTGGAAAGCAATCATTGTGTAAAAGTCTTATATAATCAAGTACTATATAATAAAGTATTGTATATTCATAGTACTCAAATACATGCTGGATTAAGTGTTTAGATTGCTGAGAAATTTCTACAAAATATGTTTCTGGCCAAAAGGCATACATGTCATAGGACAGAATAATTTGTTTGTGAATATTGCTGAAAATTGAAGTTTCTTTTAAAATTGTTTGTCAACTTCAGGTTTTTTTTTTTTGCTGCTGTCTTAAGGTAAATTTATGTACCTAGATGAAAGAATTCTTTGACTGCTGGCCACTGAGTGAACCCTGAGTTGAATGAATGATGTCATGTGTGCTGAATGAATAACTTTTGTGTGCATTGAATGAATGATGTTGTGTGTGAATGTTTGATGAATGATGTCATTTGTATGTGGAATGAATGATGTTGTGTGTGCTGAATGGATGATTGATGTTGTCTGTGTGTTGAATGGCTGATTCTGTTTTTGTGTGTGCTGAATGGATGATGTTGTTCAGGGATGCGAGGCTCCACCCCTCTGGATGTGGCTGCAGCGTCCTGCATTGATAACAACGAGCTGGCCCTGGCCCTGCAGGAGCAGGATCTGGAGAAGGTCAGACTCTCTCTCTTGTTGAACTTTGTTGTAAGCCCCACATCAAACCACCTGCACAGAGGAGGTGGCCACACATGTGACTCTCCCCATTAACTAGCCTCTCTAGTTCCTAATGACCTTAATTCATACCTGATGATGGTTCAGCAGTGACTTGACTAGCCGCTAGATGGTTAGCTACACAAAGGTAATGTAACTTTACTCTGTGCCACCTGTAAGCTCTTCCTTTGATCACTTCCTCTCCTGCCTTACTCTCCCCAGGTGGTGAAGTACCTGGCAGGCTGTGGGCTGCAGAGCTGTCCAATGTTGCTGTCTAAGGGCTACCCCGACATTGGCTGGAACCCCTGCGGTGGCGAGCGCTACCTCGACTTCCTACGATTCGCTGTCTTTGTCAACGGTCAGTTTTAATGTAGTGTAGTCACCATTTTGGAAAATGAAATGTACTGCACTTAAAGCACTTAAACAGAGGAATCAGGTAGGGTTTGTTGGTTTCAGCGTATGACTCACATTGTCATCGTCAGTCAGTTGCCCAGATCTTCCTTATCCCTGTCCATTTGCAGGAGAGAGCGTGGAGGAAAACGCCAATGTAGTGGTGCGTCTGCTGATCCGCAGGCCTGAGTGCTTTGGCCCCGCCCTGAGAGGGGAGGGGGGCAACGGCCTGCTGGCTGCCATCGAGGAGGCCATCAAAATCTCTGAGGACCCTGCACGGGATGGGCCCACTGTCAAGAAAGACCGCCGTTTCCCTATGTAAGGACAGGAAAGAACAGGCTCTAGAGAAAGGGCAGTGTCATGAAATGTTTAAATAGAAAATTGATTAAATTGCAATACACTGTAAATATATTGACTTGGAATTGATAATGTCATAATATATATAATGATAATGATAAACTTAATGATACATGTATTTTCCCATTACATAAAAAGCACAAAATTATGAAATGTATTTCACAATTACATAAAACCATATTCTGAGTACATCAATTGATCTCACTATAGTTCAAAATGTTTGAATTTGACTCATTCCTCATGTTCTGAAAAGCTGTCTATTTAGAAATGAAGGGCTTGCGGTGATGAATGTAAGAGGGCGGAATGAATGACAGGAGTTCATGAATTTCCTCCAGCATGAGAAAGCTGGTGACTCAGAGAGCTTTAGTCCCAAGCACTGCTCTGAGGGTTACAGAGCTTAGGACCAATAAAAGTTTACCTCTCATTGCCCCTGTACACATTCATCTCTGCTTTGATTGGCTGGCAGGTTTGGAGGGGAGGAGCAGCAGGAAGAGAACAGAGTGCATCTTGGGAATGCCATCATCTCCTTCTACTCCGCCCTCATCGATCTGTTGGGCCGTTGTGCACCTGAGATGCATGTAAGTTCAAATCTTTCTGGTCTGGTCTGGTCTGGTCTAGTCCAGCCTAAGTCTTATCCTCTGCCTACTCCTTCTCTGCAGTTGATCCAGGCTGGCAAGGGTGAGGCCCTAAGAATCAGAGCTATCCTGAGGTCTCTGGTGCCAATTGAAGACCTGGTGGGAGTCATCAGCCTTCCAGTCCAGATCCCTGCCTTTGGAAAAGGTGAGATGAGGGAAAGTGTGCAGCAAAAACATCACTGTAAAATAGAATAAATAAGGACATCTTTTTGGAGATTATGACAATATGTATGACTGCCTTTTCCTCTTCCTCGAACTTATGGCTGTCATTCATTTTATCTCAGGGTTCACATTACTCATCTCTATGTTCTTCTTTGCCTTGTCTTCCTTTCTATCCAGACGGCAGCATAGTTGAGCCGAAGATGTCGGCTAGTTTTGTGCCAGACCACAAGGCTCCCATGGTGCTTTTCCTGGACAGAGTCTATGGCATCGACAACCAGGACTTCCTTCTGCATGTGCTGGAGGTGGGCTTCCTGCCAGACATGAGGGCCGCTGCCTCACTCGACACGGTGAGTCTGTATTAATTAGTTATACTGATGTACAGATATTACTGAAAATGGTATACTTGCAATTACCTGGTTCTACTGCATTGTTTTTTTCTGTGAATATGTTTCAATTTGTCCATCTATAGCAGTTTTCTTGTCATGCTCAGTTTGTTTGTGTGTTTTACATTTTTATTTTTCTATGCTTCCATTCCCTGTCTCTTTGCATGGGTCATGTGTGTTTTCTCTGTCTTCCAGGAACAATGGGGAAAGGTTACTTCCAATCCAAGAATTTGCTTCATTTACCCAATTAAGTGCTGAGACTAATGATGGTTATGCAATATATCATAACAATCAAAGTGGAGTTACAAGTAGAGCCAAAGTTAGCTGTCAGTCTTGTCTTGTTTCAACCTATTGAAAGGTTCTTTTTTCCTACAAAAAGGCACAATGGCTGGTTCATATCCACCTATTTTACTATCAAGATACTACATTCACTTATAGCTGAGACAGTGAAAAATCAGACCCAGCATCTCCCCAGGACTGAAACCACCTAACCCTTTTTGGGAAGATATGCTTCAGTAATGCCTGCAATTTTCTTTTTCTCCACTAGGCGGCATTTAGCACCACAGAGATGGCGCTGGCCCTCAACCGCTACCTGTGTCTTGCGGTGATGCCCCTGATCACCAAATGTGCCCCGCTGTTTGCGGGCACTGACCATCGTGCCATCATGATCGACTCCATGCTGCACACAATCTATCGGCTGTCCCGTGGCCGCTCCCTCACCAAGGCTCAGAGGGACGTCATTGAAGAGTGCCTTATGTCCCTCTGCAGGTAAGTAATGACCGCAATCAATGACATTATCCCCCTAAAGTAAAGGTTCAATAAATAAAAACATTCCTGTTGTTGTTAATCCAAAAGAAATACATGTCTGTAAATATGGAAGAAATATAAGGATGGTGGCAATGGTTCCCCATAGAGTATTCCCGCAAATGTTATAATGTTGCTATTACATTGTGTTATTTTGTTGTATATAAAATATATCCATGAGCTCTTGTCCTCATGTATCAAGGTATGTCTATATCACTTGCTTTCCATTCTTTTGGTATCTTGCCCTTTTGCATTTTGTTTGGTCTGTTAGAATAGATGATGGAAGGCTCTTTGTGTATCTGTCAGTGCAAAATGCAGAGGCTAAGACTCTAGAATAATTTGTAGTTTTAAATTATTAGTACAGTACTGATAATTGCACACATGTGCTATTGATACTTAATCTGACATTAGTAGACTTTAATAGTTATTTTATCATACAGGATGTCAAACTGAGAAATTACAAACAAGGTTGAAAGTCTTTCATAGGCTACCAATGGTTGGGAACCTCATTGCATGAGGGCCAGCTGATGTTTATGTAAGGGACCCCCTATTGAGTGTTCACCCCTGTTCTTAACTAGTGGTAGGAGGCTGAGGTTTCATGAACCCCATAGCAGATGGAACTCAGATTTGTCGGTGAGATCTGTTGTAAATGCAGAACACTGTGACTGTAGGAATCTCAGCCTGATGCCCCTCTCTCCACCCCAGGTACCTGAGGCCCTCCATGCTCCAGCACCTGCTGAGGAGGCTGGTGTTTGACGTCCCTATCCTCAACGAATATGCCAAAATGCCTCTCAAGGTGTGCTGCGGCCAATTTATTCTTTATTCTTTTCTTGGAATCCCATTGCCTCATGCCTCAGTGATCCTTCCGGAGTCCATACAATAACACATTACAAACAGTTAATGAAACAAGCAAATAGAAGGAATGTAACAAGAAACTAAGGAGTAGGTGCTAGGAAATACATTTTAAAAAGTAATTTTGCACAGGAAAAGCAAACTGAAATTTTGAGTTTTTATGCTTACATTTTTATGCTACTGTCTTACAAAGTCTTATGGTGTACTTGAGCAATTTCTTCACCTCCATGCTATTGAAGGTGGAAAAAATATCATTCTAAAGAAATTTCAATTTTATTTTTATAAAATATGATAATACTATTTATAGTTAATAATCACAGCCATGGACAGTTATTTTTGTCATTCTGTGTAATCATCATGAATCATTGTAATAATACCTGTGTTTTTGATAGTCTTTCATTTGATAGTGAATCTGTTATTTTGGAATCTGTTTTCATGACGATTGCAGCTGTTGACCAATCACTATGAACGTTGCTGGAAGTATTACTGCTTGCCCAATGGTTGGGCCAATTTTGGAGTCTCATCAGAGGAGGAGCTCCACCTTACCCGCAAGCTCTTCTGGGGGATCTTCGAGTCACTGGCTCACAAGGTGAGACTCTCTTTTAAGCTGAAATTCAAAGAAGTGAACCTGAAGGTTGCAAGTTCAGTTCCTAGATCAAATATTGATATTGGATAGCTGTATAAATGGATTGTATGGAAAACAGTGAATGACTGGCAAAGAGCAGAGGCTAAATACCTAAATTCAAATTTAACGCAGTAATGCTCTCAAAAGACTGAGGCAGGGTGATGTCCAGAATTAGGAAACATTTTGTCCAATGAAAGACTTCTGGATCGGTACCAACAACCAGACTTTGTTGAAATATGCATTTAAGATACTTTAAATCTGTCATATTCAATATTTTTATTGGAAACATATTTTGCTAAAATGTCTTCAGCTCCATCTAAAGAGACCACCTCTGCTCTTGGTTTGGCCATAACTCACTGTCCCTCTTGTTGTACCTAATCCCTGTAGAAATTTGACCCTGAGCTGTTTAAGATTGCCATGCCATGCCTGTGTGCCATTGCTGGGGCCATCCCCCCTGACTATGTGGACGCCAGCTACTCCTCCAAGACCGAGAAGAAAGCCTCCGTGGATGCTGAGGGAAACTTCGACCCCAAGCCTGTAGAGACCACAAAGTGAGAGAAGAACAGGGAATATTCTGTTCTGTTTTATCTCCCACCACAGATATCCACCCAGGACATAATATTCCGTGTCTTTTTTTCCCTTTTTTTCAGCACTATAATTCCTGAGAAGCTGGATGGATTCATCAACAAATATGCAGAATACACACACGACAAGTGGGCTTTTGAAAAGGCTAGTATCAACACTTTGTATCATATACAGTGTATTGGTACAATATTGTTAAATATATCCCATATTGTATCGTGTACAGAACACAATTATTTTTACACAATGTAAATTGTGAAAAATAAAATATAGTTTTGAGTAGAAATGGTAGAATGCTGTTTCATACAAAGAAAGAGATTCCCAAAATAAGCTTTAGGTCTATGGAAGAGCAAAACCTTTTGACTGGTTCAAACTAATAAATTGCTTAGTGTGGCCCAACCTATTGATATGTTCATGAATCCTCATTATGATTTTGAAGATACAACTAGTGATTCATTTAAGTCATTGCAGCACTGGACAACACTTAATTTACGATCTGTTGGTATATCTGTCTGATCTGAATTGATAGAGGGCATTGCTCTGTATCACTGCTGGTTCTTGGTTGGTGAGAATGTGTCTTTTCTGCTTTTAGATCCAGAATAACTGGACCTATGGAGAGCAGTTGGATGAGAATGCTAAGACCCACCCGATGCTCAGACCATACAAGACATTCTCTGAGAAGGTTGTGGCCTGGCATACACCTCAACCTCCATCACACCCTGTTGTGAATGTTTATATCACCCTGGATTGTTTCAGCCGCACTTCACTATGCCTTTTGCTCAACCCATCCACTCCACACTTGCTCTGTTTTACTGTTATTTTTTAATTTTTTTTTTCAATTACAATAATACATAGGAGCACAAAGTACAAATGTTGTTGAGCAACCATATTTCAGCATAATGTGGAAAGAACAACTGAAGTTACACCTGTGTGGCTTGGTCACACAGAAACAATCATCTCTAGTAGTTATTAGAAATGACCAATGTAGGACTGAATACTTGGTATCATCTCTGAGCTTTTCCATAACCCTGTATATCCACTTTTTATATCGCTCTGGATTAGAGTGTTTCCTGAATGCCTGAACTTGAAGGCACTTGTAAATCTCTCCCTCAGGACAAAGAGATCTATCGCTGGCCCATAAAGGAGTCCATTAAGGCCATGATTGCTTGGGAGTGGACCCTGGACAAGGCCCGGGATGGGGACGATGACAAGACAGAGAAGAAGAAGACTCGTAAAATATCACAGACAGCTCAGGTATGGTGGTTTAGGAGACTGTTTCTCTGCATAAGGGAATCTTCTGAATACTCGAGGGATAAGAGGGGTAGATTTGTGGTGCCTAAAGACTGAGAAAGGAAAGAGAGATGACTAAGCAGAGAGAGGCCTCGGATCTTATGTCCTTTGTGTTTCTACCTTGCAGGCGACCTATGACCCCAGCCATGGCTACAGCCCACAGCCCATTGATATCTCTGGCATGGCACTGTCCAGGGAGCTGCAGGTACCAGATGAACTGAGAAGTAGCACTCCAATTAGTCTGCCAGTGGGCCTGATGCAAGATTAGTACTACACTATTTTCATATGTCAATACGGAACTGAACGATGTTTGCTTTTTGTGGTTGTATCTCTTGATTGCTCTCTCCCTCCTCCTTCCTCCCTCCTTTTCTCCCTGTCTCCCTCTCAAGGCTATGGCTGAGCAGCTGGCTGAGAACTACCACAACACCTGGGGCAGGAAAAAGAAGATGGAGCTGCAGTCTAAAGGTGGGCGATGCTTATATGTGAGAACACAGAGGACAATACCGTGACTAACTTCAGTTTCTTTGTGTGTCAGAAGTGAGTTATGAGGGTATGTGTGTGTCAACATGTGTTCACGCATGTGCGTTATGTCTATCTGTATATGTGTGCTTGTGTACTCAATATTTTGCTGAGTTTGTAAGTGAATGGGTCAGTGAATGCCAGTGAGTGATGAGTATTCTTTTTTGTAGGGGGTGGTACCCATCCGCTGCTTGTGCCATACGACACCCTGACAGCCAAAGAGAAGGCCCGGGACAGAGAGAAGGCTCACGAGCTGCTCAAATTTCTGCAGCTCAATGGATATGCTGTCACCAGGTACACAGCTTACATTTCACATCACTGAAAATGACAAAGCAGTTTTATTTTTAAATATTTGAAATATTGTCTATGTGTAGAGTTGCAGTGAACAGGGACAGTCAGCCTTGGTGTAGGAGGGCCATTGGGTATGCTGGTTTTGTTGTTACTCAGCACTTCATTTATAATTTAAAGTGATTTATTATGCAATTAGCCCACCTCGGGTGGTTTCTTAGGTCTAAATCTGTTCCTCATTTAAAGTAAAAATGAAAACTAGCACACACTCTGGCCCTGCAGGATCAAGGCTGAATATCCCTGCAATAAATAACCTCTTTTTTATGCCCATTCTAACTCATTGGAATAAAAAAGTATTGTTTCTGCCACCCTCTCATTTTTTTAATCTTTTACTCTATCAATCTTTCTTTCAGGGGGCTGAAAGACATGGAGCTGGACACCTCATCTATAGAGAAGCGCTTTGCCTACGGCTTCCTGCAGAAGCTACTCAAGTGGATGGACATCGCCCAGGAGTTCATTGCCCACCTGGGTACTGTAGGGCAGAATCTGAGTTATTGAGGGAGAAATTGAGAGATTTAGGTTTAATGTGCTGCACCATAAAAAGGCAATAAATACATGTATTTACCTTGGTGTTCAAGACCATGTCAATGAAAATATAATGACAAAATGAAAAAGATTTTCCTGCTGTTATTTAACCAAGGTGGAACAAATACATGGTGTTAACTCTTAATTCTGAAGATGGGTTATTCCATCTTGTATGAGTACATGAGGACTCTCAATATCTGGCATGGGCAGTATGTAATTGGTGTTGCATTTGTTCTGTGAAAAGTGAAGGAATAACATGTGCAGCCACTTCCTCGAGGTTTACTGTGTGACTGATTGCTCACTCAGTTTGGATGGGGAAGAGTTGGGGACAGGAAACAAACAAACATGAAAGAAACTGAGTGGCTTTTGTGTTCACAGAGGCTGTGGTGAGCAGCGGGAGAGTGGAGAAGTCACCACATGAGCAGGAGATCAAATTCTTTGCCAAGGCGAGTAACTTCAGTGTCAGGCAAATGCCAGCCTGCAGAATGGACTCACCATCAGAACCCATGCAGAGACCCTGCTCTTTCATGATGGATGTGCGCCACTAAATTCAAGAATAATCTCCTGGCACATACTTAACCCTACGGACAAACTAAAGTAATAACACATCGCTAACAACCCTGCAACTCCTTACAATACAGTTTCAGTAATCAAGAAATAAATAAAACAATTTGAAAGCATATAGAATACAGTGCAGTAGATCCCACCACAAAAATTATTGTTGCCATCATTCACTCACAGAATGAGACTACCCATTTATGGTGCAGCTGTATGTCTCCCAGCGTCATACTTCTGGAGGTCCATTACAGTTTTCAATAAAACAACTCCAAAAAACCAAATGATCAGTTAAACATAATTCTTATTAGATAACAATTTATTTTGTGCTGTGAGTGTGGGGTGAAAATTAATGTTTGTTTTTAAATTGTGAGTGTTCTAAAATAATTCTACTCATGGACAAGTAAATGAAAGTATTCCCGATGACTGCCAAACCCAGGTGTGCTTGCTGCATGAGTGATATGTGCTGACAGTGTCTCTTTGTACCTCAGATCCTGTTGCCCCTGATCAACCAGTACTTTAAGAACCACTGCCTGTACTTCCTCTCCACTCCTGCCAAAATGTTGGGGAGCGGAGGACTCTCCTCCAACAAGGAAAAGGAGATGATTGCCAGGTGACTTGTGCTGAATGTAAACCCTGTACCATTGTCACACACACACACACACACACACACACACACACACACACACACACACACACACACACACACACACACACACACACACACACACACACACACACACACACACACACAGATAGCACACTCATGCACTCACACACAGACAAACAGACAAACACATGCAGTAATGCACGTACATTTACAGTGCTGGACATGTGCATTAAACTCCCTATGTGCAGCTGTTGCACTGCGGCCTGCTAGTGCAGGTTTCCACCACACAAAGTGCTGTTGAGAAACCCCACCAAATTAAACCCTCCTCTGTCATAGTGTCAGCCTGACATCACCAGTGCTGAGTTTGAATCCAGATTGTGGGGAGTGCCACTGGTTCAATGTGTACATAAAACATTTTTATGGCAATCACGGCATCTTCTGAAGATGGGCATATTCAGAAATGGTTGTTCTTGTTCTATAACCTCAGCTGTGGAAAGCACTGTAAGCTTGCCCTTTGAGTGTCAGTTTTAAGAGACTAAAGTTGTCATTCTTTGCATTTCTGGAAAGAAAAGTCCCATTTAATTGGGACATGCATAGGAGCACAAATCTCAACATGCAGATATATAAGCAATGGAGACACTTCATTTACTTAACTGTACTAGAAATCAGATTTGTAGCTTCTTATGTAATATCTGAAAACAATAGTTAACTCAGAAGTATACACATAAGTGTGCCTACTGTAAAAATAAACCCACACATACATAAATATTTAACATACTTCATAGTAGTGATGGGGGAATGTGGAGTCAGTTCAAAAATGAGTGGAGCTATCAGTAACAGACTTGAACCAATCATTGTGCTCTGTTGTGAAAAGCAAAGCTGTTTGTTATGTGAAACTATTAAGTGATTGCCACTTAATTTTAGCCCCACCCAATTTTGGTGTCATGATACCTCATTCACCCATCCCTGGCAGTTCTGACAAACCTCACTCTGTTTACAGACTTTCCCTCACACTTCCACTGTATTCCTTGCTCTAGTTTTCCAACTCATTTCTCTCTCTTATGGAACTTGCTCTTTGAACTCCTCTCCTCTTGTGTCAACCTTTATTCCCTTTCTTTTTCCTCCCTTTTTCCCCCCGTTTTTTTGCATCTCCTCCCTCTGTAGTATCTTCTGTAAAATGGCAGCTTTGGTGAGACACAGAGTTTCTCTCTTTGGTAAGGAACTTGCATGGAGTTCTACTCACTCTACTATCAACAAACTCTCCCTCTCCTCACCCCTCCCCCCACCATTGAGTACATTTCCCTGTCACCATTTTCTTAATTTCATGTCTCTCTTTCCTTCTGGGTTTTCTCCTTCAGCAATAATTTGCCTCATTTCCTTAGCTCCAGACTCCTCCCTCCCTTTCTCTCCCTTTCCCCTCTCTCTTTCCTCCTCTCCCTTTGCTTTGCCCCTCTCGCTCTTCTGTTTTTCTCTCTCAATTTCTCCACACCTACTCTCTCCCCATCCCTACATGGGAGTTACTTTATCTCTCTTTTTCTATCTCTCTTCTTCAATGCTTTTCTTTCCTTTGCTCTCTCTCCCTCCTCTGTGTGTGTTTGAGCTGTATGAAGCCCTCAATGATTCTAGCCATGAACAGCACCATTTCTTATATTGGAAGTTCTTAGAGTGTGCTGTCCCCCTTTCCCTCTGTTATCCAGAGATAGGGTGGCAACCTCTTCACAACTACCTTTAGAAAACAAACAGCCTCAACTGTTTTTAAAGCTACAAAAGTTAATAAGTTATTCAGACACTATTCCAAAGACAAGCACTCAACACCTATATGCAATACTATACATTTTGGGCACAGCTGTGCTGGTGGAGCATCAGGTCTTGGGTGTGAAGATGAAATGAATGCACTGCAGAACCTGTGTCTGTCAGGAAGCTGTTGCTGGCATGATAACAATGCTGATGTGTGTGGTGTGCAGGTACGGATGCCACAGCCATTGTCAACTGTCTGCACATTCTGGCGCGGTCATTGGATGCCAGGTAAACCACACACTAGTATCTGTCCTTTTTTAACTCATACCGATATACAATCTCGTATGTATTTATGTCTCCCTCCATCACTGTCCCTCCCCCTCCCTCTCTCTCAGGACAGTGATGAAGTCAGGTCCTGAGATTGTGAAGGCCGGACTGCGCTCCTTCTTCGAGAGCGCTGCTGATGACATCGAGAAAATGGTGGAAAATCTCAAACTGGGCAAAGTATCCAACCGTACTCAGGTCCGCTCGCCAAAATGACACATCATGCATCAACTGTACATCATTGTATATTTTAGAAATCCTCATGCTTGTGTTTTGTCTTATCATTTCATCCTATCATTATTATAGTAGTAATAGTAGAAGTAGTAGTCCAGACAGTGGCTCTAAGCTTTCCTGTCTCCTTCCTTTCCTTTCTGCAGGTGAAAGGCGTGTCTCAGAACATCAACTACACCACTGTAGCCCTGCTTCCTGTCCTAACCTCTCTGTTTGACCACATTGCCCAGCACCAGTTTGGGGATGATGTCATCTGTAAGTGTTTGCCTTAACATCAGTGGGCCCATGTGGGTGGTGTGTTTACCCCACTCTTTGAGTCGAGAGAGATACCAAAGGTTATGCTTCACACAAAGCTGGTTTTAATGAAGTTATTATTTTCTCCCATCCAGCCCCAAGATAGAATTGTTTTTCTCATTCCATAATCCAATGCCTCCATATGCATTATGCACTAAATACTTGCCATGATGTCGAGTGAAGCAGAATATCAGAGTCAGCGGTGAGATGGGCACAGCTGACCGTTTCTGCCTGTCTGTTGTGCAGTGGATGACCTGCAGATGTCATGTTACCGCATCATGTGCAGCATCTACTCCCTGGGTACTGTGAAGAACCCCCATGTGGAAAGGTGTGTATGTCTGTGTGTGTGCATCTGTGCTGTGTATGTATTGTTTTGTATTGTTTTGTGTGTGTGTGTGTACAGTGTTGGGTGTGTTGTAGGAATGCATTATGTATTATGCATGTGTGTATTTTATGTAATGGGTTGTTTGCTATGGGTTGTATATGTTGTATAGAGTGTGCTGGTCAGTGCCCATGTTTATCAGTATGACTCTGTAATGGCTGCAGGCAGAGGCCAGCACTGGGGGAGTGTCTGGCTCATCTTGCTGCTGCCATGCCTGTGGCTTACCTGGAGCCCCATCTCAACGAGTACAATGCCTTTTCCGTCTACACCACTAAGACCCCCAGAGAAAGAGCAAGTGAGCACCCTCTTCCTTTTCTTTCTTTCTTTGCTATCTGTCTCTCCCTCTCTCTCTCCAACAGCTCTCTGTCCTTCCCTCTCATTCCCCTGTGTTTTCAGGGTCAGAGTGCTGAATCTGTGTGAAGTGCTTTTCAGGAAATGCAGACATGTTAAGGCTGGATATTAAACATGGCAAACAAAAATTAGGCATAAGAATTTAAGTTTTTCACAACTTTTCTGTCTTTCTAAAAACGTGTACTATATTTTTGTTTTTGTGTTTCATTTTTCGAGCACCAGGGATGGAATCAATGTCATTTTAATCAGTTCAGAAAATTTGTTTCAGTTTGGAAAATTGATCGACCATTTAATTGATAGATAATGAATTGAAAAGTCCTCATTACCCTGAACCGCTTACTGTCTGTTTCCTTTGCTGTCTCTATCTCTCCTTTGCCATTATTTACATCTGTCCTCCACCCCTGCTTGTGTTTTTCCACCCCTTTTTGCTGAACTGAAATTGAATAGAGAAACATTACCCCATATCCTGGTTTTGCACCCCTTCTGCCCCATGAAGTAGTCCCTCTGCCTGGTCCTCACCCCCCTTTGCCTCTCTCTTCCCAGTCCTAGGGCTCCCTAACCTTGTGCAAGAGCTTTGCCCGGACATCCCAGAGCTTGACATCCTGATGAAGGAGATTGGGGACCTGGCCGAATCGGGCGCCCGCTACACAGAAATGCCCCATGTGATAGAGATCACGCTGCCCATGTTGTGCAACTACCTGCCCCGCTGGTGGGAGCGAGGCTTTGAGAACTTTCCAGAGCAAGAGGGCCAGCTCTGCACGGACGTCACGTCTGAACACCTCAACCAACTGCTGGGTAGCATCATGAAGATTGTGGTAAACAACCTTGGCATCGACGAGGCCTCCTGGATGAAGAGACTGGCCGGTCAGTGACCAAGCCGTGTTTTCATCCCTCTACTCTTTTCACAGTCTGCCCTGAAACTACCAAATTTGACCTTTGACCTTGCTTTGTTTTCTCCCCTGTAGTGTTCTCCCAGCCTATTGTGAGCCGGGCGAAGCCAGAGATGTTGAAGTCTCACTTCATTCCCACCATGGAGAAGCTGAAGAAGCGCACAGGGAAGGTGGTGGCTGAGGAGGAACACCTGAGGCTGGAGGGCAAATCCGAGGGTGACGAGGAAGAGGGCACCATCCGTGATGAGTTCGCTGTGCTCTGCAGGGACCTTTATGCCCTCTACCCCCTGCTCATTCGATACGTGGACAACAACAGGTAAAGGTGCTTTCGCCAGTCTTATCCTTATGAGGTACAGGGCTGGCATGCAACACTATATCCTGCATTCCCCTTATATAACTGTAAATCATATTGACCAATGTCACCAAGGGAATTATTAACGCATGTATTCATGCGTCTTTTACACCTGTATAATGTTTTAACAGAGCTATTTGTGTTGCTGGTAGGTATTTCAGAGTATAACAATGGAAATGAAATTTAGGCTTGTTAAATTAGGGCCGTTTAAGGTTTTCATTTACTTACCATCTAGAGCAGGGGTAACCAACCGTGATCCTGGAGAGGTAAGTCTTGGTTTGGTGGATTTTGTTGTTACTCAGCACTTCACTGATTAGCTAACAGAGTTTATTTAATTATTAATTTACCTGGTTTCTTGGGCCTGGATCGGTTGCTGATTTGTTGAAGTGAAAAAAAACCCAAAACACCCTGTAGCTATCCATGACTGATATCCAGGGCTGACTATCCTTGGTCTGCATAGTACCCAGTACCGCACCACTGTGAAGTTTCTCCCTCCTCTGAGAGGTGTCAGGGACTGGGTCCCTTGTCCACCCACCATCAATCATAGTAACCTTAGTAACAGTATCAAGGTGGGTAATTCAAGGAATAGGGAGTAATCTGGCATCATCACCCCATGATACTCCTTTATCCCAGTTTAATTACCTGAGTAATTCCTGCCTCTCTGCCTCACCTTCTGGTGCCAAATAACTGCCATGCATTACACAGATGGGTGCTACAGTATTGTTGTGGAGGTGAGTTCCAGCACCCTTAGAGATTGTTAGATTAAAGGCACTGTATAAATGCAATCTGTGGTTATTTTTAAAGGTTCAGATCTTTAATTCTCTTGCTTTTAGATCTGTATGGCTGCAACTCTCTGTGTTTATCTACCACCGTGTGAGTGTTTTCATGTGAGTGTATTTGTGTGGTAGTGTTTCTTATCATGTCCATGTGTGTATGATTATTTGTGTGTGGGAGTATTTACGTGCATGTGTGCGTGTGTGTGCGTGTGAGAGAGAGAGAGATGAGAGAGAGTGTGGGTGAGGCCTCACTTGGTCCCCATGTTTGACTCAGGGCGAGGTGGCTGACCTGTCCGGACCCTGATGCTGAGGAGCTGTTCCGGATGGTGGGAGAGGTCTTCATCTTCTGGTCCAAATCTCATGTGAGTACTCCCCTGTCTCCTCATCTGTCTGTCTCTGTACCTATGTGTTTTTCTATTTTCCTATTTATAGTCTCTCTCCCTCTCTCAGTCTTTCTCCTCTTTCTCTCCTCTCTCTTTTTCTGACCTTCAGCATTTCTGTTCTAACCATTTCTTTCTCATACAGTCATTGTCTATCATTTCTTCACCTCTCTTCCCTATATCATTTTAGAACTTCAAAAGAGAGGAGCAGAATTTTGTGGTAATGAATGAGATCAACAACATGTCCTTCCTCACTGCTGATAGCAAGAGCAAGATGAGCAAGGTGAGCCCAATTTAGATTGAACCAGACTTTTGAAGCACATTGTTGTAACATCGTGGATTGCTGTTTACGCAGAGGTAGACTTGTCTGTATTAATTGAGCTAGTATAACTCAAACTTCTGGGCTTAACAGACCTATGCTGGTAACACAACTAGGAGTAAAGATGAGTTTATCTTACCTAACAGTCTACCCACTGGCTTCATGAGGCAACATTGGAATGGGCAATTTGCTCCATTTTACTGCATTAAAACTGTATACAAAACTGTATGAGTGCTAGAATTGACTTAATTCCACTTGTATTTTGTGTTCTCTGTGAAATGCTGTATTGGTTTAATATGCCTCTATGAAAAATTCATCAGCATGATGGAACAAGAAATGACTTTTTGGGAGATGGGGGGTGTGGGGGTAATTATTCTGTTACCACGCTTCCTTTTGAAAGAAAAGAAAATATGAATTAATATTACTCATTAGGGTCCCAAGGAAAGGTAAGGAGGCATTTTATCCCTTGTCTTCAGAAGGTATGGTATTCTGGAATATTTCCAGCACTGCCGCAGAGAGAGCACCAGAGAAGCACTCTCGCTGAGACTTATTTTATCAGTCTCGGGCATGAAGATCCAGTCTGGCCTATGCTCTCTCTATCTGCTGTCTCTCCGTGTGAGGGACACAGGCAGTGTCTGTGTGCGTGTTGATGGCCAGGTGTCGGAGAAGTGTTAACGGGTGTTCTCTCTCCGACTGTCCCCTGTCCTGTTTCGGTGTGGACGCTGGGTCACTAGGCCGGGGACGCAGAGGTTAGATTGTGTTTCTGCACGAAAGGCTGTGCTGACCGCATGGCACCTCACGTTTGGGGGGGCTTTTCATCAACCTCTCTTGCACACTGGCACACTCAGTTACCACACACTGACACACACAGTTGCCACACACATGCACACTCAGTTATCACACACTAGTACACTCAGTTACCACAAAGTGACACACTCAGTTAATACATAGCCCATTCAGTAACCACACACTAGCACACTTAGTTATCACTCACTGACACTCTCAGTTAATGCATACTGGCACACTCAGTAACCACACACTGGCACCCTCAGTTACCACACACTGGCACACTCAGTTATCACACCCACATACTCACTCAGTTGATGGACAGACGGACAGGCCACTCCCTACCCCAGGCCCGCTGTCCTGCCAGTGTGTGAGAGGGGAGTCAGATGGCGGTTGATGAAAGTACTCTGCTGTAGAGACGGGCTCATGGCACTCGGCTCCAGGCTCCAGTGCCGCTGATGGGGGTGGAGTTCCATCATCCTGCCGATGAGTTTGCACTTAGATGATTGTCTTTTGATGGGAATCTTCACACTTGTACTTTTCTTTTTTTCTTTTAAAGTTGGTTGGTCTGTAGTTTTTTTTTGCGATATAGCTCCTTCCACAAGGGGGTGCTCTTAATTCTTAATTACTTGCCCCATTCCTGCCATTAACCACCCTGTCTAATTATTTGAAGGCTGGGTTCTGCCTAAACCCTTCCCCAACAATTATTATTTCTCAAACCCATTTTTAACACTTGACACACTTGACCTGTTGCCTGTGAGTGTTTGTGGATTGGGGTGGGGTTGGTAAAAAGGTGGTGGTATTCTCATTTTATGCATCATGGGAAATGCAGTTTTTGTAAGAATATCAGCAAATACTTAAGAAGGGACTAGCAGTCTTACTCTGCCTCAGCCAGATTAGTCCAATGCCTTTCCTAAAATCTGGACCATCCTTTTATACCCACCTCCTCCTAAACCACCTTTACTTAAAGCAGTTTAAAGTATTATTTAGTGATTGGTCACCCTCCTAGACTTATTCATTATCATAGTCAAAACTGATGGCCCTTTCCAGCTGAGTGGAACATTACACAATCAATCGATTAACCTTTTACACCAAGGTTCAGGAGAAGACACAAGTGTTTCTGCACCACTAAAACGAGTCCCTACCTTAAATGGGTACTTCACCAATTTTAAAATCAATTTTTGATGATGATGTAACCTCTCCACCAGTTAAAACATACCATATGAATTGGGCAGATACCTTATGGATAGGAGATTGATATGGTTTTAAAATATTATTTAAAAATAATGCTTTTGTTAATCTTGCACAGCCCTTTAGCAAGGGTGTCTGGAGGTGACTGTAGCTAAGTTAGAAAAAGCAACTTGGTCCCGGTAACGTGAGCATCGGAGCACCCTCTCTCTCCATCCCCTCACCCCCGCAGACAGATTTCCCCCCGGTTCCCACCCCCTTTGAACATTCCCATTCTCCCCACTCTTAGGGTGTGCCTCCTCTCTGTGCTGTGGAGGGTGCTCATTACTGTTGGGTCCCCTGTTATCTCCTCTCCTGTGGCCTGGCCACCATTGCTCAGCTGTGCATGTTTGCGTAACACACATGTGCCTTCCCACGTGAGTTTGCACATACACTGACTCCATGAGCATTGGGGAGGTGTCTCACAGAGAGAGTAGACAACAGGCAGTAATGGACGCCTACAGCAGCAGGACGGGAGAGCAGAAGGAGACCACAGGGGTGATGGAGCGTATCTGACTGATGTATGTTTTTACTGGTGTGCTGTGCTAGGGGTGTGGGAGGGATGGGTAGGCTTCTGCCTAACCAAAGTGCCCCGTCTGAGCACTGTGTGACTAACCATAGGCTGCACTGCGTGTGATCAGCTTAAGGTTTACATGACAGCAGCACCATGTTCTGTAACCATACTTCACGAATTGCTGCTAACACCTTGGCTGAGGCTGCACTTTGATAACTACAAAAGTAGGTGTAAGCTCTGAATTACATTCACATACAGACACCAACACACATACATGCTTATCTTCTAAAGGTGCTGGTCATGATAGTTATGAATTTGTGAGGACTCTCTCATGCATGCTGTTTTAAAAAGAAATCTTTATTCAGTCTTATTTCCTCTTGAAGATTACAATTACAATTTAGTTCCAACAACTGTTCCTTTCCTTCCCCCTGCTTGACCCAACCCTTTGCCTGTACCTTCTACGAAAAATGACACATGATAACTACCCCACTAATCCATATCTGACCAACTACTGAGTCGGCAAGTCTAGTCTGTAGGGAATACTGAAGGTCTGTGCACAGAATTCATAGAACATTACAAAGGACATGATGACAGATTCACATGGCCTGATGAGGTGGACAGACAAGTTTCTTAAAATTCTGCTCTTCAACAACAGCAATGCAACAGTAGTCATTATTGACATTTCAACACATGTTGTCAGAGAAGTGCTCATTTTGTAAGAAATAAGAACTGAGCTATGTGTTGATAATATTTAGGTATTTAGGTGCAACTGAAGCCAGATGAAGCCATAGTTTAACATAATAAGGTTTGATGTAGAGTACTCCATCCCCTGGTTTAATGAATAAATAATGGCACTTCAAGGTTCCAGTCTGACAGTGAGGTAAGTTGATCATTTGTTCAAAGATTACAGAGAGGGCTCACAAAATCGGTTTACAAAATCATGATACAGTTTATTAACTTGTTTTCTGGGATTCCACAGACTCGGAAGGAAAGTATTTTTGTCACACTGTTGTTGTATTGTGCACTAGAGCAATAATATTGAAAAGGAGCTAATGAGTAGTATTGTTATTTACATTATGACATGCAAGCAAAATGTATCATTCAATACCAGTATTTATTCTTACGTGTGAAATGAGGTACAGCCTTTGCAACGCTTTGCTGGTGAGTGCTGTGCCATTGAATCAGTATTGCCATTGGTTCAATGTAAAGCAGTGTTCTAGCCTTTTAGCACACTTTGACAAGAGCGGAGGTGCATCTCCTTTATTTTGATCACATACTTGCCCTTATGTTCGGACAGAAATGGTGCCTTCTGAGCCTTTTGTTTTCAAACCAGGCAGGTGGCTCGGACGTGGAGCGTACCAAAAAGAAGCGGCGGGGGGATCGCTACTCCGTGCAGACCTCACTCATCGTGGCTGCCCTCAAGAAGATGCTCCCCATCGGCCTGAACATGTGCTCCCCCGCAGATCAGGAACTAATCAACCTGGCCAAGATCCGTTATTCACTGGTAGAGTGCCCCCGGCCTCCTTGGAGGATCAACTTAAACTTGTCTTCCTCTCTTGCTATCTAAACCGTTTGGTCATCGCTCTGCCTATATGCCATGCCCAGACTTTATTCCTCATCTGAAAATGATGTGCCCCAATGTGTTACCCCCATATGAAACAGTTTCTCCCTATTAGTCTCTGTAACTTGTTTTACTTTTTGCTCTGACAGAAAGACACTGATGAGGAGGTGAGAGAGTTCCTACAGAACAACCTGCATCTGCAAGGCAAGGTTAGTGTTATAGAGAGTGAGTGACAGTGTGTATGTGTGTGTGTGTGTGTGTGTGTGTGTGTGTGTGAAAGTGATTTAGAGTGTGATGGTGGGCGAATGTGTGAATATGAGAGAGTGAATGAATGAGTGAGTGAGTGTGTGTGAGTTTCAGAGACAGACCTGCATGAACCTGCCATTCTCTCTGCCTCTGTACAGCCTGCTCACCCCTCTGTCAATCTGTCTGTCTGTCTGTCTGTGAGATAGGTAGAGAACCCCTCCATGCGCTGGCAGATGGCTCTGTATAAGGAAATGTCAGGGAAGGCTGAGGATGCCGATGACCCTGCGAAGGTGGTGAAGAGAGTTCAGGAGGTGTCTGCTGTACTCTATCACATCGAGGTGGTGAGTAATGCTGCTCACAGACTCTCATGCACTCACACCCATATGCAGACTCAGACATATATAGTGCACACATGCATTCACACCCACTCACATGCCCATGCACCTGCAAATACACCCACACATGCACTTGCACACACATGCAAAAACTGCAGGGCCACACAAATACAGACATGCACATGCAAAACATTCCAACACACATGCACACATGCATGCACACACACGTAAGCTCAAACATACACATGCAAGCCTGCATCACATACACATACGAACATGCACACTTGATGCAAACATACACAAAGACACAGACATGCACACACATACTCACTTTCAAATGTGAACACATAAAACATGACATGCACACATGTTCAGTAGAAAAAAACACATTGAATATGGAAAGATCCATATTCTCTGACTACTGTCCATACTCTCTCTGTCTCCCTCTCTCACTCTCTCTCTCTCTTGCTCACACACACACACACACACACACACACACACACACACACACACACACACACACACACACACACACACACACACACACACACACACACTCACTCTTAACTTTCTCTTATGCTTTCAGACTGAACATCCTTTCAAGTCTAAGAAGATGGTTTGGCACAAGCTGCTGTCCAAACAGCGCCGAAGAGCTGTAGTGGCCTGTTTTAGAATGACACCTCTGTACAACATACCCAGGTAAATCACTCACCAGACCAGATCACACAACGCATATACATGCAACCATTGATAAAAACAGATACCTTATTGGGTGTCAAAATGAACCAATCAGCTTCTGACCTCTTCAACTTCCATCTTATTTCTCTGTTAGACACAGGGCATCCAACATGTTCCTGGATGGATACAAACGCAACTGGATCCAAACAGAAGGTTACTCCTTTGAAGACAGAATGATTGACGACTTGTCAGTGAGTGCAATGTTGATTTCAACAATAATTTTGTCAAGAAATTACTCTGAAACCTGGGTCTTGATGCTGATGATGATATAGACAATATGAGAAAACTGTGACAATTATGCTTTAATGGGCCAGTGATCAAGACCATTTTAATGAGCATGTTATTAAATGTATTACCAGATGAAAACAGTTTGCTTCAGTTCCATGAAGCTCTACAACCAGAAAACTGACCCTTTTATGTGCCACCCAAAGATAGCTCCCTTGAAAATATTCAGGCTTACTGCCTCATTGGGTGAGGTTGGTTGTGAATCTGGGCTGTTGTGTCCTGCTCAAAGCACTTATTCTCAGATCAGCACCCTGCCGTCTGGAGCTTAATCCTGACTGTGCCTGTCTCCTCCATCTTAGAAAGCATTGCAGGAAGAAGAAGAAGAGGAGGAGGAGAAAGAGACAAAGCCTGACCCCCTTCACCAGCTCATCCTTCACTTCAGCCGAACCGCTCTGACTGAAAAGAGGTGAGACCCCCCTCCTACACTCTGTACTGCGCAGGTAAAGGGCAGGGAGAGCGGTGTGCAGATTTACAGATCACATGAATATGTGGAACAGCAGTACTGAGCTGAGCTGTAATGGCTTGGTTCCCAAGCTGGGGTTTGGGATCGGCTTTTGGGTTGTGTGAGGGGTTTGTGGTGGGTCATGGGAGAGAAGGAGGCCTCTGATGTGTGGTGAGAGATATGGCACAAAATGTCTGCTGTGCAGGTGAGTCCCCCCTTTGCGGTAAAGTGATCTGAATATCAAGATGAGACCATCTAACTACATACACTATATAAATGCAATCCATCATTATTAGTAATAGTATTTCTAATAAGCCATGTTTAGTGAGTGAAGATGTAAGATATAAAAAATTCAACTAAGATACAATCACCTGTAGTGATTCCTTCAGCCATCTTTATTTCAGTCTTCTCATTATCGAAATGAGAAAAGGGAAAGAAGAATGATACAGCTGAATCACATTGTTTGGTCTGGCAGAAAAGATGCAGGTCTTTGACTCAAACTTTTAAACATTTAGATAAAAACATAATCCCCTTTGCCAAAGTGGCCTCTGTTCCAAGTGTCTTTTTCCATCTTGTTTCCTCACAGTAAACTGGATGAAGACTATCTATACATGGCTTATGCCGATATTATGGCAAAGGTGAGCATAATTTTCCACTCTTCATACTAAGTTCTATTATCATTAACATATGACTAATAACTGTAATTGATACATTGTAAACATCAGTTATATATGGCTGCAATAGTATACCTATTTATGTATTTACAGCCAGAAATGGTATAATTATAGCATAAACATGCATACATAAAATAATGTATTTGTTATAGGTAAGATACATACTGTCATTGATAATAACAGCAAGTATTCTCACTAAATTAAAAATGTATAATTTTAGTCAGAATGCATGATGTTGTTATTATATGCAGAATATATGATGTTGTTGTTACAGCCATAACACATGGTGTTGTATTAATAGCCAGATTTCATGCTGTTATTATGGTAGCCAGAGTACTGGACACACGCTGATTTCTTTATCCCTCCTCCAGAGCTGCCATATTGGTGAGGAAGACGAAGGGGGAGAGGAGGAGGTGGAGGGGGGCAAGGAGGAGATGTCCTTTGAGGTGCGACAGACAGAGATGGTATGGGGGGGCCGGGGGCTGGGGACAGGGGAGTCACTGGAGCGTCCGCTCCCCACGCACTGAGTGTTCCACATCAGCCACTGCACCCCTGCGCAGACCCCCAATCTTTCCCTCAGAATTTTCCATTCTCTTCTCTTCTCTGCCCTTCTGTTTTCTGTCCTCTCTACTGTGTCAGTCTTGCGCCTCCAGATTGACTTGGTTCTCCACGGTTTGATTGCCCTGTGCCCTCGTGTTTTAAGTAACAAGTCACAACTGCATGATGTCTGCTGAGTGTGAGAGACGGCACAAAGACCAGATGGGCACAATCACAGCGAAAGCCATTGAACCAACTGCCAATGCCACAGATTGTGTCCCTGGCCTTGCGTGGGAGTCCAAATTGGAACGAAAACCTCTATTTGGTGCTGGCATACAAATAGGGATTCCAAAAAAAAATGTTGTCTGAGCCCTGCTCCTTTCTCTGAAGGGCAACAATCTGCAGTTTTCCAGGGTCATGAGTCAATCAGTTTAAACTCAGTTTATTTTTATTCCTTTGATCTTGGGGTCTGCATATATAAAACATTGCTGAGTGAGAGTGCTGCAATCAGTATTACATTGTATCTCATAAGAGATGCTCCTTATAGGAAAACGTTTCCCTCTGTTCTCATTCCCGTCTCATTACGTATGAGCTAAAACAGACTCCTACTCTGAGTTGCTGTATGAATACCAGTCCTGGTCCATCATAGCATGTATGAGTATAATTCTGGGGAGCCATAGGGTGGATTAATTGTGTGTAATCTTTGATTACAGTAACAGGAACTCTTGAATACCAGCAAAAGCAGCACACCCT
This sequence comes from Albula goreensis, assembly GCA_022829145.1. Classification (NCBI taxonomy): domain Eukaryota; kingdom Metazoa; phylum Chordata; class Actinopteri; order Albuliformes; family Albulidae; genus Albula; species Albula goreensis. The sequence continues at coordinate 34,985,709 of CM040742.1, forward strand.
CTGATTCTGCATAAGCAGGAATGAGGTCACTCAGTGAAGCCATATGACTGTGAAAGTGGTGGATTATTAGATTGTGGATTCTTTCCCTCCAGATCCAGACCTGTGTTCAACAAGGTGAACTTTCACTGTGACCCAAGTTCCATTGTGACTAAAAAAATTAGACTAGAATGTTCTGGTTTGTTTGGTGATGAGATTATTAGGTTAAGATGCAGGCAATGAGGAGGAAGACATGAGCATTTTTAGAATATTTTTTATAAAGCATCGCCTTGTTGAACTCCTAGCAGTGCTCAGACAGCCACCTTGATACCTGGCCTTCCTTTCCTGGTCTGTTTGGTGCTCCGATAACTGACACTACACTTTACTTTTTGAATTGGAAATCAGCTGAAACTTTTCAATTCTCACACCCCTTCGGCTCACCTGACACACTGGATGGCCTGTTGTTCTCCTGATTGGATGGATTTATTTGTTGTGTCCCTTGCCTTTTCTATTCGCCCTCCCCACCTCTCCGTCCTTGCTTACCACTGTCATTCTTTATTAATTGGACTTTATTAACCAATCCTTCCCCCCATACTCACTTAGAGTATTGATACACAGACTACAGTGAAAGCCTGCACAGTCACACACACACACACACACACACACACACACACACACACACACACACACACACACACACACACACACACACACACACACACACACACACACACACACACACACACACACTGCAAACATGTCCTACACCTCACACTCTACACACAGTAATGCCAGGGCCTTTGTAAACCAATGACACTAGCAATTTTGTTGAGATTCTCTGTAATGTCAGAGATGTCACGCACTTGTTATATTTTGGTAATACATGGCTAGGCTTACGCGGGAGGGCTTAAGAGGGTGAGGGAGGGGTGGCCTTAGGGTACTGGGATGCTTTGGGTGGGTGTGTGGCAATATAGCAGAATGCATTATGAGTGCTTAAGTTTAAAAATTGCTTTTGTATTATCTCTGTTGTCAACAGTGCATTAGCAGTCATGTTATTACTTGAAAAACTAAAATTGTTTCAGTATTACACAAGAAAGAAAAATAAGATAATTTGACAAAATCCTCCTTAAGAAATCCCTTACATCTCAGATTTATTTTAAAACTTAGAAAGTAGGATTTTTTTCCCTCAGGAAGATTTAATCACTAGTTCTTTTTGTTATATGCAGTGGATAAGACATGCCGGTGTTCTACTCACTGAAAAGCCTGTCCTATTGCAGACTTGGGTCTGCCTCCCCTAGCCACATGACAGAAACTGTGACTAATTTATGTGCCCTTCTCTCAGTCAGCTGAGAACTCAGATCTTATTTGTAGTGACAGTCAGGATGGCAAAACTGCCGGCAGCCAGGTGAAGGGAATAATTAAATGTAGAGATGTAGAGAGTCCGCATTTTGTTTGGTAATTGACCAGGAGGCCAGGGTTGACACCCTGACTCTTGAAAAGCTCCACAGGCAGCTAGGACTTTAGCTTAATGTCTCATCTGAAAGATCCATGAGGTGATTCTGGTCCATTGCACAGGCTGATGTTGTGTCAGCTTGCAGTGGGTGAGAACATCAGGGCTGTTTGCTGTAGTCTTAACGTTTGCTCCAGTCAGCAAACGTGAAGAAGGTTAGAATAACGACTCCATAACTAAAATGTCTTGGGAGGGGAGAGAGAATGAATGAGGCAGAGAGACAGGAAAAGAGGCAGGGAAGAGTTGTTGAAAGACTGTGAATTTCAGAGTGAATGAATGAGTGTTTGAGACGTCATAAGATCTTTCACAAGGTAAGAAAATGAGAACAGACTTATTGGGAAAGAAGGGTTAAATATTTACAGATAGAAGAAACAGAAAAAATACATTTAGCAACTTCCACAGCTTACACACTAGCATAGCATACTTTGCTCAAGTGTACATTAGCTTAACTGACAATCACACCTACCCCCTGAGAGTTATTAGTCCACCTCACGAACCATTATACAACCCTACTGCCCATGTAGATGAATAGAGGGAAAAAGAGAGGGTAACAGAGAGAATAATTATATAGCAGTGGAAAGCAATTGTTTGAGGAATCAAAAAGCCAGGGGAAAAAGAAAAGAGCAGATGAAGAGAGTTGTAAGAGCGGACAGGTATAGCTAGACAGGTGTGTGTGCGTGCGTGAGTGTGGAGTGAGCGCGGGGGAAAGGGTGGAGAGTGGGGCACAGTGACAGCACTCATCTCCCTCCTAGGAAAAAGAGATGGAGAAACAGAGGCTTCTGTACCAGCAGTCCCGATTGCATAACCGTGGCGCAGCTGAGATGGTCCTACAGATGATCAGTGCCTGCAAAGGTACCTACTTTAGCATGTGTGCATATGGACACTCACAGCTGCATCATTTGCGCATATGTGAACTCTCAAAGGTGCAAAACCTGTAGTGGCAAGTGTCCATATGTACTGCTCAAACAGCATTCAGAGAACCTCAGATATATGCACAACCTGTTACTGGAAGCCTTTCATGACTAAAAGTGAGGTCAAAATAAACCAGTTCTAAGATTTTGAATTTGATTAGCATCATGATTAATATGTTGTCATAAAAGGACTGCTTATACTACTTTTAAACAAGAAATTACCATTACATGTCAGGTTATTCATTTTTACACAACTGCATCAGTAGTCCCATGGCCTTATATTCAATTTACATTGTGTTTTGAATTATTCATTCAGTATAAAGTGTAGGAACATTTCAGTTTAAAGTCTGAAATTGAAAAGGTGTATTTACAGTACTGCTAGTGAGTTTACGCCCCATTTGGTTGAGTGATGTTTTTGCATCTCTGAGTTTGTATCATCTGAGGTTCTATGGTACAGACTGCAACTGTCCAGTGCCATGGAAAAATATTGCATATTCATCACCAATGTTAGGTTAATGAGAAGCTATTAATGTATTTATGACAAATGTGTGACAAAAAAAATGATATGTGATTGCTGTCTCTGTCTTTCAGGAGTGACTGGTTGCATGGTGTCCTCCACTCTCAAGCTGGGCATCTCCATCCTGAATGGAGGAAACAGTGAGGTTCAGCAGGTAAGCACAGACAATGTGGAGCTCTGTGTCTGTATGCTGTCAGCAGGAGGATTTGGACCTGATAGGGAAATTTTCACCACGGGATTCATAAATTAATGAGTAGAGTCAAGAACCTTATTTGATATAAACTACAATAATTAATCTGTAGTTTCTGGAGCTGTGCATACAGAGGTGAGCCGAACGCACCCGCTCTCTGGAGCGGTAAACCACAGGTCTGAATTACAGACTTCTGTGCCTACTTTATCAAAGAGTTCTGCTGCCTTACCCATGAAGCTCTCTTTGTTTTATCTGCGTTGAACTGTTTAAGGCTCCAGGCCTTGGAGAGTTACAGCAGCACTTTAGATACCCCTTGTGAGTGTATGGAACCCAGGGGACCATTAAACCAGAATGCATGTTTCCCTGAAAGAAAAGAAAAAGCTTAAAAGAAATCTAAAGTAGACTAAGAGCTAAAACTTACATCTATAAGTTTCAGTAGATTAGGAAATGAGGGAGAGAATGACCCAGAGGAGATGAATGATTTATGGCTTGCTACTCTGTCTGTTGTTTGTCTGCAGAAAATGCTGGACTACTTAAAGGATAAGAAAGATGTGGGCTTCTTCCTTAGTCTCCAGGCTCTGATGCAGAGCTGCAGGTTGGTGTCTGACCTACTCTGTCACACAGTTTGAGCCCAGTCTGTGTTTTATTAAAGGCAATTCATTCTACACCTGGAGGTAGAATGTATGAATCTCAAGTTAAATTACACTGAATTTCGTCATAGGCATTTAGCAGTGTGGCTAATGACCTAAGGCACATGACTCAGAAGATGAAGTGCTAAAATACATGAAAGGAGGGAAGTGTAGTTCTAGAGTCCAGAGATTTGCAAAAATTGGATTCAATTGGGAAACTAGTTTTTGCCCTGTTAAGGGAATCAATAGATTAAGTTTGCATAACCCAAGCTTTTTGCCTGATCCAAATAAAATACATCTGATTAAAGGGCTTAACTGATGTTTCAATTATTACTTTTTATGATAAAGCTTTGAGGGCGCGAATCCTCTGAATAATAAAATATTAATAAAGCAGATATACAAAACAAGCTTGGTTTTCACGTTTAGAGAGATGGAAAAAAATGTAGATACTAGATTCTTATTTTCATCCAAATTGTAATCCTGAAACAAACAATTATTTTACTGTCTCTGGCTGGAGGTCACAGTTTGTGAAGCAACTTGGTTTAGTCTTGATAGGGTGAAATAATTGGGAAATAAGTAAAACTCATCAGCCCTATTGCATTCTTGACCCTGTAGTTTTGGAAACTGATATGTGTTTACAGCACATTTACCTGGTGATGACTGTGCTGTGTAGAAAATAGTGACTAGTATGGGGTTGGTAATATAGCTCAGTTCAGATTTGGAGATAAGAGGAGACATTTTGAAAAAAATACATGTCAAAAATCTAACTTTTTTTCTGGCAGTGTCCTGGACCTGAATGCCTTTGAGAGGCAGAACAAAGCAGAAGGCCTGGGAATGGTGTCTGAGGAGGGAACGAGTGAGTGTCACAATCCCCATGCCCCAGCTCAGACGCTCGGACGCTGAGCGCTAGTAATTACAGATTACTGCTGCCATTGGTCCTCATTCAATTCATTATCACCCCTACTTTACCTTTGTATATCAGAGTAAAATTCCTGCAGATTTCTGTTTTAAAAGAGATCCTCTGTCGCCCAATATTCACAACAAAATTTTTCTTTCTTTCCAACATGTTTCACTGAAAATTCTCAGGGATCTGCAGGAGTTTTTGTTTTTCCTAATTTTATAGGCATGTGCAGGACCCAGGCTGAGATAAATCACGGGCCCATAGAGTCTTTAAACCATCCATTTTCCATCTTCACAACTATAAGAAAAAGGAAGATCCATAATGCTGTATAATAAATGACAATGTTGACAGGAATTCAGGCAAACATGCAGATTGTCAAATTATCCATAATTACAGATCCAGCAGCGATTATTTTGTATCAAATAATTTTTTATAATTAAAAGTACACAGAACATTTCCAAATTTTCCTATATATCTAAAGAATCCATTGATCAATTCTGTATATTGTACAAAGGTGGAACATAGCAACTAATGCTACTGCTTTACCTTTAATGTTTGTCTGTGATTTACTCTGCAGCACGATGGTCAGAGTGTAATATAGTCTGAAGTTACAAGTCTGAGTTACCACTGTCTCAGTTAACGATCATAGTACAGATTTTTTTCCAAAACAGCAGTGTGGTGGTACTTGTTTGGTATTTGCAGTAAATAATATATATTTATTAACGTTAGATGAGTTTATGTGCAGAGGATTATTAGTTCATTATCATTTCTTGCATTGGCTATATATGCAAACTGTTTTTGGGATTTTTTTCTCTTTTTCTGCACCATCAAAGTTTTTTTTTTTTAAAATTGGACTTTATTGGACTTTATTTAATGGGACTAATTACTTAAAGTTGTCATTTAAGTATATTAAACCAACAGTTTTTAGACTTCTTTGTTTAATGTTTTTTTTAGCATTCTGAATATTTATTTCTTAGTGAAATAGAGAATGGAATGTTGATTGCCTCATGGGTACAGCAGAGACACAGAGCCAGTCTGGAATGGAATGATAACTGCGCCAGGGCTGGCTGTGACCAAAAGTCCAAAGGACTCATTTTCTGTTTGCTCTTGTAATGCAGCATCGGCACCATTTTAATGGGTTCACACTTTGGTTTTGCAGACTTACTGAATAAGAGCATAATAAGGCCATTTTGCATCATCATCTCCGCTGTGCCGTAGAATACAGTAAATCCACTGCATACTCTTCCCCTGTGTTTTACCCCCATTAATAACGCCTATGGAAAAGTGCACAGGGTCAATAATCAATAAATGATGCATTGACCAACTTATCTAATTTTATTTTGGTTATCCCTAACCTGTTTCCTCCCATTTTCCCTTTTGACTTGTACATGTTTTGAATTATTTTATTATTATCTGTTGACTTGGCCATTTTGTGTGATTTATTCTCTGAGTATTTTAAATGAGGTGTCTGTAAATATAGTAATGTAGATTATCCTTTTGAGTAACAGTAGTATGTGTAGTTAATGAATCGCCTGTTAATAATAGTGGACTGTTAATCTCCCCATGCCACTCCTGGTCTACAGCTGTTCTCCACTCACTGCCCCTCTCTCTCTCCCCCTACCACCATGTCCATCCCTCCCTCCATTCCTCCATCCTTCCTTCCTCTCCCTCCTTCCCTCTCTCCTTTCCCGGTCCTCAGACATGAAGCTAGAACGTGGTAAATAAAAAGACAATTTGCTCTCTCCAAAATCTCTATCTTTCTCTCCCTGTCTCTCCCTGTCCCTGTCTTTTTCTCTTTTTCTAGCTCTAATTTATTTCCTAATTTCTTTTCCCACTCGTGTCATGGAGTCCACTGCATTTCATTTTGCACTCAAGGAAATTATTAAAAAACACTTTTTGATCACCTCAGGAAAATAATACCAAAAGATACTTTAAATCAAAAAGAAAATCACTTACAGAGTCCCTGATTAATTGACATTTCACTTTGAGTATAATGCATTTAACTTGAAAACACATCTCCTAACTCTTTTAATCAAATAATATCCTCATTTTTAATTGTGTTGGCTAATGAGTTATTGCTGTTCAGGTTCTTTTACTTGTACGCCCTGCAACTACAAACTTCTTTGATAAAAAAGTCAATTCAAAACTAATTAATTTGTTCTAATTACAGTGATTGAAAAGTATTTTTTACCCTTGAGTGCCCCTTTACAGATCTACTGTAACTCCGAAACTCTTTGATGTCAGTTTAGTATATAAAATATACACCAGAAGAACTGTAGCCTGTCCATCCTGTTCCAGTCCAATGTGGTAGAAGCATTGTTAGCATCCTTTTTCTGTATGCTTGAAATGAATTGCAACATTAACAGGGAATTTCTAACCTTCAAAGATATTTTTATAAAAAGGTGATGCTTACAATTGAATTAATGCTTTTTATAGCAATTGTTATTCATGAAAAGTAACATCATACTTTTATACACAGTTGGCAACCATAACCAGATCTTTGCTATCAACCCAATTTGCATAATTAATATTAATTAAAATAATAGTTAACTTAATACTGTTAACAATAATGGCATGTAAGGAAAAGCTTTTTCTGTTGGTGCTGTCGTTGATCTCTTAGTATTCTCTGTCTATTGCGATACTGTTGCTATAATCAATGACAATGGGGAACAGTCTAGTGTTCAGCTGCAGCTTTGCATGGACAGGTTTGGAACTTACATATCGGTATTTATGGCCCATTTGACCTTTTTCACTTTACTAAAAGGGTGCAATCATATCGTTTTTTTTTAAAAAAGCAGTATCATTAGTTTCAATAAAGAAAATGTGTGCAAACTCTAATACACTGAATATATTAATTCCTGTATGTCTTATGTAGCATGTGTTCATTCTTTTGAATCGTAATTATCTAGCAGCTGAGATAATGCTGGTGTGTGTGATGTACTTCTCAAGATCAAATGTTTTTGGTATTATCTTATTTTCTGAGATGTCAAGTTCCAAACGCAGTCATTGGAAGCTAAATGTTCTCATTTCCCATATCCTGATTATAGAAAATTAGATAATTACAATGATTCAGGTTCTGTGCAATTGAAGTAATGTATTTCAATATTGTAAGAAAGAAGAGACTGATTTTTTCTGTTTTTGGAGACTGATAATTCCACTAGGTTAATGTTTGCTGTAAAGGTACAATTATCCCACCAGCAGTAACGTAATCAGCTTACCCTTCTGACAGCATGATATGTATCCCGGCTCATAAAGAAGAGGATTAATGTGTTGAATGTATTACCCCCACTGTTATAAGCAGTGCTCAGATAAATGTATTGTTTAACCTCAAAGAGAACAATCATCACCTATCCCTCTCTCCACTTTTAACTGTATACTTCATTCCCTGAGGCATAAACCCAAGTCCCAGCACCCAGCTCTAGCCCCACACCTTAAATAATGTCCTGATATACTGAATAAAATTAGCCCTCCACCCATTTGCTTGGACCCCATTAGAGCCCCTTACCCCCGTCCTCACACAGTGGAGTTTGTGGAGTGCAGTAGGTCTGTCCTGCATGTCCTATGTGTGTTCTGGGATGGCAAATTTCAAGCTTATGACAACTCTCACCTTTATGTGTACTGTCACGTACTTTATATATGTCCATTACCTGACCACATGTCAATTTACTATCACTGTATGTATGTGTCCGTATGTGTGATTGATGTAGATGTCCTGATTTTTCTCTGACTGTGAATTTAGTATATATTTGTCTGTTTAAGAAAGTATGATGTGTGAGTGTGTGCGCGCATGTCAAAATGTGTGTATGTTTTTTTTGCGTAAATGAAGATTTTGTTTCTGTACATCAAATGTAAGTTCTGTTCAATATTGATGTGCTCTCTATGTGCCAAACTGGCGCACGCGTTGAAGCTCTGGATTAAGTGCTGTTCTCTCTCACCCTGGTCAAGACTCTGCCTCTGATGGACAGACAGAAATATAGAGGCTCTGCAGAGCAGAGGGCCATGTTCCTACTAACTTGCTAACATGGGTGGGAAATGTGTGGGTTGGGGGAGTGTAATATAACAGAGTACTCGTCTCATCCCTACATGCATGTGTCTCAAGCACACGTTATCCAGCACTATTCTTCCCATACAGGAGCCTCAAATCTTCAGACACTGCCATTTTAACAGCACACACCTAAACCACCATGCATCAACTCACAGAAGACATCATTTCCTGATGGGAACTGTCTCATTGACTCATTCACAAACACACACACACACACACACACACACACACACACACACACACACACACACACACACACACACACACACACACACACACACACACACACACCATCTCTCTCAATCTTTATCCATCTGATTTCATGTGTCTGTGTAATTTTCCATTTATCTCTCCATTAACTGACGCAAGCGAACAGAACAGAAACTCATATGGCTCCTCTGACACACCCTTATTTGTGAATTCCCCTCCCTGGTCCTCATTTTTTTCCCCTGCCCTCTGTCTGCCCAGGTGAGAAAGTCATGGCTGATGATGAATTTACTTGTGACCTCTTCCGCTTTCTGCAGCTGCTCTGTGAGGGCCATAATAACGGTGAGTCAGACAGTTGCAGTATAATTTCATATGTTGCATTTGCATTTCTCTAAAATTTGTGGATATGATATGCCCACGAGAATGACTGTATCTGTGATTTCATTCTCAACAGATTTTCAGAATTATCTACGGACACAGACAGGCAGCACCACCACCATCAACATCATTATCTGCACAGTGGACTACCTGCTGCGTCTACAGGTAGACCTTCCACCCGAACACATTTTGGAGAAAAGTTTTTCACCCCTTTTTCCAGGATTCACCATGTTTTTTACCTTTTGTATTTATCCTATGTTCTTACTCTTTCCCTGCCTCATACTCTCTCCCTACCTGCCCACAGGAGTCCATAAGTGACTTCTATTGGTACTACTCTGGCAAGGAGATCATTGACGAGCCAGGCAAGAGGAACTTCTCCAAAGCCATGACTGTGGCAAAACAGGTGTTCAACAGTTTAACTGAGTACATCCAGGTGAGAAGGAGCACACTTCCTGTATCACATCACTGCTGCTGTTTGTCGTCTCCCTGAGGTGATACCTATCATATCGGTTCTCCTGTGCTGCAGACATAGGGCTCTGTATTCCCTTGTGTAATTGCTGCTATGTTTATTTCAAAATAATGTTGCATAAATTTAACTCAAGTATGTTGGGGAAGAGAGGATTTAACAAAAATAATGAGTCCCTGATTCCAGGGTGTTCTAATAATTAAAGGCCTTGTTTGATCTCCAACACTCTGAATACCGAACACAAGTGGCACTAACTACTAAAACCTAACCAACAGGTACTAAGTTAAAATTGGTTTAATTAAATAATTATTACTAAAAATATTAACTATCAATTAAATAACCAAGCTTGTTTATATGAATGAACAGTCTGGTGGATTAGCTTTTATCAGAAATATATATGCACTTGCAAATTAAATAGTTTAGAATGTTTATTTTGCGATTATAACACTAAAAAGAACAAACAAGATCATTCAGGATCACAGATGAATGAAGTGAAGATTACCCAGCCAATGCTTGTTTGTCTTTAGGAATAACAAAGGAGCTACTCCCAACTGCAGCCAAACTAAAAAGCAAAGTAAATCCCAAAGTGCAATAGTTCAAGTGGTGATAGTAGATAGTCTGGGCAAGCGATGAAGCAGGAAGATTAAGCAATGAGGACTGTTCCAGGCCCAACTTAAGAAAGGTTTCTCCCCCTCCCTGGTCCTCACATATCTCATTTTATCCCAGGCAAGTGCCTGATGTTTTATCCTGGACTTAGTCTTCAAACTTTAACGACTGGAAATCACAGGGCTTCCCTTCACTATTAACATTTCTGTGATCAGCTCTTCACGAGCATCACAATGACACCAAACATGATCATATGCGAGTTTAGGGAGGAGAGTTCACAGAGAGGAACAGGCTGTTCTGCACATGAATGGCTTTGCAGTTATATTGAGACCTACTTCTGTTGTCATGTGACTTTATTAATATGAAGAGGGTGAATATTATTGGGGTATAGAAGGGGAGAGTGATGATTCAGTACACAAACACGTTCAGGCACAAACCCACACACACAGACACACAAATGCTCCAGAAAGGGAAGGAGCCAGAGGGGGAGAGAGAGGCGATGGCCCCCTGTGTCTGAGCATGTTTGTCAAAGGATTCTACATTTAGGGGCACCTTAGGGTTTACCAAGAACAAAGAGGGTCATACCACACCCAATTCCACTTTTACCTGGTAACCCCAAATGTAGATCCATATTGGCATCATGAGTGGTTTGTCTTAATTTCTGAATAAAGGTCTACTCCTTGCCATGCTTGAAGAGCCTGTTGCTCCTTTGATCACAAGGTTAGAGGAGTTTATGAGGGAGATGGACCATTTGTCCCTTTCTGGCAGTGTCTGGGAACATGGCAAGGGTCCATAAAAGAAGAGAGCAGGGCAAATAACCATAAAAATGCATACTAATTATTTAGGTGCAAAGCTTACTTTTCTTGTTAAAGGTATTGCATAAATCTTGGTTTTTAGATAAAAAATTCAACCGTTCAATATAATACTTAAGCAATATTTTCAATCCCATTAAATGAACTCAGTGACAGCAGGTATTCAACCATGAAATATATGGAGAGGTGTCATATGTCAAACCTGTCACACTTCTGCAACCTGCTGTGGCTGTCTGGGAACAGAGTGTGCATTCTCTAAATATCTGGTTACGCAAAGTCTGTAATGGGAGTCCATGCATGAAGTCAGAGCTCTGGAAATAATGGCGCTACGTATTGTGTCACAGAGACATCCAGACGTTGGAGTTGACCATGCATGCAGCCCAAAGCAAATCCAAGGAAAATATAATGCAAAACTTTTGCATGGATTTCAAATTTACAGGATATGGTGCATATTGAAAAAAACTGCAACTGTTTTTATCATATGAAAACAACTCAAGATTACCCCATAATATTTGCAGTTGATCCACTCCTCTCCCCTCTCCTCTTTTGTCTGTGATCTCTGTCAGGGCCCCTGCACAGGTAACCAGCAGTCCCTGGCACACAGCAGACTGTGGGATGCCGTGGTGGGCTTCCTCCATGTCTTTGCTCACATGATGATGAAGTTGGCACAGGTATGGGCCATCATGGAACCTCTCTGTATGCGCTGCCTGTGCGTACAGTGCAGCACCATCACATGTGACTGACTGCAGGCTCCAATACTCCAACACACTCTGGGCCATATTTTTCTGCCAGCACCATGCAATAACGAAGCTACAGTACTCCAGTAGTGCTGCCTTCTTTCAAATTCATGCACCATTCAAACAAAATCTAATAGTCGCAGGGATGTATAATACATTCTACAGCCATGTGACTTCTACTGTTATTTGCCGCTAGCCTGGCAGTTTTATGCATGGTCATACATCCATGTGATTCACGTTTAAATCACGGAGATAGATGTTTGGCAAGCTAAGGTGCAAGTGTTTAAGGTGAGTGGTTAAACTACTGCTTGCATTATGCTGTCTTAAAAACATGGTCCTCCATTAAACCTCCATATCACAGTAGATATCTGGAACACACCACAGCTACCTTTTGGACATTCTTTTTATGCATCACATTTTGGATTGATTCCATTTCACTTCAGTCAGTTCATGACAAAAAGAAATTCAATAAATTAATTTAAGTATTCTGATAATACATCGGTGGACATTTTTGAATTTCTGTATTTAATTAAATTAATTTATTGAATTGACAAAATTGAAATGCTGTTGACCCCTACACACTCTTTTCAAAACACACATCTGACAAATTACAAGGTCAGCACTGTGGGAGTAGTTCTACTACTTATATACATGGCAACTGCAATACACAAAATCTACACTCAGTCTGTATTAACCCTTTACAGTGCATATTCTCATTATTTTCCAAGTGCACTGAAATGCATAGAAATGCTGGACAGTAAGGTACACTGAATAAACATTCTGGCCATTCTTTTGTACCTCTGTGATATAAACAAATAATACATAAATGCACTTAGAATAGCACTAACTATGCTATGTACAGGCTATGATTGAGTGTACATAGTTTAAACTCACTCCTGTAGCCAGCTGCACTATCAGCTCGCTAGTAGTGATTAGTTAACTAGATGGGATGCAAAGGGTTTTGTGATCATACCAAATCTGTGGAATCATTGGAAATGTGCTGTGGTACCCTTTGCAGAAAAAGAGCCTGAAATGCTTTGCTAAAACCCAGCTGTAGATGGTAGTTACAAATTATGTAATGAATTTCCTTTAATTTATTAACATAGCATACCATAATGGTAATATACCAAACCTAGTGTGATAAACACTTGTCTTCCCTGAATATATCCTGTGAACCCAAACAGGCACCATGTTTGTCTTTGATTTAACATTCTTATATAGTAATGCTTATTAGAAATAAACTATTTTTGAATAGTGAACTTTCCAGAATGAGAATTTTCACCCATACAGGTAAATGTACAGAATGTTTCTGACTGTGCAGTAGCCCTAAAAATTCAACAACTAGTCACCAATGCAGGTGCTTATAAATGTATACTGGAATGGCCTAGACTAAATTGCTACTCCCTTATCCCAAGTTATCCAACCGCATTTGCATTAACATGCAGCATATAGATGCTCACTCACAAACTGTCAGACACATGGAAACCCATGCAATGCTTTGCACATGCACACATCTCCACCCCTTGCCCCTGCATGCATGCTCACACACACACACGTCGTCACCAGGCTGTGCTAGTGGGCCTTACAGCAACACTGCAACCAAGCGGCTGCGTGTCACTATGCCTCAGTTAGTCTTTCCACTGCTGCTAAGCTTGAGTGTTCCACACTTGCTTCATCTTCACAATTTTGTTGTGCTTTAAATGCAAATGTAACCTTATTATAAATGTTTTCATCTAATTATATGCATAGCCTTCTCATATTGTCCTTGTCTTAGTTTAAAATAATATTATATTTGCCTGAAAAGTAATGGTAAGGTTAAAAAAGTCAGGGTGTAATTACATCTGCTCCATAAACACTAGCATTTGCTTAATTATGAGTTTTTGATAGCACTATTTTGGTACAAGGCAGATTTAAATGTAAAATGAAGTATTTTTTTTCCTCAAAGGCAGTAATGGTATATTAATTATATTACCTGTCTTTCATATTGCCTATGCAGGGTAAAGTATGTATTCATTTTTATTTTTCTCTCTAAGTGATTGGTTTGTTCCTTATTCATCCCTGTGAATGTGCTGAATCCTTATTCTGATTGTTTTTGACTCTCCACCTGCCTTTAACGCTGGAATTAGCATCACTGTATACAGAGACAATTTATGAAGATTCAGTTCTCTCTTTGATAACTGGTTTGTTTCACCTTGCCTCAGAAATTGGCACACATAGGCAGGTTGTAGACATGAATGGGAATCATCCCACCAGTGGTTTGTGGTCAAGAAAAAGCCTGAATGGGCATAGATTTTTCAGTCAACTCAATATTAACATTTACAAAGTACATCTCCGCTTTAACTATAACTGTACTCTTTACAAATATATCACTTCAACTGGAGACAAGACTGGAAATAAACAAAATAAAAAGCTTTCAGTTTTAAAATATTATTTCATAATAAGTCATAGGTTTGCATTAAAGCAATCCCCAAAGGTAGCACTGTAGCCAAAACCAACTGGAATGATTTAACATTGGTGTCTTTTAATCTGCTGCATTCTACTACATTACCAGAATAGATTAATGTGCTTTTAAAAAGTTTCTGAGTTAATTTCATTCACTTTCTTTGCATTAGAGCCAACCAAACCTTAGCTGGGATCCACAATACTTTGAGCTCTGAACATTGACTCAAGATATGGTCATACCCCTCTAAATTTTCTGAAGGATTTTGGGGAAACAGCTAATGAACAAACGTTTGCAAACTTTTAAGTATTTTAAAAAAGGTGGAAAAAACAGTCTGAGAAAAGGTCCAGCCTTCCTTAAACGTGACTTTCCCTGATTAAAAATATACTTTAAGCTTACCCTCATGCAGTGTGCATTTCTTTAACAGGAGTTGCTCTTATTTACCCGTGCTGCTGTATATTTAATTATACTTTAATGTATGCTGTTCCTGCTTTCCTGAACGTCTCTAAAATGCTGTTCTCAGTATCTAATTCTGTGCCTTGAGTGCATTTGCAAAAATCTGGTGTTTTTGATTTAAAATGCATTTTTGTATTCTCTCTCAAATATCTGACAAAATACTATTGACAAAAAAGTTGTAAATTTAGCACAGCATTTGCTGTTCCCAGTAATTGCAGTGGCCTTGGAGGATTGCAGTTCTTTAAGTAGACGCTATCATTTGCAAGGTGTAGTAGAGCTGATTCATTTTCACTCCTCCATTTTTAGCTCTTTTAACTTAAGTTGCACACTACAGGGACATAAGAAAGGGACAAGTGGAGACGTTCCATTGCAACACTGCACTGCAGTAGTATTTCTGCATGAGTGATGGATTCTCTGAGATATGAGGAGTCCTATGCAAAATTTGGACATTTTGGAAACAATAATCTAGCTGTATTACATCACCTCTCTGATTTTATCCATTGATGTATGAGGTGTCATTAAAACAGAAATGAGAGGCACTACTATTAGTTTGTCTTGTTTCAACCAATTACAATTTAATTAAATAAATTTGCTTAATATGCCTTCATAAGTTTTTGGAGGAGAGAGTTTCCGAATACAAAAATGATTTTAAAATGTTGGCCAGTAACATTATTATTTTGATGTGTAACCTTGCCAGATGCACTCTGATCCTGGACTTCGAAATGGAGTAAGAGCCAATCTTTCAGCTGCCATCTTGCCCATAGTTATCTTCTGCATCCCATTCTCAGTCTCTCCTTTCCTCTTCTTTTTCTGTATTTCCATTGCTTTTTCTTCCTCTTCTCTTTTTCAGATGAACATTTTTTTTGGCTTTATCTCTCAGGAGGATACTGCAATGCTATTTTTTGTACCACATATTGTTTAACTTGGACCAGAAATAAAAGGGGAAGAAAAAACAAATGGTAACTAAGTTAAAACATGACAAAGAAAAAAAAGATGAAAAGAGAAATGTCTGAGCTATCTTCACATTCTTGCCAAATTTAAAATAAAGTAAATGAAGTGGACAGAGGGAGGGATTTTGTACCAGAATGTAACCTTGAAGGCAGAGGCAGAAATAAGGTTTGCCAGAGAGGTGGGCTGTGAGAACTCCCCACCCCATCCTCTCAGTTACAATTTAATGAGGATATTTTCAGTAAAAAAAGAACTTAAAACAGTCCTGTTGAACTGGAAAGTTGTCCACTATCTTCTTTCCTTTTGAATAAATGTTTTGATTATTATGGGATGTGACAACCAGGCAGTAGTGGGGGATTCACTGTGCTCAGACTGGCAGCTATTGCTTTCCCAGGCATTGGTCTCACTCCCACAGCTTTGTGCCATGCTCACATATGCTCCCTATCATGTTCCCAATCCCAGAATTCTCCTTAACGAACAGCAGATGGGCCAATGGCACAGGGCATAACGAGTGCACTGATTACCCATAAGCCAGTGTGTGTGTCTGTCTGTGTGAATGTGGGTAAGTGTATGTGGCTGTGTGTATGTAAGAACTACCATCTAAAACAAAAGAAGCCATGGTGTTCAGGCCTTAACTCTGCACTGTCCATCCTCCATGCTCTCATTTATATTTGGTCATCTTCCCTTTGGTTGTGTATGTGGGTCTGTGTCTGTAATCTCTGTAAATTTGCTCTGATAGTATGTTGTAAAAAATGCATATCTGTTATTGAAATGCAAACCCAGGATCGTTTCTGGAGTAGAGCTCACTCCGAGGTAAGGTGACTGCTGACTCACCTTCATCCTCTCTCCCATCTGTTTGTGGCAGGCTGGCTCTGCTCTGGGGGGAGTTCCCTGAGCTGGGCTTTGCCTAACTCCCATCTTTGAGCTTCATGAGACCCTCATGAAAAGTTCCCTTCATGAGAAAACTTTTTCTTTTATCTTGCTAAACTTGTCAATAATATGTTTACATTTAAATAATAATAAATAATAAAATAATCAACATAAAAGTTCACAATAAAGTATACATTCATGTGAACTACTGGCCTCTTTAGCCCCAGAATAAAAACTTAAGTTAACTTATAAAATCTTAAGTTTCCTTGAATATTACTCTGACACATTATCGTAACTCGTAGTTACTCTGACAGGGGTGCTCTGACATTTTGGGAATTAATCATTTTGTATACTAATGCAGAATATATATATATATATATATATATATATATATATATATATATATATATATATATATATATATATATATATATATATATATATATATAATGGATTCCATTAGTGCTGCTGTAATTTCTATGCATGCATCTCCAGGGCACCATAATGCACGTAGCATTAGCACACTGGCTGGACATCTGTAGAAAGTTCTGGGAATGGGTACATAGCTCCTCTCAAGAGTGAATGAATACACCCTTTACCTGCTCAAAGCTCGGTGGTTAGCACTATGCATTTTTTTTTTACCACCCAGCTTTAGAGCAGGTAGAAGGTGAATTTATTCACCTATTGTGATTAGTAGTTATATGAACAAATTTGTACAATTACAAATGCCATGTATGGCTTTGCATACTATAAATGACAAATCACCAATATTTGGAGTTGTTACAGTTTGTATAACCTCACTGGGAAAGAGCAATGTAGCCATTACCAGAACTTCCCATAGACTTCCATTTATTGTTTTAATTCTAACTGTGGTCCAGTGCATGGAAAGTATCTCCATGCTGCATGACATTAAAAGTTTACTGGTGTGTAGCTCTACTCTGGATAAGTTGGAATTAATTGCTGAAATGTCTGAACATCCCTTAAACTTAGTCTGTTTTAGATGCGGAGACTCTTCTGTTCAAATTTTACTTGTCCACCCACCTTATTTTAGTTTGATTTATAAGGTCAGAAGAAAATGACACACTCATTGTCACCCTGTTTAGTTACACTACACCAGACCCTGTGTATACAGTATGCTGTGGTAGTCCCTTTTGTTTTTGTCATTTGTGTTCATTTTCCCATGAGTCAATTATACTACTTCCTCAGTTACACTTTTAGACTGGTGCCTACTGGTCCAGTAGCCCTCTGAAAGGGATGTTTTATCCAAAAGTGAATTGGAAATGAAGCAGGTGTCAGTTTTGATCTCTGTCGTTTGCGTGCATGCTGTTTTGTAGGACGCCAGTCAGATCGGGCTGCTGAAGGAGCTGCTGGATCTCCAGAAAGACATGGTGGTCATGCTGCTATCTCTGCTGGAGGGTAAATACATTCTGCAAATACATTCACCTGGCCTTGCAACAGACACAACAGAGACTACTAATTCATCCTGAATGTTTAAAAGATCCAAATAAAACTACCCTTGGATTAATTTTGACCAAGGTTAGAAACTTAAAACTTAATGTCTCCCTACAGCAAGCATAAAAACTGGCATAATCATATACACACAAGCAGAGATTTACATAAGGAAGCCCTCAAACTACCTCTCTTTTCTGCTCACCCCTCTTTTACTTCCATGTTCAGTCTTTCTTTCTCTGTCTCCTTCTTTTTGTGCTCTGTCCATCTATTGTTAAGCTGTTATCTGGCTAAATCTTCTCTTTCCCGCTATTTTTCTGTGCCCCTCCTTTCTCCTCACTCTCTGCCATCCCACTTCTCAGGCAATGTGGTTAATGGCACTATTGCCCGTCAGATGGTGGACATGCTGGTCGAATCTTCTAGCAATGTGGAGATGATCCTCAAGTTCTTTGACATGTTTCTCAAGCTGAAGGACATCGTAGCCTCTGATGCCTTCCGTGACTATGTGACTGACCCGCGCGGACTGATTTCCAAGAAGGACTTTCAGAAGGCCATGGACAGCCAGAAGCAGTACTCCCCCTCCGAGATCCAATTCCTGCTTTCCTGCTCTGAGGCTGATGAGAATGAGATGATCAACTATGAGGAGTTTGCCAACCGTTTCCAGGAGCCGGCCAAGGACATCGGCTTTAACATCGCTGTGCTTCTAACCAACCTGTCAGAGCATGTGCCCCACGACACACGACTGCAGAACTTCCTGGAGCAGGCAGAGAGCGTACTGAATTACTTCCGCCCATTCCTGGGCCGCATCGAGATCATGGGGGCCAGCCGCAAGATTGAGCGCATCTACTTTGAGATCAGTGCTGTTAACCGCGCCCAGTGGGAGATGCCTCAGGTGAAGGAGTCCAAGCGGCAGTTCATCTTTGATGTGGTCAACGAAGGCGGCGAGTCAGAGAAGATGGAGCTCTTCGTCAACTTCTGTGAGGATACCATCTTTGAGATGAACATTGCATCGCAGATTTCTGAGCAGGAGGAGGAAGAGAAAGAAGAGGAGGATGAGGAGGTGGGTGAGGGTGGACAAGAGGGAGGGGGTGGAGGAGGAGCAGGAGATGAGGAGGGAAACGGAGAGGAAGGACAGCCTGAATCTAGCTCAGCCTTCACTGACTTCCTCAACAGCACACTCAACTTCCTGAGCATGTTCACCTTCCGTAACCTGCGCCGGCAGTACCGCCGGATAAGGAGGATGACCCTGAGGGAGATAGTGGTGGGCCTGGCCACCTTCTTCTGGACCATCCTGATGGGCATCCTGGTCTTCATCTACAGCATCTGCAAAGGCATCTTCCTGCTGCTCTGGGCCACGCTTTTCGGTGGGGGCCTGGTGGAGGGAGCCAAGAACATCACCATGACAGAGATCCTTGCTAGCATGCCGGATCCGACTCAGGATGAGGTGCATGGCGATCTGCCAGGGGAGCCGGGGTCTGGGGAGTTGCCGGAGGCGGGCGGGGCTGCTGACATGGCCGACACCGGTGGCGGGGAAGAGGAGGAGGAGGACACACAGGAGAAGGAAGGAGGTCGGATCCCTGGCATCGACGCCCTTGGGGGGCTGGGTGACATGGGAGACACCACTCCTGTGGATCCACCCACTCCTGAGGGGACTCCCTTGACCAAAAGGAAAGGGGTGAGCTTTTCATGACTTGATCGCTTAACAGACACCCTTATAGCACGTGTAGTCATGCATATTGAGGTATTGTTCATAAACTGTTATTTAGAGCAACTTGCACATCAATTTTTAAATATACAATCCATTTATACATCTGATTATTTTCAGAATCAATGAATACTCTATATGTCCCCATCTGATAAACTAACTGGAAACCCTTAGTGTTCCCTAACCATAATATTACTCTGAAACCACAGATGTCGAACAAACAATACAGCTGAAATAACATAAGGATGGAAAAACAAGTTGTGCTTACAAATGTGAATGAATACATTAATACCAATTAATATGTGTCAGTGTCATAACTGTGTTGAGACATTTATTGAATGTCTCGTAACACTGGTTCTAACACTGGTTGATTTCTCTTCATCATTGATTCATAAATCATGTATTTATTTACACTGTGAAAGTTAGCCACGTATGCTAGCCCTCACGCTCAGTGAATGTCTGTGTTCGTCCCTGGGGTGTGGAAGCAGACCGCAGATGAGGCTGTACCTGAAGTGCCCGCCATAGAGGAGCCTCCCCCAGAGCCAGAGAAGGCTGAGTGAGTGCTTCCGTCCTTTCCTGTCCCTCCCCCTCTGCCTTTATCAGACTAATACCATCTTGTTAAACTGCAATTAATGAAGCACTCTATGTAGAGAATAAAAGGAACTCGTAATAACATTTTGAAAAAATGGTTTCCCTTTTTCAGTTTTCTTTAATGTTGGTTTGTTTTTTCTTTTATTGTTATTTTTGAGTTTTGTATGACTTAGTAGAACTTTGACTTTGTTAACTTATGCCATCCCTTCCAATTAATGTAATATTTATAGGGATTTCAAAATTAAATTGTTCTCTAGCTTCCTTTCACACTGTTTAAATTCTCTCATTAAATTTTTTGTCAAATTAATAGCATTTTCACCAATGCCGTCTGTGATCATGTTCAAACCACTGTAGACTGGTGTGGGCTGAAATGGTGTTAGTTTGTTCATAAATCACTGGAGGCATTGAAACTGCCTCTAGTGAAGGGAACATTCTTTTTCCATCTGCATTACATTTTCTCTCTGCATCAGTCCATACTACCACATGTATATTTTTCTTTT
The DNA here is from genome assembly GCA_022829145.1 of Albula goreensis. NCBI lineage: Eukaryota > Metazoa > Chordata > Actinopteri > Albuliformes > Albulidae > Albula > Albula goreensis. The sequence goes on from CM040742.1 coordinate 35,006,553, forward strand.
ATTTTAATAAAATAAATACAATAATGTCCATTCCTATTTGACTGGCATCTCCTAGTGCTGAAAATGGAGAGAAAGCAGAGAAGGAGGCAGAGGCCAAAGCGGAGGAGATGAAAGAAGAGCCGAAGAAAGAGAAGGCGGCTGCAGCCAAAAAAGACAAGAGACCAGCCAAGGAGGGAGGGTTTGAACTCTGGAATGAGCTGGATGTCCAGAGGAACAAATTCATGGTGAGGGGGGTGGGGTTACTTCTGTGATTAACAGAATTTATAACGGTTTGCGATCTTTAAAAAAGCCTCGCTGAGGAAAACAAATGGTAACCAGCATTGGCTGTAACCTTTATGTTCAGTATGTCTGTTACCTGGTTTCAACAATTTACCAATATGTAATTGAATTTTCCCAAATAAATTAATAAAAATAGATTGCCAGATGGGTCAAAGACAGTAAAACAGGTTGTTTCAGCAAGCACAGATAAGAGTCATTCTAAGTGTAATTCATATATGATATAAGCAGAGACAGACAAGTACACTGACCAAAATTTTGGGTGTACAATCTTTTCTGTTTTCTTAGGTATTACCCACTCATAATTGTGTGTTTTGTGACTCCATTCACTAATGTATTTATGTGTCTCCATTCAACAATACAGTAATGCAGTTTATTCTTTTTCCTTTACCTTACAGAACTACCTGTCACGTAACTTCTACAACCTGCGCTTCTTGGCTTTGTTTATTGCCTTTGCCCTGAACTTCATTCTCCTCTTTTACAAGGTGAGAGTATACTGATGTGGTGTCATTAATATGAGTGGCTGCTCTCTGTCTCTCTGTCTAGAGCTGAGTGACTGTGCATTAATGTTAACTTGATAAAAACATTTTAGTCCACATACGTATAATAAATAGCAGTATGATCCATTTATGTAAGGGCATATCCATGTCACTCTATTTCAGCTGGTGCCTCATGAATGTGGGCCCAGAGTTGCCTGACTGTGTTGATATATCCTGCAGGTGTCGGACAGTCCCCCTGGGGAGGAGTTTGAAGGCTCTGGTGCGTTTGAAGGCTCTGGGGTTTTTGGGGGCTCTGGTGAGGAGCCAGAAGGTTCCGGCACGGAGGATGGTGGAGGTGGCGATGATGATGAGGAAGGCCCGGTCTACTACTTCCTGGAAGAGAGCACTGGCTACATGCAGCCCACCCTCTCTTTCTTGGCCATCCTGCACACTGTCATTGCTTTCATCTGCATCATCGGCTACAACTGCCTCAAGGTGAACGCTGCAGTCACAGCCTGGTGAAAGCAGCACATTCAAAAGATAAACCCAGCCATTTTACCCACTTCTCTCCATGCACTCCTGCATGATCAGACAAAACATAAGTAAAGGTATTGGCTTAAAGCACTGAGCTTTAAGAATACAGGCCTCTAAGAAACACTAACTTTGTGTCTATGTACAGTCAGACAAAATGCTGTAATTACAATAGCTGTAAGTCATTAGTATGGTAGTCCCACCCATTTTTGGCTACATGAAACCACATTATCCCATTACTTCACTAACCTAGAGTATGAACCAGTAAAAAACACACTGGAGCATGCAAGTTTCAAACGTTGGAATGTTGATGTCCTTCAGATTCCATTGGTCATCTTCAAGAGAGAGAAGGAACTGGCTCGCAAGCTGGAGTTTGATGGACTCTACATCACCGAGCAACCAGAGGATGATGATATTAAGGGCCAATGGGACAGACTGGTGCTCAACACACCGTAAGTTACCGCCATTGTGGTATCCCTCATGTTTTGAAACAGCACGCAGAGAGCAACTGTATTAATAGTTACATCAGCAATGCATAATGCCACTGATGGCTGTCATGGTTGTGCAGTAATATTGATGTGATATTTCAAAAATTGAATATGTGGAGTTCATGGTTTTCTCAGAACTAATGTGTTGTAATTGCAGATCTTTCCCAAACAATTACTGGGACAAATTTGTGAAGAGGAAGGTAAGTGACCTGGGATGGGTACCGTCGTTCCTGGGCATGTGTATGAGGTTGTTTTGTTTCTACCAGTTACCTTGGCTCAATTAGCTTACTAGCTTCATACATCAATTCTGATTCACTCATTGAATAACCCATGGTAAAATGTTTCATATGAGTGTGACTGTCTTTCATTATCAAGAAATGGACCCAATTATAAGATGACATTGGGCAAATTAAATAATGAAGAGCAGAAGTGAAAATAAAATCCAGAAACAGTCGCAGTTATCTGTGCCCACTCCTGGGCTAGGCTGTGATGTTGGCCAGAGTGGTGTGACCATATTGACCTTATTGTTTTGTATTTGGAAGAGCTGTTGGTAATGGTGGTATGACCATACTGACCATTTTGTTTTGTGTTAAGATGATCTGTTGCTCAGGGTAGTGTGACTGTACTCTGTGTGACTGCACTCTGAGTGCTCTGCCTTGTGTCTAGGTGCTGGATAAATATGGGGATATTTATGGCAGAGAGAGGATAGCAGAGCTGTTGGGGATGGACCTAGCCTCTCTGGATGTCAGTCAGCAACATGAGAAGAAGCCCGAGGGCCCAGACACCTCCATGTTTGCCTGGTATTGCATGCTTACACACATACACATGCTCACACTGACACCCACACATGTGTGCACACACATGCATACACAAACCGTGCATACATTCATACAAACACAAGAGAGCACAAATATACTTGTATGCACACACTCAATCTTAAATGCATTTTCTCGTACATTACTCTCAAACACACACGAGCACATACAGTCCTTGGTGAGTATGGTTTTCCAAATTTAGCAGTGTTATTTACAAAAGTATGTGATATTGTGTCATTTATGAGAGCATGAGATTTAATTATGTAAATTTTGATTTTTAATTTGTACACATTAAACTGCTTTTCATTCTCAGGATCACAGCTATTGACATCAAGTATCAGATCTGGAAGTTTGGGGTGGTGTTCACTGACAATGTGAGTCCATAAATACTTAAATGGACATTTATTTACATTTCTTTTGTTTTATTCATTTGAACTTATGCATGTATGGGTGTGAACATTAGATGTCTAGATGTTTGTTTGATCTTGTTGTTTTACAGTTACTCTGTGCATATTTGTGGCTCTGCTAATTTGCTGTCCTTGTTCTTTAGACGTTCCTCTATCTGGTGTGGTACACGGTGATGTCTCTGCTGGGGCACTACAACAACTTCTTCTTCGCCTGTCACCTTCTGGACATTGCCATGGGTGTCAAGACCCTGCGCACCATCCTCTCCTCTGTCACTCACAATGGCAAGCAGGTATAGCCAAGCCGTCAAGCAGGTAAAGTCTAGCTCTCTGCTCTACGAGCAGGTAAAGTCTAGCTCTCTGCTCTACGAGCAGGTAAAGCCTAGCTTTCTGTTCAACAAGCAGGTAAAGTCTAGCTCTCTGCTCTACAAGCAGGTAAAGCCTAGCTTTCTGTTCAACAAGCAGGTAAAGCCTAGCTTTCTGCTCTACAAGCAGGTAAAGTCTAGCTATAGAGTGTTATGCTGAGGCCTGCCTCTTTCATATTCTCACTCTCTGTCTCCCGCTCGTTCTCTCTCTCACATGCTCACACACTCACTTCTTTCTTTCAGTCCAATTCAGCTATGTTTTCATGGGAAGACAAGCATAGCAGAAATGCCAAAGCAAAACAAACATGCAAAGAATGACATAAAAATAGCTGCAGGCATATTTAAGTGTAAGGGAAAAGCCATGATGACAATAACAAAAGTATGTGATGCTAGTAATACAGAGAAAAGTGGTCAGTGACAAATAAAAAAAACAGGTATACAGGTTAACAATAATTGTAAATAACTGGAATTTCTGTGTATCTTTGTGTTTCTCCAGCTGATGATGACAGTGGGCTTGTTGGCTGTGGTGGTTTATCTCTACACTGTAGTGGCCTTCAACTTCTTCCGCAAGTTCTACAACAAGAGCGAGGACGAGGATGAGCCAGACATGAAGTGTGATGACATGATGACTGTAAGAGAGAGAGTCATTCACTGTGTGTGTGTGTGTGAGTGTGTCAAAGTGAAAGAGAGAAACAGAGGGAGTGTAAATGAAGACAGTGTTGGCTTTCTTACTAAAAAACAGTAATCACATGTTTACTCCTGGATATGCACCCCTCCTCTCTCTCAGTGCTACCTGTTCCACATGTATGTGGGGGTGCGGGCTGGCGGGGGTATCGGAGACGAGATCGAGGACCCTGCAGGGGATGAGTATGAGCTCTACCGCGTGGTCTTCGACATCACCTTTTTCTTCTTTGTCATCGTCATCCTGCTGGCTATCATCCAAGGTAAAACGGCACACGCATGCATGCGCGCAAACAAACTTTACTTTTAGGTATTTAGTAGATGGAGACCAGAGTGACTTACATAACTTAAATTATAAAATATTTACTTGACACTTTTTACTAAACCAATTAGTGACGTCACATTAATATTACCTCCCCACATTAATAAACACAGGCACTCACATACACAAAGCCATTTATGCAACATAAGCACACACAGGAAACTTGATTTCCTGTTCAACCAATGCGTACATCTGAACCCACGTATCTGATGGAATGAGGTTTGTGTTGAGGAGCAGTGTCGCCAGCAGCTTTGGAACCTCTCCTGTCTGTTCAGGCCACCCAGTGTGTGTGTATTTGGTATCATATGATACAGTTGTTTGTGGAGTCTTACCCCGGCTGCTTGCACTGTGCAGGTCTGATCATTGATGCCTTTGGGGAGCTGAGGGACCAGCAGGAGCAGGTTAAAGAGGACATGGAGGTAAAATGGCCCTCTGTCTGTCTCTGTCCCAGTCTGCATTTACATTAAAGGGCTAGACACAGTGGCATCAATATTTCAGCTGAAGTTATTCATTTCCAAAAAAAAGCTGTGAGTTTGGCCATTCACCTTGCCTTAAGTAGGACAGGGAGTGTGAATGCACATGACTTGTTAAAAACAGTTGTCTGTCTTAGTCAGTCTAGATATAGTTTCATTTTAGGTTGTGATGTTTTACACCAGTATCCAATAATTGGCATGTTTGCCTACATGTGTGTATGACTTTCTGACCTGCTTATGTTCATTTTCTCAGACCAAGTGCTTTATTTGTGGGATCGGGAGTGACTACTTTGACACAACCCCGCATGGCTTTGAAACACACACCTTGGAGGAGCATAATTTAGCCAACTACATGTGAGTAACTCATGAATTAACACAGATGTTACTTATGACATGCAGCTAGATATTATCTTACTTCGTGTGAAATTCTGGATATCTGCAGGTTTGCTTAAATCAAGTATGTGAATTGTGCATAATAGGCACAATTGTGGGTAGGTCATCAGTCTGGTTCAATTTCATTTTGTGTCTGGTTTGCACCAACCACTGATCGCTTCCATCTGGCTGTAAGTTACTGCTGCCCTGAGAAAATGGAATTTTCCTCTGCTCATGTCCTTTTCATCTTTACATCCTGTAGCATAATACAACTCTTTACCACCAGATGGAAGCAGAAGACCAAAAGATTGGCGTCAAATTTACATTTACATGTAGGCGTTCACAATTTTATCTGGAGTTACATGTTACTGTATCTGGAGTGAATTGCGTATATAAAGACTGGAAGAACTAGAGAAAGCAGTTTAACCGTCACTGATAAATCTGAATACATTGCTGAAAAACAAGTGCAAGATTAAAAATATGCAGGCTAGTATGTATAGCACTAGTTTTATTCTCTGGAGTCAAACTAGTTGTTACACTTAAAGTCAAGCTAGTGATTTTTATTTGCATGTAGCATTAATCATAGAAGGGAATCCAGGCAAGATGTGCTTGAGTTTACACTAGTGGGTTTCATGTGACACAGCAGTGTGGATATCTGCAGTTAGCTCATTCCAGCAGCAGGAAGGGAGGCAATAAGCCATACTAAACATAATGGAGGGATGTGCCCCAGTTTGGAGGAGACCATCGGCAACAACCAGAGACCACAACTATGCAAAGGGGCAAACTTCATAGAAGTGATGGGAGAATGAGGTGACACAAAATAGCGTGGGCTAATATATGGTACCAGTTCCTCACTGATTTGAACTGGCCATCCGGCTTTCTTGAAGAGAAATACTTTTTGTTGCATTTGTCTTTACACTGGATGAAATAAGTAAATTCCAGACCATTTTGGTAGGTTTACCAATTTTTCATGTGTGGTTCCCCTCTGTCCCTTCATTACTTCATGCCATGGCCTTCTGTCTGTCCTCTGTAGGTTCTTCCTGATGTACCTGATCAACAAAGATGAAACGGAGCACACAGGACAGGTGTGTATCTCTCTGTCTTTCTTTCAGTCAAGCTTTACAGCAGCCTAGTTTTTCTACTCCAGCTGCAATATTTCCTGCACCCCCACATCTTGCAAAGACAGTCATTGATGTGCCATGTGCACTTTAGTCTTTAGTAATACATCATTGAGTTTTATTTTTCATACTTTTTTTAGGCTGCTGCACTACCTTAATTCTTCCCCTTAGACCTTTACCATGCACAGATGCGCTCTCAGCTTGTTTTGTTTCTAGTGAGTGCCCCTTTCACATGTCTGTCTTCTGTCTGAGCTGTGTCCAGCTGCAGTTCTTCCCTCTGCATATTTGTGTGAATAAACGTATAGGCAGGCATGCAGGATATATGATATTCCATATTTTATATATACAGCTACATTAACAGGCTGGGGAGCCACAGCTTGTTTCACTCCTCCATTTAGCATCAACATAGGAGCCTCTGCACACCGTCATGCACAGGCGATTGAGGTTTTGGCTTGTAGCCAAAGGCTCAGGGTTCTCCTTCCTCTCTTCTCCCTCTTCTATTCCTTTTTTCCATTCCTCCCTCCATATCAGGAGTCATATGTCTGGAAGATGTACCAGGAGCGCTGCTGGGATTTCTTCCCTGCTGGAGACTGTTTCAGGAAGCAATATGAGGATCAGCTGGGATGAGCCTGCAAACCATCGTGTGTGTGTCTGTGTATTTTTATGTGTGTGAATGTGAGAGAGAGACAGAATGATGGAAAGAGAGGGGAAATTTGTTGAATTTAGTTTTCTTTTAGCATTGAAGCTCTTGTCTGTATGTTTTTTAACTCTCCTCTCATGAATCCACTCACATGCACACACACACACAGCTCCATGACTGACATTGGTTTTTTGTGTTGTATGCGAGAGACAATTGAATGACTGCGCAAGAGAAAAAGAGAGACTCTGTAAATACACTCCATGGCCTTCCTTTGTGAGAATGTTGAGGGATGAAGACTTGTGAGTTGGTTCAGACTCGAATAATAGTGTAAGTACACAAATACACACATGCACACAGAAGACACACAGAGTACTATGTTTCTGTGTATGTTGTGGGAAAGTGAAACTGACAGATTGAGTGAAATCCAAACAAATCACAGTGCCTAAAACAGACTTCATGACTACCACAATAACAATAATATGGGGAAAAGCTTCATCATTGTTATTATGTTATTATTAGTAGAGGTATTTTTATTATTAAAGTTATTGTTGCTGTTATTATTATTAGTAAATTTAGTGTAAGTATTAGTGATGATGATAAAGTTATCAGTACTTTTATGATTTGTGTATTTATTTATCTCTTATTTGTGTTTTTCTGATTGCTGAAGAAAGTGAGCATCAGTACCGCTTGCGTGTGCCTACGATGTACTGTTGCTTTGAGATCACGCAAATAACTCTCCGTCTGTTCCCTTGATGGCTATTTTATATTGCAATGTATTTCCCACCCCCATGCTCTAGAGGGCAGGCACACACCTGCTTTGGCTGTGTTTGATCACACTACCATGTAAGAACTGCCCTTTGATTCATGTTCCACTGTCTCAGTTCCAAATCTGAGAGATTTAGATTTTTCAGTGACAGGTATATTTGAGCTGCGTGTGTTACTGCTCAGCCATTTTCTGTGGAGGAAGAGCAGTATGTCTGAGCTGCAGACAAACTGCATAAGGAGCTGTACATGGATATCACATACCCTTCATTGTAAATAAGCACCCGACATGCTCTGATACCCCGCTGTCTTGTGGTGAAGTCAGTCCATGATTTAACCACATGCACTTTAGCCTTTTTGCAGTACATCAGTGAGTCTTGCTGTAAGATTGTTTTGTGGCCACTGCACTAACGCGTTGTGCAACCAAAAATCAGGCTTAACAGCGTACCTGTTAAAGTCATGTATCAATTTTACCTCTGAAAAAAAATGTTCTTTCTCCTTAGAGCTTTTCAATGCTAAGATGCTCTAAGCTTGATTTGTTTCCTGTGTCATCCATTTATGAAAAAGATAAAAGGGAACAAACAATGATTGCAATGTCAGGATTTCAGTCAGAGATTATGAAAAAGGTTTTTTGTGGATTCTTTAATTTTTTTTTCATTATTGATTTTTAGGTTGTCTGCCGATCTCTTTTTCTTGGTGCAGCATATTGACTTTGTGAATGATCTTTTTGATCTCATATAGCTGTGCAATGAAATCGCCACCATGACATAAATGCCCATACTCAAACACAAATATTCCCCGTTTTGCGTTGGTAATAATTATTTTGTACTACTAATGCCTGCAGGAATTTCATTGCCTGCTGTGCATCAGTATTGTCGGGCAGAAGAGAGTGGAAGAAATTTATTTCTTTAGATCTGAACGTTTGTGTTTTGACTGACACCTGTTTCAGTGCAGAATAAACTGATTTCGATATTTTAAATTCTTGCGTCTTTTCTTTCGTATTAGTGGAAACTATTTACATGTTAGTGGATTCACAATTTACGTTACCATAAATTAAACACGACTACGAATTAATCATGTGAATCTATATTTGCCAATCTATATCTGGCGATTCATGTTTAATGTCATTAAAATTAACTTTTGAGGTTAACAATAATATATTCAAATTCATCACCTCCTCTTCCTCCATCATAAGAAGACTAGAAAATTAAAGTGTTGTAAAATGATCAATAGCGCATTCTCACCTCAATAATGTGATTTTAAAGCTTTCTTTCCCCCCTGATTATTCCCCTTCTGTCTGTTTCTGTCAGCCATCGCTGTCTCTACAGAGCTCCTCTCTGATGCACCTTTTGATTGTTTAATTCCTTCAGCATTTATTGATGTTTTGACTGAATAAGTGGTCTTCAGATAAACATCTCACAGATCTAATATCTACATAATATACACACAATTGTGGAAATTGTCTGGCTTGTGGTGGCAACACCAAGCAAACCAGTCAAAACAGTTCATAATTTCAAAATGTCTCCAAGCAACGTCTTCTGTCCCTATGTCCTTGTAACATTTGTCACTTTTCTCTAGAGCTTCATTAAGCATAGTTCTTGGGTGGTCTATGGAGTTTGGGGCCAGATTCAACAATCTCCTGATGTCCCAATGTCACGATGCAAACAAACATCTTTGGGAACAGAATACTCCAAGACTAATATTGAATTGGCTGGGACGCTCTGTTTATCTGACTGGTCTAAACATGGAAAAAAAGACATAATGAGAGCTGTGACAGCCATACTATTACATAAATAGGTGATCTATCCAGTGGAACCGGCACTTTTCCAGGTACCTCCTAAACAGGGGTAGCCAATGATGGTCAAGGGAAGAAACAGGATGTTATAAAGTGTGATTAATTTATCAAGGTACAATTGATTACACTTACACTTAACTCACCTCCCCTGTTTTCTTATGTCTGCGTTGGTTACTATTTTTAAGGTGAAATCTCAAAACATCACATGCTCTTCTAGACCAGGGGTGGCTAACAGCAGTGCTGTATATTATTTTGAACTCTCCTGCTTTTGTTAATGTGGTACAATACCTCTGGTTGGCTCTTGGCCACTTCCTTACTGGAGTATTTTTCAATGCATATTTTGAATTTAGATTTAAAGCCTTCACCCAAATCATTACCATAGGGCAATGTTGAAGGACCTGGGTCTGTAACTCAATCGTTAAGAAAAGGAGGAGCTCAGGGGGGTTGGCTCTCCCACATTCGCCTCTTCACCCCATGTGAATTGCAAAATGCATACATTTTTGGCAAAACAAATGTTACTAAACAAAATATAGTCATACAAATGGAGAATCTCACAAACATGATTTTTTTTTCTGAATATTGGTTAAAATTGATGTAACTGGTAACATATGCTAGCTCAATGCTCCCACCCACCCCTGACTCCATGCTTACCTCCCTACTGAAACCCTGGGAAACTCAGCAGAATCCAGCCACATTCCTCTTCCCTTGCATCATTACTACTGTCACACTAAAGCTTTGACTAACATTAATCAAATGTGTTCAATAAACATAATGGTTTCCTTCTCGGATTCCTTACTGTTTCCACTAAGGGGCTTTTCAACCGATTTTGGACACACACATGCATATGCACGCAAACACACAGACCCACACAAACCCATCAGAAACACTTGTACATGTCTGTACATGGATTTATTTGATACAAAAGCATACAAAACCTTAAAAAACAACATTGACAAATGGTTATTGCAATTGGGAATTAGCACTACTTTCTCTAAATCAGAGATTTATATTGAACACAGTACTCTATATTGTACTGTTTAACAGAAAACAAAGCAAGTATAAAATACTGGCTTTCTTGAGGCACTTTGGAATCTCCCTTGTTAAAGTTAGACAGCCTGCTCTGACATCCCACTGACCTGTGGGGACTATCAGCACTGATCTAACTACAATAAAATTACAATACAAAAAATACCAATGAAAAACCTTTTTTAAGATTTTGTTATAATTTACATTTCCCATCAAATCAAATTTCCATCATGATTCAAACTGTTGTGCTGTTTCATATCATACTTAATAATGCAGTGACATAATAGCCATAATTCATCTTACCCTATAGTGCAGTGATTTCATTTTTTAAAGTTTGTGTGTGTGGTTGTTCACTGTAGCCTCTGTAACTATGATCTCCCTGCTCTCCTGCAGTATCAAGAATTATGCTTTCCACATACACATGATCAGATTGTGTCTTGCACATTGTGTCTTGAAGTGGAAATCCCCAAAGATAACTGAATAATATGTTCAAGTAAGCAGTTATTAAAGAGCTGTGGCTTAAGCGAAGAATGAAAAACTAATAGGAACACAGACTGGAATATGGCCACCTATCAAGCAAGCATACCCAGGCTGAGGTAAACCAAGCTTCTACACCTCAATAAATCAATTTTGGTCTACTGCAGGGCTGCTCAGTCTTTCCTGTGGAGAGCCACAGCATCTTCTGCTTCTTTTTTCACCATTAAATCAGGTTTTGAAACTCAGGAAACCAGGTGAAAGTGAGAAAACCATGAAAACAACTGCTTTCTTTGCTCAAAGGTGTGGAGTAAAAACAGAAGCTAGCACACCCTGCAGCTCCCCAAGGCCAAGCATGAACATCACTGGCCTACTGTAATACATTCCCAGCAGTACAATGTAAGTTGTTTCTTTATACTGGAAGAGATAAGTGACCAGAAGGACCAGAAGGACCCACAGCCTTTCTTGTTTCTGCAGTAAAACCAGTAATATCAGATTATCAGAGAGAGAGATGGAGTGAGAGGGTTATAGGTTTTTTCAGAGAAAGAGAGAGAGGTTAGAGTTAGGAATATTGAACTTGTTGGAGAGAAGTGGAGACAGAGGGTTTGCTTGCTAATGAGCGTGGCCATAAGATGGTGATGGAAGGAGCCCTGCAGCTTGACCCCAGGGCCTGGTGTGTTTAGAATAGCTCAGCACCTTGGGCCTTCACCTCACAAATGACTCAACACCACTCAGTGCTCCTCTCCTCTTTAATCCCCACAGCCCTGTGACAGCCCTGCGTTTGCCTGTAAAATCACTCCCTCCTCCACTCTGGAATGTGTACATTCCAGCTTTGAGATAAGGGATTGAGAAAACACAGGGATGGCACCCTAATGAGACTAGATCTTGCCACAGAAAAGATATATCTATGTCACATATGGATACTGCACAATTTCATTTATATAGCAGAAAAAATAACATTAGTGCAAAAATACAATTTTGGGAGTATACATAAACAAACAAACAAACAAAAAATGACAAACAATAATACTGTGCTTTAGTCTCTGTGTTACTGTACCCCTAGCTACCAGCAGTTTTGTGTGGGATTTAAACCCCCCTTAACACAGCTGCATTAAGTTTCCATGGACCATGTCTTTGTGCAAAGCACAGGACAAGCAGCTATGTGTGGCAGTGGATGCCTAAACACCATCTTGTTCATCTTGTTTTTACAAAAACCAACCAACCATCCCCCCGGACCCTGAGCTGGAGCATAACATTACCCAGAGGAGGCCCACCCAACACTCCCGCCTGGCTCAGGTACATGTTTTCCGGTCATTACTGGAGTTGTTCAAGAGTTCAGGACAAGTAACACCTGGTAGCATTAACACATCTTAAAAAATACACAGAGCTCAATATTTTGTTAAGACAAACAATCTTTGGTTATAGTTTCAACAGTGGAAGATGACCTTTGACCCCTACCCCCATCTAATAGGGCTACATCACAAGGCCCCTCCACCCAAACTTTAAGCTCATTATTACCATTAAAGACATTATTTCCACTCTTTCTCTCCCTTTTTCCGTTTGTCTTTATTTTTATTCCCTTATTTTCTCTCCCTTTGTCTGTCTGTCTGAACATTGTTCCTTTCTCATCAATGCCCTCTGTCTTTGTGCTGTCTTTATTAACCTCACTAAGATATGGTGTAACTCTGCCAAATGTTTGCTGTTGTTCTTTTCTAATAAACCAATAGTCACTAAGTTTAAGATCATAATCTTGTTTGGGTGAGTGTGTGAAATAATAAACCACCTCAGCCAACCAAATCCATCCTTAGGAATCTGCTGGTACCAATAATATTGCAGGAATCCTAGTGCCGTGAAGCTTCTGGGAATCCAGACTTCATGTGTTTCTCAGTCTTTCACACACTGTGGCAGGGATTTGATGAGTCCAAGGATGTTTGATTTGGGGGCTAAATGTCAGCAGCGCTCCACATCCTCTGCGGTTATTTCTCAGGCTAATTATTCTGTTGGCTTCTTTCAATACATCACTACTGCTACAGCACTGGAGTCTCAAACAATAAAACAAACCAATGTCTGTGATGAGAAAGAGCTCAAAGAATAGGTCCACATGGCACGATCGTTGCTTCAGCACTGGAGTTCAATCGGAAGGACCAGTTTTAATTGGGCTTTACCCTCGGCAGGTTTTTGTCTACAGCATCTTCTGATTGTTCATTACTCTATTATGGCAGAATAGGACTTTGATATGTTAAGCAGTGACTTAAGAGTTCAGTTTACAAACGGCCTGCACTGCTCTAGAGTGCCTCTTTAAATCAGGTTTAACACTGTTTCGGTAGTATTTCATGGCAAATTAAATTGCACAGGTTGCGCTAGTTTTGAAGTGCTTGTGCTCGTACTCTTAGGTTGGTGTCTTCCTGGCAGTGTGTGTGTACATGTGTTTATGTGAGTTTTTTACCTTTTAAAGTACATTCTGGAATGTCAAAGGATGGGAAAATGTATTCGTACATGAATTTTGGTCACATGATTTCATTAAAAATGCTCAAGTGTAATTGGGTAGGTGGGACTGAGCGCAATCTTAATGTAAGGGCAGGGGGTGGGGGGGGAGTTTGTTGGGGCAGGGCTTGATGTGAACGGCCAGCATCTATTTCCAGCATTCTGGTACACAATTGTGTAGCTTCGGGTGCCTGAGTGTGTCCATTGACGCTTGTGGTTTCACTGGGATATCACTCTCTCACAGGCATGTAAGCTGTATTGAGAGATCTATGTGGAAGTAGCTCTCCTGTTCAGCTTGACTCTCAGTTCTCCATAAGCCATGCAATTTTAAAAAAGATTCCCAACAGCCCTGGAACCCATAAACCCATGCCCTTCACAAGGGGGCAGTGAATAGAGCCCCCTGTGGGGGGTGAGGGGTTGGGGGTCAATGCCAGGGGACCTTCTTGTTCAGAGCCTCTTGATCCTCCTGCAGGTCTGGGGCATGGCAGGGTGTGGGGGTGGAGCAGGGGGAGGGCTCCAGAAGCAGGGTGGGGGTGGAGGAGGAGGCCATTAGCTGGAGGCTCTCGGTGGAGTCCGCCAGCAGGCGCTGGGCTTCATGCTGTGGGCAGAGGACGTATCGGCCCGGGTGGTGAACCTCTGCCGCCGTGGCAACCGAGTCGAAGCCCTTCAGGGAGAAGGGCGGAGGAGGAGGAGGGGGTAGACAGGGCTCCCAGCCTCCTACTGCACCCCGCTCGGACCCAGGCTCCTCCATGTTCACATACAGGATCTCGTCAGCCTCCAGTGGGTCAGGCAGCTCCTCCAGGGCCTTCTCAAGCTCACAGCGCAGTGACTCGAACCCTGGCCGGTCTTTGGGGCTCAGAAGCCAGCATGAGAACATGAGAGAATAGCTGCAATGCAGTGGACATGAGAGGTACCAATTAGCATGTGAAAGTCTGCTACAGAGTATGTCACTCCTTGAAACTATCCTTTGTAAGTCACAATGGATAAGAATGACTTAATGATGACTGCAATGTAATGTAATGATACAATATGAGTTTTATTAGTTCCTTTGTCTGGCAAAGAATGAAAGCTAATCATGATCAGCTCATGTGGAGTCACACCACTGTCAAATGTCGAATAACTGGCGACTAACAGACAAAAACTGTATTGCAAATAAGGATTATTAAATAATACATTTCAGGGTGAGGCTGGAGGTTCATCAGTCTTACCTGTGAACCTCTCTGCTGTCTGAAACCTAATAAGTAGGGCAGACTGCTTATTTTCCTTTAAAAATAATGATCAGTTTCAGCATGATCAGGGAGGATGTCCTTTATGTAAAATGTCTTAATTTGGCCCCCACTATCCCCTTCATGTTCTTAAGTAGTATCTACAATAATTGAATTAAAATTGACATGTGTCTCTTTCTGTGCTACTATTCTCCATTCTTAACCCCCATATATATATGTGTGTGTGTGTGTGTATGTGTGTGTGTATATATATATAAAATTAAAACATATTAAAACATATGTTTAAGCTCTACCATATGTTATACTACTTTGTCTTTCAACTAGCTATACACACAGTTAAAGCAACAAGACTGCACCAGTCTATAATTTAATAATAAAAGGTTACAGGAATCCTATGCCATATTGCATACTAAAGAAGATGAAAGCATTAGTTGTAAGGGTGGTTATCTGACTGATTAAAAGTGGTGTCAGTATGGGACATTTATTATTCATGGCATTCAAAGATATTTCTAAAACAATATGACATAAAGTGGGTGAATCATCCTCCAATAGACATTACGTAAGAATGTATAATTAGAACAATTATAATTTGTAAAATGTAGGGGTTGTAATGGTTACAACCAAAACCAGCATACACAATAGGTCCCATTGATTGAGTTTGAGAACCACTGTTCTAAACAATTACATCAACTAAGTGAACTCAGAGCTGGTGGTTAACCAAACAGGCAATTCAAATATAAACTGTATGGAGTAGAGGCGTGCGTCAAATGTGTCACACTCTCATAAGAAGCTGGCAATTGAGTAACAGCAAGAGCTGTTCCCGGACAGACAATCAAAAATCCTTCAAACCTGACTATCTGAGTTGCGAGACTATGGCTGCTGTATGCAGTTGCTTTTGAAGGTGGCTTAAACATGAATGAGAAACACTCACATGCTGTCCAAGCAGTCGGGGGGCTGTTTGAGACGGTTGCCCTGCCTCAGGTAGTCGTAGATCTCACTGTTCTCCACCCCAGGGTAGGGTGTCTGCCCCCTGGTGGCAATTTCCCACATTGTCACTCCAAAGGACCACTGAGGAAGCGGAGGGGCCAAGGAGGTTAATATTGTTTTCATTTGTCATTCGGAAAGAAAACTAAAGTGTTTCACATCTGCAGAGCACTGTTAAATTTATCTCTCTGTCTCACAGGTTTTGGAAGGTTTGAGATATATGTGACTGCGTTATAATTGACTGATTACAGAAAAGCACTCGTGTACACACATGTACACACACGCACACACACTAGCTCACCACATCGCTCTTGGTAGTGTAGACTCTGTCTGCCAGGCTCTCTATAGCAATCCACTTCACAGGCATCTTGGAGATGCGGCCTTGCCTGTAGTAGTCTCCATTGTAGATTTTCTTGGAGAGGCCGAAGTCGGCCACACACACTGTCATGTTTTCATTCAGCCTGAGGAACAGAGATGAGAAGAAGAGCGATAGAGAATTTTTCATATTTCAAGAATTTTCATATCTCACTATTAATCAACAAGAATGTACCATCATGTGAAAATATAGCTAGCTCTAAATGTTATTGTTGCCTAAAGGGTTAAAGTATCTGACACAGGCCTGCCCTGTTTACATGGTGGCATGGGAGCTGAAGAAACACTCACATGCAGTTCCGGGCTGCCAGGTCTCTGTGAATGAAGTTCTTGCTGCTTAAGTACTCCATACCCCGGGCAATGTCTGTCATGAATTTGACCAGCATCTGAGATGGCAGGAACTGGCAGAGAGAGAAGAGGGGTGAGTTTAGCACATACACATGCTTCAAATGTGTGGCCATTCAGTGACATTTTTCCTTCAGAAGAGGGTGCTGTAAACCCATATTTCAGTGGAACAGTAACTGAAAATACTGGTTCATAAATTATGATCTAAATAGTTACTTTGTGTAGAGAGGCCAGCACAGTATGTTCCAAGGATGTTGAGTAGAGCTCTGTATTGGGGGGAAGGTAGGGCGAGGGGTGGAGTTAAGGGGGGGGGTACAGTACGTTACACAGTTGTATAAACTGAGGCACAGTATGTACAATCAGGGTTTGCACTATTTTAGCACTATTATACATTTTTAGGCACATCATGTCCCATCATTAATATGCTGAGCAAAATAAATTCTCAACTACTCAATGAATGATACCCAGTGTTTCAAACAAAATGAAAGCTATATGTGAAATTTAAAAAGATTCTTTTAATCTGTTTCTCTTTGCTACAAGGTCCACCTAACATAGTGTGGTGAGATTGGTCTGTCACTGACAAAAGGGCTACAATTACAAAAACAAGACAAAACTGAGCTGTTTAAATATGCGTTATAAGGGGTATAGGCAATTAAGTAGCACTAGCACACACTGTAGAGCTTGTGTGCGTAGAAGGCTGTGACTGAACATGACCCTCTCAAAACTATAAGTGAATGTGCACAATGCAGCTTTATTTTTTGCTGCGCAATCATGACAACTCAACTGAAAATAACTCATTATGTGGCCAGGCAACACTTGCAACACTCTTAGATTTATAGCCAGACGCCAAGGCCAGCATGCCACCCAGAACTTAACTTAATAATATAAAATTCCCATGAGTACAATACAAAGCTTATTATGTCTTACTTTAACTGCATTATCACACAATTGTAGTTAAGTTTTGATGAGCCCAACAAACCATGAAAACAGCACGCCCTCATCAGAATATCTGAAAGCAGTCGGGCGCCATTTGAGTTAGGGCACATGTTCATGGAGGCTCGGCCAGAGAAGGTTAAAGTAGACAGCCAAAAAATCCATCAGAGACTGGACATCTGGGGCTGGGACTAGAGTAAGACGTACTATTTTCAGCTAATTAATTTTTGTTATGGGGAACACTTTGTAATATGTGCTATACACATAAATGATATTTGCTCTTATTATCTGAACCGAGTAGCAGATAAATGTGTAAGAGCATACTGACCACAGGGCAGTCACCGAGTCGGGAGTAGAGCAGGTAGCTGTGCAGGTCTCCGTGTTTCATGAAGGGCAGTATCACTACAGGAGATGGGTATCCCTCACTTTCCACAGTCTGCAGACACACACCTGCTCCCACAGGGCACAGAGACATGCAGAGAGAAGGGACTGATTGAATAAATGGATATTTGGATATAATTAAGTTTTGAGTCATTTTAATGTTGTGATGGGTTGCTATGAATGTGTGCGTCTGGGGAAGACTTTCCTCAGCTCTTTCTAAAGAGCTTTGTCTTTCGTAGGTTTCATTAGAGTGGTGCACTGCAGCTGGAAGGAAGTTGGAAGATGTGAGTCCTGATTGGGTATGTTTTTAGCTATTGCAGGAGTTTGTGTGTATGCTGGTTTTGATTCCAACCATAATTACAACCCCCAACATTTAGGCTGTGTTTAGACTGCCACCACAAATCTTGGTTTTTTTCACCATATGTGACACACGGAGTGGCTCTTTCCAGCTATTACAAAAACAAAAACACATATAGTATATGATTTTTTTGGTATCCGATTTGGACCACATTCATGAGGGGGTACTATATTTAATATATATCTGATTCGTTGGCCATGAGAGTTGCCCCCAATATGGCAAAATACTGACATCATCACTAGCTATGACAGAAACTGTAACAAACATAGTGGTTACTATGACAACCAGATAAATGACACCGGTGGGTAATCAATGAGTATTTTAAGCGTGACCTATGACTAAACACTTCCAGGTCAGACACAGGTCACAGGTCACACGGTGTGTGGACAGTAAGGTGAAAAAAGTTGGGTGACCAGGGGGTCTCTAGAGTGTTCACTACTGTACAGAGCTGCAAGGTCATAATGTGTTAATATGACATGCAGTCTTTCAGCATGGTACATTTAATGGAAGTAAAATGAGGCTTCATGATCCCCATGATTGGTGAGGCTGACTTCTCTTATCCAATCAAAAAATACTTTGTTCTGCACAGCAAAACACAAAGATAGGATCATTTTAGTCAGGTACAGGTAGGACATGGTAACCACATCAATTTTTGGTGTTATGGAAGCTCATTCTCACATCACTAAAGTCCCCACAATCCCCCCCTGTACTCCCCGCCTCCTTCTTACCGATAAGTCTCATCACATTGGGGTGGTCAAACTCCTTCATGCAGGCAGCTTCCCGCAGAAAATCTTCCATCTCACTGCGAGTACAGATAGCAACTGATGGCGATAGTAAGGATGGGAGAGGAAGAGAAAGAGAGGGAGAGAGGATAAAGAAGGAGGGAAACAAGATGAGTGAGAAGAGGGACAGAAGGAAAAAGAGGTTGGGGGACAAGTAGGAGAGAGAAAGCGATGACAAATGAGGGGTTGTAGACATTCATACAAATGAACCTGTATACAATATGGAAAAAAACGTATCAAAATGTATTTCTCTTCACAGGTTTCAAAATAGGCTACTTTTTAATCAGTATACATACATGCATACAATCAAACAACACAAGAGTGAAAGGTGAAATGAGATTTAATGGCCAGACACGTGGAGCTCCTTGAGAAGATGCACACCCGTACACATACTCACTCTTCATGGTTTTGACGGCCACTTTCAGCACAAACTCCTCCTGGGTTAGCAAGCCCTCCATCACAGAGCCAAACTCACCTGCAGAGGTACACCAGATGGCCATTATGGAGCAGACTACAAGCATTCATATCTGTATATATTGGACACTGCAAAAATGTCTACTATATTTCACCAAGAGCCAGTCTGTTAGGTTGATTAGCCTCAGTCAAGACAGGCTATAACTATGAACCTGACAAACTATTTCTCTGTTGTGGTTTGATGCCATATAACTTTGGGGATGTTTTTTGCTAATAAACCATTGGTCAGTTACTAGTTCTGAATAATCACAATCTCACATAGACAGGACTCTTCAGCCATTCAAAGCAGCCATTCAAAGCTAAGAAGTTCTCCAGTGGTTTCTCTGTAATATAAGTACTTGGGCACCAAAAAGCTGGCTGCCTATGCCAAAACAGTCACTGCATGTTTTCCAGATGGTCAGTAAGAAGCTGAGCTGCTGGAGTGGAGACTCAGGGCTGACTGGCCTGTGTTACGGACTCACCTTCACCCAAAGTCTTTCCCAGGGTCAGCTTATGTCTGTCCACCATCACATCCTGGAGCTTCTGCTTGAGCTCGTCACTGATGACCAGGCTGTTCACTGTGGGGTTGTCAGTGTTAAAAACTGCTGTTACATTTTATATGTATAAAATACAAATGCTATGTTTTTGTACCATTTTAGCATACTTAACATCTTAGGTTTTATGCTGTGCAGCCTGTAGAGCATTACAATGGCCCATTCATGAATACATGCATTGCATTGAAAAAAGAAGTTGTATCAGGTTTTAAATGGCAGAAGGCTCCAGTTGGTAACAGGACTTTTCATTGATATGCTACTTTATAGAAGATCAATTGCCACGGTATTGTATCTCATCATGTTCTGTCATGAATATTTGCATGATGCACCAGGTTGGAATGTTGAAACAACAGCAGAGAGACAGAACATCCGGTATTACTTCAATGGAGCTGGGTATCTGCTGGGTCAGTAGATTGTGTGTCTGAATAACCCAGTCTCTGCCTTCCCCACCCTCTCAGAGCAACATAACACAGTGCAGTCATTTCTGCACAAACAACCATTTACTCAGCTCTATTCACTCACTATATGCCAGACACACTGATGTTGATTGACAGACTGCTAATGATTAGGTGACTTTTTTCACATTGATCCTGTGTTAAAATCCCAATCAAAGGCCCACATCACTATTCTCATGGATGGACATACACTGACATTAAAATAGCAAATGAGAAATTGTGGAAACAGATTCTTCAATAAGCTCACATGTACATTGCTATTCAGAGTACTGAAAGACAGAAGCATGAGGTAGTAAAAAACCGGTTTGCGGAGTATGATTATGGCAGTTATCATTGTATCCTTGATAGTATTGCGATGCTTGGAGCAAAAACAGACATCTATTCTAAACTCTCTCACATGTGAATCAGACTAATAAAAACCACCATGGACCACCACCCCCCTTCCCTCACAGCCCCCTGCACATTCAAAGGGCGTGTCTACTGGGGACTGACATCATCAATGTGCTATCGATATCCAACAACACATGACATCACTATTAGAGCGAGTTCTGGAAACCCTAGAGGAAATTAGGTCAGGAGTGGCGAGGTGGTCTAGACGGCACACTGTCCCTTCCTGCTGGCCATTATCCACAGAACGCTGGCTGTGTTTACACGTGTCCTTTGTCCAGGGCTGGGCCCAAGCCCCAGAGTTGAGGTTCCACATCTGGGCCTGGGCTTGGGGGTAAGTGCCGGGCCATGGGGAGTTTTCAAACAGCTGTTTCCAGGCCCATGCAGTGGACAACAACGCTGCTAATTCTCCAGGAATGTGACGATGTAAAGCCAGGACGTTATCTCATGCCAGTTTATCTCGCATGAAGATATGCACTCACTCTAAATTGGACGAATTCCACCCTCACTATCCCTCAGTATATGCTGCCATAACCTCTCAGTCCATATCCCTCACTTAATTATGTTCTCCACCCTCATTCCCTCACATACATACACACACACACACGCACCTCACCTCCTCTCCACACACAGGAATACACATACAGACAAATACCTCCCCCACCCCTCCCCTCCCCCTCACACACACACACACACACACACACACACACACACACACACACACACAGTCTCTCTCACACACACACACACACACACACACACACACACACACACACACACACACACACACACACACACACACACACACACACACACACACACACAGACACCAGCCCCCTGCTACTTTGTCAATCCTGCAGGTTGAGACATGTGACTGAGCATTATAGGAAAGGATACATAAACAGTAGTTACTGTTCAGACTTGTGTGTGCACAGCTGTTTGAAATATGAAACTTACAGATGTGAGCTTGTGTATGTGAGAAAGACAATGTGAACCCAATGGGAATGCTACATTCTATTACCAGGTGTATTCACTATGTCCTTATAGCACAACAGGGACATTTTGTGTCATTGTGTGATACAAAAGTATCATTTGTGAATGAGCACACATTCATAATCACTTTACACATCATCAAACTATGTGCATGCAATTCATCTGAATGCAAGACCATGGGATACTGAGTACTATAAATTTCAGCTGTCACTGTTACATTTTCAGCGCAGACTTTCTGGATTTTGTCACTGTGTCAAGTGTGTGTTTGGATTTTCTGGTTTCCTCTGTAATAAACCAGTGTGATAATGATTTCATCTGCAGTGAAGACTCCATCTCAACTGATTAAAGACAGGGTTTCACTGTGATGTAAACAAACTGGTTTTTTGTGCCAGTCATGTGTACCGGAATATAAATATAGGCTACCTGCATTAACTAGACTGAATGTGGGGTCTGCCTCCAGGATATCATTTAGTAAACATATCTGTAGTGGAGAAACTTCAGGATTTGTGGAACCAGCCATCTGAACTGGTAGCCTGACATTTCTGCTTGTTCTGCTGAAAATTTACTAGCCTTGTTTATTGTTGGGAAACATGTGTCTTAATACGCTTTACCCCATTATGCATCATGTACGTAATGTAATTATAATACACACATGAACAAGTCTTCTGAAACATCCTCACTCTACTCTGATCATACTTTTTGATTCACTCTACTTTTGATTCTTTTAGCTGGGGTCTGGGAAGGCTGGAAAATAACAGGTACATAACGCCACTTCTGTTTTCACTGGTACATAGTGCCACTGATGTTTTCACTGGTACATAATGCCACTGCTGTTTTCACTGGTACATAACGGCACTGCTGTTTTAACTGGTACATCACGCCACTGCTGTTTTCACTGGTACATAACACCACTGCTGTTTTCACTGGTACATAACGCCACTGCTGTTTTCACTAGCTAGCTATTAAGTTAGACAGGACATTGCTGTTTTCACTTAGCTAGCACCACATTGACACTGGTACATGGTAAATGCCACATTGTTGCACTATATTATTAGCAGACAGGACAGAGGGTCAGTAAATGGTAGGGACATTGCTGGGGTATATTTTAGCAGACAGTACAGGGGCAGTAAATGGTAGGGACATTGCTGGGGTGTATTTGTAGCAGACAGTACAGGGGCAGTAAATGGTAGGGACATTGCTGGGGTGTATTTGTAGCAGACAGTACAGGGGTCAGTAAATGGTAGGGACATTGCTGGGGTGTATTTGTAGCAGACAGTACAGGGGTCAGTAAATGGTAGGGGCATTGCTGGGGTGTATTTGTAGCAGACAGTACAGGGGTCAGTAAATGGTAGGGGCATTGCTGGGGTGTATTTGTAGCAGACAGTACAGGGGTCAGTAAATGGTAGGGACATTGCTGGGGTGTATTTAGTAGCAGATACAGTACAGGGGTCAGTAAATGGTAAATACATTGCTGGGGTGTATATTAGTAGCAGACAGTACAGGGGCAGTAAATGGTAAATACATTGTTGCAGTATATCTTTAGCAGGACAGTACAGAGGGCAGTAAATGGTAGGGACATTGCTGGGGTGTATTTGTAGCAGACAGTACAGGGGTCAGTAAATGGTAGGGACATTGCTGGGGTGTATTTGTAGCAGACAGTGCAGGGGTCAGTAAATGGTAGGGACATTGCTGGGGTGTATTTGTAGCAGACAGTGCAGGGGTCAGTAAATGGTAGGTATATTGCTGGGGTGTATTTGTAGCAGACAGTACAGGGGTCAGTAAATGGTAGGGGCATTGCTGGGGTGTATTTGTAGCAGACAGTACAGGGGTCAGTAAATGGTAGGGACATTGCTGGGGTGTATTTGTAGCAGACAGTACAGGGGTCAGTAAATGGTAGGGACATTGCTGGGGTGTATTTGTAGCAGACAGTGCAGGGGTCAGTAAATGGTAGGGACATTGCTGGGGTGTATTTGTAGCAGACAGTACAGGGGTCAGTAAATGGTAGGGGCATTGCTGGGGTGTATTTGTAGCAGACAGTACAGGGGTCAGTAAATGGTAGGGACATTGCTGGGGTGTATTTGTAGCAGACAGTACAGGGGTCAGTAAATGGTAGGGACATTGCTGGGGTGTATTTGTAGCAGAAAGTACAGGGGTCGTAAATGGTAGGGACATTGCTGGGGTGTATTTGTAGCAGAAAGTACAGGGGTCAGTAAATGGCAGGGACATTGCTGGGGTGTATTTGTAGCAGACAGTACAGGGGTCAGTAAATGGTAGGGACATTGCTGGGGTGTATTTGTAGCAGACAGTACAGGGGTCAGTAAATGGTAGGGACATTGCTGGGGGTGTATTTGTAGCAGACAGTACAGGGTCAGTAAATGGTAGGGACATTGCTGGGGTGTATTTGTAGCAGACAGTACAGGGTCAGTAAATGGTGGGACATTGCTGGGGTGTATTTGTAGCAGACAGTACAGGGTCGGTAAATAGTAGGGACATTGCTGGGGTGTATTTGTAGCAGACAGTACAGGGGTCAGTAAATGGCAGGGACATTGCTGGGGTGTATTTGTAGCAGACAGTACAGGGGTCAGTAAATGGTAGGGACATTGCTGGGGTGTATTTGTAGCAGACAGTACAGGGGTCAGTAAATGGTAGGGACATTGCTGGGGTGTATTTGTAGCAGACAGTACAGGGGTCGGTAAATAGTAGGGACATTGCTGGGGTGTATTTGTAGCAGACAGTACAGGGGTCAGTAAATGGTAGGGACATTGCTGGGGTGTATTTGTAGCAGACAGTACAGGGGTCAGTAAACGGTAGGTACATTGCATATCTGTAGAAGGACAGAGGTATATTTGCTGTGGTTTATTATTGTGGAACAGTGAGACTCACATGTTGCCTCTGTGGAACGGCGGCTGTAGGAGCGACGAGCCCGGTACCTCACAACCAGCTCCCCCCCATCCATCATGGGCTGGAACGCCTCTCTGTATCACACACACACACACACATACACCACACATTGCACATACATGTTTACATATCCACTCATACTTACATATTTTTGCATACACACACATGCACATCCACATATGTTAATCCACACACACATACATAAGTCAGTATTCAAATTGAAATGTGCTTCCATGACTCACGGTTATCATAAATGCACTGCATACTGACACAAAACTGTAAATGGTCACAGTTGCTAGCATTGTGGCACTTCAAATAGGGGAGCTATTCAGTTCTAACTTCAGTTCTTCAGAGTTGGTGTATAATTTGGTTTTTGGTGTGCTCAAACACTTAAGTGCTGAAATTAGTAGAATCTCAAAGGCCTAAGCTGGCTCCTGATATGAGGAAACCAAAACAACCTGCAGACAGAGGGGCTTTCCAGAACTTGAGTTACACAGCCCTGATGTAAAACAGCACATTTATCAATGTTACGGCAGCATGTCCAGAGAGCAGAGACTGTGCCATTACAGAGAGAGACATAAATGCCAAAGCTGAAGGAGACAAGTAAAAACATCCCCATGAGCCACTGGGGCCACAGGGTGGGGCCTACACACCCGAAGCGAGTCTCCTTGCGCCGCAGTCTGGCCACGTACACCGCGGTCAGTGCTGCCAGCGCCACGGCGACGGCGATCGCCATAACCACGTACCACCAGCGCCAGGAGAAGAGCTGGAGGGAGGCAGGGCCTGAAAGAAACATGGGAGAGGCAGTGTTGAAATAAACCTTGTCTTTTCTACTCTGATGCTGCAGTAGGAGGGGAAGAGGATGAGAGGGTAAGAGGGGAAATGTGTGTTTACTGTAGGCAAAAAAGGAAATGAAAAAGTGAAATGAAGTTAACGATGGAGAGGTTACCACAGAGTGCAAGAGGTTACCCTAGGTTGTAAAGAGAGGGTAGCAATGGGACAGGCAAAAGGTTATGAATAAAAGAAATCTGTGCGTGCATGTGTGTGTGTGTGTGTGTGTTCGTGTGTATGTGTGTGTGTGCGTGTGACTAACATGGGATTGAGGAATATTGTTTATTTGGTCTGTTTTTGCGATCTGTGTTATTATTATCAGCGTTACTGAGAGGGGCTAGATGACCTCAGCAGTCCAGATGTGCTGTTGGGTGTGTCACTATTACACACTAAAACTCATTCACACACACTCTATTTATCCCTTTATTTTCCTGTCCTCCTTACAACTCTGTCCCTGATCTTTAGTCAGCTGATCTCATTGCTCTTGGCTTTTCACTTCTATTCTGCAAGCAAGTTTTTAACAACTTGGCTGCACTTACATGTGTGGAGGGGGAACTTTGCCTTGCTGTTGATATGTGGTGATTGAATCACATGTTTCTCTGTTTTGTTTTGCTTGTCTGTGTTTCACTGGAACATTTCTGTTAGTTTTCTTTGCTTGGGTGAAGGAAGTAATGACTATATGCAATTAACATATACTGTTAGATTCTATCTTCAGACATGTGAGATGCCATTGGCTGTATTTTTCAGGTCAGAACAATAATAACAAAGGAGTTTAAGTCTCATCTCTTACTCCTTCTGTCTTTCTCTCCTTCTCGCTTGGTGGCCCCCTGTTTTTTCAGTAGCTATTCATTTTGTATCTGGCTCTTTCAATAGTGACCTCAGACTAAGCAGACAGAGATGTGGCACTGGAGTTTTTATATAAATATTTATGACATGTCTTTCCAAGAGATGACTGAAAGCCCCCCGCCCCGAGTCTCCTCCTCTGTTCTCTGACTCTCTCTCTCTTATTCTTACTTCAGGAAATGTTCTGGCACGTGACATGCACTGAAACACTTCATCAAAAATAAAAAGGAGAAGGAATTGATTTGAAGCCAGAAATATGGCGTGAGATCACTTCCCATGTCAGTCTTGCACAAGCTATTGAGTGCATGTGTTTGGATGTGAGTTCACATGCATTTGTATGTCATGTGAGATCCATGTGCAAATAACTATGTTTAACTGTGCCTCTATATATTTGTGTGTACATGTTTGTGTGTATGAATATTTTTTGAATGGATATACACATATATATATATATATATATATATATATATATATATATATATATATATATATGTGTGTATTCGTGTATGTGTGTGTGTGTGTTCATGCATGTGTGCTGTGTAGTGACGTACCTCTGTGCTGAGGCTCCACTGCTGTAGAACAGAAAGAACTCAGTTATTAAATGTTGCAATCTGAGCTCCACTCCATGTCACTTCTCCCTCCACACATGTTTCTTTCCACTCCACACTTACCTCCCCACTTTTCTCCACACTCCATTTCTCAACAATTCGTTTCAACACTCCCTTCATTCTACCCCTGCACTCATCTCTTTATTTCCATTCTCATCTCCTTCTTTTTCCACACTCCCCGTCTCATCATACCCCCTCTTCCAACTTCTCTCTCTCTCCTTCTTTCTCCATACTCATCTATCTCTCTCTGATACTCATCCACTGCTCTTTAGACACTTCCCATCTTTGTCTCTTTCCGTTCATCCCTCTCTCTCCATCCTCCTCTGTCTCTGCATACTCATCAGCCTCCTCCTCCGTCTCATTTCTCTCTTTTCTTATTCCCCCTTTTTTTCTCTTTGTCTCTCTTGGTTCCCCCATGCTCTTACTCACCTGGCTGTACTAGAGTAAGGACATGGGTGGGGCTCCAGGGCCCGGACCCCGCCCCTGTGTAGGCACACACCCGGAGAGACACATTGGAAAGGGGAGCAGACAGGTTGATGGACAGCAGAGTGGATAGCCCTGTGTCTAGCACAGCCTCCTGAGGGTCACAAAGACACAGGACACGCACATTTACACTTTTACTATTACACCTGTGGATGCTCAACTGAACTGGTATGTAAATCTTACATCTGTAGGGTGCAATATAACTGAGCAATAAAGTTTCCAGATGTCTGGAGGGCCATAAGCAGAATATTCCTCAACGACTCCATTGGTGTTTACTCAAGTTATTATGAATCAAGCATCTGGTATTGTACAATTTCCACTGGAATTGTCAGTGAGTGTTTTTGAAACAACAACATGAAGAAGTAATTGGAATTATATTATTAAAATTTTACAAAGTAAACAGTATGAGTTTGTTTGTGTGTGTGTGTGTGAGTGTATTACCTGAGTCATGTTGGGGGTGCTGTATTCCAGTTTGTACCCAAGCAGATGTCCATTGAGTCTTCCTGGAGGTTGCGTCCAGGTGATGGTCACCTCTGTCTCATTGACCACAGCGCTTATATTCCCAGGCGGAGCTTCTGGAACTGGTCAATTACACAGAAACCGTCTCACAACGATATGGCCTTCCATACATCACTAAACTTAAATCTAACAATGAACCGTGCCTAATGAAACAGTATAGTGCACAATGCACAGTCCAGCTGGGGGAGCCAGCCCTGGTGCTGGAGAGCTACAGCGTCTGGTGGTTTTGTTTTTACCTTAACCAGATAGACCAAGGGGGAAGTTCAAATGCTGAGGCTAATAAGGTGGCCAGATGAAGGGATCAAGACATTAGGGTTAACAATGTTTGATAACATTAACTTACAGTCTGAAAAGGTAGTGTGCATTATAATTAATGGCCATTATAATTCATTCTAATGTAATATTATTTATAGCATTATTTATTCCTACCTTCTAAAACTTTGGTTTTCCATATTGAAATTCTCCTTTCTCCCAATTTTGTATACATCATAATTAAGTCATCAAGACAGACCAAAGAGCAAAACAGGATGTTCCATTTGAAATAGTAACTTCTATGAGGAAACAAAGTCTGTTGTACACATCTGATGCAACACTGCAACCCCTGGACAGAACAGCAGTCCATAAGCTGTCCCATTTGCCCTCTGCCCTCTCAGCCTACGGAGCAGGACCCACAGAGTTCTGGTTTTACCATGAGGGCACAGACTGAGGGATTTCATTTTTAGCCGATGAAATTGTCCAAAAAAGGGATTAGACAGAGCGGGCACAGAAAAGCCCCTGTCCTGGCGTGGCATGGGGGAGGCCTGACACAGATGGATGAGGGTGTGACAGACCCCAGCTTTCAGGCTGCGAGGGGGAGAGCAGGACAGCTGTATGTGATAGGGAAGGAGGACAGGCATCTGAGAATGCAGAGAATCCATGTCTTTATTGGAAAAAAATGAGCTAGAGGAGTGCTAAAGTTTGGAAACCACAGAATTCAAAGTGAGGCTAGTATGTCAGAGAAACAGAGCTGTATGCCCACTACTCTCTCTCACATGCTGTTCCCTGTTTCTCCTCTGTCCCGGACCCTGGTGATGTTATCAGGAAGTGTTTCACCCCTGATTGTTTCCACATGTGGCTCAGACTCCAGCTCTCTCCCAGCCAACAAAAACAAAAACAATTCCCCTCTTTCCTTCCCTCCCCCCTTCCTCCATCACTCCATCTCTGCACCTCTCCACAGCTACCTTTCCATCTCACTGTTCTGTCACCCTCCTCCACTGATTGCTCAAACAGAAGCACAAATGGCAACAAAAGAAAAAAGGAAGGGGGAGGAAACGAACATATTTATGTTTGTACTCCTCAAGTATTCACATCGGTGGGAAAACATTCAGGAAAAGATGGGTTATGATAGGAGGAGATGTGGCTGGCAGGGGAAAAGAAGAAACTGCTGGCTTCAGACTTTAAGAAAGCAGAGCAGGTCTCAGTCAAGCTCTGTCAGAACAGTTAGAACTGGGGTCTCAGAAAAAGGTGTAGACTATAGCTGACAAGACCTGGAGAGTGATGGTCCCTCTGGAAGATGGCAGGAAAGCTTTTGTTGCCATGCAACACCAGAGAGCTTTATTTAAAAATACATTCCAGTGTTTATGTTCTGTTAGGGCCTGATATTAAGATGCCTCTCCACATGGAATAACAGAGTCTGGCCTCAGAGGGCTACCTCACGTTACCTTGCCATTTTCAGCTGTTCCATCTGCTGTGTTAAAATGAAAATCCACCTCAGCTTGAGGTGAATGTTTAATGTCAAGGAGGAAAATGACTGTACCTAAAAAATATATGTTTTTTGGAGGATGTGTGTGTCTCTGTTTGTCTCTCTCACTCTTTCTCTCTCAAGCACACATACGTCAGTACCCATTTACATGTGCACAGGAAGGGGCCCCTATTGCTTTTGAAAGCCAAGTGCCCCCTTTAATGCCCCAAAGAAAACAAACATTTTTGTAGCAGTCTTTTCAAACATTAAATCTTCACTATCGATTGATTTAAAAACATAACACCATAGTTCAAACTATGTAAACCTTAACTTTAAAATATTGCCTGTCTTTTCTGCAGATGCTTTGCTTGTGACCAATCACACAGCGTCAGGGAGAAAATGTCCTTTTTAACGATGTTGCCCCCACCTTTGGGAGTCTGTTAACAGCTCCGCTCATTTAAATACACTCTTCCATCAGTTCTGTTGCTCCAACACACACATGTAGACACACATCTGTGTAAGCTCACTCAAACCAGATACGTTTAACAACACACACACGCAAACAATAAACAATGGGTTCACACAAACATACATCAACACATTCACAAGCATTCTGACAAATGTAAAAATCCACACATTTTCCTGAGAACAGGGGTGTGGCACTAATTACAGTGATTCATTACAGTCGAGTAAATGCCTGGCTCTTCCTCTGTTTCAGTCGTTCAGAAGAAATGTTTATTACCTTCACCAGAACAGGAACAGGATTAAAGGAGCTTTGGGTCATTGGGTTGTTGGGAACGCGTAGCATTTGCTGTGGGATCTGAGGAGGGGCTGGGGGTGTGTCCCTCTCAATCCCTCTGGGACAGAGTGGGGTCTGGGAATTTAGAGAAAAGGAAGTTTTTTCTTCTTAACCCTCCCCTTCCCCCATTCCAATTTGCTCTCCGTCTCTGCGAAGGCTTTCCATCACCATCTCTCCATCTTTCCCTCTCTCTGACTGCCTCTGTTTTCCCACAGTGGTCGACCTGTACTTTGTCTCTTTATTTTGAAGGGTGAAATCGGAGGTCATGCAGGGTTGGGAGAGGAATGGAGGGAGGGACAGCAAAGCAGAGAGCAGGCAAGGGGATGGAGGGAGAGGGCAAGAAAGGAATTGGGTGAGAGAACAGAGCACATTTTGACGGACAGTGCTGGGGGTGGGAGATTGGTATGGTTTTTTTGGGGACAGCAGGAAACACATTCCAAGCCCAAACTGTGTAGTGTTTGTGAAATATCCTGATGGAAGGGGACAGAAAGACAGCGAGAGGCCATGATCTGGGGAGGATGGTAGCAAAAGAGAGATGGATTGGATTGAACTGTTGAAGACCAACATTTACAGTTAGATGTTCATTTTCAACATAACACTAATTGAGTACAGGCACTCTATATGAGTAAAATGAACTCTATCAATGTTTATTTAACACTGAAGATTTCGCTGCACAGAAGCACTGTGCTTGTCATAGTCATAGAGACACACTGGGTCACTATCAGGGGTATTAAGACTACAGGAAGTGTTAATCATGAAAAAGGAAGTGATAATCTGACAGGCAGAGTAACATAAGAGGACATAATCACATGATTCATTCTGAGGAGTATGCAGTGCTGCATCAATTCTGGACTTAACCACAAGAATCTTGTGCTACCTACTCCAAGCACTGACAACTCAAACAATTAGGAAGCAGATCAGAATACTATGTATATAAACCATTAAGTGACTTTTCAATGACTTCATGATTTGACAAATGTTTTAAGTTCTATATGTATATGTGTGTCAATGTCACTCAAATTTCACATCAAATACAAGCCCATAGCTAAGCAAAATAAAATAACTTTCATTTTTGGGCAATTTAATCAACATACAGGAATGGTATTTACATGGCATTTTATATAATGTTACGGTACAGAAGACATTTTTCTCTGTGGCTACTGTATTGACTGTATTGCAGTGTTGTACGCTGTGCACAATGTATGGTCTGTCTCTGAGGTCCTGAATAGCCAGCAGCAGTGGTGCACACAGAAAGACCTTGTTCTTTCAGGCTCATTAGATTAGTGGTAAAACTATGTAGTACAAGACTATTTGTAATAATAAATCACAATCCAAAACACATTTTCTGGCCTGTCAAAATGAAGAGTGGTTTCATTTTTTTCACCCATGCATTCAAAACCCGGCCAATGATTGACAGTTTTTGGTAAACCCTGCTGGGTGAAATTTGGCCTCACTTTCCTCTTCACTAACGCACTGGTGCATGGGAGAGATCAGAACAATCTAACTATGATATCACTGTGGAATCATAATACTTTCCCATGGAAATATGAAAAAGTGGAGCGGTAGCTTCAGAGACTGGGATATGGGCGAGGTCAGACAGTTCAAATGTGATATCACAGTGCTTTCATACTGTGATCCAGGGACACCCTCAGACATCTTGACAGACAAACAAAATATGCGCTCATACACACTCACAGACAAAATAAAACCCACATTAAAATACACACACTCACACACAGCTATCCATGCCAAATGGTGACAGAGATATATCTGGGAATCAGTCTAAGGGGAACTCTAGAATGAAGAGGCGGTGCAAACATTCAGAGAGTTAAAGTGATGTGTTTCACAACCACAGAAACACATACATGGAAAATATGGCTCAGCTGTCAATTTCTCTCTATTTCCATCCTTTCCACTGAACTCTTTCTCTCTCTCTCTCTCTCTCTCTCTCTCTCTCTCCTCTCTTCCCTCTTCTCTCTGTCCCACCCTTTCTGATTCCCTCGACCTCTCCTTCACTCTCCCCCGCCCTCTTGCCCCACCCTTCTTTCCCCTTCTTGTCCAATACAAACTGCCTCCCTGGACCGTTGAGAGGAGAGCAGGACCTGCCAAGGATGCAAAAAACAAGACACTGTACCCTCCTGTATTTTGTATTTCTCTCTCTCTTACTCTCTTTTGAAACCTCTCCCTTCTTTTTATGCTCCTGTCCTATTCCTTCCCCCTTTTTTCCCTCATCTTTCATCTCCCTTGTCCTCTTTAAGAACCATTTAAGATGTCAGTATGAGCTGACGTGGAACACCCCCCCCACCCGTTCCATTACCCCACTGCCCGAACTCCCCCTCCACTTCCTTCTCTCCCTTCTTTCATTTCTTTCTGCTCAGCTTATTCCCTTTTCCACAAACATGGCTTAGTCCCAGGTTATGGAAAGCGTGAGTTGGCATGAAAGCAGAGCCACACCTCCTCCTCCTCCTCCTCCTCCTCTCTCCCAGTGCTTCAGACGTGGAAAAGGCCTATGCCAACCTCGCCCGAGTGTTCAGGGAAACTCCTCCGCTTTTTTCCATTTCACAACCAGTGCCTCTCTCTTCCATGACCAGGCCTCTCTCCCTACCTCTATGGCTGGCATTTACAAACAAAACAAACAAACCATTGCTGCTGGCCACCCCTACAATTATCTGGAAATAGTCCATACCTAGGGGTATCAAGACATGTTTTTGATAAGTTAAAAAGTTTGACTAACTTCAAAAGCCTAATCCTGCCACAGCTTGAAAAAGATTAATTCCAGGATTATCTTCATACATATATTATCCATAGATTCCTTGCAATACCACACTTGGGCATTTCCTGTAACTGGATGTCCTCTGGACACATAATGTAGTGCTTTATTGGTAGTCCCACTTGAGGCAAGGCAAGATGTTCCCACTCCAGACTTAAGACAGCTCTGTTTTTTAAGTTAATGTCAGACGTGTTTGAAGGTTGCACTCTCAGAATTTCTCCTAAACAAAGAAAATGACACCTCTATTGGATGTTTTTGACCATTTCTGAATGTCCCCTCTCAGGATGGGGAGGAATGGAAGCAGAAATTCCCACCATCTGTGTTCCTTTCCTGTCCAGACCCAAGTAGAAAGAGATGTACAGCCATCCAGGGTGCTGAACACATTTGCTGAACATGTGTGCTTCCACAGAGAGGACACCAAAACAGGGTACAATACTATTTTAATGAAGAGATCCCAGCTCACTATATTCAGTCACAGAGCTGAGATTAGAAACCAACACTTTAAATATGACCAGGATTAACCATAGTCTATACAGCAGCATTTAGAAAAGGGAATTTAAAATCGAACCCCACAGAGGCAAAAAAAAATCTGTTATTTTTTTGTATGTTTTGACATATATTTGATTGATTTCGGCCCTATATTGGCTAAAGCGTCAACTCACCTCATTTACAACAAAGCACAAAAACACACAGATACTCTGGCCCAACTGGACTGGAGTTTGACATCCCTCATTTAGAAAAAGATACACATTCTCATTAGCCAGTGGGCCCCAGTCTTATCTGAGAAGAGCCCCAGTAAGAGGGCAGGCTTTAGCTACAGGCTAGCTCAACCCCAAAACACTGGATTCTCCTGAACAACTAATAGGGGTCTAAAGTGAAAAACTTTATCATGCTGAATACGGTGATTTAATGCAGAGAGACAACAAAAGCTTGCACCCACGCAGGGATCCCTAAGGTGCTGTGAATTGATCTGATTAGATAGAACATCAGTGAAGAAACGCTACAGGCCACTCTTTGGCGGAAAAAAGGAGGAGGGAATACGTGAGGCTTACCTCCCTCAGCAGTGCGCAGCACTACCCAGGGTGTCCAGGAGGAGGCGCCCTGGCTGCTGCGGCAGGCTACCCTCACGTTATAAGAGCTGAAGGGCTCCAGGTCCGGTATCAGGTGACTGGCTGGTGGCACGTTTACGTTCTGGTTGTGGATCATGTGACTGGGTACTGTGCTGAGTTCGGCATTGGAAGGCATGGCCTGTATCCCAGAGAAACAGATGACAGAGACAATGTAAATGTTTGATATGTCATCAAACTGAGGTTCTGCCTTAAAAAGTCACTTCAGTTTTTGACTGAAATACTTGATAAAAATGATTTTTAAGTGTACTTTGTTTTTATATATTTTCATATTTACCACATGAAAAACATACCAAGTTGTGATATATCCCTGTATAGTACATATCTTTATAATCAGTGACCAAAGTTTAAGTGATCTACCGACTTTCTGGTGACTGGGTCCTGAGGAGGCAGAGAGGGGCTGTGCTTGTGCATGTGAGTGCGACTGCGTATGGCTGTGTGCTTGTGTAAATGAACAGAAACTAAATGTAACGAAGAATGCTTACATCGTGAAATGTAGATTTCCTAATCTACATATGCAGCTGTGTGTGTGTAAGACTATGAGTTGGGTGGGAGCTGAAAAGCTAAATGTTTAGAAATTCACAAGAAAGAGAATGTTTATGTTGAAGCATTTATGAAATAGTTCCTATGTATGGAAGCATGTTTCCGGCACAGGAAAAGTGCATAATTGTAATGTTATTTCTCACAACTGTGACTTAATTTCTAGGGTTTATGATTTTCTTTCTCTTTCGTGCAGTTGTAAGCCATAAAGTCAAAATTTTGAAAAAAAAAGAAAACAACTCCTATTTGTGAGAAATAAAGCCAGAATTCCAACAAATAAAGTCACCATTGTGAGAAGTAAAGTCACAATTCTGGGAGATAAAGCTACAATTGTGATAAACAAAATTGCAGTTGCAGGAAAAAAAACTTTTTTTATGTTGCAAAAAATGGGCTTCTATGTATGTGTATGAACATTTAGCTGTGAATATGTGTGTGTGTGTGTGTGTGTGTGTGTGTGTCTGTATGATTTTGTGTGTGCGCCTGTGTGTAACTACTTATCGCCACAGTCACTTCATGCTCCAACCCTTTAACACTTTACAAACAAACAGGGGGCACTACACCTGAACCAAGAACTGGTACGCTGCTACTACATAGAAATGGGCCATTACGACCAGAGGCCAATACAAGTGCAGTAGTAGTACACAGAGACACGGGATGCTATAACCTGCTACAACCCCAGGAAGGAATAAAGGTGCAAGTGGTGGTACACACAGACCGGGGCTCTATAGCCAGAAGTGAGCAATGGCACAGTGGCTCGCTAGGCTGGTGGGTCGAGTGGGAGTACTGGGAGTTACAGCAGTCAAACTGGACTCAGCATGGCCCTTTCTTCATCAGGCCTTCTTCTGCCCTCTCACGCTTTCACACTGAATATCTGCTCTTCTCTCCATTTTCCCATCCCAAGAGACAGCAATCTGTCTTTTTTTCCATGCATGAATGTTATTTCTACTGAGAGTCACATCCCATTTTTTGTTTCACCCAGGTCTCTACTTCTGAATACCCACTGTTTAAGCATTGCCAGTCTATGCAGACTGTGTCATCCTGAATGAGGGAAAGCAAGAGTGCAGCAGACTTAAAAGAGTACATTTCTGTTCTCTAGAGAAGAAAACTATTAACTATTCCTTCAATGAAATTTTCTTGCAAAAACTATGACTGGGGGTACAATGGAAGTATTTTCCATGGTTTCACCCCTATGACAAGTGTTTGCACCCCTTAAGGTACAATATGGTTCCCTTCTTTTTAAGAGTGTACAGCTGGCTCCTTCTCTCCTTCTTGTAGGTTTTCAGTGTTAGCAAGCCTGAACCACAATTTTATGAGTTTTGTGCCGTATTGAGTGACTCTCCATTTTCCATTTTGGCTGTTCAGAACTGGGGCTCTCTCTCCTGCAGGATTGTTGAGGGGTGGGGACATGAACTCTGTGGGGTACCATGCGAGGGGTGCTGGAGGGAGGGGGTGGGGCAGTGAGTGTGGAGGTTTTATTAGAAACAGATCCTCTGGGTTTGGGCTGACTGCAGGAGAGAGAGAGAGTTTCAGGTGGCCAATCACAGTGGGTGTGTCAAGCTCGTTCTTTGTACTGAAGGAGGGTGGGGGGGGGCACTGGGGTTAAGTCATAGAGGCCACTTTCCAGTTGAAACCCGATCTGCAGTACTGTCACTGACTTCCACAGAGAGGAAGAGAAAGAGAAAGAGTGAAAAAGAAAGAGAAAATAGAGAGAGAGAACAAGAAAGGGGAAGATGGAGGGAATCTGAGTTGAAGAAAGCAGAGTAAAAGCAAAATAGAAGAGGAATAAAAGGTGGACAAAGAAGAAGATTTTTCATGAAACAGAAAAAACGGTTGTATTATCATTAAAAATGATAATACAAACTTCCAATATCTTCATCCCATGCAGCAAATGAATCTTATGGCAAATTAAAAACAGCAGCAAAGACACTTTCCTTCAGTTCTCTCAGTGTGACTTACCTGGATGGAGCACACTGAGACCGGGTATACTCCTCCAAAGCCTGGCTCCCAGGTAATACGTAGACTGGAATTGGTGACCTCAAGGGCCTGCACTTTCAGGGGCTGGGATGGGATGACTATAAAAGGCAGAAGAGAAGTGTGAAGTACTTCTCAGACCTGAGTCACTCAAAAACTTCATCTGCAATACTTTATCTCTTAACATGGCAAACGACTGACATTTTTTAATAAAAATGACTGTTTTATGACTGTTCAATTTGGGTAATAATTAGATCTTGTTAAAAATTCTCAGAGATATGCAATAATGTTTTTAACTTTATATGTATAAGGAACAAAGTTAAGCACTCTTTATAATTCAAAAGAATTATAAAGATCAATGTCTCGGTTCTTTCTTTGTTCTTTAGTTGAAAACCCTCAAAAGAGCACCCTTCTGAAATGAGTTCCTCAGAAATGCAGTCATGAGGGATTACTGTATAATTGTCCTGTATCTCATATGTGTTTGCCCCAGGTCTGTTACAGTCACAGAGACTTTGTCAATGGATGCCTGTGACTGTGTCTGTCCCTGCCCTGAGGCCCACAGTTGCACCCACCTGTCACGGTCCCCGAGGCTGAGGTGGCCACTCCTTTTCGATTGTGAGCCTCGCAGGAGAAGGTAGTGGTCTTATTCAGGCCTAGAGGAGCAGAGGGAGAGAGACAGGTGC
This sequence comes from Albula goreensis, assembly GCA_022829145.1. Classification (NCBI taxonomy): domain Eukaryota; kingdom Metazoa; phylum Chordata; class Actinopteri; order Albuliformes; family Albulidae; genus Albula; species Albula goreensis. The sequence continues at coordinate 35,044,076 of CM040742.1, forward strand.
AGAGGCTGATCAGGAAGCAAGCTCTTGAGTAAAATCTCAGCTCTGTAAATTTGTGGGCCTCCATTTGCTTATGGGTAGTTTCCCTTCAGCATGAGGGAAGGGAGGGGTGTGGGTTAAAAGCTTCAGCTCCCTGGTATGAGGGGTGTGTGTACACAGGTGTGTGCTTTATGTACAAGTGATAAACAAAGGCATTGTGTATCAAATGCATTGTGAGCAAGCAGGGTTTATTTGTGTGTATATTTATGACCATTTATGTGAGTGTGTGCATGCGTCTGTCCATGTATGTGAATGTGTATGCAAAAGGTTGCACGTTAGAGTGAGTGAGTGTTATGTATATGGGTGAGAAAGTGTGTGTGCATGTTTGTGTTTGTGTGTGTGTACATGTATGTGAGTGAGTGCATCTGTCCATATCTATACATTTGTGTGCGTGTGTGTTCGCATGTGACGGTATGCATGTGTGTACAATTGAGTGTGTGTGAACCTGTGCATGTGTGTGTGTCTGTATGTGCATGTGTGTTGGGGATGGGGGACTGGAAACACTCTTGCTTCTGCTCTCTGGGACTAGACTGAGAGTGGAACACACACACACACACACACACACACACACACACACACACATGCAGCTGACCACTTACGCTTACAGACAAACACATTCTCAGCATGCTTGGTTCTCTCACAGACAGAGCTCTGCCACACATCCGTACACACTGCAGATTATCCACGCATGCCAGAGGATGCATAACTGCCTGACTGACTGAGGGGAGAGCTGTGCCTCTCTGATGGATGAGTCAGTGTCAGCACAGAGAGCAGAGAATGCTCCCTTTGGGTCGTGTGTACGGCAGGAAACAGGGTTGAGGTTCAGGGATCACAGAGAGTGGGCGGAGGTGGGGGTCGCATGAGAGGGGACAGTCACAGGAGCCTTGTGACATACATGTGTAGTGTCACACACAGTATCCCACAGTCCCCTTGCACTGCAGCACTGCTCTTGGGAAAAGCAAGAGGGAAGGGTTCAAGGCATGCATGTGGATCGCCTTGTTTGAGTGCTGAGGAATGTCAGAGTGTATGTACATGACTGTGTATGTGTGCACCTGCTGCCACTCTCAGGAGCTTTTCATGGTCCATGGTTTTGGGTTCTACAAAACCAGTCCTGGGCAGACATCTGTCCCCGCTGCTCCTGAGAATCGTGCCCACGGAACGCCCACGCACCCTGATGACTCATGCAGAGTTTGGGACCCCGCCCTGTGGGCTTAAAGGTCTTCTCCCCTGAGCTCAGTCCCCCTGCCCCCGCCCTGAGTCACTACAGCTGGACTCCGGACAGGGGAAATATGTGTCAGTCCACTGTGGTTAGTGCTGAAGCAGCAGTGGCCACCAGTACCCCCCTTCCAGCTGTTTTCCAGGCCTGTTCTTCAGTTCAACAGAATGTGCTCTTCTGTTTGCCAAGTTCAAAGCTGCTGTTTTTCTCTGAAGCAGCCATTGGATGAATATGGTCAATATCCAGGGGTGTCTTGACTTGTCACATGTTTTAAATGCCAAAAACAATACACACTACTTCTGAAGCACATTTGTAGTCTTATTGATATGCACCATGACCTAACAAAGAACTCCAAACCAAAACTGACTTTTTAAATACTTTAAGGAAAAGCTATCACAAGGGCATGCATGCATGTACAGATAATAAGCATCCCCCTCTAAAACTGACCAAATGCTCTACTGTAGGTTTGAGGTTTCTCCATACATACATAAAGTCTGACATAAAAAAATCACTTTGCTAACTTATCTGTCACAGAGACATCCAGACATAGGAAATCACCATGTATGATATCCATAAGAATCCAAAGATAATAAATGTCTGAAAGCTGAATCTGGATTTACTATTTTTCAGGTTATGGTGCATGTCGACAAAGCTATATGTGCTTCAGCTGTGGCCCATGGTTTTTTAGCATATCAAAGCATGTCATGGCAAGGTACCCCTGCATATGAACGGATATGATTTCAGCCAGTGCTGCAGGAACACAGCCTATTCCTGGGTTTACAATGGGAGGAGGAAAACTGAAGAGCTCTGCTTGGCAACGATCGCAGAGTAAAAGTCCATGCACCATGACTGATGCGTTCTGCAAATGTTTTTCTTGGACTCGCAAAAGTCGTAACTGTTGTCCATTAAACACAGGGGAGACCCATCTACTAAATCCCAATGAGGCCGCTGGATCCTGCCTTAATCCTGGGGTCAGATTGGATTTAGCTCCACAGTTCAGTGTAGCTGGTTCATTGAGGGATGTGGGACCTGGTCAACCAACACCAATGTGTCACGAGTCACAGGGCAATGTTCCAGTTAGGTTGTTGTTTGGCAGCAGATAGTGTTATGGTGAGAAGACTCCCCAGAGTTTCAGAACATCTTTACTGTTCTGTCAAAGTCACAGTAAAAATATTAATTCCAGGTGTGGCAAACTATCCCTAGCACAAGATGTTCTAATTTTGTCATGTAGGACAGCATCATGTATGACTTTCTGCAATTAAAACTCCATTTGAACTGTAATAAAAAACTGAATAATGTTCTCTGAAATGTTCCTTGTCACTTCAAAATAACATAAAAGGGACTCTGGGAAACTACTGGGATCACTGCTAACTGGGAAAATACACATGCATGGCAGATTTAAACTGTCCTTTTGGTCCAGGGATGGTAGGAGAGTGCTGAATTAAAAAGAAAGTAGCTACAATAAATAGTTTACTGTAGAGTACTGGTAAAAACAATTCCAGTAATATCATTTAATACAACTCTACAGTGTTGAATGTGAAGGTGAGGTTATGTACTTGGTTCAGTACCTGTGATGTTGAGCATGGAGGGTGACAGGGACACTGGGTCCTTCAGGGTGTTGAGTGGAGCTCCGTCCTGAAGCCAGATGACTCGGACTGGTTCTGGAGGCCCGTGGGCCACGCAGTGGAGGCTCAGACTGGTGTTAGCCTGCACTGACATGTCATAGGGCTCCACAGAGAAGTGAGGGAGACCTGGGACAGAACAGAATGAGAGTCTACTAAAGCAAGTACAATACACTTTGCTTGGCTACTTAGAATCATTAAAAATACTCACAAACACACACACACATGCTCTTTCATCAATTTAAGTGTCTATTAAAAGAATTCTCAAAGACTTCATTCACATTTTCTTACTGAGAGGAAATGACAAATCAAGATGTTTAGGCATCTATTTTTATATATTTTCTTTGGATTTGTCTGCATGTGTCATTGGCATGAAAGTCATACTGTGTTTTCTGCATTGTGGTTTGATGCCTTGGGCCAAAATATACTCCTGTCTCATACAACTTAAAGCTACAAGCAGGTAAATATAAAAAAAACTGCAATATTATGGGAAGAGAGGACAGCCTCTCACTGCACTGCACAGGCAATGAGCATGATTGACTAGTTTTCTCTGGACTGAATACTAGGCAAAGGACACTGTGTGCTGACCTGAAATTTTCACACAGTATCCATTTTTGACCGCTAGCTACCCCTTTTGCGAGAATGTGCCGTTTTGTAGAAGCTAAAATTCTTACCTACTACAGCCTTAAGTTAGAAAGGAATCATTGTTTTCATCCGGAATGTGCATTTTATTTATTTGCATTTTATTGAGGTAAAAGATATTTTTATTTTCAAACAATGTAAAAATTAAAATGGACATGTACGTTAACACTGAAAATGTGGAAGCCACTGCAATGTTCAGGCTTGAAAGTGGAAAGTGGCTATAGATAAAAAATACTCCCCTTCAACATAACTAGTTCATTTGCAATTCCACAGATTTCCCACAGAAAAGAAATCCTTTATATCAGGGTCATTATTGAAGAATTCAGGTGATTTCCTGAATTGGGTGTTTTAGTGCTAGGCTAAGACAAAAGCCCGCACCTACATCTGTCCTTCTGTAATAACACTGGAGTTATTATGTAACTGGAGTTACCCTGCATTATGTTATATTTCCAATAACCTGTGTTTTTATTTATAATAACCTATGGTTTTCTCATCTTAATGACTCCTTGTGAACTATCCCATAATAATCTATGATTTGTCACTGTAATAATATGTTACACTGATATTGATATGTTGTAACACACAATTTAATCATGTGATAATCCATGATTTTCTCCAGTAATTACCCATGATCATCAATTGTAATAACCCACTATTTTCCAATGTAATAACCAAGCATTTCCTCATATAAAACGGCATGATTCTCTCCTGTAATGACCATGATTTCCTACGCAATAACCTATTCTATTTTTCTGCTATGTAACCTCACACAACCCATAGTACTGTATGTACAAACACATGACTTTCCTCTGTGCTATCTGAAGCCTTTTTTTTCAATAACCCAATGACTAATTCCTGTGATAACCCTTTATTTTCTGCAATAATCCAAGTTGTTTTTTCTAAGATGAAAACATGACTTCTTCCTGTAAAAATATTTTTTCCTCCATTAAATATTAAGGTTGATAAAACATTCATTTGTTTTTCCTGTGTCAGGGTTGCCCACTGTTGATTACAGAGTTTTACTAACATGAATGCCCAAGTTAATGAAATAAAAAATGTTTACAGACTTTAATTATATCATATTTTGCAGACAATCAGAGTTACAGGGATTTACCGACAGTATCCAACTGTTGCTATCTATACATTTATGAAGGGCTGGCGTGCCATCCAATTTCTGTCCATGACCTTTGACCCTTTACTGTGATATCTGGTGGTTTATCTTAGCTATTATTTAACCCGCACTTTCTTTTGAAATGTCCTTTCTTGTAACAAAGCACAGAGCTAATATCATTAGTACTATTGTAGCAATAATAATAATATGAAGAAGAGTGAATGAATTAATTAACAAATGAACTAATTATGGTGTACAGGATAGTATCTTTGGTGATACACTCACCCTCCAGCTGAATAAATCCCTGTTGGGACACCGTCTCCTGGACCCCGTCCATCACCACACAGCGGTACCCCCCCATGTCCAAAAGCTGCACCTCTTCAATCCTGCACAGACATGAGGACACAGTCATCCCTGTATCATCAGCCATGGAGGCACCCCACCAGCTAGACCAGCAGTGCAGTATAAGGGTCAGGGAGGACTGATTCCTAACAGGTGGACTGCTGATATTCTATCCTTGAGCAAGGTGCTTATATCCAGCTGTATAAATGTAGTAATTGTTTTTTATTATTTTTTACTTTATATTTTTTGCCCCATTCTCCCAACCTGAACTCAACCGATCTTGTTGACCTCACGTTGGCTTTGGGAGGAGAGGCTAAGCAGGTGACTCCTCCGATTCACGTGACGACAATCTCGCTTTTATTCACGCTGCAGCCGTGACTATGGAGACTATGCATACTGTCAGTTTGTGCCACCACAGGGGCCCACCATGACCAGAGGACACTGTAGCAGTGAGACCAATGAACATAGCCAGCTTAACCCATCCTCCCTAGGCAAGGCTGGGCTAATTATGCCTTGCACATGTGGACCTCCAGCCATGGCTGACATAGGTTTCAAAAAATGCAAGCTGTGCAAGTTACTCTGGGTTAGAGCATCGGCTAAATGTATGAATGTAACAGTATCAAAGGAGTTGTGTAATTCGAAACATGGGTCTTGTCCCTTCTCACAGACCCGGACATTTCTGTGGCCACAGCCCTTAGACCTTCCTCACCTGAGCTCGCTGATGGTTAGCCAGCTATCATCCACACCAGGGACCTGCATCTGGTTGGTATCAGCAAACTCCAGGGACTGTCCATCCCTTTGCCATGCCACATCTGGGGGCTCCTCCTCACCCGAGCCCCCTTGCAGGGAACACTGGAGCACCACTGGCTTGCCCAGGGATGATGTCACATTGGCCGGGCTCTGGACGAATTGAAGCGCTAGATTCACCAGGGGAGAGAGCAGATACAAAGGCATTGATTACTAAGTAGGATATGCTTAGAAGAATGTTAAGCAGCTATGTTTGTAATTGAGCTGTTTCAGGTATGATTCAATGGGTTGAGAATTCCCTAAATCAAGTTACTTCACTCTTAATCACTTCATCAAACGTCCATCAGTAGTGTTGAATAATACCATCTGCTAAAGGAATCACTGCAAACCCTTTGAGACCTTTGAGGTGTCACTTTGTCCTGAATGATATGAATTGGATGGAGGACACTTTCACAGCCATGGGGAGACCTGTCCTACCAAGGATTTTAGGTTTCAACTTGAATCATACCCAAGCCCTTTCAGATGCAACTTCTCCTTCTACACAACCATGACTGACTTTTGACCTATTTCTGATGCATATACTATAGCCTAATACAGGAACATGCCTCTCTGTTCCCATTAAGACAATAGTCATTGCACAAGACACCCAACATTGCACAAATGACCTACATGTTAGTTATCTCCATAGGCCAGTACATCTGTGTCCTATTGAGAAAATGTTACATCATATCATTTTACATATATCGGCAGGCATAAGTTATGACTACTAAGCAAGTATGGGGCCTTGTTCCACAAATTTTGCCTTTCTGCTCCCAAATTTTCAGAGCTTCTGACCCTGACAAAGTCTTCCAACACACCTACAGTAAATACCCAGTGGCATGTGCTTAGATTACTTTCAATCACACAGGACATCTAACTAGTGCATACTCTAACAACAGTGTAACTAGGCAATTAGAGCTACTGTTCATTAAAGATGGGGTCGATTCACCATTCAAAACAAGAGGGCTGCAAAGTCGGCAGGATTTTTTCCCACCTAGGCACTCCCATGTTCAATTAATCATTTACTCGACCAAACCATTCCAGCATTCCTCTTTGGTGCTGGTGAGCGGAAAACAAAGAGAGCAGGAGCAACCTGCTGGATTGTGGAAAGCAGTTGAGAAATTCCAGCATGGACGTTTATCATGATAAAGCCTTTCATCACCTCACATGACAGCTCTGGAATACGACCTCTCGACTTTGTTTCCAGCAGTCCCAGCTATTGGAAAACAAATCTAACAAATGCATTCTTGTACATATGTTTTCATGTACTGAAAGTGCTGAGGGAAGTATTTCCAGGCACAGTACATTTTCCACACCCCCCAAACTTTTACTACATTTGGTTTTGGTCAAGTTCTTGCATTCACATTTTAAAGCTTTGTCGGATGGTCTTTGCTGTGATCTTTATCTTGGTCAACTTGGCCTGAGAGAGAGAGGGAAGGGGGCATTTGGAGGATGGTGCTGACCTTGACCGTAATCACAGAAGAAGAAAACATTGGAAGAGCTCTACCCTGATAGTTCAGTGGTGCCTGGGGCCATCTGTGTGTCCATCTGTTTGCCTTGACTGGACAGTGATGTTCTGCTCAGCACTGATAGCACAGCTGAGTTTGGAGGGGGGGGAGGATGTATACAAAGGCAGTCTTTTAGGATTTATCTCAATCAGACTCATAAAAAACGAGAAAGAATAGCATATTCCCACATAGCAAAGCCTAGACTCAAACACCCCCCCACCAAGAACAACCCCCCAAATCCTCCCTCACTTCCATTCTTGTAAATTCTATTCAAAATGCCTCAATGGCATGCATCATAAACACACAGTTTGGCCAAAGCTTTGTACATTATTAAACCAGAACAAGTAAAGCACTTACACGCAAGTGCATACAAAACATCTGTGAAGTTCTGGTGCTGTTGAATAACAATATCTGCTTGCATACATGGATAATACTTATAGCAGTAAGATGGCACATCATATATTTTCCTCAGCTGTCCCTGTAAAACTAGGAAACACAATGTTGCTAAAAAAATTTTCACAGAGCCAATGGTCACCATTGGCTCTGTGAAAATTTTTTTTTAGCAACATTGAATTTCTGAATTTCAAAGAAATGTACAGGGTTGCATTTGTATTGTTCAGCAGATCAGATCATTACTATGCAGTGACAGGCCAGAGGTAACCAGCAGAGCTCCTCTCTACAGTCCACTGACCTGTCTTAGCTTGTTTTTCAGACAAAACACTACAGAAGAGTAGTTCAGATTCCCTGACTGAGTCTTGCTTGTGAGTGATCCCGAAGCTTTTGAAATGTCTGAATCTGAAATTCTTAAGTAATGGTAGTTGAGTAGGGAAGACAATGACAAAGCTACAATACTTGAATGGCCTGTTCCCATCTCCTTATATCCTTATTTTCTTCTTATGTAATGTGATATTTGTCTGCAAAAAACTTTTCAGCTTACACACTTCCTGCAAGTGCCTTTGACTTTAATGGCTAAATGTAATGCAAATTTAAATAAATAAGCAGTATAATGTTAGTTCATCAAAGGAGGAAACATCCTAAACCCTATGTTATTGTTGCTTCTGTTTTATGGAGAAAACAGCAATATAATGTGTGGTTAGACTGCAGGAAGTAAGCGTTTGTTTGTTTTCCAGCAAGAAATGACAAGCACAGGACAATGTCTGCTCATTGGGAATAAGAATTATCAAACTCACTTTCTTGTTCATAGTTGTGTCCAGAGAAGTCTTCTTCATGTGCAGTTAGAAAGGTGAACATTTGGGTCAAACTATGTCCAGTCCACTTAAGGTTAATGCTGAATGATTTCAAAATTACAATGACAGTTTGTTCACTGATTAATTTAATTAGCCAATGTTCATCTTGGGGTTGAAAATATGTATGTCTGTGCTCAGGGTCAAATTTGTATTCCACATTGACTGAGCAGCAGCATGCTGTTGGTGAAGGTTAGTTTACTGCTCCAATCCCAAATGTACTGCTGACAGTGGAAACACAACTCTGGTGTCTGGATTGCGTACTACTGCTCAATTTATCCACTATGATGATCATTCTACCTCTATTCTTCTATTATTCTGTTTTTTTCTCTTGTCTTTCTCTCTCAGATTAGTTCAATATTCACTGGCAAGTTGGGGCTGCTCTGCAGCCGCAAATCTGCTCGCTGCCAAAAGAACTGCACAATTGGGACCAATAAATCTCAATTATTTTTCCACCGTCCAATTCCCACCTCACACTCTCACATTTGCACTCTTGCACTCTTTGTGGAATGCAAATTCCAGAAATGCTGGCATGGCATATTTACCCTGGAACTGCCAAAACTTGAACAATACAGAAAAGAAGAAAAAGAGAGAAATATGAACACATCTATAAATGATGCCTAACATTCCTATAATTGCACCACTCTACTGGAATGCATTACTATCATTTAAATGTTTGATTCTGCTCTTTTTAATCCATCCTTTGTAGATATTTCTCAGGCTTGGTAAGCCTCTGCCCTTCCCTGTCACAAGGCATGACCTCTGACCTTTAACCCTGACCCCCTGTGGAGCAGATTATTTCTCATCACCCAGTCATCATAGCTTTGTCTCCTGTGCCCACACAGAAAATTTCTCCTGTTTTGTCAACATTGTGGTGGCATCTTGTTGACCCATTTCATCATGCAGAACTAAAAAATCCATACATGTGGTCTTACACAGAACATAATGCAGGCAGGATCCTGAATGATTAAAAGGAAAAATAAGGCTACCCACAGATTATTTTTGACTAGGGTTAGACAAATTGTAGGGATCTTGAAAGCAAAAATGCCAACTGGCATACAATCACATACACACCAGCAGACACTCACAGGATGGTGTGTTTATAATAAGGCCCTCAAACTCCCCGAGGAAGTGAGGGCTGCTGTGCCCTCACATACAGATATTCTCTCTCCACACAAGGGAGTTCTTTTTGTCAGTTCCCTTTTTGTCCTTTCCCTTAATGTCTGTTGACATTAGTTACACAAAGGATTTCCATTTTACCCTCCCACCCTTTAATGTGCATGTTTAAGCACTTAATCATTTAACAAGTTTAACAGGTATCGCTGGAAGGATAACATAGCAGGCATAAATCTAGCATTACTGTGTGGGTGAATGTGTGTGCACAAGTGTGTACATACGAGTTCATGTGTGCACATGTGTGCGCATGTATGCGCATGTATGCTTGTATATGTGTATGTATCTGCATGTTAAACACAGCATAGGACCTGGATACCCAAGCTTCATATACAGCAGAGGCCTTTTTTAAAAAAATTCCTGTTAGCATCTTGCCCACTAAAAATGATAACCTAGAGTAGGAACAATTTCTCATTTTATCATTGGTCTCCGATTAAACTCCCCATATTTTACGTAGACAGCATGCACATGGTTACTTTTACTATATTTATTAAATAACTCCAAAATTAAATTGAATGCTTTTTAGAAAATGTCTTAAACCTGATTCAGTTCTGGCCACCCATGACATCTTTAGTAGATCAACAGGAGAAACTACATATCCTCCCCTTCTCCCACTCCCATTTTAAGCCTTACATTCTGTTGATGAGCTCCTATCTCCCTCTCTCACCATACCTGCATCTTCATCTTCTTACTCACCCTTTTCTTCACAAAGGATTGCTGAATATGTGCACCACTGGGCCTTGATGAATAACTTTGAAACACTTTGATCCATTACACATCAACATTCTGAAGATTACTCAGACAAACATTAAAGATTTATCTTCACCTATATTCATCACCCAAAAGAACAAAATTGCTATTTTGTATAATTGGGATGTTTCTTTCTTTTTTTTTTGGCAACATCTGTTTTGAAAGTTCTCTGAACTCTACAAGAGTGTTTTCAATTGTGTTTCACCAACAACTGAAGTATTTAAAATTATATTTATCTTGGTATTTTATATTTTCAATCCTATTCTGAGTCTTTTTCCCCCACCCTTTCTTTCCTCTGGTTCAATTCCAACACACGTTTCTCTCTAAGTCCTGCCTTTCCCTTTCTCTGTCCTGTGCAATGGGTAACATAGCCTTCAAAGTTTCAATGCTAGTCCAACTTTCTACAGCGGGAGTCTTTTGAACTTCAGGTTATACGCAAAGAAATAGCACCTGATTCTAATTATCCCACAGTCCCCCTGTGGAGAAAGGTACATTGCTCCGCTTGTTCTGGCGACACGTGATTCCTTTGTTTGGAGGGGGGTGAGGGGGGGGTTGGAACAGATGCTGATGTGCCTTAAAACTAACAGACTTACAAGAAAAGGTGAGCTTGATGGAAAAAGCCTCGTTAAAATTTGATAATGAAATCCTACCATGCAATGCGAACCCTGAGTGGGCCAAATGAAGGGTGGGGGGTGGGTGAGTGGGGGTGTCTACTCTGTACTGAATGGCTTGGCCCTGCTCTGCTGAATAGTGGAAAATCAGTGTCTCCTTGTTTAGAATTCTGACAAGTGCAGATATGTCCAGGATTCATAACCCAAGTAAATGCACTGGAAATGTCATGGTGACATTGGGTGCTGTGACTGACAGCCTTGTTTCAGCTAAGCTAAGCTTTGTTCAGAGCTATTTGTGTGGCTTCATCTATAAGAAAATGAAAATGATACTTCCAGCAAATACCAGAACAGTGGGTGGGAGCTTCAAGAGGTTACAGATTCAAATCCTAAATACATTTATACCCCTGAGCAAGACTTTAACCTGAATCAATTCAATAAGTCTCCACCCACAGAAAATTATATACACAGCATATAAGTGCTCTCAATTTAACAGAGCGGCATTCACTGAAAATGGAAAAGTAAACAAGATTCCACCCACTGCACCCATTCACTTAAAGTAATACATTCTGTGCAGCCAGTTTTAGATCAGAAGAGAAAAGCCACAGGCAAGACAAACTCTTTGCCTGTCACTGTAGTCATAAAGAGGTCTGATTCACTACACAAACACTGACGTATGCTAACAGGCTCACAAAACTCTGCACCGAGGCGCTTTAGCCTTCACGCTACAATGGTAATTATTACAACCAATAAAACGACTCCTTTAAGACAAGTCATTAAGGCGTTTTGCTAATTTACACAAGGATTCTAAGCGATGTTTTTCTAAAGAAAAAGATGATCTCTTTCTTATTGCTTCTTTTTCAATTCAATTCAATTTTACACTAAAACCAGCTGACGAGGATTTACCAGAATGTGAAGCAGAATCCGAAGGGATTATGTGTTTTGACCCCGTTATTTCTGACACCTTTCTTATCAATGAGAATGAATTCAATGCACACCCATGCACCTGTGTGTGTGTCAGCTCTGCTGGTATGTCAACGACTCTGCTGCCAACACATAATAATAATAATAATTGTTGTTGTTGTTATTATTTCTATTATTATTTGTTAGTAATAATAATCTTAATGATATTATTTGACAAGAGAGTTTTGTATCCTCTGGTGTCTTACCTGGCAGAGGTTTGGTAGTACCTGGGCTCCATACTGCGGATACAAACACTGTAAACAACAGCGTGCACCCGCACCCACCCTTCATCCTCCTTCCCCTTGAATGTCCCCGTTAAAGTAAATTTCTTTCAAAGATTCGTGTCCTAGTTTTCTTTCAAACTGTAGTTAACAGGGCTATTCAGTCCATATTACCGCATCGTTAGCCTCCACAGAAAAACGAAAAGCGCTGGAACTTTATGCTTGTACTTCCCACAGATGTTCAGTAAGCTAATTAACAGGTATAGTGAGCTTCATGCAGTCTTCTTTTAGATTTCGTGTTCTTTGTAGCCTACTTCACAGGTCTCTTAAGTGTTTTCTCTTCATGTAAAAATCAAACAGGGAGATGTATGTTGCCGAAAAGGCTATGGTCAGTAAATCAGAGAGAAAATAAGTCCCGTTTGTTTTGGTTTTTGTGAAGAAAAATCAAAAGCGTAAAAAACTGGCCACAAAATGTCAAGCATTTGTTAAAGCAATTGAGCTTAACAGGTAGAAAATGTTCCGTGATTGAGTACAAATAAATGCTGTATTCCACTTGGTATTTCTCCCCGTTTAGTTGAGACAGGCGAACCGCTGCCAGTAAAAAAAAAAAAAAAAAAACGCTCGAACTTTTCAGTAACAGCTCAGTCTGCGAAAAAAAAGTTATGGAAGGGACGTTTTAGTTCCAAAGAGTTTGTGTCGTCCCTCTTGTTCCCGTCTCCTCTCTTCGTTTCTATTAACTGTGGAGTCTCAGAGCCTTTCCCCAATTATTTTTCTTTTTTCTTTCCCCCTTCAAACAGGACTCAAATTCCTTGAGTGAACTTCTTTCCATTTTCCCTCCTCCCCTTCACCTCCCCCTCTTTCTATTCCTCCCCCACTTTAGCAGTTTTTATTCTCACAGGACGAGAAAAGACACTTGGAGCAAAAAACTTAAAATACGTAGTTGTACCAGTCATTATCTTAAGATGTTTCTGATTGTTTTACTTAAGTGGTTATGTGGTATACAAAAACTTAGATTAGAAAACACCTGTAGCGTAACCTTTCTAATGTATTGTTTTTTATCGATTATTTTGTGTGTGTGTGTGTGTGTGTGTGTGTGTGTGCGCGCGCACGAGAATGTGGGTCTGTGGGTCAAGATGAAGAGTAACAGCCATGGTCCGAATCACATGCTTTTAAACTCGAGTAGGGAATCTTCAATTTTATATCCGTCAGACATTCCTGAGGCTGGTAAGGAAATAAACCTCACCGCCAGGTGAACTGTCACATGATTCTTCATTCATAACCATAACTGGTTCACACACACACACACACACACACACACACACACACACACACACACACACACACACACACACACACAAACCAGTGTAAACTGTTCTCTTAAATGTACAATTTTGATGTGACGACTTGCAGGCTCCTGACCCTAACGACTCTTTATATTGGCCGTTATTGCATCGTGGGAAAACCGTAGGCTATTTAAATTTCAGCAGAGCTTGATTAACAAAGCCAATCACAGACGCAGCGAGATACCCAAATGCTGGTGTTTTGTTTTTGCTTTGGTGTGCTGAGGGAGCAGGGTTATTTGACGGGGAAAGAAAGGTGAACGCAAAAACGCATTTAGTAAGACACCAATTTATGAGAGACGAATGCAGAGACGTAAATAAGAATAAACATGCATGAATGAATGAATGCTCATTTATGAATGAGCAACTCTTGCCTTGGATTAAGATGGTATGGCTATCAGAAAAGTACGGAACTGCTAACAGAGGTACGAGCAGGTCGTTGTGGTAGGGGGACGCTGGCCCCTTAAAAGAGTGCGAGGACACTGCTGATTTCCCAGGGTCTCTTCAAAGAGGCAGAAAATGAGACTGAGAAAGACCTCTTTGTATTTCCCCCCTTTTCAATATGACTGGCGCAGTGGGGCTTGCACAGTAGGGCTAGCACATACGCACTGGCACTGAGAAGGGCGGACTCCAGAAATGGGGAGACAGGAGTTTGTTTTGCTTTGGAAACCAAAGCGATAAAGAGGGAAGCTTATTTTCTGTGTTTGTGATGGGATGAGGTTTGTCGGCGAAGATTCAGAGAAAGTGATACGATAACTGAGATAACACGGCTTCTAATTGAGAGGTTATCTTTTCCTCCGACTCCCTGTAGAACTGGCTGAGCCGGGTCGTGCTTGTGATTGACAGCGGATAGTGGGGGTAGCTTGCTGGTGATTTTTCCAACATACCCCATTGGCAGACGGGACTTGGAAGATAACCTTAGGGGAGGACAGGATGGCACAGCTGTCCTCTCTCAAAGCATAGCTCTCCTTTGACGTGAGAAGGCACAGGACACCCCCAAATAAATAAATAAAAATAAAAAACACATAGACACATATACACACACCCTTAGGTGGTTAGCTTCATTTCAGGTTGTAAAATGTGTCTTGTCTCATAACTCCAGTTCTGCCACATCGAATGACTGAAGCCAGTAATCATACCTGAAAGTCATACAAGAGCCCCATCAGTTATGCTTACAGTAGATGATTAGTGTGAATCTCTATGATATTATTTTATTAAAATATTCACATAGCTGTATGTCTGAAATGCTGTGTTTATACAGATGACATGATTATCATATGAATAAAATGATTTGATTTCATCTGAACTGAGCTGAAAACAGGAGAGGGGGTGAAAAACAAAGCCTGTAGCTTACATTTCCAACATGTCCAGTGTCCAATAGAGAGTTGTTTTCGTTTAAATTAAGGCTCAAAGAAAGAATTGCATTTGTTCTCTACCTTCGCCACCTTTGTTGGGTGGCTGTGCAGTATAATGATTTGATAGCTGAGTGTGTAACTCAGGGATTGCAGGTTTGATGCCGTACTGAGGCAATGCCAATGTACCCTTGACCAAGATACTTCATTTAAATTTCCCCCAAAAAAACCTGTGAAAGTTACTCTTGATAAGAGCATCTGTTCAATGCCTAAAATGTAATGTAATGACATGCAGTTAAACACAAGTATTATCCTTTTTATTTACTATTCATAACAACACATTAAAATAATTGTTGTTTTCTTTGGAAAATTGGCTGGTACAAGCGAGTGGTCCAACAGAGCCCCTAGAACAGTGATGAGAGTATGAGGTTTCATGAATTCCATGTTGGGTGGAGCTAAAATGAGCTGTCAATCACTGAGCTATTTGAAACAAAGAAGGTTTTTGCTCTCTGCAGTAAAATTCAATGTCTGTTTCAGTTCAGTGATCCACTGGTACTTTATGGCAACTCTGCCTATATCTTACTCACTTATGATTACCTTTGCGGCTCTGTGTTCTGTGCTCACTGGTCTGCACCCAGCACAGTAGTGTTTAATGAAGGTGTGGTCAAGAAGCAAGTCAGCCGGAATGAAAGAGCGGGAGGTGGGCATGGGGGATTTGGGGGCGGGGTATAGGTGACAGCTAGGTATGGGGGTGTTGGGGGATGGTTGTAATCATTTGAAATTTTAAGTGGCTGACTTTCATGGTGCTACCAGTTCCTGGACACTGCTGCCCCCATGTGGTTAATATTACCATGGCAGTAGCACAAGAACCACACACTTTGACAGACGGCAGAAAAATGATGTTCTATTTACATACTGGAGCAGTGCCATGGCAGGATGCAGGCCATGGGGCCCATCCAGAAAGTGAGACTGTGCTGTAATAGGTTGAGTTATACAGCAGTCATGTGAAAATTGTTTCAATGTTCATTTTTATTGGTCCATGCGTACTTTCCCCAGTCCATAAACATTGTGTAGAATGTTGTGACTCAAACCATTTAAAATGGACAAAGACAGGTAATTAATGTAATTTTAACCAAAAAGACATGACCATCACAAAGCAGATATGTATATGTCACATTTATTAATATAATATGAGAGAGGAAATTCAGATATATGGAGAAGTGGTGTCATATTTTTCAAATAAATTTGTTACACCATTTGTTGCAAGTATATGATGTGCATCACACATGATAATATCCCTACATGCAAAGAATTCAATATTGCATCTGGATTATAAAGCAAGATGGCCTTATTTATAGTCTGAACTATTCACTGGAATTGATAGAAAGAACCAGATCATTTGAACAACGATGCTTATTTTTCATGGAGAAAAAATGTATTGCAAGTCAATGTGTGGTATGTTTGTAAAGACGGTTTCATCATTCGGAAATTTGGTGAAAATCAAGGCTTGAATGATCAAGTCATCCTCCATTTATAAGGTTTATTATAATCATTCGTATTTCCCTCTCAGTTGTCCAGGCTTTCACAAGAACCATATACAAAACATTCAACAACAATGTAAATGATAATATTATGTAAGTGGCCTCAATTTTACATAATTACTACTTTTACATTAAGAAAACATTTTTAAATGAATATAATGATGTAACTTACTGTGCTTTTTCGTATGCTTAAGCAGTGTAAGAGGGTTTTGGAGTTGATCACAGCTATATTTGGCAGCAAGACAGTGGCAGGCACATGTGCAGACACTATTTATACACCTCAGATGTTTTGGCTCACATGCTGTTCAGGCTGGGATTTGACTATTGTCGGTTTTAGTGGCATTATTAATTTTTTTTATGATCTGGAGGTTATGTAACTGTCTTCAAATCTACACACCAAAGATGATGAAGGCTTGTGAAAAGCACAGTATTTATCAGCTGTATGGAACAGTGTGATGGAGAAGAGCGTGTGTATGAGCTGTTAGAGATTAATGAGGGATGAGCCATGCCACTTCTGGGCCCTATAAGTCCTGCTGTGGAGAAAGAGCAATCTCTGTCAGCTATTAATCCAGGTTTGGGTAGTAAAAGGGCAATGGGGTATATTTTAGCTGTGAGCTCACGGCATAGGGAGCAATGGAGATATTTGTGCAGAGCCCCTGTATAATATGTGCGTATGTGTGTGTGTGTGTGTGTGTATGTGTGTGTATGCGCGTATATGTACATACATGAAGAAGTTCTTATTCTAGGCACAAAGCATGAGTGAAATCTGTTAAAGTATGATTAGGGGATTGGCCATTACCCGTATGATATGGAGAAAGCTATAGAGAATGTAACTGGCTGAGAGGGAACCTTTTCTGTGCACGTGCATGAATGCATGCGTGTGTCTGTCTGTCTGTGTGCGCTGGGGGTGGTTAGGAAAGAAAGACAGTTTCAACATCTGGTGAGTGTAATGTGATTTTGAAAATCCTGATTGAAGATGTTGTAGGATTTTTTTCTGCCATCATTATGATTATGATTGCAGCTTCTCCACTCAATTCATTTGGGCGTGCTGTGGAGAGTGCTTAGCATTCTGGAGGATAGCTGCTCCAATCCTGTCCCAAGCTGCTGGCCTGGGGATTGAGGTGGGAAGGCCCAGCTGAGCAGGGATTACCATCCACTGCTACAATATATTTTCTCTCTCTCTCTTACTCTCTTGCCTGTGTGTATCTCTCTCTCTCTCTTTCTCGCTCTCTCTCTCATTCTCTTTCACACACACATGCAAACACACATATACACACACATGCATGCGCACACAGACTCACAAAAACTTACTTTCTCTCTGAAACACTCTCTTTAACAATCACATGTACTCTCTCCTGCTCTCTCTTGCACGCACTCTCTCTCCCCTCTTCTCTCTCTCACACCCTCTCTTTCTCTCGTTCAGACACACACTCTCCATCTCTCTCATCTCTTCATCTCTCACACACGCTTACAGCGCTTAGGAACGCTGTCCCCCGTCTGCCCACCTCGGGTCCCAGGAGCTCTGCCTCTCTCTCTCCCTCTTGCTCTGTGTGTCTGATGGAGGCTGGCCGCTGACATGAGCATTGCGGTAGTGCACCGTGGATTCCTGAAGAAGTATGGTAAGTGACCATCTTCACAGCCACTGCTGCCCTTTTGCAAAGTCAGTGATTTTTTTTCCAATAGCTGCAAACATGTTCAGTAATTTTCCATGCAATGCTTTAATGATTTTACCAAATTAAACTAATTAGTAAACTAATTTACATTAACTATCTGTTTACAAGAACACAGTTTCCTCTTTCTTCTTTACATTTTGAAGTAACTCCATGAGAACATTAACTGTTTCAAAATGACAGAAGAACTGTTTTAAAGAGATGTCACTTTGATGACTTAGAATAAGCATTGTATTCTGAAAGAGTCTGCATTATGTTCCTAAATAATGTTTTTTCATCAATGATTACATAGGGGATTTATGGTCAGACTATTATTCTTTAAGCTAATTCGTGAATTGGAGTTGCTCATTTTGCTTGTGTAGTATAATGTTTAGGGAGCTTGTAGCTGAGTGGTTGCGGTTCAATTCCGAATCAGCAATGCTGTGTCCTTGCAAGGCATCTCAGCTGAATTGCTTCAGTCAACCTTCTCATGCAAAAATGGATAGTTGTATAAAACTAAGATATTTAAATCACCCTGGATAACAGTGTATGCTGAATACACTTATAATATGTTGTAAAGATGAAAATGAACTGGTTAACTTTCCTAGTTCCTTTTATAGCAAGGGTTTTATAACTCCGGTCACAAGGGGCAGGTTTCCACAATTTCCTTTCAAACAGCAGTTTGTAACTTGAAAAAAATCAGTTATTGAAATTCAGAACTTTACTGTTGAAATGCCAAAAACCAGACAGGGTTGGACCCTCAGGTAGGTTTTGACCCTCAAGGGCTGGCGCTCTCAAGCCCTGCTGTTTGGCAGGACAGTCTCATTAGCCTGCAGTCATCATGCACTAGTGACTCATCATGTGATCTCAATGAGGCCATCGCACCTGATGCTTTTTCTTAAGCAATGGACACTGCACTGTCGGACTGGGGAAAAGCTGTTAATCTAAACCCATTCTTCAAGCATAAAGGTGTTGTGTTAAAAACATAACTCTTTCAAAAGTCAGCTAAGTGGTTAGTCGCATAGATCAGCTAAACTACTATTAATCCAATGTACTGAGTTTCCCTGGCTTGATTAATTTCAGGCCCAACCTCATAATTTCCTCTTGTTGACGGTGATGGTAAAATCATAAAGCCATTAAACTATACAGGAGTTACTGTAAAAATTGTCGCAGCATATGGTTGGCTTAACTTTGGAACTGCAATAAATGTTTAAGCACTGTAAATGTAGCTGATGTTAGATGTGATGTTAAGGATGAAGTTATAAGCAGATTGAGTTGTAGTTGTGTATCAGACAGAGGGTACATGTCTCAATCTCAAGAAATCAAATAGAACGGAGGAGACAGAATGGACTGGATGTTGAAATCTGAAGCATATTATTTTAAATTAAAAAAGAGTATTGCAAAAAAATGTGTAGCTCTGTTACACCTGGATTCACAGTAGGCATCACAGAACCCATACATGCATACATGCAACTGGACTGACAGCAGATGTGGATCTAGAGAGAAATAAATAAAGAACAGGCCCAGTGGAGCATCTGAAACCACAGCTGTCTGAGACTGTCCTCAGCAGACAGCTGCCCTGATCGGCTCCCCCTCTGTGTAAGTAGGACAACCCCCTCCCTGGGGAGTCGCTGGCTCTGGTCTTAGTGACAGTACTTTGTCTCTACTATAAAAGCAGAAATCATCACAGAGTAGTGTAATAATAACAACCCTTTGAAAAACAAAAAAATCTGAGATTAGGAGACAGACAGTAGAAAGTAACAAAAAAAGTATACACTAAAAAAAATGCAAAATAATAAAATAATGTGTCTTTAGAAAAGATTTATAATGTGTGAGTGTTCAGGCATTCCAAATGCACTCTGGTGAAGTGGTCCATAATTTTGGAGCCTGTTGGGCAAAGGTTTAATCTCCTGTTTTTCAGTCCTGCCAATGGAACATTACAGAGACCCCTGTCAGCTGCAGTATAGTGATGTTTGTAATTATTGCACATAAGGAACTTTATTGATTGATGGATAGATATCTGAAAATAAAATTCCACCCTGGTGGTTAACATAATTTTCTGGAATATGTATGAATGGCCCCAATACTTGCATTACATTCTGTGTATCAAAAATAGGTTACGAACAGAAGCAATCCATTAGCTGTCATGTTTAGCATCAGTGAGCTGTCTGAAAATATCAGACAAACACAGGTGAGTCCCGGACCTGCTCACGTCAGGTGGGGGCTAAAAAAACACGAGAAGATGAACATGCTTAATCTGAACATTAATACTGTGGTGTCTGCTAAAAAGAAATTCAAAGCAATCAGGACAGAAAGAGAATGCCAGTAAATGTTACTAGAACGTTTTATTCATTAATTCATTTATTATTTTTACCTTTAGGTAGGTCAACTGAGAAATCAGTCCTTTTTTGCAGTGATGACCTGGGAAGTTACCGCAGACACAGATTATGTATCCAGTCCAATGTAGGGCATGATTAGGTGTCTAGATCCAATGGAAAATTGGATCTAGACAATTTTTGGAAATTTGACCAAGAAACTGGGGATTAATACATTTAGTTTTTTGATAAAATGCCATTGGATCTTCACTTACAACAGCAAGTCAGAACCTTGTTTTGGCATTTAATTTGAACAGCACCTTAGTCACATATGTTCTCACAGAGACTTTGTTTTTTCTGCTATCTGTACTATGACCAGAAATATTTTGGTTGGTAATCCTTTTAGAATGAAATCCTGGCTATGCTAGCCCCAGCTGTGGAAGTGAATCTTGTTGGGTGGCATTCTTTGGTAATAGTGTCAAATAGAGAAGGTAGGTTTCACCCAGCTAACACCAAATGTTCTTAGAAAACTTAAGAAAACTAGATTACATTTGGCTGTGCAATAAAAAATCATGACACCATTTTCAAAGAACAATTCATTTTCCCATATGACTTCTACAGAAGAATATTTCTGGTATGTCATGTATAATTGTACTGGTAATACCCCTTGAAAGCTGCAATTAAGTCATGAAAAAAAACATGGAGGAACATGCTAAATACAGAGTATTAACATTCCAAACAGGAGTTTCAAAATGACATCCTTGATACTGTTAACAACCTTGATGAAGTTATCAAGAAGGGCCATCCACCTGAAATAACAAAGCTAAATAACATCATAAGCCTTTTATTGCCTTTGTCTTTTGTGACTAATTTTTAAGGG
The DNA here is from genome assembly GCA_022829145.1 of Albula goreensis. Classification (NCBI taxonomy): domain Eukaryota; kingdom Metazoa; phylum Chordata; class Actinopteri; order Albuliformes; family Albulidae; genus Albula; species Albula goreensis. Next base: position 35,065,375 of record CM040742.1, read on the forward strand.
AAACCCCAAGAAACCTGAACAATGTCCTTCAAATTTTTCAACTTTCCAGGAATTTTCAGAAGCAAACAATAAGGATGCTGCTTAACAATCAGGATGCTGAGGTCACCACTAGGGTCAGTTTGGTTCCTGCAGTGGGCCTTAAACACACCCCTTAGACACAGTTCATGCACAGGTCACCTGGCAGACTGCAGGTTGAAAAGAAGCAGGCGCTGCCAACACACTTTTCTGTGAACACATACTTTAGTTTGCGCTGCCCAGACATGACATAAGAGGAAGGAAAAATGGAGGGATTCCCACCTGGGTAAAAATACAAATACAAAATGGGCTTTAAAAAGGAACATCTCCACTGGAACTGTCCTATAGCTGTGTGAATCTTGTTACAACACAAATCTGGACTCATTGGCAATCTCGGTGTCAGTCTGTGTCATGCTGTGTGGTCAAAAGAAAATACAGATTTTACAGACATGCTTATCAGCTGTATGTTTGGCTCAATAATGCTCACAGCTCTTCTTTGACCTCTGTTGCAATTTAGGAAATGGATTCAATGACTCACAACGATTGCTGAACTCAGCTACAGTATGAAGTTCATGACTGGGCAAAAATGGGAAGTACATGAAATGACGATTAATGCAAATGCATGAAAAAAATATGACACAAAAACTACATCACATTTTTACATAGTCCTCAATACTGAGGCTTCATATCTAGAGTTTGTGTGTCAGAATCAGGGAATAATTTCTCAAGAAATAATTCCTTTCAAACGTGAGAGATTGCAGGGAAATTCTACTTGAAGGACTGCTTAAGAATTGTCTAATGAAAGCCAGTCTATGGACAGAGTTCTGGTTGCAGGAACTTACATAGTTCTGATCGCTGGATTGGATGACGAACATCATAAAACACATGTTGCTGTTTTGGGCAATACTGTGCAGGGGTTGTTGGCAGCCTGGGTTCAACCAGATGTTCCAGCAGTTTCCTGAATTTCAGCCACTTCTCCCATGCTCCCACAAATCATGTACAAACTAGAAATCCTTAGCTCTCATAGAACACCAGCTTTTACTGAAATGCCTTTCAAGATTTGCTGGTTTGTTCATTGCACTGTCAAAGAACTCCTCTGTTGTTTAGAAATCCTCAGAAATATTCTGTAGTTTGCTCAGCCATAACCTTCTCCTCTAGATTTCTCCTTTAAACACAGACCTGTGTCTCCTGGAATTCACTTCTGTCTGGTTAGGTTGAATGGGGTTACTATATAACATATTTGCATGCAGTCATGCATGCACATCTTCACACCTACAGTTCTTCTGATAAATCATAATTTTTTAAAATTTAATCTAAAGGATTGCATGAATTTGCTGCCTTTTTGTGACCACTGAAAATAAAGGCCATATCATAGTCTAAGTGCAACAGTGTACTGCTATATTGTAAAATTGACTTTAATTGCTTGTGTTGTGTGACTTGTACAACATTGTGATTAGTGGTATGCTGTACTGCATCATACTGTCTGTCATTATTCATGTTTGAGTTATTACTGGTCAGGGTTTAGCAGTTGGGGGCCACGCCCACACACCACTCTCTTATTATCCACTATCAATCCGACTGGCGCTAATCCCGCTAGAAGATGGAGGAGTGGGGGGAGGGGACGAGTGGAAAAGAGTGCATACATTTTAATCTACTGACCTTCAGCTCCCTTACTCTATGTTTTGTTGCCACTAAGATGACAATAAAAATATAAGCGATAAATCCTTGTTTATTTCCCTTTGTCAACATCCTGTTTGTTTGCCTCACATGCAGCTGTCAAATCCACAGGAAAAATGAATATAAGGCACAGTATTACAGTCTGATCTTCTCAGTTATTTAAAGTATTTATTGTGATGTTGCAGACCCCCCCACACCCAGGTTTTCCCCTTTTCCTTTCCCATCAATCACATACCTTTCATTTCAATGTCCTGTCTATGTCATCTAATTTTGTAAATTCTCTGGAGTCAAACACTGAAGAATTAAAACATGCAAAGAGATACGCAAATCAAAAATGCCTTTATGGAGGTGATGGGCCGAGGATAAAGCACATAAAAAAGGTAATGTCTGCACACTGCATAATGTTCCCAAAATGTATCTTTTATGCATAACAACACACTGATTCAAATGAGGATCCTTACCAGGTAAAACCATTTCAGCTTCAAAACACTGCTTTTGTATTTGTTATCATGTTTTGCAGCACCTTTGTGTCATCCACAACCACACCTATATGTAAAAGTATGTATTGTCATGTATTTGTATTTACATTGGGGGCATTACATGGTGTGAGGACATTATCTATTTTGAAATAGTGGAAGTTACCTAAAGATCAATCTAGCTGTATCAATGTAGCTGTAGTTCCTTATGTTGAGCTGAGATGGCACCAATAACCTGAATGATCTGCCAAAACTTTTATAGTTTTATAGAATAACATGTACTGTCAAAGTTTAAAACTAAGCTCATATGACAGCCTACTAACCAGATGGTTTCCTACAGAAACCACCATGTGTGTCAATTCCCATAAAAAGGTTATTTTCATAAGTTTATGAGTGAGTAATATATGGTAAAAAAATGACCTTATTTAAAATGTGACCTTTATTCAATATGCTTTCAAATCTATTTGATAATGTAATAACATGGAAGGAAACCTTTTCAGATAAAATCTAATAACAATCTGACTAACTGGCAATACTTCACCGTAGGGGATTTTTAAACCGTTGTTAATGATGGAAATGAAAATGAAAGAAACACATTATTTCTAGGCAGCTGAAAGTGTAGAACGAAGGAGGAAAGGCAGGGTCAAAATAACGCCAATACACTGTGCAGAGAATGCTAGGCCACTTACAGCGAGGTGCATTAACACTATGGCTGATTCTGATATATCTGGAAAAACAAACTGATTTTTTTTATTGTCGGGTTGACAGAATATTATCATTTTACCCATTTTGGTCTTGATGTAAAAAGTTACATTTATGGCACTGAAATAGTTTTTTTTAGATAAATGTCAACATCCTTCACAAGTTAAACTGAAATAAATTATCCACCTCTCTTTCTCTCTCTGCTCTTTTTCTCTATTTCCATCCTATTCCTTTGTTCTTAGGTGGCTTTATGTTCAAACAGTGGAAAGAGAAGTATCTCATCCTGACAACAGAAGGGAGTCTTATGGTTTGCCGTGATGCAGAGTCACCAGCAGACCAGGTGGTGGCCCTACAGGGGGGTTGCGAGGCTATTGTCGAGGGCAAGGAGATTCTGGATTTGCCCCGACTGCCCCCTGGGGGCCGCAGGGACTGCTGCCTGGCACTAATTCTTCCCCAAGACAAATTTCTATTACTGATGGCAGACAGCCCCAATGACTGCAGGTGCATGTCTATGCATATATTCATTTGTGCATGTTTGTGTGTGTGTGCGTGTGTGTGAGAGAGAGATGTAGGTTACTCTCCTGCTGTGACTGTGTGTGTGTGACAGCAAGGATAATGTTATTTGCTATCTCTCCACAGTCAGTGGCTAAACATGCTGAGGAAAGTGAAAGAAGTAAGTACTTTTTTCTCTATAGTTTTTACATAAACTATACAACTGTCAACCTAGGGAATGGCAAGAAATTCAAATAATTACCTGCAAATATTGTCATTGCTTTGATAGTGACCATTTTTATTCTTTACAATTTTTATTCTTTTAATTGACAATTTGAATGTTTATCATTTTCCTGAATAAATGTAAAATGTAAATGGCCACTGAGCTCTGATAAATGCATTTTGTTTCAACCCAACACTAGAACTTAACTAATTAACTAATAGTAGCCTTTTTATTTCTCTAAGTTGAATAAGGTGTTTTATTTCTGGGCTAAAAGCAGAGCCTCTGTCCTCACCAGCCTTTCTGAGCCAAGAGAAAGGCCCTGTTCTAGAGTGATTGATTCTGGATTGAGCTTTTGCTTTGTATCTATATCCTCCCCAAATGGATTATATCAGCATTTATAAGCCATCATGGTGTTTTTGTCTTGCAGAGCGTTTCATCACCCCTGCTCTCCTGTAAGCGGCACCAGCCTCCCATCCCCTGCATCACAGACAGAGACCCCGTCCCTGACCCAGTCAGTGAGAAAGAGCCTGCTACCCGCCGGCTGAGTGACCGCGAACCCCCATCTCCTGGGATTGGAGACACACCCCAGAGCAGAATGAGAGGTGAGAGCTGCTTTCATTGCACTCATTCATTCATTCATTCATTCATTCATTCATTCATTCATTCATTCATTCAGTCAGTCAGTCAGTCAGTCAGTCAGTCAGTCAGTCAGTCAGTCAGTCAGTCATTTTTTTGACAAATGAATGAAGGAACAAATTTTTCTGCCTTTGCCTGTATATACGAGTGTGTATATATGTATGTCTCTGTTTTTCTGTGATCACATCTCTCGTATGTTCCCCCTCCTTTAGGGAACAAGTCCCCTCGGTCCCCAAAAAGCCCTGGGGTTCCATCCCCCCAGCGTTCAGCAGGCTGCCTTCGCCATGGCAACAGCAGCGATGCCCGTGCGGTGAGGGCTGTCTACCTGCTGATGGGCGGGGCCGCCGCCTCCTCAGCCCTTGGCTACCTGGGCTCCTGCTCACCCTCTGCCCATGACGCTCGACCACCCGATCACATGACCCCAGCTGCAGACTTCTCCGACATGGGTGGAGGTGGGGCCTACCATGCCTGCAGTCAGGCCGTGGATTCCCCGCACTTTCACAGCTTCGACTTCGAGGGCGACTCCGACTTTGACGCTTTCGACTGCGGCGGGTTCGCATTCTAACGTAGTGATAGGAGGCTGAGGCATCGCAGTCAAATATCACAGAAATAGCATGTGGCTTTTACCTACCCTTCGCAGCAAACATATCCAAATGAGGAAACCAGTTATGCTGCTTGGCTTTGGCGAACCAAGCCTTTTAATTGGTTTAAACAAGACAGAGGATAGCTACACCCATAATGGGGATCATGAAGCCTCACTCATCCATAACTAGGTCTTGGGGAAGTGAGTGCTGATACGCCTAGCCCTCTGTTCTGAGCTACTTATATATAGCTTTCTATGTATGTAAATCTATAGCTGTAGAAAATAAATACCCTTCGGAATCATGACTTGAAATCTTCTGGATCTAGTTTACTTTATTTTTAATATTTTACTGACATGACGTCATCATGACTGTGATTATAGCTGTGGTATGTGCCCCCTTTAATTTGATGCAATAACTGACGTGTCTACTGCTTAGGTCTGAATTTTTGTACTTTTTGTACTGGGTCAATCTGTGTCACCAATCGCTCTTCCCACTCCTCACGTCCATCTGTGTGTGACTCCCACAACTTTGACCCTGCTGCTAATCCTAACCCCAACCTACATTCTGTCCAATCTGTTGCTGTTATCTATTATTTACTCTCTGTCTCTCTCCACCTTTTTTCCCTCCCCATCTTTGTTTCTCTGTCTCTACATCCCAACCAAGCTGTCCTACTCTATTCATTATTCCATATATATCTCTTTATTCCACACCACCCACTCACCTACTCACCCGTTCACTGTCAATTAAGGCACAGGGGTGATCTCTGGAATAAAGCTGCAGATTACAATGACTCTGTGTTTGTGTCTTCTTTTGCCTGTGATGTGCTGATATATATAGTGATCAACATGATAATCTGAAGACTGTCTCTCACTTGGGATGGAGTGGAGATATTAGCATGGTTCTTTACCACGGAGATTTAAGATCCAAATCTAAAGACTGAGAAAAATTTGAGGCTATGTGAGTGTGTTTGTGTACTTATGCATGTGTGTTTAGATGTGTCGGTGTGTGTGCAGTGTGTGTGCACAGTGTGCATGCATGAATTAATGTGTGAGCATGTGCACAGCAAACTGAACCAGTGCTGTGCTGGGATTCATAAGCCAGATGTTGTCACTGTGTAATCCAAGGAGATTATGGCCGCTGCCCATGGCATGGGCATTGTTGCATTCTCTTCTCTGCTCTGCACAGACACAAAAACATAGCTCACACTCACATGCACATCTCCCTTCCTCATCTCCCCACCTTGCCACCCCTACAACACACATAAGCACATAATCATATTTCTTGCTTTGGTCTTTTTAAATTAGATCTTGAACTCAGCAAACATTCCCACACCCCATCCAATACGAAATGTGGTTTCTTCAGATGGTTAAAAATGATCCTGCTTATGCTCACACACTCATTCACACACAAGACACACACACACACACATACAAACATGGATATATGGACCTACAGACACAAACACACAAATTTATACATGTACACACACAGACACTGACACACAAATAATGACAGACATATGAGCACACAGACACATAAACCCACATGCACAAGTCTGCAATTTGTACACATGAGCATACTTATACACACGCAGCCACAGGAAGGAGAGTTTGTCCTGTTCCCTGTCTACACAAGGATGACCCAGACAGACCAAACATCCGCACTCAGCCAGAATGTATCGGAAGCAAAAAGCAGCTTTGAACAAAATTAAATTTATCAGTGGATGGGGAGCCTCTCTCGTGGAGAGGGGAGAACATGAGCGTCCAACCTTGTGTGTGTGTGTGTGTGTGTGTGTGTGCGCGTTAATTTGATGCTGTTAATTTGGCTTTACACCCAGTAGATGTGACAGGTCAGCTGCATGTATAAACACTAACTGCATGGAGTTTAGTTGGTTTTGGACTCTCTACTGGAGTTTACCCCCTACTTTTCTCCATTAAGCCGGCAGCAATAGCTTTGCCGATGTAAACCATTGACATAGGACAGACAGCTGCACCATGAGCATACATCTTTATGCCATTCAACTCCAGAAGGCTCTGAGCTGTTGCATTTTTTATTTTAAATGTTTTTCATTTCATTTTCACTCATCATTACATAACACATTTAGCCCCACATGACTTCCAAAAGCCCCCCCATCCTGACCAGCCAAGAGGAAAAAATAACTAAATTAAAAGAAAGGAAAAGGAAGGAGAAACGTCATTGTTGATTAATATTTTTAATATCGTACCAGAGGAATATCTAGCGATCTAGCAATTCATAAGCTGTTTATTATGGCCTCTGGCACAATGAGTATGAGGAGGGACACATTCTGAGTGAAGAGTGCAGGAAGTCAGTTCAGTTCACTTCCCTCCATTCACATCCACACCCACCCCACCCTTACCCAGGACGAGCCCCACAAACACAGAAAGAACACTGGGTGGGGTCATAGTTGAGGACAACAGAACAGAAAATTGCAGAATAATGGAGAAAGAGATTGGAGATGAGAAAGAGTAAGAGGGTAGAGACACTGTATTACATGTAGAAAACTGTGCTGTGCTGCCAGTCACTTGCTGCTTAAGCAGGTGTACATAACCTGAAAATTAGGCTTCAGTGGCATTCATCAGCTAATAATTGGTGAGTGAGGTACAGTGACACCAGAATAGATGGAATTAACTTTAATTGAAAGTGAGTGTGCTACTGGTAACACATGGCAGCTCCACCCATCTTTGTTGTCAGGATATTGCATTCTACTATCACAACATCTGTTCCTGCTCCTGTTGAGTTGCTTGGGGCAGTACAGATGGGCACATGGACTGTGATGGACACAGATGTAACTCAAATCATTGGTTGAAGCCAGTCATTGTCGAGGGGTTGACCTGACATTATTTTGAAAGTATAAAAGATATACAGCTAGTTTTTGGAGCATATGTTTACCATACAATATACTGTACCCTGACACATTTTCAGGATTCAGAATTAAATTCAGTGTTCCTCTGGATGTCACATGTGGTTGTTTCGTATGTCTGGATGTCTTTGTGACACATTAAACAGTGGAGTGATTTTTGTAGGTTACATGTGAAGTGAAAATGGTTCATTTTTATTGCAGACCCATAACACGTATTGACTCAATGGACTATTACTTTCAACATACAATGATTTTGGTTAACCAGCATATGCAATAAACATAAGTAGAAGTAGTTCTGAAAATTCTAAATATTAGGGAAAATTCTTAAAAGAAAAAAATCCAGCTCAATCTAAACAGACCTGTTCATTTTTAAGGACAATTTTCTATTTATGTTATTTTCTCTTCTATTTCTATTACTTATTGAATGAAAGGACATAGTCAAAATGGCATATTTGCTTGTCTCCAATAAAATAGAAAATACACCCAAACTTGATGAAATGAAGTCTGTCTACTGCATATGCCCGTTAGACAGAGCGTAAGTGTTTACAGTTTAAGGTAATTATGAAAATGTATTAAAGGAAAACCTGCAGTGCGAGACTTTCTGTAATGTACAAGTGAGGGGTGTGCTCCACAAGAACCCTGCCTACCATCCCAGTGCAATAGCTGTTGTCTGCAGTGTGTTTCCTGACTGCGGTATTAGACTTCTCTCCAGTGGACATACGATGTACTACAATTCCACCATAATCTCCTTTGGATTTAATACCGGGAATACCATGTGATACGTGTCACCAATAGGATAAGGCCTTGTCAAAGATAGACTATAAGAGGATCCAAATCTGTAGCACTGAAACATTTTTCATTGAACCGCTGGTGCACAAACCGGAACTTATTTTTCAGGTAATTTAATCAGCACCGGACGCTTACACCCGTTGAAGGAAATACACTAGAGTGTTTCGTCTCCTCAGTTGTAAAAGTTTGTTTTATGAAGGTTTCGTTGCTAAGGAAGTGACATCGTGTAGCCCCACTGGAGCCGTAGCGACGGCAGGTTAGTGTAAACAACTGAATTGATTTGTATGAATGAATTTGAAAAAGTAAATTAAAAATATTTAAAACTCGAGGTATGGTTTAGTATATGTATTATTTAACTATATCACGTTTGAAACCTGAATTTGAACTTTACAGGTAGGCTGTGAGTGTACAAGTATTGTCGGTACCTCGAAAGCAAGCTTCTGGCTAGTAAGTATAGCTAGGTGGCTAATTTACGTTACCTAGCTATTCCCTGTAGACTAGAGCTAGTAATTATACATATACTACTGCTAGCTTTTCTAACGATTGGTGGCTAACTAACGTGGATAATACTCGCCGATTATTAAAAAATGTATATAATTTAGTTTGCTAGCCAATTATTTCTTCTTATTGTGAAAGTTAACAAACGTTATCCGTGATTAATTGTGTTGATTCACTGCTAAGCTGCTTGGTAAAATTAGCTATCGATAGGTGCTGCACTGTGGAACTATGCATTTTTACTGGAATCCTGTTACGGAAACGTTGCTGTTTTCTTTCCAGCAGAATGGCAGAGCTACACATTATTGGCCAGATAGTCGGGGCAAGCGGCTTTCCTTACGGTACCCTCTTCTGTAAATGGGGCGTTCACACAGGTAACATTACCTTAAACGCTAGCTGAAGACGTGTAGTTCACTGGACTAAAGACGTTCTGTACCTGCACCGTCTGCGCCCCTTGTACCGTTACACCGGTCTGTGTAGTTAGTTTAGAAAGCCTAAAGTCGGCATGCCATGGACAGAAATAATAATAATAATAATAATAATATGTAGATGGCCAGTTACCAGAATATTAGGTATGTCTCATACAGTTTGGTTACTGGAGGTGTGATGAATGATTGTACTCTCTACGTTGTACAAGGATTTCAGTGTTAATATGTTCACATTCATATTTGACCGTACTTAACGATAAATGCCGTTGCTTTGAAATTTAATTTCAACACAGAAAATCGTTAAAAAAATTACATTAGTTATGAATTTGGTATTTTTGGTTTTCCAACATTCTTAGACTGGAGATGTTGGAATGTTTAACACTCTTTAAAATATAGATGTGTAAAGTATGTTGTCCTGCATGCATCAAATTGTATTTGGTTGTAAAAGCATAGTCTTCTTAGACTGTTCCCCTGTATCGACATATTTTTATGTTTGGCTAGTGTTTATTGACTGTTGCATTAATGCTGGGTAATCTCAGTCCCTTTCAGTCAGTGGTAGTGTGCCTGGGTATCTTTTTGGGCCTTGGCCTTCTGCAGTCTAATTGTTGCCAGAAAATTTCAGAGGGTAAATTTGGTAGGCTTTGGAATGTGATGTGAATTTCCCATCAGTAAGACTTTTATAGGTTGGTGCTGAACTAATGAATAATATAGGGGGACATATTTTCCCTCTAACTTCGCCATGATGAAACAAATGTGGAAAGTTGAACTGGTCTTAAATATAAACTCACATTAGCCACTTGGTCACAGGTCAAATAGGACTCCGTGGAATAATATGAATGTACAAGTTTCTGTTGCAAAAGCTAGTCCAATTACTTCTATGTCTTGAGAATGTGTCAAGCAATGTTTACACTGCAAGCCAGAAAACATGGCTGGTTAGTTAAATGTAATGTTTTAGTTTGTTTATCTGACGTAAGTGATGAACTGCCAACACTGAGTTAAAATGACCATGGGGAGGATGGGATTATTTTCTTTGCAAATTCCAATGAATCCTGAAAAGACTGACTGAACAAGTTCCATTGTTTACAATTTACTCACAATGCAAGATATATGCACCTTTGAATTGCCTTAATTTCTGGTGAACTTTATGATCTTATTATGACAAACCTTCATGAGCACAAGCCAGATATAAAGGTTCTTGTCACTGGTGAATTATCGTAAGGTCTAATTGAAAAAACATTTTATAGCACTGTGTATGTGTATGTTTGTGTGGAATAATGACTTGGACATATATATCAACATTTCTTCACTACAACACCAGATATTGATTTTGCTGATGAGGAGCACAGAGAGGTCATTGTTATAGAAGTGGGCTGTACCTTTGACTATGGTTTATAAAATGACTGAAAACACCTGAAATATTAAGTACTGCTTCAAACCACCACACAGCTATGTTGAAAGTGGGAGCTACTGGCCCCAATGTACAGTAGCCTTGGCCATATGTATAGCCTATTGGAGAGGGATTTGCAGATGATTGTCACACAGTACTGTTAAAGAGGAGGGCCAAGCAGTGTATTAAATATTACTGGAATCTGCTATACATGTAGAAGCCACTACTTTTTGTAGCATATTTTGTATTTTTTGTTTTTTGTTAAATACAGAATTTACTGCCAAACTCATATACTTTTTACAGGTTTAAACATCTATGTCCAAGGAATGCATACTTTTGTAAATGTGGACATAAGTGAAAAATTGAAATGTGTGTTCTGTACAGGAGGGGCATGGAGACTGCTGTGTGGACTGAGGGAAGGACAAACTCAGGTAGACTCCCCGCAGAATGGGGAGATGGCCTTTTGGAGTCACCCCATCGACCTGCACTACACCACCAAGGGACTGCAAGGTAACACAGACTCTTGACCTCCTGGCTTCCTGAGGATTGAACAGCAGTATTACTGTTTTTATTGGGCTTGCGATGCCATGTGCCTCACAATAAAAATAAATAGATTGTACAAGCAAAGACAAAATAGGGTCACAAAAGAACTGATACAATAAACATAAAGATAAAAATATAAGGACTAGCAAGAACATGAGTTTTCCTAATTAATCATGTAAAAATAACAATAGGGTTTGTGTGTTGAGCACTTTTCTATGTAAGAAAAACAAGTAGTCCAAAATGGAATAAAAAGAGAGTCTGTTTAAAAAATACAGTCATAATATAGACAACATCAAATAAAGAGGATGAACATTGTAAAAACTGAAACAGGAAGTGAAATCAACAGCAATTATGTAACATCGATTTAAAAGTGAGTTGTCACTTGAGACTTAAAATACATTTAGCAGTGGATGAAGCTAATCTAATTTCTTGTGGTAAATTGTTCCATAATTTTGTTGTGTATAGGGCCAGTTAAGAAAATGTTTTCCAATGCAATTAATTAATTAACTAAAAGGTACTCACAGAACATTGTAGACATTTTTCAGTTTATGAATTGAAATTGAAAGGCTTCAACCCTAGTAAGTATGTTGAATTAATGTTAAAGCTGACGTTATTGACATTAACCCAATTTTTTATTTTATCGATTTTATTATTTATTTTTACGGGGGCAGCGGACAAGTAATAATAATCGCACCAGAGTTAGCTATCAGCTAATTTGCATCTGTTGTCCTTATCATTACCATCACTGGCGCTTCAATGATAAAAGTGGAGACAAATTAGAGATTTCATGAGCTCCATAACTGCTGGAGCTACAGCAGGCTGCCAGTCATCGACTGGCTTGAACCAATTCAAATCTTTTTCCCAGTCTGTGATTGATGGATCATCATAGTTCCACCCATTAGAGTTCATGAAATCTTAGTCTCATTACTATTTGTAAGGAGTCTCACAGTGTGCCTGTAACCTTCTCATTCTCCACTTTCCCTCAGGCTGGCCCAAGTTGCACCTGCAGGTGTGGAACCAAGACTCGTTTGGTCGTTGCCAGCTCGTGGGCTACGGTTACTGCCATGTGCCCTCCAGCCCTGGGCATCACCGGCTGCATTGCGTCACCTGGAAGCCCCTTGGCTCCTGGCAGGAGCAGCTAGCCCAGACCTTTGTGGGTGGTGGCCCCCAGCTGCGTACCCCAGACCTCATCTACAGCGGTGCGGACCGCTACCGGCTACACACAATTGCCATGGGCACTGTGGAGCTAGAGCTAGGAGTTATACTGCGCCACTTTGACAGATATGGAGTGGAGACCTGAAAAAGGAACAGTAGGAGAGGGGGAAGAAGAGGAGAGTCTGAATGGTGGGGAGGACGGGGGGGAGAGTGGTGAATGACTGGATATGGAAAGAGTACCTTTTGTGGGACTGAGGATGGAAGATAAACATGCAATATGGGTGGAGGAGAGTCATTCTTACAGGACCAGAGTAAAATGTGGCGTAGGCCCAGTTTTATGGGTTTCAAACTCAGACTCTGCTACTTCCATTCAGCTTGACCAACAGCAGTGCCCTAAAAAATAGCTTGCTCTCCACAAACAACAAATGAACCCTTGAATCATTTGGACACAAAAATGTGGTGGACTAGCATGTCCTTTCCATTTTCACCACAAGGGGTCAGGGTAAGCCCTTGAGCAGTGTCTGCCTTCATCATGATTACTGATATTTTCAAAATACATTTCAGACAATGGACCCTGATATTTTGGAAATACATGCTTTTTACACATTAATTTTCTATTTTTTAATTAACAAATCCGTTTTGTATGCTTGAATTTTGTTTTATTCCATAGTGGTATGTAATGTGTGGAACAGCAAGTGTGCATTAAAGGCTTTTTTTTACATTTTATGCACTGAGTGGAAATGTTTTTTTCTGTCTTACGATGCTTGATCTGATTCATTTAGTAGAATCTGTCACCCTTAAGGTTTTGTGATTTGATATTTGCCTTACCTTAATTTCCTGTGTATTAGTAGTATATTCCATGAAGAGGAGTGTGTCTTAATTGAGAGGTGTTGAAATGTCTGAGATGACTAGTTTTTAGTGTCTCGGTTGTGTATTTTCTCATGCAGTCTGAAAGTGTTTGTGTTCTCTCACAGCTCGTGGAAAGGGCAAGACGGCAGGCAGAAAAGAGGGGAAAAGGGGCAGTGAGTTGTGTGCTTCTCTGTCTATGGGGGGGATATAATGGCAATAAAAAAAGAGGAACTTGTTGCAGCTCAGCTGCTGTTGAGCCTTCAGTGTTTGAATCAATATTTATGTGTCTTGTTTTGTGGTCTGTGTGCGCTGCAGTCTGTTTATGTTGATAAAAAACTCTGAGCTTTTGTGGAAACATTTGGCAAGTATGGTTTCCCCCATCTGCGGTTCTCTATGAGTGTGCAATTTCAGACTGTCGGTTAGTGGTGAGTCCAGTCTTAATCAGCTGGCCACCAAGTCATGTTGTCTACGTAGTAAATGTGGTAAACGGTACTCAGCGCTGTTGGGAAATATTCTGTTAGAGTGTCAGTCAACACTGCCTGGTACAAGTTACTCTGGTCAGAGACAGCACTAGCTGTAGCCTTGCCATTAGTGTTATTGGAGTCAGCCTGTTTGAGAATGGGGGTGCAAGCAGCTCAGCACTTTTAAATGCAGATGTTTTACACAGGGGCAGTTACACTCATTTCCTGGGCGGAGAGCCTTTTGTGAAGTCACTAATGCGGAAAAAAATAATGAAGAGGTAAGGGGAGAAGGAGGGAGAGAAGGAGACAGCGAGAGTGAGAGAGAGGGGGGCAGAACATATAGAGTAAAGATCACTAATCATTTTATCACTAGCAAGCTTTGACAAGCTGGGGCCGTGAGAGAGGCGGAAAGGGGGGGGCTGTTGAATTATAGGAAGCTGTTGAACACAGCAGGCGCGAGGGTGGGGAAGCGTGTCGTCCGGTCAGAGGAGAACAAGGAATAGGTGTGAAGAAGGATTCCACAGAGAGGCGACAGAGTCTGACAGTCGAGGTAGAGGCAGCGCAATCCGACCCTGTCGGCTCACTGTGAGAGCAGATCACCTCACTCCCCATTCGCTGCCGTCGCCGTGTTCCGACTGGTCACCCACACTTCCAGGATTCTTCCTGCCACTTCGTCTACTTTCCAAAATTTACAGCATTTTTACCGGCTTTGATCTGAAATGCAGTCGCCCCGGATAACCGCTTTAATTTAGCCAACGGCATCTCAGGTGGGAGGGATTGCCTTTTCCATGCAGATTTTTCTTTTCTTGTCCTGTTTTGGTTTCAGTTCCTGTCGAGGGTTGGACCAGAGGCTGGCACAGAGCATCTGTGCTCCTGAGTGTGTGTGGGATTGAGAGAAGGAGACGTGGAGAGAATTGCCTTGGTAATAATCTAAGCTGTGCATGTTTCACAGAGGTGAGCTTGCAGCTGTTGTGCTGTGCGGTTTTTCTACTTTTCTGTGGAGTTTTTGGACTTCTCCTTTCATGGGAGTCTGTTGTGCCACAGAGGGGAAACTGCTTCCAGGAACCACATCTCTTTTTTGGAAAACTAGCACCTCAGACATTGTAAGAACCTTGCTATAACATTAACAAAGATCTGCCCTGGGAATTTGTACCAAGGACAGTTTTCAATATTGTATGTTACTCGCTTGTTCTTCAAAGTGAATTTGAGGTCTAAGGTTATTTATAGATTGTTTGCGTTAATATGTGGTTGCCTTCATTTTATATTTGTTCCAATAGTTGGCTCTGACTGTATGTGTGCATGGGGATCTGTAGATGCGGTTAGGAACTCGCTTCCCCCACCTACTTCAGTGTCAATGTGAAAGTCGCTTTTTTTTTTTTTTTTTTATCTGATCGACCCCAGGCTGAGTCAGGTCTACCGGGGAAATTAGGCTGGCACAGGAAACGTGGAGTTCCCAAATCGACTCTTTTTCTCTTTTTTTCTCCTACTTGTCTGTAATACTCCTGGATGCTGAGTGTCAGTCGAGGTCTGGCCACGTTTTCGAGCACCCCGCTTGGGATAAATAGATGAGAGGAATCCCAGAGGAGGAACCGCATGAAGCTTAGCGGAGGAATGCGAAAAAAATTATAGGGAGAGAAAGACGGAGCGTGAGAATTGAACTTTCTATCCAAGGGGAGGAAGGAAGAACGCAGTCAATAGGACTTTAGCTGAGAGTAAACGGGAAGGGGAAAGACGTGTGCTAAGATCATCCCTTGCTGCCCAGGACCTTGTTGTGTCATGTTTTATTGAGATCTGTCCAGGCTGAGGGGGGCTTTTGCTGGAGCCAGGTAGGCAGTGCTGTCTCGTGGTATCCCCCAAAGAGCTGCGGCAGCGTCCTCAGGCTCACAGCGGACAGGCAGCTGTGCTTTCAGAGAGGAGCCCCACAGGCAGTGCGGCCAGGCTGCTGTTCAGGCTGTCATTTTTGCGTTGTTGTTATTTTGTTTACACTTTTGTCTTCTTTGTGTGTGAGAGTGTGTCTTTTCGGCGAGGGCTCGTGCCACATTCATAGCCACAGAAACAGGCTCTGGGGAGTCTCTGCGTGAGTCAGACATACAGTGACTCAGTTGGTGGACGGGAGGTCCACGTGTGGCCAAGAGAGGGGACTAACCCGGCCCCCAGTTTCAGAGTGTGCTCCAGTGAAAGGAAGGGTGCTGGTCATAAAGAGGTGGCAGAGCGGTTCCGGAGTAACAGCAGGTCACCTCAGCAGGACAAAGTTTGTGGAACACCCTGGAGCTGGCAGTTTAAGATTCTACTTACCTAACAACACATTGTTTTGGCAGTGATCACCTAATTTCAGTTGCTGCTCCCTCCAAGTGACTCTCAGCTACCCTCTCTAAAGAAGCGGTGCGCTCTACACTAACTGATCCACACACGCTACCCACCAGCTGACCGTCCATGATGAGGTTTGAGTGTGTGGTGCTGGTCACCCTTTGGGTGGTGGGCAATGTATGCCCCAGCGAAGGCATGTCCACCTGCAAGACTCTGGACCTGGAGCTTGTGAAAAGGAAGCGGATTGAGGCGATACGTGGACAGATCCTCAGCAAGCTGAGGCTACCCAGGGAGCCAGAGCCCGAGGAGGAGGCCGGGGAAAGAGAGGCCATCCCGGCAGCACTGATGTCCACTTACAACAGCACACTGGAGCTGAGTGAGGAGCAGACTCAGCAGGTGCACTCCCTGCCCTCCCCAGACATGGATGAGGAAGAGTACTTTGCTAAGGAGGTGCACAAGTTCGACATGAAGGACTGTGAGTACCATGCAAATTTGCTTCTTACACATGTACACTCACACACATAAGCACATTCCACTACGCATACATATAAAATACACATATTCACAAGGAGGTTTTCATGAGGAAGCAATTTACATATGAAGCACTGTGAGTAGGTGGTGAACTTGATTCTTATGCATGCACATGCACACACGCACACACACGGCTCTGTTCAAACTTGTGAATTTAAAGCTTGTGTATCTATGACTAACAATTATGATTGCCCGGCATAAATGGTTATTAAATAGGAATATTGAATATTTTTAAAAGGCAGAGATGTATACAGTCATGAGTTTGACTATTAACAGCATCCTCAGTTTTGTAATGTTTGAGAGATTACATAAGTTGTTTTATTGCTCTGTGTGGCTTCAGCTACTCTGTGCTACATCATACCGGCGGTATCCATGGTATTTTTTTGCTTTCAGCAGTTGTTATTGTTAGTGTTGCTGGCTTGCATCTTAGGGCTATTAATGTCATTCTGTATCAGATAACGAAATTCCTTCTACCCAGCTTTTGATAACACACCTGACTGAAAAGCGTGAGGCATTTCCCTCCTTTGTCTTGACTGTCATTTAATACTCACATACATTCTATACCCCCTCTTCCCCTAGCCCCCTTAATCTCACCCACCCTCTCCCTGCTCATCAAAAAACCCTTGTCGTCTTCTTATTCTTCCTCTTCATCATCTTCTCAAAAGGGGAGAAAAACATAGCTTTGTTTGGAGGGATCCATGGAAAGAAAAGATGAGAATGATGATGAAGGGGGGATGCACACCTGGTGAAATAGGGGAGTGGAAAAGAACAGCAAAAAAAGAAAAGGGGGAGGGGAAGACAGAAAGAGTAAGAGACGAAGAGAAGAGAGGAGAGAGGGACTGTGTAAGGAGGGCAGTGTGCAGGGCAGATAGCCCTTCTCTTCCCCCAGGGTACAGGGGATGGGGGGGGGTATTTCCTGTAATCTGAGCTCTGTGACCGCCCTGCTCTCCTCCCTTCCGTCCCTCTATCTCTTCCTTTCAGTCTCTCTTACTCTCTCTATCTTGTGCTTGGGTATATGTGCAATGCTTCAATCTTTTATTGAAATCCATTCACTGATATTTCAACAAGGTACATCAAAAATCAAGTCTTTCTCTTTCTAACACATAAACACTCTCTTTCTCACTATCACTCTTGCTCTCTCTATGTCTGTCTCTCAAGCTCTCTCTCTTTTTCTCTGCGTGTCTCTGTCTCTTTATCTTTCTCTATGTCTTTCCCCCTCCCTTTCTCACTCCATGTTTGTGTCAGGCCAGCCAGGCCTGGCTATCTGGATAGTATGGAAGGCAGGCAGGAAGGAAGTGTCACTGTGTTGCTGAGTGAGTGTGTTCCTTTATAAATAGCCCCCGAAGGAAGCTGGGGCTGCTATCTCTGCACATAATATCCAAGCGTCCGCCCACACCCTCCTCTGCCCTCCCGCTCGCTCTCTGCTCCAATACGTTTTATCCACCAGCTTATGGGCATCGCTGTCCAACAGGGGGCAGTGGCATTGGCCTTATAGGACCACAGTCACTAAATAGGAGTCACATTACTCTCCGAAATGCATTTAATTCATTTTCATTTCAGCTGAGCTCAGCGCTCTCCTTGCCAAAATCTTTAGTCTCCATTACCATCCTCTCCGGAGTCTTTGTCCCAAGAGAAGGAGGGCTCTGAGTGAATAGGAGAAAGGGGACAGGGAAAATGGCCTCTCTCACTTTATCTCTCTCTTTCAGTCTCTGCTTTGAGTTCAGAGTTCACAGGAATGTGATCCTTTTGTCATTTTGTCTTCAGGTTTGAATGAACATGAATCTGAACAGAGTTGTGAAATACCATGTTGCCACCAGGTTGGCAAAGGCTGAAGTTATATCTCTGCTCATGCCCGGGGCCATAGCGGTGTGTGTGTGTGTGTGTTTGTGTGTGTGTGTGTGTGTGTGTATTAGTCTCTCTGTTTGTTTGTGTGTGCTTGTGTATTCGCTCTATGTGTATGAATGTCTCTG
Organism: Albula goreensis; assembly: GCA_022829145.1. Lineage (NCBI taxonomy): Eukaryota > Metazoa > Chordata > Actinopteri > Albuliformes > Albulidae > Albula > Albula goreensis. The sequence goes on from CM040742.1 coordinate 35,083,976, forward strand.
CATGTGAATGTATGTTTTTGCACAAGTGTGCATTTGTGTGTATCTGCATGTGTCAGTCTCTGTGAGACTATGTGTGTGTTAGTCTGGTAGCTTGATGATGTGTGTGTATGTAAGTGTACATGTGCGTTTGTATCTGCATGTGTCAGTCTTTGTTTATTCCGTATTTGCGTGTGAGCCTCTTTGTCTGTGGCTGTATGTCTGTGTATGTGAGTCTGTCTGTTTTTGTGATGGGTGTGTAAGAGACAGCCTGCAGTAACCTGCAAGATTCAGGCTGCAGTGTAAAAGTATTTAAGGTGTTGTTTTAGCAATGCAGAAGGTGGCTGTCTGTTGGACACAGATTTAAAGAGGCATAATAACCACTGGAATGCTTGCTATCACATCATCTCTGACCTCAAAACCTCGCATCCTCTCTAAATCGGGATAGTGGAGGTGAATGCTAACAAATAATTAGATTTCTGAATATGTTTATATGTGTGTTTTGGTTAGGGATAGGGTTAGTTGGGTGTGTCTGCAAATGTGCATGTGTATATATGTGTGTGTATGTGTGTGTATGTGTGGGTGTGTGTGTGTGTGTGTGTGTGCGCACGCACGTGCATGCGTGCGTGTGTGTGTGTGTTGTTATACATGCCTTGAATGTGTGTATATGTTTATGCGCGTAAGAACAGAGTGAAAATGTTTTTGAATATGTGAGACTTCCTGCTTGCTCACTTCTCTCTGTGTGAATGTGTGTTTGCAAATGTGTGCATGTGTGAATGTACTTGTATATGGATGTGTACATATGCCTGCATGTATGCACATGCTTCTCTGTGTGGTTGAACCTTTTTTTTTTTTTAGAGCAGTTTGAACGTCAGTCAATAAATCCTGCCTCAGCTGTAGGAGGGACAGTTAGGCACTGATGAAATGCTCCATTAAAGCATTAAATGCTCTGCGTCTATGCCTGAACCACTTACATTTATCTTCATTACCAGATAATCAGCAAAAATGCAGTTCGGGGATTTTAGTCTCAATGCGTCTACTTCCATTTTTAATTCCAAAAGTGCCTTAAGCAAAGTAATCTTTTTTGTTGCACCTCATGATTTGCTTTCACTGCACTGTTGCAGATACTGCAGCTATATCCCTGTTTTATGTGTGTTTCTGCCCAAGTAAAGGGTGGTGACTCAAGTAAGTACATAGTGGCACATGCCGAGAAGGAAAGAAATGAATAGAAAGAAGGGAGTAAGAGACTGGGGGAGAGGATGGAGGGGATGGGGATGGGGGTGGGGGGGGTCTGTTGTGGGAAGGAGAAGGAAAGAGAGGGGGAGGGAAAGAGGAGAGAGACAGAGAAGGAGGGAGGGAAGGGAAGGAGTGAGGAGCGTTGTGTGGAGGCAGGTATTTAAGCCTGCTGGAATCCCATTTTTCCCTGTTGTAATTACAGAGCTGTCTCTCTGCCTGTCACAACAGCTGTCCTGAGCTTACCTGTGGCGAGGCCCCTGATTACGCTCACAAATCACCCACACCCAGGGAGGGAGGCGGTAAGGGAGGAGTGGGGGAACTAGGCCAAGCCCAGGAACAGACCTGAGACTCGTTCAAATGTGCTCTCATTGCCCATGGTCTGTAGTAATCATTTGTGTGAGGGATTCCCCCAGTGCTGTTTGCTGCATTGTAGAGCTCAGTTTCCATTTCCTCCTTCGCCACAAAAACAAAACTGTCAAAATCAAAAGATATAACCTACAGTATAGTGGGTATCTCAAAATTCTAAGATAAAGAACAAACAACTTCTATGTTGTCTTTGGAATGCTTGGGTTTGTTGGACATTGTTTGACCAGTGTGCAATGACCTTCAAATGTTCATGTTAAATCAACTGAGACTACATGCGGTCCCAGTTGGATGTTGAAAGTCCATACTCATGGTGCAATGATAAAAAATATATTAGATTTAATAATTGGTTCACTTGTTTATTTGAAAACCATCAAACAGATTTATGTGATGCCTGGGTCAACTTAAGAATGTAAGTTTTGCAGCCACATGACTGTTGCATTGTACTTGTGTGAAACTGATGCCACATGACTTGTAAGTAAACATAACATAAACAGCTGAATGAAATACACTCTATTTGTATCCATTGTATCATGAGTATGGACCATTAAAATAGAGCCCTTTCTGTCATACAACTGATCTTTTTTCTCCATGCTTTATCGTAGGTTCCTGCTTCTTCTATACCTTTCATAAAGACGAGTTTCCCACATTAACATAGAGCGTTAGATGTAGTGATATAGGACAAATTCAAATTTCAGATCATGCTTCACTATCTGACCTGAAAACATGTGGCTAAACCAATGTAAATTGAATTGTTGAGTCATAAAAAGAGTCAGATTAGGACTTGAAGATTGAAGGCTGAATATTTATGTGTGTGTGTGTGTATGTGTGTCTGTGTGTGCACATGCGCGCGCACGCTTGGTAATTATGATCTACGGATTTGGGTTACCCTTAGACTGCAATTGCTCGGTCAGTTTTGTGAGAAACCACTGACTACCATGACCTTTCACCTCTCCTTTTTCCTCCCACAGGCCTCTTACCTTCTTTCCTTCCAAACCCTCCATCCTCATGCCTCTTTCCAAGTCTCCTCCTACGTTCAAGTTTTCCTTTCTCCGCTTCACACATTTATGGTGTAAGTCAGGCGTGTCAATTCCATCTCTTGGAGAGCCACAATGTCTGCAGGTTTTTGTGGTTTCCTTTCAGTCAACAACCAATTTAGAATTTAGAAAATAAAATCTGAGAACTCTCTAGCTAATGACTTCAATTAATGTTTAAAGTTCTGAAACTCACTGAAAATCACCAAATTTATGCAGTTTTGCACTCAAGATCTAAGTGAATCACTGTGGATGCAGGCTACATTTCCCTTGCTTGAAAAGTTCCCTGGATGCTTAGGATGCTGGTTGACTTTTTGAAGTTGCAAGGAGAAGATTCCTGTTCATTCCCCCTGATTCAGTGCGTTTCCCTGTGGTGGTACGGTGTGGTACGGCCTGGCTCCCTGGAGCGGCCTCTCCCTGTCAGTGTGTAATTACTGACGCAGATCCCAGGATAATTTCAGCTCAGACAGGCAGAGACGTAGAGCGCTGTTTGGGGCCTGGCCAGACGCAAAGAGAGATCCAAACACAAGCAGAAAGCTCTATCTCTCCCTGTCTTTCACTCTGTCTGTCTGTCTGTCTGTCTATATCTCTCATTTTTGTTCCCTAGGAAACATGACCATTGTGTCTTTTGTTCTCTTTCATTCTATGTCAGTCTGTCTCTCACCCTCTTTCTTTCTCTCTGCCACTCTTCTCCTTCTGTCTCTCCCTCTCCATCTTTACTAGCTTTCTCTTTTCTCTCCTTCTCCTCCTTTCCTTCTCTATCTTCCTCTTTCTTTCTCTCGATTTCTCTCTGATGCTTCTCCCTCATCCTCCCTCTGTCTTTCTCTCTCTTGTTTTCTCAGTGCAGCGAGTGATGCAATGTCAGGCGGGTCCTGTAATTAAACACAACAAACCCAAATGAAGTGTCTCTGAGCGGCTGAGTTCTCCTCTCCTGCTGCTTCCCAGCAGCACTCAGCATGGGGCCATCCTTACTTACTCACATGCTGCTCAGCTTGGCTCTTGTGCCCCCATAAAGCTCTCACTGTGGCCTCTCCTCTTGCGCCAGTCTTACACTTCTCCACTGAATGCCTGGCAAAAGCTCTGTGGTTCAGAGCGATAAACACTTTACACAGTTTTTAGCCCTAACTGGTTACTCTCTTCCAATCAATCACATCAGCTCATTGAAGTCTAAAGTGAAGGCTTAGAATTTGTGAGGGTTCCTTAAGAAAAAAATTTCCTCAAACCGCCCTCTGATGATCTGGTGAGTGTTTGAGGTGCCACGTCTCTGCCATGGGCATCACTGCCACAGTAAATAACATGATGAGAGAATACTCCTTGTAAAGTCTGTTCATGGGAGCATAGCTGGTCATCATGGTACACCCTGGAGGGGCCACACAAACTAATTGTAGCCATTTGCCATGGTGAGAAAATTACACAGCTTGCAGTATCTACAGTCGTGGTGGATTCATGTAGCAGCTGCATGGAAAATTGCAGCGCATGCACCAGGTGACTGTTGTGCCTTCATATCTTCAGAGGACAGGCGTACAGGTGCTTCTCATTAACATAAGCCCCCTTGCAGCAGGCAGTTTGCCGTTTGTGTTAACGCCAGGCCGGGGAAACATACTTCAACGTGGCATTGCAGATTGCATTGTGATAGATATACTTTTCCTCTTGTTCTTTTTTCACCTTGTTCTCTGTGTATAATGGTTAGGGAAATGGGCCAGTAACTTAAAGGTCACAGGTGAGATAGCCACCCTCATAGATAATACTCCACAATATTCAAATTATTTGGCCTTTTGTAAAATAATGCTAATGATTTATCACAGTAATGTCTTGTATATAAGGAAAGAAGCAGTGTTAATTCTAATGTACTCATATGTCTACCTCTACTTCATTCTCCACAGATACGAACAACTCGAAGCATCAGTTGCCGTTCAATCTGAGTGAAATGCGGGCCAGCCTGGGCAGTGAGCGGTTGCTCTCCTTGGCTGAGCTGCGACTCCTTATAAAAAACCCCAACATGTCCCCTGGCATGGAACAGAGGCTGGAGCTGTACAAGGGCCTGGGGGACAGTGCCCGCTATGTGGGCTACCGCTTCGTCAACAATGAATGGAAGAATCGCTGGCTGTCCTTTGATGTCACACAGACTGTGAGGGAATGGCTACAAGGGTCCGGTCAGTATGAATTGCTCTCATGTTCACAGTCTTTACAAATGACATCACATTGCTGACCAATTCATAGCTTTTTTTCCAATTCTTCCTGTTATTCTCAGACACTGTCTTCAAAGTCATACTCCCAACCAGCATAGTGTCATACAGAATTTAAAAGGACTACATGATTTCAACTCATTCTCAACTGTTCTCAAACCATACTCAAGACATTCTCAACAGTTCTCAAACCATACTAAAAACATTCTGAAAACCAGTGTAGCTGCATGCAGCAGTGATCATATTGTTGATCATATATATACATATTAAAATGATTATATTGGAAATGATTAACTTCTACATTAGAGGTGGAAAAAATCTGTTTTTCTAGTGGAGAAAAAAATTCTGTGGATTTATATCTGGTTTATAAACTATTATATCTGCTTCCAAATTAATGTAGTCCTAATGCTGTTTGTAGAGAGAACATGATATCATGCATAGGTTCCACAGTGGAAATTCTCACACAGCAGCAAGGTTTGGATATAAAATAACCGAACAACCAGGCTGGGTTTGCGTATGATTGACTACATGCATTACTGTACACTAGCTAGCCCAAACTTGAAAATTCTCCTCTGTGCAGAGATGTACACATTAAAACAGAATGTGGTGTGAAACCAAATTTTAGGTTTTAATTATCGTAATAGATCGACTGGCTGTGCAAACATATACATCACAGCAGTTGCCATGAATAAACTGTGACCTATCACCATAGTGTAGTTACAGTGCAGTAAAGATGCCTTAGAGTAATGTGACATTTTGTCATGCATGTTGGCATCATTTGAGAGTTGATGTTATATCCCCTTGTGTGTGCACCATGCAGAGGAAGAACAGTGGTTCCAGCTGAAGCTGTATTGTGACTGTGGAAAACCACCCATGGAGAAATTCCAGTTCTCCATTTCAGGTATGGATGGTTGACACTTTCCCAATGTCGCTTGGAAGAATCTGAGGCTGCCAAGCAGGTGTAAGGTAGACATTTGGAATACCTGGTGTGGATTTCACCCCCTCCTCTCAAATAATAGCTGGCTGTTGTAGCAAACAGCTGGGTCCATAAAGTGTGATGTTCTCCTTTTCCTGGAGCGTCCTGTCTGACCATTTTGCTGTCTGGGCAGGGATTGACAAGGGGAGAGGGGATACCATGACCCTCTCTGGAAGGATGCAGAAGCCACACATCCTGATGATGTCACTTCCTGCAGACCGAGCCAGCCAGCTCACCTCACGCAAGAAACGCTCCACAAGCACAGACGAGTTCTGTACAGAGTGAGCCCCTCTTCTGTTGACCCATTTCCATCCTCTGTCCCACTGCCCCACTTTTCTTTCAGTTTCTGTCAGGTAGTGATGGGTGAATTCCACCAATCCAAAGATTTTGCTCTGTATGATAAAGCCCAGTGACTGGTTCAGTGAGTTACTTGTAGCATGTTGCTGCTCCACCCATTTTGATATCATAATATTTCATTCTCCCATTACAATGCTGAAGGGTTTCACTACTGTTGGCCTCAGAAGTCTATATACACTGTGGCACTCTAGGACTGGAGTTTGCTATCCTTGATCTGATCAGTTTTTACATACTTGCATTGCCACAGAAAGTCCGAGACCTGCTGTGTACGGAGGCTGTACATTGACTTCCGGAAAGACCTGGGCTGGAAATGGATCCATGAGCCCACGGGCTACTACGCCAACTACTGCATGGGCTCCTGCACCTATATATGGAATGCTGACAACAAGTACTCTCAGGTAAAGGTTATGGCACAGGAGCCAAAGTGGTGGGCTCACAGGTTTGAATAGCCTTTGGGGCACTGCCATTGTGCCTTTCTGTTCGGGGCCGATTCACCATTTGCCCCGGGTAAGGCTGCACAGTGTAAAGTTGAAAGCTTTGCAAATGCATAGATTGCAGCATCCAGTGCACGGACAGCTGGATTTATTTCTGGCTTTCCTACCTACTTTTCCCCTCTTTAAAAATTTATTTAGCCCAGTCATGTGAAGCTGTGCTGGTTCATAAAGTAGCTAGGTGAGCTGCAAATAAGAAGCAGGCCATTTCAGCACAGGCTTTGTTACTGCATAAACAGGGATTGTGGGGGAATTCTTTGGGGCTGTTACATGGTTTGCCTCTGGTGATTTATTTGTCATTTGGGGGATGTTTCTGTTGAAACTGCAAGGGGTAGAGTTTGGGGGATTCCAGGTGACTTTCATGTGACAGTGACATTAGGGAGATTCCCTGCACTAAGTACAGCTTGTTGCTGTTGGCTGTCTCAGGAGGCTTTGTTGTCTGTGTAAACAAACACAGTTTGCACCCAGGTAGCTTGAGGAAAAAGCAAAAACGGTTTCAATTTCAGGAAAACATGACGAGAGTGCTAAGATTTTTGCATACCCATGTGAGTACAATGTGAGCAAACAATGGTGGTTGTTTCCATGCACTTGCTTTTCTCTCCCTCTCTTTGTTATGCTGTCTACTTCCCTCTCACCTCATCCTCCTCATGCTCCATTTCTCTATCACTGTGGCATGCTCTGATGACCCCTAAACTCCAGTCATTCTTTCTTTCTCTCCTCACTCCTTTTCCTCTCCCTCCTTTAACAATCTCTCCACTCCTCTCTTATTATTCCTATCTCTGTACCTCCTCTTCCTCCTGTTCCTTCTCCATCTCTGTGTGCTGTAATAAACACTCAGCCCCAGTCTCTCTCTCTCTGGCTCACAGATCTTGGCTCTGTACAAGCACCACAATCCAGGTGCATCAGCTCAGCCCTGCTGTGTGCCCCAGGTCCTGGACCCTCTCCCCATCCTCTACTATGTGGGACGGCAGCACAAGGCCAGTATTTCATTATGACCTAATCACTGTCACTGACAGTGCTGCTGCTTGGCTTCCCCTGAAGGAAACCTGGGAAACTATAGAAAATGGTAGACATATAAAACAAATAATACCATTTAATGGTTCTGTGCTTCAGAATAATCATTCCAACATGTAAAATATTATTTCTATCAATAGACCATGAGTCATTCTGTTATAATCCATTAGAGACTTTAAATGCATATTTGTCATACCTTATCAACCGGTGAGTAACATCAAAAATTGTACTTTAATAATGTGGCTAATGATTCATCAGTGCCACATAATGGTCCACATTATCATAATGGTTAAACCTTAAGGAAAAGCCTCACAATCCCATAATGATACTATGGCTTTGCTTAATCAGGCCATTCATTTTTATGATGGTGGAAATATAGTCTCCTTGGCGACTGAACTTTTCCTTTGTTCACATTGTGGTAAACATTCCATTGTGTATGACAGTTGATAACAGTATTATCCAATGACAAGTGGTTGCTAGGTGCCTTGCTTTATGCCAGTTTCTCTGGAATAAAAGGGGAGACTTTCTCATTGAATTATCAGTTCTAGGATTCAAGATACAACTTAGGTCTTTCCTGTAAAGATTTTATGAATTGTACATACTGTACATTTTCCAAATTGTTTATGTGGCTACTAAAGGTATGTCTGTGTTCAATAGCATCTACTATGCATTTCCCAAAATTGAAATAGAAATTGCAGAGACATTTCGCAGTACAACATCATGGTTTAGTCACATGGGATTGTTGAGTTATCGTATGTACAATACATAGAGCTGCATAAGAACTTGTATTCAATCCATGTAGAAAAAATGTTTCTCATAATTTTACATCAGAATGGTGTACTCACTGTGTTTTATATTTTACTGAATTTCTTCACACTTCAGGTGGAGCAGCTGTCCAACATGATAGTGAGGACCTGTAAGTGCAGCTAATGCCACTGTGCCTTCCTTTCTCATGTTCCATCTGGCCCCCATTCTCTCACTTTTACACCAGTGTGCCTTGGAGGAAGAGGAGAGAGTGAGGGAGAGTTAGAAAGAGCATAGAGCACTGAGAGGAACAGCCAGATGGATGGACCAGAAAAGGACTCAAACAAAGAGAGAACAGAATTGAATGGAGGGGAAAGATGATGAACAGGGGCCGTGGATGAAAAGAGGTGGTCATCCCTCCGAGATCTGTCAGTAGAATATCCCTTTTATTTCTCTCAGCAGAGATACTGATGGGCCAGTATAAAGACCCTGTTTTTTCATCCTGTATATGAAACATTTTATCTTTTTTTTTTGAATGTCGTTTTTGTAGATTTAATTTATTTTGTTAATGGAATTGACTTGTGAAATTGTCAGGCTGTATTGGGGGGCATCTAACAAGGTGGGGAAGAAAGTGAGTCTTTCATCATTTACCATGACAGAATTAGTAAACCAGAGTCAACAGGAGCAAAAATACACTGGACAAGCATAATACGGACAAAGCTGTGTCAATAAACATTGAACTTGTCAAGGATAAAATTGCTCAACACTTCCCATTCCCATTCCCTGCTACACCATAACCAGACCTTCAGTTTAGACGAACTAGAGGTTTAAGAACATGACACAGTGTCTCAGATCATACACAGAACAACCAACCCACCACATTACAGTAAAGTGCCAAATATCACACCAATCTCCATGAAAAAGGTATGGGCCATCACAAATGCTTTCAAGGGGAGAATGAGGATGTTGATTCTGTAGTAGGAGAACATAAACCTGTCTTGTCTTGGAGATCCTGATTGAGTTCTATCACCTTTGAACGGACAGTAACCCTCGCATGTCCTGAAACCGTCGATGACGTACCCACACAGATGGCAGCATGAAGATTCCACGTTCTTGGCCCAACACTGACCACCCTTCACCTGGACATGTGTTTGTGAGCATAGACATAGAGCTGTGTGCATGGTCATGACCCTGCTTTTACACAAGAATGCAAAAATTGATGCATGATGTTTGTAGCAGTTGGTGGAATTGAATGACCCATCAGCACTGGTGCACTCCCAGTGAGTGGGATTTGATAACTTGATAATCAGTATGGGTGCTGGACACAACCCCAATTCCAGAATGCTTTAGGCCACAACTGGGTGGTCTGACACGGTGGTGCTATAGGCCACCAGCCTGGGCCTGTGCTGGTGCTGTCAGACCAATCAAAGCCAAGTCCGACTGGCCGTCACTCCAGGTGCCTTGCTGGTTTTTGACCTCTTATTCAATTCTTTGTTGCTTTTTTAGAAATAAGTTTTATACTTTGTTTTGTGTAGTGTACTTGAGTAGTTGTGTCACTGTAATGTCTCCTTACTTGTCCAAAGTTTCAGTAAGCATTATGTAATGTTAAGGGTATGAATAACATCAGTAATAGTATTGAGAGTGCTAGTATGTTTTTCATTATTCCTACAGTTGTGTGAATGGTTTGAGATCAGGGGGGTTAATAACTTTGCTCATGCTCCTCACTGTCCTGTCACTATTTTAAACTAATTTACATTTTATTTCACAATCCTGATACACATACTGCATACATTGTGCATACTGCTACACTCACAATGCTATACATGCCTTTGTTATAAAAAAACTCCAGCACATTCCCTTTTGATTACCGGATATGATACACACAATGTGTGTAAAGATGTCATTAAATTGTTCTTGACTGAAGAAAAAACAAAATGTAAAAGAAAAACAGCATGAGAGCTGATTCACCCTGAAAATGAAAATCCTTCCATGCAGCGGCTGTGCTTGTTTCCTTCTTCACCCCACCACTGTCAGCCCAGCCCACTGTCAGCTTTATTAATCAACTTGCCATAAATCATCAGAAATAAAAACGTGCGGTATTACACTGCTCCTTTTCACTTTGGGGTACATTCACAGTGTGATTTGTGTGGATACTAATTTAAAGTATATACTGTGAAAATGAAAAGTGTGTGAACAGTAGCGCAAAGCTGACACACAATTACAATTGTATTCTCAGATCTGAATGAGATGAATTCACAACTACCATTGTGTTCTCAAAGTCAAGGCTGGGCTTGGGGAAGTTAACCTAGCCTGTCACTCTGCCCCCCCAACCCTATTATGTCAGGTTTTAGATACACAGATTAGAAAGTCTCTAGTTTGATAAAGGTTATGCTTTAAGCAATACGTTTTAATTTCGGGGACTCTCATAGCTGGCTCAGTGTTCATGGTTCCGGTTGGTGTGGCCCCTTCCCTGGCACCGAGGGAAGTTCTGCCCCGGGGTGTTTTGGGCCAAAGAAGGAGTCGGCTACGGCAAAGCAGCTGTCTCAGTTCGCTGCTACACGTTCTGTCTGCGGGCTCAGTCATGAGTGATGGGGGGGAGGGGGGATTACTGACAGGTCGTTCCTGTGGACAGCGCAACATGGAGCTGAGCAGGGCAGGTCTGGACTAGCTCTGTACTCAGTTACCCAGGGCGGTGACCGCATGGAAAATTAAACACGCTGTCTCACATCACACGAATGCTGAACTCCCTGACACATGAAGCATATGCTGTCACACAGTTGTACACAGATATGCACATCTGCACACACACACACCCCATACATACACAATTATACAGATTCACTGTGTATGCTTTATATATTGTCAGTCTCTCTCTCTCTCTCTCTCTCTCTCTCTCTCTCTCTCTCTCTCACAGACACACACACACACACACACAAACAGACACACACACATACATATGCAAAGGGAATAAAAAAAAAACTGCCTCCCTGGGATACTCAAATTTCAAGGCTCTGGGGAGCTGTCACACAGAGCCAATTCATGAATTCTGAAAAGAGAACCATACAATCATTTAATAGCTTCAAAGCACATGATTTATGAAATAACACTGGTGCATGGATGTCCTCAATACATGTGCTTATAGGGAAACCTACCTACCCACAGATTTAATCATACAAAGAGACTATTATAAAACATGATTATATATTGGGTAAGGTAATCCTCTCCAATGTAGTTGAATGCTTTTTGCATACATTCAAGCTCAAAATCTACTGTAATTTTAAAATTTCCCCCCACACCATAAAAGGAGACAGAGTGCCAGTTATTTATCTCCTGCCAACATGTTTTTGAGAGGTCTTTGTTGACTGTTCTTCAGCATGTGGAATTATAAGACAACTTCCCACAAGGCAGAGTTCACACCTGGTACATTTTCCCTGTGAAGGAATAGCACACAAAAGACACAGTTGTAAAATCATAAATCTTGTGGGGTTGCTAATGTAATGGCCCTGCTGGAAAGACAAAGCGTGTCTCTCTGCTCTGTCTCTGTATGTCACTCAGCAGGCGGTTTTCCCCCAATGGCTTCAGGCTCTGACCGCAGGAGCTTTCCCTGCTCTCTTCCTCTTAGGCACCACACTCAAAGTGACATTTACTACACATTTATTTTCCTTCATCTGTCTTGGCACTTGGTGCTGAAATGCCATTATGGAGAATAACACCAAGTTCAAATAACCTTGATGACCAGGACTTGTATTCATAGTGTAGATTTGCTGATTTTAGATCAGTTTTGACCTCTAGCTAATAATTGACATCTTTACGATACACATACAGAATACTTGCTCTTGGGGTAGCACTCCCGCTCTGAAATGCTTTATAAATATTGGCCGAGAACAAACACAGTAACAGTATTAATATGTAATACTATACAATACAATCAGACTCAGTCACTATACAGTGATACAAAAAACAACACAAATACACAGTGCTATTAGTGATCATCTTAAAATGCTCTAATCACAATTAAAATGATTTCATGAATTGTATTGTAATTACAATAATTGATGAGACAGACAGATAGATAGATAGATAGATAGATAGATAGATAGATAGATAGATAGATAGATAGATAGATAGATAGATAGATAGATAGATAGATAGATGGATGGACGGATGGATAGAGTGCTGTAATTGTAGCTGTGATTCTGAAGTTGAGTTCCAGGGCTATTATTAACAGGAGTGGCTATGACACCACTCAGACACACACCCTCCCATTAACTTGGGTGCTTTGTGTCCGCAGTTCAACCATCATAATGATACACTGCGCAGGGACACTCAGTGGGGCCCAGCCTGCAAGGTAGTTCCTGAATGGCCAGTGGTGTCTGACCTGCAGCCAACAGTGTATGCAGGCAGCAGGAACAGACTTAATTAGAGGAGATGGTCGATTTTGAAGTCCTTCTGAGAATTAATGAGATGGGTTTTTTCCCCCAGTGTGACATCCTGGATTTGTGGGAGAAAAGGCCAATGGTATCACAACATGGGTGGAGTGTTCACAGAAAGGACTCCTCTGTGAAACCCATTCATGTCACATCTGGCAAATATTAGCCATAAATTGGGTGCAATTGGATTAAAATGATATAATCAGTTCAATTACAATTTATCCAACTGTCCCCTTTCTGGCAGGTTGAAACTTTTATATGACGGCACGCCATATTTATCGATTTCACTATTCACATGTCATGCATGTGCTTTGCAGTAAAATACAGTAATTGGAAAAATGTAAGCATGTTGAATGTGAATGACTAACCCTGTCCTTGGTTTGGAAGAATAATCAGCTGTTTGTATCTTCTTTGCTGGTGGGGCACTTGGAGCTGGCTATGACACCCACAATTACAGCTGGATTGATCTCATGCTGTAAGTGCCCATTAAAATAGAGCGTGTATAACTAATGCTAGTCCCACTGGGCTTGTGACCTTAAAGACCTGCTGTTCTCAGCTAAAACATTTTGGTTCATAGACCATTCCTGGAAATGAAGGGTAAATGTTCCAAATGTTTCATGGATTCCTATAAAATTTCCTATTTTTATATCACTTGAAACATTGCAAGAGCTGGTCATTATTCTGATTAGCTAGTCAGGTTAAAATGTATTCCAGTGAAGAACTGTGGATGACCACTTGCTAATTTTACTGTGGATAATAGAAATTGTTCATTATTATTGTTTTACAATGTTCTTGAAATATGATATACATACATATCCTCCAGGCAATTTTTTCATGAACAAATGATAACCATCAGGGGATTTTACCAGTAATTTTACATGCGTAATGTCTGGAAAGTTTTCTGTGACTTTGACCAAACTTGTTTTGGAATTATACATTAATTCTAACACAAGATTGAATATCATTCAAATGGGAATCTAACCAAAAAAACTGTCAGCTTTCTGGAAATGTATAGTGTTAGCACTTCTACAGAAGCTGAATCCCGCATTCCACAGTTCTCTATTTCTTCTGTTAAATCTACCTTCAACAAATGTGCAGTTCTCACTACAACACTAGCAGCAAGTGTAGACACTCAGACTCTAAAAGGGCATTGTGACTGGATAGCTTTGTTAACTTTCCTGGCCATTGCTTCCTGCAGTTTGATTGGTGCCAGTAGGTTTGTGATGGTATATTTGGTTGACTGGGTCAGTTACACATCCATTTTGATGTGAAATTTGTCAGTCAGGCTCATAATTATGGGCTTGACAGCTGAGGCTGGCTGAACAGCGACACACTGTCTTTGCATCATCATGCAAGGCATAACATTTTTTTAAATTAAATCCGCTTAAGGTGTACAATCTAGATACAAACCTGCTTTCTTTCAAAAATCTTTGAGTTCTCCCTTTTCTCTCCCCCCTCCACCTGTTGCTCCTTTTTCTGATTCCTTCCCTCTCTTTTAACACCTGTGCAGAGAGGAGAGATTGCTATCACTGTCTGCGTCGATAGACCATGGCTTTCCCTCTCCTTTCTCTGTCATCCATCCTTTCTAATCCCTGTTTTCATGGGTGGGCACTTTGAAGACTCTCCCAAAGTCCTTATCTTTCTATCACACAGAGATAGGGGATGAAATAGGGGGGCATGAATAAAAGAACAAAGTAAAAATGCACATTTTGCTGCACACTTCTGTAAAAGCCCAGGGATCATGAAAACAGTGAAAACATGCGCAATAATAAAAATCCCACACATCATAAGTACTGTGTGCATCTAACTATAGAGCTCCACCGCTATTTAACTATAGAGCTAAGTAGCGGTATGTTTTAGGCATTTAGCCGACTCATCCAAAGTAAAACAGACACTTCTTACATGTATTCATTCTATCTGCTGGATATGTAATTCAGAGCATCTTGCTGAAGGGTAGACAACAGTGCCCCCCCTGAGAACTGAATTTGCAACCCTTAAATTATAATCCCGGATCCATTTCCATGATATTGCACTGCAGCTCATGGCATGATTAGATACTTTTCAGTACTTTGAGGTGCAGTACAATATATTAAACATGCACACTACTGCATAGATCAAAGAAATGCCATTCATCCCACAACAAAGAGAAGATGTGTGATGATCAATGAGTAAGTTTACACATGTCTGTGTTTTTGTAATCATATTTAGGCTTGTAAGGGTGTCTTGTCCTAACACACTTTGCAGGACAAAAAGAAATATTTTAATGCGAGCAAACAAAGCTAGCACTGGTAATGCCATTTATCATTCATTGAACTTCTCAGGTCTCGCATGGATTCAGTTGCCTTTCTTTTAGTGGTTAACAGTATTAGACATATAACAATCATTTGCCATCTTTCAGACTTTTCCATTTAGTAGTTGGTCTGTTGAATATGGTTTATTGTAGAATTACAAATAATATCAAGAATAAGTGCAAAAAATGTTCATGGTTACATTGTTCCAAAGAACTTAAGACAAATGAATGTGTGCTAGGTTACATGACAACTTACTTTTTATGACACTTTTGAAAAATGTCCAAAATACACAGCAAAACTCAATATGGCAGTCTGACCCTGAGACCAGTTTGAGAGGCAATGCTCCTATTTTCCTTAGGCAGAATCACCAAGGGAATCAGGCCATTTTTCAAGATGACAGGTTAAATCTCATTTCACCTATACAGTGAAACTCAGAAAACTGAGAAAACTTAGCAATCAGAGGGTTCTGTAGTGGATATGTTGTTTGAAAAAGCTATTTGCTTCCCTATCTTTCATGGTAAGACCAATTTAAAGAGAGCACCACGGTGAAAAATAAATATGAGCTGTGATGTGTGATAAAAATGTTAAGATATCATCAAAATGGTGGTCAAACTATGTGAGCAATATAAATAAAGAAGTGCAACAATGTAAAGGGGGTACTTATAAATGAAGGTTTGAGTAACTGTGTGATATAATGTATAAATAATATGTAATATGTGTAATTAGCTTGTGTAACTTTTTAATATCGCCTCACATAAAGTCTAATATGGCATCCAAACACAACATTCTTTGTCAGTTGTCTGTGAAGAAAGTTTTGACCAATATATTTGATCAAACAGTTTATTTTTTCTGTTATATTTCTGTGTCTCATGGTTCTCTGGCATCTGTTCAAATTTAATTTCAGTCTGTAATGATGAAAATGGATTGTTCAGCGGCAGTCGTGTTTCATCTCAGAGCTGCTCTTTTGATAGCTCCTGTAGGGTAAAATGCAGTCCAAGCACTATTGGTAATTGCCCCTTTAAAAAGGAATGGTATTTAGCAATTATATCCTCCTCCTGGCAAGCCTACTCCTTCTCTTTCTGCTGCTGACGTAATCTCTCTTCCCCTCCTCTCATTATAAATACACCACTCTTTCACTGCAGCAGACCTTTCTCCATGGGTTCCTGTTCTTCATATTTTTATTCTGTCATCAATGAATTCCCCTCCACTTCTTTTGCATTTTCAAATATCATTTATTTCTTTTTCTTATTCTTTCTGTCTCATTCTGTCATTCTCTCACTCTCACATTCTTTCTGCCTCATTTGATCATTCTCTCTCTCTCTCTCTCTTTCTCTCTCTCTCCCTTCCCTTCTGCCTTCTTCATTCATTCCGGTCAGCCTCAGGGAATGTTTTTTAAAAAGCCAAATAAATATTTCAATATACCAAAAAACTACAAACGTTATTCACACACACACACATACACACAGATACACACAAGCATGCATACACACACTTGCTATCTGGCTTAGCGAAGCACAGCTCCAGTGTCACAGACTCAGCGTGCCACGCTGCTTTGCTCTGGGTCTCACAGTGACCTGGAATGTCGTGGCTTCTGTGGCTTTTTCCCAGCCAGAGGCAAGATCCCAATACCACAGAGTCCTGGTTTCGGTCCAGGGTCCAGGGTTCGAGCTGCACATATTTTGTGAAGCTGGAAGGAGATTCAGCCCATAAATGGCCTACTCCCACAGTCCCATGGGGCAGCATGTAGCACGGGCCTTAGGGGTCGGGCACTTCCCCACCATTGCCTCATCACAAAACCCACCCAGCTCTTGGCTCGCTCCCCTCCCAGCGTGGTGACTAAAATGGGCTAGTGGCCTTCCGCTGGGAGCGGACCTGGGGCCAATTATGTGCAATCATGCTCTGCTTCTGGCCTGACATGCACAACCCCAACTGTAGTCATAGCAATAGCCAGCAATGGCTCCTCTGATGAAATCTGGTGCAAGTGTAGATATTGCTTATGTAAATCCCATCAAGGCAACCACTACTGAAATTTTATATTTATTTTATGAATATAGTTATCTGTGTTGGAAACACAGGAAATTTGGACAATAATGTGACTGGGAAAGTAGTCTTTTGAAATTCTGAATTGTTTGTAACTCTAACTTGAAATACACAACTATAGCAGGGTTGAGCTAATGATTGTGCAATGGTGGTAAAACTGTCTGCATGATTGGTTAGGAGATTACATTGATGCAATCCTCATATTTAACTTTTAAGTGGCCATGCCCCACCCAGCCCTATTTCTTCATTCCTCTCTGCATGTGCCTCTATCCTAGGATTACAGAGCTGTAAGTGTACACCCCATGGGGAGCCAAAGGGTATTTTAGAGGTCCCTACTCCCCATCAACCCTCCAATGTGTCTGTGACTTCTGTAACAGAGTGCTGTAACAGAGATTGCTGTTCTACATTCTTTTTGGAAGGAGAATTTGCCTGTAGCTTGTTCCATGTGCTGAAGGGGGTGAGATCAGTACCATGTCCTTTCCTTAAATTCATCAAGACCTATTCAACCCCCCCCACAAACACACACACAGTCCATTAGGAATTCCCCACCAAAAAGTACATTCTTATCTTTGTCCCGTTCTGTCTGTTTATGGCACACAATCTTTTTTGCTTTATAAGGCTTTGTATGTGTGGCAGTCTGACAGAACCAAATGAATGGGTGAGGGATTGCGGGATGATCAGCATGAAGAAAAAAAGTGAGACTGTAAAAGTATGTGAGTGTATGAGTGAAAGCGTAAGTGACATTTTGTGTGCATGTAGGTGTCAATGTTTATAAGTATGACAGTGAGATTAAGAAGATTGACAGAGTGACATTGAGTGTATATGTGAGTGAGTATGTAAGTGTGTGAGAGAGACTGTGAGTGTGTGAGAGTGTGTGAGTAAGACTGTGAGTGTGTAAACAACAATGTTTGAGCAGGTGAATTAGACTTTATGGGTGTGTAAGTAAGATGTGTGAGTGAGAGGCAAGTGTACATGTTGCAGTGTCTGACTGTGTGAGTGTATAATTTAGAGTGTGTAAGTTTGAGGGAGAATGTATGAGACTGTTAGTGAATATAAGATGTAACTGGGTGAGAGACAGTAAGCCAGTGAGTTACAGGGTTGTGTGTGTGAGATAGAATGCCTGAGGGAGTGAGTGTTCGAGTGAGAGTGTGTGAGACATGGGAGGAGAAAGCTATGAGTCACAGCATGCCTTGAGGTGTCTCGTGTAAAAACAAGGGAGAAAATACAGAAAACAAAGTCAGATAAATATATTAGTGTTCTAATTAAAGCAGCAGCAGGAGGAGGATCCAGTCAGCATGGGCTGACTCATTTCGTATGCTCACTTCCTCCTTCCAGTCTGTGATGCAGGGAGCCCAAGGCTACATGTGGGGGGCAGGGAGAAGGGGGTGCTGGGGTCTGAAAAGGGTGGTGTTTTCCCATCCCCCCTCCCACCCCCACTGACACACATGTAGAGTGAAAGAGATTGAAAGGGAGAAGACTGTTAACTGAACCCAGACCTCATCGCGCAGAGCACTAATGAAATCCAGTCTTTTTTTCAGCCGTGGCGATGCGGTCCAGGGGTAGAAACACTGTGATTCATTCGCACAAGCCCAGAGCGGCACAGACACGGTTTGAGAAAAGCTAGGAACAGTCTGGGACAGCCAGTCTACAACTGTGGAGATTACCACAAATCAGTTGAGAACAAGCGAGGAACAGCTCAAAAAACAACAGAGATTGAGATCATTATGAATACCCTTCATGTAAAAGCCCAGAATATGACATAACGCTACTGAATGACACAAAATTTTTCACAACAATACAAAAGAGCACAAGGGCCTATGATAGAGTGGTAGAACTGAAAACAACCATTTTGAGCACACTGGACTGGCACATAGCATTACAGAACAAAACATTAATATTACATTCAATACATTTATAGATACTGCTATGCAAAGTAACATCTATATTTTTACACACTATTCATTCCTGCAAGCCATTATATACTGAAGCAATTCAAATGACAATGACATTGTGCTCCTAGGGAAGTGAGCTCTAATCACCGTAGTTCAGTGCAAACATGCGAGTGTTGGAGTCACAGTTTTGTTTTGCTAAAAATGAAGAGGAAAAACTATAGATTGCCCAGAAATGTATGGCAGTGTTAGAGGTTGGAGGAAATGGCAGAGTGAAAGAGCATATAATAAGCATGTAATATAACTGCTTAAGTAGGAAGGAGAGGCCACAGAGAGGCAATAGGGCTGAAGAGTAACGGCAGTAAAATGGAACTCTAAGCCTCGGGCTGGACACCCATAGTAGGTAAAGGCTCAGTTACATAACCTCTCAAAAACGCCCCTCAATCCTTTTCTGTCCTGTTTGGCTTATTTTTGTTCTTTGAAAGAGTTTGACAACAGACAAAAGCAGTTTCAAGAGGCTGGGTATCGAAAGTCAAGCCAAAACAGTTTGAAAGAGGATAATCTGCTCTTGCAGTTCATGAAGGGAAACTCTTTAACTGCTATTGCTTTAAGCCGGCCCCTGTTCATGCTTTGACAGTTGGCCTGGTTGACCTCACTGCTGGTATGAATTAAACCTGACCTGCAGTGAATGGAGCCTAGGTGAAAACGGCAACTAGCCTTATTTACATACCTGAGGTGACATGAATCTAACTGTTGAGCATGTGCCACTATAGAGTCTGTAAGAGTTGATTTAAGATCTGGATTCAATCAACATTTGCTGTTTGCTTTGACTTACAATTAAAAGCAAATGTTAGGCTTTTTCTTCACAGAAACAGGATTCAACAAGTCCTGAAACCACCTAAATGAATATGTCAGACTGTGTGTGAGAAAAAAAGTAGGACTTGTATTTGTTTTTAAGTAAAAGTCAAGGATACATGTTGATTGATTCCAGATACTCTTATTTATTCTGTGGTGTTACAAGCTCCAGCATTATGGAGAACTCAAGGGACACAGAGATTTGATATGGCACTATACTAAAAAAACATCCAGCCCATTAACTTATCCCCCGTTTGGATCCAAAACTCTTTGACTTCTTTGAAGTATGCAAGGAAAGCGTGACTGGAGCAAATATCAAACAACGGCGATGCCAGCCAGCAGCACAAACAGAAGGAGGAAACGCGATGACACAGAATACCATTTGTGCCTGAGTGCGTCACGTTGTTTTCAAGCCAGGATATGCGCGTATGTTCCTGCTGGATGAACTTGTGCTTGTGCATCGCGTGCATGTTTGTGTGTGTTTGTGTTAACCGTAGCCTGATTGAAATGACACCCTGACGGACTGTCAGGACGTAATCACATGTTCATTTTATCTGTCGTCCGTCCGTCTGTCAACCCGTGCCACGCCTCCTGGCTTTCTCTTCATGTACAGACCCATGTTATTTCATGGAAAGAATGTGGCCTTTCTCTCCAGATCATCTCACTGGGGCTTTTAAAAATAAATACAGTATATGATGCTCTTATTCCAGCCCTTTGGGTTAAAACAAAGGTGTGAAGATCTTAGGAATTCACTTACTCCATTCGGAAAATATCTAAATGGGTTATTCATTTAAGATGAGGCTAAACTCTTAAAATATTTAACCATGTTTCACCTCATCAGCTAAATGGTATTATGCTGACGGCATCTCTTATTTACCTAACTCAAAGGGATCACCACAGGCCAACAAACTTAAAAGAGAGAGAATACCAATCAAATCATTTTTTTCCAGGTTGGCAAATATTAAGAACTTAATTCATGGAAGCAAAACCACAAAACAACACATGTTGAATAGAAATAGATTGTGCTTTTTTTCTTTTTTTTTCTTGGGTTAAATCATAAATCCAAGAAATTTAGTCACTACATTCAACAACAACAACAACATACTACAACAACATATCTCTGTTTGGACTAAAAATATGCTAATTAAAACAGTAATACACATTTTTAATGTGCTCGTATTGCAGTTCTGGCCCAGTTAGAAGAGTGCATGCAGATGCGCTGAATCACACAACGATAAGACCTCAATGCGGTTAGCACCATATGCAATGTATACCGCAGTAGCAGCTCATAAACAGGAGTCCCAGGGCCTGCTGTGTACACAGAATGCCCGCTGCAGAGTATTGTTCTCTCCCACTTGACTGGCTTGAAACAGCAGCCACACAGCCTGATGAAAGGGTATGCATGGGCCCACAGCCATTCTCCCTGTCTCCCACAATGACTTCTGTAAAGCAGAGCAGGAGCTGAGAGTTTTTATTAGCTGTGTTTAAACCACTGTGGGTTGTAGGCAAGTGTGCTGCCACTGCTGTCAGTGTATGTGTGTGTGTGTGTGTGTGTGCGTGTGTGTGTGTGTGTGTGTGCGTGTGTGTGTGCGTGTGTGTGTGTGTGTGTGCGTGTGTGTGTGTGTGTGCGTGTGTGTGTGTGTGTGTGTGTGTGTGTGTGCGTGTGTGATGAGAGAGCTGGGGTTTGGCACTCTCCAATGACATGGAGAGCACACAAGCTCAGTGAAAATATAAAGCAAAGCTGGGGACGAGAGGGAGGTTTCATCATTATACTCTGGGACAAACATTATACTTTGAGACAAACTGGTCAACTTTCATTGACCTCTCCTCCCCCCCATATTGGTGGCTCCTCTCTCCCACCTTTATGTTCTCTTCCTCCCTCTCACCCTCTCTCCGGTCCTCCAAAAAACACAGAAACACACTCATAGGTCCAGACATGGGTCAATTTCTTAAATTTCTCATTTCCTGTTTGGGGCGTGTATCAGATCCCTTGTTCTTTTGCCCAAAAACACATCAAAAGGAATAAGAGAAAGAGTGGCAGCCAGGATGGTGAGAGGAGATAGAGGGGACGATGACAGGAGGAAGCTGACACACACTGTAAAGGGGCAGAGGAACTGAGGAATGGACAGATGGGACAGATGGGAGGGAGAAACTTTGAGAAAAGAAACCGAGGAGGCGGAGAGACAGACAGACAAAAAAATGAAAGCAGACATAGCAATAATGGGGCCTGAATCATTTCTCTCACTCATGCTCTCCCTCTCTCTCTTTCAAGGCGACCGCTGGTGTAAATAGCTCCTTTAAACACTGGGAGGAAAACCATGCGACATAATCCCTCTGTAATGACGAGGTCAGGCTCACTCCCTTGCTGGTTTTTGGGAAAAGGCTTGTTTCTTTCCACTCAGTTTATTTGATTTAAGACAATTATGCAGTTATGCGATAATTCTCTTAATCCCCTTTAATGAGGCTGTGGTGCCAGTATATCTGGAAGATAGGTATGCTTTTCAGGCCTGTAAAATTCAACCATTTCAAACCTTTTCCCGATCGTCCGAATCTGGCAATTCACCCGTAATGTTCTCCAGGTCTATTCTCTCAAAATAGTTACAAGGGGCATCCATGTCAGACATGAGGTAACATCGTTGGTCCAGCACTAATTAAGGTGGGGCGCCAGAGGTGAGACTGGCCAGTACTGAGGGAGACCCATTTATTGTTGGAAAAACAATCCATATCCATTAAGTGTGGTTTTACAATCCGGAATGGATGTGTAATTTGTAAATTTCTGCACAAAAGCTTAGCATTGTTGATTCATTTTGGCACAGCTGCATTTGTTTTTAGCGTAGCAGAAGTTGAAGTTTCCCTTATAAGAAAAAAAAACCTCAATTGCTGTGATTTTATAGAGCATCTAATTGTAACTGGCAGGAGCCACTGACTGTGAGTTGGTCCAACAGTCACTACATGCATTTGTCTGTCAGAGAATAAAAAAGTCTACAAATCATTCAGCATTCCAAGTTTCACATACTGAGGATGATTTCATTGCATTTAACTGAAGGTAAATACCTTGGTCTATATTTGACATGGCTCTGAGAGAAATGTAAACAGCTGCTCTGTAAAATATAAACACTCTTTTCCCTCTCTACTCCCTAATAGACAAAGCAGAGACGGGGGGTGAGGCAGAGAGAGAGAGAGAGAGACAGGAAGACAGAAAAAGATCTCGGGGGAGGAGGAAGATTCTAGTATCTCTGATACAGAATTGTGAGGGCAGTGCCAGAGGCTGAAGGGGGTCAGAGATTTTGTTAGGAATGCACACTATTTCTTTTTTAATAAATGTTCTCAACTAGGAATTTCTGCTGCATCCCCTGTCTGAGTGAGGCATGGGCCAGCATGGTTTACCCACCAGGACATGATCTGTGAGGAATGTAAGACGCTCCTCAATTCTACAGGGGTCCAGATCATAGCCCTGGATGGTAGAAAGCAAACAATGTGAGGTAATAGTAGAGAAGTCTATTGACAGGAAAAACAAATGAAGCCATAAAGGAGTAACACAATTACACTGTTCCCCACATCAGATGTCATCCCTGACATGAGAGGAAAAAGAGGAAGAGGAAATATTAAAGGCGGGAAAGAGATAGTGCTTCAGATCGGTGATAGAGTAATGACATTTTGTGACACCAAATATGGGTGGAGTTAACATACGTGTCTGTCAAAGATTAGTATCAATTATTAGCATCAAGAAAGCTTTGTTCTTCATCACAAAAAACAACGATTGGTTAATTTATTAATGATTTACTCATGGCCCCACCCATTTCTGGTGTCTCTGACACCTCATTCTTTGATCACTAATTTATGTGTACAAGCATGAATTGGCAAAAAAAAAAAAAAAGATGGGCAGTAAGGATCTGTAGAAACGAAAATGCTATTTGAAGTGGCTTTCAAACAAACATGTGTTTCCAATATCATCCCCCACACTCCTCCACACCGCAAGAAAACCTACATAACTCCAGTTAATGATGGTTATGGGAGAAAGAGAGAGATTGGGTGAGTGTATTTATTAGATGACTCTATTCCCACGCTATTTGGTTGATATGAGCACTTGTCTATCAACACCTCAGCATGGGGGGTATCTCACCAAGAGGCCAGGAAGGAAAAGGTGAGGGCAATGCTTGTTTGGGGGGTACGTGTGACACATCCCTGACACACGCACACAGACTCACACACAGACTCACACACGCACACATGGTCAAGCAGGAAGCAGTTTGTGGCTCTCCTATACAGCTCACTTTATGCATGTATCAGTGTGAAGGAGCTGGGTGGTGAGTGTGCGTTTGTGCATGTGTGTGGTTATGAGGTGGAAAGGACCAGGCTATGATCGTATCTGTCCATTCCTCTCCCCCATTTTTAGTCGCAGCTCACACTCTTGGCATGCTGGTGATTCTCCTCCGAACCCTTGACCCACTTCTGCCTGTTCCTCATGCTCTTTCATCCCTCAGGCCTGCAGTGTGTCTGCGATCCTCTCCCTCTGATTGTTTAAACTTTCTCAGACCCCCACCCTCACTCACTAAAAGCCCACGCACACAACACCCAGGAGAGCAGCAGCCTGTCCCACTGTCTACCTCCCACTTCGTCTCTCCAGCTCTCCCATGCCTTCCTGTAGACCATACACCCACTCACGTCTCTGTCTGTCTCTGTCTCTTTGACTTCATTTTCCTCTTTCACAACCTCCTTCCGCTATCCTTCAGTTCACCTTCTCCATTCCCACAATGAATTCTGGACTCCCTCTCCAAAAAAACCCTGCAGAGACGATTGAGACGACTCACAGATAAAGACTTATGTCACACGGGACGTGGACCTTGATGAGTGAAAGTTTGCTCACGCGCTACCACTCACGCTTTCCGCATGAACTTACGACCTGGGGGGAGAGCGAGTCACTAAATCCCTCGGCCCGTACCTTCCACGTAGGAAATCCCGCCTGAGTCAGGGTGTACCAGACGAGCTCTGCCTCGCATCCTCTGTGTCAGTCTACATCTGTCTGTCTGTCTGTCTGTCAGTTCATCTCACCGCCTGCATTAGCCTATAAACTACCATGCCCAGCTCGTTTGGCCTTCTCTATTGCAGGTAACACTAGTTATTAACACCAGTCTATGCTCATGCAGAATTCACCAAGCATCAAACAGCATACAACTATTCACATTGTGTTCATTTCCCATGATGCTGTGCAATTCTCATGTAATTGTATTGCTGAGAGCCTGAGTTACTTCTCAGTCTGGTATGGTAGAACTTTGCACTGCGTTCAGAACATGCTTTACCAATAAGCCAAATCTCTTCTTCTTTCTGCATCTTTTATGAGAGGATGTAGAAGTAAAATGTGTTTCTTCTGACAACAGTAAAAACTGAGGTGAGTGTATCCATAAGACGAACAAGTAAAAACATATTTCCAGCATGTTGCTTTACTCTTATGATGTCTGATGTTTTTAATCCACTACTTCAAACTCAGAGCACATCAAATTGACCTTAATATGTTTAATAAACATTCCATGTTTAATTCAAATCTATGTGGCAACAATATTACATGAGCAGCATATTACAGTTACACTGATATAACAGTTACTTTCCACACTGCTATCAAGAGGCCTTTGCCTTCACACTGACATCATACTGGGCTTTCATGTAAATCATGCAGCAATTAGTGCAATGTTTTTCATCACTGTTCCAGGGGTTTGGACTGTCAAAAAAGATCTCTGGTTAAAACTAAAATTCTAACCTCATCCATATCTACATTTTCCCAACCTTTTCAGTCACAAGGCACATCTGATTTGTTCATTATATCCCAAAGGGTGGCACAAATTTTTAATATTGGATTGACATAAATCAAGAATTATGACTCAAACCAAGTGGGACATACGCATATGATCTAGTCATGCCAGTAACAAGAATAACAGAGAGTAATTATGTGATTAAAAACATGCAAGTGTTTATTCATATGTTCTTAATACCTTTTGAAGTTTGTGAAAAGAAAAAGTGCTTTTATGGCTTTGTGACTCAGCGTTTTAACGCGATACCGAATGAGGTCCTGACCCCAGGGTTGCGAGCGGATGATCAAACAGGTTTACATGCTGTGGGCCAGCATAACAACAACAGAACAGTGCTCTGCATGTGCACTGCACATATGCAGCCCAGATGGAGCGGGAGCTCACTGGGGGCAGCCACATGACGGACACACGCACACACATGCGCACTCAACCAGCGGAGCACGCTGCAACGCGCACTGCTGACTCTCTTCTATCATGTTTAATTCCTGATTTTTTAAACCTATTTACAGTGCACAATAAGAAATTCTTACTTGCCCCTTCCATTAATCTCTGTCCCTATATTGAAAAATTGAGTGTTATTTCTTCCATATTGCAAATGATCATATTTTTGATAGGACCTCTTCCTGCCCTGTTGAGAGACAGCTCATGTTTTCATTTTGATACTCTTCTCCAGTCTTTTTGCCCCTCTGAGGGCTCTTTCCCTTGTTTTTTTCCCCCACAACACCTGCCTTCCAGAATTTCATGCCACGTATTCATTTGTTTTGAGTAATCTGGATCTTACGCAGCAGTGAGTCTCTGGGCCCCCCCGTGGGTTCGCTACTTGCTGCGCACTGAGCAAGCGGGAAGGTGAACAAGGGCTGAGCATGTTGGTTTATGGAGACACCTGCGTCCCTTCTTTCACCCCCCCACCCCATCCCATGTTAGCCCCTCTGGATTCCCATAATTCCTCCTGGAGAGTCCAGCTGGACAGGAAGCACAAAGCCACTTCAAAAAGAGATGAGGGGGGAGGGAAGGGGGGGGTGACAGGGGTAAGGGTGTGGTGGTGGCAGGGGAAGAGACACGTCTATTTTTCATGGTCCTGCCGTGGGGTAAACACACTGTTAATATGCAGCAGGATATCTCCCAGCTGCAGCTTGTAAACCCATCGTCACCACTTACCCTCCCAAAAAAGGTAAACATCTACTAATAGTCATCATAGTGTTTCCTGACAGGGGCCTGCAGTATGGCATAGCTGCAGTCATCGTTTTCTACAAAAATAGTTACGCAATACAATATTATTACTCGAGTGAGTCGGTTCATTGAAGTTCTTTCATGGATCTTTGCTGCCTCCCTCAGGTTGTTTATTGTAATGCAGCAAATGAAAGAAAAAGTCCTCAAAATAGACACAAATTTCATTCAAGGATATTGATTTATTGGCAAGCTTGTACCCCTCCATGACAAACATGTTGATTCAACGCAGAAAAATAGATTTATTATAATGATTGACAGAACAGAGAGTGAAGAACAAGTCCTATAATTTCCTGATACAGGTGTGAATTAAAGCAGCGTGGCACTGCGCTGCTCCTGTCAGGAATGATGAACAGCTTTGAGCACGCTTCTGTAAGTCCAGAGATTTAAAGTAAAAAGTTTTCATGAAAGATATTCAAGTACCCCTGACGCTGACACTCCTGGGCCTTAGTACACAAAGGGTCTCAGAATATGAGTACTTACCTAAAATTTTGTTAATATAGCCCATGTTCTAATATAACCCATCATGACCTAAAACACAGTCAATAATCTAACCTAGTGAGGCAGCCAAGAAGGTTGGTGGTTCAAGCTCCTTCCCAGCCACACTAAAGTCAGTGCAGCTGTTGGGCCATTGAGCAAGGCTTTTTTCATAGGCTTTATTGTTCCCGGGGGGAATGATGCCTGGTTATTCTAATCAACTGTAAATTGCTTTGAATAAAAGCGTTACCTAAATAAATGTAATGTAAAAAAGGCTAAACTGATCCTAGATCAGCAGTCTTACACTGAGATGCATTTTGAAAGTGGGCACCTCTAAAGGCTGACTGCATTGCTACCACTCCTGGATGGCCTTGTCCCAGACCAGCTGCCCGTGAGGGGATTTTTCCCCTGGAGGAAGCATGGCCAGGTAGACCGGTGTCTCGGCCCCTTCCTCGGGGCTCTTGGGGGCCTTGGGCCCTGCCATATCAGTACGGACCCAGCCAGGGCAGCAGGCGTTGAGCAGGATGCCATCAGCCCCCCGGGTTTGGGTCAGTACCCGAGCCTGGATCCTGGACAGTACTGTAACGCCAATCTGAAAGAGATGTACAGTCGGTTTGCTCTGTGCAGCTCTAGTCATTCAAAAGTAAAAAAAACCTGGCCTATATTGCCATATAACAATTACTTAATGCATGAAACTCATTATGGTCCTCAGTTTAAGCTGTGGTTGGCTGAAACAGCTGTTTTAGTGCTGGGTGAGAACAAAAGCCTCCATCCACACTGGCTCTCCAAGGATAAGACTGGGGTCCCCCAATGTTTCCCACTCTCCCCAGTTAGCTCCCCAGAGTAGGGTACCTTGGTCGTGCCATAAGCAGTGCTGGGCCATCCCTCAGCTTGGTGACTTCCACGCTGAGCTGCTTTCACAAACTCTTCCATAAGTGAACACAGGTCCTCCTCAGACAGCTCAAGGTCACGGAACCTGGAAAATGCAGAGGTTCATATGTACCAATACAATCTGCAGTACTGGCAGAAATAAGACAACATATGATGTGTTGAAATCTGGTTCTGAAACAGAGAGAAGGGAAGGAAGAGAGAAAGCGTGTGAGAGAGAGAGAGAGAGAGAGAGAGAAGGGTATCTGTTTACTCACTAAATTGGGGAGGGAGAATAACAGATGGGGATGGAAAAAAGGGAAAAAGACAGGCCTTGAGAGATACTTGCCCTCAAGAGCAGCTAATCTCTTTCGGGGTTTGTGATTATCCGGTAGTTTGTTTATTTTCCAGCTATGCAGGAAGTGACAGTGAGGTCACCACATTTATTTATAGTATAAGGATTCTCTACACAGTACATCCCTCTTTGGTGAATTTGATTAAGAATATTGAGCTCCAGCAAATATTTGTATAAAAAAATAAAAATGTAGTATAGACTTGTTAACACAACTCAGAAGATAGCAGTGAAAGTTTTAATTGTAAAACTGCAAGCTTAGCATATTGTCCTCATTCACATTCAGCTCAATGCTATTTTAAGAGTAATATCAAAAGACAGTTGTGTATGCATACAAGGGCTTGTTTTCTTTATAAGGCACTGTTCTTGGAAAGGTCAAGTCTGTGGTGGTTATGCTTTTTTGCCAATAGAGGGCAGTAGTACTGAATCTGAGTTTTCAAGCAGGAATATGTAGGAGGGACCTCTTGGCTCTCTTCACACTGGACAAGGTACTGTACACAAGTACCCATCATGCAGGTCAGCAAAGAGTAGAACTTAAGGATGAAACAACAGTTGAAAAACAACTTTGTGAGGTGATTGCAACAATTTCCAGTTCCAGTTTTTAAAAGATGGAGGTAAGTGTCTGCTCAATGTTGCTTCTGCTCTGCATTGTAAAAAATGAAGTCTCATCGTGGTCTTTTTTGTTGTTTTTCCTTTCACTAGAATTCTCATTATCTGGAGTTTTAATGAAATCCATTCCAGTAAAAACATTTCAGTAATGCTGAAATTTGCCAAACTCATTTAGGTAAACTCAGAATGTGTCGATTGGGAATATTTCATTTATGAGATGTTCTGGGAACGAACTTTCGTGTCTATCCCACACAAAGGTCTTACTTTTCCTGCAGCTGTGGGCTGCACTGTCCAAGCGCCCGCTGGCTGACAAAGCTGGACACATTGACCACCCGGGCATTAGGCCGCAGCAATGGGAATAGTGCTCGGCTCACTTTCAGCGTGCCAAAAAAGTTGGTGCGCATGGTCACCTCGGCCTGCTCCCCAAAGGGCTCCACTGCATCGTCTAGGAGAAAAGGAGTGGTGTTACAACATTTAGCAGCACAGAGGGGAACAGAGGGTTTGGGTAAGGGCTGGGTCCATGGCACTCAAACACCTGGAACACTACAGCACTGCATGGAAAACAGGGATATTCTCCAAGTTCAATGACAAATGCACCCCTGCATTTCACATGTTTGTTCACTCCTTGGGTCCTGAAAGTGAGCTGGATAGCTGATGGTTGGTGAAAACACCTATGGACAGGTTCAGGGACTCAGGACACTGAATTGCCCTGGAATGACGATTATAATTGCATAGGAAACTGATTGGATGCTGATCAATCATTAGTAAAGTACTAAACAGAGAATATGCAGTTTTAAAACATGACAGAAACTCACTAGACGGTGTTGCCTGTGCCTCTCTGTTGTAGCATCCGTCATAGAATTACAAAAAAAACTCAGGAACACAGATTAAGGTATAGTCTGTCTATTTCTTACAGTATGAGCGATTTGCACTAGTTTACGCTGCAATCAAATGCTATATAAATAGGGGGCCTAAACTATAAACAGAGCTCACCCTGCAAATGCTTGAATACATTTTTGTGAATATATACTACTGAGACAGGCTTTCTTTGATCAAATCCGTTGAATGATTTCACTTCCTTCTTTTAAGACTGTAAACATTCGGTTACTTAGCGACTTGGCTGCTCAATTTGCCCCCTGCCTGTAGAGACCTTATAGCTCTCTCGGGACAGCACGGAAACATTTGAATCGCTCACTCCATGCTCAGCGCCTCATTTGAACCATTGGAATCGGTGAGGCCAACAGGGAAAACTGTACATGGTAATAACCTAAAAACCAAAACGAAACAGTTACCAACGTTTGTAAGCGATTCCCGCGTTGTTAATGAGAACGTCCAGTCCCCCGTATTTGTTTTGCAAGAAGTCTCGCAGGCGCTCGGCACTGCTCTGATCAACTATGTCAAGTTGGTGGAATACAGCCTCAAATCCCTCTTCCCGCAACATCTCGACTGCATCTCTCCCAAGCTTCTCGTTTCTCGCAGTGGCAATTACATCACCGGGAAATCCAGCTTTGCAAAGCCCCCGCACAATGGCCAGACCAATGCCTTTGTTGGCACCGGTGACCACTGCTACTTTCTTTGACATTATCAAAAATGAAAATAAAACACAAGTCTTCCGTGCTGTGCGCAGACATAGACACCATACAATGAGCGCGCCCAAGCTGCCCAACCAGATAGTTAAATAAAAGCAAAAACCCTCCTCTTTCAGCTATTGGCTAACCTATGGGTTTGGAAAACCGAGCCACAGCCCTCCTGAGAAACTCAAAGAATATTCAAAGTCACGACCGAGAAAATGACTTGACATTGCATTTAGAGGAAAGGTTATCAGGTTAATAATCTAACTCCTACATACCTAACTAGGTGATATGTAACTAGGTGATATGTGACCGTAACGATACTATAATACACCCATATAAGTGTTGATTAAAAGCCGAAGTATTCACTATAAAGGAATACCCTCCTCGGTCACACGGCTTTGTCATAAAAAGTGCAAAGTCACAGTGAGTTAGGAAATGATTTGGCAGATGTTTGCACCTCGTAGATGACCAGCCCAGATGAACATGTCTTTTCCTTTAATAACCTAAGCAACCACCGCAGGTGATGTCATGTCTTCCTACAGTAAAGATATAAAAAATGTATAAAGGCTTTGGGACTTAGAGATTGTAAGTAATCACATTGCGTCAAATCGTACTCTCAATTAACTCAACATGTCTATCATATCACATATTGGCCTACCGAAATATTTCCTTATCAATCTTTTTTGGGTTTTATTTTCTTGTATCACCTAATTATTTAAAACATTTAAAAACCAACCGTTGTGGTGCGTTGACTAAATCGATTAATTTAGTACAAGTGCGCCCGATAAATGACAAAATGATTTGCACACAAGTGCTGCTGGGCAAGTTCACACAACCACGCGGTCCATGATTTAGGCCTGATTTCAGTTAAATTAATCCATGAGAAATAAATATTGCAGTACACTAAAAATCTGAATGTTAGATGAACACTGACACGGGGTGATTCAGCAAGCAGCTCAATGTTAATTCTTAATGAGGTCGACAAAGACTGATCCAAAAGTGTTGGCCTGAAGATCCCCTTCTGCATTTAGTCCCAATCCCAATTTCTTTTGCTAAATTTACCTATTATTGCATGTTCTAACGCTCAATGTGGGTCTTTTTTCAGTGTAAACTGAGGTTTGTTGCACCCCGTGAATAAGGTGGGCTGGACTTGACAATTGGGTAAATCCCGCCTCTTTAAATGTATATCCACAGATATTTCTGAGCATGGACCAATAAGATAAAAAAAACAATCGCAATGAAACTGTGGGAACCAATAAGACGACTTCAATATACGTCACTGATTTCAGCTGCACATGTGAGCCGCAATGGCGTCGGTTTTCGGCAAAGCAACGATTTGCGGCAGCATTTAGGTGAGGCAATCTCAGAATTTGCGACCGTTAACTAAATAGCCATGGCGGACGTAACGAATAACGACAGCGTGAAGATGGCGGAGGGGGAGCGAAGTGCTGAAGAGCTCAAGGAGAAGGCAAATAAATACTTTAAAGGTAGAATACAGTTGCAATAATTTATAATTTAAGACAAAACACGTGTTTAAGATACAGTGGATTTCGATAAGGGAAGAATAACAATATACCACAGCTAAAGAGATCCAGCAAGTCAGAAGGCTTAGTGAATCCGCTTTGATGCCGGTGGTAGCCTACGGGAGAAAGCGTGTGCTGTATTCAGCACCGTTAGTCATCCCATATGAATGATTAAGTCTGTGCTTTCGTTTGGTAACATCTAGGTTATTTATTTTTCACTTTACGAAAATATGTTTGGAATACTTGATTTGTGTGGTCTTTGGTGACTGCTTAGGTTAGTGCAGCGTATTAAGGTCAATTCAATTTGACTGCTAGGTAGTAAGGTGTCGCGACTGAGTTTTATATTTTTTTAGTTAGGAGTGTTAAATTTGTTGCTTGATGCGATTGGTTTGGCAGCCATCTGTCGTGTGAAAATAATCGTGCTGGTACGACATCACGATGCAGTCTATCTACTCTTACCCAAACCTTCTGGTAACTAAAATAATTATCAATGGGCTAACTTGCCGGCGAACCACAACTTAAAGTTACGACAGATGGGAAGCTAGTTGGCCAGCTTGCCAAATCGCTGCATGGTGGGAAAAGATTGATAACAAGTAGATGTGTTACATTTGGCATGGCCTGTTTGGGGGAAAAAAATGAAGTGTTTAGCATGATAACTAATCAGCTGACTTCAACGTGTACATCTTATTAGCTTTCAAAATGCATTTCGTAGTTTGATTCTGTATTTACCATTATATCTCCATGTGCAGATCTTAATGTCTAAGAACCTGGAAGATTTTGTAGGGCTTTCCTGCCGACTTAACAACTACCAGCTTAAACCACTAAAATAAGTGTAACTACTGTTAAATGGATAATTAGCCTGTTAGACTAGCATTACATAGGTACAGGTCAGTAAACTCACAAGGTCAGCTTGATCCACCAGTGAGTTCAGTGTAAGGTCTGAAGGAAGCTCATAGCTGTAGGTTCAGTTGTAAACCATCTGTCAAGTAGTCTGCTTCAGTTTTATTAGTGGTTAAAAAGTGATGTTGTTAGTTGTTCATCATAATGTAGGCTACTGCTCCATGTGTTGATACTGAGCAGAGACAATTAAACCATAGCAATATTGGTATCCTTTTACATGCAAAGGGTTAATTACTGTCAAATTTCTCAGAATGCCTTGGCCTAAGTCTTGCGATGTGGAATCACACAAGTGTTTTGTTGCTTTTTTTTTTTTTTTTTTAATCTTGCTGATGATGATGTTCCTAGATATTGTTAGATGTTACATATTGTAAAAATGAGATTGTGTCTTTTCCCAATAGCCGACTTGACCCTTATCCTAATATGTGTGTTGAGTGTGTAGACGTTTAAGCTGTGAACAGTGAAGCTGACATGCGTCCAATAACAGGAACGTTGGAGTCCTCTTTGACTGTAATCTCATCTCACAGGAACGTTAGTGGCGTTTCTCTCTTGTCCCTCTGCACAGGAAAGTTTAGAGCCCTTTAACTCTTTTCTCTCTGTAGGAAACTCATTTGTAAAGACTTCAGTGGAAGACTTTTATTTGTTGTGGAGCACATGTCAGTAGTGTAATGCCTCCCACTTATATTATCATACTGGCTGTGGGTTCCTTTGCTGTTGTTTTCATGCCCAGTGGCCAAGCTTTGTGACAATTTGGTCTGTGGGACTGTGTGCCATTTGGGACTGGGCCACTGTAGAGTTGTCTGTCTGATTATGTAGGATAATACATTCACTCCACTCCAGAAGCCCTATTGCTCATTCTGGAATAAGCTTCCTGCAGCCTGTTTGGTTCCAGCAGATATTTGATTGTTGGATTGGTTGGCTCTTGCACTTTTAAATTAGACATACTGCATGAAAAATGACTGTGTTGATGTATGGTTTTTACTATTTGCAGAATGTTTCACAAAGACGCATACAGACTCTTTGTGAAACATACAGGAACATATAGGTGAAACCAGTTGAATATATTGATAACAGAATTTGGTTAGTGTAGACCTGGGAAGATGGGGATCCATTTTAATGTTATGTGCATGTTTGTGTTCCAGAGAAGGATTATGAAAACGCCATCAAGTATTATACAGAGGCTCTGGAGCTGAACCCAGACAATGCCATCTACTACAGCAACCGAAGCCTGGCCTACCTGCGCACAGAATGCTATGGGTATGCTCTGGCTGACGCCACACGCGCCCTGGAGATTGACAAGAACTATGTCAAAGGCTACTACAGGCGCGCCACCTCCAACATGGCCCTGGGCAAGTTCAAGGCAGCTCTTAAAGACTATGAGACGGTGAGTGGAGTGACTCTGACAGCTAGTCTCTGGCTTAGTGTGCTAGGTGTACACCTATATCTAAAGTGAAGGAGTTATTGGAAGTTATTTTCAGCACCTGACGTGAGTGAGTGGTGTTTCTCAGTCTGAGTGCTTTATAACTTGGCAATCCTGCAGTTGCTGTCTATAAAGATGGCCAGTTACTGGTATACCTCTTTGTTATGAGTCTGGTGTAAGAGGAGTAGTTCAGAGAGGTAGAGCCACCCACCTGGCAGTCTGACTCTGAGACAAGCTAGTTGCCAAAGTCTCTATTTGCTATGTTAGTGGCTAAGACAACGAATGGGCATTATGACATTATGTACATGAATTTGTAACATTTTATCAGAAGATTATGATATTATAGACGTATGACAAAAATATCTGCTGTGTTTATTTGTAGAAAGTTGTAATCACTATATGTCATAGACTTTGCTTTGTAATGTGAGTAAGCCCAAATTCGATAACACAAAGACTTCTGGATTTGGTCTTTTTTTTTTTTTTGCCTCACTGTGGCATTGGTGTTGGTCTTTCAAATACTGCTATAACAAAGTTTACTGTCTTGGATTTCTATCTGGTTCTTGCAGTATTTCACACACATTTTCACATGCTTTAATGGCTTATTTCCTGCATAACCATCTGTCGATGTGGACTATGTATTCCGTATGAATTACCAACAGAAGGGTGCAGTTTGTATGCCACTCTGAATAGTCATTGGAATAAAGTAAAATGAAAACGCCACACTTGAATTTACTTGAATTCCAAAAGTAAAAGGCTTATCAAGTGACACAATGAACTAGCTACATGCAGGCAGTGAGGCCTATGAATTTTGGCAAAAGTTTTTTCTGAGGGAAACAACTCTAACTTAAGGTCGCTAAGCTGCCTCTTTGAATTTTCTCTCTGTGTTTGTTGTACCACAGCTACTACTGCAGGTGGCATTTGGACATCACTGATTCTGAGATTTGATTTTCTGTCTCATTCATTCAAATCTCTGCTGAAACTTTAGAGTCCTAAATTCGCCTATTGTTGCTCCGTTGACTTATCTGTGGCAACATCCCTTTTAAATTGATGTGTAGTATTCTACCTGTTCCACAACTGAAAATGGAACAAAGCAGAATCAAAAATAGCTGGTTCTTCATACAGTTGTTTGTACTTTTATTTTGGCTGAAAGAGAACCATACACTGTGCACACCTACTACTTCAACCCTGGAGTGAGATAATGTTGGTTAAAGGACCTAGGCACATGGGAAGGGCTGTCAGACTAAATAGAGACTTTGATCTATTAGCAGTACTGTCATCAGTTTAACCAAACTGATAAAAAGACTTCTCTGCTGCGGAAAAAATGTTGTCTTATTGATATTGATGCTTGACTTTTTTTTTTTTTTTTTTTTTTTTTTTGCAACCAAGATTTTTTGTTTTTGCAGTTGTGGAAAATTTTGTGTGTGTGTGTGTGTATAAGATGGATAAGTCATACATTGGCAACCTTTGGTGTGTGGATCTGCCACTACTGTTAGGGTTTTGTTGTGGAAGTTTATTAGAGTAGCCTTGACAATGGAATAGCCAATGTCCACAGTTTGACCCCATTGAGCTGTGAAAGTCATGGTGTACTCTTGTCCCAAGTATAAATGGTGATAATTACGGTATTGTTTAATGATGCATTCTATGACTGATTTTGTTCCTCATTCAGTTTTTACACACTTACCATGTTTTAGGCCAGATTTTTATAGTACAACAGTGTAGCATTTGTTTTCAAATGTAGGCAACCTGTGATACTAATACAATTTTGAAAAAGAATGACATGTTTAGCATTGTTGTAGTGTGTTGTCTATAACTGATCATTGAATAATAGTTATTTTGACATTTGAAATTGTGTCTGAATAAATGTGACTGCCTTTCAAATTGTACTCAATATCCCTTTTCAACTTATTCATTTAAATGTGGCTATAATTTTGATTGTGTCTGATCCTTTTTGTATGTGTAAAATTATGCCTATGTGTAAAATTGTAGCAGTTGGTGGAGAGCAGTAAATCAACCAAACAATTGAGTCTTTAATGTTTCTCTTCCCTAGTAATTCCTGCCTCTGTCTCAATGAGTCACTCAAGGTATTTAGATACTGCCACCTCCGTCTCACGAGTTCTGTGCTACCTTCTATAAAAGAACCAGAACAAAGATAATCCCATTAATCCTGCGACGATGCCAATTAGATCCACTCCAAGGGCGTTCGCTTACCCCAGCTCCTGCCACAAATACCGCCGTTAATTTAGACCTCCTCGCTTTCAATACTAACCTTACTGCAGAGAATATAAATACACGCGCTGAGCCTGGTGGAACGCAAACGGGGATGCAGCTGTGTTTTGGATTGGGAGTCACTTGCATAGTCCCAGTGTGTGTTCCTGTAGTTTAGCCCATCCCATTGATCAGAGCATTGCGCTGATGGGGTGGGGGATGGGCACTGGAAGAGGCAGGACTGTTCCACATTATTTACTGGAGCGTGTTACAACTGTGCCATGAAAGGAGAACTTTCTGGAGAGTTTTCAGAGGAGCATTGTAGGGAATCAAACATGTTGAACATGTGTAAAACAAAATGGGAGTGAGTGGAAAAGTGATGGGCATATCACAGCAGGAGGTAACAGATATGACTCATGTCTCATGAAACACATTGTCAATGTAAAAAACTACTATGTGCATAAGTACATAGGCCTACCCTGTCAGCATTCAATTCCTGACATCTTCATCCATACCAAAGCGCTGCAACCATAATGTTTTAGCTTAACTTTAACCAATATGTTTCACAGAACAAGCAGTATTTTTCCATGTTTCTTCATTAATCTGGAAATGGGCTGCTGGGTGTCATTGCATGCAAAATTCTTGGTACTTTCCAGGGTTCTATGTATATGAACTTGTCTGCTCATAACCTGCTGAGAATGAGATCTGACACTGAAGTGGCCATTGTTCTCAATCCATGTCGTGTGTGTGTGTGTGTGTGTGTGTGTGTGTGTGTGCGTGTGAATATGTGTCTGCGTGTGCATGCGTGTGTGTGCGTGCGTGTGTGTGAATGTGTGCGTGTAGGTGGTGAGGGTGCGGCCCAATGACAAGGATGCGAAGATGAAGTACCAGGAGTGCAATAAGATAGTAAAGCAGAAGGCCTTCGAGAGAGCCATCGCCAGTGACGAGCTCAAGAAGTCAGTGGTGGACTCCCTGGACATTGAGAACATGAGTGAGTCTGGCCATTGCAATGACAGCCCTGTTTGGAAAGCTCCAAAGCTAAATTAATAAGCCATGATGTTTAGATCTCTTTCATATTCATTTCCATACAGAGTTTTGGTGAGTTCCATTTATTTTGTTAGCTGAGAAGTCGTCATGAAACGTTGGATATTTTTCAGTTTGGTAACTGAATTTCATTTAATTTCCTGAGTTAAAATTGAATTGACCCTGACCTGCATGCTATGTTTTTTATGTACTTTATTAAAATGTCCTCCTCACACTGTAGCACAGTTGCTATAGGTGTGGGTGTGTCCATTTGGCCAGGTATACATTTCTAGGTTTAAATCTGTTCCCTCCTCACACAGTGATCGAGGATGACTACACCGGACCGAAGATGGAAGATGGAAAGGTAACTGTTAAATTCATGCAGGACATGATGGACTGGTTTAAAGAACAGAAGAAGCTGCATAGAAAGTGTGCCTACCAGGTAGGAGAACATGCATCCTTTCCACCTTGATTTTTGTTGACATTGAATATGTAAAAAACTGACTGATTGTCTTGTCCATTTTGAAATGACATGCTTGTTGTTAATGACTTTGTGCTGTAAATAATATTTAAGATGTTCTTTTTTTCAGATTTTGGTACAAGTGAAAGAAGTTTTAGCCAAGCTTCCAAGCCTTGTAGAAATAACACTAAAAGATGTAAGTAAATGCAAATGTACTTTTTCTTCATGTTCAACAGTTTACAGATATTTTGTTGGACAGGGCTCTTGTGAGAACCAATTTACTAAAGTTCAGTTGAACTGAATTATTCCAGAGACCTTGAAAGCATTTCAAACTCATTTCAATTCAGCAACATTGTCAGACTCAGGCAATGTTTCAAGTTTTTTTACTTAAACAATGTCAAACTGAAGTTAAATGTAGCTACAAGATCAGACGATAACACCTCAAAGTAACTGCTTTTTTGGAGAATATTTGTAGCACTTCAAACTGGCTTTGCCCTCCCTCCTGTCCAGTGTGTTTGGTTTTTTGTCTTGTTGTATTTCATTCAATGTTCCTTCATCTCTCATAATGACAGCTTTGCTCACATTGTTCCTATGTCCCTCCCACAGACAGAGAAGATTACTATATGTGGTGACACACATGGCCAATTCTATGACCTCCTCAACATATTTCAGTTAAACGGCTTGCCATCTGAGACCAATCCCTATGTATCCTTTTACCCATTTTACCCAAACAAATAACCACTGCTTTTATTCAGCAGGTAAGATGTGACACAATATGCATACTTACCTCACTGCCAGAAACCATAGGCGAATGGCATTTACTTAATCTTCATGACCGTTCAGATGCAAAATATTTTTGAAGAATTATCTCAGAAACCATTTCTTTCTGCAGTCCCTTCCTC
This sequence comes from Albula goreensis, assembly GCA_022829145.1. NCBI lineage: Eukaryota > Metazoa > Chordata > Actinopteri > Albuliformes > Albulidae > Albula > Albula goreensis. Next base: position 35,123,198 of record CM040742.1, read on the forward strand.
AGAGTGGCCCAGTTTCTGAACAAAAAATAATCCTTAAATTGTGCACTTATCCATAAAAATGTCACAGAATAATCAAGGAAAATACAAATGTAATTTGAGTGAGAACCTTGAAAGCAAGCAATTTGTGCTCAGCCCTGGGAATCTGTGAAAGGTCTATGTCATTGCAGCAAAATGTCTGTACAGCAGGAGGATCGGGACCTGCCGTAGCATCAAGACCCTGATCTAGACTCTGTGTTAAAGCACATACTTTTTCCAGAGAATCCTGCTTTATCCCTGGGAAATGTTTCCCAACCAATTGATTGAAACTGAACAGTGGTAATGTTCAAAATATAAGGCCATCATTGTCTCCAGGTTGTACTTAACCTTTTGCTGCAGCTTTTCAACGGTGACTTTGTAGACCGCGGATCCTTCTCTGTGGAGGTCATTCTAACACTTTTTGGCTTCAAGCTGCTCTACCCAAACTACTTCCACCTTTTGAGGGGTGAGTTTTCCAGGCCACTGCCAACTTTGGGAATCTACCAAGACGGAAGTCTGAATCCTGGCTCATGTTCATGAAGCATATCCAAGTCAAAGCTGATCCCAGATCAGCCTTTCCCATCCATATCGTGTCTTTCCAGTAAATGCTAAAACTGATTCTAGATCAGCATTCCTGTTCTGATATACTTAATTAAAATATGTCCTAGAGCTTTTAGTGCTTTGATTATGGTCCTTGTCCTATGGGGTGTTTTGTATGTATGACTTTAAACTTGCAAAACGAACCTAAACCTATATGTACTTGTTCACACAGTACTTGCCAGTGAATTTCTGATGGGGGTTACTATGGAAACTGACTAGAGTATTTCTGTTGCACATGTTCATCTGTCGCCCTCTGCAGGCAATCATGAGACGGACAACATGAACCAGATGTACGGTTTTGAAGGCGAAGTGAAGGCCAAATACACTGCGCAGATGTTCCAGCTGTTCAGCGAGGTCTTCCAGTGGCTCCCCCTGGCACAGTGTATCAACACCAAAGTCCTGGTGAGAGTACAGCTGCTTCCACAGTTCCCCCACCCCTATCTACACTTACTTTCCGCTGAATAAGTCTTACTTTTGGGGTCCGTTTTGTTCTCTCCATCACAGGTGATGCATGGGGGCCTATTCAGTGAGGACGGAGTGACACTAGATGACATCCGCAAGATAGACAGGAACAGACAGCCTCCCGATTCAGGTAGGGCCCTCCCAGTCCCTGAGCAAACATGATGGAGAAAAAGGAGAGAAAGTTTGTCATTTTACCTGATGTTGAAGATGGGGTTTCTGCATGTAATCTTATCAAACCTTGAACACTGTGGTCTTCAGTCTTAGATTCACAGGGTCTGCTGGTTTGTGTGTTCATAAGTTCCTGTTCATTCTTTATTTTTCTCAGGTCCTATGTGTGACCTCCTGTGGTCAGATCCTCAGCCCCAGGTAAGATGGCAGCCCTCATGATTTTGTCAATATGAGTGAGAAGCATGATTTTTTTGCTAATTTTACAGTAAAATTGACCAGAAATCTGCAATATCTGTGCATTGCTGGTTGGCATGCTCACTGTAAAATACTTTATAGTCTCAAATTTGTTCAAATGTATATAATTTTTTATAACATTTGTACATACATGTGAATATGCTGCCTTAAGATTAGCTCTGCCTATGTGCTTTTTAAAATAATCTGACAGCTTTTATCAGACAGCCTAGCCTCACTTGTCTATCTAATAATCTGATGGCAATATGAGCATGACCTGGTTGACATTGATATGAAAAGTCCACCCTCCAGGCTTGTGCTAATGTGATAACCCTTGATTGGTGACCTCTTCTATTTTTATTTATCTTTTATTTAATGTTTATTTGAATAAACATTAAATAAAAAGATATGGAAGAGAGGCCAAAGATTAAAAATAAAACACCAAGTGTTACATGAATGTTAATAACCTACCAAAATGTTCAGAAACATAAACAAATACAAACATACCATAAATGTTAAATACAAACACACACATCACAATATTACAAAAAAGAAAAACAAAAAAATTAAAATACGCCATAAGCATACTTATGCATGCCAGTAGCAGAGTATTTAATAACAAGCTAACTTGAATGATGACCAAAAATGTGAGCAGCTCTGTTTTTGTTTCAGCCAAATTTGACGTTTACACTAAAATCCTTTATATGGTTGAGTGCCTTTATTTCTTTGAGCATGGAGTTCTAGAGGTGAGCACTCTTTATTGACATTGCTGACTGCCCAAAAGTGGTCCTGCAATGTCCATTTTTACCGTTATCACTGGTTACACCCCTGGTAATCTGGTTACCCTGCAAACTATAAATGAATTTACCTAGTGTATCTGGTGCTAGACCATTCAAGCATTTAAAAACCAATTTAAGGTAAGAAAACTGTATAAAACTTTCAAGACTTAAAAAGTTATATTGTTTCAGTATAAGACAGAAGTGCCATCTCTGTGGCTTTTTATCCATTATTTTTAAAGCTTTGTTATTCAAGGAAGTAAGTTTTAATAACAGCATCAGAGGCTTGGCTCCATGCTTTTGTACAGTAAGAGATATGTGAGTGCATCATGGAATGCATATATAGTTGTGCTGATTTTCTGGGTAAATAGTGAAACTATTTAAATGGGTCTTTTAGAAATCTTTTTGATATGCTTATCAAATTTAAGATTAGAGTGTAAGATTATACCCAAAAATTTGAATTAATTTACCTCATCGATTTTTCTCATTCTGTATTATCACTTGATATCTGATGAATCATAATCTTATGATGTTGGAGGCCATGATTCAAGCAAGCACAGTCACTGACCTGTAAAGTAACATTGTCTAAAACATTAGACTTGGACCAAACAGGTTGCTAGAAACCATCATTTCAAACTGTAGTGTTCTTGGCTGAAAGCTTTAGAAATTTAGTACCTGGACAGAGGCTGGTTTTGAACAAGGCAAGTTTAGCTGTTTGAACTAGCCAGATATGTGTATTTTTACATTTTGACGTCATTATCCAAAGTGACAAAAGATGGTCAGAGAGCTGTTGTGACCGTGGTAGTCCAGGCTTGCACCTCTGGAAGTCTGGGGAAGGCAGTGCTGTTCAGAGCAATGTGACAGAGCTCACTTTTGGGATGTAACCAATATTCTCTAACCAGTCCCACTGGCTCACTAGCTGTAGGATTTAAGAAAAGATGGCAGCAATAATGCAAAACTATAGTAACAGGAGGTATGTATGTGTGTCAGATGTTTCATGCTTCTGTGAGTTACCTTATCGAAATCTTGACTAATGTCTTAACTGACATGTCTGTGGCATGGTAGTTCTGCTTAAGTAGGTGTATCAAACTCAAGTCCTGTAGCTCCATAGTGTTAGCAGGTTTTTGCTTCCATACCACTGGTAGCCAAGCCACTAGCCTTGCCTATAAGCAGTATGGATTCTATAAATGAAACGCAAAAACTCCAGCTGGCCCTGTGATCATCTTGGACTGGAGTCCGACACTCCTGTACAGGAGAAAGTGCTTTTCTCAGACAGGAAGGCATGAGTGTGTTGAGAGCTTCTGCAATTTGGCCATCTGGAATTCTTGGACTCCTTATGACTGTTTCTTTACTTGGTCTGCATGGGCAGTGCTGTTCCTGACTGTTCCTTGTCCCCCTGTCCCCAGAGTGGGCGGTCGATCAGCAAGCGTGGGGTGAGCTGCCAGTTTGGGCCGGACGTGACTGAGCGCTTCCTGGAGCAGAACAAGCTGCAGTACATTGTGCGCAGCCATGAGGTGAAGAGCGAGGGCTATGAGGTCACTCACTCAGGGAAGTGCATCACAGTCTTCTCTGCACCCAACTACTGGTATGTCACCATGGCAACTCCTCCATTCTGCATCTCTGTTATCCACATCACATAGTCAAATAGGGTTTTGAAGCAACTTTGTTACAGGTGCTGGCCCACAGAATATGATAGGACCTTGGGAGTAGCATATCACTTATGTCTTATTACTTATTTTACAGTGTAAAGTGCTTTATTATCACTGAAACAATGGCAACAACTGAAATATACATGTGATATGTACAACAGTGAGAACTGAAATGCATTTAATTTAAATGTAAGTCTCTTGTCAATGACAAAAATTGAGGACATAATCAACACCAGGGAAAGGGTGTATGCAAATAGTCTTATTAGCAGTAAGAAAGACAAAGAGGTATGAAGAAAGGGCCAAATAAAGAGTTAGTAGAATGCTTTCACATGGTCACAGTTATCACCAACTTTATACCTGATTTGTTAGTAGTCAATCTTAAAGCAGTTAAGTTAATATAGTAAATGGTTCCAATCAATTTCTTTAAACTGGTGAATTTTAATGTTACTTAAACAAGTGCATCATCATACGAACAGTAACTCTCTGTCTCCATCTAGTGACCAAATGGGAAACAAAGGAGCGTATATCCACCTCAGGGGATCTGACCTCAAGCCAGAGTTTCACCAGTTCACTGCTGTGGTCAGTACAATCCAGCGTATTTTATGTGTGAATTTAGTTGTTCATCTTGTTGTTAAATTTCAGGGATTTTCATCAGATGTTAGTTAAAATTGCACAGCCTGTCAGAACAATAAATCTTAATACAGCTTTGGTCTAAGGTACTGTAATATGTTACCATTATTGTTTTGATTCTCCCTCCCTCTTTCTCTGTCTCTTATCCTCTTGGTCTCTCTCTCATTCTGCAGCCTCATCCGAATGTCAAGCCCATGGCGTACGCAAACTCCCTGATGCAGCTGGGGATGATGTAGCAGCGTAGACATCCCGTTTGTCTGTGTGCAACTGTGACATCCCACCATCTTTTCCTCTCCGTTTCTCAGCCTGCCTGTTCTTTTTTCTCTCTCTTTTTTAAATTAACAACTGGTCCTTTCTGGTCTTAGCCAGCTCCTCCCACTCCACCCCGGTGTCTCCTCCCCCTGTGTTGGGTCACTCCATGCACACACAGCTCAGTCTTGATTTACTGCACCAGCCCAAACTGGAATGAGCGCTGCCATGATTACTGCACAATGCAGCGGACCCCAGTCTTATCACAACGGGGCCGATGTGGGTGTGGACTTCTCAATGCTCGCCCAGCACTAAATCACCTGGTTCAGCTAAAGATTTGGAGTGAAGATGATTAGTTAAATCAGTGAATGGGATGTTTTTAGTGCTGGGTCAGAACAAAGGTCTGCACCTGCACCAGCCCTCCTTGTATAAGATCAGGGACACCTGTTATAATGGGTGACACTGAAAGTGGCCTTCTCTGCCCCCAGTCAGGCCTCTTTTTGAGGCAGGGTGAAATCCCATTCATTCTGCTGCAGAATTTTGGAGCTGCTTGTGTTTGATTGGCCCTGTGATTGAGTGCAAATACTCCAGCTGCTCAACTGGTCAGCTGGTTTGTACCAAAGACCTGCAGTAGAATAGATTGGAAGTGTCTGGCATTTCGCTGTCTGGCTTGAGGGTTTGAGTTGGCATTTTGTGCCATTATTTATCCCTGACAGGCGAGCTACTTTAGCTGGTGAGAGCAGCTTTGTCTGTGGGTGTGGGTACATGCGTGGGTGTATGTGTACACGTGCGCAAGTGTGTGCATGTGTGTTTCAGCATGCGGATGTACATCTGTGTGCACATGTGTATCTCTGCGTATGTTTGAGTAAGAAAGAGAATGTGATGCTACTTTTGTCAAGTTAGACTGCCTGGATTTATGTCAACGTATTCCTCTGTCTCATGTAATGATCTGTACATCAGTTTCATCTGAAAATGAACAGCTGAATTTCCTCCTAAGAAATGAAGTAGGTAGGGTAGGGCATTCCCTGTGCAAAATGAATTTCCAGCTCTACGAACGGGTCAGTAGGGTAAAGGTACAGAATGCGCATAACTCTTCCAGTCTGTTTTTTAAAATTCTGTGCACTCCAATAATGTTCAGTAGACTATCTCATCCTACAGTATTCAGCCAGTGGTAGTGTTCTTTCCTTTTGATTCAATTGCCAGACTGTGCACCTTCTCCTGAAAGCCAGAGAAAGCTCTCTCTCTCCAGCATATCTGCGTGTATGTTCAGTGACATCACTTCCTTGCAGTTTGACAGTGACACCAGAATTTTAGATCCCATCTATCTGTTTATAATGCGCACAGCAGCATTGTCCCAAGCTTTTTAGATAATGTTATACAAATGTGTATGTATATATATATACTGTATATCATTTACAATTCCAGTGTACATGTTTGGGAAGGGGGAGGCTAAATAAAAACAGTCCTAAATCATTTTAAAATTTTGTTAATACTGTGTTTATTTTGAAAAATTTGTATTAATTGTGGATGATTTGTGCTGTGTTGAAATGATTACATTGAGTTCCTAAACCACATGCATTTATTATCCTGCCACATGTGGAGCATTTCAGTTCAGAGGTGTGTCTCCCCTTTTACCAAACCCATTGAATTAATGGCTTCAGCTGCAGGCCAGCTGTGGTCATCTAGCCCGATTGAAAGTACAGCTGTGGATTATGGAGCCAGCACTGACACACCACTGATGAGCAGGGCTCATACTATCCCAGAGTCACCCCCACGCCATGTGGAACAATCAGTACCCAGGTGAATGAATACCAATGTCAGAGCATGTCCTTGGAGAGCAGTCGCTCTGACACCAAGCACATCTGGTGTATATGCACTTTTGCATATGCAAAATGAGATTTTATATATATATATATATATATATATATATATATATATATATATATATATATATATATATATATATATATATATATTTTTTTTAACTTGGCTGTGAGAAGGACATGACAGGATGCCCATGTGATCATATGTGACAGGAAACATGTTTGCTTGGTGGCTTTTGAACAATTGAAGTGCCTGCAAAAGTTTTATATATACTTTCATAAGTATTTTTCATATGTTTACTTCCAGATGTAGCAGCCAAAGTGCATACAATGTGTTTAGGCAAACAGAAATTTTTACATATGGCAGTTACTCTCATCTTGAGAAGCTTCTTTTTACATTTCTACAATTTTCCCATTTATACAGTTGGCTATTTATGGAGGCAATTCAGATGTTAGAAAGTACCTTTCTCAAAGATTCAGCTGAACCCTACTTGGTAATTGAACCTACAACAATGGGGTTTGAAACTTATCACCCAAACCATTATACTGCACTGCTGTCACAATATTGTAACTGCAGCAAACATACAATCAGTTCACAAATCTTTTAGACTCCAGCTTGGCCAGGAGAGGGCGCTGGATTGATGAGAACAAGACTGTAACTGGCTTAACCCACTACTCTTCCCTGCGAAGGTTGAGCCCACTGTTGCCAACACCAAGCTGCATGCCCATAGTCTTCAGGCAATTTAGACCTGTTTTATCACATGTCATAAAGGATACTACTAATGGAATATCAACAAATTCAATTGTTGGTTTCACAATGGTTCCTCCATGGACTGAAATGGCTTTTACTTTCTAACACAAAACAGCTGTGCTTTCAAAGCAGGTAAATGTTTTGACGGTTTATTGAGAGGTTATCCCACTTGTGGTCAATTCTGTGGAAATTAAGTGCGGCATACAATACCAGCTGGTACTCTTGATAAATTGGCTTGGGTAATTAGCAGTGCAACTCCCAAAGGAGTTTGATGTTAATTTGAAGCTTATTAATGTTAATTGGACAGCACATGTTTTTCCTCAGGGGTAACTCCACAAATAGATCTGGTACATGAACCAAAAGTTGCAATGCTTCTAGGCATGACATGCCATAAGTAACAGATTGACTGGCCAGCTGTATTAAAACAGTGACGTGCGAAGATTCACATTTGGTGGATCAACATTTGGTGCCATAGCATGCTTTTATTAGCATCACGGCAGGAGGAACCCAGACCAAGCTAGGGCACATCTGCTTTCAAGAGGCTTAGCAGCTGAGCCTACGGTTACTTAGCAGTTCATTCTCCAGAGGACTTTCTTCCTGTATGCTTTTCTCCCATTGATTTGGTGTGGAGGGTAGGGAGAAATTTAGGAGACGCCCCCTTCCCATATCGAACAAAGGGTCCCTGTAGCCCACTGCTAACCTTGGTTCTGTGGGCCTACTGGTTTTTGTTTTCACATCAAGGGTGAACAGCCATTTTAGACACAAGAAGCAGGTGAGGACAGTAAAGTGTAATGAAATTATTTAATTGATTGCATTACAGTGATAATGAAAACTAGCATATCTTGCAAGGTCCTGGCTTGGCCACCCCTGCTGTAGCCCTTCCTAGAAGACTGCCTGGGGTAGTTTCATGAAAAATGTAATTTGCAAGCTAATATGCGAAAGATGTGATCATGTTCTCTCTCTCTTCTCTGAAGAATTTCAGAGATATTACATTTTTCATTCCATGAATGTATTAAAGCATATGTAATTTGATTGATGTACTTTCACCTATGTAATGAGTAACTCTGGACCAGTCCACCTTGAACTGCAGGTCAACTCCGTGTTCCACCAAATCATGTTCTGGAAATTGTACACAATCATCTTAAATTCTGTAAATAAATCATGTTTCAGCTTGTATGTCTTATACCAGTCGCATACCATATTAACCTGGTAAGAATGAGCAATGTTGCATTTAAACACAAACAGCTCTAAAAACCCTACAACTCCCCAAGAGTTGTAGCCCTTGCTGGTATCAGAGTGAAGGGCTTGTCAATTTCACAGTTTTAAAAAGTTGCCATTTGTGGCTTTCACAGAGAGATTGGAGTGGATGTCAGTGCTGTGGCTGTCTTTGCTGGACAAAGCACCATCTCTGTCCACCTTCACAAAGCCGGTCTGTGCCACAGTGTGGCTCTCTGTCACGCGGGCGAAGCAGCATGCAGAGGGACATTTTCATCTGAATGGCTCACGCAGGCCAAAGGGAAGCTAGGATGATCTGTGGTTTGGTGCGATTGGGCTCATCTCCTTAGAATTCAAACTAAACAGTAACCACGGGGCCTGTTCTCTGCACATGGCCCGACAGCGCGGGTGCTGAGGAGCTCAGAAGGATATGGGCTTCTGCAGTTTTTCCTTTTCAACGCCTTTAATCAGTGGAGACTCTAATTCAGTGTGTGCTACAGAGTTGTGGGTGGCAGTGTAATACAATGGTTAGGGGACCTGGGCTTGTGACTTGAAGGATTATAAGGTCTATTCTCATGTGGTGCAGTGCACCCTTGAACATGGTTAAATATGCTTTTGTATGTTAAATTATGCATAGTTGTGCAAGTCACTTTGGATGAGAGTACCTGCGAAATGTAAATGTAGTTATGGTCAGTGGGTGGAGCTAATATGAGCTGTCAATCACTGAGTTCTTTGACAACCAATAACATTTCTGCTTTCCACAGCAGAACTCAATGGCTGGCTCATTTCAATCATTATTTAATCAGTTCAACCCCATTCAGACTGAAAACATCTGGCACATACACTGTGATAAATCATGTAACAATTTAGTAAACACACCTTGATAACCAAAAGTGAACCTATACTTTGCAATGAGTGTGCATTTAATAGGTTCAGTTCAACTAAGAATTGATTGTGTGTTATTTGATTCAGTATATTGTATTTATTTTACTATATGATATTGTAGGATGGACCGCTGATCAGTTGACCACATTAAAACATGAAAATAGTGTCTGTAATTTTTGGACTAATAAAGAAATTTATTTAAATGTTCAGATCACATAAATAACTGTCCCCTGTAAGCTGTTTGCATCGTATTCAGACATAGACATGGCTCTCCTTGCCCACCCTTAAGTTAAAAGATATGATTAAGATTTGGAATTTATTTGAAGGCAGAACCAGGTCCCTTGGACTCTAATATCTGAGTGAACTGTCCTGAACATTTTGACTAGTTTTATTGTGGTCCAAGATGCACATAAATTTGATATTAACTTTGCTCAAAACACAGGAGAATGCTCCCTCCCAAAAGGGTTTTACCATGTAGTACCAGCAGGTGTCAGTGCAAACAAATGGAGGAGTTGCCTCTTTCCCTTTGTTATCGGACGTCTACGATACAAATCAGAGATTTACACTTGAAAGAAGTTGATTGAATAATTTACAAGTATTTTTGTTGTACAGATACGAGAATGGAGCATATGTGTCATTATAATTCTAAAACCATATTATACCATTTATGAATATTATATCTTGATGATAATTCATTATGCTCTTTTAACCCAATCAGCTAGTCATATTTTTAAAAAATGCATTAATAAAAAGCTTTTTCCAATTATGCAATTACTTTGGAAGGTGCAGTAACATAATTTTACATTAAGCTGAAGGCATCAAGCATTAACATTAAGTTACAGATATTTTTACAGGCCTGCTTTACCTCACTGGAAGGAAGGAAAAATCAACATCGTTACTCCATCAACTGCAGCTAGTCAACTGGGACGCCCACAGCCTGCCTGCACAAAGCTGCACATGAAGAGTCTTCCAAAGGCTTGTGTCTGTATAAGCTTAAATCACATGGACATGTGTGAAAGCACTGTGAAGAATGAGGGGCAGCAGACATCACATGTTATGGAGGAGACTGTGTGCATGTCTGTTCTCACAGATAGATGGCTGAAAGGAGAAGACTGCAGAAGGAGAATAAAGAGCAAGCCCTTTCCACCTTTTCCTTTGATCCCTAAGAAAATGTATTACAGGACCTTATTTTGCTGACAAAGTAGTGCATTTTTTATCAACTGAATTTTGAACATAAAATATTTAATCTGTATTATAAAAGAGCAGTCCTACAGAAGAAAGGTCATACAGAACAGCTTTATAAATAAGAGCTCACAGTGCTGCTGTCTGTGAGTGGTTAATGAGTTTATATTTTGATTACAGCACCACCACTACCACACTCCCTATGCTTTTACACTGTCTGACAAGCCTTCTGTCCAAACATCTGCAGGGTCTTAAAAGGTGAGAGTGGGAGCTGTGTTGTAAAGAACAAGTGTAAAATTGTAAAATAAAAATGTGTTCTTATTCAAAGGTGTTGCTTGATTAAGTGCAGAGTGTGAGTGGAGGAAATACAGGTTTCATAAATGCCTGAAGTATTTGGGTGGTGGAAAATATTTTCTTTAATGATTAAAGGTATTTTTATTTGGAATTTTTGCAAAGAATATGGGGAAGGGGACATGTACTGTTACAGCAGTACAATAGGGTGACACTCTCAAATCATCATTGCTTATGTATTTTATTTCTCTTTATTTTGCTACCTATTTTCTCAGTTCTTTGCCAATGTGATATTCCAACCTGCACGTTTAGGCTTGTCTCACTTCAGCAATGTCCTTCCTCAGTTTGAAAAGGCACACACAACGGTAAAGTGTGTATTCTTTAACATGCAGAGTAGTGATGGAGCAGCAATGCATCGTGACATAGGAGGTAGGTGGAGCTACAATGTACTGTCAATTTCTTGACTTATTTTCAAAGATATTTGCCCCTTTTTTTATTAATTAATTTATTTTATTATTGGTTCCCAATCCATGAGTTATTTGATGCTCCCTATTTATGATGTCCTGATACCTCATTTTTACCATTACTTGGGTATATTCAGCCGTTGCTCCTTTTTCACTAGTCCAGCATCTGAGCCAGACAGGTCCTGCCAGACCTTGGTTTAGCAAGGTCCTGTCCAACCCACAAGACTCATGGTTCTCCCCAAGGTTGCACCGGCACCAGGACTGGATCAGGACCATAGGCCGCACCCCCTGCACTTGCACCTATCAGAGCTGGATACACCTCCCAGGGGCTCATTGCCAGCCTCTGCATTGGGAGGGATGTTGCATCCCTGAGTCTCCTCATTGAACCTGTGGCATGTAGGACATGGAGATGTGTCTGTATTAGTGGTAAACAATGTTACCAGAAAGCATGTATTTCACCTTGTATACACAATGACCTGTGTACCTCCCATGTTTCAAAAGCACTCCAACATTTTCAATTTAGAAGTGGAGTCAATTTTTCCTGAGTTTCATAATATTGCTTAATTCATAGTTGTCATTTCTCTGGATGCTTTACTTATGATAATTGCTGATTCAGTCTTTGGCTTTACATGAGTTAAGGAAAGTAAGATGGGACAATATGTTGTTTAATCTTTCATTTGTTTGATTTCTTTGCATTTGTTTTACTTTTTCTCCTGATGTGAAGCACTTTGACTGGCCCCTGAGTTTGAATTGTGTTATACAAATATATTTGCCTTGTCTTGTCTTGTCTTTCATGTTCTTTTCCTCTTTACATAAGCTGGTTACTGTTTATATCATTACTGTAGCACAGAAAAAAAAGGTCTTCTCTTTTGTGGATAACAAAAAACAGACACGTTGAAAATGTTGCTTAGTCTCATGTCTTTCTCTTTCTGTAAGTTACTTTCAGTTACTGTTAATGTCATTTGCTTAGCACAAAAAAGGGTCTTTGCTATTGAGAAGGGAAAAAGATGTTGAAAATGTTGCTTAGTTCAACACTTCTTTTCTCTGTGTGTTCTGTACATGAACAATTTGGGTCCAAGGCACAGTAAAATGAGCCTCTGCATAACAAAGGGTTTTATCTGATCTTATGACATTTCCTTACTGATAAAAAAACATTTCAGATTTCTTTAGAGACTACAAACAAAGCATCAATAGCAGCGAGAAGTGCTTTTAAATGATACAATAAGAGTAAAACATTCGCTTCATTAGCTGGAATCTTAAATCCCTGATTTACTACTAGCGTGGGTATATTGCTATGGGTATATTTGGACACTATATTGAAATGGGCAATTAAGATGGCATAGACCAACCATTCATTAATTAATCACAAAATAGGAAATATCTACATACATGTGTGTAACAAAGTAATGAAAGCTCCTACCACAAAAGATTTCTCAGATATAGTTGCTCTGAGTGGCTCATAGTAGATAGCATCAGTGAAGATATTGTGTTGTTCGTTGTTCTCTCTGAGGAGATATCTCAGTGATTTGCATGCACACAGGGCCCTGCACTGCTGCACACAGGGCCCTGCACTGCTGCACACAGGCTCCTGCACTGCTGCGCACAGGGCCCTGCACTGCTGCACACAGTCTCCTGCACTGCTGCACACAGGGCCCTGCACTGCTGCACACAGGGCCCTGCACAGCTGCACACAGGCTCCTGCACTGCTGCGCACAGGGCCCTGCACTGCTGCACACAGGCTCCTGCACTGCTGCACACCGGGCCCTGCACTGCTGCACACAGGCTCCTGCACTGCTGCACACAGGGCCCTGCACTGCTGCACACAGGGCCCTGCACTGCTGCACACAGGCTCCTGCACTGCTGCACACAGGCTCCTGCACTGCTGCACACAGGGCCCTGCACTGCTGCACACAGGCTCCTGATGTATTATGCACCATTTTCATTATTGACTGCAGCATTTATTTTCTTTCTTCCTGCTGATTATCCTTCGAGTCTAATGACATGGGTGAGTCACAGCCGCTCATCTGATTTCTAACCGGGAGTACAAGGCCACAGGCCTCTTGGGAATTATCTGAGACCAGCAACAGGTTTCACATATACAACCCCTACCCTACCCTCTCGTCTTTCAGTCTTCACACACTCTGTTAAACCTAAACACCAGTAAAGATGACGAATGAAGCTGAATTCACATGGCCAAGTTGTTGAGAAAGTGTTATTAACCATGAAGAGGATCATTTCATGTATTGGATAAGTAAACAGTACTGGTGCTCTGGTCAGAGAGCATTACAAAAAAAGGACTGTACGTTTTTGAAATATATTTAATTATATATGAAAATATGACTTAATGGTATGCTTTTGACCATGATTGATATGCTTTTGTAAATACTGTGATAAGTCATACTCAAAGTTTGCACATATTTTTTCTCATTTTTGGATAAAACAGACTCAGGGGATACACTTATCTGTATGTTTTCTATGGAGAATCTGTGGGGGTAAATATGGAAGATTAGAGGAATTGATTGCTGAATCCTTTGCTATATCTTTTGTATAAACAGTTTTGTTTAACTGCTCTGCAATTAATGTAGCATGGCTTAAATCTATGACTCTGCTTCCCAGTACTGGTTGATTGAAGGATATTTATTTTGTGTATGTTTGAGTGTTTATGTGTAGTTTTCAGAAGAGGAAAACAATCTTTTAGCCATTGATTTCCACAAAGTTGAAAGTCCTTGACCTTTTTTATTTTTTGAATTTAGACATCACTGTCATTCTTCAGCAACAATCCAAAGCCGCTGCTCATGGTCTTGCGAACTGTCTACTGTCGCCTAGCAACAGTCAGCCCACATAATTGTCTCTCCATATCTGCCTTTGATGGGATTTTCTCCATACTCTGAAATTTAAAATACAACCCAAAACACAAAACAGAGCATGGCGGCGAAGCATTTCCAAAACACAAAGCATGATATTTAGCTGAGCACTGCTGTTTTTATTTCAGCGGATCGGTTTTGCTAATAGATCATTCTGTGTCTGAACATGATAAGGTTGAGTAATATTAGCTGTTGTGTAAGAACTGCATTGCCGTGTTACTCAGCCATGAGGCTGAACACAGGTGATGTGGTGATATAACCTGTTTATTATCAGGCCAGGTGACTAGCAGGAAAGAAAAAAAAAACATCAAAAGGAACTGCTAAATCAAACCACCATGCCTGTCAGTATGCTGGACATTGGACTCGGTATTTAACACATTCAAAGCCAATAATTCCACTTTCGCCTGTTTTATCTGAAACTGAATCCTGTCTGAGAAATATAGAATATATATAACTGCATTATGCTGGTAAAGATTTTTTGTTCTAATGCTTGGGTTGTCACAGGTTAGTGGTGGAAACTGCATATGTGAAACACACTTTGCACCAGGTTAAATATGTTGTCTTGAGTCTCGTGTCTCCATCATCTTGAAGACCCTGGACCAGCATTCCCTTGTTCATTATTCTAGCTTCAGGGGCACGCAGTACCTAAAATACATGTATGTATAGGCTGCTTATTTAATACAGTTATCTAACTTATTTTTACATGGTTACTATGACTTATTCCTCCTTACAACAAGGTATAACCTGATGTAAAAAGCACAAAACCTGAATATATGGTTTCAAGCCATAACACATGCACAATCATGACCTCAGTTACACCTGTCATTACATCTGGCTTGAGTAATGTTACAGGTAGGAACAGTATCCTGGTCTCACGGGTACATCTACTGATGGTTAAATGAGCATTGGGGTCAGACCCAATCCCAGAGTTCATATTCTGGCTCCATATTAACATGCTATTCCACATGTTGTGCCAAGGTAAAGCCTGCATAAAAATCTATGAAATGTCTTCCTTTCAGTGCCAGTTTATGTGGGGGGAGGATGCGGCCATGCCCAAGCAGAGTTTGCCAATACTGAGTGTCTTGAAAAGCTCTTTCAACCAGATGTTTTATCATCCATCTTGCAACCATGACTAACCTGTTTCACAAGTTGAGGGGAATTCTGTAATGGCATAGAATGCTATATGTATGACATCTCCTGATTTTTTTCCAGATTGAATTCTTAGTACTCCGTGTTCCAATCACAATGTGAGCCAGACAAACTCCAGGAGCTGGTTTGGCATATCCAATTGCAATGAAAACAATGTGCTGTTTGTGTGCCCATACCTGTCAGTTATTGCGGCCTAATGTGATCAATTGTGATCGGATGACAGAAGCCATATTAAAGTGCAAAGTGTGACCATGGCCTATGTTTAATAGTTGGGAGAAGGAAAAGTGGATAGATGGCTTCCTTTGTCTTCTGTCCAAACACAGAGTCACCAGATGTAGAAAAGAGTAAAAAATGACTGACCCAATGATTTTCTGTCAATACTTAGAAATAAAGATTTGCGCTCATTACAGCAGTTTAGGCATTGTTGAGGACTGGTACAAAGAAACATTTGATAGAGACACATTTGGTTTGAATCTATATTTTAGATTTTCAGCTTTTTTTAAAGGGTATATTTCTAAATTTTGGTTTCATCATGTGAAAATTCCAACAAGGTTAATAAATTCCCCCTCCAGTTTCAGGGAGCTATCATGTTTTGGGAAAAGGTGTTTCTGTGTAGTCACGTGGGTGGCACAGTCCAATGATTTATTATCCTATATGGGCCTTATGGGTCAGGCATCATTTTCATGCAAGACACTACAATAAACTGAAAACATCAGTCAATCAATAAATATATCAGTAGTCATGGAACGCCCTAAAAAACAAATGAAGCTAGATAGTATGGCATTCCCAGTGGGATTAAAAAGTCATTACAAATTCCATTTTTGTGTTTGCAAATAACCTCTGTGTTTTAACATAAATTGTGAATTTTAAACTGCATCTGTATGAAATGTTGTTTGATATGCTAAATTTTCTACATCACCTACTTTATCTGAAACTGCCTCGCCAGCTGTCTCTTACCAAAGAGACCTAGTTAAATACAGTTTTATTTAAAGGTTAAAAAAATAACATGACTAAATGAAATACATCCAGATACTTTTACATCCTATTTCTTTTTTGAAAATATTATAATTGAATAATTAAAGATGTTCTAAAACACACAGCAGACGTGGGTCGTTGCTCACATTCCTCTCGCTGCGTGTAATGGGATCGACATGCTTTTGTGTGAGGCTGACAGCTCTCCTCCCCTCTGCTTCTCTAATGCCGGATGAACCCCAACAATGGCAGAGGCTAGGCCGTCTCCATGGCAACTGGATGAGGAGCAGACTCCTGTGCGTTTCTGAGGCCCCCCTCAAAGCATCCAACTCGCTTGAACCTTGTCAGTACAGGAACCGAGGCTGAATGGTCGCCCCTTTCCCCTCATCACATTGCTGCCTGGTTTTGCATCTTATCTGAGTAATGTGAGCTTCTGTAAAAATCTTACCATCTGCTGCTCAGAAGTCAGTATAGCTATATTCCCTTTCAGGAGCTCATCGCATTAAATATCTGCTGATAAGGCTCACATGTTAGTGACAGGAAAGACGTCTTTGCACTGGATGTTTGCAACCAAGCGATTGGAAATGTTGCTGACAAAAGCTGGCCAATGGGAGGTTGGCGGGATGACGTCAAGAGTCCAATCACGAGGAACAAAACGTCAGCAAGTGATGCAGGCAGAACATGACATCCAGTAATACAGCACACAGCTCCCCCTGTTTTTGGCCCTGATGGGCCGTATCTGGAGGGTGGTCTTGGCCAATGGAGCGAATGGGGATAATGCTAACTCTTATGTCTGACCTGCCCAGGTACAGTGGCGTTCCAGCTCTGCTTTATCTCTTTCATGCTGCCCTCACTGTGCATCTTTGACTATGCAGCTTTCTGACACAGCCATCATGCCACCTTGCAATTTCCCATCAATAAGCTTCTAAATATAGATTTTACAATTAGTATCGTTTCTCCGCCAGTCTTCCTGTGCAGAGCCCACAGTCCTGCTTTGGTTTGACGTCAGCTCTCTGCGTTTTACACCCCCTCTCCACTCTCCCACTTCCTCCTCTACTCTAGATAGGGATCCTTTTGGATGTCAGCCAGCCAGCAGTCAATTATGTTCATTAGAATTCTGTGCAGTCAGTTTAGCCTTGTGAGATTACCATCTTATTTATTTTATGTTATTTTTATATGTTGTTCTTTTCTGCTAAAGCGTAACAATTTGCTTTATTCAAATGTGAAACTGTGACATGTTTGTGGGGGTGTGTATTAGCATGTTTGTTTGGTTGTTTGTTTGTCCATGTGTTTGTGTGTATATGTACATGCGTTGTGTTTTCGTGCCTGGAGACTATGGACCCCTCCTGACTGATGTTTTACTAGCCTGGCTACTGGTTAGTAGTTTTAAGACACTGGAACTATTTTTTTAAATTACTTTCATATGATTGATGATTTTTAATATCTAATTATTTAATTGCTTTAATGCAAGCAAGAGACAGTCTGTAATTTTCCACAACTTAGTGTTTTGGCCTTACATGTTTAAAAAACTGGGGTTTCTCCCACATGAACATTTATGAGTAAATGAATACATGCTCAGCCATGAGCGTGTAGAACATAATACAATGATAAGAGACCATGACATTAGCCCTGTCTCCCATAGCTGGGATCTATGTGAACTGGGTGTGGAGAAAAGCCAAGGTGCGGCCTTCAGGAGACACATCTGTGGTGATGGAGGCTTGAAAGAGAGAGGAAGGCAGGTCTCTGGAGTAGAGATCAGTGCATTTAAGTCCACGGATTATGTCAGGACCATATTGCCATGGCAACCTGCCCACTGCCACAGTGAAAAAAACCATAGATCCTATACATTGCAACTGCAGTGTGTGTGGGTAGAGGATAGAAAAATCTTGTCAGGCACTTCTTGTCAAATGACTATGTTAAGTTCAAAAAGCAAATGTGCAGAGAAGCATTTGTGCAAAAAAGAGATCTGTATGTTCTTCTTTGAGTTTGTTACAGCCAGGGTACTATTGGAAAATCAATGATGATGTGAGCTTCAACAATTTGTTCTGTATTCTTTATTTTAACTTTAAGAAATAGACAGAAATGATCTTTACCTCCATTCATCAATAACAAGTTGTCAGTAATGCTAATCCCCTAGATGCCCTGGCAATAAAGGGAGCTCCACTCATCAGAATTACACATGTGACACCTCTGGTAAGGCTCCTGTTGTCCGGCAATCATCATGAGGAGATTGTTCTACACATTATTGATTCGCCTCAGGCACTGGTGGTCCTAGGACACCCCTGGCTCTGCTGTCACAGTCCCTGGGTACACTGGGCTAACAACAGAGTTGCCGAGTGGAGCCCTTTCTGTATTTCCCACTGTCTCAGAGACGCCCTGGTCCCAGCCGTGTCAGCAGCTGCGTGGGAGGAGGAGACGCCGGACCTGTCGAATGTGCTCCGGAGTACCCGGATCTCAAGGTGGTATTCAGCAAGTCTTGGGCCACCTCCCTACTCATCACCACTATGACTGCGCCATTGATCTTCTGCTGGGTACCTTGCCTCCCCGAGGCCGTCTGTTTTCGCTGTCTCGCCCTGAGACGTAGACGATGAACAGGTACATTCAGGAGTCGCTAGCTGCAGGCATCAGTCAGCCCTCGTCCTCACCTGTGGGAGCGGGGTTCTTCTTTGTGGGCAAGAAGGACGGCACCCTCCGACCCTGCATCGACTACCGAGGGCTGAATGCTATCACGGTAAAGAATCGTTATCCCCTGCCCCTTATGACTTCTGTCTTTGAGTCTCTCCAGGGAGCGACGTCTTCTCCAAACTGGACCTCCATAACGCTTACCATTTGGTCCGGATTTTGGGGAGGGGGATGAATGGAAGACTGCCTTTAACACACCCACCGGACACTATGAATATTTGGTTATGCCGTTTGGCCTTACCAATTCTCCTGCTGTGTTCCAGGCCCTGGTTAATGACATTCTCTGCGACATGCTTGGTCTGTTTATCTATGTGTATCTGGATGACATCCTCATCTTTCCCGGTCCCGCTCTGAACACTCTCACCACGTTAGGCGCGTCCTTCAAAGACTACTGGAGAACCAGCTGTTTGTCAAGGCCGAGAAGTGCGAATTTCATAAGGCCTCAGTTCACGTCACATTTTTGGAGGACATTCAGTAAATTATTGGGAGCGTCTGTCAGTCTGTCTTCAGGGTTTCCTCAGCAGTCCAATGGCTAGACGGAGTGAGCCAACCAGCAACTGGAGACGGCCTCTTGCAACTGCGGTGCCTTGCCTCTCGGGACCCTGCCTCCTGGAGTTGCCAGTTGCCGTGGGTGGAATACTCCATCAACTCCCTCCCCTCCTCCTCCACTGGTCTGTCGCCCATCCAGTGATGCCTCGGCTATCAGACCCCACTGTTCCCGTCCCAGGAGGAGGAGGTGGGAGTCCCCTCGGCGGTGGCGTTTATCTGACATTGCCAAGGGACGTGGGGCGCACCCGCTCTGCTCTGCTGCGCACTTCTGCTAGAATCAAGCGTGAAGTGGATCGGCACCGCTCCCGGGCTCCTAGTTTTTTCTTGTCTCCACGCCCCCAGCATTACCTGATGATTGCTCACGTGTTTCACCTGCTCTGCTCCGCACCTGTTTCTCATTTGCTCATTTGTATGTGTATTTATGCTCTGTTTGTGCTTTAGTTTTTCGCGAGTTCGTCTCAGTGAATTGTTCCTGTCACGCTACGTGCCTTTGTATCTGTTCTGATTGCCCGATTCCTGATCTACTTTTGTTCTTCGTTTTTTGAGTTTTGGATTTTGTTTTGTGCTTTTGCCGAGTCTACCTGGTTACCTACTCTGCCTGCTATCTCAACCTAGATTCCCGGATTGTGATTCTGTGCTGTTGCCGTGTTTAATATCGAACACAGCAGGATAACTGTGATAACCTGTTGTGGCAATTATACATTAAAAACACTCAAACATACACGGCTGGCAGCCCAGCATTAATTGGTTGCTTTGCTTGTGGCTGAAAGTCATTTTAAATATTCTAGACTTCCAGACAATAAGTTTGGTGCAGTCCATGTCGCAGAAATTCATGCAATATGTGTTGCCAAAACAAGAAAGCGATGAGATTAAGGCTGTGATGGTTATTGAAGGTCAGTCACCTCTGTGAAAATTAATTTCTGTGAAGTGTTGTGATTATCTGAATCTGTGAAGTATGCTGTGAAAAAGAAGAGTGCACAAATGAATTACTCCCTTTTTAATGAAGCAGGGCTGAGAGTTGATGTAAGGAAACCAGGGCCATAGTTCATCCGTGTTCATTAGGGCAGGGAAAAGGGACCCTTTGTTTTTTCTTTCTTTTTGCCTAATAAGCTTACATTTGAAAATTGCTTAAATTCTATGTTTTACAATTTATTCATTGTGCAGTCAGTGTACTCTTCTCATCAGGTACTCATTATCTCTCTCAGAAATCACATTTTATCACAACCTTAGCATGCTTCATGAAAGTTGAGAAAGTTGATGAGCAAGAGTCCTCAGGGACTCCTCTTTGAAACTGAGACAAATAACCCTTTTTTAAAATAAAATATTAAAGTGTGTCTAGGCTGTGTTCAGTAAGCTAACATTGAGGTTAAACATACAACTGACTGTTTACTCGAACAGCCCATGGCATTTGTTTCCTTCACACATTGCGCCTGTATTTTGCGTCATTACCTGTGCGGTGGGGAGAGTAACACGTTTAAAAACCTCCTGAGGCAGGAGTGCTGAGGAGGTGCCATCTGGAGGGGTTGGCTGCTGCACATGGAAGATAAGGGCTGATTCAGATTGGGTTCCTAATGTCACATGAAGTTTCTTACCTTTAAATAGCTTAAACCATGTACAGCCATGGAAGGCCTTTAATCTTATAATTCTGACATATTTAGTATCATAATCTGTTCATTTTGAGCTGGAGACACAGTTTGGCCATACTAGAAAAAGTCGTGATTTTGCCAGTGGGGTATAAGTGCCCAAATTCTGTGGCCTAATTTATACTTCATTATTGAAGTGACATTAGCTGGTTCTATGCCTTTCATATATGATGTTCAATTACATTTTTGTTTTTGGGTTTTTTGCTTAGGTTTTTTCTGCACAGGCCAAAATTTCTTGTCAACTGTGTTGCAGAACTCTGTGAGGAGGGTTTGCATAAAACAGGACTTTTAACCTGCAGAGGAGAATATTTATAAATGGAGTCAAACAGAATATAAGATGATATACATATATTCAAACCAGACAGGATACATTTTAAAGAAAGTAACTTGCTTCTAGTCCTCTATTGTGCACTTAAGTCTGACCAGCACCATGAACTTTTCCTCCTTTTTTCTTTCTGTGATAAGTAGCTATCAGTGCCATCTTCCCCAACTACATCTTTTTTATTTATTGCAGTTTTAAACATTGCCAACATAATCAAACCATCAATCTTGGAGGAAAGCTAAATTAATTTGTCTTGTGTCAACCTGGTGTTGAATAAACAAACTCTACGAGCAATCTGCAACTTTCGATGAGAATAAAAGCAACTAGCTTAAGTAGACTTCAACTTGAGTGACAACTTTGCTTTGGCTAGAGCATCGTGTGGCCTTGATGCTTCTTGAATTCCCCCATGGAAATCGTGGATTACAAATTCAAAGCAACAAACACCTGTGTGGTTTAGCTGAGAATCCCAGGTCACATGGATCACGACCAGTTCCAGGAGTACATAAAATATGGCATCATGCAGTGTCCCAATATTCTTAGAGGTACTGTGAAAGTAAAGTAACGGATAAATGTTAACTGAATCCCAGCCAAAGCATAACTTCAGAAATAAAATCTACTGGTTTTGTAATTCAAACATACAAACACTGCTGACGTGTGAGTGGGCTGTAAATCTCTCAACCAAGTTAAAATGAGGAATCAAGACAAATTTGTCCTTGTTTATCACTACTTCAAACCTTAAAATTGTAGCAGCAATACTTCATTTGTGCAAGCCTGCGTAACAGGTAACACAAATTAAATGTGATCAATTTAACCTAAATGAAGGTGGTAAATGAAGGTTGCAGTCAGTACCTGTCATCTAGTTATTAGATCAACTAAATCTAATATTTATCAAAAGCAGGATGGAGTCAGCAGTTAAGACCCTTTATCCTTATTTGTCCCATTCACATTTTATTAATTAAAAACATAATCCATATCAAGTGTTCCATAATGCAAGTGCAGTAAATTACAATTGACTTTATACTTCATGAAAATATATGCAGCACATTGTTTTTTGTCAACTTTTGTCACATTGAATCAATGTCTTAACATGCCACGTCAGTTGTAGTTTTGAAAATAATGAAAAAGCAGAAAAGACAGATTACATTGGTCCTCGGATACATCTGTCCAGGCAAATATGGATAAACATTATTGAGAAGCAATCACTGTTTGCTCTTTCAAAGTCCTGTACAGTAAAATGAAAATATGTTTAGTTTTTGTTCAGTAAAATTTGTCATGAAAAAATAAAGGTATTCAGGTGATTCATTATTCATTGCAATTCAATTACAGAAAATATGCTAAGAATGGTCCTTGCACTCTGTCACTCACATACATCAAGGGTGTACTGGAGGGCGGCTGTGCATACTGGCTTTTGTGGATTACTTAGCAGTCAATCAGCAGCTATCTTGTATTAACTTATCAGTCAATCAATGATTTAAGTTACACACTTAAGCGCCAAAACACTCCAAACAACTGATAACATACTTGGCAACCTATCCAGGACTTGCACTGTGAGCTTAGGGTAAACATTGATCTCGTCCATTTAGTACAGAACATCTCTTATACGCTGATCACATGTAGTGGCATGAAAGTAGTTGCATAAAAGTGGCATCGTGGAAGTAATTATGTTTATGTTTGTCTGGATTTAGCATTGTGCTCTCTTCCATGAGACCTGCCGTAATTAATCAGCAGCATGCCAGCAATCTGTGTAATGCATGAGATTTGAGATCTCATGGATGGGTGAACGGTTCACTGACTCATTGCTCGCAGGGGCGACAGTGATGTGACACAGCCGTAACTGAAATTATGTCAGCATGAAGATGTGAAGTAAGGGTCTGGGTCCTGAAATGCTGTTCCTCAAGGACCTGTGACTGACTCAGCATCGAGGCCAATGGCTTTTCTCATTGTGCTTGTTCTGTTCTCAGTATTGTCATATGAGCTGGAACAGGGGAGACCTTCAACAGAGAATATCTTTCATACTCATTAACACATAGCGAGTGCACACACACACGCACACGCACACACACACACACACACACACACACACACACACACACACACACACACATGGTTTGTGTGTGTATATGAGAGAGAGGGTATGAGAAGGGAGAGAGAGGAGAAAAAGGGAGGAGAGAGAGAGGGGGAGGGTAGGGGAGGGGGAGAGAGAGAAGAGCGAGAAAAAGAGAGGAGAGAGAAGAGAGAGAGGAAAGAGAGAGGGCAGCGGAAGGGGGGCTGATCAGTGAAACAGAACGGATGAAAGATTTCCATTGAGAAGCGTGCTCCAGGATCCCTCACCCCCACAGAGGGTTTAATCTCCTGCCCTGGATTTACACCACAATTCATCATTATAACAACAGCCACACTAAAAACAAAAGGAAAAGGGCGCGAGGATAACCTGGTCCACTGTGTGTTGGGAGAGGGTTTTTTAATGCACACGTGCAGTGTGTGTGTGCGTATGCGTGTGTGAGTGTGCGCGCATGTGTATGTGTGTGTGTGTTTTAAACACCATTAGCGATGCTGTTTTAATTGGATTTAGCAGGAGAGTAGCGCAGGGTCGAGAAGCTGAGAGCAGACAGACTACCGAGCGCATCCCCTGCATTGGCTGCAGCTCAGTGTCCGAGCAGCCGCATAAGTGATAACTCCACTCCCGTGTCCTTCTGCACATTACCGCTCTGGTCCCTTAGCCGCGAGGGAGAAGCCTGGACACTGGTCCTTGCAATGGGAGACAAAGGCACAAGGTAAGTGTTTGGTTTTTCTACAGGGACTGTCATTAAAGCAACCATTTCAGTGTAGATTCTGTGCTCTGAGAATGGATGAGGATCAGTTCTGTTTTTTAGTGTCAGCTGTCATTTCTGTTGTCTGTCTTATCTCAAGCTGCCTGCGTTTGATGTTCAGGGTGTGAAAATGGAATGGCGTCTTCCTTTTTCGTCGTCGCTGATTTGTTGGCGTTTCCTTTTTTTTTTGGTGTGTTAGTTGATTAGCAGAATTCTCACGTAAATGTGACTCTTGGCTCTCCCTCGCATGGTCAGCTCATCAATAAAGCTCATCGTGGTGGTAGAACCACAGGCTGTTTTATGGACCTCTGTAAATCTGTCAATATTTTTGTCACAAGATACTGTGCTGAGCGGTTGGGGGGATCTGACATCAAAAATGTCAAACTTCTCATATTTGCTTCACCAGCCAGGTTAATATTTTTAAAATATATTTGCTTCAAAGCAGAATTATTCTGACGGAATACAAAGTGGCTAAAATGATCTTGAATTTGCTTAGTCTTCCGAGCCTTCCAGAAGTTGAAAATGATTATATTGTGACTGGGAAGACGGTAGGAATTGGAGGTTCAATCAGAGAAGAGAGGCATTGAGTAAGAGCTGGGGGTGAACAGACTGAAGGTTCTGAGATAAAAGAAGAAGACCAACCTCTATGTCAACCACAAAGTGTCATTCATCTTCCTTTTTTAACCTTTATTTCACCAGGTAGGTAAACTCAATTACCTTTAGCCTTGATGATCTGGGAAGTCAAAGTGGACTGAAAATGCCTTGCGCTATCCCCAATCAGCTAGCTTTACTCAAGCAAATCAACAGATCAAAATCAAAAAGTGAACGATGACCAGGAATGCAGGTCCCATTTTATCATGGTATTGGTTAGGGGTCCCCTGGGGTGTGTCTCTCCAGATTTGACCCCAAAAAGACTAATTGGACAGAGGAATTCTGGAGACAGCCTTAGCCCAGAAGAGAAGATTAAATCTTCTAATTATTGCTCTTTTGGAAAAGGGGGGGAGGGGGAGGGGGAGGCATGTGGAGAGACACTTTGCCTGGGGCAGAGGAAGTTCATGAGTTGCTTCATCTGGCTGGCTGCACATTAAATGCATGCATTCACAATCTTGAGGAGGGTTACCTCAAGAAAAAAAATATGAAAGTTTCATCTTTGGGCAAAACAACATTTGCTATGCATTTGGGAATCTTGCTGCTATCATATCATGCCACAGTTTGGCTTTTAACATACAGCTAACTCACCCTATGGCTCCTGAAAGATAATTGGGTTTTTATAAATTATTTATTATCTATTCATGACTTGGTTTTGGCTTACTGTGTTTATAGCTTCTATAGAGAAATAACAAGGACTCTGGCTACGCCCTAACTCATGATCAAGCCAAGCTGTCTTTTTAAAAAAGATTGCCCTTGCCATTTTGCAGTTCACCTTTTGCTTTGTTGCTATAAGCTGACATTTCATGTGCCATAGTGATCTTTATCATTATCCATTCATTTCTTGGCTAAGTTCCAGCTCCCCCAAAGGTGGTCTCCATCATATTTAATCTGCATGACTAACCCTTCTCAGTTTATAAATGTCACGTTACATGCTGTAAACAGATTTGACCTGTACTAAATATAGATCCCACTGATTAACCATTTGTGGTTTTAGAATTTCCATGCCACAAGCCAACCAGCACCCTTTCTTTTTAGGTGAATTCATTAAGGAAGGGTAAAATGAAGCTTGTTTTGGATTTATGAGCTATGAGCTATATCTTCAGTTTACCTGTTGGCTGTAATTCCCTTGCAAATCCATGGTACTTGATTAAAACACACTGACCAGGGAAGGGCTTGTCTCTTTGCAATATATCAGTACTTCATGAGGGAATTTGTTATTCAAGACAAAGCTTAATTATAAGAAACCAGGACCTGTGAAATTGGATTACATCACATTGGATTGCAGGTGAATTTCCAAGGGACCGGTATCTCAAGATAAGTCATTAATCCTTCAATGGATAAATAAAGTAAAAACTAAACAAAACAAATAAAGAATCTCCATTGGTATTTGTGTTTTTTGGAGGATGGTGTCAACATTTGTAAATTTCATTGAAATCAAATTATTTCCTTGCAAATATTGGAACAATTTCAAATTTGAAATGACATCTCAGTGCCACCATAAACAAAATAGCCTCATCTAGCTATATGATGCAGTGTAATAGGACATGGATTATCTGCTGCATTCCTGAAGATATGTGGATCCATGTTTCCAGTCCTTAAATGACATTTTTCATGAGAGGGACTGACTAACTACCGGAGTTAAGGGAGATTATAAAGTAGCTGACCATAATAAATGGTTGCATGCTGTACAGTATATTGATAATGCAATATTTGTTTTGCAAAGAATATATAGCAAGTAGGAGAGTGCCTGTTAGCCAGAATATATGCCCTATCATACATATCATAAATCCTATGTATCATAACAGCTATGGACAATTGTAAGACTACGACCATTGTATTACTATATTCAACTTACTATATCATTTTATTTTTACAGATATTATTTTTACAGCGTGTTTTAACAGGTTCCCACACCATCCTCAACATCAAGGACTTTTCAGCTACTTTCAAGGCTCACTTTACCCAAACTTAAGGGGTTGACACAAAACATTTTCTAAGATCACCTTGAAAGATCTAGGTGTAATCTCATTAGATGAATCAAATTACATGAGTGCAGTGGAACACAGGGATGTACACAAGCAAGAAATTGCTCAACTTCAAGAGCGCAGGAGCTCAGACCAATATGTGGATACAAAATCAACAAAATAATTCAAACTTTATGACAATTACTGTGCATAAAATGTTTGTACAATATGTTTATCTGAGGAATCAAGCACATTCAAGGTCCCTTTTTCAGAAACTGTCCAGGCCTCTTTCCTTTTTTTTCTCAAATTCAAGAGCCTTCAAGTCCAGTGGGAGCCTGTTCAAAGATAAGAGGACACTGCTGTATCCACTGTCAACCTTGTACCTGGTTCACAGTCATGTAGCCTATTTTGTAATAAACTTGTAATATTGTGCAATGGCAAGAATTTTTTCAACAAAATTATACCCTTGCTTAAGTGAATGCCAGAACCCAAATGCAATCCTCTATTTGTCATTTCAATTCTCTTTTGATGCCATTTTTGTGTTTTGCCAGTTTTCCCATCTGACTACAGCTATATTTGTCTGTAATATCACAGATACAGCAACAGCTACAACTACTGTGAGGTTGGCACACCACCTAATGTATATGTAATTCAGAGCAATCATTTGATATCTACATGGTGGCTAAATGGTAGCTTGCTGGGTACAGGTTAAAAAAACTGAAACATAAATTCAGCTGGAGTTAAAGTCAATCAAAAAACTCTTAATAGCAAAATACAATCATAAGCTCACTTGCTGCTCATGCATCATTGAAAACACACAATAATAATACACAAGGTAATACAATCCTGAGAAGAATAGTTTCTTTAGCGGATCCCTACATATATCCCCTCTTCTTCTTTTCTGCTTGCAAAATATAACGCTATTCTGCCGCACATTCATCTGAGGATTCTGATGATCTCTTATCATGCACAGGATTGCTGTATTTGTCATCACAGAGCTAAACCTTCAGCCCTGGGAACCTCAAGCCTGTTTCCTCTGAAGGGAGTTTTCCTTCCCGCTGTTGCTCCAGGTTTCTTTTCTGAGGGTGTAGGCCAGGTTCTACTGTATAACGTATTGTGACAAATGCTTTGGGGATGCCTTGTTGAAATTAATTGCATTTGATTTGCTGATATTATCAGGTTAAGCACCCTAAACCAGAATATGCTTGCACAGTCAGTGACTGTGACTTAGGCACGTAATGCCTACTGTAAATTGCACAGCTAATAAGAATGCATGGATATTATTGATCACGTAACAATATTGTTAAATTATTTACAGGAGGAGATCCTGAGAGCAGTCTGAAGGCTTTACTCTCACCTGAGACAAATCGGGACTCGATCATGAGAAATATCCCTGTGCATCCCTCCACAACATTAGGAGTTAGGAAAGGACCCCTAATGAGGGTCAGGATAGCAATTCTGCCTCCATGCATGACCCGCCAGTCCTGTCTGTGGACCAGGCTTCTTATCTCTTCTGTATGCTCTGCTTAAGCCTTTGTTAAGTCTGTTATATTTTCAGTGCTTGAGGAAAGAGCTTTTATAATTCGTATTTCCAAGCAACACACTCCCATTCCTAATACAATATGCTAGATGGACCAACACTGCATTGGCTTCTCCTTAACAGTGGAATTTCAGTCAAAAATCGCCCGCAATCCTGTGTATTAAGAAAATCAAAAATATAAAAGAATAAAAGAAATCAAAACCTATCTGGAACATAATAGTTTATACTTGTAACATTATTTGAAAGCTTGCCTGATTGCATTAACGGATATAAAAACTGTGATTGACTAGCTGTGACAGCACTGTCTTTTTTCCTGAAAATGAAAATGAAAGAGGAATTTAGTCAGATAGCACAGCCTCCATCCACTATGTATTTATATATTACCATGCATTCCTGAGTCAATCAAAAGAGAAACAATGTCTTAGAAGATAAACGGTGTAGCCTTAGCTAGCTGACTTGAAGATTTTTTCCGCAGCCAGCAGAGCATATATAGATCAGTTGCTTATTACATAACTAGCAAAGCAAGCACTTGATTAACTAGATAGAAGTTAAGTGTAGCTACTTCTATCTAATGTTAGCATGATGCCATTTTTTACACATATAAAAGTACAATTTTTGACACTTTGCACAAGGATTATTGTAGCAAATTGTGTGTCAAATGTGATGATAGTGAGTACATTGTTTTGTCCCAATGACACAGTTGCTTGCATCTCTATTTGGTATTTCATTGATGGATCAGCCTATAGAATAGAACATTTTACAAAATATTTTTATTATTAGTGTCAACTAATAAATTATGCTTTATCTTGTAGAACGTTTCGAGAAACAAACATTTTTCCCCATTCTTGTTTTCCTGGGAACTGCTGTCAGGGATGGGAGCTGGGTGTTTTTGCGTGAAATTAAAACAACCTGCACATCCATCCAAGATACTAATTAGCGGTCCTCCCTGACCTCGCCTAGGGGACCTTATTTTTTCCCAAAGCATTGTGGCAATGTCTTGAGAGCTGCACTCTAAATGAGAGCTGAGGAGCTTTTATTTAATTTCCTCTTCCGCTTAGGGACCTGTGATGTACAACTGTGACTATAATGAGCATAATGGTGGGGCAGGAGACAAGGAGAGAGGGAGTGAGGGCAAAGAGGAAGTGCAGCAACAACCACCCATTTGTCCCTACATTAGCTGTTGCTACTTATTACTTCTATGCATATGTATTAGGAAACCAACTGTAATTATTTCCTCATAGAGGGAAACACGTCCTTATGAATACGTCACAGAAAGAGACAAAAAAACTGAATTTAGTAGAGACTCATAAAAATATTTTTAAAAATACATAGACTTTATTTGTCATAAAAAGTTACCTACTAGTTTATAGATTGTACATGAAAAACTGACTTTTTTTTGGCAATCTATCATACTTTAATAACAGGTCCTACTTGATGCTATGGTTAAACCTGTTTCACTAGTGAAAACCTTTACAAATTGTAGCTGTTTTATTTGAACTGCCATAGGCGTCAGATTGAATTGTCTGTTTACTATGTTATTAAAACCCTTCAGACAACCCTTCACTCAAACACCAGTATCTGTCCAAGCCAGTTTTCTACACAGGTATTTATTTTCCATGACCCTTCTCTCACATTCTCTGCTTCTGGCATCCCTCCCCCTCTCCATCTTCAAGGCTACTTCCATTTCTTCTGTTTTTTGCACCTCTCTTCTAACACTCAAGGGGAGTTCACTTCATCCTAAAAAATAGTGAGGCATGACACTGCCCCCCTGGACTCCAAGCCCAAGATCAATGTCCGTACCAATATACAACTCGCTACATCATAATAAACTCCTTCCAAATGCATTCATGTTGTCTGAAGGTTCATTCTCCTGAAACTATATAGTATGTTCCATCGCTGTTATAAGATCCTGAAAATCATCATTTAAACTTCCAGAAGCAGCTCTTCTATTTCAGGTGTTCATTGAGTAAACCCAGAGTATGTTGTAGACACAATTATATTACAGCTCTGTGGGAACATGTATATAAGCACATATAAATAGAAAAATACTAAAAAAATTAAAAAAAAAAAAAAACTCAATGTAGTCAGCCAACAGACTTGGCTCCTTGAGTAATGCAAACCCTCATATCAAACAGCTATTAAATCTGCCTCTCGATAAATAATAAATATGCTGTAGAGTGCATTAGAAACACCATCAGAGTAGCATAAGAGGGAGGCCAAGCCCACCTGTCATTTATTATACATGACTGGAGTTGGCCGTTTCTACTCTTTGCTCAGAGGATGTTTCTGTCTGCATTTTAGTTCCTGAAATGAGCAGCATCAGTTTTTGTCCTGCAATTAAATCCCAGACTAAAGGTTAATGATGCTACACCGCCAAAATGAATTATTAACATGGGATTACTCCCTGTTGTGTGTTTTTGATGTACAATTTTTGTGTAATTTTTGTAATACAAACACTTGATATGATGCAGGACTTAAATTTCTAAAGCAAGGTATCACAGATCTATGATATCAATATCATGTAGTTCTAAGCTTTTGATAAATCCTTTTCGACACCAGCCACTTCTTTCACATAAGATGGTTCAAAATAAACTAAGCCCCTTCTGAAAATGTTACAAACATTGGTGGATTACATAATAAGTAGAAACATTAAGATATTGTTAGATACCCTTTCATAATGTGTAAGGATGAGAGTTAAATTAAAAGGTACAACGGTATCTTAACATTTTTAGAAAAATAGCTTGCTTATATAAATATGACAAAAAGATGGTCTAGATTTGAACAAGATTTGAGGGACTCTAGAACTGTTTAAAGGGTTCAATCACTACTTTATATTAAGAGCTCTCAATTGCTTTATTGATCTACTCTGAGAGCATCTGACATAATTGCAGAAAATCTATCCTCAGAGCAAGAAAGACTCCAGTCTCTGTCAATAAAGAAATGCCCATCCCCATGTGCCAAATACTACATATATACAGTTGCTATATAAAATGGCTGCTACATGTATAGCACATTTATTTAAAAGCCATTATCAAATCAAAGAAGGAGGAAAACCAAATGATATTCTAGTTTTTATCAACCTGGTTCGATATTTCTTGCATCCTTCACTTTCTGCTTTAGCGCTGTCTGTGACCGATGCGGCAGAGCTGTTGTTAAACCAAACATTAAAAGATTGTTTCAGCATGCACTCCTCTCCAGGTAGATCATGTTAGTGCTGCACATTCAGCAAGCATGCATGGTTGGGAATCCCAGCTACGTACGCAACAATCAAGAGGTGTACTTGTGGGTCCATGCCTGGTGAATGGGGTGTCAGCTGGCTCTGTGCTGGGGAGTTGTGGTGAATGTGGGTGGCACATGGCTGGGCATTGGACATATAGATGCATGGCTGGACTGTGATAATAATGCAGCTGGCATTAGTGTACCATAGGTGACTAATTGATCAGAGAGGACTCTAGAGAGCAGTGGCCTGGGCACTGCCCTTCTGATTGAAACCCTTTTGATTTGGTCCTTTTAATGCAATTCACATTGATCTGACCCATACGTTCACAGCCTGTGCACTGCACATTTTAACGTATAAGTTTGAACACAGTAAAGCGGTCTGGAGGGGTGTGATATACTACAGGGATACACAGCCCTGGTCCTGGAGGGCCAAAGTATATTCTGGTTTTTGTCTCTTCTCAGAGCTTAACTGATGACATAAAATGGGCGCTAACAGCCGAATCCCCTGTCCTGGTTTCATGGAAGCATCTTGGTTTCTCATTTCAAGGTGATAAAACCAACATACAGTGTAGCTTTCCATAACCAGATTTTAACTGATTTTAACTGATATACTGGCTGCCACTAACTTTGATCATTCGGTGGGTTGTAACAATGAAATTCTTAAGAAGCATTAAAGAACCATGGAGTTCTCTACTGTAGAACTTTATGATCATTATTTTAAATCGTTAAAAGTAGAATCATACAAATGATTTTTCAGATATATGCAGCAATATATGAATGTGCTGCACAGTCACCCAAAGTCATTTGAAATTACAATCTCAGCATACAATAATGGCCAGCCAGGGGCAGGCATCTGTGAAGTTACTCATAAGCCAGGTGGAATGGAGAAAGCAACATGCCATCCCAGTTGTACCAAAGGATATTTCATAGCTTTATAGCATTAAAATCCTCACCTGAATTTCAGGTACTGGAGTACTGTAGATTTTTATTTTCATATAAAATCCTTATGAACTTTAAAGTGGAGATGTCCTAATAATGATACAGGCTACTACAGTGGTATAAAAAACTCATTATTCAATGTTTATGACAATCCCTATCACTGCAAAAGCATTGATGGTGACTTCTATGAATCCCTTTTATTTTGGATGTCAAGTGCACGCAACTCATGTGAGGTTTTAATTGTGAACAATGTCTTCATAGCAATTTTTTTTCTTCTTTCTTTGTGCTGCGTCTTCTGGAGAAATATGAGAGCACTAATGAATGGGATGCATAATGGATTCCTTTGTTCACCAAGGCCATTGTCCTGAAAATTGTTTGACTGTCACAGACAACGTCATCCTCCTGGACAGATCTGCTGCTGGTGCTTTCCTCATCTGCTGAATTGTTAAATTTATAGGATTTTGTTTAAATTTAGGGTGGCAGCTCCACATTGAGCTACAGCCAGTGATTATACACTCCTAACTGGTTACCGCCCTGAGACATAACCCTAGGGAGAAGAGAAGGGAGATTCCTAAAAGCTGTTGGCTACATGCAGAAAAGTGAGACATATTTAATGATAAAATATTATTAAAGAAATTAATTCACAGGATAGTCAAGAGGAGGAACTCTAAAGGAGTACACCCAATATATGACAATGGTCAGTAAAAAAACCATTAACTGCTTCTTATTTTCGTATTTCACTCAAAAGGAGATTCGAAAAAAGATACTGTTGAAATTTACAATAAAGAGAGACAGTGAGAAAAATCAGCACACTACAACTTGCCAGCTTCATGACAACAGGAGCAAACAAAAAGGGCAAAGATTAGATATACAACAATGGCATCACGTTTTTCCAACTCCAGAAGTCCAGCAGAATTTCTAAAAGTCAAAGCACTAAGCACTAAAACGCCCTCCTTTCTCAACAGTCATAAATACCAGAAGGCATGCCAGAAGACGTCAGGGATGAAGGCCCTGACTGGGTTATGCACTTAAAGCCACTGAGGTGTCAGCAGTTCTTTTATTACAAGAACCAGCACCACTAAGATCTGGCAAATATACCTTTTTCTAAGAAGTAACTTTTACATTGTAAAAAGCTACGTTAAATGAAGTTAATTACTAAAATATTTACTTTTGGCTCTTTTGTAAGAAACCAAATGGTGAATGTTGATTCTGCTTAGCTACTGAATGAAAACTGAAACAGACAGGGGAATACAGACCATATTTGCAATGATCACTGACAAGCAAGTTTAGCATGTTGATCTCCACTTTCCTTTGGCAATGTAAAAATTTACATTCTGAACTGGAAAGTTGTAACAGCCATTGCTAGTATGGAAATTAAGACATTTCCTTGACTGAATGTCCCAGATTTTTGCTTTTTCATTTAAAAAGGTCAAGGCATTCCTTAAGGGAACTACACAACCTTGGAAATTGTGTTAGTGTAAAGGTGAGCTTCACCATAAATACCTTTGTTCTTTGGTGGGTAACAAAACCTTACAGGGAAAGAGAAGTCTATATAACCAAAAGAGAACATTTATCCTACTCTTATACCCTGTATTAGACTAACTAGGTATTTGACATTTTATTTTATTGGATAAAAATTAAAACGTTTTTGGATAAACTGATGTGTAGAAACTCCTATTTACATTATGGCAAACTGAGAAAATGTGATTTTGTGGACTCATCTTAGAATATAGATAAACTATGTGGAATAAGATTTGTAATTTGCCCTTCAATGTACTGATACGGTTTTGACAATCTAAAGGTGAAAAGTTTAAAATGCAACAGACTGCTGGCCTCTGACTCACTGTGAGATCACTGTCCTTGCTCTGGCCCACCTCCCAGCACTGGCTGCTCCTCTTATGCAAGCCGTTCTCTCCGCTGTCACATTGTGTAGTGCGTGGATCACTGCCCTTCCTCGCGCTTGTCACAGAGGACGAGGAATTTTAGCCTGAGAAAAGCAGAAGACTGCACTCATTGCACTGATGAAGGCAAAAGTGTCCACAGTGATCTTCATTTCAGCACAAAACAACTGGCCGACAGTTCCTGCTCCCTGCTCCTTGTTTGGCTTCTTGGGAATACATGATACACAGTGTCACTGGGGTTTACACAGCTGTTGGCAGGATAAATAAATAATAAAGATGTGATTTGACAATCACATTTACAGCACCATGTGAATGCTTACTGTAATCAATTAGCTTCAAACAGAGATTAAATAATAATATGAAATTATATATTATTTAGCAATACTATGTATATACATATACATTTTCTATGTGGGTGTGTGAACTCATCACTGTTCACATACCCACATTCATCACTAGTACAGGGGAGAAAAAATGCGAATGCTACAGAGGGTGTACTACCCTTCATCTTCAGAACAGTTCCATCCTTTTTGGATTGATGCTACATACATTTTGATGTGTTTATAGTGGGATATTGGGCCATTATTGAAGAAGGAAAGCCTCTAGTTTTTTGGAGATGCAGGGGGTTGAAATCTACTCTACATGCCAGGAAGGCTCAATAATGTTTTTGTTGTTTGGAAGTTATTTAACTTTGTTTTAGTGTTCAAGAAAAACACCCTTGAATCCATTTTGCAGTGTGTATGGTGTTCTAGCAGTATGTTTGTATTATCCTCTATGAATATGGGAATGTTTTGAGGAAACAATGTTTTCATGATATGGTACACCTGGTCACTTAAAATGGATCTGTATCCCTGTTGCGCCATAATCTAGCATGCAGAATAGCAAACTAATAACACCCACTGGTAGCAAGTTTTAAAGCAATTCTTTTATGGTATTAAGCAAATACACTGTTAAGAGTCCACCAATCCCTGCTGATGAGCTTTGATTTGCAACCACTGTACCTATTTCCTAATTTACTCTTTCCTTGTTTGGCACATCATCACAGTCTTCAACACTTTCCACCTAACATATTGAATATTTTTTCACCTGCATGCTATATATATACATTTGATATTGCGTATGTGCTATATAATTTTTAATTCTCCTCACTCATTTCTTGCATTTCTACATTTTTTTAAGAGTGACAAGAACAGCATACTTGGCAGAGTTTCAATAATCTCCATAAGTATTTGTCAAAAAGGAAAAAAAAGTGTTTTTAATATCCAAACTTTAATATTTCCACAATGTGCTCAAGTTTTGATTAGATGAGCACTGCATATTTAGTGCTGTGCTACGGATGTGAACATTTGAAGATGTCGTAAAACATTGGAAGTCTATAGCATGTGTCAAGCTATAGCATGAACCATTGTATGTGGCAGGGACATAACACTGACCAGATACCCAAGAATGTCTCAAATGGTTTATTATAGCTGTGTATGAATGTATGCTGGTCATACTTCTGAAACGTTCATCAATCTGAAAGGTACACACCGGCTGTCATTTAATACATACAATATATCAGTGGACTTCAGCAAATGAGTAAAAACTTTCCAAGGAACTTCTGCTTTGAGCAATTCGCTTGATTTAATTAATTAAAGCTGACCAGAGCAGTAATAGTTGTCCTTTGAAAGACAACATTAACTTTTTTCACACTAGGTTTTGTAGGCAAAAAAACATAAGTACTTTAAAAAAAGGAATAAATCTAATCTTGTGGGTAACTCCTTTATTTTGAAAATTACTTACTGTTTGGTTCACCAACAAAACCCTAAAAAAGCAAACTGAGCTAGAACCAGTGGAATCATTTTGTACCATTTTCTATCTTTGTTAGTAGTAAGGGTAAACAACCGAGGCCATTTAGTGGTTGTTTAAAATAAGTCAATATAACAACTGTGACCTTTTTGTTTGTGTGTCAGAATTACTTAAAAAAAAAGAAATTTGCTTCTGTTATAAATTTCACACCAACTACTTGGCTTCACATAAGGCTTCACTGCAAATGATATCTTGTGTCTTTTTTATATACAGTACTGCGTTCAGAACATAAAAAATGTGAGAGGAGCCGTTTTTAATTTTCCATTCATAAACAGTGGCAAATAGCCAACAACTGATAAAGGGTTCAAGTAGACAACCTTGAGGTGTTCAAGTATACAAACCTGAGTAAATGCTGGATACTCTCTTATTTTCAACAAAAATTAAAAAAACAGGCAACAGATAAATGTTAAATGAAACATTTTCTCTTTGGCAAAGCTTTCAAGGTTTTCTGCAGTTTGCATATAAAAGTGTGTATCCTCCCACCCATCAAGGGTATAATCTTATATTGCATATTGCCTTTCGTAATGACATGATAGCACATCATAATCCATGTTGAATCTTGTTTTTCTATTACAAGGCAAGTGCTGCTCTGCTTTCACAGTGATAGCTTCATTGCTCCCATAAAATTTCAATGGTTTGTGAAACAAGCAATACACACATTAAATAGGTTCCCTGATATTTATAATTAGTAACAATCTGTTCCCCCTGGCCAAGATTTATAGTCTGCCCCTTGGATGGAGACGCCAAACCCTAAGTGAAGAAGTGTACATTTGGTTTTTCTCAGCTTCAGCTCTTAAGAGAGCTGCCAGGCCAGTCCATAAATTCACTTGGATCTGCTCCAATGACCTTGTGGTTGCCCTCGGAAAAGAACGAAAGAAAAATAATGTTTGCAGGTTGTCATCCATAAACACATGGCTGCTCTTCCATTTGTTAGTTTAAAGTGCATACAAGAGTAGAAGCGAGACACAAGCTTGAGATGAACCAGAACCTGTTGGTATAATATCTTTGTAATTTTTTTGTGTGCAATATCCTCACTGTGTAGCCATTAATGTTGTAGGGGAGAGTAGGGTACATTGTGCCAGTGGGTAAAATGACCCACCCCCTTTATCAAGGCATATGAAATTATCCATGTCATCTCTGATTAAGAAATAGCAATTCACCTCACCCAGGCTGTAATGGAGATGAGCATGAGGGAAGAGTGGTAAGCAAACCAGAACCAAAAACATGATTTTTGTCATGCAAAGTGAATTCATAATAATTAAAATTCCATGAATATTGTGTCTTAACAGAAATAAATAAGTTTGGGACATTATTGCATATTAGTTTGTCACTGTATAAGCTAATAATTGAGGTCATAAGCTTAGCACAAATGTGAGTTAGCATAAGTGTATCAAGCAGTTTTTTTAAAATGGAGGTAGGAGGTTGCTTTTCCACCAAATGCGAGGGGTTTAGGCAATATATTTTCTTGGGAAGGATCCTTTATCCATTGGTTTGAATGTGAAAGTTGGCTTACCAAGCAAAGGGCATAGTTGAAAAGTGGAATGTGGAATGGGTCGTAGTGCCAAATCTTGAAGATAAAATACAATCATAATACTTCCACCTGAATCACTTCTCTCTTATATAGCCACACAGAAGCATGGCGCACACGCGCACACGCGCACACGCACACACACACACACACACACACCTGAAATTTGAAATAGTGGGGTTTGTTTCACAGTTGAAAACTTTTGTTCCAGTGTCAAAATTAATAAAGTGTATTATTTCTCAAAAATGGTGTGATTTGTTTTATCAATATTATATCTATTTAATTAGATTTGGCACCCCCCAGCACTAAACTTACCCCACCCGCATGCTCAATTTACCAATGGACCAACTTTTTTTTGATGGCTCATACCTCTTTAAACTTTATTAATTAGGGGCAAAGTTCTAATTTCTATCGATGGACAACAAGCTTAAGTATATATAACAAGCGTTGTTTGAAATAAATTCATATATGCTTTTCCATAAAATCATAAAATGGCTCTATTTACCTTGAACTCCCCTATAGTATGAAACTAACTACAGTAGATCAATGCTGCATTTTGCATTTCCTGATGAATTGTTCTTTTTTTTTGGTAGAATGTAAGACTCGTCGAAAGCAAGTGCATGTTCAGAAAGCTCTCCGAGTTTATTGGTGGGGATCTCAAGTGGGGTGGTTTAGAGTGCTGTCATAAGTTCCAGCTAACAAATGAATCCCGCGGCCACACTAAGTCAGACAGGGAGCCTGCAGATACACAAACCAAAAATATGAAAATCATCCAAAGACATGGACTCCCACGTGAGCCAATTGCATGTTCATCCTCCTTAAATTGGCTGTTGTTGTATGGTTGTTGATCAACTAGTTCTATCATAGTTTCGTTGAGGAAAAATGGTTAAATAAATAAAAAATAAAGCTCTTCCAACTACCATAACCATGAGACTGCTTATCAGCATCTAAAGGAGATTCCATTGATGGTTACTGCCACTATTTTTAATATTCTTTGACAATAGCGTCTAAGCTGTTGTACAATTTATTCCGTAATACAGACTAATCAATAACCCTCATGTAATGTTGATATCTCCTTTACTATCTCATTGAATGGGGTCTAGAGTCTACAGGATTGTTAAAAGTTGTCGAAGTGAAATGTGTAAATTGCAAGGATGACATAGGGCTTGTTCTCACCTTCTTCTGTTTGAACAGAGACTGCTGTAAGTGTGGTAAAATCACTCCTGGATGTGGTGGTTAGCAGCACTCCCATTGTCAGCAAATTGTAACTGATGCCTCTTAGTATAGCCTACCAGCTGATGAGATAGAGCTAGGCGGCAGTACATCTTCTGCCTCACGTGCAGCTCGTCTGCTGCCTCATTTTGCACATTATCATTCTTTAAATTTGAGTCTCAGTGAGTGGCAGAAAATAAAGAAAAAAGTCTACTAGTCATGCATTATAAATGCTGGATGAATCACAATAGAGAACACTGTCTTGGAGGTACATGTGTAACAAATGGGGGTTTTGCATTTTATATCTGTGAAACAAACAAACAAAACAAGAGACAAATGTAAGCATTCACTGATCAATGGTCCAAACCAAATATATTCATACATGTCGACTGTGGAACGCTGTTAGACAGGATACACTGTAACATTTCAATGCAGACATGACACAAAGGTGTACTTTACTTATGTTTTCCAAAATGAATTCATATTTCATCAAATGTACCATCAAGAGCACTGGTGCAAAAACCACTATCACGCTTATTATTTTTCCAACAGATAACATACTACCGCTGAACTTACAGTGAAAGGATAGATGAGAGTAATGGCATTCCATTCCAAAAAACCTTCAGGTCCACATTCTCCAGATGGCTATTAATCATTTGGAGAAACTGCACTCCACACATTTCAGACTAATAACAGAAAGCTCTTCAACAGAGGGCATTTGTTCATGTAATAGAATAATCTATAATTCATACAACTATAAACACAGAGCCAGTAAAGGCTGGAGTTTTCAGTCCTGACACACCCATCTTAGAGCACTGCTGAGATCTCTCAGACTTTTCCAACACCAAAGAACAAATATATATCACTCCTTCCCTTCAGTTAGCTGAAGTGAATATATCTCATAAAAAAAAACTGCAAAATACAGCTGAGAACCAAGTAAATTTCTTTATGCTATCACTAATTCATGGGCTTTAGGACAAAAAAGAGAATTTAACTTGTTACAACAAAGAGGAATTTAATATTTGTATGTAACACTGAGAATCAATAAAAAAGAATAAGATGAGCATGAGACAAGCTTAATAGCATCTAATGATTCATCCCATGCCTGGAAATTAAACTCCCTTTGAGGTTCTTGTATAGAAATTAGTGTAATTGCTAGGGAGTGGTTCCAATCAAGATCATTTTGAAGGCTATATTTTCTGTAACCATCTTTTTTGTTTTGTAAAGGCAGTATCAGTTGTTTCCATTCCATGTTAGAGGAGATGTTAGATTTAATAATAAATCACATGATCTCTCTCCCTCTCTCTTTAAACAAAAATACATTACTGTAGTTCCTCCTTAAACTCTTTCTGCATCCTCCAGCCACTGAAAGGGACAGAGAAATTTTAAAGTAAAAGTAAATTCCTCTATATGAACATTGTTGTCACTAAATAACTGCAGCAAGTTTTTCATGCCCCTGGTAGTGATACGCTGCTATAATACAATATAATATACATATATACATATAATATACATGTTCCAAAATCGTAGAGAAAAACAATCGGTTAAAGGGTCGTTACTGCTCTCCAGAAACTGTCTGGAATGATATTTCACCAAAGCTAGACTCACTCAGACTTAGAAGCTTCATTTCAGCAGTGATTTTTGATCATACACAGCCTCTGTGATTTCAGTATTGTACAGCATGTTCCTGTCAAATATACGAGTGGGATTCTCCTGGAGGAGGCCTCTGCCTGACACCACATGCATTAGGCAGGCAGGCATTGTCTGGGCTGAGTTAGAGCTTGCATGAATCCAGGGCCAGACACTGTTTTCCATGAGGAGCCAATCCATATAACTGCTATTCTCCAGTACGATATGGCTTTGAATGTTAAGGGTCTGACAGCATCTCCCTCATCTTTCGTGGTTGCTGAAAAGATTCTGATACCGTAAAGAGTAGCTATCATGTTTCCCTGAGGCGGCTGCAGCCAGAAGGGAGAGAGCATTTCCATACAGCAGCACAGAAGAAAAGGCTGCATTGTAAATGCAGCTGTTCATGTACGCAAAATATTTCAGTTTAATATCCCTTTACATAACTAATAGCTTCATATTGAACAAAATGCATTCACAGCTTATAATTGTGAAAATCACAACATTTATGATTTATTAATGCATTTATATTCCCCTGTAATACATGTAGTTTATCATTTTTCATATTGCAGCATCAGCATTAGTCTGAACTTATATTACTCAAAATCACAATTCTGAGGACAGTACTATGTTCATAGTAAGAATTCATACTTTTTACAAGACCATTTATGTTCAAGTACTCTGTTTGATGGATGTGCTTGATTTCAGGAAGACAGCATTGCTGGCCCAACTAAACATATTTTCAGTGCATTTTCTTTTGAAACAATGGGAAAACATATAAAATGTACCGTGATAGCTCCATAACCAAAAGAATTCGAAAGACTCCCTGTTTTGGTTATTGTTCCTACATTTTTTAACAGAACAACACCACAATTAAATCTCATAAACTGAGATGACCTAAAGAATATTTCCCTTTGTTATATACTGTCCCCAGCAGTTGTGGGCAGAGATAAAAGTTGTAATAGAAAATAGCCTGCCGTAGTATCTTGTGGTGTGTGGGATTTGCTCTTAAAAAAAAGAAAAGTAGGTTATCATTAAGGGAAGCGGAAATCCACAGCCTTTGTAGATCTTTTTAAGATTAGCAACAAATACTTTTTCCAAATATCTGTGCCTTCAAACAAACTTTCTGATAAACCGGGGCTAATTAAGAAAGGTGTTGGCTGAAAAGTGGTTGATGGGAAAATAAACTATACCAAACACTTAAGTGAAGTCGAAATTGACTTAATGAAACATGCATTTTTCAAAGTACTTGCATGAGATAAAAAGTACTCATGGCTTTTTTTTTGTTACTTTTTTACTGCCCTCATGGTGCTTGCTTTGAAATGCTATCAGTTTTCACTTGTCACATTTACTTTCATAGTTCATGTGGAAGAAATGGAGTTCATGTATTTAAACACAAAGCCAATGCCATACAGTATAAAGCCCTTGAGGAATTAAAACCAGAGGGCATGAAGTATTACCATAACGACAGGGTTGAGGCTGTGGGGTGAAAAGGTACAATATATTTCTTGGTGTTTATATCTCTGGCTTGGGCATGTTTTACATTTACAGAGTGTACATGTTCCATGCACCAGTTGTGCCCTATGGAAATCTTTGGATGATCTATTCGATTTTTTAACTTGTATGTGGATTTCTTCCTTTGTCTTGTTCACAAAATTTAAAAAATAATAATTACACAAGATGAAATGAAAAGATTACAAAAAGAAGAAGAAGAAGAAGAGTTTCCGTCTGGCTTTGGACTTGCTTTATACAGTCCTGATGTGGCTGTGTGGTGATGCCAGACGATCAGCCTAGCCCCTGCTTCTGCGTGGTATGGGTCCTCCCCATATGCCTGGGCTCATGTGCTCTGAGCCAGAGCCACCTTCCACTTTGCTGGTTTGCTGTCTGTCCTCCAGTATCACTGGTTAGCAGGAGCTGTCCCACTAAGAGAGCCTCTGGGTGTCCCTTTTGTCACAATTACACAGCGCTGGGAACAGAAAGTGTCCGATGCGTCAGAAATTCTTCCGGAGGCCAAGGCCTGAGAACTGTCAGGATTTTGCAAGACTATTATTAGGACACTGCTGCCCCTCTCACACTGACCAGCCCAAGACGTTCCAGCCTTAAGCTGTCATAACACAACTCCAGAAAAACCTAATGCATATGGTCATGGCGGCACATCTGCTCTCTGCTGCCACATGATCCATATATATATATATATGTCTGTGTTTGTTTATGTATGTGTGTGTCATTAAAATGTATGGGTTGTTGTGATTAATACCATACATTTCATTGGCGTCATTGAAACAAACAGTTACTCCCGTTCGATTCAAATGTATAAATCTTGAATCATGAGTCTTGCAATATCTGTGTTTTATGGGTCAGTGGCTAATGAAGTTTAGGGAAAAAACAGCATATGACTGTAACAAGTCTAATATAATGTACTGTGAAAATGAAAGTTTTGTTGTTCGCTGAAATATTGTCTTTTTTAGATATACAAGGTTTTTTTCATTGTCAGTGATACATTCAGAGGCTGCCATTTGTGCTAGTGAAATTAAATTAGGAAATTCTACAGTTTTTATCTAATTTGCTTCAATCTAATTTTTGTGCCACATCACATAGATAATCTTTTACAATAGCATAATAAGCATGTCAAGATTCTTTGCAGTATGGCATAATACATTGTGGCCCAGACTCATTTTTCATTTAAAATAAAATACATTCTGACCACAATGGTTAACTCACACGTTTGTGGCAGTGTTAACGTGGTTGTCTTACCCCTTGTCCAATCCATATTTGGAGGTCAGTTTCTGCATTTCTCCTCTTTCTCTCATTGGTTAAAGGTGAAAATACAACAGCATCCCTAATTCAAATTATACTTTCAGTGTTTCCCCTTCCACATACATAAATTGGGCTCATAATTATTCTTCCATAGACACAAATACAAGGAACTGGGAAATGGAAGTAGAATGTGGAAAATGTGAGTCTTTCATACTAAATGAATCAATGCCAGCATGAACACCATGAAGTAAACATTGACCATCACGGCAAAGCCAGAATTCACAAACCTCACTCCCTAAGGCAAAAACATTGGCTGAATGTAACAAAACAGTATACTCATTTTATTCTTCTTGCCTCTGACTGCTCCACCCCTCTCTGTGACAGGCAGCTCCTCACTCAAAAAACTTTGCATTTAGCTACTTCAGAAAAAAATAAAGACTTTCGAAAATCAACTTCCCTATGCAGACATACAAAGCTGCTCATTTGAAACGTGGAAGCTTTTGGCTTTACTGAAGTCACTGTTAAAATTCTCTTCAGACTGTAGAGGACTGTAGAAGACCTAATGGATATGTGTTAATTTCCTTCCCTACTACTACAATGCTAGAATACAAATTTTTGTTTTCAGGTAACACTTTTGTTGTCTGTAGTTTTTATAAGCATGTTCATTCGTTTCAATTTTATATCGATCAAATGTTTTTTCCTCAAGAAAAGTTTGTCTGAACTGCAAATTTGGATTAAATGTAGATGATTATCTATCCATTTATGCAATGGAACAGCTTGGTAGCTAGCAGTTTAGATTAGCTGGTAGCCAGGTAAAAGTCAGCGAGTTTGCGACATACATTAACAAAGTTGTTAAAGAACTGTCTTAACGTTCTTAGTCAGCTCGAGATAACAAGCTAGTTTTTCCTTAGTTGTCCAATTGCAGCAGGCAAAATGGATTGAAAGATGAATGTTTTTGTAACTATATGGACACTTGACTGGTCCATACAGCTGGTCCACTTCTAACAGGCCACAGACAGTACTGTGGTTGTTGTAAAATGCTATTCGCTCAGTGATGTATCAGCATGTATGTCCAGGTCTATGCATCTATCAGGATAGGCTACTTTTTGAAATAATAATAAAGTAGACCATATATCATACAGCTATACTCATGGCAA
The DNA here is from genome assembly GCA_022829145.1 of Albula goreensis. Classification (NCBI taxonomy): domain Eukaryota; kingdom Metazoa; phylum Chordata; class Actinopteri; order Albuliformes; family Albulidae; genus Albula; species Albula goreensis. The sequence continues at coordinate 35,167,922 of CM040742.1, forward strand.
ATGTGTCTCATAAGGACTATTTTTCAAAGTAATATTAGCACTGGAAAACTGATAATTTTTTATTGACAAGACCACATAATCATGTAAGAAGTCACTGATGCCTGCTAAATGCACCCAAACTAACCATTTGACCACAGAGCTCCAAGGTTCTGAAATAGTCAGTATACACATTCTGGCTTCAGGTGTTTCTATACAACATTCATGGTATCCTGCCAGGAATCTTACCAGGACTCACTGATGTTATCAGTGACCTTTTGTATGTTGCATGCCTTTCCAAACTCCCAAATACATACCTTGTTCTCAGAATTTCATTCTCAGAAATAAGCATGTCATGACTCAGAAATAAAGTAGAGAATTCAATTTTATTTAAAAAGGGAAATTGCAAAAATATTGCTGCAAGCAGCAATGAGGGGCCAGGCAGTCCAGCAAGGCAGAGTTGTCATGGCAACCTGATATGATCATGTTAAAAGCATGGCTGTAAGCACTGACAGCAAGTTGTGTCTAAGACTCACTTTTCTAAGGGAACACATCAGCAGTTATTAGGGAGAATGTGTTTTTGCTTATTGCAGCACAACCCAGAGGTAAAATGTCACCAAATCTTTTGCACATCCTCTGGAAAGGGTCCCGAGTACATGTAACAAGGTTGATATTGGTACATCAAAGCATTGCTGAGATATGACTTCCTGTTTGGCAGCTTTGCCACCAATTTCAATTTGCTGTAATGGACAAACGGTTTTGAAAATCAAAAATCCATCTGATAACGTTTGTGAGGCTTGGTGTAAAGGTCATCTGTGCCAATTCTCAAGGAGATTGTACAAATTTGTGGCCTGTAAACATTTTTCAGTTTTTTCAGCCTGATCCAAGGAATCCAATGGTACCTCATTTTTGAAAATTGGGCATACAGTTAAAAAGTTATGTGCAGAAATGCACCCCCAACTTTGACCCATTGGTGGCACTACAGTTAGTGAAAAGAATCAGAAGACAAAACTTTTTACCACACGGTTCTAGAGACTGCCACTGACTTCAATAGCAGGAGAAGATTATTATGCATAATATCAATAAGAGAAGATAGAAACACAATGGGTGCCTATGCAGTTTCACTGCTTGGCTCTCAGTTATATCAGTGTAATTATTATAATTATGTAAACCATTATCCATTATTATTTTCTCATGATGAGCCAGGGTCAACCCCTGTTTATGCAGGGCATGTTCAGTTTAAATGTCAGAGCACAGACTTGGATTCAAACGCAGACGTAAAAAAATAAACCGAAGTGTATTAGCAGCCACAAGCGCAACAACGTAGTCAAGTCAGGCAGGGGTCAAAAACCAGGACAACACAGCAACAGTGCAAAAATCATGATCCAAAAGTGAAATCAGGAAACAGGCAAAAAAAAAAAAAAACCAGAAAAGACACAGCTAAGGTACACAATCATTAGGCAAGAGACAAAAAAAAAACAGGAAACTGGCAGAGGTAATAACAGGCAGACTGATCAGAAACAGAAGGCTTGCAGCATACAAAGAACTGAGATGAACTCACAACTAACATGAAACAGGACAAGGTATAAATACACATACTAACAAGCAAACAAGACACAGGTGGACAGCAGGGCAGGTGAAACAAATCATCAATCAGGAAGGAGGCAATGAGACGAGGCGAGGGAAACACAAGGGCAATGAAAACAAAAGCACATAGACAGGGAAACGAAGAAGATCAAAACATATGAAAGCAGCTGAACAAAACAGAAACCCCAAGTGACTGAAAAAACAGACCTAAAAAAATACTTAAATTAAGCAATACTGAAATTAAGTCCAAGCTGTGGATTCACCTCTAACTGCAGCTAACAGCAAAATTAGCCAGACGAAAATCTCCAGACATTTCCCTAGACCAGGATTGTAGCAATTTATTTCATCTTGGGAGAAACCTCCTTGTTTTTTTGTTTGTTTGGTTTGGTTGGTTTGCGTTTTCACTTGACAGCTACAAAATTACACTTCTGTTTTTGATTAAGTAAATGCTCCCCCATTAAAAATGTGGAAGACAAATTTTCGCATGCATTGTAACTTGTTCTCAGGCATATTGATAATGTTAGTATTATCAATTCAATGGATTTTACCCTCTCATCCATTCATCAATCCAATACCTGTATGTTTTACACTGTAATCCTGGCATAAATTAAATGGGTATTTTAGAAAAAACAAATCCTTGGGGAAGTATTTTTAATCCAGATATTCTCAGCACACTGTTACCTCAATGGTAAAGTCACGACAAATTCATTTTATATGTTCAACTTTTGTGATCTGCCAGCCACATGAAATTAGTACTCTCATGGCAGTTTTTAAATGTTGCAAACAATACCAGGACTTTCTGTCATAAAACATACACATATACCATTCAACCAGCAAACTGAAAAATAGCAATAGACGAGAAGAATCAAATATGGCCAAATATTTGTTTCTTTTGAAACAAAAGCATGAGAACATTCTGTATAGTTACAGCCCTAGTGGAATAGAAATATCATCCCTCCTCAGTCAATTTCACCTTATCGCTGGTTTACACCCCAGCAATTCCTTCTGCATGATCCAGCCAAACAGAAATGCCAGAAGATGAAAGGCTGTCAGATAGGAAGACAATTTTTCGTGAACACAGAATCATAGACCCATTGGGTTTCTACCTTTTCTTATTATTATCATGCATAATCATCTTCTTCTGCCATTGAAGTCAATGGCAGTCCCTAGAACAGTATGATAAAAAGTTTTGAAATTTGGCATACTGATTGGAGACAGTTCCCTGATTCTTTTCACCAAGTTTCATGTCTGCGCCTTGAGCACTCTAGCGCCACCAATGGGTCAAAGTTGGATTTACGTTTAAGCATGTAACTTTGGAAGCGTATGCCTGATTTTCAAAAATGAGGTACCATTGGATTCCTTGGATCAGGCCGAGCTCAACACGTGTTCAACCCTATGATGTCAATTTCCAGCAGATTGGATTTTCCAGCATTGGTTTTTATGAAAAAGTTTTTTTATTAAATTTATTTTAAAAAATAATTTTTATTTTTTTATTAAAAATTTTTCACAGGCCAAAAAGATGGTCCAATCTTCCCCAAAATTGGCCGAGATGATCTTCAGACCAAGCCTCACAAAAGTTTGATGGGTTTTTAAATTTCGAAATCATTTGTCTGTTACATCCAATTGAAATCAGCAACAAAGCTGCCAAACAAGAAGTGATGTCATAGCTCAGTAACTCTTTGATGCATTGACACCAAACTTGGAATATGGACTTGGAACCCTATTCTGAGGATGTCCAAAATATTTTGTGTCATTTGACCACTGGGGCGTTGAAACAAGCAAAAATGTGTTCAAGATCAAGCTGCCATGGCAACTCTGCCCTGTTGGACTGATTGGCCCCTTCATTCAGCTATGTTTGCCAAAAACAGAGACAGTGATCAGGAAAGAATAGTAACCCAATGAAAATTCAGTCATCAAAGAAAATATTGGGGTGCATATTTTAAAATTAAGAAAATAAGATGAGTGTCCATGTTTACAAGTGGCTGACATACCCAGAAAACTCAGCTGTTTCAAGACTTGCTCCATAACTCTGAGGTACCTGCCTGGAGCAGGACATGCAGTAATCATTAAAGACAACACACATAGTAGCTCAAATGAAAGCTGACAGAAACCACTGGCAGAAAAATGTTCCTACTGTCAGGACTACTGCATAAATATAGTCAGTAGTTGAAAGCGGTTGAAACTTGCTCTGTGGGAGTGCAGCTCAGCAATATTCCCAAACCAAATCCATAATAAATGTAACAGCATTTTAACCCATCATTGAAACATTCAGAAACCATCTAATGTGCCAAGCTGAAAGAGTACGTAACCACAATATGCAACATAGTAACTGATAGAGATGGAAGAGTGCGGTTTCACAAACCCCATGGACTGAGTTACAATCAGTAACTTGCTTGAAATCATAAAAATACTGAACTCTAAAGCAAAGCACAATGTTTAATTCAAATTAGATTTATCATTGGTTCATATAGTCAGGAAACCTCAGCCTCACATCAATAGTGACTGCATATTTGAATAATTATTTTAGAGCTTTGCTGATTTTATGAGAAGCAGATAAACACCAGATGCTAAGCAGACAGGCAGATGTTATGTCGATATGCCATCTCATATAAAACACAGGTGGCAAGAGAGTTTCCTGTTCGTGTTGAGCATCGTAGTCAGTGCTCACCAATGCATGATTTTCCACAGAGCATTGTTCCTCCACATCCAAATGCACATTTGCCCTTCAGAAACATTCATCTGAAACTGTTTGTATCATCCTTGGCATATTAATGCAGTTCTACCCAACTAATAATAATTATATAATTATGATTCATAATGATAAGTCATGTGCAGTCATGTTTGGCTGTTCGGACAAACAACAGGGAAGCGTCAGAGACTATAATTCTTGTCAATAATATCAGTGAACAGTAAACAACATCATGGAGTACGGATGGGGACAGAATGTCCTTAATACAATGCTGTCTAATGCAGAAATATTTCACAGTATTCATCATTGGAGCAGTGACTAATTGTTCTGTACCTTATTTCAAGTTATCCATGCACAAAATTATTCACTTATGACTTAAAATGTCTAATGCACTGACAATCTCTTCTTATTGTGGGAGGAGAATTAAAGGCAATTATTGCACTGATATGACAGAATGAGCAGCTAGGAATCATAATCTTCAATTTAGTCATCAGAACATCACTGAGAAATGAGTCACAGCAGCCTCATTTACACCTAATTCCTTTTTACGTTGAGGCCAATGATAACTACAAAACATAACATGGGACACATGAAATTATAGAAAATGTTATGCAAAGAATTTGATAAACATATTCTATAAAAGACGTAAGCAGTCATGTTCCCTGTTGAACGGTGAGTGTTAAAGTTACATCTCTGTGAGAGTTAAAGTTACAAAGTGTGGGTGGAGTGTCTTATATTATTCCTTTCATCCAAGAGAGGACATTTTAATAACCTTAACCTTAATAACACCGGAACCCATGGGCCTCTTGGTTGCTCAGGCAGTAAGGTGTTCATTTGGGAAGCAGACGTGAGCCCTGTGCCTGAGTATTCAAATCCCATGGCCAGAGGTCTGCACTTGAGAGACAACAATTCCCCTTGCTGGGTAGAAATGAATGAAGCTGGTAATGTTTGTTAGGCTCATCACTCTCCAGCACCCACTCCTGGTTGGCCAGTCACCTCTAGATGCATAAACCAAGTACATACAGACTTGTACACTGACTCTCATCCGCAGACAACATAGGCGGTATGCAGTTGCTGTTGCATCAGTGCAGAGAGGTCTGAGAGCCAGTCATGACATGAATTAGAGGAATTACCCGTTCACAGCTCCTGAATCAGCAGTACAGGGTTGCTGTGGGAGGTTAAGCACTGTGGTAGAGTTCAGGTGGGAAAATGGGGAGAAACAAACAAGAAACAACAAAGAACTCTTCCAGGGGTTTTAATTAATACTAGCTACCGTATTGACACCCAAAGGCACAGTCATATTCACATGTGTATATTACCAATATTATGTATTATGTTGGGAAAAAATGTTTAGACTTTTTGTAGCTATGCTACTGAGTTCATCATTTTGACTTGATCCAATGTAATACCCCAGCATGCCAAATCATGTCAACAGTTGTTTGACCGTCAAAGGGGTGATTGTAACTAGCGCTGATGTTTTAAAGAGCAAATGCTGTCTGCTGTAACTATGTCAACCATATTTTTAAAACAAGGCTCTTTACACATTTGCAGCTGGTCCCTCATCAGACAGCTGAGGTTCTCCCTTGTTCCTGTTGATGTCAGAAGCCCCAGGGCTCTTTGATCAATGGGTAACACTGTGATGACCAAGTCAGCTGGGAGGACAAACAGCATCATGTTCATATATTTTTTAGCTTGAAACAAGGGTGTTTTGATAAATCATCATAATATGGGAGCATTATCCTTTCCCCTCAAGGTCAGATAGCTCTGCAATGAAAACAGCACATCACAACTAAGAGAGCAGCTTCTCTGCTTAGGGCTTATGTCCTAACGCAGGATTGCATTCAACCCTGACATCCGATTTAAAATAACAGCTAAAAAAATACAAGTTGCAAACTGTCACTGCAGGTTTGTTTTCCTTAGCAGACATTATTTAGTCATTATGCATAGATTATTTTATTTATATAACCTTTATTTGACCAGGAGGTCCTACTGAGATAACAGCTTTTTGAGTCCAGGGCTGAGCTAGTTATCAAGCATCTCAGAGCAGGCAATAGCTTCAAAACTTCAATGTAACACTTAAGAATAAAAGCTAGCTATCAAATTCTTCAGAATTTTTTTGAGAGGAACATGTAACAGAACAGTATGAAGATATCAGTTTGGCAGTGTCATCATTATGTCTTTGCACAGTGACAACATCTCTGTATTACTTCACGGGACATGCCATTTTATACAACAACTTGTTCTTCACAGTATTTCATAATGGCAGTAATGAGACGATTATCACCTCTTTTCACAGTAAACATAGGGTGGGGTCCAAACGTCTGAGACCGCTAGTCAAGATGCTTCTGTTTTGCATTTGTTTTTTGGTATAATACAATTTTTTTCATTACAAACGATAATAACAATTTGAGTGAAAAATAGAATCTTCAAAAAATGTATGTGAATTTCATAATATCTTAGTGTTTGGTATGTCCCCCTTTTGCATTAATGACAGCATGCACTCGAGCTGGCATGGGCTCCACAAGTTTGTGCAAAACCTGATGACCCATGTTATCCCAGCATGATTTGACAATGTTCCAAAGATCCAAAGAGCTTCTTGTTCTGTCACAGAATGTTTGGCTTTCTCAGTCTTCAAGTGCCCCCATAATGTTCAGTGGGGTTGAGGTCAGGTCACGACTCCTTGGTAGTCCTTGGAAAGCTTTAAGGTGTGTTTGGGGTCATTATCCAGCTGCAGTATGAATCCTTCTCCGAAAAAAGATACAAAACAGAGGGTATTGCATGTCTCTGAAGAATGGAGTGTAGTCAATTTGGTGCAGGTGTCCAACTCCAGAGTAAGCAAAACTGAATATTCCCACCACCATGTTTCACTGTGGGTTTGATGCACTGCTGTACGATTCTTTCTCCTGCCCATCTCCTCACCTACATCCTTCTGAGACTGCCATGAATCTCAAACTTGCATTCATCACTAAATATGACTTTGTTCCAGTCATCCACTGTCAAAATTCTGGTATTTCTTAGCCTACCCCAAGCATTCGGCCTTATTTCCCCTCCTGAGAAGTGATTTAGAAACTGCTACTCGTCCTCGTCGACGACTACAAGACAGTCTTCTTGTGACAATACTTTTGCTGGTTGGAGTCTTGCGCTCTTTATTTAGCAAATTCTGTATCTGTGATGAAGTTGCTTTTCTATCTCTCAGGGAATCCTCAAACTTTCTGATTATTTCCTGGTTTGTGTGAAAATATTAGAGATTTTCAATGTGGTCTCAGACTCAGACTCAGGTCTCAGACTCTTAGACCCACTGTTGCCTTGGATCTAATTTTCAAAAAACAACATAAGACATTCCTACCATTAATTACAAATTACACTGTAATCTAACAGAGTGCTGTAATCAGGGGTAAATCCAGAGAAGTCAATTGATAGAATTACAAATACACAATGCTGTGTTTTAGTGTGGGTAGGCCTCAAAGTCTGGTTATCAAATCGGGACCATGAAAGGGCCAGCTATGACCTGCAGTCCTTTGGTGCAGTGGGAAACAAAATCAGTTGGCAGGGATATTTATGCCTACACCAAGCTGTAGATAAAGTGTCTTCTTCTGACTCACATCTATGCAAGCTCAGCTTGTGGACTGTAGTGTGGTAAAGTAGCAACAGCTGACAGGTCACTCCCAAATGAATGACAGAGTTTGCAGCAATCTGTGAAGATCATGCATAACATATTGGGATAAAAATGGAGAAAAGCATAAAATGAAACTTGTCAGTACTTTTGATAGAATTTTAACAGTACTGTGCATGAAGGTGCATATTAATTTGGATGGCAAAACATTGAAATGCTCTGCATAGTATGATTTGAGACACCCTTATTTATATGCTGCTACAGGATATGATCAGGATATGAACTAAACAACATATGAAATGCTACTTTACATTTGGCTACTAAAATGTGAACATTGTGTTGTAAATAAATCTTTTATATTTTACAGAAGCCATAAATAAACTCGCTTTACCTTATTGAAATGTTTAAAAAACATGAAAAATCATTGTTACCTACTTTTCGAAATGTTATATCTTGCTGCTCTGCAGCACAGTATGCACTAAATTAATATTTTTCTCCTGGGAGTATTTTTCTTGTTGAGGCCCACAGAGGTCAGGTATATTGATCGTTAAGAGCTCACTGTAACAGGATGTTTTACAAAGAGTTGTAAGGAATTGATCTTCATTAAATATTTATAAGGGAATGCATTTTTCCACACAAGTGGCAGTATTAAAATGAAGTCCTTTCAGATAAATATGTACATAACCATTGTTTGTTGAAGGCCATTGGGATGGATACAATTAAAATATTTTTTTTGACAGAATAAGAGTCTTCATAAGTATTGTTGTAGTAAATGATATGTGGAACTGGCCATCACAGGACCATATTTACCCTGTCATCATTAAATGGGTTTATTGTCCTCATTATACATTTGTATGTCATGCCTGAATGTGATCTTTCGCTGTGTCTCAACATTTTCCAAGAGTTTTGGTTGATTGGCTTTTAAGGGGTCAGGAAATAATTTTCCAGTTCATCCCACAAATGGGTTTTTCCAGTTTGTTATTCCCTCTGGAAACTGTCCATTATGAAGTACATTGTAAATGGCACAATAAAAAAGATTCATGAGTTGACGGAATCTTCTGTCTGACTGAATTTCTTTCCTTTAAATGTAATATGTTAATCGCATAAACATTACCAACAATAATTGTGGACAGTCTCTATTATGTACCAGAACTGAATACAACATCTAACGCACCAAGAATTCTCTATACAGTCATAGCTTATGCCCACAGCCTTAACAAAGATGGTGTACTCATTAGGGGATTAAGCAGCCTGTGCTGGAATCTAATGGGACTCCAGCTAATTTATGACATTATTAAATCTTAATAGGGTGGGGAAGTAAGGTAATTGCGTTTGAAGCAGTTATCTGGTGCTACAGTACTGTACACAGACATGGCTCCATAATCAAAGGCTTGAGGCTAGGGTGAGCGAAAGACCTTTTTATGCCACCCGTCTGCTGATGCTGACCCCATTACCCATGGCAAAATGACCAGGAAGCTGCTGCAATGCTAACAAGGGCGCAAAATGGTGCAAAATATACATTGCAAAAAGGAATACAGAACAATGGCCATTTGCTTTGTAACTATTCAACATGGAATCACCAAAATGCTGTATGGGAGACTGGCAGCTGAGAAATATCCATGTCACAAATATTCAGAGGTATCCTGACATGATATGCTGTCTGTCTTTCCGATAAAAATATTGAATTTCATAGTTATTTTCAGTGGTTGTACATGATGTGTGGAAAGTGTTTCCAATCCAGACCTAAGGCTGCGTCTGAAATGAATGAGGGGCTTGTTAAAAACTTGTTTACTCTCGAAAACTTGTGTTCTGAAACCAAAAATATAAAGGCAGACAATCCGACCTGGTCAGATTGTTCACAGTTGTCATATAATCATATAAGACTCTAAAGTAGAGACAGAGACTAAATGAGATGAAAAGTGAACACTTGTTCATGAGCTGACTACGAAGAACTACAGGGTATTAATGGTACCACGCTATGGGTGCTACACAGTGGACATCAGACACAACAGGCAAACCCTGAAATGTTTACATTTTTCAGGTCTGTGTGCAAATGAATAGGATGCATTTCTCTCTGGGCAATTAATGGACAACATCAAAGGAGAATCTTATTCATTACTTCTTGAATGGCATGCTCGATTACAGCATTTAGGTTGCTATGAATGTCAGCTTGTCTATCATGATCAGCTAAAGTTATCTGGTTTGAGTTAATGGAATAAGTGGCAGGCAGATAATTTGGTTTCACAAATGCAGTTTAATGATGAATGTGCTCTTGTCAGGACAAAAAATTGTCCTGATCTAGATTGGGTAGTTTAAAATTGGGATTTTGAAGGCTACCTCAGTTTTCTTCAGTTGGAGGGGGATAAGAACATTCAAATGGAATTTAATTAGTTGAATCTTTTAGAAGAGATTTATTCAATTTACTTTTAAAATGTGAGGCACTCTGGTTATTTCAATTGAAGACATTGGCTCCTAGTTAAATAAGTGTGCTGTTGATTTTAAGGTATTTTCCCATTAGAAACTAACTTGAAGTTTGTAAGCTAACATGTAGCTTGGACTTGGAGGGCTTACCTGACCAATTCATCAGTATACTGTCAAATGTAGCTTCTATAGAGGTTGATGAGTTTAAATGCCATATGACGAAACATGTTGTATGTACATTTTTACAACTTTGCAGTGCCTGAAGCAGAAAAAGGAAAAAATGTGTACAGAGTTAACGTAAAACAATGATTGTAAACTAAGCTACTGTTTGCCAAGCATTCATACAGCAGTGTGAAATATCAGTATGTTGAAGAAAATAATCAATAAGCATTTTGCTTCCTGTCTCAGGCAAAACCAATATACTGCTGCACTCCTCGTGTAACATCACCAGCACAAATATGCTGATTAAATCTTTATTTTCCCCCTTTTTCAGAGTTTTCAAGAAGGCAAGTCCAAATGGCAAGGTGAGACACTTTATTTTGTGTTATATTGGGAGAGTTATGTAAAATGTAAACACGTATCTTGAGGATATTATGGAGTAACCTATATATATATATATATGTGTGTGTGTGTGTGTGTGTGTGTGTGTGTGTGTGTGTGTGTGTGTGTGTGTGTGTGTGTGTGTGTGTGTGTGTGTGTGTGTGTGTGTGTGTGTGTGTAAAAACAGCACAGACATTTCTTAGAACATTATTTCTTAATCCTCTTGAAAATGTACACTTTTCATTTAAATCGTTCAGGAGTACACTGCCCATAGATGCATTTCTTCTTGAATGCATTTTCCTCTCAAAAATTACTGTTTAGAGACTGCATAAATAAAAATGTATTTAGTTTTATTTTGTCATGGTGAAAACACACACAGTTCTTTCAGGATTTCCCCAAGGCCAACCTAAAATATTAAGGTAGATCACTCCTCTCTTCCTGAAATTGATTGGTCACATGTCATAATGAAATTATGCATTTCATATGCATTTCTCAGTGGAGATGATTATGAAACAAACACATACCTTTTTTAAATGAGAGAGACAGAAATAAAACAGTCCACTTCTGCAGAAAGACCGTCTGACAAGTAACAGAAGACCTGAAACCTGGGATTATGAAAAGAGACTTAATGATCAAAGCGAAATCTGAGCATCCATAGTTTCTCTCCACAGTACCCTGAACAGCATTGTGCAAACAAGCTATATAGTTTCCATGACTGCAAACTGAAATATTGTTCTGTAACAAGGGTAGCATTAAGCACTAGTCCTTGAGGAGGGTGCAATCGTGTGGAGAATATGAAGCAGTTGGGCATGACTCATCTCTAGGATGCTGCAGTCCAATCTGTTTAGCCAGATTGAAGAGGACCCTTTGGCAACCAAGAGATGGAATGTATAAACTAAGGGGGGTAAAATTTTTTGTGAGATGGCATAGCAATCGGGGTTTATGTTTACTTCTTTTTATTGAAGCATTTCAGTTTCAGACACAAGAGTATCTTGACTTTTAACCATTTCCACAGTTGTTTTGATATCTATGGAGTCTAAGCTGCCTCTGTAGAGTCATTGGCAGTTATTGCTATGTAGTATTAAGCCAGAAGTGAGATTGCAGTTATGCCTTATTATGCTATATTATATGCAAAAGAAGCACAAAACTTTTCATTCCTTGCCCTGATAGACTATATTAGCCATGTTGCTAAAGGATACAGTGTGAGAAAGTGAAAAATGATATTGAATATTTTGCAAAAGAGCTGATCACTGAAAATGATGATGTTTAAATTTGGTGACCCCATGTAGAGGAAAACAATGAAGATATAATGCAATCTGTTAGTTTGTTTGCACTTTTATTTACTTACATTTACTAAAGAATTCTGAATAACTGTTACTCACGCTGCATTTAAATCTTTGATGTTCTACCATACTAACAATCCTCAATCCTGTACAGCAGAAGTGTGAATCATTGAGACTTCAGTAGGGTCTGTGTTTTCTGTGTGCACGAACCACAGATTTTTACTGTATGACATATTATTTATAAATAGTTTGGATTGCATTATTTCTTTAAAAATGAGAAGCTGCAATACTTTTTTGTAAACTGACCATGTTTGAAGGATTTGTCAATATCAATTCATCAAATTATATTTTACCAGTCTGACTGAAGTGGTTTGGTTATTAACCAGCACCGGTATGATTATTTCTGCAGCTTACTGTTTATCTTGGGAAGAGGGACTTTGTTGACCATGTGGATCTTGTGGAACCTGTAGGTAAGTTAAAATAAAATGAAAGACAACCGCACATCTGTTCATATTTGCACAGGTAATTAAATGTTGGCTGCGGCTTCAACGGTTAGAGTCATTATAACAAGAAAGTAAATAAGGCTCTTTTACCAAAAGTACAAGAGTGGCGCTTGAAATGTATCTGCTTAAAGAACCACAATATTTCTGTCATAGTGCTGAAACATTGCCTTGAATTTTTGTATTGATAGCTTTGCTTTACTTTTAAATAAAACACTGGATGGTTCAATTGATTTCCTGTAACAGGCCAATGTACGTTAATAGATCATATCAGTTAATTATCTGATATAATTAAAATTTGGTTTAGGGCAAGCTTTAGCATCACTGGCTGCAAACAGTAGTTTAGGAATCTGCTTAAGCAGGACAGTGAAAAACTGCATCTTAGATGTTGTCCTTCTGACATTGTGAAAACTGTATTGCATTGGCCTTTCATCATAAATTAATATGGTGTAATGTACAGTATGTATGGTTTCATGTTACTGGAATAAATTAAAAATGTTCCATGGTAAATAAGGAAACATAAAACTTTTGAGCATTGATTTATCAAGACTGCAGGCAAAGCACATTTGCTTGTATAGAGGTCTATGTACAAGGCTGGACTCAGCAGTCATGGATCTGGAATAAAGCACAACAGAGAAGGTCAATAACACACTCTTTTATTCACCTTTCAGATGGCGTGGTATTGATTGATCCAGAGTATTTGAAGGAGAGAAAAGGTGAGGGGGGAAATTGCTTGGATTTGAGCAGACATCTTTTTTTTTGCTGTTTAGAGTGCAGATCCTTCCTTGTCAAATATGGCAAAAGAGGTAATAACTGAGATCAGTAATCCATGAGTCCATCTCTTACATGCTTCCCTAAAGCATATAGTTTCCTACAAGTCATAAAAGAATGAAAATGTAATTAAGTAATAAATTTGCAACCAAGGGCATTGTGTAATCATTGCAGTATAATAGCTTCAGCAGTTTGCCACTGGAAGGGTTGAATTCTCAAACAAGCTGATTTTTTTGTGAAATTGTGAATTTCAGTTACATTGTGGTTTTTTTTGCCCTGTGTCCTTCATCCTCAGTTTTTGTGACACTGACTTGTGCATTCCGCTATGGACGAGAGGACCTGGACGTTTTGGGATTGACATTTCGAAAAGACCTCTTTGTGGCCAACATCCAGGCCTTCCCACCTGTGCCTGAAGAAAAAAAGCCCTTAACCCGTCTTCAAGAGCGCCTGATTAAAAAGCTTGGGGAACATGCATACCCTTTTACATTTGAAGTAAAAATCTCTTTTCTCTGAAGTTTGTTACAGGCATTTGTTTTGCTTCTCAGTTTGTTTCTAGTTTCAATAATCATGTTGTATCAATAATGCGATTCAATAATCCCAGTGATTCTTGTCTTTTATGGATGCATGCATGTGTTTTTATTCAATTGTAGATATCCTATTTGCACTGACACACACTTATTGTAATAGTATAACATTTACCAAATTAAGTATGACAATGTGTGACAATTCTCATCATCATTTTTCCCAGATTCCTCCCAACCTACCCTGCTCAGTGACATTACAGCCAGGGCCAGAGGACACTGGCAAGGTGAGCTGAATGATGACATGAAACTCAACACTGTGCAAAACTTTAACTACACCATGCAAACTTTTTGCATGGAATGCTAAAACATTTATACATTTATGCATTTATACTAAACAATTACCTGGGGCCTCATTTATAAAACCTTGTGTACTTTTGTGCCCAAACAGTTACACATGCCAAAACCTGTGAGTTTGCGTACCCAAAGAAAAAAATCTGATTTATATAACTTGCGTACGCAACACATATGCAGGTCCTCTGTTATAAATCACAACTAATCCTACAGGTTAAGGTTGAGGCAAATGGGCAAGTGTAGGAGCAACGGGTGGCGGTATGGGGGTGCCACCACTGAGCTCCTTTGATGAGCTGTGATTATCGGAGTTCATTTCCAACATTACTGTTCATCAATATGGATGAATCATGACATCACCTAGGCTGTTGGGCAACCACATGTCGATGTCATTTCTGCATCACAAAGTTACATTTCTATTGAATGGAAATTCTTATGATGTACTTGCACATATTCATCCACTTACGGTGCCCTTATTGCGATGTGAGTCGATCACTCCAGTTACATAGAGAAAAGCAGTCATTGCCGCAAATTGCTTTTTGATGTTTGCCGGCTTGATTGGGAAATCTGATGTAAGCTACCTCAAACTCAGAGGAATGATGCCATCCAACACTCTTGGTATGACATCACTGAGTGAGGGCTGGGATATATCCGATTGGTTCGCTGTTTCCCTCTGGACACTCCCCGTAGCCAAGAACCCCAGAGTTAAAAGGATTTGCAGATGGGCAGGTGTAACCTGGACTACATGTAAGATGCTCCAGCACCGGCCCCAGTTCAGCACAGAGTTCCAAGAGCATGAGCTGGTTTCAACTCATGAGCCAGTCATCATCATGGGCAAAAAAGTCAGCACGGTCCCTGAAGACACGTTCGCGTCGCACCAAACCATTCACAAGTAGCCATGGTTATGCTATTTTTCTATCATCACACTCTTTAGGCGTGAACAAAATAAATTGATTAATAATGCACTGATTACTCATGTCTGTTGATTTAATGTATAATTTATTTATGCCATTAATATGATTTAGTATGATACTTATAACACTGATTCGAAATCATAATGTGAACCTTTATTACTCACAAGGAAAAAGGAAACTTTAGTGCAAGTATTTTGGTCTCTAGAGTGTGCTATTTAGAGCAAATATGTGCCTTAAATGTGCATATGCATTCGGTACTGTATTCATTGATATAATATGGTTTGTGTTGCAACTGTACCGTTATATTTTGAATTCTGTTTTTAATTATATTACTGTGGACATTACGATACAAAAATGTTACATTTTTGATGCTACCATGACATATGTGCTTTTCTGTTTTATTTCTTAAGGCTTGTGGTGTTGATTTTGAAGTGAAGGCTTTCTGTGCTGAGAATGTTGAAGAAAAAATCCACAAAAGGTGAGCTCCATGGTGATTACCATTGGGCTTTGTTGGGGACTGCCGTGTCCACTAGATGGAGTATAGCCACAATTATAAAAGTATTACTGTAAAAGTGTTGCTGTCTGGAATGCTGCATGTTCCATGCCAACTAAAGAAACTTAGACTGCTTATACTGGCCTGCTTTACAACGTCACACCGCCCTCCTTTACAAACTTTATTTAGCCTCATGATATTATGGGAACAGTGGAGAATCTGACAGCACTGGTGGCTGAGCTCTATTATCGATGTAAAAACAGCTCGGGGAAAATCATAACACAGGTGACCCTCCCACATCGTGGTTTTCCACATTCGCTTTCATTTTTCACGAGTCAGCAACAAACAATTAAGTTATGGGATAACTCCCTTTTAAAATGTAATTGTTCCTTGAAACTGATTAACTATTTGAGCTCTAGACAGGGCAGAACTCCAGTCTGGTTTAAAATGCTCACAGCACCCCAAGCTGGAGGTGCTCGCTTTGCTATGCTCGCATGCTCGCTTTGCTTGCCTAGAGGGCCGAAAATTTTATGCGGGCCCCAAACCCATGCAATGTGGGAGGGTCACCAGTGCTCTTTACTAATATCTTTGATATTCTTAATGGCAAGCCTCAGTGAGGCAAAATTAATTATTTTGAAATATACAAGTGGATGCATCATTAAAAAAATAGTTAGAATTCAAGCAGCTAAGTATATGCCTCTGACATTTAGCACTTCTTGTATTTGTCCTGCAGTGAAGCTGAGAGTTAATTTGGTCAGAATGGGCCTTGCATTTCAAACAGAGAAGCAAATGCAATCTCCCCTTATGATCTTCTGTGTGAGCTGTTCCTGTATTTGTCTTTTACATTTACATACATGTATGCACGTGTACTTCAAGTGCATATCTTACTTCTTAATACCGCAATTCGGTGTGTCCCTGTCCAACACAAAATGCCAACTCATTTATCCCTGCCAAATCAGTAATTAAATCAAATCATGTTTGTGCTCCTTGGCAGTTTGCACTGTAACATATATCATTGTTAAATGAAGTCGTTGTTCTAAATGAACCAAATAAAATGATATGCCAGTGGATGGAAATAAATTGGGGTTATTTAGCATAGGAGGTGTAAAGTTCATAACAGTCTTAATGGGCATTTATTTGACATATTCACGATTGAGAGTTTGTTCATGATACAATACACAGGTAAATATATTCATTTCAATGCTCCATGGAAAGACACTCATAATGAGTCATAATGTGTTGCTAAAATGTACATTGCTACAACAGCGTTACACTGTCTGCTTTATTTGTCATTTGTGCTTAATATGGTGCTATAATGGCTTTTTAAAACTCTCCTAACCAAAGTATCTGCAAACTGTATGGAAGTAATCAGCTTGATTAATATTATGGAAATATTTCAGATAAAAAATATACTGTGCATATACAGATGTATTGCCTTTATATCATAGGCTAAGGGTTTCAAAGAGGTGTACTGTACTGCAGCCTAGGGAGTAAACAGAATGCTCTGTTTTGTGTAATAACACAGTTTGACGTCATACCTGTGGGCCTTGTGGGCAGCAGTGCGGTATAATGGTTAGAGAGCTTACTACTGAGAGGTTGCAGGGCACTGCTGCAGTACCTTTTACTTTGAGTAATGCACGTAAGTTGAATTGCTTCAGTGGATAGTAGAAATTTCAGGGGAAATTGATGGTGGATAACAATGTTTTGTGTGTCTGCTAGATGTCTGTTATGTTACATTAACATATCTCCCTCTGTTTGCCATGCAGGAATTCGGTCCGCCTGGTGATCAGAAAAGTCCAGTATGCCCCTGAGAAACCGGGCCCCCAGCCCATGGCTGAGACCACCAGGCACTTCCTCATGTCTGACAAACCCCTGCACCTTGAGGCCTCGCTGGACAAAGAGGTGAAAGGCTAGCCTCTTGTCTCTACCTGACCTCTACAATCACCTTATCACAAGACATAATTAGGGCAGGACAGTGGCATAAGCCACTGTTTAGGACCCCCTAGTGGCCTCCTACATATCTGACTGGGTTTGAGTTGTAGTGCAGGGCCCCCCAACCCACATCTTACTTAGGGTGCCTAAAAAGCTGGACTGGCCCTAAACATTAACCATTAACTTGGTGCTCCAGGCTGTGCTCTTGTACCCCTGATTGGTTAAATTGCTGCAATAAACATTCAGCAGTATAAAAAACAACAACAAAAATAAAAATCAATGTAATCTGTGTAAATCGCTTTGGATTAAAGCTTATTCTAAATGCCTAAATGTAGAAACACTTCTGGAATTACACTGGGATTTCACATCATGCGCTTCACTTCCTTCTGCCACAGTGTGGAAAGTAAGGTGATGCTGACCTTCACCGGTCCAGACCTGTAAGCAGCTTGTGATGCAGAGACAAGTCATTTTCAGCTGTAGAACAGCCTCTGAAGGAAATCCATGGTTAAACATGCCACCCCCAGCTTGTGGAGAATACAAAGGGCACTATTTGACACCCCAAACTTGTGGCAGAAGGGATACACATTGTTGTACTGAGTAATTAATGAATCCTTTTTTTGTTGATATCTGTGTCAAGACAGTTTATTACATTGCAGTTTGGAATTTTTGGAGCCATTCCAGCCACAAAACTGTCACATTCTACGTGTGTGAAATTGATGCCATGTAGCTCTGAAATGAACACGGTAACAATTGGTTAAGGTAATACTCATATTTTCAACTGATGCAGCAGGAGTGTGCACCATGGAAAAAGAGCCCAGTGGGACTGTATTGATTTTATTTTTACATTTGAAAAAAAAATGTGTTTGAAAGAACGTTAGTGTTAATGGAGTATTATCGATCGATAGTAATTTATTCCACACCTTGTCTTCTAGATTTACTACCATGGAGAGCCAATCAATGTGAACGTTCATGTCACCAACAACACAAATAAAACTGTGAAAAAGATGAAAATCTCAGGTGACTACCTCAACACAGCTTCTTAGTCATTTAATCTTCAATTGCAATCAATTAAAACAAAGTATGATTTCCATTTTTTATGTTCATACAGTGCGCCAATATGCGGATATTTGCCTTTTTAACACTGCACAGTACAAGTGCCCTGTTGCAACAGAGGAATCTGAGTAAGTTTTTGCTGTGTGAAATGGACAAGATAATACTGGTTTACAGTGAACAAGTAACTAGCTTGAGAACCCAAATTTTGTTCATTGATTTAAAATATTCTAAAAGATTGTCTGCACTGAAATATTTTATTGGTGTGCATGTTAATGGTTTATGTTCTTAATTGATTATGAGCCATTAATGAAGCATGATAAAATGACAACTGTCAAAATGTTCATTTTTGCAGTCTTGATCTATTGGATGCGATTAAGAAATGGTTGTAATATTTTTGTATTGTAGTGATGTAGTTGCTCCTAGTGCGACATTTTGCAAAGTATACACCCTTACTCCATTCCTCGCCAATAATCGGGAGAAACGGGGGTTGGCCTTGGACGGAAAACTGAAGCACGAGGACACAAACTTGGCCTCCAGTACATTGTGAGTGTATGACTGTTCTCTTGCTCAGACCTCAGATAATGTGTTCAAGAAGGATATGAAGAGCAAAGGAAGTGACGTTTTGTGAATGAAGCAGCTGAACATTCACTGTTCTCTGTACAGGTTAAGAGAAGGAGCCAATAAAGAGATCCTGGGCATCATTGTCTCATACAAAGTAAAAGTGAAGCTGGTCGTGTCACGGGGCGGGTATGTATTTTAAAAAAATGTTGTTGAAACAGTAAGCATAAGGCCAGACATTTTAAACAAGATATTAATCTGTACAATAGGACATAAAAAGCCATTGATATCATTGAAATGTCTCTAGCTTTGTGAAAAATGTCTGTCTGTTCTATGAAATAGGAAATGGATGGTGGAGGAGCACTGACTGTGGTGTTTGGTCGTATGGACTGCTGCTTGATTCTATACAAAATGCTGATACAGAGCATAACTTCCCTCACTTTCCCCAAGATTCTCCTCTTGCACCTCAGGTCTCATTGCTAGCATGGTTCCCTTCATTGGAAGACTGATGAGGGAACCATTGGCAGACATTAGGGGCTCCACTGCTTTTGTGTTGTATAGACACCTACTTTTATGTTCTGGATTGCCCCTGTAGGACCTCTCCCCTCACATGCTTACATTTAAGCATTGGCTATCCAGAAAGATACATAACTACATTAAAAAAAACACCCACCCGTTGCCTGTTTTTTCATTCTCATTCATTCATATTCAATAGCAAAGTTGATGGGCACACGTTGGTAATCTCATTTGTGAAACTCTTCAGCATAAGATAAGAAAAGGTGAATCAGAAAGAATGTACTCCTGTTTTCTTCACTTGTGCTTCTACCAAAAAACAGCACCACCTGAATGTTTCTCCTTTTACAGGAGAAGGTTTTAGTTTTTTGTGTGTTTTCAAGCCATCATAAAAACTCAACATAAATATAATGAGCTTTGATAGATAGCATCCATCTATCAACAAAGCTCATTCATAATCATGCCAGTCCAACAGACCAATGGAAAACCTGGCTGCATTTCAAACCACACTCTTGCCCCTTTAATCTCTTGATTAACCAGCCACTTTGCATGAGGAGCCTCTGTTATCAGTGAAAGGGAAAATAAATTGGGTCTGTGACTCAGGTTTCAGCTTCCATTCCCAAGTGGGATTCTGTTGTTGTACTCCTGAGCAATAGCTACCTGAATTGCTTCAATAAATATCCAGCTTTACGCATTGGGAATGTAAATCCAATCAAATAACACAGCACAAAAAGGAAGGTAAATAAGAATTTTTAATATGGCTAATCCCTGATTTTAAGAATCAAATGCAATCTTTGCCAATGGCTTGGTGGTTAAACATTTTTATTGCATACAGTTTTGCCTCCTCTGTTGTATCAAGTGTTAGAGTTTTAAATAAAATATTTTCATAGTGAGCCAGATTAAGCTAGAAGCTAAACTCAGTGTTGATTAATCAGATGTGACGTTAAAGAGAGTCAGTTTGTTTGATTGATTTCTGGGCTTGATCTAGTCAAGCTTATCAAAATGAGACCAAAGGGGTTTAAAATTAACAGAAGGGTGTAAGGTGAACTACAAAACACCTCTCAGGTTGACTACCAGCATCAGAGCAGCTAGACAGAGTCATATTTTAAATTAAGAGTTTGGAATTTGGAACCAATATCAGGAAGTATTTTCACTCATAGAGTATTGTCAAAGACAGTGGAACCTCAGCCCACAAACGCCCCTACTCACGACAAACTGAACAAATTTTCACTCGACCCACGAACAAGCCCTTGGTGCATGAACGCACAAACACACAAACTTGCGGGCTTCATACTCAGTGTTGTTTACATCATTTGTCGTTGTGTTCTCCTTTGATACACGTTCTTTTTGTGCTATTTCCATTAAATTTTCCCTCATTATGGCTCCCAAGAAAGTGAAAAGTGCTACTGATAGTGGTGTTAAGAAGCCTAAGCGTGTTGCAGTAGAAACGAAACTGTGCCAGAAACTATCAACCACAAAGGTAAAGTGTACAATTATTATGTTTTATTTTAGTATTAATGTATTTTTCTATAATTAATCTTTAATTTCTTTCTATATTTTGCCACACATAAACCCATAAAAAGTTTTTAAAAAGTGTTTCTTAATTGGATTTACATTAATTTCAATGGGAAAAATTATTTCGGTTTGCCAACGGAGTCAACGAACGAATTACGTTTGTGGGCCGAGGTGCCACTGTACTTGGAACAGCTTGTAACTTGTCATGTAGCAGAATTAAAAGCCCTTTGAGAGTCCCTGCCTGGCACAGTGCTTGATTCTCTCTAGACTATAAGCAAATGATAAGCCTAGGTGGACTGAGTGGTCTGTTCCAGTCAATGTATATTCCTATGTTCTTATATAAGAGAGGAGCATTTAAATGTGATCGTAACACTATCAATGGCTTTTTATATACTATTTTTTTATTTCAAACTTCGTTTAAAATGTCAAAACTCACTATTTCATGTTATTATTTACAGGGCATGGTTCTTTTCATAAGCTCATTTTGATATATTGTGATATATTGTGGTGGGTTTTGTGATATATTGTGTTGGTTTTGGTTGTATATGTTAATGCAAATGTAAACAGCTACAGCTCACCATTAGACATGTAACACAAACCATACAATAAATATTGTCTTATTTTGTCTTCAACAAATGATTTACGCAGGTTTACCATTTCCCTTTCTTATACCTTTTTTATAGCAAAATCTAACTCTACCTAATGGCATTGCTAATTGCAGAAAATATAGGTATTCATATTTGAAGTAATACATTATAATGTTTCAATGATTTCAGACTCTTGGGGGATCTTGCTTCGAGGTAACCTTTAGATTTTTGCTTTGTGTTACCACATGTTGCATGTCAGTACTAATGATTTTAAGAGTGGATACTACAATATAGTAATGATATGTGAAATCTTTTGGAAAGTTTGGAAAGCAAAAAATCAGGTAAAAGAAGTAAACACTGTGCACTGGTGCTTGCTACATCCAAAGAGTCACATTTGGATAGAAGTCTTGGTCTGCTAATTGATTCAGTATATATTGAATTAAACATACTCTACGTTACATTTCTCTACTGAGCATTTAACAGTGATTTAAAGCCTCCAGTAATTTGTCAATATAAAACAATCATATAAACAGCTGACATGTCATGAAATATCCTGGGTGTACTATAATTTATGGCCAGTAATTTATTTCTTTTTCAGTAAGTTGATAAACACTCCCCATGACAGTATAACCAATGCACAGTCAGTGCCATAATTATGATTACTTGAATGTTATTACTATGTTATTAATAAGTTATTCAGCTATGACTTCAGTAATTCCAATGATAATGAATATCTTTGCTTATTCACAACCAATTAGCTTTAGTTGAACTAATAACTGAATGGTTATGGAGACATGTAACAACTGTTTACAGAGTAATCGTCTACAATACCTGGTTGCTAAAAACTACAAAGCATACTGTTGAAAATCCTTTGCATGCTAACTTGAGAAGTTTCCTTTTTTAGTGTTGTAGAGTATTGCAGCAAGGAAGCAGAGTTCAGTTGCAAAGTACAGTAGAAACTGACATACAAACCCATAAGGAATGGGCATTTTTATAACTCTTTCAGAAGTTGAAAGCTGTGCCAAGATATATGTAAATCATTTTAATCACTGAAAGGTTTTAACCATTATTTGCATGTATATAGCTTTATTTATAAGAATGTGACTGTCCTTTTGTAGCCATAGACTTTGGTTTACATTAATCAATAACCAAACCCAACAGTAATCAGTCTCTTTAGAACATTAGTTATTTTTCTGAATAACAGAGCTCCTTTTCAGTGACCTACTGTCACTGACCAGCTGTTTGATTTTCTACGAGACCTCTTATATATCACATTTTTGTCTCAGTGAAATTAAAGTCTTATTAAGGTGCAAGTGTGTATTATAAGTCTGGGCTCATACCACATTAAAAAAGTCAGCCCATAACTGCGTGGTTTGTATTTCTGAGCTTCTTCTGTACATTGTGTATTGATTTTGCATGTTTCAAAGTTCAAAATTCCATGATTTGGTTTGGAAAGCATGTGCTTTGGTTACATCACTTAACACAGCACCACAGTATGTAGGTAGATTATAATATATACATTAAATTCACAGCATTTTATTCATGCATGTTGGAAATACTTCTTATCACAGCTGTCTCTCTTGCCTCTTTTTAGTGCATTGCTTTTAATTCCTCTGTTTTGAGATAATCTTTATGAAGGATTGCACTGAATGGCTCTGTTTCTCTGTTTCATTTTCAGTGACGTTGCTGTTGAGCTACCATTCACATTAATGCATCCAAAACCAATTGAGGAGATATATTACAGAGATGGTATATCTAATATTTTTTTCATCATTTTCAATTGTTTAGAAAACAACTCTGAGATCTAAATGGCATAGTTTCGCATAGGAATATGCATATATCCACAATTACATTTGTGCATGTTAAGATATTCTGCAAATTATTATAGTATACAGTAAATGAAAAATTAAAATCTAGGAATTGCTCTGCTGTCTATCTCTGAATGTATACATAGAGTTTCTTTAAGAATACTAAAATAACATAATTTGCAAACAAAAAATCACTTTTTGCAATACCTATTATGTAAAGTGAAACTTTATGTCGTGGAAAAGCCTGGCTTATCATTGTAATATGTCAAATGTATCAGCAAAATGTACCTTATTTCTGTCTTTTTCTTTTTACTGAAAACGTTAATTTGCACATAAACATCACATTTTTTTAATTGCCTGTTTAAATTATAAGTTAAACTGAATATTGTGAATAGGTTCATTCATTGTTGTGATGAATCACCAAGAACTGGTCTTATTTCTGTCTCAGTTCCAGAAAATGACGCACCCCTTGATACAAATCTCATAGAATTCGATACAAAGTAAGCAGACTGTTGTGGTCCCATGCCGTGTGGATCAGCAATACCGCATGCTTCAATATTGTTTTTATTTTCTGTTTTTTTTCCCAATCCCTCCATCCCTTTGCATGCACATTAAAAGCTGATGCACGCAAGTATGAATAATTTATCCAACACTGCCTAACCATCCAGCCATTTTCCTTTGCACAGTGTGTCCGTGATGCCTCTTTTTATTGTGTGACTACATCAGCATGCAAGATATGATACAGTCATATCATAATGAGTAATTTGTTTCAACAGCATATTTTTATTGACATCTCCATTTTTCTGTAGATATTCCTTTTAATCCCCTGTGGTGTTACTACTGTTAGTTCCCTTTAGTATTACACATACTCATAGCACCTCAAATTGCCTGCAACACTGATTCTGAGTAGAGCACATTATAACAGTGGAGTACTGCAACATGCTGTAAATATATGACTGCTCTGGAAAAATAATGCATATATTGTATTGCATTTTTTTGAATCAGTATTCTGCATAAAAAATTATTGCAGCAAGATTAAAAATAAAAAATCTTACTCATGACACTAACATAACAGAAAATTGATTATTACTGAATGATTTTTTGTTGTGAATTATTATTTCTTTATTTAAAAGAATAGATGTTTTAAAATGAAAATTTCCTTAAAAAAATGTATTTTTTTATAACATTTATTCTTATATTTGAAATATTTAGATATTTCCCCATAAAGTTTAACAATATCTGTTCTGACCTTGATAATATTCTATGTCAACATACTTACATATATTTCATAAGGATTGTGCAGTGGGTGACATGTGCATGCGCTTCTCTCATTTTCCACTCTCAGTGACGATGACATCATCTTTGAGGACTTTGCACGTCAGAGGCTCAAAGGGGTGAAAGATGACAAGGATGAAGACGACGAAGGCGCCAATTCGCCCAAGCTGAACGA
Organism: Albula goreensis; assembly: GCA_022829145.1. Taxonomy (NCBI): domain Eukaryota; kingdom Metazoa; phylum Chordata; class Actinopteri; order Albuliformes; family Albulidae; genus Albula; species Albula goreensis. The sequence goes on from CM040742.1 coordinate 35,192,997, forward strand.
CAGATAAAGGGCACGTGGTCTCCTTGTTATTTGCTGTGATGCCAACTGGGTGCCACTAGAGAAACCAGAGTCTGGGAAGGCCCTTTTATCACAGTGGTGACATCGTCCTGTCTGTGTTTGCATTTGTCGTTCACTCAACACACACACACACACTCAAAACATTAAAAACAAAGAAACATGCAACCTAGTTTTCAGATGTGGAGGCGGTTCACTGGTGGAGATGAAGAATATCTAGGGCAATGGAAACAGGAAAAAAATCCACATGGCAGATTCAAGTTCCAGTTGTAGCATGCCTTTGGTGATGTTTGCTGTATATGTTTCCAATCAAAGGAACTGGAATAGCTAACAAAATACTGCCAAATTCAATTTCATGATTTTTTGTATACTTTATGAATGTTTTGAGGGAATGCTGAGGGCATATGTGTATTTTAGATAAAGTCTTCAGTTGCCATTTACTCAGATATGTTTGTATTTTGCCTTCCCAAAGTTAATGAAATTGAGGGATTTTTAAAAAAAGAAGCATTTTTCAAACCCTGGCTTTTATATTCATGTGGCCATCTTAACCACTTTTATATCATACTTTCAGCCAATCTCATTTTCAGATATTAGCACAAATTACCTGTGATGTTTACGTACCTGGTTAAATAGATTTACTGGACTTTTTTTTACTCAACTCAACGATACAACAGATTTTGCCTTTGACCCGGATGGAGACAACAACCACTCACTATTTCACACTTACACATTAGTGTTGCACTGTTATCACTCCCTTTCAGAGAACAGAAGTAATGTAGTTTCCATTCAGGAGAACATATAGCTGTGTATCAGCCTCAGAATGAAAAGAAGCTAAAATTGGAACATTGAGACTGTTCATTGCGGGTGAGTTAGAATTTATATGAAAGAGTGGCCTTGTTTTTTTCCACATGATGATACAATATTAATAGAAAAATACATAAAACCTTTTGAAGACAAAAATTATTTTTATGATGTGTGCAATTGATTTACTTCTTTCGTAAAAAGTAAAATGAGTAGGGCTACAATACCTGGCAGGTTGGAACAATTGTTTGTTTTTATTATTTTTTGTTTATATAATTACAAGTCAATGTAAAGTTGTATTCACTGTGTAATCCAGTTTGATCCATCTTGATAGGGTTTTTTCAAGGTGTTTGTTCTATTTATACCTCATTGTTTTAAATCTTTATTTATTTACATTCTGGGTGAAGGGGAGAGAGAGCAAGCATACACATGACAGGAATACATTGTATAAATAAAAGACCCCTGACAACAGGAATTCATAAAAATATTAATCATCATCATCATCATCATCATCGTTGTTGTTCTTATTATCCTTTATCTAATTATACTTATGCATATAATTTATGTTGTTTTTTTATCTAAAAGTCCTTTGATGTTGTACAGAGCCATGTTTAATGATGTGTTATGTGACTCAGGCTTGCTGGATTGCTATTGAGAGAACAGTAGCAGACCGCAGAACAGTATGGTTTGCATGCTGTTTTGTGATTAAATCCACTTTAGCATATGTTTTCCAGTTGCCGGTAATGTCTTAGATCTGACCTGTTGCTGTAACCTTTAACAAAACTAACTTATCATAGAGATATTTCAACTGCAGGACTTACCATGTAAAGGTACTTGAATGTAATTTGGTGTCATCGCTGTATCCCATGTTGCAATAACACCTATAAAACTGTAGTCTCTTGTAGGTTTCTCAGTCACTTCAGCTTCAGAAATTTCAGGACACTTTTGAAAACCTGAGGACACTATGGGTGATCTCAGAATGATTCAGCTTGTCATTGGTTTTGAATATTTCTACAGATTTTGTAAATAGAAAGCAAATTCAGTATTCTACTGAAAAACATGAATCATATAGATTATTTATATTATTACTAGGATATACATTGTTTAATATAAAATTTTCTTCCCACATTTTATGCAATGAATTGGTACTTGCCACTGCAGTCATGTGAAGTGCATATTTGGACAGTTATTTGCTCACAATGACATCAGAAAATTCTTGTATTTATTTTACTATGACTACTTCAACATTAAAATATATATGTATGTTTGTGCACAGATATTAGATATCAAAGATATATTTTGTTACCAGGTAGATTAACTCATCTATCAATACTGACTATAATATTAAACTAATTTGGACTGCCATCTGCACTGGCATCAACTAATATTAATGACTTCACCTTCTACTGAGTCAAGCCTGGTAAAAATCAAGATCGAAAAACAAGACCAAACACATCATTTTTAAAGAGACTTAATGAGTACTCATGTATGTATTAAAACTAAATAGCTGAACTATAATAAATGTCATTTACTTTCTAGGGTGTTTTCGCCTACAGTTTCTGCAGTTATCACAGCACAACCCATCAGTTAGCACAATATGTGAGATCGGGGCTCACACAGTGTGTTACTAGTTGGGTGTTACCAGCTATGGCTGTTAACCACACAGACATATGTCAGCATGAAAAAGCTTTCCTCATAGCTTACAACAGACCAGTTAACAGGGAGGTCCAAATGTGATGGTCCCTAACTCAATCGGGTTCCTAATTCACTAATGACTTATTTATATTGACACAATGGCGGGCATCATTTCCTAACAAGGTCTGCGGGGGGTCTGTATTGCCTTCCTCTTATATTGGCTTAAATTTAAATGGCTTTATTTATATATTAAATGAGTCATGAGTGACACATTAATAAGAAATTCCAAGAAAATTACTGAGGATCCCAAGTCTGTAATTGTGTATAAATGTGACATGCTTCATCTTAACGTGTCATGTACTGCATCTGCTGAAAATGAAACATTTTTCTTATTAAAAAGTCATATTTTGGGAGTTTTTTAGCTTATCCACAAGATTTCATTTTTAATTCATAAGAAATTTAATATGCCAAATGATGCAGTAATGATTTGTGGGATTGCTTTAGTTAAAGTGCTAAATGCTTCACCCCAAAGCATGCCACATAACTGAATAATCAAGCTGAAGGATCAGTTTCTATGGATGCTGAGAATACGTATTTGCAAACAAGGAGCACAGAATAATTTAATCATATAAATTGTCAAAATCCAAAATTTGTTCAGACCGTAGTTATTTTTGCAAGCCATACTTTCTGAAGTATTCTGGCATTCCCTGCTCTGACTTATGTTTAGGGAACTCAAAATTTGTTTCACATGCAGTCAAAATGTTGTAAAACACTTAAGGTAACTAGTTCATAGGCCTAGTGCTTTAATACTTAAAAAACAACTTATTAGTTATCGTCATGTGTTGATAATATTTATCCTAATTTATGTTCATCGTGTATAATTCTTTTTATTTACATACGTTCAAAATTCTGAATACTAAACCATTATTTTGCTCTGAAATATGTATTTATGTTTAATCTTAAAATAGAAAGATGACATCAGCTCCACTCCATTTCTCTCACTGAAGAAGATAATAGACATTTACTGTCACCAGGCAATTTTCCCACTTTTTAAGAATGGTAATACTGCTGTTTTGTTTATCATTTATGTTTCTACTAGGTTTTGGTCAAGTTGGAAAGCACATGTATACGTGTAGTCTGTCTAAACCACCTATTAACCCAACAATCTTTTATTTGTCAACTTTAAATAACACACTCAATGAAATGTGCTTACCCAAATCATTATCGCTCGCCAGATTGTCTGCATTGTATTCCCAATACAGCAAGATACTAATGTGAAACACACGCACGCACGCACGCACGCACGCACGCACGCAAGCACCTCGCACGCACACACACACACACACACACACACACACACACACACACACACACACACACACACACACACACACACAATAATCATTTGTCACATCCAAAGCTGACCATACAAATATTAAAATGACTACATTGACCATTAGGGATATTCAATCAAGGGAATTATTTTTCATTACACTGTTTTTTATTTGCATTCATTGTCAACGAAAAGGAAAAAGGTTAGTATACTTCAAACGAGATGTGGTTTCTATCCTTTCTAATTCTGGACATGTATTTTTGTAAAGCAACCTCTATGATGTTCAAAATCTTGCTCTATTTGTTCCCTTTATTTCTGGGTCGTACTTGTAGATGTTTAACTATTCTGTCAAGTCTTAATAAAAATGTTATAGTTTACATAATGGGTTGTACGTCTTATTTATACAAATAAAAGGTAAGAATATCAACTGAAAGTCAGAATCTATGAAAATATATTTCAGATGTTATAGCATATTTTATCAATTTCATAGTTGGACCTAAAGTCAAAAAGAGGAACACAATTTTGGTATTTTATTTATGCAAACGCATGTAGAAATAGTGTTGGAAATTAAATGTGACACCACCTATTTGAGTCATCTACCTCAGAAATCAAACACATGTATTCTTTCAGTCATTTGACCCCCAATCAATTATTACCAAACAATAGTAATTTAGGGGGAAGAATCCAATACCTTTTACCTGAATTGGTTGTAAGTAGTAGAACAAATGTATCAGGACATTTATAAGAAATATATTAACAAATAATTTACAAAACAAATAGCTGGAAGAATTATTTAGAATGATTTTAATAAATATCTTTTTAATTCAGACATTTTTGAGAAGAACTAGCTTTGTTGTGAAGGTGAGTCTAGACAACATGATGTAAGTCTTAAAACAAGCATGAGGCCTAGATTTGTCCAGGGCCTTTTTTGACCTATTAATGGTTTTCAGAGCGAGAACCAAAACAGAGGTGGAGAACTCAGGGATCAGACAAGCAAACTGAAAAGTCTCACATGTGTGTGCTGTGGTGTGTGCTGGGACCTTATGTTGATCTGATCACTTCAGGGTATATGGCCTAAACAGAAAGCCCATCCTGTGTTCAAAGCTGTTGGTCAGCTCCAGTGTCATACATATGTATTATTATTATTATTATTATTATTATCAATAAAGTATTTTAGAGGTACAACCGGCTTATTTGGTCATATGTAAAAATATTAGACTCCATGCTTCATTGGTCTTATACCTGTAAATGCTCAGCTTATTTAGATACACATTTTTATTTTTAAGGTTTAAATTGCTACCCTGTACCTTCGGTGACTAATTACATTTGGCTACATTTTCTTGTGGCATTGTGGTCTAATTATATGTAGCCTAAAAAAGATTGGTGTTTGTTGGTTTGTTTCTTGAGGGACAGAATTTGGTCATCGCAGCTAATTTGTTTCCACTGTATAGAATGCATTCTCATTAATTGCAACCAACACCACTTAATTACCTTGTTAGTCCAGACCTTGTTTTTAAACATTACCTCAGTTTTTCACATTAAGTTAGTGAAAACAAATAAATTACACAATGTCCTTTAACCCTTACAGAATGAAGAAGATGTATGCAATGCTAAGATAATTCAAAACCTCTATCAAGCTGTCTATTTTGTTTAAATAATCATCATTATTTATTTTATTATACATCTAAAATAAATAAACTCTGGCTCTTATCAGCCTGATTTATCTTAATAGAGTGATTGGAGTTTATAGTATAGAAACAACATTTGAATATTATGCATTAGAAAATATTACAGCATAAATAACCACTTGTATACTGTTGAATGTTTGGAGGCCATATTACAAAGAATCACCAGTGAGGGACGATATTTTATACTTGCATTTTTCTGCACATGCACACAACTCCATGAGGAAACTCTACACGAGTGTGAATGGCCCTTCCAGTAATCATTGCTCTGTGGTAACAGGCTCTTTCTGTGGCTGCCAGACAGCCATTAGAATTATGTCTGTGCAGTCAGTGGCCAGTCTGCACTTGTTTTTCAAATATTCAGAGCAGCAGTCACATAGGCATTTGTTTCCCTGCAACACCAAGGTTCATTATCCTTCCAGTACAGGTTATTCCCCTGCCAGTGCACCGTGTTATTGTTATTGCAAAGTATTACTAGGGGGAGAAGATGATGAATGGAAAGATCCAAATATCTGTAGTCAGTGAGCAAAAAGACATATGAGTAGATGTTTGCCTCACCAAAAGGGTTCATTATGCACAACCTGAATCAACACATCTGTCATTTTCTGAAGTATCAAATTATGTAGAGTATGTGTATGTATACACTGAAGAGAATAATACAATTACTGTAAGGCAAATACTTGGCAGGAATAAATACTTTTGAAGTATTGCAATATAAAAGAAATCTCATCTTCATTATTTTATTTTATTCTGAGAAAGGCTGGTGTGGGTGCCAGCCTTTGCTCTTACGAAACACACCTGATCGGATAGCCTTTGCCTCAGATAAGAATGGTAATCCCTGACCTAGACATTGATGGTTTAAGATGTAGCTCTGTTAGCCAATTATGCCCAGTCAGAGGCCCACAGAGGGGAGACACACCTGGGACAGTCCTATTGGGCTGTGCCCTGTGCTTGCCAGGGTTTCTCAGGTAGTAATAGCATTAGCCTCACCCTACAGAACATCAGACTAAAGCTGGTGAGAGTTAGATGTCTTCTACATCAGTATGTTAACTTTCTTTTTGGTCTTGATAGCCCATGAAAAATGGTTACACTATGTGGACAAGCACATCAGTGGAGTGGAGAACATATCATTCAGGCTCAGTTCTTCCTGTTTGGATTCAGGTGTCACAGCAATCATTTTGAAGGTAAAATCAATAAAAATGGGCATTCCAAAATGAGGGAAATGTGTCACAAGTCATCATTAGCTGAAACGTGTTTATATTCTGGGTTTACATTGTCTTACCCACAAATACTATTTAACATCATCACAGGTACATATCACATTGTTTTCTATAGAGAACAAAATTCAAGATCCCTTCCAGACATGCAAAATCCCTCCAAATATGGCTGTTTGCTGGTAAATGATGGTGAAATGGTAACATATGAAAATACTTTGGGTCTGCTGAGAGTGCTGTCTACAGTTCTGGAAACTACACTGTAAGAAAGATATTGAGTCTCATGGAAAAGCACAAAGCAAGACAACTATGTTTGTTTCAGATATCAAACCTGAAAGTTATGAGGAATGACTGAAGAGACTATTGGAGCATTTACATGAGGTTGAGTCTCTGCCTGAATCAGATGAGTAAACTCCTATTTCTTCTTGGTTTCTAGGAGACATTGATGGTGGTTGGAACTGATAAATTTAGTGCAATTTAGGTCTGGGAAATAATAAAATAAAATATTAAGAACTTATACTTCTGAGTCACTTTTTTCTAAGATGAAGGATAATAAATGGGTGCTTCATAGATGTTGCCGGAAGCAATACTTTATCTCCCAAAATCTGCATGAGGGTATTGTGATTCACAAGATTACAGCAATGACGTTGCAGTTTAAGTGTTGCAATGTAGACATCAATGTGACAAAACAGGCAAATGATGAAACAAATGATCAATAAATAAATACATAAATACATATTGGGGAGATTGTGATGGAAACTGACATTTATTGCAGCAGCTGATCATTAACACTACGGATACAGTGACACAGCAAAAAGCATGTGTAGATTAGCTAAAAGAAGCAATCCAGCAAGCACAGGATCAAAAAAGATGGCAAATGAAAACAACCATTTGTGACCTGCTGTGGCAGGTCATCAGGGGTAATCTCACAGCTCCTACCCAGTGTGTCTGTAGCTGTAAGGGGAAGGCTGAGGACTGGATGGCGCTCATGCAGACAGGAGCAGTTGGGGTGCTGAAATCAGGCTGTCAGCTGTCATTTGCTCCAGGTATCCCAGCTGCAGCCCATTTCCATTATTAGATAGCTGGATGACACAATTGCCTCTGCTAATAGTTTGACAAGATGCATTGTTGAGATTTGAATTTTAAACAGGAACACATTGCTACAGTCAGTTAAACAGAACAAACTTTGACATTTTTTAATCAGCCTCAAGAGACATACAAAGCAAAATGTAGACTACATTGACTGATCTCAGACCTGTGCTTAAGTGCACGCTCAGCCAATTTTTTATAAATGTTGCAGTTGTAATGTTTTACTGTGGACACCCTAAATATTGAATCATTGGTTGTCAGCTAAATTTCCATCCCATTTTTCATTCATTTTATTTTTCATGATACAGCCCCATATAGAGCCCAATATAGAGTCTGGTACAATATAGTGTCTCTCTCTCAGTCTGTGACAGGCCCTGTACAAGCCTCAAATAGAGAAGTGCACTGTTGATCTGAAACAGAGTATTGTTCACAGGGCCATAGCAACAAACAGACATGTGGTGGGAGGATACCTTACAGCATCTGTTCTTGGACAGTAATTGGTTTGGAGGACCTTTTATACTGTTGAATATGCGGCTTTGAGGATTAAGTGAGGAGTTATTTTCATGAGGAGTCATTTTTATTTTCACCTGTTATTTACATAATGGGTCCCAGACACAGCAATGCTACCAAGAGAAGTGTGGGCCTCTTGAATGATTTGGCTGAGTTGGCTGAAAGGGCACAAATTTAAAAACACATGAACATAAAATGACTGTAAAGAAATTACAGAACATCCTCATTAACAACTAAGTCAATTCCACTCTAAAAGAATTATTCTGAGAATTGAAAATAAAAGAATAATATTGTCTTTTTTCTTAATCCAGTTATAGTAGTGCTATCAGTTCAGATTGGCTGAAGGAAATAAACAAGTTGGACACTGAACCCTTTGACAGGCAGAATGCGAGGAGCATCCAGCCCATGGGCCTTTTTTGATGACATCTGTGTCAAAGAAATGAACATCATGTTGCTTGTTTTTGGGGTGTAAGCTACAATATATTGTACTTTAAGTAGTATTTGGGAATTAAAGAGACACTGTTAAGAACATTTTAGTGAGGAAAGGAAATTGCCCAAAGGAAGGTACATGCTCTTCATGAAAAATATTAGCATTGAGTACATTGAAATATTTGGAGAGCTGAAAACATTTTGGTGATACATTTAAAAAAAGTTTTAAAAAAATGGTAACAGGGTGACATAAAATAGACAGACAAATAGTTAATTTTGCATGACTCAAAGATCTAATATAATTAGTAAATTTCGAATCATAACCACAGACAATTCAGGGGGTCTGTGTCTTTTGTACGCCATTAAATATTTTTGAAGTTTTTTTTGAAGACAGGTCAATAAAATTATTAATGTCTCAAAAATGTATTGTAAATAATCAGAATTAACACATTAAAACAAGTTATCACATGGGGTCAATTTTACCACATGTCAGGAGTTTAATAATCTGCTCCCTTATTTCTTTGCTCCTGATACCGTATATAACTGGATTGCAACAGCCGGGAACCAGGAGGTACATGCAGCTGATGAGGACGCGGAAATCAGGAGGAATGGCATGCTTTATCCTGTACGCAGCAAAGGCAATCATTGAAGCAAAATAGGTGATGCAGATGACTATTAGGTGAGTGCTGCATGTCTGGATGGCCTTTTGGCGGGATTCGCCTCCCGCCGACCGAAATATAACCAAAAATATGTAAGTGTATGAAAAGGCAATGCCCACACAGTCAATGGTTGGCATGCAGAAACTTACCAAACCTGCCAAATAGTTTTTTCTTGTGTCTCCACATGCCAAGGTAACAACCAGCTGATGCTCACAGAAGCAGTGGTAGAGCACATTGGAGGAGCAAAAATTCAGTGTCCCGACAAGAGACACCATAGCAAAAATTGCTATCGAGTTTCGAATCACAAACACGGAGATTACAATGAGAGAATTCCTTAAAGTAATTATGTCATTGTAGCGCAGTGGCATGCAAATAGCAAAATAGCGATCCACAGCCATGCCAAGCAAGATGGTGGACTGGAAGATGCAGACATAGTGAATGAAGAACATTTGCAGCAGACAGCCCACTCTGGATATCTTGTCATAGTCAGCGAGAAACGCAAATAGCATTCTAGGAGTAAGTCCTAAAGGAACCATCATGTCAAGGCATGCAATGGAACTTATAAGGATATACATAGGAGAATGTAAACTTCTCTGTTTAACAATCACATATATAAGAACTGAGTTGGTGACCAATGAAAAAATGAACATTGAGCAGAAGGGAATGAAGAGGAGCTTTCTTCTCTCTTTAAGGGAAGAAAATCCAATCAGGTAGAATTCTGTGTGAGAGAAATTTCTGCTTGGTCCATATTCCATACTGACTCCAAATATAAAGGTAAAATATCTGCTGGAAAAAAAACAGTGATGATAAAGTCAGTGGTGATTTACAACAGCAAAATGAAAAAAATACCAAACAGTCTGAAGGTAAATGGTCAAGCCAATCTGTCATATAGAAACAAATTTTTTTCCTTTATCAAATAGTCACCATCAGGTAATATTGTACACCATTTATCTTACCTGCCCTTGCATTAAGGTGTTGTTAAAAGTAATTATTAGTGCTGCAAAAATGGAGCATATGTTTGACCTATTAAAACAATTGGATAGACAGCCACGGTATGATAACATATGATGAACAGACAGAGGTCTATAAAACAAAGCTCTTGCCATTGCTGCAGGTGTCACAGCAGCCTAATCTTTCTGTTTGAACAATGGCAAAGAAAAAAGATTCATTTTGACTCACCGTTCCAACAGATAACTTGTCCTCTGTGAAAATGTATTGCTGATAGTAAAAGAGGCAATCTTAAATTCTCTTTCCAGCTCCCTCTGCATGCTTCATTCTGCAGTGGCCTGGGTTTTTGGTGTTCCCCTAATTGGCACACCAAGTACCCTGTACTTTTTTGTAACCCTCTGATGACATTCGTGCTTTGGGAGGTACACGGCCATTTGGACTGTCTCATAGGCCTGCTGTACATATAACATGGACAGAAGTAACTGTGTTGTGCACATTTGGTCTGAAATAAACTGTATATCCACAAGCATGATTTAAAGATGCTATTTATCAAAGCAATCTACAGTAAGGTACAAGGTCAAAGATCCCTAGTCATTTAAATGCTTATGAAACTTTGCCACCTATACTGAGTATATGATATTGGGTAGGACAGCCCTGGGGGTTGCAGTTTCTGTTCACAGTACTTTCAATGACAAAAGCATTTCGATGCTTCTACAGAAGTTTGCTCATTGATTGGATAAAACTCATAACAAGGGCTTGAACCTTTAATATACTAGTGTACTGGTAGATGACAGCTGTGAAAAAAAGATCCATCTCTCATGCTCAAAAAAGTAACTTGTTTTATTGCTACCCAGCTATTATCACTCACCATTCTTTTTGGTTGTGTCTAGTTTTTCGTTTTACACCATAGCCATCTCACTAACTGGGGCTATACAGCCAGTCCTAAATGACCAGCTATCGTTTGCTATCCAGCTCTTTAATTTTACCAGATGGTATTTTTTCGTGATGGTGTCAAGATCATTATGACAGTATTTTGCATTTTCAGAAATGTAAAGTGTCAAAGTGATATATGCCCTGCTCTGACAGGCCAGCAGGGGTAATCTCACAGCTCCTACCCAGTGCATCTGTAGCTGTAAGGGGAAGACTGAGGACTGGATGGCGCTCATGCAGACAGGAGCTGTTGGGGTGCTGAAATCAGGCACAGCTGTTCCTCTTACCAGGGGTCCAAGCTGAGAACCATTTCCATTATTAGGCAGCTGTATGACAAGGAGAAGAGCCAAGGGCCTCCCTTCAGTCAATAATTTGTGGTTTATTAAAGTATGTGCACATACAGACAAGCAGAGACAGAGATCTCCTTTGGAGTATAAACCACGAATCTCAACTGTAAACTCCTGAAGTTCCAGAAGGCCCATGAAAGGAAATGCAGATGCATAAAATGTTATTGGACTATGACAGCCCAACACAGTCCACTTTGCAAAAAATCTGCTCATTTCTCCTTCCATCAGAAAAATTTCACTCCCATTTACATTACATCTGTTTAATAACTCCAAAATAACATGTATTTATATTTATTTAGTCTATTTTACAGAGTCTTCAATTTTATTTCTCAATAAATACAAAGGGTTACACCTATATTCTTTTTTACATTTCTGTGTAACGCTAAGCACTCTCTTCCCTTGTTGTGGTTCCATGCACCAAGGAAAACAAACAATCCAACAAAAGGATCAACATATATGTGTGTATGTGTTTGCCCTCATCCCTGAGATTTCCAACTGTTTTCTGTACGGTGAGCAGAAACCATGCAGAAAAAAGAGTTGTGTTTGTGGAAAATCAAATATAAGTAACTATCTTGACCTCTATCAACATGTTTCCCCCTTATACCTTTATTCTTGCTCTCTCATCAGTTTAGTGGTGTTTCAGCATTAACTGTCTTCATTAGGGCCTGCTTTTTATGTGTCAGCTAGCATGATAAACTGATAAATGACTGACACAAGTCTTTGGGTTACTGCTGGGTAAATAGTTCCAATCACAAACAAACTCTGTCATCGAGACGAAAAGATCACAACTGTTAGACATCATGTGCTCATGGGTTTAAACCTTCTAGCAGGGTTGAGTGCCAGAAGTGACCCTGGTCACCACGGTATTAGCAGGCCAGCCATCCATCAGGTCCGGTGATCTCAGTGAAAGATTTTGATTTTGATTGGACATAGGTAGTGTGCATACCTTTTCCCCTTTCATATTGAATTAAACAGGAAAAGCCACTCAATGGATGTTATTAAATACAATACTTCTACCAGGGATATCAGACTCATTTTACAGGCAAGGCCTGATTGGAAAAATGTGATTCTCACAGGAAACAGAGCAAGATGAAATATCTTCAAAGTCCCTGAGAATAAAATGACTGTTATAACAATTAGATCAAGTCCCCAGCAATAAATAAGTCAATTTCACAATAAAGTATTTTCCTTTTCCTACATACAATGGTATTTTGTCATCAGTTCAGATTAGCTTAATACAAATGAAATATTTTTAAGCAGGACATTGAATCTTTTAGCAAGCTACATCCAGCCCATAGGCTCTTTGTTTAACATTTCTGTGCCAGCAAAATAAACTTCTTTTGTGTTTGATTTTAGGGGTGTGTTACTGAAAGCTGACCTTTTCATAAAGGCTCAAAACACTTTTTCTAAGTCTATTTTGTTGAAGGTAAAAAAAATAGCCTAAATGAATGCAAATGTTTTTTCCTAAAGTACTTGTATTTACATGGGTCATTCCTTCAGAAATGAATCAATATCCTCACCCGACCCTCCTCACTTTCCTGTTTTTGTGCATTGAAACTAGTGCTTATATAATTAAATTATGCAAAAGATTAGGGTTCTAGGATCAATATTTTTGTTTGATGTCCCTGTGAACCCATGGTTCCTTCAGTTTTGGCTCTTTTTTAGCCAATGAAAGCCATTTTTTACAAAAATCCATTCAATTTTTAGCACTTAAAATGCTTCACATAGTTTTACATACTACATAAACAATGTCTAAACATTTTTACAATATCTGAAGCCACAGTCATACGTTTTATCAGTATACATGTCTGTCATGTTAACTTTTTAATCAAAATCACCAGATTTATCATATCAGATTGTAAGATGAATGGTAAATTGTTAACTGCATTATCTTAAAAGTACATGACATCTGTATGTTTGACAGTAAAGGACTAGATGTAAAGTTTCAGATTTCTTTATTTATACACTATGATATACAGTATTTATATACACTAAATACTATGTATCATTACACTTCAAAATCACTTCACAAACTGTATGTAATACAGAATGGGTCATTGTAATGTGTGTGTGTGCGTGCGTGCGTGCGTGCGTGCGTGCGTGCGTGTGTGTGTGTAAATTATATGGTTGGATAGAAGAAAGAAGTCTTATTTGAAGACTGTTAGCCAAATGTTTCATTAAAATGTTTTTGTCAATTAAATTACATCGCAGAAAAAAAGACCTTGTATAGACCAGCTTGAGTACAGGTCCAAAAGTGAATTCATGAGTTCAGCTACATACAATTGGGCGCACAACCAAATTTTCACAACACATTACATACATTAGCATATATCAAATACTTGACGTGTATTTGTCTTTTTCACTGAGTGTGACAATGTAGTATAGAATGGTTAATAAAATGATTTGAAATTGAATTTTTTAAACCAGTATGAGTTACACTGTCACATAGGATCAAAATATGGATTAAAAAACCATTATGTTGTAATATAATGGTCTGTCTGGAAACCAACCAATAAAAATATCTTTACATTTTTATTATGACTTTGGAAAAGGCCATAATATTTTTTTCATTTATTCAGTTCAGTAAATGCACTCAATGACACAAAAAAGACAGACAGAAAAACTGTGGTCCGTGTTATATATTCCACTTACTCTCTTATCAAATTCTATGAAAAGATGCATCACAACTCTATAATAGTATAGGTCTAAATACAACAGTTGTATGAAAAAGGTAGATTATTTATGGTCCTTTGAAAGAAATTAGAAGGACAAAAATCAATCCAAGTAAATTGAAGTACAACAGCATAAGCTCATGTTTTTAATGTACAATCATGAGTGTTTGAATGAAACATCCACTCGTCTGCATTTTTCTCCACATGATTTTTAAACTGTACAGGCAAGGTGACACAGGCAATAAATACTGTAGTTTTTCTTTTTCTTTTTTAGGGGTATTTCACATTCTGTGTAATTACAGATGGTGTTAATAAAGACACAGTGCTGCGTCTGTCCTCAGAAACATTCCTCTGTCAATGTCAAAACATTCTGAAAGATCTCAGCTTTCGAAACAGCAAAAGGATGAAAGGAGGATGTAGAGTGTTTTTTAGATGCCACTTCAGGGAAATTTATAAATATTTAAGGTTAATTGACGAAAGTAATAAGCCAGTGTCTGTCCGTCTTGAGAATTTTTGATAAAAAATGTAAAAGATCAGAATAAAATGGGATATCTAAATTAACAAGCACTTTTCCAAAAATTAATTCCAAATGACCAACATTGGGACACTGAGCAGCTGTTTTCACACTGGGTCAATTTTACCACATTTCAGGAGTTTAATAATCTGTTCCCTTATTTCTTTGGTCCTGATACCGTATATAACTGGATTACAACAGCCAGGAACCAGGAGGTACATGCAGCTGAGGAAGACACGGAAGTCGGAAGGGAAGCCATGTTTCACTCTGTATGCAATATAGGTAATCATAGCTGAGAAATAGGCCACACATATCACAATTATGTGTGTGCAGCATGTCTGGATGGCTTTTTGACGGGATTCACCTCCTGCTGACTGAAATATAACCACAAATATATAGATGTATGAAAATGCAATTACAACACAGTCAATAGTAGGTATGCAGAAACCTGCCAAGCCTGCAATGTAGTTTCTGCTTGTGTCACCACATGCATTTGAAACCAGCAAAGTGTGTTCACAGAAGCAGTGGTAGAGCACATTAGAGGAACAGAACTTCAGCGTCCCAACAAGAGAAACCATAGCCAAAATTATTGCAGTGTTTCGAATCACGAACACAATTGTGACTACAAGTGAATTTGTTAAATTTATGATCCTGTTGTAGTGCAAGGGCATGCAAATAGCAAAATAGCGATCCACAGCCATGCCAAGCAAGATGGTGGACTGGAAGCTACTTACATAGTGAATGAAAAACATTTGCATCAGGCAACCCACTCGAGAAATCTTGTCAATGTCAGAGAGGAAAGCAAACAGCATTCTAGGAACAAGCCCTAATGGAACCATTATGTCAATGCATGCAATGGAACTTATAAGGATATACATAGGAGAATGTAAACTTCTCTGTTTAACAATCACATATATAAGAACTGAGTTGGTGACCAATGAAAAAATTAACAATAAACAGAAGGGAATGAAGAGGAGCTTTCTTCTCTCTTTAAGGGAAGAAAATCCAATCAGGTAGAAATCTGTATGGGAGAAGTTCCTGCTTGGTCCATATTCCATACTTATTGTAGGTATGATGCTCAGATGGTTGCTTAAAAACAATAGCAATAACAAAGTCAGTGTTGATTTACAATATTGGTCATTTTTAAAAAAAACTGACCTTTAAAAACAAATTGATTTGAAAAACTGGCTTTTAAAAAAACATCAATCATTTAAAAAACTGGCATTTAAAAAAAACTCACTGATTATTTAAGAAAACAGGCATATAAAAAAAAACAAATTTAAATGGTTGAATGAATGCAAGTATACTGACTATAAAGAAAAAGTGTAGTTTTATTAAACATATAAAACATAACGTCACATTTTCATTATCTTCAACAATATGTCAATGTATTAACAAGGCTTTACTGAGAATGCAATCATAACAGTGTGCAGTTGTAAGAAATGTGCCTCAATGAAATGATTAATGACCCAGTATAATCTAATGATGTAAAACATTCAAATTCACCTGGTATTGTTTTACAATATTATGCCAGTGATGCAATAAATTATGATATGAATTTATTGGTGCTTTGAAAATGAAGCATATGTTAAACCCATTACAACATTTGTGTCACTGAATAAAGGAAACATTCCCAAATACGATATGATGAATGAACACAGGGCTACAAAACTCTAAAAGGCTCTTTCTGCAGGTCACAGTGGTTAAATCTGTTTGGTACAGCGATGGCATATAGAACCTAAGACCAAGTTTAACTCACCGTTCCAACTGAATAGGTCCGGTCCTCTGGTAAGTTTATTGCTGGTCTTACAGGAGGCACTCTTAAATTCTCCGTCCAACTCCCTCTGTGTGCCATGCTCGACCGTGGCCTGAGCTTCTGCTGTTCTCCTAATTGGCAAACAATGTACCCTGTAATTTTTTGTAACCCTTTGTGGACACTAGTAATTACAGATCAGGATGGAAAAAGTACTGGACTCACAACAATATTTCTGAGATGTTGAGGCTTGAGTTTGTATAAATACATATATACAATGAATCAACAAAACAAATGGTATGGTTTTCACAACTGAAGTAGATAAAGAAGTACTCGAGGTATTAAGTACAGAAAAACCTTTAGATATATAAAAGTAATACTTCTGCAAAAGATCACAAATAAGATTGTACATGTTAAATGAGGGGTAATATCCTTGATAAACTGAGCAAGAAAAACAAATGATTCAGTGAGGATGTGGGTTACCCACTGGTATCAGGCTTGCAACCCAATGCAAGGCAATGGTTATAAAGCAATAATATCAAAATTATTCCCAATATAATGCAAAAAAGTAATAATTTATTACTAATCATAACTTTTCTAATCAGACAATTGGGATATTTATGTGATATCTAGCTATGAAACTGTACTAATGTTAGTTAGCTAGCTAGCTATCATGTAAATACAATAACCATTTGAACCATAATTGCTATGTCTGCAAATATGTAGCTGAATATGCTAGATGCTCTCACAGACTTTCATTCGATGTCCAGGGAAGTTCTACTTTTCAGGTGTGCGGGTTAAATGTTTTTGTTTTTAATTGTTCATTAAATACCACAGCTGCTTTTCCCACCACAAAAGTCAATGCTGAAAGGGACTGGGTCTCAGCAGGAAAAAAACACTGACACAGACTTCCAAATTATCATTTCATATTCCATTACAGTCATTCATCTGATGCTTCTATTCAAAGTTACTTAAAGTTGATTAGACTGACCAGGGGCCAAACCGAACAGGAGCAATACAGGGTTAAGGGCCTTGCTCTAGGGCGCAACAGCTGCATTGGTCTGCCTTCCAATCCAAAAGGAAATTCTTCCTTCACTTCTTCCCTCCAAACAAGTGAGCTCTCTGGTGACATAGCAGGCGAGTTAGGCCTTCCCGAGCGAGGGTGAGCAATGGATGGGAGGATTTGTGGCTGTTTGAATTGGAACAAACTCGCCGTTCTTCCTGACTTTGCATTCCGCAAGGACTGGATTGCAGTGAAACGGAAGTTTCAGTGACCATAGAGACGGCTTGATTTGTTCCTTGCAGACTATAGTACTTGTTCCAGCTCAACTCTTCACCACATAACTAATGTAAAGATGGGGAGTGTTCTTCTCTCTCGGCTGTGTTATGTAACTTATCAAGCAATATAGTTAGTTAGTGAAAATGTATGTTAGCTAGATACATGTTAATTCGCCACGGTAAAATCCTTATATTCTCCAAGCCCATAAAATAATTTTAAATTGATGTTTTTATCTACTATTTATTGATGTGATGTTATTTTCCATAATGATGCCAAGGTTTTTTTTATGTGAAACCACTTATTTGTATGCACATTTTAATAATACCCTAAAATACAATAATAATCATAATCATAACAATAGTTACTATAATTATTTGTGTTGCACCTTTTGAGCAGGATGCAGAAAAAGGATGAACAATGTGGCGTTTTAACAATTGGATTGTATAATAAATCGGCAAGAGAAGTCTTCCAGCTTGGGAAGCTTTGTTTTTAAATTCATTAGTCCTTTGGTAGCAAGAGGATGATATTCAAATATGTAAAGTTTAACACGTGGGCAAGCAAGCAAACATTGCTGTGCATTGTGGGCAATATCACTGCTGGAAGGGATGTTTTTTGTTGGTTTCCGTTGGAGGAAGGAAAGCCGAGGGCTTGAGCAAATGAAAATCCACCCTCCACTGGGGGACGTGATCTCAAAGAAGCAATTATTTTTTTGAACTGGAGTGCAGCCATGGTTACATTGGGACTTGAACCACCAACCTTCCACATCCCAATCAAGCACCAAGATAGAGGCATCTCCATTCATGTGCAATCATTACTAATGAGCAATCATTACTAAAGATTGATCTGGTTATATGTTATTTGATGATGAGGGAAGAAATGTTGCATAAACTTTAACCAATGCAAAGCAGTATCATCTAAAGATCAATAATGAAACATGTAGTCAGATTTATCTTCCAATGTTCTGCCATTGTGTTTTTATGGAACTAGGTACTAAGCATGAAACATTAACATTTAAGCATGTAAGCGTCTGCTACATTCTAATTATCATCTCACAGTCCTCTACAGCAGCATCTGCTGTACTCTTTTCTTTGTCTTTTGAGCTACTGACATGATACTTGAGTATTTTTTTTTTTCAAATAATATTTAGCAACAATTGCACAGATCATGAGAGGATCTAAGAGAGGATGTATATTAGATATGAACAGACCTATTTTTGAGTGCTTTTTCAAAACAAAAGTATTACATTCATGCTTGATGGCAACATTTTCAGTTTAAACACTGTTCTGCTGTTACTTGCAGGTACTGCAAGTTGCTTTGGTGCTCCTGGTTAATTTACTTAAAAATGTTACAGGCATTTAGACAGGCTGTAAAGGAACTGGTTCAACTGACCATGTGACTGTACATTTTATCCAGAATGAACAATAATAACACTTACAATTCAGGGGTTCAGAAGATGTGTTTAACCAAAGCATCTCACTGTGACTGTAAGTCACAATCGACCAAAGTTGCCATGGCAAAAGCTGAAGCACACCTGGGTCATGTGGCAGGAAAATCAGCCAAACCACACAAGCCAGTCCACACCAGGGTGGTTGAAGAATGAGACATTTTACCAGACATTTTTTGGAGGTATTTATTCAATGTCCAGACCTAAACACAGCTGAGATGTAGCTGGACCTGAATTGGGCAGTTCAGGCTTGAAAAACCTGCAAATATGAAGAAAGCAGTCCAGAGTGTTGACCTCTGTCACCATCTGTTTCACATGTGCATCACTGTGTATATATTGCACACACCCCTATCCTTCAGAGATATCCATGTGAGACACTGTTTCTATTTGTTGTCTGTGGTCATGTGAAGGGAAATACAATTATATGCAACTCTTCATGCCTAAGAACAAAGATGGTTACAAGAGAGAAGTTTAACCCTCTCAATTGTTGACTGTATATGGTTATGTTCTTCATTTTCAAGAAGAAACAAATTATGTTTACAGCAGTCAGTTTAACAATGCCCTTATCAAGCTTAACTTACCCTGCTTACATATTTTTACATACAAACATTTACAAACCTTTCAAATTTGGTGGGTTGTCTACCAGTAATGGTCCAAGGATGTACCATTGAATGATTGCTTATTTGTGGAACAAAAAATCGTGTGAATATTTTCTTTTGAAATAACAAATGTTATTATTTTACAGATTTTTAAGTGTGAAAGATGTTGCCTTTATCTCTCAAATCAAATTGACAATATAATACATTTTCTAGAAACTTTTCTCTTTGTGTTTGCTGCCACCTGCTGGATAAGAGACATACAGGTTAATACGAGTGGGGTGTGACAAGTACAGTATGTTCTTTCCTGCACAAAACAAAAAAGGCAGCACAATTAACAAATAAAACAAATAAAATATTTAAATAAATGTGTGCAGGAATCCTGACACATTTATTATTCATGATCTTGTTTTGTCGAGGGGGTTGTTATTCTGCCTTGCAAGGTAAGTGTCGGTTTATAATGTAATGTGTATAGTTTGACACTAGGTGGTGATATACACATATGAAATGAAATTATACATTGGCCGTTTGATTTTTTCATTGAGGGATGGAAACAATCAGCTGTTCATGACAACCTTTACATGTTTTTTTGTCCAAGACATTTGATAAATAAAACTAGTGTGATCCTCTAAGAGCTGTGATGCAACTTTTACAACAAACTGGAGTGTGATCCAGTTTGATTGTTAAAATACATGCCTACGGATATTTAAAGAATTTCACCAGGACATTAATTTGAAGGGTATTGCATTATATTAAAATGATAGAAGGAAATCAACCAAATACCTCATTTTAAGTATTTTAATCCTTCAGACATACCTACAGATGGCAAGTGTAACAACAAAAATCAGTTTCTGAGGCAAACAATTCCTTCTTATGTTCAGGAAGGTTTTATGGAAATGAAAAGGACTGAAATAAAAAACAGTTGCACTTCAGGTCAAATAAGCATTTTGCATTTCCCTCAGTTTCACGGTGAAATTAACATTTCACACAGTATGAATCTAAGGATATGTAAAAAATATTTTTTACACATGCAATGTCCTTGATATGCTACAGGCAATCATATCAGGGCCATTATGTCCATGTATTGTATTGAAATAATGAAAAAAAACTATGTCACATGTAATTAATACAGACCCCTCCCCACATGATACAAATACAAGGGCAAAAATGTTTCTAGTATTGCACCGCTGCACAAAGATGCACTGTGTAATAAATCCCAGAGTAGAACAGTGTGCATTCAGTAATTCAGCTACAAATGACAAGGTTTCCCTTAATTGGGAAAATAAAACTGGTGAGATTTATCATTTATTTTTATTTTATTTTACCTTTATTTAACCAAGAAAGTCCCATTGAGATTAAAAATCTCTTTTTCAAGGGTCATGCATTTGATACACCAGCTGTTGCAATAAGGACATCTGATAAAAGGCTCAGTTAAAATACAGGTACAGATGGTCAACTATTCTCTGTGGTGTATTGTGAACCTGGGAACCAGGCGTCTGAAGGGAATTATGTACATTTTAGCAGAAGGCTAGTTAGAGTGTCTGGGGAAAACCTGTGTGTTTTCCATGTTTGAATCATGTGTTTGTCTTTGTCTCTGATCATGAAATAGAGGGTTGACAAAATTAAAAAAGTATTACATTCATGCTTGATGGCAACATTTTCAGTTTAAACACTGTTCTGCTGTTACTTGCAGGTACTGCAAGTTGCTTTGGTGGCCCTGGTTAATGTTACAGGCATTTAGACAGGCTGTAAAAGAACTGGGGACACATTTCTGTAGACAAAACAAGTCACTGATAACATCTTCATACATTAACTATAAGTGTACCTGGTCATTAAAATTTCCTGAATGACCAAAATATGTATATCATGTTTCTTTGTAGAAAAGTAAATATATTAAAACTGGAATCTTTGGCTTGACTTACCATCTGGGACTCAGGACAGAATGGCCATAGCTCACTGTTTCACATTGACTAAGATTTTAGCCTGACCGAGATGCATAGCGCATCTGACTGAGGTCAGCCAGACTGTGGACTGGCACAGCAGTGTCTTTTATCTGCCTGTGAGGGTGCCCCAGGTGATGGCAACAACAAGGAGCACTCATGGTGGCAGATTGGAAAAGAATCACAATGGTCTCCAGAGCAGAGTGCATCTTTACTGAGATAGCACCAGTTTAACAGAACTGGAGTGTGTTTACTAACTTAATAAAAAGTGAACAATTACAATTAAACATTATCTTAAGAGAGAGCATGTTCTTGCTGTTCTCCCTACCAGGTTCGGACCATTTAGCACCAGGCCCCGCGAGTCATGAAGAAAATGGGACACATGGAGACAATCCACAATTGATAATGTGTTTGCTGTTGGTTGCTCTTGCAAGGGACAAGATCAGAGGGGTACCAAAGGAGGCCGACATCCTTGGTGGACGTTGCCAGCTTTTTTTGATCGCCCAGTGTCTTGACTGCTGAATAGTGAATGTCTGAAAATGCTGGCATTAAGGGTTTCTCAAGAAAACCTTGTGGGTGTTGATGAAATTCAGGGCACTTACAAATGGTAAGTACAGCTAAATTGCTTATGAGATCATTTTAAGTTGGAAGTGTGAGATAGCAAGTGATAACGAGTTATCTTGTAGTTTAGCCAACTATGAAGCTTGATTTTCAGATAAAAGAGTGTCCTAACAACTAGGCAGCATATGAGAGACAAAATGTAATTACTTTTGCAAGAGTATTGTAGATTCTCCCATGTAAACCATTTCAGTATATCCTTATCATTTCCAGATCTTGTTTCCACCAGCTGACCATGTTAAAATTTTTAAATAAGCCACTAAAGTTCAAAAGACAGGAAGCAGCACTAAAAACTCCAGCGCTCCAGAAAACAGCTAGCAACCTAGATTTAAAACGTATGTGTAGGCTATGTGTAGGCTGTAAAAGACAATAAAATAACTGATCGAGGCTAAATGCCTTCCCGTTGAGTTAAACGAATGTTACAGCTATATCGTAAGGACAGGACAGATGACTAGCAAAAATGTGTTGCACCCAGTTCTGTTGCATTTTTGGATCTTTTGGGGGTTGTTAAATCTAGAATTTGTTTGTGAGCTTTTTTGTCTTTTGGTACCTTTTCAAAATTTTGAATTTGAATTTCTTGAGAAAAAATGGCACGAATCGTTGACTGGCATCGTTGACTGCCCCCATTCATTCAGCTCATGCAGTACAGAGAACAAGATTGTTCAGGTTTGTGGAATTCTGTTGCTACATTCCATGTTTAATTGCTCTTATTGGTTGTAGAATGATTGCCATTCAAAATCACTGAGGCCTATGGCCATTGACATCGCCCCAAATCCAAACAAATTCTTTAGGAGCTCAGCCATACCAATATCTCATTTTAGAATTGGTCTTGCAACCAGGCTAATGGAATGGTGTTGCATGGCCCTACTGTGGAACTTGTGTGGAGAAAAATGGACCTGGGTATAAGACTGGAATTTAATCAATGTGAAAAGTCATCAAGGCCAGACTAACAATTGTGGAAATAAATAAAAGAGCTCACAAATCTGTCTTAAAACTGGATCAAGAAATTTAAATTGAAATGCATGGAGTGATGGAAAAATTAACTGTAATTTCTACTTGAGAAGCCTATTATTGCTGCAAATCAGTATTTAGAATTATATTGTTGCTTCCAGGTGGGTCACACAGAAAAGACACTGTAATTGTAACACTGGGCCAAAATATGAATTTTAAATTCATGGAGTGACAGAGAAATGATCTGAGCTGGCTCCATGCCCCACTTTTCAAAAGCCACACCAAGGAAAGACAGGGGTTAAGATGGTTATGTTTGTTAGTCTCATGACTCTCTAGCGCCCACTTGTGGATGCATAAACTGAGGACATAGTTGACATTGTTATCCTTTAATGACAAAAGCAGCATGTAATTGGTGGTTTGCCTGCAGTGTGGAAAGAAGCAAAGGCTTGATGTCAAGTGAAATGGAGGAGTCAGGTGTCACGGCATCCTCTTCCTGAATTGGTGGGAGCACGTGGCTGCAGGGGACTAAACAGTTTGGCTGAGCTTGGGTGGGAAAAAGGGGGGAAAAAGTCAATTTGACCCAGGGGATTGTGGTGTGATAACAGTGATAATCCGTTGTTCAGAACAACACCGAAGTGGTGCTGAATTCAGTTTTTCCCTATGCTTGGATGCAGTTCAAACCAATCAGGTGTCTGAATTCACAGGCGCTGGCTAATGATCGTAATTCACATGCCAGGGAAAAGAATTGAGCTAGAAATGGTGAAATACAGCTCATACATTTCCTAAAACAAAAAAAAAAAATATAAATCATGAATCATTAAAATTAATAAATAAATTCAAGTGCTAATAGTCCACACCACACATGCTGGTGTAAAGCTGCAGACAGATAATATGGTTCACACTTCACCTTTTTATAACATTCAACTTAATGTATTTGCAAAGCTCATTTCATTTTGAAAGATTCTTGAAAATTAGTTTTTTAAAAGATTGTCTGACTTTTTCTGTTTTGACTCCATAAATAATTGGATTTAGAAGAGGGGGTATCAGAAAAAATACACTGATAATATAATACGAATGACTGATGGTATGTGTACTGTATTGAATCTGGTGATAATCAGTTCAAAAAAACAGCCAAATGAAAAATTTACCAGTGACACTAAATGTGGAGTGCAGGTATTTAATGCTTTTGCCTGAACTTTGGAGGACTTCAAGCAGATCTTCAAAATTTTAACGTATGAATATACTATGAGAACAAAGGGCAAGGCCACAGATAGAAACACACCCATAACCAGCCCATAAATATGATTAAGAGTAGTGTCTGAGCAGGCGAGTTTGACCAACAGATAGTTGTCACAGTAGACCTTGTTAATAATGTTGTCACATAGCTGTAGGCTTGCACTTAAGGAGAGGTTAATAACAAATCTAAAAATTGAAAAAATCCAGATAAATGCAACATATATGCACACTTTCGCTGGAGTTATGATGATATGGTACTCCAAAGGATAACAAATGGAGACATATCTGTCATATGCCATCACAGCTAAGTTGCTAAATTTCTACTAAGGAATATGTGTACAAACAGAAAATTTGCACAAAACAATAAACTCTGGGAATTTCATGGACATCTGACAGAATATTCACTAACAGCAAAGGGATCAAGGCAGTGCTTCCATACAATTCATTTATCGCCAAGTTGCATACAAAATAATACATTGGTTCATGCAGATGTGTGTTTCCAAAGATCACTATGATAAGCATTGAGTTTGAAATAATAATGGAAACATATAATGCAACTGTAATGCTGAAATAAAGATACTTGATTTGTCCAATTTTATCATATGCAGCAAGTACAAAAAACATCACCTGAGATGAGTTGTCCATCATCAACTGTCTAAAAATCTGTTTTCTGTGGTCTGTTTCGAGGAGAAATGATGCTCAAAGAATTCATGGTAAATTTTGAATTTTAGCTGTTTGTTTGTCACTTGAAGAGACTTACCATAAATTTGTAAGTGTAATTACAATGGCTAGACAGCCATCATAAATAATAACCAAAAGTGATGCCACAATAAAATCTCAACCAGATAAGAGATGTGCACCATAAGACCTGTAAAACAAAATAATGCTTAGTTTATCATATCTGTGACAATGTATCCTCTGAAACGATCTGATTTCATTAGATCTGGGCTAGAAAAATGAGAAAGTGGCAATCCAGTTTTACATCCTAGACAGGAGAACTCTGGTGTAATGAACATTCACTGCAGTCACAAGTAATCCAGCACTCTCTGTTTGAAGAGCAAATGTCCTGACTCATGATGCAACAGTTAAGACAGAGGGTACTGCTCAAAGTACTTTCTGCTGAACATACAGTATTGTTACAATCATGACATGTATGATATATTGTACCTTAAAATGACATTATAACGACATTTAGTGCACACTTACAATATATTTTATAGAGTATGCAGTGTTGTTTCAAGCCTGAACTCTCCTACAGTCTCAGCTACCACTAACTGACCTGGCAACCTGTTAAAATAATATCCTGGTATTTTGTTATTGATGGAAGCTAAACTGAAAAACCTTTTGTAGTTTACCTTGTTAAACCCTACATTAAATCCCCCATTCTCTCCCTTTGCTTATTCTGAATTGGTTAAGAGGTGAAAACAGTTAGCATCACTGAAATATGCTCAAAAAAGAATAACAAAATTCTTCAGTTTTAACAATTAGTTTTTGACAGGCATAGGCAATTAAGTTACAAAATAATTTAAAGCTAGCAAGTAACTAGTAAAAGCATAAAGACAAAAAAATAATACCTTCTGAAATATACACATTTACCCATTTCAAAAACATATGCAAACATACAAACATATACACACATACAAAGATGAACACTACATGTTACCTTTTATGCTGAAAGACAGTAGGAAGAATGCATAATGGGAAGTAGATAATTAAACACTGGCTTTTAAGCATAATCTGTGGTTAGATGGCTGGGTGGACACACCCTCCAATGAAAAAATATCAAAGGAATTATTTGCAGGAATATTATTATCATTAGCAGTCCTAATCTCACAACACTGAAATAATTAATTCCTAGGGAGTTGCTTATTTCCTTACTGAATATGTTCATCACCACTTTACTCTTGATAGCAGAAAAAGAACCTTAATCAAACACCAGGCCTGATCTTCATAAACAATCTGATCATTTTTACTTGATTTTCTAATTCTGCATTATTTACACTTTAGTCATGGGAGTTGCTGGATCTTTTAGAATATATTCATACTATAAAATAAATAACCCAGGGGACTATAAATAAAACTTCCAAATACATAAGGCACTCATTAGAGACCAGTGGTTATTGGAGACCAGTGCTAATTATATTTCATCATGAATGTCATTTTAATATTTTCCCATTTAAATTTTTCTCTCCTGATATCAACAACAAGCTGTGGCAATGTGTCACATGAATAATTAGTTGCACCTTGTTTCTTGTTCATCACATAATAGCTGGGTTTGACACAACACCAGTAACTTTCTCAGATATATTGTTTCATTTGAAAGCAAGACTCATGGTTCACAAAGGGACAGCATTCCTCTTTAACATTATTATTTATAATTTCCGGATTTCAGCATTATTTTTGACAAACATGATGTCAATCACCTCTCATTCTGTTCACAATCTTGAAATCAGTCAGACTGGTTACATAGCTTGTAGATGTGATACATATGAATTAGTTCCAAACGGAAACTTGTGCCATTGAGATTGTAATAGGAGGTGCACTTTGGTCAACAGTTGTATTGTTGTCATGAGAAACATATTTGCATGTGTTGCATTGCTAACAACAAGGATATATTATCGTGCTGTATTTGCTAGCATGTGCGTGAGCTTGTTAACTCACATTTTTTTTTACCCCAATTTTTTCCCATTTTTCCCTAACTGGTTGACCTTGCTCAACAGAATCACATGATGATGAGGCTCCCTCCCATCCACATGACTCTCTTTCCAACCCCACCGCTGCCTGGCGTTGGAGGATGACGCAGTCAGCGTACTGTCAGGTCTTGCTGCGACAGGTGCCCAGCATGATGCAGACAGCTTTGGGAGGAGAAATCCGAATCACATGATGATGCTCTTGCTTCTTTCCATGCTGTGGCTGCACCACTGACTGCACACTGCCTATGATGGCAGAGGAAGGTGTAGTCAGTGTACAATCAGTTTGTGCCACTGCAGGGGCCCAAGCATGACAGAGAGGGAGCTATCGCGACGAGACCAACTGAACAAGCTTAGCCAGCTTACCCTGTATTGATCCCTGGCGAGGCTGGCCAATTGTTCCCTCAACAAGGGGACCACTGACCATGGCTGGCAATGGTGAGACTGGGAATTGAACCCCAACAATTTATCATGCGAGCCACCCAGAGGGCTGGTAACTGCAGTTATTTAAGTACAGTATTCTTGTATCATGCTCTCATCAAGCCATTGGGTTCAAAATCACACATAGCTACCCGACTTCAGTTACGCTCTATGGTAACATTGGCACTATCCTGGAGAAAGTTATCTTGATATTTTGAGTACACATGAAGAAATGACTACATTTACAGGTTTTGAACATTAAGAAAAAGGGCTTATCTGCTGCTACCAGACAATTACTGAACATTTTGCAATCTAGCCAACTTGCTCCAGTCACAAAAACAAAATAAACACAGATGAAACTACTTTAACCACACTGGATCGGTACCAAAATAGTTAGCTAGCAAACCGAATTGTAATGGAAGTCTTATAATAAATGCAGCTCATTGTCAATCCACTCTGACAATCCTATATGTAGACTCTCAAAAGGGAACAGGCTGAAACCAAGGGAGAAGTTACCCTTTAAAGGTCAAACAGTAAATGTTTTTACTGACAGCAGCCCTGTAAATGGAGGTGGCATTCACATGCTGCATTATACAGTTTAATTGTAATTAATTTTTTTTTTTTTGCAAAGTAACAAAAATACTGTTCTAAAAGCAACTGTGTCATGTGCCCCTTGCACCGTCGGTGTCCTCTTATTTCCATCTCCATCAGCAATATGATATATCATCCCCTCATAGGATATATTACACTGTCACATCATGCACTTTGACACTTGTTTGCATAATGCTTATTCACGTAGGAAAATCTTACCGTTACTAGCCTGCTAGCCAAGGAAGTTAGTATAGCACAGCAAGCTAACTATGTGCTTAGCTAAAGCTAGTTAACTACTGAACTAATGTCTGTGGGGTGACATTATACTTAAGGATGAAATTAGCAGTGTAGCTAACATTTAGTGCTTTACGGTTAATTTATACAATGTATAATAAAATATATGATTATATAAAAATAATATTTGAAATTGTGACATCACACCATTGTGACAACTGTGGTTATCAAAAGCTTTTTTTGGCTGGATGCGATAATAGGAAATTAGGGAAGGTAACATTGTTATTTTGGAACTGCTCTTACAGTATCTTTGGTCGGACATCTGTATCTTTATCAAACGTCATATTTGTTTTGACTTTGTTCTTTGCTTTGATGATATATTCTAACTTGCTAGCTACCTCATTAGTTAGGCTTGGATGCTTAGCATATTAGGCCATTGCTTACTTCGCTAGTGATAACAAAATCATATGCTTACAGTGATATTTAGTGTTATATTTTCATATGCAGTGTACCTGAGTTGAAAGTTCCCTATGATAACATTTACTGAAATTTACACTGTCTTAACTCACTTTGGTGAGTGTGTTATTAGCGCATCAACAGTTACCTAGCTCTAATTCACTACTGCTAGGTAGCCAGTTAGCCTGCCGCTAGGGTGGTAGGTAAGCCTGGTAGCTGCCTTGACAGTTCAGGGGCTACCAGGCAACTAACGTAGGTGTACCTAAAGGTATGCACGTGCATAACTGTCCATAGTCATGAGACAGCTTTATATCCAATGATGGGATGATACATCATTTTGCTGTCCGAAAACAGAAATTGGGGGATAACAACAGTGCAAGGGGTGAAACCAGTGCAGTTACACCAGCACTGGTCAGATGTCGAAACATCCTCTTTCTGAATTTGTGGGAGCAGGTGGCGGCGGTAGGCTAAACAGCTTTGCTGGGTTTGGATGAGAATAAGTAAATATCCGATTTATGAAAATTTAACATACAAGTCAAGTGGTATGCCCTGAATGCCTGAAATTTTGCATGTACACTGGGAGGACTTCCAGAAACTGTGGCTTTATCGCTCCTAAAGGGGTATGCCATTAAATGAACAAATTGGGAGACAGGGAAGAGTTTAAACCTTTTGCAGTTTAACTTTCTTGGACTTCACTTTTAAGGAGGGAATTTACTAAAATGTTCCCTCCTGATTAAAGAGGACAAATTCTATATCATTTGATAAATGACAGTGTCGGATTTGACTGTTGTCAGAAATGATAATAATTGATGTTACATTCCAGTATGTAAGTCAGGGAATTCCTTTTTTTTTGTTTTTATTACAATTATGTCACACATGGCCCACCACAGGTACCATAGAATAGATGGTACAGAAAAGCCACACAAACTATGAGTCACATAACATGTTTATTTGTACACTATAAAGTGAAATAAAACATTACACTGTTAAGAATCCATTTTTAATTCAAGTAAGAAAATAAGGAATCTAACATGCACAAAAACTCACTGTTCACACAAACTCAACTGATCACATCAGAAAGATTTAATATTGCATTTTCTGAATATCAGAAAGAGTACATTTAATTATGGATTGGCTGACTCCTTTGCTCATAACATAGCTATTTTACATGGTTAACAATTCAAAAGATCAGAATATACATTCCATTTGTTCCAAATTCCTACAGGATTTAATGTTATGGTACACACCAAAAAATATGCAAATTCTAACTAAGCTGGTATAATTCTTTTTTAAAAAAGCTTGTGTGGTTTGCTGAAGTGGTGCTGAATTTAGTTTTTCCCCATTCAGTTGGATACAGTTCAAACCAAAAAAGTGTTAGAATGCACAGCAGCTTGATCATCATTCAGCATCCAGGAGAAAAAAAAATACAATATTTGAGCTAGAAATTGTGAAATACAGCTCATATATTTCATAAAGCAAATCTAAAAAAGAATTAATAAATAAATTCAAGTCCTAATGATACACACTGTGCATGTTGGTGTACAACTGCAGGCACCACTAATATGGACACATGGTTGCTCAGAAATATGCCTAATTTTAAACGCATCCCTTTTAGACACTTTAACTTATTATAACATTCAACATTACATATTTACCATGCACAGTTCATTTTGAAAGATGCTTGAAAAGGAATTTTTTTAAAGATTTTCTGAGTTTTTCTGTTTTGACTCCATAAATAATTGGATTTAGGACAGGGGGTATCAGAAAAAAATATACCGATAATATAATACGAATGACCGATGGTATGTGTACTGTATTGAATCTGGTGATAAGCACCTCAAAAAAACAGCCAAATGAAAAATTTACCAGAGACACTAAATGTGGAGTGCAGGTATTAAATGCTTTTGCCTGAACTTTGGAGGACTTCAAGCAGATCTTCAAAATTTTAACGTATGAATATACTATGAGAACAAAGGGAAAGGCCACAGATAGAAACACACCATTAACCAGCCCATAAATATTATTGAGAGTAGTGTCTGAGCAGGCGAGTTTGACTAACAGATAGTTGTCACAGTAGACCTTGTTTATAACGTTGTCACATAGCTGTAGGCTTGCACTTAAGGAGAGGGTAATTATGAATCTAAAAATTGAAAAAAGCCAGACAAATGCAACATATATACACACTTTGGTTGGTGTTATGATGATATGGTACTCCAATGGATAACAGATGGAGACATATCTGTCATATGCCATCACAGCTAAGTTGTTAAATTCTAATGAACATATGTGTACAAACAGAAAATTTGCACAAAACAATAAACTCTGGGATTTCATGGACATCTGACAGTATATTCACTAACAGCAAAGGGATCAAGGCAGTGCTTCCATACAATTCATTTATCGATAAGTTGCATACAAAATAATACATTGGTTCATGCAGATTTGTGTCTCCAAAGATCACTATGATAAGCATTGAGTTTGAAATAATGATGGAAACATATAATGCAACTGTAATGCTGAAATAAAGATACTTGATTTCTCCAATTTTATCATATGCAGCAAGTACAAAAAACATCATCTGGGATGAGTTGTCCATAATCAACGGTTGAAAATTAAGCTCTGTGGTCTGTTTCGAGGAGAAACGATGCTCAATTAATGCATGGTAAATTTAGCAATTTTGCCTTTTGTTTGTCACTTAAACAGACTTACCATAAATTTGTAAGTGTAACTACAATAGCTAGACAGCCATCATAAATAATAGCCATAAGTGGTGCCACAATAAAATCTCAACCAGATAAGAGATGTACACCGTAAGACCTGTAAAACAAAATAATGCTTAGTTTATCATGTGTGTAACAATGTATCCTCTGAAACTATCTGATTTCATTAGATCCGGGTTAGAAAAATGGGAAAGTGGCAATCCAGTTTTACATCCTAGACAGGAGAACTCTGGTGTAATGAACATTCACTGCAGTCACAAGTAATCCAGCACTCTCTGTTTGAAGAGCAAATGTCCTGACTCATGATGCAACAGTTAAGACAGAGGGTACTGCTCAAAGTACTTTCTGCTGAACATACAGTATTGTTACAATCATGGCATGTTTGATATATTGTACCTTAAAAAGCATATAATGACATTTAATGCACACTAATTTTATACATATTACAATATATTTTATAGAGTATGCAGTGTTGTTTCAAGCCTGAACCCTCCTACAGTCTCAGCTACCACTAACTGACCTGGCAACCTGTTAAAATAATATCCTGGTATTTTGTTATTGATGGAAGCTAAACTGTAAAACCTTTTGTAGTTTATCTAGTTAAACCCTACATTAAATCCCCCATACTCTCCCTTTGCTTATTCTGAATAGTTAAGAGGTGAAAACAGTTAGCATCACTGAAATATGCCCAAAAAAGAATAACAAAATTCTTCAGTTTTAACAATTAATTTTTGACAGGCATAGGCAATTAAGTTACAAAATAATTTAAAGCTAGCAAGTAACTAGTAAAAGCATAAAGAAAATAAAATAATACCTTCTGAAATATACACATTTACCCATTTCAAAAACATATGCAAACATACAAACATATACACACATACAAAGATGAACACTACATGTTACCTTTTATGCTGAAAGACAGTAGGAAGAATGCATAATGGGAAGTAGATAATTAAACACTGGCTTTTAAGCATAATCTGTGGTTAGATGGCTGGGTGGACACACCCTCCAATGAAAAAATATCAAAGGAATTATTTGCAGGAAAATATTATCATTAGCAGTCCTAATCTCACAACACTGAAATAATTAAACCCTAGAGGAGTTGCTTATTTCCTTACTGAATATGTTCATCACCACTTTACTCTTGATAGCAGAAAAAGATCTCAGAAATCTGATCATTTTTTGTTGATTTTCCAATTCTGCATTATTTACACTTTAGTCATGGGAGTTGCTGGATGTTTTAGAATATTGCACTGGACGAGTAGTAAGTTTTGCTGTTGCTAGTTCAGCTGTTGCTGTTAAGCAAGTTCCACTAGCTTAGCCTGTTAGCTAGCTCTTTACCCAAGATCCCTTGTGTGTCATGTCTTGTTAAACATTAGCTGTCCTGTACTGCGTGTTTCATCGTTTATTTCAGGTATTTAATGTAAAACCTGTGTTGTATAATTGTTATTGTGTTAGCCTCCTGTGTTTTGTGATTACCTGACTCCTTCATCAGTATTAAAGTGAGTGTGTTTTGACTTCCTGACTCTGACTTCTGGTGTGATTTCTTCACACCGGACCCAAAGCTCGCCACATTGGTGTCAGAAGAGGTGATGAAAAAGTCCCAAGAGATCAAAGAGCTGGAGAATCTCATCACGCCGATGCAACATAAGACCAGGGGCCCAAGCAGTTAGCTGCCCCCGCCTCCCTTGGCCGTTTGCACAGTGAGGGTGCTGGCAACCAGATGGGGAGTGGGAAACCGAGTATAGCCTTCCCCACTCTGCCTGACGGAGCTAGTAATCCCTCATCCGAGGTTAGCCGAGGCACGCAGCGCTTCTCACCCCCATGGCTTCACGGCCTGGGGTGATAGGGGGGCTGCCTGTTTTAGCACTTCATGGGCCTCTGGGCAGCCATGTTGTGCAGAGGTAGCTAGCAGATTAGCCCAGCCTTGGCTAACTGCTAACAGGGGAGCTGAAGACTCGACAGACCGATGCACAAAGGAAGAAGAAGCTGCCAGCCAGCCCCCCATGCTTCCAGCAATCGCAACACCAGATGCCCAAGCTGCGAAAGTAAAGCGGAGCAGAGTCACCAGAGCCGTATCTTGCCAAGGTTGAGTTGGCTGCACAGCACAATGGATGGAGCCCTGGCCCTGGAGCAGAGAGCAGTCCAAGTCCTCCTGGCCCTCAGCCCAGTGGAGTGACATAGCCAACCCGCCCTCACCACGGCACACCAGAGGCTTTTCAGGAAGTAGCCCTCCACCAACTGCTGGAGGGACCAGCTCAATGTGTGCCCTGGCCACCACAGCAAACCAGGCGCCATACCCGGTAAGTGTGGCCCAGCAGTGCAGTTGGGAAATGAGGATGGGACGGTGTAAAGGAGGGAATGCCGTCCAAAGCCTCCAGACCTCTCCAAGCCGAACAGGTCCTGGCAGCACACAAAAGGACTTTTCATTGACTCCCTGCTTGACGGCCACCAGTGCTGAGCCCTCGTCGTCACAGGGTCCACCATCTCCCTTGTGTAGCCTGGGGTCCTCCCAGGCAATAGTGCTGCCCTCTTGCCTGAGCGGACGCCCACCTTCACAAAAATGAGAACTGTGACTGGAGAACCAGCAGAGATCAGAGGGAAGAAGCTCTTGACCATCACTGCTGGTGACAGGAAGGTGGCCCACGAGTTCTGGCTGGCTGACATCCAAGACCCCTGCATCGTAGCAGTTGTTCTCACAAATGGGCTGATTTCAAATTTTTTCTGCCTTTCCAGGGGGACTAGGTAGGGTTTTGCTCTCTCTCCATTGCTCTTTATGATAGTTCTAGAACCACTGGCTTTAGCATTTAGAGTGGATGTAAGAATTAAGGGTGTGCATGCAGGGGGTAAAGCTGTTTATGTATGCTGACAATATTTTAGCAGTGATAGTGGATCCTGCCTGTTCCTTGCCGGTATTGACTCATATTCTAAATTGTCAGGTGAAGATAAATTGGTGCAAGTCCGAGAGTATGCCCATATCAAATACATGCCACTCTAGTGATGTTACCTCATTTAATTTCAAATAGATAACTTCAGGTATGAAATACCTGAGTATTCAATTAAATACACATTTAAAGGATAAATACTCAATTAGAGGCATTAAAGCTTTCAAATATGGAACCACTCCTCCAAAAGATAAAAATGAACATGGATAAGTGGGGAAAACTGAAGCTTACTCTATGGGGAAAAATTAATATGATTAAAATGGTGGTTGCCCCACAATTCAATTATGTTTCCATGATTTTGTCTGTTGATATATCACCACAGTCGCTTAAGCAATTTGACAGAATTGTCAAAGACTTTTTGTGGGACAAGAAGAGACCAATGATCAACAAAAAAAATGTGGTCACCAAAGGACATAGGAGGTATGGCCCTCCCCAATGTGAGGCAATGCATTCTATCGTTTGAAATGACTAGACTGATTAAGCACTGGAAGGGAACAGACCCAGAGTTGAGCTAGATTAAAATCGTTCATTATAAGACAGTATGGAAAGAAGCACACAGGATGTTTGGTGTGTCCCACATAAGGCAATCATATGCTTCTCTATGGCACAATCCTTCAGTTCATGGGCTACTATGCAACTAACGATGGTGTACCTAAAGATATGTACGTGCTTTCAGGCTCTGTCTCATGCTCTCACACTGCCAGGCAAATTTCATGCCATGTCACATGGCACCATTGTCCCTCCATTACTGATATGGAAAATGTGATGGAAAGGTCTTCAGCATCTTAGATTTTCCATTGGCATCGCAGAGTGATTTGTGTAACCAGCCACAGATTCTTGATTAGACTGCATCAAGGTTCTCCACCAATCAAATTTCAGCTCTCCTCTTACTCACGTTCGTGGCTTACCTGTGTGCACGTACCGCCTTGGTTGTTATCTATAAATATTCTGATATCAAAGAGCTGTGCTTTGAATTTCGTGCATTTTATCAGCTATACCTGAGGACATTGTAGACACTGGAAGGCTATTATTTATGGTATATGCGTTTTTTATGTGCATGTCTTATAGACTACGGTAGTATGTATTCATGACCACCCCCGCAGCCATCTATAAAGTCACCATGGTCTGGGCCTTGGTCTTTTTTTCCCTCTCAGACTGACATTTTGCATTCATAGCTACCATTGAGGACACCAAGGTCATGTCCTTCGTATATTTTGTTGTGTTTTTTATTTTTTTGATGCAACACAAATGAATTGTGAATAGTGCTGAGCGGTCAGACAACGACAAGAATTAGCCTAAATAAGTCAGCGCATTACCAATGTGTTCTATTAGGTGGGTATGTATTTAAAGATGTTTTTGATACATGCACAACATACTCAATACAGTTCCTCACTATTAAAGTTAACCCTAATGAATATAATTCATTGCTCCAGACAAGAAGTTTCTGAACATTGCACAGAGTGTCAGGACATGAAGACTGCTGCTGTATGCTGCAGTTACGAGACAAAAAGCTTTAACAAGTAAAACATGATACATAACATGTAACAAACTGGTAGCTAGTTTTTAGCCGGCAAAACGCCCTATAATATCTGTTGAGGCTGTAGGCTGGCTAATATTATTTTTTAAGTAGAAACTATCCGAAAAGATGACACAGGAGTTTTGAATTCAATTATAGCAAATTTTAGTAACAAAAATGGTGGACTCCAGTTACAAAAACGAACATGTAATAAAAACAGAAACAGAATAAATCATTAGTTTCTTCAAAACTAAGTTACTTTCTGTTATTTTCTTTCTCTACTACACATACCAGGGCATCATAAGAAACCTAGTTCTTACAATTCAACAAATATATTTTATGTAATAACTACCAATTAACTTATTTACTCCATATTTATGATATGATTTATATCAATCATTCACTGTCCAAACGTTGTAGCTAACATAACACATGCTGTGGTGGTCCCTACTTCAAAAAGACAATTCAAGAAACTTCAGCAGGCTAATGCCTAAGTTTTAATTTAAAAAATAATAGTGATAAATGAGATTTTATAATGGCTTTATAGGCTTATTTCATAATGGTAATAGAAAGCCATCTCCTTATACATCCAACATGAGCCCATACTTCATGTAGCTGTTTGACTATGTGTTTACTTTATCCACTGAGACAGAAAGGACAAGGATTCATGACCTCAGCATTTTTTCAGAAATCCTGGCTACGGCCCTGTTCAGGACATAGTGTGCAGAAGTGCTCTATAGATTGAAAGTCTCATGGTTGAAATATCATGTAAATTGTCCCCCGTCATTCATTGCGTGGTTTGTTTCAATGCCTTTTAAACTCTATTTTAAACTTGTGGAGGTTCAATAAAAGTTTGTAGATTTGATATTGGAAACAACAAGTCTTTGACTTTCATTCGTGAGCGAGCATGTGTGCCCATTATGGGGTTAGTGTAAGTCTAATGTTGTGAAATTTTGAGTATACCCCTGGGTGGAGGTCCGGGGTGGCAAAGTCAGACTGTATCCTTAAATCCTAGACCTAAGCCCCCACTCCAGCCACATGTGCAAGCTGCATACTGTTGTAAACCCTGATGGTGAATTGAGTCCAAATATGTGTGCATGATTTATTAAGCCCATAGCATCAAAGTCTCACTTCAGCCAGGCACCATTAAATGAACAAACTGGGAGACAGGGAAGAGTTTAAACCATTTGCATTTTTTTTAATGTTTACTTACATGGATTTTACTTTTAAGAGGGAATTTACTAAACCTGATTAAAGAGAAAAAATTCCATATCATTTGACATGATAATAATTGATATAACATTCCTGCATGTAAGTCAAGGAACTCCTTTATTTTAGTACTTATTGCAGCCCACCACAGGCACCATAGAATAGATGGTACAGAAAAGCCACGCAAAGTATTAGTCTTTTACTCACATAACATGTTTATTTGTACACAATAAAATAAGACAGTACACTATTAAGAATCTATTTTTTAATTAAAATAAGAAAATAAGGAATCTAACATGCACAAAAACTCACTGTTCAACTGATCACATCAAAAAGATTTAATATTGCATTTTCTGAATATCAGAAAGAGTACATTTAATTATGGATTGTCTGACTCCTTTGCTCATAAATTTTTTTTTTTTTAAAGTGGTGCTGAATTTAGTTTTTTCCCATACTTATAGTTTGATACTGTTAAAACCGATCAGGTGTCAGAATGCACAGCAGCTTGCTAATGGTCATCATGCACCAGCCAAGAGAACAGAATTGAGCGAGAAATTGTGAAATACAGCTCATATATTTCATAAAGCAAATCTCATAAAATTA
This sequence comes from Albula goreensis, assembly GCA_022829145.1. Taxonomy (NCBI): domain Eukaryota; kingdom Metazoa; phylum Chordata; class Actinopteri; order Albuliformes; family Albulidae; genus Albula; species Albula goreensis. The sequence continues at coordinate 35,230,979 of CM040742.1, forward strand.
ATACAGGAGGTCCTCGGGTTACGATGGTCTCGAGTTACGTAATTTCGTGGTTACGACACACTCCCATAAATTTCTTAAAAAACCGAGTTTCGACTTAAGCGGTTTGGTTCGTAAATACGAGCACAGAAATAAAGGTAAGGAATTGTTCTCTTTTTTCTCTATTGTTTCATTTAATTACTGTATTTTATATGTCCTTCATGTGTTGTGTGTACAGTGTGAGTGACTTAAGGTGTTAATTTAGGTATAATTTAGGAGTAAATTCCGACTTACGTCGAAACTCGGCACACGACACGTTGGAGGAGCGGAACTCATTCGTAAGTCGAGGACCCCCTGTAACTAAGTTAAAGTCCTAATGATACACACCGTGCATGTTAGTGTCCAACTGCAGGCACCATTAATATGGACACATGGTTGCTCAGTAATATGGCTTAATTTAAAGTGCATTCATTTTAGAGACTTCAGCTTATTATAAAATTTAACATAATGTATTTGCCATGCACAGTTCATTTTGAATGATGCTTGAAAAGCATTTTTTTTAAAGATTTTCTTACTTTTTCTGTTTTGACTCCATAAATAATTGGATTTAAAAGAGGGGGTATCAGAAAAAAATACACTGATAATATAATACGAATGGTCAATGGTATGTGTTCTGTATTGAATCTGGTGATAATCAGTTCAAAAAAACAGCCAAATGAAAAATTTACCAGTGACACCAAATGTGGAGTGCAGGTATTAAATGCTTTTTTCTGTGCTTTGGAGGACTTCAAGCAGATCTTCAAAATTTTAACGTATGAATATACTATGAGAACAAATGGCAAGGCCACAGATAGAAACATGCTAACCAACCCATAAATATTATTGAGAGTAGTGTCTGAGCAGGCGAGTTTGACCAACAGATAGTTGTCACAGTAGACCTTGTTAATAACGTTGTCACATAGCTTTAGGCTTGCACTTAAGGAGAGGGTAATTATGAATTTAAAAATTGAAAAAAGCCAGATAAATGCAACATATATACACACTTTGGTTGGTGTTATGATGATATGGTACTCCAATGGATAACAGATGGAGACATATCTGTCATATGCCATCACAGCTAAGTTGCTAAATTCTAATGAACCATATGTGTACAAACAGAAAATTTGCACAAAACAATAAACTCTTGGGATTTCATGGACATCTGACAGTATATTCTCTAACAGCAAGGGGATCAAGGCAGTGCTTCCATACAATTCATTTATCGATAAGTTGCATACAAAATAATACATTGGTTCATGCAGATTTGTGTTTCCAAAGATCACTATGATAAGCATTGAGTTTGAAATAATGATGGAAACATATAATGCAACTGTAATGCTGAAATAAAGATACTTGATTTCTCCAATTTTATCATATGCAGCAAGTACAAAAAACATCACCTGGGATGAATTGTCCATCATCAACTGTTGAAAATTCTGTTCTGTGGTCTGTTTCAACGAGAAAAAATGCTCAATTAATGCATAGTAAATTTAGCAATTTTGCCTTTTGTTTGTCACTTAAACAGACTTAACATAAATATGTTTAGTCTGACATTTACAGTCAGTCAGCACAAATAATAACCATAAGTGATGCCACAATAAAATCTCAACCAGATAAGAGATGTACACTGAAAGACCTGTAAAACAAAATAATGCTTAGTTTATCTGTGACAATGTATCCTCTGAAACTATTTGATTTCATTAGATCCGGGCTAGAAAAATGAGAAAGTGGCAATCCAGTTTTACATCCTAGACAGGAGAACTCTGGTGTGATGAACATTTACTGCAGTCACAAGAAATCCAGCACTCTCTGTTTTCAGAGCAAATGTCCTGACTCATGATGCAACAGTTAAGACAGAGGGTACTGCTCAAAGTACTTTCTGCTGAACATAAACTATATATTTTTTATTGTACCATAAAAAGCATATTATGACATTTAGGGCACACTTATAATATATTTTATAGAGTATGCAGTGTTGTTTCAAACCAGAACTCTCCTACAGTCTCAGCTACTGCTAACTGACCTGACAACCTGTTAAAATAATATCCTGGTATTTTGTTCTTGATGGAAGCTAAACTGAAAAACCTTTCGTAGTTTACCTTATTAAACCCTACATTAAATCCCCCATACTCTCCCTTTGCTTATTCTGAATTGGTTAAGAGGTGAAAACAGTTAGCATCACTGAAATGTGCCTGAAAATAATAAAAAAAGTATTAAGTTTTAATAGGCAATTAAGTTACAAAATTAAGTTAAAAAATGATTTAAAGTTAACTAGTTAACTTATACTTACAGTTATACCTTCTAAAATATACAAATATACCTGTTTCAAAAACATACGCAAACACACAAATTCACATATACACAGATGAATACTACATGTTACCTTTTATGCTGAAAGACAGTAGGAAGAATGCATAATGGGGAGTAGATAATTAAACACTGGCTTTTAAGCATAATCTGTGGTTTGATGGCTGGGTGGACACACCCTCCAATGAAAAAATATCAAAGGGATTATTTGCTGGAAAATATTATAATTAGCAGTCCTAATCTCACAACACTGAAATACTTAATCCCTAGAGGAGTTGCATGTATTACTGGATATTTGCATCACTACTTTAGTCTTGATAGCAGAAAAAGAACCTGAAGCAAAAACTGATCATTTCTACTTGATTTTCCTATATTGAATTATTTGCACTTCAGTAATGGGGAGTTGAGAAAATTATCCAGAATTATTGGTACCCTTCATGAAAATTAGCTAAAATTAATATATAAAAAGAACCATACATGCAATTCATGATATTTTGGGCTTACACAAATGGTTAAGCCTCATGCTTTTATTTTCAAACAGAATTTTGGAACAAAATAAAGTTTTCCTTTAGTATGCAGATTTTTAAAAAATTGGCATCCCAATGTTCAGTATTTGGTAGCGAAAATGAGCACTCAGCCTCTTTTTGTAGAGTTTAACATGGCTGGAGAACACTTTTGGAGGGATCTTTGACCACTCTTCCATGCAAAACATTTCCAGCTCATTCTTTCTTGGGTTTTCTCTTGTGAACTGCCCTCTTCAATTGAGACCACTGATTTTCAATTGGGTTCAAGTCTGGAGCCTGAGATTTGGAGACTGAGAACTTTGATTTTGTGTTGCTGTAACCATTTCTTTGTCAATTTTGATGAGTGCTTCAGGTTATTGTTTTGTTGGAAGATCCAACCATGGCCCAGTTTCAGCCTTTTGGCAGAGGCAACCAGATTTTGGACTAAAATGTTCTTGTATTGAATGAAATTCATTATGCCACTGACCTTATCAAGAGCTCCTGCACCACTGGCAGCAAAACAGCCCCAAAGCATCAGAGAGCCACCATTTTTTACCGTGGGTATGAGTGTAGGCAGTGCGTGGTGGCCAAGGCCAGGCCGGAGGTACAGGCCCCCCTTGTTCCCCTCTCCACCTCTTATTCTTTGGAGGTGGTGGCCATGGACCATCAACTCTATGGGTTGTGGCGCCGGGAGAGGTGGAGGGAGGAGCAAGCTCCTCAGCTCCTCCCATTGTACTGCTGTCAGTCTCCTGGTTTCCTCCCTCAGCCTGGAGAAGTAACTGGAGCTGCAACAGCAGAGGCCTCACTAACAGGCAGGCTCACCTGTGAGTGATTTCTAATCAACTCAGCTGTGAGCACTTGCCTTCAATTAGGCCATCTATTTAAGCACAGCCTAAGAGGCTGAAGGGGAGACTTTTTGGAACTGCTAGACTTTTTGTGTTTGGATGGCTGTGCTGTTTTTCTGTTTTGCCCTGTTTTGTATTGAGCCCCTTTGTTAGTGTTTTCTTTTCCCCAAAAAGGGGATAATAAATGGCCTTTGGCCCTTTCAGTTGAACTTTTTGTTGTGTTTTAACTTCCACTCACCACCCGGCACAGTGGCCACACCTGCCACTTTGTCACAGGGTGCACTAAGATCCATGCCACCCCCTACCACCCACAGGGCAATGGGGCCTGCAAATGGTTTGACCAGACTCTGCTGTCTCTCTTAGGGTCTCTCCAGGAGGAAGAATAGGGCCGGTGGCTGGAGCGCCTGCCTGCTCTGCTTCAGGGATATAACAACGCCATTCACAGCAGCACTGGCTTCACCCCATACTACATCCTGACCAGTTGGCATGCTTGGCTCCCAGTTGACCTGGCAATGAATGTGCCCCCAGAAGTGGAATATGGGTGTGGGCACACCATCATACCTTGTCCGGGGTGTATGCTAAGGTGCTGGGGTCTGTATGATGCCAGCATCTACGGGACAAGGAGAAGTACGATCGGCAACTGAAGACCTTGCTGTTGTCGCCAGGGGGCCGGGTGCTGGTGCAGAACTTCAGCCACTGGGAGCGAGGTAAGCTGGCCCTGAGGTGGTCTCCCCGTACTTTTGTTGTTGTCCACCAGCTGTTGTCGGACTGCTGGTGGACAACAGCAGTCCGACTGTGTTGTCCACCAGCAGTAATTCTGAGGGAGCTCGGGAAGAGCGGACCCAGCACTGGAACTACCTGTGTGCCTGCCTGGTGGGTGATGCCTGGAGGGAGCCCCCAGTGGAGGAGGAAGCCGAATGGGAACCTGAACTGGGTCCATGGGGTTGGGCCTGGGGCTGGAACCCGGTGTGGTTCCTGGCTTGGGGTTCTGTTCATGAGACTACTGTTCCCATAGAGGAACAGAATCAGAATGAGGCAAGCCTCCAATGCAGCCGGAAGTGGTGCCCCTCCGTCGCTCTGCTCATGAGACACGAGGGCAAACCCCACCCCAGTACATTGAGGAGCAAGGAGACGTAGTCGGGCTACAGGCAAAGCAGGGGGGAATTGTCAGGAAGTGAGCCTGACAAGCTGCTGTCTTGGTGAATTTTCTTTATTGGTTATTGTGGGTGGGCACACGTGCGGTATGTGGATCGGGGTGGTTTGTTACCTTTGCTTTGTCCGATTGGTAATCTAGCACAGCTGTCTCTTGTTCTCTCTGCACAGGGAATCAGAATAAAAGAGCGAGGCCCAAACACGAAGCAGTCTGTGTTCGGGCAGCCTAAAAGGAACCGGCTTTGTACTGGCTTTGCAGCTTAAAAGGAACTGGCTTTGTACTGACCTGTCATGTTCAGCAGTGATGGTCTTCTGGGTTTTAACTTGTTTGTTTCATTTCCTGTCACGCTTTAAAGAGTAAAGTTTCTGTCCCTATCTACAAAATCTGTAAGGCATATTCTGAATTAAAGCAGTTCAGCTACCTTGCGTTTGCGCGGAGTATTATTTATAATTTTCTTGGTACTGCTTATGCAAGTCGGAGAGTAATTCTAGCAAGCTACCCTGTCAAGCTGCTTGTTGAACTACTGCAATTCTATTCAGCTATGGTTGTTGTGCGATGTGATTTTTATTGATACTCAATTTTTGGTAATGCTTATGCAGTCTGTAGCAGTTGCTACTGCTGCAATCACGGGTTAGACCATCATCACTCTAATGTGTCAAACACAATTTTTGTCCGGTTTATGTGGATCACACCTGGTGGCAGTGCCCCACCTTTACAAGCTCAGAGACTCTGCTCTGTTATCTTCCTCTCTCCCTCTCACTGACAATGCTGGTACCGCCTGATGGCAGTGCCATTCGTTGCCCAACATCTGCACACTCTGCCCCACTCCCCTACTCTTTTTCCACATCCAGCACACCCAGAGCCAGTGGATTACAGCCAGTGGCAGTTGCTCCATCTTGCATGCTTCCCAGGACCTGGTCTTGCAATCTTTCTCTTCTGTCACCACACATATTCATTCTGCCCCCTTTCCCAACCCTTTATCAGCTGAATTTCAGAGGTACTGTCTACAAAAAGCAACTTTGCATTATCAATGTTGTTGTATGCATATTTTGGTATTCAAGTGGCATTAGCTGGGGAAACCACAGCTTGTGAGATAATCAACTATTTGTGTCTTAGCAATGTTTTGATTGTTTCTGTGAGTTCCCCTGTTCAGGATTGTTTCATGTCTTACTGTCTGAAAACATTATTTGCTTCTTATTACTACCTTGTTTTTCATGTTATCCAGCTAGCTAACAATCTTCATGTTTATGACACTTAAATGAAATAAGCAAGGCTGTAGTGGTAAAAAGGTGGGTAAACTTTAGACTTCAGTGAGCACCCTGTCAGCATGTTTATCCACATGGTCTATGCTAATAAAATGTAAGATCAGTAATGAAATTCTAATAGTCTTTTATCATCAGGGGATTTAAATAATGAATTTGTTAATGTTTAGTTATGTTTGGCTAATGTGGTTTAATGAAAATCCATATGCAATATGTTTTGATTGAAATACTGAGAATTGAATATTTCATTCTCCGTATAACAAGGGACTTTTACATACTGAATATTGTGGTGGATATAGCCTCAGCTAGCACAACACCAGGAACAATGACAGGAACCCTTTGTAATTTATGACTCCGTTCTCACATCTGCCCAAGATATGAGGGAAAAACAGAAAAGCACAAGTGGCAAGTGACATGATTATTTAAAGCCCTCTTCTAAAGACCACAACTTGCCCATCTCCATGGAAACTTTTCCAACATTTTAGTCCTATCAGACACTCTGTACATTAGAGAACAACAGCAGATAGCCTGTAATTCATACAAAAAATCTTTTTCATACAACAAAACTTTAATGAAATGCACTGCAACAAAGTTATCATTCGATTAATGAACAAGTGAACTGGCAGAACTAACCAAAGCAAATTTCACAAAAAACACACAGTTTATCATTTCCATGCATGACAAATTTGTAGCTATATATGATTCTGCAAATACAGAATAGCAATACTATTAGCCTTTATAATTTGTTCATTTGTATATTAATGTCATTGGTGTGCTGTTCTTCCATGGGTCATTATAAACCAAGGTGTGTTTGTAAACTTTTCTGGGGAGATGACAAATGGATTCAGCAGTTGAATCAGGAATGGAAGTTTCTGCTGAATGACAGTCCACAAGCATGTTAGAAATGAATGACAGACAGTGTATGTGCCTGTGTGGCACTGACACAGCAGCAGCATTGATTATGGCAGGAAATATTACAATCTTTTTAAATCATACATTTATATTCAAACAAGAGATCAGAGAATGCAAACGTGGTGTGACACTTTTATGAGATGAAGTAGTGGAAAACGTTAAAAGAAAACAGGGTAATGGCAACAGCATCCAATCAGCAGGCAGCAGGCATTATCCAGCAAGTATTGTAATGCTGAATAAGGCTGCTCTTTTGGCAGGCGTGCCCAATCCAAGTTATTTCTGGTTACCTTGTCAGCCCAAATTTTCTTGAGCCTACTCCACGACAACAGAATTGCACCAATTCCCAAACCTTTATGCAAGAGTGTTGCATTCACACTGGCACAACACCTGCCACTCTTCATTCCGGAAATAGGGAAACCTGCATATTGCTGGCATGAACTGGTTTTTATTGAATTGCATTTGAGAAAGAAGTGGGACAAAAGGGAACAACACAAAAGAAACTGGCATCTCAAAAATTGCACATGGAGGCAGAGAAGCCTCAAAGTTTAATCAAGGACTCTTTGGAAGTCCAAAACAAACAACTGTAATTTCTACAAAAGAATAAAAAAGAAACATCATGATAATCACTGACAAAACAATTGTTACCTTTCCGAACTTTGTGATAATGGTTATATTCCCACACACATTTTGTCTTACACATGAGGATGAAGTAACTGAGAAATTAGAAAGGAAAACAACCATGATCCAGGCATGTGATATACATAATAGATGCACCCTGATCGAAGAATTTAAGTATAATCCACATTAACCAACTCTGTGGTAAAATACAGTTTCCATTTATTAATAAAATAGTTTTTTAAGTGCTTTTCTAATTTGTTTTGTTTTGATCCCATAAATAACTGGATTGAAAATGGGACAAATCATCAAGAAGTACACTGATATGAGTACACGAAGCACCATTGGAACATGGACCATATGAAACCTACTTTGTAACAGTTCAAAGGTGCTGGCTACTGCAAAGTTTGTTAGGGAAGCTAAATGAGGAGTACAGGTGTTCAAAGCTTTTATCTGCGTGTCTTTGGACGACTTCAAGCAAATCATTAATATTTCTCCATACGAACAAAAAATAAGAACCATTGGGAGAACAACTGACAATATTATTGCAAAGTATCCATAAATATTGTTTACAGTTCTGTCTTCACATGAAAGCTTAACAACTGAATAGTTGTCACAGTAAACCTTATTGATTATATTCCCACACAGTTTTAGTCTCATGTTTAATGATAACGTAATAGAGAATTTACCAAAGGAAAACAACCAGATAAATATAATTAATGTGTATACTTTTTGATGAGTCATGATGCTGTGGTAGTCCAAAGGGAAACAGATGGACACGTATCTGTCATAAGCCATCACCGCTAATATAGAAAACTGGATTGACCCATATGTGTGCAGGCAGAAAATCTGTAAAATACAAAAATTCCTGGAAATGTAGTGTGTATCTGACAACATGTTCACAAGCAGTGCTGGGTATAAGGCAGTGCTACCATACAATTCATTCACAAACAAGTTACACAGGAACATATACATGGGTTCATGGAGCTCTCTGTCTATGGAAATTACTCCAATAAGTAAGGCATTTACAAATAAAATTGAAAGATACAGCGCAGCAATCACTGAAAAGTAAAAATATTTTATATTTCCTATTTCATCATATGCAGACAATATGAACATCTGAGATGAGTTCTCCATGGATCCGGCTGATCTGTGTTTAAATCACTGCATATTATTGTTGAAAAGAAATTGGATTACTACTGAATTACCTTTGAGTGTATGTAATATTACAGCTTTGCTCTAGTTGTATTGTCTTAGCTATGTTAAAAGCAATAAATGGCAAACTGTAAATTGTATAAAATGTAATGTCCGTTGCTATTTAGTTAACTATAGTTAACTAATTACTTTTTTTAAGTGTTGTGATGCTGCCATAGACATGGCAGTGGAGGTGTGGTACAGAATAGGCAGAGGATGGAGGATGGAGTAGGCTTATGGATGTATGTATTTATAACAGCCACTAGAGTTATTAATTATGGTAGCACTCCAGCTCAGGGTATCAGCTTGGCAGAATGGTGGAAATGTTGTTCATAGATTACATTGTTCCTGGGGATCACACAGGGCCATAAGAATCTGCATCAGGATCAGTTTGTGTTTGAGGAAACAAACAGAACCAGACTGGATGGAGTCTCATTCAGAGCGCTCCATGATTGTAGCGAAGCAACCTTTTATAGCAGGACCCATCAGGTTGATTTTCTCCTTTTGTGAGCTGTTAATTGTCAGCAGCCAGTATCCAATGACTGCTGGCCCTCCAGTTCTGATGTAGGGGCTTTCCTTGGGCTGCAGTCTGTGCTGCTGGAAGACTGAGCAGAGGGAGACGGGACAGGGAAGACAGTGGTAGACAGAATACACACTGCATCACCATAAAAACGGTAAAAAAAAAAAAAAAAAACAGTTCCGGTGCTACATCCTATACTTTACTAAGAAATGTAAGCATAAAACCATTTACTGAATTCTTACAAATGACTTTTTATTGATTAAAATGATATTTTTATAAGTAAAAACTTAATAAATTTAAGATTAAAATAATGCATGTTGTTTTTATTTCCAGGTACTTGTATGTAATAAGTTCCCGGTTGAATGATCTGATAAAAGGTCTTACCGTAGTTTGAAGTGGTCTACAACACATGTGAAGAGCAACTAAAACACTAAAATCTCCATTCTCTGGCCTTAAGTACCTTACCTGCTTCCCTGAACACAGTGTTTTTAAAAAAAGATTTGATTCTTGAAATTGCTTTGGGATTTCTGTTCCCCACTAATGATGCCATCGGCCCACAGGGGCTTTTGTGAAAAACATCTATACAGGAAGATTTCACAATCATCAGTGGTATCTACATGATCAATTCTCTGCCAGGGCACTACTGTTTTACACATGAGAAAGGAACTTCACCTAAATTGCTTGAGTATATTTAGAGCCTCACAAATAGGTAATATGTAAAACAGTGGTGGTTAGTGAGTTGGAAACAGGGAAGGAACAAACCTTGCAAAATCATTTTGTCTTAATTCATTTTCATTTTAAAATCTATTATCTCTCACTCAAGACAGCTACAAGGTGAAGCAGTGAAGAAAAAGCTTTGAGATTTCTTGTCCATTCATGATTCAGATAATTGCTGTCCTTTCTAAATGTTTCCATATTTTAGCTTAAACAATAACACACAATCTGTCTGATCTCCTTTTTTCACGATTGAGTAGGCATTCCTAAACAGTATTCTCATCTTCTCCAACTGGGCCCCCCTCAGGCTGGGGTGTGTTTCCCAAACGACAACGGTGGTCAGGATTTATCACCGTTGTACAATGGAAGGTTAGAAAAACTAACTACCTTGTCACAATTGTTCCCTAAATCCATAGTGAGTATACATTGCAAATGGGAACCACGGTTGTACGAACCGCATTAGTTAGAACTACATTATTAATGACACGTTTTAGAATTTAGGGCTTCAGATCCTAAACTCAGGTCATGAAATGAACAAAGACAAAGATGATCACTGAATGTTTGAAGCATATGATTATTCCAACTATGATATGCATGTTAATAAAAACGTTCTGTCATATAGACCTCAAGACTTAGGTAGGTCCTCAAGATGTAGGTGTGCAAATCCCATTTGATGGGTGGTAGTAGCTCAAGAGGTAAAATATTTTTGGTATGGATTGGAAGGTAGCTGGTTCAAATTCAAATGTTTTTTAGTTTCAGAATTGAAGTGTGTTCGATGTCATTAGGTTTATTATTATTATGTATGTCCACATCTTGTCCTGTTATCCACTGTAGGCCTACAGTCCTCCTATATACCTACAATTAAATTAATCAGACTTAAAACATTTGTGAAAAATTTGGTTTGGGATTATTATGCCAAAACATTAATGTGTACTGAGAGGTCTGTCTGTCTTTCTGTCTGTCTGTCTGTCTGTCCGTCCATCCATCCATACCTGAGGTTACTTTGGTAGGGCAGGTATAGGTCCTGCATGCACCTGGGAGGAAATGTATTTTATTTAACAGAGCAAGAGAGGCAGCATGTCTTTTTCAGCAAAGCCTCTCTGTCTATTTAAAAAAGCTATAAGTAAAATGTGCATTGGCATTATTTAGTTTTTTTTTTTTTTTTTGCATTTTTCGCTCCCCTCCTCTGTGCGTCTTGAATTGCGTCTTCTCTCAGCTTTAGTTAGAATCTTGCATCACCTGCACTTTTGATTTGTTTGGATATTTGATATTTGTTTGGAAAAATTAGTTGGTCATTGTGAGACATGCCATATTGGAATACATTATTCATGTAGCCTAAATGAACATTAAAAACGTAAACCCATAATAAATATGACACGTATGAACACAAAACTGCTCAACAAGATCTTGTTATAACCAACCATTTCACTAAAAAATAATCTTATTTAATCGAGCTTTACAAACAAAGACCTAGAAACTGTCCTGTGTTATACTGGTATGACTCGGTCGGGAGGAGCTATCAAGAAGTACACTTCTAACTACAGCTCCAGAGCTGTTGTTCCAACCACACAACTTTACAACGGTGGTTGCTAATGTTAGTTGGAACTACGGTTTTCAAAAACATCAAAACTGCAAACTAAGGTTCAACATACAACCATAGTTAGACAACTTACAAACCATTGTCTGGCTTGTGTCCTAGTTAATCAATCACAGACAACTATTTCTCATTAAAGAATGTTTTTTTTTTTTTTTCTTTTTGGCCATTGTCTCTGCCCGGAAACCTCACCCTTTTTTTTTTTGTTTATTTGCAGACCATTGTCTGGCTTGTGTCATTCTGTGCTGAGTAAAACCCCCTAATCAATTGAAGTCATATCTGCGTTGTGGAATGCAATGCTCTTGATGTTTGTATCTTTTTGTCTTGTGATCAACCTTTGGTCAACGTGGACCCCCACAAAATTTGAGGATGTGCAAAAAAGTTATCAGATGGATTTTTGGTGTTATTTGATTTCTAGGGGGACTCTGTGGTGTCATTTGACTAAGCAAAATATGTTCTCCCTAATAGCTGTTGATGTGTTTACCTTATAAAAGTGATTCTTATGTGTGATGATGGCATAGGAGATCCCAAGGCCTGCCATCAATTAGGCTGACATGGCAACCTGTCATGTCAATGTAATTTATGCAGCCACCAAACTGGCCAAATCAAAGGCAAAATGACCCAAACAGGGCATGAGCTCATATCGCAGTGGACTGCTTGACCCCCTATCTCAGTGGTTTTTTACATCTGTGGCTCTATGAGTTCTTGTATGTTTCTTGATGTGTGTTCAATAAAATAAAGCAATAAATAAATAAACTGAATATTACTACAGCAGATATGTGTTAAAATTTTTAAGTGTTCACTCTGAGACTCTTTGACAGACCTCAATGTGTAATTTTTCCACAAGAAGGAAGAAAAAACAAAAAGATAACCATTGACCAAACAAAAATTTAGTTTTTATCTCTGTGATCTTTATTGATCACTTTGCTACACAATTTCAGTCTCATGCTTAGGGACAAAATAACTGAGAATGTATAAAGGAAAACATCAATGAACCAGGAATGACATGGCATTACTTCCACATGCATGCCCGCACATACCTAAATACACAACTTTAAACAGAAGAAGGCAGTGGAAATGTGATACATATAAACATGTTAACATATGGACTCCTTATAATCCTTTTAAGAACAGTCTTTTGTCCACAATTTACTTGAATATCTTTAGTAAAATATATAGTTTCTGTTACTCGAAGAATCGTTTTTTAAGTGCCGATTTTATTTTTTTTGTCTTGATCCCATAAATAAAAGGATTGAAAATAGGACAAATCATCATGAAGTACAGTGATAAGATTACACGAAGCACCTTTGGTGCATGGGTCATATCAAATCTGTGCTGTAACAGTTCAAAGGTGCTGGCTACTGAGAAGTTTGTTAGGGAAGCTAAATGAGGAGTACAGGTGTTCAAAGCTTTTATCTGCGTGTCTTTGGACGACTTCAAGCAAATCATTAATATTTCTCCATAAGAATAAAAAATAAGAACCATTGGGAGAATAACTGACAATATTATTGAAAAATACCCATAAATATTGTTTACAGTTCTGTCTTCACAGGAAAGCTTAACAATTGAGTAGTTGTCACAAGCAGTCTTATTGATTATATTCCCACACAGTTTTAGTCTCATGCTTAATGCTAGAGTAATAGAGAATTTACCAAAGGAAAACAACCAGATAAATATAATTAATGTGCACACTTTTTGATGAGTCATGATTCTGTGGTAGTCCAAAGGAAAACAGATGGACACGTATCTGTCATAAGCCATCACCGCTAATATAGAAAACTGGATTGACCCATATGTGTGCAGGCAGAAAATCTGTAAAATACAAAAAGTCCTGGAAATGTAATGTGTATCTGACAACATGTTCACTAGCAGTGCTGGATATAAGGCAGTGCTACCATACAATTCATTCACAAACAAGTTACACAGGAACATATACATGGGTTCATGGAGCTCTCTGTCTATGGAAATTACTCCAATAAGTAAGGCATTTACAAATAAAATTGAAAGATACAGCGCAGCAATCACTGAAAAGTAAAAATATTTTATATTTCCTATTTCATCATATGCAGACAATATGAACATCTGAGATGAGTTCTCCATGGATCCGGCTGATCTATGTTTAAATCACTGCATATTATTGTTGAAAAGAAATTGGATTACTACTGAATTACCTTTGAGTGTATGTAATATTACAGCATTGCTCTAGTTGTATTGTCTTAGCTATGTTAAAAGCAATAAATGGCAAACTGTAAATTCTATAAAATGTAATGTCCGTTGCTATTTAGTTAACTATAGTTAACTAATTACTTTTTTTAAGTGTTGTGATGCTGCCATAGACATGGCAGTGGAGGTGTGGTACAGAATAGGCAGAGGATGGAGGATGGAGTAGGCTTATGGATGTATGTATTTATAACAGCCACTAGAGTTATTAATTATGGTAGCACTCCAGCTCAGGGTATCAGCTTGGCAGAATGGTGGAAATGTTGTTCATAGATTACATTGTTCCTGGGGATCACACAGGGCCATAAGAATCTGCATCAGGATCAGTTTGTGTTTGAGGAAACAAACAGAACCAGACTGGATGGAGTCTCATTCAGAGCGCTCCATGATTGTAGCGAAGCAACCTTTTATAGCAGGACCCATCAGGTTGATTTTCTCCTTTTGTGAGCTGTTAATTGTCAGCAGCCAGTATCCAATGACTGCTGGCCCTCCAGTTCTGATGTAGGGACTTTCCTTGGGCTGCAGTCTGTGCTGCTGGAAGACTGAGCAGAGAGACGGGACAGGGAAGACAGTGGTAGACAGAATACACACTGCATCACCAGTGATGATATAAAAACAGTAAAACAATAGCTGTTCTGATGCTATATCCTATACTTTAAACTGAATTAAGTGTGATATGCTTGTATTTCTTACTTAAAATCTTAATATTACTGAATATATTTCAATGATTCCAATTAAATTTTGACATGTAATAATGTAATAAAAGTGTCATAAAAATTTAAAGGAACAAAAATAACACTAAAGAAATTATGCTACTGTGCTGAAACAGATCTATACAATAATATATTTTCTTACCGTATTCTGAAGGAGCCTAGAGGACAACTGTGAAGTGTAGAGAACAAATAAAAACACATTTTCATTCGCTAGCCTTATGTACCTTACTTGGAAACTAGTAACCAATAGATTTTGGTTTTCGCCTTCCACAAACAGCTGTCAAGGGATTCATTGGCTTCTGGGAACAATCTCTGTACTGGGAGTATTTTTGTTTTTTTGTAAAAATTCCATACCCTTGTAACTCAGAGACTAGGGGATCATTTCCCAGTTAGGGCATTGCTGCTTTACCCTTGAGCAAGGCACTTTACCTAAATTGTTTCAGTATACATACAGCTTTGCAAATGAATCATGTGAAAATGTAGACTCTGTATGTTGCTCTGGATGAAAGTGTCTAAAGGTGTGATCTAAACACCAACAATTTAAACTTACAATGTAAAATGTTCACTGTATAAAGAATTATGTGTACTCACTAACTGCATGGGAGAAAATATGTAATACAGAAGCCCTGATGGTTATTTGTTGCAGAACATAAATGTATTATGACAGTTCTATTTCTGTGGTTTTTTAGAGACATGTTGACTGCTTAAGTTTTTCTTAGAGCTATAACAGCGAGATCAGCCATAGCAATGAAGACCTTAGCAATGGCTTGTGCTCCATATTTATAGCAGATATCCTTCACGTGTTTTATGGAATTCATGTGAAAGACCAAATAAGAATTAATTTGATTAATCAGGATTACACAACATCACCCCCTTTAATGTTGAATCCAATAGTGATTTTATATAACGATTTGAATCGTTATAATAGTACTGTATTACTACCAAATAATTTGCTACTCATTTTTAATCCAATAAGAGATGAGTGAATGGAAAAATAAAAGCAAAAACACGAAAAACACGTTTTTTCCAGAGAAGTTTCTTCGGATCCTACGAACAAAGGGTGGAATTTTGACTTGAGGGTGCTCAGCGTTTCTTCCGCGTAAATAGTTACGCGGAAAATACTTATTTGTATTCTAACCTGGCTTAGGCGGCCACGCCCGGCCCATGCAGGGCAGAAAAGTAGGAGGATCCATATAGGAGCTTGAATAATGCTAATTCAGTCTGAAAAATGACACACCTCCCACGACAACTTGATGGCCCACTAATGTTTTTCTCGGAGGTACGTTATCTAGTACTAAGGCTGCGTTCCAATACTTTTTCTCGTCTCCTCCTTTCCTCCACTCGTTCCCTCCCCTCCTTTCCTACCCCGGAAATATGCCAGAAATATGTGGAGGAAAGGAGGGGAGGAAATGAGATCTCGTTTTGGAACAGTGGAGGGAAGGAGAACACATGATCAGTTTCCGGGGCACGGAGGAAAGGAGGGGAGGAAAGGACGAAAGGAGGAGACAAATTTGAATGTTGGAACGCAGCCTGAAAAGGCTCGCAGCGGGTCGAAAAAGCGCTTAAGTCGCGCTGAGCGCAGGTCTGAATAGACCCCTTAAGGGGTTAACAAATAAAAAAATCTGTATAATCTATAGAAACCAGAATGTTATTTACAGAAGTGACCAGTTACCTCTACATATCTCTGACATCCTCACTGTCTTCCAACAATGTGCCCAAGTCTGCCTATTTGCCATCTCCATAAACCATTGCAAAAACAGAGTAAAAGGCTACAGAATCTTTATATAAAATAAGATGATTGAAAAGTGCGATTATAAAACATTAGCTAGCTATGAGAGGTTTGGTCAAGGAAGGATGGTTGTGCCAAAAGGACAAGCGTTAGGGAGAGAACAGAGAATGAAAAGCAGTGCAGGAAATGTATAGATAAGGAAGAGAGTCGCAAGGTTGTCTTAAGGTTCCTGATGGCTGGCCAAGAAAACTAAGTGCTACACTGTGCTCAGAGATTGCTGTCATTCTGTTTTGTGACATAGAAAATAAAGCAGCTATCCACTTTTTCTGCCCCCTCCATTTACAGAGATGCTGATTTTGACACACAAGTAAAATACAGCACAGATGAGACTTCTGCACTGGCTGTGTGATTCATACGTATGTATTGTGACAATTTGAACACCAGACATTTATTCATTGATTGGGGTACAATAGCCCAACTTTGGTTCATTGTGATTGCTCAAGTGAAAATAAAATTGTCCATTCATGATAAAAAAAAATAGCCAAATGCGAATGTAATTAATTAGAAAAAGCTACAACTGCATAGCAAACTTATTTTACCAATGCATTCTTCAAATTGGTACATTTTCCATAGTTGCTAAAGAATACTGTGCAGTTCTATATTGCTCATGACTTACAGGAATCTACCATAGCATGAAAGTAGTTGGCTTATAAAGGCAAAGGAAAATGACACTTGGCAATCGGTTTATCATGTGTTTTCACCTGTGGCAGACAAACAGGTAGTGAAACCATGAAACCCAGTCTCTTTTGCAGCTGTGGAACCAATGCACACCAAACAGGCAACCTGAATACACACATAGAGGAATATGGCATTTTCTTTAATACATAACAATGTACAATTTGAAAAAAAATCAAGACATCATTACTGTAAAATGGATGTATATAATATAATGTAATATAATATAATATGATAATATAATATAAAACTTCAATCATTATTATGCAGCATTAGTGAGAACTGAATGAAAGACAAGTGTATCATGTTTATATCTATCCCACAAATGCTATCAGTAGGGCCGGTCTGATGCATAAGCAAACTAATCGCCTGCTTAGGATCCTTGTGGCCACCAGAGGGCCCCCAAGAGTGCTTGAAACGTTGCACAAAGCAAATTCTGCAAAGGGCCCTATAAAGGCTTTGGCCGGTCCTGACTATTAGACACATTTATGTTTACTGGGAGAAAGAATTTTGAATTGCATATGTGTTCTGAATATCCTCACATCAGATTTAACCACCGATAAAATAGCTTTTTGACCGCTGCTCTGATTTTTGCAGTTCTAACCCCGTAAATAATAGGATTGAAGATTGGGCAAATCATCAAGAAATACACAGACACAATTATTCGAGCAATAGATGGGACATGCATCATATCAAATCTGCTTTGGACTATTTCAAATAAACAACCTATTGAGAAGTTCACGAGTGAAGCTAAATGAGGAGTGCAGGTTTTCAAAGCTTTCATTTGGGACTCTTTAGATGACTTCAAACAGATACTAAAAATTTTAACATACGAATAGACAATGAGGAACAATGGAAGTACGACTGTAAAAAACAGACTAGATAGACCATAAATGTTATTTGCTGTCGTTTCAACACAGGAAAGGTTTACCAGAGAGTAATTGTCACAGTACACTTTATAAATGGCATTTCCACATAAAGGCAGGCGTGCACTCAAGGCAATGGTTATAGATACCTTCAGGGAGCAACAAAACCAAATCAGAAAGATAAATATATAGACTTTGGTTGGGGTCATTAGACAGTGGTACTCCAATGGATGACAGATGGATACATATCTGTCGTATGCCATGACCGATAGGCTGGAAAATTCCATTGATCCATATGTGAACAGGCAGAAAATCTGTAAAAAGCAAAATGTCTTTGAAATCATGTGGGTGTTTGATAGAATGTTCACCAGAAGAGATGGATACATAGCGGTGCTTCCGTAAAGTTCAGTTATTGCCAAATTGCAAAGGAGTAAGTACATGGGTTCTTGAAGGCTCCTGTCTGTACAGATTGCCAAAATTAGCAGTGAATTTGCCAGTATAACTGAACAGTACATCAACAGAATCACACAAAAGTAAAAGTATCTGATTTGTCCAACATCTTCAAATGCAGTCAGTACAACCGATGTGATCTCTGATATGTTCTCCATGACAGTCAGGTTTTAGTCTGCTTGCCTGCGAATACAAGAGACATACTCAGTATTCATTAAGATAAATGTTTATAAATTTTCTGCAATTATTATTAGGTTAAGATCTTTCACAATGTACTGTGTTTCAGTTTACATTATTTTAGTGTCAGACATCATACAGTCTGTGACATCACCTTGTGTTGATGTTTGCCATTTATTTTTGACATGGGTTACCCTGTTAACATATTTTACCTCACATTTGAAAAAGTTGACGTATTGGCATTGGACAGCTACAATGCCAATAGGTCATTGTATAAAATGTATAGAATCAAGGCCAAATGTTCAAGAGAACACATTTTTGTTAGTCAAGTGAAATATTTTTGAGCCCTCAAAATAATCAATCTTGTGAATAATAAAAGACAGTGAGAGACAGAGAGATTTAAAAAGATACAGTGGTTTTTTTCTAATTAAAAAAATACATTTTTAATATGCTTTTATGACAATGGGAATAATAAGACTTTTTTCAAATGCCCAAAGGAAACTTTTAAGCAAATAAGCAATTAGAGGTCTTCCTCTCCCAGTGTGCAATGTACAAATTTCAGAGTTCAAATGTTCATATATTTTTTTCCTGAAATTGTATAGATCAGCATTATATGTTGGTGGTAGATACAGCATGTTTTCTTTTCCCAATGTTTACAGTAGTAATAAACATAAGGAGGCAACATTTGCATTAAGAACAGCAATACAAATGCAAGATAATAAAGTCAACAATATTGAATATTTCTGGCATTTCTTTTATAGCACAAATTTATTTAAAAGTTTACAGCTTGTGTGAAACACAACAAAATCAATCAATGTAAAATCAAACATAATTATCTTAAGTACTTACCAAGAACAAAAAACAGAGCTCAATGAGGAATAGCCATCTCTATAGCTGCTTTGAATGTGTAACATGTTGTAACATGAATTTTATCTTAATTTTGATATTGTCTCCTTCCCTGAACAGATGGTGAACAATGACAGACAACAGCTCACTTGTTTCTTCAGCCATGAATGGCCTCATCAGTCTGAAGTCTGCTTTCATTATGACTCATCTTTTAATTTAAAACGCTAGCTTTTTAGGCTTATGACAACTGAAGAAGCAAAGCCATAAAGAATTTCCTGTTGTAACAAAGCATATTTCTGCTCAAGCACAAATTAATGCTACCTTAACTGTTTCTTTTCATTGCACACCTCTTTATATACTCTGTTCAGAGGCTACAGGACTAAGTGTTACCACTGCATTATTATCATGAGTGAGCACACAATTAACAGACAACTCACCTGGGACATTTTCCCAGTAGATTTATTCATGTTGGGGAGAAAATCCAATATGACTGCTCAGTGCTCTCTCCACTTAAATATTTACATATAAAATATTTATTTGCGTTCTGGCCTGGTTCATTTTGGCATGCAGGGCAGAGATTTACACTCAAAAATGGAACATTTTTTGAGTGTAATAAAGATAAAGATTTTCTCACCCCAACTCATTTTTTTCTGAGTAATGCCTATCTTTCTGAATGAAGTCAAACAAAGTAAATATTAAACAATAAGGCTAACTTTATTTTACACTGTGATTTCACAACACTACATCACATTATTCTCAAAGGATTAAAAAGCTTTTAATACCTGTTTAATACCTGTTTTGTATTACTAATGACAATGACATTGATGAAAGTTTCATTCCACTTAGGTGTAGAAGAATCTCTGCGGTGAGTCAGCATAAACAGCAGGACCCTGGCTCTGTTAGACCTAAATGGAATGGAGCCTTAATATCATTAGTAACACCTGTGCTTGCCCTACTATGTCATGTCAAAATGGCTGCTGTGAAAAAGGTCTATTCAAAATAAAGTTTAGTTAATAATTATACCTCAAGAAGCATGTCCTTAATGCGCCTGATCTTCACGCCTGCAGCTCCTCCCTTTGACTGGCCATAAGTTTCAGGGTGCACTCAAGCTTGGCCACAAAGGCTGATTCAAGGATAACTGTTTTCATCCTCTTGAATTCTTCATTTATCTGCAGGGCACACAAAAGAGGCATGGTTTGAGAGAACTACTATAACTCTAATGGACATTTATCTAAACCATATCAATCACTAGTACAACAATGCAATATCTTATAAAACTTCATTTCTAATGTTGCAGTACAGTCTCACCTGTGCTGCACTAAAAAGAGAAGGTCATCGCTTCATGAAGTCACTGATGGCAGGGGCCTCATTAACTATTTCCTGCATGCAAAGAGAGAATGTCTTGACCATTTTCTGAGGTACCACCTTGGAGTTATCCCTTTTCATCACTTCACTTAGGAGCTCCACTCTCTCTTTTTCCAAACCTGCAGTAGTTTCACCTTGAGCATAAGGGGGTAGGAAATTTACCTCACCCTTCCTTGGTTTTTTCACATTCTTTGAAGGCGTCTGCTCATGTGCTGCTTTCCTCTTAAGTGAGTTCACATTCAAGACAATCAAGACCTCAAAGTTTGGATCTGAAATTGTTCATCTTATATTTCAGGCGCTGTATCCATCCAAAACACCTTTTAAAGGACCCTAGTTCTTTGAGGCCGGAATGCTTTTGAGTCAGGGCCTCTGCAACCTGACTTACCTGCAGATTTGATGTGTTTCAAGTGCAGACTTTGTGACTGTGTACTCATAAATAGCCTGATAGTTTTCCAAGAATGTCTGGGAGTAGTGGGATGAGGTCTGTAGCACTGAAAAGAGTCCCATCCTTATTGAGGCTATTATTGGCTGACTTAAGTTGAATCTCTGTATTGGAAGCAAGGGGGTGGTATTATAAATTCAGAGGTATCTTCAGGAGATTGGTCAAAAGGCTGAACACAGTCATTAGTCATGTTGGTCACATCAGTTAAGGTCAAAGTTACTATAGGGGGCTCCAGGATATACACAACCTTGTTCCCTGATTGTGTCCTTATCCTTTTTTTCTTTTATTTGAACGGTTATTGATTTTTCACAGCAGATAGAAAAATAAGGCAGTGTATTTCACCTAAATAGCACTGTGAATATTTATACAAAATGAGAATAAAAAAATTAAAATACAGTAAAAATTTACACAAAAAGTAACATTAGATGAAAATAAATAAGAATGAAAAAGAGGAAAAAAAAAAAAAAAAAGAGGGATTATATGCTGCTCAGTGAGATGGGGATTTAGAGAATAAGATAAACAAAGTGTATTAACATAAAGGAATGTTTGAAGCCACAGTCCCTCTTTCAGCTGATCTGCATCCTTCCAGTTTGTTGCCATCAGCCTTTTAGTGGTCATGCATCCAGTTGTTAAAAGTTGTTTGTGTTTGGCCCAGTTTCCTCCAGTGTAATTCAAAAGACACATTGCTGGATCACAATGAACAGCACAGCCAATGATCTTTCCCAGGAATTCCGTACCATTTTCCTAGAAGGTTTTAACTTTCGTACAAGCCCAAGCCATATGATTAAAAAGTACCTTTATCTTGTTAACATTGCCAACAGCGATCAGGACACACCCATCCTATGTAATTGAACAGGGGTGAAATATGTTCCATTTACAAAATTATACATTACATTGGCATTTAGCAAACACGCTTATCCAGAGCAACTTAAAGTGCATTTCTTCTGGGACAAGGTTGTTGAAGTGCTAGCAAGGGTAAAAGTCTCAAGTGACATTAGGGTTAGCATGGACGAAACCCTATGGATGACCTGTTGAAGAAACCATTAGTAATATCAACAACAATTCTTAAGATTTGGTTGCTACAAATGAAACTATGGCTAACTGGGTGAGCCAGGGAGGGAAGGAGAGAGGTGCATCCTGAAGAGTTGAGTCTTCAGTCTGTGCTTGAAGGTGAACAGACTATCTGCTGTTATACAAATTATAATTGATCATTTTATTCTTAACAGACATAGATACTTATGGGGTGTTTTCCCCACATATGATCCCACTCTTTAGTTTCCAAGGATATCCCTAAGTCAGTATCCCAGTTTTCTCCTGGTGTTTACATCATCAATTTATAGAATTTTGATGCAATTTTATCCTTCTGTTTGACAATTAATTCTGGTTTAGACTCAATGCTTGTCAACCTGGGTATGACTACAGCTTCCCCTAAATATTTGGATAATTGTGATTTTATCTGCATATATTTAAAAAAAAAAAAAAAAAAAAAAAAAAAAAGTATTGAAGGGAGAGGGGAGTGAGGAAGGGTGGAGGTGGTTGAGAAGGAGCTGCAGATGTCAGCGATCTTCTCATCGAAGAAAACTGCGAAGTCATCTGCAGAGATGGAGAACTGTGGCAGGGAAGGAGAGGTGTTGAGGAGAGAGATGAGAGATGAGCGAATCCAGAACAGTTGTCGTGGGTTGGAAGTACAATTCTGAATATTAGCATGATAGAAACTGGCTTTGGCAGAGGTAACCAAGGAAGAAAACGCTGCCAGGAGATTCTGGTACATGGGCAGGTCAGATGGGGCCCTGGATTTCTTCCACTTTCTCTCAGCTGCCCATAGACTGGCCCTGTTGGCACAGAGGACCTCAGACATCCACAAACTGGGTGGAGATGAGCGTGCTGTTTTGGAAGCAAAAGGACAGAGTGTATCAAGTGCTGAAGAGAGAGAGAGAGGAAAGCAGAGTAGAAGATGCAGAGTCAGTGGGAAGATTGGAGAAGGAGTTGAGGGGTGGAAGGGAAGCAGTGATTCTGGAAGCAATATTAAATGGAGTATTATTAAATATAAACAGAGCGGATATTACAGCAGACCATAACACAAGGGGAGGGTGGAGGGGAGGCAAGAATCGGGAGTAAGAGGGAGGAAGAAGGAAATTAAGTGATGGGTAGACTGATGTAGAGGGATCACCATGAAGTCCAAAGATGAGCAGTTCCTCAGGATGACGAGGTCGAGAACATTGCCGCACTTGTGGGTCAGAGGAGAGTGCAGCAGGGCGAGTTCAAGAGTAGGCTTCCAGGTGGATGTTGAAGTCTCCCAAAATGATCAGCAGGGTGCCATTTTCAGGGAGGAAGTTCAGCAGAGTGTCCAGCTAATCAAGAAAGTTTCCAAGGGGCTCTGGAAGACAATAGAGAACAATATAGAGCTTAATAAGACAGTGATATTTGAAAGTGGAGATGGAGTGGTGAGAGGGCAAAAACAGAATTTCCAGGAGTAAACCAGTACCACCACCATGGTACTGGTGGCCAGGGGGTGTGAGAGAAGGAGAAGGAGGAAGACAGGGCTGCAAGAGTTGCGGTGTTGTCTGGAGTGAACTAGGTCTCATAAGGGCAAGGAAATGTAGGGAGAGCAGAGAGGCGTAGGCTGAGATGAAGTCTGCCTTCTTTGTGGCAGACTAGCAGTTCTATGGTCCCCCTGTGGCATTGAAGTTGACACATGGAGAGAGCAAGGGGTAGCGGAGGTTGGTGAAGTTCCATCAACGATGGTAAAAGGGCCTTCTGCAGGTGAGAGAGCAGACTGGAATGGGGTTACAGCACATAGTTAACAGGTGAGGCCAGGGCGAGTATGGGGGGAAAAGATGGGAGAAGAGGTTCAAATGTAGGGAAAACACACAGCTGTGCTCCAAGTGAAACTATAAGCACAGCCTATTAGCAAAACAATTAACAGCCGGCCGATCACCGAGCAGAAACTCAAACAGAAACAATTGAACAATTAGAAATAAATTAACAATAAATCAAGCAAAGTAACAACTACACTTCAACAAAACTAGTAGCAGATAAGATAATAGGTAAGCGGTAAATCGAAGTAACCACGCAACTAGCAATAAGGGACGGATACTTAGCCAATCTAGGAATCTACCGCAGCTCTCACACCTGAATCAAATGCACTCTTCTGACTAGCCTGTCGTTAACAAAACTAATATAGCATCACTTCAAGTGAAACTATAAGCACGGCCTATTAGCAAAACAATTAACAGCCGGCCAATCACCGAGCAGAAACTCAAACAGAAACAATTGAACAATTAGAAATAAATTAACAATAAATCAAGCAAAGTAACAACTACACTTCAACAAAACTAGCAGCAGATAAGATAATAGGTAAGTAAGCGGTAAATTGAAGCAACCACGCAACTAGCAATAAGGGACGAATACTTAGCAAATGTAGGAATCTACCGCAGCTCCACACACCTGAATCAAATTCTCTCTTCTTATCGTTGATGTCAGTTGTTGAACACAGAGAGAAATGACCCAAATCAACATCTTTATAATGCAGACTGAAGTCTCCAGCGATCCCAAATGTATCACGAATGACTAAGTGAAGGTCATCCATTGTTCCAGGGATTGAAGATGGTAATGCCAGTTTACAGACATCATGAATCACCTGGATCACCTGGAGATGGGCCGGTTGTGACAACTTCATTGTGACAGAAATATGTTTGACATGTTTCAGTAATTTTTAGTGTCAGTGAAACGGTTCAGTGAATAATGTTAAATGAGCACTATATGCAATTTTATTTGACCACTAGAGGTATGGAGAGCAGCAACAAATTTATATGTAAAGTCTTGGCAAAGCCACTCCTCCCAGTCACTTCCTCCTTCTCGGTCTGCCTGTCCGCCATCCAAAGGTACACATCACCGCAGTGTCGAGGCAAACATAGGAAAACTCTGCTAAGCTCTGTGCTCTTGGCCTTTTTGGGTCAGCGCCACCACTTTCCTGGGTTGTTGGCTCTGCTATTGAGAATTATCACAGGTGAGAGAGGGGATTGCTTTTTTTAAACATCAGTGGAAGCAAAGAGAGGAGCTTGTGTTGGGCACAGACTTTGGCAACAAACTTTGGAGAGTTTATAGAGGGTTTGGAGAGTTGCTTGACAGAAGTAGTTTAGCCACATCAAGCAAAAAAGCATCCAATTGAATAGTAAAGCATTGCTAATAGATGAGGCGTGCATGTCTGTTGTGCTTTAATTTGTGATTCTTTGGAGGTATGTAGACAGACCCTAAGAATTTGTGCATATGAGTAAAGTAAAAGCAGAAGCTGTGGAAAGGAATACACGATAAGTGAAAGTAATCCCACAATGTTAGAAACGGTTGTATCAGCACAAGATAGCTTAACCAGTGAATAATTTGAACAATATTCTTGACCTATAATTTTCCCACAAAGTGTCAATTGTAGAGTATGGATAAAAAACAGTGTAAATGCAATAATAGGAAGAATCCAGGATAACAAAATACATTTATACACTTTAGACACAGACATGATGCTGTGATACTGCAGGGGATAACAAATAGCAACATATCTGTCATAACCCATCACAGCCAAAATCGTAAATTCAGTGATTGCATATGTGTGTAAGCAGAAGAGCTGAGCTTGACAATGGGAGAGGGAAACCTCGTGGGTTTTGGAAAGTAAATTAACTAGAAAGGCTGGCAATAAGGCTGTGCTGCCAAACAAACCATTCAATGCCAAGTTACACACAAACACATACATTGGTTCATGCAGAGACCTGTCGAAATAAATTACACAAATAAGAATAATATTCTGAAGAACAATGGTGATGTACACAAGAAGAAAAACTGTGAAGTACAGGTATTTCAAGTCATCCATTTCATAAAAGGCTGTCAGTAGTATTGATGTCACCATGGATACATTTTAATTACCATTAACAGAGCACTAAATATGCATCTCTGAGAAAAAAAAAAACCTTCTTTACTACAATGATAACCTTTTATATTTATCGCCTTGTGCTCTGACTTTAGTCAAATTGCTGGAGTTTGTTAGCTAACAGCCAAGCGATAGCCTAGCCTAGTATATGACTCAGGGCAGAAACCAGTATGTGACTCAGGTCAAATGGTTCAAGAGACACTGTATCAGAACACACTCATTATATTATCCAGTAGATTATATCTTCTTGTTCATCATTCATTGTGACAATACCAAACACTGAAGGTTCTTGAGCCAATAAAAAGTGTGGATTGGACATGGCTGTACAATATACAGTTCACCAAAATGCTTTGTGAACTCATATTTTCTCTGCCAATTTTGACAGGAGTCAATGAATTATGAAGCTATTAGGCAGGCAGGACGTTGCATGATGAAAAGTAAACTTTCTATGTTACATTAATGCTATTTATTGGTTAATTCAACTGAATAAAATGTCTTATTGGTACAAGTAACATTGGCATGTTTTATGCAAAAATTAAATGACGGCATTGTTTGTTTGAAAGCAAGGAATACAGCCTCACAAGGTTATATACGTAAAAATATTTTTTATGCCATGGTTCATGTAAAAATAAATTTAAAAAAAATGAAAAGTGATGAAACGTAATGTGTACTCAAAAAAGGCTAAATGTAATAGTCTACTTGGATACAGGATACATTGTTGTAAAGCTTTTGCTTGTTTTGGCATATATCTTTGTTGATCTGAAAATGAGGAATTAACCCATGCGTCATCAAGACACACAAGTTGTTGCATTATTATTGGTATACACTTAATTGTACGCACTGATTCATTTGACCTGATTAAAAATTGCTATAATATCACTAAAAACAAACCTAAATACTGTATACTGGATCTTGCCCAGCCACCCAATGAAATTAGATTTGTTTCTTTTTGAAGGCACTTTTGTTTTTGAAATGTGATCCAAATTACGCAATAAATACAAAATGAGAGTAAATGTATAAATTTAAAACATATAAAATAAGCATAGAACTATTAAGATTGATTTCATAATGAATTAATACAGTGAAAACCATTTAACAACACTAAACATAAATAATATTTTTCGTAATATAATATAAAATTCAAGTGACAATTGATCCACTGTAGTATAGGGTCCCAGGGCAATGTCCAAAAGTGTCAGTAATGCTTGTTTAACCTAAAAGCTATTTATTAATATTGTCCACTGATACAGAGAATGAACCATCCACTTAGTTTGAAAATGAAGTTGCAAACATAGTTGGCAGAAACCTTATTTATTCCTTACCACATGTGTCATCAGGGGTTTCATAGATTTAAAATTGAAAAGTTTTAAAATACGAAGTCTTATAGCTTGGATGCTCATTCCGTACAGGACAGGGTTTAGTACAGGAGGACATATCAAAAAGTACAGGGACATAAATATACGAGTTCCAAAATCTACATGTTTCACATCAAGTCTGCCTCGACACATTTCAGAAAAACATCCAATGCAATAGTTAAGAATTGCTAATAGGTGGGGAGTGCATGTTTTCAGTGCTTTTATTTGTGATTCTTTGGAGGTGTGTAGACAGACCCTAAGAATTTGTGCATATGAGTAAAGTACAAGCAGAAGCTGTGGAAAGGTATACACGATAAGTGAAAGTAATCCCACAATGTTTGAAACGGTTGTGTCAGCACAAGATAGCTTAACCAGTGAATAATTTGAACAATATGCTTTATCTATAGTTTTCCCACAAAGTGTCAATTGTAGAGTATGGATGAAAAACAGTGTAAATGCAATTATAGGAAGAATCCAGGATAACACAATACATTTATACACTTTAGACACAGACATGATGCTGTGATACTGCAGGGGATAACAAATAGCAACATATCTGTCATAACCCATCACAGCCAAAACAGTAAATTCAGTCAATGCATATATGTGTAAACAGAAGAGCTGAGCTTGACAATGGGAGAGGGAAACCTCGTGGGTTTTGGAAAGTAAATTAACTAGAAAGGCTGGCAATAAGGCTGTGCTGCCAAACAAACCATTCAATGCCAAGTTACACACAAACACATACATTGGTTCATGCAGAGACCTGTCGAAATAAATTACACAAATAAGAATAATATTCTGAAGAACAATGGTGATGTACACAAGAAGAAAAACTGTGAAGTACAGGTATTTCAAGTCCTCCATTTCATAAAAGGCTGTCAGTAGTACTGATGTCACTGTGGATGCATTTTTCATTTTCTTTCTTGATTCTGCCCCCAAACTACAAAAACGTTTCATTAAAAAGGAGTCGTGGTATCCCTTTAAACAATAAATGTTGCGTTTACAACACTTTTTATGCTATCCTGCCTTCAGAATAATGCTTACTGTTTGGTAACAGTAATTTAGAAAGCTAAGTAATTAAAGTTATGAAGTGTTTTCCAGGCATCTTTATCCAGGTGCAGACATCCCAGTTCAGTCATTCGCTCCTCTCAGGCTGTTGCGAAGCCTAATTGTGCATTGCCCATTAGAGATGCTGGCAATACATAATTAGGTCTGGGTGCAAAAGCTTGAATTGCTTCCCGTATCACTGCCGTCTACCTGCAAACATTTAAGGAATACAACAGGTGAAATTCATGAACTCCTCTAGTGCACTTCACTGCAGGATTAGAGTGACACGACTTTAGCTTACATGTAAAGTGTAAAAATTCAGCTGTGAATATTTCCACATTCAGACATTATATACGTGGTATTTGCCATAAATAGAAAAAAAAAATACAGACATATCAAATTTAAGTTTATACTGTACCACACAGTTTGATTCTTCCTCTATGAATCTTTCTGCTGTTAATTGTTGAGAGGTGCTGTGTTAGAGCTGTGCATTATTTTATTCATGCTGGTTTTATTTGATTTGAATGTGAGAATTCCCAGAATCAGACTGCGGTCATGTGGTTTTGTCTTCGCCTATTATCTTGCATTCTGATGATGTCAACCCAGAGGGATTTTTTTGTGGACACAGAAAAAAAATGTATGAAACACTTCAAAGAATTGATCTGCGATGCAAAACCATATGAAAGTATTTTGTTTGTCATTTGATTAACACTTTATCTGTTACAAATGCTTCATAACACTGCATGAAATAATGTCATAATTAAAGTCTCCATATTTGACAGTCATCATAACAATTGTAATACACACACACACACACACACACACATATTACTATTGTTGTAATAAATGACATGAATTTATATATGACATATACATTCATGACAAAAATGAATGTATCTTATGACAACAATTATACTATTTTGATTAATATCAGACTCACAGTTTATGTCAGTTTCACTCAAGACCTTTTATTACATGAGAGACTCTGCAATCAGATATGGTCCTGCTGCTCATATACAGTATTACAACTATATAAAGTACAAAGACCTCTACAGTCACAACATATTTCATATTTCTATGAATTAACTTCCAGAACTATTCTGCTTTTGACAAAATAGGAATCACATGGAGTTTGTTTTTGTTGTTACTTCATATATGGACACTGAATAGGAAAAACGTTTGGCCTCTGGTTTAAAAATATATTCGTGGAAGTAGGCCATAAAATGGTTATGTTCATTATAGCTTAGGGTAAAAGCTCATTGACTCCAAGGTTGTTACAGCTCTCCTGTTTCACATGCCAGTTTCTGTCATGTTTTCTTTTTTGTATGTGTTCAAGTTTAATTAAAATAAATGAAAAATGGTCCTGTAATTCCCCGTGTGGTCTCCCTCTTTAGTCATGGCCTTATGAGCTGGGTTGTGGCAAAGGTACTCTCATGTGCATAAGGATTCCTTCTACACCAAAATCAGTGGAAATAAATGTATGTGGAGGGGGTGCAGCCAATTTGTATTCAGAAGTAAGGAAATTAACAAAACTTGTTTTGTTTTCTCCATTTACAGTAATTTGAGTATTGCCTCTTATGTTTTTTTAGATTTTCATTGTCATAACTTAAATGTGATTTAGAAATGGTTTTATTTTGTTGATTTTTATTGTGGGTGAATTTTCATGATGTTAAGGATAACCAGAAGATATGGGGCTGTATGCATCCAACTAGAACCTGTACTCAGTTTGGTTCTTTGAATGAATCCATATCATCACTAGTCAGTGCTACAACAATGAATGGTCACTGCAGAGGTATAGAGAGGTTCAAAAATAAGAAATTATCATCCCATAACCAGACAATTTGACATAGTGAGCAAGCACATGTACACGTGTATTGCAGTTCCGTGTATGAAAAAGCTCTGTAAATCTCTGTAAAAGTATTGAAACAGTACATCAGCCATTTTTTATTTTTACAGAATAAATGTCATGATACCATTGCTAATGTCCAATGAGCTCATGTGTGGTTTTTACATGATTTCATGATTATTGTACTTACATTTCAAAATGCTTGGCGAATATTTAAAATATTTATTTGATTCAATAAAGGTAAAATCACCTTAATCGTATACATGCACCGAACCTTTCAATCATCCATTGACAGTGAGAGACCCGTATCTTCACTACAAGTTGTAACTAATTATGCACACTGTATATGAAACTGGCTGTGGATGCAGGCAGTTCAAAGTTATGTGAAATTGGTTAGTTAACCTGTATGACCTTCAGTAGTCCCATGATCTCATTTGATACCACTATGTAGTAGAGTTTGCTACTTCTGGATGATTGTTATGTTTACAATTAACTGATTATTAATTTATATAACTAAAATGGTAATTTTCATGCTTTTATTCTTCAATATTCTTTCATTTTCAACAGCAAGTAAAAGTGAAATTTTCAGGTTAAACTGGTATAAAATATTTTAATGTCTCACTTATGTCTTACCACTAATGGCATTGGGGTTCTCTCAAAACATTTTAAAATATGAAGTCTTATCGAAGTCTTAGGGTTTAGTACAGGAGGAAATATCAAAAAGTACAGGGACATAAATATATGAGTTCCAAAATCCACATGTTTCATATCAAATCTGCTTTCACACAGTTCAAAAAAGCAGTGAATGCAATAGTTAATAATTGTTAATAGGTGGGGAGTGTGGGTTTTCAGTGCTTTTATTTGTGATTCTTTGGAGGTGTGTAAAAAAACATTGTAAATGCAATAATAGGAAGAATCCAGGATAACACAATACATTTATACACTTTAGACACAGACATGATGCTGTGATACTGCAGGGGATAACAAATAGCAACATATCTGTCATAACCCATCACAGCCAAAATCGTAAATTCAGTGATTGCATATGTGTGTAAACAGAAGAGCTGAGCTTGACAATGGGAGAGGGAAACCTCGTGGGTTTTGGAAAGTAAATTAACTAGAAAGGCTGGCAATAAGGCTGTGCTGCCAAACAAACCATTCAATGCCAAGTTACACACAAACACATACATTGGTTCATGCAGAGACCTGTCAAAATAAATTACACAAATAAGAATAATATTCTGAAGAACAATGGTGATGTACACAAGAAGAAAAACTGTGAAGTACAGGTATTTCAAGTCATCCATTTCATAAAAGGCTGCCAGAAGTATTGATTTCACCATGGATACATTTTAATTACCATTAACAGAGCACTAAATATGCATCTCTGAGAAAAAAAAACCTTCTTTACTACAATGATAACCTTTTATATTTCCCGCCTTGTGCTCTGACTTCAGTCAAATTGCTGGAGTTTGTTAGCTAACAGCCAAGCGATAGCCTAGCCTAGTATATGACTCAGGTCAGAAACCAGTATGTGACTCAGGTCAAATGGTTCAAGAGACACTGTATCAGAACACACTCATTATATTATCCAGTAGATTGTATCATCTTGTTCATCATTCATTGCGACAATACCAAACACTGAAGGTTCTTGAGCCAATAGAAAGTGTGGATTGGACATGGCTGTACAATATACAGTTCTCCAAAATGCTTTGTGAACTCATTTTCTTTGCCAAATTTGAAAGGAATCAATGAATTATGAAGCTAATAGGCAGGCAGGACATTGCATGATGAAAAGTAAACTTTCTATGTTACATAAATGCTATTTATTGGTTAATTCAACTGAATAAAATGTCTTATTGGTACAAGTAACATTGGCATGTTTTATGCAAAAATTAAATGACAGCATTGTTTGTTTGAAAGAAAGGAATACAGCCTCACAAGGTTATATATGTAAAAATATTTTTATGCCATGGTTCATGTAAAAATAAATTTAAAAAATGAAACATGAGGCATTATGTGTACTCATAAAAGGCTAAGTGTAAGTAGTCTACTTGGATACAGGATACATTGTTGTAAAGCTTTTGCTTGTTTTGGCATATATCTTTGTTGATTTGAAAATGAGGAATTAACCCATGTGCATCAAGACACACAAGTTGTTGCATGATTATTGGTATACACTTAATTGTACGCACTGATTCATTTGACCTGATTAAAACATTGCTATAATATCACTAAAAACAAATCTAAATACTGTATACTGGATCTTGCCCAGCCACCCAATGAAATTAGATTTGCTTTCTATTTGAAGGCACTTTTGTTTTTGAAATGTGATCCAAATTACGCAATAAATACAAATAAAATGAGAGAAAATGTATAAATTAAAAAAATATAAAATAAGCATAGAACTATTAAGATTGATTTCATAATGAGTTAATACAGTGAAAACCATTTAACAACACTAAACATAAATAATATTTTTCATAATATAATATAAAATTCAAGTGACAATTGATCCACTGTAGTATAGGGTCCCAGGGCAATGTTCAAAAGTGTCATTAATGCTTGTTTAACCTAAAAGCTATTTATTAATATTGTCCACTGATAAAGAGAATGAACCATCCACTTAGTTTGAAAATGAAGTTGCAAACATAGTTGGCAGAAACCTTATTTATTCCTTACCACATGTGTCATCAGGGGTTTCTTAGTTTTAAACTTGAAAAGTTTTAAAATACGAAGTCTTATAGCTTGGATGCTCATTCCGTACAGGACAGGGTTTAGTACAGGAGGACATATCAAAAAGTACAGGGACATAAATATACGAGTTCCAAAATCGACATGTTTCAAATCAAGTCTGCCTCGACACATTTCAGAAAAACATCCAATGCAATAGTTAAGAATTGCTAATAGGTGGGGAGTGCATGTTTTCAGTGCTTTTATTTGTGATTCTTTGGAGGTGTGTAGACAGACCCTAAGAATTTGTGCATATGAGTAAAGTAAAAGCAGAAGCTGTGGAAAGGTATACACGATAAGTTCAAGTAATCCCACAATGTTTGAAACGGTTGTATCAGCACAAGATAGTTTAACCAGTGAATAATTTGAACAATATGCTTTATCTATAGTTTTCCCACAAAGTGTCAATTGTAGAGTACGGATAAAAAACAGTGTAAATGCAATAATAGGAAGAATCCAGGATAACACAATACATTTATACACTTTAGACACAGACATGATGCTGTGATACTGCAGGGGATAACAAATAGCAACATATCTGTCATAACCCATCACAGCCAAAATCGTAAATTCAGTGATTGCATATGTGTGTAAACAGAAGAGCTGAGCTTGACAACGGGAGAGGGAAACCTCGTGGGTTTTGGAAAGTAAATTAACTAGAAAGGCTGGCAATAAGGCTGTGCTGCCAAACAAACCATTCAATGCCAAGTTACACACAAACACATACATTGGTTCATGCAGAGACCTGTCAAAATAAATTATACAAATAAGAATAATATTCTGAAGAACAATGGCGATGTACACAAGAAGAAAAACTGTGAAGTACAGGTATTTCAAGTCCTCCATTTCATAAAAGGCTGTCAGTAGTATTGATGTCACTGTGGATGCATTTTTCATTTTCTTTCTTGATTCTGCCCCCAAACTACAAAAACGTTTCATTAAAAAGGAGTCATGGTATCCCTTTAAACAATAAATATTACTTTTACAACACTTTTTATCCTAGCCTGCCTTCAGAATAGTGCTTACTGTTTGGTAACAGTAATTAAGAAAGCTAAGTAATTAAAGTTATGAAGTGTTTTCCAGGCATCTATATCCAGGTGCAGACATCCCAGCTGACTTCATTCATTCCTCTTAGGCTGATGTGAAACCTAATTGTGCATTGCCCATCAGGGATGCTGGCCACATTCACCTCTGGCACAGTCTATGTTTGAAACCAGACCACGGCGCCCCCACACACTTAATCTCTTCCATAACAGGATGAGCCCATAATTACTATAATTACTATCCTTCCAATTTTTATGTTTTTATGTTCTATGTTTCTCACATCACAGGTGTGCCATCAGCACCCATATAAAGATGACTACAATCCATATTTAAATGAGTTGAAAGTAGTTCAGCGTAAACATTATTAACAAGTGTAAACATTGTATTGCTAACAAGGGTTGGTCTGTGTTTTATTGATTGTTATATAGGGTTGGGTGCAATGGCATGAATTGCTTTCAGCATCACTGCCTGCTACCTGCCACCATGTAAGAAATACAACAGGTAAAATTCATGAACTCCTCTTGAGCATTTCCCTGCAGGATTAGAGTGGCGCTCTATAGTAGAGATCTATAGTCCAGATATAGTGCACAGGCTGTGCTCTCAGCATTAACATACTAATCCACAGAATTCTTATATTCGCATCAGGACATGATCACAATGTATTCTCCAATTCTGGAGTACTATTTTGTGTATGATTTCTTTCACTCGATCTTTTATCCCTTGTTTAAACATGTTTTCAACAACCTTATTCAACGTCAATTATTTTCATGCAGAAACAGACATTAATGTGAGACAGTTACAGCTCATAATTACCATTTGCAAAACTCCACGGATTATTCAGTTCCAGTGATGTGTGTGTACATTTTCAGCATTTAGGTCTTTTGGCTATGAGCCTGTCTCTTAATTAATATGAGATGTAACCTCTTTCAAAAACGATCAGTATATCCATATTGGGGCAGCCTGTAGTCTCGTGGCTACGGTACATGACTGGGACCCCTGAGGCTGGCAGCTCAAGCTCCAGTCCAGCCACAGCAAGAACACCATTGCTGTTGGGCCCCTGAAAAGCATCAGCTAAATTACTTTAATTATAATTAATTAATTATTGGCTTTGACAATAATAATATGGTACATATGAGTTCATGAAAAGAGGTGAATTAAACAAAATTCTTTAACTCTTAGTTTCAGGCCTTATTTTGAATTACATGTGTTGAGTTTTTTTCCTATTGGAGAAGTCTTGTACGCATTTATTTAAAATCATATAAAATCAGATAATATCATATAAATCATACGGAATATCATATAAAAAGGACCAGTATTTGAAGCATCTACCATGTCTAGCCTGCTCAATTGTCAACACAATAACCATAAGCATAAAAATCCTCAACCAGCTGAGAACATTTCCAACATATTTTACACGTTTTAGTTTAATTTAAAGAGTAACTCCTGAAAGCACACATTAGATATATAATTTATGCCATGTACAGAGAAACTGATTTTGAAGATTTATTCCAAAAGCACACATTAAATAGCTGGTGTAATGTGCTATGTATGGAGAAATTTCATATAATTTAATATTTGTCAAATGTAAGTTTATACTGTACCACACTGCTGGATTCTCTACTCCTTAATCTTGTTGCTGCTGGTTGTTGAGAGATGCGCTGTTAACTGAAGAGCTGAACGTCATCTCAAGCTTCAAGTCATGCTGGGTTCAATTCTCCAAATCAGACTGTTTATGAGTGGTTTAAAATAGGCCTATCATGTTTATCATGTGATGGTGTTCACCCAGAGGGGTTAATTGTGGACAATTGCAAGAAAAGCACTCGCAAGAGTCATTCTGTCATGCAACACTATATGAAAGCATTTTGTTTTTAATTTGGTGGGGCTTTAACATTTTGTTGTCAACATTTCAGAATGCTACATAAAATACGTTATTACATGTTGCTGTCTTGTAGTAATGTCCATAATCATTGTGTCGTCTTAATGTGAGTCATATTTTTTTCCTGAAATAGCCCAGTTGTACATTTTCAGTGAGCTTTGTTTTTTATTTATTGTCTAAGTCTATGGTAAAGTCAATGGTCTTTAACCAGACTTGAATTTATTTGGAATCTGTCACATTTCCTTGGGGGGGGGGCATTATTTATGAAAGAAGAGCTTTACTGACAGCCATGTTAAATTAAAAGCTGTATTTCCCTTTTTTAAATCATTCATTTTACATCATTGTACTACTTCTTACTCAGTGCTAGATTGTTCATTTTACAACTACAATGTTATTGCATTATTTATAAGAGTATTCACATTTTCTTATTTCTATTATTCTATTATTCTTTCATTGTCAACATCAAATGGATGCATGATTAAAAGTCTCATATTAACACATCTACAAAAAATATAGGAATCAATATTTTAAATAAGTAAAATATGTAAAAATTAGAAATACAGAAAGACAGCTGAGTAGCAATATAGGAGGCAAATGATCCGAAGTGAGGTTCAAAATCATAAGATGTGTTTTGCTTAAACTACTTTGGTCCACTAAAATGGAAGGTTCTGAGGGGACATTTCACTTGGTTTGAGAATGAAGATGCAAACATGCTCAGCTTCAGACTTATGTATTCCTTACTATATGTGATGTTGGGGTAAGATGTTTGAGCTCAAAATGTTTAAAAATACAAACTCTTATAGCTTAAATACTCAGTCCATACATGGTAGAGTTTAATACAGGAGGAAATATGAAAAAGTACACAGACAAAAATGTACAAGTTCCAAAATGTACATGTTTCAGATTAAGTCTGCTTCATGTGTTTGAAAGTAACTTTTTTATAATTCAGTAACACTTGTAGTGTAATGCTACCTGATATATCATGCAAAATGTCAGAAACGGTCAAATTGCCATATTTTTGACTACTAGCTTTCTCCGCCTTTTACCCACCTTAAACTACTTAATCCCATCTGCAACCCTCTCCCACTGATATCCAGAGGAGGGAGCCGTAGCTTGTGGCATGTGATTTCAGGTGATGACCAACCTCGCTTCTGTCCACACTGAAGATGCATCACCAATTATACCCTGCCTATGTCGTCGGAGGATAGCAATATCAGTGTGCTTTCAGTTCATGCATCCAGCTTCCCAGTAGTGGTTGCGAGAGTAAGAGAGCAATGAGACTAATGAATTTAACAGGTTGAGCCTATGTGCTTTTCATGTACAGAAGCTGTAGCTTTTTTTTGCTTTGGACGTTGTGGCTGTCTAGCTTATCATATATTAGCCACAATGCTGCACCAAACATTTAAATAACCAGCACCAAAAACAGCATCTTCATCAATGGCCTTAACTGCAAATAAAGTAAGATAGCTAAAAGGAAAAGCAACAGGAGAGGTTAAATATCATAGCAGCATTTCTAAGGAAGGGAGTAGTGCAAGAGGAAAAAAGGTTTAAGAGTGATACATAAGTGGACTTCTGGACCTGTAAATTATTTCACAATTTATATTATCAGCTAGTGCTTGAATTACATTGAATATGGTGTAGCTCCATATGGGGTCAGTCTAGGCAGGATGGCCCTGAAGCACAATATAGGAGTTTATACTTAAAAATGACCCAGAATGTTTTTTAGTCAAATGTGAAGTGACACATAAGAAACCAGAAAAAGATGCAAGACATACTGGCAAGGGTGGCATTCTTGCCAGTATTAGTTGACAGTTTAACACTCTTGAACTAAAAGTTTTATCATACAGTGTATATGTTCCAAAGTAAATCTTACATATCCATTGCTCTATGTATCATGGGGTTTATTTTACAAATTCAGATAGTTTAAAATTCTTACTCTAATGACTTGAATGCTGATTCCATACATGACAGGGTTTAGTAAGGGCGGAAATATTAAAAAGTACAGGGACAAAAATATACGAGTTCTATAATGTACATGATTCATGTTGAGCCTACTTTGACACATTTCAAAAAAGCATCCAAATGAATAATTAAGTGTCGCTAATAGGTGGGGAATGCATGTTCTCATTGCTTTCATTTGTGATTCTTTTGAATTTACACAGATCCTAAGAATTTGCACATAAGAGTAAAGTATGAGTGTAAGCTGAGGAAAAACATATACCACTAATGCAAGCAATCCAACAATGCTTGAAATGGTTGTATCGGTACAAGACAGCTTTACCAATGAGTAATTTGAGCAATATACCTTCTGTATAATTTTCCCACAAAGTACTAACTGTACAGTTCGGACAAAAAACAAAGCAAAAACAAAAATGGGAAGAATCCAGGATAATATAATACATTTATACACTTTAGACACAGACATGATGCTGTGATACTGCAGGGGGTAACAAATAGCAACATATCTGTCATAACCCATCACAGCCAAAATCGTAAATTCAGTCAATGCATATGTGTGTAAGCAGAAGAGCTGAGCTTGACAATGGGAGAGGGAAACCTCGTGGGTTTTGGAAAGTAAATTAACTAGAAAGGCTGGCAATAAGGCTGTGCTGCCAAACAAACCATTCAATGCCAAGTTACACACAAACACATACATTGGTTCATGCAGTTTCCTGTCAGAATAAATAAGAAAAATAAGAAAAATATTTTCAACAAGAATGGTAATGTACAAAAGAAGAAAAATTGTAAAGTACAGGTGTTTCAGGTCCTCCATTTCATAAAAGGCTGTCAACCTCATCGATGTTACTGTGGATGCATTTTCCATATTCTGTTTCCTCAGAGCTGTAAAGAAATAAATGAGCCACGGTAACTCTTGTAAGAATAAGTGTCATATTCTTACCACTTGCAACATACAGGATTTTGAAATCCAAGTTTTTTTCCTTGCTGCAACCTCTTCTGCCAGTTTGAGAAACACATAAACACATACATTAAAAAGAAATAACATATGACCACCTGCCTAATATTGTGTAGGTCCCCCCTTTGCCGGCAAAACAGCCCTGACCTGTCGAGGTATGGGCTCCACTAGACCTCTGAAGGTGTGCTGTGGTATCTCGAACTAAGACGTTAGCAGCAGATCCTTTAAGTCCTGTAAACTGCGAGGTGGGGCCTCCATGGATCGGATTTGTTTTTCCAGCACATCCCACACATGCTTGATTGGATTGAGATCTGGGGAATTTGGAGCCCAAGTCAACACCTTGAACTCGTTATGTTCCTCAAACCATTCCTGAACCATTTTTGCTTTGTTGCAGGGTGCATTATCCTGCTGAAAGAGGACACTGCCATCAGGGAATACTGTTTCCATGAAAAGGTGTACATGGTCTGCAACAATGCTTAGATAGGTGGTAAGTGTCAAAGTAACATCCACATGAATGGCTGGACCCAAGTTTTCCCAGCAGAACATTGCCCAAAGCATCACACTGCCTCCGCTGGCTTGCCTTCTTCCCATAGTGCATCCTGGTGCCATGTGTTCCCCAGGTAAGCAATGCACACACACTCAGCCATCCACTTGATGTAGAAGAAAATGTGAGTCATCAGACCAGGCCACCTTCTTCCATTGCTCCATGGTCCAGTTCTGATGCTCACATGCCCATTGTTGGCACTTTCAGCAGTGGACAGGGGTTAGCATGGGCACCCTGACTGGTCTGCAGCTACGCAGCCCCATATGCAACAAACTGACAGTGTGTTCTGACACATTTTGATCAGAATCAGCATGAACTTTTTCGGCAATTTGAGCTACAGTAGCTCATCTGTTGGATCGGACCACATGGGCCAGCCTTCACTCCCCACGTGCATCAATGAGCTGCCCTTGACCCTGTTGCCTGTTCACCGCTTTTTCTTCCTTGGACCACTTTTGATAGGTACGGACCACTGCAGACTGGGACCCTCCCACAGGAGCTGAAGTTTTGGAGATGCTCTGACCCAGTTGTCTCGCCATCACAATTTGGCCCTTGTCAAAGTCGCTCAAACCTTACCTTTGCCCATTTTTCCTGAATCTTAACACATCAACTTTGAGGACAAAATGTTCACTTGCTGCCAAATATATCCTACTCACTGACAGGTGCCGTGATAAGGAGATAATCAGTGTCATTCACTTCACCTGTCAGTGGTCATAATGTTATAATGTGGATATCATGATATGGAGTAAAGATACGATGAATAACTGCGTACAGTTGGTCTCCTGAAAATGATTTAACGCCTAATGACAACTCATTCTGGCTGTGCTTAACCATTAGGGGCTGTAGCCTCAGACGCCCAGGCCTAAAAACACCACTGGTCATGATGTCACGACCAGCCGGTGGCTGTTATGGGTGGTATTTATGGAGGTGATATTGTTTTCATCTTGTGCACACAAGTTAATTATCTTTGTCATTCATTTGTTTTTAGACAACAAGGCGACCCTAAGCACATCTCAAGGTTGTGTATGAATTATCCCGTAAACAAGGAAAGAGACAGTGCTGCAACTGACAACCTGGCCACCACAAACCTATACAGCTGGTTTGGGACAAGTTGGCCTGAAGAGTAAGGCAGCCAACTTCTGCCCAGAACTTGGGAGACCTACTTCAGGAATGTTGGATAAGCATTCCAGGTGGCTTCCTCTAGTAGCTGGTTGAAAAAATGCCAGGAGTCTGCAATGCTGTCATCAAAGCAAAGGGGACTATTTTGAAGAGTCTAAAATTTAAGATAATTTTGAATTGTTGAATATTTCTCTTGGTCATCCCAGTATTTGATTTGTATTACTTAATTGACTTTCAGTGTTGCTCATCTGCCAAGATCTGGGTACAGAAAAATGCGTGTGCCAATGCATTTGTGACTTTTCCTTGTGTATGAGCCCTTACCTATTGAGACTTATATTGACTTCCCATGTCTGAATGTACACATCTGGCCACATCTGTTTTGAAGATGGACATGTTTCGGACTAACTAGCTAGCAATGTACATGATGGGTAACAAGCTATTCCCTAAAAGTACTAAGTCATAGCTTTACTCTGATATAAATATATTTAACTAGGTAAGACTTCTATTTAACTTGTTTCTATGTGACACTCGGTTTTCACCAGGCAGTTCAGCGTAGTTGATTGATAAACAGCTTAATGTTAAAGACGCACTCTTCCTGTAATGAAGTTGCATAGAAAAGATGGCATTTTGAACAGCAGTACAACATCTTATTAGGAATAGTTTGAGTGAGGTTATTGAACATAATGTTAAAATTTGTTGGGAGTCGGGAGCCGCAGATGCTGACCCCCACTACCACAACACAGGCAAAGATCCACTCACCAC
Source organism: Albula goreensis (assembly GCA_022829145.1). Classification (NCBI taxonomy): domain Eukaryota; kingdom Metazoa; phylum Chordata; class Actinopteri; order Albuliformes; family Albulidae; genus Albula; species Albula goreensis. The sequence continues at coordinate 35,272,311 of CM040742.1, forward strand.
AGACAACCAGGAGACAGAGTCACAGCAAGCAGACTTTATTTTAAATAATTCCCCAGTGGACAGCTTAGGTACTCTCCCCCACACACAAAAAAAATTTGAAAATTACAGGTGGGGTGCAGGTTGGCAGGACGGAATGCCACTACTCTTCCAAGGACCACCGGACACTGCCTCCACAGTCTGCCACCCGGTAACTTCCTGACTGGAGCAGGAAGCACCAAGGAGGGGGAGAGAGCGCAGCCCACGTTACCACTGTACTCCAGCTGGGCAGAGAAAGATGTGGAGCACGCCCGCATGCACACGGCTTTCCACTGGGTAACTTCCCTTACTGTGCCAGGGCCATGCCCCACCACACATTCTGCCCAGCCCACGGTGCCCCTGCCCTCCTCTCTGGTCACATCTCTTCCTCAGCTGGTCCCACCCCCTACCACTTGGCAGTGGTCCAGCAGCACTCTGCCTGACACAGAACACAAGACACAGACCTGTACAAACACATAAAAAAGAGGATCCCCTACTGACCCTTTCCCCAACTAAACCAAAGAAATTAAACCGCAAAACCAATATAACAAAATATAACTAAACCAATAATCAACAAAAAAAACCTCCAGCAAATGAAAGATTCTCAAACAGAAAAAACAAATCAAACAAAACTGAAGAAAAGGGGGAAAAACGCCGCCTCCAAAATATTAAAAACAACCCATGATGGTCATACACAGCCTTTCCCCTAAGCCAACCACCTGGAATGCTGGCTGCTCCCCTCCTAAATACTGTGGCTCAGCCTAATCAGAAACACAGGACCGGTGTGAACTCTCCAGCAGACCACCCGGAGAAACGATATAGCAGCCTGATCACGCCGCTCCCGTGTCTCCCAATAATTAGATCAAAGGGAGACTCGACCAAAATGGGGACTGTCATGCTCATTTCCAAACATTTACACGTCTGTTTTTATGTACATTATATTAACAAAAGAAAAACAAATGCTTCAAGTAAGACCTGAAAAAAAGAGCGGAATAGCTTGAGTCCATCTTCTCATGAGTAAAGCAGCAGAAATGATCCAGACAGCCTTTTCCTCCATTATTGAGGAGTTTGTTTATGTTCTTTGTGAAGGATGACAGCCATAGTCTACATCGGGCATGAACATAGGCATGATTTACGCTAGGAAAATTTCCCCAACACTTTTGCTCGTGGCCTTTTTGTCTACAGTTAAATAACTGGCATGAAAAGACAGCATAAAAATATTATGACGATCGATTGAAAGCATTGAAACAATTTTGAAAGCAACATGACACATTTCTAACCTGGATAGTTCAAATTGAATGTTCCAGTTCATTTTGGATATGGCACATATTGTAAGTTATTTCTTTCCTGTTACTAGCTGTCATGTTGTTGTGATTCATTGTACATGTACCCATGTTTATAGTCTGTTGCCTGACAATGAAATCAACTATTCAAATCAATAATTAGCATGGATAATTCACTTAACAAAGACAAACTCCAAAATCCCTATGTGGAAAGCATTGTATCTTTACTGGACCAATCTATTCTGAAATGTACAGTATTGAACATAACATTATGCAACATGAGACATGTCTGAACTTGCATTGTTCAGGTGAAATGTGATAGATAATTACCTCTTTAACTTCACCTGCTGTGGTGTTGCCATGCTACCTGTTTTTTTATTACTTAACAGTTTAAAAATACAAACTCTAATATTCTGGATGCTCATGCAATAGATTGCAGGGTTTAGTAAAGGAGGAAATATCAAAAAGTAAAGGGACATGAATATTCGAGTTCCATAAGGCACATGATCCATGTTGAATCTATTTTGAATTACTTCAAAAAAGCATCCAATAGAATAGTTACATAATGCTATAATGTGTGGAGTGCATGTTCTCACTGCTTTTACTTGTGATTCTTTGGAAGAGTGCAAGCAGATCTTCAGAATGTGTGAATATGAATAAATGATCATTATAATTTGAGGGACCGTATACACAACAAGTACCAGCAACCCAGCAATGTTTACAAGAGATGTATCTTCACAGGAGAGCTTTACAAGTGCGTAATTCATACAATACACCTTATCAATTATCTTTTCACAAAAGTTTAACCGCAATGTCAGGGAAAAAAATATTAAAAATGTTATAAGTGGATAGAGCCAGGAAAATGCAATACATTTATATACTTTTGACACTGTCATGATGCTGTGATACTGAAGGGGGTAACAAATAGCAACATATCTGTCATAACCCATCACTGCCAAAATAGTAAATTCAGTGATTACGTACGTGTGTAAACAATAGATCTGTGCCTGGCAACAATAGAGGGATACCTCATGAGACGGAAACACCAGAGTACTCAGAAGGGGCGGTAACAAAGCTGTGCTCCCAAACAGGCCATTACATGACAAATTACACAAAAAGAAATACATTGGTTCATGCAGAGTTCTGCCAACACAAATTACAGCAATAAGGACAAAGTTTAGGACAAGAATTGTGATGTACAGTAAAAGGAAAAGTATGAAATATAGGTATTTCAGGTCTTCCATTTCATAAAAGGCATTCAATATGATTGAATTCACCACAGATATGTTCTCCATTCTCTGCCTTCAATTTCTACAGAATGAAATACACAGTAATTTTGAATTTGTAGCACATAAACTAATTTTTGCAAAATTAAAGTTGAAATTAACATCATTTTAAACAAGAATAAATATATTTCATATAATGTAGTAAACACACAATGCATTTCATTACTGTCACAATTACTGTCACAATTAACTTGATTGTCATGAAGTCGTTAATAACATTAAACCGTTAATATTGAACAGATATAATTGATTTTTTCCCTGATTTTCCAACTGAAGAGAAAAAGTAAGCATAAGGGCATACACTGTCTTTACCTACAGTGCTGTTCCTTTTGACACATTATGAGTCTGTGGCTCGTGCACCTGCTAAACTATCTGTTTGGTTCTCATGTGCCTTTAGGAGCTGCTTGAGGGTTTAATGGTTTATTTCAAACATATTTTAACACATGGCAGTATAACATGCAATCTTTTAAATAGGAAAACATGTCGACTCACTCTGTACATCATATGCGGTATAAACACATCTTAATGTTTGTGGAAATGTTCTTATTGAAAATAAATGTGATTTCTAAAAATGAAGAACATATGGGAGTCGAATGACTTACTGAAAGGTTCTTTGGAGCTCTAAAACCCTGCTCCTCATATCTCTTCCTACACCTACATTGGACTCAAATGATTTGTTTTAGTATGATTTCAAAAAATATTTTATGAAATTAATATTTCAATATTAAAGAACTAGTTTAAATCTTAGTACAATGAAACTTTGAATCAGTAAAGCACACACTTATATACTCTTCAAAAAAGAAAGTTACAAAGTGTCAGGGCTTCTAATGTGGATGTAGAATTAACGATCGTTTATTGAAAATCAATTCCAAAAACCGGAGTTGAGAACAGGCAGAGGTCAAAACCAGGAAGACACAGCAAAAGTACACAAGCGAGATCTAAAAGGCAGAGACAGACGCACAGGTAAAGGGTTAATATCCAGAAGACACAGTCAAAAAAAAGCAGGTGAAAAACAGGAAATCAGACATGAGTTGACCGCTGGTTGCAAAAAAATACTGAAACAAACTTGCAATGGAGACAGAAACACAGGGAGTTTAAATACAAATTAATGCGGACAAAACAGTGAACAGGAGTGAAAACTGGCCAATGAAACAGGGCAGGTAATCAGATGATTAACAATGAAACAATCAATCAATGAATCAATTAAGTGGGGAACACATGAGGGAAACATAAACATAAGCACATGGCACAGAAAACGGGGGAAACACGGAAATGAAAACAAAAAGCAAAAACAGACTGAGACAAAGGGTTCCTGACAGAAAGTTAGATTCATGAGAAGATATGCCTGAAAGATACTCATATGGCTGCAAAACAATGCTTTGATGTGTATACTTTCTTTTTTGGAAGAGTATATCATTTTGCAGCTGTGTTAATATCAACAAACATACAAGTTCTCTATTTCTCACCTTTAAAGTTATATTGCCTTTGATGACGTTGGAAGCTCTGCAGAGAATGTCTATTATCTGCACCTTTTATGTATCTTAGAATACATCCAAATTCAGTCTGATCACATGCTTGGACCACAATCCAATCATGTTCTACTATTATCTCACAAGGGTACCTGTATTTACGACCACATAAGCCACACGTGTCCATAGCTTGAATTAGAGCTATACTCTCCACCCTATGTTCATCGTGAAAATGACATGCACTAGCTTTTAAATCATGGATCAACATGAAGGACAGAAGTTTTGAGTGAATCCTTGCCATAAATTTAGAGGTAGACTTGCACATAAAACTGACTATTCCTGATAGAATTTGAGATGATCTCCTCTATTAAAAACCTGTGCAACCTGTGACCTTAATATCACACACATAAATATATTCCATAAAAGTTGTGAGTCTCTGAAAATTGCTGAAGGCACACCAGTAAACACCTCAGTCCCCTTACAATTCCAAAGGGGATAACAATAAAATGGCATCATGCACCTTCATTCAAATGATCCCATTTCAGTTGTTCATTTTTTTCATCCATTTCACTGAGAACTGAGGTAGACCCAATAATGCAGATCTGCTTGGCCATGGTTCTTATTTCTTTATGAATTTTCCAATGGGAAATAAATGGGTTCACTTTCAATGAGCGATTACACAACAATGAAGCCATGACCATGACCGCTCAATTCTGTGTACAATATTCATGTGTATTAGCTTAGCTCACGCAGTATCCTCAAAATGATACAAAAATGATACATAATTCAGTTAATTAACATGACATATTACACTTTGTACTCTGTTGTATAATCTGTGACTCTGTACTTGGATGGCTGCAAATTGCCATGAGTTTGCATGTTCACATGGTGGTCCTATGACTGCAAATGCAGTTTAACGAATATAAAATTTATACAGTACACTTTTGGTATGTATCTACTACAGAAAGTAAGCCATATTGTCAATAGCTATCTAACTATTTACAACATTATTTTTTTATATGATAACAATAATGATATTACTAGTTTTATTATTTTATGACTAATTTTATTTTTTCAATGTAATTTATGACTGACAATATTATATGGAAACATGATTCAAAGTATTTTCCAAAATTGACAATACACACATATTACTGATTGCTGCTGTCAGTATTTTCATTCAAATGAGCTAACCTATAATGAACAGCCGAAAGAAAACATGTTCAATTTTATGCTTTATTTTTACGGGCGTGAGATTTCAAAAACAGACCTCACACTATCACAACGGCACACAAGTCATTGCTTAATATAGCTTTTAATTTCAGTATTTCACCCTCTCAATAGAATCTAAAATTGGTCATGTTATTTCAAGCAAATAAATACGTTAGATAGCACACGTTTGTTCTTTGCTCACCAGGGAACAGGTTAGCTGCCAAGCAATATATATAAAATGTTCATAAACATGTCAATATGTTATCTGTGATGGCCTCTTTCAAGAATAAACCTTAGCTGAGGTTTTACCAAAGTTTTGTTATGTAAAGGACTTATTATGTATTAATAATATATGAGACTGGTTATGATCTCACCTGTTTTCTTCTTTACTAAGACACCTCAAAGATCCTGCTGAACTGGTTGCTTAGCCATTTTAACCTGTAGCATCTGCAATCCTCATCCAAAGAAAAACTTACGGTGGAGTTGCATTAGCCAATGAGAAGCATGCATTTGCAGGCTCCAATCAAATAAGCAACAGCAATATGAAGCCACAAAGGCACAGAGGATATGAAATACAAACTGGGGCATAAATAAGGTAAGATTGACATTTAAATTGGTGATAGGTTTCGTCTTTTTTGGATTAGGTGATAAATAGCATAGCTAATTCCATTAAAGCAATCCCCCCCCCTTACACACCAATTATGTCACCAAATTCTGGAAACAACACAAACAGCTAAAATTGGTTTCCTTAGGCAAGCGCTCACCTAAGTTTGACACTTTAAATCAAGGAAATTTTAGTAGGGGCTGTCCTGTGTTTAGACTCTCACTTATATAATACTATAGATTTGTGTTCCTTTCGTGAAATTAAGTCAAATCAGTCAATGCATTTCAATCAACCTCTCAGCAGGAAACTGTAAAGTCAGAAAACTGTGCTAACTAGCTGATCCAAATACACAGGTAAAGTAAACTGGCACAAACCCAGAAGCAGCATTCTAATTATGCCTTTGTCCTTGGAAAACAATCCCTAATGCAAAAAGATGAACATTAAATTAAAATACTAACATAGATTAGATAAAGATGTGAAATACTATAATTGTGCCAAGTGAAATGCCTTAGCACTGTTGCTAAACAATACTATTTGGGGAACATAAATGAAGGTTATGTACATAACCATGGCTTCATGATTTCTGATGGCCATCAGGCTGATGTTATAATTCTGAATGATACTTCCTTTTGCATTCAAATCAAAAATGTTTTATTGTGAAAGATTCAGCCAATCAGTGCGTCGGCATGGTTTTCTCAGTTGCTGATTGGCTGTTGTGTTCTAGAAGCTTCTCGCTGCTTGCCTTGCTCGGTCTCAGTTCCGCGTGTCTCCATACATTGTACAGTGCTCCGCATAACTTTTAATGTTTTGTGCTGTGTTTTTGTGTTTTATTTTGTTTTCAAAGTGTGTTTAAAGACCTTAAAATGCTTTCAGAAGTACCATAAAACTTATAATAACATGCCTAGGGTATATTTAAATAGGGTATTTCTATTTTGCGGATTTTCACTTATCTAGGGTGGGTCTGGAATGTAACCCCTGCGATGGAGGGGGTTTACTGTACTGATAATCGTTAATATCTTAGTAAAGGTAAAGGGCTTTACTATACAAGTATAAAAGAATTAAAACAAATAAAATACAAAAATAGAAAAGAACAGAATAAAATTAGATACAGAACATACTATTGTAAGTAAAATAAAATATTATAATAAATACTATTAGTGTTTCTTATTTTCCAGAGGCAGACGTGAGTGCTGGAGTGTGTTTCGTATGGTGGTAATTCCAGTCCAGTCTGGGCTGCAAACTTCACTTGGAGTTCAGTATCCGGAGAGCTTGTGGGTAGAAACACATGTTGACAATGTAAGGAGTTTCTTTATTCAGTGTGTCTTGTCTACTAAGACACATGTACATAAAAATGTGTGGAAATTATCATTATTAGATAACCAAACACAACATATTTAAAGCCTTATTTGTATTTGAGTTTTTTCAAACAAAAGTTCAAGGGACATTTTTTAGACAACCCCACATTCAAATACCTCTATCTGTCCAATCCGTTCTCTTACTCAGATATTAAATTCTCATGTGCCTTCACCTAACCCAAAACAGTGAGGCATGAAACTGCCTCCTTGGACTCCAAGCCCAAGATCAAGATCATTTAATGTCTGTACCAATATACAACTTATTACATTACAGTAAACACCTTACAAATGCATTCAATGTTGTCTGAAAATGTATTCTACTGAATTGGAAATGGTGCTTGACTCATACCTTTGTATGTTTATTTTTTTAGCGTTGGGATACATGGGCATAACAGGTGTTTTGTGGCAATGAACATTTTAATAGTTCCACACATATTACTGCAATATGTGTTTATAGTCTGTTGCCTGACAATGAAATCAACTATTCAAATCAATAATTAGCATGGATAATTCACTTGACAAAGACAAACTTCAAAATCGTCATGTTGAAAGCATTGTATCTTTACTGGACCAATCTATTCTGAAATGTACAGTATTGAACATAACATTATGCAACATGAGACATGTCTGAACTTGCATTGTTCAGGTGGAATGTGTTACATAATTACTTCTTTAGCTTGACTTGCTATGGTGTTGCCATGCTACCTGTTTTTTTATTACTTAACAGTTTAAAAATACAAACTCTAATATTCTGGATGCTCATGCCATAGATCGCAGGGTTTAGTAAAGGAGGAAATATCAAAAAGTAAAGGGACATGAATATTCGAGTTCCATAAGGCACATGATCCATGTTGAATCTATTTTGACTTATTTCAAAAAAGCATCCAATAGAATAGTTAAATAATGCTATAATGTGTGGAGTGCATGTTCTCACTGCTTTTACTTGTGATTCTTTGGAAGAGTGCAAGCAGATCTTAAGAATGTGTGAATATGAATAAATGATCAATACAATTAAAGGGAGCGTATATCCAACAAGTACCAGCAACCCAGCAATGTTTACAAGGGATGTATCTTCACAGGAGAGCTTTACAAGTGCGTAATTCATGCAATACACCTTATCAATTATCTTTTCACAAAAGTTTAACCGCAATGTCAGGGAAAAAACTATTAAAAATGTTATAAGTGGATAGAGCCAGGAAAATGCAATACATTTATACACTTTAGACACAGACATGATGCTGTGATACTGAAGGGGGTAACAAATAGCAACATATCTGTCATAACCCATCACTGCCAAAATAGTAAATTCAGTCATTGCGTACGTGTGTAAACAATAGATCTGTGCCTGGCAACAATAGAGGGATACCTCATGAGACGGAAACACCAGAGTACTCAGAAGGGGCGGTAACAAAGCTGTGCTCCCAAACAGGCCATTACATGACAAATTACACAAAAAGAAATACATTGGTTCATGCAGAGTTCTGCCAACACAAATTACAGCAATAAGGACAAAGTTAAGGACAAGAATTGTGATGTACAGTAAAAGGAAAACTATGAAATATAGGTATTTCAGGTCTTCCATTTCATAAAAGGCATTCAATATTATTGATTTCACCAAGGATGTGTTCTCCATTTTCTTCTTTGGCCTTCTAAAGAAAGCAATATACAATAATGTACTGTTTTGTCATGTGTATATACAATAAATTCTTACTGTTTATTCTAAATTAAGACAACCCTTCATTTTGTCAATCTGTGTTCATGAGGAAAATGTATGTACTGTATTTGTCAAAGTTCATTATCTATAATGTCGTTTTGAAAGTGATGTCCCTATTTGCCAATGTAAAGAATTTGAAACATTTATTGACTATACTCATTACTTATATTACTGTGACCTTTCCCTTAAATACACCACATTTTAAGTTGTAAACTTTATTTTAAATCAACCTACAATCAGACCAGCTGTAACCAGGATTGGAAATAATTTTTCATTCATCCTAATCAATTATGAAGACTTGATTTACATACTTGTAAAATATTTTGAATATTAACACAAGTATTTGACTAAGTTGCAGCTTCTTCGTTTTTAAAGAATTTGAATTAACAAAACCAAATAACTGTTTTTGTCATTCTTTGCATCAATGAATTTGGATCCAAAATGCACAGTAAATAGGATGAAAAGCATTATTACAGCAAATGTTGTGCTTTTAACTCATATTGCAGATCTCAGTTTAATTGTAAGGCATTTTCTGAAAAAGTTTAAAAAACAGCCCACCACAAATAGATATGTACAATATTGCAGCAGTGATCTGATTTGCTGTAATATATCTCCTCAGTAAACTGAGCTTAAACTGTAGTTGGGTACTGATGAATCAGTTTCTCACCTTTTAAAATGCTGTTGCTTGAAGTACAGCTGAAAGCTGTGCAAAGTGATTTGCTGAGGATACCTGCATCTTTTATTCATCTAGGAGTGAACATCCATGTTTGGTAAAATCACATGACTGTATCACGCACCAACTATGTCGCCACATGCTGGAAATAACACAAACAGCTAAAATTGGTTTCCTTAGGCAAGCGCTCACCTAAGTTTTACACTTTAAATCAAGAAAATTTTAGTAGGTTCTGTCCTGTGTTTAGACTCTCACTTATATAATACTTTAGATTTGTGTTCCTTTCCTGAAACTAAGTCAAATCATTTGATACATTTCAATCAACCTCTCAGCAGGAAACTGTATAGTCAGAAAACTGTGCTAACTAGCTGATCCAAATACACAGGTAAAGTAAACTGGCATAAACCAAGAAGCAGCATTCTAATTATGCCTTTGTCCTTGGAAAACAATCCCTAATGCAAAAAAATGAACTTTAAACTAAAATACTATCATTAAGATGTGAGACACAATAATTGTACCAAGTGATATGACTTAGCACTGTTGCTAAACAATACTGTTTGGGGAAAATGAAAGAAGGTTATGTACATAACCATGGCTTCACGATTTCTGATGGCCACTAGGCTGGTATTGTAATTCTGAATGATACTTCCTTTTACATCCCAATCAAAATGTTTTATTGTGGAAAAAAAAGGTCATGGCCATTACTGTGGTGTGGTGATGTATTTCCCCTATAAAATTCTGAACAGTATCTGAAATTCATGAAACTGGCTACATAAATAAACTTTGTTTATTTCAATTCTTTGACTACAAGGCTGGTGCTCTATTTTAAAAAAAATATCAGTAGTCTACTACTTATAATAGTTAATATCTAATAAAGGAAAAGGGCTTTACTTTACAAGTACACAAGAATTAAAATGAATAAAATACAAAAATAGAAAAGTACAGAATAAAATAAGATACAGAATATACTATCGTCAGTAAAATAAAATATTATAATAAATACTATTAGTGTGTCTTATTGTCCAGAGGCAGACGTGAGTGCTGGAGTATGTTTCATATGGTGATAACTGTCAAGTCTGGGCTGCAAACTTCACTTGGAGTTCAGTATCCGGATGGCTTGTGGGTAGAAACACATGTTGACAATGTAAGGGGTTTCTTTATTCAGAGTGTCTTGTCTCCTAAGACACGTGTACATAAAAATTTGTGGGAATTATCATTATTAGATAACCACACACAACATATTTAAAGCCTTATTTGTATTTGAGTTTTTCAAACAAAAGTTCAGGAGAAATTTGTTAGACAACCCCACATTCAAATACCTCTATCTGTCCAATCTGTTCTTCTACTCAGAAATTAAATTCTCATGTGCCTTCACCTCACCCAAAACAGTGAGGCATGAAACTGCTTCCTTCGACTCCAAGCCCAAGATCAAGATCATTTAATGTCTGTACCAATATACAACTTATTACATCACAGTAAACTCCTTACAAATGCATTCAATGTTGTCTGAAAATGTATTCTACTGAATTGGAAATGGTGCTTGTCTCTTACCTTTGTATGTTTATTTTTTTAGCGTTGGGATACATGGGCATAACAGGTGTTTTATGGCAATGAACATTTTAATAGTTCCACACATATTACTGCAATATGTGTTTATAGTCTGTTGCCTGACAATGAAATCAACTATTCAAATCAATAATTAGCATGGATAATTCACTTGACAAAGACAAACTTCAAAATCGTCATGTTGAAAGCATTGTATCTTTACTGGACCAATCTATTCTGAAATGTACAGTATTGAACATAACATTATGCAACATGAGACATGTCTGAACTTGCATTGTTCAGGTGGAATGTGTTAGATAATTACTTCTTTAGCTTGACCTGCTATGGTGTTGCCATGCTACCTGTTTTTTTATTACTTAACAGTTTAAAAATACAAACTCTAATATTCTGGATGCTCATACCATAGATTGCAGGGTTTAGTAAAGGAGGAAATATCAAAAAGTAAAGGGACATGAATATTCGAGTTCCATAAGGCACATGATCCATGTTGAATCTATTTTGACTTATTTCAAAAAAGCATCCAATAGAATAGTTAAATAATGCTATAATGTGTGGAGTGCATGTTCTCACTGCTTTTACTTGTGATTCTTTGGAAGAGTGCAAGCAGATCTTCAGAATGTGTGAATATGAATAAATGATCATTATAATTTGAGGAAGCGTATACACAACAACTGAAAGTATCCCAGCAATGTTTACAAGAGATGTATCTTCACAGGAGAGCTTTACGAGTGAGTAATTTATGCAATACACCTTATCTATTACCCTTTCACAAAATATTAGCCGTAGAGTCAGGGAGAAAAACACAGCAAATGCTGAAAGTGGATAGAGCCAGGAAAATGCAATACATTTATATACTTTTGACACTGTCATGATGCTGTGATACTGAAGGGGGTAACAAATAGCAACATATCTGTCATAACCCATTACTGCCAAAATAGTAAATTCAGTGATTGCGTACGTGTGTAAACAATAGATCTGTGCCTGGCAACAATAGAGGGATACCTCATGAGACGGAAACACAAGAGTACTCAGAAGGGGCGGTAACAAAGCTGTGCTCCCAAACAGGCCATTACATGACAAATTACACAAAAAGAAATACATTGGTTCATGCAGAGCTCTATTAACACAAATTACAGCAATAAGGACAAAGTTTAGGACAAGAATTGTGATGTACAGTAAAAGGAAAACTATGAAATATAAGTATTTCAGGTCTTCCATTTCATAAAAGGCCTTCAATATGATTGAATCGACCACAGATATGTTCTCCATTCTCTGCCTTCAGTTTCTGCAGAATGAAATATACAGTAATTTGCAACTTTTGAATTCGTACCACATAGCTGCACAAGCAAAAGGTTAATATCTAGATGACACAGTCAAGAAAAACAGGCAGGTGAAACACCAGATCGCTGGTTGCAAAACGGGGAAAATAATGAAACTTGCAATGGAGATAGAAACGATGCAATGGAGTTTAAATGTAAAACTAATGAGGACTAAACAGGGAATAGGTGTGAAAACTGGATGAAACAGGGCAGGTAATCAGATGATTAACAATGAAACAATCAATCAATGAATCAATTAAGTGGGGAACACATGAGGGAAACATAAACATAAACACATGGCACAGAAAACGGGGGAAACACGGAAATGAAAACAAAAAGCAAAAACAGACTGAGACAAAGGGTTCCTGACAGAAAGTTAGATTCATGAGAAGATATGCCTGAAAGATACTCATATGGCTGCAAAACAATGCTTTGATGTGTATACTTTCTTTTTTGGAAGAGTATATCATTTTGCAGCTGTGTTAATATCAACAAACATACAAGTTCTCTATTTCTCACCTTTAAAGGTATATTGCCTTTGATGATGTTGGAAGCTCTGCAGAGAATGTCTATTATCTGCACCTTTTATGTATCTTAGAATACATCCAAATTCAGTCTGATCACATGCTTGGACCACAATCCAATCATGTTCTACTATTATCTCACAAGGGTACCTGTATTTACGACCACATAAGCCACACGTGTCCATAGCTTGAATTAGAGCTATACTCTCCACCCTATGTTCATCGTGAAAATGACATGCACTAGCTTTTAAATCATGGATCAACATGAAGGACAGAAGTTTTGAGTGAATCCTTGCCATAAATTTAGAGGTAGACTTGCACATAAAACTGACTATTCCTGATAGAATTTGAGATGATCTCCTCTATTAAAAACCTGTGCAACCTGTGACCTTAACATCACACACATAAATATATTACATAAAAATTGTGAGTCTCTGAAAATTGCTGAAGGCACACCAGTAAACACCTCAGTCCCCTTACAATTCCAAAGGGGATAACAATAAAATGGCATCATGCACCTTCATTCAAATGATCCCATTTCAGTTGTTCATTTTTTTCATCCATTTCACTGAGAACTGAGGTAGACCCAATAATGCAGATCTGCTTGGCCATGGCCCTTATTTCTTTATGAATTTTCCAATGGGAAATAAATGGGTTCACTTTCAATGAGCGATTACACAACAATGAAGCCATGACCATGACCGCTCAATTCTGTGTACAATATTCATGTGTATTAGCTTAGCTCACGCAGTATCCTCAAAATGATACAAAAATGATACATAATTCAGTTAATTAACATGACATATTACACTTTGTACTCTGTTGTATAATCTGTGACTCTGTACTTGGCTGGCTGCAAATTGCCATATGTGTAATGATACTATATTTGAACAGGGAAATTCCAACTCGGTGGAGCTGCTAGGACAGGACTTGTACTGGTACTAAATACAGTCAATGTTCTTAAACCACAATGCATATGTGTTTTGAAGAAATGGTCGGCTTCTCATGAAGAGAGTCTGATATGCGGCTATATCCTCCCAAGTCTGTGGGAGGTGTATATTGCGAGGGACTAACAACATAGTGAAACTCAGGTGGGAACTGAGCTATTTGATCAGCTATGGGATTTTGTCTTATTTAAATTCATCACTTCAAGTCCAACCAGTAACTTGTTTATTTAAATGAATTATTTTGCTTAGTTGTAAAAAGCTAAATTTAAAAAATTGCTCAAATTAGCTCAAATTAGGATGTATCAGTGCAGGAAAGTTTAATCAATTTAAAATTTTCACAGAACACTTTTGGTATGTACCTACTACAGAAAGTAAGCCATATTGTCAATAAATATCCAGCTATTTATAATATTATTTCATTTATATCATAACAATAGTAATATATCTATACATACAACATGTTTAAACACGTCAACGTGTTATCTACAGTGGTCTCTTTCAACATTAAACCTTGGCTGAGGTTTTGCCAAAGTTTTGTTATGTAAAGGACTTATTATGTACTAATCATATATGAGACTGGTTATGATCTCACCTGTTTTCTTCTTTACTAAGACACCTCAAAGTTCCTGCTGAATTGGTTGCTTAGCCATTTTAACCTGTAGCATCTGCAATCCTTGTCCAAAGAAAATGGTGATTGGTGATGCATTTGCAGGTGAATAAGTGAATAAGCTATGAGGAATATGAAGCCACAAAGGCAAAGAGGATATGAAACACTAACTAGGGCATAAATAACACAAGATTGACATTTAAATTGCTGATAGGCTTAGTTGTTTGTGATTAGTTGATACACAGCATAGCCAATTCCATTAAAGCAAAGGGGAAGGGAAGGGAGAAGACAATTTTACAAGGGGGATGGTTGTGGTTAATATTTTTTCCAAGGAGGATGGCAGCCTCCTTCAACCCCCCAACTCGAGCCTTGGATATAATTGTTTGATGAATGAACACTCTAACAATCTTGGCCCTCACTGCTTGAATGCTTTTACCATAAATTATAGGTTTCAATTACACAGGGGAGGAAATATCAGAGTAAAGTGACATGAAAGTACAAATTCCAAAGTGTACATGATTCATGTTGAACTGACTTCGGATGATTTCAAAAAAGCACCCACAGAACAGTTTATCACTGCCAGAAACTGAGGAGTGTATGTCTGTATAGCTTTTGCATTGTTATCTTTAGAAGAATGCACACAAACATACATATTTGTGAGTAGGAAAAAAGTATCATGAGTATTTGAGGGAACATGAAAAAGAACATTGTGTGGAAACCAACTAAGTTATTGTTAGATGTATCAGTGCAGGAAAGTCAAACCAGTGTAAAATTTTCACAGTACACTTTTTGTATCTTTCGGTCCCAAGGGACCGGAGAGTTGCAGACACGTATGTGCATGGTAGCCAGCGGTTTGTTTCCTTTGTGGGAATAACTGCAGCAAAGGTGGTGCTTAGTGTGATACAGAAATACAGAGAAATAAATGAATGTAATAAATCTTATTTATTGTATGCCTTATTACTGATAAAATGAAATTACATTACAAGTCTACTTTGCAGTGTTCGATCTCTGACCTTATTTGGACCCTTTGAAACTTTGTTTCTGAGAGTGTGAAAAACAGAACATGAGGAATTTTGAATAAAAATGAGAAGTAAAGCGACAATGAAGAAAGCATAATAAAAGGAAAATTCATGATATTAACCATAATTAACCATTTATGTAAGTTGATGGTTAATAAATGCTTAAACCATACTCATGTGTTTTTCCAACTGAAATAATATCCTTTTATTTAAATAAAGCACACAAGGGAACAGTTCCAGACTAAATGCATAATACAAAACAGAAACCAGGTATGAAAATCGTCTGTGTCTAAATTAACAAAGTAATTTCTCCTGTGTCCTGTAGACCTCATTTATTTTACTCTGGTTATGTGCTGGTCTGACCACTGAACAATCTAGTAATTTTGTCTCTAATTGCCTGAATGCACACTCCATAAATGATAGGGTTCAACAGGGGAGGAAATATCAGAAAGTAAAGGGACATAAAAGTGCGAACTCCAAAGTGTACATGATTCATATTAAATCGACTTTGGATGATTTCAAAAAAGCATCCCACAGAATAGTTTATCACGGCCACTAGATGAGGAGTGCATGTCTGAACTGCTTTTGTTTGGGAGTGCCTGGAAGAGTGCAGGCACACATACAGTATTTGGGAATAGGAAAAAAGTATCATGAGGATTTGAGGGAACATAAAAATTAGAATTAACAATAATCCAACAATGCTATTGATGGATATATCAGTGCAAGAAAGTCTAACCAGTAGAAAATTTGCACAGTACACTTTTTGTATCTGTCTACCACAGAATGTAAGTTGTATTGTCAATATTAAATACAGAGCAAAACCAGCAAAGGGAAAAACCCAGGAAAATGCAATCAGTTTACAGACCATGGCAAGAGACATTCTGTTGTGATAATCTAATGGGTGACAAATGGCAACATACCTGTCATAGCCCATAATTGCTAAAACAGTCCACTCAACTATGCCTGATGAGTGCAAAGAAAATATCTGAATAAGACACGAGGACAAAGATATTTCATAAGATGTTGACACTAAATTACCCATAAGAGATGGTAATAAGGAAGTGCTACCATACAATCCATTACATGCCAAGTTGCACACAAAGATATACATGGGATTATGAAGAGATCTTTCAGCATAAATCACACCAATAAGAATACAGTTTAAAACAACAGTAGTGATGTACAGAATCAGGAATACAATGAAGTATAAGTACTTCAGATCCTCCATTTCATAAAAGTCTGTCAGTATGAATGTAGTCACAATGGAAGTATTTTCCATGCTTTTCATGGGGTCTCTCCAGAATACTATAAGAAAAAAGACAATTATACATTATGGTTTTATTTAAGAAAATAATGTATCTAGTGACCAATAAGTGCCTATACTGTATATGGTATGTACACTAGAAATTAATTCCAGGCAGCAAGGATACTTTTCAGAGGTGGGTTTCTCAAAAGCTTTGTAAGGCTAAGAACCTCTGTAGCTGCCTCTTATCTTAAACTCTTGATCTTTAACTAGTTCTTACAATAATGTGGGTTTCTAACATAGTTCATAGTCTCTTTAGTTCGTTTGCAAGTTTCACAGCAAAGGACCTCTTTAGCAACTCACTTCCAGTCGTCTGACCGAGCAGCAAACAGAGTACAGATGTGCTCATGATTCATTCTAACATTTTAAGGCTACAATTACCTAAAATTATTGTTACCTTATATCTAGTCTATTTAAAACTAATTCAGAGTAAGCACCTTTCAAAATATAAAACATCTGTGTTTGAATATGATTTCAAACACAGTGTTTATGAAAGTAGACATGATAATGATTTAATCCCATTATTAATAAAAGGGTGCTATGTACTCATTTAAAGATACCTCATCAATTAAATGAATTGCTGCACCTGTGTAGTTCCATTAAATAGGCTGTGTAGTTCCCTGCAGTCTGGAGAAAGGATAAATTATCATCACTGCATTTTAAAAAAAATCCTGCACTTCAATCAGAGATACAAAAGAATATGTTTGTCGTGGATATGAATGCTGCAACAGGTGTCAACGTCAATCCACTTAATCACTACACCGATTACAGCACCCTAGTTAAATATTGTCTACCAGGACCTGGAATTATATTAGCAGCAGTTTTAAATGTGCAAGTAATGCATGATAGCCAGAGACTAACACTAATGAAATGGACTGGCGGCAGACAGTCTCGATTAACAATTCAATGTGCAAATAAGATTTTTTTTCTTAATTAGTCTATTAATTAGGCATTTATTCATTCAGGCAAATTATTATTAATTTTATAAATATGCTGGGAATCAACATTTTTAAATGTTTTTATGCTGACTCAATACATTCTCATATTTGCACACTTATTTTTCAATATTGATTGGTTTAAAGCTATTGATTTATGACCACACTACAGCAATTTATCCACTCATAATGGTTCAGTGGGGATGCAATTGAAAAGCTTCTCTTAAGAGTCTGTCTGGCAAATGTGAGAAACCCACATGCGAGAGAATTTCCGTTGCTTAAGACCCTCCTTAAAAATGGTAAGATCCAACGTCATGAAGAAACCCACCCCAGATTGATTTAAAAGTTTCAATATCTCTCTGTGTATTCCTGCTCTTGGATCCTTGAAAAGCCGTGGATGACAACGGTTTGAAATGAAGGAGCATATGCTCAAACAGTATTTTATAACTCTTTGAAAAGAATTCCCAGAGTAACTACAGTCACATGGATGCAATTCCCAAAACACTTTATACAGGTACAGAGAGCTAATTAGTGAAATTACTTGGTTTAATAAATGGATGGAACAAATATGTGTTTCTAAAGCCTGTGTTTTCCACTGCTGATTTCTACCCATGCTTCTACCCACATCTGGCTTCATGATGGTAATTTGTTGGATGTATACTTGCATAAACGATATACTGAGATAAATTAACAGCCTTTTTGTACATATGCACATGAATCATCAGTCAAGGCTTACCATGGATGATGCGCCTGGGTTGTCAGCAGTGTTGAGGCAGTGGGGTTTGAGGCCAGTGTGACATTTATGAGTGGGCTCAGCAGTTTGAGTTGCAGTGTCCCTTTCTGTGGGCCTGTTTTCCTCTGTAGAATTCAGGAGCTTCTCCACTCCTGACCTGTGGTGTTGCTTCAGAGTGCTTCTCCGCCTGGCGCTGTCAGGTGCAGGATCCTCCGAGGTCTCAGTGTTGATGACCACTGCTCTCATGGCATGCTTGCAGACATCTTTGTACTGCAGTTGTGGACGACCAGCAGTTTTCTTTCCAGGTGCCAGTTCACTGTCAAGGATGTCTTTTGGCATGAGACTGTCTTTCATGCAGAGGACACAGCCCAGTCAGTGCAGCTGGCATTGCCTGCTATGCATGCTGGGGAGGCGGGCATGAGAGTGGAGCTCTCTGCATAGGGCACTCTGTATATCCAGGAGATTCCTGGGATGCAATGGAAGCATCTCAGATGGAAGGTGTTGAGTTTTCTCTCCTGTTTAGAGTATATTGTCCAGATCTCGCTGAAAGTTTGGAGTTTTCTTCCACACACGTATTGTGAGACGAGTGACAGTTTTTGCCATCACCCAGATGCTTCAGTTCATCCCTGGGGAAATCCCCGCAAATAAGTAATAAATGTTTAAATCACGATGCATGGTGATGTGTGTCAGCCACCAGTGATGGATGATGACATTGTCCATCAGCCCAGCCCTAATTTACAAGATCTACTATAATTTTTATTTTAAATTAATATTAATACAATGCAGGTTTGGCTGATTGCCATTTTCTTTCCATGTGATTTCATCATTCTCAGAACAAACTTCTATGAGTTTTATGTTTTTACAAACTGCTAATCAAAATATATTTACTAATACAGAACACTTTGGTGCATATACTCTTTGCTTCTTTTAGGGATGTATTTTTGGACTCAATGGGCCTCATTTATCAAACGTGAGCCGAACGAATTTGATCGTAAATCGTTCGTAAATGCATTTACGCAAAAAATGTGGGATTTATCAAAGTTTTCGTATATCAGTTTGTTTGTAGGACCCAAAGAAATTTCACGAGTGCTCTCAAATGTTCGTATTGCGTGCGTAAATGGAAAAACACGGCTGTAAAGTTTGTTTTTCGTGTTGTTGCTTTTATTTTTCCATTCACTCATTTTTTTATTTGATTAAAATGAGTAGCAAATTATTTGGCAGTAATATCTTAACATTATAACGGTTCAAACTGTTATATAAAACCACTATTGGATTCAACATTAAAACAGGTCATTTGGCTTCATTTGTGTAATACTGATGAATAAAATTAATTAGTTTGCTTGCCGAAGGCGCAAACTACTGTTCTTCTATAGAATCTCTTCTTAATATTATTATTCCTGGTTCTTCCGGACGTATCTCCCCCAACAATTTTTAAGGTTGACATACCGAACTTGGCGTGATTATACTGGTCAGGTTGCTTGTATTTTTCTGAGCTATAGATTCATACTTTTTAAACTAAAAATCTTTAAAAAAAAAAAAAAAAATGCCTCCATTGACTTCACATTGGTGGAATGTTGAGCGTGTTAATGTGGCTAACGTTACTAAGCAACAATTATAACTGCCGCTGCAATTTTAAAGTAGGTAGTTGAAAAAATTATCCAAAGAATACAGCATGCTTGCCGGTTAGCTACCTTACCGGACTTGACATTTTGAAATAACTTTCTGGATATAATGACACTGCAATGCTGGTCAGGTATAATGGTCTTAAATGACAATTTCAGGTTTTGAACAGAAAGACTGCTTCTAGTACTCTTGCTGCTACTATATCAGTTCTTGGTTCTTAGTACAATCGTTGTCGTTATTTTTATACAAGGTAAAATGACGTAAGAGAGGGACTGCAGAGTGGAGGGAAAGGCAAGGAAGGGCACACTATTATGGAGGATCCTAATCACGTAATAGTTCTCATTCGAACAAATTATTTAACTAGGGATTCGTTCCAAGTTGATTTAGGGAAAACATGACGGTCCCAACGATTAGTTGCATGTGAAATTAGCACTTTAGCCAACCATGCCCCCTCGCGGGCCCGGGTGCAGCTGCCCCCCAGGATTTATGGCAATGATAAGGCTGGTATACAAAAATTTACCTTCAGAACAGGAGAGCGATTGATCCAAGACCAGGGAAAACAGTCACCCTCCACGGTAACTCCAGCTAACGACGTCTCTCCAATAATTCGCCTCCAGTTTCTTGTCGAACCATTTTCCTTTAACCTGTTGCAGCTTACAGCGGAACTTTTGACTTCGAATTTACTGCAACAGTTATTTCTTGCCAGGCTTTGGTCTTCCCCGGTCCTGACACTAAACTACTTACACTTCTGAACAAAGTATTTTTTTTATTCTGTTTCCATTAACAAAACTTCATTAGCCGCTTCAGAACAGTTTTTGTTCTTCTGCCTTTTCTCTGCCTTCTCTTTACATTGCCAGCAATGGGATTTCAAGCTCCTTCTATGGTATTTCAGGGGCGTGGATTTATGGTAATCGAAAATTTTGTGAACACGCTTGTCATTTATGATTAATTGGTATTTATCAACATACGCACGAAATACAAACAAATGCTGTGTTTACGCATGTTTGATAAATCCGGCGGAATTTGTTAGTTCCTAGCAGTTGACATATAAATTTACACACAGTTACACACGAAAATATTGATGAATAAGTCCCAATAAGAGAATATCATGCATCTAACACTTACCCAAAATGTTATGTGAAACATCAGTATATTGTTAGATCACCCATAGATGAACTGCAGTAGTGATATAGGAACTCAGTATTATGACACCAAAATGGGTAAATCGGTATTTTACTTATTTAAAGAAATCAAAAAAGTCGGGTTGAGAGTTAATTGTAGGTCAGCCCATTTGGTGTAAATCACAAATCACCAGTCTGCAGGTGCTGAAGTAAACTTTTCGCTAAACCTTCCCACGTCTGGTCTTTTTGCTAAATTGCAGTGTTGTGCAGAACATAAATCTGTGTGACTTCTGCACTGAATTATGGAGACTGATTTTTGGAGTCATAAGTCTGTTTTGCAGATATTTGAAGGGAGTGTTGGCCTAGTTCACTGAGTAGGTAAGTTTTAATCCTCAGTTATGTGATACAAAGACTTGCCCCCTAATTTACTGGGATAGGTGTAAACCAGGTAGATTTAAAAACTATTTTTATGTTTGCGTCTAAATTAATTTTTTGAAGGAAGTTTTTGCCCAATAGTGTTGGCCTTGTGCTGCAGATTTATGAAATTATGGACTTATGTGTAAGTTTGACTTGGACTAGTTCCTGGGCTAGAGTCTATCCCAAGACACATTGCCAGTCCATTGTAGGACCAGACAGACAAACACTGACTCACACAGAAGGGCAATTTGGAAGCTCGTGTCTGCCTACATGCATGTCCTTGGAATGTGGAAAGAAAATCCATGCTAACATAATACACTTTGGTGTGGCCATATTCTAAAATGTTAGTTGTAGTGTTGATGATACCTACATGAAGAAAATCAAGCATGGATTATATCCATTTAAATTAAACTGATTTAAAAAAAAAAACAGAGGCACTTCTGTGATAATTTAGAAGGAAGCAGATGGCAAAATATCCGTTATAGTCCAACACTACCAGAATAGTACATTTTGAAGGTAAATAAAAATACCTGTATTAAACATCATGACTGAGATATTAAATAAGTTACAATACATTGTATACTAAATAACCAACTAAAGCAGGCAATAAGCACATGCAACCATAAATTCAGTTTACTGATAATTTATGAATATATACATGGGTTTTTGCATAGCCTTTTTACATATGTGGCTAAAATAGCAATTAAAGGAAAGTGAAATAATAAAACAAAAAATTAGCAAATAAAAGACAATGTACTTCAGATCTACCTTTTAAATAAACCAAATCAATCCATGGTGAACTTCTTATAACCATATTTCTGTGGAGAAAAGAACCATGTGGCTGGTAAGCAAACCTGTCCACAAGATGCGCACACAATTGTATCATGTTCACTCAAGAACTTTGAGGAATTGCTGTGACAGAGATGCAGTAATCCCCCACCAGCTGCGAGGGTTATTTTCCTAAAAATGAATCCGCGGATGGTGAAGTGTATGCAATATTCTTTAAGCCTCTATTACACACTTCATCCTTCCGAATGTGTACAAATTCAAGCAATTACTACAATTGACAAAAAACAGAAACTGGTTTACCTTAAAATTCACACATTCATCACATTCATGGCTTGTCACCTCAGGCATTGTTTGCTGAACGTTTTGGACCTGTGATGATGAAGGGGAGAGTGGAATACAGGAAGCTGCCTTTGCTGTGTTGCTAGCTGAAAACTGAGAAGTTGTGCCATAATCTCTCCTTTTTTCTCAGTTATAGTTGTCACTATGAGTACAAAATGTTTAGAAAAATGCTTGATTTTGTATGCGTTTGCCATGTGTAATAAAGAATATCATGTATTTGTAGCTTTCGCTAAGGATTCCCCTAACTCCACATACAACATACGTTTGATTCACAGGTGGTGATTTGGTGTAAATTTATATTACCATGCATAAGCAATTTGCATAAGCAAATTCTGCAATTGGAGAATGTACAGTTGGTGAGGGATTACTGTATTTTATTCATCAGGTATGTAACCATGGCAATGTTACAGGCAGATTGATGAGATAGGGACTGCACTCTATTCTGTCCAATGACAACACATTGCTTTCGCAGAAAAATACTCCTCTATGAGTGTTTTAATATATTCCAAATGCTTGTTTGTACAAACCAAATTTGTCCCTTGTCGTGCAGCTTCTCATGTCACTTGTCCCTGTTACTCTGGCCTCAAAATTATATTAAAACAAGTTCCCACTACACTGATATTAAACAGCTCAATTGGTGGGCAGGAATATTAAGCTGTAGAAAACAATGTAACAATGAGTGCAGCCCAACTATTTTCCATCGAACATAAAGAGGACATTATCGCATGTATTTTTAACAAAATAACATCTAACTCAGGTATATTTCCAGCACACTTAAGATATCAAATGCAAAATATAAAGCATCGTAGGCAAGTTAGTTTTAGTACTGCATTCATGTGTCTAAGATTTGTAATTAGGATTTATATATACTGTGAACTATTTATCCATCACTCTATTTGGGCTGGTGTTAACTTATTTATGATTCTGAACATATTAAAAAGCTTAGTTCTAATGGCACGAATGCTCAGACCATATATCAGAGGGTTTAACATAGGGGGAAACAATATAAAATAAAGTGACATGAAGATTCGAGTTTGGGGAGGCACATGATTCATGTTGAACCGGCTTTGTATGATCTCAAAAAAACTTCCAACAGAATACATTATCACTGACACTAAGTGTGGAGTACATGTCTGCAGAGCTTTGACTTGAGACTCTTTGGATGACTGGAGACAGATTCTTAGTATTTGTGTATAGGAAAAAAGTATCATGGCCAGCTGAGGGAGAATGAAAAAAATAATTGACGCCAGCCCAACAATGTTAATCAAGGACGAACCAAAGCAGGAAACCTTGGCTAATTCAAAGTTGACACAGTAGACTTTCTGTATGAACCTCCCACAAAATGTTAGCCTTAGAGTCAATGAGAAATACATGAGAAATATAGAGCAAGGATAAAACCAGGAAAATGCTATCAGTTTACAAATTCTAGAAACAGACATGATGCTGTGATAATGCAGAGGGTAACAGATGGCAATGTATCGGTCATAGCCCATCACTGCCAAAATAGTGAATTCAACAGTAGCATATGTGTGCAAGCAAAACACCTGCACAAGACAGCAGGACACAGATATTTTGTGAGTTTGCGATACTAAATGACTCAGCATTGCAGGCATTAGTCCTGTGCTGCCGTACATACCATTCACTGCTAGGTTACAAACATGTAAGTACATGGGTTCATGCAGTTCTCTATCTATGGAAATAGCTGCAATAAGAACTATACTGACAAATAAGATCATGGCATATATCAAAATGAACACAAAGCAGTGCAAGTATTTCAACTTTTCCATCTCAGCATATGCCAGTAGTATGAATGATGTCACTAATGTGGAATTTTCCATTGTGTTCATGTTTCAAAAATGCTGCAGAAAAACAGAAACAGACACGAGATTACATAGCAGATAGCATTCAAAAATATTTCAAAAGAATACCACATACATAGCAAACACAAGGGGGTAGATAATATTAGCAAACCTTTTATGTGCTGTTATAGCTGTTGTTCGGAGCTGTTACAGACCTGAAGTCATTCAGAACCTTCTAGAGTAATGACTGTGATGTGAGGTTTGACTCTTTTATAAGTAGCTGAACACACGGTCATGAGAGTGTAGTTTTATGGTTTATTACGTAATTGTCATGCTATATCTCAGGTGGCAGCTTTTTTTACTATTCTCGTCTGTGCAAAGATGTTTTTGCTAGAATCAATACCATGTCACAAAACTGCATTTTGTGCACAAAATTCTCATTTAGCCATTGAAATGTAATTTAAATGGCAAATTTCATTCACAAAATACATGTTATGAAACAGAGCCCCGAATAAAACATTCATTTATTACAATTAAACTCTAACAAATAAATGATTGGTTCTTAAACTGATTCATGTTGCATCACAAATTACTCTGTATGATCTCTAAGAAATAAAATGGTCTGCTTTTATGACACAAACATGATTTTAACATGTCAGGGAAAGACATGATGCAAGAAAACATCAAGGAATTTCAGAAGACCTGAAAGCGTCTGAGACCGTTTTTACTGAATAATTCAGGAAACCAATAAAAACACTGTTGACAGTTGGCCAAGGTTAAATTTTTCTCTGAGAAACAATTACAGGCCTATTCATGAAAACCACAGTGTACTTTCATCACTTCAATAAGGCAGAGAATCGTATTGCTCCTGAACAAGAACCGAGGATCATTCGGAAAACAACTGTTAAAGACATCATTTACAAATTGTTACCTATCGGCAGGTGTTGAGGACCATCAGCCAGTGGGACCCCGCCAGAAAATAAAACACTGGACTGAGGCAATCTGAATTTCCATTACTCATGGGATGAATGCAGCCAGAAACAAAGTTCATCAGACTCGCAAAGGGTACAATTATCAATATTTCAAGATATCTCCGTGATGGTGAAATAGTTTCCAGGATGTTTGCTGCCGACTGGAGCGAAACTATATATAATACATTATGAATATGTTTTTCTGAATATTTAATTAATTAACCATTCATAAGATAGGGGAAAATAGGTGCAAGTGACATTGTTACATTGTGCTTTATGAATCTGACATGGATTAAATTAAAGATTGTCTTACATTTAACCACATGAGGCAATGACATGATGCTGTGGTTGTCAGAGCAGTCGCCAGGGAGGCAGGGCGCAGTACTGCAGTATTCAGTGTTTTGTAAATTGACTTTTTGCAAGTTCATATGTACTTTCTCACTTAATTTCACTCAGAACACTTTCCTGTGTCATGTGTGTATATTGATCTGGATAAACCCTAACACAGCTAAATGCTTACTTGTGTGCAAATGTAAACACATGACTGTGGGTTTTTGAACATGGCCCTTGACAATTTTGGAAAACAAAGGTTTTACCTCAGCAAACACTGAGTGCCAAATTATAAATATATTTTACAATAAAAGTTGCTGTGCAAATATATTCGCTATATAGTGACACTTTTGCAGTTGCAAACACTGAAATATTAATGACCAAATTACAAAGATTTGTTCTAATTACGAAATCAAAAAATTAAATGCCCTCATATTGCAATTTTTGCGGTAGGAGACGCCCATAAATGGCATGCTTACACATCCAGATAACAAGGCACTCTGAGATGTATACAGAGCAACTAGGTGCAAGCTGAGAGGGAACCACAAGAAAAAATAATAATAATATAATATTTATTAATCAGGTAATAATATAATGGCTAGCATGGCACAGCTTCATAATGCTGTATTACAGTATATAAATTAAGCACCAACCAAGGCATAAGTTTTGGAATGATATCATGTTCAAAATTAATTTACTAGGTATAGAGTAATAAAAAGAACCATATAGGAAATTTAAAAAAATATGACCGATTAGTTAGGCAGCATACGAAAAGCACTGACAAAAAGTCACTGCAATTCCCGTTTTTATCGCGATTTTCACCCATTGTGACTGTTTAGTAATTCACTCATAAATACAGAGGCGTTTTAGTGGCTGCTTTTACACCCAAAAAGCAGTCACAATCCTTCAGTAAATCTGGCCCTGAGCCTTATTATTCTAGTGCTCAGCCAGGCAGGCAGAGCTTATTCAACGATTATTATGTAAGCAATGAATTACAGCTGCCAAAAATAAATCTGAATTTCTCTTGCATGTAGAAAGCTATCAACAAGGCAATACAATTCAATTCTGCAAAAGGAGGGTGTCATAACCCAATTTCTGGTGGTTCAAAGGTTCAGTAGATTTTTTAGATTTCCTTTCAATCAGCAGTTAATTTGGAAATAGGTGCTTGTACTCTTAGTACTCAGCCTTCAATGGTTGGAGCTGTGTGCTCTGGCTGTGCCATATCTGCTGTTCAAAAAAATAAGAACAATACATTTCACTATATGGCTAAAATAGTTTTTAAGGGAAAGAAAAGTTTTGTACAGTTTGCTTTCCACATACCAAAAACATTGTGACCTTACACCTTGACACATTTAGTCTGTGGTTCAGTGGTATCCTTGGTGATGTTTGTTTGCAAAGAAATTGCATGATAAAAGCAGCTGAAGTACACATCAAGTTTTGCTGCTGTCCAAAGGGAGGTCATTAAAATCTCTGTCCTAATCTGTCCCTCTCTATCCTCTAAGTGCTGGCCACAGAGGGCTCCATTTGTTTGTTTCAGACACTTGGTCTCACCGGGATGTGGCTTCAAATTGCTTTCCAGGGGATGTAGGGGTACAGTGGACTAATGACCTTTGGTAAACATGTTTATCTTGTCTCTCCTCTGCTATTTGGGGATTGAAAGCAATTACTGATGACTAGCAAAGGGATGAAGACTCTGCTATACACATGTGAATTGGTTATTTGGCAGTTGCAAATTATGACTATTATCATTCCTCTGGGTTATATTATCATTTTTTCATTTGATTTTACTTAATGAAGTATAAGCTGACATTAAGCAGTTATTTCTATCTGATTCCTGCTCTACAACAGTACAGATGAAGACATTTTTCATTTTACTCCATCACAGTAGAGCTCGTGAATGCTCTACTGTGGGGAAATGTGGTGGGTTCCCATAGCAACTGTGAACCAAGTGACCATCTGTTTGCACTCAGTATCAGGGGTGTCATGTTACAAAGCACTCTTACTTCTATTTTTAAAGGGGGCTTCCAGACATCACTGCTGAAAAATGTTACAGCCAAGCATTTTCAGACTTCATTCATAAGCCCTTCCTGGGGACATGTTCTCTGTAGTATTTAATATTAACTCAGCATTAAAAGTTCCACTCAGCAAAGCATTTTCTTATTTAAGTATGAAAGACTCAAATTGAATTTAAAAAATGAAGATTGGGGTGTTTGCACAGTTGTTTCATTTATTTTTTTTTTTTTTTACAAATAATTATTCTGCAGTTTGATTCTCTGACAATATGATAACATGATAACATCTTCATGGAATGATCAATTTCACCAGAAGGTGGTACTGTTTATGTTTTATGTTTTCCAAAACCCATGTTTGAATATGCATTGTGTAAGGTCAAATTAAATTCATGAGTTCATTATACATTCTCTGGAGTCACTGGCACAGTATATTGTTAGGATGTTATCCATTCAACACCAGGGTCTATACAGGCCTTTCCACTGACAAAAGAGACTTAATTAAGTCATTCTAATTTGAGAAATGCCCTTAGCTTTACCATTGATCATCTCAATAGGGAATAATACATGTTATGAGTGAATAGCAGAGCCCTTTGATGACCTAGTGACATTTTTGCCATGAAATAACATTAAAAGGAAGCAAAGCCATGACTGGTCATTTTGGTTCTCTGGAAGAAAATCTGGTAATTCTAGGTAAAGAAATAAGGTTTAACAATCTTAGTTTTCCAGAGCACGAGTAACACTGATAGCAGGGTAATAATCTAAAAGTAGCAGTCTATCTATTCCTCATGAATTCCAAACATTAATACAGGAATATTCTAAAGAATTCTGTTTACACCATTCAATGAAAACACTATCATGCTTAACACAAATTAGAGTCATAATTGGACTAAGGGCTATGTCATTGGGAAAAATGTACAGGCTGGATTGTGAAAGCTTGTTCAATTAAAGACTCTGTATAAAAATTGTCACTGTTACATATGGAGCCTTTTTATGTTTCTGAGGGAAAATCCAAGATGTAACATTGTATGGAAAGATCCACACAATGGTCTTCCTACAGCATAGGCAGTGTGTAATTGGTGATTCATTTGCAATATGGAAGGAAGTTAAGGCTAGTCAGCATAAGATTTGGGGGACAATGTGTGCTGCCTCCCCCTCTGTGAGAGAGGGTCACTGCAGTTGCTGATACCTTCAGCTCAGGGTGAGGAAAAAATCTGATGCCCTTATTCCAAATCTGGCAGTGGTTTTGTCCTGAATTCCATTGGTATTGTCCTCTTCTCCTTCCCGTTCTTCTTTTTTGAAGAAGACTACTTCCTGTTCCCTGCTGGTAGCAGTGAAGTACAACAACATAGGGAGCTTGAATTTTAACAGGCATGGCTCTAATGTTGTAATCTTGCACTAGACACTCCAAAAATGTTTTGGTAAATATCTTGCAGAATAAACAGTATTATGAAAATAATCTGAACAGTAAATTCGTTTGGTATTCTAGTTAAACATCTAAAAATACTGAAATCCTTTGAGTCATCGAGGCCTTAAATTTCCTTGGTTAATTTCCTTTGCAGAAATGAAAAATGACAGGGGAGCCATGTTGACTTTGAATATTTAATTCAGTTTACATTATACATTACATTACAAATAATGCCATATTCATTATGAGCATATTAACAAAGGTATCTCTTTTTTCAGATTTTTTTTTATGATGGTTGGTTATATTGAAAGGTATAGCTGCACTGCCACAGCAAGTCTTCCCTCAGTGATTACATTTATTTCACATTTTACATTTCAGATTCAGGTACACTTCCAGATTTCAAAATACTACTAAAATACCACAAATTTAATTCCTTTTCTTCATGCAGTATATGGATTGATTAATTATGTTTTTATCTATTGATATTTGTTTTTTTCCCTCTGACTACATTGGTCTTTCGGTTCTTACATGGTCTTAAGATTGTTTTGTGAATTTTAGAAAGTTTTAATCCATAAATAATGGGGTTGAACAGTGGTGGGATTATTAAAAACTCCAAAGCCATGAAATTACGCAGATTCTGTGGGGTATCCGTTGATCCGTAGCGACCGTACATTGTGTCAAAAAGAATAGCTACTGCAAAATTTATTATGGTGAGTATATGTGGCACACAGGTTTGCATAAACTTGTGTTTATCTTCCTTAGAATTTCTACATGCAGTAATCAATTTCTTGTA
Organism: Albula goreensis; assembly: GCA_022829145.1. NCBI lineage: Eukaryota > Metazoa > Chordata > Actinopteri > Albuliformes > Albulidae > Albula > Albula goreensis. The sequence goes on from CM040742.1 coordinate 35,302,474, forward strand.
AGAATACACAATAAAAATGGCATGCCCCATAAATAAAAGAATTACCATAAATCCAAGCACATTGTTTACTGTATTAGGAACACAAGAAAGTTGCACAACAGACCAGTTATCACAGTAGAGTTTGTCTATTTGAGACCCACACAGAGGCAACGCACTTGTCAAAGATACTATAAGGACTGCACAAAATAAAGGACACAGCCAACAAAAAGTAAGAGATTTAATAACAGCCTGGGATGTCATTATTGAATGATACTCTAGTGGCTGGCATATGGCCACAGTCCTGTCATATGCCATAACTGTCAGTGTGGAAAAATCACACATAACACCACCATATATAACAAATATTTGAAGTAAACATCCACTATAGGAAATTTTATGAGAGTCACCAATAATATCAAACAAAAATTTTGGGTAGAAACCAGAAGTACCATACAGCCCATTAATACACAGATTACAAAGGAATATGTACATGGGCTCATGGAGAGCCTTCACTTGAATTATAGTCAAAGCAATAGAAAGGTTAACAAATATCATTAGGAGATATGCCAGAAGAGCCAGTGTAAAATATACATATTTGTTTACCTTTGACACATTGAGTCCAGAAAGCATGAACACAGTAACATTAGCTGAATATGCCATCATGTATACAGTCTACCAGAAAACACCTACAGAGCCTTCAAAACACAAAGATATTTTAGATATAGTTTTCCTGTTTTTGGTTTCTCTACAAGAAATGTGCACTTAGCATAAATTCCCCTCACTAGTATGACCAAAAAATTTTAAATTGTATTGTTAGTATTTATATCAGTAATTGTGTATTTTAATTTGTTTCTGTGAAAGAATTTTTAAAACATCAGATAATCATCATATGATATGAAACATATGACAAATAATAAAAGGACCCATTTTTTGTACACCACTTCAGGTGCTTAGGTACAACAATCAAGTACACTGCAGAGAAAATGCAAGCACAACTTAACATGACATATGCTGCTTCATCCACCAGTTCATGCAGACATACATAATATAGCAAACCTCCATTAAATATTTATTATCCGAGTTAAACTACTTTTGGATGCTGATTCAGATGTTTTTGTCAATTAAACGTTATTTCAAGGTTTGGAAGTACAGCACACCAGAAATATATGTAATGATGTTAGGATCATGAACCAGTAGGTCCTATAGACACCCGGTCCTACTGAACAGAAGACATTATATACAATTACCTTTCACATACTCCTCATTTGCCAGCACTGTAGGAACAATGTGTTTCTAACTGTTGACAGTTTATTTATTTATAGTCATTGGAACAAGGGGGAGGTGCTTATTTGCCTTAAATGCTTTTATGTTATTTACCATCCGGTTAATATCTGCCTACAGCTGCAAAAAGTATGTGAACGTTATTAGGGGCCAGCAGGTAGTAGAGGCTGGGATGGAGGTTGAGTGGGTTGGGGTCATTGATGTGGTCAAGTCCAGCCTTGACTGGAGGCTCTGCCTGGCCCCCCAGGGACAGGTAGTTGCTCTAAAAGCAGTTGCCTCTGGCCAGCCATCCCAAGCTGAGGAGCCTCACATAAGGGTGTTTTTTTCTCTCTTCTAGTGTAGCGGCTCATAACTTTGTGGGTTCTGAGCCACCTCCTTCTTGCTACTACATCCTTGGGTATATTTTGTGGTGTTTTTGGTATTGGGTGTGTTTTTTTTTTTGGTAGTGGGCCAATTGCTCTGGCCATAGACAGTAATAGCATGACTGGGATTCAAGCACCCAGTCATAGGGCCCTATCTTGCACCATGCCTTATTTTAGTGCATTGTGCCTCTTAATTTAAAAAAATTCCCCCTGCCTGCATTTAATGGGTTTTGACTTTCTGGCTAACTTCAATATTGAGATTAACCAGCATATTCCTTTCAAAGAAAAAAAAACCCTGAATATTACCCAATATATTATTTGAATTTTAATTTTTCAAATCCCCTGAAGGGGTGGAAGCAGAAAATTTGGGTTTATGTTTAAGTGAGTCATGTATCTGTGCACTTACCATAATTTTCTGTTTTTTGTTTATTTGTTTGTTTTTATTTTGGGGAGCATTAGGCAATTTTAGAAATATACAGTGCCATATAATATGTGGAACAAAAACACATTTTTTTTGAGTCGCCTCTATATTCCACAATCTTAGATTATAATCAATCAATTCTCATATGGTTTAAAAGCAGGACCAGAGTTGTGTCTCTGAAAGTCAAGGAAGTATTTATGAGGCTGAGACATAGTCAGGGACATGGGCAAAACCTTAGGCTTGCCAAAATCATCTTTTTAGAATGTCATTAAGAAGAAAGGCAGAACTCAGCAAGTGCAGCACTTCATCCTACAACAAGACACCGATCCCAAATATATTGGCAAAGAAAATAATATGTGTTTTTTTAAAGCCAAAAACATAAAAACCTCGACTGGTCATGTCAGTCACTTATTAAACATACATTTTATACGCTGAAGACAAAATTTAAGGCAACCTGCCCTGAAACATGCAGGAGCTGAAGATGGCAGCAGCACAGGCCTAGCACAGCATCACCAGAGAAAACATCCAGTCCATGATGATGTGTATGGGCTGCAGACTTCAAGCCTACATTGCATACCAGGGATATGTGACAATGTGACAACTTTAATTTACAAAGCATTAATATGTCCCAAACATTATAGTGCACCTAAATGGGGGGCTAAAATTAGTAATATGTAGAATTAGTTTACTGTACTTGTTAATTTTACATATTCATTCAGATGTAGTTAAACTTTTATTACAGGGTATTTTTATACATTGTGATGTAATAATACCCTGCAATAAAAGCTGAAAATCTGCACTTGATCTGCATTTGAATAAATATGTAAAATTACAAAGTATAGAGGTAAATCACAAAAAGGTTTCTTTGCCCTAAACATGATGGAGGGCACTGTATACTCAGGAGGCATACTACTGGAAAAGGCAGAATGTTGATGTTTACTGAGGTGCATTGTCATTACTGATGTTTTTTATTTTTTTACTTTTGTTCCTACAATTTAACTACCGCTTGTTGCCTGCAATTACCATGTATCTCTGGAGTGATACAAACAACAGCACAATAGCTGGCCCTCTCTGATGTCCTCTATTAGCAATAAACATGTTTTTCCAAGGTCATTAGTCCAGCAAAGCACTCTGCTTCCATTTGCTCCCTTAATAATACCATTCCCTGTTGGGATGGTGCAATAATACAGCTAAGGGCAGCAACATTATTAGAACATTAACCATTTTTCTAATTAAATCCCTTTTGGCAGTGTTAAGGCTTGTGCTTCAGGTACTTGGTAGTATTCGGATATTGCTATTAACCACTTCAAATTTTATTCAACATTGTATATCGAACAGTTTGGTACAAGATTTAAATAATGTGCATTCTGACTCAAACTTTAAAAGCATTTAGTTCTGTGTTACTCTGAGTCTGCTTGAAAGTTGAAATAAAAGCTTGTATTGAGTGACCCTACTGGCCAAGTACAAAGAATAGAAATAAGTCAGAGTGACATACATAAACAACAGGAAGTTTCTTCTTTGGTAAACATATTGTAGAAGATGAGAAGCAGTATAAATACTCATGATTTTGCATTTATATACTACTACTACTAATAATAATAATAATAATAATAATAATAATTATAAAAATGTATATTAATTCATGATGCCACCGTAATAATGTAGACATTTCATCCCTATGTTCTCAATCTCCAAAGTTTTCACTTTTATTTTCCTGTTTTAATACAAGTACTTACACACCACACCTTGCTCTGCACACTGGTTCACCAGCTTAATCACTATGCTATTAAAATGGCAAAAAAAAGTCCTCTTCGAGTGCACTGATATAATATTCACACAGTTGTAATGCATTAACTTATTTATATGCATATGCAGATATTGTCTGTCTTCCATGCTGCTGTGTTTTCAAAATGCATGGGATCAGCTATAATAAACACCTGTCAAGGGCAACAACACTTTCAGCAGAACATTTTCAAGAAAACAGACATACCATGCCATTTTAAAATACATGTGTACTTGTGGCTACTTCTTTATTGCTATTTATCTAAGCATCACAATACCTATTTGCAGGTTAGCTTGTACAGTTGCTTTGTGTTGTAGGTAATATTGCAAATTCATGACAGTTATGTTTTTAGTAGCTGCCATATGCCACACATGTCACTGTGCTACTTTTCACTGAGTGCTAACATTACAAAGATTACACTTTACTGTATTTTGTGAGAGACTCAGTTGTGGATAACTTGAAATAGGTAATAAATGTGGCTTGAGTGTCTGCCCAACCCTACATACGATGCAGTAACTGGGGGCCAGGCAGTGAAGACATGTAGACACCCATTGTTTTTCAACCTTTTCTTATTATGCATAATCATCCTCTTCTGCCATTGAAGTCTATGGGAGCCCCTGGAACCATATGGTAAAAACCTTTGAAATGTGGCACACTGACTGGAGACAGTCCCCTGATTCTTTTCAGCAAGTTTCATGTCTGTGCCTCAGGCACTCTGGCACCACCAATTGGTCAAGCTTGTAACTTTTGAACCGTATGCCCAATTTAAAAAATGAGGTACCATTGGGTTGTTTGGATCACGCAGAATTCAACGCATTCAACACAACCCCATGGCGTTAATTCCTGCAATACTGGATTTTCCACAAAATTTGATTTTTTGAAAAAGCTTCAAAAATTTTAACAGGCCACAAATCTTCCCCAAATTAGCACGGATGATCTTCAGACCAAGCTATCAGATGCATTTTCAAAACTGTTTGTCCATTACAATCAATCAAAATTCGCCAGACAGGAAGTGATTTCATATCTCAGCAATTCTTTGATGCGTTGACACCAAACTTGGTATATGGACTCAAAATGCTATTTTGAGGATATCCAAAAAACGTTGAGTCATTTGACCAAATGTTTTTTGGCTAATAATTGTTCATGTGTTTGCCTTAAAAAAGTAATTCTTGTGTCTTGTGATATCTTGTGAGATCACAAGGCTGAGACATGGCAACTTGTCATGTCAACCTAATTGATGCAGCTGCCATATTGGATTTTATTGAAAGGTGCACAAATTTTTCTCAGGTCACAACTGTTTTCACAAAACACATTCTCCCTAATAACTGTTGATGTGTTCACCTTATGAAAGTGACTTTTTATGTGGTGATGCCTTGGGAGATCCCAATGAATTAATTACATTAAATTCCATAATCAGAAAAAGGTAATGAAGCTATGCCTGTGGTATGTTAATCACTAAAACATTCTCTTTATGATGGATCTGTCTGATTGGAGGAAATAATTTACAAACTGTATGCAACCAACAAAATTTTAAAGAAGTAGCTCATTTAGCTAAATGGCACATTGGGTAGCATTAAACTTTGCAAGAAAAAGACAACACTGTCTGTATGTGTTCATTTGCTCCAGAGATTGCCAGGCCTGCAGACTCTTTTACATATAACAGTTCATGAATCAAACAGACTATCTAGGGACACAGGTTAATCTCTCTGTAAATTACAAAAAAATATCTTGATATCTCCAAGGCAACCTAGCACCTTCATCAAAGCTATAAATGAATGGTCAACAGTCAGAAATCCAGTGCTAATATAGCACTGACACATGAGGAGCATATAGGAAGGTAATTGAAAACAATATCTGTTGTTCTGTAGGACTGAGTTTCTATAAGATTATGTTATGCACTTTAGGAACAGAACTTAGATGTATTTATGGTTTACTGCATTCCCATATTTTTTGCAGTTGGAAAATATTTATTAGGATTGAAAAGCAACAGTTTCATCTGTCATCAATTTTTCTGTACTTATTATTTGCAAGGAGGACTCCTTTTTGCTATTGTGTGCTGCAGATTTTTAGGCATTGTTTTTTTTTTTTTTTTTTTCGAACATTCAGAGGATGTATGTTCATTTTCATTTTCTTATAGGGTGTTACAAACACTGCTGTTTCAATTGTCTTTTATATTGAATTGGAGGAACCTCAGAGGAAACAATGTAAGAAACCAGCCTCAGCTCTGCATAGCAGTTTGGACATTATTCCAGGTCATTTACTTTTTATAGTTAATCTGTTATAAGATATATATTTATACTGAGATACATAATTTCAGAAGCAGGGAGACATATTTCACCTTCAGGATAATCTTGAATAATTGTGTTTGGTAAGTTTTATTGCTAATGTAGACTCCATAATGGCATTTCCAGCTAATGTCACTATGTTCACTCTTTCTGGACTCAGAGTGACAAAGGGAAACAAATATGTATATTTTACACTGGCTCTTCTGGCATATCTCACAATGATATTCGTGAACCTTTCTATTGCTATGACTATTTTTCAAGTGAAGGCTCTCCATGAGCCCATGTACATCTTCCTTTGTAATTTGTGTCTTAATGGGCTGTATGGTGCCTCAGGTTTCTACCCAAAACTCTTACTCGATATTATTGGTGACTCTCATGATATTTCCTATAGTGGATGTTTACTTCAAATATTTGTGATTTATTCTGGTGTTATGTGTGATTTTTCCACACTGACAGTTATGGCATATGACAGGACTGTGGCCATATGCCAGCCATTAGAGTATCATTCTATAATGACAACTCAGGCTGTTCTTAAAGCACTTTCGTTCTGCTGGTTGTATCCTTTCTTCTGTTCAGTCCTTATGGTTGCTCTGACAAGTGTGCTGCCTCTGTGTGGGTCTCAGATAGATAAACTCTATTGTGATAACTGGTCTGTTGTTCAACTTTCTTGTGTTCCTACTACTCTAAATAATGTGCTTGGATTCATGATAATACTTTCATTTATGGGGCATGCCATTTTTATTGTATATTCATATAAAAAACTGATACTTGCATGTAGAAATTCTAAGGAAGGCAAGCACAAGTTTATGCAGACCTGTGTGCCACATATAATAACCATAATCAGTTTTTCAGTAGCTATTCTTTTTGACACAATGCACAGTCGATATGGATCAAAGGATACCCCACAGAATCTGCGTAATTTCATGGCTTTGGAGTTTTTAATAATCCCACCACTGTTCAACCCCATTATTTATGGATTAAAACTTACTGAGCTTCGCAAAAAAGTCCTGAGGCCCTGCAAGAGGCGTAGAATAAGAAACAAAAGATTAGACAGGTAATGTGATTCTCAATTACTAGAAACAATTCATTTTTCAACATTTTCACGAAAAAAAGTATGGCTTTAAGATAGTACATCTAAAATCTAAAACACGATGTCAAAATGTACAGCATATATTGGGGAATCTAGCATATTTTATACTGATTAAATATATATGTCTGTAAATCCATGTAGGAATAAGTAGGCTATCACAGATGTATACATGAATGGAGTACTCTGAGAAATTCATATTGTAAATAATACAAACATGCATTATACATGACATAAATCACCTTTTCTTAGGTAAACCCTTACCCAAATATAATGGTATGCATTGCTTTGTAAATGGGTAGGGGTTTGCACAGATCATGCATATTAATTGCTATACTGAAGTTCTAGCGAAAAACATAAAAGTTGCTCAAGGCCAAAGACAACTTGGTTTCAGAGTCCAGAGGATGACATGGAGAAAACATGAATGAGTTGATCCCTGAGACTGAGGCTGAGAGTGTGTTTGTATCAGACATAACTTGTTGCATTTAGACTCACTTCAAAACCTCACTTAACCTCCATGTTGCAAGAACAACATGGGAGCTCAGATGCATGATCCGGTTATGGCTCCACACTCAGTTTTGTGGAGTGACTGAACTCAGCAATGTCAGCCATTGAGCTCAGGCAGTCAGGGATGGTTCAGTATTTCAAATATAATGCATTTTTGAAAGATTGCATGTATGTATTCCATTTGTGATAATGACTGCTTTTTCAAAGCTTATTTCTTTGCACCAACAGCCTGTACTTCCAAAATTTTGACTGCAGTTTATGGATACATTTATTTAGGAAGTATTTTGTAATCCTTTACTTTTGCTCACCCCTGAATGAAATGAAAATAGCGGAGACAAATGTTACTTTGCAGGTTTTACTTGTGTACACACTATACAAAAAGGCAAGCAACTTGTATTATTTATAAAATACATACAAATTATATTTCTTGCAATATAATTTTAATTGCATGTATTTGAAATACTGTACATTCCTATAGCCAGGGATTCAGATTTGGGTTATAACAACTTTCTCAAGATAGTTTGTTTTGGCACTGCCACAGGTCATGACCTTATCTACAGGAGCATTGAACTGGACCCACACATTTGATAAAAAGGAAATAAACTAATATTTGGCAGCAATCCCTTGGTGTCCCCACAATCCCTCCAAAAGTATTTTGTGTATAGAAATGATTTTAGATGCATAATCTATATAAATCATGTTTCTTTGTCATTAACATGTTTGTTTAATCTTGCAATAAATCAACAAGACACTGTCTAATCTTTTTAACTGCATTATGGGTTTTCTTTTTTATGGATTTTCTATATTCTGTTAATTTTGTTCACTGCAGGAAAACAACATATAACAAGACACATTTTGAAAGTGAAATTAGAGGTACATGAGGCTATTTCGGTCAAGGCATCTGCCATATGTGTAATCACTGATGTATTTTCACAGAAATAAACATTTAACTGATATCACTGATATCTAGATGAGAACCTTAGGTGTTGAAACAAAGCCTACAACCACTGTTAATGCACAGTTTAATAAATATAGTGTTTTCATGAAAATTAATGTACCGTTGATTTGTTCTGTGACACTTCCAGGGTAAGGGAGGGTGGGAGAGATAACAGTGTGTAGCCACTTGGGAGGCCACCTGCTTGCCTCCGTATTAACTCTCCTCAAACAACAGCAATGTGTATTGCTCACCTGCTATTTTGCCTCAAAACATGACACAGATATTGTGCCTCAATACAAAGCTAGATGCTTGCTGCCTACATTTGCCTTCATACACAGTGGGCAGCTATAGGGGTTTTACAGCCTGTCAAACAAGTAGCACTATAGATTCATACTGCCATGATTATTGTATTTTCAAAACTTACGACATCTAATACTGATGCTGACACATTATCTTGTATCTTGGAAATGTAGAACTAGCGATGAAATTACAACTTACCTAGCCGGCCAACATGCCATTCTTAACAGTTATAAAAATAGGAAAACTTGCACTGCTGAATGAAGTTCAAACTACTTGTAATTTTGAAGGTTTATCTAACTATAGCTAACATTTCTTACCTTAGTTACTTGCATAATGATAACCACAAAGGTAACAGCATGTTTTCGTTAATGATGTTTTGTCATGTTAAAACAAATCCACAAATGACAAATTATTTTCTAATTGAGTACAAGTTTGCTGATATTGTAACAGGACAAGAACCTCAAAAGAAAACAACTCTGAGATGTGCTTTGAAGGTACAAGCAGCCAGTATCAGACAGTGGTTCAGACACTGCATGGATCCCTATACTTTGTTAAGTACACCCAAAACATTGGAAGTATTTTGGGTAAAGTCCTATTGTTTTTTTCCTAATTAGCTTAACTTAATCTCACAGTTGTGGACAGTTAGCAAGGTTGCGTAGTTAATGGTATCACTATTTGTGATAGCTCTATGGACTGGCACAGTTTGGGACATACCTATGAAAAACAACTGTGCAAAATTGTGAAAATCGTGAAATTGCTGTCTTCTAAGGCTAACTTTGAAAATATGCGCTGAGGTGGGGAGGAACAGATGATTATCCCAGCTGACCTAGTGGAAAACTAGGTAGCAAAGTTTTGAAAGGCAGATTTGAAATTTAACCAGGACAGCAGGGAACCTTCTGCTTTTTCCACTCAGTGTCATGGAATAGAAGGATACAGCTAGAATTTCAGTTTAACACATCAGCCTAAAGATAATACTCCCTAGCCTGCACAAGGGCAATGGGGTATTTTAATCAGTTTTCCCAAGAGGTCTCCCATCCATGTAGTAACCAAACCCCCACTTGGAACAGGTAGTTAAGCTGCATCTTCAGGGACATTACAGTCACTGACTGAGGAAAACTGCTGGAATAAAAGAAGCCCTTCGCTGATATTTAAATATTAAAGGACAGACATGCTTTTATCGTACCTGCAAACAGAGACTGTGGAGCCACTCTGTGTACAGGAACAGGTAATGACACGTGTAATAATATCTATTACAAAACAATCATTGAATAATACTCATATTCATAAAAATAAACACATTTTAATGATAACATGTATATGCTCATAAGCAAACAAGTAATTATAAACCTAGCTGGCAATATGCTTTTAAGATATTCTATATGATACCTGTATTATGAACAAATGTATTTAATTTCAAATATGAAAAAGTTTCTCAAAAATAAATGTCTTTGTTTATAGGTGTTATCTTCTGGATATGTTTGCCTTTGAAACAAGGTAACATATGGAAAACATATCATATTTTTCAATATTTTCTCTGTCAAAACCCAAAGCAACAGCATCAGAAAAGCAATTATATTTTGGTTTTTCTCTTATATTGTACATGATCATAATCTTATTCAATCTTATTCTGATACTTACAATCCTTCTGGAAAAAACTCTCCATGAACCCATGTATATCTTCCTGTGTAATCTATGTATTAATGGGCTGTATGGAACGGTTGGTTTCTACCCCAAATTCCTGTTTGATTTACTCTTTGATTCTTTTAAGATCACATACAGTGGATGTTTCCTGCAGGCTTTTGTGATTTACTCCTCAGTTATGTGTGAGTTTACAACATTAACAGTTATGGCTTATGACAGGTACATTGCAATATGCTGTCCCCTAGATTATCACTCCATTATGACTAATAGTATGCTTGTGAAGTTGCTTCTGTTTTCTTGGCTTTTCCCTGCATTCACTATGTCTCCAGCACTTATGTTATCAAACCGTTTGCCATTATGTAGATCCCACATTGATAAACTTTACTGTGACAACTGGTCTATAGTGAAGCTGTCATGTAAACCAACCACAATTAATAATACATATGGATTCACTGTTATCCTAATGTATTTTCTACTTGTGGTGTTTATCATTTATTCCTATTGTAAATTGATTGATAGTTGTATGAAATCCATGGACAAGAAAAACAAATTTATGCAGACCTGCATGCCGCATATGCTCTCCTTAATTAACTTCACGGCTGCTTTGCTGTTTGACACAATGTACAATCGATATGGATCAAGAGATGGAGCACAGAGCCTCTGGAATTTCCTGACCTTAGAATTTCTGATAATCCCACCTGTCTTCAACCCTTTCATTTATGGATTAAAACTGACAGAGGTCCGTAAGAAAGCTATGAGTATGTTAAGAAAAGTCAAAGTGACTGAATCTGGTGTAAAAAAGAGGTAGTACTGCCTGATTTGAAATTGCAGTCTCCGCTCCTCTGAATTTGCATTGCTGTCCTTTGTGATTAATATGATTACGTGGTGTAATTAATTTAAATGTTCATTACCATGAAATATCCTAGTTTCTTGAGGGTTTGTATTGTATTCTGGTTTTTCTTTCACCAGAAATTCTATAACATTTCAGTCCCATGCAACTAGGTCAGTTTAGTTAACTATATAATCCACCATTTTATTTATTATTTGGTAATTGAATTACAGCAAAAAACAATATGAAGGCTTCAAGGTTTTTTATTAAAAACTGGTTGTGTTTCTGTTATTGAAGGAGGTTGATATCATTTTTCCTATCAAGAAAAGGCATGGTTCATGTCAGTTTAAAAGTGACCTCTTTGCATCAGAAATAATAAAAAGGAAAAAAAATGAAATATGTGTAATTACGTATTGGTTTGTATAGAAGCCCTCAATGGTAATGTGGAAAACATTGTGGAGCAAATAAGCAGTTAGTAATAATCCACTTACTAAGTAGTTTAATTGACCTACTAAGTTATTTGAACAATTTACCAAGCTGTAAAAATGAATTAATTTATGAGCTGAAAATTATCCCACCCTTATGGAAATGTCAGGCCATGTGTTCATTGTAATTTATGAATGCTGTACTATACAAAAGGCTGCATTGAGACTGTATTGATAAAACTATTCATAAAAAAAATAAAAAATCTAGATTAAAATTTAACACATACAGTTTATCTGGAATGTAACATACTATATATTTCCACAACAGACATTTGAAAAGGCTTATATGACATTTTTAAAGTCTATAGTGTAACATTACTAGATCTAGCCTATGAAATGACATTATATGTGTTTAATTTTTTTTATTGTGCATTTATGAATCATTTTATGGACTAACAACTTGAATAATTTCAATGACTTACAAAGCCAGTCATATAACTAAGTAAGTCATTTAAACTCAGATACAAACTCAAATGCAGATGTAATGAAAAAGGAATGTTTATTGGAAACAAAGCAAAGTCCAAAATCCATAATCAGGGTCAGGTAAAGGCGGGGGTCAAAAACCAGGAGGGCACAGCAAAGATACGTGATTAAAGATTATCATACCTCGTGATTAATTTGGATCACATTACTTTTAAATAAGTAATGCATTAAATCAACAGATATGAGCAATCAGTGCATTTTTAATCAATGTATTTTATTCACATAAATAGCCCTAAAGCATATGACGACAGCCATACAGCCTGACAACGGCCGCCTTGGCACTGATAGAGGGTATTGTGTTTGGAGCACCCTACACGTAACACGTAGCCAATACCTGCCCATCTGCAAGGCCCGCCATCTCTGGGGTTCCTTGGCCACGGGGAGTTTCCAGTGGGAAACCAGACCGGACCGGTCGAGCTAGCCGCACATCGTGGGAGCTCAGTGGTGGCACCCCCAAACTGCCGCCCATTGCTCCTACACTTGCATTTGGGCACGTATACGTCTGTTTGCCTTAGCCTTGATGTCGTACCATTGTCTCTTGATTTCAATCTTCATGTGTGGCTCTCTATAACTGAAAAATTGACAGCCGTGATAAACTCCTGCCATGCAAGGTTTTTTGTGTTACCCCAGTGCCATGGCCGCCTGAAATTACGTTTTTTCTAATATCTGTTTAGGAGAATTAAGCTTTGATTTCACATTCTGAGAACGTTCTTTTTCCCCTATTCACTGCCATTGTTGAATTTAAAATTTATTTCTCTGTCCTGAACATTATTTATAGATCTTGCTTAATTTATTTCAACTTCCAGAGCACCACGTGTGCTTAAATGTGGGCATTTCAGGGGCTGCGTCACAGTACTTTTTCTCATCTCCTTTCTTTCCACCAGTTTCATACAGTTACTATGAGTAACCTCAGGAGTAGCTTAACAACCTCAGCACCATTGCATTCTGATTGTGGAGTCTCTAAGAGAGGAAACATCAGCTGATGCTTCCTACAAGAGGTTATCACAGCTGTAACAGACTCAGTGTATGTGCTAGCATAAATGAGAATAAATGTGAATTAATAAAAAAAAGATTCCAGATTACCAAATCATGTAGCGCTGGGCAAAAACAGGAAAACCTTGTTGGGGGCAAGGCACCCATTGCACATGCATTAGCTATGTCAAGCAATGTTGTTCATCAATAGAACTGAATCTCACAGGGAAAACGACACAGAATATAGTAAAGGCCATCTGCCGTATTATGTTAGCAGTCAGTGAAAAGTGTTGCTGCGCAGAGTGTTATTATGCGTGTGAAAATGTTTTCAACATTGCAGTCATACGTTTGGCATATGACACCTACAACAAAAATAGACATTTTGAATATGCAATGTCAGCAACAGCACAAAGCACACTGCAAAATGTACACTCTGAGCTGTACACATTAATGGTGGGGCTCTTCATTACTAGTGGCTAACTAGCTATAAAGACACCACTTCTGGTAATAAATGGATTTGTTCAACTACCAGTTTAAATCTTGGGGTTAGTTTGCCTTATCCTAATTTTCTCAGAAACCATTCTGTTGGCATGTCCTTTTATCTTATTTTAATAATATTTTGCACTTTTCGTCACTGGACAGTGTGATGTCATTCTATGATCAGCCATTTTGTAGTTTGAAGTTGAAAAGGCATAATTATAATCAGTGGTCGATTTGTAAAAAAAAATCTTGGAGGATGGTCAACCCCTGAGTGGAAGGATGGTGGTTATATGCTTAAGTTTTTATATTCATGCCTCATCATACGAAAAAACCACTGAAAATGTACTTGTAACTCATGTAACACACTTGTGAGCAAACGAACACGTGAACATGTTATAATATGCAATGGTCTCATTCAAGATTAAACATTGGCTGAGCTGTTGCCAAAGTTTTGTTACATAAGGGACATACTGTCTACAAATAATAGATGAGACTGGTTATCTTGTCACCTGTCGTTATCTTTTTCTTTACTAAAAAACTACTAAGCATGCATTTGCAGGTTCCAGGCAAATAAGCAATAAGCAAACAAAAGCCACAAAGCCACAGAGAATACAGAACAACACAAACAGAAGCACAAATAACGTAAGTTTGACACTTAAATATAGCTGATCGGTTTTGTCTTTTCGCGATTGGGCGATGAATAGCATAGCTAATTCCATTAAAGCAAAGGGGATGGGAAGGGAGAAGACAATCTTACAAGGGGGATGGTTATGGGCAAGATTTTTTCAAAGGAGGATGGCATCGCCCCACATACCCACTCAACCTGAGCCCTGATTCTAATGCTTTTTCCAGGTTTATACCAGTGTACCTGTGGCTGCGATCCGATCACTGAGGTTCCACTGAACACTTGATTCTGAGGATGCACATTTCAATTAGGCTTCTCATTCCCATTGTTAAGTCCACCCATGTCTTGGTGTATAAGTCTACAAGTGGCTCATAATTAAAAGCTTTGAATTGTCCAAGGTGCAACTTGGTCTTAAGGGAAATTTCAGTCCACAGAAAGCTGAAGACCATGACAGTATAAAAAATATACTGACAGTATAAAAGCTGTTGTACAGCATGCGACTTTAGAAGTGTCAGAAAGGTATGTCATTCTCACAGCTTCCAGTACACACTGCGGTCACACTCTTCAAGCAGGTATGTCAACTCGATATGAAAAACCTCTCTGACAAACATACATATATAATGCTTTGACTGAAAATCAGTTCATCTGAAAATTTTTTAGAACAAAATTGCTCTTAATGCACAATTTTAAATGTGGAATTTTATGTAATATAATCGCAAAATGTGTCACATTTTGTTGAACATTTGAATGCATTTACAATAGGTTTCTTGTTCGCCTAGGTTTGATGCTGAAAAAAACTATTCTTTATGGAAAATACATCTCATGTTAAAATCTTCACCCTCTCTGAACTCAAGGAATCAAAAGCATATAAATGTGTGTATTTCACTGTCTTTCTAATTGTGTATCTTTTGATCATTTTTTTAAATTGTTTTCTGATAGTTGTGATCCTAGTTGAGAAAGCCCTCCATGAACCAATGTTCATATTTTTGTGTAACCTATTTATTAATGCTCTATTTGGAACTGCTGGTTTCTAACCGAAATTTCTGTCTGATTTACATTCTGGGTCTTCTGTGATAACATACAAAGGATGTTTCATGCAAGCCTTTGTGATTTATACCTCTGCTCTCTCTGAGTTTACAACATTAACAGTTATGGCTTATGACAGGTATGTTGCAATATGCAGGCCGTTAGATTATTATTCAGTTATGACAAATAACAATATTGTAAAGTTGTCTCTGTTTGCCTTTATTTTACCTGCTTTATCTATGGCTGGTGGACTTCTGCTGTCAAACGCTTTACCGTTGTGTGGATCCCACATTGACAAACTCTATTGTGACAACTGGTCCATAGTAAAGCTGTCTTGTGTACCTACTGCCGTTAATAATATTTATGGATTTGTTAATGTGGTAATATACTTGTCCCTTGTGCTGTTCATTATTTATACATATTGTAACTTAATTGCAGCTTGTATAAAATCCACAGAGTGCACCAACAAGTTTATCTATACCTGCCTGCCACATTTGTTCTCATTGATAAATTTCACAGCAGCTATGCTTTTTGACATAATGTACAGTCGATATGGATCAAACCAGGATCTTCCACAAAGTCTACAATGTTTCCTGGCTTTAGTAATTCTGACTTTCTCACCTATTTGTAATCCTCTCATTTATGGATTAAAACTTACTGAGATTCGCAAAAGAACCTTTGCTGTGTTCACAAAATTCACAGTGATTGACTGCAGTGTAAAAAAGAGGTAGCAATTCATTGTTTCATGTGATGAATTCACATTTCTAATCGCCATCATTTGTATTGTTGTCTTAAACCATAAACAACATGTCTTGGAGGTCAATTTTGCAGCTCTTAGGAGTTTTTATTAAAGGAAAATGAGAAGCCACCATTAATAAAATGTGATATGTCACACCTCCTTTTGCGATCCAACCCAGTAGTGTATTAAATAACATTTTACTACCATGCTTTGACAGACAGTTTACCACATCTTCAATGATGACTCAAACAGTTATGGCTTATGACAGGTATGTTGCAATATGTGGGCTGTTAGAGTATTCTGTTATGAACAATAATGTTGTGAAGTTATTTACCTTATTTTACCTGCTTATTACAAAAATATAGATTGTAACACCTGTCTCAAGCTAGTTTGCTTTGGCACTGCCACAGGTCATGGCCTTATCCACAGGAGCATTGAACTGGACCCACACTAATGTTTGGCTGCAGTCCCTCTGTGTCCTCTCAATCCAAAAGTGATTTTGCAAATGGAAACCATTATAGGTACACAATCTGTGTCAATCTTGTTGCTTTGTTAACATGTTTTATCTCGCAATAAATCAAGACTCTGTCTAATCTTAACTGGATTATGGATCTTCTGTTTCTGATTTTTTGATTGTGGCAGGAAAACAGCATACAACAAGAGCATTTTGAAAGTGCAAATAAAGGTACATGAGGCTACTTAGGTGAAGGCATCTGCCATATGTGTATTCACTGATGCTTTTCACAGAAATAAATATTTAACATCTGTGGCTTCTCATCACTATCAGGATGAAAACCTTTGGTGTTGCAAAGTCTGAAAGTCAAAACCAAACCTATTTAACACAATTTCATGAATAAATGTTAGCATATTAATTAATGTACTGCTGATTTGTTCTGTTACACTTCCAAGGTAAGAGGGGGGTGGGGGAGATAAGACTTTTATGCCAAAAAGCAAAGTCTGCACTGCATAAATGTTAATCACTGTATATGTAATTTTTGTATTGTCTCTTGTGCAATATGATTGAAAAGCTGCAATAAAGCTTTTTGTTTCAGATGATGATTTCCATGTGAAACCTTTTTTTTCAGTGAATGTCAGTGGGAGCCCACCTGCTTACCTCCCTAGTAACTCTCCTCAAACAACAGCTTTTGTAACTGTGAGGTGAGGTAGGGACGAGCACATGATTATTCCATTTGAACTGGTGGAACATTTTGTGACAAAATTGTGAAAGGCTTGTTTGAAATTTAACTAGGACAGCAGGGAACCTTCTGCTTTTTCCATTCAGTGTCATGGAATAGAAGGATACAGAATTTCAGTTGAACACATCAGTCTAAAGATAATACTCCCTAGCCTGCACAAGGGCAATGGGGTATTTTAATCAGTTTTCCCAAGAGGTCTCCCATCCATGTAGTAACCAAACCCCCATCTGGAACAGGTAGTTAAGCTGCATCTTCAGGGACATTACAGTCACTGACTGAGGAAAACTGCTGAATAAAAGCAGCTCTTCATTGAGATTTAAAGATTAAAGGACAGACATGCTTTTATCGCACCTGCAAACAGAGACTGTGGAGCCACCCAGTGTACAGGAACAGGTAGCAACACATTTCATAATGGCTATGAGGAAAACAATCATTGAATAATATTCAGCATTCAAACACAGAAAAGCATACAAATTGTATTGATGTATAAGCAAACAAGTAATCATACACCTAGTAGACAATATGCTAGTTGTGAACTAATATATTTAATTTCAGCTACAAGTTTCTCAGAAATAAATTTCTTTGTTTACAGGTGTTATCTTCTGGATATGTTTGCCTTTGAAACAAGGTAACATATGGAAAACATATCATATTTTTCAATATTTTCTCTGTCAAAACCCAAAGCAACAGCATCAGAAAAGCAATTATATTTTGGTTTTTCTCTTATATTGTACATGATCATAATCTTATTCAATCTCATTCTGATACTTACAATCCTTCTGGAAAAAACTCTCCATGAACCCATGTACATCTTCCTGTGTAATCTATGTATTAATGGGCTGTATGGAACAGTTGGTTTCTACCCCAAATTCCTGTTTGATTTACTCTTTGATTCTTTTAAGATCACATACAGTGGATGTTTCCTGCAGGCTTTTGTGATTTACTCCTCAGTTATGTGTGAGTTTACAACATTAACAGTTATGGCTTATGACAGGTACATTGCAATATGCTGTCCCCTAGATTATCACTCCATTATGACTAATAGTATGCTTGTGAAGTTGCTTCTGTTTTCTTGGCTTTTCCCTGCATTCACTATGTCTCCCGGACTTTTCTTAACAAACAACATGCCATTGTGTGGATCCCACATTGATAAACTTTACTGTGACAACTGGTCTATAGTGAAGCTGTCTTGTAAACCAACCACAATTAATAATATATATGGATTCACTGTTATCCTAATGTATTTTCTACTTGTGGTGTTTATCATTTATTCCTATTGTAAATTGATTGATAGTTGTATGAAATCCATGGACAAGAAAAACAAATTTATGCAGACCTGCATGCCGCATATGCTCTCCTTAATTAACTTCACGGCTGCTTTGCTGTTTGACACAATGTACAATCGATATGGATCAAGAGATGGAGCACAGAGCCTCTGGAATTTCCTGACCTTAGAATTTCTGATAATCCCACCTGTCTTCAACCCTTTCATTTATGGATTAAAACTGACAGAGGTCCGTAAGAAAGCTATGAGTATGTTAAGAAAAATCAAAGTGACTGAATCTAGTGTAAAAAAGAGGTAAAAGAGGTAGTACTGCCTGATTTGAAATTGCAGTCTCCACTCCTCTGAATTTGCATTGCTGTCCTTTGTGATGAGTGTGATTGTATGATTAGACTCACTTAAAATTGTCCTTACCATGAATTGTCCCAATTTCTTGAGGGTTTGCATTGTGTTCTGGTTTTGCTTTCACCAGAAATTCCAAAACATTTCAGTCCCATGAAACTAGGCAAGCCAGGTTAGTTAACCATGTAATCCACCATTTTGTGTACTATTTGAGTAACAACAAAAAACATACCCTGAAGCCTTCAAGGACTTTTCTGAAAAAAAAAAAAAAAAAAAACTGGTAGCTTTTCAATATTGGAGAGTTTGCCTATCAAGAAAAATTGTGTGGTTCAAATCAGTTTAAAGGTCACTGCTTTGTATCAGAGATAATAAAGAGGAAAAAATAAATTGTATAATTATATATTTGTTTGTATGTAAGCCCTGAATGGTAATGTGGAAAAAATCAAGGAGCAAATAAGCGGTTTAATCCACTCAGTGGTAGTTTAATTAACTGACTAAGTGATTTTAACAGTATACCAAGCTGTTAAAATGAATTAATCTACTAGTTGAAAATGTAAAGATTCCTCCCATATGAGCTTGTGGAAATGCCAAGCCATATATTCATTGTGCTTTGTGAATACTGTACTATTCAAAAGGCTGAATTGAGACACTCTGCAAGTAATTATACAAAATGAAATACCTAGGTTAAACTTTATTAACTGAAATTCAACACATTTAGTGCATCTGGATTGTAATATGCTATACATTTGAACAATAGACATTTTAAAAGGCTTATACATTTTTCCTTGTTTATAAACTTTTACCTTGCATTCTGTGCCTGCAAACTAAACAAGCTGCCTTTTTAAAAATGACCAGTTGCATACAGTTTCTACAATGAAGTAAAGGCAGTATAAGGCAAACATTTTTGTGAGCAACTGTCAGGGGTCGCCTTGGCTGGC
This sequence comes from Albula goreensis, assembly GCA_022829145.1. Classification (NCBI taxonomy): domain Eukaryota; kingdom Metazoa; phylum Chordata; class Actinopteri; order Albuliformes; family Albulidae; genus Albula; species Albula goreensis. The sequence continues at coordinate 35,322,454 of CM040742.1, forward strand.
CCCTGCTACCACAACACAGGAACAGTGATCCACCCACCATGGACGACCAGGGAAGTCACAATAAGCAGAACTTTAATTAAAAGCCAACAATTCATAGGCAGACAGCTCAGGCACCTTCCCTCCTCTCACCCTCAGCCTTCTAGTCCCCCACCCAGCAGCCCTCTCCCCCATTTCCCTGGCACCACTGGAGCGGAGTCCAGAAGAGAGACTTCCCACACAGCACAAAAAATTCAGTTGGCACTTTGCTTGTAATAGAAACACCTAATTTGAAAATGAGTTAACTTCTAAATTAGGCTTCATTGAGTAAGGCTGTCAGAGCAAATTCCATTCTGCAAAACCCCCTTTCAAATGCAGTGTTTCAGTTGATTTGTGCATCTTGGCGTCATGAACTCATCGCCGCCTCAAATGCAGACCTAATTTCATTCTCTGCCACAATATTCTACTGGTAAATTAGTTTGGTTGTTTGAACCTGTGCAACGTGCTAAACAACCGTTGCAGCCTTAGTGCCTTGACCAAAAACAGCAAGTCAGCGCAAGAGATTACTACTCTTGGAGATGAGAGGCATCATGATTATTTTGTCGTGTTTGTGTCGGAGACCATTTTTACATTTGAGGTCACATTTTTGTATTCCTAGTTTCCATGTTTGAACACTTTTCTCATGCACAAATGTAGCATTGACAAAAGCTTGATCAGATATCGATTTTGGCAAGCAAAGCTTTGAGAAGTATTCCAGGGGACAATTGGCAGCCTTGTTAATTATATTATAAAATTATTGTTGCAGTGTTAGGCTATTTGCAGAAGTGTACTGCACTGGAATAGTATCATGTAACCTTAGTTCTTCCAGTGTAATCACATTTGGTGTTGGAAAGCTGATTTCGTGAGGCATAAGGTGGTGTCATTGATGGTGTGGTATGGTGGGCACTGCACAACGATCTTTGAACACCATGAGGGTAACGCAAATTACCTATGAGTCAGTTTCCAGCCATGCTACAAATGTTAACATAATGTGATACACAAACAGAGATGGTGCAAGCAAGATCATTTTTGGTGTTGGCCGTTTTTGATTTGGGGAATCACATTCATTTTAACCTTGCACACCTTTTTGAAAGCAAGAGAACTTTAAAAACCAACAGCTAATGGTTGATGGCTACAGACAATTACCTCCCCTCACCCTTCAACCTTCTTGTCCCCCTATCTGGCCATCCTCCATCCTCCCCAGTGCCATGGAAGAGGAGCCCTGGGAGAGAGACTTCCAACACTGCATGCCAATGGCTAACACACTCAGGCTTTCCCATGCCCAGACACATGGTGACCACAGGTATCTACCCCTCTCTCACCTCTGCGCCCCAAAATACAAACCACGACAGAAACAAAAACCCAGTATGGGGTGCCACTGCTCTCCTGACCACCGCCTCCGCTGTCTGCCGCATGGTGTCTTAAGCTGGAGCGGAAACCACTGGGGAGAGAAAGGGAGCATGGCGCCCGTCACCAATTTGTTTGGGCAGGACAGACAAGATGTGGAGCACGCCCAAACAGCTTGTTCAGACATGCTTCATCCCTCACTAAAGTGCCGCCATGCCCAACCATGCCTTCTGCCCAGCCCAGGGTTCCACTGCTTCACCCAGTGTCTGCTTCGCAGCTTCCCCGGCCAGCCCATAACTCCCTGCAGTGTCATAATATTCTGTGGTGGTGGTCCAGCAGCACTCCACCTGTTACATGCACAGACACAAGAACACATTAAAAAGGATCTCCCCTGTAATCTTTTTCCAACAAAACAATCCATTAAAAAAAGAACCAAAAATTTTTTCAAACAAAGAAAACTCTGGCAAACGATACATTTTCAAACAAAAGAAAAATATGAAATAAATTAAAGAAACTAAACTGAAAAAAAAAACAACCAAACAAAAATAAACCCCCAAAATATGAAAACCAAAGCCATGTCTCAGGCCTCAGTGTGTGAGGGCCTGATGCAGTCACCTCTTGTGGCCCCTGCCAGCTCTGCTACAAGCTGTAATTACAGCAGACTGCCCTGATGGCTTTGTCATGTAAACAAATGTTGATTTGTAAAAAGCTGAGTATCCCTACATGTGTTATTTACATTTTCAAGCTTGGCAAGAGCAAGGTGAATGCTAGAACATGAAATAAAATATATTACATACAAATACATATTAAAATAATTGGCACACGTATGTAGATATTACTGAAATTGATGGACTTACTCTTTAGAGACGTGCATAAACTCATGAAAGGAGAATATCCACTCTCCTGTATCTCAAAGGATATCTGATGTGGGCTGTGACAGTGAACTGGAAAGGTATATATTCCGTTGAACTCTAAGTTCTTGTAGGGGGATGATCTGCCAGCAAATGAGCATACAGGTAACAACCCATTAAGATTATCATTTAATTAACGATGCAATGTTATTCATGTGAAACAATATATTTTATTTACTGTTTTAATCAGGATTTTTAAACAAATTTTATCGTCGTTATACTGTTTTAAAATACAGATTTATTCCTTGATTCAATATAATTGGTTAGTAAGTGATCAACATAATTACTGAAATGTTTGCATTTATATCTAATTCAAATTTAAGGACACAGTGAATTCAGTCCTTAATAATGAAGACTAAATTCATGTAGCCCCTTCTTCTGGGGTGTCAGACTCCTAGTGAACAGAATTGTCTTTTTTCTGTTGGTGTATCTCGGTCATAAAATGATCACTTGATGTCAACAAAGTCCACATTCTTTGTCTCAAAGGTATAAATTGGCTAATAATTGAAAAGAAACCCTCAAAAGCCGATAGACAGTGGAGTTTAATAACCCTATTGAAGTCAAAAATAAATTCTTTTTTGCAAAATTAATCAATAAATCTCACATGATTTTCATATACAATAAGTTACCTTACAAAGCTTTTATTATTTTTTTATGCACTGTTTCCGAACAATTGATAATTACTAAACTTTGTTCTCAGAGGGATATACACAATGACGGTCTTTGTTCTCATTTCATAGCAAGCATCTGACCTACACCCAAGAAACCAGGTGTAGTGAGCTATCTGTGCACTCAACACATCTGCATATTAAATGTTGTTGTTTTTCCTTGTTTGCTTTCTGACAGTTGGTGGAAGAGGACATTAATGGACAACATATCCAATGTGATGTTTATTCTTTCTGGTACAAATCAATCAAATAAGTACATCTACTTTGCTTTTGCTATAATTGTCTATGTGTGCATAATTGCATTTAATGTGACTCTGATTGTGACAATTAGTCGAGAGAGAGCTCTCCATGAGCCCATGTACATCTTTCTGTGTAACCTGTGTTTTAATGGACTGTATGGAACAGCTGGTTTCTACCCCAAATTTTTCACTGACCTGCTCAGTGATTCTTATCTGATTTCATACCCTGGGTGTTTTTGTCAAGCATTTGTCATGTATACTACTGTCATGTGTGAGTACACAACTTTAATAATAATGGCATATGATAGGTATGTTGCAATATGCATGCCACTGGAGTATCACACCATAATGACAACTCAGACCATTGTAAAATTGCTTACATGTTCTTGGGTTTTTCCTTTTTTTTATATGTCAAATGCAATTTTCTTAGCACACAGGTTGCCTTTATGTGGATTTCACATTGATAGACTCTACTGTGTCATCTGGTCAATTGTGAGACTGTCCTGTGTACCAACTACAGTTAACAATATTTATGGATATGCTGTTCTCATTTTATATATGGGACATGTTGTTTTTATTGTCTATTCATATAAGAAATTGATTGAGGCATGCAGAAAATCAAAAGAGAACCAGAAAAAGTTTATGCAGACCTGTCTACCACATTTGCTTTCATTAATCAGCTTTACAATCACTTTTGTTTTTGATATAATGCTCACTCGATATGGATCTGGGGATTTTCCAGAGAGTTTAATTCATTTCTTCCAGTTGGAAATTCTTGTAATTCCCCCTCTTTTCAATCCAATTATGTATGGGCTGAAACTGACTGAGATACGGAAAAGAATTCTGAGAAAACATCAAGAACATAAAATTAAAGATTCTCAGCATACAAGAAAAAGATAGTGATTTATTTCATGTATCATATGCAGCACAATCTGTTTAGGTATTTGGTCCATATATCACTTCTGTTTGCTGTGAGCAATAAATATATTTTAAATGTTACTTATGATGTACAAGTCATCATTCATTTTATTGATAAATTAACTGTGTTGACATTATGTTCAGGCAGTGGAGTATATGAAGCTAGACAATGCTGTCTTCAGTTTAAGCAGTAGAAGTAGCTCCAGGGTGATATTTTCTTGATTAATTATCAGTTGTTACCTAACTATCATGTTCAAATATTAACTACAGTGTTTAACTATAGACATCAGATGATGCATGAATTACTAATATATATTTTAAATCAAATTACAATCATTACCAACCTGGTCACACTACAGTCCAGAGTGTTTTGTAGCCCAGCCCATAAATTAAGGCCCCACCTCTAAAATATTCCTCCTTTCACAAAATATCAACCATTTAAATTAAGTCCATTATATCCTTACATTCAGAATAACACTAAAGCAGCTTGGAATAAAACAGGGTCATTTGTATATAACCAACATGTATGTGTACATAATCCAAGTCTAAATTTGCAATAACAAACACTTGCCTGACAAAATGGTTAGCTAAGTGTAGTCTAATGGTTGCACCCATTGACGGGCTAACTATTGCTAATAAATAGCAATCATGCTTCTGTAAATTTGCTGTATGTTTGCTGAACAGTTGTTTCTGCAATTAAATGGATTTGCTCAACTACCAGTTAAAATCTTTGAGTTAGCTTGCCACATCCACATCCAGACATTAAAAGTGTTTCAGGGACATTAACATGAAAAAGACTTGATTAAAATATCTTCACCACCCCCAACCCCCCCAATGTAAAACAGGACACATTAAAAGCAGTTTAGGACTTTAAAACATGTTAAAATTCCTGTATTTCTGTGTGATTCCATTCGTTTTCTAGCGGGTCTGGTTACGTTGCACATGATTTGAGCACCTGGTCAGCAGAGGGCATTGAGTGCAGAAGGTATCAGTTGCTGATGCTAGTTACTAGCAGAGCGAAATGTGTGACAGTACAAGTAATGCAGAGCAGTGCAGATGCTAGGGACTGATGCTAATATGTTTTCGGTACTGTTCCTACAGGAATAAAATTTAATGTGCTACACAAAGGATCGGCTACATTGTCAGTCTTAGGAGTGTAACACATGTCCCTTTTTCTAATTTTGATAATATTTTGTACTTTTTTCATTCTAGGGTAAGCCGTTTTATGTCAGAGTTTGAAATTGATATAGAATATATCATCAGGTATCATTGTAATGCTTTTTCCAGTTTTATACCAATGTTTCTGTGACTGAGTTCCTGACCTCTGAGGTTCCACCCCAGATTATCTTGAGAGTTTAGGCTCATTATGCTGCAGGCTACTACATGCATTAACATGAGGATGTTGAATGGCATTACAGCCAGTGCAATTTGGCCTACATCCTTGTTAACTGTTAACCTTAGCATAGCAATTGATGCATTGCCTCACCTTGCTAGGTAATACACATTGTTTGATGGACAACTTCATCACATAACATTTTGTACATGAAAAGATAATGAAATTGCATACCTTTATCTTTCACCCATTTTTCTTCTTCCTCTCTCCTCTTCTTTCAATAATGGGTGGCCAAGGGCTTGGACCTTTTCATCCTTAAAAGTTTCAAATCCATAGCCTAGGCAGCTATTCTTGGTATTCAATCTGACAGTAGTCACCAATGCACTCTCCATCCCCATACCTCTCCCCATCAATCAAGGGTCAAGACTAAACCAGTTCACTTTGGAGGTGTGCACTTACTGTGATCTTATATTTTTAATAACTTGTCACGAGCAAAGAAATTTGGAACAGTAGGCCTATGTCAGAATATGCATGGTTGATCAAGAATGGAGATATTAGATTGCTTTTCGTTTCATTGTATTTATTTAAGCACTGCACAAAGTTAGTGACTCATTACTAACTAAACTCTCCAGCTCGCCCTTTTTTGGACCAACAGTAGGGTGATACGGTGGCCTTAGTTCAACCCAACCCAACCCAACCCATCCCGCCCTTCCAGATCATCAGGCAGCTATAAAGCAAATCCAGAGGGCTGATGGGAGACAGCAGAGAGCTCATTGCGACAGCAAGGATAACTTGGTGACAGGACACAGGAGCAAGTTTTTCCGCATTTGTTTCCGCATCCTTCATATATCTTTTATAACATAAGTTGAATATCACATTAACTAAAACAAAAAAATTTAAAACACTGTGCCACCATCCCCCAACTGGTCTATAGTAAATCTGTCTTGAGACAGATCAATAATTAACAATACCACCATTTATAATATTTATGGATTTGTTAAGTTTGGTCATGTTTATGTCTCTTGTAGTGACCATTATTTATATATTGTGACACCCTGTGGGGTTGGACAGTGTGGGTGGGGTGGCAAGAAGCACAAAACCAGAGAAGTTGCCACAAGAGTCCACAGTAGCTGCATTTATCAGCAATGCATAACTTTCAAACAAAATGAGCTAACAAAAACAGCTTAGCATCCGCTACTAGGTTGGCGAGTGGCAGGAAAAGGCTGAAACAGAATATAGAAACAAGGACAAGCAGAACAGATAGTGCAGGCACCTCTTGGAAGCGCTTTCTTCCCTGAACTGCAGGGTGAGTTATTCTTTTAAGTGTCAGGGCTCACGTTTAACTGCCGTCTGGGGTGCCTTGGCCAGGCCCAGTCCTGTATTTCAACATATTGTAACTTAATTGCTGTTTTTATAAAATTCAGAGTGCACCAACAAGAACATCCATACCTGTCTGCCACATTTGATCTCACTGAGAAATTTCACAGCAGCTGTGCTTTTTGACACAATGTAAAATCAATATGGATCAAACCGAGATCTTCCACAAATTCTTCAAAGTTTCCTGGCAGTAGTAATTCTGACATTCTCTAATTTATGGATGCGTGGATTTCTAATCCTCTCATTTATGGAATAAACCTTACTGAGATTCACAAAAGAACCCTTTACATGTTCATGAAAGCTGAAGTGATTGACTGTTGTGGAAAAAAAGAGGTAGAACTCACTGTTTCATTCATAATCCCCATTTAATTTGTATTGCTGTCTTTTGTGGTATAAGTGGTATAACCTCATAAATAGACAATAAACTATATACAACATGTCTTGGAGGTCAATTTTGCAGCTCTGGAGAATTTTTATCAAAGGTGCCTCCATTAGAAAATATGATTTGTCACACCTCCTTTCATTGCAGCTGTAGTGCCATTACAGAAAGCACCAGGTCAGTGCAGGAGATTACTATTCCTGGAGGTTTGAGAAGCATCATGATTATTGTGTCATGTTTTGTTTTGAAGAGAGCATTTTCCTGTTTAAGGTAGTCTTTTTGTGTTTCTAGTTGTGTGTTTACCAGCATAGCAATGTGTTCTAGATAAGATGTTTGTCTTCATTAAATACCTTTTTCATGCATGCACAAATGTTGCACGCTGCATTTAAAAAAGCTTTATCAAAGAGAACAATGCACCATGTTTTCAACTTCTTTCATTCAGATTTCGCGAGTGATTAGTAAAACCCATCATGAACAGTCATGCCTACCAGCTGTCTCTTATCAGTGAGTCTCCCTGTTAAAACATGCAATGAACTTAATCATTCAATAGCATTCTGCTTTCATATTCTCATAAAATGTTAAAATCAAATGTGACTATGGTTGATTCTTTTGGGGAGATGATTCCTGGAAACAACTGACAGCCAAGTTAATATCATTTATTACATTACTATTTGATAATTGGAGTTTGTTAATAGCAAATTTCGGGAGGGGCAACCTTTGGACCTCCCTTCACTCAAACACCAGTATCTGGTTGTTTACGCAGGTATTAATTTGCCACATACCTTCTCTCCCATCATGCTCTCTGCTTCCGCCATCCCTCCCCCTCCCCATCTCCACCTTCAAGTCTACTTTCTTCTATTTTTTTTTTTTTTTTTTTTTTCAAAAAGTCAAAAAGGGGGGATTCACTTAATCCTAAAAAATAGTGAGGTATGACACTGCCACCCAAGATCAATGTTCCTACCAATATACAACTTGTTACATCATAATGAACTCCTTCCACATACATTCATGTTGTCTGAAGGTTCATGCTCCTGAAATTGTTATTGTTGCATTGCCAATATGCCTACAATAGCAGCAAAGTGTCTCTTCACATACCCTGAAATGTTGACCCTGTAAAAATCTGTGTACACATGTATCATTTACATTCTCAAGCTTTACATGAAGAAGGTCAATGCTACATGAGAGATACAATTAATACAATACTGAATGAATACATAAAAACAAATCTTAAAATAACTGGCACACTTAATAATTAATCAAGCAGAATAATCTAATTATTAAAAACAAATATCAGATACCAGAACTGTGGAAAAGATTTACACTGCGGAATACTACCTCTCCAGTATGAGCCAACTAGCTGCCCCAAGTGAAAAAAAAACTTAATTTGTGTAGATGTTACTAAAATAGACTTTTGCATGAACTCATTAAAAGGATAATATCCACTCTCCTGTATCTCAAAGGACATCTGGAGTGGGCTGTGACAGTGAACAGGAAGGGTATATATTCTGCTGAACACTAAGCTCTTGTAGGAGGAATGATCTACCAGCAAGAGTGAATACAGGTAACAACACAACCCGTGACAGATCATCATTTAATTAACTATGCAATTTTATTCTTGTGAAACAAGATATTTTATTTGCTAAAGAAAAAAAGATTACAAACATTTAAACATATCTAATTTTGTAATATCACATGACTTTAAACTATAACAAGTGGTCTTTAACTAGGACAAGTTTTTATTTGTTTTTTATTGTGAATAACTGAGGATTATCCATTTTTGGAAGGGCATATGGTGAAAAGGCTCTTGTAGGGGGATGATCTACAAGCAAGAGTGAATACAGGTAACAACACACAACCCATGACAGATCATCAGTTAATTAACTTTGCAATGTTATTCTGGTGAAATGTATTTACTGTTTTTGTCTGAATTTTTGAAAAAAACATTCTAGTCATTAAATTGTTGTAAAATACAGATTTTAACTGGATTCAATGAACTATCAACTTGCAAATGAATGATCACTATGACTAAATGAATCTCTAAGGTCTAAACCACTGAACTAAAAAGTAACCAACAAAAGCCTCTAATAACTTGTTTTATGCTAAATTAGGTATTAAATCTCACATGACTTTCAAATACAATAAGTGGTCTTAAAAACCTTTCATTTTTTATGAACTACTTCACGCACAATTGAAGATTACTAAATTTAATTCTTGGATGGTTTTACACTATGATGGTTTTTGTTATCACTGCAATGCTTAATACCCTGGATATTAAATGTTGTAATGTTTCCCTGTTAGTTTTTGACAGTTGGTGGAAGAAGGACATTAATGGACAACATATCCAATGTGATGTTTATTCTCTCTGGTCCAAAGGAATCAAATAAGTACATCTACTTTTCTCTTATTATTGTTGTGTATGTATGTATTATTTCATTTAATGTGACTCTCATTGTGACAATTAGTCGAGAGCGAGCTCTCCATGAACCCATGTACATCTTTCTGTGTAACCTGTGTTTTAATGGACTGTATGGTACAGCTGGTTTCTACCCCAAATTTTTCACTGACCTACTGAGTGATTCTTACCTGATTTCATACCATGGGTGTTTTTTGCAAGCATTTGTCATATACACTTCTTTCATGTGTGAGTACACGACTTTAACAGTAATGGCTTATGATAGGTATGTTGCAATATGCAGGCCACTGGAGTATCACACCATAATGACAACTCAGACCATAGTAAAATTGCTTCTGTATTGTTGGGTTTTCCCAGTTATTTCTATGACAAATATAATTTCCTTAACAAGTAGGTTACCTTTATGTGGATTTCACATTGACAGACTCTACTGTCTTAACTTATCAGTTTTGAAGCTGTCTTGTGTACCAACTACCATTAATAACATTTATGGACATGTTATTCTCATTTTGTCCATGGCACACGTTGTTTTTATTCTCTGTTCATATAAAAAATTGATTGATGCATGCAGAAAATCAAAGGAGAACCAGAAAAAGTTTATGCAGACCTGTTTGCCACATTTGCTTTCATTAATTAACTTTACAATTGCTGTACTATTTGATGTAATGCTCACTCGATATGAATCTGGGGATTTTCCAGAGAGTTTATTTCATTTCTTCCAGTTAGAAATTCTTGTAGCTCCTCCTCTATTCAATCCAATTATGTATGGGCTGAAACTGACTGAGATACGGAAAAGAATTCTGACACAACGTCAGGAACATAATATTAAAGATTCTTAGCAGGTGATGTCCAGTTCTTTGTATACAAAATGGGATATTATTGGCAAAAAGGGGTGTGGTTTATAATCAAAACCACACATTTTTATCAATAATGTAATCAAAACTTTGAAAATCATCAAATTATACTGATGTCTGACAACAGTTTGCCTCACTGCAACCTATAGTCAATTTGGAGGTCTACCACCTTATAAGTTTTTAAAATATGCAAAATCAATGTTTAAATCTCCACGAGTCTGAACTAAAATGCTACCAAAATTCTCAGAGATTCTTTGGATGCTAGATATGACATGTTTCAAATCGTGTTCAGAAATTTCAAACGGTGATGCCACAGCAATATTCAACGTCTCACTGTAATTTGTACTGTTTACACATTTCACCAAATGTTTGATCAAAGTTCACCAAAATATTTTACAATACAAGTCAGATAAACAGAATGATGTGTGATTTTCTTATGATATTTTCAGCAGCATTTTAATTGCTGAAAATGTTTGAAGTTTATTCCCTCTACATTGTGTGAGTTTGGTTAATGTCATTTATTTCCTCAACTTGTACAAAGTCATTTTCTCAATTGTTCAAACAGTAAAATCAATGCCTAAAGAATGCAATGGAGCTCAGTTCAAATCCATGAATCCAAATCTTCCAAGTTGACACTTGACAAAGTGATCGATTAATTCAAGGCCAACAAACATTTTGGAAAATCATTTCATCATAATAAATTTTCATGTAAAATTACTGTACAATGGCAGCTGTGGTCACCAGTATTTTACTGTATTTTTACAGTGTCACGACCACAATTTATTTCAACAGTTCATTACTATAAAATTTATTACATTACTTTACAGTGAAATATGAGGTGTACCATTTAATACTGTAGCTAGCTTTCTAGTAATATACTCAACATAGTTAACAGTAACAGTAACAGACAATAACACTTGACGGTTTCTAACTGTAGTTTACTGTAAACTACTTAAAAGTTTTTTGGACAAAAATTTTTAAAAACAACTGTGAATTCGAGACATATAGTGCAAATAATAATGTGTTGTTAATCCCTGTGATCCAGAATTTAGATCTAAAAGTGATCAGCTCTGCTGTCTTAAAAATGCATAGCCACTAAAACACCTAACACAAAAGAGGATAAAGCAAGTGACATTTTTATGGAACAGCAACATATGACAAATTGCAGTCTATTAATATGTTTTAGAAACCAAGAAAAAATTATTTTTTTTAATTATTGTTAAAAAAAGAACACTTTAAAAAAAGAACACCGTAAAAATTAAAGGTTTTAAAAAATTATTTTCACTTAAAGTTTAAAAAGGAAATTGTAAAATCGCCTGTCTCAGAGCATCAGTGTAAACTTATCAACAATATTCTGAGCTGCCTCCAAAATCAAGTTGTTAGTCTAAACATACATACATAACTGCTTCGTGATCTGTGCAAAACCCTTTTGTTCAATGAAACAAAAAACGATATACAGTAATATCAAAATGAAATTACAGAAAGTACAGAAAAATGGATTTTAATGCCTTAAAATGGCTTCAGTTTGTGGATTGGCATCTGGGTGTCCTGGCTGACTGTTCACAGAGATACAGACAAGACTGAAAATTGAGCAGCAAAAGAGCGAGCGAGTGAGGGAGAGAGAGAGAAATGAAAAAATGTATCCCCAAAGTATCGAAATCAGCATATTTAAAGGGAGGTGAACCAACAAATGTAAGTAACTACAGGCCTATTTCAAAGCTTTCTGTTTCAGCAAAAATCTTGGAAAACCCTGTGCGTAATCAGCTGAAAGAGTATTTATACGACAATGAGATTTTATTTAAATTTCAATCAGGTTTTAGGAAGCACCACAGTGCCATGACTGCTGCAATGAAAGCTATGGGTGACATTGTTGAAGCTATAGACAAGAAACAGCACTGTGCCTCTCTTTTTATAGATTTCACCAAGACATTCGATACAGCTGATCACAATGACACAAATATTATTAAATATAGGTTTAGTAGATCAAGCTGTGAGATGTTTAAGAATTACCTCTCTGACAGGACTCAATATGTTCACCCTCTTTTATTTACTATTTATATAAATAATGTAGGAAGAAATGTATGAAATGCTAATTTTCATTTTTATGCAGGTGATACAGTGCCCTATGTGCATAGCCCCTAATCTCCTGTATCTGCTCCTAATCTGACTGAGGCTTTTGAGAATCTGCAGTCTGCTTTTAACATTGTACAGTCCCAATTTCATCAGCTACGGCTTGTACTGAACACGGAAAAAACTACACTGATGGTGTTCTCAAAGTCTAAGACAATACATTTACACTCTATAGTATCAAGGCAAGGCAAATGCATAGATAAAGTACCATGCTATAAATGCTTAGAATTTCTGACTGATGACTGTTTTACTTTCAAACCTCACATTGAATACTAGGTGAAAAAACTAAGGTTTAAAATAGGATTTTATTTTAGAAATAAATCTGGTTTTTCTTTTGAAGCTAGAAAGAGACTTGCGTCTGCTATATTTCTCTCTCCATTAGATTATGGAGACATGTTTATGATTGCCCCTGCCTCTTTGCTGTAGTTGCTTGATACAGTTTACCATGAAGCACTAAAATTAATCACAAACTCTAAAGGCCTCCCTCATCATTGCACTCTCTATAAGAAAGTTGGTTAGCCTAGCCTAGCTAGCCGCAGATTGGCTCTTTGGTACATTTTTATCTATAAAGCCATATTGGGGCAGCTCCCTTCTTACCAGTGTATACACATTATCCCTCAAAGTAACAATAACTACTGCTAACGCTCAATGGATTATATTTTCTTAACTGTGCCAAAGGTCTGTACAGAGTTTGGGAAAAAGCCTTTTTAATTCTCTGCGCCTGCTTCTTGGAATGATCTTCAAAAATGTTTCAAGTTTAAGGAGCTGACCTCTTTAAATGGATTTAAAGCTGTGACAGAGAGCTCTGTCCCAGGCTGCAGGCAGCACTCCTACCTCCCCTCACTAAAATGACATCACATACAGTTCTTGTTTATTGTTTTGTGTACATTTTTGTACATTTTACCCCTCTTGTCATTTGCAAAACTAATGCGTTAGCTCAGGGGGTGCACATTCACCTACAAATTCACCCCCTAACAGTCCTACATTTTATCTAACTTATTTCAGCTGCTTTCTTGGCCAGGTCTCTCTTGTGATTTTAAATCTCAAGAGACTAACCTGGTTAAATAAAGGTTAAATGAAATTACAATTTATAAAATGTCCCTTTGTCATCTGAACCTGTTAGAAGGTAGAGGAAATGCCATGTCTTTAATGGCTTAATCAGCATGTTGCCTTCCTGAGAATGCAGTGGTCTTGGGTTTCAATCCCAGTGTTCCAAGTCATGCTCATGAAGTGCTTGGCCCCTGTAAACTGCAATAAAATAGATGGTATTCCAATATGTGTAATACCATCCATTAGTCAAAACTTCAGTGGCTACCTAACTATACAGATGGAGTAATCGCTGCACAGCTAAAACAAGTTCAAGGTTGTTCCCTCATTAATATCCAATATCCACACTCCTGTATCTCAAAGGATATCTTGAGTGGGCTGTGACAGTGAACAGGAAGGGTATATATTCTGGTGAACCCTAAGTTCTTGAAAGAGGATTATCAACCAGCAAGAGTCTAATACAGGTAACAACACACAACCCATGATAGATCATCAGATATTTCACCTTGCAATGTTATTGATGTGAAAGGAGATATTTTATTTATTGTTTTAGTCAGGATTTTTTTTTACAATAGTATAGTTATTATACTATTTTAAAATACAGATTTATTCTGTCATTCAACTATCAATTGGCTAATTAGTGATCAGCATAGTTACTGAAATGTTTGCATTTATTTGTAATTAAAATTTAAGGACACGGTGGTCTTTAATAATGAAATGCCGAATTAGGCCACATGGTTTTCATATACAATAAGTTATCTAACAAAGCGTTTACAGCTTTTTATGGACTGTTGATGCACTGTAAACAAACAGTTGATGCTCAATAAACTTTTTTTTCAGAGGGATGTACACAATGCAATGATGGTTTTTCTTCTCATTTCATAACTAGCACCTTACCTATGCCCAAGAAACCAGGTGTTGTGAGTTATCTCTGCACTTAACACATCTGCATATTAAATGTTGTTCCTTGTCCTTCTTTGTTTTTTGACAGTTGGTGGAAGAGAACATTAATGGACAACAATTCTAATGTGATGTTCATTCTGTCTGGTCCAAAGGAATCAAATAAGTACATCTACTTTGCTTTTGCTATTATTGTCTATGTCTGTATTATTTCATTTAATGTGACGCTGGTTGTGACAATTAGTCGAGAGAGAGCTCTCCATGAACCCATGTACATCCTTCTGTGTAACCTGTGTTTCAATGAAATGTATGGAACAGTTGCTTTCTACCCTAAATTTCTGGCTGACCAGCTGAGTGAATCTTACCTGATTTCATATAATGGATGCTTATTGCAAGCATTTGTCATATATACTTCTTTCATGTGTGATTACACAACTTTAACAGTAATGGCTTATGATAGGTATGTTGCAATATGCAGGCCACTGGAGTATCACGCCATAATGACAAGAAAGACCATAGTAAAATTGCTTCTGTATTGTTGGGTTCTCCCAGTTATTTCTATGACAAATATAATTTGCTTAACAAGTAGGTTACCTTTATGTGGATTTCACATTGACAGACTCTACTGTGTCAACTGGTCAGTTGTGAGACTGTCCTGTGTACCAACTACAGTTAATAGCATTACTGGATATGTTGTTTTCATTTTGTACATGGGACAAGTAGTTTTTATTCTCTATTCATATAAGAAATTGATTGATGCATGCAGAAAATCAAAGGAGAACCAGAAAAAGTTTATGCAAACCTGTATGCCACATTTGCTTTCATTAATTAACTTTACAATTGCTGTATTTTTTGATTTAATGCTCACTCGATATGGATCTGGGGATCTTCCAGAACATGTAATGCATTTCTTCCAGTTGGAAATTCTTGTAATTCCCCCTCTTTTCAATCCAATTATGTATGGGCTGAAACTGACTGAGATATGGAAAAGAATTCTGAGACAACATTAAGAATACAAAATTAAAGATTGTCAGCAACAAAATACAGTGATTTACAACTTGTGTAAAATACAGCACAAACTGTTTGGGTATTTGGTTTGTATATCACTTCTGTTCTATTACAAGCAAGGCCCCACTTCCAAACTTCTTTCACAAAAAGCATCTTGGCTTCAAAATGGCACAATTTTTATTTGCTTTCATGTGAATTTGACAGGTTTACCCTTTACATGTTCAGAGATTTAAGTCCTCATTTTTTAGATTGATCACATTATTTTTAACAGTGCCAACCATAGAATTATGGGACCCACTAAAGCCGAGGAATGAGAAAAATAAAAACAAATGAAAATTTCCACCGTGAAATAAACTACAAACAAAACAAAACAAAATTATTTTCAAACAAAATAAATGCCAGCAACAAAATTTTCCCAACTAAAGGAAAATATGAAAACAAACAAAACCAAATCCGCCCCCAAAGTGTTTTAACACCAAAGCCATGTCTCAGGCCGCACAGCATTTCCCTTAGCCGTCTGCCCTAATTGCTGGAAGATCTGCTCTATTTACTGCGTCTCTGTTTAATCAGTAACAAAGAACAGGTGCGCAGACTCCCCTGCAGGCCGGCCAGCGAGATGGCTTATTGCCCCTTTTAGCCGCTCCCATGTCTCCCAAACTGTTTGGATATTTAGTTTATATATCACTTTTGTTCTGTTTGCAGAGACCCATAAAAATATTTTAAATGTTTTATGATGTACAATTGATCCTTCATTCTATTAATACATTCGCTGTGGTGACCATACATTCAGACAGGAAGGAGAGTATATGAAGCCAGACCACACCCCCTTTAGTTTAAGTAGTCGAAGGAGCCGCGGGCTAATATTGTCTTGATTAATTACAATTTGTTACCTAATGCCTGGAGCACACTAGAGGATAATTGGGCCAATTTTGGGTCCAGTTCGCCCCTTCTGACAATCATGGGGGTGTTCCCGATTCGATGTTTGTCTGAACTGATCATCTGCCCAAATGATCCTGTAGTGTGAGGGGTTTACAGACAATCTTAATTTTATCAACTGGGTCGGTGTGGGGAGGGCCAGGTCAGGTCAGGTCTGGTTGCTGGGGCACTTCCACTCTGGCTGGTTGTGCTGCTTGGAGGATGGATGTGGCCAGGCCTCGGATCTCTGCCAGAAATCCCTTCTCCCGTTGCTGCTGCAAGGAAGTCAAGGAAGTCCCACAACAGAGCCACTATGTCTGCCTCTGGTGCTGCTGCTGAACTGGGGGGCTCCGGCAGTGGAGTGCTGGTTCATGAGTTTGCTCCCTGCCTCTCAAACTCATTTTCATCCACCATATCCCGGTCTCATGTTCCTTAACCTCAGACAGCCTCATCTTCTGGGACCATAGGCCTATTCTCCACCTTATAGGATGCACTGGTTTGCAGCTGGCCATCCCACACTATCTTGAGTACCAACTACCGTTAATAACATTTATGTTGTCATGTTATTCTCATTTTGTCCATGGCAAATGTTGTTTTTATTCTCTGTTCATATAAGAAATTGATTGATGCATGCAGAAAAACAAAGGAGAACCAGAAAAAGTTTATGCAGACCTGTCTACCACATTTGCTTTCATTAATTAACTTTACAATTAATTAATGAAAGCAAAAGCATTCAATACAGCTGATCATAATGACACAAAGATTATTAAATATAGGTTTAGTAGATCAAGCTGTGAGATGTTTAAGAATTACCTCTCTGACAGGACTCAATATGTTCACCCTCTTTTATTTACTATTTATATAAATAATGTAGGAAGAAATGTATGAAATGCTAATTTTCATTTTTATGCAGGTGATACAGTGGATGTGCATAGCCCCTAATCTCCTGTATCTGCTCCTAATCTGACTGAGGCTTTTGAGAATCTGCAGTCTGCTTTTAACATTGTACAGTCCCAATTTCATCAGCTACGGCTTGTACTGAACACGGAAAAAACTACACTGATGGTGTTCTCAAAGTCTAAGACAATACATTTACACTCTATAGTATCAAGGCAAGGCAAATGCATAGATAAAGTACCATGCTATAAATGCTTAGAATTTCTGACTGATGACTGTTTTACTTTCAAACCTCACATTGAATACTAGGTGAAAAAACTAAGGTTTAAAATAGGATTTTATTTTAGAAATAAATCTGGTTTTTCTTTTGAAGCTAGAAAGAGACTTGCGTCTGCTATATTTCTCTCTCCATTAGATTATGGAGACATGTTTATGATTGCCCCTGCCTCTTTGCTGTAGTTGCTTGATACAGTTTACCATGGAGCACTAAAATTAATCACAAACTCTAAAGGCCTCCCTCATCATTGCACTCTCTATAAGAAAGTTGGTTAGCCTAGCCTAGCTAGCCGCAGATTGGCTCTTTGGTACATTTTTATCTATAAAGCCATATTGGGGCAGCTCCCTTCTTACCAGTGTATACACATTATCCCTCAAAGTAACAATAACTACTGCTAACGCTCAATGGATTATATTTTCTTAACTGTGCCAAAGGTCTGTACAGAGTTTGGGAAAAAGCCTTTTTAATTCTCTGCGCCTGCTTCTTGGAATGATCTTCAAAAATGTTTCAAGTTTAAGGAGCTGACCTCTTTAAATGAATTTAAAGCTGTGACAGAGAGCTCTGTCCCAAGCTGCAGGCAGCACTCATACCTCCCCTCACTAAAATGACATCACATACAGTACTTGTTTATTGTTTTGTGTACATTTTTGTACATTTTACCCCTCTTGTCATTTGCAAAACTAATGCGTTAGCTCAGGGGGTGCACATTCACCTACAAATTCACCCCCTAACAGTCCTACATTTTATCTAACATCACAAACAAACACATACATGTAAATGTCCGGTTTTATGTCCTTTATTGTACTTATCGTTTGTAGCGTACTTTGCTTTGTTGGTTTGTTTGAGGTAACTGCCGAAACACTTCGCTTCTGGGTGAAACTGTAGGACCTAAACAGATACGCAGCAACTTGAACTGGCTTCGTAGTGCCTGTCCCGGCCGGAATGGGCGACATCTCGGTAATTGCTTTGCAGCTGTAAAAGGAAAATAACTGTAATATAAATAAAAAGTAAAAGTAACCAGTATACAACCAATGGTAATAATTTATATTATTGAAATGTGTATAACCCCACCATGTTTGGTCAGTAAAGCTGCTTTGTACAAATTGGATATTTTAAATTAGCAGCTGGTATGGTCCTGAGGGGAGGGGCTTAACCCTTAAGAAATCAAAGTTGTTGTGCCTCGTGGAGGACAGAGGAGAGTTAATTATGAATCAGAGTTTAGCTGGATTGTTTAGAGAGTTTGTTGGTTGTTATTTTTGTATTGTAAATATTTTTTGCACTGTATATATTTATTTAGCACTTATTTTTGTCACTGCTCACTTTTGCACTTTGGTTGGATTATTGGAGCACTGTAAATAAACATCTTGCACCCACATGCTATTTACAGCAGAGTCATTTTTGTTGGTCAAGATCATCGAGACAGCCTGAACCCCTTATCGGCCTACCCTAGACCACAAAAGCTACGGCCAAAGATTTGGAATTAATCAAAATTGCGGACTGCCATTGTATGTTTGATTGATGTATAACTTAATTTTATCTGGGTTTCTCCTTTAAGTTTGAATGTATAAATTTATTATATTTGTCAATTATGTTTTATTTGAGTCATTGTCTGTAACGGGTATTTCAGCTGCTTTCTTGGCCAGGTCTCTCTTCTGATTTTAAATCTCAAGAGACTAACCTGGTTAAATAAAGGTAAAATAAAAATACATTTTAAAAAATGTCCCTTTGTCATCTGAACCTGTTAGAAGGTAGAGGAAATGCCATGTCTTTAATGGCTTAATCAGCATGTTGCCTTCCTGAGAATGCAGTGGTCTTGGGTTTCAGTCCCAGTGTTCCAAGTCATGCTCATGAAGTGCTTGGCCCCTGTAAACTGCGATAAAATAGAAGGTATTCCAATATGTGTAATGCCATCCATTAGTCAAAACTTCAGTGGCTACCTAACTATACAGATGGAGTAATCGCTGCACAGCTAAAACAAGTTCAAGGTTGTTCCCTCATTAATATCCAATATCCACACTCCTGTATCTCAAAGGATATCTTGAGTGGGCTGTGACAGTGAACAGGAAGGGTATATATTCTGGTGAACCCTAAGTTCTTGAAAGAGGATGATCAACCAGCAAGAGTGCAATACAGGTAACAACACACAACCCATGACAGATCATCAGATATTTCACCTCGCAATGTTATTCATGTGAAAGGAGATATTTTATTTATTGTTTTAGTCAGGATTTTTTTTTTTACAATTGTATAGTTATTATACTATTTTAAAATACAGATTTATTCTGTCATTCAACAAACTATCAATTGGCTAATTAGTGATCAGCATAGTTACTGAAATGTTTGCATTTATTTGTAATTAAAATTTAAGGACACGGTGGTCTTTAATAATGAAGACTAAATTCATGTCACCCCTTCCTCTGGGGTGTCAGACTCCTAGTTAATAAGCATTCTTTGTCTCAAAGGTCTAACTTGGGTAATAATTGAAAAGAAACCCACAAAAGGCTTGTGACAGCAGAGCTTAACAACCCTATACACGTCAAAAAGAAATGATTTTATGCCAAATTAGGCCACATGGTTTTCATATACAATAAGTTATCTAACAAAGCGTTTACAGCTTTTTATGCACTGTAAACAAACAGTTGATGCTCAATAAACTTTTTTTTTCAGAGGGATGTACACAATGCAATGATGGTTTTTCTTCTCATTTCATAACTAGCACCTTACCTATGCCCAAGAAACCAGGTGTTGTGAGTTATCTCTGCACTTAACACATCTGCATATTAAATGTCGTTCCTTGTCCTTCTTTGTTTTTTGACAGTTGGTGGAAGAGAACATTAATGGACAACAATTCTAATGTGATGTTCATTCTGTCCAGTCCAAAGGAATCAAATAAGTACATCTACATTGCCTTTGCTATTATTGTCTATGTCTGTATTATTTCATTTAATGTGACGCTGGTTGTGACAATTATTCGAGAGAGAGCTCTCCATGAACCCATGTACATCCTTCTGTGTAACCTGTGTTTCAATGAAATGTATGGAACAGTTGCTTTCTACCCTAAATTTCTGGCTGACCAGTTGAGTGATTCTTACTTGATTTCATATAATGGATGCTTATTGCAAGCATTTGTCATATACACTTCTTTCATGTGTGAGTACACAACTTTAATAGTAATGGCTTATGATAGGTATGTTGCAATATGCAGGCCACTGGAGTATCACACCATAATGACAAGAAAGACCATAGTAAAATTACTTATATATTCCTGGGTTTTCCCATTTCTTTCTATGTCAAATGCAATTTTCTTAGCAAATAGGTTGCCTTTATGTGGATTTCACATTAATAGACTCTACTGTGTCATCTGGTCAGTTGTGAGGCTGTCCTGTGTACCAACTACAGTTAATAACATTTACGGATATGTTATTCTCATTTTATATATGGCACATGTCGTTTTTATTCTCTATTCATATAAGAAATTGATTGATGCATGCAGAAAATCAAAGGAGAACCAGAAAAAGTTTATGCAAACCTGTATGCCACATTTGCTTTCATTAATTAGTTTTACAATTGCTGTACTTTTTGATTTAATGCTCACTCGTTATGGATCTGGGGAATTTCCAGAACATGTAATGCATTTCTTCCAGTTGGAAATTCTTGTAATTCCCCCTCTTTTCAATCCAATTATGTATGGGCTGAAACTGACTGAGATACGCAAAAGAATTCTGAGACAACATTAAGAATACAAAATTAAAGATTGTCAGCATACAAGAAAAAGATAGTGATTTACAACTTGTATAAAATACAGCACAAACTGTTTGGGTATTTGGTTTGTATATCACTTCTGTTCTGTCATAAGTAAGGCCCCACTTCCAAACTTCTTTCACAAAATGTATTTAGGCTTCAAAATGGCATAATTTTTATTTTCTTTTTTGCAAATTTGACAGGTTTACCCTTTACATGTTCAGAGATTTAAGTCCTCATTTTTTAGATTGATCACATTATTTTTAACAGTGCCAACCATAGAATTATGGGACCCACTAAAGCCGAGGAATGAGAAAAATAAAAACAAATGAAGATTTCCACACTGAAATACACTACAAACAAAACAAATGCCATTTTTTTGACTTTTCAAACAAAACAAATGCCAGCAACAAAATCTTCCCAACTAAAGGTAAATATGAAAACAAACAAAACCAAATCCACCCCCAAAGTGTTTTAACACCAAAGCCACGTCTCAGACCGCACAGCATTTCCCTTAGCCGTCTGCCCTAATTGCTGGAAGATCTGCTCTATTTACTGCGTCTCTGTTTAATCAGTAACAAAGAACAGGTGCGCAGACTCCCCTGCAGGCCGGCCAGCGAGATGGCTTATTGCCCCTTTTAGCCGCTCCCATGTCTCCCAAACTGTTTGGATATTTAGTTTATATATCACTTTTGTTCTGTTTGCAGAGACCAATAAAAATATTTTAAATGTGTTATGATGTACAATTGATCCTTCATTCTATTAATACATTCGCTGTGGTGACCATACATTCAGACAGGAAGGAGAGTATATGAAGCCAGACCACACCCCCTTTAGTTTAAGTAGTCGAAGGAGCCGCGGGCTAATATTGTCTTGATTAATTACAATTTGTTACCTAATGCCTGGAGCACACTAGAGGATAATTGGGCCAATTTTGGGTCCAGTTCGCCCCTTCTGACAATCATGGGGGTGTTCCCGATTCGATGTTTGTCTGAACTGATCATCTGCCCAAATGATCCTGTAGTGTGAGGGGTTTACAGACAATCTTAATTTTACCAACTGGGTCAGTGTGGGGAGGGCCAGGTCAGGTCAGGTCCGGTTGCTGGAGCACTTCCACTCTGGCTGGTTGTGCTGCTTGGAGGATGGATGTGGCCAGGCCTCGGATCTCTGCCAGAAATCCCTTCTCCCGTTGCTGCTGCAAGGAAGTCAAGGAAGTCCCCCAACAGAACCACTATGTCTGCTTCTGGTGCTGCTGCTGAACTGGGGGGCTCCGGCAGTGGAGTGCTGGTTCATGAGTTTGCTCGCTGCCTCTCAAACTCATTTTCATCCACCATATCCCGGTCTCATGTTCCTTAACCTCAGACAGCCTCATCTTCTGGGACCATAGGCCTATTCTCCACCTAACAGGATGCACTGGTTTGCAGCTGGCCATCCCACTCTGACACCAAATGTCATCTGGGGTAGGCCAACAGGGGGTTCCAGGTGTCTCGATGCACAAAAAATGGCTCCACCGCAAATAGCATGTAGGTGCAATATGTTTATTTACAGTGCTCCAAAACTCCAACCAAAGTGCATAAAGTGAACAGTGACAAAATAAGTGCTAAATAAATATATGCAGTGCAAAAATATATACACTACAAAACTAAAAGAGAAAAAGTCTACAATGTTTCCTGGCTGTAGTAAGTCCGACGTTTTCTCATTTATGGATATATGGATTTCTAATCCTATTATTTATGGATTAAATCTTATTGAGATTCACAAAGAACTTGGTGTGTTCATAAAAGTCGAAGTGATTGATTCCAGTGTAAAAAAGAGGTCGTAACCCACTGTGTAATTTGTATTTCTGTATTATATTATGTAAGTAGTATAACCTAATAAATGGATAATAAACTATTTACAACATGTTTGGAGGTAAATTTTGCAACTCTTGAGAGTTTTTATCATAGGAAAAGTGACAAGACTCCCTTTAGAAAATGAGGTCACACCTCCTCTCATTGCAGCTTTAGTGTCATTACAGAAAACATGGCCAAGTATTTAGGTGTTACTGAAACAGGTTAATTTATTCTTCAGAGACTTTTCAATAAACTCACTAAAGGAAAATATCTCAAAGGATTATCTTGAGTGGGCTGTGACAGTGAACAGGAAGGGTATATATTCTGCTGAACACTAAGCTCTTGTAGAAGAATGATCTACCAGCAAGAGTGAATACAGGTAACAGCACACAACCCATGATAGATCATCATTTAATTAACTATGCAATTTTATTCTTGTGAAACAAGATATTTTATTTGCTAAAGAAAAAAAGATTACAAACATTTAAACATATCTAATTTTGTAATATCACATGACTTTAAACTATAACAAGTGGTCTTTAACTAGGACACGTTTTATTTGTTTTTTATTGTGAATAACTGAGGATTATCCATTTTTGCAAGGGCATATGGTGAAAAGGCTCTTGTAGGGGGATGATCTACCAGCAAGAGTGAATACAGGTAACAGCACACAACCCATGACAGATCATCAGTTAATTAACTATGCAATTTTATTCTTGTGAAATGTATTTACTGTTTTTGTCAGAATTTTTGAAAAAACATTCTAGTCATTAAATTGTTGTAAAACACAGATTTTAACTGGATTCAATCAACTATCCACTGGCAAATGAATGATCACCATGACTAAATGAATCTCTAAGGTCTAAACCGCTGAACTAAAAAATAACCAACAAAAGCCTCCAATAACTTGTTTTATGCTAAATTAGGTATTAAATCTCACATGACTTTCAAATACAATAAGTGGTCTTAAAAACCTTTCATTTTTTATGAACTACTTCACGCACAATTGAAGATTACTAAATTTAAATCTTGGATGGTTTTACACTATGATGGGTTTTGTTATCACTGCAATGCTTAATACCCTGGATATTAAATGTTGTAATGTTTCCCTGTTAGTTTTTGACAGTTGGTGGAAGAAGGACATTAATGGACAACATATCCAATGTGATGTTTATTCTTTCTGGTCCAAAGGAATCAAATAAGTACATCTACTTTTCTCTTATTATTGTTGTGTATGTATGTATTATTTCATTTAATGTGACTCTCATTGTGACAATTAGTCGAGAGAGAGCTCTCCATGAGCCCATGTACATCTTTCTGTGTAACCTGTGTTTTAATGGACTGTATGGTACAGCTGGTTTCTACCCCAAATTTTTCACTGCCCTACTGGGTGATTCTTATCTGATTTCATACCATGGGTGTTTTTTGCAAGCATTTGTCATATACACGTCTTTCATGTGTGAGTACACAACTTTAATAATAATGGCTTATGATAGGTATGTTGCAATATGCAGGCCACTGGAGTATCACACTGTTATGACCAATAAGACCATAGTAAAATTACTTATATATTCCTGGATTTTCCCCTTTTTTTCTCTGTCAAATGCAATTCTCATAGCAAATAGGTTGCCTTTATGTGGGTTTCACATTAATAGACTCTACTGTGTCATCTGGTCAGTTGTGAGACTGTCCTGTGTACCAACTACAGTTGGTACATGGATTTATGGATATATTGTTCCTATTTTGTCCATGGCACATGCTGTACTTATTTTGTATTCATATAAGAAATTGATTGATGCATGCAGAAAATCAAAGGAGAACCAGAAAAAGTTTATGCAAACCTGTATGCCACATTTGCTTTCATTAATTAGCTTTACAATTGCTGTATTTCTTGATTTAATGCTCACTCGTTATGGATCTGGGGATCTTCCAGAACATGTAATGCATTTCTTCCAGTTGGAAATTCTTGTAATTCCCCCTCTTTTCAATCCAATTATGTATGGGCTGAAACTGACTGAGATACGCAAAAGAATTCTGAGACAACATTAAGAATACAAAATTAAAGATTGTCAGCATACAAGACAAAGATAGTGATTTACAACTTGTATAAAATACAACACAAACTGTTTGGGTATTTGGTTTGTATATCACTTCTGTTCTGTCATAAGTAAGGCCCCACTTCCAAACTTCTTTTACAAAATGTATTTAGGCTTCAAAATGGCATAATTTTTATTTTCTTTCTTGCGAATTTGACAGGTTTACCCTTTACATGTTCAGAGATTTAAGTCCTCATTTTTTAGATTGATCACATTATTTTTAACAGTGCCAACCATAGAATTATGGGACCCACTAAAGCCGAGGAATGAGAAAAATAAAAACAAATGAAGATTTCCACCCTGAAATAAACTACAAACAAAACAAAACAAAATTATTTTCAAACAAAACAAATGCCAGCGACACAATTTTCCCAACTACAGGAAAATATGAAAACGAACAAAACCAAATCCACCCCCAAAGTGTTTTAACACCAAAGCCATGTCTCCGGCCGCACAACATTTCCCTTAGCCGTCTGCCCTAATTGCTGGAAGAGCCGCTCTATTTACTGCGTCTCTGTTTAATCAGTAACAAAGAACAGGTGCGCAGACTCCCCTGCAGGCCGGCCAGCGAAATGGCTTATTGCCCCTTTAAGCCGCTCCCATGTCTCCCTATGATTGAATTACAGGGAGGCTCAAACCAAGCGGAGGCTGTCAGGCTCACCTCCTGACACAAGAAAAAGATGGTGATTTATTTCTTGTATAATATGTAGCACAAACTGTTAGGATATTTGGTTTGTATATCACATAAAAATATTTTAAATGTGTTATGATGTACAATTGATCCTTCATTCTATTAATACATTCGCTGTGGTGACCATACATTCAGACAGGAAGGAGAGTATATGAAGCCAGACCACACCCCCTTTAGTTTAAGTAGTCGAAGGAGCCGCGGGCTAATATTGTCTTGATTAATTACAATTTGTTACCTAATGCCTGGAGCACACTAGAGGATAATTGGGCCAATTTTGGGTCCAGTTCGCCCCTTCTGACAATCATGGGGGTGTTCCTGATTCGATGTTTGTCTGAACTGATCATCTGCCCAAATGATCCTGTAGTGTGAGGGGTTTACAGACAATCTTAATTTTACCAACTGGGTCAGTGTGGGGAGGGCCAGGTCAGGTCAGGTCCGGTTGCTGGGGCACTTCCACTCTGGCTGGTTGTGCTGCTTGGAGGATGGATGTGGCCAGGCCTCGGATCTCTGCCAGAAATCCCTTCTCCCGTTGCTGCTGCAAGGAAGTCAAGGAAGTCCCCCAACAGAACCACCATGTCTGCTTCTGGTGCTGCTGCTGAACTGGGGGGCTCCGGCAGTGGAGTGCTGGTTCATGAGTTTGCTCGCTGCCTCTCAAACTCATTTTCATCCACCATATCCCGGTCTCATGTTCCTTAACCTCAGACAGCCTCATCTTCTGGGACCATAGGCCTATTCTCCACCTAACAGGATGCACTGGTTTGCAGCTGGCCATCCCACTCTGACACCAAATGTCATCTGGGGTAGGCCAACAGGGGGTTCCAGGTGTCTCGATGCACAAAAAATGGCTCCACCGCAAATAGCATGTAGGTGCAATATGTTTATTTACAGTGCTCCAAAACTCCAACCAAAGTGCATAAAGTGAACAGTGACAAAATAAGTGCTAAATAAATATATGCAGTGCAAAAATATATACACTACAAAACTAAAAGAGAAAAAGTCTACAATGTTTCCTGGCTGTAGTAAGTCCGACGTTTTCTCATTTGTGAATATATGGATTTCTAATCCTATTATTTATGGATTAAATCAGATCACTCAACACATTTTCAATGCATGGACAAATGTCGCATGCTGCATTTACAAAAGTTTTGAACAGTGCACCATATTTTCAGTTTCTTTCATTTAGATTGAGCAAGTTTTTAGTGAATGAACAGTCATATGAACAGTCATGCCTACCAGCTGTCTCTTATCAGTGAGTCTCCCTGTTAAAACATGCAATGAACTTAATCATTCTGAAATGCATTCAGCATTCACATGTTCATAAAATGTTAAAATCAAATGTGAAATATTTTTTTATCATTTTAGTCAACTGAGCTGAATGGCACACTTATTAATCAAGAGGAATAAACTGTCAGACACCAAACTATGGATACTATTACACTGTGGAATAGTTCTTCCCCGGTAGGAGCCACCTAGCTATCCCATGTGAAACAGGTTCATTTGTGTAGACATTACTGAAATAGATTAACTTATTCTTCAGAGACTTTTCAATAAACTCACTAAAGGGCAATATCCACTCAAGACTCAAGATCTCAAAGGATATCTGGAGTGGGCTGTGACAGTGAACAGGAAGGGTATGTATTCTGCTGAACATTAAGCTCTTGAAAGAGGATGATCAACCAGCAAGAGTGCAATACAGGTAACAACACACAACCCATGATAGATCATCAGTTAAGAATACAATGTTATTCTTGTGAGACGAGGTATTTCATCAGCTGTTTTAGTCAGGATTTTAAAACAAACATTATAGACATTATAGTGTTGTAAAATACAGATTTATTCCTGGATTCAATCATCTATTAATTGGCTTATTAATGATGAATCGCTTGATGTTAACACAGTCTACAGTCTTTTTCCTAAGGCCTAAACTGTCTGATGACTAAAAGGAGTTTAACAAACCTTGTAAAAATTAGAAAGAAATTATTTATGCCAAATTAGGCAATAAATCTAACATGACTTTCAAATACAATAAAACTTCTTAAAAAAACATTTTTATGCAGTACTTTATGAACAACTGAATATTAATAAATTCAGTGTTTTTTTCTGATTGCTTAGTCACTGTCTTTAAAACTATGGGATATTTTTGCAAAACTCTACACGCTTGCAGTTCTGTGAAAACACTTGAATGATTTCAGTGATAGATCCCTCTCATTATGAAAGTGCAGTACATATTACTGTACCAGTAAGACTACAGCACTTACAGCTACATACTGGTTCTCATTTCGAAATATCCAATATAATGTTGATACCTGCAACAGTATAGCGTCTCAGATTTGGTTGACAACATGGTCAACCACTGTTGCTCTGGTGTCATCAGTTATTGTGTCACTGATGCCTCTTCCTCTTCCTCTTCCTCCTCCCCATCCTCTCCTTCTCCTCTGTCCTACTTCACCTCTTCCTCCTCCTCTTCCCCCTCTTACTTCTTCACCTCCTCCTGGACCTCTTCTAGTTCACACCCCCTTATTCTCTGTCCAATATTGGCTTCCGTTGCTGTAAAATGTTTACCAGTGGCCTATTTACAGTGCTCAAGCTCTGATTTGTAATTGGACTCATTATCTAAAAGTGTTTTCACATGTGTCAATGTGTAAAGGCAATTGGCAAAATAATGTAGCAATGTAGAGGCCAATGTCCACACTTTTGCTGGAAGTGTGTTATTAAATTGCAAACTGAGTATAAAGCAGTGAGTTGTGTTTACAGTTTTACAAAAAGTGTTTATAAAGAGGCTGTAAAGCAGAGAACGTGCATTCACTTTGGCACACTGGGTAAATGCATGGGCTACAACTGTTAATGGTTTCAGAGACTTTAATTATAGAATCACTGTTACTGTTTAAGCATTCAGAAAGAACTGAAATTCTTGGAGGGGTTTTTCGCAATGGTAGTTTTTGTGTACACTATAACACTTCATACCCTGCATATTAAGTGTCATTCCCTTTCCTTGTTTGCTTTCTGACAGTTGGTGGAAGAGGACATTAATGGACAACATATCCAATGTGGTGTTCATTCTTTCTGGTCCAAAGGAATCAAATAAGTACATCTACTTTGCCTTTGCTATAATTGTCTATGTATGCATTATTGTATTTAATGTGACTCTCATTGTGACAATTATTCGAGAGAGAGCTCTCCATGAGCCCATGTACATCTTTCTGTGTAACCTGTGTTTCAATGAAATGTATGGTACAGTTGCATTCTACCCCAAATTCCTGACTGACCTACTGAGTGATTCTTATATGATTTCATATAGTGGGTGCTTATTGCAAGCATTTGTCATATACACTTCTTTCATGTGTGAGTACACAACTTTAATAGTAATGGCTTATGATAGGTATGTTGCAATATGCAGGCCACTGGAGTATCACACCATAATGACAAGAAAGACCATAGTAAAATTACTTATATATTCCTGGGTTTTCCCATTTCTTTCTATGTCAAATGCAATTTTCTTATCAAACATGTTACCTTTATGTGGTTTTCAGATTGACAGACTCTACTGTGTCAACTGGTCAGTTGTGAAGTTGTCTTGTGTACCAACTTCAGTTAATAACATTTATGGATATGTTGTTCTAATTTTGTACATGGCACACGTTGTTTTTATTCTCTATTCATATAAGAAATTGATTGATGCATGCAGAAAATCAAAGGAGAACCAGAAAAAGTTTATACAGACCTGTTTGCCACATTTGCTTTCATTAATTAACTTTACAATTGCTGTACTGTTTGATATAATGCTCACTCGATATGAATCTGGGGATTTTCCAGAGAGTTTATTTCATTTCTTCCAGTTAGAAATTCTTGTAGTTCCCCCTCTATTCAATCCAATTATGTATGGGCTGAAACTGACTGAGATACGGAAAAGAATCCTGACACAACATCAGGAACATAAAATTAAAGATTCTCAGCATACAAGAAAAAGATAGTGATTTTTTTATCTTGTATATTATGCAGTACAGACTGTTTAGGAATTTGATTTGAAGTGAACCATAAATAGATTTTAAATGTTAGCTATCGTGTGCAATTCATCATTCATTCCATTAATAAATTATCTGTGGTTACCATTCATTCAGAGAGTAATGAGAGTATATTGAGATAGACTACACTGTCTTCAGTTCAGGTGGTAGAAGGAGTTCCAAGCTGATATTCTCTTGATAACATACCATTTGATACCCTACTAAAGTGTATACAGCTTATGTATAAATTGCAACTTTTTATTTTAACTCCTATTACCATCAATTACCAACTTGGTCAAACTACAAACCAGAATGTATTCTAGCCCTGTTTTAGGCTTAACATATTGTATAAAGTGTGTTTATTTTCACTATGGAAATAAGCAACTCTTACTCTTACACTTAGTGATATAAGTTTATCCCAGGTGTGTACAGTCTTTATTTCTGGACTGCCTACTTATACTCAATGATAATACAATTTCACAGGGAGTTTATTGAGATTATTTAATACATTGAAAACAACAATAATCCTGGAAGAGAGAGCTAGAGGAGGTTCAATAGTAATTCAAGCACAGTTAGTTCGTAATCAACAATTAATGATCAATAATTAATTTAAAAATCGTTTTGTTTCACTATGGATTTTACACAAGGATACAAAAACACACTAATCTATACAATAATACATGCCCAATAGGCAATTCTGACAACAAGGCCCAGACTAGAGGAGGCCTCTATTCTAGAGTGGGGTGAAGCACTGCCTGGAGGGAAAAGGGTATATTAATGACTAGTCACCAGTGAAGCTATGTATGTATGCTTAACATTACATTAAAACCAATTGAACAGAAGAAATAAATACCAATTGAGTTGCTCATGGATACAGCATGCCCAGAACATATGCCGTCGGTTTTACCATCAAATTTGTGTGCAAAAGACAAGAAAAGAAACAAGGTAAAACAATAGCTAGCTTCAGGATACACCAGAAACATAGAAAACAAGTAACACTCAACAGAAAGCATGGTGAACATGAATGTTGCTTGTCACAGTGCGACAATATATAATTTCTAAAACCATTTTACCTGCTCAGAGCACAGTTCCCTCACCAAAGCTGAGGAAGGGAAAAACTGCCAAAACGACTTCCCAGCAGGACAGCAAGTCTAAACTGTAGGTTACCAACACAACCCCCATTCTCTGAAACATCCAGTGGAGAGATCCACCTAAAGGGAATGACATCTGGTCATGACCTCCGCAGAGGCATCCACTGCACCAAGTCAGGCACATGGATCATGCGTACCAGCACATGGTGCCTGTGACAGAGGGCTCTGTCCCAGTCCGCGAGCGGCACTCAAATGCTCTAACCTAACCTGATGGTAACACAAACTGTTTGTTTGTTTTTCTGTTTCCCCCCAAATACATTGTCTTTCCTGAAACCCCAAAGTTATTGCACTTATGCACCCCCGACGTGAGGAAGGTCCAGTGAAAGTGGCCTTATCACCATTCAAAATGAATACAAAAGCTCATTCAACTTCACTGAAGATTCCATTTACAACCAAACACAACGGCAAAAAAGCATACCCACCGGAAATAACACCACAGCAAGATCAGAATTTCAAACATCAAGTCTCCCATGTAACTCATTTGATCTACCGTTGTCATTGTCAAATTTTACAATAAATGGAAGCATTCAATTTGATTTCAGTAAATGAGTAAATGTGGTTTAGCACACCATTGGCACGCTAAAGGGCAGGTGCCTATGCCTAAATGCCAGTGGTGGGAGGCTGCTATACTGGCCAGAGAAGACCTGTAAGGTTATCCTGGCCTGCTGTGTGCCACATAACCTTGCAAAAGGGCATGGTGTTCCCTTTCCCCCACCCCCCATGAGACCCAAGGAGCCAGAGCACAACTTTCCCCACCATTGCAGCCAAATTACCAAGCAGCTCACATTCAAGTGTAACTGATTGAGCGTTTAAACAGATAAAAACTTTTAATACAAGAATTTCCCACAGAAAGACACATGACAGAAGTTGCGAGTTTTCAGCATTTTATTTTTCCAAATACCTCAAGAGCTGCGTCAGTGTCCAGTATTACATGTTTTATATCTCTGAGCTCCATGGCAGCTCCATTCACGGCCTGCACTGTATCCTCCTGCGACTGCAGGACCGCCTCGGTGAAGACGCGTGCCCCTGGATGGCGAGTGGACCCAGATGGTTCAACTGGGTATCCATCCCTGGCTCCACCATTCCACTGCCCGACACTCCAGACATGCTCGGCATCCCGGCTCCACCGCTCAACGCACTGGATATGCCCGGCACAGTATCTCCACCGGCTGGTGCCTCTGGGACGCAGTCTACAAGAAAAAAAATTCAGTTTGCATTTTAGTAAACAACAAATGCAATATTTTGTTTGTGGATTGAATAGTTCTTTATGCAATTTTAGTTTGTGCAGTCAACAGTTCTTTATGCAATTCTTGTTTGTGCATTCAACATTCAATAAAGTTTTTAATGCAAATTGACGGTGCATTCTGAAATGTAAACTTTACAATGAATTAAAGAAACAACAGTGTAATTATGCAGTTAACTTGCCTGAATGTCCTTGATGAATGGGCATTTCATCCATGTCACCTTTTTCTCCCAGAATGATTCTGGATACTGTGGTGTCCCTAATGATGGCAGCCAGCTGCTCACCGAGGAGGCTCTGTGTAGGCACCCCCATACTGCCACTCCTTGCTCATACTCTTGCCCATTGGGCAAGTATACGCCTCTTTGCCACAAATCCTTTCTTTTTCACCTCTGTCAGTGTGCAGCATTCAGTGCCCACCAAATTTATAGCTGCAGTAGCCTCCTGCCATGCAACATTTTTTTAAGTAGTTACGCCGGTGCCTTACCCTCCAAAATATATATTTTTTTGGAGATCGATTTCTGACACCAAGATATCAACTTCACACTCGGAGAAGTTCCTTTTTTCCCTCAGTGCCATTATTTCATTAAAATAATCTCTCTCTCCTGCATTTTATTTATAGATCTCGCTTAATTCATTTTGACTTCCGGAACCCCATAATGCTTAATTGTGGGCTGTTGGGAGACAGTTTTGGAGGGCGGCACAGTGTTTGAGAATGTGTATTAGAATTACAAAAGGATGTTGCCACATCCGACCAGGGCCAAATGACACCTCCTGTTAACGGCCTGTTATCTGCTGTCTTTGGGACATGGGGTTCCCCATTACCATATGTGAGCCATCACATGCTAATGTATTTGCCTTAAACTGTATAAATGTTGACCACACAATGTAATCTTTGAACATGTTGCTCTATGCTTGTGTTCCCGCAGCTGGCTGTGTAAGTAAAGTATCTGTTTTCAACTGCGAACATGGGATCCATCTCTTAATTAACAACATGGTTGTATTACTCATTTTGAGAATTTTCTTGTTTACTAACTTGTTTAACTTACACATGTCAGGGTGTGATTGTTGCACGTGTTCATGTGCGCACAATAATACGATTAGTTGTGATTTATAATTGAGACCATGTGTATGTGTGGTGTACGCAACTTCTATAAAATTTTGCGTACACAAACTTATAGGTTTTGGTGTACGCAACTCTTTTGGTGCAAAAGTACGTAAAGATTTATAAATGAGGCACCACGAGTCTTAATTCAAATGCTACCAAAATTCTCAGAGATTCTTTGGATGCTAGATATGACATGTTTCAAATTGTGTTCAGAAATTTCAAATGGTGATGCCACAGCAATATTCAACGTCTTACTGTAATTTGTATTGTATACACAACATTTTCTATTTCACCAAACGTTTGATTAAACTTCACCAAAATATTTTACAATATAACTGAGATAAGTAGAATGGTGTGATTTTTTCATAATTTTATAGCATTTTAATTGCTGTAAATATTTGAAGTTTATATAATTTCATATATACCGCTCATATCTCTGAGGAGGAATCTGGCACACTCATCTCTGCAGAACTGTAATGCAAGACAAGCTTTTATGTTTTTCTAGCAGAGCAGATATCTCCACCTTGTCACTCTTCAATGAGGACCAATTTTGCCCAGTGTCTTTCTTATTGTAGAGTCATGGACACTGATCATAACTTGTGCTATGGAGTCCTGCAGTTCTTTGGAAGTGTTTCTGGGGGGCTTCCTGGTTGTCGCGATGGTGTGCCCTAGCATAGGTTTTGGCAAGTCAGCCACTTCTGGGAAGATTCACTACTGTGCCAGATGTTCTCCATTTGGAGATAATAGTAGTGCACTGCAGTTCGCTGGAGTCTAATGGCCTTAGAAATGGCTTTGTAACCCTTTCAAAACAGATAAAGCTCCACAACTTTTTTTTCTTAGTTGTTCTGGGAGCTCCTTTGATCATGGAATTGCGTGCCTGTTGACACTTTAAGGTGACTACTTCTCACTGATGGTAAGCTTTACATGCATATACCATTTAAACTCAACAGGGCTACTTTCAATCAAATCTAACTGTGCTCAATCATCTGAATATAATTTTCAGTAACAAATTTGTTAATTTTTTGTGTGTCAAAACTCATTTGTGACTTTCTCCAAAGAAAGAATGAATTAATCATGTAAAAAGTATGTTTTATGTTTGGTTTGATTTCCCTTGATTGTCTGATACAATATTGTATTTGATTATCTGAAACCATTCAATGAGAGAAATATGCAATACAGAATATACAAGCAGAAATTAAAAAGGAGGCAAATACTTTTTCATGGCACAGTATGTAGATGTTACTGAAACAGATTAACGTATCCTAAAATTAAAATATCCTTGAAATTATCCTTCAGAGAATTTTCAATAAACTCACTATAGGAAAATATCTCAAAGGACATCTGGAGTGGGCTGTGACAGTGAACAGGAAGGGTATATATTCTGCTGAACACTAAGCTCTTGTAGAAGAATGATCTACCAGCAAGAGTGAATACAGGTAACAGCACACAACCCATGATAGATCATCATTTAATTAACTATGCAATTTTATTCTTGTGAAACAAGATATTTTATTTGCTAAAGAAAAAAAGATTACAAACATTTAAACATATCTAATTTTGTAATATCACATGACTTTAAACTATAACAAGTGGTCTTTAACTAGGACACGTTTTATTTGTTTTTTATTGTGAATAACTGAGGATTATCCATTTTTGCAAGGGCATATGGTGAAAAGGCTCTTGTAGGGGGATGATCTACCAGCAAGAGTGAATACAGGTAACAGCACACAACCCATGACAGATCATCAGTTAATTAACTATGCAATTTTATTCTTGTGAAACAAGATATTTTATTTGCTAAAGAAAAAAATATTACAAACATTTAAACATATCTAATTTTGTAATATCACATGACTTTAAACTATAACAAGTGGTCTTTAACTAGGACACGTTTTATTTGTTTTTTATTGTGAATAACTGAGGATTATCCATTTTTGGAAGGGCATATGGTGAAAAGGCTCTTGTAGGAGAATGATCTACCAGCAAGAGTGAATACAGGTAACAACACACAACCCATGACAGATCATCAGACATTTAACCTTGCAATGTTATTCTGGTGAAACAAGATATTTTATTTACTGTTTAAGTCAGGATTTAAAAAAAAAATAATTATAGTCATTATACTGTTTTAAATTCATATTAATTCCTAAAATCAACTATCAACTGGGTAATCAATGATCGCCCTAATTACTGAAATTTATTGCATTTATTTATAATTCAAATTTAGGGACAAGGTGGACTGAATTAAGGCCTTAATAATAAAGACTAAATTCACATACCCTCGTATGGGGTGTCAGACCCCAGTCCTAGTGAACCACAGTGTCCTCTTGCTGTTGGTGCATCTCGGCACTTAATGGATTAATTTAAGTCATTAAGTGAATCACTTAATTCGCTTGTCAACAAAGTTCACATTCTTCGTCTCTAAGGCCTACGTTGGCTGATAATTAAAAATAAACCTACAAAAGCCTTTAGACAGTGGAGTCCCAGCCCTATTCAAGTTGAAATAAATGATTATTATATGCCAAATCAGGGAATACATCTCACATGACTTTCAGATACACGATGATGGTTTTTGTTCTCACTTCATAATCAAAAAATTACCTACACCTAAGAACCCAGGGGTAGTGAGCTACCTGTGCACTTAACACTTAATACTCAGCATTTTAAATGTCTTCCCTTTCCTTGTTTGCTTTCTGACAGTTGGTGGAAGAGGACATTAATGGACAACATATCCAATGTGATGTTTATTCTTTCTGGTCCAAAGGAATCAAATAAGTACATCTACATTGCTCTTCTTACTTTTGTGTATGTATGCATTATTTCATTTAATGTGACTCTCATTGTGACAATTAGTCGAGAGCGAGCTCTCCATGAACCCATGTACATCTTTCTGTGTAACCTGTGTTTTAATGGACTGTATGGTACAGCTGGTTTCTACCCCAAATTTTTCACTGACCTACTCAGTGATTCTTACCTGATTTCATACCCTGGGTGTTTTTTGCAAGCATTTGTCATATACACGTCTTTCATGTGTGAGTACACAACTTTAATAATAATGGCTTATGATAGGTATGTTGCAATATGCAGGCCACTGGAGTATCACACTGTTATGACCAATAAGACCATAGTAAAATTACTTATATATTCCTGGATTTTCCCCTTTTTTTCTCTGTCAAATGCAATTCTCATAGCAAATAGGTTGCCTTTATGTGGGTTTCACATTAATAGACTCTACTGTGTCATCTGGTCAGTTGTGAGACTGTCCTGTGTACCAACTACAGTTGGTACATGGATTTATGGATATATTGTTCTCATTTTGTCCATGGCACATGCTGTACTTATTCTCTATTCATATAAGAAATTGATTGATGCATGCAGAACATCAAAAGAGAACCAGAAAAGGTTTATGCAGACCTGTATGCCACATTTGTTTTCATTAATCAGCTTTACGATTGCCATACTTTTTGATTTAATGCTCACTCGTTATGGATCTGGGGATTATCCCGAAAGTGTAATGGATTTCATGCAATTGGAAATTCTTGTAATTCCCCCTCTTTTTAATCCAATTATGTATGGGCTGAAACTGACTGAGATACGGAAAAGAATTCTGAGACAACATCAGGGACATAAAATTAAAGATTCTCAGAATACAAGAAAAAGATAGTGATTTTTTTTTATCTTGTATAATATGCTGCATAATCAGTCTGGGGTTGAATAATGCTTCTGTTCTGTTTGCAGTGACCCATAAATGTATTTTAAATGTTAGTTATGATGTGCAATTCATTATTCATTCAATTAATACATTCTGTGGTGACAATACATTCAGACAGTAAAGGGATTCCCAGGCTAATATTCTCTTGATTAATTACAATTTGTTACCTAAATAAAGTGTTCAATATTGACCAGCAGAAGCATGAATTACTAATGCATATTTAAAATCCAGTTACAAGTATTACCAAATTGGTCACACTACAGACCAGAATGTATACTAGCCCTGCCCACAAATTAAGGCCCCACCCCCAACCCTGGCTTTCACAAAATATGTTTAGGCACAGATATTGCCCAATTTCTTCTTAGTTTCACATGAATTTCAATATTTTTATGGAAATAAATCACTCTTTCAGCAAAACTGACACCAAAATCACTTCGCTACAACATGGAGTTTTTTTTTTAAGATTTATCATCTTTTGTGTCAAACATGGAATTATGGGACCCACGAAAGCCAGAAATTAACTAATAAAAGTAATGCAGTACAACCTGAGACCTGTACTGTCACTTAAGAAGACATGGTTCAGTATGAAAATGTCAGGAAACCATTTCTGTGCCATGTGCTTGTCTACGTCTCCCTCACGTCTTTGCTCGGCCCCTTGTTCCCTACTTGATTGTTTCATTGATTCATTGTTAATTGCCTGATTTTTTTAACC
This sequence comes from Albula goreensis, assembly GCA_022829145.1. Lineage (NCBI taxonomy): Eukaryota > Metazoa > Chordata > Actinopteri > Albuliformes > Albulidae > Albula > Albula goreensis. The sequence goes on from CM040742.1 coordinate 35,360,366, forward strand.
GACCAGTTCGCTCACCTGGTCCCTGTTTCACCTCATTATCTGTATTTAAATCCTTTGTGTTTCTTTGTCCCCCCCCTGCCTGAATCCAAACTATGATTTTGTGTTTTGGACCTTATTCTCTGCTGTAAATAAACTATTGTTTATTTTGGGCATTGTCTGCATTTGAGTTCCTGACATATCCTGACAGAATATCTTTCAACAATCACTGCAAAGTAATCCTTGAATGCAATGGGAGGTGGTCAAAGGGGTGTATTGACACAAAATTAATGACTTAAATGGTCATTGAATATTTTTAACATCAACAAAGAAAGTATTTAGTATATTTATTTATAATGGTATTGATACTGTATGATTATACGGTAGCCCATTTAAATTAAATCTATATTGCAATGTCATACACGACCCATTAGACAAAAACCTTTTTTTTAAATAAAAGGGTACACTAAGTGTAGCCTAATGGCTGTGCTTATAGCTACCAGTGGCTTGCTACCTATAAAGAAGTATTAATCCTGCTTCACTTCAGGGCTTCTGTCCTTATGCCATAGCATGTCATACGCAGGGCAGGACTAAGGGCGCTGAGGGGCCCTGGGCTTGAGTCATCGTTTGGGCCCAACCAACTCTACAAATGACCTTAAATAGAGCAATAGGCATCATTATGGAGTGGAATATTGGTGTAATATACTCAAAAAGAAATGCCTTAAAGTTCCTTAGAAAAATCAATATGTATTATTCATATCTAGTGCAGGGGTAATATTAGCTAGCCACTATAACAAAAAAAAGGAATTGGTCTCTCAGAAGTGAAAGGATACATGAAAATCCTGGGGTTACACAATGTCTTCAACAGAAGATATTTGTGTCTTCATTGTACACCTTTTCAATGTATGGACAGATGTTGCATGAGCAAGTGATTAATAAAACCCGTTACGAAGCTGACCTCCCCAGTATGAGCCACCTAACTGCCCAAATGAAACAGGTTCATTTGTGTAGACATTACTGAAATAGATTAACTTATTCTTCAGAGACTTTTCAATAAACTCACTAAAGGGCAATATCCACTCAAGACTCAAGATCTCAAAGGATATCTGGAGTGGGCTGTGACAGTGAACAGGAAGGGTATATATTCTGCTGAACACTAAAGTCTTGTAGGGGGATGATCTACCAGCAAGAGTGCAATACAGGTAACAACACACAACCCATGACAGATCATCAGTTAATTAACTTTGCAATGTTATTCTTGTGAAACAAGATATTTTATTTTAAAGATTGTAAAGCTGTTGTTCTTCTCTATGTCTGTGTTATAGCCTTACCACTAAGTATTGCTTCTTCTCATTTTTTGACAAGTGGTGGAAGAGGACATTAATGGACAACATATCCAATGTGATGTTCATGCTTTATGGTCCAAAGGAATCAAAAGCAAATAAATACATCTACTTTGCTTTAGCTATTTTTGTCTATTTTTGCATTATTTTATTTAATTTGACTCTCATTGTGACAATTATTCGAGAGCGAGCTCTCCATGAACCCATGTACATCTTTCTGTGTAACTTGTGTTTCAATGGACTGTATGGAACAGCTGCTTTCTACCCTAAATTTCTGACTGACCTACTGAGTGATTCTTATCTGATTTCATACCGTGGGTGCTTCTTACAAGCATTTGTCATATACACGTCTTCCATGTGCGAATATACAACTTTAATAGTAATGGCTTATGATAGGTATGTTGCAATATGCAGGCCACTGGAGTATCACACGATAATGACAACTCAGACCATAGTGAAATTGCTTATATATTCCTGGGTTTTCCCATTTTTTGCAATGTCAAATGCAATTTTCTTAGCAAATAGGTTGCCTTTATGTGGATTTAAAATTGATAGACTCTACTGTGACAACTGGTCAGTTGTAAAGCTGTCTTGTGTACCAACTACAGTTAATAACATTTACGGATATGTTGTTATCATTTCGTTCATGGCTCATGCAGTGTTTATTCTGTATTCATATATAAAACTGATCCGTGCATGCAGAAAATCAAAAGAGAATCAGAAAAAATTTGTCCAGACCTGTTTGCCTCATTTGCTTTCATTAATCAACTTTACAGTTGCTGTACTTTTTGACACAATGTTCACACGATATGGATCAAGCGATTTTCCACAGATTTTGCGTAGTTTCCTCCAGTTAGAAATTCTTGTAATTCCCCCTCTTTTTGATCCAATTATGTATGGGCTGAAACTGACTGAGATACGGAAAAGAATTCTACATCAGCATAAGGGCCGTAAAATTAAAGATTCAGTGCATACAAGAAAAAGATAGTGATTTTTTTCTCTACATGTATAATATGCAGCATAATTGTGTTTGTGATTTTTATATTAAATCTATTTCATTTGCAGTGAACTATAATAACTTTACATGTTGATGTTCATTTACAGGTGATACTCATCATTTATAATTTAAGCAAATACAGTCTAGTTAAACTGAATTGTCTTTAGTTTAAGTAGAAGGGACTCCAGGCCAATTATTTTCTGAAGTGTCATTTGCTACCTAACTAAAGTGTCCCATTAACACTTGCTGACAGAATAATTGCATTATTAAAAATGTTTTGTTTTTCAATTTATGAACCCAGGAGAAGTCCTGGAACTCACACGGTCACATCTCAAGAGGTCTCAAATTACTAGCTTTTCCATCTTGCAGGAGCACTGTTGTAATAGTGATCGTCACACCAGGGACATACCAGTCTGGCATGGCAGTTCAAGGACATGTTATGTCACTCCTGTTATCACTGTTCAATTCTGAAGCAACTGAAGCAACCCGTGTCTTATTGGCTATCGTTATATACGCCTCTGCCATTCCCAAACAAATTCATCCCAGTTAAAGTTTCTGATTGAAATGTTTTGATGTTTATTAAATTAGGTGACTCATTTTCTTAGTTTGGATGTACAAACTGTGTAATGAGGATGAAATCATTTTGATATGCATAAAAGGGTCTAGCTACCATTAAAGTAAAAATAAACAACATGCAATGTTTTCTGCAGACATTATTTGCTCTAATATTACTAATACATCTGAGGCAAATTTAACTGAATGCAATCCTGCTACAACTGTTAAACAGGAGAAAATGGAAGAGAAACAATTCTGCAATGCCACCATAAAATTCCTTAAAGCCCTACCTTTGTTTACCAATACATCCCCCTGAGTGAGACAGCACTGGATGAAAGGCAGGAGAAGTTTGTATTAATGAAGACAACTGGTGTGGAGCGAAAGCTAAGTGTCTGCATGACAAGACCCTCTTTGACAAAGCTTTGTTCTTTAATGGAAGATTGCATGAGCCCAGGTAAGGTGTGTTAGAGTACCAGTGCTGCCTCTCATGTGTGTTGCCCTGGTTTTACATAAACCCAGCAGCTGAACCAAGTATCCAACTGTGGCAACTCAATTCAGCATTAACGGAAGCACAGTTGATGCTGTCATGCATTTTTAAATAAACTTTCTTAAACAAGTCTTTTTTTTTTTTACTTTTAATTTCGGAAACAGAAATCTCTGGTGTTCTTGACAGCTACCTACATGCGTGATATACCATTAGTGAACGAGCACACACAAAAGCAATGCACACAATCAATATGTTGAAGTAATCCATTTGAAGGTTATTAATATAGTTATTAACCTTTATAACAGATTATGAAAGGTTTACATCCAATTTGAATTTCTGCCCTGTTCTCTTTATTGAGGTGTTTACATTGTATATTTATATTTTATATTGCAGTCAGCCTTTTTTTAAAGGAGAGTGGCCAAGTCATCCCCTTATCTACTTTTCCTTTATTCAGACATTAGAAAGGTTGAGAGGGTTAGAGAGAGGAGGCGGTATAAATGGAAGAGCCGGAGCCCTTAAAATGATTTCAACGCCAGTTTCCTCTATGGACTGTTGATCTGTCTAAAATTTGCAGACACCATTCTCCGTTGTAATGGGAGGTTTTGTAGCACCAAAAATAGGAAGAGCTTCTATTACCTATCAATCACTACCTTATTTCACCCAATCAAAAGATTGCAATTTTCAAAAAACAGAACACAATTATTTGTTAAATATTTGTAAAAATCCAGAAGTAGGCAAGTTGTGATTATTACATTATTGCCTGATTGTGGTGATTTGAGCAGGTCATGAACATTACGTTGCCAGCTTGACTTATATCATTAAATATAAATATACAATGTAAACACCTCAATATCTATTTTTGTGAACTGAGGAACTAATAAAAAGTATCTCACTCATCCAAAACTTTCATCACTGTGCGTATTTTATCATTTATTTGATAGCCGGTGTGTGGATAAACCTGGTCTTGTTGGGGCTCTCCTGTCTCCTTCAAGGGATGGCATAGTTCATCATGTTAGACTGTTATTAAAATAACCAACACACATATTAATACAGCAGAATAAACTGTAAGATACTTAACTGTGGAAAACTTTGCAGTTAAATTTTACACTGTGGAATAGTGCACCCCAGTATGATCTCAACTAGCTGCCTAAGTGAAAAAAACTCAATTTGTGTAGATGTTACTAAAATAGACTTTTGCATGAACTCATTAAAAGGATAATATCCACTCTCCTGTATCTCAAAGGACATCTGGAGTGGGCTGTGACAGTGAACAGGAAGGGTATATATTCTGCTGAACACTAAGCTCTTGTAGGAGGATGATCTACCAACAGGAGTGAAAACAGGTAACAACACACAATCCATGACAGATCATCATTTAATTAACTTTGCACGGTTATTTTTGTGAAATGAGGTATTTCATTACTGTTTTAGTCAGGTATATATATATTATATATATTTAAGCAAACTTTATAGGTTGTATACCTTGTATATGTTTTAAAATATAGATTTAGTCCTGGATTTAATCAACTATGAATTGGATAATTAGTGAACAACATAATTTGTGAAATGTGTGCATATATGTGTAATTCAGATTGAAAGACAAGGTGGACTGAATTCAGGCCTTAACAATGAAGACTAAACTCCAAGACCTAAACTGGTAGATAATTACAAAACTCACAAAAGCCTTTAGACAGTGGAGTTTAACAATCCTATACAATTCAAAAAGAAATTATTGTTTCATGCCAAATTAGGCAATAAATCTCAAATGATTTTCAGATACAACAAGTGGTCTTAAAAATCTGTCATCATTTGTCTTATGCAATATGTTACAAACAACTGAGGATTGCTAAACTGTGTTCATGGAGGGGAGGGTTATACCCTTTGATGATTTTTGTTTCCACTTCATAATCAGAAACTTGTTTATGCCCAAGAAACCAGGTGTAGTGACCTACTTGCACACTCGACACTTGATAAACTGCATATTAAATGTCGTTCCTTGTCCTTCTGTTTTTGACAGTCGGTGGAAGAGGACATTAATGGACAACATATCCAGTGTGGTGTTTATTCTTTCTGGTCCAAAGGAATCAAATAAGTACATCTACTTTGCCTTTGCTATTATTGTCTATGTCTGTATTATTTCATTTAATGTGACTCTCATTGTGACAATTATTCGAGAGAGAGCTCTCCATGAGCCCATGTACGTCTTTCTGTGTAACCTGTGTTTCAATGGACTGTATGGTACAGCTGGTTTCTACCCCAAATTTCTGACTGACCTATTAAGTGATTCTTACCTGATTTCATATAATGGATGCTTATTGCAAGCATTTGTCATATATACTTCTTTAATGTGTGAGTACACGACTTTAACAGTAATGGCTTATGATAGGTATGTTGCGATATGCAGGCCACTGGAGTATCACACCATAATGACAACTCAGACCATAGTGAAATTGCTTCTGTATTGTTGGGTTTTCCCAGTTATTTCTATGACAAATATAATTTGCTTAACAAGTAGGTTACCTTTATGTGGATTTCACATTGACAGACTCTACTGTGTCAACTGGTCAGTTGTGAGGCTGTCCTGTGTACCAACTACAGTTAACAATATTTATGGATATGTTGTACTCATTTTGTTCCTACCATATCTAATATTTATTCTCTATTCATACAAGAAATTGATTGATGCATGCAGAAAATCAAAGGAGAACCAGAAAAAATTTATGCACACCTGTTTGCCACATTTAATTTCATTAATCAACTTTACAGTTGCTGTAGTTTCTGATTTAATGCTCACTCGATATGGATCTGGGGAATTTCCAGAGAGTTTCATTCATTTCTTCCAGTTGGAAATTCTTCTAATTCCCCCTCTTTTCAATCCAATTATGTATGGGCTGAAACTGACTGAGATACGGAAAAAAATTCTACGACAACATCAAAAACATAAAATTAAAGATTTTCAGCATACAAGAAAAACATAGTGATTATTTCTTGTACAAAAGCACAAATTGTTTGGGTATTCGGTTTAAATGTGATTTCTGTTTGCAGTGAACCATACATATATTTTAAATGTTAGTTATAATGTACAATTCATCATTCATTCCAATTATTAATTCTCTGTGGTCACCTAACATTCAGACAGTAGAGAGAGCATGTGAAGCTACACAACACTGTGTATCAGTGTAAGTAGTAGAAGGACCTCCAGACTTAGAATATTCTTTTGATTTCACAACCCATCTGAAGTGTTCAATAGACACCAGATGATGAATGAATAGCAAATTTATATTTAAAATCATATTACTATAAATATCAACACTTTACAATTCATAGTGTATTATAGCCCTGCCCACAAATTCAGGCCCCGTCTCCTAACCTGACTTTCACAAAATATATTTCGGCTTCAGATATTACATAAAGTTTATTTAGTTTCTCATGAATTTTAATATTCCTATGAAAATAAGCCATTCTTTTAACAAACCTGACATAGAGGCATATCGGTTTTAACAGTGTCGACAATGGAATTACAGGACTGAAGCCAAGGGATGGGGGAAAAATGCAGTGTCACCTGAGACTTGTACTGTCACTGAAATTAAGAGGAAATGGTTCAGTATGAAAATGAATAAAAAAAAACAGGATACTAGCCTACATCAGAGGTGAACAAATCAGTTGTCCAGACACCTGGGACACTGGTATTGTCAGCCCCTGCAGCAGGGCTAATGATGTTTTCACTCAATTACCTTGCGCGCTTGATTGACTGATGCTACTTTCGCGGGCTGTGCAGTTCGCTATACCAAGCAGTATTAAAGCATTCTCCCTCTAATTTTTTATTATGTGCACCCATAGTCATGTAAATGTTGAACAGGTTCATACCACCTAGGTATGAACCTGTTTAGGCCCTCCCTTTTTCTTCTGGAATCCCTGGGAAGAGGTGCAGACTGCCAAATGACTTGTTGCCATGCATGTGCACACATGCCGCTCTCATGACACAGCATAATTATTAAAGGAAATGGCGGACGCAACCATTGGTGTGGAGTCACTCATTGAAAACACAACACAGAGACAAAGTTCTTCCAAATTTTTTAATTTCAATACATAACTTTCCCTGTTGTCTTACCAGCAGCATTGCACAAAAACAGCTCATTTGTTTATGACAGTCATTTCTTAAAACTACTGTGGCTCTGTATTTGATTGGCTCTGTTGAACGTAGTTCCCTGTGTATATGCAAGTACATAAAGAATCGCTGTTCGCAGTTTTGGTGTTTCTGAAAACCATGGTTCCAACGAAATTTCGGAACCACCAATGTAAAGTTGTGTGGTTGGAACAACAGCTCTGGAGCTGTTAGAGGTTAGAAGTATGGTTCCCTGTTAGTTCCACAATACAATTTCTCAGCTATTGTGAGTAAAACTGCATTAAATAATATTATGTTTGCCAGTGAATCTGTTTGTCATAACAAGATCTTGTTGATGAAGCAGTAGTAGTCCATAATGTCCATTTATGTAAATATTGTATTCCAATAGAAGGTGAAGGAATAGTCTCTGTTTTTTGAGAAAGTGAAACACTCCAAAAATTGAATGGCCTTTATTAACGACATAGTTCAAACGATTGTGGTTCATACAACAGTGGTTCCCATTTGCAACATACACACTATGGGTTTTAGGAACAGTCATGACTAGGAAGTTAGTTTCTGTTACGATCCATCATACTATGGTGGTTAATTTTGACCTCTGTCGTTGCTTGGAAAATGTACCTTTGGTCTGGGGTACCAGATGTTTCCCTTTGGTAGCCCAGCGGTCTACCCCATCAATTTATGATTTGCCCACCACTGTGTTTTTATGTGTGCATATTCCATCTTAAAATATGTAATGTCATAAACCACCCACTAGTCAAAAATGTAGGTTAGTAAAATGGTAGGCTAAGTTTACATGATTCATACACAAGATTGGGACCAATCTAAAATTTTGTTTGTACCAAAGAAAAAAATTATAAATCTGAAAAAATTGGTGAATGGAGCAAGTTCTCTGAAATCACTTGTCAAAGAAATTTAAGAGCTAATCCATTGATGCAAGTGGACCTTATATGGGGCCCGCTGTATTGCTGTAGGATGAGGGGTTATCCAATGAGTTGGGAGGCATTTGCTTGCACCTGAATAGATGTTTCTGCACACATCAGATTTCATTCTGCCAAAATATAAATGAGCTTTGATTAACTGCCTTAAATTTGATTAACAGCCTTTTTGCTTTGAATATCCTTGATCCTCTGAAGGAGCAGCCAAGTTTTGTTTACATTGTTCAAAACTTTTCAGGGATCAAAATTAACAGATCAAAATTAAACTCTTTGTTTTACTACATAACATTACTATATCTCCTTTGTGACCAATAAAGTCCTAATGATGGCTGATTACCAGGTGACAATTGCCCAGCGATTCAAAATCATATTACAAGTAATGTTGCACATGACCAATTGTTTTCCACATGTAATAGAGAAACATCATAACAATTATTTTTATCCTGTCTTTCTACTTTGAAGCCCAAAGCAATCAAATAAATCCCACAGTGTTCATATTATCGTGGGGGTAAAAAAATCTTAGACAATTACATCATGCAGAGAAGAAATAAAAATCCAACGATACAGTCCTGTAACTGATAGTTGAATAGATTTCACCAGGATAAAGACAAAGGGACACTTTCATCACTTGAAAAGGTAACAATGGAAGGCTTTTCCACGACAATATAATTTGATGAATGCAAAAATTACTTATAAATATGTTAATAACTAGTTTATAATCAAAGTAGTGATCATTACTGCCTTTGGTTTTGAATAATTAGTAAATAGAAACACACTTTGTAGAAACATGTTTTAGTGGACCAGTTATGTAAGTTACAGACTACGGAGAAAAGAACTTTCCGTCCATTAAGCACCTAATATTCTGTATAATATGGTATTTTTACCATGAGTTTGATAGTATGTGGTAAATCAATCAGCTTATGGTTTCATGGGCATAGAAAATTCAATTTTGGCTTTTGAACAAGTTCTAATCAGAAACAATTTCTGTAAAGTTGCCTCTTTTGGTTTGCATAACATATTTAAATGAATAAGAAATGAACTTCAGTTAAACCTTACAGCAAAATAAGAAGTGTTCTTTTAGGATTCTGAAGTAGGTGTCTGATTTGAATTGTCATAGCTGATCAAGACAATGTAAATCTGAAACTTGCTTCAGCCTTCTCAAATCAGTTAACTACATTGCATATTTTGTTATTCAAACACATATTTTGTGCCAACATGAGTAAAATAATGTGCAGACTGAAAATGCTTTTATTTTAAAAAAACTTTTCCTCTTCTAGGTTTTATTCATCATTATGGACAACATATCGTTTGTAAAATTCACTCTTTCTGGAATTAAGGAGCCTAAAGTCAAATACATATACTTTGCTTTCATTCCAATTGTGTATTTTTGTATTATTTTTTTTAATTTGATTCTCATTTTAACAGTTATTCGTGAGAGAGCTCTCCATGAGCCCATGTATATCTTCCTCAGTAACTTATGCTGTAATGGACTGTATGGAACAGCTGGGTTCTACCCTAAATTCTTGTATGATTTGCTTTCTGGCAGTCATATAATTTCATACAATGGCTGTATGCTCCAAATATTTATGATCTATAGTTTTTCAACATGTGAATATGCTACTTTAATGATAATGTCTTATGACAGGTATGTGGCAATATGTAGACCATTGGAGTATCACACTATAATGACAACGCAGGCTGTTTTTAAATCGATTTTGGTTTCATGGTCTGTCCCCTTTATTTCTGTATTAATTGGAGTTATCCTAACAAACAGGTTACCATTATGTGGATTTCATATCGATAAACTCTATTGTGACAACTGGTCAGTTGTGAAGCTCTCTTGTCTAACCACAACAATTAATAATGTCTATGGGTTTTTTGTGATTCTGTTTTTCATGGCTCTTGGTGTTTGTATCATGTGTTCCTATATAAAACTGCTAAATTCATGCAGAAAATCAAAGGAAAACAAGAACAAATTTTCACAGACCTGTTTACCTCATTTGCTTTCCTTAATAAACTTTACGATTGCTATACTTTTTGACACAATGTTTAGTCGATACGGATCAAAACGTTTCCCAGAGACTGTGCGGAACTTCCTGCAGCTGGAATTTCTCATAATTCCTCCTCTTTTCAATCCAATTATATATGGGTTGAAACTGACTGACATTCGAAGAAGAGTATTGAGACAACATAAAAAGCATATTTTAAGTAAAGGTTCTATGCATGCAGGAAAAAGATAATTTATTATCTTTGTGAAGTAATTTATTGATTTTGTCAATATTTCTGTGACATGTACAGTTCACATGGCTACATTTTGTATGTTGCTTTGCATGTATATTCTGCTCTGTTTGAAATGCATTTTATGGTAGCATAAAACACGAATCAAAAATTTCAGATAATTTAAAGATTCCTCATAAATGAGATACTGGCAGTAATAACAATAGCATATATTCATAAAATTGCAAGCAATGACAGTAAATTCCTGTTCTTGATCACAGTTTATTGTGTGTTGCTAATGACACTAGATGTCTATTTGCCATCACCCAACCATGAATTTCTGAAACGAAAGAAAAAGTACAAACACATGTGTCAGGTTGTCAATAATGCTGTTTGAGTCAGTTTTTCTGTCATTTTTTACTTTCTTTTTTGTTTGGTCGTTTTTGTTTTTCATTCCCTGTCCATGTGCTTTTGTTTTCACTCTGTGTCTACCATGCCTTGCTTGTTACCTGTGCTATTGATTATTCACTTGGTTCACCTGCCCTATTGTTCATCTGTGTCTAATCCGCTTGTCTAATCTTCTTGTTAGTCCGTGTATTTATACCCTGTTTGTTGTTTAGCTCATTGAAAGTTCATCTCAGTGATAGTCCTCCTGTTACGCTGAACGGGGAGGATCAGCAAGGTGGGGCGGCACAATGAGGCAAAAGCACTAGAGCGTTTAGTTCTCCAGGCACGAAGCCTGCTTTAATAATGAAAACAGAGTAGTACAGCCAGCAGCGAAACACAACCGCTATGAACAAACTCAGATTAAACTGGCAGTTTAAACACAGTCAGGAACGACTTGGCGGGCGGCAGGCAATCTCATCTGCTCCACTCGTCCTCGCCTTCGCTAGCCAGAGTCTGTGGGAAGGAAACACAGCCAGTTCATTCGCCCCGAGAGCGGAGACAGTAAATCTCCCCGAGCATGGGTCCGCGGCGACTTTTGTTGTCCTGCAATCACCCCGGAGTAGCGGCAGCTGGGCTGATTGCGGATGTGCTGCAGGTGTGCCTCGTTGGCAGTTGTCGGCAGCCCAGCGCCGCTCACCAGGGTTCTGATGCTTTGGCTGCAAGCCCGGTGCTGTCCTGCGTGCTGACCGTGCTTTCCCAGTGGCTTTTTGGGACGACTGTTGCAGGCAGCGCGGGGCCACTCCTCTTGCCCCGCCAAACGCCACAAGCCTTTTTGTTCCTGTTCTGCTTGCCAGTTTCGACCTGTGTCTGTTCCCTGTTTTTTTCAAGTTTTGGATTGAGTTTCTGTGCCTTCGCCAAGTCTGTTCTGGTTAAAACACTATTCTGCTTATTTCAACCTAGATTCCCGGACTCTGATTCTGTACCCTGGTTTTTGACCCACACCTGTACCTGACCCTGTTTTTGAATTTTGGACTTTGCATTGTTTGCAATAAACTCATCATCATTGTTACATCCATGTCTGAGTCCATATCTGAGACCCTGACACTGGTAGAAAGATTCCAAGTCAAACCAATGGGACAAACAAAGTTACATGACTATCCATTTTGTCACCATGTGACATACACACAGATTTTGGCATACATTCCAGGTACCAATATTACTGTACAGGAACAAGTTTCTGAATCCCTGGTTTAAGAGGTATAATGGCTCCAAAAATACCTCCTTTGCCCAACTAAAGAATTCAGTATCAGTTGATACATAAATAAAAGAATAAAAAGTAAACTATGTCAAAATACAGTCCATAGTAACCATTACAAGACTCTACTACTAATATTACCAGCTTGCTCTCACAGATATCAGGAGTGCACTCCTCCTCTCCCCCAGTTGTACCCCCAACCTCAGGATATGGAACGCAGAATATGACTAGCACTATGTAAATGTACTATGTAAATTACATTATCTCAAGCTACAATCTGTTTATAAAAATGCCTTGGATTAAGTCCCAGTTGCACTATAATGCTGTTAGTGATTAAAATGGCTCCATCTGCAAGCAAACTAAAGCCAAGAATAGCTGATGGAAGAACCTCCAGAATTTTTATGGGTGATCTATTGTTTAGATCACTGTGACCTATTTAGCCTTTATTTATCAATTAGATGTTAATTAGACGGTCACTTCTCAACAGCTGTGATCCCTTCCTTCCTTTGGATGTGCTCTTTATGACTGGGTAGATTTTTTGCCGCTCTCGTGACTTTATTGACACTCTATCTCTATCCTCCTGGGTCATCAGTTTGTCAAACTCCTGATCTCTGTCACTGCTGCTACCCACTGCACTCTCCTAACTGCCTGATTTGGTGTTTTCTCTCCATGTCTGCGGCGGGGCTCTGCCCTGAGTTGCAGAGCATGCTGCTGCCCGGTCTCTGCCATCGTCACCATCCAGTGTATGGCACAACCGCAGTCTGACACCCAATCCAGGACCACACTTCTTTAAATGGACTTACTGACCATGTTGTTCATCCTGAACTCATACCCTGGGCCAGTCAGAGGAGGATGGGCTTCCCCTCTCAAGCCTGGTTCCTCCCAAGGTTTCTGCTGCACATAGGGAGTATTTCCTTGCCATTGTCGCCACAGGCTTGATTTTGTGGGGGTTCAGGGCAGGGTTTACTGTAAAGCATATTGTGGCAAATGATTGATTGATTGATTGATTGATTGATTGATTGATTGATTGATTGATTGATTGATTGATTCATTCATTCATTCATTGAGATGTTAATACCATTTCTGTATAAATAAAATATGTTGAATCTTAACTGGTCATCAAATTTTTGTTGAAGCAAATATTTGCTTCAACAAAGAAAACTCCAAACAACTCTGTAGCTTTCTTACTTCCAGGGGCATTCATTTATTCCCATAGTTCAAAATTATCAGAGGATTGAAAGTGGAAAACAAAAGCAGTGTTCTTGGTAAGAGCAGCAGTATAAATATAGCTGCAGCAGGCACCTCTGTTCAAACACATCTGCTTCGGGCTCAACCACATTGATGAGACATTCCAACCACAGTACTTTAACTCACCCTGATCTTTGTGGAGGCAAGTAGGTAATGTTAGAATGAGATGAGTTTCAGGCTTTTGGAGGACAAGATACTGGCTCAGTAATATATATTACACTGACATTGTAATGACAGCAATAAAGCTTATTTAGGAATATATATACTGTTTATAGTTATTTAAAATATTGCAAGCAATTAAAGCAGATATATGAATAATAGTGAAAGCTACCTGTTAATATATTGACTTCCAGTTGTAATTATACTAGTTTTGTTGCTGTATTTACAAGTGTAGAAAGAATAATGTGTTATATGTAGCCCATTTGTATGTGTTTATTTTATTTACAGACCTTTTTCTTTTTACCATCAATCAGTACAATTTACAGAAGACTGGATAAATGGATAACATCTCATCTATAGTATTTTTTACACTTTTGGAGATAAATGAATCCAGGACAACCAAGTACATAATATTTGCTTTCTCTCTTCCAGGCTTTTCTTTGACTGTCTTTTTTAACTTGATATTGATCTCAATAATCTATCTAGAGAGAGAACTTCATGAGCCCATGTACATTTTTCTCTGTAGTTTATGCATAAATGGGCTGTGTGGGGCAGCTGGGTTTTTTCCTAAATTCCTGTCTGATTTACTCACTGATAGCAATGTAATCTCATTTAGTTGGTGTGTGTTCCAGAACTCTTTCATCTTTATGTATTCTTTGAGAGAATTTACCAATCTAACAGTGATGGCTCTTGATCGGTACATTGCAATATGCAGACCATTACACTATCATACTATCATGACACCTGTAGTGACAGGTAAATTGCTTGTCTTAATCTGGATGTTTCCTCTGTGTTCGGTTGCCTTGAGCGTTGCTTTGACAGTCACTCAGCCCCTGTGTGGATCGCACATTCAGAGAATCTTCTGTCAGACCTGGTATTTTGAAAGACTTGCATGCAAAAAGGAGCTGTATATAGATGTGATTAATGGTATTTTTTCATTCTGTGTTGTATCAATGATCACATGTGTCTTCATCTCCTACTTCAAAATAATTTTAGCCTGTATAACATCAAAGTCAAAACAACATAAATTCATGCAAACTGTTCTGCCGCATATGATAACCTTTTCCATTTTTGTAGTGGTCACAATTTTTGAAGGCCTTGAAATGAGTTCTGGAGATGATGCTTTGTCCAAAGGGTTTGAAATAGTGTTTTCAGTGAATTATTTGATCATCCCACCATTTTTCAACCCTATCATTTATGGTTTAAACCTGAATCCCATAAGAACACAATTTAAAAAAATCTTTCATAGAAATAAACTTTTGTAATATGACATTGTGTGCTTTTTTATTGTCTTTTTGTTGTTTATTTTCTATTCCTTTTTAAAAGACTCATAATTTTTGTAAAGTAGAGGATCAAGTGTTACACAAAGTGCTGCCTTTCCTCACTGTAGAACATTACAGCCCCATTTAGTTATGCCATTTTATTTCTTCTCTTTAACTCAAAGCACTATGAGAAGTTTTGGATATTGAACTCAACTGTATGAGCTTCATAAATTAAAATTACAATAATTCATTGTGTTGCCTGTTTGAGAATTTTGTCATTTGCTATATTTGTGCATTGAACTTTGTAAGTAATCTGTTGACAAAAAAAACAACAGAATGTGCAGTTTCTGAGAATGAGAAAAACTTTCTTTTTTTAAACCATACAAGGTTGAAGCATAGAAATAATCTAGCAGTTATCCACTGACTATAAGCGTATAGGTAGCACTCCAATGGCGACAAAAATACACTCTGTAGTAAACAACAGCGAACCACATTAACAGGCGGAGAGATATGCACCTGACAGCGAACTACAATTTCAGGCGGATGGTCAAGAGAACTTAGAGATGTTGAAAATAATTTGAAATTTAAATCCTCTAAACTTGAAATGGCAAATATTATGAATGTAGTTAGGCTACTTAAACTATGAGCAAAAATAGTGCAGAAATGTATCTTTGACAAGATAAAGAAAGTTTTCTTTAATGGATAATGAAAAATAATTAATTGTTCTAACTCACAGTATCACGTTTTAACAACAAGTGACCAAAAGTTAAATTAACTTTGAAAACTTAAAAAACTTTGTTAAGACAACAAATGCTTAATCGGTCCATCAATTTTTTTCAACTTTATCTTTTTAATTGAAACAATGATATTTTTGAAGTTGACTTTACTCACAGTTTCAAGGCAGCAGGTGAACTTAGGTTTGTAAGTTTAACCAGCATGGAATGTTTTAAGTGTAAACATGGCTTAAGTCTAGGCAAAAAGATTTTTCAATGGAGATCTTTATTGAAATTTTATTTTAGCCTTGAACTAAGCTTAAACCATGTGTGGGAAACTGGTGAAAATGTAGTGTAATTCTAGAATACAGATGCATTGTATAAAATAGTTTCTGAAGCAAGCATAATTTCTTCAGCATATCACAATATTTTTCCTAGGGCTGCCAGTGATAACACTGAGGAAACAACATTTGAGCATTTTATGCACTAGACCAGTGGTTCTCCTGTGTATGCTAGTTTTTATTACTGCCACATTCAATTAATTAATGCTACTTAAAAAATGTTAAACATTTACTATCTTTGTTTTGCTTTACTTTATTGCACTGTCATTTGAATTGCCAAAAAATGGTTTAGTGTCATTGACCAAATGCTATTTCAAGTAAATCGAGCCACACTGATTATCCATTGTAACTAATCTGAGTGTGAGAACTATCATGCTAGAACACCCCCGCACCCTCCCCCACAAATTCTCATGATTCTCTCAATTTGCCATTCCTGAAACTTGAAGCCCTGCATTCCAAAGACACTCCTTTGTTAAACCTAAATGCAGTTAAAGTTTTTGTGGGGCACTCTGTTCATGATCCTAGCTAACCCTCTGCACCATAATTCCAGCACAGACACATTTTACTGGTTTCAAAAGACAGTATGCTTGCATACATGTGTCATTAAATGAAACATCAGCCCATGTAAATGGAACAAATACACTGGATTTCCATGTACAGCCCAGTGGGTGTCTCACTTTCCAACAACATAATAAGGGCAAACAACACAGCTGGTGGTCTAACAACAGGAAGAATATAAACACAGATTGCAATAAGGTTATTACAGTGTGGCTAACACGTTTTGCTTGTTCCACTCTATCACTGTCCATAGGTAGAGGCATTCCTGAAAATAAAGCTGCCATGACATACTTTGCAACAACATTTGTGGTTATTATCTGCTTTTAGAAGTTGTAAAAGTCACAGTTACTGCAAGGTTTAGTAAATTAGACAGAATACCTAATTGGCATCGTTTACAAAATCTCCACCCTGTTTTAGCGACTTCATCCCAGGTATACATATGCGTGAACAGATTTTACTATGTATCTATTTTAATAGTAATTTTCACAAATTGTGACTGTTTAGTAATTCACTCGTTAATGCTGAGACATTTTAGTGGCTGCTTTAATGCCTGAAAAGCAGTCACAATCCTTGAGCAAATCTGGCCCTGAATGTTTTTGCCTGTGTCCCACTTCACTAGAAACATTCTCAGACAATGGAAGGAATAAAATTGAAATGCTTTTATAAGTGGTGCGGTGTAGTGCTTGTACACTGGTTTTGGGCTTGGAGTCCTAAGGGGGAGAGGAGTGCAGATATTCTTGTAAAAGAAGAGGACCCCCCTATAGGAAAACACATAATTAGGAAAGGAGGTGATGGGGAGGAGGTGGGATGCCAGAAATGCAAAGCACGATGGGAGCTAGGTACGTGGTGTTTATATACTTGGGTGGAGACCGGAATTGATTATAGGGCGTTGTCTGAGAATGATTCTCCCGAACTTTGTTTTAACAAACTCCATTTCACTAGAAACATTCTCAGACAATGGAAGGAATAAAATTGAAATGCTTTTATAAGTGGTGAGGTGTAGTGCTTGTACACTGGTTTTGGGCTTGGAGTCCTAAGGGGGAGAGGAGTGCAGATATTCTTGTAAAAGAAGAGGACCCCAAAAGACTGCCAGCCAGGAAGATGTAGATGGTGGGACTGCAAGAAAAGAAAACGTTATTGGACCAGTGCGACGTGGGCGGAATGTAAGTCTGGAATGTTGAGTCGGATGTAAGATTGGAAGGCATCGGAGGACCAGCGACCCAGGCGTTTAATTAGGTGATCTGGTAGTCCGTTTTTTGCTGCGGTGGTGGCTGCTCCGATTCTGAAAGAGTGTGAGGAAAAAACGTTAGACGAAAACCACATGCACACAGGACTGCTTTTAAATGTTTTTGGAACCAGTGACGAGTTACGATTTTGCCAGCTTTGTCAATGAATAATGGAGAGGATGGAGAACTAGGGAGGTTGACGCGGTATTGGAGGTAGGAAGATAATATTTCATATGGGCTAACGGGTGAGTCGAGTTTGAAATAATGGATAAACATCCTTGCCGGATTGATCGGTTTTACTAAACTTGAGAAAATATTGGATGATCTCCTGGCTGATTACAGTGAGATCAGATAAACAGGGATGTATACTGGGGTTGAAGTAGGTGGATGTAGAAGTGAATTCGGAGCAGCGTAAGAATCCGAAGAATGCAAGCGTGAATAAGGTTGCTAGGGTGATGTCTGTATGTGGGTCGGAGTAGCCGGATCGGAGGAAATCTATGCAACGAGTGAGTATGGGAAGCGTTATGGGATTTCTGGAAGTTTGTACGCCTGGGTCTAGCCTTTGGAACCCTTTCAAGAGGAGTTGGATTTGAGGGTTGTGTATGTGAGGGCAATTGGAACCGAAAAGGAGTTTGTGGAAAAATTGTATACCACTTAGGTATACTCTGATGGTGGAGGTTTTGATTCGGAGATGAGAGTGGGCGAAAGTTATGAAAGAGGAGTATGTGACTAAGCTGAATGACGGGAATTGGAGGTTGTGATGGACATGGAATGACTTAAAGCAGTTCCAGGCGGTGTAGTAAGACTGAAGTGTGCGTGGTGATGAGGCTTGAAGGATTGTGTCGAGGGAGCGCAGGTGCAGGTGATGAAGGGGGTGATTCACGGGAACGTTAGCTGTGAATAGGGAGGAACTGGAACCGGGTTGGTGTCTGCTTCTGGAGCCAAGGAGTAGAATTTCTGAAATCGGAAGCGAAAGACAGTCAGCAATTTCATTGTAATGACCGGAACGTGAGCGGCGCGGATGATGAACTGATTACGAACTGATGCCCAGGTGAGACGACGGAGGAGTGGCATGATGGCGTTAGAGCGTGAGCGACCTTTATTGATTATGTGGACAGTGGCTAAATTATCCGAATGGATTAAGACGGTCTTTTGTTTCCATTCGGCACCCCAAATGACCGCGGCGGCGACCACCGGGTACAATTCAAACAGTGCGGATGAAGATTCGGAAGGGGGCAGAAAGGAGAACTCGACCGGCCATGGGGCTGCGAACCATCGGCCCTGGTAATAAGCACCGAAGCCCACGGAGGGGGCAGCGTCGGTGAATAATTGCAGGTCAGTGGGAGACGAAACGTGGTCGTCATAGAAAAAAGAGACCCCGTTCCATTCTTTTAAAAAGAGGTGCCACAGCCGGAGTTCTTTTAGGCAATAGGAGTCCAGCTCTACAACGTCTAGTAAAGACGGGACGGACGAGGCTAGGGAGAGCAAGTACGATATAAATGATCTACCGTGGGGAAGGACACGCATTGCGAAATTTAAATGACCGAGAAGCGATAAAAGGTCTCTTTTTGTGCAGCGGGGGTTAGACAAGTGTCCGTGCAATGCTTCGCTAATCCGGTCTATCTTTTCTTTAGGGAGAGAGGCCCGGAGTTCTTTTGTGTCGAGAATAATGCCCAAAAACTCTAGAGAAGTGGAAGGACCGAATGTTTTCTCTGCTGCCAGCGGGACACCGAGGTCGTGGAAGACCTGGAGCATGGAAGCAGGCCGGACGCCGGGGGGGACGAGGGTGGCGTAATCGTCAAAAAATCGTCCAGCAGGTGGAGGACGAACGGAACCTTGCGGCGATTTAAAAGAATCCAGCAAATAGCTTCGGACAGGGTATCGAAAATCTTAGGACTGCTCTTGCACCCGAAAGCTAGGCGCACGGAAAAATAAAAACCGTCGCGCCACCTGGCGCCGAAAAGGTGCCAGTAAAGGGGGTCGATTGGCATGATTTTAAAAGCAGAAGTCACGTCCGCTTTGGCTAACCACGAACCCCTGCCGGCGAGTTTAATGAGCCTGATTGCGTCGTCTACAGTGGAATAGTACAAGGAAAAATCTTCGGAGGGAATCAAACTATTGACACTCGGGATTACGGAGTCATGAGGGGCGGATAGGTCGAGTATTAGCCTTTTCTTGCCGGAGTATTTTCTAGTAGCAACGCCCAACGGATTGACTCGGAATACTGGAAAGGGGGGGTTGTCGAAAGGGCCAATCATGAAACCCGACTGGACTTCTTTGGCTAGAAGAGAATCCACCACGGCTGGCTCGGCTTCCGCCGATTTAAGGTTGGGACAAATAACCGACTGGGAGGGGAGCGAGACCAGGCCGGGGGAGAAACCGATCGAGAGACCCTGGAGCAAATATGAGACGAAAGAGGCGTCCGGGTGACCGCAGAGGTCGGACCGAAGCCTGGAAATGTTAACTGGGGTGGAAAGGTGGCGTAATAGTCAAGCCTGATCGAGAGGGAGGGGGACGGCGTTTAACAGGGCACACAAGAAACGAATGAGCGCCTGCGCAGAAGCAGCAAATATGGAGTAGCCTGCAGACACTGCGAACGCATTGGCTGTAATTAAAATTGTTACAAACCTCCCTTCCCCTACTCAAAACGACCGGCCGGCCGCGAACATCAGCCTCCTTGGTAGAGGTAGGAGACCCGAGTCGGGCACATGATTAATAGGTCCGGGCGGCTGCGAACCTGCCGGAGCGGGTCCAGAGGACGAAGCCACCATGGAACACAACCTAGTGGAATGTTCGGTTGAATTGCAAACGTTACAGGCTGACGGCCTCAATCCGATAAAAACCCGTGAATACACGTCAGAGTCAAGGACCCCCCAGTATGCGCAAATATTAAACTGGGATAGCCTGGCAGCGCATTTAGCCGAGAATAGCCGGTGATAGGTAAAAAAGTGGGACCCGCCGAAACGAACTGCTAAGTCAGCTACGATAGCTAAGTAATCGTTCAGCTCCTTTCGGCGGTGGGGGAAGGCCGAACATATGATGTCGGTGTAGCGGCTAAATGCCAGGCTAAACTCCGGAAACGTAAGGACCTTGGTGGAAGACGGGCCGGATGTTTTGAGGGACACAGTAACGCCATCACAATCCAACAACCTATGCTCCAAAGGGGAGGAAGGAGACAGCAGGGAAACTAAATTAACATCCGCACCTTGTAGGACCTGGGAACGAATGGCAGCAGACACAGGAATCGGGTCGAACACGGGGGCGGACGGAGGAGGGGGGGCGGAAGTCGCCGTAGCCAGGCTATAGGCCTGGGCGCGGGGGGGAACGGGTTGGGGGGGCCAGGATGGCAGAGAGGGGTGGGCGTGAGGATCCGGAGGATAGAATGCAGTAGAGCAGTGAGGGTGTTGCAGGGGAAGAGACGAAGGAAGCTGCGCTGGGAGGGATGAGGGAGGGGGGAGCTGTGCCGGATCCCTAGGAGCGTGCAATGGCGGCGCTACCGCCGACGACACGGGTGCCGGGGGAAGCCCGCCGACTCCGGAGGGGACGCCGGGAGCGGGGAGGGAGAGATACGGTGCCGAGTCCCTAGGAGCGTGCAGTGGAAGGACAGGCGGCGCGACGGGCGCCGGCTGGGGCCAACCGACTCCGGAGGGGACTCGGGCAGAGGGAGGGGGGAAGGGGGAGCTGTGCCGGATCCCTAGGAGCGTGCAATGGCGGCGCTACCGCCGAACGACACACGGTGCCGGGGAAGCCCGCCAACTCCGGAGGGGACGCCGGGAGCAGGGAGGAGAGATACGGTGCCGAGTCCCTAGGAGCGTGCAGTGGAAGGACAGGCGGCGCGGCGGGCACCGGCTGGGGCCAACCGACTCCGGGGGGGACTCGGGCAGAGGGAGGGGGGGCACGAGGGCAGCCGGAGCGCTGAGAGGGCGCCGAGATGGGGCTGCTCCGTCGCTAGCAGCAAGGAGGCAGGTGAAGGAGACGGGGCCGGACTGAGCAGCCGCGGGGAAGGAGTCGGCGACAGGCGCAGCCGAGGACAGCCCGAGGGTCCAGCGGAGGTCGCCAGGAGGTAGGGTGACGTCATCGACTCCGCGCTGAGCTTGAGCAGGGACTGTCAGGACCCCAGGTCGCAGAGAGTCTGAGTACAGGCGAAACAGCTCTGCTTTCCTTAAGTTCGCAGGAAAATAGACTCCGCGGTCGGTGAGAGCCTTTCGAAGGAGGGCCACGGTCCATCGGGGCGGCTGGGGAGGAGAAGCAGTGCGCTCGCCGACGTCGATGGGGGCAGCAGGAGACCGGGAGCGAGCCTGAGCCGAAGGGGCAGCGCCGCGGCGAGGACGCCGTTCCGGGACTCTTGAGGCGGTAGAAGAAGGAGATGCCGACCGCCGGGAAACAGGTCGGGATCTCAGCCGGCGCAGGGTCCGGCGACGGATCGGGGGACGACCTCGGGCAGGGGCCGCCGTGGCCGGGTCTCGGGCGTCTCGGGGAGGAGAAGCCGAGGAGCCGGAATCAGGGACGGGGGAGAAGTCGTCATCGGAAGCGTGAAGCAGCAATTCCATGGCGCTGGAAGCGATTCGGAATTCAGCCAGTGCAGGAGTCGGGCAGAGACAGGAAACTGAAT
This sequence comes from Albula goreensis, assembly GCA_022829145.1. Classification (NCBI taxonomy): domain Eukaryota; kingdom Metazoa; phylum Chordata; class Actinopteri; order Albuliformes; family Albulidae; genus Albula; species Albula goreensis. The sequence continues at coordinate 35,382,763 of CM040742.1, forward strand.
ATGCCAGAAATGCAAAGCACGATGGGAGCTAGGTACGTGGTGTTTATATACTTGGGTGGAGACCGGAATTGATTATAGGGCGTTGTCTGAGAATGATTCTCCCGAACTTTGTTTTAACAAACTCCATAAATAGACGAACAGGCTAACCGCAACGTTTTTGGACTGTTGTCAACGGTACTGTATAGTTGGTGAAGATACATGTTTTAATGGTTGTTTCATTCATTTGCTGATTGGACTGACGTTCCTTGACATGATTTGCTTCATAATTAACTTGGTTTAATGCTGGTGCGTGCGTGTGTGCGTGTCTGCGTGTGTGTGTTCTGCCACTCAATGTCCTTGGCCCATCCAAAGTGATTACTTTACATTAACAAATCTATGAAACTATTGGTGTCAATAAATGAATGTATGTATTAGTACATCAGTAGATTCTATATTTATATTCTGCATCAGTAGTCTATATTACAGTATTATATATTATGTACAGTACCCCAGTGTATTTTGAACATGAGGCTCATTACAAAGCTAAATAGGCATATCTCTGAAGAGTTCTTTTACAAATGTGTAATCCCCTTGACAAAGTCTCTTAATTAAGAGGAAGTGTATAAAGCTCAGCTCTGGTTGCCAGTAGTATCCACTCCCTAAGCAGACATGTTGAATGCCTGGGTCTTTTGAAAAGGTAACAGTGTTTATCATTTAGAGCATTGCTTATCCAAATTTTACTCTCACTCCTTTAAGCTACATACATACGTCTCTCAGAAACATAGTCAGTGTGCAGTACTTTGATTGGTGTATCTAATGTTGGAGTTCTGTATTTTACTTTAAAAAACAATACCTTAGAGCTCATTACACAGTGAGCAGTTGGTTGGATTTAAAATATGTTTTGAATTGTTTCTAATATCCATTTTTTTAAATAAATGACAAAGTATATAATGTGGACATATGGATGTTCAGAAGTGTAAAACAATGCCCTATAAAAGAAAAATGTATGGGGAATATTCATTAAGAAATCAGTTGATTTTTTTGTGGGACTAGCCAGAAAAAAATACAGAAAGAGAAGATTGAGACCAGAATTTAACCCTCGCTGGCTGTGTGGCCGTTGGTGAGAATGTTTTCAAACAATTCAAACTTTAAGTTGCCTTGACCCACAGCTGTTATACAGTAGTATTTGTTGTCAACACAAACCCACATTATGCCTTGTGTTGCTGTACTTTTCCCAGGTTTACATCCAGACCACCAAACCACACAAGAAAAAAGTAAGTAGTAAGAAAAAATCAAAGTATAAAAGCTTGCAAGATTACTTAAGATTGACATTCTACCCCCATTTGTGCACCATTCTGTCAGTCCAAACTACAGTCTACTGCTGGAAAGACCATTTCACAAGTATTCATATCTAGTAGGCAGCCGAAACTCAGTTCTCTCTCTAAGGACTTTCTCCACACAGCACTCAGATAAGACACTTAGATCTGTATTTAAAAAACAGCTCTTTCACGTTCATCTAAGACTAAAAATTGATTTTTGAGCATTTATTTGTTTAATGTTACATTTTTACCTTTCTAGTTTCTTGCGATCATGTATATACTTTGTCATTTTCTTGCTTAGTTCATTTCTCTCAAAAGTACATTAAATTTCATATAATAACACCAAGGCATTCATAAATATATCATATTCATAAATTATCAATATAGATACATGGAGGTAGTTCAACACATCTCAAATGTCATTTGGTATTTGGTCTGGGTTATTTTTTGCAAGACATACATTGTCCTTTATACAGTTTTTCATTATAAATACTGTATTGGCTTAATAAAAAAAAAAAAAAACATTTCAAACATTTCTCAACAGAAGGTTTGGGGTATGTAGAAGAACAATGGATAACTCATCTACTGCCAAAGTCATAACACTCTCTGGATTGCAAGAAGCAAAAACACATAAATACATTTCCTTTTTTCTCACTCTCATTATTTACCTTCTGATCATTTTTGCAAACTTGAGTGTGATCTTAATGATCTGTCTAGAGAGGGGTCTGCATGAGCCAATGTACATTTTCCTGTGTAATCTGTGTATTAATGGACTTTATGGCACTGTGGGTTTCTATCCCAAAGTGCTTCTGGACATTTTATCTGATGTTCATGTAATCTTGTACAGTGAATGTTTGGCACAGGCTTTTGTAATTTACAGTTCAGTCATATGTGAGCTACCCCTATTATGTGTAATGGCTTATGACCGGTATGTGGCAATATGCAGGCCTTTACAATGTCACACAATCATGACCACCCTTATGGTTAGAAAACTGCTATTATATGCTTGGCTTTATCCACTTACGCTTGTAGTTGTTGCACTTATTTTAACACTGAGGCTTCCTGTTTGTGGGTCGCATATTGATAAACTGTACTGCGACAATGGCTTTATAATGAAACTATCCTGTGTCCCCACCACAGTCAATAATATGTGGGGAATTATCATTATATTTTTGCAAGTATTACACATATTGTTCATAATGTATTCTTACAGTCAAATTGTAAGAGCTTGTTTGAGATCTCGCGAGGGGAGGACAAAGTTTATGGAGACGTGTTTGCCACATCTATTGACATTGGCTAGTTTTATGGTTGCAACTCTGTTTGATCACATGTACAGCAGACACAATTCTAAAGTACTACCATTGAGTCTACGCAACTTTATGGCAGTTGAATTTCTTGTAGTTCCCCCTCTCCTAAATCCAATTTTATATGGATTCAAACTGAAACAGTTACAGAGTAGATTCCTTAGAATCTTTAGTAGAAGCAGAGTGTCAAACAGATTTGATTTGAAGCCATAATGATGAAAGCAGTGAGTATGCCAAGACCGGGGAAAGGTCCTTTTTGGGGATGCAAATTCAGTTCTCAATTCACAGACAGTGCAAGTGGCTAGTACAGAAGAGTGTGTCTGATCATTTGTACAGTGTAATGGTGTTACAGCAAATATCACAAGGCATAAAGGGCAGGTTAATAGTTAATAGTCCAATGAGCTGAAATGTAATTATGTAATGTTTGTCCTTTAACTAAAACAAAGTTTAATGGAGATGGCAAACACAAGAAATTCTTTACCAGTTATGAGGCTGCAATGTTAAGATGTTAGCAGATGCAGATGGGTTACTGAAGGGTAAAACTGTCAGGACACATGCTATATGTTGCCTATTTTCTGACTCAATAAAAGGGGTGTAATCTTAGAATGTAACTGTCATATATAGAATAGCATAGCCACTGATTGTTTAAATATGCCATAGATAAAACATCATAGCCATATTTTTTTTGTTTAAATATCCCATAACAGGTCATGGATCGTACAATGCTTTGAAAATGTATTTAGTCCCGGTCTGATTTCCGGATTGTCTGATGTAATTTAGCATGTTTTTGTCACAGAATGTAATCAGATCTTCAACAAAATGGACTCTAACAGCTCAAATTACACAACGTTTCGATATATATTTCTTTTGTTTATTAAACCAATTAATGAAATACCCAATGTGAAAAAGTAATTATGCCCTTTTTGACTTGATAACTGGTCATGCCGTACAATATCTGGGCCTTTTTGAGTTGTGGCCCAGTGGTAGGGGTGGCCACTGTACTGGGTGGTGAGTGTAATACAACTGAATGTACAAATCTAGCTGAAGTAAAAACTTCATTGAATGTGTTTTTCTGATCACTGCACACCTATGCCACCTGAAGTGGAGCATATCTGCTTTAGACCATGAGGGTCTGCTCTGATATGTGTATTCAAATCACTACAACCCGAGACATCACTGAGGATGGCAGCAATATGCCCTTGAAGCATCTTCACTGGACACACGTAGGAAAACAGGAATAATGGTGAAAGCTTCTAAATATAGCATGAATTAACCCATTTAAAATGTTCTTCACCGCTCTGTAAATCTATACATTATATTACCTTTAATGCTGTAAAAGTTTTGGCTATTCACATAACTTCAGCAATAAAACTTAGGGATATCCTAGAAAAAATATTTTAACAGCAAAGTCAGTTTTAATCCCTATAAAGCCCAAGTATTACTTTTCTAACTAAAATTGTTAATATTTGACAGTTGTTGCAACATTTGTCAGTTGTTGCAACAAGCATCCAATGATGTTGGACCATATCACAGACAGAGACTAGTGGGACCTGACTTAAAATCTTTTCATTATGACACGTGAAGAAAACTTCTTTGTTGTTAGAGTAAACTATTAATGTTGTGTACTATTGTTTGCAACATACAGTAATGTTGGAGTGTAGTTTCAAGTATTACTTGGTGTGACGAAGGCATTGTGGCCATTTTTATGTTTCTTTGTGAGTTTTACTGAAAAACTGTAGAGAGATGTCATGGTAACCTATTCACATGTATACCTTATAATGTATAATGTTTGTAAATAAAAGAATTCAATTCATGTGCCTTATTAAGATAAAATGTATATGGTTGTTATGATGATCGATAGATGAATAAATGATAAATGAACTACATCATCTTCATTCATACCATGGATTTCTTTCTTCCCAGAAAATAAACCCAGTAGGCAAGTAGTCTCACTGTCACAATCCCGAGCATGTTGGTCAAGGAAATGCGATACATCCTACAACATTCACCCTACTGTCGAGAACACATTTCACAATCTTAATGGAAAAGAAGTATGACAAAAGGTAAAAGAGGCTACATAAGATGAAAAAAGTTGCATTACACTGACAACAGTCTTACACTCATGTTATCAGCCATTTTTTTGATGAAGACTGGTAAATTGACATGGACATGCTCTACAGCTGGTATTCAACAAAACATGCTCTAAAACAACACAGCATGAACAAAGCAGTGGGGGAAGAAAAGTGCTCAATGGAACACCTCAGGAAAAGCAAACTAGCTAATACAAAGCTGAAGTCCAAACAGCACCAGATGAATACCTCTTTGATTTGGGATGGCAGCATAAGGTGGAACAGCACCATCTATTGAAAGAGAAACCACTGGAGCAGCTGTAGCCTGTTACTGCAACACTTTCTGGTCTTTGGGTGACGCAAGGGGGATAATGTTACTTTGACTTATATCCAGAATAGTTAGCGCATAGCCAGCATTCACTGTCCTCCTGAGTGGTCAACAGTATCCAACTGTGTCATGTCTCCCACAACTAGTGAAGGGGCTGCTTTCCTATGTGCCAAGCTGTCCAAGCTGCAGCTTCTGAGTAAATAAGAGAGTTAGGAGAATATGCTTGTGATGACGAATTGACCATTTTCCTCCTCTTAGTTACCCTTGACCTAAGATTTAGCAAGCTTAAGTTCAAGTTCTCCTGATCAAGGGATAAAGATACACTACTGAACTATTGAAGGTCTTACTTTGACAGAAGCCACATGAAAATGAGAATCAGTGGAAGTAGCGACTTGTTAACATACCAAGGAAAGTGGTAAAGTCAGTCCTGGATACCATTCTCAAGACAGTTCACTTCACTCAGACAGCCTGAGTGAAGAGGATGCATTCTTTGCATTCCTGCCATATCGACACAGCCCAAGTGCCTTTTTTCAGCTGTTCCTGGCTGGATTCAATTGTGGACTCAATGTTTGGCTTTATGTGGACTTTCTCAACCAAGGGTATCTGGCTGTTCCTGTTTGTACCTTGCAGATGTCTGATGATATCACTACCATGTTGGCCCTTCCTCCAGATGACCTGAGCTGGTCCCTGGGGCTGCCCTCCTGAGTGGGGCCACTATGTTGGTGATGTACCCTGCAGTTGTCAAAGTATGTTTGGGGGGAGGAATGGAAGCAAGCAATGTAAATGTTCGTATGGCCTTCCTGCTAACTACCACTCCTTTCACTCTCTCAGGATCAGTGCAGCTACTAAAGCCATATATGACGGATTCCCTACCACCTCATACGTTCCAATCATGTTGCACCACCAGGAGCAGCTTCAACCATTCCACAGCCTGTACAACTACTCATGTCCCCATCTATTTTCTGTGATGCTGACTCTATTAAGGTTTTGATTTTGATTGGCAGTCTTTAGGGCATCCACCAGGAGGGTCAGGCACCACTCTCCCCCTAGGACTCTCAAGCCAACAATGAAATATTAATCTATTCATGGTTTAAGAAACTCATTTTAAATGTTTTCATGTTCAGCTCAATTTATTTTATATCTTTGTTGAAAAGGTAAAAAAAAAAGTACGTAGAAAAACTGGAAATGTGAATCAAATAAACAAAATGTTTTGTGGGTTTTTTTTTCATTGCACTTTCTTCTAAGTAAAATAAAAAGAGAAAATCCTGTCAATAAAGTCATCCCCTTTCTCTCCGTATGTTGTTGAACCCATGTCTCTATTGAACAAATAACAGTTTTTTGCAGCACTAAATTGGTCCCATGATCACAACTGAAAATGAAAGTCCATGAAATCACTATAGTTAATAAATTATTTTTGTTCCATATAAGACACAAAACCCCTGTGTATGGTGTACAACAGATGAAGCTCACAAGAAGGTTAAATTTGCATCTCTCTAAAGAGTTCTTGTACAAGTCTCTGAAGAGGTCTTCCTCAAAAGTGTAACCCCTTGACCCCTTGAAGAGAAAGAGTATAAAGCTTAGCCTTGACCGCCAGTGGTGTCTATTTCCTAAGTGGACATTTTGAATATCTGGGTCTTTTGGAAAGTTTACATTGTTCAGCATTTACAACATTTTTTGTAGATGTTTATTCTTTATTCTTTAAGCATTCACATATGTATCCATGACCTGAAACAAATTTGTAGGACTGTGAACTTTTCAGTGGTTTATTTAATGGAATATTTGTTGAGGTTATACAATTCAATTTTACAGATCATAGCATAGAGAAATTGCCTTTTCAAATTTAGACTGTCAATCCAGTTTTGAACTGTTTCAATGCAAGTGTTGTTTTTTTTTTACATTATGTGTACAACATGTTGACATCATAGAACTATGAGAAATATGAATTAGGGTCACTAAGAGAAAAATGTGCTTGGAAAATACATGAAGAAAACTGCTGATTTTTGTAGAAGTAGCCAGATGAAATACAGACAGAGGAGACTGTGACCAGAATTTCACCCTCACTGGCTGTGGTGCAGTTGGTGAGAATGTAGATTTTGAAATAATTTGAAGTTACCTAAACCCACAGCTTTATCAGTGGTGTGCTTTACCTTTCTGTTTTTCTTTTTACATGTTTTACTTTTTTGTTAGTTCTGTCATCATAAATTTACTCTTTAACTTACATTTCCTTTTTTTTCTTAATTCCAGTACATTTTTCAACAGGAATCATGTGAAATGTTCAAGAAAATGGACAACTCATCCACTACAAAAATCATGACACTCTCAGGATTGCAGGAAGTAGGTACACATAGGTACATGTACTTTGCCCTCACTCTCATAATTTACCTTCTGATTGTTTTTGCCAACATGAGTGTGATCTTAATGATCTGTCTAGAGAGGGGTCTGCATGAGCCAATGTACATTTTCCTGTGTAATCTGTGTATTAATGGACTGATCGGCACTGTGGCTTTCTATCCCAAAGTGCTTCTGGACATTTTATCTGATCTTCATGTAATCTGGTACAGTGAATGTTTGGCACAGGCTTTTGTCATCTACACTTCGGTCTTATGTGAGGTAACCCTGTTAACTGTGATGGCTTATGACCGCTATGTGGCAATATGCAGGCCTTTACAATGTCAAAAAATCATGACCACCCTTATGGTTAGAAAACTGTTATCATATGCTTGGCTGTATCCAATATCTGCAATGACTGTTGCACTTGTTTTAACACTGAGGCGTCCTCTTTGTGGTTCACACATCGACAAACTGTATTGTGATGGTGGGCTCCTAATGAAACTGTCCTGTATCCCCCCCATGACAAATATGATATTTGGAAATATCCTTGTAATTATGCAAGTATTACACATATTGTTCATAATGTATTCTTACAGTCAAATTGTAAGAGCTTGTTTGAGATCTCGCGAGGGGAGGACAAAGTTTATGGAGACGTGTTTGCCACATCTATTGACATTGGCTAGTTTTATTGCTGCAACTCTGTTTGACCACATGTACAGCAGACTCAACTCTAAAGTACTACCATTGAGTCTACGCAACTTTATGGCAGTTGAATTTCTTGTAGTTCCCCCTCTCCTAAATCCAATTTTATATGGATTCAAACTGAAACAGTTACGGAGTAGTTTCTTTAGAATCTTTAGTAGAAGTAGAGTGTCTAATGGACTTGGTTTGAAGAAATAATGGCGAAAACTGTGAGTTTGTCTCAAACAATGGAGCTTGACTTTGAGGATGTAAATTCAGTTGGTTATGCAAAGTCAGTGCAAGTGGTTTGTACAGAACAATAAAAAAATTTGATCTAATAAAGAAAACATATCTACAAAAAGCTGAACGTTTGTTTAAACATTCTTTCCTTATGCTGTCCACTGCAGTTTCCGCATTGCTACTCTGCCATGAATCCTGATTTTTCCGCAGTGTCTTGGTGATGGTGGAATTGTGATGATATTAGCAAAGGTCAGAGAGGCCTGCATATCTTTGAATGTTGTTATAGATTACCTTGTCACTCCCTGGACAATTTAGTCCTTGCATTTTATTCAATGCTCCCATTAAGTAGGGCAAGCATAGCAATCAAATAATTGACTCATTCATAATGTTGTGGGGGCACAATGCATTTTAGAGCACATAAAATAATATAAGAAGCACCAGATTTGTCAGGTTGATAACTCTTTATGAGACTATGCCCTTGGGCTGCATTTTTTTTCTATTTTCACATCCAAGAGAAAATTCTAAGATGGTGAAATAGAGACTTTTATTTCAGAAATGACACCCAACAAACATGGGGGTATAGAAAAGGATTACCTTCACTCTCAACAGTGTCAGACATGACAAACAAACACCATCAGATTTAGAGATCCTAACTTATAAAGGTTATCATAATGACATCCCTAATATAATAAGGATCTGGAGAACCAAAAACAACAACCAACATTTTCAGTCAAGCCTCTGATCCACCATATATTATGATCTAAACAGCTTGTGATATCAATCATTCATCACTTAACTGTGATGGCTTATGAATGATATGTGGCAATATGGAGGCCTTTACAATGTCACACAATCATGACCACGCTTATGGTTAGAAAACTGGTATTATATGCTTGGCTTTATCAACTTACTCTGGCATGTATTTCATTTATTTTAACACTGAAGATTCCTCTTTGTGGATCACACATTGACAAACTGTACTGTGACAATGAGTTAATGCTGAAGTTATCCTGTATCCCTACCACAATCAATATTATATGGGGAACTGTCAGTGTGATTTTTCAAGTCTTTCATATACTCCTAATCATATATTGATACTGTAAGATTGTAAAGGCTTACCTTGCCTTATTGAGACATGCTTGCTGCACTTGTTGGCAATTGCTAATATTGTTGCTGCAATTCTTTTTGACCACATGTACAGCAGACTTAATTCATTGACATTCTTCCATTGAGCCTACACAACTTCATGGCTGTCAAATTCCTGATAATTCCCCCTCTCTGAAATCCCATTCTATATGGATTCAAGCTGAAATAGTTATGGAGAAGATTCTTTAGAATCTTTAGTAGAAGCATAGTGTCAATCAGTTTTTGTTTGAAGCCATAATGGTAAAATAATGATCGTGTCCCACACAAAGTGGCCCTATTTTGAGGATGCAAATTCAGTTAGAAATGCAGAGTCAGTGCATGTGACAGAACAAAAAGGTGTATGTGAATTAATTTTGACATATGAATGATGGTAATGAAACTGCCACAAGGCACATGGTTTTCTCTTCAATGATTTGAACGTGCAATTGAGTCATTCTGTCCATTAATACGAAATAATGTTGTGATTAAAAATGTCAAAATCCAGAGCATGTGACTGGCATAAGTAGATTAGCATTGGCATTGTATTTATATCCCATCACAGGACATGGATTATACAGTACTGGAACAATTTATTTGCCATGGTTAGGTATTTGACTCTGTTTTCTGTATTTTTTCACTAAATGTTTTGAAATCTCTGAACAAAACCTATTATTAGGAGAACCTAGTATTATCTTGTGGAGAAGTGTGGTGCAGTCATGATGCTGCCCTTGGTTAAGGCGAGAGAGGCCTGCAGATCCCTGGATGTTAATCAAGGGTTTTTTTAGGACTTACTGGACAGTTTTATGCCATGCTCCTGGAAACATTTGACAAGACGGCCACACCTGGGAAGATGAAGTACTGTTCCAAAGTAGGGGTGTATCAGTTGGTGCAGATGTAACATAGCACATTAACTCCTGAAGATTGCTTGTCTGATTACTTTGCACAACAAACAAAAGAAAGAAGCACCAAAGAAGACAGATGCAAATATTGTTTCACAGTAGTGTATTTAGCTTCCTCTACTGCATAGACAAGGTGTATCCCCCACCAACAAAGCAGAGGCAATTGGTCTACAGGCAAGGGGTGGGCATTAGCGTAGCTGCCATGGTTTAAAAGTCTTTTAAAACATTGAAGAATGACTACTCAAAATGTAAAATTTAAAAAAGAATCTAGTATTATTTAATTGTTTTTTGAAGTTACAGTCAAATTAAAATCACCATTGCTACATTATAAACACATATTCATAAATAATTATGCTGCCTGTATGAGCCAATATATGTTATATAAGCATTATTTATTTTTTCATTTTGTTTCTTGCCCATACCTCCCTTAGGTTACCTGTTTTTCACTTTATCCCCTTGCCCCATTATTTCTGAATTGTTCCTGACAGGTCTTTTTTAGTCTTTTTTAGCAAGCTTAAGTTCAAGTTCTCCTGATCAAGGGATAAAGATACACTACTGAACTATTGAAGGTCTTACTTTGACAGAAGCCACATGAAAATGAGAATCAGTGGAAGTAGCGACTTGTTAACATACCAAGGAAAGTGGTAAAGTCAGTCCTGGATACCATTCTCAAGACAGTTCACTTCACTCAGACAGCCTGAGTGAAGAGGAAGCATTCTTTGCATTCCTGCCATATCGACACAGCCCAAGTGCCTTTTTTTCAGCTGTTCCTGGCTGGATTCAATTGTGGACTCAATGTTTGGCTTTATGTGGACTTTCTCGACCAAGGGTATCTGGCTGTTCCTGTTTGTACCTTGCAGATGTCTGATGATATCACTACCATGTTGGCCCTTCCTCCAGATGACCTGAGCTGGTCCCTGGGGCTGCCCTCCTGAGTGGGGCCACTATGTTGGTGATGTACCCTGCAGTTGTCAAAGTATGTTTGGGGGGAGGAATGGAAGCAAGCAATGTAAATGTTCGTATGGCCTTCCTGCTAACTACCACTCCTTTCACTCTCTCAGGATCAGTGCAGCTACTAAAGCCATATATGACGGATTCCCTACCACCTCATACGTTCCAATCATGTTGCACCACCAGGAGCAGCTTCAACCATTCCACAGCCTGTACAACTACTCATGTCCCCATCTATTTTCTGTGATGCTGACTCTATTAAGGTTTTGATTTTGATTGGCAGTCTTTAGGGCATCCACCAGGAGGGTCAGGCACCACTCTCCCCCTAGGACTCCCAAGCCAACAATGAAATATTAATCTATTCATGGTTTAAGAAACTCATTTTAAATGTTTTCATGTTCAGCTCAATTTATTTTATATCTTTGTTGAAAAGGTAAAAAAAAAAAGTACGTAGAAAAACTGGAAATGTGAATCAAATAAACAAAATGTTTTGTGGGTTTTTTTTTCATTGCACTTTCTTCTAAGTAAAATAAAAAGAGAAAATCCTGTCAATAAAGTCATCCCCTTTCTCTCCGTATATTGTTGAACCCATGTCTCTATTGAACAAATAACAGTTTTTTGCAGCACTAAATTGGTCCCATGATCACAACTGAAAATGAAAGTCCATGAAATCACTATAGTTAATAAATTATTTTTGTTCCATATAAGACACAAAACCCCTGTGTATGGTGTACAATAGATGAAGCTCACAAGAAGGTTAAATTTGCATCTCTCTAAAGAGTTCTTGTACAAGTCTCTGAAGAGGTCTTCCTCAAAAGTGTAACCCCTTGACCCCTTGAAGAGAAAGAGTATAAAGCTTAGCCTTGACCGCCAGTGGTGTCTATTTCCTAAGTGGACATTTTGAATATCTGGGTCTTTTGGAAAGTTTACATTGTTCAGCATTTACAACATTTTGTATAGATGTTTATTCTTTATTCTTCAAAGCATTCACATATGTATCCATGACCTGAAAAAAATTTGTAGGGCTGTGAACTTTTCAGTGGTTTATTTAATGGAATATTTGTTGAGGCTATACAATTCAATTTTACAGATCATAGCATAGAGAAATTGCCTTTTCAAATTTAGACTGTCAATCCAGTTTTGAACTGTTTCAATGCAAGTGTTGTTGTTGTTTTTTTTTACATTATGTGTACAACATGTTGACATCATAGAACTATGAGAAATATGAATTAGGGTCACTAAGAGAAAAATGTGCGTGGAAAATACATGAAGAAAACTGCTGATTTTTGTAGAAGTAGCCAGATGAAATACAGACAGAGGAGACTGTGACCAGAATTTCACCCTCACTGGCTGTGGTGCAGTTGGTGAGAATGTAGATTTTGAAATAATTTGAAGTTACCTAAACCCACAGCTTTATCAGTGGTGTGCTTTACCTTTCTGTTTTTCTTTTTACATGTTTTACTTTCTTGTTAGTTTTGTCATCATAAATTTACTCTTTAACTTACATTTCCTTTTTTTCTTAATTCCAGTACATTTTTCAACAGGAATCATGTGAAATGTTCAAGAAAATGGACAACTCATCCACTACAAAAATCATGACACTCTCAGGATTGCAGGAAGTAGGTACACATAGGTACATGTACTTTGCCCTCACTCTCATAATTTACCTTCTGATTGTTTTTGCCAACATGAGTGTGATCTTAATGATCTGTCTAGAGAGGGGTCTGCATGAGCCAATGTACATTTTCCTGTGTAATCTGTGTATTAATGGACTGATCGGCACTGTGGCTTTCTATCCCAAAGTGCTTCTGGACATTTTATCTGATCTTCATGTAATCTGGTACAGTGAATGTTTGGCACAGGCTTTTGTCATCTACACTTCGGTCTTATGTGAGGTAACCCTGTTAACTGTGATGGCTTATGACCGCTATGTGGCAATATGCAGGCCTTTACAATGTCAAAAAATCATGACCACCCTTATGGTTAAAAAACTGTTATTATATGCTTGGCTGTATCCAATATCTGCATTGATTGTTGTGCTTGTTTTAACACTGAGGCGTCCTCTTTGTGGTTCACACATCGACAAACTGTATTGTGATGGTGGGCTCCTAATGAAACTGTCCTGTATCCCCCCCACAACCAATATGATATTTGGATATATCCTTGTAATTATGCAAGTATTACAGGTATTGTTCATAATGTATTCTTACAGTCAAATTGTAAGAGCTTGTTTGAGATCTCGCGAGGGGAGGACAAAGTTTATGGAGACGTGTTTGCCACATCTATTGACATTGGCTAGTTTTATGGTTGCAACTCTGTTTGACTACATGTACAGCAGACTCAACTCTAAAGTACTACCATTGAGTCTACGCAACTTTATGGCAGTTGAATTTCTTGTAGTTCCCCCTCTCCTAAATCCAATTTTATATGGATTCAAACTGAAACAGTTACGGAGTAGTTTCTTTAGAATCTTTAGTAGAAGTAGAATGTCTAATTGACTTGGTTTGAAGAAATAATGGTGAAAACTGTGAGTTTGTCTCAGACAATGGAGCTTGACTTTGAGGATGTAAATTCAGTTGGTTATGCAAAGTCAGTGCAAGTGGTTTGTACAGAACAATAAAAAAATTGATCTAATAAAGAAAACATATCTACAAAAAGCTGAACGTTTGTTTAAACATTCTTTCCTTATGCTGTCCACTGCAGTTTCCGCATTGCTACTCTGCCATGAATCCTGATTTTTCCACAGTGTCTTGGTGATGGTGGAATCATGATGATATTAGCAAAGGTCAGAGAGGCCTGCATATCTTTGAATGTTGTTATTTTATTATTTATTTTATTTTAGTTTTAGATTGCCTTGTCACTCCCTGGACAATTTAGTCCTGTGTGGTGCAGTCATGATGCTGCGCTTGGTTAAGGCGAGAGAGGCCTGCAGATCCCTGGATGTTAATCAAGGGTTTTTTTGGGACTTCCTGGACAGTTTTATGCCATGCTCCTGGAAACATTTGACAAGACGGCCACACCTGGGAAGATGAAGTACTGTTCCAAAGTAGTGATGTATCAGTTGGTGCAGTTGTAATATAGCACATTAACTCCTGAAGATTGCATGTCTGATTACTTTGCACAACAAACAAAAGAAAGAAGCACCAAAGAAGACAGATGCAAATATTGTTTCACAGTAGTGTATTTAGCTTCCTCTACTGCATAGACAAGGTGTATCCCCCACAAACAAAGCAGAGGCAATTGGTCTACAGGCAAGGGGTGGGCATTAGCGTAGCTGCCATGGTTTAAAAGTCTTTTAAAACATTGAAGAATGACTACTCAAAATTTAAAATTTAAAAAAGAATCTAGTATTATTTAATTGTTTTTTGAAGTTACAGTCAAATTAAAATCACCATTGTAACATTGTAACAGATATGCAGATTTTTTTCATAAATGATTATGCTGCCTTTATGAGCCAATATATGTTATATAAGCATTATTTATTTTTTCATTTTGTTTCTTGCCCATACCTCCCTTAGGTTACCCCTTGCCCCAGGTGTTTGTAAGGGAGGGAGGGGAAACATTCTTTTCAATGCGTTACACATATATTTCAAAATTTAATCAAAAGGAGGAAATAAACAATAAAATGGTTCTTTTGAATTTCCTTTATTTGGAAATTTGAGAAGAAATTCTCCCCTTGAGCTCTGGTTAAAGTTATATGCAATATCACTTAATTTGTCAATACACTGCCCACTATCAGACAATGTGATATTGACCTAAGAAAGTTCTTCATCTTGCATGCAACCAGTAATGATGGATAAAAATAGTTTCTTCTACAAGCCTTCTGGGACTTATTTACTCCACCCACTTGTCACTGTTTCAGCACTAATTGTGTCCTTGCATTTAGTGATCAGCAGTCTGTCAGCAATGTCACCTCCGGCTAAAATATAACTTGTTTTATTTAAAAAATTGCATGGAAGGAGAATCTATCCATGCCTGCCCTACACACCTACAAACATTGAGTTTCAGAGAAATGTACCACTGACTTTAAAGTGTTTTTTTTCCATAAATTAGAAAAAGGCATGGTTATGCAAAGATTACAGTATACACTAGGTACAGCATCCTCTATTTGTTCTTTCTCTGGAGACTCCTGAGGAGAGCCTACAGTAAACAGAATCATTGCATCATGGCACTCGTCCTGCTGTTAAAGCAGCTGATAATTTAAGTTATGCATACAGTGAAAACAATCCTGACTGGACATTCGCTTAATTCTAGCTTCTTTGTCGTTCTAGATAATCCACATTACACACAGATGCTTTAGCGAACAGTGAATATTCTGTTTATGTTTTCCCACATCCTTAATGAACTGTCAGTCAAAGTGAAGCTCCAATCCCTACCTTTTCTTATCTAGACAGGTTTTTTAAGAATATAGAAAAAGGATGTTGTGAGTTTAGAAAACGCTTGAAATAAGCATGTGTCATGAGCATTTTAGATGTTCACAGAAAATGAGTGGCACCACCTTTATAGTTTGAAGATCCTCAATTTAAGCAAGAACAGTTGAGTTTAATTTGGTTCATTCCAAACAAATACATAAAATTGTGTACCGAAATGTTCTTATTATACTGGCCAAATGGAATTTCTGCAATATAACTTTGTAAATGTTATTCAAAACAGGTACCATTGGCAGGACCCTCAGTTCAGATTTTATATTGTTATAACTCTGAAGCTCCACTCTCTGCCTCAGCCCTGCACATTTTCAGTCAGGCATGGAGCAGGGGCCTCAGGCCTCAGGTGTGGCAGTCACCCATATGCAAGATGAGACGGCCAAATACACGGGTCATGTGAAAGGCCTTTTTTTTTTTTTTTTTAAGTGTTCATACTGTTTCTGTTTTTCCATGTCTGCTTTAAACACAGCACATATGATGAATACTATCGATTTCTGCAGTGGCATCATTTTAAATTATAGATTCCACAACCACAGGCAACTCTAAGACTCAAACTAATTACCTGCGTTGTACACAAAAGCTGAACAGTGGGCATATTTGAGGATACTTCACTTTAACATTAAAGCCAAAAGATAAATAATTCATAAATAATTCAGGAGGCAATGGTTGTTTGTTCAGTGCAGGAAACAGCTGCAGACCTTTTCCACTCTCTTCATGCTGTAGTCTAAATGATCATAGATTTGTTGTAATCTGGCACCATCTCCTGGTCATGAACCTCAGTACACTGAGATATGCGAATGATAACAGCATGGAAACACTATACGTTGTTGTTCTGTAATAGCAGGCATCATTTATTTTTGGCTGTAGAATCTACTTTTACACAGAGCCAAAGGTTCAGGGATCCATGGTTGTCAGAGGTCAAGCAGTGTTTTTAGAAAATTCTTTAAGGGAAACTTGTCTGAGACATTCACACTTTACGAAAGTTCAATTCAGCCCAAATAACTGAAGGATACTAATGAGAAAATATAAACATACATTCTATTTATGGAACATTTTTAAACAAGAGAAACATTTATTTTTTTGTGTAATCTGTAATTGGTTAAAATGAATTCAACAGTGTCAGCAGTAATCACAGAGACAAAATGTCATCTTATGAAAACAGGTATATCCAACAAAAATGTCACATGAATGGAAATAAAGTTATAAAGAGGCTCTCTTAGCAAATTTATTCAATCTAAAATGATCAATGGCTAACTTTAAATGCATGTGTGAATTTTTGCCGAATGGTTTGCATTGCAACTTATATTTGTTGCCAACTTCTTTTTTTCTGGAGTGCAATTACACAGTATACCTCTGTAATGTGTCATCTTGGATTTTTAGTCCAATAAATTTGCGGAGGAAGCTGTCCCAAATTCCTTATTTTTGTTTGTATTTTCGTTTATTGTTCAGTCCAGCTGCCCACACTCCAAAACTGCACGTACCAATGAATGTACTCACAAGGCGGCGCTCAGTCCCACATTTGGGAAAGGATTTGGTCAGCAGGTGTCTCCCACCTCATCTGGGTAACAGAAATTCCCATGGCTGATTGGGTCCTTTGACCAAGGTGTGCATGAAGTGCAGTCTTTTGCTGCAATAGCTGGTACACAGCACAGAGAAAAACTGTGGCTCACAACTGACAATAATATCAGTTTGTTGGAGTTATACAAATATGCTCAAATAGGAACACGAACAAAGGGTTTTTGCATTTCAGGAGGTTGAATCAGTGCATTACTAGGTGTGCTGGACATATCTTAATATTAATCAGTAATTCTGGGCCACCAGTAGAGATTCTCAGTTCTTTTCCCCCCAGGGCCCCGTATAAGTTCCTTAATAGCCAATCAAAATAAATGTCACAATCCTCTGTCAATATGAGACAGCACAGACTACCAAGCACTGAATCATCATTAGGTGATAGTGAAAGGTTGTGTGTGGTCTGTTTAACTCATTATGTACTCACAATTTCTTCCTTGCTGGGATGCAGGTACAGCTGGCCCAGTTTCACCTTTACCTGTATGCTTTCTATAAACTTATGTTATAAATAAAAACACTGCTTTCATGGTCTGTGCTCAAGTTTAATGAATCAAGGAATACATGTCAGTACTAAGCACAACACTTGTGAAAACTCACAGCAAAGTAGATACATCCAATACAGTGCAATCTGATTCAAAGAGACACTGGCAGGTTTGAATCTAATATTAAAATTACTACTTTAAAACAAGATTGCAACAACCCCTGATGAAAATATGACTGTCATAGCAATTTTATCTATACACTGATCTCAATTTACCTGCTTTCGATTGAACTTTGGCATTGGAAAAGCTCAAAAGCACTTCACATTGTTTGTTAGTTGATTTCCAAAGCCATTAATTAAATCGATACTTCACTATACACACTCATTGTCATTCAAATACCCTGTCATATTTGTACAATTCTGATGCTTACAATTATTACAAATAATCACATTACATTTATCACTGCATGCTGACTGCAATACAAATGGGAGGTTAGCCTACATTCAAACCATGAAGCAGTTGCATAGTGGGTCTACGTACTAAATGTGCCATGGTAATAAGCATTGTTGTGGCTCATACTGTTATGTATACGCTGAAATGTGTTGCCTATCCAGTACAACCACAGTGACCATATTCTGTACAAATACACACTTTATTACTCTTAGTATTACAGTACATTGGTGGCAATGTGTTTATTTAATAACTAGAGTGTATTTTGCAATGTTTTTTTTCCACTTTGTACAGCTGAGAACATGGACACACTCAATTTAAAAAAGAACAGTGAATCTTTGGGAGCGCAAATGTCATCTTGTCAAATACACATCAAACACAACACTATGTTGTACTGTACATCCCATTCAATAAAATAGCATTCTATAATGTAAGCATGCTCTGTTACTGCTGAACTAAACTTTTGTGTTTTTTTCCCAAAATATAATAAAAATACATTTTATCTATCTGTCTGTTTATCTTTTCAAACTTTTCAGAAAACATTCATTAGAAACAATAATTTCGATAAAGGAAATCCCAGTGAGGTTCAAAGGAATTGGGTGAACCATTTATTGGTGAGCCATTTATTTCACTATTTCACTGAACACCTTGAGGAGCAGAGGATAAAGTACCTTATGATCACTTTCCACAGTTTAAAAACCAAGATAAAGGACACACAAGCTTCCATAATGTACCACCAAAATAAATGACTGGCAATATTCTTTCTCTCATTGACTAAAACAGTGTAGTCTCCATGGCCATGCCTGATTCATGGTTAATTCTCTGATTCACTAAAATAGTGTAGTGGCCATGGCTTAAGCCCAGTGTAGGTTGCTGTCCACTGAAGATAACAGACAAACAAAGGGCAACGGATAATATCAAGTGCTGACCATAACCTTCAAAAATTAGATCTGACAAACCCTTAACAAGGCCAGAGAGAAGGTGACAAGCAGAATTTTTGCATTTTTGCCCAATCATTTCCCAGCTACTTTCAACCAGTGTATTCAGCTGAGTTCTGTAGGAAAATATACACTTTAAACAGGCAGTCAAATGCATGAGCCACAGTAAATGGAACCTTTGGAACTACAAATGTGGCAATGAATTAGAAAGAAACTAACTCAATGGCATGTAGCTGGCTAGGTAAGCTGGCCATACCATCTTACCTAGTACCTCCAGATTTCTTGAAAAAAAAAATCATGTGAAAACTTGGCTGTAATACGACATTCAGTGGTTTTATTTCACAGGTGGATATTTGTACTATGTTAACTTCAAAGTTTTCTATCTCTGTGTGATCCCTATTGAGCCTGTTTTTCATTGGGTCCAGGAAATTTTAGGTTTCAGCTTGTAGTGGCTTGGTTTGTTGCTTACTAGATGATGCCATCTTGTTTTGTGTGTCTGAACAAAATATTAATCTTAGTTCCTTAGCTCAATAAACATATATTATTTCACAATTTCAAACTTTTTTCAAACTAATTTCTGACATCATCAACTAGTAGCATTAGAAAACAATAAAGCAAGTCTGGGCTAATCCCACATGACAGGTTTTGGCAGATAATTGCAAAATGGATTGCAACATACCCAGACGTACATAAAAGAGTGCAATCATAATTCATTTCATCATTAAGCAGTTTGATGTGATCATGAGCAAAATCATGGAGCCCTGCTCTACTGCAAAAAGCCTAGAAGAAGAAGTCAACTGTCACAAGACAGCTTACACTAATGGAAAAGTTGATCTTTCAAGTTTGGCTGAGTTGGGAACAGAAAAGGAACTATTGAAGTTGAGAAGTGAACGTTTTGCCACCGTTTGGTTGCCTGTTTCAGGTGGGATTAGCCCAGACTTGCTTTATTGTTCTCTAATACTACTCTCTGTTGATGTCAGATGATGTCAGAACCAATTCTTTGTTTGGGTAATCTTTATTAATTTGATTACTGTAAAACATTCAGCAACACTATTTACATGAGCACAATAATCTTTAGGGTTTCTTGGATGTTCAGTACAACATTCAACCCAATCCACCAAAAAATAAGCAATTGGTGAGGCTTAGAATACACATACAAAGAATCACAAAAATGCCCCGAGGGCCACTTCAAAAATTCATGACTAAAAAAGTATTTGGAGTACAACTATAGGATTTTGCAAGGTCTCATGAATTTAATAGAAGTTTTCACATGATTTTTTTTTTTTTTCAAGAAAATGACATGAACTGGGGGTCCTCGGTGAGATGAGCTAGCAGTCAGTTTGAGCTTTGAATCTGCCATTCCCAGTTTTATATGTTTTAGTTCCACTCTTTCTATAAGGTTTCCTAAGTAATGTTGAAGCACTGGAAGTTCCACTCTTTCTGGCACCTATGTTGGTTCCCTCAGTAACATGAAGTGGTATTTTTTTAATAAATGTTGCATAAGTTTATATGCTTGACTTAGAGCCCTGAATGCCTGACATTCGCCTCAGAGATCTGCCAACGTCTGACTCAATGATGTAGTTTCAGCAACATAACAAAATAATTTCAGTTGTCTCACTTGACTGACAAACTTTCTGTTGAGGCACAACTCCACCATCCAGAGTTATTCAAAGATGGAAAATTCTCTGGTGGTAATAGATGCACACACAGGCATCTATTACAGAATCCCTCTGAAATCTGATGGCCACCAATAAGTCTATGCTGAAAACATTGACACATGTTTCCTAGAACCTCTATCAGACATTATTATAATATTAAGTCAAAACTACACTATAATAAACTTAATGGAAGAAAACTAAAAACTCAACTGACATGTTTTGGAAGGGCCTTGGAAACCCTGAGAAATATTTCATAGCTACATAAGACATGTATATACTTTATGGTTTATATTTTATAGTAAATAAAATAGATTTAAGATATACTTTTAGATTTAAAAGTGTATTATAAGACTAATTTTCCTCGCGTCTTTCAGGGTTTTTTGTTCCTTCAGGTATACCTGAAGGCTTCTTTACTCTTTAGGCACTTTCTTGGATTCTAGGGCTTGAAGATGGCAGGTAAATCAAAGAACGTTACATGCAGTGGTTGCATTTCACATCATTTTATGACACACAGTGAATTGATCAGGAGCCAGACTTTCCCTGAGTGCACCCAAAGTCCTCAGTACAATAATCTGTTAAAAATATTTAGTAGAGAGTGAATCAATATAATCAATTATGCAATTGTAGCCATCAGTCTTCTTACAAAACTTATTCCCTTGCTGTTTGAAATGTCAGTTTGCAAGGGGTGTTAGGAATTGATCGCTTAGTTTGATCCTTTCCTACAGGAACATGCTGCTCGATATGGAAACGCTGGTAGGGGGAAGCCATCATACTTGTCCAGTACAATATTCGAAGAATTAATTCAGATAACAGGTGAAAAGGTTTTGTCTGAGATTGTCCACCGAGTTCAACTGCCGATATAATTCTAAGTGTCGATTCCACATCAGACATTGCCCATGTAGACCAGCTCACATTTATTATGAGGTGCATCTCTCCAGAGGGAGGTATAGAGGAACACTTCCTAAAATTCATTCCAATAATACGTCTTTGTGGAGAATTGCTTTACAGTGCTTTGACGGGAGTGGTGGGGGAGCTGGGGATCAATTTTAAAATTTTTTGTGTGCTATGACAGTGCAAGCATGGCGGGGGGCAGATAAAGCTGTACATTCCGCATTTGTGAGATAAATCCACTCACAGAATGAGTGCCGTGTGCAGCACACAGTCTTAAGTTAGGAGTCAGATCAGTAGTGCCTTGAGATGGACGACTTCCTCACGCTCGTATAGTCTCTGTTTAATTTCAGTGCTGGGTCACCCGTGCGCAAGTCATCACAAACGAGAATAATATAATTGAGACACTCAAGCCTCTGTCAGATACTCGCTCGTCCACACATCATCGGAAGGTGTTGTCCCTATTTCAATATCCACCAGTCACTTGTTGATCTGTCCAAGACGAAACGCAAAGCATGGCCACGTGTTACAAAGCAGGGAGGCTTGCGCACAAGGTGACCAAATTGCAAATGGCCAATACTGACATTAATTAAAAGTCGCTTACGGCCCACCATGGGACAAAACTGATTATTCCACAAAATTTGCATATCCATTGAAAGTGCATACTGGCATCGCTAAATTTTACTGAGATTGTCAAAGGTTTCTCCTAGCATAAGGCTAGGAAGAAGACCTTCTAATGATCATACACTTTCCTTACTCACAGGCTAGTACTAGAACAGTTCCAGAACAGTACACTGGGTGGAGGAAAAGCCCGTGGGTGGCAGAACTGTCACCAGGTTGATCCAATGCAACAGGTAGGCTCACTTATCAGGCTGAGAGCTCCTGCCATAGCAATAACCATGTCTAAACTACACTGAACTGGTCTTGGCCACACTGTTATCATTGTCAACCCTGCTGCCTCTGTGCAAGTCTCTTAAATCCATACAAACGATCAGTAACCAGAGGGTACTGACCACATATGTCATGTCGGAACACATCATGTACAGTATTGATCATCTATCAGTTAATGGAAACTTCACTGACCACTCTGACATGTCCTAACTGTCTGAGAGAACAGCTGCAGACAGACCATGATGACTACAATCTACAGCCAACAGTTTCCTCTTTCTGATATATACACAAATCTGCAATTTACAAAAACAATTTCTTTGGGCATATCTGAGGCAAACTAAGAACTTAGTAAGAGCTGTCACTTCTCTCTTTCAAGAAAAAAAGCGTTCTTATCAGACTTGTTTTTCTTTAAGGACAGTTTTCTTTTCTTTAAGAATTTTGAGCTTGGAAATATACAACAAATATTCTTTTCATTATGTTGTAATCAAGGTAGTCTGTAGTCTGTGGCTTAATAAGAAATGTCACTAAGAAACATCAGCTCTGTATTCAGGCCTCTTCGTGAAGCTTGAAATCTTCTGTAAAAATAAAATAACACACCACTTTGATAAGTATTTTAAAAAAGATTTTTAAATGTAATAAATATGTGGTGATGTACCCACTTTGATACTAATTTCTGAAAAGAATGTGCAAAACAATGCTATATATTTGCTTAATAAATACTATAAATTTTACTATACCATGAAAAAAGCTTAAAAAAATCTAATAACTAAATACAGCAGCAATAACGCAATAACTTAACTATTACGCAATTTTGACTTGAGTGAAGAAAACAAATAACTGTAATAAATGCCTAAGTCAGGGGTATCCAACTCGGGTTCAAGGTAAAAACAAAAACCAATAGTTTGTTGACGGTAGCTCTCCAGGACCAGGGATAGCTAGCCCTGGTCTAAATCAATCTTTTATTTACTGTTACTTTTGAACTCTGCAACATTTAGTACACTCAAGAGGAAAACACAGGACCTGCAGTCAGTCAAGGAAGGGCCATGTCTTATGACTTCTTAGTGGAGGGGGAGGGTCTCCAATACTAAAGGTCCAATTTGTATGAGTGTTTTGCTTTCTAACCATCACCCTTGCTCAATAGGCAACTTAGATTTATACACTAATAGCAGTTACCTCTTAGATCATAACTAAATGACTAAATTTGTGAAATGTGAAATGTTTCATTAGCGGACGACAGGGCAGGATTTTGGATGTCGTTTATGAGCTTATCAAAATGGAACTCAGCTGTAAAATGTCATGACAAAATAGCTTTGGTATTATACAACATAATGCTTTCACTGTTAATTTAATAAATATAGGTGATTATAAACTAAATCACTAAACTACAGTAATGTTTCTAAATTATGACCTGGATTTTATCCTCCAAAAAAAAAAAAAAAATCATTCACATGTTTTACTGTATTTAAACAAAGGCTGTTTGGTGAGGGAATTTTGTCCCTTTTGTACATTTTGTGCAGTTGTATTTTCTGTTGGACTGGTAAAAATGTAATTACCACCCACACAAAAAGGTACAGTAACTGTAAATTAAATCACTGAATTTCACAACTAAAATGGCTGTGAATTTAAAGTGACAAAACTGTATTTTGAACTACTTTAAGCAATGAATGCAACATCACAAGCCATTCTGATACCATATAATTGCTGGGTACATTGGATAGAGATCAGACCATGGTAAATACGGTCATACCACATAAATGGTCAGTCTAATTAAATCATTAACAGCAGAAGTTCTCAAGGAATTAAGAAACAGGATTGGAGGTGCCCTGTCCACCATGTACATACTAAAAGTGCCTGAATAAATGGTCTCAGTGAATTTACACCTTTCTGTGGTCTTTGGTTTTTGGTTTTTTAGGTTCCCAAAAGATTGTCTACAGCATTTTAAGAGATATTAACTTCACTGGGTGCCAGTGCAGTTTACACAATATAGTTTTCAATGCACGTGATTGCATCAAACATTTGTGTGAGGTGCTTAACAAAGGAAAAAGATTTAAATAGGATTATGATGTAACTCATTTTGAAAACGAGTCAGGATTTCATCCAACTGAAAATTGATAAATATAGAATAATTACTAAAGTTTGCCAAATAGCTGATTGATCTCTTACAAAATAATAGTTTCTAACTGAAAAGCTAGCAACTTCTGACCAAATAAAGTACTAACTTTTATCAGGTTTTTTTTTTTTTAATGAGGGTTTGATGAAAGCCAGACAGATCCATCCATCATCAGTATCCATATCAATACCCATAGATCTAGGTTTAACTAATTACAATCACAGTGGTTCATTACTATCAGGTAATTATTAATTATTATCATTATCTTTATCATTTTTGTTACCATTATTAAATTGCTACAAGATGCTTCACCCTGAGACAGATGAAAACTGAGGTCTGGCTATGCAGTGTATAAATACTGGAAAGATGAAAAAATGACACCAGTTATATTAGAGCTGAACATGCTGTTGCAATAAAGAATGAATTAAGAAAATATTCAATATTAACTGTTTCAATGCACGCCAAAACTCTCTTAAACAAAGCCCCATTTTTTCTTTCAATTATAACTACAATATCTAGGCAATCAAAAATGAAATAACCAAACCTTTCCCTCTGCATTTTCAGGAATTCACTCCCTATAAAGTGCTGCCAAGCCTACAGAATGAAACTGGTTCCAATGTCCCATACTAAAAATGCAACAACCCCCAAACAAGTAAGATAGAGTTTCTTGAATCAGCAGGACAGCATTCAGTACAACAATCACTGCAACACACATAAGGAAGCCAGAATGACAAATTCTGCATTTCAGAGTGATTGTGAATATCAAGAGAACGTCTCACTTAAACACTGTTGTTATGCAAATGCAATTACATTGAATCCGGTTACATTTAATAATACTAACACAGGGACGTCTTCCCTTACACGGATCTTCGAATTAGGTTGTTCTTGTCCGGTTCAAGAAACTCTTCAACCAACGCATCTGTTACCTCAAGCAATTCAGCCTCCATGCTGGAGACATCCCTGAAAATATAAAAAAAAGGAAAAAATGACTTGTCAAAAAACAGACATCATCCTACTATTAAACACTAATCAGCAAAACATTACAGTTTATCGGGTGAAGCTGTCCAGTGTGCTTGTGAAGATGTTGTTTTTTCTTTCGTCTTATTATTTCCATGACGATTCTCAACCATCAGAATAGCGGCACTTGGGTAAATGTGAGATCAAAATCTATGCTAATCCCATGTCATAACTAGTCATAATATGGGTGTTTTTCTTAAGTTTAGCTTTTTTTGTCTGCTTGGGTCAGCTTGTCATGTCATGTAGAGCAGACAGAGACCGATGAAGTATATAAGCCCTGGCTTTCACAGTGCTGGACATTCTTTAGATGAGGATTATTCAGAATGCTGAACAAAAACATTACACCGGCCCCGTCTTCAAGCGAAGTTATATCCCAACAGTCACAATCACAAACAGCTCACATTCATTCAGGCCTCTCACAAATCTACTAGAAAGTCCAAGTGAAAATTGACAGCAGAGAAAAAAAGGCAAAAAACCCCAGCAGCTTACAAACTTTCTGAACCTCCCACCAACTTTCTGAGGACTATTCCATCGCACTTATTACAGTTTAACCAAGAATTTTATGTTCAGTGTGTTCAAATATGGAAATAGAATGTTTTAACATTACTTGAAAACAACTGTGAGTTTGTGGTAACTAATAAAAGTGAATGTACCATGTGCAGACATGCAGTGCTTCAGCTGACAGGATAAATACAAATGCTAAGCACCAACCTCTTCCCAGGGGGCGCACAGAACTCTGTGTAGAACTTGATCTTGGGCTCTGTTCCACTGGTCCGCAGCGTTGCCACAATCCCATTCTGGAAGGTGAAAGTGACCATCTGGCTGTTCTTGGTCACAGGCAACACCTATACAACACGGTTGAATAGGTGTATATAGGTAATATATATAGGTCATTTTACTTATATGACCCTTATACAGTGTATATACCATATATATTGCATTCCCTTAATTTGAAAAATAGTATTTTGCAGAAAACTCTTTTAAGTGACGAGATTAATCATATATAGCACATGTTTAATTTTACCACAGAATCTACAGTGAATGCAATGCATAATGTTGCCAGTTCTGCAAAAAAACAAAGTATTTCTCCCAATTTTCTCCCATAATTGCTGTCTAACATGCAACACTCACACTTTTCTGGTTGGGTTGGCTGCTGTCATATCCCGTGGTCACATCCCTAACTTGTGAAATGCTGTACCCTCTGCAGGACTTTGGATAAACCCCCTCACCATCCCAATTACGAAGGCGAGTGAATATTTTCTTGATGGTGGGTGGGTCCCGGCAGATAACGTAGGACGTTTTTGAGATGTGTGAACCATAACTGAAAGATAGCAGAAGCAGCAGTCAAGAAACCAAGCCAAGCCACAAGCTGAGTCATGGGAATGTCACATCAGACTGCAGTTTGTGCCACAGAAATGATACACTAGTCTATAAGGCAAGTCAATCACAAATGAATGTGCACTGCCAATTTTTCACTTTTTAAAAAAGTGCAATTATTGTTCTATACAAATTATTATTTTAAAAATACTCACCTACAAACCAGATATTTTAATGATATTTCATGAAGTTTCACAGAAATAAGCTATGAAGAATGCTCATCTCCCATTCATAAAAATGTTTTCTTTAAAGTGGTGGCGTTGTTTATTTAAAGATTATTTTTTTAATATTTTTTAAGACAAAGTAAAAGCATAAGACAAATTCATTTTTTATTTTCTCTATTTATTGTAAAATAAGGTGTTGAGTCTCAGCTCAAAGTGGATATCATTATCATTAAAAACAGAAAACTCACATTTCAAAAATGTTGGCCAGTTGCTGGCTCAGGGTGAGGTTTTTGGAGTCAAGGTAAGCGGCCAGTTCTGCCACTACAACTGCTGCACTCACTCCGTCCTTATCGCGCACCATGCTGCCACACATGAAACCTGATGCCCAGGCCAAGACAAAACACAACACTGTTATCCACAGTCTGCAGTCACAGATGGAACCACCTATTAACATCAGACAGGAGTACTATGCTTATTCAATGAGATGAAGGAGCATGGTCGTCCCAACAGATAGTTGAGTTGGTAACAATAGGGGATTTTTTTACAGTTAACATGCTCTCAAGCTTCTACCTGTTGTCCAACAGTTCAGCTGTCCTTACAGAAGGTAATAAAACAGTTGGTTTACAGTAATCAGGTCAAATGTAGTCACAGGAAAATGGGCAGGACAGCCATAGGGAAGACTTCCTCCCTTTACAATGTCTAAAGGGTTACCATAATCCAAATAGTTATTTGATCCAGTTCTGGCACATATGCTGAAAGGGGGTAAGAGCCCAAAACAAAGGGAGGCCACTAGAAATATTGTACAATGGAAAAAAATATTGTCATTATTAATAACTCATTTCTTACTACCAGGCAACAAATACTTCTCAGTCTTCTCTACAGGCCAGAACATCTTATGGACCACAGGTTTGTAATCCCGTTCAGTACATCACAGCATTGTGAGATTTCTTTCAATGCCACGGATTGCTCAATTGATAGATGAAAGTGGTTGTTAACATAGTTAACTCTCTTCACTTGTTTTCCTAAAATTGTGATCAAATCCACAGAACTGATGGCTGCTAGGTGGCTCATCCTGCAAAAGTGGATTGTGGATCCACTGTGTGGATAGACCCTATGTCAGATCACCTGGGAAAGAATGGCTTGGATATCCATGTTTTGTCACTCACCAGTGCCCCCAGCTGGTCAGTGGGGTCCACTGTCTACCTGCACAGAGCTGCAAATGTAGTGCCTTCCTCAGACCCATGTCTGTGCAAGCTCAGCTGGGAGACTGCAGTGTGACATTAGGCAGCAGCTGATGTCACACATTTCACAGGACAGCATGTATGTGCTCCACCAAAATGAAAGCTGAAGGCTGGGCAATGAGTATGGCTTATGAATATGATTCCAAAGGGGGAAGAGTATAAAAAATGCACAGAACTAAAGGGCTAAGGGAATAAAATGCTACAACATTCCAAATGTGCTGCATACCTATAGACTCCTCAAAGGCAAACAGGACCACCTTTCCCTCCTTTTCCAACTCAGGCATTTTATTTCCTGTCCACTTGAAGCCTGGTAATGTTTCCTGGATTAAAATACAAACACATCAAAATAAACAATCACTAAACCATGGCCATAATAAACACTCTTCATGTGAATGAGTTCAATCTCCCTTCCTCCAAAATACATGCCCTTTTAGATAGCAGAGATCCCGATGACAGACTGAGGTGTCTTGAAATAAAAAAAAATAAATAAATAAATAAATTGTAATTGTTGCTTAGTTTGGACTACTACTTGTTGAAAAAATAATATTAATTAATTGATTGATTGATTAATTAATTATGAGTATAATTACAGATAAAATCTAGTATCACTTGGCTAAGCTGAAAAAAAAAAAAACAAATTGCTTCCAAAATTTTGTCAATTCTACCTCAAACTGGAATCCCTCCATTTCTGCAAAAGCCTTGAGGATTTTGGATGAAACAGTTGTGGCTAACATGCAGATCCTCTGGGTGTCGGCCGGATCCGGGTGTGTTTCTCTCCAGTTAAACAGCATCCACCAGCCCAGCAAAGCAGCCAGCTCATTGCCTGTGAATACCCGCCATCGACAACTTCAAGACAAACCAAATGAGGAGGAGGGTGACAGGGTAAAACACACACACACACACACACACAAAACAGGTAAGATCACCAAATCAATGTTAAAAATTCTTCCTATCATAATATGCAAGATTATCATTCACAGTATTGCTATATAATAATTATTCAAAATGTCAAGTCCCCTCCCAAAGGGGAACTGCATACCTAAAACGTAAAAGTGGAAAACAGACTCACAGTTGAGTTTTTGTTGGAAATCAGAAATCAATGGTGATGAATGCATTCATTTGAAGACATGCAATTCAGTATGTGTATGTTACTGAAATCCCATAAATCAAGTCTCATACACATGTACTGCAAACTCGAAATAGTAACAATAATGCGATTTGAACAGTGATGTCACTGATTTCACTCAATGGTAGTCTAGGTTCTTCCATTTCATATAAACACATAGCATCCTTTTTGAATGCATAACATAAACACAGCTGGAGATCCTAGTCAGATATTGTACAAATTTTAAGTACTTTTACTCTTTAGAGGCTGGTAGAATTTGTTGCCACTCCAGCAGGTTCCTGAAAATATTTTACAAAAATTATTACTTAACCAATATATACCGTCATATAAAAGATAATGGGTTATGATAGACATTTATTTAAAATGATCCATTTTCTGCAGGAATTTCCCTGTTGTCAAAAAGCAGTAACTAATTTCAGATAAAGTTTCTGGACATTGTCCTGATCCAACGTACTTGTCACACTGCTCTGCAACAGCCAAGCGATCAGCATCAGGATCAGTTGCCAGCACTACCCTCGCCCCCTCCTTCTCAGCCAGGCGAAGGGAAAGTTCCTACCAAGAATCCCAAAGGACCAAATACAGCTGATTAGATACTGTGCATGATTCAGAATGTGTGTACAATGCCTGCGTAATTGTTCTATAATGAAAATAATCAAAAAACATAATTATTACATTACCTACTATTATTCTTATCATTTTATTTTATATGTGGAGTATTTGGTATTTACTTTCTGTAGAGTATTTGAAGTAATCCAGATGTAATCAGATTATGGTGTTTACTAGGTCATGTGATTTGTAATCACTGATTATATTTTCTTTGTAATCAGCCAATCTCTGCTGATAAGACAGATACAAGCCAACATAACTACCCTAACATCACATACCATATGCCATAAAATGCTACACTTCTCCAAATCAGCAAGTGCTGAGGGGGAACAGATGGTGGAGGAGCCGAGGTACAGCCTGAAGAGGTCGGTCTTCAGGCTATATCACAAAAATCAGTTAGAGACGGAGAGAGAACCACCATTCCTCACCAGGACAGACTCTCCTTCCTCTGGGTTTGGGCAGCTGACAGTGGAGAATTCGGGATCAGGATCCTTCTGCTCTGGCACAGGTATAGGAGGGGAAAAGCCAAATGCTTGGAAGGCCTGCTGCACATATTCGTGCCCCACTCCATGGAAGGAAGAGTGGACAAACTTTAGCGGCGTCCTCGCATTCAGCTCCCTATGCAGGAGAGGCAGGGAAAACAAGGCGGAGGCTCAAACAGACAGCCAATGACAAGAAACTACCCCTGTCAGGGCTATCAAGTTCTAGAGATGACAAAGAGTGACACTTGATTTTTAAGGAGAGATTGTGGAGGAGATTGTTTAGCAGGGAAGGTGATAAGTGTACTCGAATGCATATTTCTAGAACATAGAAATACAACACAAATACAACACTAACAAACCACAGACAAACATACTAAATCTGTCTGTATTCTCAATTCAAAATTCCATCGACAAATGGTGATAGGACACGTCTGCTAAAATCTTGGCTAATGGTGTGTTGAGCTAAAATCTGGTATGGTAAGGCAAAGCTAATGTAGATTGCAGATTTACAGATTTGGAATAAGTGTAAAACAACTGGCATGAAGAAACAACAGAGCCTGTGAAATGGGTTAATGTGAACAGAGTGAGACTCAAAATGGACACCAGAAGCCCTGCAGTGCTAAACGGCTTCAGAAGGCCCAAACACCTGCCTGTGAAAGCAGACCAACTTCAGCTCCTCCATGTAAGACCTGCAGATGTCCTCCAGGGGGTCCCTCCTCAGCGGGCTGCTGTCCGACAGGTTTTCGTTCCAGGCCTCGCTCCAGGGCTCTGTGCTCTCCTCAATACACCGTATGATCTCTTTGTCATGAGGCGAGGAGATCTGGGCTCCGTTTTCCCAGTAGACCTTCAAATAAATGCCATCAATCAGATCTTCAAAGCACCCCTTCACAATGAACAATGACACAGGTAACAGGGCATGTGTTGTACAGTGCTGAAGGAAACAGGCCTGTAACTGAGAAGTAGGACTGTATTAACACAGAAAGCAGAGGAATACTGTATAAAAAGTAGTAAAACAGTGCATTTAGCTCACAACATAGTTTTATTCTCTGTCACATGATACTATAAATCCTTTTTGAAGGACACATTGTGACTGGACATGCCAAACCTGTAGAGAAAGGGGGGGAAAACATAAAAAGTAACATAGGAGGTGGGAAATGGGTTGAGTATTGGGGTGAGAGAGGATGATAGATGGGCATCACCTGAACACTAGTAAGTGTGAGGTCTTAGAAATGGAAGTA
Source organism: Albula goreensis (assembly GCA_022829145.1). NCBI lineage: Eukaryota > Metazoa > Chordata > Actinopteri > Albuliformes > Albulidae > Albula > Albula goreensis. The sequence continues at coordinate 35,414,650 of CM040742.1, forward strand.
CTTTTCAACTAAGCTTTTATTTTAAAAAATGCACACAGCTATAATACTCTGAAAAAGTATTTGCTCTCTGCATATTTTTGACACTGTATGCTATCACATCATCAACCAAAACATAATATTTGAGAAAAATTAACCTGAGAGGAAAAAAACACAAAATTTAGATAATACCTGTTCCATTCACATTTAAAGAAACTTATGAAATACAAAATGTTCTCATGATAAAAAGTAATCACCCAATATACTGAAGCAAGCAAGTTTATGCAGATGCTGCCAGAATATCTCAGTGGGGTTTCAGTCTGGACTTCAACTAGACTATTAAGCTTCTAATGAACTGGCTTCTGTTTCCTATCATTGTCATTACTGTTTGATCACCACAGCAGAGACATAGCAGGTTAAATACCTGCAACACAATGGCTGTAACGCACCTTGTAGCCGTTGTCTTCTTTAGGGTTGTGAGAGGCTGTTATCATCACACCTGCAGCTGCTCCCAGCTTTTTCACAGCATATGGCTGGAGAAAGAGAGACAGACACATGCATGCTGGGAGAGGAGTCATGTCAAGAGCCACACTTGCATTACAGTTATGCATTCACCATATTCCCCTTTCCACAGCAACTTTAAAAGCTCACACTTTTCACATATGTATGTTGGTTTTTCCCGAAGCAAATCAAGTTTAGAACCTTGCTCAAGGGTAACTTGACAGTGCACTACATGGGAATAAAAACTGCAACCTCTGAGATACTAAATACTATACTACACTGTCACCCCTCTGCGTACTAATCCTCTAAATATGCAAACATACAGAAACCTTAACCTTATTTCCCAGTATGACCTCACTCAAGCCCTGCATAACCTCCTCCTGCATAAGCAACCTACCAGATTATCCAGTGCCCTCATTTAAATGTTAATGTCAATTTATACATACACTTGACAGCCTGGAAAAGTGCCAACTTTTATACAACTGTTTTTATAAACAGTGAATCTCTAAATCTCTATATAAACAGCAAGTTCTAAAACATTTATATGTTATTATACATTTATAAGTTCAACTATTTTTTCTTCCACTTATTATTTGATTTATACCTGCCCAGTGTTAAAGATATGGCTATATAAATACTGAAGAACAATAGTTGTTGTAAATTAAATTCAATTAAATATTTTGGTTAGGAGTAAGCCTTTTCAAAAAGGTTTGTTGAATAAATTTATGTTTGTATTTTAAATGTAATTATTTGATTACACAAAATTATGTAATTATTTGAAATTGTGTTGGTTGCTATGCCTTTTACCAGTTTATGTGATCTGTCCTGCATCCACCACATTTCTATTCCCACTGAGGCTGGTGCTCATAGACTATACTTAAAAAACAGATCAGCGATCAGGGACCTGGGAAGATCAAAGCCAACATCAAAGCAATCTGTGTGAAACTTACCACAAATGGGGTGGGTACATACTTAGAGAAGAGATAGACAGGAACATCTTTACAAAGCATAACTGCAGCAGTCAGCTTGGCAAGTCTGTAGGGGAAAACAGATTCATTTTAGACCATTCATGTGAATGCATACCATCTCATAGCATATTCTCTGCAGGATTTTACAATATCACATTTAAATGACTAAATATCACGTATGATACAGTTCAGGGAAAGTTTTTACATTTATTTTGAAGTCACAAATTTTCTCATTTGTTAAAACTAAACACTGTTCAATTTTCAAATGCTTACGGTTTTTATTTTTGTAATACTTGAACTGAATGCCAAGCTGTAATTGCAAACATGTTAAATGATAGCTGTATGATTAACACCAGTATATTGTATCTTCTTGAGTACAAAAAAGAACAAAAATACTAAATACTAAAAAATGCTATAATGCATATCTGCAATGCAGATGAATTTGCTTGTCCTGTAGAACAGTCATGGGCACACAATCCAGCAATGGGAATCTGCTTGTCAGGAACAGATTTACCACTTGCATAAGTATGTGGTATTGCATTATTTGAAGTCAATACCAAGCATAGTAAAGTCAACAACTTTTATTGCCTGTAATAATGAATTTTTGTTAAACAGAAGCATTCATAGTCAGGCCAATCTCACAATAATAGCAAGAGATATGAATGCAAGGCCATAGAGATAATATGCATGTTTCAGCATGAAGATGTTTTAGCCACCCGTGGCAGCTTCAGTGAGTGCACATGGAGCAAAAGATACACATACCAGACTTGGGACAAATAACAAGCTGAAATACTTTTGACCCCTATAGAATTATGAAACATTACCATTTTTTTTTTCAAAAGAAACAATTTTTTATAAACATGCAGGACATACTTCTTTTACATGATTTTGCATTTTTACAAGTAACATGTTCCCTGGACAAGGATTTGTAGTATCAGGTAGCAGATAGCAAGCAGCTGCTAACACAATTTCTATTATTACTCTTATATCTTACAGGATTCATAGTAGAACTTATGACCTAGACAATTAAACTCTGACCTTCAAGTGAGAAGATAAATGTATGTTTTATTTGAACCCATTTACAGGGTATGCTTGCTTTCACAGCACATTTCAAGTCTTGAGTTCACTGAGTTAATTTACACACACTCACACAAAACGTTTGTATTTAATGGGTGAAAATGAAATATACAAACACAAAAGAAATTCAGCCTCTATATTACTGAGCACTCTGCCCTGGTCTATTTGAGAGCACTACAGCTGTTACATTCTGAGGTGGCTCAACACATGTCATTATGTCTGTTCTGAGCAGCTGAAGGAGCAGTGAATGGAGAAATGGGGCTGGGCAGGGGGCCTTACCGTTCACTGCTGCAGTTGCTGGCTTCCTGTCCACGTGTGTCATAGCCCACCACCAGGCCCCTGCTCTCCAGGTCAGGGAAATACTTAGCCAGATACTTATACATGCCCTGTGGAGGAGGACAAAATGACACCACAGCCCCAAACAGAAAATGCCCGCAGCACAGATTCACTGCATTTTCTCTGTCAATAAGTTTGGGTTGACATAGACCAGTAAATCAATATGGAATTCTGCAAACCTTTGTCTTAAAGTTTGTTTTTTGTTCAGTTTTGTCTTACCTCGTCTTATGCTTATGTTTAAATATTTGCTTTATGTCAGGTTTTCCGCGTAAATAAGAAATTTGATCTCAACTAACCTCTTCTGGGCTAAAAGAGAAAAAACTGTGACAGTGTGATGACATGTAGTTGCTTATTTTGCTCTAAATTAAGTAATAGTTCAGAAAGAACCATTCAACCATTTTTAATAAGACAATGGATTTACCTATGTCCAGATGATAAAAGATCAATGCTATAATAAATTCAAAGCACTAATGCTTTCCTGCACTGGACACAGTTTACAACTGTGCCACATTGTCAGTTGCTAAATTTGCTGTAGAATCTGTATTTTACACCAATATTCAGGAACTAATAGAAGATAATGCTGCACTACTGAAACAGAAATGGTTGTACAAAGTTACTGGACACACATATGATGTAAAAAGAGAGCTTTTTTCCAATATTCACAGGTATTCCTTAATTATTCACTTCAGAAAACATAAATGGTCATTATGCCAGTATAAGTTTGTTTAAAACAATATGGCTAAGAATTGTTTCAAGCATTTGATTTGGTGCAAAGAAATGAATGTCACAAACATTAGAACATCTAGGGAACAGGGAATAGGGAACATCTGCACCAGATGATGCATTATTCTGTCACCTGACTTGCGTAGACTGCATGATAAGGTAATTGGCTGACCTGACTGGTTGATGGCAAACTCACTGGCTAACCAAAAGGAATTATGGAGAAGTCTTTTGCTAATCTAATTGGATTATGGTAGAGTTTATCGGCTAGCCTGACAGGATAACAGTGCGATCATTCACTGACCCATTTGGATGATGGGTACCCAGCTCGTGCACACCTGCTATTAACATGGAAAATTGTGCTACCTGGTCAGAATGATCAAATAATTATGGAGCACTGCATCTATACATTTTATTTAATGTTTCCCATATCTGACTCCTGTGTCAACATTTGCCCCTGGATTTCATTTTCCATGATATATTCAAGTAACTAAAACTATTCCTCCAGCATGACTGCATTTACACTCTGCAGAAATAATCCCCACACAAATCGCCTTTCACTATACCTGTCAAGAAAATGTTTGATTGTCATAGATTGGCTACCAGGAGTTGCACATAGTGCAGATGGGGCCAGGGTGACGTTGCTGGCTGACCTGTGTGGATTGGATGATGGTCAGGTCGTTGATTAGGGCAAAACCAGCGCCCATGGCCGCCCTCAGGCCCGCAGTCCCAAAGCTCATCCTGGAGCAGAGTCTTCGCCGCAGCTCCTCGAGACGCCCTTCCTGCACCAGCGCCTCAATCTGGGCCCGAGTCTTCGGGTTCTACATCAGACACAAGCACAGGACAACATGTCAGCACAGACCCATACGGTCAATTCGATATGTATCAGAACCGGGACTTTTCTTTGTCTTTATATTACATTCATTCCCTTATCAGATTCCCCTATCTACAGTGATTTATATCCTTTATATGAGTTTCTATACTATCCATCTCCAGAGTTGCAAAAAAAAATATTCGCCCCCATCTGAGATCATCTTGAGGAAATAATGTTTTTATCCATACCAATGCAACCTGATATACGATCAATGCCATATTACACAGTTATTTGTTAGTCCTTTATGCTCAGATAAAGTATTTTGATGGGCAGCCACAGAAGCTAATTTGTGCCATTTCAAAACTGCTATGCCATAAAAAGTCTGTTCTGCATTTTAGTACACTCATACCCCATACTCAGTAATCCCAACCAACAGAGCAACAAGTAAGCGGAAAAAGTTGTTACTCCAAAGGATATTTTTAATCACAACCAAAACAATGAATGTTGAGCCTTAGCATAACATTCTTTGAGCTGTTTCTCTGGATTAAATTACAAAACGGGGCTTTAGCAGTTCATATGAGGTATGTGACTTGATCCTCATATGAATTAACTCATTCTTCAGGAATATTTGCTTTGTATCTGTGAACATAGATTTTGGAAATCAGTGACTCCATAATTATCAAGAGTTAAATGGGTAATAGCAAATGCAGTGGTACTGCACTGAGGTTCAGTGCTCTGCCAAAGAGAAGTGTCATGCAGTCTCAGGCTTCCTGACATTTAAAAGGAGGAGGTCAGTCAGATCAACTACCTACTGTATATTCCTGCAAAACTGAAGACCCAAAATGCCTGCAGTGCAGCAAGGCTCAGCTAACAGAATGTGTGTGAGAGTAGGTACAATCTATACTGCTACTGTTCAATGGCAGGGACTAAAATAAATGACCCATATCTGTTATTTTAAGTGCTTCATATTTAACCTCATTGTTTCTGTACAATGTAAAGCAAGTTAGTTTTGCATGCTGTCAGGTGCAAGTGGATAGAAAGATATGATTCTTTTAGCCAAGTCATGTAGTTTTTCAACCCATGTTTCTCCTTTTTGCAATTTCCAGTGTTGTTCAAAAAGAATAGACTATCACCGTCCAGGCTTGAGAAATGGATTGACTTGGCATATGCAACCAAAAACAAAGTAAGAAAAGCATAGCTTTATACAGCTCAAGTAAACATAATTTATTGTCAAATAAAAAGAAAGACAATGGAAACAATATTTAAATGGTTAGCCTTCTTTGGGCTCACATATATGATGCTTTTGTACTACCACAATGCCACCCAGTACACAAGAAGCCTCTCTCTAGAGCATGTGTGTTTGTCTAATACTCCCATCTACTACACAATAAATGTACTGTGAGTTAGTACCAAATAAAAGACAAGCAAATGTCAATAACTAACAACAACTGGTAACCCACAGCAACATGGTGAGCTAGAGGGTATTTAGGGAACTATAACCCAAGGAGTCCTGCCTGACTTGAACCCTGTCTACCCAGTAAGACAAACTCAACCAGGGGTTCATTATTCTACAGTGTTCCACATGTATGTGTGTTACAAGTCTCACACTGGTACAGCTTCAGACCACTGGACTGTCTTCATTGCAGAGCTGCTGTTCCTAATCTCACAGATTAGGAACATGTGCTCAAGTTCTAAATGAGTCTAGTAGCATATTAGTCTAAACCCCTTCTCAGGTCAATACAAATATCCCAAAGAGACAAACGGAGGAATTTACAAAGAGGGCTCCAAATTACTTCAAATGTTGCAAAAACATTTGCTTGTACAGGCTTTGGAATTAGTTTGGTATTTACTCAAAGTACTTATGCAATTTAATTAAGTTACATCATCGTATATGTGTTAAAATGCAGAAGCCTCAACTAAGAGATTGCTTTGCATGAGTGGCGACAAAACCAAAAACACTGTAGGCAAAGCTGTTTTTATGAGCGATGGACAGGGCTGTAAATTGTAGATCATGATCTTCCAGCTGGAATGAGCCCAGCAGCTCGAAATGAGGATGTGTCACATTTAGAGAATCAGCTGTGCTGCAGGAAAGGCCTCTGTTTCAGCGCGCACAGTCAGATAATCTTCTACATCAATCAAACGCCTCTACAAATCAGCAAATGGGAAACTCTCCATTTAATGTTGTAATGATTGATGCTGAATACATCTCACTTTGGTGAAAAAGTGCAGAAACCATGTCAATGTGCTTTTAGCTCAACAGTCTTTCCCTGGGCATAAAAAAACACATGGAATTATCGTTCAAACAATGGTAACCAGCCATGATGTAACACATGAAGCTATACATAACAATTCATATATTTCTATTGAGACATCAAAACCCCCAAAAAAAAGCAGCTCCTGCGATCCAATTTTCCCTCTGAGTTCAGGAGTGCCAGTTTAGCACACATGGACAGGCATGTCAGGCCTTGGCCTATGTTTAGAGCAATATTTGGTTCATAATCAATTCAACTTCTCATCAACTTCCACAATTTAATACACTTCTTTAGTTCCAGGGGCAAATGGAAAATTCCAGTCAGCTATTCAGAAGAGGATTAAGTGTACATAAATGTCGTAATGACCCTGAATTTCCCGAATGTTAGTGAATTGTAGTGACCTCAATTTGCCATTTGTATCCATTTATGTGTGTCAGAATTCACTAGTTATTTATGTAATCTCACACAAATCCGAAAATCCATCAGCAAATAAATTCTTTGCCCTGATATCAGAATAATTCAGACTGAGTTTAATGCAGTGAACCACACTTTGAACAACAGGCAAGGTTGTCCTTGAGACAGAATCCAGCATTTCATAGTTCATAATTAAAGAGAGGGTTTAGCCCCATGACAAAACACCTCTATGAACACAACACTGAATTTAAATTTCTTTGCTAAATTTTATTTACAGATTTCATTTGTTCTAGCAGGACCAAAAACACAGTCATCTTCATCCCATAGAACTCTGTGACCTACAGTATATACAGTACTCACTGGCTCCAGGACAAGTGCTTTAGATGACTGCACACACTCAGCTGCAAGTGACACAGCAGTGACTCTAAAATAGCACAAATAAATATCCTAAGGTGGGGTTAACAATATTCTTCTATTTTACACACAGCTTTTTGGCATCTTTCTTGCTGACTCACATACATCTTGCTTGGTAAAGCCCTGTAGTTTCCATTCCGACAAATTTACTCATTGGGAAAACCTAAGTGAAAAATTGTCATCTTCAGTAAGAAGTCCACAGTAAAAAATGATCAATCAGCCAGGGGTTACGTTACCTTGGAGCAAAGCATGAGACAAATACAGATTACAGCAACGAAGTGTTTGAAGCAATTACTTGTAGTATCACACCAATTACATACAGTAGCTGAGGGTGTTAACATCAACCTCATGGTGTTTCAATTTGAGCTGCTAATCAGAGCAGCAGAACAGTTAAACGGATATACCAACTATGGGTGGCCAATATGGAAAGTATAGAAAATCAATAATAACTATACATGGCAATATGACTGGCCCAGTACTTATGTGGGGCAGAAATGTTTCATAGGTTTCCCAATATAAAACTATGAACAAAATCCTCTCATCAGGCTACATATTAGGTGCTTAATGTAAAAAATGTACAATTAAATCAAGTATGACTATCCATGTCATATATGATTGCATACATGCAAAAAGAGAACTTTTATTGTACCATTTACAAACCCATTTACCCTTTATAAAATTATGCATAAACTTCAAATCCTATTTAATTAGATAATTTTGGCCCAGTTCAATTAACTCCACTGTTTTTCATTCACAGTGTACATAAAACTTGGTCTAATCCCATTAGTCAAGTAGTTGGATGACAAATGTTATATACAATACCCAAAATAACACCCAGCTAACCATGGTAGAACACTTGAAATCATACTGTGCTGCTCAAAATACAGTCACATCAAAATAAAGAGGCTGTATTGTGATCAGCTCAGAAGTTGTTTATTACAGATAATGACAAAGGTAACTTTCATAAAATCTTGTGAAAGATCTCAGTCACCTTAACCAGTCACTTGAGTGGTCCATAAAATTGTGAACTTATGAAAAACTGTTTCAACATGCCAATGAAAGTTTAGGCTAGTACCCAACAAGAACTCTGGCCTCATACATGTCTGACACTCTCTGTGATAATCAGATGCACAAAAGAAGCATACGTTGGATATTTGCCTAACTTTTTCATGCATAGCCAATATCCTCTCTACTAAAATCAGGTGCTCAAAACATAGCACGGCATGCTATCAGCATGAGAATCCAGCGCGCCTGAGAATGTGATTAATCAAATGTCTACTCCAATTACTAACCAAAGTGTTAATCTCATGTTGCTACAAATCACCAAACCAAGTTTATTTTATGATTAATGCACACTTAAAACAACTAGTGTTGGAGGCTTGTGCAATTAGGCACCACAACTACTGCCAAAAAGTGATAAAATCGCTCAGGCTTCAACTTCCACCCATCCAAGTGACCAAAAATACAAACATGTTTACAGGCAAGGTAGCTTGACACCATCTGTTAAATTATTTGAATTTGTGGCCTCCGGTTTATTCAGTCTGTAAAGACAATTGCTGAAAAAGCAAAGCATCAGCTCTGCAATTGGGGGTTTGAGTCCGGGTCGCGCCATTGCCATCTACGGCTGAAAATCCTTACTGGTGAGGCAACGACTGGCCCAGCTTAACTACTGAATGATAGGAGGTAAGCCTGCAAGTTCCACTGGTCTCATCATTCTCTAGCAGCTACGCTTGGTCAAGCCAGGCACCTGCAGATAAACAAACCAAAAATGGACTTCGGATTGCTATGCTCTAAAGGCATAGATGGTGTGTGATTGGCAGGGAGGTTGCAGTGTGGAAGAAGCTAATCATATTTCCACAGCAACTTCTCTGTAGAGTCAGCAGGTTGGGTTGTTAGCAGGACGTCAACTTTGGCTGAGGTCGATTTGGGAAAAGTCAGGCAAAAAACTAATTTTAAAAAATTAGAATGTGAAAACAATAAAACTGTCCATTTTGTTTCGAGTTGCTGAGCGCCTAGCACCAGTGGTTCAATAGTGTGCCCAGACTTTACTTCTTGCGCAGAAATGCCGCCCCAGATTTTTCATTACATAATTTTCTCCAACATGTAAATGCCTCATGAATGTTGACCCTTGTTCTGATCTGTACTATATTGCTCTCCCTTTATTGGTTTGTAGCATCTGACATTTCATTGTGCTTTGGTAGCTTACTAGCTACTGAATGACTGGGGCTGAGACTCAGCTGCTAGTGACATCACCACAGAGAATTATTTTCCCAAAATCCAACCCAAATCCCCAGTCCAAAAATACCTCATAGAGTAGGATATATTGTAGAGAGACTCTACAGCTAGACATGGTCTCATGCATTTAATGAAGCATGTTAAGGAAGGCGAAAATGGTGATTACTACTGTAGCAGGTCACAAATCATCCAAACTACTTCCAGTACTAAGACGTATTACACAATTATGACTAATTAATTTTTCAGACATAACTACATCCAAGGTTTCTTCTTCTGGCTTGTGCTATTAGACGTTCTTTTCAGTGTACACCAAGGGGTGTCATTCAGATATCAAGTTAATATCATGTGAAGCTGGGTAAAAGTCCTGGCACTACCTGCCTGGCCAGTCCCTTCTAAGAATGCCCACAGCCCTGTCAATCTCAGAGATTAAGTATGGACCAGGCAATGTTTCCACCTGTGCTAATCAGTGATGTATTTCACTTACATGATCTCAAGCTGACATCATATTTATGTCATTAGTCACCATCTAGCAGTGACCTCATCATAGACGATGTAACGACTGGTAATAAGAACTTAATTTTTAAATCAGCTTTTCCACACAATCACTGTTTTAATGTATATTTTGATTAAATACAGGCTTTAGACACTAGGTGGCACTGGTTTTAGACAATGGTTCAACAGAAATACATGGGTTTTAAATGATTACAGCTTTACACTAGCAAGACCCAAATCTTACTCCCAAGTAATTATACTGGAATACTAACAAAAACTAGTGCCTCTTGGTGTCCAAAGTGTACAATTCGTAAGATGTATTCAACAATTAGGTAATTTTCCTATTTTTTCCTCATAAACACAGTGGAGTAATGGTTTAAATGAAATGATGTCAGCAATGACAATACTAATTAAATAAAAACGATTAAATAGCGTCACATCACATGTGTTAATCGTGGTGATCTGGTCATTCACCGACATTGATGTCAGTCATCAGCTCTTTTTCCCCCTCAGTGCTGTCTCATCCTTACTAGCAGAGCCCATTAAATCGGCCTAACCACCTCATTAGTTAACAATTCATGAACAAATATATTTATATCTACAGCTGACAACAAGACATATTGTCGGCCTAGTTACTGACCTTATCCCAGGTTATCCATTGATATATGGCTTTGTCCAGCTGGAGATCTCCAGTTGAATGACAAGGAAGGTTGGCGTTGAGATCTCCCACATGATCCCCCATAGCGAGAAGCTTTCCAGAAAGAGTAATTTTTAATTAAATTTTGCCAACGTTACTGAATTGAATTGCACACGAAATCACAGAAAGTGTATAAAACTAACAGTTACACATCTTATACTTCATCCAGTTACCAAGTTACCTAGCTGGCTGGTTACCAATTTTATTACTAACCCGAACGCTAATAAAAACTTTAACCTAAGGTCATAATGCCATGCTTGACCTATTCTTCAGTTCAAAATGATTCTGCTGCGAAATCCAAAAAGTCAGCTATAGTATTTAACGTTAGCTTATGTACCAAACCACACGAGATACCTGTTACCTTTTGAGATGATCACTGAATAGCTTGACAACCCTGCATGCAACGTAGTTTCGTCTAGGAAGCTAATGTTATTTTCTAGCATGCGAGATAGCTGCACATGCTATGACTAAAACGCATCTGTTCAGGTTAAATAAACATTGAGCCATATGTATTATCCGACAGCTGAAGCAGTTCACGCCCTCTTTTAAGCGCAAAAGACATTGCTATGGTATTCAATACTTGCCGCTTGACACCCTTGCTAAAGCGACCGTGCATGCACTTGTATGCTTTGCGCAGTGTGTGCTGGCTGCAGCACACTTTGACAGACCGCTGACTTCTGGGAAACGTAGTTAAAAACTACAACCCCGCCCACATACCGTTGTATTTGCAAACGCAACCATTTATCATCATAGGTTCTTTTTCTCATTTTGCTTTTTCAGCTTTTTATTAATTGGAGTGAAATCCTGGGGGATGGTTTGTTTTTGTACTTTGACAGGCATTGTATGTTTAGAAATTTAAATGGAAACAATAATTGTAAAGTAGCTCAGTCCAAAGACCACATTTTTTTCTGTAGTCCTAAATGAATTTTCCCAGCCGCTTTCATTTACTTTGCTTTAAGTATGCGTTATTATCCATTTGCTGCATATATATACATACAAAGACTAGCACACCATCGGGCAGGACGACAGACTGAAAAATGTGGTTACTGGTAGAAGCAAAAATGAAATGAATAACCTATGAATTTACAGTGCACAAAAACACTTCATTTATAAGTAGTGGATTAAAAATGTAAGTACTGTATTACCCTTTTTTTAAGCATTGTATAGGTATATGAATCGTCGTTAGATGGCGCCCTTATCATACATAGAGATACGAGAAAATGTACACAACCTGAACCATGGATCAAATAAATTTATTGAATGCTAGTAAAATCAAAATAAAATAAACACTGTAGTTTATCCATTGATTGTTTTCATTTTTTCTTGCTTTTACAACTTCCTAAAATGACTATCAGCCATTAATAGAACAGCACGTTTTTTCTCAGATACTCTCAAAACATTTCATTGTCAATTGCCAAGGTTTTACGGACACAAATATTACAGCCTGGCTGAAATTTAAATGGGTTCTGTTTACATTTACAAAGCAAAGACACGACGAAACACCCTGTAATTATTTCTCAGTGATTGGATTTTCTTTGTTAATATCTAGATCTTCAAATGACAACCTACAGTTGAACTGTTCAGCAAACGCTTCCAGTAGAGGTGGGACTGCCTCGGTAACGGGAACTTCTCGTTGCAGTTCTTGGCTAAGGGAGGTGACTCCTTTGCCATGAATCCCACATGGCACGATATTCTCAAACCACCGCATATCAGTATTGCAGTTCAATGCCAAGCCATGAGAGGTGACGTACATTCTGCAGTTGATTCCTGAAAGAACAACACATCAAACATGAATACACAAGAAAGAAGAATTGATATGCCATAAACAGATTCTGTTCGGGAATAATTTACCTATTGCACAAATCTTGTTGTCTCCTACCCAAACTCCAGTGTCAGGGGAAGTTGAAGCTTTGATCCCAAATCTATGGCACAGATTTATGACGGTCCTTTCCAATTCACACACGTACCAGCGGACACTTTTTTTAAAGCAGCCAAGATTGAGGATGGGGTAACACACCAACTGACCAGGCCCATGGAAAGTTATTAGTCCCCCGCGATTAGTACGGTAAAACTCTGCACCCAAGTTCTTTAGTCTGTTTTCCTCCTCTGCAGAATACAAAGCCTGTCTTATTCCAATGGTATATACTGGTTCGTGCTCGCACAGTAATAATATATTCGGAAACTGGGACAAGGAGTCAAGATGCTGTCTTACAAACCGTTGCTGGACCTCTAAGGCTCGCCCGTAGGGAATCCGCCCCAAGTTCACAACACTGACTGCAGCTTTCAGTGCCGTCATTTCTGTTACAACACTCAAGAAAATAAATACAGTATTTTATACTGTTCGACGTCTGGTTATTTTAAGACAATTTTAAGCAATTGTCAACTCATTAATTGTCTCCTGGTTAGTTAACTACAACACGTCTGGACTTTACTCAGCTCCAGATGTCATTGTGAACACGTGCCTCCTGCCTTGATTGTTGAAACTGCGTTTGGGTCTTGCGTCGTAAAAGTTTTCTTGTGTGTAAATTTCCCTTTGATTTGCAGTTGTTATCCAGTGATACAGGATAATAAGCACGAACAACGTTATACCAACTGTGTTCACAAAGACAGTCAAGTCTTCGGTGTTTATAAGGGAAGAGGGAAATTCCAAACTGGTTCAAAAATGCAGAAAGAAAAACGTTGCCCATCGGTGCAACTGATGAACATACACGTTGTTTAGTAGCTGACAGTAACATGCAGTAAGTTACGTCAAACTAAAACCCACTCAAAAACATTTCGCCATAATTGCCGGCACAAAATTTCATGACAGTTCGCTCATACACGGTAAACAAGACAAAATGAGATATCTTGAAAGCATTTATAATATCAACTCAGTATAATATAATGCCCTCAGTACTACCTGAATATTTTCATACGTACGCCGCCATATTGGCGGCATATATTTAAACCAACTTTATTGACAATGGGTATGTTCTGTTCTGTCTGGGAGGAAGAGAAAGTGCTGAGACCAATGCTGAACTTACTGTCCGCCACTGTTACAAGACTTCATGTAGTGAAATTGAGTCAATGATTTTTCTCCTACCTTGTCTGAAATGGGTTATTTTACTTATGAAATAAACAAATCGTATTTTTGAAAAGCTAATACTTTAGTGATTCCTTAGCGGCCAGTAAAATGTTCTCATTATAAACTGCAAATCTAACAAGTTAATTTGAAAATGTCATTCTAAATGACATTCTGCAGTTCCATTCTGCATCTTTATTCATATTTATGAAGCATTTTTTTTTTTACTCAAGTTACCTTGTAGGAATAAATCTAGGGACTGAATAAGGTAAAAAAAAATTCTCTCTGCCATACCTCTCTACATTAGCTTCCTAACTAGCCTTCTATAGAAACTCCACTAGCTCTTTTGGAACGGCTCTTTTAGGTAAACGATGGGAGTCGATCGCCTGCATCTAAAGGGCCTCTCTTCTGTTTCCCCTTGACTACGATCCTCAGCAGCAAAAGTAAAAACAAATAGTTAAAAATGAATGCTTTGTATTTAGCCTAGACTCCCTGCAAGACATTCTATGAGACTGGCTATGAGACCTTTACCCTTGCTAGCACTTTAACACCCTTGTCCCGAATGAAATGCACTTAATGTTGTAAGTCGCTCTGGACAAGAGCGTCTGCTAAATGCCTGTAATGTAATGTACTATGAGTAATGTAAGCCCAGGAAACCGATTTTGTTGGTGGATTGGTTCGCTATAAAATAATCCGAATATTTCTATTGTTTTTCACTGGTCAAACAGTCCACCGATTCGAACAGATGTTCAGTGCATGCCCACTGCTTTGACCTAGTGATCCTTATTTGCATACTAAACAAGATGACAGGCACCACGAGGACAGGTCACTCAGGCAAGAGCAGCAAAGCAGGACAGGGAACACGTGAAAAAAAAAAACCAAGGTCATGTTAAAATTCACAGTTGGAAGACAGTGTGTCTTGCAGCTAAATGGGCCTAAACAGTGAGAGCCTATGTTTTGTTCCTCAACTGCAAGGCTACAGCACATTGTTTTTGCCATAGATTTGATTTATGTAATCATTACATAGGGTTGATATATGAATAACCTATCACATTAATATGATTTTTTTTATCAATGAAGTGCTTGAACTACATTGCTAATCTGCACTCTTAGAGAAAATTGGTTCCTAAAGAGTTATTTGCTTGTCCTTCTGGGGGAACCCTAGAAGGTTCTTCTTTGATATGGCTTTCACTCAGAGGATCTCTTTAGAACCTTATTCTGAAGGTTATGTAAAGCACCCCTTAAAAATATATGTATCTAATATGAACCTTTAAGGGTTCCCCCAGCAGGACACAAAGGTTTACTTTTAAAGGTGCTAGAAAGCCCTTTTTTTCTAAGAGCGTAGTGTCTTGGTGGAAGAAGAAAAAACTGAATGAAGAGCCATATGTGAATGAACAGTTCCTTTGGATAAGCGAATCTAAAACAACAAGCTCTTTAAAAAGACTTGAACAATCCATCACTGCACTTATCAAGAAGGGTTCCACAAATGTTCATTGAACCAAAAATATTACAAGTTAGCATATAGTTTCAATGACTCACTGAGTCTGGCTAAAAATTGTGTATGCCTGTGGAGAGGAAAACATTTTTGAGTGATGTAAATTGCTGACTGCTGTTTGTAGCTCCACCCATAATGGTATTCATGAAACTTCATTCTCCCACTACTGTCTTTAACTCAGTGCAGACAGGCGACTGGTATTTTTCCAGGTTTTTATTTCCAGTCGTTTCACTTGCTCAGTTAGCCAATTTGCCTTACATACCACAGCCTGTTTAGACTTGATTAAACCACAGTAAAACATTTCATGTAGGGACATTAAAATTGTTTTCAGCTGTCATTCGTTATCTTATCAATGCTTTAAGCGAAAATGTCAGATCACGTAAACGATTTGGCCGAAAAGATAAATGACAACGTGAGTTAGATCGAAATACAGAGCAAGCTGCAGCTCTCCTTTCCCACCCCTGCTTCATTTCAGACACCCCATTTTCACACCAAATTAAAATTGAATTAGAAATACCAGTCATTGACCAGCTCAGTAGACATAAGCAAAGGTAACATGAAAGGCATCTCCTTTCTGTTGTAGGTGGAGTAGTGATGAATGAGTGAGATATCATGACAGTAAAATGGGTGGGGCTGGAACTGGCTGTCATTCATTGATTTCAATTAAAGACAGTTTGTTAAAATCACTGAGTTATGGCTTACAAACTCAACTCATTATTGGTGTTATTATACATGACTGTGGAGATGCCATTTCACACCCAAGTTGAGGTTACACTCTGATCATTTGAAAAGGTGGCTTTTCCTGAATAGTAGCCTCAGAATATGCCTTCTTCCAAATGTAGCGTCAGTGAAAGGTAGAAAACATTTCAAATATGGCCCACAGAGTCAGCTCGTGTCTGTTTATCACTCATCACTTCAGAATCATCCATCATTGACACCAAAGAAGCAACTGCAATCAATTGTTTGCAGGGGTTAAAACAAAAACCAGCAGAACCTCCAGCCTCCCAGGGCCAGGGTCAGCCATCCCCACTGCATATAATATACAGTGTATTGGAGCAGATTATTTAAGGTGATTTGATTTAGACTTACACACACCAAGCTACATAGCCAACTGGGAAGCAGAGATCAAGAAATTATAGATTTGGTAGATAACTGCTGGCTACTCAATGTGAAAATGGTGTGGATGTCATTTCCTTGCTATAGTATTTCTAATAAGCTGTTACTCCAGTGTCCATGTATGAACTTTGCTCCACCATTTGCAGTACTCTGTTTTTCAATGGTTTGAAAATGCAAATTAAAAATAAAAATGAATAACTATGGCTTGAAACATATTTCTCCAGGCTTTTAGAAAATAAATATAAAATAAACTGAACAGTTGCATTGTATCTGCTTCCTACATTAATTCATCAAGTTTGGCCCTTGTTATTGTTAAAATACAGGTACAACAGAAAAAAAAAACTGAATTTGTCAGTGAATAGTCCATAATATTTGTTTTATGAGGGCATGTCTTTTGCAACACAAATGATTTCAGGGGCAAACACTGCAAATATCAAAGGCAGGGTTAAGATAAGCACCTTTTGTATGATGTTGAAAATAATTGTTTTTCACCACAGATAACATACTGGCTTATGTTTACTTTTTTGATAGGTACTTGCTGTCCTAGTTATTTCTCTGGTTGATCATCATGGTCCTACCTTGTTTATTGCTGAATACAATACAAATCACACATTGTTATTCTTAATTTTCTTGGTAATATCAGCTAACGTATTGCACTGACAATTCTCCCGTTCCACTTTAGTCTGTGATGGAATGTAATCTGGGACCTGCTGTTGTGCTTTGAGAGCCAATGATGTGGAGCAACACAAATGGAAGGAAAAACATCTCATAGGTGGAACACAGCGAACAATTATGTGTTCCCCTTCTCCCATGGAAATTGTTGCCATGAGGTAGAGCATGTGTTTGAGATCAGGTGAAACAAATTTTTCTACTTACTGGTCATCCGCACTGGCATGTCTGCTGCTATCACATGGTGATAGTCCACCATGAATGACCTAGGCTGTTAAGTATTTCTGTATTTGCTCTAAATGAAATTAGACACAATGTTCCCATTCAGGCCTTCCTATAATTGCATTTTATATTTAAAGTTGATTTGTTTTGCACATGTACAGCTTGCTCTAAATTCACTCCTCCTCCTCTTAAAAACACGATAATTCCACAGTTCCACAGTCCGCAGACTGTTACACTGCTCCGTCTCCACCAGAGCATCATCTCAGCTGAGCTCTGGTCACCATGATCCGTCGGCATGTTCTGGTTTTCGTCCTTCTGGCATTCATATATATATCTTGTGAGTCCACATGCAATACCTAGTGTTTCTCTTCTAAGGAGTTGTGGTGATAATATTTCTTAAATTGTGCAATTATCTGATGGATTTTTTTCAGCTGATATGGTTTTCTGACATTCTGTACCTAAGAATTTGAAGTCAAGGAAAAGGAAGTTGTACAAATGGGTTTTCATGTTCATTGCAGGTGAGATGAAAAAGGCTGCTGCCTCACCATTCCCCTTTAACTGCGCCAGCTTCAGTGGAGTCTGTCGCCCAATGTGCCTGCCATCGGAAATGCACTTTGGACCTTTTGGGTGTGGAAAAGGCTTTCTGTAAGTTCAAAAGATAAGCTCACATCTATACCTTTTTATACTGTTCTGTAGTAAATGCTGGTAAATCCTTTACATTGTCATATTATATCAATATTGAATTTGAATGTATGTCCTTTTATTGATTTGCATGAGTTTTTCAATAATGTCATTTTCCTTGCAGTTGCTGTGTATCTCATTTTGTATAAGAAATGCTGATCGCCTGACCCAGATGTACTGACTCTTTTGGATGTCACTGCGTGATTTCAGTTAAAACCCAGTATGTAATACATTTATATTAGTGGTAATTTAAATTTCTGTGCTTAACAGTAGAATTAAATGTTTGTTGATAGGCTTTTTGGTATATTACTGTTAAAATACATCTTTGTATTGCAGTAGTATTGCAGTGTCTTAGTACTTTGGCTGTGGATCTTCTGTAGCTATAGTTAAACAACAGACAGTCTTATTTATATTCATTTTCCAGTGCAACTTATGGTATTATGTTAAGCTTCAAGACAAACAAAATGCAACAGGAACTGTTTGCACCACTTTTGTATAACATATATATATTGTTCCTTTTTATTTTTACTGAAAGTGTGACATTGTAAACAAAGCAATAAAAGACCCAAGAATTTGAATGGGGAAAACTGATTGCTATTAATGCACACATTGTATAAAATTATTTTAAAAACATTTCATATAAATTGAATTAAGAATTTATGGGTAGTGCAGTTTTAAATACTGCTTTAATAAAATGTTTTATAAATTTAGTGTTTGGCTGGCTCACTGCTATAGTTGGCAATGGAAAATGTTATTTTAAACATGATTACCTGTGTCTAGAAAGATTACCCAAATGAAAGCTGTTAAAAAATGCACAGTCCTTCTGAATTAGTTTGAATAGCCTGTGTAATTTATAAATGTTTGGAATTACTTTCTGACTGACTTGTGGACATTTGCTCTCAGAATAAAAGAGAAAAAATCCTGTACAATTAATAATGTGGTAAAATATCTGTGGTAAAATGGTCAACATAATTTTTATATGGAAGTGAAGCAATCAACACTAAATTACCTGTGCATCAAGTTCTTATCTGAAACATGAAGTGCCTCTTGCCTGGTACATTAGAATTACTGAGCTGAGCATTTTGAAAAACAGGACTATCTTGTTCCAAGTTGATGTGACATTTATATTGCACATATACATATACATAACTACATATAGGCTGTATGTCACCAAAAAAAGAGAGCTGGTAATATATGGCGGGACTTTTGAAGCAAGTCTGAAGCAATTAGTGTTGTGACCAGACTGTTCAGCACAGTTTCAAAAACAATGAAGCAGTAGAAAAAGGCTGCCTTGGCACTGACCGCTGACTTTTACGGTAAGGCTACTTCCTGTGAAAGAGGTGAAAGACCTCATGACATTAGATGTGACTGCAAAATCTTGAAATTTCTGAATATAAGTATAACATTGTGAAGAGAAAAAAAACAGCTAGTTTGACATTCATAATAAAAAGGAATAAATATACACAGCTACTGTGGCTGTGCTACATGAGATCTTAGTCACATGAGAAAAATATTGAATCTAACTTGCTCATATTGAAATATTTTGAGAAAATATACTCTTTCATACAGATAAAATGTATAATTGAATGTGTTTTATAGTGCGACTTCACCAGTAAAAAACTGTATTTATTTAATCTGCTGAAATTTGTAAGTTCTTTTTTTTAGCAAGTTATTACATATAAATAAACAACAATAACAGCAATAATAATTAGGATGTGCAATTAGGATCTGAAGGATGTGCATGGTGCAATTTATCTAAACATTTTTTGGACTGTTCAGTATTTAGCTACTGAACCTCATTATAGGTTAGCTACATCAATGATATTGCATTATGAGCTCCACAGACATATAGTATAATCGTTTGTACCTTATTGTCTCTCCCATGGCACCACTGTGCTCCCCTTACACCTAGAAAAAAAGGTTCCTTAGGGGTTCTTCATTTGTCCCCCAAGGGAAACCGTTTAAGGGTCTTGTTAGATATGTATACCAATAAAGTTTTCCATGTATGGCCATATTCTCAGGGTTCTATACATTTCGTGCCACACACATGTACAGCATGAGAGACCTACGAAAAACTGGAATCGAAGCAAGTCTCCATACATTACAGATCTCCTATGGCTGCTTAGTACTTGATTAGAAGGAGCAAGTGAAGCAGAAACCTAAAAATCACAGTATAACCCAGACAAGACAAAGCCAAAAAGAGATGCTGGTATGGTCAAAAGTGTGTATAAATCAATGACTTCCTTATGGCGTCTCAATGTAATGTCGCTGGGATCCTGATTAAAACGAATTTCATTGTTGCCAAACTGGGAGCAAATCCATGTTAATTAAATGAGTAATATAGTTCTGGATTTGGTATAAGTTTATGGATACACTTTAGGCAACAAAACCGTATGCATAGTATTAGGCACACACTTTATTAAGTAACCAGACAGCAGGACAACACTTTTATCGTCAGTCTAAAAAACTTTCATTTTTTATCACTGAAAGTTGTGTCTGTCAACAAATATAACGGTGAGGTTTAAAATCTAATATCTAATTTGATCCTATAGCGAACCCGTAGTTGTGGTTTTTTGGTTCCGTACAATGCGGAAACAACCCCGTGCACTTTGAACTATAGAAAGCTTGCCTTTAACCAGTCAACATCAGAGATGCATGTAGAGAAACCCGGGGAAACGTCAAAGAAAGCGTGATTCTCATTCCCGCCTGATTCACAGCATTATCGAGCTAGCAAGCAAACCTGGTGGATTTGCCAGTTGGCTAACTAGCAAGCTTGTAGAAGAGTTGGAATCAAGCAAAAGTTTGTCTTATTTATTTGGTTTCAAGCTCATTATGGACGACCTTTATTTAGAGAACATTGACGAGTTCGTACATGATCACAACAAAATCGTAAGTGAGTTTCTTCTGTCTTAATTATACATCGCTAGCTTCTGATAACGTTGATAACAGAAAACACTTGCGTTTGTTTTGCAGCAGTAAGCTAACGTTAACTGTCCGTATCCTAGCTATGGATCCATATCTATACAAGTTCAGCCAATCCTTGAAGTGTATTGATTTATTGTTTGGACATGGTGAGATTTGTCAATATAACGTTATTAACTACCAACGTTAGCTAATGTGATTATTTTCCCCTCTGTCGTAGACTTAACTGTTGTAACGTTAGCTAGTCGTCGACTTACTTTGATATCCAACGTCAGTAATGGCTAAGTCTCACTATCACTCGTTAGCCTGATAGCTAGCTATCCACAACTATCAATAGCCAACAGGCAAGTCATGTAGAACTGCTTTTGTTTTGGTGGCAGACGTGCAACATTATTTTGTGACACTGTTTTATCTACCAAGCGAGAAACGTGTATTTCGTTAGCTTTATCATCAGTCTTGGTTATCTTATTACCAGTTAGACCTGTTTCCAAGTAAATGACAGTTTGCGTAGCTATCCACACATCGCTTCTGTACCTACGGCTAGCGCTAGCTGTCTAGCTACCATAGCTAGTGTGGTTCTTGCCGCCAGATAATGTCAACATGCAAATGTTTCATCAGTCATTTAGCCATACGAGCAAATTAATTCAGTTGAGCAAGGTTTTTATTTGTCGCTACCTGACACTAATAAGAGAGTATGTGGAACGATAGCGCTTGCATTAGCAAAGCTCCTAATGTTGTTGCACTTTTTGTTTATTGGTTGCAGGTAACCTACAAATGGCTGAGTCTTACACTTGGAGTCCATGTCAACCAGGCTAAACAGTGAGTTATTCCAATTTTGTTTTTTAGCCGCATGTTGGTTGGTTTTTTTTTTTTTTTTAAGTTTAATTTATAGCTTAATATATAGCAATGTTTATTTTCTATCTTGCGTTTTCCAATTGACCACGCTCGTTCTCTGTGAGCGTGAGGTAAATATTACATACTTAACCAACCGCTCTTTTTTAACAATTTATAGGTTTATGTTCAAGGGTCGTTAACATTATCATATTCTAAATCGTCATTATACTATGTGTAACATAATGTTTGACATTGTTGTCATGTACCTAATATTTATCTGTTGTAGGATGCTCTATCACTACTTGGATCAGAAGAAAAAGGAGAGTTCGGGAACGCAGCTACATGCCACTTATCTTGTGTCAGGGAAATGTGTGGAGAATGGCAATATAGTGAGAAGTCCCCTTCTTCCTTTGATATAGTTATTAAAACATTTTTCGTCTGATATTTTATATTGCAATTGTTTTCCTAAATTACTATCGTTTGTCGTTGTATTTATTCAAAATTGGTCCACCTGAGACATGGTTAGGACCTCTCTTCATGTGTTGCTTTGAATTATTTTGTTTACTGTGGTTTCCTGATGTTTTCCTTTTAGAGTCACAAGGTGGCAGTAGTGAGAGAGGATCAGCTAGAAGGCAAGTTACCTCTGTGAAATATTTTCTGTAGCTAATTTAACTCCAAAATGAATAATGTAATGGCAACACAGAGCGAAACAGGCACAATTTTAATCCTCCAGATCCTGCAGGTAATGTTTTTTTTTCTTTCATTAAACTGTATCAGTTGAGATAAAGTAAGCACTTGCATTTAATTGTTAGCCAAAGGACAACTTTTGACTGGATCAAGGACTTAGTCTTGATGTGAGTCTACTAAAATCTAGTTGAAATGGTGTATTAGACATCCAAGCTCACAGTGATCCGTGACTGTCTTGTTCCTGAAAATTTATTTTGTCATTTCAAAACTGGTGGTTGCATTGACATGTTTGTTGAGGTGAACTGTCCTCTCTTGGTTAACCAGATTTTATGCATAAGATTTCTTTGAGAAAGAAATATATTCCATGTGCAGTTTGTTAGTAGCAGGTAATCTGCATTGTTAAAAGTAAAAATATAAGTGTCAGATGGGGTATTTTCACCCTTTAGTGGGCCAAATTGTTGTCTAGCTAAAAGGGGACAGCTTATAAAACAAACCACATGCAAAATATTTTGACTTATTTCTTCTTTAAAGTACTGTATACTTGTATCAAATGTTAGCTATATTTAAAAAGTTTGCATTTTAAGTGTAATTTTATTTCACTAACAGTCACTTTGACAATTTTGAAAAAGGGGTCGTTCTTATGCGTTCCTAGGCAGTCAACTGAACGCAGTTACCAGAAAGTGTTGGTTTTCAAGAGCCATCCCCTTTGAATATAAGTGCACTCCCACTTCACACAACCCAGGCCCAATGAGTGTACTCACATTTCTGATGATAACTGTGCAACATTTTCAACACCTTTAATTATTCTAGACATGTTTAACTATATTGAACTGTGAGGGGTCCAATGTTAATGGATGATTCTGGATTCTGTGACATTTCCTTTTGTATCGTCTGCTGTAACATCAGTAGTTGTGTTACGGTTGTTATGAATAGTAGCAAAGATCAAGTCTATATTTCAAAGCATTTGTAGCCCCTGAACATAAAGTCAGTACAGCTGTGGTGTTTTTTTTTCCAAGGCAAATGCATTTGTGTTAAATACTTCATGTTTTGACATCCTGCTCTTTCCCAGATGTAAAGTCAAAGATGGAGTTGACAGTCAGCGTTCATGTCTACAGCATTCAGAAAGCAGCACTGAAGGACAGCGGGCCTCTATACAGCACAGATTACGATGCTGTGAAAGAGAATCTAAAGAACTGCAGCAAGTATGTCCAGCCTAGTCTGTGCCATGACTCAACTGCTGACTACCTAGATGTATGGCTACCTGCTGTATGGGCCATTGTTTTTTGCACCATGTAACACACTTATAGACACAACAGAATGTTATTGCACAGGGTACTTATGGCAGCATTATTAATGGCTAGTGTTACAGAGGGTATTTAACAGGCCCTAAATATTCACTGGCACAAAACAGTCACTGGCACAAAACACTTATTCATGTTTTCTTCCCATATTTTCTTTTTCTTCCAACCAGTTCACTCAATATTCAGTGTTTTCATTTTGTCAGTCTCATGTTGTTTTATTTGTTTACTCAAAGGCATGCAACCACGTTCTGATATTTCTCTGAGGGACAAAAGCAGAGGTCATGGTAGCATTTGTAAGGCTGAATTTACAAAACACAGACCTTAAAATGTTTTGAATTTTGATCGATTTCACCTGTGTTTAAAAAGGGTGACATTTAACAGGACTACCTTAAACTTTGAGTTTGTTTTTTTGTGGAGGAGCAGTTAGATGTTGCAGGAGCCTAGTTACAAGAAGTTGAACGTTTTATTAGAAAACGCTTCAAAGGATAAAGCTACATCTTGAGACTTCACAGTTTTACTCCTATTGATGGATGCTTTGGGGTGGTTTTCTGTTTTGTAAAAATTGTATTTAAAAAAAAAAAAAAACACAATCTGTCTTGCTCTGAGTAATTAAACATAAAGCCAAGATCGTGCATTTGACACTTGGCCTCTTTTAAAAATGCATTTTTGAGCATTTTGTCCTTCACCAAATGGTATAATGTGCACTTCTCAAATGGCAGGTATAGTGCTATACGCTGTGCCAGTGCCGTCCCCATGTCTGCAGCAGAGAGAGAGGTGCAGAGAGCGCAAGAGGTGGCCACACCACCACCAGAAACTGACATCAACAGATCTGCTCTCAATGGTCACGCTCCCCAGGCGTCTAAACCAGCCACCAAGCAGCCCAAAGGCATCATGGGACTGTTTGCCAACAAAAGTGTTTCAAAGTCACAGGAGTGTGACAAAGAAGTCAAAACCGAGATTGAAGAAGACACGTCCTTGGTATGTTTGTGTATCCATCCTGATCCTCTGACAGACAGAGTTTGAACATTTCTTTGAATTTAATTCAGCTAAGATTCTAAGATGAATCTGTTTATTTATGCAAGTATATGGCTTAAAAAGTTTGTTTAGTGGTTATGTTGCTGTGTGCATTATTGTAAACTTTAACAACTTTAACTTTAATCATTTTATTGTAGGTGGGGACATCAAAAAGTAAGCCAAGCCCCAACATGATGGCCAACTTTTTTGGGAAACCACCATCAAGTGAGTATTTTTTTACTCTGTAAGTCTGTGCAAACTTTCTCTTAGCTTTTAGACTTTTTCTTGCCCCATTTAAAACTACATTCCACATCCACATATGTAACATGCTCTGTGTCTCTTTTTCACAAAGGCAAAACAAAGTCCAGCACTGAGAAATCTGAGAGGGCCATAAAGGAAGAAGCAGGAGGGTCACAGACACCATCGGCAGCCAATGAGAAGCCTACAAGCTCACCCCCCAAAGTGCAGGCAGACATCAAGGAAGAGAAACCCAGGAGTGCAGAAGCTAAAAAATCAAAGGACAGGAGGTATGTGAATCCTGTGACCCTAAAATTGATAAATGCTCTCTGAATTTTCATGTCTTTTTTGCCTTTATTGTGTTGGTTCACAAATTGTCTCAAACTGCTTGATATGCCCCCCCCCCCCACACCCCTTCAAATAAATGGACATGGTCAGATATGGTTCCATTTTTGTTTTAGAGTGAACAGTGTCTGAGCTGCAGTTCATTTTGAGGTGTAATTTGTTTATATGTCTATACCATACAAAGAGTTTTGTAAACAGTGTATTTAGCACACAAGCAGTTTTGATGTGGGAGTCTCCTGTCTGTGCAAAAAGCTTTCATAAGATATCCATGATAAAGTTTTTTCATTTATTGCTGTACATTTACACGTACTGCATGCAGAAACTGAGAACGTTGGGTTAACTGTAAAGGTTCTCCAAAGTGCTTACTAAAACTGTTCCTCAAAAGCAGTAAGACGAAGAGGCTCCAACTCTCAGATAGTGAGGACGAGACATTTGAAAATCAGAAGAAGAAAAGACGGAGAATAAAGAAGCCCCAGCCAGACAGCAGCGATGACGAAGGTGAGATCACAAGTATGTATGTATGAAAATGCTGCAAATTATGGACTGTGTTTTGAGGCACAGAAGAATGAGTACAAAGAAACATGAAATAAGCCACAAGATTCCTTGTGGCTTATTTCAAGAGGCTGTGAGTTTATAGCCTATAACTAAGTAAATTCATTCATCTGATTTGGCGAGGTTTGCCATGAGTATGAGTACTTTGCCCTGTTGTGGTGAGGGTACAATGTAACTTACTGGCTGTGGGTTGCACATGCTTTGGATGGCGCATGTATTAATCTGGAAAGAGGAGGCTGAAGCAATGGAACAGGCACACAACTGCAGTTAGGCATTCCGTATTGGATAAATATTATTGATCTTGGCTCTAATGTCAGTACGTATTCATTTTTCATTCTCATAGTTTTCATCTGATACCTAATCTGTCCATCTTTCTAAATTAAGACCTGATGATTAAATTAAAACATTTAGAAGTCAGTAAAATTCTTCAAATTCACTGACCATTCTAAAGAAACATCACTCTGCACTCCAATCAGGTAAGTTAGTAATGTTGAGTTGAGTTTTCATGGTTTGCTAGCATCTAAGTAATCCTTTCAAATCATGTATTTGACCCCAGTCTCCAGTTGGGTAGAAAAAGATGTGAACATCCCATTTCTGACAGGGAACTGAAATTCTTTTTTTCCGCTGTGTGCTCAGTGATACCAGAGTCCCCACCTTCCCGTGATGTGGAGACCCCAACACCCAGCCCAGAAAGCCAAGTGAAAAAGGAACCTGTTCTTCAAACTGAAGTAAGAGCTGATTAAGATTTGATTAGAAGAATCAATATCGTCATCTTGTTAATGGAGTCAGAGAGTGGGTTACACTATTCCAACTGTATAAAGAGACAGTGGGTCATGAGTGGACCAAGGAAATGGGATTTTTCCATTCATTTTACCACAGAATTGAATTGTTAAGATTTGTCAGTCAGGTTTCCAAGACAGCTTGGAAATTAATTGAAATTGAATTAATCAGAGTCAAAAAATGTGGTGATTTTCATTTATAATATGGAGTTTGCAGTTAATTTCCTAAATTCAAGTGGTATTGGCCCCAAACCCTGGCTGAAGTGGACAGCATTATGTGTTTCAATAAATTGTTTGCATAATTAATGGTAATTGAAGATGATTGGTAATTACGTGCAGGAAATTGTGGGTGGCAGAAGGAGGAAGAGGAGAAAGGTCTTGAAATCCCACATCTTTCGAGACGAAGACGACTGTATGGGTAAGTGTGTGGTTATCGTGGTTGAAAAGGATATCACTTTGAATTACATTGAGAACCCTACATTTAGATTTTGAACATTAACATTTATTGAAGCTGTGCAAAATATGCTGGCCTTTTGTGAAATTGCATGTGAAATATTTAGATAGACCAGTGCATGCAAAATCAATTTTCCCCTCTGCATGTCGAATGTGGGATTGGGATGCAGTATTTGTTCCAGCTTCTCTATTTATAAAAACACATCGTGACCTCAGGCTTTCATGTCTTCAGCTTGTGCCATTCCAGATTCTGACTTAAGTTATATTAAATCCATTTTTTTTTTTTTTCATCGAACTTGAGTTAATTTGTATTCTTCAGAGAAATCTTTAGCATTCATGGTCGTCTCAACCATACAGTAATCTCTTTATTCTGTGTTGACAGTTCCAGTCGCGTGTGTTTGTGCATTTTTCAAGCCAGCCATACAGTAAACACATCTGCACAGTTTTGTTGTATGACGTTCAGGGGACGAACACTTCATTCACTTTAAATGAAGCTTGTAAATGAACCACACTGGAGATGTGGGAAGAAAGAAAACTCCTTTTTTGTTATTTCCATTTATTTATTTTTTCAATTTGCAGGGCCCATGAAAGCACAAACCCACAGTGGGCCTGTGATGTTTTTTTTTTTGACACAGCAGTCAGTGTGCAGTGTGGTGTGGTGGCGTAGTGTTTAGTGCTGTGGCTTTGAACTCAGAGCAGCTTTAGTTTGATCAGTGCCTTATTTCTGAACATGCCATTCTAAGGCCAATTCCTGAGGTCATCATAGCAGAATTTGATTCACACCCTTGGAAACAGCCTGTCAATGTATGCTTTGTGACGGCTTTCTTTCGTAAACTTGTTCCACACCTAACACATACTATTTTGCATAATGACCATATATTTTGATGTTTTTGTATCTATAACACTTTGGTCTATGGATGATGGCTGTCATACCTGTTAAACAATTGAATTAAAAAATGTAATTTTTAGATGTTATTTCAGCACTAAATGTAAACCCAGGCTAGCTAAATGTTGAAATGAATGCTATAATGCGACATTTCACTTTCTGCTCACTGCATCTGTCTTTCATCATGGTTCATCTGT
This sequence comes from Albula goreensis, assembly GCA_022829145.1. Lineage (NCBI taxonomy): Eukaryota > Metazoa > Chordata > Actinopteri > Albuliformes > Albulidae > Albula > Albula goreensis. The sequence goes on from CM040742.1 coordinate 35,442,997, forward strand.
CTCTCATGTCATTCACCTCTAACCAGCTGGGCCATAATATACCAAAATTACCACCAGATATTGAAGGGAGTGTTTTTCCTTCCATTATTCTCAAAATAAATCCAGAAAAAATGGGGTCACTTCAGTCCATTTTTTTGGAATATTACACAGGGTATATAGACAATTCTATAGTTTGGTGGAATGTATTTTTATTAATTCCTAAAACAGTCCTGTTGTCTTCAGTGTTATGAGCCCATATAGTTGTTAAGACTTATGTTAACTGTGGACACAAAATGTGCTTCTAAATAAATGAAGAGACTTTGACGCCACTATGTTTTGTTTATATTGCAAAGTCGTCTTTCTATATAGCCACACTGTTATTTTTGCTGACTTGGTACTAATTAAGTTGAAAAATATACAAGCAGTTTGTTTTGTTGTGATACAGTGACAGGTTGTATTAGAGTTTGAGAGTGGGTATGATTAACTTCCCAGTTTTTATTATTTTGTTTGGAAATAATTATGGACGGACCTGCCTGTAAGCTGAGGACCAGAATTGCCTATCAGAACCAGGCTATTTTTATTTCTCTTTTTGATTTTGGTTATGACAGAATTGCCTGCTAGGCTGTGTAATATTGTTCTAATCCTGCAACTGAATTTAGTGCTTCATGTTATTGTTTTTGCCTATTGATTTTATTTAGCTTTAGTCTGATTTAAAACATCATGGTAAAAGTAAAGGTGGCTATTTCCACTGCAGACAGTCCAGTGTGTTGTACTTTCCCTGGAGAAAAAGTACAATTTTTCCAACAACTTATGTGTGCTGCTGTAAATGTAAGCACAAAAAAAACATTATACCGACTTCAGTCAGTGCAAAACCTTATGAATTAACATAATAACCTAGTCTTTGCCTGTACTTCTGTTAAACTACTGCAGAAACATGCTGCTACTTATCCTAATGTTTTTATATATTTTATATTCGAGGAAATTGAATGTCCAAGAAAACAGAAGATGCCCATTATTAATTTATTTGACCCAAAATCCTGATCGGTCATTCATAGCAGTTATGTAATTTGGTTATTTTTCTGATATTTGTATATTTCCCCTGATCTTTATTTTTCTTTTGAAATGTCAAATGCTAAAGTATGATTTAATTAAGAATATTTATAGATTTAATACATATAATGTAAAATAATTCCAATGTTAAGAAATTTGAGTTGGTCACATGTTAGTTATTTGTCTGCCTTTTTTCTAAAACATTGTCAGATATTGTCTTCTTGTGTAACAAGCCCTTTTGCCAGAACAGCCTGGTTGTATCAAAAAGAAATTAACATAGTTTTGTTACTATAACATGCCCTTATGTTCCCATGAGACTTATCAGTCTCAGGCCTCTTGTCCGTTAAGCCGGGGCATCTGTGTGTAATATCACACAATATGAATTAGGCTTTACACATTGGAGGACATTTTCAGAGGACTGAAATTAGTTTTAAAATGAAAAATGATGTTTCATGCAGAATTTGGCTTTGTTGCAGTAACTGAGAAAAGATATGAGAGCGAGTCCTATTCGGAGAGTGAGGATGATTTCAAGACCCAGAAGCCTCCAGCTAAGGAAACCACTCTTCTGAAGCCATCTACCGGGAAAAAGGAGGAGGACAAAAAGACTCAGAAGAAAGCTGCTGCCAGTAAAACGACAAAACAGGCTTCCATTATGGGATTCTTCCAGAAGAAGTAAACTAGAGATCTCTAACTGCCTCTCGTCTGTTACCTCATTTAATTAGTATCGCACTTAATGGGACAATGAAACCATTGTAAATTGATTGCAGTAGATAAACATAATTTGGGGAAGACAATCTTTTTCCTTTAAAGAAAATGACTGTACACATGAAAATATGTACTGTGTACTAGGTCACAACATTCTGATACATTATGCCAGATACTGTCTGCAGTGAAATCCCTTGAATTTATGAAACATAAGTAATATGTAAATAAAGTAAAATTTTTTCAACATGTGCAAGTTCATGACATTATACAGACTTAACAGTACTTCAAAGGAGTATTCAAGGTACTTCTAAGTACGTTTATGCATGTGTGAAACTCAGTTTTTATTCATACGTGGTAAGCACAGTAAGCTTCGATATGAATATGTTGAAGCTTTACTTGAGAGGCAGAGAAAGACATGCTGAGTGTTCACTGGGTGTCCCTTTCTTTAGGTTTCACAATATAGAAGGGAGACACAGGGTTATGTTTTAATGCTCCCTGAAAATATTTTTTTTTTCTGTTAGGCCCCTTCCACAGTGACCTTTCATCTGAAAACAGAGCTACACATAGACCTTAGGAATTGAAGCTTCACAGGTGCCAGTATACTTTGCTTTCATCATCGTTTTTTTATGCAATCGTAAATCTTCCAAATAAGGCATTGACATTCACTGGTCTTACGCATTTGTCAGATCCCTGCCCCCCTGCTCTTACAACCATGAAATGCAGAAATGCAGGATATGATCACGTTTTTTTAAAGTACATCTACAGACGTGTCTCCAGCAAAGAGCTGTTTATTTGATAAGGGTGAGTGTTCTTTGTTTCCTGCGTTTTCACGTTTATACATGACATCAGCCCCTGGCGTCGTGGCCGAGCTCATCTTTCAGGCTTTGATTTAAAAAAACAAAACTTCTACCTCTTGGCACAAGCGGAGTCTGGAAACGCTCATCAGAACCCAATGTAGCCGCTCTGATCTGCTGCCACAGATCTGAAATGTATCGTGTGCCAAGCAGCCCCTTTCTTTTTTTCCTTCAATTCCCCCCGCCTGTTCAATAATATTTCTTTGTCATGGATTTTGTCGCTGGCATACTTTAAATGCACTGCTTACACCGAATGAGACCCCCACCCCACCCCCTCTTTCAGCCCAAGGCTCTTGAGTATCCCAAATCACAGAGTGAGGCTTTCACAGGGAAATTTCCAAGAGTTGTGACAGAACTGTGCCGTCTTGAATTATGCCTGTTTCCAACTAAAATATTTCATGTACTTTAAGAGTCGTTCCAAAATGTAACACCCTTGGCAGGCATTAACTATCTGCATCCATCACACTGAAATGAGTGTCAAAAAAATTACAAACAGCAATTGGAACAATTCAGAATACAATACAGCAATTTGCCAGTTTATCATAATGTGCATAGATTTACAGTCTGTAATCCAATTTTGTTGCTTTTTTGCAAGTTGTGATTTTCATAATTTATTTCTCCATAATACTTAAAATAATTTGTTAATAAGTACATGTGAGACAACGGACTGTGATTATATAATTACTTGCCGACTCTGCTTATTCAGACCCTGTTGTGAAGAAGTGGCAAAAATGTCCTTGACTAAAGCACTGGAGCCAGCTGAATTCAATCCTATACATTTTGCTACAGAAAACTAGTAAGTCAGTGGCTTGGTCTTTACTGTACCCTTTCTGTAACCTATTTGAACGAGAAGGGGCAAGTGAAGAAGGATTATATTACATTCATTGAACTATAGTTTTAACTGATCTGGTAGGCAAGAACCTGAGAGAACACAAACCACAACACTCCTTTAGGTTGTAGATGTGGTAGATATCTTCTGTGTATACGAGGTCTTATTGAAAGATGGATTTGAAGCCTGACTGAGTCAAGCTATTTCATTTCAGATCAGCTGGTGGTGCTGCTGCCTTCTCACCACAGTGAGTCAGATAGGACAACAGTCATTACTGTATAAGGCAAAGTTTTACTCTGCTCACACTGACACATCACATGACAAAGAGTATCTGCAGGTGCCTGAAAAACTGCTTCATCCATCAGGGAACTCATGATGTATACTTAGCAGCTTCTGATAATTAGCAAATGTTTCACATTCATTAGAGCTGACGAGTAGGAATCCATGAATCAGTATTTATATATGTTTTAAGCTTCAGCAGGGGTACAACTCACAAATGAGTTGGGGTAGAAAGGTATATTTGTCACATGTATTTAGCGAAGGAAGACTTTGTGTTGACAAACTCAAAAGGTTCTTAGTGGCAGCAAAAAATCTATTGTGCAAATGTGAATGTATTCTGTAATTCTTTATAGAGGAAAGTTATCAGAAAGAAATTTTTGATTTGACAGTGAAAATGTCATTTATATTCAGGGATTGTGATCTGAAGAAATCTGATTATATTCTAAACTGGTTGTAATTCGCACTAGATATACATTTTGATAGCTTGAGGCTGCAAAGCAAAAAAAAAAAAAAAAAAAAGAGATAGAAAAAGACGGGTGGAAAATGTTAACTCTGGCCAAGAATATGGATGCCGTTGTCCCAGGCGGTGAAGGGGCCTGTTACTATGTTTTGCATGGACAAACCCCTAGTGCATCTCAGAGAAGCAGCCCTGAGCAGGCCCGGCCCACAGTGAGTTGTGGTCGGTTTGGGGTAGAGGTGCTCTTGGGCTTGACGGATAGGTGTTAAATGTGCAGGGCGCCTTGGAGTCTCCCTGTGAAAACATTGTCGCTGTGATTACAACTCGAAACCCTTTGTGGAAAAGAGGACAATGGAAAATGAAGTCAAGCTGGTTCAAAGGCAAGGCTCCCAACCCGTCTTTTATGACTTGGCGCTGCAATAGGAGAAAATGATAAACGGTTTCCAGGCTTTTCTCTTCAAAGGTGAGCATGTATGAGAGATGGGCTGGGGGTGGATGTGGCACATGCACTCGTTTGCAGGCATCTGGGTTGTAATTTTTGTTTTGGTTTTTTATCGTTCTTTCATTGGTGTTGAGAAAAAGAATCAAGAGGTAGAGTGCACTCAACTCAACTGCCAATAATATTGGGGCTTGGGTCATATGCTGGGTCTAATGTGTGATGCTTACTTGCATGCTCTTTTGAGTAATGGCGCCAATAAATCAAGCTGTGTGAATGAGCAGGAATGCTTTCTTATAGGTTGCACATGCAGTTCAGTACCTAAACTTGGGGTGCAGGTAAAAGGGTGCAGGGGGTTGGAAACCCACTCCAGACAGAAGCTATAAATTAATGTATGACTATGGCTCATCATCTGGCCTTTTACAAGTATCCTTGAGTAGAAGTGGATAAGTAATACGGCTAAGCACTTTTGCCCCCCTGTGGTTTCCAAGTCTTCTGTCTTAGACCTTTATGCAGAATAATTTGTCTTATCTGTGGTGATAGAAACAATCTGGTTCTCCTTAGCAGAAGTGACTGATTTATTTCACTAACAAAAGCCTGAGACAGATTTAGCTTATGAAGGGGTTGGCTTAGATGATACCACAGACAAAAATGTATTATCCCAGGAATCTCACTGTGAAAGTGTCAGTGTTTTAAATTGGTTCTAGTTTGGTTCAGAATAATAATTTAACTGCAAAGGAAGTTTTCAGAGATCATTTCTATGATCTTGTAACAATATACGCCTTAGTATCTAATCAGATTTGTTCTCAAAATACATGCACAATCACTGATAGCAGACTCCCAAGAGTTGAATATTCTCTTGTATATGTGAACACCATAAATTGCTTAACAGCCTGAAATTTTTACAAAGAGTAGAGAAAGTGAAAGCATCCCCAAAAACGGTGTAATTTAAGAACAGGAACTTGGAAAAAGTACAATAGAAAAGCCTTACATAGCAGCAAGACAGCCAAAACATTGAATGCAGCACATTGCATTATGTGGGGCAGCCAATGAGTTCGTCTGGAAGTGGCATTTTATTTTATTCAATCACAAAAATGTGCAAATATTAATTTTTTTATTTGCTCGACCACAAATATATTTAAAAAAACAAACAATAAGAAGTATAGTTATGCCAGAAAAAGCAGCTGCAGCGCAAAAAAAAAATAATTTCTTATGGAGCAACTCCAATATGCCCCGTCTTATGCATTCATTTTTGATTGGTTGAAAAAGTAGAAACTATCATTTCCTCTCAGCTGAAGTGGATCTTTCACTGGGAATAATGGATATATATATCCATGGATTCCACATATTCTACAAACTGCATGTCATCACAGCTAAGCTAAAGGCTTTCTACTAACAGCAAAACCCATCCCCTCCTTTTTATTAGTTGTAGGAGTAAAACAAGGCAACAGAAAATGGCATTTTTAGTAGGCTTGACCATATATCTTTCTCATACAAATATTTAGTTACTCCATGAATCAATAGTCTCACACCTAACGAAAAAAAAACTTGCTCTAATTTAGTGCAATGACCCTACAACTGTTTGCAATGTCAAACAAACTATCCAAACTATCCAATTCAGCCCTTCCCAGTCTTTTTCCTCCATTGCAGTCCCTCCCTCTTTTACTCTAGCTCTTTGTCTAGTCCAGCGTACGATTTCAATTATATTTCTTTTGCACAGCTACACAGATGTGGAATGCACTTTTCAGCCCAGGTGGAATAAATCAATAGGCATTTAAAAAATATATCAAGTGAATCCACGTTATTAAATTCAAACTGGCCTCGGGCAGTCGATTTCTTCTCAGGGTCTCTAAATCCTTTAAATATGAACTCTTAAGACTTCCGGAAAACTACGATTTCGTTGTCCTGTAAAATCAGGCCCTGCCCATTCCAGCTCTTCAGTTTTCACAAGCCATATTTTTGTCAGTGTTAGATCTTCTTTCTATGATGTCTTCAGTTTTCTCTAAAGACAACAGCTGTCAAGTAATGTGACCTTGTAACGTTTTTCATCGTTATTTTAGTCTTACACATGAAATTTCCCAATTTGATAAACAGAGAAACAACATCAATGTTAGGTACATAACAAATGTGTCTAAATACTTCTTCATATAGTTCAAGAAAAGGCTTTCCATACTATGTATTGTTTTTTTTCCAGCTTTCCAATTTAAGTAAGCAAATAAATAAATGGCAGCCATTGTGCTATCTAATTTGAGTCAATATTTGTACCATTTCTTTGACCACATCCCCAAGTTATTTTGGCAATCTCAACCATCGCATGTAATCCCGCTTTTGGGATACTGTCATCTGTAGGTTATTAAGACTCGATTCATCTACCCCATTGGCTGCATGCTTGTTGTTGTTTATCGTAACCTGTTTAAATGTTTTTGCCTCATTTGGAACCATTTACATAGGAATGTCAAGGCCCTGGTTAGTCGTTATAGATGTCATTCAGCTTTATGAAGTTTTGTCAGAATGTTTTTGAAATACTCATAGGTTTTCCTTTAATGGATGTTGTTGACAGAAATTCACCCCTGAGATCCTTCAGCCAGTAATGCATTCCTTCAATATCAATGACTGACAAAAAAAGCTGAAAACATATTTGTAATGCAGAGGTTTGATCCAAGACATGTTGGGCAAAGTTACATAATGCATATTTATCCTGAGAGCCTTGGCCATATAAGTCCCTAAAAAAGATCTAACATTATTGAGTAGGATGGATACTGTAAATAACCATGCTATTTTTAGATATGCAAGAATTAATGTATTCCTTCAGTTTAAAAAGGAATTTTTATGGCCAATTCAGACCACATTTTCAGCCAATTAGATAGTGTTACAATATTTTCAAAGTAGCATCTTACTCAGTGTAAACTAATGAAATTAAAAGGTTCTTGCTGAAAGTAGTTTGATTGAGATTGAAAATGCAATATCAAACTCCAAAGAGGGAAAGGCCGCCAGTCACCAAGCTTTGACTGAGTGGGACTTCTGTCACTTATTGTTTGAGCAACTTGTTGAAAGACTCCATTGCTGATGAATCACTTTAACTGTTGTTGCTTCGTACATGAATCTCAGCATGGGCTACTTGCTGTGGCACCAGATTTAAATGTTGGCCACACCTATGCTGCCCCTCTAAGACTGCAAATAGTATTAATATTAACCATTTAACCAATGGCATCATGGGAATGATCACATATTTCAGATGTATGTACATGTTTTAAAAAATATTTTCATGACATACACTTTTCTTATTATGTACTTAAAATCTTATAGAAGTATTTGTTGCACATTATGATTAAGTATTTGGTTTTTACAAATCCTGCCAAAGCCTGCCTTACCGAAAAAACAACCCCATCTCCTTGGAGCACAAGTTCATTCAGTCAATAGCAAAACTAAAAAGTACAATACATGCTCTGTTACTATTTCTGATACCAGCCCATTGTAATTCTTACTGGAATTACTTTTGCCACACTTGCAATGGCAGAATTAAATTTCTTTTAGATAGCTTATACCAAAGATAATAATGATTTGCCATTTATTATATGTTTATGTCTTCAGCATTGAGAATTGGAAAATGTTTATCCATTCTAAACAGTATAGTGAAATTCCAGCTGAGTGACTCAGATTTCTTTGTGAGGGAAATAATTTATTAACAATTGCCCCCAATTGTACCCCAGCAGCCCTCTGATTAAGGCTATTGCCGTCTTTGAAACTGCTGTGAGAAATCTGATGGGAACTCCGTTTCTTGTCCAAAATTCTTATTTGTGTTTAGAATACTTGCCTTACAGATTAACTGCAACAAACACCATCAAAGGCTAATAACTAAAACATTCAGTTGTAATTTATTTTTACAATCCCCTTCTCCCTCTTTATGATAAACTCCTTTAGAGTAAATCATTGCATATTAATTGGAAACAGATTTTTACACATGCTCTTTGGACAGGGTGATATAATCATATTTGGCTGGAGGAAAACTACTTTCTGTCCAAAGAGGAAAATATGCAAGATGCAGTTTGGGAGAGGAGCTGAATAAATGGTTCTTTGTGGAGACTTACAGGGTTTTCTGTCTCAGGGACCATAGAGAGGCTTTACTCCTGGAACCCAGACGGTCAGATCTTGAGCTATCTCAGCACAATCTCGCCTAAACTGCACTTACTCTACCAGCAATTTAGTCATTTTTTCAGATTCTAAGAGGGAGGTTAGCGGAAGTATTTTCAGTTTGAATAGTTGCCTTCACCCTTAGAGCTTAAGGCTTCACTTTAGACGTACCTTTGCTGTGTTTACTGTTCGTAAATTCAGCAGTCTTGTAAAGGAGAGGTGTAAGTGTAGTGTGCAAGGTTATAGAGGCTTGATCTAGTACTGATTACTTATGAACTAATTGAACTGAGTTCAAATCAAAACCAACTAGTCCCAGTTAGTATTTTAATTTTGGCCTGTAAAATATATGGAGATTACTGTTTTGATCCAGAAAAAGAGTTTGGAGGTTCTTGGAGAACATCAATGGGGCGGCCTGAGGCAGTCTGCCTGGCATTTAAATAGCAAAAAGGCTGATTACTTCACCACCAGCTCGGCTCTCATTAATCAAAGTGCCAGATGAATTCACTGAAAATCTGCTGCCTATTCATCATGTTAATGCCAGTGTGACATTGTATTTTTAAAATCTTAATATGTTTTTAATGGGCTTGACTGATCGCTCTGCCATTATGGGTCTTCCTCAGTGCAGCCATTTCAGGCCCAGCCGTCCAACTGCAGTCACTTTTGTGGGTGTAAAAAAAGAGGTTGGTGAAAGCTTCTAAACTTCCCTAAAAGTGTGTGTGTCTGTGTGTGCACGTGCGGGTGCATGTGCGTGCGTGTGTGTGTGTGTTTGTGGGTGTGTGTGTGTGTGATCATAAAAAACAGCCGGATATTGAAAAAAATCTCATTGTCTCTCCTTCACTGGAGTGTTATTACTTTTAGAGCTCAAGCCACAGGGATCAGAAAAGCGGTCCAATGAGAGGAGTGTTAATGACGAGAAGCCTAGATTGGCCATCTGTTCTTGGCACAGTTTGGGTCATCCACTGACATGATCGGGCCCAACTTAATTAAGGGGGGGAGGGGGTGTAAAAAAAGGTGCCCTTGATAGATTTCGGAAGTATTTTGATGGCAAATTAATTCAGAGGTTACTTGGACACCTTAATCAGCTATGAAAGCAAACACACCTATCAGAGTTAATTACCTTAAAACAATTTGGCTTACTTTAAATCAAAAGGCTGCCTGCTTGATTTTCAATGCTTCACCTGCTCACAGGCTTTGTGTCCGTGAGGCACCTATGGTGTAGCAACTCTGGGGCAGATATTTTAGAACTTGCTTTGCTTTCCTGTCTTGTTCTGTAACAGAAAAAAATGGCAGAACCCTTTCAGGTAGCTCATAATAAATATATGCTTGTATGATGACTCAAGTCTGACAGCTCATCAAAGAATAATACTAGTAGTGCCAATGCAGTATTCATTTTATTTATTGACATTTAGGTACCCTAAATGTAGCTAAGAATGTTGTGAAAAGTGAAAATGGAACTTTATTCTTTTTGGATGTTTAAGGATTCAAATCATAGATCTAATTCAATGACTACATTCCCTCCAGGACTACCAGACAATCACAGAGATTTTATATTCTTTTTTGAGACTTCCATGCAAACTATGGGCAGAGATCTGCAGCTCTACGCATACAGAGAAAGCTGACCCTTCCACCTGATTTATACCCACTGACTGCCTCCAGCTGTTCAAATAGCCAGAGCCAAGACTAAGCATGCATATCTCAATTGGCCAAATGCTACTTAGAGTGAATTCAAAACCTCCACTCCAAAATGAGTTGTCCATGGAAATACACAAAATTACATGTCACCCTTGAAATAAGTCAGTGCTATGGTGTTGGTAATTAAGTAATTGATTTGGAAGGTAAAGACTTACTCATATCTGCCATCTGGCCAACAGAAAACACTGCCACTTAACACCATGCAACAATAGCAGTGAGAACATACTTAATGTAGGCTGCTACTATTTGCTATGGTAACAAGCCATTCTATCTCCTCATGCTGCTCGAAACAACCATGTGATCTATACAATAAGAATGTGGAAAACAGGGTATAGAACTCTTCCACCAACTTCTTCTCTCATGGAGAAAGCTGCAGAGTCATGTCCCAAGCAGTTTAAATTCTTAATAAGTATGCAAGACAAAGGGAAAATAATCATAAGACAATATTATAAAACCTAAATGTATTCACAGATGATGAAAGAAGATAAAATTTGATGTCACTAAATGCAAACAGTGAGTACACACATGAGCAAAAATACACTCACACTAGTGTAGAGCACCACAGAATGAAAATCACCCTTGCTCTGATTATTGCCATTCCACTCAGACAGAACAAATTGCCATAAACCTTCAACTCCAACAGCCAGTGGAAATAATTCACAGCTTCATTATGTGACCATTAGAACCCATATCTGAAAGGCTTCTGTTTCAAAATATTTTGTCAGGCCTAGAGTGAGATGGGCAGTGCTATCTGGTGCAGCAAGTGAGACCAACACAATGACTCATTGTGACCAATGAGAGAGAGAAATAGAGAGAGTGAGAGTGTTAAAGAAGGAGAGAGTTTTTTTCAGATTTGGACGGAGGAGATTTTAGTTGCATCTCTTCCACTGTAATGGCCCTGTCTGTTCCCCTCATCATGTTCTGCCCCATCTCATTGCAGCTGAGGGAGAAATGTAGAAAGCAGATTATCTCACACCTGCTGGCCTAACCCAGACTGATGACAAGCAGCCCACAGGCCCATCCTATCCAAGAATGATCAGCAGGGCTATGGGAATATGTGGAGTCTCACAGATTGCAATTACCATCTTTATTATTGGGTCACTATTTAAACCAAGATGTTTTCCTTAATTCACAACATGAGGATGTAAATTAAACTGGCTTTCAGTGATGTTGAAAATGGCTATGGAGCCAAAGAACCTCATACATTATGATGTATGACATAGTCCCAGTCCTGGATGGTTTTAGTATATATATCCATCTGCATAAATGAACTTTGAATTTGAACAGATGACTCTGTTAATCCTGGTGTATAGTGTAGACTAAATACACAAATGTATTCAATGTATATGAGCTGGACATTTCATTCAAGAGGTGCCACTCTCGCAAACCATTAGCCATGGAATTTTTCCTGTGGGACTCTCTATATGGCCTGTGTGGCCATTGTGATTAATGTTTAGTTACAGGGTACCCAAATGATTTTTAATGAATTTTATTAAGAAAATAAGATGTAAAATTCCAGTATTGTATGACTGTTGAATACAATTTCTTCCTCCTCAGTTCGGGGGATTGGCAGACTCTAGAGTGCTTCCAACTCCTGACCTACATTTATATCAAATTAACAGTGCCCTATTGTTGGGCCCTTCCAGATAGGCCATTATGACTCTTGAGAAAACAAACTATTACACTGGAACACAGATCCAAACCGTGGGTGCAGCTGGTGAGAAACGCCAGAAAAAATCCCCCTGTTGACTACACTCTCAGAGGTGGCAGGGTCCAACATACAGTCTGAATTACCAGATAGAGCCAGAAAAAACAATTGCCTGTCTTTAGCAGGAATCCTTTCCCCCTTAAATCCTTAAATTTACCATATCAAATGTTAAGCTGGCTCTCTGTTTCAGCCTTGTCGTTACATGAGAAAATGTTTGACATGACACACCACTGTGCTGGAGAATACATTAACATCCAAATGCAATCCTTTCAAAACTGTCCTAGCAGAATACAATACAATCCATGGTAAATTACCCTTCTGTGATTAGTGTTTCCTAAAAGAGTTTTTCAAATGTTACCCTCAAAAAAACTTGCTTCTCCAGTCTCTCTATGTCATGTTCAGCTTTTTGTACTCATTTCTTTCATTTCCCATAATTAGGATACATACAGAGGAACATAACTGCACATGTGTACTAACAGTAGATGACAGCTGCTTATAAAGATAACCATCTTACATTGTAAAAAATTAAAACCTTAAAAAGGCTTAATTTATCAAAGACAAATGGTTACCCATTACCCTGCTCCTTCTGTAACTTGATACTTTTCCATACACTGCTTACTGAAGGACATTTTCAAATGTTATCAATTGAAAATATAATTGGTTTAATCAGTTTAATTTGACTTTTTACAGATACAATAGTAAAGATACTCAGCAACAATATATAATTTCCAGCATTACAGCTAAGTACTCTGCTTCACTTTCCCTTCTATACATTGTCTCTATTTTGGCTTCTAGCTGGCTAGTGAAGCATTTGACACATATAAAAGGTTTTTACAACCACTGGTTTGAATCTTTAGGTTGTCTATATGGCTTTACTGCTATTAATTGTATTCTTTAAGATATTAAGATATGCCCCTTTGCCCAAATGGGTGATAATATATTTATTTTTACCCTTCACTTAATGCAGCTGTATAAATAGATGACATATTAATTAATATAAGCCTACATTTAGACTTACTATAACTACCCTTTGGGATGTTTTTTTATTGAGCCACATAGAAAAAGACTGCACAGCGGCATCAGCTAATTACCCAAGTATGATTACTACAGGCACTGGTCACAGTCTCTGATTATTAAATATATGAACCACTGAAGGCATGAAAACAGAGCCTGTATTTGTTAAATTACATTGCATTAAGGGCATTTGTTTGACGATCTTATTCAGAGCGACTTACGAGGCAAAGTACATAAGAATGGTCCAAAAATTATAATAATTTGTCTCATTATTGTTGGAAATGCACATATAAACACAGAAATCTGTGGATACCAGACCAAACTGAAAGTACAATCTGTTATGAATTAATAAATATTCTGTAATTCCAAGATTTCAAAATTATACCCATTTGTTTATATTTAAGAAATTATTTATAGTCATACACTAATACAAATGATAGTATTTGCCTTATCAATTGAAAGTGTCACAGTGTTTCAGTTAAATACTCACTTTTTTGCATGTTTGAAATTTAGGGTTTATACTGTGTTCAGCTGACTGGTGTTTCCATAATTCCAAATCCTGCTTCCCTAAGGTTCAACTGTGCAAATAAACACACACGCACATATACACTAGCATGGAAAATGCAGAACAGTACAGTACATACACACATGCATATTGAGTCATTAGCCAAAAAAATCAGACCACAGCTTCAGTTTGTGTCTCAAATTACATTTTGTTAATTTGTATTTACAATAAATATGTTTCTCATTCCATGATACATACTGGAAATGCATACTACTCATTACAGCAGTATTTACCAGAGAAAAGTACAGTAAGTGATGGCAATATGGCCTACATCAACTTTATAAAAGTGTCCTGGCCAGGAAATTGTGTAATTTGTTCTGGTGGCTCGTATTAAATATTTACAAAAACAGCTGTAGTTTACGATATTACATACACCGGATTCTAAATCAGGATTTTTTTTTTTTAAACCACCGTGGTTTATTGCTTGAGCAGCTCCACTTAGCAGTCATATTGTTCTGTTTGTCTTCCGTGCAGCAAATCACTTGTCATGAAAAATATGTCAGCTATCAAGCACAAGACATAAGGAATGATGAAATGAACTTTGGACTGTGTATTGTGTTCCATTCTGTGTTAATTTCATTCTCATGTGGAATATTCAGATTAAGTTTAGAGAATTTCTATGAAACATCTGCATGCTGACAGTTGTCCATACTAAGCTGTACTGTAAGCTTCAGTGGAGATCCACTTTGTTACATAAGCCTCAGCCAATTTTAAAACCTCACAGAACAAGGAAAAACCTCTGGTCTAAACTCTTGTCAGCATTCTAAAGAAAATCGGTGTCTAGCCTTCACGGAGAAAATGCATACAGAAATGTGTTGATGTCCAAAGACGAAAATGCAGCAAGTCACTTTGCAGAAATGTTCTGGAGAGTGTCACCTTACTGACTGGGTATTTCTGAGGCGTTTTTTCCCCCTTCCTTTCTCCAACAGTCAGGAGGCAAAGCAAAAAGGAGAAATTAAGAGGCACACAAGCTGTCTAGCTGCCCTGGATTTAGGAATTTCACCACCTCCTTAATTCCCTCTTCACAGGTTCTGCTCTTTGGGAATTCTTTTCCCTTGTTTTCATCCTCCTTGAATTTTTTCCAAGTCTCTGTGGACATAACAGTAAAATGAAAAAAGACCAAACACTTAAACCCAGACACAATGTGCTTTGTCTTGCACCTTTTGTGATATATTTCAGATAGTTTTTAAAGAAGTATTCCAGAATTTTCTACACATTTGTTTGTCACTTACCTGTGATGCTTTTGATAGAACATTCAGTCAATGTCCACCAACCAACTCCAACACAGTCTGCATAACATGATTATGCTTACGTTTTTAACTTATGAATTAATGTGATTGCTGATTATTTGTGACAAATATATAGAAATATTGTTCAAATTAGGAGGCCCCGACAAATAACATGCATCTGCAGCAGCACATAGCAAGAACCAACATGGCAGCAAGACTTTTTATATTTTCAATTTTTCTTTTTCTGTGTTACAAATACAGCTGAACCAGAGATGGCCATTTGTAAAGAGGAAATCAGAAATATTTCCCCAAGTGTCTCACAGTGAAATTCAATTTCCTTTTGTCTATTGTCATGTCTAGAAACGGTTTCTGTTGCAGGTTGTTTACGGTCCCCCCATCCAACTCTCACAAATGCCTGCCAATGAGTCAAGGTTTTGCCGTTCTGTCATAGTTCGTCCAAAGTCAGCCTAATGCAGAGCTCGATAGCCAAAATGGACAGCAGCTGCATCGCTACTACGCAGCTGCAGATTCTTAAATCTCAATGTGGGGCAGAAAAATCTGGTTCTTCTAAAAACCGAAGCCACTGAACAGTAATACAATCCAAGGCCTTCTGCCCTCAGCCCCAGCTAAAATCTCAAATCAGTAGATTAGACTGGAAACAGAGAAGATGTTTTCCTCAGCTGCTGTGCACTCATAGATAAGTACATGAAAGGTCATGTGCTGGTTAGGGAACTGGGCATAGAGGTTGCAGGTTTAATTCCCAGGTGGGGTGTTTCCAGTTTACCCATGAGTGAGGTACTTAACTTAATGCAGCTGTATAAATAGACTGTATGTAAATATAGTCACAGACTGTATTTAGACTTACTATAATTACCCCATAAGGCATGTTTCTTAACTGATTGAAAAGAAAAATGTCAATCTGCGAAAGTCCTACAAGTAAATCTTACTGTTACATATGTGAACATTTTTAAACATATACCTTTAATATACGTTTAGCAATTATTGAGATGTTATATAGCCATGCGATAAGAAAAATTATGAAAAATATTCCATCTAACAGTGAATTGTATGAAATTTTGTGAATATGAAAATGAAGTGATTATTGGATTTCTTCAAAATGTAGGAAGAGGAATTGAATCGTAACAGTCTGAAGAGGTTTTTTTAGTGGTAGAGGGTCTGAATAAGTTCAAATTAGGAAGCATAGAAAAATGAAGCATCTGGCTTTTCAGCATTTTATGTACTTTTTCTGTATTGTTTGGGCAGAATATCTTGAATAAATATGAGGTTTTTCCTCTTTAAAGTATCAGTCCAATGAGAAATCACTTCCTATCTGAAGCATAGCTGGTACTACCAGTTCAAATATTTCACAAGCCTGAAACTTATTTCAGTTGTGATTTAATAATGTAGCTAACCATGTTCTTGAATCGTGGGTTTGTGAATGTTGATCAATTTAAACCTGGAGATAGTGCTGCATGATAGTGGGGTGCGTAACCCTGTGTGTATTGAACCTTACATTATCACCAGTAAGAAACCACTTTAAAAATACATAACTTATGTAATATTTTCATGTAAATTTAGCTGTTTGCCTTGGCATTAACCTTTTTTTCTTTACCTGTTATTTGTGTATTTAGTACTGTTTCCAAAATTCTTACCTTCATCAAGCGTGGCCAGTAACACATAGTTGTCCGGGTTCTCTGTAAGGTCTTTTTTTTGAAGATCTCCTGTCTCCATCAAGTGCAAAACCCCTGCTGAGTAAACACAAAACAGAATGGTGGTGGTCTAACCTTGGCACCATATCTTGTTAAACAGGTACACTGGCTACACTCTCAATATATGGCTACCAGTACCGATTTTATGCTCTCTTTGTACCCCTCTTTGGAAAGATATATTTTCCTGCAAGAATGAATGCTGTACCTTATTGGTCCACAGGTAATCAGTTCAGCAACCCCTGACAATAAAAAACTTTTACAAAACGAGCATGATGGCTTGATTTGAAAAAGGGGTGATCCAATCAAAGTAAGCCACTCATCATTACATCATAAATGTCACTCTTTGGGTGAAATCAAAGTTGATAACCAGATTGGCTAGCCCACTAATGATACAAAGAACATGAGCATCACCAGACTACCAGTGGTCACCATTTCCAATACTTTCATAAGACATAAGTTGAGTGTAGAGGAGTTTGGTGACATTCATAATATAATGTACAGTTGTATAATGTTTAGGCTGTGTAGTATGTGAGAGAATTTGGGCTGTAACTCTGAAACCAGATTAAATAACAAGACAGGACACTGCCATTGTACCCTTGAGCAACGTACTTACCATGAATTGCTTCAATAAGTCCTGGATAACAGTGTCCGCTAAATGTAATGTAGTGTGGCAACTGGCTCCTTTGGCTAATTGTGTTTCTTATTGTGCTGAACAGCTGACAGGGCCCAATACTGAAAACCCACAATAGATTTGAAAGACACATATGTATCATGGCCTACAGTATTGCCAGTCTTGTTCCATCCATTGCAGTCATATGGCCAACTCTAGCTTACCCTCTACTGTCTTCCACACTTGCACTTCAACCTCAGCCACCCCTTGTCTTTCAATGGCAATTATCCTGGCAGAATCCTCTGTGCCAGCCTCTGAAGACGGCTCAACTTTGTAAACCAACAGGCTGTTACTGTCTTGTTCCAGAAGGCACTGTGTCTTATTGGTTTCTTCTTTCAGTTCTGGATATGAAAAACATTTATTCTGCATTATGTTGCATCAAGGGCAGTACATGATTAAAAGGAATATTATATAAGTCCCAACTGACAAATGACATGATGGTTTACTGCATATTTCCCACAGATCTCCTGTTACAGTATTGAGGTTTATTGTCTGCCTGTCATGCTGTAGGTCACTACCTCAAGATGCTATTAAAAATACTATTAAACCACTTCAAGCTGTGAGGGTTGTTTGACAGTTTAAATAACACTCATTAAACACCCATTCTTTTTTATGCGTCACTTTAAGAACAGGATGTACTAAACCCTGGCAAATGAAATAAAATAACAAATGGCAAATTATTACCTAGCTGGTAAAATTCCGTGTGCAATAAGATACTACATCATTTCAACCCTGTTCATAAACCACAATGCAACATCTCAACCCTGTATTATAATATGGGTCAGTGGTAGCTTTGCATTTTAAGAGCAATAAATGACATGTTTTGCAGGAACTGTGTTGTACAGGTCTACAGTGGCCCTAAGGTAGCTGTCTCTATTTTTTGCGGTAGCAGTGGTTTTCTGACCATGTTTAATATGCTTGCTATTTACTAAGGATATATTCACTTACTAAATATTTTTTCTTGTTTACATTGGTTGCTTTTGGTTTAAAGGTGTCTGCTAAATATCTAAATTGTAATTTCTAAATTGCAGGTTACCTGGACATGTTTTACAGCACTTGCCCTGGGTTTTCTCAGGGTGTGGGCAAGGATACTGGCTGGGACAGGTGATGCGTTTGCACTCTTGCACACCATCCCTGCATGTGCAAAGGATGCAGTCCAGGACCTTTCCCAGCACTGGGTGCCACACATCTCCATGGGAATACGTTTTGCCACTGTAAACGCAAGCTACAACAAAAAAAACAGCATGTGCGCCTTTTCAATTATTGCTTTTTACAGATCCATCATAAATCCACAGGAAGGGAAGGGCCTTCAGATTGTACACAGAGGAAAGGCACATGTTCGTGGTGCAGCTGTGCTTCCCTTGAATGGGGGTTTCATACTGGCTAAGACCAGAGGTCCACACTGGCTCATTCTCATCATGCTGAATAGTCCATGAGCCAGTCTCATTGCTCTCTAGTGACCTCCCCTGGCCAGCCAGGTGCCTGTAAATTTGTCATCTGAACATCTGTTGACTCTTTGTTCCTCCAACGGCATAGGCAATGCATAATTGATGCAGACAACTGCAGAGAAAAATAGTCAAGGTGGCCAGTCACCACCTAAAGCAGACGAGTCATATGTGCAGTGTTAATGAGGAGGTACACTGTGGGACTGATAGCAAAATGCAGTTTGGGTGACGTAAAGGTTTTACCAGCTTAACTTGCTCCAGCCCTACTGTTAGCAACCCCCAAACCTTTGTTAAAGCACCATGATTGGTGATTACCATGTACATATTGCATATTGCTAGGAGTAGTCCTCTTAATCCTCTCTGTCATCAGTTTAATGTAATAAATCATAATCCCTCACAGAGAGCCACTCAATGAGAAAGTCCTTTCAAATCCTAAAGAGGAAGTCAATACCAGTTCATCTAAATTTGTCATATGGTAAGACCCTTCTTCCTTCATCGTCGTGCTGTTTGACCCCTCCCTCACCTTTCTGGTGTTTCTTCTGCATGAGGATTTTGACAGTGGTCCCTGCTGCCCCCTTCAGACGGAGGCCCTGGAGGTTCAGACCCCTGGGGGAGCCCCTCACTGTGGACGGAGTTGCCCGGACGGCCCGGCCACGCAGCTGCTCCCTGGAGCAGTGGTCTTGTGAATGCCTCTTACATTTTTGGGGACACAAATGGGTACAGTTAGATTGGGGCCACTGATTAGGAGGAATTTGCCTTCACTTCTAAAATGTATTTATTTACATTTTTAACCAAGTCCTTCCTCAGTGAAACTGCTAAATATACTTTTCAAAATGAAAATAAACTCAATTTCTCTTAAAAGCATGCCAGAGGTTTACTGTTGGTTTGGAATGAATTTCATGAATCTATCCATGAAAAAATCCATGATGAGGTAGTTTAGCCTGTTATACACCATGAGTTATTTTTTGAGCTATCCTTTCAGCCTTGCTCAGGCTGTTTATACTTACAGAGCCGATGCCAGTTTTAAGATTTCTCCTAAATCAATCAATTCCAAGTCAACGGATTTACAAAACAAAATATCGGTCGGATTTCACATACAAATAATAAACAAATAATTCTTCATTTTTAGCAACATTTATAAATATATTGTCACACATAACTTCACAATGAAAATTTTCCAGAGGGATTCAAACAGGAAAAACCCTGATTTAGACCATTTAGGAAACCCTTGAAAACAATTCATACTATGAGGAATAGACAATAAAAAAAATTGGAAACAATAAAAAATTGGAAAAAGCATAATACAAGACTTAATGCTGATGGGGCCAACGACAACCTCTTTATGTCATTTGCAGTTATACGTATTAAATAGTTTACAGTCATGATATTAAGAAAGGCCACACTTACAACTCCTCGGTTTAACTGCTGTCCTCCATCTTCTGTTGATGCAGAATTTATATTAACGGCAGAATCTAATCATGAGGAATAAGGTAAGAAAACATTCTGTATTTAATTATCGAACTTGATAAATACACACAATGCATAGCACTATGTCCATTTATTTCACTTCATCTGTAAAACCAACTTCAGGTTAGTCTTGTTTTAAATAGTGTTCCACAGACGATAGTTTCCTCTGCATTTCTGAAGTAACAAACATTACATTACATTACATTACGGTCATTAAGCTGACGCTTTTATCCAAAGCGACATACAGTTGATTAGGCTAGCCAAAGGCCAGTCCCCCCGGGGGCAATGTGGGGTTAAGGGCCTTGCTCAAGGGCCAAACAGCAATGGTGTTCTTGCTGTGGCTACTAGACTGCAGGCTTCCCCGACAAACAAAATTTTAAGGCATAACTGAAGATTTGGAACTGTAACCATCCAAACAAATTTTTTTCCACAAAGAAGGGCGTTAACTCCAGGTGAGACTGCGGTTTGGATTGTGGTAGTGGTGCTCCATACCTGTGAGCTAAATACAACTGTGATACAATGTGACATGTCAGAAATAAGACATTTGCATATTAAATTATGGTTTTGGTTGGATTTTTCTGTAATTATTTCTTTATTTATAGAACAACAAGTTAAGTCAACTTTTGGTGTTAGCCTTGTGCTGTCAGTCATATTTATATAGAAAGAGAGCGTGAAATGTAACCTTTGCACATCAGGCAGCACGTGTCAGGCACAGAGACGGGTGATGAGCATGACGGCAGCACACAGGTCTTCAGGGCACAGAATATATTTCCATTCTAAAGTAACAAAGTCACCAAAAGCCAGTATCAGACATGTGGGAAAACACATGGATAAAGGAAGATACAGCTGTTAAGTCACACAAACAGTCTGTCCTAGCAGAGACACAAAATAACTACTGCACAGACAGGTTTTTACAAAAAACGTGATCCAAATATATATGTAAATATCAGTCCAGTACACAAGCTTCCTTTTGTTCTCATGCTTTTCATCATACCAATGTCTGCAATACTACCCATGAAATTACAAGTATATCGAGACATAAGCTCAAAGTGAGCTGGTGAAAGATTTTTGTATCACCTCTGAGCTAGGTACAAGGTTAATAATCTGGATTTGATGCTATAAATTTCAGCCAAACACCCAAAGGTGTAAATTCAGAAGCCCGCAAAGATCCAGAGGTGAATGAAGGTTTAACTTACAGAACAGGTGCACATGACGCACTGGTTCTCCTGCCTGGATGGGAAGAGCTCGTGGCTGGCAAAAGTCTCTCCTGACTGGTACACAGTGCCATTGTACCGACATGTCTTCACTGGAGCTCTCAAGCCTGCTGGGCTTCTATGCTGATCTTATGAGAAATGTAGGAGAAGTATTATACTGTGTGAAGCTATGTGTGAAGGCATGAGCCTTTTTTACAGTCAATACATCAATACCTCACTAAAGGAAACATATGAACAAGCAGAACCAGCACAGCAGTGCTGTATAGACCTGGGTCAAATATGTGTTTGACATTCTTTACCTCTTTAGATGGCAGGAAATTTTTCAATAATATAGAAGATCCCAGAGGATTTTCAATGACATATGTTACTATCCAAAATCCGAAAATAGAAAGTTTCTCTTAAATGTGATATAACCATTAGGATTTTGTTACTGGCAGGACCCAAGTCTGGCTCCCACATTCAAAACACAGCAGCATTTCTCAACCTACTTGACAGATAAACCACACTAGAAAAAACAATGTGTACAGAAAAAATAATATCCATAAACAAAAAACTAACCAGTACAGTACAATTACATAGCAATAAACATGGTATTTGTGTTACTTAAAATATGGACTGCTTGTAAAATGAAGTAATGAACTTCATGCAATAAACTGCTGATATATTTGTTGTTTCTTAACTGATTTTTTACAGTGTAGGCACAAAAATGCAGTCAGTAAGAGTTAGATTGAAAACTAAATGGGACTGATCGTACCTGTGCAACGAGGGCAGCACCGTTGGGCATCAGTAACTGGGTTCTCACAGCGAAGTACCGGGCACTTAATGGTGTTACATTTCACATGGCCAGTCTAGGAGAATTTACAAGGTCCACATGAAGGAGTCCCACACACACACACACACACACACACACACACACACACACACAAACACATTCAAATGGAGCATTTGCCATTTTTAGAGTCGAGAAACAGTAAACTGGATGATCTGCAAATGTGACAGTATTCTTACTGCACTGTGAAATGTAACAGTTTCAAAATGCAAGAAAAGGCTGTGGCCAGAGTTTATTATGTAGTAGCATTTTCTATGACTAGTGTGTTTCAGTCCGTGTAAACAATGGATCCACTTCAAAACGTATTTCCAAATACTTATTTGACAGCTTGAATTCGATGACATGACATAAGAGATTGGAGAGATATTGTAGGTTTGAAAGCTTAACTTTTTAGTCCCTCTTTAAGATTGAAACAAGTAAATATAATGAATAAAGCTGATACATAAAAGAAATATTGAATAAGTATTTATAGTACATGACATTTACATTGTACATTCAACAGCTGTAGTTTTCTAAACTATGCAGCTAGTGGATGTATGTACAGTCCTTAGATTCTGTGACATAGGCCATAAACCTGGCCCGTGGTAAACCAGTTCGTTTATCCACAGAAAGACTTGAACTTGACGGAGACAGTACCTCTGTGCACGCGCATCGCACGCAGAACATGAATCCGAAGGGCTCGAGATAGGGATGCCAGCTGTCCCCGGGACTGTATGTCTTCTCTTTGAAAGTACAAATTGCGCCAGAGACTAGTCGTAGAAACAAACAAATCAAACAAACCATTAAATACGAGCTAAACATATAAGATTTTAAACTGAAACTTAAATATGACGACTAATCAAATATCACTGTCTGAAGCACACCGTAAAATTGCATTTTTGTCAATCTATACCTTTGTTAAATTGCGATATCATAATCTAACCTATTAATACCCCTTTTGTCTTTGCCATTGTGAATGTTATACGTTAATATGCTTTGAAAGGTATTAGTTGGAATAGCATATTTTACTGTAATCGACCGAAGTAACTAAATATATTGTTAAGACAGCGTCTGTTGACAGCGTTTTCACCTTTAAACTGTCTATGGAAATGTCGTTGATGTGCTTCAATACATTTTAATTAAAATACTACATGCTACTGTTTAAGACGAAAGACTTCTTACAAGAAAGGACCGATATTTGGTTCAAAATGAGCTTCAATGCCATATGAGGCAGGGGCAAGAACACGGTCTTCTTCCAGTTTCAAATAGTAATTAAAGAAACATTTGGCCATAGAAGCAAGTAGAAATATAATAATAATAATAATAATTATTATTATTATTATTATTATTATTATTATTATTATTATTATAATGTATACATTGCGTACACCTACATCATACATGCGTATATCATACCTACATAATTTTGCCCTTGAGCCAGATTAATAACGAGCAGGCAAATAACTGAACTTCAGTATCAAATGCCACTGTTTTCAGAATTTTCGAAATGCTTGGCCGTTCCGTTTTGTCATCTTCACAGTATTGCAAAATGTTAGCTTGCATAGTTTTTAATTGCCACTTACTTTTTGTTGCTATTGCTTCGGAATCACACGCAATGTGCAAAGGCAGGATTAAAAACATAAAAATGTTCTTCATGTCGAAGACATCTACGGTATAAATAAAAATCTAAAATGAAATCACTAATATTCCCTTGGATTATAACTGCGACAGCAAACACTCCAGACCAGTGTGAAACTCTACTTCAGATCATGAAACTATTCTGCAGTTTCACCGAAGATGTGCGCCTCCTAGAGGGAAAAGAGACTTTGTACGGGTATGTTAAATTGTCGAGAATGGAAGACTGAGAATTCACAAAAACACGAATGACATTTTATCGACTAGCATGTTTGTTTAATCTTACCTTTTGAATTGACGTTGTAGAGTCCCCAAATATACTTCAAACAATACAATGCACTCGAAGAACAAGATAATACAAGAACAATATTGATGTCCATTCAGTTTTTCCAAGGCCTTTGTGTATTTTAATCACGTTAACATACGAGATATTTCGACTCTTCTGCATTGCGTAACATCAAACTCATTTTCCCTTTAAAACAAAACGCTTTACCATAAAATTCTGCCACAGGATGTAGAAAAGGACTGTAATGAAACAGAGTTGCACCGCCAAGTGGCTATTCCTGGCTGTCTGAAAGTGCAGTTTATAAACGTGTGCACATGTAATATCTAGCCTATGTGTTTTACCAGTTTCAGAAGATTCCGCGTACGTTTAATCAGAAACGATTGTTGACTACATTAAGCTAACGGACCAGTTTATTTGGTGTCAGAGGAATTCATTTGTCTGTATTTTATTCATACCGGGGCAAGTGTTTCTCTTACAATCTAAGCTAGCACAAAATGTTTTTGCATTGCAAGAAGGATGCACGCTGATGTCAAAAGCAATGTGTTCGAAACATAAGTTAGCTGTTTATTAGGTGGGTTTGACACCTAGAAATTGTTCGTTGGGTTATTGAATGGAAACTCCTTGTTAGACTCATATGTAAGATATTAACCCCACTACGTATCCATCACATATCCTACAACATCCATCACATATCCTACAACCTGACGTGTAGTACCATTCTAACTTTACCATGTCGACTGCATTCATGTTTTAAATCTTGGATTCAAAACTTTTGGCCACAGTGATTTCTGAGTGGGGTGCCATGACACAAAAATGGGCAGAGCTGCCAGACAATACAAGTAAGGCATTGACTTTATTTTAACTAATATTTGTGTTTTGTTGTAAAGGTATCAGCCTTTGGATCAAGTCATTCTTCTAGTTTCCTGCCTCACCCTCTGAAACAATGTGTGGCATGGTTACCCCTTGCTTGTGTTACCCACACTCACCAACATCTGTGCCAAGCAAAAATGGTTTTGTTGGATTTAGGAATGCAAAGATGTGGGCATTGACGAGGCATTCCCTTAAATTGGCACCCCTCTGGTTTTCCAGTTTCCAATGAAATATTGAGTCTTACTTCATTGGTTTGTGTATGGATGTAGGTATTAAAGGATATAAGCTCTCTACGTGCATTCCTTCAAGTTGACAACCCTCCGGTTTTCCACTTTCTTCTGCAGTTAATGGAGTAGTTGTGAAAGGGTAAACAAATAAGGCGGGTACTGAAAAGCTAAGCTAAGGAAACTGCTTACCTGTGATGGTCTTGGGTGTTATACAGTCCTGTACAGCTGCCACTTGATCTGCAAGTGACGACATATTAGTCATGATGTGACCTTCATTACATTTCATTTGCAAAGAGCTGGCATTTGTGGGGATTTTGGGTGCCTTATTTAGTATTTCTTGTAAGAAAGCCTCATATAACCCAGTCATATGGTCATACATCAGTTTTTTACAAAAAGAAATATCATCCAAGTAAATTGAACAGGCAGCCTATTGCAAGTCCCCCAGGACTAATTCCATTAGCCTTTGGAATGTCCTGTGTTACAAAAACTAAAAGGAAGCATATTGAACAGCTGGAGCGGTGACCATTTTTCGACAGCTGATGGTGCTATTGCATCTTGAGTGGGGGAGGGGGAACCCAGGAAACTTAACACTGCTCTGAAGGGACATGCTGTGTTTGTGTACATATAATCCCACAAAAATACTGTGAAAACATTTCAAATTATTTTACTGAATTGTATTCAATTAACTTCAGGATTTTAAAACCACTTGTGAACTGAACCACTGTTGCTGAGTTTGTGGTAGTTTTTGAACAAGTTGTCTGAACCTTAGGTTATACAATGCTTCTTACATACTGGTGAGTTCGATTATGATGATGGCAGAGATCTTCATTAATGCATATGGTTACAATAAACCTAACCTTACAGAGTAACGGGCAGTTTGGCTCAGAATTTAGGAACAAGAGTAAGTTAAGCTCCCCAATACTGATTTCATGTTGCCCAGCCCTACTTTTTGGTAAGTGCATACAATATGATGATTTTAAAAAGGCACAGGGATATTTTAGTTGCACAATAAGACAAATTGTGGACTACATTCCTAAAAATGTGAATATAATATGCTAAATTATTTCTGAAAAAAAAAAAAACAGTTTACATCATTATTATTGTGATCATCAAGTAGTTTTCAAAATGTTGTAAGCACAACAGTGCTTCAGACAGGGAACAAGGAAAGCTCCTAATACTTTTAAAATCAACTCATGCACCCCACTCCCCTGTTTGTTTGGCCGTGAGTGACAGTGTTATAGTCTATGCCAGAATATGTTTCTCTGTCTGACCCTCACAGAAAAGGGGAAGTAAACACTAGTAATAGGAATTGAAAGAGCTGAGAAACAGTGCACTACACTGCCACCAAGTGATAAAGCCTGGCTAACTGCACCTGTTTATGGATAAAAAAATAAACAATCTGTTATGATTTATGTTATTTTATACAGTTTTTGTTTCTCCTTCCATGTTGTTATTTTCATTCTGTACACATTTCTGTGCAAGGGCTTTGGAGCAGACATGCAACAAATCATCATACCCAGAAAAGCAAAACCTTTGAGAAAAACTGAAAAGTTTTAAATGATCGGTATATTAAATTTGTTTTGTATAATTTCCCTTGTGAGGTGAAAACGAGTTACTATGCAACCACAGTTGTTACAATGAATGAAGGATAACTGCATCTTCAGTTTGAAGCCTTTGTCCTTCATATGTAATTCACAAGGTTTGTTTATTTATTTGTTTGTTTGTTTGTTTTAATTATCCCATTACGCGTCTCCTTTCTCTTTTAATGTTAATTTGTTTTCTCTTCTGTTTCTTGGAGGTGTGTATTTGAACTAAAGTTTGCTAACGCTCTTTAGATATGCCTCTCAACAAAGTTCTTTTCATTGATTTTCAGATACCTGTAAACTCCACCACCCCGTACAAAGCAAAGTCTGACCAATTCTACAAAGTTCTCAGAGCAAGTCTACGCGTTTTATAACACCTCTCAGACCCAAAGAATTTTGGGTGACATTCTGAACGAGGAAATCGTTTCACTTAATAAGGACTCGGGCGGAGACTCCAAGACACCGCCTAATATGTTGTTTATCCCTGAGGATAACTTTACACCAGGCGCTGCACTGATACATGAAATTCGATGCTATGTGAATGTACTAATCCAATCATCTTTTTCGATTTTAAGCCTATCCATATCATATTAAAACCGGTGGATCTGCGCAGCGCCTGTTTAACTGATGTCTATGAAGAAACCCGAACGGAGGTTACAACAAATATGGCGGCGCTCGGGTCTGCCGAGAAAATTGGATTGGGGCAGAAGGGAAAGGGACAGATAAGCGGAACCATTCCGTCTGATGATGGTTCAGGAGTTAAGACAACTGGACGGTCTAATTGTAGGAGTCTGTATATGCCGTCTGCTTTGAGATTCGTCTATAAGAGCCGATGGCTGTGCCTTGTATAAACTCGGTATGTCTTTCACGTTTCAAGCAGTCAGCGGAATCAAGCGGTTTGCTGTCCGCTTTGCCGACTTTCCGCGTCTTGTTTGGCCCGGAGAAGGTCGAGGGAGAAAATGACTGTTATCGCTGAATTCTGGGATATTTTTATTGTAATTATGAAAAGTATTGGCGCAGTTTAGTTACAGTGTTCTCTCTATTGCTAACACTTAGCAACCGGCTAACAACCCTATTCAGTGTTCGCAGTGGATGAGTTCCAGTGCCAACTATAAACAAACGTTTGGCAGCTAGATGGCAGCTAAGCTACATGTTATTTTTAGTGAAATATCTTCGTCTGTTAGATTTCAAAGAGGATATTTTTAATGTGTCATTCGATTTTTCTCAGTATCAAAGCGAAGTTACAAAATGTTAAGATAAAAATGTACTAGTGTATTGCAAGTGTTCTTATTTTGGGAACATTTCAAAGGTCAGTGTACATTTCGATGATGAAAATGAAATAAGCAATCCGAACCTAAGAGCCCAAGAACTAGTGTGAACTATGACAGTTGTCAAAGACCAACTCTTACGAACCAGCAGTTTATGCCTGTGTATGTTCTTCAAAATATGGCATATTTAATAGAGTGTAACAGCCGCGAGCGTAGCTAGACGCGCCAAGTCATATGGGTTGAGGATTTTCCTATGTTTCAGTTCTACGAAATTCAGGCTGGCAGTTCCTCTCCTATCCTTGGTTTCAAAGTTTGTGACTTCTCAGGAGGTTAATTAGTATCATTTTCCCAGTAGTTTATTAGTTCACAAAACCTCTCCATCGTCTTATGTATTCCAGAAATGAAAATGAATAATGGAGGAAAAAAATTAAATTGTAGTAAAAGTGAAATGTTACCCTCTGAATGTGATCCAAGACGGGTGGCATATCAGCGAAAAGCACACGTTTTTTAGGGGTGACCACATGTGTTTTCATGATGCCATTTACAGGACGTGTGAGAAACATTGGTAGATATGTAAACCGTCTCCATCATCAGGCTGTTTTTTCAGCCATACAGCAAACCAGCACTTTTCTTAGATGTTAAAATTGTTATAGTTTGTACAATAAAAATGTATGTCCTGGTTATAGGATTTTGATTTAAGAAATGGCAGCTTGCTGCCACAAAGTATGTTGTCACATGCTGAACAATTAAGACAGCTTAGAAATGACTTACCTGTGAGCTCTATTATTTTAAACTTGTGTCTGTATAGTAATACAGTTGATCTCTTTTTCTTCAGAAGTAATATTCCTTGCCCCTGTCAATATATTCAGCCCTGGAGAGATTTGACAGGAATATGAAAAAGAAAAGAAGGTCTGTTTGTTTTGTATTTCCTCTTTGTGTTGAACCTGTAGGTTTTTGGAGCAAGGGATTTAGGTTTTCTGTGTATTTAACATTGCAGACTCCATTTCACTTTCCAGAATATTTACTCCACATCAGGGATATACCAAATTTCCCAGTGGAACTAGAATTACAGATTAAAATGACTAATATTACTGACATTTGCTGGCAGAGCAATAGAGGGGTGGCAGGCGCCAGGGACATTATATTGTATTACTGTGATACATATGGCATCGGAATTCCACACTGTAACATCCAAACATTTCCTGAAATGTTTGACCATGCTGATTGCTTTGAACTGTTGAAGCAGTACAACTTAAGCAGCATAAGGTAATCCTGGTGCTGAAGACAGCTGAGTTGCAGCAAAATTAGGATAATCGAGTTATCAACAGTGTATTACTCCAGTGTTTAACTGTATCTGATTAACTTTCCCTACTTAGAGGCTCAGGGTAATCTTTAGCCCATTTTGATAGATTTAACTTTCAGGTTGCACAATGTGTAAGTGTCACAATTTGTATGAGCAATTTAGGTTTCAAAAAGTTTACCCATTTCACCAAAATATGACCAAAATATCACAATAGACAGTGAAAAATAATTTTGGAACACTGAAATGTGTTTTCTCTCACTCCTCATATACTATTGTGCATATGGAGTGTATTGGTAAAATCCTGCTGAACATTTTCTGTTTTACAGTGATTCCATACTGATGAACCTGTCTGTCCTCACATAGGTTAACTTCTGCAAATATGAAAATCATATGATCTCTGGTCAATAAGCCTGCTGCTTATCCAGAGAGAGGAACGTCTCTCTGTTTATCCACAGTGAAATCTGTAAGATGGCTAAATATACAGAAATAAAGCTTTCTCCGTTCAGTTAGAGTGATGGTGTCCATAGTCGTAAAACTGACGGAAGTTTCAAAGTTCATAAATACTAATTTGAAACTGAAGAACAAGTGTATTTTATTCATGTTTAATGAGACAGACCTCTGTTAAAGCCAGGGTGTGAGTCTGGACCATTATGATTTAATTATGTATCACTTATGGAGTGCATGTTTTTTACTGTCTTTTCCCTTCTTGTATTAGATGGAAGAAGAAAAGGCAAAAGGACAAAAGCCAACTCAACAGCTCGTTCAACAAATTTATGAAAATGAGCGGAGACCCATGGAGAACCAGCAGAAGAAACCATGCCCCCATAGGCCTAAGGACCAAGGCAAGGTGGGTATCTGCTGAGGCTTCATAAAGTTTTGATACTGTGACTGGAAGACCCAGTAGGGTTTAAAAGTGGTGGAGGTGTGGGTCTTTCCTCCAGTTTCATTTTCATTTGTATTTCCAGTTTCATTTGCATTTTCCTCATGACCTATTGGAATTTGGTCTATCTGACAGAAAACGACGTAGCACGAGTGATGATATTGTCAGGTACATTCCAGATATAACAAAGTTCAAGTGTACTTACATGCTTCAAAGTATGTTGTCCTGAGTAAGTTTGGAAGAATGAGTACCCATTATGCTCATACAGAACTTAGTTTGTGTTTCAGTCACTGCCCTTCCCT
This sequence comes from Albula goreensis, assembly GCA_022829145.1. Classification (NCBI taxonomy): domain Eukaryota; kingdom Metazoa; phylum Chordata; class Actinopteri; order Albuliformes; family Albulidae; genus Albula; species Albula goreensis. Next base: position 35,473,592 of record CM040742.1, read on the forward strand.
CATGTCTGCCTTCTCTAAAACAGCTGCAGTAGGTGTTTCTTGAGTCAGCTTTGTGGTGTTAGGAATCTAGGATGTTTTTGTGTACACATATCCCATAAATAATGAGAGCAACAAATAAGCCTTTCACAATCTTATCCGACATGGTGAAATAAAACAGGAACTGTCTGTTTTTTAGGCATCATAATGTAATTAAATAACTGATGATTTTCCTGTCAACAGTACACGACTTTCCATACACTTCAAAACATTCTTCTGTCAGTTTTCTACCTCAACCATCTAGTAATGCAGTGCATATCCTTTCCATACTTTTGCAGTTGGGACTGCTGGCTGAGAACTGGGCTGCAGCGTCATATAAACCTTTATTTCCTTAAATGAGCACATTTAAGCCAATCCCAAAAGTACTTATTATTGTTGACACATTATGTGGTATTCCCCTTACAACAGTGGTATTCATACTTGGTCCTGGTGGACTCCTGTGAGTGCTGCTTTTCGCTCCAACCACAATCATTGAATTGTAACTAGCTGTTAATTGCTCCTAATTAGACACTTTTAATGCCTTGATGGATGATTTACCCTCATAGGCTACATTATGGCCGTGATGCATGCCAAGAAGTGTAAATGACCCATATTCATGTCCTAAGACTTTAAATCAGCCAAATAAACTAAGGCTTTTGTCGCCCTGTTTTGATATATGGCCAATGGTTCCTTCAGGAAGTGATTACCTTTTCAGTTGATTAAAGTACAACCTGACAAGTAAGGCCCTATCTGGTTGAAACAAATTGGCAATGAGCCAAACCTGCACTTGTAAAATATGTTTTAGGAAAGAAATGAAGATACAACTTGATCAAGTTTTTGAACATGTGTTTAAGATAGGCTTTAATAAAAAACTGTGTGCATGGGGGATCCCTGGGAACAGGCCTAAATACCACTGTCTGGCAGAGTATCTGGAGAAGGTAGGGTCAGAGCAGAAATACCAGTCTTGGAGTGGCTGTGTTTTTCCACCAATTACCTCAGCCCAGTTGGCTAATTAGCTGTATAATGCTGGTCACTTTTAGATTAGACCGCAGTAATGTGTTTCATATTGGCACACAGCAACATTCTTCAGCAGCCATTCATGACATTCTCAACAGATGCACATAAAATGTCTGAGCATGCAGAAGATTGGGCTAGTTAAATAATCAAGAACAGAAGTGCATGAAATCAATAAACTAATGCAGCTGTTCTTTCCCAGCCTTGGGTTAGAGGAAAGGAGGAAATCCAGACATTGCTTGTCTGACTGTTATCAGTAGGAATCTGCATGGACCATGTAGCATAGCATTTTCAGTCCGTCAATGATCAATTGAGCAGAGAAAAAAGCAGGGAAAAACATAAAAAATCATGTCGTCTACAGTCCAGCAAGCCAATGCTTCTGCCAGAATTCTTCCCCTCATTTGGCCTCCTTGCTGATTTGACATGGTCACAGATGCTGAATTGTTATTATTTGATAGGTGGCCATGAACCGAGAGAAAGACGACAAAAAGAAACTGCATCCCCACCAGAGGATAGAGGAATGGGGAACACTGAAGCACAGCCAAGATTCCGTAAGGTTCTGCTTTAGTAGACGCCCTTATCCAGAGAGACTTTGGGAATAAAACCTGCAGCATTTGAACAGCCAACTCCCTAACTACTAAACCCAACAGCCAACAATGTAATTTTAATGAGCATAAAGTATTCCTATTGTAGAGACAGTCACTGTAAAGTCACTGACATATAGATGGTTATTTTTGCTCATAGAGATTACCCAAAAGAGGTGCTTTTGGTGGAAGAATGCAAATACAAGGCATATCAAAATGGCTCATTTTGGGGTAATCATTTTTAGTTGAGGGAGTTTCAGGTTCCATGGGAGGCTTCCAAAAATAAGCCTTTGAATTTCACTGTCACAAGTAATCTTGAAGTATATTGATGCTCTGCTATGATCAAACTGGGTAGTAAATCCAAGAAAAAGCATTAATTGAACACTAATTTGGTTGAAAACAAGAGGGTTTTGAATGAAATAATTTCTTTTTCAAGAATAACTTATCACATTGTTTCTCCATCAGCTCTGTGGGGTGTTATCAGATTCTGAAAACAAGGAACCCACTGGGAGACGGACAAGACACATGTCTGCATTCATTCGCAAAACCAGAAGCTCATCAGCTTCTAACCGCATGTAAAATACTTTACTTGTGTTATAATTTTGTTGGTATTTTTGTTGATTTTGTTTAAATACAGTTGACAGAAAGTGAGCATAATAGGACTTAATAAAAATGTTATCTATGGCATGTTTATACATCAATTTGTATAATGACACATTCTTAAAAGTTAGTTATATAAAGTTAATTATTAATGTATGTGTGAATACAGCTGTAATCAGCAGTGGGGACCCTTACTGGAGGGCTTGTATGTGTGCAGATTTTTTTTTTCTTCCAAGAAATACTGACTCACCATACCAGTGTATACCAGTGCCTGTTTACTTGTAGTTTAGACAACAGTGAGACACAAGGCTAGTCTTCATTCACCATTAATGAGCTCATCAGGAAATGTAGCTGAAATGTGAGTTCATGAACATGTTTGCATTAATAGTGTACTTAAGTTCAGAAGCTGGCATGAAATTTAGAAAATGTCATGGTCCACCGACAACAGAGTTCCCCATGCCTGATGGAAATACCTACATTTTATTTATTTTTTTTATTTAATATGATTGTGAAAAATAATTGGCCTCTTTCTGTGGTTTCTCAAGTATTCAAAGCCATGTAGCTCAACGAAGTAGAAGTTGTACTGAAACTGAAGGCAGAGTGAAGAACAGCTGCCCTTCCCATGTAGCTGCTATGGCAAAGGTATAATATTAGAGTTATACAACAGTCTTGAATGCAACAGTTGATTAAATTTCAGATTTTTTTTGCCGTGTGGCTGTCTTGACTTATGTTTACCTTACTGCATATATATAGAACATTTTTTTTGAGATCAGCTGTTGTAAAATGTATTTTTAAAAAAAAAAATAACATTTAAAATGGCATCTGTCTGAATAATGAGTATCATTTTAGACCCTTAATCACGTTAAATCAATCATAAATTTTAAAAGAAGCAGATTAACTTCAGTTTTAATGGTTTAAGATGATGTTTACACATGATTGTTTTTTCTGTCTTTATCTGCAGACCAGCATAGCCCACAGCTCCAATGCTGGAATCCTCCTTTCCTCTGAGAACAGTCGATCATTCTCTGCGCCCATCCTTGCCCCTGACAAGAGAGTGGGATGGGATGGGGGTGGAGGCGGATTGACAGCCGCTGCCCTATTCACTGTCCCCCACCCCAAACCAGAGAGATCCGTTAGCCCAGAGAGCAATGACAGCATTTCTGAGGAGCTCAACCACTTCAAGCCAATAGTCTGCTCGCCCCGCACCCCGCCTAAGAGGCTCCCAGACGGGAGGATACTGGAGCCCGTCATCATCAAGTCCACACCCAGGAACCTGAGCCGGTGTCTCCACAAGGCCACCAGCTATGAGGCTGGACCAGCTATCCTACGGAAGTGGCAGCAAATTGAGATGGACCGGCAGCATGCTAGCACAAAGTTGACCTCAAAGAGCACTGCTACCAGCCCTATTACTGAGGATGTCTCCCCCTGCTGGCGCTCAAGTGGGGAAAAGAGCAAGCTCAGCACTCCAGGAAAGCATATGGTGAGAGACCATCTGGTTGCTTCCGTCCCACAGACGACAAACTCAAGAATGGACAAGGGGAAACCTTTAGTGGGAAGCAAGAGGAAATTGATGTCCGATGTGTCCACCACGGAGCGAGACATTCCTGCCAGCTGCTCGGAAAATGCTGCAGGGTGGGCAGCTTTGACCCAAACAAGGCCAGGGTTACACACATGCAGCGAGGGTGAGGGGGCCGCTAAGCGCAGCCGAGATCTCGCAGAAACACAGGACCACATACATGACCCAAATGGCAGAACACGGGTCAGGGCTATGCTGGCTAAGAGAAAGGGCCGGAAGAGAAGCCAGAAGACCAAGCACGTGGAAGAGGCAGGAAGGGCGACAATGGCCAGGCCACGGAGACGAGCCCGTGCTGACGGGGAGCACGATGTCTGCCGGGTGTATGTGCGGCAGACGCAGCAGGAAAAGGAGGACAGAGAGCTGGCATTAAAGCTACAGAGGCAGTTTAGCATGGAGTGCCATGCGGTGGACAGGCGAAAGACCAGTCCTGACACATACCCTCACCAGTCCTGGGCACCCCCTGGCACAGCCGCAGGGGGCAATCTCCGCAGATCTGTCAGAATTTCCCAAAAAAAGAGGCCACTTTAACCTCGGCTGTCTGTGTTTCAGCATTCATTAACTTATGAGCAATTTTTACTTCCTTTGTTTCCTTGTTTTAAATCTTTGATTCAAAAAGTCTCATAATCTGTAGGAAGAACCAAGAAAATATTTAATTAGTGTTTTTTTATGTTTCTGAGAGGTTTCATTCTCTCTTGAAAGTGATCCTCAAGCTGTACATGATTGCTTCAGATGCATTTTCAGGCAGTTTTTCCTCTCCTCATGTGATTGTATCATTTTGTAGATCTTGTTTGTGTAACAGCTTTTTGAAGGGCTATATATACTGAATTTTGAAAATTTTATTGTAACAAATTTATTAAGGATTCTTGATTTCGTAATCTAATGTTGCCAATTATATACGCTGCGAATGAGCTTTATGAATGTCAGATCTATAATCACAGCACTTTTATCAAAGAATATACGGTATGTACTGTGTACAGATACATTGAAATATGTCCTTGTACATTTACACACTGTATGAAGACATTAAGCCATAAGGGGGAGCCATTTTACCAGGACTTCAACGGTTATTTTGGTCAAATGATCTGTTCTGTCTGATGTCTTAAAATTTCTTGTTTTAGTTTTACATTCAGTCACCAAATGTTCTTTTCAAAGTCTTCATTACAAAAGATTTTACTCAAAGGAGATATTTCGTTTTCATAGTACATGTTCAGATATTTGCAGGTTTTTGCTCCTGAAAGGTTGATAGTGTTCTGTGTATCCTGCAGATAAGGTTATTTTGGGCTTTGCTGAGTGCATAGATAATCCCACCCCTCAGATGCAGGACACAGCTGCTAAATTCTTTTCTTGGTCCCAGAGTTCTAAAACTTTGTGACCAAAGGTTTCAGATGGGACCACACTACAGAAGAGCTGTTTGGATACTCACTACAGACAAATACTGTATCAGAAGAATAAATAGATTCCATTTTTAACTATTTGGGACCTGAAATGTTTAGGAATATGAACAAGTGGCATGTGGCATAACCTGGCATTTTCAGGGATTCTGTTTAATGCTAGTGTTTGTCCTGGGTGTATGTTTATGAGTAGGGAGTTGGACTCAAATCACCCTGACTTCATGTATATATGTAAAAGGCCACAGAAGTCTTAAGCACTACCTTTGTGTCCAGCTCAATGTTCATGAAGCCTGGGTACTTTCCCTTCAAATATATTTTCTAAAGGAGTCCTGAACAGTCAAAGTTCAAAGAGCTCTTAAAAAATAGGATTAAGGAATTAGGGTTAGTTAGGGATACAATTCTAAAGCTACTCAGAATATTTAAGTCATTTCAACTTCACATTCTGCTGTCCTGTAAAATGATGACTCACTATCGCAGTTGAAACAGTGCTCATAATACAGGATTTACTCTTACAATAGAATTGTAAAACTAACTTAAAATACTCCCCTCTTTGATGGACTGAAAACAGTAGTTCATAATTATGGGATGTGTTTGTGTAGAAATATTTTAGCAATTTACAAAACTGTATCACATGTGGCTTTTGCTCTGTTGCCTTCAAGCTCATTGACCTTCCAAGGCCTTGTGACCTTTGGTTTAAACACATTTACTGATAGATGAGATTTGATTTAAGGCTTTTAAAGAGGCAATGTGTATGTTTTTCCCCAGTGATCATAAATGCAAAGTGCATCTATATTCAGATTAAAATAATACATTGACTGGCATATTGAGAGAACAAGGGAAGGACTGTATGCCTTGATAACGTCTCATTTCTCTGACAGAACGGTCTGGTTTCTTTGAGCCTGCATGGTTTGGATTGATAGAGACAAAAGTTACAGCCCAGTGATCATAAATGCAAAGTGCATCTATATTCAGATTAAAATAATACATTGACTGGCATATTGAGAGAACAAGGGAAGGACTGTATGCCTTGATAACGTCTCATTTCTCTGATTGAACAGTCTGGTTTCTTTGAGCCTGCATGGTTTGGATTGATAGAGACAAAAGTTACAGCCCTGTTTGAACACTGAACTGCATGGTGGTGTGACCATGTACTGACAGTGGTTGTGACAATGATTTTAGAATGCCAATTTGGAGAAAATAAACATGATCTGGGAGGAAGTAAATATGAGGTTAAGTTTTTTTTCCCCACCAAAAGGCATTCCCTAATAGCTACTAATTTACAATGTCAATTTTGTGTGAAAGAAGACTTATGTATTACCCTTTTACACTGGTATGTCCTGCAGTTGTTTGTACAGTGCCAACTGAAGTACAAATATTTGAATATCATAATTTTATTTAATACTAATCATATTAAATAATGCAACAAATAAATACAACTAAAATGTCCAGTACATGAATATTTTACAGCATACATGGACTTTATGTAAAACCTGAATGTAAACATTCAGTACTGGACCCACACAATACTGGAGTAACTGGAGTTTGATAAAGCTCTTGTATTTCAGTATTAAAGGTTATATCCTCCTTGCATATCTTGATGATGATTCGAGATGATTTTGTGTTGCTTTCATTCCTAGAACACCATACCATATGATAGTTATGGATGAAACACTACTGCTTCTAAAATATATGTTAAATTGTTTTAACTTGTCCTGTGCTGTCAAAAGTTGAACTACTATGTTGTCAACCTTTGGAATTTACCGGTACATAACAAATTTTGGAATTAACCGACAGACTTAACCGTAATAAACTTTGCAGAAAGTGAATATTATACAGCATGCAAGTATTTACTAGAATATAAACATGTCTAACCTTACACAATACTAGGATAATTCTGAATTCGAGAAAGCTCTTGTTCTTGAGTATAACAAATGCATCATGTATTTTTTCATAGCTTCACTTCCTAGAACACAACCTTCATAGGCTGGGTTCTCACATATCAGTCTATTTTTTAACGATTAGGATTGAGGGCCTTCCCCTCGCTAACTGTGTATAATAGACTTATTCACTGAGTTTCCTTGAACAATCAGTACAGGTTACTTTTATTTAGATTGCCATAAAAAAAGGTTGAGAACAACGAGGGATAGCTGTATTAAACTTAGATAAAGGGTGATTGTTTGTGAAAGCCAGGAGAGATTAAAGGAAAGAATAAAGTCCACACTAGGTTCCCCTTTATTTCCCTTATTTTTCAAGGGCAGTGAGTTTGTGGGACTCAGTCACTGCGGGTCCTTCACCTGCTTTAATGTAAACGGTCTGGTACTTCTCTCTCATATCCCGCAGCAATGTCTGGGCCTCTTCATATTCTTTCTTATAGACCTCCTTGCTTTTAAGAACTTTGTCTAAAGAAAAAATAATGTAAATCACTATACAACAGACAATTCCATTACATTTTCATTGCTATTAAAACACACTTTAAGTAGACATTTTTGGCCCTCTTACTACTTTTTACAATGGGAAACAAGCACACAGAATTAAATACAATATAACACTGCAATGTACAAAAGAACACCAAAACATTAAAGTTTTGCAAAAGGTTTGCTGTAAAGTTCCTCTTTGACTAATTACCTAAGGGGACTTTATTTATTGTTTTTCTGTTTTTCATTTTGGTCAGGGCATCCTCGGCCTTGTGTCCATTTAGCCTCCTTGGTTGTGTTGGTGGTAGGTTACCAATCTGTAAAAATATATGTGTCAGTCTAACACAGGTGGCCATGGCAGCCATAACTATTTCTATAATTATTTAATTAGATACTTTTAATTATTAAATTAGACCAATCATTTATGTTATCAACATTTTAACTATATTTCTTGATAATATCATGAATCACAGTCAAAAGACCATTCTCATGTCAGCAAATATTCACAAAAGTTAGATGGACAATTCCTGCTTTGTGGAATACTCCCCTGGCCTAATATATGGAGCTGCATCTTGTTCAAAAATGTATTACAGGCAAATCTATTCCTAAATTGATGTTCCTTCATAGAAAATCACTACCATAAATCAATGCATTAGTTTCTTAAAGACCCACACTTTTCTTCTTCTCTGAGTACGGATTCTGATGATGATCAGAATGAGCCTTGGAATCTCTGTAAACAAGGAGGTTTTTGAGTGCCAACTCCAAAGCTTGAACTGTTTGCTGAATCCCTGGTAAGAAAACAAACTATAAATCAGTGCCACAAATGTACACCTTTTAGTGCCAAATTCTTAAAATGGTCCTAAAAATGGTCTGTGCTGTAATCAGTGCTCACCCACAGGCTCAACCATGTCAGGGTCTGGTTTAGCATCCAGTAGTATTTCATATCCTCTGAATTTTTCTGGAACAAAATCCTCCTCTCTTTGCTCTTCATAGTCAGGTTCCAGGTTTTCTGATTTCCCACACCAAACAGGTTCATCCCCTTCATTCACCTGAAGGGAATAAAATCTTTGTGGGTGGACAGACAGCTACATGAGCAGTCTTTATACTGGATATTAAAATTCAGTTTTTAAAGTTTCAAGGTGTGCATTGGTTCCATTTAAGTTCAGCCAGTGCAGAAAACTCATTGGAATATTTAAGTCATTAATTGAGATTTCTGGTGAGTTGTACCCAGTCCAGTGTATGATCCTTAGTAAGAATTATACACAGAAACACTGCCATGAAAATTACCTGTGTTATAAAGAAAGCATCTTCATCCAGGTCCCCATTCTTAGCGGTAACTTCCTCTGCATCTTCAGGTCCCTGACTACTCATAGACTGCAAACTCTTACACTCTGGGGGGATTGATTTCTCCTTGAAATCTTCACTGTTCTCCAGAAAGGATGATTGATCACAAAGAAATATATTGGCAGCAGCCTCCACTTTCAATGGCAATTTTGGGACCTTTTGAATTTTTGTGACCACCTGTAATATACAGTCAGAAGAATGCTGCTGAAGAATCTGCTATCCAACAACAGTTTTTGGAATGAGCAGTAATTTAAGATGTGGCCATCCTTTGCTAGTTAGTATTTTAGTACTGAGCTACTGTCTTCTTTTGAAGCATTTGGATGCAGACTTTACATTTTGGAAAATGTTTTTATTTAATTGCCAAAATATAGCACAATATTGAATTGCAATACTTATAGAATCGGAAACCAAATATCGTTGTTATATTGAATTGGGAGGCCTCCAATTGGGAGCAATTCCATCCCCGATTAAATGCCGCCCTTGTTTTTGAGGGGGAAAAAATTATGTTATAAGAGTAGGATATGTTTACTTAAGGTGTGCAGCTGTTGTTCATGAGTGAAATAAATCTTTCAAGGTAAAAAGCTTTAGATGTATGACTTAATGCTTTCCATATGATTCAAGGTTTTAAAATTGTAACCAAAAAAACTGTAATAGTGAATTGGGGTATTTACAGAATCGTGATACTTAGAGAATCGCGTTACAAATCGAATCGGCACAAAGGTATCATGATAATATCGTATTGAGAAGTCCCTGGTGATTCCCATCCCTAATATAAATTCTTTGTAAATTTTGCACAGCTGTATGTTCTCATGTCCACTCACCACTGAGTAAAAGTACCCCCACTGTTCAATGACAATCTTGTGTAGGGTGCTTAAGTTTCTTAAACACATCTCTTTTTGGTCTGCAAGCATTGTTAACGCTAATTCCCAACCTTTCGTTTTGGATTGACTGGAATCATAATACGCGGCTTCACAAACTGTGGTATCTTCTTGCGCTGTATTGTAATTCCCAGCCTGTCCTGGAGAAAATGGGTCAGCATGGGTGGGTCCCCTGCATTGAAATTCACAGGAAAGAGGATATAATTAACATGAGTACAAATTACAACTCTCAACACATTTCTTCTAGGGCTATTCATGCTACTCTTTACAACCCAAAGAGATCTTTGCAGAAGATGTTCAAATGTTTGATTATCCACTAGCTTTTCCCAAATTGTGAGAAAAGTTAAAAAAACTAAGTTCTGATGCAAATAACAATTTTCTTAAATTCAGTGTCAATGAGATTACCACTCCTCTGTGTGGTGAGCGGGTTTGAATGAATCACAAGTTGACTGAGGGAAGGAAACAGAGCCACAGCTAACAGGGCCTCTTCCACTGCGATCTGTGGACAGTAAGAAGAACCAACCATCATCACTGCACTGCAGGGGTGCCAAAGAGTATTTAAGGGTTGAAGTTACGGGTCTGCAGTTTCTTTGTGATTTCCCTTTTTTAAATATTTTCCCTGAATTGCACTCTGAATGGCAATTAAAATAAAAAGTGAATTTTAATTGTTAAATTGAATTGCTTAATTTAATTTTCCTTTTTTACCCCCAGCACAGAGCTTTGTTTCAGCACCATCCATCATGAACATGTGCATGTTACCACTCCAAATCACATGGAACCTCAATTATTCTTCCCACCGCATACAACATCAATCACATATTGTCTATGCCATCAGAGGAAAGAAGAGGTAGCATATATTCATTTTAAGAGCCTGCAGGTGCATGGCTGGTCAGCAGAGATCACTAGAGTGCATTGAGCCAGAAGAGGAGAACTGACATATCTCAAGTTTTTCCCAAGTACAGCCGAGGCAATTACCAATATGAACTTTAAGCTGTAGCTTGTTGCAGCATGGCCAGGAGTTGAAATCCTGAAAGCCAGTGATTTCCTGATTTTAATCAGCGAATGAATTCAGCCTCGGAAACGAAACTCATAGACTTGCATTCAACAAGTGTAGACCTGCTGTTACTAAACTCAATTAAACACCAAAAACAATTAATGCTGCCATCCGACAAACTGAAAACCCTGTCATACAACATACCTCCTAATTATCTACCACAAGAATCAAACCTTTCCCAGCAAGACACTGACCTTGTTATCCGCCAGATTCAAGGTTCTCAGTTCTGGAAGGGGCAGGTGGAATTCACTGGAAACTTGGAAGGAGGAGCATGATGGATGGATACAATCCTCCTTAAATTACAAGAGCATGAACAAAACAAGAACATCATTGGGACTGATTATGAATATATTATCTTGCTTACACATGCTGTATTTGTAGTTCACAATATATTTTGCATGTAGTCACGGTACTATTGGGTACAGACGTGACAGGCATGACCAGAAGCCCTCTTCCCCACACAGAAAAATGTAATTTCTTAAAACTTACACCATCACTGCTCATGATGTGCTGCTTCTGCACCCCTGGAACATCCTGAATATCTACATTTAAAAGAAAACAGTAACAAACAATAAATAACACAGACATCTTGAATCATCTTACATCAGCACCCTTTGAAGTACTAACCAGTTCTCTGCACAGATTGGTTGTTGGTTGCCAGTGTGTGAGGGCCTGAAATAAGCATCTCTCTGTGTCCCAGATCTTCATTGTGTTGCAGATCTTGGGCATCCTCAAACTGTTGCAGATAAGGAACCTCTGTGATGTTGTTTCCCTGTAGATTTAAATGCTGTAGACTACAATCACAACAACCAATGTATAAACATTTACAAATACGTAAACTTATCTATATTCTATATACAGACATTTACAGATGTATATATTACTGAATATTTTTTTATATATTGCATGATAAATTCTAAAATGTAAAGAGTAAATGTATTTTATGTAAGGATTTTCGATTCAGTATTCAGGGCTACATTTTGAGGTAGATAAACACAATATCTATCCGTGATTCACTCTGCATGGAAAGGCCCCCCATCCCAGACTGATAAACTGACCTTTTCATATGGGCAAGGCTGTTGAAGACTCCAGGAGAGCACAGTTTATTGTCATCCAGCATTAAGACCTCGAGGGAACTGAAATGCACATCCTGTTCCAGTGTCCTGTATGGAGATATTTTGTTGAAGGTTTGAGTAGATCTGCTGCCCGTAGTAAAGTGACACTAAAGTGACAAAGTTGCATTTCTTATAATGCATAAGTAACTACCACTGAGTAGAAACCATACAAACATGTTAGGCCACCCATAACAAATACAATCAGATTCATATTTCATTAAAATTAAATACATATTTAAAATACTGCCCATCCATGAGAATCTGACACAGTAAAAAAGGACTGTTTGGGGAAACCAAGAAAAGCCCTATTCACAGCTGAGTGGAAGCATGGTGTGGAGCAGCCATGTTGTCAGGTAGTTTCTGGAGATCATTCCCAGTGAGATGAAGAACTTTCAGGCATGGAAGCAGCCCAAGGGACAGGACGTCATCACTGCACAGGCTGTTATAGGACAGGTCCAGTATCTGTGACAACATTAACTTGTTTTATTCACTCAGGCCTTGAGTCTTCTTTTCCTAAAATGTGTACATGACTGCTGACTTAATGGGTGAAAAGACATAGTGGTGCTATACTGTGTTTTAATCTAAACAAAAGAGAAAAAGATGCAGGTAATCTGCATTTTAAGTGAGTTATGCCAAATGCTTTATTCATCATTACCTCAAGATGAGGAAAGTCCCCAGCATTCACCCTCAGGTGGTAAAGACCATTCAGTGACAGCTCGAGTTCTCTCAAGACAGGGAAGCTGGTGAAAACCTCTAATACACATAAATGAGAGAACTATTTTATACCAGTATATAAAAAATAAAACATTGTATTGTGTAATGTCTGCTCATCATTAAATTCATAGTGTAAAGTAATAATACTAAATAAATAATAAAAGAACCATACCCAGATTCAAGTGATTTTCTGAAGCATTGATGTAAGCGACACTGTCAAATTCTTCAAAATCCTCTGTCTTAGCCTAAAGCAGGTGTAACAAGAGAAGAGGTAATCAGCATGAACCAATGAGAGCTCAGACAGGTGCTGCTGCTGTAAAACAATACTTCATCGGAACTTAGACTATTCTTCCTCTTTCCTGATGCAGTTTTCCTTGTTTGGTATAGGTCATTTGTATTTTAACATTGCCACCCTTGAACCATTTTGCCATGTGTATGACTGATGCACTGTCGCTTAAGACACCATCATATAGACCTCTTTCAAAATCAGCCGGATCATTCATGTTGACATTAGACACACATGCATATTGATTTTAATTGTGATTTTGATACTTCAAAGTCCTTTCTTTTAGTATTTACATTATTTTGTCATTTACTATGTCAGTTGAATTATGTTGATAATTGAAACTGATTATCAACTACTCCACAAAAAGCACTGCCACTACACCCATTATAGAAAGTGTCCTTTTGAAAATAGAAAAAAACAAGAATCTTACCGAATGCAGTTTCTGGTCAATAATGTTAACATTGCACAACTCTGATGGCTTGTCAACACCATGTAATCTCATCTGAAAGGCAACACAAGTGTTCCATTAATGCATTTAACTTAATGATATATGTATGTTCATTCTATCTTTATTGTAATACGTCAACAACTATGAATAACACAAATTATGTTATTTGACTAAAAATAATTATCATGGTTCACTCATCATGCTCACATAATTCAAATCTGTGAGTTTTATACAGATACATAAAAAGAATTATCAATAATGTTAAGTACCCATCTTACCAGCAGAAATCCATCTAAAATGTTTGAGCTAGTGTCAGTTTTGCTTGAGTCTTGAGGCTTTGTGCTGCCGGACACCACGGACTCAGGTGTGTACTGTGCTCCGTACTGAGGTTTTCTACTCCATGATCTTTTGTGCTTTTGCTCCACAGCATTTCTGTGAGCTACAAGCCAATGTCCTGCTCCTTTTAAAAACAAAGTGAAAAGCTGACTTGGTAACGACTACTATAATTAATTAAACAAGTCTTCTATTATAAAGCCACAGTAGGAAAACGTTTGAACCTGACTGAAAAGAAAGCTGAAGTTTTCAGAAGGTTGTGCAATTAATATTTGCTCCCACCACCAATATTAGATATCTTCTCAACAGTTTACCGTCATACCATACAACATCTGGTATAGCATACCTTCTTTGCTTAGCTGAAAAAACGATCGGACTGGGAAACAATTTGTAATACATGCTTCTCCTTCATCCAGTTTGTACAATCCAGATGTCGACATCGTGCTGTGATGCAGAATCTACATATGGTATTTCATCGCATTTCTGTTTCAACTCGACCAAGACGTAACCGTATCAAAAACAATAAAATAAAAGAATAAAAATATAATTCTTGTTATCAATATCAATTCACGGTATTTTGTTGAGTTTCATTTACTCATACACCGCCTTTTCATTAAATTCAATACAACTATCTCATGCTAATACTCTTTCATTAGGTTTTGTTACTGTGCTGGTATTTCCATGTCCTAAATGATCTGTTGTCCTAGCGACGCAACAAACAAAGAGGTAATTGGATCTTGTAGTTTGAAAGACAGAAACGCATACATTTCCCACAGATTTCAAACAGACTTCTCTTCGTGTCCGTTCCATTTCGTTACAGGAGATGACAGTGCTTGACTTTGCACGACTGGACAGTAGTTCAATATCAAGTCATGCCTTACAGGGTCTCAGATGCTGTATGGATTGATTAAGCACTACTGAGCTCCAGGTGTGTGAATCCCTTCAGAATAAAAGTCCGGGCTAACCAAGTCCTGTAATTATTAGGTAAATGTCAAAAAATGCCTCTTAGACGGTAGGGGGAAGGAAGGGGGGATTGTTTCAATGTTTTGTGTAATGTTATTGTATTGGTGATGGGGAAAAATGTATTTGTTGAATGTACTATTTTTATGTAGTTATGTTGTATAGATTATGTCAGGAATTGATGGATTATTGTTCCTGTGTAAATTAATTGATTTTATTTTTGGGATGGTATGGTCGGGAGGGGGTAGCTTTATTTAATGTCCTCCTGCCCTTTATAAAAAAAAAAAAAAAAAAAAAAAAAAGAAAAGGCTGTGAGTGAGGAAGGACCCTGAAAAGCCAAAGGAGGGAATATTTGGGAACTGATTGCCCAGATGTTTATTTGTAAATATTTTGTTAATCATTAGTGCTTTATTTTGTGTAATGTTTTTTTTTTTTTTTTTTCACTGTAATAAATAATCACCATTCACGCTATTTTTCTGTGTTGGCCTCTTGTTGACCGCTCGCCATCCTCAAACTATACATAAAGTATCAGTCATCCACTTCCAAACATTTGTTATATCTCATTTTTCATGGGGTTAGTGAAGATAAAGCTGTTCATTGTTTTATTTGACACATACCTTCAAATATAATAAGTAAGAATTAAATATTTTTCTACTCGTTAACATAGGCTATTATTGTAAGCAATATTCCATAATTACATATATTACTGCTAACATCAGGTAGACGACATAGTGTTTGTGTAAAGCAGTCATCCCACAAAGATATCTTCTGCTGGCCATAATTTGATATACAACCCAAATAAAATGCAATAGACACAGGAATTCAGGGTATGGTCAAAGTCAAAGTTACTTGTGTACTTTGCCTCGCTCCTCCCCGTCGTTTTGCGTATATAGACACTTGTGTTATTTTAGGGCTGCATCACAGCTTCAAGACAGCATACAAATAAAGTCACTTGGGACAGAATATTTAACCAATTGGAACACATCCTTTGGATGACCAAGAAGAACATTGTTTGCTTACGGCAAGTATGTACTTATCTCATTGCTAAATTATAGGAACAGAATGTTTTGACACTGGGTAGTTTGAACACATAATAGGCAGTTTCCTTTATGGCTACACTAAAAATAAAATATTTAAGGGTTCTTCAGGTCTCAGACCCGTAGTTCCACTGTGCATGCAGTGGAAGCACATGTAGCCTATTTGAGCCAGGATGGTGTGTTTTCCATGGACGTATTATTGCAAGAGTTTACTCCACATGCAGAACGCTATGCACCATGGCGTTAACCTACAGCACTCAGGTGTAGGTAAACAGGAGTGGCAAATGTAAAGATAGACAATTAAGTCATATTCTGTACAATGTAACAGAACTGAAGTAATACATAGCTTAATTGATTTACAGTAAACTCAGTTTATGCAGTTTTGTCGATGGGGTAAATTATAAATAATTTATACAATCAAGTTGTTGGTAGTGTAAATTGGTTGTAACTCCACTCCGCTGTAAATTAATAATCCAGCAAACAGGACCTGTCTTGGTCAAACAGACTAACTAGCATGCATGTCTAAATGTAACCTATGGAAGAGCAAGAAGATCAAAACATCAAGTCCACTGAAAAATTAACAGTTGACAACCATTGTAAGCAAAACAGCAAATTAGTGAAACCTTTGCATTCCACTGTCGTTTCTGTAATGGTTTTTTTCTAATACTAGTTACTAATATTACGTCAATGTAAGTTCAAAACGCTTGATCATCAGACAGTCCCAGGAAGTTCTCGGCGGGCAATTTGAATGCGTAAATACAGAGCGACAGAACTGCGATTTTTGTTAATTAGTGGTCAATAAATGTATTGATTTACAATATTTATATAGCACACCGACGTGTGTATGCAGTTACATCAATGTTTTTTTAAAAGGTAAAATTCGGTACTATTTGGGATTGGGTGTTTTTGGACTTTGTGATTCTGTTGACTATTACCTGTCTGTATCAAGTTGCAGCTCTGTTGATTTTGGATTGATGGTACCCTGAGTCTCAACTCCCTGGGTTTTGCAAGCCTTTCCCTGTTCCTTATTTTTAATTAACCAAACATTAAACTTCCCAATGGTGTGGTCTTTGTTTATGAACCGTATACTATATGCAAGGACAACACAGAGGAAAGGGCTCAGACATATTTCTTGACATGCTATTCATGTTTCTGAGTTTATTAGAGATTTATTGAATTAATTCATGACAATCATTGATAGTCACCTGTCTCCTTCTGTAAGGTAACGATAGCCTAAAATATGTCAACAAGGCAAGTAACGTTAGCTGTTCACTCTAATCCCATAAATTGCGTTTTTGAGTCGTAAACTACTGTTTAGGAGTCTCAGATATGCACTGTAAAGCCATATCAATAGCAATATATCGCAAAAATAGCTCTCTTCCTTATTATTATGTAACGTTAGCTTGTACTCCAAAATGGATATCCTCATTTCACCACCTCCACCCACCACTTTGCAATCACACGCCCCAATTTCATATTTAACTAATATTTAACAACAATTTGATAAGATTATTTTTTGTATGTAACTTGTTTTCTTGTTTGCAGGTCTATCTTTCAAAACCAGAACATACAATATCCAAAAGCTGTTCACATTAAGAAAATGGAGCCTGTAAAGACAACTTTGTTCAAGCGGGGACAGAGTGGACCGGTTTACAGAATTCCAAGTCTTATCTACCTGACAGAAGATCAGTCCTTCCTAGCATTTGCAGAAAAACGATCTTCTGAAAGAGATGAGGATACAGAGATTTTAGTGATGCGGAAGGGAAAATGGATGCAAGATGTAACATGCAAGAATGGGTCAATTAAGGTATTTCTATATAGACATGCATATTCATCAAGTAACGTCCTGGTTTGCTGTGCTAACACAAAATATTTGACATTTACCTCACAATTTAAATGTTCAAATGTTTACTCTCACAATTAGTTTTCAGTATTCCAAGTGCCTAAATGTATGAATGAATTGATGTTTAGTGTAATCTGTGTTCATTTTGAAATGTTTTGCAGTGGTCAGACATGGTGGAGCTGAGTACTGCAGTTCTGCGGTGCAATAGCTGTTGTAAGGGCTGCTACTATCGGCCTATGTGCCCTTGCCCTGTGTATGAGAAGAACACCAAAACCATTTTCCTCTTTTTCATCTGCCTTTTTTGCAAGACAACAGAGGCATGTCAGCTCATAACAGGCAAGAATAAAGCCAGGCTGTGTTACGTCACCAGCAAAGACAACGGTCAGACTTGGAGCGAGGCGACAGACCTAACAGAGAGTGTGATTGGTGACCAAGTAGCTAGGTGGGCAACATTTGCTGTCGGGCCAGGGCACGGCATTCAGATGAAAGATGGGATGCTCATAATTCCAGCCTATGCTTACTATATCCAGAAATCGTGCCTCGGTATCCCCATCTTCTGCTATGTCCGGCCTTATTCCTTCGCCTTCCACAGTGATGACAATGGTGAGACGTGGAAGGTTGGACAGATGATCCATTTGGAGTCATGTGAGTGTGAAATGGCCGAAATCATCGACCATTACCACAAGAGCCACTTGTACTGCAATGCCCGTAACCCCGAAGGTGAATGTAGAGTGGAGTCCCTGTGTGAGAGCGGTGAGAGAAATGCCTTTGACATACAACGTTTGGCCACAAAGCTGGTGGAGACTGGTAGTGGTTGCCAAGGAAGTGTGATAGGCTTCCCTGTGCCAGAGTCCCACTCAGATGATCAAAAGGCAGTGAACAAGGAAGACAAACCCACATGGCTGCTGTATTCACACCCTACCAACAAGAGTAAGAGGAGTGACCTGGGACTTTACCTGAACAGGTCCCCTTTAAATCCACTAGGATGGGAGAAACCTTGGATCATCCACCATGGCCCAAGTGGCTACTCTGACCTGGCTCCTGGTGAGGGGGAGAATTTTGCTTGCCTCATGGAATGTGGGAAGAAGAGTGAGCTTGAGGAGATTGCCTTTGTGCAATTCTCCCTTGGGAATGTCATTAAAGCAATAGATGAGAGTAACAAATAGTCAGGTAGACGTAAGCACTTTTTTAGCGTTGGAAGATTGAGTATTCTTGAAACTAAAGTTTTATAGAGCTACTATAGAATACTGTAGACACACTTTTTATCCAATCAATGGACCTCATTTATCAAATATGAGCTGAACGAATTTGTAAATCATTTGTAAATGCATTTACATAAACAATATAGGATTTATCAAGTTTTTCGCATGTCAATTTGGGCATAGGATCTGGACAGATTTGACGAGTGCTCTAAATTGTATTGAGTGCTTAAGTTGAAAAAAAAAAAAAAGGTTGCAAAGCCTGGTTTTCTTGTTTTCATTTTATTATAGGATTTATTCACTCATGATTTTTGACTGAAAACTGTAATACAATTATTTTTACATTAACTGAATTAAAATGAGTTAGTATAATGGTTCAAATTATCATATAAAGAGAACATTTGGAATGTTCTCTCTATTTTCAGTATTGAAAAAAATGTGATGCTTCATTTGCACAGTCCTGTTTAATTGATTTTAACTGTCAATAGCATTTTGAAATTCGTGGCGAACTGGGTCCTTCCTAGGACGAATGGTGACCAGTCTGGAACATCCCAGTCCTCTATGAGCTCATACTGCATGTTGTACTAATTTTAATTAATCAGAGAAAACATTTAGCTACCATTCAGTGCACTAATCCAGGTAGCCAATCTACCCATGTGTAAGTAGGGTTTTATCCATGGATGTATTTGTATATATCAACAAAAGGAGCTATCAGTCTGTCAATGTGCAACTTACCTAAACACATAACTGTGGGTCAAATTTATGGTCCATAAAAACATGCAATTAAGTTAAGTTTGACTTCGAAATAACTACACCATAGCTGTTATACTGACCAATTACAAACACACAAGATTGCAGACCAAGACCCACGGTATCTGAGGCGGATTACAGCTAGCCAGCTTGCCAGTTATTTTACCTAACGAGATAGCTGTATCAAATTGTCTCGTTCAATCATTTTCACTCGTTTTCATAGCAAGTACACAGTGCATGCTGGGAGATAAGGGAGTGTGATCTGAGGGCATGCTGTGTACTTTGAGCACAATTAGTTCTGCTGATATCAATGTATGGATGCCACCCTGACACTATGTTCATACCATATATTGGTTTATATGATATTCAGGAATGCATTTAATTCTTAAAAAGCGATGAAAACTTGTTGTGTTGTTCTCTCCTATCTCCAGTGATGACTGTCTATTTTTATGATATGGCACAACGCTGCTTTTCCATTTTATGAGACAGACCATTCATGTTGCATTGTTGTTCCTTTTCATTATTTGTACTGACTGTCTTTTGAGTGATAGTACTTGCCTTTTTCAGTAATCAACAATGCTAGTTTCTAATGGAAAGGTTTTACACATCATTACCCTCCAACAGACCTAAGATACCATCACTTATATACAGATTATACATTGGAAAATAACTAAGCTTGAATCATGCAAAGTCATCTGCCAATCCCTTGAATCAAGCTCAATTATCTGCCAATGGATTTTTACTTGTTAAAATAAGACATATTTTCTCAAAGTTAGCCTAATATACTGATAAACACAATTCTTGGCCAAGCTCCCTGTTAATCCACCACCTTTGTGCTTAAAGTGTCTGTTGTATATCTGAGGATATCATATCATATCTACTCTAATAAAATGATTATGTGTAATCGCATAAAAACTGTATCTGAGTCTAATTGCTGACCAAAACAATTGACAAACCCATGTTATATTTGGATTTAAGTCATATGTATTACACTGTTTGGGCTAGCAGGTACAGTAATTGATTTAATGGCGAATCAGTTTAACTATAATCATAAAATGGTATGCATAAAAACCCATAAGAAATGTTTGTTATCCAAAGTAGTTAAATTAGAGACAGCGTTGGTGTATCAGTTCACGCTTTCCTCACAAGCAGCAGGCTGCAACAAACAATAGCTTTTGTCTGGCTTTGGGTCTGTTTATCAAGAGATGCTCCTGAGATATTTTTAAATGGTATATTCTCATTTCAGATCTAATTGGTGTCATTGAGCTGAAATTGAAAATTCAAGTAGACTTACATATTTCTCTTGAGAAACATATGAGACATTTTCATATTCCTTTGTGTAGGTGGATAGTGAACTCACTATAGTCAGGTCAAATACAATTAAGGAATAGACCTTCACTTGATTGTAAAATACAAAATGAAATAAACATTTATTTCTTTTTAGTTTTTAGTTGTAGTTACACTACAAAAGTGATATTAGATTTGTGGAAGTACAATTTCTGAGGGCCTACTGTTTCAGTCCTACAGCCTCTTGAGCAGCATGTATGAAAATACTTTCTGGTACAGAAAAGACAGCTGGTTGATCTCCCTGAACTATGCTATTAAAATGTACAATGGTCAGCATTGCAGCAAAAGGTGGTGAACTGCTGAACATGGGTGCGAGCCAGTGGTAGAAAGTTATATTGGCTGTAGCTGTAACTTTATGAAGGAAGTTTAACCAAGAAGCACACACATTTTCTAACCAGTCACATGAACTGTAAGAACAGGCATCAACGCAAACCAACATTTCAAACATGAACTTAAACTAAGCCATCATACTACTGGGCTGAATTGCTAGAGGAGGTTTTTGTTAAATACATCACACAGACAAAATCTCACCACTGTCAAAGCTTGGACGTGCCTGGTAAAATGATCAGTGGTAGTGCTGTTCCCAGAGGTAAAAGTGTCTTGAAATATCTTAAGATCTGAACATTTGGGTTTCTGAAATAAATCTGTAAACATGACCCTATAGTAACAAATGGATGGAAAACAAAGTTCATCAGCCTCCGGGATATATTTTAATGATCTTTGTGACTAGTCTAAGCACATCTTCTTGGGTACATTTAGGGCATGTATAAAGATATATTTGCCAGTTCAACCATGAATTATCTGAGTGCAAACTGAGATTCTTTGTCAAAAGAGAGTGTACTTGAGCTCCTAATTAATCATGGGTGTGTTTTTGGAGTAGTATGCAATGAAACAATCATCTCCCATTCCCTCTGTACAAACAGATAAAAAGGTTACCAGAGAAATACAATGGAGGGAGGAAAGAAAGGGCAGGCCTAGTTCAGTTATTCGGAATCGCAAATACATTTCCTCAGCTCAAAGGAATTGGCATATAAAAATGACAGCCCATGCGGGACACACATTCTCCAGCAGCTGCTGCTCCCTGGGAAAACCCCATAACCTGATTGTCTGTGCCTCACTTACCCTGACACCCGTTGTACTGAAAATCATTTCCTTTTAATAAATACACATTCAAGGTTAACCATTAACTCTGTTTTTCTTTAATGGAATTCTAAGAAAAGGCGTATTTGGGACAACATCCAAATTCTCTCTCTTTTAACACAAGGAGTCTATTTCTAATCTGCTTCTAATCACCAATGGTGTAACTGCAGGGATAGAGGCAAAAGGGAGTGTCACAGAAAAGGCCTTTCTTTGGTTAGAGCATTAAATAATAATGCCTGTATCGTCAGTACAGACAGAGCTCAAAGAGCAAAAGATCCAATTCTCACACATACGTTTCCTTACATATGATTCTTGTTTATATGACCACAGACACTCGGTGGTATGTTACATGGAGGTGGTAGACAAGAGAAAACCATCTTATATTAGCACAAAGCTGGAAGCTAGAGCCACTTGCCAGCATAAACTGATTTCTAACATACAGTACCAGTCAAACAGTACAAGTTTGGACACACCTACTGAAAATCATATAGTTCTCTTTCTTATAGCCATTTTCACCTGAAGGGTTATGTTAAAATAACATAAATTTGTTTCTTACATACATATTAATAGTCATGTTTGTCACTGTCTTTCCAAAACAAAAGTTTTTATTGGAAAAAACTGTCTTTTGAGCAAGTAACCCAGCCTTGTGGTTTTGCTTTAAATATCACAAAGATTTTATAGGTACAAAATATTAACAAACAAAGTGATTGCAAAGTTATTGCAGGTGCCACAAGTACTATATATTATCCTGAAAACCTTATTTCTAATAGACTAGACACCTGAGTCTATTTATGTACAATTGAAGGCACACTGAGCTAGCATAGCTACCACAGCATTTTTCAGTGACACAACATCCAGTCTGTTCAATGCCTAGCTGGACCGTCATTTGTTTTTCAACAAGACAACAACCATAAACACACCTCAGGGTTGTCTTTTGTACAAGGAAAAAGCTGTAGTGCTGCGACAGATGACCTGAACCCTACAGGGCTGGTTTGGGATGAGTTAGCCTGAAGAGTAAGAGCAAGACAACCAACTTGTTGGAAGACAGAACTTGGTTGAAAGTATGCCAAGAGTCTGCAATGTTTTCATCAAAGCAAAAGGGGGCTAGTTTGAAGAGTCTAAAATTTAAGATAATTTTGACTTTTTGAGCACTTATCTTGGTGTCACAATATTTGATTTGTATTACTTCATTGTAATATCATAAATCATGCAAAATGCACAAAAAACTGAAAGGTCAGGAATAAAAATATTTATTAGCAAAGCCACAGCACAAGCAGACAGCATTGTGGATAGCCAAATACAAGTCAATATAAATGATGAAGTCCAGGTCTGTCCACTGTATGGGGACTTCAAAACATATTTCTACCCACATTGACAAATGGAGAGATGTGCCACTATGGAACTCATTTGATGTTCTGAGACACTGCTGAGAACAGACATCATATCACCATATCCTGCTAAATTTATAGCTGGTACATACGGGCAGATCAGAAGCTCCATAAATTCTAACCTAATGAAGTTGCTTCATGATAAACAGTTATACAAGTAATATTATACATCACTAAGACCTCTTTCTGTCACCAGAAAACACAAGTGTCCTTCTTAATTAGTCTCTAGTAATTTCATGCATACAATAAACTTTGAATTGGTTGCTTTGACTCATTGAAATACCCATCAATACATTCTTAGCCAGCATTTCTTCATTGGTAACAATAAAATGCATTTGTGGGAGGGACCACACTTTAGCTTTGACCAGGATCACACTTTTCATTAAGTTTACCTTTGTGATAATGTGACATTTTCAGGGTTCTCTAATAAACATTGGTTGCATATTGAATGCACCTGCAGACCAAAAAGCAGGTGTGTCCAAACAATTGACTGGTGTTACGCCCAGGGGAAGATGGGATGGGGAGGACGTACTGTTTTATACGGTATATAGCGCTCGGTGGGAAATCACAGGCGGGGAAACCGGAATGCGGTGCAAAAATGTGCATTTACAACGAAGAAAGAACAGGTCAGTGATAAGCAAAGTGCACAGTGATTCAATGGTGACTAATATATACATATACACAAAACTATGTACAAGTATTTACAAACAAGACCCGGGGAAAACAACAGGGTCCCAAAAGCACTGCCAAATAAAAGAACAAAACCAAACTGTACTAGAAAACAAAAGAAACTAAACTAACTAAACATTGTCAAATAATATCACTAACTATACTAACAAAAGAATTAAACCAAAGTACAGGGGGTGTCAGCTGCTGCTAAACTGGTGATACAGGCAATTAAAGAAAACTACTTGCGTGTAAATTTATAAGGGCCTTCGTCTACCCTTGACAAAATTATTTCCCCCGCACACCGCACAAACAGACCACAACGAACAAGAAACATATAGAGAGCGAAGGATTTTTCAACAGAGGTGAACAAGACATGAACTAAGAGCTTAGCTGAGCTGGGAACGGCGGGGACTTTGTGGAATATGAAGGGGAATCCTCAAACGGGGCAGCACTGGATTGGTTGTTAAGGGACCAAATGACGGAGGTGGTAGAATGGAGACGATTGATGACGGACGGCTTGATGGACGAATGGGACGTGAGGTACGAGAGGCGACCCATCCGGCGGAAAAAAGAAACGGACATACACACAGTACTCGAACATGGAAACCATAAAACAGAACTAAACGTTTCCCGGAACAACTGGTTATGTATGGAGCATTTGCCAGTAAGGCAAGTTGAGTTCCCGATAAAAAAAGTCGCGAAATGCATTTCAAGGGAATTTAATCACACCCTTATAATGAAGAGAGAGAAAAACAGGAAACATAAAAGAAAACTACCAGAAAAAAATTGTGATGATTTGTAGTACTTCTTTGCTTTGTGACCTTCTTGCAACTGTAAGGCAAATAACATAGCTAAAATAAAGAAAAATGCATTAAAAAGCAAATGTGTCAGTAACAGTAAAAGTGTGCTATATACAGTAACTTTTTATTTGTACTTTATGTAGCATTTGGCAGTAAGGCGAGTTGAGTTCCTGATAAAACAGTTGTGAAATGCAGAAGGGAGTTTCATCACACCCTAATGAAGAGAGAGAATAACAGGAAACATAAAAGAAAACTACCAGAAAAAAATTATGATGTGATGGGCAGATAAGAAGCTCCATAAATTTTAACCTAATGAACCTGAACACTGGAATAATTCTCTAACAGAGCATTTTCAAAGTTGACCAAAGCTTCGGATCATCTTCAGCTTCTCTTGAAATTCCAGGAGAATTTCAAATTAAATCCTTCCCTCATATGGCAGCAAAATCCATGGTTGGGTCTTAAAGACAAATAATCTTGCTTTAGTAGAAGCTGGAAAGAAGGTTATAGTGGGAAAGAAAAGGGAAAGAAAGAGAATGTTTATTGTACATATTTATTGGTGTCTTGACGGAAAGCCCTTTCATTTGACTTGCTTTTTATGTGTGTAGAGTCTTACTTTCTTGCAAATACAGGCAATCAATTGTTTTAATATGTCTCGGTTTGCTCATCACAGCTAAGATAATTCTTGTGATTTTGATTAGCAAGCTTAGTGGAGTGAACAGTTAAAATTCATAACTTTATAATTGTGCGTTTAAAGTAACAAATATTGTGGATATTAACCTGCTAATGCCAGTGATAAGTACTGCTGGTGTTTCAGAACAGATGGCTATGGAAGATGTGGAAGAAATTTCCTTTCTGTTCATTTTATAAGTATATTTTGTCCCCATTAAAGCACTTGTTTCTGTCTGCTGCCCATGTCAATGCACATGTTTTCTCTTATCATAAAAAACTATGAGAATAACCAGTTAGATTGTTTCAGGAAGTACGTTTTGGGCCATCTTTGTGATTTTCAGTTTTTGAAGGCTATGTTAAGCAACTGGAACTGCCTTTGTTGAGGGAACTGCAGAGTTTCTCTGTACTTCTCCCCATGATATCATGTATTAAAACTTCATCATGACTGAAGTCTCCAAGAGAATTTTAAGTCTTCATTCTACCAATAAGATCTAATTTCATGAGTCAGGATGGTATGAATTTTAATCAATAGCCATGTTAAATTAAGCTTTGGGGCAGCCTATAGCCTAGTGGTTAAGGTACATGATTGGGACCCCTGAGGTTGGTGGTTCAAGTCCCAATCCAGCCACAGCAGGAACACCATTGCTGTTGGGCCCTTGAGCAAAACCCCACGTTGCTCCCAGGGGAGATTGGCCCTTGGTTAGTCTAATCAACTATAAGTCGCTTTGGATAAAAGCATCAGCTAAATGACAGTAATGTAATGTAATGTAAAAGCTTACCATACTACAAAGTAAAACAGGTGTACATGACTGGATGTACTTCCATGGAGCAAAGCCAGATTAGATGTGAGACTTTTTCATAGAATGGAAACCACATATCAAGAAAATGGTTGCATATTTAATTCATGTAATCTCCATTATGTCGAGCTATGTGAACCATTGTTTTAATCATAAATCATGAATATATGATAACAAAAAACATCAGGTATTGTCCTATCCTTCGTGTTTTGATGCTATTTGATATTATTTGTTGATTACCTGCAATGTTTTGAGATGAAAATCTGTCCTAAAGCTTATTCTATGATCCTGTGTCACTGTCTGTTTCAATATGAGTTTCTATAATTCAACAGGTTGTATTGTAAACTATGTTAATGCTTTTTAACCTTGTTCCATATTTGAGCGCCTACCCTCTAAAGGTATCTGTGTTGGCCTGTGTGGTAGTAATATTCTCCATTACCAGTGTTATATTAATTATTATTTTACATTAATAACAGAACATCATAATAGTGTTTGGAATAAAATCACATATTACTTCATGTTTGCTTGCATTACCATTTTTTTCCTCGTATGGTCTAATTCAAAGCTAATTCCGATCCTTGCTTAACTCCTCCCCATATTTTCGAGCATATAAATACTCATGTTATTTTTAAGCCAGTCACATCTTCAAGAGGAGAGCTTGTAACTAAAGTTTGAGGGAGGAGAACATCACGGATTGCAACGTTTGACCAAACAGGACACTGTCTCAGGTTACGGCAAGTATCTAATTACGTCATTGATAGATTGTAGGAAAATAACAGTAATTGAGGAATTGGGTGATTTGAATATATTTTTTATTGGAAATGTCCTTTACTCCAATCTACATTTAAAATAACCCAGGTCAGGGGTCCTCAGATCTCGGTCCTGTGGTTGTATGCAGTGGAGCCAACATGTTTTTAAGTTGCAACGCTATTCGTTGTACATCCTGCAAGGGTTTACTCCAAAGGCAGAACGATTCTCAGTTGGTTTTCATGGATTCTTCTCTCATACTTCAAGCAGTTTTGGGGAGTAGGGGTGGGATGATAAATAGATAATTCATCGAAGCCATTCGTCAAAAAATGCATTTTCCCTTCATGTTGTTACACTACATTGTTTGTTTGTTTTTTTTCTTGGCAAAAACAGTTTGGCGCGTTGATTTTCATGATTTTTGAAATGGTCATTTATCGGTGAAGATAAAAATGGACGTTTGCATTTAATTATATGATTATAACTTGGCTGAATCTATTTCATTAAACAGAAGAATATATTTACAAAACATTCTAAGTTTAAATATATGTATGATTGGTTATGATTGTTTCTTGTTTCCAGTTGTGTTATTAAAGACCAGACCATACAACATTCGCAACAAGCTGTTCGCATTTAAGAAAATGACACCTGTCAAGACAACGGTGTTCAAGCGGGAGAGCAGCAGTCCAGTGTATAGAATTCCGAGTCTCATCTACCTGACAGAAGACAAATCATACATCGCCTTTGCAGAAAAGCGATCTTCCGAAAGTGACGAAGATGCAGAAATCTTAGTGATGCGGAAGAGAGAACAACGCAATGAGTCAAATCAGGTATTGGCTATGTAGAATTGTGTATTGGGTATTCATCAAGTTATTATTCAGATGTCCAGCAATGAAATTAAAATATTTGAATTGTAACTCATTTTACATATTCAATTGTTAATTTTCATTAATAGACAAGTTCATTAGAGGTTACTTTTACAGCCCAATGGTCTTTTTCAATAGTTGAAAACCTAATGAAATCCTGTATCCCAAAGAATCCTGAATTGAAGTTAAATTAAATCCTGATTTTTAACTTTTAAATCTTTTGCAGTGGTGTGATGTAAAGGAGCTGCATTCTGCAATTCTCCCTGACTATCGGCCTATGTGCCCTTGCCCGGTATATGAGAGGAACACCAAAACCCTTTTCCTCTTTTTCATCTGTGTTAAGGACCGTATATCAGAGAGCACTCAGATCAAGAACCGTAAGAATGAAGCCAGGCTGTGTTATGTCTCTAGCAAAGACAATGGTCAGAGCTGGAGTGAGGTGAAGGACCTGACTGAAAGTGTGATTGCTGATGAAGTTAAAAAGTGGGCCACATTTGGGGTCGGACCAGGTCATGGCATTCAGATGGAAAATGGGAAGCTTGTAATTCCAGCCTACACTCAATACATCCATGAAGAGTCCAACACTGTAAAGGCTCATTCCTTCCACTTCTATAGTGACAACTACGGAGAGAAGTGGGAAATTGGAACCAAGCTCAAAGAAGTGTCCAACGAGTGCCAAATGGCTGAAATCATTGATCAAGATGGAGAGAGTCACCTGTACTGCAATGCCCGCAACCCCAGTGGAGGATTTAGAGTGGAGGGGCTGAGAAAGAGAAATGAAAATGATTTTGACACACAGCCTTCAAAGCTTGTGGAGACTTGCAGAGGTTGCCAAGGAAGTGTGGTAGGCTTCCCTGTGCCAGAGTCCCACTCAGATGATCAAAAGGCAGTGAACAAGGAAGACAAACCCACATGGCTGCTGTATTCACACCCTACCAATAAGTGTAACAGGAGAAACCTGGGACTTTACCTGAACAGGTCCCCTTTAAGCCCAGAAGGGTGGGAGAAACCTTGGATCATCCACCATGGCCCAAGTGGCTACTCTGACCTGGCCCATGGCGAGGGGGAGAATTTTGCTTGCCTCATGGAATGTGGAGATAATAATCTTTTGTCTTTCATCACGGGATGCTGTTGGAGCAAAGAACTTGAGGAGATTGCCTTTGTAGAGTTTTACCTCAATGATGTGATTGAAAGAAGATGTGAAACTAATTGTTGTAATATCTGAATCAAGGATGAAATATGCAGTGTGCTGTCATACATTAGGCCAGGTAAAATAAACCATTATCAATACATAATAATAAGCATGCATATATAATCATTATTAAATACATCTGAAATCCGAGTTTAACTACTTAACAATCTTTAGCTGCTTGTCCATTTTGTATGCTGCTGCCACTACGTGTTTCTCAATGTGAAAAATTTAATTGCATATGAATACCTTTTCTCACTGCAATCTTTGATCATGCCTGCAGTTACTTGTGTAATAAAACTATTTCAACATGGTCTATAAAAACATGCAATGAACTTATGTCTGACTCTGTAGAGATCACACTACATAACAGCTGTTAATCTGGCTCATGCAATTAAGTTATGTCTGAAATTGAAATAACTGTACACCATAGCTATTAAACTGGCTAACACAATCACACAAGTTTGTAGACCAACCTTCAACAGTATCTGAGGACAATTGTAGCTGGCCAGTTTGCCAGGTAGTGTATCTGACCAGCTATCTGTGTCAAGCTGACTTGTTTATTACTTCTTCTCTACTAGCAACTACACAGTGCATGCTGGGAGATGTGGGGGTGGGGTTGGGAGTTTGATGTGATGAGAGCATGCTGTGCACTTTGAGCACAATCTATCAAAATGTACATATAATTCTGCTGATATAGATGGATGGGTGTGGACCAGACAAGACAGCTTGTATCTGCAAATCTTGCTGATATAAGCATTAGCTGCTGCTCTTTTAACTCTGGTCTGGATCAGAGTTAAATGAACCCTAAAATGACGTATGCCTTTATATCAATGTTTCCACAGAGGCCTGAGCATATCATGCAGTCATGAGGTTTGACTTTACTACCTGCAGAACTGTTCAGTGCAGGTTTGTGAAACACAGTGGTCACTGTGACTGATTGGAGTGTATCTTAATATTTCTTAAGTGTAGCCAAAAGTGCTATATTTTATAGCAAATTTATACTAAGTTATGAAAAAGTAGCAGGAAAATCGACTGAGTGTGTTTGTTGTGTTCTTTTTGCTGTGGTAAAACATCAATCCAACAACTTCTACCATGCAACAGACTGCCAAGTGTTACATGAACCCTGACAATAAACTTGATTTCCCATCAGTGTATGGGAAATATCTATCTCAAATAAATGGAGGTTTCAAAAACCACATTTACTAACATGTATCTATTCCATCCATGCACTAAACCAGCTGATTTTAGTAACATTATTTTTTATAATGTAAATATCTTCTAATAATTTCAGGACTTTTACCATAGCAAAAAACATGTTACAAGCAAAACCTCTCTGCAAATTGGAGTATGGATGGTCCCCAACACACACATTTTTTTAAAATGGGAAATGCCAGCTAAGACAGAATTGTTTAATGCTGAAATGTTGTTTAAAATTGTTCTCACATTTGCATTATGATCTTTACATACACAATTTAGGCTTGAGGACCATTGTTTTTATAGGTAGTGTTTCTGGCTTGTGTTAGACATTAGTGTGGTTCCTAATCTGGCCCAGTGGGGTAGGGGTCGCTGAGGGTTGTTCAAGAGGCGAGGGGTAATTCCAGATCATTTATATTACATTATATTTTTACGCATTCAGCAGATACCTTTATCCTGAACAATTTACACAGCTTATGAAGAATAGAACAGTGCATCCACTGGTATTAGAGCACGGTAGTGATAAAAACCTCGTCCAGACCAGAGTGCTTGTTTGCCATCACTAAAGTATAAACATAGTTTGTGGTTTGTTAATTATTCCATAATATAATCCAGATGCAGTTTAAAAAAATACTATGTCTGTTAGCTGACATATCTTTATAAGGCAGGCTTTCAAGCAAATATCAATTGTTTTTCATCGATACGAAATGTATTAAAACACGTTCTAATATATTAAGACAGCTGGTTTATCTCACCAAGCCGGGAATTGCTATGAAAATGCATGGTAGGCTGCATTGCAGCAAAAGGTTATGAACTTGGCTCCCCCTAGTGTTGGAAAGTTATATTGGTTGGAGCTGTAAACATAAAGATTTAACCATAACGTGAAATCCATTAACCAAGTAACACACAAGTAATCATAGTGTTTACTAAAAGAAATAAGTGGCACTATATGTGTTCATGCATTCATACAGTACTAAGCTTAGACTATTCCTAAACTACTATTTACAAACTGAAGTAACCAATGCAATTTGTTACAACTACAACATTACAGCTATGTTTTGAGCTTCTATGGTGGCAACACAATGACCATGTCGCAATTTCATAATTCCTGGGAAAAATAAAGCAACATCTTGGTCATCATGATCCATAAGGTGCATCCTTCCCCCCAGAACTGGTACTTCAATTTAGATATGGTTCCTGAGTGCCATAAAAGACATCCTTTGTGGATCATATTAAGGATTGTTGGGGGATTACAAGTTTACAAATACAGTCATGGTGGAATTTCTGTGTAAAATAATGACCATAATGGCATATAGGAAGGCAGATTTTGGTACCAAGTGTTCTTTCATTGAGCCCAGCCCACAGAGATTCACAGTAGGGCCTCAAAGGGAACATATAAACCATCAGGGAAGAAAGACTCATTGTTAGCATTCTAACACCATGATGAACCCTGCACTAAGAGGGCTCAAGAATGATCACAGTCTCAGTCAATAGGAGCCAGGATACACTCACCCCGGGGAATAAACTCTGGTCATGGTGTGTCACAGACATTACTGGTTTTTTCTCCATTTGAACTCCTACCTACATAATCATATTAATTATGGTTATGTAGTTAGAGGTATGAATGGAGCAAAAAAAAAAGCTAACAGAATGCATGTGACCATTCGCTGGAGTTGGAAGAAGAGTTTCACCACTCAGTTTCATTATATATTTGACAATTATAGATACTTGCTGAATCAGTTCTCAGTTGAAGTTCCTATAATGGCAGAGTTGGTTGCAGATAGTGACACATCACCAATACACTCTCATTACGTTCTCCTATTTGAATTGAGAGTCTATAGTGAATACTCACTGGCTATTGACTGATTTAGAGGCTTCACCAAGGGTGAAAATAAGCCGGTACGGTCCGGTACTGCGTACCACTAAAAGATTCAGTGGCGGTACGGTTTGGGTTTTGACTTTGCCATTTTAAAATGCATGAAGTGAGAGAGAGATGAATGTTTTGGTAATAGTACTGGCAAGAATTTAAAACTACTTTCACCCCTGGGTTTCACTGATGTTTAAGACTCCTTCACAATATAGGGGGTGACAGGGATAAATAAAGGAAGAATAGGCATCAGCTGTGTGCTTCTTCATGATCAAATGTCACAACAAAAGAAAATGCTGATCTGAACTGAAAGTCTGTGGACATGTATGAACAGCTCTGAGCTCTAGCTTTATGTTCTCTTATATCCCTCACTACAGCATGAGGAGTGTTTTACAGCAAAGTGGGATCATATAGAACACAGTTAACCTTTCATATCTTAATAATAATAATAATAATAATAATAATGAGGAATGCAAAAACTGCTGTTCAGTTCAGAAAATGTGTGCAAAAAAATTAAAGAAAAATACAAACGTGACAGACACTAAACAGAAAAGGCCATTCCATCTCCATCTAGGCTCTAGAGCCTACAGACTAGACTCCTCAGTTACCTATATTCTTACCAACAGTCTGGCTATACTCTGTTCAAAAACTAAGAAACATAAATGCAACAGCAAGATTATAAACTCAAAATATTCACATCAAGGAGAGGGTGAAATGGTCAAGAGAAGAGGAAGAAAAAACAGAGGCAACGGTAAACATAAGACAAGGACATTTATTTAAAGATGGTCAGAGTTCAATTGGTAGCTGAACACTGTTATGTCATCATCACACTTGATCTCACATCCTGAAGAAAATGAATACTCATTGGCCTCTAATTTAAAGGGGATTGGAGAGAAATAGGAAGATGTCAGCCAAAACATAGAAGGAGATGTAGAATGAAAGAAGAGGGAAGGGGGAAATGAGACAAGAAGTAAGAACAATTTCTGTTATAGGTAGGATACTAGTCTAATGAGGTATTCTAACTGCTAAATATCCTGTTTAAAAAAAGTATAAAAATGTAAGTATTATCAGTCATTCTGGGTCCAGCTTTCTCTGTTCCCTGTAGTAAAATATGTCTATCACGTTTTAGTGACAACAACATATTGCACGCACAAACAAATTTGGGCCATGGTCACTATTACTCCCAAACAAAACCCGGAAACCTGTTCGGTATTTGAATTAAGTGCCTAAGAGTTGGCCACATAGTGGATTCATTCTATTGGGGGCAGACAAAGTAGCCGGTCGCCGTTTTATTCCACTTCCGCTGAAAAACTACTTTACCCAGAATGCACGCGAAAAGGTCTACCTTTGCCCAAGTAATTTTTCTTCCTTACAGATGCGAAGTCCAGAAACAAACAGAGGGAAAAGCCGGTCACAGTTTCGTCTTTGGCAAGTATCTATCTGAATAATTTGCTGAAGTAAAAGAGAAAAGGACACGGCATTGTTCTTTTCATTATGGTTGACAGTAACTATTTCGTATTAGATCTACTTTTAAAGTAATATTGTCCAATGAAATCGATGTCAGTTTCCATTCATGTTATGGAATTATCCGCTGACGAGAAAGATATCAAGCAAATGTTGCGTGCTTAACCTAGGTTGTTGTAGACAAACTGCGAATACCTGCTGGTAACAACTATTATAAGATATTGCAATGTTACGACCAGAAATAATGGTTGTGTTGACGCGCTATCAAATGCTGTCTAATGCACAGTGTAGGCTACGTTACATGTAAATGCACAGTGACTCACATTGTTTGTGTTATTGAGATTACAACGGTAGAAATCTACAATAGTGTTAAATGCTATGTGAAGTGCTTTAGGCTAATATGCTACTAGCTATTTCTGTTTTAATTCCGTGGTATTGGCTTTAAATTAATTTTATACCACGTCGATTGTTAAATACAGTCGTCACATTTCCCTTATCGGATAGATTACGTGTATCATTTGATTTGGAGAAAGTTTAGGTGCGGGCTTAATTGTTGATTCAATTTCTGGCGCAGCGTTCAGTAATGGGCAATACGACATCAAAAACGGATTCTCAACGAATTGCAATGGAGCCTAAAAAGACAACCGTGTTCAAGCAGGAGCAAACCTGCGGGATAACGTACAGAATCCCGGCTCTCATGTATCTCAAAGAGGATCAATCATACCTGGCCTTTGCGGAAAAGCGATCTTCTCCATGTGACAGTGATGCGAAAACCATAGTGATGCGGAAGGGGACACGGTTGAATGAGTACATTAAGGTATGTTATCTGTACCGATAGCTATACCAACTTTTTTATTTACATGTGTGCATTATTGGAAAACAGTGTCGTAACTCACTACAAACTAAAGACACTGGTGAGTTACATTGTTCATTTTTACCTATTTTACAATATAATCGGACGGTAACACTGAAGGTTTATTTTCCTTTGCAGTGGTCACCTGTGCAGGAGCTGCTCTCTGCAGCTCTACCAGGCCACCGAACCATGAACCCCTGTCCAGTATACGAGAGGAAGTCCAAGACCATTTTCCTGTTTTTCATTTGTGTTCTAGGTAAAACAACAGAGCACTATCAGATAGCAACGGGTAAGAATGCAGCCAGACTTTGTTACGTCACTAGTAAAGACAACGGTCAGACTTGGAGCGAGGCGGAGGACCTGACAGAGATTGTGATTGGTGATAAGGTTAGAAGGTGGGCCACGTTCGCTGTTGGACCGGGGCATGGCATTCAAATGGAAAGCGGGAGGCTCGTCATTCCGGCTTACGTCTATTACATCCGCTGCAAGTGCGTCTGCCTCCCCTTCCCCTGCTCTGTCCAGTCTCGATCCTTCTCCTTCTATAGCGACGACTGCGGCGAGACGTGGCATGCTGGCCGCATCCTCCAGAGCAAATCGTGCGAGTGCGAAATGGCTGAAATCATCGATCGCGACGGCCGTAGCTATTTGTACTGTAATGCTCGCAATACTTGCGGCCACAGAGTGGAGGCGCTGAGTGAGAATAACGGAAATGCCTTTGACATGCCCCGCATGGCCCCGAAGTTGGTGGAGCAGACCTGTGGTGGTTGTCAAGGAAGTGTGATAGGCTTCCCTGCACCCCATTCTGATTACCAAGATGAAGTGAACAAGGAAGACATCAATGTGCCCTTCTCCCCAGACACACAAACCTGGCTGCTGTATTCACACCCTACCAATAAGTGTAACAGGAGCGACATGGGACTTTACCTGAACAGGTCCCCTTTACATACGCAGAGATGGGAGAAACCTTGGATCATCCACCATGGCCCAAGTGGCTACTCTGACCTGGCTCCTGGTGAGGGGGAGAATTTTGCTTGCCTCATGGAAT
The DNA here is from genome assembly GCA_022829145.1 of Albula goreensis. Taxonomy (NCBI): domain Eukaryota; kingdom Metazoa; phylum Chordata; class Actinopteri; order Albuliformes; family Albulidae; genus Albula; species Albula goreensis. The sequence continues at coordinate 35,509,182 of CM040742.1, forward strand.
GTGGGAAGAAGAGTGAGCTTGAGGAGATTGCCTTTGTGCAATTCAGCCTCGCTGATGTAACTGAAGCAATAAATGAGAAACTAAAGACACCCTAGGTTGATGTTGTATTGGTGTGTACTTCTCAAAACTCATCAGGTTACCATTTTCTTGTAATGACAGATCAAGGAATCCTAAAGCAAAAAGCTCTCAGAGCTACTGCAAACTATGTGACACTAATTTTGACCAGTTATTGTCTTTCTGTGAAGAGCACAATCTTTTGATTGGTTGAAGTCAGTGATTGACAGTAAATTGTACCTTCTCCAATTTTTAGTGCCATGAAGCATTTTTAACCAACACTACAGTTTAGCTGTCCTCTGGATGTTAAAGACAAGTGGTCAGGAAAAAAAAGCTTTTTATTCCTTCCAACCTCATCTTTTTGTAATTATATTTGCACCTACTGCCTTATCTGTGTCCATACAGCACTACATAATTTGTGGAAAAATATAACACTTGAGTGTTCTATCAGTTTGTATAGTTTTGTTTTCAGTAACTTTAGGAGAATGTTTTTCATTGTGTGAAAAATGTTAAGTTATTTGTATGTATTTGATGAGACATTGATATGGCCAAGTGAAAAACAAACATTCCTATTCTTTCCTGAGAAAATCATAAATGCGTACAGATTCCATTGAACCCTAGTCTTAGAGGTGTGGAGTCTAGTCTTCTTCATGTTATAGTGCATTTGATTGATTAATTTGCAGTCTGAAGTTCATTTACTGACTCTGTCTGGTGTCCTTGGTCTGAAATGGTTTTTGATTCCAGGGTGAGAGTAAAATCCAGCAGGCCCTGCTGCCTCCCTGGACCAGGGTCAGTTACTGCTATGATCTATACCGGGGAGGGAAGCCCATTCTCAGAGGGCCATACCGCTGTCTGGATTTCATGTCAATGTCTGCCCATATTTATTTAGCCAAGTTATTTGCACAACGTGACAGTTGTCTGCATCTTTTGATAAGCTCATGTAAAGACTGTCATTTTGCCCTGATGTGAAACGTTGCTTATCTAATCAATAAGTTAACCGGCATTATTGTGCACAACTAATTATCTAATTGAGCCAAGATAAGTGGAAAAAAAAATGAACACTTACTGGATCTTCAGGAATGACTATTCTTAGTCTATGCTAAGGGTATAATTGAACTCTTGGACTGGGGTTGCTTTTTTATGTTCTCCATGCTCCATGTTAATTTCTATATGTACCAATTGTAAGGCAAATGATGTCTTGTGCCACAATAAACTGATGTTATTGCAAAAAACTGGACAACCTAAGCTATTTCTTCACAAGTCATGTATGTCAACATAAGAAATCCTAATGGAATTATGCCAGCCTCAGCAATGACTTACAATATGAAAAAATTGTGCGTTATAACTAGGTACACTGATGAGTGAAAGCCAGCTTTATTTTGAGCCTTTCATAAATCAAACAATTTGTAATACATCTGTCTAAAAAAATAACATGTTTAATGTAACATCTTAAAAATCATGTGTCAGTTCCAGCCTCCAGGTCACCACTAGAGAGCAAACGGTCCATTAAATGTAAACCATTGGAGGTTTTCTTGGATGTCTTTGAGCTTTACTGGTTGTCCGCTCTTTTGTCCACCCAATCCCAAACATGTAGGGACCCATCAGTGGCAGCTGAAAGTACAGTCCGTGGCCTCCATGGATGCCAAACATGAGTAGTGACCAATGTGGCACTGGTATCAGTGTCGTAACTTGATGACATCACATGGCCTCTGTGTACAAACAGTGGCTGCTGCTCTTTTAACTCTGGTCCCCACCTTGTTGTGTCATAAACCTGTACTGTTCCATCGAAACCTGAAAAACAAAACCACAAAAAACAGTGTTATGATTTGCAAAAAGGTATATGCAGAGGCGTTTTAAATCAATGAGATATAGGAATGCTGTGGTATTCTAATGCACCGATGCCTAAACCATTGACCAAATTATGTAATTAGATCTGAATAAATTACATGAGTGCACAATAGGGCTGTAAAATCACTTGATCATTTTGCAAATCAACATTTTACACAATATCTTGTCAAAACAAAGCTGATATGGTACCTAGAAAAGCAATGGAGATTTCACACACTGCTCACCTGAAACTGCAATGTGATCACTCAATGCGGGGGCCAAGGTCACATTCATAAAGTCGCAACAGGGGGCAGGGTGTCGGACAGCAAGCTGGGCTTGATGCAGCGGGGTACTCATATCCCTCCAATCCGACATGATGATCTGACCGGAGGACGAGAGCCGCACCACCCTGCAGGTGGAAGGGCCCCTCTTCAACCCCATACACCAGGCGGATGTCCCCTGCTCTCCGGGAGGGGCCCTCTGAAGGGCAGAGGGGACGCGCGTGTCATGAAAGCTCAGGTCACCATTTTCGGCACATACAACAAACACATTGGCATCCGCAAACTGCAGGCTGCTCACTGCATCTGAGGAATCTGACTCTGCAAAAGAAGACAATGTACTATTAGGCTCCAGGGCAAACACAGACATCTAAAAACAGTACAAACTACAGGGGACATTCAGCAGAATTTTATTACCTCATGCATTTTTAAAAAATGCCCCAAACCAAAGTCAGTCGGTGACAGTTTGGTACATTTAGCTCTGATTAAGTGTGCATCTATTATCAGAACTGCATACCAGCATGGGATTTCTGGGTGGGCATATAGGTTAGCACAGTCCTTTGTAAGGTACAGCAGAAATTGCTTAAATATATCAAATACAACCATAATAACCTCTCCCTGTAGTCATTAGATCCTATGGCACTTTGGAAAAAATAGTAGACTAAAGGCCTGACCAATAGTAGACCTATTTAAAACAAGGTAAAACAGAAACAAAATCAAAGGAAAGGGCCACATGTTGTCTACTGAAACAGCACAGAAACATCCTTTGAGTACAATGGGATTCCATTTTTTTTAAAAAATGTAAACCACCTAATGAAACAGCAGCCACATAAAGAAAGGCTGATAATATATTTAAGAACAAAGTGTGAAGTTGCACTTACCCCCTTCATAGATGACTTTTTTAGAGACCAGCTCTGTTATTTGAATATCGCTGAGTTCAGATCCATGCAAAATGCATGCAGTACCAGCAACGCCAGAGGCAATCTTGCACTTTTGCTTTGACCTGCTCTTACGCTCAATGCATCCAGTCTTCTTTATGATGTCTATATTTTACAGACAGAAGAGCAAAGACACCTGAGTTATTCTTTTATCAGATTGTGCATGATAAAATATTGTGGGTTTTTAACTAGGAGTATAATGACACTTTAATCCAGATAATGTCTAGCAGATGTGTATAGATTGAAATTTGTTGCACAGTACAGCCTTCCTGTATTTTTATTTTTTGTCTCATTGTCATTGTTTTTCATACAAAAAGACCAATTTAGTAAAATGATTGCATAAAACTGCACCAACACTTTAACTAACCACAATAAATGCAAAACAAGACAAAACAACAGTTAACAGACCTATGAATTAAAATGTGTGGTCTCAAGTTAGGACTCACCACTGTCATCTCCTCCAATCTTCCATACCTGTAGTTTGGAGCCAGGGGCACCAACACTGACAACACAACTGACAGGAGACAAAACTAATTCAGATAGTTTGCCATCATGGTTTCATTAAAACAGCACATTTATTTTTTTTATCTACCATGTAATATAAATGTCTAAATGAAGAAATACATTAAAAAATTAAGAGTAAAACAGCTGTATGAAAGCACTTCAAATCCCATTGAAAGTGTTTGCTTGGGAATAGTAGCAAGCATGGAATAACTGTTCCAGGTGTGTTCTAGATTCTAGGGAGAGTAGATCTGCAGCTATATGGAGTCACATGAGTAAAAAAGGTGTATGATATGGACTCACATTTTCCCCATGACAACAGCAGAAAAAGTGGTACAGGTTTTTCTCACAAGACCATCTGAGATGTTTCAACATGAAATGTACCTGGTTCCTGAAATATGCTTCAGGCAAGTAACAGGGTCCTCAGAGAAACCACCATGGTCCACTTTGAAATCTCTTTCAGGACAAAGCCCCTGTTGATATTATACAGCAAAGTGTGAAAGCTGGACTGGAGAAATGATCATACTCTGTCATCACATATCTATAATCGAATATCATAATATCATTGTCTAGTTTTACTGTTTTAATATTTTAATAATATTCCCATTTCCTTACCTGATTATCTTTGATAAACAGCTTTTGTGGTAAAAGTAGCTCTAAGATTTCATTTATTTTTGTGGTCGAGTAACCTGCCACACAAACACCTACAATAACAAACAGGTCAGACAAAATGTGCATTAAAGTAAAGTTACACAACCCAAGTAGATGACATGTCTCAAGTGAATAATCATTGTCAAATCTTTGCAGAAACAGGGCAGGCCGTACTTTTTTCTGATGTCCACTCGATTACTTGAGTTGATTCTTGAAGTTCGAAAACATGAAGATCAGCGTATCTGGAAATGAAAAAGACGTGAGCTTATTTCGTTCTGTGAAATGCTTAAAATATGCTTAACCACTGGCCTGAGTAGGGACTAATTGCGCCAATATTATAACACTAACCACAATATTATTAGAATATTGGGTGAATACTCGTATTAAACAGATCGAGCTGCATCATAATCCCGCTTCCCAATTAGCTAGACGACTTAATCGTAAAACATACAGAAATATTATTTCACATGCAAACTTAGTGATACCAATTTTTTTCTCACATTTTTAATGACTCGATGAACCAGTCATCAATTTCATCTTCAACTAAAGTTTCCTCCATCTTCCAGAGCGAAAATAGTGGCGTATTGCTTCCGGGTGCACATGCAGCGATTGTTTTGTTTCAACCAATCAGAGACGTCTCCCCATGCGACTGCTAAAGTACAGTACTCATTTTGCGTCCGATATTTCACAACCCGACTGCGGCCAGGACCAGTCTTCACCTTAAATGTACATATGATCCAATAAGGAATTCATAAGAATAATGTAATAATGTACAAAATTTCTGAGACGTTTTGCTCTTCGTGGATTTGCCTCTGATTGGTTCAGAATCCAAACTGAGATAGACATTTCCATCAGAAGAACTGATTTGACAGGTGCCTTATTTTTGGACATATTTATTTCCGTTGATGAAACTCCTGCTCACACACCATTGAATAATAATAATAATAATAATAATAATAATAATAATAATAATAATAATAATAATAATAATAATAAATACACAGTAAAAAAACAGGTGTTAGCTGCTGCGGATTGTGCAGTGTGTCCTCGTATGGGTTAATGGCCACATTAACCCATAAGAGGAATTTGTTGTGTAACTATTTAACTGCTTTGTTGTTTTTCTTGACAGACTGAAGTGCCCTCAAGGGCGTTCATTCATTGATAAGTGGCATGTGTGATGAGTGCAAGATGTCCAATGAAATAATAATATTTAGGCATCCAGATCTGAAGTGTTTAAAGTGTCAGTTTTAGAAAGCTAGACACATTGCTTTAGTCTACATGTCTTGGTTGGTATTCATTCATTTGCTCTAAGCTCAGCTATGCACACTATGCAGACATTTTTATTGTAAGGATTGCTTTTGTGATCGGTAGTGTTTTTGCCCAAGCTAAACACAGTGCAAACACTGCCAGCTGGAGGCATGCATGCTACACTGTTACACAGTGAAACCTATCGCCTCTCTTTCGCACATGACCACATGCCAGCTGGGGCTCTGAATGCCAGTATTCAATGCCAGTCATACCTTTCCCAAGAGCTGAAACTAAAGTGCTGGTTGCCCTGCTCTGTTGATGGGTTCACCATCACACAGACCTAACTTCCATATCCATATTCCTACTGGCATAGTGGGCTGTTACATTTGTTTCCTTTAGCGGATGTTTTTATTCAGAGCACCTTAAAAATGCTGAAAAAATACATTTAAATAGGTGAACAATAGTAGCCATGCTCCAGGGACAAGATAATAACTCTGTTCAATGTGGTAGTCTTTTTAACTTTAAGATCAAAACACTCCCCATGTGACCACTTTCATTCTCAGATCTACATGTACAGTCTTCCTCCTGAAGGACCACCAGTGGAGCATAATTTGTATTACTCAGACACAGGATTCCCTGTTCCATTTCTTTCCTTGAGGATGAAAAAACTTTCGTTACTCAACAACCCTGTATGAATTTCTACGATAGGACAATCATTTTGTCACTCAGTAAACAGGCCGGGTGCCATTTCTGCACACAGATTAAATGTGTCCATTCCTTCAGAATGCCACATCCATGTGGCACTACCTATTTTCCCAAGAATACCCTTCCTCAGACACCAAACCCACAGTATACAGACAGTGCTGATGTGTAGTTTCGCAAAAGGGGAACAGTGAAGATGCTTTGTTTATACAGCAGATGTGCAAACTAAAACTTGGCAATAGTATTTTATATGACAAGTCACAGATTTAAGTGAAAATACATTTTCACAGCAATGTCTGCAAGTAGCACATGCATTGAGCTGTATTTGTCATTTGCTGACAGCATCAGCATTGACAATTCTATATTTTATGTATGTTTTGCAGCATATATTATACAAAAGATGAAGATTATACATGAAGTTGCAACTTTTTATATATCTTGGTTAAATATGATTACACAGTTAAGGTTTGACCATATGGCAAACTGAAAGGCTAACAGAATATGTGGTGTTATATTTAAAATAAACTAGAAGACAGGACACAAAATTGCTAACAGAAAACACATTTATGATTGCTCAACACTAACAAAAAAGCTGTGTTGCTTTTTAAACTAACTGACTTCATGTCTGTCTGGAAGAATAAAAGGGAGCATTAAGCCAGATTTAAAAATAATTACATTTACAAGATCAAAAGTTCATGCTTTTCCCCCCCTCTCAGACCCATTGCTGGTTTGGACCAGCCAGGGACAGCTGTGTGTGGTTTGCAGTGATATTATTGTGAAGACAGAAAACCTCCTGTAAACAGATTTGTCGGGGTTTACTCCATTGTGGTAGTGTCACGCTGTGCTGACTGAATAGCAGAGGTACAAAGATTGAATGATAACCCAGACGACAATGAGGTGCACAATGCCGCGGCGCATGTTTACCAATGTCACCCGTGCCTTTAACCTCTACCACACCAGATCAGGCTCTCTGACCGTTTCTTCAGACAAAACTCAATAGCAGCACCACTTCAGCTTGTTTTAGGGTAAAAATCTTCTTGTTTTAGAGAAATTTCTTTTCCATGAATGTTGAATGAATGAGCTTAGCTGCGATATGCGTGGGAATGTTTCTGTCATTCACTTATTTGATGTGTCTATATTCTTTTCCAGTGAGTCACTGGATTCTTGCTGAAGATGAGTGAAAATTCCTCCATGTATGAAGAGAGCATTGCTCATATAGCAGTCTGTATATGGAGTGCATACTTCTGCAGTGACCGCAGACTGTGAAATAATGGGGAAAAAGCCCTGGGCCAAACACAGCAATGACAAATATTGCAAGTATTTAAACATTGCATGCCATTTGTAATGCTAAACAAGGTGATGTCTGCCTTAGTAAAAAAAAAAAAAAACATGCACAGGTTTTTACATCATCCATATTGTGTTACAAGGGTATTTGTTTGTAGATTCCACCCATCCCTCCCCGCCCCATTAGTTTACATTCAGAATTGAATTGTATGGTACACCCATATTGTTTTGCAATGAAAAAACAAACTGCGCATGCGTCTGTTGTTATATTTTAGAAAACCAGACGGAGATTGTGCCAAACTTTTTACTCTCCCTAAAATGTTAAGTTAGATTACTGCAAGTCATTTGTTGCTTATTAGTACTGACGATTCTAAATCTCAGGAAATATTGATAGGAATATGATACAATTCAGACTGTAGAAGGAGAAATATCAAATTATATTTCATATCAAGACACTTTTTTATATTGATGCATTAAATTAGTAGGGATGAAAGTGTTTAGATGATTAACATGCATTTTATATTACGAATACTTACTCACAGGGTGCAATAATTTTCAGTATTCACTAGCTGTAATTGTAATTAAATATAAAATATTAATATGTGTCTCCTTATTGGAAAAACTGCTTTCTTCAAGAATTTATTGGGAGTTGAAACACAGCACAATTTAAAGAATGCAAGTTGACTGAAAGAGAAACTCTTCCAATACGTCAATTTATATTATGTTGGACATCCCTTTCAAAGTTTCCATTTGTTAAGTTGTGCATCCACTACAACTAAATGCTAAAGGAAAGCACATTTTTAAAATATTAAAATGTTCTACCTTGCTGTCATGCAACTATTTGTTTCTGTTTTTATATATATATATGTTAATGACTTGATAACTGTTTGTTTTCCATTTTGTCATTTTTTACTGAATCTTGTATTATGTTTGTCATTCATATTCCAACATTTAGATTTAAATCAATTTTCATCCCTTTTCCAAATTTTGGTTTCCTGTCCTTTGTAACATTTCTTTTTATTTTTAGCACAAAATATCCACCATATTGGAAAATATATTAAATTCAGAAACACCTGTCTCGAGAGTCCTCTGTAACATTTTGAAATATTAAGTAAAATAAAACAACAAAATTCAGACAACAGGAAAAATGTACCAATTTATGTTTTTTAACAATTTATTTCAGACTTAGAAAACACATCACTTCATACATAAAAATAACTGTTTGTTGTGGGTGACATAAACATGAATATAACCTGTTATACTTCATTCACAAAAGTGCCAGTCTGGTACATCTACAAAATCTGGGTCAGTCATTTGACTTTGTTATTGTCCTGTCATCAACAAAATGCAGGCCACAGCAAGCCATACATGGAACTAGGGCTGCATTGACTCTTTAAACCAGCCCAAGGTGAATACAAATGAGAAACTGCAGGTTGTGTTTGTAGTAAAAGTGGGTGACTTCTGATTTCAGATTCCTCCCCTTCTGCCTTATCAAGTCAATCTGGTTCTTTCAAGAGAGTGTTTTGGGAAAGTGATACGTGGGGAAAATAGGTACATTCAATGCAAACCATCAACAATCCCCCAGTGTCAGCAGGGTCTAAAATTCCGGGAGGCAAATAAAACCATTCCCTGCAGCCTTTAAGCTATGAATTTTTACTCAGAACAATTCATATATATTTTTTTTTTTAAAAGAAAGAAAGTATGTGGTTTTAGAGAGTGCTGCATCCTCCTCTAAAGTACTGCTCTATCTGAAACACTCTTCTGCACTGCAGGTGTAAATCAGTCTGTCCTCATCTTGTGGTGTCTTGCAGGTATCATTATTTTGCTGGTGTTTGTTACATCCGCACTGCACAGCATCTGCAAATGATGAAACAAACACAATCAATGCTTTCCGCTTTACAATTGCCCTCTTCTACATACTACACAAATCAGGCAGTGTAGTTCTACAGAATCCTACAGCAGATTGCAATCACCAAAACATTGAGATGGAATCACTTCAACAACTTTTTTTCATTATGCTTTTTTTATTGTGTATTGTTGTTTCTGTTATTTTGATCATTTCATTCAACACCAATGTGCAGAGTCTGCTTTAGGCTCTTGCGTATTGCAAGAATCACCATAGTTCATTTGTTCACCAGCCTTTTATATCTCAAAAGGCACTTTGATTTTGTTTGTTAATATGGCTAAAGAAATGTTTTTATTTGGTTTTGAGGACATGTAACTTAGTTGGTATGTTCCGGTCCTTCTATGAATAGTAATAGTTAAAAGATTAAACTTAATAAATATTTATTATATCAAGTCAATATTTTAACTGACTTGAGCTTATTCAAAGATATTAGGTATAATCCTGGTTCCTTTCAGAGAGCAGCACCAAATTCTGGTAAGACTGTATCAAGTATGGCCTGGATATTGATAGATATAGTATACAAACATATTAACGATATAGTACAGACACAATTCACTGAAAATTAAATTATACTGTTTAACTCACATTACAAATAATACTCATATTACTCTTACAGAGTTCACAATCTCTGTTAGAGTAATCTTAACTCTTTTAAAAGGTTAAATGCACATTTTGACATGTTAATATTTTATTCCATACAAAAGCATTTCTGTGACTTGGCATTACTTGTTGCATCCATGTCTAACCAACACTTTCCTGAGGTTTAACTTTACAGCTCTTATTTTGTTTACAAGAATTTTACAATTGTTAGATACATGGGTTAATACATTATTTTCCCACAGTTTATTGATATTTTTCAAAACAGGCCTAAATCATTTTTTAGAAGTACATGTTTTTTCTACTTGCTAAGAATAAAGCTAAAATGTCAAAGCAATTCATCTAAGCTTCATAGAAATGTGCGGGCCATGTACCTGTATCTACGAGGACAACCGTGGTGTCCCACAATGTACTCTTGGGCATAGCAGAACCGACGGCAGAGTCCTCTATACCCACATGTCCAATACTGTGTCTCTGCATCATCAGCTAGGAGGCAAGGCAAACTGGAGTTAGCTCCAGGGCACTGGTCCAAACATACTTGTTTCACTCATCCATTCTTGCTTTCTTTCAATATTTTTCATCTATTACTCAACTGATAGACATTGATCAATGTTACTGTTGAAGCAACATAACTTACATTATTCTTTATCAATATTCAATCACTTCTCACTGGATGAGTGCATTAATGCATTGAATCCTTACAGTTAAACACCATGAAACTTGTATATCACATCATTGATGGCAGTAGAAGTAGTATGTATGCAGTGAAATAAACATTGGTAGTAACAGTAGTAATAGTGATTATAGTTATAGTCGTCTTAGTCCTGGTTGGGAAGGGCACATGCATTTTCTGGATGTTTTAAGGGGCTGTTGCCAGATCTAAAATGAGTAAAATCTAGATTCTTAACAATTTTCTGGTGAATTCAGGGACTCGGAAGTGTCCACCCAATCCACCACCCAAACACACACACACACACACACACACACACACACACGGACGCACGCACACGCACACACGCACACACACACACACACACACACACACAGCGTAGTCTCTTCTTACCTTCGACAGCTGATATTAGCAGGAGGAGCATGATGATGGCAAGACCCAGTCTCTTCATGTTCAGGACATCTAAGTTCTCAGGCAGTGGAGCTGCCGAAGCTGATGCTGCATTTATACAGAGTTTCAGCTCTGGGGGAGGAGTCGCTGGGAGCTGGCCAAATCACAACAATAATGAGAGAAAAACATTCATTGAGGGGTGTCTTGTTGGGGGAAACCAGGGTGCTGAGGGGGTGGGAAGGGGTACATTCCTGTCCAATATCATCCACCCATTTCAGGTTTTCAGGTAAGTTCAACGTTGAAGAGATGGCAGGGTTCTGCTCAGTGATCAAAAAGTGTTTAAAATGATAATTTACGGTCAGTATTATGCCTATTACCTCAGCCCCTGACCTCCAGTAATAGACTAATATTTGACTCAAGGGAACAGTTTTAATTGGTTCTGCATCTTAACTGTGTTGTTGGTGACATGAGAAGGGAGACAACAAACATATGAATGCTGGAACCCATTTATCATAGAGAAACTATCGCATTTGAAAAGGAAATATACACCAAATATATACACATATACAAAACAAATAACTTTTAAAATGTTTTTTTTTCCTCTTTTTAGAACTCTTTTGTCTGAAAAAAAAATAGATACCGATAATTTAACCATAAGTGAAATTGTTGCCACATGTAGCCATCTCAGAAGCTAAAATGGAGTGCATACCTACCATTCACCTTTCATACAGTTATAATAAGAGAAAGCAATAACTTCCCTGATAAAAATACTGATTTTAAAATGTATCCACATGCCTGAGTGCCTACTGCAGTCTGTTACATGTATTGGGCTCCCAGCCAGTGTTGTTCTTCCAGTATCCCACGCTGCTCTGGGGCTCTGCCCTTACCTAAACAGATCAGCTGCTAATAAGATAATGCTGATGTTGTCAAACTGGAATTGGACTGCTCCAAATGCACAGAGCTCTGATGCTGGGGGAGACTATTGTCTAAGGAATGACAATGGCTATAATGTACATGTTCAAACTCACACACAGACTGTGCCCCCTAGTGCAGGCTGGGGAGGGGGCCCTTGTGTCATCGTTATGACATGTTCTTAAGTTTTTTTTATTATTATTACAGTTTTATTCCTCCATTAGCTTCTTGCTATTTACACGATTTCAGCTAGAGTTTACTTGCTCTGGTACATATAAGAACAGTTTATTGCTTTTAGATGCAATGTAATTGTCTTGCATTTATATGTTAAGAGCTGAGCTGATGCTGAGAGGGTAAATTGTTACAATGCGGCTTAATACTACTGTGTCATTCAATTGTTCATAGGTTTGTTCAAGGTTTGTTTTATTTGTAAGATAGAAACAGTTAAAGCGTCAAACACAGCTGTGTCTGTGCATTCAACAAGACTATCATTAACTTACATATTTCACTGCGTTTTGCTGGTCATCCAATAGATTATTGAGTGACTCCATATCAACCAATCAGCACGTTGGTTGAGAGTTCATATGTGCCTCAATGGATGCTCAACAATTATGAGGACACATGTGCATGTTGGGGCAGAGAATATAATTCCTGAGCCAATTCTATTGTCATTATATATCCCAAACCTGTTTAAATTAGCATTTTTCCATTACCAAAATACAGTTTGTGAAAACAGGTATCAGGTATGGGTAGCTTCTGCACACATTAATTACTTTATTTTCATAATAAACAAAGCCCCCAAACGAAGTTCCTGGCCTCTGTGTTCTTTGTAATCAGCTGCAGAGTTTGGGGCGCATGTCTATGAGTCATTTCAGATGGCAGCGCATAGGTATAGCCAGTGGCGCTGAAGGCACATTAGTATTCAGGAACCATGGCAGCAGCACGGGCACATGCCGGGCCTTGTGACTGCCTCTCTTTGCTACAGTATGTATGCAGTGCCTGCACCGGAGCGTGCGACGCTGCCTAAAAACTGCAGCTGCGGCTGGAAAAGGAGGTGCTGCATTATTTCCAAAATACTGCTCTTTTACGTTTTATATATACAAAAAATCATGTTTAGAACATTTCCCCATAAATGCTTAGCTTTGAATCTGAATAGATCGCTTACCAGTATTTTGTACTGCATGACTGACGCACAAGGAAAAGTGTAAGAAATGCATTCTCTGTAGTTCACACAACCGTTCGTAATCAACACTGATATGGGTCTGTAGAATGGTGGAACTAGGAGAGTTACTTGAAATCCCCGCCAGGGGGAGTTTGAGCTACATGTCTTCAATCCCGTCCAATCCGTCTCCTTTGCTGAGGAACGGAATCGCAAAGCTAGTTAACGGTTTGAGCATCTCTCGTTTTTTTTTTTTTTTGCAGCTAAGTGGCCACTCAGTCGGTGTTTTCAGATGAAAATGAGTCTGTACTCATATGCGTCTCATTCGGCCTATCTTGAATTGTAGCACACATAAACTACTAAAATGCAAAAAAGTTGTTTTGCTGTTTTTCCTATCAAACCAATATTCTTACATTTTCAGTAGTTTTGTAGACGTCTGTACACACATGACGTGTTTTGCTGCCTGAGCGAGTCCAAAACTTACATCAGCTTTTTCTTGTTATAATTTCACAAGTTCTGCACAACATACAGACGTGCAGTACTGTGCCCTTTCTGTCACATTAGTGAGAATACAGTTCCAAAAATTACCGTTCACTAATGATACATATTTATGGATTCTACATTTGCATGAAAATATAAACCGGTGAGACATCATAAGATTGAACCGCCCTCGTCTTACCTATGCCACTTGGTGCACAACTATCGTATGAGTTGTTAAGGCGAAACGAGCGTGTTTTGTTTTAGCCCCTCCTATAACTTTCCGAACTCCAATTGCTGCAGGACACTGTGTGATGTCACGAGATGAGAGTCAGGAGCAGGTTGCCTGCTTGTAAACAATAATAGAGAGATTTCATGCTTGCAAGAATACTGATTAGACGCGCAGCTATTTCATAGTGGACGAGGAGGGAAAGACTCAAATATTTGGGAACAGATGAACCAGGAGTTTCGGGAGGACATTTGGATAACTTGACTGCGACATTTACTAAGGAATGGCTTGTCTTATGGCAGCCTTTTCAGTTAATAACACCGCAGTCACAAATTCCATCATAATGGTGAGATTTTCCAAGTTGTATACATAGCCTAATTTTAAATAATGCTTACGCTACGCTCAGAAATGTGTGTGTTAGTTTGTGCTTGCGTATATATGAGAGGTATGGTTTCATATAGTGATATATATAGTATGCATTTTATGGGACGATTAAGAATTGTAATTTTTCCATCTGTTATTTATTTGTTTATTTATTGCAACGTTGTAGAGAATATCACTGTTTCTTATTGAGAATGTGATTTCCTAAGTGGGAGTCATTTTATCCAAATTGAGATATTCTAGTTGTGTGTGATGTCAATATTATTTTTTGCGAGTACTGTAGAGAAAATGTAAATATGAAGGATTATTTTCTCAATGGATCTCTATTTTTCTTGCAACTCTGAAATGCACCTATGTTTTAATGCATCGGCACGCTTAAAATAGTCCACCTGCATGAAAGATCTCAGGCGGAGGAGAATGAACGACAGTAACCTCTCCTACAATAAGGCTCATGGTTTATTGCCGGGTTTTGCAATGTTTAAAAAAAAGCTTTTCTAATAACGTCATGGCAGTTTACATTTAGACCATTTTATGCTCCTTAGATCATTTAAATAAAACATAACATAGTGACGTAGGTCACAATATTGTTGGTATTGAATATAGTGACAAGCATTTGAGTAAAACGTAAGCAAACTTGTGACATTTTAGGATATATGCTTTGTATTTCTTGTCTGTTCATTTATCAACTGTGGTTTTGATTTAGCAACTTCTGTTTCACAAAACAGTTGGTTTTTATATGCGTGACATCATTTAGAATGGTCCTCAGTGCAACTTTCTCTCCGCTTAAAATAAGCTTTGTCCGATAGTAACCCCAGCCTTCTGTTGATAGAAAAGGATTATGCTAGTCTCGTTATTTTTGAGCATGCTCAAAGAAGAGTTGCATCAAATCACATATGAGAAGGTTTATGGCAGTGGAATATTCATATTAATTACATTATCTAATCAGCCGACAAATCATATGAATTATGCTTTCGTCTATCTTTCCGTCCATCAAACTGAAGCGAAAGCAGGTTATTCAAGTTGAACAACAGGTCAAATGTAGGCGCAGAATTCCCTTTTGAACTGGTATAAAATCGAGATCTTCAGAGGAAAGTGAATCAGTTCAGTTCAAATTACATTGTTTCCTCTTGTCTCCAGCTCATGTCAGTAACATACAGTTATTATCGGCTCTAGGTTATTGTGAAACACAAGGACTACATTTTATGATACAAGGAAATCTTGATTCATCTGCACAAGTGGTCATCCGTTGATTTTTGCGTATTTCATGGGTCATAGTTTACCAGCTATTAATGGGAACGACAAACATGCCTTTAATGCCCCGCCCAGTACATTGGAATTTTAAATTGTTTTACAAACGTTTTATTGCAGAGCAGAGGTTTAAGAATTTATATATATTAGGGGCATGGTTTGAATTAATGTGTAAAGCCTTACACAGACTGTATGTCAGACAACCCACCAGACCAATGCGAAATATGTACTTCAAATCCTTGTAACTCTTTGTACACTGGTACAATTTTAGTGAAAGTTATTTCTGTTATTTTATTTCTGTTCTGAATATTGGTTGAAACAGATCTTTTAAAACTAGTTCCATTTAAAGTTGTCTGTGTAATGTGCTGGAATTATGATGGTGTCTAAAATTCATTGAAGCATTTCAAAGAACTATGTGAGCCAAGTCCACAGTCCATCTGTCCTTCAGTCAGTTTTATTTATAACCTGAT
This sequence comes from Albula goreensis, assembly GCA_022829145.1. Classification (NCBI taxonomy): domain Eukaryota; kingdom Metazoa; phylum Chordata; class Actinopteri; order Albuliformes; family Albulidae; genus Albula; species Albula goreensis. The sequence goes on from CM040742.1 coordinate 35,525,104, forward strand.
CTGTGTTGCACTTTTGAGATTTCGTTTTCTTTTCTCCTCAGAACACCAATGGTCCCCCTGATCTTATGCTGGATCCTAGAACTGTGTTTGTGTCGATTGATGAAGTAGTGTCCAGCTCCATGGGGGGCCAACAGATGCCACTGCTACACAGCCACCTGAAAAAAGTGGACAACAGCCTGACCGAGGCACAGCGTTTCTCCTACCTGCCACGGCGGCCTGCAGTCAATATTGAATTCAATGACCTCTCCTACTCTGTCCCAGAGGGCCCTTGGTGGAGGAAGAAAGGTACAGTGAGCACTTCCACCTTACCCACCCCTACTCTGTCACTCAGGTCCAGAGCTTTTGCTTTTAGTATGCTTTGTATATAGTCCTGGAACCCAGACGGTCGGGTCTCATGGCTCTCTGATATTGTAATGTGTCCATGTGCTGGCCGACCCAGAGGGTTTGTTTTGTATCATATATATTTCACTTTGTGGTATAGGCTTGAACTGTTTTACTGTTTCATCCATCAGTCCCCAAACAGTACTTCCTACAGATTGTTGTACAAACAGCCATTGATTATTGTTCAGCCGATCATTTTTATCATTGGGCCTCCATGAGAAATGTAACTGGTTTTACATGAAGCCTTTGCTCACACTTTCTTATTGAAATCCTGCCTGCTGCTGCTGGACTGGCACACTCAAGACAAGCTTGAATATTAGGCTTTTAAGCTCCTATGAGCAAGGCAAAGATTAATAGGCAGAGTTACATCCAGAAGATGAGCTTACATAAGTCTAAAAACTCATGTGCATAACTACATACAGTTTCATCAACCAACTTCTCAATGCAGAAGTGGTGTGAGATGCTTTTTCACTTGAATGTGATGTACAAACTCCAGTCCTGGGGGGCTGAAGTGCCTGATTTCTGGTTTATTTTAATCAGCAGCCAATGTAGGATTCAATATGTACTTGAGATTACAGTTTTCCTTTGATGGAATTTCAAAGAGAAATGTACAGTTCTATAGAGATTAATTCTACAGAGTGAACACCACAGTGGAAAAATATCAACGTGCTAAAGTTTGGAGACGCTCAGCTATATTTTGTATTTGTGGCCTAATTTTTTAATACTGAGGCATAAGGAATAGTTTTAGTTTGCAGAAATGATCGAATCGCAGCCGATACAATACACCCTATGCTTAATGGGAGCAATAAACAGCTAGACAGGACAGAAATGCAGACTGCCTTGTATAAAAGCTGGCTATACATGTCTGTCTTTGGCTTGAGCTCTTCATTAAGATTTTGGTTGAGCATTGTTGAGTCTGCATTTGCTGGGACATGACTCATACATATTTTCTGGTAACTGGGACAAATTTATGGGAGACTGGATTACAGTCATGCAATGTGTAATGCTTGTTTGTGTCCATGTTGAAAGCTAGCTTGTCGGGTGGAGAATATTTCTGTAAAGGAAGCTTTGTGAGGTTCTCTTCAAAAATCTCTTAATTATAATGTTGGTGTGGGTGCTAAATGCTCTGTGAGGCAAGGTGAAAGGAACTGAAAAAGTGACGACCCAACTGGCTTCTGAAATCCAATCCCATCATGCTTTGTAGGAATGGGATGTAATGTGAAGAGGTGTAATTACACTCTGGATTTCTAAGTGACCTTGTGTTCCCAGCATCAGGCGATGTCCCTTATTGTGTTAACACATTGGTTTTCAAAATTGGCCCTGTGGAACCACTGTGTATGCTGGTTTTCGTTCCAACTATAATAACAACGTCTGAATTGTTCCAAGCTTTTAATTCTTTACCAGAATTCATCAGGTCTTTTAAAGTCTCTTTAAAGACCTGGACTCTTGAGGAAATTATATCAGAATTAGCTATGCATGCCATGAAAAAATGAACATCCTGGGATTTTTAGTCAGTCAGATTACCTAATGAGTTTGGAAGAGATTCACCTTTTTCCTTGGCCAGGTAAAATGTATTTGTTCTTTTTTGTCTTTGTGTTATGGAATTCAGGTCTCTGAAACAAAACTACTTGTGTGAAATGAGTTCAGTGATGTAGAAAATGGCAAAAGCATGATATACTTACTTGATAAAGAAATTAATTATCATATACACCTACATAGTGGGTCTTCAGAAATGAGTATGAGAACGACTGTGTTAATGGATGACATTTATTCAGGTTTTGCTCTTTGTACAGCAGGAGTAGCCTCTCTGAATGTATATGCTTGTAGGGACATGCCAGATGTGTTCCTGATGTAACAGCACAGCTGGTTCCTCTTCAGCTCTAGCGCCTCCCTCTCTCTTTCACTCTATCCTGGAAGAACCTTGTGATATTTGGGCAACCACGCTTTCATTGGCACTTCAATCTCTATTACTCTTGAGCATTTAGCCTGGCTCACTCCATCTCTATCTCTCTTTCTCTCTCTCCCCATCCCACTCCATTGATGGGGCACCAAGAACTGATCTCTGTTAAACATGAAGGAATTTACTCCACAGTGGCGACCATCCCATCTTGCAAGTGTGCAGAGTCACTCACTAATGGCTTTCCATTAGCATAGATGTGTCTGCTGGTGTTAGCACATACTTAAATGAGGGATTTTGCAAGTTTTTCAGGGACCTTGACCTTTGTTTACTACTAACTGGTTCATTGGGTGTCTACCAGGTTTTTTACATTTGTCCACTCATTCTCTTTTTTGTGAATTTTGAGTGTTAGCTTGAATACTGCAGCTAATTACTGCCTAATTTTACTTAATCATTCTGGTTATTCAGTTATGGATATTACACATCTGCTTTTCCATACTTGTCGGTGGTAAGAATATAATGGACCCACGCGTGTGTCTGTACTCATCAAACGGTTAAGAACCAGGGGCAGCTGTGAGTTCAAAAGCTCACTGGAATGACCCAGAAGGAATCATCCTCTTTTTCATCAAAGAGCTGTAAAATGCCATTGTTAGATAGCCTGTATCTTGCCTATCTGTTAGCTTTGCCTCTGACAGTTTTGCTTATTACATTATTATATTGTGTTCTCTACATTGTGGTCTGTGATTGTTAGGAGGTCTGCTATGTCACCATCTTATCGATTGTGTGATTGTTAATACCTGCTCTTCATTCATATTAAATTGCACACTCAATTAACTTTCCCAATATTGCTTTAGAGATTAATAAAACACATTACACAGTACATGCTAAAATAATATATTTTCATGACCACCTCCTAAGATTTCATTAACTAATGTAGGGACACCCAATTATGTATATTCATTACAGCCAACCCACATAAATGACACATCTGTGTATCTTTCCATTTCAACACATTCAGTCCTCATTGCACCTTGTTAATTGATCATCTCTCATGATCTTTGTTGTATGTGGTAACATTTTTACATGTGATTTTATACACAGAATCCATTAGTAAATCGATCGTTCATGTTTAACAAGGAGCAGCTCTTTTTTTCATAGAATTTATCTATGTCCAGTTGGGATTAGCCGCTCATTGTACGATTGTAGGAAAAGTACTTATATATGAGAGTAATTCTTGGTGGAGGTGTTTTTTTTTTCTTGGGACATACTGTACTAAATCAGGCAGACTCGAAAACAAGTCCAGCCAGCCTGTTGCTTGGGTATTGTCCTTTCATAAAATCCCTTTGTGTCATCTAAAGCCTGCCCTTTTCCCCCATTAAGTCTTTACACCTCCATGCCCGAGAAGCTCCTTACATGGGGACACCCTCAGTGGCTCAAAGCTGATTTGTCCCTGCTGTAATTCTCAACCATCCTGTGGTACGTTAACCAGGAGGCGAGCCATGTACAGCAGCTTACTCAGATTATACATACATTGTTGAGGGGTTTGTCACGAGTTTTCTGCTCAGTCATTGCTACAGATAGTGAATAAAAATGTAAATTTCAATGTGACTGCTATGACAGCAACAGAGCTGTACTTGTTGTATAATGGTGTATGGGGGTCATTTTCCTGGCACAATTTGCATGCACTCATACCCTTTGAGTGCTGAAGGATGATATCAATTGGTATTTAATTGGTTGTAACCTGTAATCTTCTCCCACATGTTAAAGCACTTTAGAACTGTAGTGTGGAGCCATAGCCATGAAAATCTGAGTTACTGAACGCTGTGGTGACCAGACACATTGTACTTTTTGGTAAGCTACATTCTCATTAGCTAAGTTACCGCTACAAATCTTATGGTACTTAGTTTTTCCAAATAGAAAGTCCCCACTGGCTAGTTGGCTGCCAGGCACTTTCCGTGTGGTTCAGTAATATACTGACTAGAAGAGTAAAGTATGTACTGACTGCCAATATGAGATAATCTGCAATCTATCTATCTAGCTACTGTATCTCATTGATGTTATCTGAGCAGACATAATTAGTAAACTCCCATTGTAGTGTAAAAAAGAGATGAAGTGGTTTGAAACCACTACTGTTGCTCAAATATATCTAAATTTTGTGTTGCAAAAGACAGAATTTAGCTTTAAGTAACTCACTGTGTTTTTGGTGGCAGAAGCTGGCAAGGACGTTCCTGGCCAAGTTCATTCTTTGGATTTGGTTAATATACAAATAATATCTGATACTAGATTAAGACAGACTAGATTAACCATAACATTATTTAATGATTTGCTCCCATTGCTGATTTCTGACATAATATTTGGAATGGCCTCTTAGTCATGCAGAGTCACACTTAGTCATGCAAATTCAAGAGAAATGCCTTTGCCAATGGCACATGGAAGCCAGTCATATCTGAGGGTCACAGTTATCTAAATTTGGGTTTTTGCCTTAATGTTCCAAGCAAAATGTGAGAATTTTTGAGACCCAATCTAATTAAAAATAAGCCAGACAGTAGCCCATCTGAAATTCTGTGTAAAGAGGTCCGTAAAGGAGCAGTCTTCACTGCTGAAATGGCTTTTTGGAGTTTTGTTTGTAAAATGTGTCTGGCATGAGCATTTTAAGGCTCATTGCTAGTTATATTTAAATGAATGATGCTTAAATTTCAGATTGCTTGATTAGCTGCCAGCTTGCCTGGTGTGTATGGCCTGGAAATGGACTGAATGGAATTTTTGCATGTGAAAGTAATCACAGACCTGGGGGGTAGGGGGGGTTGCAACTGCTTGGAAAATACTGCTGAAAAGTTCACACTGTTAAATAATTCTTTTAACTGGAATTTGATTATTCCCATCAAGAAAATTTCATCCAGATTTTTGGGAAACATTCCAATTATTTTAGTTGTGAGATAACATTATGAGGAGAATGTTTCCTAAATGGTTATACATATTTATTGTTCCAAATAATTTATGTCAAATAGGGTGTTAAGGGCAGATGTTTCTGAATGGTGAAATAGGTTTCATGAAGCCCAAAATGGGTGGAGCTACAATAAGATATCTACCACTGACTTCTTTGAATCAAAGAAATTTTTAAGCTCCTTACAAAAAAATATAATTATTTGTTTTATGACACCTCATTTTCTAATCTTTAACCAAGACATTAACTAGCATTTTAAACGCTCAATAAATAGCCTGGTATAGCAGAGGTTACTTTGAAGTCATAACACTGCTTTGTATAACAGAGTAAGGGTACATCTTGTCTTGGTGTGTAGATATAAAAAGCACTGCAAAGGGATAAGGGCTATGAATTTAAATCTGAATGATGACTTTTCATTTGGCATGCATCAATATCAATGGAAAACACTGAAGCAGTAACCTGGGAAAGGTGCAGTGTTATAGAAAAAAGGAAGAGCTGAATGGATAGATATTTCAATTTTTAAATAACAACAAAACAACAACAACAACAACAACAATAACAACAACAACACATTATCTGATGGACAGGTGCTTTGAGTTGATAGTTCAAGGTTTTAAATCATGTTGTGTAATGGCTTAAAGAGGGTTAGAGGGTTGTGTTTGTTGTCACTGTTGATTCCAGTTCCTCTTTTTAGCACTTAGAAGACAAACAGCAGTCCAAGGAACGCAGTCCAAATGAATTGTAGACAGCTTTCGGTAATGTGGCTTACTTTGTAATACCAAACTGCCAGCCAACCCTCCCCCATCCAGACTTTCAGAGCCAATCTCTGTGATCACTGTGAGACAGACCTGAAATCTCTGCTTAGCTGATGCACTCTGCTGTAAAGTACTGCATGAGCTGCTCACAAGCGGTTACTATCGATCAACAAACTATAGTAACCCCAGCAAGTAGGAGGGTTTGGTAATGTGTGTGTGTGTGTGGGGGGGGGGCTGTCTATTCTGAATAGCCTGCCCTGATTGGCTGGATTTGAGGGATGCTGTGTGGGAGAACAGGTGGACCAGAGCTCAGTGTCTGTATGATCTTTAAAGCAAACACACTACATTTTGTCTCTTTGCTTAACAGGAAAGCCACATTGCTTTATCTGGGGCTGCTGTACATGCTGTACATGACATGGACAGAATGTGTTTGATTTAAGGTTTTTGTGACGGAGCATTTCAATGTAAGAATCTCCAAAACGGATATGAACCTGCAACCTTACAGCCAACCAGTCCAGACAACCCCACTTTCTGAAAGGCAGCTAGGGTACTGTGCTCTGAAGAATCAGGCTAGATAAACAACTGCAGACAACAGCAAAGCCCTGGTAGTAGGTGGTTTGTCTGTGTGAGTAGCAGTGAGCTGTGGGCACTGCAGCCTGTTGAACATTGAATCAGCATCAACACCACAGCCCCATTTGGCTACTTCAGTAAGATTTCACATGAAAAGCCTCCCAACTGCCAGCTTTGTTTTACATTATAAAACTGCATAAATACATTCTTAGTTTGTGCCACAACTGAAATACAGTTAGTGCCACCACCACTAGTTGTCTTTTGTTTTTTTTCTGAATTATGAAAGTCACCTTACAATTCAACTGCACAGAAAGGAGATCACCAAGGTCATCATCTTGCTTTCATAACTGAAGAAGGGAATAGGCAGAGACATGGCTGCACATCACCTTGTGCAAACCTTAATGCCGACATATGCACTGGAAGCATGGGGCAAGCTTAATGCAGTGGGACCTAGGCCACTGTAAGCTGCTTTCCCCCTGCCAGGGATTAAAATAGCCTCAGCAAATGTTTTCATAATGGTGTGCTTCTGATAGAATTCCTGGCACAAAATGGTGTGAAAGAGGGACATTGGCACAGCACCCAGATTCCAGGGGACAGGAGTGGATGGTGAAAAAAAGAATTCCTCAATCCACCCAAGTAACTGAATCTAATGGACGGTTGTGATTGTCAGCAGAAGAAGGGCAAGCAGGCTGTCTTTAAAACTGTGTGGCAAACTCTCTGCCTCAAAGCCTGACCCTCGGTCTAACCAAATCAGTACATTAGGAAATCAGGAGATTAGAAAATCCATGGTGTAATAGAGGTGAGATTTTTACATGGAATGCCTGTCCCAAGTGAATTGCACTTCACAGGCCATGCAGATCCGGGTGACTGCGCAGGAGAGATGGCTGTGCAGAATTCATTAGGACAGGCTCCATCTGCCGAGGTTTGTCCTCTCAGAGAGCACAGACTCTCTCTGGGAGTTGATGATTCTGAGACAGCACAGTTGGAAGTCTGTGGAGGGCAGTGATTCGCTCACTGTGGTGACCGTGGTTGTGTCTGTCTGACCCCTCAGCACCTGAAGAATACAATTTTTGTCCCGCAGGATGAAAACGGTCAAGGGATATTCTGCTTGACAGATTTTTGTCATGATAAAAAATATGGATCATTTCTGAATAATTTTATAGTTTACATTGTAACCCATGACCTAACAAATATGAAATCAAGATGTAACTTTCATGCATAGTATGTTATGTTGGTACCCCTAGATATCATTGAGATGTTATTTTGCCATGCCTGAACATCTCTGTGGCACATAGGGTAGCACAGCGTCCTTCTGACGTCAGACGTAATATTCTGAAATATTTCCCTATTCCAGCCTCAAGATGTTCAGCATATGCAATTGATAGCATGCATGTTCCCAGCCCATACACTCAAAATATCCATAAACATGCAGACCAAAACATGTCTATTTATTGGATCTTTTTGGGCAGCTTGGCTGCTGCTGGTTATACCATTGAGCCTGCCGTCTGAAGGTGAATTTACACTTGTATGCATAATGAAGGTCAGCAACAGCTACATGACGCAGTCTGGTACAAATTCAGCTGTCCGCTGAAGGGTAAGCACTTATCCCTGAAAGAGTGTCTGTGCAGATACACACTCCACCCTGCTGTCTGTTGGAAAGGAATGAGGCAGATTTTGAGGGCAGGCTGTTAGATGATGGTGACATACCCCTACAGAGGCAAAAAGAAGCGGACCCACACATGATTCTTTGATTCTGTGTCTGAAATAGAACCACTGTTCAGGAGGATGCTGATTTCATTTCGTTTTATAAAATCTGCTCTTTGTTCGAGTTCCAGCTGCAACAATTGGCTCAGCCTTGCCAGGGAGAGACGGGGTTTAAACTGGTTAAGTTTATTAGTCCCATCCCTCGCTAGCGGCCACTCCTGTTGGGCTGGGTGCCTGTAAAGTGTACAAGCTGAATATATGGTAGCTTTGTCATCCACTGACAACATAGGTAGTATGAAATTGCCGGTGCATGTGCAGTGTGCAAAGAAGGGAGGGCTTTTCGTGGCATGAATCGGAGGAATCAGGTGCTGCCTCCTCTGCTGAATTTAGGGTGAGAAAAATGGGGGAAGAAAACAAAAAATACCCTAAAACTCCATTTTCACAGTAGTTTCAGTGTGTGATGACATAAGCTTATCTATTGCCCAGAGGGATTTAACGGCTGCCAGACTGGACAAGAGCATTAGTTTGGCGTGTTGTTGGAAACCACATCAAACTGCAAGGACTACTGTAGCATAATGGAATGCCTGTAGCAAAATGATTATGATGGCCAATCCAAAATAACAGCATTGGTGGAGGAGTAAGATTAACTGCATTTGAGTGTGTTTCTCATCAATATTTTATTGTGTCAACTTGTGGATAGAACTGACTGTGTGTGTATCTGTGCTGTGTTCTGAAACCTCAGGTATGGCTGATAATATTTGCCATAACATTCAGGTTAGGGTGAAGTGGGTGTAACCCTTTAGCATATGGTAATTACTGTACAAACCTGGCAACATGTACAATTTATGCATATAAATACAGCACCGGTCATTATGCGTTTGACTTGCTCTATCCAAGCTTTTAATTAATTGAAAGACCTCACTGTCATATTGTTATCCCAGAAGTAGTTGCAGCTGGAATCTGAGAATAATCTAAGGACATAATGAGTATGTGTGTCCGTGCTCCACTTTAAATGGTCATCTGGGTCCTGGTTCCTTTCCCATTTTTATTCCACAAGTCTCCTGCCACTTTTAACCCATTTCTGCTGTGCTGGTTCTTCCCTGTATTGAAATAACTGGTCAGGAAAATGTTAAACTGAAACCTTGAAGATATGAATGCATTAATTGTTTGAAACATTGAAAGTAACCCTTATGAATTTTAATTCTGTATTAAATTTAAGTCTTGCACTTGAATTATGAAATCCCTCATTTTAAATATTTTTTTAAATGTATGTATTAGTATATAAATATGTAAAAGCTGTGCCAGCAGTAAGTATTTAAGTTATTTTTTTTATCTCTCAGTGTACTATCAATAAAAATATGATTTATTTTCATAAGATTGATACCTGTTTGATATGTGTGATTGCCTGTGACACATTTTGTTTAATTCTCTGTTCCGCTGACTGACCAGTACATTTGTATCTCTGAGGCTAAATTAACCTGCGAGAAACAGGGAAAACCTGGACACAGAGGATGTTCACCCTGATTGTGCAGGAATATTCTGTTAGCTGCTCGACAGCATTGCAAATAGAATCATGGCAAGGTCAGATGAGTCATTTGCCAAAGTAACATGACTGCATCAAGGAGAAGGCTGCTTTTCACAAATGATGTAAGTTTAAAACAGTCACTCAACAATGCTGCAAAAGAACAATGCACATTCTGGGGTGTGGGGGGCTTTTCATCCGAGCGCTCAGATACATGTGAACTTTTGGAGATAGGCCCTGGCGTTTTTCTGTCCATTTAATCTGGACTGCAGAGGGAGATGCCTGGCTCCAGTCTTGCTGGCAGTGTCCCATGGGTCCTCCTTAAATTATCCTTGAGTCCTGCAGTGTGAAAGGCAAAATAGCCACCCCTGTGCTCCAACACGTGCCTTAGCTTTTAAGCCCCATCGCAGCATTTGCTCGATGTGAGACTGAATTGCTGCAGTGAGTCCAACCATGCATGCAACACTGCAATCCCATCCTTTCCCACGTATTATTTTTAGCTTTGCACACCCGTTTCCCTTCTCGACCAGCTAAAAGGCAGTGTTGCTGTGTGATTTGAACCCCCTGACCCCATGCTGGGTGACTGGTGTAAGGTCTGTTTTAAAGCAGAAAAAATAAAGGGAAGAGACAAAGGTGCTGAACAGTTTGGATGTGGGCGTTTTGAGTTTCCCTTTTCATTGTTGCTGAAATCTCACCATCAAGCCAGCAGCACAGATTACCTGGTACCAAGGCTTTGTTACTGCAAACCATCCAGGATTATTTAAGGCATTGTCCTACCATTAGATAGGGCAGGATTACAGCTATCCACTTAAAAGTCTCAACGAGACCTCGTAGGAAGGACCAGGGCCAGTCTGGAATCTCATGTTCTCTGATTATAGTAATTATTGCTTCACAATTATTGCTTCATCAAGGCAGCAATAGATGAAACGGTTGTCATTATTTGAGGATGAACCACACGTGTAATAACAAACCAGTTTGGTCTTTTTTAATACAAATTCCATTATCTTATGTATTGATCTGAGTAGTATTTCTTTTTATTAACCTAAAACTTAAATGAGTAATTCAGTTAATGTTTATCAATCTTAACCTGGGTAAAAAACACTTAATTCTGAATTTTTTGTCTCCAAATACCAAGCTACTTGAAAGATTTTGAAAGCAATCCAAGACAAGTATTGCTACATCAGCACATTATTATATACAGGGAAGCCACTGGAACAACTGTGTCCAGCAAGCCGGTACTGCAGAGTAGAATTCACTCATTTCGTATTATGGATGATCCACCTGTTCCTCAAGTACTAATCCAATTTCCATTAAACAAGGAAATCAATTTAGCAGGCAGATAAAATGGTAGAGTGGTATTGCGCTGAGCATTATAGAAATCTCTTTCATATCAGTCAGGGATTTTTATCTTTTTACCATGAACTACATGACAGACTGCCTAAACGTTCCATAGATGCTTTGTGTAATTACATCCTTGCCAATACATTAAATACATTGCAGTCATTTTGTACATGCTCTTATATGGAGTGAATTACAGTTATGGAGAACATAAAAGGATTCAGCAATGCAGCAGACCTGGATAACAGCACTCTGTACGAATCAACAAACATAAACATAAACATCATGAAACGCTAATGCAAGTTAACTGTGATAACCAGAATTATATGCTAATTCTACCTACAAACAATGCATCCATAATATGACTAATTAAGAAAAACATAAAACCATATGGCCATAAAATACCATCCAAAAGAATGAAGTGTTAGAGTGTGACGTTAACAGGGGAAGTCTGCAGTGGTGAGCCTTCAGTCTGTGTTGGAAGTAAGTGGACCTTGCAAGGCAGATTTATGAAAGCTTGGTGCCTCCTGTCACCTTTTTCATTTTTAAAAATCATTTCTTCAACAGCAGAAATGTGTTGTGAAAAGAGCAGCACAAGGCGTGAAGTGCAGGCGGAAGTCTGCCTCAGGGGAATCCTGCGGCACGCTGTAGTTTGGTCCCATCTGAGGCTGTAAACAGTGTGAATGCCCCCGGCCTTGACCTTGTCAGCTTTCACTTGGGTGCTTTAGAGCTTACTTGTCTGTATATGGGCAGGTTACTAGAGTGTATGTGTTGGGGGTGGGGGGGGACAGAGAGAGAGAGAGAGAGAGACAGACAGTTCTATGTGCTGGGACACATCTCCCATCTGAACGGGGACAGAAAAGGTCGGAGGTATTTGTGCATTGCTCTGACGGATTATGGTGGAAAATCCAATTACCCTGGGCTGGGAACTACTGCAATCAACGGGATTATGGTGCTGCAGCACTCATTAGATGGATAGGAGGTTACTGTCGGGCAACACCTGCCATAGAAAAAACCAGGCTGTGTTTGTTCATTTGTTTTTCATATTTGCATTCCTTTTCTACAGCTGTTACTAAATGGTTTTCTTTCTGAGTTTCAGTTGAGGGTTATTCATCACAGAACATGGCATTTTAGCAGGGCTGAAAAAGAAATAGTTCACCGTAAAAAATGGAGGTTATTAATTTGTAAAGATCAACGATTTTTTTTTTTTTGCCCCTACAAAGACCCTGAAACAGCCCTCATTTTAAAAAGGTCTGTGGATGGAGTCTTGCCATTTAATGGTACTATGTTATTTTAATGTCTTTGCCAAAAAAAAGAATTCAGAATTGAGCTGTTTGGTGTTGTTTATTCTGACCTTGATAATTTTATACTTCATATATTTAATTTCCTTAAAGGTTGTAGGACACTAATGCAGGCAGTGGCCGTGGCCAAGGTACCAGGTACTGGTGGGAATTGAAGTCCTCTAACAAAGGTCATGGAGTTCATAATCTATTTTTCAGTAATTATTCAGTCTGTATTTCAACATATAAAAATAAATATGAATGTAAGTGAATATAAATGTAAATATTGCCACATAAATCACAAAAATGTTCAAGAAGCATTTCTTGTCAATTTTCCAAAGCAATTAACATCCCATATTGTAATGTGTTGTAATTTTGTATTGTGTTTTGTAATTTTTCTTTGTGTTTTGTTCTGGTGATAGTTTTACTAGAATAGAGTAGAGCAATTATCAGCAGATGCACCAGCTTGGCCTGTGAGGCTGAGCAGTGATGGATGCTTCCTAAGATTTAAAGTGTGGGCGTCTTGTCTTAAACGTCTTGTTTTAATGCTTTCGTACACCAGTGCAGGAAAGGTTTACTGATGAAGTATTGATTGGCACAAATCCACAAGTTACCGAGGGATTTTTTGTTGTAGCTGTCTTTAACACAAGGAGTTGCTTACCACCTGGAATAAGAAACTCAAAACCTCCCACAATTTAAGTCATCCACACTTGCAGGAATAGGCGGAAAACTGCAACAATTCATGACAGCATAGAACACTAGCAAAACATGATAATAAAGAATACATTTGTACAGATCCTTTGGACCACTGCAGTGGGCAAATAGTCCTTAACCTCTTGTTTTCTAAGGTTATCCCCTGCCAGTTAATCTGCTGTATTGTCATCCCAAGAATGCTGTCCTAAGTGATGCCTTTCTGTATTAAAATACAATAATCTAGCAGATGGTCTTATCCAGAGCGACTTACAGAAAAGAGGAACATTAATGCATCCACCTCCTTATGTGAGCAGTAGTGTCAAACCATGGGAAAAATGTCTTCATACCAGCAAGTACATCTGGGAGCTGTGACTGCAGGGAGGGGGTGGTTAGTGTCTTTGTATTTGCAGAACAGATCTGGTCAGAGTGTTGGGTATGAAGATCAACTGGAGGTATGGTGGAGCCCTTCCACTGCCGTGTAGGCTAGCACCAAGGTTTTATATTTGATGTGAGCTGAACAGGTAGCCATTGAAGTGGCATGAGGAGGGCTGTAACAAGCACCTTTAGAAGGATTGAATACAAGTTGTGCAGCAGCGGTCTGTGTCAGCTACAGGAGTATTATAGTGTAGGCAGGGAGGTTAGTAAGAAAGGATTTGCAATAGTCCAGGTGAGAGAGCTGCATAGTGTACTATATGGACATCATATGTACATCTTAGCTTTGAAAAAGGTACGTAGCTAAGTAGTTGACTGTGATTACAAGCAAACATAGTGTTTTCTAAGGTGTTTAAATAATTAAACACTTCATTTAAAGAGCTGCCACCTCTCTAATTAGTAAATTAGTGCCTGCAGTATGTATAAACTGCAGAGCATTTTGTGCACTTTTTTATCAAACAATTTAATTAAATAAAAAGAATGACACAGTCTTGTAAAGCTTTCCAGTTTGGACCTAGATGTATATCTAGTGCTAAACTCCCTGCCAAAGCACATACAAACCATATTTACCAACCAGACTTGGTACCATTTTCTGGTTCACTACCTGTATATTTTTGCAGTTTATTGTTTATGAGAGACTTCAGTGATGCACTATATCAAGCAAGACAATTGAAAATGTGACTTAAGCAGAAGAATCGGGTCTGACCCCCCGGTCATTTGCTTTCATCCAGAGAGCACAGTAGATGGCCCTGTTTGCTGGAAGACAAAGAGGACCCTGTTCTGTTGGAGGTGATAATATGAGGGGCTGTGGGAGGGAGGTCCCAGCAGGTATGATTTTGTCAACGGGGTCTGTGTGCCTTTTGTAATAGACGGAACGCTTCACAGCCACACCTATCGATGTTCTGGGTTTCAGGTTACAAGACCCTGCTTAAAGGGATCTCTGGGAACTTTCCTAGCGGAGGGCTGGTGGCCATCATGGGTCCCTCAGGAGCCGGGAAGTCTACCCTCATGAACATCTTAGCTGGTTACCGGTGAGTGACATCACCGTGAGGATGAGACCTGGATGACCACAAACTACATCATCCCACCACATGTTTTGATTAACTGAATTATCTAACTTTCTTGAATTATCTTCTGTTGGTTTACATTGCTCTAATCTCCAGTTCTCCTGCAGTCTCCACCCATTATTATTCCCTTATCTATCACTGCTCCCTACATATATTGTTGAGTATTGTTATTAGTTTTACGATCATTGTTACTATTATTGTAATTATCATTGCTCTTATTTTTAGTATAGTTGTTTCACGACAACACGAATGAGAGGAAATACACACTGGGGGTGGGGTTTACTATGGCCCAACTGTAGATGCTCCAGTCAGAGGTCACAGACCTGCACAGTCAAAATTTAAATTCCAGCAAGTTTTCCCAATTAGGGGTGTGCAATGTTATTTAATAGGGGCTGGTATGAATGAAGGCTTTTTTCAACCCAAGCACTACAACACCTGATTATGCTAACCAAGGTCTTGATTGAAGAGCACATGAGCTGCTGGTCAGCTTAATCAGATGTTGATGGGAGGAAGCAAACGGAGGAAAAATTCCCTGTTATTCTCAATTCTTTCACTGTAGTTGATCTGTGGCATGTAGGGAAATCTGTAAAGAGAAATTTACAAATATCTGACAGAAGAATTAAAAATATATCATTAACAAATGGAACTTTTTTGATGAAGCTTCTACCTGATAAATAATAATCAGCCATTGGACACAATGAAGTCTGTTACTTCCTAACAAGTAATTTAACTGGTATTTGTCAGCTTTATTAAATCTGGTCAATAGTTTTGATTTAAATCCGGAAAGCTTTGGAGAGCTCATTTTCAGCTCAAAGGCTGGAATGAAATAGAGACAGCATCTGCTTTCTGTAGCTTAATCTCCCTTGGGTTCAAGTGGGACTGTCATACAGTCAGAGCAGGGAAACCTGATTGAAAATAAGGAATTATACATATTTTTCCATTATTCACACTCACAGAGAGACTGGTATGAAAGGGGAGATCCTGATAAACGGACAACCCCGTGACCTCCGGTCCTTCCGGAAGGTGTCGTGTTACATCATGCAGGACGACATGCTCCTGCCTCACCTGACAGTGCAGGAGGCCATGATGGTAAGTTCACCATTGTAAACTATAGACTGTCTACCATATATAGTAGCCTCCTTTTTTCACTCTGTTTTTATCTATTTGTCATAATTTGTAACGTGAAATCAGTATTTGTAGGCTCATCTCATTGCATCATCCCTCTTTGAAGGGGAAGATTCATTTTACTTTGCACCCACCAAGGGAATCTCCATCATGTAATGATGTGGAAGATACCCAGCTGACTAAAATAACCCCTCCCATGGTTGTCTCGTTGCACCAAGGGCATTAGGGTTAGTGCTTCAGTGGAACTAGCTTTTCTTCCATTCAAACCCTTAGCCTCTAAATATTCAGCTCAATGAATGCCGGTGACCGTGTTTGAGTTGGAGGAACAGTGTCATATTTCAGGCCCAGGCCCTTGGTCAAAGTCTGATCCAGAGCTTGGATACCTACAACCATCTCCACAGCTCCATGGGCAATGTTGTCTACTCCCAACATAAACTTTTCCCCACCAAGCAAGTCTTCATCGTAAGGGAAATAAGAATATAATTTACCAGAACGCATATTACTTTATTTTTTAACTAAATAAGGTGTCACCTTCCACAAGGTTTCAACAAAAGCTGCAGGTGTTTGGACTCCTGAACATTCCTGCTGAAACTCCTGTGTTGAGCTTTACATCTTCCCTTTTGTGTGAGTGTTACTCACTCATTCACTGGGGACTGCAGGCTGGCGCTGATCTCCAGCCATGCAGAAAGAGCGCTCTGTGTGGGAGGATGCCCATGGGGTGATGTAACACAGATCTATATGCACAATCGTGTCTCTCACTGCTTTTCAGGTGTCAGCTAACCTTAAACTCCAGGAGAAGGAGGAGGGTCGCCGAGAGATGGTAAGCATAAGCAACATCCACAACAAACACTGTCTAAAAACAGAGCTGCTGGCTATGATAATGAAATATTGAAGAAATGTCAATTTACATTATTTTAAAAAATACATTGCCTATGTTTTAAATGAAACATCCATGTACAATGTTCTTGTATCAACACATAGTGAAAATTTGTGTACAATACTGTGTAGCCCACAGAGCAGTAAAAGGCTCATTTGGTTAAAAACTCATGTGTCCACTTTCAGACATTGAGTGGGGGGCAGGGGTGATTGACTGCACCTGATGTGTGTGACTGACACCTGTTTCAGGTGAGGGAGATCCTGACTGCTCTGGGGCTGCTGGAGTGTGCCAAAACCCGCACAGCCAACCTGTCTGGGGGGCAGAGGAAACGGCTGGCCATCGCCCTGGAGTTGGTCAACAACCCGCCCGTCATGTTCTTTGATGAGCCCACCAGGTCAGTTCATCAGCTGTATTTGTCTTTTGTTGATGATATCTTTCCTTCAATAGTTTAATGACAGCATTACCTTACACAATATTCCCAGTAAAAACATCATTGAAACTCCTGCCAAACATGAAGTTTTGACTTCTAGCTATGCAAGCTGTAATTATAGGAAAACAGCCAGATTGGGTCATTTCCATGCAGGAAATTCTGGAAAATTAATGAAATAAAAGAAGACTCTATAGAGTCTTTTTTACAATTCATAAACTGAATTTCCTAAGGTGAATAAATGAGAATGGAGTTGACCCCAAACCTGGCACAGACACAACTAACAAGTGTGTTCTGGTGCCTATATGCAGTCCACATTTACTCGCCCAAAAAATTCAGGAGACAGTGCTACATAATGTCTCCGGTGAAGAAATCAGCAGCAAAACTGAACCCCATCTACTGTAGGGCATTGGACAAACAATTATGATATCCTCCTTTGTCCCAAAAGACAGAAGGTTGGGGGATATGAGCCTTCTCCAGAGAGCTGGAGGATCCCTTTTGGTCCCTCTTAAGACTTGCAAACAGCTGGCAATCCTCCCACAACTTTCCCTTGATGCTGAATTAATACGTATGTGCCACTGTAATTCAGAACACTAAGCCATTTGGCTGAGTACTGTAAACCCACAGAATTATTTTAGCTTGTGTATCATATTGCCGTTTTTGAGCTTGACACATGAATAGATTCCTCACATCACAGCCACTGATGATGCAATATTGTAATGCGAATGTTTCATGGATTTATGAATAATAAAGTTTACTCAAAATAAAACATGATGAAATCTTGTCAGTTGCAATGTAATGTATTAAATGGGTTTCTCTCATTTCCTGAAAAATGTATTTTTTAGTGATACAATATTTTTTTCCACAACATTTATCAAACCTTTGTTGCTGTCGGATTCAGACCTGCCTCCTTACTGTGAGTGTTGGCCCAGCTCACTCTCAACCAGTCTCAAATTTGGGGTTGTGCACAAGACCAGTGCTTCATCTGTCCCCCCTCATCTTAGTCACACCTGATTAATAACGCTATAATACAGCATGTCCAATCCGATCAGGTGTCTAATCTCACCTTGAATGGAATACCGACCTGATGACCTACCACACAGCAAAACTGAGTCAGGGGGAGGGGTTTGCAAAGGGTACAGAAAAGTATGGGAGTCCAGTAGTCTTGATGGGTTTTTAGTATTAAATACGCTAAAAGTTAAAGCACTTAAGTAAACCCCCTGCACTTAAGCTGGAGCACTAGCCATTGATCGTCCATAGTGGCCACACCTTACTTCCAAAGCCTACATCAGGTACTGATTGAGCGGAGAGCACAGACACATGCAGACACCGCAGCCCCTCCGGAGCCACAGATATAGAGAGTGTAGATTTAGTCATACCCGAGAAACCAGTAGAGGTGAGTTAACTGTGTAATCACCTGTGCTAACTGATCAATTAAGTGTAGAGTAAGAAAAACAAGGAAAAACTACAAAAACACCCCATCCTGAAACAGGATTTGCTATCCCTAATACTGTACTGTCTTTATTCTAATACAGACAGTACAGAATCCAGATAGAGTTTCACCACTCAGAAACTGACCAGTCCAGCTGTTCTCTCTTTACTGCAGTGGGCTGGACAGCTCCTCCTGCTTCCAGGTGGTCTCCCTCATGAAGGCCCTGGCCCAGGGCGGACGGACAATCATCTGCACCATCCACCAGCCCAGTGCCAAGCTGTTCGAGCTGTTTGACAAGGTAACCCCACCACAACTGTCATTTCATTCACATTTTAGGCATTGAGGATATATTCCAATAATAATAGGCTTTATGTTGCTGCTTCTCTAACTGGTTCCTCTGGTTTGGATTGGCCCACAGCTCTATGTCCTGAGCCAGGGTCAGTGCATCTATCGGGGGAAGGTGTCCAATCTGGTCCCCTACCTCAGGGAGCTGGGACTCAACTGCCCCACTTACCACAACCCAGCAGACTTTGGTGAGTCCAGCTTGTGTGAGCATTGAATTTGATGCAGATAGTCTTCAGTTTTATCCCTACCTCTTTATGCATTGTTCCTGTGTCATTCACTGTTTTGTTTTATGGTATGTTATGATTTTTCATTATAATTGACCTGTAAAGTAAAGGTATTTGTCATGCTGTGCTTCAAAACAAGGTGCATATCATCCTGAAAATCATTATGAAAAGGTACATGGATGCCTGCACTCAGATCATTAGTTAAGTAAAGCAAGAGATTAGATCCACTGACCTGTAATAAATGTTATTGGATTGACTTGCTCTGCAAATTAAAATACAACATCTAAATTTCTCCTTCTATGATTTTTCTTAATGTACGATTTTCCCAAAAGGCTTTTTCCTTGTTCAGAAATGATTTCTCTGACTTAAACATTTAATTATTAAGAAAACAGTTTTGCTGTGTTTTTTACAAATTTTTTAAAATATTGATATTATTTTACAATGCTTTAAAATGTAATCTGTATCAGTTATGAATGTTAAGAGGGTCTTCATTCCATTGTTCCAATGGAGGTGGCTCAGGTGTGGTGTAACCAGGGCAACAGATGCCATGATACAGCTATACTAGCTTCACCCTTGGGATTTGGTTAGCTGGGGGTTTCACTAATATTCTGCTGTAGGAGTGAGCCCTGTACCGTATTGGTCTACATACAACTCAAAGGGTGCGACATGTTTAAGAATTGGTACACCCCCTTTAGTAAAAACCAACCTGCAGCCTCGGAGTTATAAGCCCACACCCTAATCTTTATACTACACTGCCACCAGTCACTCTTCATAACTGTCTGCTTTACTGTTTGACAGTAATGGAGGTGGCCTCAGGGGAGTATGGAGACCAGACGGCCCGGCTGGTGAAGGCCGTGAGGGAGAGGAAATGTGAGAAGGACTACAAGACAGAGATCCACAGAGATGGGCCACTCAACCCCTTCCTCTGGCACAGGCCCTCAGAAGAGGTAAGGAGTGAGAAAACACTCAGAAAACACCCCCATGTTAACAGGACTGGGCAGGATAAGCAGAGGCATAGGTTAGCTAGCATGTGGAACATGGGTTTAAACCATTCAAAAATGGTCTACAACCTCATATTACATATGAAGTACATACATTAAATGCTAATTTCACATTCATGATTTGTTGAATGAATTGTTTGGATGCTCATAATGTGGTGGATGGTATGATATGTGGTGAGCGTTTTGGTGCATATTGCTGCTATGCAACACATTCATAGCAGTTGAGGTGAGTTCATTGCTGATATGATGGTGGAGATGGCATTATTGTTCTTAATGGCAGTATGGAGCACATGTTCTGACATATTTGGTTGGCTCAGCATAGTCTCACTTCTCAGCCTCATAACTGTGACAGCTTTTATTTGGTATGACTATATGGCTTTTATGTGATATGCCCAATATCCAAGGATTGTGGTTTGCTAATTAACTGATAGTCAAGTACTTCAGAAATATCCCAAGACAGAGTGGGAGTGTGAAAACATATTGCAGGCAGCCTGGACCTGAAAAGTTAACAAAGTGTCTGAATGGCCTTTGAACCCCCTGATTGGTTCAACACCCTCATGTGACGTTTTTCTTTTCCCCAGGACTGCTCCTCTGCAGAGGGTTGCCACAGCTTCTCTGCAAGCTGCATGACTCAGTTCAGCATCTTGTTTAAGAGAACGTTCCTCAGCATCATGCGGGACTCGGTGAGAAAGCGCCACCTGCTGGACAGAACCACACATTGTCAGTGACCAAAAATATTGCACAACCCATCTTTACCATCATTTTATCTCATTCACCTGCCAATAGTATGCTAAAAAATAACCTGCCAGTCAGACTACTAACCAAAGGAGTTTGATTCCTAGGTCAGTGAGCAAGCAACTATGCCTTGAAAGTGGTCCTTTAAACTTGTTTGCAGGTTTTGTTAAAAATGTAAAATGAATGAGACCTGAACATTTTACTTGATGTTAGCAGGCCTATACTGGATAAAGCATTTCTGCTTTTTCTTATCAGATAAATAATGTTGTTTACAGTGGGTTCATAGTAGAGAAAACACAAGCATTACTAGCTCCACCAGACACTTAGCTGTTCTAACATAACTCAGGTATGCTCTCTGGCTTGGGTGAACGTGGAAAAAACATAACCATCATGCTTTATTATGTAACACTATTCATTCAATATGGCAGACTCCATCATAACTACATCACAGCTTACACAATTTAAGCATTAGTCTGCTATGAATATGTTATGAAGAAATCCATTTTGGTACCTTAGTAAGTTAAGGTGCAGCAGCATTACTTTATCCAGATACTGCCCAACTGTTAGGCCTTCAGATACCCACCAGTTCCATACTCTTAATGATTTAAGTCTCTCCTACAGCTGAGGTTGAAATATTTACATTGGTTGCATCTTCTGAATGTTCCTTAAGCTGCTTGATTATGTATGATACTGTGATAATGGACACTCACTGTAATATACTGTTCTATGTGCTCTGTGTGTGGGATAAGCTCTGTGTGTGGGAGCTTTTAGCCCTGCGCTCAAGCCTCAGCAGGAAGAGGAAGCTGAAGGCTGGGATCAGCTCTGTTCCCTGACTCCCTGTCTTCCTGCCAGGTTCTCACACACCTGCGGATCACCTCTCACATTGGCATCGGCATCTTGATCGGGCTCCTCTACCTGGGGATTGGCAATGAGGCCAAGAAGGTGCTCAGCAACTCTGGCTTCCTGTTCTTCTCCATGCTGTTCCTCATGTTTGCTGCCCTGATGCCCACTGTGCTAACATGTGAGTACTGCGTCCCCACAGGCCTGTAACAGGCTAATCCTGCATCCCCCATGGCATGGTCACATGACATCTGAAGGCAACTGTTGCCTTACTGTCTGGGAGTAGCATTTGTGTTGCAGAATCACTACACCAGTGACAATATAGTATTTTATGTTGGGTTTAAATCACTGCCTCCTCCCATAGAGCTCTAACCTTCAACTTGGATCCAGCTTCATTTAAATTAGGTGATTGGTCAGAAAAAAAGGTATTGCCCCAAATGTATTGCTTTGTACTATAATGCTTTTGGCAGACACACACTGGAGAGGTATACTTTTCTAAATATGCAGAGTGGAGTTATCAGAGCCTGGACACAAGTTTGATTTCAACCCAACTGAAAATGTCACCACTAAAATTGGACTTTCATTTAACTCTTGTTTGTGCTGTAACATAAAATTGTATTATGTTGTTTGTTTATTTTCTATTAGATTTTAATGTTTCCCATATCCAGACACTGCAAATTAAATGTAGCTTTATAGCTAAGTCTGCTACAGTTTGTGAGTTGGACATGGTCCCTGCTAAATACATTGAAGATGTGTGGTCTTTCCCCTGTTTCCTCTAGTTCCTTTGGAGATGGGTGTGTTCCTAAGAGAGCATTTAAACTACTGGTACAGCCTCAAGGCCTACTACCTGGCAAAAACTATGGCTGACATTCCCTTCCAGGTACAGTATTTCAAAATCAATCTTTCTGCTGGAAAGGAAACAGCATACCAGTTATATAATATTACATGTTTCTTTTTACATTTTAACCTAATTGTTGTCATCAGTTATTCTTTTTGAAAGTTTCTTGTTCAGACTATTGTAATTGTTATCTCCTGAATACTGCCTCTCCCCTGTCTGTGGACCTTAGACTGCAGTGGGACAGATGCCTTTCTTTGGGTCATGATCTTACATGCCATCAGAGACAGCAGTGCTCTCCTTTATGTTTTAGGCCCCGCCGTAGAGTGTGGGCACAGCCCTGACTCCACCAATACCATGTGGGGATATGTAGAAAACCATGAAAAAGAGCAGAGAAGCAGATGGAGACCCAAGATAACAAAAATCAAACGGTTTCAAAAGAGATGAGGCTGCTCAGAAGCGGAAGGGAACCATTTGGCCTGATTTAGACAAATCCCCAAGCAGCATTACATAACAGGGCTTTGCAGAAACAGAACCTCTGAGGGACTAATTTACCTTTCTCCTCTCAAAGGACGCCCAGCTTTTATGTTATATGGGGTCATTGGAAGGTTTAGTAAGAAAGGCTGATTTTGTCTGGTGTGGCATAATTTCTCACTGCCCTTCGAGTCATACTCCTAAACAAAGCACATGACCTGCCACAAATCATGACTGCAAAGCCCCTGTGATTATTTTCCCGCAATATTGTTTTATTTTAAGCATTAAGTTACATAATAGTTTATTTCTAGATCACATTGCATTGTTTAATCTTGCTATAGCAAGTACATTTTGGGGAAGTAGGAAAAATAAATAGTGCACTAAATACTGCTTTTTTTGGTCAGTATTTTAAAACCTGTGATAAAAACCCATTTGAGACAAATGAATGTTAAGTAATTTTGGATCCTTAACAGATACATTTTAGTTAGGTGTGTTTAGTTTGAGATCCAGCATGCAGCTAATATTTGCCAGTAACTGTTGCTCTGCAAACATATGGACACAACAGTGTGCAGGGAAATAAGTATTGTAAATAGGTTCTGTTTAAGTGTTTTACCACATGGGCACTCTGTGCTGAAGCCGCATGGTCTCCCTCTGCAGGTGCTCTGAGTTGTAATCACACGGTTTCTCTGCAGGTGCTGAGAGTGGTAATATTGCATAATCTCTCTGCAGATGTTGAGGGTTGTAATTGTATGGCTGCTTTCTACAGGTGTTGAGTGTTATATTCATATGGTCTCTCTCTGCAGGTAGTCTTCCCCGTGGCGTACTGCAGCATTGTCTACTGGATGACGGCTCAGCCCCCTGACGCCGTGCGCTTCCTGCTCTTTGTGTCACTGGGGGTCATGACCTCTCTGGTGGCCCAGTCTCTGGGACTGCTGATTGGAGCGGCGTCCACCTCGTTACAGGTGAATATACCTGCAGCCCACTTTTGCCAAACCGTATTCATTCATAAATAATGAGTGGCTTGTCACGTCATAACAGGCATATTTCAATAAGTGAGAATGAAGTATAAATCATTATAAGAATTTAATTTACATAGCTAAGTGGGTCCTTTCTTTTGTCACATTTACTTAAAGTGGGCTCACATCTGCACATATTGCCAATGAGGGATATTTTTGCCAAGAGTTCCCTAGTCTTATTTTAAGCCAGTGGTTTATCTATTAGGTCATTCATTGATTATTTTTTCAAGCTTATGGTCATTAAATATTAAAGTACTTTTAAGGGAAATTCCCCAACTGCTGCATTAAATTACTTAGTATGATGAGCAGAAACACATTGAAGGGAGTTTTAAAAAAAGTTGAAAAAAGCCCTTTTCGTTTCAATGAAAAGGGGTGGCTTGGCTGAATGGTTGTGAATAGAAATGCGGAATTGCTGTGAACTTATGTCAAATAAATTTATCCCATGCACACCTTGATATCTCAACTTGATATCTACGAGCTGATCTCAAAAGGGGACAAATATTGGTACAGATCCTTCACTGTCACGCATCTGTCGCTGATCCTTCCTAACAAGGTGAAATGTTGCAGGTCGCGACGTTTGTTGGTCCGGTGACTGCCATCCCAGTGCTGCTGTTTTCCGGCTTCTTCGTCAGCTTTGACACCATACCCAAGTACCTCCAGTGGATATCCTACATCTCATATGTCAGGCAAGTGCCCAAGGTTTCCTTTGTAACAGTGTTCAGCCTAGCTATCCCTGTGTTTTGTTCTGTGGTCCAGTAATAGCTACATTTCTTTCAAAAAAATACAAAATACAACAAACAAGAGATAGGTTTTTATACTGTTTGTTAAAATATTCCGAACTGAACTATTTTGTATGAAATTTGCCTGCTCCTTTGAAAAAAGAACATTGACACATCACACTTTTTTATTACTGAAACTACATATTTTCCCTGCTATTTTCATCTCATTGTTTTTTCATGACTAAAAATGCTGATTAAAGTTATTATCATTGTCCTGTTAGCATTTTTGTAACACTCTTGTGTTCATGATCATCCTCTTGAAAAGTAAAACATGGTAGGAGGAGAGAAAGTCACTCATTCTGGAAAAGTGGAGATCCTGAGTAAAAGTATAAAAGTATAAAAGTTTAAAAATACCTGAAAAGTATAAATATGCTGAAATGCCATCATTCAATAAATATGGTAGTATGTGACTATCTCACCTACTTCTTTCTCCAAAAACTGGTCATTTGCAAATTTTTAAAAATTATTTTCATCTATCAAAATGAACAGTGGTTCTCACCTCCTCCCTGCAGGTATGGGTTTGAGGGAGTCATCCTCTCCATATATGGGCTGGACCGAGAGGACCTCCACTGCGACAAAGACGAGACGTGCCACTTCCAGAAATCAGAGGCTATCCTCAGGGAGCTGGATGTGGAGGACGCTAAGCTTTACCTGGACTTCCTGGTGCTGGGTGTCTTCTTCATCACGCTTCGCCTCATCGCCTACTTCATCCTGCGCTATAAGATCAGCGCAGAGAGGTAGAGCGGCCCAGTGGAGCGGGACACCCAAAGGGACGCTGGAATAATGGCCCTCACCACAGGGAGAGAACCATCACTCCAGCTCAGGACTGGACCATGCAGTGCAGGCCTCAGACTCAAATCTTTAATATGAAGGCAAAAAATAACCATGTACAAGCCCATACCTGTGTGTGTATTTGTGTGTGTGGACTTGTATCTGCGCATTTGTATATGTGCATTTGCGCCCATTTTCCTCAGTGGGAAGTAATTAAAAACAAAGAAGGGACAAAGCAGATGTTCAGTCATTTGGAAACTTGTGCAAGTGATGAGAATTATCCATCGTTCTCTGATCTGAAACAGGGTGAAATATGCAGAAGTGTTAGTACTTGAAATGTGACAAGTAGATTTGTCAAATGTAACAGGGTTGCTACTTTTATATAGCTTGTTATGAATATGGAAAAAAGTGTGTTCTCTTGTGCCAGTCTTGTTGAATTACCCGTGGATAGGTGGCTTTTGTGTTGCTGAGAGCTAAAACTCAAATTCGCAAGGTTCCCCAGGCATCTAATATAAAACAACCAGGCTTCTGCTGGAATGGGAATACCACTCCTGATGCACTGGAGTTTGAGCCAGTAATAGGTTTGTACCCTGGTGGAAACTGCCTGATGGTAGTTTGCTTGCCTGCTTTTGGTAAGATCAGGACTGGCTCAAAAAGCTATGTATAAGGAGTGTCACCACACCTCTGCATCTGATCTCATTCTGTGCAAAGCAGTGTGAATTGTGTGAACCAGGGATATCAGACTCCAGTCCTGGAGGGCCACACGGCCTGCTGGTCATAGGTGTGCTTCAGCACTTACCTGATCAGTGCAGTTACTGACTGACTGCACCTTTTCCTTAATTGGTTGCTGATTAAGATGATACCAGAAAAAACACTGTAGGCCCTCAGGATTATATTTGACACCCCTGGTGTAGACTGTCTGTAGTGGGGATGTTCAGACTTATGAGAAGGATGGTTGATGTTGTGAGTGCAGGCTTTTGTCCTTGCCCAGCACCAAAACACCTGATTCTACCCATTCTACTCATCAAAGTCTAGATTGGAGACTATGCTTGAATCAGGTGTTTTAGACGTGGTCTGCGCTGGAAAAGTCTACACCCAGATCAGCCTCTGGGTAAGACTGAACACTCCTGCTCTAAAGATAATCTGGCTATAGGAGTGTGTACATTGTGGCCAGCCATTCTATTAAGCTTGGATAAGTAAATACGTAGGATGGCTGGACACCAGACTCACAAGTTTGATGTTGGCAAGAGCTGGTCTCTTTGTCCATTTTGTAGGGTTGCCAGGTAGATCCACTTTGTCTTCGTCAATAAGGATAGAGCTGTTGAATGATGGCTTGTCTCGTCCTCTCCTGGTTGGTCTGTTTCTGATGACTTATGAACCCATGGCAGCTTGTTTGTGTCCAATCAACAAAATCAACACAGTTCTCCAGACCTGGGTCTCGTCGCACGTGCAGTATTGTATCTAAAGTGTTCACTGAAGCAGATCACCTGACTTGTCTGTCTCTTTAAAGAAAATGGTCCAATGTAATGGCTTGAAAAAATCAAGCTTGTTTTAAATGTGTGATACAACTGTTCCAAACTGCCTTTTGATATAAACTTGTGCAACACCCACAGTTGATTAGATCTGTGGTTCCATACCTTGGTCCTGGGTACCCCTGTGTATGCTGATTTTTGTACAAATCCATATTTTGTCTATCAAACATGTATATCAGTTTTGTTATATTAAATACAAATTTTAACCTAATTCAGATTTAGGTCTTACCTTTTTCATTGTCATTGAAGTATTCATACTGTCAGTCTATCAGTTAAACAACTGAAAATAATTTAATTTAATTGATTCCATGAAACCAAATGCCACAGTGCATTAGATAAAATAACATAATATCATTATGTGTCCAAGAATTAGTGAATCGCCCCTGATGAGATATTAATATTGTCCAATAAAAGTAACTAATATTTGCATACACAGGGGTCCTTCTCCAGGGTGTGGGAACCCCTCACTTAGATTTCCTTTCTTTTACCAAAATATCAAACACTACAACTTAAAAATGTTGGTCAACATACACAATATATTCATTCATGATGCATTTTGTGGAACTGCTGTTACTGTGATCAGGATTGCAGTTTGAATCATCATAATAAATCATTTATGGCTCTTTTCTCTGCAAAGGTCCACATATCATGGTGTATGAGAAACTGAAGACTGTCTTCTCATCTGTTCCCATCAACCTTTACCAAAAAAAAAAAAACTCTTGATAACAACTAATAGGAAATATATAATGCATTACTATTTTTGTAAGAGCTTTTTCTGTGCCCAAAAAAAAATGAAAAGAGATCACATTAGAACATTCCTTGTTGTCTATGATACAAAGTTTGATATAACTTTCATGTAAATTTATTATTAAACCACTGTTTTAAAAAGACAAATCAAAAATACAAATATGGACATTTTGCTTTTTAAGTTTCAAGATGGAATATACAGTGTAATTGTTAAGGGGGAAACAATAAGTTGTTTACAGTTACGAATTAAGCAAACATCAATGCAAAGTTTTTTTTTTTCTTACAATTGACTTCATTGTTAAATTGTCTTGTTTTTTCTTCTCTGAGTAAAATATTTGAATTTCTGGAGAATATATGTTTTAATGTCCCAGATGTCAAACATACTCCTTGACTTGTTTTACACTGCTTCCCTTGTTTGGCTTTAAAACATTCCAGACTATCTTAAACAGTGTACCTGTGTTACTACAATGCCGGGCATTATATATGAAGAATGCTTCTTTTGTGTTTTTCTGTTTGTTCATTGTTTGTTTGTTTGTTTTAATATGACTTTATGCTTTGTTATGCCATTGCAAGGGATTTACTAGTTCTCAGACATTTTATTTGCTCCTATGAACTACATTTTGGGAGTTCAGAAATGCTAAAGTTTATAGGCCATAAAAATGCTGAATGTTGGAAAAAGAATATTGTATTTAAATGTTATAGAAATTAATAAAATTTGAATATTTTCCAAACCCTTGGGTGTTGAGTCATTAGTTGTCATACTTCTCTGTTCTTCGGCTGAATCTAAGTAGGTCTGCGATTTATCACTGCTTGGACTGGTGTTCATAGTGCACTGTGCAGCTGTTGGGGCTCTTAACTCCACATTGCTGCTAGGGGTGGGGCCGGGGTTGGCCCCAGCTCAATCCAATCATCTCTAAGCCATTTTTGTTAAAAAAAAAAAGTGTCCGTTAAAAAAAGCTTTGTATGTGTGGCTTTTTCCACTGCATTCGTCTATCATTGTTCTTTGCATTGCCTTACCCTAATTCTAGCCACAGTTCAGTCCCTCCAGGACTTTTCTCTGAATAGTCACTAGAAACTGGGAAAATATGTTAATAACAGTGTTAGCAGTGAAACAGTTTTCTTATTTCACATGTCGTCAGTATACAGTCGAAAAATTGTAAAAATAGGTATTCGTTTGTCTTGACAAAGGTAATTTCTATGAGCCCCGAAATGAGCGATCAAATGTCACTCTCCCTTTGATTGGTTTAACTTTCCACTGAAAAGCAAACAAATGGTCATAAAATAATATATAAATCATATATAAAATAAATATGACCTCTCTCAATAACACTTACAAGTGACAACATTGATTTAAAGAACAAGAGTTAGAATATGTTATTCAAATATGGAGGTAAAGGTTTCTATGGGGTTCTATTTCTTTGCTGCACACAAGTACACATCCATTTCCTGTTCCGCGTTGAGACGTAATAAGTATGCGACAAATGCATGTTTTCTTCATATGCCCATGCTGCCTGCTGAGGTTGTATACTCACGTACAGAATTCGGCAACGTTTTAACAACATGACGGGAGAAGCACAGGGTAAACGACCAGCTGGTTTTCCTTCCAAGAAAAAGACGGGAAAGAAGACCGATGCACAGGATCCCGTAAAAAACTTCGAGAAGTGGAAGAAAAAATACGACAAGACAAAAATCCGCATTAAACGCGAGAAGAAACGGAATAAAAAGCCTGAATGGCAGGTCGAAAGGGAAAACATAAAGAGACTAGTCGATAAGTACTCCGAGGTAATTTGAATCATTTACCTGCTGTAACTGTTTTCTTTTTAGAAGTCTAACTCTCTGTAGCAAGGTGTTCACAGCATTTAGCTCACCTGTTTCCTATTTAACAGGACTATAATAGAAGGTTTTATGTTAGTGTCGTTAGTCAGTGCATAATATACGAATTAACTAGGGACATTCATGTTAACCAAAATGTTTAAACGAATTTTTTGTTCCAGATAAATATCAAGGATGCTGTGAAGTTCTCAGATTTTCCTCTCTCAAAGAAGACCCTCAGAGGTATGTCACCAAACCTTAGCTCCAGATCCTAACCCTTCCTTTCACATTCTTTCAGAGGTGGTATCTCTGCAGTTCATGTACTTTGCCACGTACTTATACATCTTTCATTTAAGTGGCATGAGGTTGGTTGAGCTCCTTTTGTCCATCTGCAGTGTTCATTTCTTTAATACTTAATGAATTTTTAAATGTGAATTTTAGTAGCAGGTGGTATATTATTTAACAGCAGTCTGCATCTTTCCACAGGGTTGCTTGAGGCACAGTATCGACAGCCAACCGAAATCCAGAGGCAGACTATTGGGTTTGCCCTACAGGGAAAAGATGTGCTTGGTGCAGCTAAAACAGGCTCTGGAAAGACTCTGGCCTTTCTAATACCTGTGAGTGCCTTTTTTTCCGGTATCATAACAAGCATGAACTTTCACCAGCTGTAGAGAAATAAATATTATGCTATATGAATCCAGTATGGGTTTAAGTTTCATTTTTAAAGGGTGATATGAAGTGGGAATTCTGGTTCCATATGTGTCTGGATTTCATGCCAGCTTCAGGTTTTAATTATGGAAGTGGACCAATCATTTGTACACATTGGCTATATTTTTAATAAGTTAATGAATGGTGTAGTCTATATAATCTTGATTGGAATGTAATAGCATAGACTTTTTTTATAGATATTACCATCATATTTAGCAAAAATGAAAATACATATTTTTGTCACAGCCAACTTTCCTCTTTGTCCAACTGAATTTCCTGCGATTCAATTCTGGCTTTGTTCCCCAACGTATACACTACTGTAGAAAGATGGATGAGTAGTCACATGGTGGTTGAGTTTTTAGGGTTGATTCCCAGATAGGACTTGGTCTTGAGTGTGGTATTCCCCCCAGATTACATCAGTGAATGTCCAGCTGTGTAAATGGACAGTGTGTATAAAGTAAAATGTGTAAGTCTCTCTGGATAAATGGCATGTGTGTAATGACAGCAGTGAGTAAGTGCGCTGTGTGTTCTGTGCAGGTGCTGGAGTGCCTGTACAGGCAGCAGTGGACGGCGGAGGATGGCTTGGGTGCGCTCATCATCTCGCCCACACGGGAGCTGGCATACCAAACCTTTGAAGTTCTGCGCAATGTGGGCAAAAACCATGATTTCTCTGCCGGCCTCATCATTGGAGGAAAGGTATACTTTTGGTGAAATCAGCCAAACTCGCATGTTTTCTGGCCTATGTTTCCTTTAGTCAGACTGGTGCCTGCAAACTCCTGGGTGTGGTTATGGTTGTCTCAGGTAGTTTATTACTTTATGCAGTCATTCTGTTTTGGGTTTAATTGGAAGCAATAAGTGAGTGTTTGTATGATCACAAAACACACGTTGTACATTAGGGATTTACATTACATCAGGGTGAGTCAAGTGAAGCCACCCTGACAAGAATCACGTGCAAGCTTACTATTTTAGAATGAGTAATTTTAGTTTATAAGCAGTTTGTTTATTTATATTAATGCATAAATAATCAGTCAATCACAAAATTCACAGATATGCCATATCACGTGATGATAGGGAACAGGCTTAAATTGTTGCCAAATGGGAGAAAAAGTGAAAACATTTCAGGCAAAATGAGTTGTTGGCCTCCAAGTGTTTGAGATGGGATTTGTGTTGCATTGCCTTCAGAGAGCACATCTGAAGTTTGTCCCTTCCTTCACTCTTTCTTGTCTTTGTATTACTCCTTTTTCCTAATTAAACTGCTCATCTATATGGGAGAGGAAAAGGCTATCACCGAAAACTATTGGCCACATTTTCTGGGGATTGGAGTTCACAGAACAGATCTTCAGTATTCTAAGTGTGCTCTCACAGGCTTAGGGCACTTGAGCTTCTGCTAACTTTGGTTTGATTACATTGGCTTCATCTTTCATTCATAAAAAGCAAGTGGTGCAGAACATAATTTAACAAAGCATCGATTTATCCTGAAAGATGTTTCTGTGTGTTCGGCATGTGACAGACACAATGGGTCTGTGCTGTAAAAGCCCTTCATGGAACACCGGAGCTTTGTTGCCCAGCAGTGAATTGGGCCACTTCCCAGAGGGTTTGGTAATGGGGCAGAGGCGCGGAGTGTGATGTGCATTAATCTCTGTCACGCCGCCCTGCAGGATCTGAAGCACGAGTCGGAGAGGATCCACCGCACCAACATCATCATCTGCACCCCGGGACGCCTGCTCCAGCACATGGATGAGACCTCCACTTTCCACGCCTCGGGCCTGCACATGCTGGGTAATGGGAGCCCTCGGCCCTCCACTGGGGAGGGGTGGGCAAGGAGGGCCGCGTCCATTTCCGGATATAATGTCAACATCTTTATCCCAATCATTTACATTTTCTGACATTTCACCCGTATTTTTTGATAAGACTATTAATAACAGAGTGACAGACTATATGTCTGAATAATACTGTGTTAATATCTCCATCTGATGGTGAAAGAAAAGCTTAATAGATACAGTTAAGTCCACATCTTCATCATCAGACTGGACCACAGTTTCCTCTCCATTCCCAAACAAGCCCTTTTCCCTCGCCTGCAGTTCTGGACGAGGCCGACCGGATCCTGGACATGGGCTTTGCCGACACCATGAACGCCATTGTAGAGAACCTTCCCAAGACCAGGCAGACGCTGCTGTTCTCTGCCACCCAGACCAAGTCTGTGAAAGACTTGGCCCGGCTGAGCCTGAAGGACCCAGAGTACGTCTGGGTCCACGAGAAGGCCAAGTTCAGGTGAGAGCCTCACTTTCACAGCCAGTTTATACTGCAGCAGCAGTCAGTGCACATGCCTCTCCACCTTTGTTTAACAGACTAAACGTCTGTCTTCGTTTAGAAGGGGAAGGATGAGTAGGGAGCAGCCTATTTGTTACGTTATGCTGCAAAAGCCACAATGCAAAAGTGAAATTAGCTTTTTGTTTAATGTGCATCAGCCCTGAACAGAAAATAGTAATAATGAAGACTCACTTATAAGTGGCATCTGATTATGGAACAGGTATCATATGACTAACAATTGTTAGTCCCACATTTTAAACATGTATCTGTCCATTGGGAATTTCCTTAAAGACCATTCTACAGCAAGCAGTGACTCTGCTGTGTTCTCCCAGGTCTTTAAAAGAGCAGGTGAAATCGCAGGGTCTGTTGTGGTTTCCGTGGAGATGGCTTTTTAAAGTGCGGAGGTTGGATTATGTATTTCTCAGCAGTCACTTGGCTGCAGCAGGTAAATTTGTCAAAAGGCGGCAGTGAAATGCAGGTTGATAAATCTGATTTTCAGCTGCACAGAAATTTTGCAACTAAGTTTTCAGGTCCCGTTGGGGTCCTCATTTGTCGCTGGTGACAGTTATTTAAGCAGCAACAAAATAGAATGACATCTGCCACGGCTTATATCTCTGTCTGCTTTGCCAATCAGCTGTGTCAAAGGAAAGCAGTAACGAACATGCTGTAGTCTGTCTGCAATACTGTGCATTTTTAAATAGAGATTTTCTAAAGGTTTGAATCCTGTATAGTGGACGTATGGAAACATTGGCCCATATTCTGAAACCCTTTCAGCGTGTTAGGGTTTATGTGGGATTAGCTTTCTCTACCCAACTCTAACCTACACCTATAAGGTAAAAGATAAAAGGGATCCTCCAGCTGTACTCTGTGACTCAGTGTGGATACTGGGC
The DNA here is from genome assembly GCA_022829145.1 of Albula goreensis. Lineage (NCBI taxonomy): Eukaryota > Metazoa > Chordata > Actinopteri > Albuliformes > Albulidae > Albula > Albula goreensis. Next base: position 35,558,567 of record CM040742.1, read on the forward strand.
ACAGCCTTTCAGGACCTGCCTGAGAAGAAATGGATAAGCAGGGTAAATGAACTTATATACATAATACATTTTCATTCTCAATTTCAATTTACTTTACATTAGAGTGGGGTGAGACTCACCCCTTTCTCAACCATGGCAGCCATGTGAGGTGGAGATGGAGAGAATAAAGCCAAATTATAACAGCCCGACCCATACTGGATTTTTGGGCCGATACCGATATTAGGGAGTACTGACATCATTGCACTGAACAGTAAACTTCACTTATTGTAAATAACTATAAATAGAAAAACAAACAAATACAACAAAATAAACATAACTTGAATTAAGAAAATAAACATAACATGCTGGCAATATAATATAAAAAAATCAAAAAATAAAAACAAGGTAACTGTAGGGCAAGCAAGCTACTGCCGATCCAACAGGGGCAGGTGTATGCAGCTTTAATCAGTGTCAGACAGGTTCTTTGACCACTGATGCTGAAAAGAATGGCAGAATCTAACTGGCTTCTCCAGACAGGTTACTATGAAAGGCTCTGAGTTTTCTTATCTTGCTGGCTTTGGGGTTTTCAGCTGGGGAGTGTTCTGAGGCCCAGATCGGTCCATTCACCCCCAGGTGAGAGGGATGGTAGGAACACCTGCTTGACAGCGTTCCAGACAGTGGCTGACAAATTGACAGAGGGCTTTTCTGATCTTCTGGTGGTGATGCTCAGTTTGTCTGTGTGGACTCCCACACGCTCCCTCATGGTCGTGTCTCTGCCTGGAAGGCCACCTAATTGGGCAGTTGATTGACTGTTGGCACTGCTCTCTGCGGGTCCTGCTTCTCTTGAGTTCCAGATTTTATGGGTCGCCTTTCACCAGTTTCAAGACCAGAAGGGGTTTTTAAACAGTAATATGTCTGCCAGCCCCTAAGCAGATTTGGTCTTCTCTCCAAGTTGATTCAGAGAATGTTTTCTTTCAGTAATATTTAGGCCATTATGTTAGTGCTTGTCCATAATAAGGGAGGCACATTTGTGATGCTCAGTTGACTGATCAAAGGCAGAATTCATTAGAATTAGAATTCTCTTGCATGGTTATGAAACTATCATGGGTTTCTTCCCCCACAGTTCTGTGATTTGAGAAGTGTGTGTGCGTGTGTGTGTGTGTGTCTGTGTGTTCACTTGTTTCTGTCTCAGGGAGTAGGAAGGGCAGAAAGAGTAGTGGGATTAAACAGTGTTTCAGAGAACTGCTGCAGATGCCCTTGACATACTGTGAAATTGCCTGTTGCAGCACTCCTGCCACTCTGGAGCAGAACTACGTGGTGTGCGAGCTGCAGCAGAAGGTCAACATGCTCTTCTCTTTCCTGAAGAGTCACCTACAGAAGAAGGTCATCGTCTTCTTCGCCTGCTGCAAAGAGGTGCCTTCCTGCACTTGTGTTCATAAACATGCATGTGTATGCACGAACATCCATACGTACATGTGCGTACTCACGCTCACAGGTGCGAGGTGTGTGCAGGGAGCACTCTAACACTCAGGCCTCTCGTCCTCACTGTTCTCCAGGTGCAGTACCTGTTCCGTGTGTTCTGTCGGCTGCGCCCAGGGATTCCAGTTCTCGCACTGCATGGCAAACAGCAGCAGATGAAAAGGATGGAGGTCTACAACGACTTCATCCGCAAGAAGGCCGCTGTGCTGTTCGCCACTGACATTGCTGCCAGGGGATTGGGTAAGGGAGGGAGCACAAGTGTGGTAGTTTTTATGAACATGTGATTGGTTATTCTGTGCATATGATTGGTCATTCAGCAAGCTTTTGATCAGTTGTTCTGAAAGCGTGTGCTTTACAGTCCTTTGGTGTTCTTGTGCTTAATACATACATCATGTTTGGTGTGATGTGTTTTTAATTGTATTGCTGGGCTTTTCCACAGACTTCCCTGCTGTGAACTGGGTCCTGCAGTTTGACTGTCCAGAAGATGCTAACACCTACATCCACAGAGTGGGAAGAACTGCAAGGTATGACCCCGAAATCCATGTCCTTTCCTTGCCCCTAAAAGGGTTTGACTGCTCACACAGGCCTCAAGTCCTGTGTGGGGTTACCACAAAGGAAGTGCATAGTTAAAATACAGGAGTAGTTAGCCTGTTGAGCCAGGTATGCATCTCTCTGTTATTAAACTAGGCAACTGCACTGCAGTTTAAAGCAAAAATCCCACCTCCATTGATGTGTCACCAGTATTTTCTAACCAATCACATCAGCCCAGAGTACTTGCTTCATAAGTGGACTTGAATAGGCTGGTCCATTTTTTGCAATGTGAAAAACTTTGGGCTGCTCCTTCGTTGTTTGGAAAATGCTTGACCAGCAGTTATCAAACATCTTTATCGTTCTCAGCCTCGTGTTACCCCCTAGCTCTTCGCAGTGCATTCACTGCAAGAACACAGGCGTAACCTGATGTGCCTTTGCAAGTACTTTTGAACTGTTTTTAAACACCATTGACTTTCAGGTTTTCTAAGATGAGCTGAGCACTGAGGTTTTGGGGGATCGAGAAATGTTTTCAGAATACTGATCTCAGAGCATGTGATTGCAAAGAGGTGCCACTAGATGGCAACATGGCTCAATAAAATGTGTTGCCCAAGTTTATTATATTGTACATCTAGAACATGTAAAGTTGATCAGCCTGATGAATAGACTTGATTTGCATCTAAGACTTTTGCAGTTTGCTTAAATAGTCATTTATACCATTTTGATTGTCTTGAGTTAACAGACCATGGAAATAGCTGAAGTATGCATTATACTGTTACATTAATGTTTAGCTCTGGGGTTATCTCTGCTTCGAGCTGTTTATTACAATACCAACCATATTTTTGCAAATCTAGCAGTTTTCATAATTTATGTTCTGCTGGGGCATGGTATCCTCTTTAAATATAAATATCCAAGTTTTATCATTTGTAATTGAAAATATTTTTCTATTGTGACACTCAACTAGTGCACACCACAGAGGCTGTTTGCTGAATGTGAAACATCGATGTCAGTGTTGATAGGAATCTCTGATGATAACCATAATCTTGTCAAACATTGAGCTTCAAAAACGGCTTGGTAATTTTGCACAACCTTTTAATATCACATTGGAAAGGAAGGGATTTATCAAAATGGGAAATTAGGGAAAGGAGTTATCCTCCAAAGCCAGCCTTCACTTACTGAAGCCTTTCAAACTGAGCGTGATATTGCACTCCCCAACATCTCCCAGCCAGTCTCGTCTCACTGTCTGTCAGGGCCCGAGGAGGGAATTAATTTTGGCTTGCAATCATTTCCCCGCTTCTATCAGCTGTAGAAAAAAAGCGATATTCATGCAGGCAGTTTCCACAGCGCCCTGTGGTGCACAGGTGTGGAATACTTAGCTGCTCAAAATCACATCCTCTCAAGGGCCTGGCTGCCTCAGCCAGACAAAGATTGTTCCTCAAGTGCTTTTCCATCAGTTTAGTAAGAATGCATATTATTTTTGATTCTTTGCAGCAGTGTATTTGTGACGTAGCTTGAAAACATGCTGCTTCTCACAGTTTTCTCACCTAATCGTGCAGCCGCGAGGTCGAAGCCTCCTTTTTACAACAACCGGTGTGACATTCCAGGGGCCTCATCGATCTGAAACATGTCAGTGCTGGGAAACGACTCTGCACCTTAAATACAGGTTCATCCCCACCTCTGCTCTCTCCGCTCCGTGACAGACATCTCAGGGCCGCCGTCGTTATGGAAAAAACTGATTGTTTCCATGTTGCCTGTTCTGCTCAGGCATACAAGTCCTCCACCGTAGACCCAAATTTTCATTTGTTAGGAGCGTGCTGGAAGCTTGATAATGGGGCTGATGGCATTTCTTTTAAAGCAGTGGCTCGCCATCGCGTTCGATCTCCGATACCTGATAGGCAGCACCATGGGGGAGGAGGCTGCGCGCTGGGCGTGTTGGAGCTGCTCTGTGCTCTTCCTAACATACAGAATACAGGATCAGAAAAGGATGTTTCACAAGGTGCTGGCACCTGGCCTGGGGTTTTCTTTTGGACTGAGCAGTGAGCACATGGCTCAGGCAAGGGAAGCTCAGCCTGCTGATGTTCAGACTTACAGATCTGTTGCTTTTGTACAGACAGGCCTCTCTCCACAGAACTCCCACTAACAGGGTGACTCAACCTCTACCAAAAAACAAATCCTGTCGGCGAGAGGACTCGAGCACAAACTCCATCTCGGCTCATACCTCTTTGCAAGGCTCGGCACCCTGGTCTTGTCTTTTACTTGAAGTGTGTTTCTGAGCACATACATCAAGACTCCAGCTCACGGCCAGCTGTGTTGGCGGCTTGCTTGTGTCAGGGAAATAAAACAAAGGGTTTTTTTTTTCCTTATAAAGATGTCCAAGAGTCCAGACAGGTTTGCCTTTATTTTATCATATTGATTATATGCTCTAAATTTTGCACAGCACAGTAAACTATTAAATCACCTTTATGCATAAAACATTTTAATAAATCAAATTGATTTTTTTCTTTGAAAAATCATGGCAGCATTTTCCCAAAGTCAGCTGTTAAGTACAGTGTGTCTGTGTGATGCAGTACCTTTCTTGAATAACATTGGACCTAATACAATATTACATGCATGCATAATACGGTAACACACACACACACACACATATATATATATATATAAAGGGTTCTCCTTTGTGTATATCCAATGGTCAGACTCAGGCTTAGGTTCAATGATCTTGAGAAATAAAATAAATAAACATATATTTATTTATTTATTTATTTATTTATTTATTTATTTCTCAAGATCATTGAACCTAAGCCTGTGTCTGACCATTGGATATACACAAAGGAGAACCCTTTTTAGCTGTAACTAAAGCAGTAGACTGTAACAAAGTAAGTAGGGGCTGTAACCAAGCTGTAAACAGTTAATTGTGCAATTAACACACCAGTGTAGTTCCTCAGCTGGTCAGACAGTAATCTAACAGGCTAAATGGCGCACATGCACAGTTTTTGTCCATCAGACAAATGATGCACCAAATTATTCCATTTAGGCCTTTATTAAATGTTCATAGCTGTTGCAATGACCAATGTGGAGATAGTGAATCAAGAACAGGAAAAGCCTGTGTGAATTAATTAAAAAGAATTTTGGGGACTGCAGAAAAAATGCAACACCACTCTTCTATGAAAAAGTCTGTTAACTGGCACTTAGTCCGTTAACACTATCTATCTGAGTGTTTTAGTTTTCTGCTTCCATGAACTAAGGAATTGTTCCATAAATATCTTTCGGGCGAACTGGTTCTGATGTGACTGGGAAATCTAGGACCCACATTTCTCTGCAGGAAAGAAATGCTTTAACATGGGCTGAAGATTATAATTCTGTGCCCTAAGGTAATGCATGACATCCACCTTTACCTCTGAGAATATGAGTGCATGCATACTGCACCATCATCGGACCACTAGAACCCCTCAGTGTTCTAGTACTATGGTGTTACCCTTTTTTTGTTTACTACCTGTCTTTAACAAAGGAGACACTGACATGAAAGCAACATATAACAAATGTAATTCAGACGAAATGAAATGTGCACAGATATTATCAGCACTAGACTGAACATTTTTTTACACATGTATTAGATATGAAGACAGCCATATTAAAGGCTGAATGTGTCTCATCTAGGCTTAAAATGGTTCTGATACACCATTTTTTTTTCTATTTTCAAGCCTTTGTGATCTGCCTTGAAAGCAGGGAGCACCGTGTCACTGTGTTCAATTAATGCATCTGCACCACAAGTTGGCGAGGACTGACATTCACAGGTCATTTTTAAAATCTCATAGATCTTTTAACAAAGAATCACATTTATAGCCTGCATTGTCAATTAGCTATCTCTTCTGCGTCACAGGGAAAAAAAAAGAAGCAAAGCTTCTTAAGTTTTCTGTACTTAAGCAGCGCACGTACGCGTTTGTCTTTGACATTGTCAAAAAGAAAAACTTTTATCTCCAAGAAGACAACTTTTCAAATAAATATGAAACAATGTAATATGCAAATGATTTCACAAGCCTTGCTCATCGCTGTAACTCCCGCTGTGAACCTGGGGGTCTACAAGTGCATGTGTCTTGTGCAAGTCAACTGGGCACCCTGAAGCCCTCTCCCCTGGGCTGTGATACAGACACAGTCAGAGCTGTCTCAGCTGAGATTCAGTACCAGAGAGCACCTTACCAGGATGGCCCCCCCATGAGCCCAGAGATGTGGCAGGTTAGACATCGGCCAGATTGTTTGATGGCAGTTCACAAAAGTTTGACATATTTGATGCTCAATTTCTGTCAAGAGGGACTGTGTAGTTAAACCCCCCCTCCCACACACCCACACCCACATTCATTGAATTGTTGTTTGTGGGGAAAGTATTGGTTGTCCTGAAATCTAGGCAGGTTTATTGCTTTGAAACGAACCGCTTTCTCCAGTTTTACTGCAGAGAAATACAAGCCTGGTATTTGAACCTGAATCTGTGGTAACAGTGTCCAGCACTGCAAAGCACTGTATCTGACCTCCTTGCCTTGTTTTGTTTTGTCAGCTTCACTCAAATCTGTCAAATCTGTCCATTTCACACTTCAAAATGAAGCTTAAATATGTTGCCACAGCGTATTTAATATAACTTATTTGTATCTCTAGGCTGCTTGGTATAGACGTCCGTAGTCCAGACTTATCACAGTTTTATGTAATTTGTAATTGTTGCCTTCCTCTTTCTCCTCCATTGAAGTGCAGTTGCTCACCTCTAGCACTGTATTTGAAGATTTTGACTAACTGCCTGTCTGCATTAGTTATCCTGGGGTTGGGTTTGGTGCTGCAATCCCAGCGCAGGTGCAGCAGTGGGGACGCTTTGTTCCCAGCTGGGCCCTGTGGTGCCTGACTGAGCTTGCCCTGGGCCCCTGGTTGACAGTAGGGATGCGTGCGCTCCCTCTCCAAACGGCTTTAAAAGCAGAACACCTGCCCTCTCACAGCTGTCAGCGTCAGGTGTCTGAGGAAAGGTGGCTTCAGGTGCAGTATGAACCAAAACATTTGCGCTATGGAAACAGACATCTCCCCCACCCCCCGTCTCTTCCGCCCCGCCCATTTTCTGAATTAACAGTATAGATGTGTCATTTCAGGACTCTCACCTTATCGTCTGGGAACAGCACTAATATTGCAGTAGTGATCACGGCACTAAAGATGTGACGCATTAGACTTTGGTGTTGTCCCATGCAGTTGTCCCTGTAGTTTTGTTTGGAACAGCAGGTTTGACCTAGGTAATATCTAGGACCCATGTTCACTGAGTAGATGTGTCAATATTTAACAGAAATATTTGCAAAGTCAGATCGCAATATTCATTGAATCAATATGCTGTTGAATCAGTGTTTGAAGAGTGTTCTTGTCTCTGTTCAGGTACAAGGAGGGTGGGGAGGCCCTGCTGGTACTGCTGCCCTCTGAGGAGAAGGGGATGATAGCGCAGCTCCAGGAGAGGAAAGTCCCCATCAACAAGATCCAGTGAGTACCCGAGTCCACTGCATGAGTCTTACAGTCTAACCCTATGTAGAGAATAAGTATGCATAATGACAAGAACAGGCCATTCGGTTCATCTGGGCTAATCATTTACCTACAGCTTAGAGAGTATCCTGCACTGTGTCAGGCCTGGACTTGAATACTCCATGGTTCTCTAACTGTACTCCAATACACAGTTGGCTGTTCCATGCATTAAAACTGTCAAGGTTAAAAAATGCAGGTACTTTGTTGTACCATAAGCCATGAGAGAGAATGTCTTATAGCAATTCTTTCAAAGTAATTTCCCTATGCCCCCTTCAGTATAATTCCTATAAATCTATGTTCATGCCATTCTCTCTCTTCCCTCAGTTCTCCTCCCTCATCCCCTCAATTCTATTTTGCATAGACAATATACAGTGTTGTGTGATAAATAGTCAGTTGTGTAGAGCTTGGCTTGCAGATGTGAGTTTGAATCCTAATTTAAGTGCTGCCACTGTACCCAAGCATGGAGCATTACCTTAATGGGTCCAGTGCTGTGAGTGGTTTGAATGAGCAGCAGGATATACTACGTAGAATATGTGTAGAGGCCAGAAAAACACCAGACCTCAAAACCTTAGATCACAGGTAGGTAATATGAATTATTACAACCCTCAGGGTATGTGCTGTGGATGTGTTTTGTTTCTTTATCCACATTTAAGCGTGCAGACTGAGTTTTCAGGAGTTTTTGTTTAAAAACACTCCCTGAGTCAGGCCTACTGCTGTATCTCGTCCAGCCGGGCCCAGCTCTCTTGCAGCTTGCGCTCACTGGTGTCCTCTGGCTAAGTAGCGATAAGCCCTCTGACTGGCAGGGTGGTTTCACACTGCAGCTGTAGCACTGGTCTTGGATCGATCATCACACGTTTTCATTCTCAGCTTTTGCTGGCCGGAGGGATTTATCTTTGTTTAAGATCAATCACACTTTTTCCAGCAACAAACAGAAATGTGCATGGAGAGACTATGCCTTCAAAGCACACAAAGCACATTTTGAATTTATGTATACACACAGAAAAGGTACAAATGAATGCAAGATGAAATTATTCTACCTTCGCACCAGGGAAAAATCTCCATCAGTCTGTCGGCTTTTCAATACAAATCACAGAAACTGAAGCTGAATCCCCAAACACAGTGTTGTACACACGCATACCTGAAAGAGAATAATTTGTATTTATTCAGTAATATTATTGTGTTGTTTTTGTGCTGATGCCTGAGCCCACTCAATACCTGCCTTACACCAGGTACTACTGTCATTTGCATTCTAATTTTCCTTTCTTTCAGGTAAGGGGTACTGCCCTATCTGACAGATTGTATTACTCACTCACTGAACCTTTAATCCTTCCAATTCAGATTCTAGTTAATATATTTTTTTGCGCTTACAAATGTTGTGTAACAAATAACATTATTATGAGATCAAGGGGGCAAGGGTAAAAGACAATCCAGAAAAGTACAAAGCAACAATTAAACTACCCTGCTCAAATCATCTTAGTGGAGAGGTTCTCAGTGCCATATTAAACATTCATAGTGACAGAATTGGCATTGCATTGGCCTATAATTAAAAACTGCTTGATTTATTGAGATGTTATTCTTTAATGGTAGGGCACTAAAGTCAAGTTTCAGAAAATGCCTTCTCCATAGAGTACATTTGACCTGTAACTACTTTACAAATGCCCTCTATCTCTTCCAGAGAGCAATAGCGAAATCCTGAGCAGGGAGAGGGAGAGGGCTGGAGGGAGGGGATGTAGACGGGAGACAGACAGCACCAGAGATAATAACATTTCAGTGAATGCGCAACCCTGAGGCCCTTTTGAAGACCCTGCTCTATACTGAGGAGTAAAAGACCTGGCTAATACAGTTGCCTTGTTCTTCCGCCCTCCTCTCTGACAATGCAGGTCCACCCTGTGGGATCTCTCAGGCCGCCCACTTTGTCTGTCCCCCTGTGATTGCTTGCTCTTTTCTTCTGGGGCTAAAAGACCTCTTTCAAATCTATCACTGTAATTACTTTGCTGGACGGAGAAGACTCTGCTGGTATCCGCCTCTGTCTTCGTTATGTAAGCTTAACTGGTACGGCCTGTCCATCTTTAAAAAGGGCAATTTTTGAACAGGATTTTAATGCGATTTGCCCCTTTCATCCTGATTTGGAATGCCCACTCGTGTTCCCGAGCCATGTTCACTGCTGCGTCCTCTGCTGTCGATCTGGAAGAGCACAAGCAAGCACACGTGCTCTCTAGAACAAATACCAGCTGCTGCTTCATTTCACTCTGTAGTCTATAATTTGAGCATGCACAGATGAATCAGAGGAAGGCACTCCAAGATGAACATGTGGCCACTGACTTCACCCCTTCCTCCCTGGGCAACGACAAGGCCCCTCCTGCCTCTTTCAGTGGAGCTTCCAGCCACAGTGTGGACTTGGCTCAGTCTAGATTCAGTATCAGACTGTGAGGCCTGTCCATATACTGGAGTAATGTCTAACCAGGATGAGGCACCCAGCAGCCCATTTCACTGCATTTCATAAAATGTCCAGTTAGTCCAGTTTGAGTTTTATCGCTCTTTCCCACCTATTAACAAGAATTCCAGTCTAAGTAAGGCAAATGAACATGAGCAACAGTATGCAAATAAGAATTAGAATATGTTTAACTAACTTCACTTTGTAATGGCTTTGTAATTGTACTCTCCTGGGCTCAAACTTTGTGAGAAATTTAATTGTGTTTTACGTATATTTAGTTCCCGTATGTTATTTTAATGCCCAGTCATATTCCAGTCATATTGGTGTGTCATAGCGCTGCAGGATTTTGCTCAATGTGGCGTGGCCAGAAGTCACCTCTCTTCACTTGGGTCACCAGAGGAGTTTTGCGGTCACCAGAGGGCTGCACTATCTGTACAGCTGGCACAGTCGAGCTGCAGACCCCTGATCTCAGAGGAGATGCTCTTTTGTGATGACATGTGGCCTACCCTGCAGGCTGGAGCACTTGAATCAGGGACAGCACTATTGGAATTCATGCTCCACTCCACAGTGGGGGTCCTGAGGCAGTGTGTAGTCAGCCAGTCTTCTCCTCTTTCAGCACTGCCATCAGTGGTGTAGACCCTGAATGTTGAGTGTATTGATGTGGAGAATGGCATTGTAATATAATCATTAATTCATATAATTAATTCAGCTGTTTCTCAGTTGCAAGACTGAGTTGTGTGGGGTGTTTCTGTTGTACCCTTGAGCAAGGGACTTCAAATGAATTTGTTCAGTAAATACCAAGCTTTATAAATGTAATTAGCTCTGGATAAGGATATAAACAACTAAATGCATATGTGATATGGTTATAATTTTCAAAGCTATGTACTGAATTGAAGAGGAAGGCACATGCTCAGCACAGTCAGCACAGACCGTGTGAGTTAGTAAATTTGTGCTTCCTGCCATTGTTTACCATGTGTCAGTCAGTATGCATGCCCCCATAGCATTGTATTTGTTAAAACCATTGAACAGTATTTAAGTTCAGAGTGTATTATGCCCAAAAGCATATTCAGTTGCGTGGTTATGCCAGCTGTTTGATTCCATTTTGGAAATGCTGATTTATATTCAGGAATCATAACCCCTTTTCAATAATTCAATTTCCATGATATCCTCAGTAATTCCACAATTTACAAAAATGGGAGTCTTAAGAATGAGAAACAGGAACATGCTCTAAGCTTAGTTTTGTTATTTTTTAATTGAGTTTTTTTGTCATGAATCTTTATTTAAATCTAAGAAAGAAAAAAGTGTTATGGAAGAGAGGAAAATTACTGGGTACTGCTCAATTTCTCTGGCTGCCTACTCTAATTATCTGTGGGGAATGTTTTGAAATGTGAAAACTGAGGAATTATTTTAGAAGCTCTTACTGTCACACTTGGTTTAGCAGTCAGTGCTCAAAGATTACAAAGACATTATTTACTGTTCTTGTCTGGCGTTCATCCGAAGTTCGAAAGATGAATATAAGGATCAGGTGAATGGACTTTGAGAAAATTTCTGCGCAGAACCCCAGTTTTTCTTTTAAATAATATTTATTCCTTTTTTCCTTGTGTACATAATATTAACATCATCTTTGTGTGTATTGTGCTAGTTTTGGCCCTGGCCAGTTTTATCTGCAGTCCCGTATTGAGGTGCTATTTAATAAAACCAGGGCTGGGTTATTTAGATCATTTTTCTAGTTTAAATCGTGAATCCAGATGCTTGAATTAAAAGGCTTAAATTAAAATATCAGAGAATAAGAATTATTTTATTGGACTGTATGGAAACTCTTGTATGAGGTTTGGTAACTGGAGAGATCCCTCCAGCTCTGTATTTGTGAGAGCTCACAACCTGTGCTGTTCAGGATTGCCATGGCACTTGCAGGCAAAACCTCATGGTTCGTCATCCCTCATGTGTGAAAAGCTATTCTTTTCACTTCACACAGAGTTGTTAATTGCATTTTTTGTGGGAATAAGTGTCATGGGTTGGAAAGTGGATTACTTTCCGAAAGCCTTGTCAAAACGCAGGACGCATTCCCAACACAATCCAAGAATGCTTTTCGGTAAAACCTGAGCCACGCCCCTTCTCTGCAGCAGTAACACATTTCATTGTACTGTTTAAATTGGAATGGGAGCCATTGTTCCTGAAGCCTTTGTCTGGAGAGACGCTCAGGTATCTTTGGATAAGGTCTCTCTCTCTCTCCCCTGTTCTTTTGCTGTCTTCTTCACTCTCTCTCTCTCCCTCTCTCTCTCACTCTCTCTCTGTCTCACAGGCGATTGTGTAAAATGATTATAAGCGAAGCCGCCAGTAAAAAATTAATTAAGCTAAGCCTCTCAGCCCTATAATTTTGGGTAGCCTTTTGGGGATTTTCAGTGGCAAATTGAAATCAGCCTGGCTGTACTTTGAAGAGGAGTGTATTGAAAAAATTTCAAATCCATAACCCCAAATGAAATGAATGTAGAGTAAACCAGCAAACGCCTTCTAAATAACCTTCATCCTTTCTTTACCTCTGCCTGGTTAGCTGTCATAGTGGTGAAGTGCTCACATTGTCGACTTAGCAACCTGTTCTTTCCATCCTCACCTACTGTGTTTAGGATCAGTATTGGTGCAGTTAGAGAGTGGAGGTGGGGTGAATGGTCAGTAAGTGCATCAGTGTCACCTTAGCTTCCCGGTTGTCTGGGAAATGGCATACATTAAAAGACAGTGCTGCGTGTTGACCCCTCTCCACCCTGGGGTCCCCACTTTGTCACCCTTGAGTGTCTTGGGGCTACAGCTGTGTGCACCTCATTGATTTGAGACCTGATTTGCCAGTCATTGATCAATAGATTTGCTACGGGCCATGGAGAGTCCAGCAGAATCAAGATGGCCCTCCTGAGATATGCTGGTGACTATGGCAACCATGACCAGAGCCATACTTTAAGGGGATTGACTCCCAGCATTCAATTTCTTGATAGGGCATGCATTGATTGGGGGGGGGGATATACACACACACACACACACACACACACACACACACGTATCTCCTGGCTGAAAGGTTATTGGTGCCCTGAGATATCTGAGGGTGGATTTGGTTGGTCTCGTTATTTGACCTTTTCATAACTGGAGTGGCATTAATATGCAAACTGTGCCGTGGATTCTCCTCCTTCACAGCCACTTTTTAGCCCTGACTGACTGATTCTCCCATTTCTTTACTTCAAAATGACATGTTTTTCTCACTGAGATGAAACCCACCTCCCTGAGTGAGCAGTGTAAACAGAATATTGATTAAGTGCCATTTTCATTTTCATACCACAGTAAACTTTAGAACGCTCTTTCCACAATTTCACAATTTCACAGTAGACTACATTGCTGTCACAGTATTGTGAATTAACTTTAGGGCTGTCGGCACAGACCGGTACCTCATCCAATAAAAAGGCAATAGCAGCCGTGAAACAGAATATTTCTCACATTGTAAATAGTAACCCACAACATGAATAATAACTGATTAATAACTACAATAAATCGTCATGACTGTCTTGATCACAAGAAGCTATGGCAATAGATGTTTTGTACAATTGCTATCAAGTTTTTATTCTCCTTTTTAGCTTTTCGACTCCGACTGAGTCTGTGCAGTGAAATAATAAATGATAAAGGTGCATTCACAGGGATCTGCCCTTTCATCAAGCTAAAACCAGGTATCTATCAACTTGTGAAAGTGACTTTGTGAGGCAGGGCAGAAATCCTTAGAGAGATATCACAGTGGTAATGTGTTCTTTTCATGTGCAGTTTGTTACTAATGGACCACCAGTGACATTCTTTTTGAGGACTGCTTTTTGTATCAAATTGGAAGATTAGTTCAGTTGCCAGTGAAAATCTGTGAAAAGATTGGATTTTGTGGAAGAAAGCTGATTTGCCATGAAGGGTCACTGGAGAGCGCTGAGACACAGACATCCTAGCCAATTAAATCCCATTTCTCCTGAAGTGACCTTAAGGCTAATTGAAATCAGACTGTGGAGCCCCTCCATATACTGGCACAGTGCCTTAACAGCATGAGCTACTCTGCCACCCCTGCCAAAGCAGTTTAAGGTCAGGGGCTTCTCAACTTCCCAGACAGAAGTGAAAGTGTGCTGTAGCCCCAGAGCACCAACTTCCTTGTTACTACCTGTTTCAGTATTTGATGATGCACTTTGAAATCACCAAGCATGTGAATTACTCAATGATTCAGAAAGTCTGGGGACCCCGATTGCTTAGGTATTGACACTGGCTGTGCTCTGCTCAAGATTCTTGTGTTATGAAATACAAAAAAATAAAACTTTTATTTTAAAAAAAATAATGAAAGGATCAAGGTTTGGAATTAAGATTTGAAGGTTTTGAGTGATGGATGACCAAAATAAATCCCATAATCCCTTGCTTCCTTCCTTTAGCCCTAGTGGCTGAGGAGCAGAGAAGAGCCGAGTGGAGTCTGAGTTTGTGCTTGCAGCAGGCCCCACTTGGCCAGGAGCTCAGCTGAATTATGTAGGTTTTTGAAAATCCTGTTTGAAGGATAGCCGTCCTCAGTAGAGCTGGGCTCCTGGCTCTGACAGGGTTTTGAAATATCGAAATATCCTTCTGCTCTTATTGGATGGAGCAGTGACCCATGAGGACCCTCTGGTCCCAGTGTGATCGGGGTTGAGGAGATATTAGTGGGCTTGGTCAGTGTCTCAACAGTACAGAAGCCATACCTATGAGTAAGTATAGCTCTGGGCTGAGCAACTTGGAGCCTGCGGGGCCCCTGCGTGTGTAAACATATGCATAGTTTTCATTTTTTTCCAATAACCCAAGTAGTTAATTGGCTGTGTAGACTGGTGTTTGTTCACTTGTATATTGGACGAAACCCGCGGAAGCACACCCGATGTTGCTGGGTTTTAGTGAACAGTCTTTGACTGTCAGTCTTGAGTTTATGAAGGTGTGTATCTTAATGTCAAATCGCATAAATGCTTGACCTGATTATATGATATAGCGCTGAAGTTGTAATGAAATCTGAAAGTAATGATGCAGCTGGTCTGCTGCTCTGGTCTTTGCTCACACCTTCACCAAATTCTGCGCCACGCATGAAGAATCCAAATTTCACATACAAGAAACTATCAGATGGTCATGAATTTGAATGAGAGTCCACACCGGCACTGATGTGGTTCTGATTCGGGAGGAGCCACGGTCCCTAGGTTTCTCCTGCGAATTCATCTGGGCATGATTTATACTGGCTGGCTGTGCAGAGGTTTCCAATTTCCTGTGGGCGTTGAGGCAGTGCAAGGATTTCTGGCCCACCCGGTTTTACAGTTCCCAGAGTGTGTTCCTGCTCATGTTTATGTGCTTTGTGCCTCAGTGTCATCGTTAATATTATACAGCCTTGGTTTGTTACAGCATTTTTGAAATCTGCAGCTTGGATGTGATTCCTCTGCATGTGGTCACAGTGTGAAGGGCAACTGTGACACTTTGTGTGTGCAGTTGTATCCATCTTTACAATGTGTTTGTTCACATACATACACAAACACATGTGTACAATGTGTACAGTTTATATATGTCAAATAGCATAGGCACATGCTTTAAATGAACATGTGGTCTGGTAGATGAGGAGGAATAATAAATAGGCGAAGAATCGAAGGTGTGTTTTTAAAGTTGGTTGACAGGAATTCCCACTGCTGGTTTGATTGTTGGTAGCTACAAAACCTTTTTAATGATTTTAAATGGTTCAGTCAATAATGGTTTTGGCATGTAATCAGAAATATGTGGGGTTCTCATACTGCACTCGGGCTACCAAGCTACTCCAGAACACTGGTCTGCTCCCTTATTAATGCAAAGTGCTTAAACAACTTGTACTGTCATTTTCTAGCTTCATGATTGTTTGTTTCAGCATAGCAGTGTGTTCTCACTTGATACCATGTGAGTGCACCATAACAGTGTACTGTATAAGAGACTGTTATAACCTTATGTATACCATGCGTTATATTATAAGTTAGCATCAGTATTAGCACTGTATGATAGTATAAGTATTGCATTAACTATATTGAAATAGAGGCCTTTTCACACCTTGGATGTACTTACTTTTTGTCTTTATGAACGATGTCTTCCTATGTTCAGTCAAGGATGTATAGATGTCTTTCTCAGCTACTTGTAGCACAAAGCACATTCCCTTCTCAGGAAATAGAGGGTGAATTTGTCAACCCATCAGCGGCTTTGGTTGGGATGTCTGACATGTATACAGACAGGTTAGGTCTTCCTTTGAGAGTCACAAAGCAGTATGTGAAACGTCTGTTCTGGGAAGTGTAATACAGTTTTGTGACTGTCCTTCCTCTACTCTGTAGAAGCAGCTTTGAGTAATACTGACTTGCAAACAAAAAGGCAACCCCCCCCCCCACCACCACATGTTTGTTTTTTCAACAAAACACTGGCTCCACAAAAGACTTGCTCAAACTGGTGGAAAATCTTTTGGGGCATGTCATTATACTTAAAAATGTAGGCATTCATTTCTTAGTGAAGCAAAAAATGTTTAAATGTCAAACAAAATTAGGGTGCCTGTGTTTGTCTTTAGTCATTTATTTGAACGTGTATCCTTCAAATGCTTCCCAAGTCAGGGTGAGGATGGCTGGCTGACATCAATTAGCCTCTGCTTTTTCTGACGGTACAAGCCGCTCCGCTCTAAGCTTATAAGTCTGGCAAATTTTGTTTGGGTGGGGGTTGGGGGTGGGGGGCGGTCAAAATAAGATCCGAATGATCGCACCCGAGCTGCAGTGCCCTCATTTTCCTTATTTCCTAAGCTTTGACGGCATCCTGCAGCTCTTAGGCCTGATGGATAATCTTCTGACTGCACAAAGCCCATGCTTTTTAGCTGGAGCTTTCCCATGCAGGCTGGCTGTGGTTATAATTTAAGCACCAGTGAAACTGGGTACACCTCGTCACCACCTCGCCTTGTCAAATTCAGACTTTTGTAACAGAGAGGAGGGTAATGGGTCGCAAAATTATTCTTTAAAAGTGACCTCATTGTCCGACTGTTATAGCTCACAATCCAATAAAACCATATCTGCCATATATAAAGTCCCCAATAGGGGTATTAACTAGGCTCCCTATAAAAGAAAAAAAAAAATAATAATAAAAAAAACCTTGCAGGAAAGTTTAGATGTACACCAATTTCATATTTCAAACTGATTGATCTGTATTTTCTTGGTAGAGAGCATGCCAAATTATCCTTGGCATTTTTAGCTACATTTCCTTTGGGAATTGTACATTTGTACAAGGGATAGTCCGCTCAAGTTTTGTATGCTCGTGATATATCACAAACCTTGCAAGTGATCTATAGGCTAGTCATGAGTGTGAACAGTGAGCCAGTTTCTTGTATGCTGCAGCTATCACTTGTTAACAGTGCTTACAATACAATAGTTATTTACGTAAACCTAGCCAGCACTTTGCTAATACATGCCTCAAACAGTGCTGAGTACATTTTAAACAAAATTTACGAGGGCTTAGTGACCTAATATTTCTATAATCCATATTATATTTCCAAAAACAATGCTCTGTTTATGCCCATCTTAAGACTTTCTTTTATAGCCAAAATATTATCTAAAGGATATTATGTTGCATGGGTTATTATGTTGGACTATTATATTTATATTATTTTTGTATTTCTCCCTCAGGAGGTGAAACTAAATCTTGTAATATATACTGTAATCAGCATCCTTGTATTAGCATCCATGCAGTATTTCATTCAGAAATGTTACTTTGACATTTGTTATGGTATGAGAAGTTTAAAAAATGGCACATTCTCCTTCAAAAGTACAACACCTTAAATTTTCCACAGGCAATATTTCAAATTACCAACAATGTTCAAAAATTTTTGTCTGTTTCAGCCATTAAAATGAGAGTATAGCAAATGGGTACCCTAGTGAAGATGGTAAAGTTAATCTAAAACCAACTTAGTATGCCAAAAGGCCAACCCAAAGGGCCAATGATATTTTCAGCATTGGCGTGAAGCCATAACAAAAAAAAAAAAAAATCACCCAAGTTGGCATTCAGTATGGGTTGCTGTTTTTCGAAAACAACATCTTATGAATTGTTGGGCTAATCTAATGTACAGTGTCTTGCCAAAGTAGGCTGTTGGCAAATCACATTTGGTCATATAAGTTGTGTCCAATTATGCACGAGTGCTGGTAGTTGAAAAAGAGGATCAATTAGACCATCCACAGTTGGCTCCATAGGCAGTCACCTCTTTGCCAAAATTGATTCAGGACCTTCATAATGCAAAGTTTGGCGGCTGACTGATGGGATACTGTTGGGTGGGCACATTTAGCTTGGCTTCACTGTATTACATTAGCTGCTATTCACATTTGAAAGGATGTTAATTTTTTGAGATTGCCATGACAATTCTGTAAAATTAACCACAAACAAAAAGGTATGGGGGCTCTGTTTGTTTTCTCAAATATTCAGGTTATCCTAAGTTACCTTGTACTCTGTATGTAATTACATTTTGACTCTTGAAGTTAATTTGTCATTCTGAATAGTGCCCTTAGGGATTAACTAGAAAACTGGTTAATCCCTGGCAGCGCCTAATGTGTGTAAATGTCCATTGTGCACCATGCCTCTCCTCAGGGATCAAGTGTTTTTAATATGCCGGTTTCACACTGGGTATAATTAAGGGCGCAGTGTGAGAGGTGTGTTTAAAACTATGTGAGGCGTCTGAAGTGCGTTATTGGAAGAACAGCCCAGGGGAACCTGCATGGTCACTCCTGTGTGTGTGTGTGTGTGTGTGTGTGTGTGTGTGTGTGTGTGTGTGTGTGTGTGTGTGTGTGTGTGTGTGTGAGTGTGTGAGTGTGTGAGTGAGTGAGTGAGTGAGTCCGTCCGTCCGTCCGTCCGTCCGTCCGTCCGTCCGTCCGTCCGTCCTCTCTAGTGGGGATTGGGAATGACCATGTCCTTTTTTTACAGGGTTAATCCAGAGAAGCTGAACAATGTGCAGCAGAAGCTGGAGGCCTTCCTAGCCCAGGAGAAGGAGCAGAAGGAGCGAGCACAAAGGGTGAGTGGGTGTCTTTGCAGGCTGTGCACACACATTATTAATGATAAAAATCATGGGAGCAGTCATAATCAATAGCAATAATAATATCCAAAATTTATTATTGGGATTATTGCAATGGTAATAACCATACGTTATTTTAATAGAAATAACAACACTGGTAACTGTAGGAGGAATAGTATGGTTTACAATAAGTATAAAACCTTGGTGCTAGCCTACAGTGAAGTGACTGGAGCTGGACTATCAAACCTCCATTCAATATCCAAACCATACAGCTCTGCCAGATCTTTCCTCAAGGCTAGTTTAGGTCTGTCAATATTGCTGATATTGATCAGATGAATGTACTTATTGTCCCCCTACTTTGTAAGTTGTTCTGGATAAGTATGTCTGCTAAAATGACAAAAATTTAATTTATTGACATAACAATGATCATGATAGAAATGAAGAAATAATAATAAAAAAATGCCATTATCATTCATATCTTTTATGTGTCAATGTTTACATTTGCTGCACATAGTGGTAAGTACCACTGACCTTGGTGAGTCAGAGACTCGGGCAGTGTCTCCTCTGAAAGAGGGGTTAAAGGCCTGGGGCCTGGGGCCTGGCTCTGATCTCTGTTACTGGGAGGGACATCTGCAGTCCTGCTTGTGAAATGGGTCAGCGCTTCCTCCCGGGCTCTCTCACACTGAGCCAGCCGTGAGGAGCAGTGTGGGTGCCAGTTTTAGATGCTTATTGATTTTTTTTTTTTTTTTTTTATTGTTTTGATGGATTTGCTCCTGTAAGCAGCTCCACTGATCAAATATATTTAGGCCTAATTACTCTAAATATCAAAATATAGAATAATCCCTAGACAAGGCGTGTGGTTACGTGACGTGCACTGAGCGCTTCCAAAGTGGCTTCCTTGGCCCTGCTCAACTTGAGCAAAGTGAACCCATGCTCTGATGTCATACTGTGTGACTGTGATCATTTGGACTGCAATATAAGGGGGGAGAAGGAGGCAGTAAGTATTGTCATCTCACTCATGTGTATATTATCCATAGAAACACAATTAAAATTTCAGAGTAGATATCCTTGACCCCGGTCTTGGGCAGCCACCAGCCTGACTGGTTTTCCATGGTACACAGCACTTAAACATGTAATCCGCTGCTGTACTTTCATCACTTAACTTACCTGACATTCTTTATTTGGTCAGCTGTTTGTAAGGTATAAAAGCAGCACATACAACATCTCACCAGGGCCAGAGTTCCAAACCCCTTGAAATGGAAGAAACATCAATAATAGAGGAAAGATTATTTAAAATGTCAAAAGGCTAAAAATATAAATATATTGGTATGTTTATAAAAGAAAGGATTACTGGTAACTTTTATTATCATGGTTAATAATTCATGTGTGATACAATATAAGGTGTTAATATGATATCTGTTGAAAGAAAATCATTGATATTTTTGCCCTCAAGTTTTACATGTGTATAGAAAACCAATATCAGCTGTGTGCTGTCAGCACCATCAGTGTGTCATAATTGTAATAATAGTTTTTGACATACATGATATATTTATAATGCACAGCATATTGAGGAAATTAACTTCCTGGGTGTTAGATTTTGTACCCTCTATCTCCAGTAGTAATTTAAGTGTGCTTCCCAAAGGTTTCAGCAGCTCTTTTGATGAGAGCTTTGCCACTTTTTCCATTAGGGAGGCATGAGGGAGTGAGAGAGCACCCTCAGTTCCCCACAGGGCCCTGGCTTTTTGGCTCTGGACACCAAAACTAAATTGAGTCAATTATCTCTCACTTAATGCCCCCTCTCCCCACCTCCCTCCTCTCCCCCCCCCCCCCCCCGCCTCATTACAATGTTTAATTAAAGTCATTAATTCTGTGTCTTTCGAGCCCCTTTCCATCCCAGTCCTCCAAATCTAGAGCTTGAAAGAATTTTGCTCAGGGTGAACAAATTCTGCCTGTGGTCCCAGGACAGTTGCTCATAAAAAGAATTTTAGCTACTCATTATTAGCATAGGTGAAGGTGTTTCAGAAGCCTAGCCTTTAGCTCTGCCAGTACTGCTCAAATACGCCTTCATGGCACTAATTACCAACTCAAATGAAACAAGTGTTTTTCCAGTGGCAGAGAAGAAATAGGAGTGAATAGTTCCCAACAGCCTAAGCCCTGTTAACTACCGTACGTCAATAACACCGCTAAGGTGTGGCCTTTAGATTATATGAAACAGCTGAGCCTTTAGTGGCGATGCTGGCACAGATGTTACGCCATGGTCAGCCATTGCATCCTGTGGTACAAACTTTATTTCCTCAAACTGTGTTCCCATATTCCAAGATGATAATACCCACATATACACCACTAAGTACCTTTTAACAGTGATTTCATTAACACCCAGATTAAGTCAACCTCCTTCCATGACTTCCCCAATAAGCAAATATAATCGTCATTGACCCTTTTAAAGGAAAGTATGGAACACAGATTGCAATGTCACTGTCTCCTTCAATCTCTCAAAGTACTGCTGGCTTGGCCTAACTCTATAATGCATACATTATTTAGTGTTTTCATTACTACGTCTACCCCTGTAGGAATTTCAAAACCTGTATACTAGTTGTAATGTAACTCAAGACATTTCTATTGTCCATATAATATATGTACTGAGGACTCTGAGGCCTGTAGTGTCTGCCGGTTTTTCTGATTTCATTTCAATCAGCAGCCAATATAAGCCCTGAAAACAAAGTGCATGAGCTCTTTAAGCAAATTGGTAACGTAAATGACTCACGTAAGTGCTGAAAAACTCAATTTGAACCAGCCAGATACTTTGCCCACCGCAACTAGTCTGACACCCCTGATGTACATGATCAGAATCTTTTCATTACATAATAAAAGGTTTGATTTGTATGATCTCTGGTAAAATTGAATCCCTCTAACTTAAATTTGTTTTAAATCCATTTCTGTTGGACATTTTTATCAATTATAATCAGTTATAACATTTTTCTTAGATTTTTCAATGTACATTGAGACTAATTAAACACTTTCTTTATTCTCACTGATTTCTCAATCTATCAAATTGTATTCCACTGTATTCACACATTGTGTTGAGCTTAAATAATGGGATCTCGATTGGGTAAGGATGTACAGAAATGCAGTTATTAGTGAGAAAAGTGCAGCCATTCAGACCCCTGAGCAGGTGATCTCATGAATTCCCCTGTCCATCTGTAAAAGCTGGCTCGGCCAAATGAAGTAAGACCCTGCTGAAATCCCTGGAAGGGTGGAGTTTAACTTTCTTCTTGTTTTTCCTCTCCTCTTTCCTTCTCAGTGCTTCGTGTCCTACCTGCGCTCTGTCTACCTAATGAAGAACAAAGATGTCTTTGATGCGTTCCTGCTGCCTCTGGAGCAGTATGCAGCGTAAGTGGATTCCTTTCCCAGTTTAAAAAAAAAATCCACCTGATGCATCTGTGATATTTTTATTAAAAATACAAAAATTTCTGCTCACTTCAAAAAAATCTACTTGCCTCTTAGATGGTTTGGTTTGGAGGGATGGCAGTGAGCCTTGAGCCCAGATGCTCAATTTTTCATAAAGCGTCTGGAAAAATGCTGCATAGCGTCCTGATGATAGTCTGCAAAATGGCCCCTTCCAACTGGTGTCCTGCCTACACCAGTTTCTGATTAGTCAGAAGTAGTTACTGATCATAAGTGTTTTAGCAAAGAACATCCCTAGAGGCAGGAAACCACAAACACGAAAGTAGTTTATGAGACTGGTTTGGGGTGAGGGTGTGTTCAGAAATCTACTTCTAAGATGTATGGCAGTCAGAGGGGATGGGGAGGGGTGTGGATTTGTGTATCCAGGAGAGAGGAATACAGGAGGGGTTCTCTGGGGGAGGCCAAGGCTCTAAAAATACCTGCGCTCGCACACACACGCGCACACGCTCGCGCACACACACACAGCCTCAAAGGAAACGCTCTGCTGGTACTGTGTGGGAGAGAGAAAGGGAGGGAGAGATGGAGATGGAGATAGAGAGAGACAGAGAGGGAGGGAGACATTCGGTTCTTCCAGAAAGTCAAACTTTCTCATCCAGACTTTACTCACGTACTCTGAGAGCCCTTACAGCAAGCACATCACACTGCCAAAGATAACGGTCTTGGCATTCTTGGGGGATTTCCAGTTCCCGTCTGGCCCTGTTAGAAACTGTTCCCGTTACAGATCCCCGGCCTAAAATGTGTCTTTCATTGATTTTGCAAATCTGATTGATTCATATTACAATATTGCTCATAGTGTAGCTCTAGTCTTGACTGCAGACACTCAACCCTTGATAGAGTGTTTTGAAAGCATGCGTTGCTTTTTGATTGGTATTGATTCTTTCGGCATCAGTTGCCTGCATGCCTGTTGGTGTCCTTATATTTCTGAGGGTGAACTTTGTTGACTCAGAAAAAGTTTGCTGATAGCTTATGAGCCTGACAGGTGAGGCTCGCATAGCTCTGTTTGTCAGCTAAGAAATGACATGGTAATCAGTCCACATCATATCAGAATTTTCACTGAATTATCCAGTGCTTATTAGGCTGGACACTTGCTATTCATGGATAAATGGAGGGAGAATTGCCAGAGATTTCACTACACAATATTATCATGGTAAGTAGGACAGAATATAATTGCATTGTAATACTGTGAGTGTTGTGATTCTCAAAGTATCACAACTTGTGTGTATAGCTGTGTATTACTGTTAAATATTTTGGGAAAGATATTCAATGCATTTAAGTTTTGAAAGTTTTACAAAGATTTAGCAATAATATTGCAAAATAAACTATCACATGTGCATATCATCTGTGTCATTAATGGCAATATTAAGATACTGAAGTGTATATTCATTTTTTCCTCAATCTTAAGGACTTGGTAAGGAACTTTTCCTCAACATTTCCACCACCTTTAAGCATCTAAGCATCTAACCACTAGTCTATGAACATGGTTTAAGGTGTGTGTGTGTGTGTGTGTATATAGTTGTATTTTTGTTTTTAGGTAAAGCTACACAATTCATGTGTGTGTGTGTGTGTGTGTATATATATATATATATATATATATATATATATATATATATATATATATATATATATACACACACACACACATACAAATACATACTTTAGGGCTATAGGCCCATAGTGCTCTCTCTAGCTGTCACACTGAGTAGGGAAACACACACACGAAAAGGCAGTGGTCCATGTCTGTTCATATCCAAAAATACATTGGTGCTGGCCAGCAGAGATAAATAGAGCAGAAAGGTTAAGCGCAGTACATTAGTCAGGCTAGTCTTTCACTGGGCGAGCCAACTGGGCTAAGTTCAGTGTGTGATTAGAGTTGTTTGGGGGAGTAAGATTCAGAAGAGGTTAGTCACAGCCCCCTCAGTTCCTGGAATTTTTCTAAAAAATCATAAAACTTAAAATGCTGTGAAATTATGTAAAGCACTGAAAATTAATTTTCCTTTTACAGCTTGTGAACTATGCCCATCTTTCTTTCATGCAGTTCACAGTAAAGCGCACAATTGGCAGTGTAAATTTGTGTTGTATTAAAAAATTGGCCCGCTCCTTGGCTCATGTGCTGTCTGCCCACTACTAAAAATCACTGGACTGGTGTGCACCTGTACGAACATCAGCATGTGTGCTCACACAGCAACAAAATATTCCATGCAGTTTATTTATGGATCTTTAAATGAATTTGACCTCTGTAGTAATAAAAAAAATATTGAAAATGCTGTGTTGAAGCTACCTTTAAAATCATGCTGAAAAGCTACAGATATTCCAGATGTGAATTTAATGGGAAGTTTGGTTTCTCCTTTAGTTTTGCTATGAGATTATCTACCAATGTTTGGGGCACTGCAGAGTACCAGGACAAATACATGTGGAGCCCTGGATTCATTTAGGGCTTTTGTTGAAGTCATATCTTCCTCTCTGAGAATCTCATTTCAGATTTTAGTTCTGCATGATTTCCAGGGTTGTGTGTGAATCAATGGTCACTTGTTCCATCAGTGGTCTGATCCATGTCCATAGATTCCTGATTGCAGTCAGGATTGATTACAGCCAGACCTGAATCAATTTTTAATTTTGGACCTTTCTTGAACAAGGCTGTTGTAAAAAGTAAGACTTTGACTGCAAAGAGCATTCAATCCCAATGACAACTGTGTCATCAGCAGTGTTTAGTTGCCAAATGGCCACATATTCAAGGCTTAAATTAAAATAACATGTCTTGATTATAGAAAGAAATTATTGGTCAAGCTGTCTCTCTCCTTGTTCAGATTTGTCACATAGCGGGCCAGGGATATACAGAGGCATAGTCCTGTTTCATTTATGATTGAATGTAAAGCTCACTAAATGACAACTGCTTTTGGAAAAGCAGGATTTCAATATAGGGCTCTTTTTTGTAATTCATCCATGTTTGAATTTTTTCAGTGCTTCAGTGATTCATTGACAATTGAATACTGAATCTATGCTATTTAGAACTTGGTATTCTGATCCAAACTCATCCTGTTATTTACTTTGGCTTCCTTTACCATCAAGTAAATTTTAGTTTCTTAGAGTACTGTGCATGCTTTCCTCTGCCAGATGTAACATAATTTGTTCAAGGTATTGGAACATCAGTAAGAAAATAAGGCTTTTTTAAAAATTTACTTTATTTGTAACTAGATTTATTTGCATCACAATTTTTATATATGAGTTTTTACTTATGTAAATGATTCTACAACAAAAACTGAGCCTGCAAAAGCCTGGCTCAAATTAGCAAAACATATCATTGATGTGTTTATGAGCAAAGACGGCCATTACCTGGGTTGTAACTCTCTGTTGAGAAAGGTGGGAGAGCCAAAACGTGGTGTAGCAGCCAGTAAAATAAAAAAAATAATAATTAACAAGATTTACAATGGCTGCTGCCCACAAGTATTTTACTCATTTTCAGAAGTTTAGGTCTGAAATTTAATGTTCCTTTCCTTTTTGTTGTTTGTAGCTCACTGGGTCTGGCTGTTGCTCCAAGGGTTCGCTTCCTCAACAAAGCCAGGAAGCTGAAGGAGAGCAGTGAACTCCATCCAGGGGGCAAGCCAGGTGACGAATCAGACGAAGAGTTACAGAGCTTCAGAGCACAAATCAGAGGTGAGAAACTTGCCCCTACAGCCAAGGAGGGCCACAACAAGGCCCAGCATGAATCCAGTGAGGAGGAAGAGGACGATGTGGATGAGGAAGAGCAGCAGTCTAGCTCCGAGGATGAAGAGGAGTCAGACAACTCAGATTCAGACGAGGACACCGCCCTCCGCCCAGCAGGCCTATCCCTGGCTCTGGACAGAGATGAAGAAGAGGAGGAGGATCAGAGAGACATGGAACTGCTGACTGTGAAGCGGAGGGACGTGTTTGGCCTGGAGGACGGCACTGCAGACCAGGAGGTGAGTTCTGCTCAACTGCGACACACGGCTACCTGTGATACATAAAACACCCAAATTATTTCTTGCATAAAACGACCTAAAGGTCACGTCCACACTCACATAAGAAAGAAAAGTCTTGTCAATGTGTGGATAACCTTGAGGCCATGAGGTAGCGGCAGAGACCCACAGGACTGCTCAAATAAGTGTTTGATAGTCTGTGTCGACTGGGGTTAAATGGTGTGTCTACCTGGACTGAATGGACTGCTCGTGTCAGTATGTAATCTTATGTAAAATCAGGAAAACTAAATACATTTTGCCTTTCAAGAGTCCATTATTTATTTTAGAGGCCAGAGCTTGGAGTCATTAAGCATTTCATAGTCCTGACCTGGGGTCAGGTTTCTCCCATACATATCCTCACCTTATCAATGATGTGATGAAAGGCAAAACTAATCCTAGATTAGCACCCATATTTTATAGCACCACAGAGTCAGGATCAGGTTTCCCCTGGCCATGTCTTGACCTTATCTATTTTGAACTAAATGGCTAAACTGACCCTGGATCACCACTCCTTACTCTGAGACTACAAAATTGAAGACCAGGATTTATTTGGGAGATTCAGAGCAGCACACCACAAATGTGGTTGCAGGCATTGGAAAGCCTCAAGAATAATTAGGAAACGGCAGGGCAGCTCTGCCAATTAAGGGAGAAAATAAATCCCAGAACAGTCGAGCCAAGCAATTATCTTTAAGGATGTGCTGTTATTTCATGAGAGCAAACATGGTTGATTTCGACCAAAAAAAATTCTCTCTTGCAATTTTCACAAATGTCAGTGGCAGGCCTCTATTCAAAACACAAATTGAAACTGTTGTTTTTTTTTCTTAAAAGTGCAGACATTTTCACTGGAATTTGAGGCATGGTTGTTCCAAAGTGGTATCTTGTGTATAAGCAAAAAAAAAGGTCCAGTCACATAATAAAATTAATGTAATTCCTCTACTCTAATGAGGGAAACATACAAAGTTGACTCAAGTTAACTCAGATATTTTTGCACATTCACCGGTAGTACTTTACTTTTCACAATTAAAGGACTAATTTTTGTTTGGTTCCTCAAAATACATATTAGCTACTCTTGCAGTCGACTACAGTGCCTCAGGAGAGCGTTTGTGCTCGTTTTACAGTATTATGTGGCTGATCTGCACTTGCCTCAACTTTAAGGGGTCCATACAGCAGAGCTTCATCTAGCACATTCAGACCCAGTGGAAATGAGTTCAGAAGAACTCTGGACAGTGCGTTGAGAACATGAACATTTAACATACGTGTTAGTATGTGGGATATGTCAACAATACTTGGAAAAATTCAACATCTGGAATTTTTATTAAATATGAAAGTTATTGCTTGGATGTTCCAGTCTTCCAGTTCTCCTGTACAGTGTGGATTATTAAATGTATGGTGCTAACTGCAAGGGGTTTTTGAAAACTGTAGTTTGAGTCTCAGCAGCATCTCGGCAGATTTCAAATGACCCTGATTAGGCAATCTTTAGAGCAGTGTTTAGATTAGTTATAATAAAGCCTCACTGGTGGAGCTGTTCGATGATCGGAAAATGTACAAGTTCCTAAAAAGTTATGATTTGCTACTATTTTACTGTCACTTTCCAGATGAAAACCATATTGGAATTTTCCTCCAGATCTAATTCAATTACGAGGCAGAGCACACAGCATGTCTGTTTCTGACACTGTGACCGTCGATATGGGCAATCAGCCCAGCTATTTGCCACACAGACCAGCCCGGCTCACAGCCTCTCTGCACCAAGGTAAACTGCAGCTGTTTAACTACCTCCATTCCGCTGGGTCTCCTCTGGCTCTTTACTGCCCCCTGCCACCCTGGCTGAACCACAACCTGTCAATCACAGAGATATGGTTTCTTTAGACCAGGGATGCTGTCTGGTCCAGTTTGGCCCAAGGAGTATTTGCCCTGTCAGAATTTGGCCCGGTCACATCTATTTGATAACCTCTGCTTAGACCTTAAATACCTCAACCAAAGAAAACTATGTGCATCAGAAGTGGGTCTTAAAATGGGTAAAAAAAAAAAAAAAAAAAAAAAAAGTCATATTCTTGCAGTCAGGGGATAGTTCTTGTGCGATGGTCAGGTGTGTTGCCACCTTCTGCCAGTGGTTCTCCAGGAGTAGCTTGGAGGGGCTGGTGATCTTCAACCATAAATCAATTCGTTCGCAAGCCCTGGCAGCAATTACCACCGGCTGTCCTGGTGACACAGGAAACTGTCACAAGACGCTCTGAAGGTGGCCTTTAAAGCATTGAGTGTCGTCAAGTGTCCCTGACGATCTCAATTTTCATCCGACAGCAGGGTGGTTACTGCAATGTGTTACGACGCGGAGAAGGCCACTCAGGGACACGTATACCCTGTCACATGGGATTCGGTCAACAGGCCAATGTCTGCGCAGAGCAATTTAACATTTCCTACTGTCACAGTAGGACACTGTAGCTGCAGACAGGACATCAATTTGGATGTAGGTGGGCGTGTAATGTTTCTTACAGAAGTGGGGTGGGGGTGGGGTTGTCCAATTTAAAAATGTTAGACAGGTTTTTTGTTTGTTTGCTCAGATCTTCTTTTCCCTGTGCTGCTAGGAAATTTGACAGCAAATCTTTAGAACTCCCATCTGTATCCTGACAGAATTGCCAATGAACAGGGTATTACTCACATCCTATGTCTTACATATGCTTTGCATCACTGGGAAAGTGTCAGCAAGCAATCTTGTTTCATGATGCATATACGAAACACCATTCGTTCAACTCGCAATTAAGCACAGTGAGGAGTTTTCTGTGACCGTATTGATGCTGGAAATGCTCCCTTAGTCCTTTGGCAAGCTGTTTGAAAAGTCCTATTGGAAACTTTTTTTCTCCTTTTGTCAACTGGGAGTATTTTGGGTTGGGTGTTTTTTTTTTTTTTTGATCCTTTTTTGGCCATCCCATTCTTAATCCTGCACATGATTGTGTCATACTGGAGCCTGCTTTTTCCACTGCAGAGAGGGCATCCCTACCTTTTAGCACGGGCTTCTGATTGCATGCATTCATTTCCTGTTACCCAAAGTGGAATGAGGTTTTGGATTCGTTCAGTTTGTCACCGTTTTTATATGTACTGTGTAGGTGGGAAGGGAAGCGTTTGTGAGTGGGAAGTTAATCGCATTTTCTTGGATCAACAGTGTTGGACCTGTGTGAATGTGGGTAATCCATCACTGGGATAAAACTGTAGTTTGGAGAAGGAAAGGAAAAATTCATATGAATCATTTGTCAGTCACTGTGTTGGAATGTTGTATGTGTAGCTTGCTCAGGCTGACTGTAGGCTCACCATCCACCAGAAGGGGGTGTGCAGTGAGACAAGGGAGCACCCCATGCAGCCCTATTGGCAATGGTCGGCATTGGAACAGTGGCTAAGCTGAATGAGCCACTCAGAAGCCAAGTTCACTCACATGTCTTCTTTTTTTTTTATTTCATATACAACACAACAACTACAGCAAGGGTAAAGGTAATGTATTCACTGTATACTTATGACAGATAAACGAATTAAGTGTAGGTACATGTAAGACTGAAAGCGAACAGGTTGAAAAAGTGGAAAAAAGATCAGGGTTGAGAAAACTGTCTGACATGCTAAAGTCAGCCATGTGTTTCCCTCACATCATTTGCTCTATATCTAGGCCACTGCGGTCAGCCCAGAAACTGACAGGGAAAGGGGAGGAGAGGGGAATGATATAACGTAGACACTCATTTTTTTCCCACCCCCATCAGGTAGCTGTCTCAACCTGAAAGAGGCAGAGATCAGAGGAGAATTTTTAGAGGCTTCCGAAGGTTTTAATAAAATAATAAAATAAGTACTTTTTCCACTTTTCCACTAGAGAAGAGCGGCTGCAAGTACCACGGCTTAGCTGAAGTTGAAGGAAGGGTGTAAGGATGTATGTCAAACGTACAGCAAAGGGCTGTTTCAGCTCACTGCAGTGGGACTTCGTACCTCTGTCTCTTTCAGCCTTAACGTCTGTCTCCCTTGCTGTTTTACATCTCTAACCCACCCCCACCTGGCATTACATGCATTTTGCCACTTGAGAAATCTGCAGTCATTGCCAAAGAGACACTCATTCCTCACTCCTGCTGGTCTCCCCTTTTTTTTTCTTCCAGCCGTTTTAAGGTCATAGCACTTAAAGGCCCTGAGAGCCAGGATTTTATTGTAGTCATCTTTATTCACAATAGACTTGCTTTCAAGTGGAGCGAAAGACTCATTTGAAAGCTCCCTCATCCCCTCTCTCTCTCTCTCTCTCTCCCTGCCTCTCTGTCTCTGTTCCTCCCTCTCTCTCTATCTCTGCCTCTCTCACTCTTGCTCTCACTCAGTCTCACTTTTTGGAGTAGCATTTGGATGAGATTACACTTTATGTTTAGCTTCATAATCCTCTGTTACCGATCTCTTTGAAGCCCCAGCTCAGAGTTGAATTGCGCGAAGTGAATCTTGAACACGCCGGCCGCATTTGAAGGATTAGACGTCCGAATTAAACTTCGCTTTGGCTAGATGCAACCCGGTCTCTTGATTAGAATGCACGGAGATGAGGCTTTGAATTAAACTTTCCTTTGAATAGATTTAACTTGCACTCTAATCGTGTGTTGGCCTGATAACCACCCTCTCTTCAAAGCCCACCCACCACCACAAAAAGAAAAACTTGATCAGTCCTTCCTCTGCCCTTGCTGGCTGTCCTTAAAGCTGTGCATTGACATCTTCATGTTTAGCATATGGGTGTTGAATTTTGGGTCCCACATCTGGGTACGTAGGTGTTGCTGTACTATTCTCCTTAATGCAGAGGTGAAAAGAAAAACATAAAAATGCTAAACATGACTGCCAGCATATGACTGAGCAGTACTGTGAAGGTCATCTGTCTGGTTAGATTTGGGAGTCTTATTATTCCATGGAAAACATGGGTAGGTTGTGTTGAAATGTCAAAAATCCCAATGTCTTAAGAATTCACAATAATACAGTGAGTCCAGCATATAGTTTAATGCAACTTTTATCACAAATGCAGTTTTGATGCATGTGTTTCTCACGGTGTTAGCTCAAAGCAGAATGCTGCCATTCTTTTTCTTGCTTGATTTTGAAATCAGGTTTTATGGGGGGGAGGGATCATTGGCGTAATTCTTAATTGTTTTCTTGCTCAGAGAAAAGAGAAGCCCTCTTTTTTAATTTACTGACTCAGTAGCTCACCTACAGGCTATGCATGCGCAGCCGGTGGATTCCTTTCAGGGAGGATATTCCATTATAGGTTGTGCAAGACTCTGTAAATCCCAGGCGATCCGTTCAGAGGGGCGTGCAGAAACGCAGCGTGACCCCAGAACACAGCAATCAGTCTGCAAGTCAGCTCTAGCACTTTGTCTTTCAGTTCTGGATATGTGCAAACAGCCCTCTGAAAAATTTGGCTCAGTCAAGAAGAGGCAGCAGCCAGAGCTATTTAATACCCCATTTGCATCCCTGTTCATGTTCCAGAAAGCTCCACCCAGAGAGCAAGGGGTTCCTACATAGTTGAAGGCAGAGGAAGGAAGGTCACATCCCTGCTTACTTCACCTATTTGCTTTAGCCTGTTCTACTTTGGGTGATGGTGATTTATTTAAACGTTTATAGAAACTTTCAGTGACGTCAAAGCAGAGGTTTTTTTTTTTTTTTTTTGAATTTTTTTTTTTTTTTTTATAGCTTAAAAGGGGGAATCTCATCTTAACCACTACCAGTTTGTGTAGCAAACACCTCTTCAAACCAGCAGATTCTGCTTCTATACCAAAAAATACCAAAGGCCCAATAATGGGTTTTCCGGTTTCATAACTATCCTTCTCATCTTATTTGTCACTTGTTGGGTGAGACACATTTAGACTATATTATACTTATTATTAATCCTGTTGAGAATGGATCGTTTCAGCCAAAGTGGGTTGCCTACTGACTCTCCTTTGATAATTAGCCATAGATGACACCACTTTTTCCCTGATGGGAGCATTTCTATCAAATGTATCTCAGGCGTTTTGGCAACAGCAGACTCGGGAATAAGGGCCTGTTTTGGCAAAGGAGCCAGGCATCATTCGCCAGGGTCTGTTAAATTGTGTTGACTTTCCGCTCAGTTGGTTGTTTTTTCTCAACTTGGCTCCATTCAATACCATCCTGAAGATATTTTTTGTCCTCACTCCTTTCCAAGTTTCAAGGCTACTTTATCATCCCAATAGGAAACAAGTTGTGCAAAGCATGTATGGTAAAAAAAAAAAAAAACAACAATTAAATGAACTTTTAAGACACTGACAAGATCAGACAAGACAGCATTTGTCAGTACCCTAACTCAGTACATACAAAGTGATCTCGGGATTCATGGAGACCACTACAGTGAACTCCATATTGCATTATAGACAAAAGTAAAAATAGCAAAAAAAAAATACCAACATGTGTATATGTATAATTTCATGGACTTCCGATACTCTTCAGACATGTGTTTAATGTGCTAACTGCGATCCGTACAATTGTTCAGTTTGTTTTTGGGTTCTAGTTCTAACGAGCTGGAGATTAATCTGTGTTATTGTCCCTGATAACCTCAGCAGGCCACCAGTGCCACAGTCAAGCTTTCGCAAGGGGAGCCTAAACAAATGTAGAGGGCGCTGTTGGGCCACCCCCAGAGTGATTTATGAAGATGAGTGTCTCTCTCCTCCTGCTTCATTTGTTCACTTCAGATTGTTACTCATTTTCACTAAATAGTGCCGTCCTTTTTTGAATTGTACTAGGGAGTCCTGAAATAGGGTGGCATGTGTTACTTGTGGTCTCGTGAGGATTCGCTGTTATGCTCATCCCCTGCTTAGAATTACCCCTGGTTAGAATTGACATGAGAATTATCACAAAACCTCAGGTGAAGCTTTTAATAAATGATACCGTTTTCAGAACTATTTGACCCTGTGTGCGCTGGGCTGTCACCTTATCGGGGGACTGCTTCAACAGGACGCCCTTTTTATTACAATATACTGCATTATTAGTCAGTGTTAGGGGGCCCTGAAAAGAAGCATATTTGTTACTGTGTGGTTTGAAGAGTTTTTCATTTGACCTTAAAATGTAAATGGTATTAAGGGAATTCATACTTTTTCCTACTTAGGTACCACATTTCCAAAGGAAAGCTGGATAGTTAAGCCATCTAATGCCTTAGTTGCTGAGAGAACTTCAGGACTTCCTAACGTAATGTAAAAGGCCTTTTAGTAACAGGTTCATCTTTCCAGCATGTTCAACTGAAAAAAATTAGGCATTAATCTCTCCCACCAGTAATTATGGTCCTTGAGAAAAACGTAGCAGCAGACATTTAACTGCCCTCGTCACTCCCATGGAGTCAAAACCACAGCTCAGAATCTGGCAAATGCCAGTCCTTCTAATTATTCTACATTTGCATATTTAGCAGACTTTATTATCCAGAGTGAGTTAAGAAGCTTACATTGTTTTTTTTTTTTTTTTTTTTTTTTTTTTTTTAAATGTTCGATCCATTTTCACTGGAGGTTTGCTAAGGGTTATGTTCTTTGCTCAAGGGCATAACTCAAGCGGCCCACCAGAGAATCAAACCTCAAACCCCTGAGTTACAAGCCCTGAGTTATAACCGCTATACTACAGATACCCTTAATTCTCCATGTGTAGCTGACATGTTTTTTATAAGGAATGTTGTGATGTAAATCCAATATCCCGGCGTTGGCTGGTCGATGACAGCAGGGGGGCTGCAACATTGAACGTGCAGCACGTAGCTCTGTGTGTGTGACAGCCTGTCATCTGCCCGCCTCAGTCGCGTTTGTCAACAATGACGTCCCCATCTGTTGCCAGAAAACAGTTTCATCAAGAGACACCGCTCTTCTCGAGGCTGGTGGCTTGATGAGACGTCCTTGAGCACATCCTTCACAAGCCAAACAGGAAATTGGCCATTCGAAAATGGGAGGGGGATGGGCAAGGTGGGGGGGAAAAAAAGTTTAAGGCAAAAGTTGTGAGGCTTATTTTGCTGAGTCAGAACTACAATGGTAGTGCTAGAGGAGGTGATGGTTTTCATCCCGCAGGATGCCTCTCGGTTCCAGCAGTCCCCAGAGGCCGTGATTACCAGGCTGTTTAAGCAGGTACTTTTAATTGGTCTCTAAGATTAAACCTATTGAGACACTTAGACAGTCATGTACATCTAGCAGAGAGGCTACTCGTGGGGAGGAAAAACAAGATGATGTCATTTCAGAAGTCAAGTGGATTTGCTGTCATTTTATAAATTAGTTTAATTTGATGTAATTAAAGAGTTGGCTTGTACCAGACTACATAAAAATAAAGGCATTAAATTGAGGCATTGTGCAGTGGCTTAGATCTCCTTTGAGTGCCATTTACCTTTGAATGTCATACTTTTGCAAAGGGACTTGTTAGTCACTCACACAAGGGAGACATTTACCTGATTGTATGTACGTCTGATTGTTCTGACTATTTTATTTTTTATTTATTAGAGTGCACCCAAAACCAGTGGTTTTTCCTTTAAATTTTTCCTACCCTGGTTTTTCCCCATTTTAAATTGAACTATGTAGTCAAGCCCATTGAAAACTTCCTCAACACAGTCGGGAGGAAGTACGTCCAAGCTGTTTCTGACACTGCAGTTTTGACATTAGTCACATATGGCATCAGAGTCAATATGTTCAGTAAACAGGCCTGCAGGAGCCCAGCCAGCCGTTTGCCGGGGACCAGCGAGACTGGTGAGTTTAAATGGGTTTCCTGCTCTGTTTCCTGCCATTGTGCACCTCCAGCCATAGCTGGTGAAAACACGGCTAGGAAGCACAGCTGCTGCATTAGCATGTGCCTTTACTCTGGGCTCCACTCCAGCACCCACCCTTTCTCCACTTTATTTTTTTATACATACTGCAAACACTGCAACAATGTAAATATACTACAAATTTCTTATACAAGTACAAGAATTAGAGTACCCCTTTTATATTTCAATTTCATCTTCAGTGAAATATTTATTTTAACGATACCTTGAGCATCAGAACACACAGAATGTTAGCTGTATTTTATCCTTCAAAGGTACAGTTTTCCAGTTGAATAAAGTCAAATGCCAGAAATCAATTTTTTTTTAATTACAAGAGAATGAAATCAACTTATAAAAATTAGAGTTTATATCTTATTACCATATCTTATATTACTGTGCTGCACAACCCTCGTTCCTTCCCTTCTCTAGTGAAGAACTATTTCCTCATTTAAATTCTGGGTCAGTGATGATATGATAATTCATTATTGATATTTCATAAGGTGGTAAAGGAACATACCTTGTAAGAATTTATCCATTTGGCAGCTTACTTTCAGTAATGCCTGGGGGTTAAATGTCTCCAAGGTTCATTAAATACTGCAATTAGTCTTTCCAATATTAGGAACTTGCTGTTTGACAGAACGTAGCCTGGTTTGATCTCCTGATATTTGCTCTGCGGGCCGTATCGTTTCCCAGTCTTAAATGAGTTTAGCAGGTGGGAGGGAGCTGCGAGGGAATCGATGTCTGTCTGTGGGATGTCACATCACATCCCGTCCTACAATGCGCCACCGTCCATTACCGTTGTGCTTTTGATTCAGGGCGCCATCAGCCCTTGCCTTCGTCTCTGCTTTCGGTCAGTAGGTCTGCATGATTGATCGGATCTCTCCCCTTTGCTGCATCATAGATCGGGCCTGTCATTCTCGCACATATGCTGACAAGTTGTTGTGCTCCTATTTCCTTAAGGAGGACAGCATAATTAAAGCAGTGACCCAGCTATTCAGAGAATCATCATCTGCAGGAGAGTCACAGTTTTTCGACATAATATTTTACTTGGTGATAGTTACATTCATGACACCTTATATACTGTACTCACGGCACATCCATGATAATTACAATAGATAACAATTGTAGAAACATCCATAGCCTTTTATGCATAACTTGCTCTCTGGAATTTTGTCTCCATTGTGACATTCTGTTCTACTCTACATTTGTCACAAGTGACATAAATGTTTAATAAGTGCTGTATGAAACATGTTATTAATGATTTATATGAGATGTTAGGAATATCTTTGTAGCTCCACTTTGAGGAAAGTGTAACTTAACTTTTATGTTGTCTGTTGAATGGGTTATCTATAAAAACATATTCTCAGTGGGGAGTGACCACAATTTTGTGTCAGTTTATGGCCTACCATTGAGAAAGACTATGCATCATCTCCTTAATGAAAGTGGATTTAGTGGATTTATGAAAAAATTGAGCATCTCTTCCCTCTTTCCCCAGTAGGGGGTCCTTGGTATCTGGGGCAGTATCCCACGGGTGTGGCACCAAACAGCTTTGCTAGTCTGTCTACCACACACACACACACTTTCATGCATACACAAATTCATATATAGGCATGACCATGTACGTACACACACACTATCCTTCTGTCTGGAACAAGCTCTACAGTCTGAATGTATAAATCACCTGTGGTCTATTCCTGTGAACAGCTATGAGAGAGAATTTACTCGACTGTACATTATGGTACCATGAAAGCATAGCTAGCCACAACAGTAATACATTTTATAGGTTTTTTTTTTTTCCTCACAGCCTATCCAATGTTCCACAGGTTTAAACTGTTGTGTCTTTTGAAGTGACAAGCATATCAAAGTTGCAAGAGACCAGTGTTCCTGATATGCGTAGTATCTCAGATTTTCCGTGCTCAGCTCAGGATGTCCAGGTTCGCCGCCCCTACATTGTTACCCAGCGGGTGACAAAAGCAGGCTTTCTCAGCCAAGGCAAGGGGCCTGCTGAGCACAGACAGGGCAACAAAGTGGACACCGCCTTACACCCGCCCCTGTGGCAAGCTCTCTGGGTTACCATTAAGAGGTTCAGGCAGCTGCTGGAAAATTGAATTCCTCACCTGCTGAGCAGAGAGCCTCTGATATTTGTGGGTGTTGTGAAACATGCTATTTTTGTGCAGCGCTAGAAGCTGAAATGGGGTCTGGAAGAGTGATGGGTTTGTGCACCCAGATTATCGTGTAACCTCTGCAGCTTTGATTTCATCTTCAGGTGGCCTCCATTTTAGTTGCAGGGTTTTGGAAGGAAGTCATCCTTTCTGTTCCTGGACATCTGGTGACAGTTTGACAGAGGTGTGGAGGGGTGTCATGTAGTCAGCAGGGACATGTGTATCAGTCCGTATATACCCATGGGTCTGTTATAGGCTGACACAGTGAGCATTTTAGGGCAAGGTGAGGTAAGAAACTGCACACAGGTTTAATAATGACCCAAGGCCACAGTTCACTGGGACAGACCACATTTCTGGAGCCCTGAAGCTTCTCAGGAAATATAATCCACCTTGATGCAGTTGCAGGTGGAAGCCTCGTTAAAAGCAAGTGACCCATTCATCCGTGGTTGATCACAGCGGCTGGGCGTTTTCACTTTTCGTAAATGGCAGTGTTGAAATATCACAGCTTTTATTAACAGGGCAGAATGCTGGGGGAACCAAGAAAAAAACTGCTCTGCCCTCTTATTAGCGTTACCATGGAAACACACCACAGAAAGCTGGGGGGCTGTTGGTTGGGGGGGGGTGGGGTCATAGCATTTTAGAGGAGTTTTCAGAATTAGTCTTTGTTGTGTTTATCTCTAGCCTGCTCTTTCTTTTGTGTGCACAGTTTTCTCATAATGTGATTACCTGTGCTTGTATCCCCATCAGTTTTAACAAATTATGGCTCAGTGAGCAAGGAGTGCTATATCCATTTATACATATATACCATCTAATACTTTTAATTATTTTATCAACCTAATCATTTATGTGATCTGACAGTTGTGCATAAGACTGCTTTTGTGAAATTATTTACTGTGGTGTAATGTGGGGTATACAACTAATTAGCAAACTGAGATATGGTAATGAGGAAAACAGAAAACCACATCACATTAGCTGAATGGAACAGAATTTACCACCCCTGGCATTGAACATTGAGAGCATTGAGATTCTGAAAACGTTAGCATAGGGTCTCACCGTCGCCAGTCAACCAGACGGTGCCTGCCACAAAACTCTGAATAATAATAATAATGATTTCATAGATCATGGTTTTTTTTTTTTTATTATTATTGAAAAACAATGGATTGAAACAAGACTGAAATCACATTGACATAACTCATGTGCATACACAGCTGCTAACACACAGAAAAAAACAAGCACTGCAGGGGCAAAAAGGAGCACTATGTCTGGCAGAAAGCATTCAGGGCAGGAGTAGTATTAGGTCGGTTTTAAAGGATGCCAGAGTCTGAGGTGCCTTGCGTGGTCAATGAGTATGTTTCAGGTGAGGGGCTTTCAAACAATCCCTGATCTCTGTCTGACTGGACATCTCTGGGCCCGGAAGATGGGCTTTGCCATAGAGCCTCCACATCTCCAAAGTCATTATAGAAATGCACGCTTGGGACATAGAGAAAACCCAAACACCCACACAAGCCTGCTGGTGTTCCAGCTCTGATGATGAGGTCATCTGTATGAGAAGTTTATTTGCTTTTTATTGGTAGTTTAGTGTTTTTAAGTGCCTGGAATCAGACTGTAATTTTTTAACCTGCTCTTTGGTAATCATGTTCACTTGCTCAAAGTCATAGTAAGGTCTAATAAACTTGGGAGATTATCTGGAGAGCTAGTGTTTCCAAGTCAAATGAGTAGGACATGAGACACAGGACAGAACAGTCATCAAATTTCTAAAATCTATTTACAGGGATTCAGACTCGATAAAATACATCATGAGGCACAGTTTTGACCTTTTATTTGAACCTTTTAGCCTCTTTACGGTTCTTAATTTATACAACCATGTATTGTGCCGACAAAGCAAATGTTACCATCTGCTTTCCTAAGGTCATAAAATATACATGCAG
This sequence comes from Albula goreensis, assembly GCA_022829145.1. Taxonomy (NCBI): domain Eukaryota; kingdom Metazoa; phylum Chordata; class Actinopteri; order Albuliformes; family Albulidae; genus Albula; species Albula goreensis. Next base: position 35,597,855 of record CM040742.1, read on the forward strand.
AATATGAGGCTTGCACATAATACCAGCCTTTGCTAATTCAACAAAATAGTTAATTATCTCAATCTGCAATGCCCTTCCCCTCCCCTCCAGTTTATGGAATTAATTCTCATTATTCATGCATATGAAGACTTGCATATGTATCAAGGGCAAAGACCCACGGAGTGCTACCCCAGAGACACTGCTCTCAATCGTGAATTTAATGCATTACAGCTGGTTATATGATCCCACGCAGGGTTTTTGCTGTCATGCAATTCAGGTACATTCCTTTAGTAACCTGGACCTCAGAGTTCATATTTACCTCATACTGGTAGCCTTATCTAGTAGGACTACCTACCAGTTAATACCCAGCCCCCGTGTTTTTGCTTTTAAATTTTAAGTGCACTGCCGTGGTGCTTTGTAATGGTGTCTGTTTTAATGCACTTCAGTGCAGAGACTGAAACCTACTCTTTAATGGGAGGGAAAGGTGGTCCCCCTCTTTATGGGATTTGCAGTGCTTTCTGTATTTGAATAGAGAGCTCTGCCTGCTTCTACAAGCACAGTCACAAATGGCCTATAGTTTGACACCTACCACCTACAGTTTGTCCACATTTTAAAATGAAGCACATACTGTATGGAGAGAATTGTATGCCTCTTTGTCATGTAGGACCTCTAATGCATGTTTAAAATAATGGTTGGCTTTTCTCCTTACCATACCTTTTCTGTTTGCTGCTTAAATTCCACTAGGCCCCTTGTGGTTAGGTCTGAAATTGAAAGAATCTTGAACAATGTTAGACCACTCTCCATGCTGTCCAGGACCAGCACATAATACACCAGTGAGATCTGAGAGAGGTTTGTTCTGATCTGTGTGGTCTTCACCAGGTTCCAGAAGAGAGGGGGGAGCCTATCTTGCAAATCTTGGGTGTAATAAATCAGTATTTCCCGATATTAAGAAAAAAAAAATCACATCCCTACTTATTTTTTTCTCAAATCAAAGAAGCTATTCCCAACTAGACTAGCTACAATGTTTTTCATGCGCCTGTGTAAGTGCCTTTTTTTTTTTTTTTTTCCTAGCAGAGGCCAGTCATTAAATTGGAGAATGAGAAAGGAGCAAATTCTATGTTTTGAGCAAATGTGCAACCTTGGTGTCGTGATTAGCCATTCCTGACTTAGCTGTAATGGAATGGCATTGTTTTCAGCTGCTGCTGCCCTTTCTTTGACTCTTCTGGCAGTGAATGCCTTTATTATGGTTCACGTATGAAGGAGAGGGAGTGTGATTGTGGGTAAGGGCTCTCCATTTCATGGATTGCTCCTCTTGTGGCACAGGCGTTGGCCATTTCTCTTGCAACTTTGATAGGAGTGAAGGCTGTGTACGCAGAAAGAACAGGCTCAGCATCCCCATGGGACTCGGGAGGCTTGCTGGTGCTTTTTCCTCTGAGACGTGGTTACTAGTGACAGAGATCAGACCAAGTCAGGCAGTTCACCCTCTCGTTGGTCTCTTGGGCTTGTCTTCATGAAGTGTCTTGTCTTCATGAAGGGTGGGAGTGCTGATCCAGGACGTAATGGACATGCTTAGGTTGTGGACAAGGGGAAATGGCACACCTACCCTGAGGTGCTTTGTGAACATGGGCATGGGTTCTTGGCAGTGACATGAAAATGAGGTAACATGAAACCAAATATGGACAAAGCTACCGTGAGCCATCAGTGACAGACAGTTTTATACCAGAGCCCCGATGTTCTTGTTCTTTTATGAGCATAATCTTTTGATTGGTTCAAACAGGTCAGCTCATTGTGGCCTCGCCCTGAATTGGGTTCATGAAGTCTCTGTATGCCATTATAGTTCAGAGACCAATGAGCAGAGCAGGGTGTGCTGTGTTCTGTTGAGCTGGGAGGCAGAATTGGCTGTGGTTGTAATGAGGACGGGGAAAAGGTTTCGGCACAGCCTGCTAGTTAGAGGAAGGCATCATTACCGTGGTCCACACAAGTCACACATAAAACCAGTTTGTTTACACCTGCAGGTGATGGTGAGAATGAGAGCGAGAGAATGTTGTTGAATTAAAAAAGGCTCATTTGTATAATATAACTTAGCTGTATTAAAGCAAACACAAGGATATATTTAGGCGTGTATGTTCCAGGTGCTGCTTGTCATTCCTCTCAATTCACCACAGCCTCCTTACTACCTGGAAATGACTATTATAGGTCTGTTTTTCCACAGAAGTCACCTTCAGGAAGGACGCTGAAAAGTCTGGTTCACATAACTTTTGTGTGGCGTTCAATGAATGTCTGAAGTAAACCTTGCATTTTATGTTACTCTTTGTGGATTGTGCTGCCAGTGACATTGAAAAACATGCTTGGGTAGAGAAAATGCATTCCATGTCTGCTGATATCCAGAAATCATGTCAGCTGAAAAACTGGATCTTGTGTGATTTTTTTTTTTTTTTTTATCATTTATACTTTGAGCAGCAAAATAGATCCATATTAGGAAAAAACACAGATTTGGGTCGCTCAGAATGACCAGTGTTCAATACAGTCCGAGTCAACTGTACTTATCAAAGCAGATTTAACAATAAACACTAATATATTGCCTTGATAATATCTGCAATTCACTTCTTTACAAACCATAATGCAGTGAATTTAATTATATCTTGTTTCTGCTGAAATATAATTGACATGCTTATTTTTTTAAAATTTTTTTATTTATTAATTTTTTTTTTTTTTTTTTTTTTTTTACAAAAGCAAGGTTAGAGAAGATCTCTTGTACTCAGAGCATCAAAATACATATCAGCACAAATATGTTTTATGTGTTCACTAATTCTTCTTCCATGCTGATTTTCATGGGGGTGCACACAATTCCACAAGTCTCTCATTCTCCATTTCTGCATCCATAATGACATTTGCATGAATATGTCCTCATCGCCACAGAGCGCAAGCCAGTAGCAATGTGTTTTGTTCTCTCCTGTTTAAGAGTCTGATGAGACAGGTTGGTTGTTTTACAGGTGGTAAAAGGAATAAGCCTTACAGAAAGGTGAGCAACCCATATGACATATGAAATGCATATATGTGTAGTGATATTTAAAAAATGCATGCATTAGAAATACTGCCTATCTCTCCCAGCTGTATACCCAACATTTTGTTACCTAGGATCATTATCAAGCCATCCCTCTGTCATGATATGTGGCAGTAAATGGCTCAATTTAGTAATTCTTTCCCTTCCATGGAGCATGGGGAGGAGTTTCATTTACATCTGTCATTTACCACACTTAATTATGCCACCTTTTTTGTTCTGCTCTATTGCTTTAGTCACAAGCCAGACGCCCCCACAATCCTCTGTTCTTTTGGGTTTAATTGAATCTTGAAGGGTTGTGAAGCTGCAGCCATTGTGCTCCGGTTGTTACGGGTGCCCACTTGGCACCTGGGTAGCATGTGGTGAGGTAATCATTCTGAAGGGCTGTCTTTTAAGGGTGACTGACTGACAGCTTGCAGGCTGGTGCTCTTAGGCCAGGAATATGTCTGGAGCTGTTGGTCCTCCTACGTTACTTCAGACAGCCAGATGGTTCCAGGGCTGCTTCTTTATTGTCCTATCAAATCGGCAAGCAACCGACAGCTGTCGCATGAATAAGTTCTTTTTTTTTTTTTTTTTTTTTTTTTGCTTCCCAAACTCAGACCACCGGATCACAGCTACAGGCCTGTAACATCACTGCCAGGCCATGCCATCAAGATCTCCAGATCTCTAGAATTCCTGTTTTCCTATTGTGCAACTACCAAGTGTGTACTTCCAAAACACATAAAGCGAAGCCACCTAGTTATTTTCCGTACAATAGAACTCTGGCAGAGCGGCTGACATGGCTGGTACAGACTAATTGGAGGTGCCAAGCTTACCAGTTGTGTTACTATTGAGCGATGCAGTAGGTGTTAACGTAGCTGACAGTATCCACCCTGCCCTGAGTAATATCAAGGGCAGTTACGCACGTCTCAACATGACTCCCAGTTGGTGTGGTCTGCTTTCAGTTTGTGGGTTAATGCACATACATGCTTTGTGCTTCAGTTTGCTTCAACTTGATGTTGTCACAATGTTTGCCTCCCTGTTGAAACATTTTTTAATTACCTTAGACTGCTTGAATGCTGTATGTTGTGTCATCTTTCATCTTTGTCTGTTCAGTCATCTCTTTTTTTGAGCCACAGAAAAATAAAGACAGTGTGTGCCTGCATCTTGTCCATTCTCTGGCGAACGAAAGACAGCCTCTCACTGATTTCATGGTCTTACATAATGAACCATGGGAATGGTCCGAATCCCCAACCCAGCGGGCAACTTCCTGTTTCACAGGTGGAAGGGAAGGCTTTTTGGGAATAAATCACTTCAATGCCCTCAGAAAAGGAGCTTTTTAATTACCTCAGCTATTCTCCTCTGTGACAGTAATGAGGGGGAATGAATAATGCCTTATATTAACATACATTAAGCAATGTCATCATTACAATAAAAAATAAAATAACACAAAAAGTGTGTATTCTGACATACCAATGTGAAAAGGTTATCTGAAAACAAGCTTAGTGAAGCAAAGGCTTTCCCTGCTCTGATGTGAAAACAGAGCATTGCAATTTTTTTACTCTTCGCAAACAAATTCTCCTAGTGGCTTGTCAGAATTCAACATGGCTCATATTTCTTTCAGATTACATCAGGCTTTGGAAACACATGAATCTGTGGTATTATGGAAAAAATATAGGAAAGATCTGGTGTGTGATGTGGCACTGTTTTCCTAAATTCTTTGATCTGAACAGAGTTGGCATTGATCTGTAGCCAACATTTTTTTCATTTTTATTAAAAAAAGTGTTACATGTGATATAATTATTTTTTTATTTTTGTGTTTATATTAATCTTTTGATTTTAATTAAAAAGATGAAATATAGACATTTTCTTACTTTAGCAAGTGTCAGAATGTGAAAAGTTTATATGATCATTTGAACGGGACTGAAAGTCCTCTTCAGAAATACAAATATGTGTCCAGCATTAAAATCATCCTCCGCCTCAAATCCAACCCACCCCCCCCCCCCACATCTCACGATCTCTTTCAGTTTTTTTTGTGGCAGGAAGAAAATGCTCTTCACCTAATTGACCACATTGAATTCCTCTTGTGTTGATTTAATACCTCTGTCACCGGGAGGGCAGAAATTGTATGAGGGAGATAAGGCAGTGCTGTGGTGGCAGCCTAATTAACTTCCAGGCTGCGATGGGCCTGTGCAGTCTGTCTGTGGCTAACGGAGCGAGGAAGAAGGGGTTAGTGCTCAGGTGCACTGAGGAGACGAGAAAGCCCTGCTAATGAAAACACACCATTGTCTAACGGAGGCCCCTCTAAATGAACTGCCTCAAAGTCTCCTGTATCAGAAGCAATTATTCTAAATATTCTGGCGGTTTTCCAAAGAGAGATGTAGACTCATTTTCAGTTGACCCCGACAACAGAGACCAAAACTGGTCTCCTGTTACTGTTTGTAAAGTCCTACCCGAAGGAATACTGCCAAACGTGGACAGCAAGGAAAATAATGTCTATCACAAATGAATAATCGCTTGAAATATACAATGGTGTAAATAAAGGGAATTTCTGTCCACTCCGATTTCACACAGTAGCATTACTATTTCATTTGTCATTTGAAGTAGACTTAGATTAACAAATTAAACTTCATTCGATTAGGGATGCAGCCAACGGTTATTCATTTCATGACCAGGAGTGTCTTTTTTAATTTCATACTAATATTACATTTTCTTTGAACATAAGATAATGCCTAATAAAGGGTTTGAATAGTTCATACCACACTTCTTCACACACTGTTCCTTTCACCTTACATACCAAAGCAATGAGCATCTTGAATGAGATGATGTCATCTCTGGCAAGTTTGTTTAAAGGCACAGGAACCCCTGGGTTCTGCCAGACACATCTGCTTCACTGTGGTCCACTACTGGCCCTGACTCACTCAGTGGTGAATTGTGAAGGTAACAGAAAGAGATGGGTTGGTTGGAAAGGATTATCTGAGATTTGGATCTCAGCGTGCCAGAGGGTCACACATCTTGTGTGTTCACAACCTTCTTAGCCCTTATGGGAATGTTGTTGACACAGCAACTACACAGTCATCCCCCCCCCCCCATTTAGGGACTGGTGTCACTTTGGTTGCTTGATTGTGGTCTTAGTCTTGGAGGATTCCTTTGGAAGCATGGAACAGACACAGTAGACTTCCAAGATTTAACATATTCCTGTCTCGATCCACTGTAATGATAGCTAGGCCATAGCAGTCATGAAATTGAGTCAAAAAAGAAACTGTCTGGGCGTTCCATGGCTGGGACTAGTCCTAGCTATAGCCAAAGGTCCACAGTAGCGAAAAATATTGAGTAACCCAGTTAAACTCCTCAGTGTCATTGCTCTCTAGCAACTTCTTCTGCCTGGTCTTGAACTTGCAGGTAGGTAACCTGCTGACTTTGTGTTCCTCAAACAGAATAGGCAATTTTTGATGGGAGTAATTTCTGCAGTGTGGAGGAAAGGCTGGTTGAGAGGAGTTGTGTGTGTGGCAACTACCAGAGACGTTTTGGCCAACAGCACTGTCTGTATTCTGTGGGGTGTGTAGAGATTAATCTAGGTGTATCCTGCTTGCAGTCTGGTGCGTTTCCTTTGTGGAGTGCCCCATCTTTCATGATTTGTAGGATTTGGCTGCGCTTTAATTATTTTTCTTCCATGCCTGCTTGAGGGAAGGGGAGGGGAGGACTGCCACCCTCTCCCTGGATGGAGCGATGCATTACAGACAAAATCCGTTATTCGTGTTTCATCGCGATAAGCTTCGGTGGGCTGAGCTTGATGAAAGCTGGGCTTGCAAGCCCAGATTGCTGACTTAAAGCTTTCCACTCCTTCAGATGCAGTGATAGGCATCGCTGAACTCTGTCTGTACAGCTCTGTCCCGTTCACCTCTGGATCAGCACAGCAGACATATCCACAGATCCCCTGGCTGTGGAAACAGTGTCAGTGTCATCCACATCATAATGAAAACATGGGATGGCACCTGAATATGTGCACAACATGCTCACACCTCATCTACCAGAGACAGCAAAAAAAAAAGTTGTTTTAAACTAGGGAACTGACTGCTTTTATTTGTTATGCTCTAAAAGTCTGGAACACACCCCCACAGAATGAGATCTCCCCAAGTTCCAATATTTAAATTATACCTTAAAACATACTTTAGAAGGCCTGTTATTGAGCCTCATGGTGGATTTGTTAGTTTTTAATCCTGTTCATGTAATGGTACTGTTTTATTGTATTTTACCTACATTTGATTAAATTGTTGTTTTGTAATGGGGTGGTGAGAGGGAATGGTTGCAGTTTTATGTATGGTGTAATCTCCAGTTCATTTTATTGTTGTCATGTTGTTTTACCTCATATAATGCCCTTTGTGTTTCTGTCATAAGAAAATGTATGATAATATTGTCTGTCTCTGTTTGGGCCATTTTTTTTCTCCTGTTTCTTATGTCTATTTGATCTGTAGCTGGCTCCCCGTCTTAAGCATTATCCTCTGCCTTTTTGCTGCCTGTGTTAGTGTTGATGGTCCAGGTTCTTATATGACATGCCCTGGGGGCATTTTTTTTCTTGCATCATAAGAAAGGCAGAGAATAGAAGCATGCGGGCTGCTTCTCTGATTTTAAACATGCTTTCTTCTCTCAGCATTAGTGCCATTGCCCTTTGCCTGAATTACATGGAGCAGTCATTCCCCCTCTAATAGTGTGTGTGTGCATTTGCGAGAGAGAGAGTGTCTATATGCATATGCACACACATGCATACGTACTTCTACTGCTCCACCACGTAAAAGCACCACATTAAAGCAGATTAAGGAATTGCTTTCTGAGCCAGGGAGGGCTACCACCAGTGTTGCCAGATTTATGTAAGTTATATTCTTTAAATTATTCCTCATTCCCCAGAATGCCACCCAACTTCAGATGACTCCCACACAAAATTGTCAAAACTTCTATATCTCATTTTCATGTCTCCCCTTCCATTGACTCTTGAAACCCATATGCATTTTACTCAAACTTTCCCTATTCATTTTTCAGACCCCTACATTGGCAGGGGAACCACCCCTTGATCCCCCAGCTTGTATAACAGGCAGCTCTAGCTCTGACTCTTACTCCATGATACCCTAATAACCCTTCCTATTGGCTTTGAACAGAAATCCACAGGTCAAGGGGGGAAAGTGTCATTGTAGGTACAAATTTGTGTGTCCGTGGCAGAAACCACAGTGCTTTTGTGGGCAGTCTGGGGCTCTCTACACTGGCAGAGTTGGTTGAGACGGCTTTTACAGTGTTCTGCCACCGAGGCAATAATGACTCTGAAAACCCATGCTGCCCTGTGCTTAACCAGGGACAGAGGAGGAGCACTCTGGATTTTGTATTTTTATTTTTATTTATTTTATTTTTTTTTGCCTCCCAGTATTTTTCACCTCTCTTGCCATTTTTACGCACTTGGCGCTTTTGGCACTTGACATTTTTTGTGCTCAGCATTGTCTGACGCTTAGCATTTTCATAACTTGACTCTTTCACACCGACAGAAATAAAATATGCAAGATCTCGCTCCCCACACCTTGCATGCTTCAAGCATGAGACGGATGGAACGACATTCCTTGCTGAAGTTTCAACGGTTCATTTTTTTATTACCTCAATTTATTATTTTTTATCTTCACCAGGGCCGCTTAATGCTTTCAGCACCAGAGCGGTATTGTAATGTTCTTCTCAAAACCATTATCTCTGAGACTTATTGCTCAGAATATCCATCATTGCAAGTGTTTCATGTCCCATGGTTATTTTTTCATGAAACAATTACAGTAATTCCACATTCAGATTTTCAAGGGTTGATTCCCACAGAACTGAGCAGGGAAGCATCTTGGGAATCATCCTTATTCTCTCTTATTGTATGGTCTACATACTATCATATTTCTTATTGTTTAACCCCAGAATTGATATTTTTATCATTTTGTTTAATAGATTTAAAATTCTGACTATGAGCACTGTAGTGCATCAAATAAAAGGAAATGTGATTTAAAAAAGCATAACTGTAAATCCCGTTGCTCATTATAATTCAGTTATCCGGATATAGGATCCTTGTAGATTGAAGGCGTAAATTATATGTCAGAGACAGGCGTTGTTATTAAACTAGTGTTGCGTAAGGTGTGGTTCATTCTATCTCAGAGAAAAAGGTGAAATTTGAGAATGAGGTGACAGCAAGCCGGTAGACCAAAATCAGCAGTAAAAAGAGAGTGTAGAAATAAATTATAAGTTGAAGATAAAGAGATGTAGATTGTCTGGCTCAGGGATGAGCCAAGAACAATGTCTTTGCCGCAAATGTGCACAGGATTTCCTGAGAGGCATTGAAGTGAAAAAACAAGACAAGTAGCAGAATTATTTTTACTTAGTTTGAAGAGAGCATAAGGCAACTTGGCTGTGATGAGAAAGGCAATCTGTTTCCTTCATGTATACAGAGATGAGAATGAATGGATGTCATTTTTGGGACTATTTTACCAGTGAAAAAGGCAAGATTTTCTTCCAAGCAATAGTGCATAACTGGTAATAGCACTGCCTGCATTGAGAGGGATTTGGTTAGCACGACTCCATTTTCCTATTTTGTTATGTAATCTTAATTTGACAAGGTGATGCCACTAAGATAAAATGACATCTTTCACAAGTGAGGCAAGGCCCACTTTGGCAGCATAATCAAAAGAAATGAAAGAAGATGGCAAGAGTACTTGGAAATTATTTCACAAATCATAAATAACCATAAATTCAATTTTACAATAAAATGTATTGTAAACAAACTTATCATTAGTGTACATTGAGCTTGCAGTTTCATATTATTTTGAAGAGTGTTTCCATAACCAGGGAGTATAAAAGGTCACAGGTCTCTGACTGGATACCCATGAGAAACTGGTAGACTAGGTGCCTGAAGTCTTTCCCTTAAGTTTTCTCCTGTAAGCATGATAGCGCCCTATTTTGACAGTTCAAACATGTAGCACAATGATTTCAAAAAGACCATTGAATTGAATAACTGTAATATATGTGTGAAGGAAAGGTTTGTTTTATACCAGTCTGGAATGTAACTGTTGAAGCCATATAACTGTTGATTTTTACTTGTGTGAAACTGATGCAACTTTCTGCGTTACTGGCAAAATCTATTTTGAGATAAACATGTCAGCAGGTACTCAAGGGGGTAGGGTTTCACTGAACTTGAGTTTTTCATAAGGCTAGATACTTAATGCAGTAATGTACAATGGAGTCAATTCTGTCATTCACCTGTGTCTTTTGACTTGGGGTCAAATGTAAATGAGCTCAGAGCATGTGTTGAACTGCATCTTGATTATAAATATTTATGATGTAGGCCCATAGAGCATATGTTCACAAGTGACTAAATGTGACTGTGTTCAATTTAGTATTTCCAAATTATAATTTGCACAGTATGTGTTTGTTTCCCCGACATCTCCTGTTTTCCCCACAACATCCCCCTAAGGTATGAATGCAGATGAATGTTTATCTCCCTGCAGTCAGTTCTTTGACCTGTACCTCTAAATACTTCATCAGTTTCACATATGGCATGCACTGTGGCATTCATATGCTGAAAATGTCACACAGCTGTTTAATCTGTAACAAAGTCACCCATACCGTTTTTATCTAATCCATAAATGTCAGTCACTCGAATTCTCATGTGGAGCTTTGAATTTAGCATGCTAGTGTTGAACATGCGTTGTCAGATACCTGTTGTGTAGTGATGTGAAATGCTTTCATTGATCTTAATTCAGAGCCAGAGTGCTTCATTATGGGATCAATATGAGAAGAACTGTGATATCAGATGTCCAAAAGATTGATCAAATATGAATGTATTACATATTACCAACTATTAATAAATGAATAAATAATTTTCAAAAACATCTTACAGTATGCAACAAAGAATGACTGGGTGGTGCCATTCCTTGCCAGGAGTGTTCCCTTTCTAGTGATAATGTGCCTTGTTGAATTGACTGAAAGCCTTAAAAGATGAATGTCAAAACCCTTTTTTATTGCAGTTTATGGTCATATTAGCAGTTTTAATGCAGGAGACTTTCCTAATTCTACTTGTTATTCTACTTCTGGCCTAACTGCATAATAAAGCTTCCATTTCTCTTTTATGTGCATGATATTGGTACTTCATTTTGAAAAAGTAATCGACATGTTTTCATATTGGTGCAGTTATCTAAGAACAAATGTGTACAAAAGCAATACCAGTTCATTGAATCGTCGCTGAAACTCACACCTGTTTTGAAAATCAAGCTTTAATTGTCTCTGGATTTCAAATAACATAAGTCATTTGAATACAGTACATATAAAAATGTAAATGCATATCTCATTGACTTCTTGCAACAGAATTAAATTACCAGAGGTCACCCCTTGCAACACTGTAAGATAATTGCTGGCCAGCATTCAAGGAACGTATGCCTTTACATTCAGTCCAGCCTATTCCCCCCGTCCCCTTTTTTCTGTCTCTCGTTCCCCTCTGTGTGATAAATACAGTCACCTCTTTATGACTGTTCACTAGCAGTAAGAGCTAGAAGAATGTCAATGAACTGAATTGAATGGATTATGACTTTGAGCCTTGCTATAGCTGAGACAGTCATTCTATTCTGTTTGCCTCTGTGAAATTAATGTTGTTGATGGTGGAATTATTAGAAATCCATTTGTTAGACTAATTTACTTGATGAATAGGTTTTGATGCAGAATGCTGGATGCGTTTCGCATCTTATTTGCAAGCGCTAAAATCATTTTAGGAATGTTGATCGAGATTGGTTAAATGAGCAACCAGTTATTTGAGGTAATTACTAGTTATTATGAGGTAATTCTTGCTTTGTTATTGTAAAATCGGCCTCCTCCTTTTTAAGTCCAGCCAGCTTGTCATGGAGCAGAAGAATATGTGCAGAAGAGATAAACCAGTTAATCATTTGCCCACTAATGGTTTCTTAATTGGCAATTTTCAATGATTTAATGAGTAGTAATGCATCTTTTGAAAATAAAACCATATTGATTTATTTATTCCAGGCTTCACAATAAGCCATCCACCCCAAACACATATGACCAGGGATCCCTGGTTATGGTCATGGTCAGAATGGACTATGGTTTTCGCACAGTTAAGCTCAAACTCTCCCTAGCACTGGCCGAACTATGCTGGTCTTAGCTGGTAACAAACCGAGGGAGCAGTGTTCTCCCATTGCCGAGAAGTTCTTTAGAAGGCTTGTCTGTTTTTAAGATTTCAAGCTTACTTGGTCACACCTAAATGAGCACGTTACCTCTTGCTTTGTTGTGATTTTATTCAACTGTCACATCAAATGGATCATATCAGGACAGCTTGATTATGTTACTGCTTTGAAATCACTCACTCATAATATAGTAAGACCTTCAAGTCTGCCCCTACCCCCAACATGAGACCACATTAGGTTTATTTCTGTTGAATTACCCTCTCTGATCTAATTTGCAAGACTGGCGGGTGCCCCGGTTGCTCTACTGCAGTGGCCCAGGCTCGAATCTGGCCTGGGCCCTTTGCTGCGTGTCCTCCCCTCTCTGCCCTGCATTTCCTGTCTGTCCCTGTCTGTCAAATAAAGTGGGAAAATGCCAAAATAATCTTTAAAAAAAATAGCTAGACTGGACACACCTCTCAATAGATGTGGAATCGATTTGTTTATGACAGTGGAGCTGTGTTCTTTGGAAAAGGGACATGCGCTCAAGAAGAAGAGAGAGAGAGAGATCCTGGGGCTGTATTCACAGAGGGGTGAAGGTGAGTCATAGGAATGTGAAGAAACAAATTCAGTGCACAAGAGTGGCATTCCTCCATGTTTTCCTAAGGTCTAACCAACATCTGGCAAACTTCTTATTTATCTCTCTTATGAACTTCCTAATCATCATCATAAGAAACTTGAATAATCTAATACAGGTTAAATGTCATGGGTGCCCCTGCATTAGTCTTAAAGGAAAAAAAAGTTATCTAAAATAAAGCCATTTCATTTGCTGTTGCAGACAAATATTTATATCCAGTAGTGTAATACAGGTAAAGAATCAAAAACCTTTTTAAAGCATGAAGTGGAAGTGTTAGTATTTGTGAGAACCTACAAGATTACACAAAGAAAAAGTTGCCTCTGAGTTAGTAGTGATATTTTTTTAAATTTGAGTCATGGTGTTGTGAAGAGCAATTGGGACTATCAAAGAGGAATTACATTGGAGGTAATGCTTGTTTTGATGTATCCATAATTTCTACTCTCTTGTTGGACTTGTAGTACAGCATGTTAAGTATTATGCTGTGGGAAAGGAACAGTATTATACCAGGCACAAGGAAAACAGTATGTGGGCCTGCCGGAGGTGCATTGAGTGAAAGTGCATGTTTGTGGTCACAGCCTGTCCTCTTAAATCCAGTTAATTTAAATTTGGTCAGGTTATGCCGATTATGCCTCATATTAATGCACTGGCCGAGTATACGCTGGAGTTGTCATCCTCCGATGACATAGGCAGCATGTAAGCGTTGGTGAACAGAGTGGAAAGAAGCACCAGCCTGTTGTCACATGACATGGAGGGGTCACATGTTCAAGGCTGACTTTTCCTGAATCAGTGGGAGAGGGTTGCCGCATGAGGCTATACAGTTTAGCTGAGATTGGGTGGGCAAATGGGAAAAATTCCCATAAACTATTGCATTGAGAACCACTGTATTGTTACCATTATTCTCATGGGTGCAACATGGAACAAAGGGGCTCATGGTTGACACGCATTACTGGTCCATAATTCACTTGCAAGATATGTGGTAGATTACAAAAATGTGTTATTTGGGTGAACTGTCCCTTTAATGACATGGCTGTGAAAAATGAGTCCATTTTACAGCTTTTTAAATGACATATTTCATAGACTGACTGCTGTGCATTGGATGTCTTCATTATTTTGCCAAGTTTATTGCTTTTTGACAGACATGTCAGTTGCAAGATTGCTTAATGCTTTCATGATTACATATTTCTGTTAGCACACAGTAATTTAATAAAGAACAAAATAAATGAGAAATGAAACGTATTAAGTGGTAATCTTTTTAGACTGCCTTTCAGAGAGATGAATAATTCAGAACCATACTGTGTACAGATAACGGGTTATTATTGAAATGACACATTAAGTCTGTGTAGGTAGTATGGTGGTTTTTTATCCATTTTTTGTATTATTTTGTTATTCTATAACCAGAGGCAAGAGCATCCTCAAGGTCGCCCAGAACCAAAGTTTTTCTTCCATTCAGTTTCGGAGGCGTATCTCATACTTTCAAAGTCAACAAAGACTGCTGTTCCCCCACGCATGTTCTCTCTAGTGTTCAGCTCCAGCTTTTGAAAAGAAGGAACATGAAAAGACAGCGGTTGACCTGTGCCCCCTCTGGCTTGCACTTTGTGAGCTGTTTGGTAATTAAGATGCTGTTTGCAATTTTGTTGTTTTTTTTTTTTTTTTTTTTTTTTTTTTGTACAAGGGTCATGAGTTTAGAATGGAAGTCAAGGCCAAATGGGAACAGTGCAGGTGAGGCATAGATGAGGCTGCATTGATTTCTGCTCCCTCCCTCTTCGCCTCTCTCTGTCTTTGTGGGGGAGTTTGGCATCTGTATGTCCTTTGTGTTTCCTCACCCCCTCACCATGGGTGCGCTGTGCGTTCATACATCTCTTCTCCTATGTTTTCTTGTCTTCTAATCGTCATTGAAGTGTGGTTCCGTCCTGCTTGTATCAGGGAGTCCCCAGCCAATGTGTGTGCAGGGTAGTAGTGGGAGGCAGAATTTTCATGATGCCCACTGCAGGGAGCTGCTATGTTTTTCCAGTTCCGGACTGAGTTTTGCCATGGAGATTCACAGAGACTGGTTCAGAGAAATCAGTGACTGACATTAAACTGTTTGACTTGCTTAACTATTTGAAATCAGGCCTTTCTGTGCAAGGGTAAAACAAAAGCCTGCACACCACTAGGCCTTTTTGGATAAGATTGGCGACCCCCCTGCTTGTACGTTGCAGCTATCCCTCACTCCTGCCAAGACCACTTGCACAGCCTTACAGCCCCTCCGATTGCCTGCGCTGAGGAAGCCCCCGCGTGTATACACAAGAGCTGTTGCATGACTCACAAGCCTCGGAACGATTTTCCTCCTTCAACTTTTGAATCATGTCCGCCCCTTTAATGTCTTTTCGATAGCACTTTTTAGAAATTGCACTGAGGAAATTGCATGTCCCCGTTCCAAAGAAAGGAAACATTTACTTCACCTTTCCTGTTCTTTCTTCACAGTTTGAGATGTTGCCTACATCAATCTTCACTTTGAGAATGCTGCTGTTTGTCTCTGTCTTTTGCGGGATTTTATTAATAGTAGAGAGACGAAAAAGGAAGAATTGTGGGCCAACCTTCTGGGATGGGCACAGTTTAGATGATGAATATGCTGTTAAGATGCATTTTCTGTCCTATTAAAAGCCAGCTGGGACTAGAGCAATGGTGCAAATATAAAATACTGGGGCCCAACACTCTACTGGAACAAGGCATCACATTGCATGATTATCTTGGCCTCATTGTTGTTGGCAGAATTCCAGACTCATTCTGGATTCTGGAAGACCTGACACCTCTGTGCATTTCTTAAAAAAGTTTATTGTACATTGCCTGGATGTGTGTATCTCTCTCTCTCTCTCTCTCTCTCTCTCTCTCTCTCTTTTTAACAATTCTGTGAGGCAGGACTGTGTATCTGAGTGATTATAATCGGAATCCCTGTATGCATATGTTTGTGAGAATAAGAATAATGATCTTATTTGTTATTTTGAAGCCTTCTGTGAAGTGGCCTTTGTATAGCCCTCATCCTTTCCTTTCACAGATGTGTTCCTTTGATTGATGTCAAGTTCAAATTCAAGCTCCTGCTATGCACATTGCCTTTCAATTCTGGACTTATATAAATGCCATGAAATTTACAGGTTGGAACCTATGATATCTGAGACTGAGTGTGATGGAGTGAGTATTCAATATAACTCCTCTCCTGGAAGGCTTTCATGGGGGACATGCAGTGCTTTTCTCCTGACTGTGCAAGTGAATGCTCATAAACCTGGGTTTAGTACTCTATAGTGCTAAAGACATTGCAGGTAATGACAAAGACCCAGCATTGATTTTTGTTAAAATATAAATCAGTTCTCCGTCACACCCAGCATTGATTTTTGTTCAATATCATACTGCACATGTTTGCCCTCAGCTGCACATGCAATCCAAGTAAACCTTGTCACTGGAATTAATATAAGCGCGTGCATGTGCGTGCATGCAAGTAATGACTAACTCTAAACAACATTCTGTAGAAAAACTCTGAAATGGAAAGAAAATTGCACAAGCACTGCTTTCTATGGTCTCCTTTTAATGAAGGGATTGAATTACACCACCTTTCAGTTTGCTGCTCCAGAGGACCTCTAAACTGGTAATGCATTTAAGGAGGGGGAGTCTCATTTTTTAGTATTTGTTGTTGTGTGTGCGCATGCTGTCTTTGTCTCCCTTTCCAAATCCTTCTCACTGGGGTACAAGACTGAATAACAGGATTCTGCATTTTATGTAGGGAGCTATCTGGAAAAAAAGTGCTAATGATGGCTTTGCCACACCAAGTCTGATGCTGATGTTCCTCTAGCTTCTTGAGCATCTTCTGCTTCCTATTTCCTTTGCGTCACATTCAGTCAACACTCAAATTACACTGTACATTAGGCTGTAAAAAGCTATTCGCATGAGACTAAATTACTCTGTGTCCTCTTTTATATCGGGTGACTCCATAGCTTCTGCTGACTTTTTACATTTTTCTTTCATTTGAATCCAGTGTGAAGGCACCATCTCAATAATTTTCACCGTGCTCAGCAGTTTATTCCCCTTGAGCAAAAAGGGATGGGTCGGCCTTTGTCATTTGCTGTTGTTCCCCAGTACGTAGTGGTCACAGTCTGT
Organism: Albula goreensis; assembly: GCA_022829145.1. Classification (NCBI taxonomy): domain Eukaryota; kingdom Metazoa; phylum Chordata; class Actinopteri; order Albuliformes; family Albulidae; genus Albula; species Albula goreensis. Next base: position 35,614,812 of record CM040742.1, read on the forward strand.
TGGTAACTGACATCTGATTTTTCAGCTGGTCAGAACATTTTATATCCCTACATCCGGGAGTCTTAGTCCTTGTATTTCTCGGTTGGTCTGTTCTTTTGCTGTTCATGAGAACAGATATACTCTTTTGACAATGTGTAAGAGAAGTATGCTTCTTATTGATGTCAAATTGACTTACATTTGGAGTGAGAAAGAAAAGAATCATAATAATTTGGGCTACTGTGAAAGCTGCATTCAAAACTAATCTAGAGTTTTTGGTGTTAAGTAGTAGCTTGTTACCAAGGCAGGTTAACATGAAAAAGCATCACTGTGTACTTGGTACTTTAATGTTTATTAAAGATGGATTCATGTTAAAATATTCGGAATACTCCTTTTATTCCTTAGAATCTAGCATATGGCTCACAGACTGATTTAATTTAATTTTGATAATGGAAAATCAACATCTTGTCCACAAACTTTTAAGATTTACCTTTGGTTTGCCACCTTGGAATTATTACCATGTTGTTAAAATTCTGTCAGTGTCAGACCCTGTGCTAAACTTTAGTATTGAATAATACCCAAAATGTTGGACACATTGTAGATCGTCACAGTGATTAAACTCAAAATGAAACAATATAAATTTGATTTCAGTCTTTTGTACTGAGCAAACATGAGTGAAAGTACATTTATATTTTCCAGTAATTAAGCACTGACTTTGGTCATCAGGCAAAGTTGCAGTAGGATTATGAGTTATTTGATTTTATTTCTTTTGATTCAAATCCCCAGTTCTTAACTGCAGAAAAGAATCTCATTTCTCAGTTGAGCAATCTGGAAAAAAAGACATGTTAACTGGTTGTCATTGCTACATGCCAGACTACTCGTAGTATGCAGTAAGCAGTTAGCATACATACATTTTTCACCATCAAGGCGCCCAGTAAGGTATGGCACCACTCAGCCTGGTGCCCGATGCTGTCTTGGCACAGAGCATGTCTGGTGCCTGCTTTCTGTGCTCTTGGTCACAAGCCTTTGTGAAGCTTCCACATTCTTTCTATGTGATACTCTGCCACCTGCTGCATCACAGGCAAACATTTGGTGGCCTGAATGTGATTTTTAAATACATTAAATACATTATTTCTTTTTAATTGGCAGAGTTTCTATTGTTTAAAATGCAAACTAATGTTGTTTGACTTAAAGACACTACCTAACAGTGTATGTAGCCATCGGTTTCAAGATTAGAGTTTTTACCTAAATCCTTTAGTGCAGTAAAGGGTAGCAATATAGGTAAAATTATGTTAAACAGGACTTTTATCACTCAAGGCAAGTTGTGAGTTTTAATCAGATCAGTGGACAGCACTAATTCCATGTGAATGGTCTGTGGTCTGTCTAAGTGTCATTAGCTGGGCATATCTGGGTGGACAGCCAAATTGAATGAATGTATGTGCCTTCTCTCACATTATAGGTTATTTTGTATAAAATGTCTGGTAAATAAATGTCATGTAGAGTCCCCAAGGGACAAAAAGCAGTCATTAAAAATAATAATACTCATAGAAATACAAACAAACACAATACACATAACTTAACTGTCAGGTGCCATAGCAAAGACAACACTTACAATCAACGTAACAACCTTTAAATGAGAAACACGACCATAAGTCTAGATGCCTTAATATCATCCGTACGCATCAGTATTGTGATGATATGTAAAGTCACATATGTAATGCTTTGCAGCCTGTCTCACCTTAATGGAATCTGCAGAATCTCTCTTCAGTGCAATCCTCTTGTCTGTTTGCCCAAGTTTAATTGGCTGTAGGTAAATGCAGGGACAGTGCAGGGAAGCATTCCCTTGATACTCCCAAATAAAGACCTACGCAGAACTCCACACTCTGCCATTACCCCAGCTGCAATCACTGAGAAGGTTGTCATTTTTCTGTCCAGAATGTCGGTCAAAAATGTGAAGATACACTGAGAAGAACAAAGTATTTGGCCTTAAGTACAAATCCTGAGTTTAACGGGTAAAATCAGAAACCGAATGGAAATGCAACACGTGGGGTGAATGCATAGTTTAATCACCTCTCTTGAGAGGGTAGTTTATAATGCTCACTGAGTGATTATTCCTGATAAATAAGATAATGAGGTTTTGCTTTAAGGTCATCATAGTTATGAACTTAAAGTCATCAACACCCCCTGTCACCTGCCGAATACACTATTTAGTTCCATAAGTGGCAGAGTAATAGTTAGGGGGCGGGGTTTGTAACTCAGAGTCTCGTGGGTTTGGATTGTGGGAAAGGCTGATCTTCTCCCAGACTTATTCAATAAATGTAAAGTTGTATGAATGGATTGTTTGTAAAGTTTAATGTCCATTCATATCAAGGTTAAGCAGCTTAGTGAGTGTACAATAGCATTTGTAAATATGTCTGTGTATTCCATGCATAACTTCATGTTTGTGTGTCTTTACAATGTGTACATAAGTCTGTTAGAATGTCATTGAATGGTTTATGACTTCTTATAAGGAAGTCTGTTGTGGTCAATGGCATTCCCTTTAGAAAGTGAGAATGCATCCTGACTTTCAGCTCTGGCTTCCAGTTGTGCCAGCATATCAATATTTTAAATATGGCCTGTTTTTGGCAGTATTTCCTAAATCCATGATCCATGAATTTGATATTAAACAACACTGGAATTCTGCCAACATGTCCTGGCTCTCAAGGTTTTTCAGAACTTAATGTGGCTCAAACTTGTATATGTAAACAAGTAATAAGACACTTTTTCCTGAAAAGTTTTCCTTTTGGAAATTAAAGTTTTTTTTTAAACCATTACCAAAATATAAATTATCTATCAGTCTGCCCAGTGCATCTCCTTTTATACAGAGCATTAGCTTTTGGCAATTGGGTTTGCTTACTTTATTCCATTATCGTGGTCAGATTGTATTGCTACTGCTTTTTACAACCGATGACTACATAATGGAGCAAATCAGGCCATGCTCTTGGCCAAAGGGCGAAACTGTAGGGCCCCCATGTGGTATTTGAACCCCACAATGTTACTGTTAATGGTCCAGTTTACTGTACCTTCAGGCCACACTGCTGCCCACCACTTCTTAAATTATTCAATGAATGGCAAATACACTTGTCCTCTTCAGTAGCACTGAAGGCTCTGCCATTGGGGTGTCTTCACAACGCCAAAGCCTCCTTTTGTAAAACAGTGGCAGCACAGAATTTAAATTCACTGCTTTCAGAACGATACATTTTTTTTTCTTTCTTCTTTTTGCCCTCTATGGCATTGACAAGACTGCAGGCTAAATCAAGGGGAACCACAAGGATTTGCTTTGCATGAAATAAGCAAAGTAGGACAGCTCTTGTGTTGTGCCCAGCTGAGATTTACTTGTAATAATCTGTGGGCTATGTGATACTGGACAGGTAATCTGCGAGACATGCCTTGTCTCAGTGTCACCATGAAGGTGAAGAAATCGTACAGTGCGCAGTTCCATTCTTGGCATTGCCTTATATATAGAGATAATGTTACTTGAATGCAACAAATGTACCTCATGGGTCTGTGTCACTAGTAGACAAAGCACCACTGAGTCACATATCTGTACCTATATGGATTGGCCTTGATCTGCCGCTCTAAGCTCTTTACTGATCTGCTCAGGCCCTGTATGCTGAGGGCCTAGCTTCAGGCTGACATGGATGAATATGTAGGATGTATTTGCAGATCAGTTTCTTCAAACAAATCTCAGTTCAGTTCAAGTGCATACCAATTTTTTAAAAATAAACATGAAAATCTGGAGAAAATGTCTAGCTTTTTGCCTTTTTTTGTAAAGGTCACAGTAGTTGAGTGCTGGCAAAAGTTGATTTAAGAGACTTTCCATTTTAGACATTTCCCACACAAATCAAAGCGGCGGTGCGTCAAATTGGCTGATTTCTGATGCACTGGTTCTCAAAGGAGACCTGGGGTGAAGACGGCCCTTTTAATTTGCGATTAAAAATGCAAAGCGATGACTTCCAAGGAGATCATTTGCTCTCTCTCCTGAAATCTCTTCCAGACGTCCCTTTTGCCTTTTGCATAATGCATTCAATAAACTGAGACTGAATTCATCAACACAGTGTGGTTGCTCCACCTCCAAATTGAATTTAGACAGTGAGAGAGTGCAGACACAGTACAGCTGCCTGTTTGTTGTGTATACTGATGAGGAGGCGGGGAGATTGACTTGGCTATACAAGTTCAGCTTGGTATCATGCCATCTTTCTAGGTACTCATTTAAAAGTTCAAGGCGCACTTCTCTCAGTTGAGATGAGAGTGCCTTTTTTATCCCTTAATACTGTGCATTAGAAAAGCTCAAATGGTATTGTACTTTTGTGGTCTGTTTGTCAGTTTCACCATGATTGTTTTTTTTTTTTTTTGTTATAGTTGTGCATTGTGCTATGCAACAACCAACTTTTACAATTACTCAGAGTTTATCCCTGAGTAGACAATATTAGGAGTTTTGCATAGCTCAGCAGGCCCCTCTGTGCATATAATTGACTAGATTTAATACAGAAAATGCCATAGTCATGGAGTCCTGAGAAGTGAAATATGATAAAAAATGATCTACAATGGATGACCAGAGCTGGAAGTTGTATTATTTGTGCATGTTTCTTTCGATTGTCGAGTCTATCCAGGAGGGCTTTCAGGGTCACCGGAGCAAGATACAGAATATTTAAGATATAAAAATAGCTGAAGAGGAGATCATTTTATAAATAATAATTACCCCCAAGAAACACCGTGGCGACCTGCTACTAATGTGCATGTAGAGAGTAATAATGATGTATGAGACATATTATCTCATAGAATGTACATGATGCCATATATTAATGTAAGGACAGTGTTATCTTGGAACATTAATAAGAATAGAACAATACATAATGATAGGAATTGGCCATTTGGCATTGCTGTGCTCCTCATTTGCAGTAATCTGGAGGAGTGGTCTCAAACTTGGTATTTAGGTGGGGTTTTTATGTGCAGATTTCATCTCATCCTGCACTCCTGCTTAGATAATTTGTTCCATTATTTTGAAAATGAATCCTACTAGTTTTCACAGGTATGTGTTTTAGGAGAAGAGTTTTTTTTGTGTCACCTAAATAAGTTTATTATTACATTGTCAACTGCTTATTGTCTGTTGGTTATTTGTTGCAACATAGAGTTGCATATGGCTTCATGAACAGTTTTACCAGTTGAGGCCGCACTGGTTTGAATAAAAACCTGTATACTCATGACTCTCTATGGCACTGACAGTGAGACCCCTGGTCTAGAGGGTATCCAGCACCACATGTATCTAGGATGGACTTCAACACCAAGAGTGGTCTCTGCCTCTACTGTCTCTTCTGCATGGACTGCCAAGCTGTCACACTCGCTGACAACTCTTAAAAAAAATAAAAAAATACTGAACTTCACTGCATGAATAGTGCTTAACAGCTGTTAAATTATTAAACAGTATAAAAGGATTGCACTGGGAGCTGCAATGCGCAGATGCTGCGTTCCTTTGTAGTTTCAAGGTACAGATCGATTCGGTGTGTCTTTAGTCATGCTTGGAAAATCAGTAGAGATCTGAGCTCCCCTGCCATGTGCATGTAGCGGAAGGAAAAGGGTCCTTCCGAACATGAGAATGGATAGGTATTGAACTGCTTTAAAAAGGGAGGATGCTGTCATCAAATGGTTGTTTCAGGGTTAAATTATTTGTTGTCTGTGTTCTGTACAATCACACAAAAGTGCAGTTCTTGAATTGATTTTGTGATGGCGGGTGGGGTGGGGAGGCGGGGGGGGTGGGCGGGAGTGTTGATAAGAAATGACAAAGAGAACGGTTTTATTTCTTCAGTCAGATACGGAATAATGGAACGTCAGGTGTTATAAATAAGCAACGCGGCATGTGTAGAATATTGCTTTTTTATTTGCTGTTTCAGGCTGTCCTCTTCACATTTATTGCTTATTTTCAAATAAGCAATGAATTTGTGCCACCTTCCTGGTTCAGTTTCCTGACATAAAAGTAGTAATGAAGGAAAGATGGAGATGAATGCACCAAAATGGATTGACTAGCAGACCTCTGAATGACCAACCATTATTGGTCGGCCTTGATTGATAAATCTCAGGACTTCAGCGTTTCTGAGCCATAACTTTTTGCGACTTCCTCCACAGGGATAATGCCTTGTTGAGTGGCCCTCGGTCATTTCATAGTAACAAAAATAGTGTCATAATAACCTGGCATGCAGCATTGATGATTTTAAACTGTGCGCTGACTCAGCAGGCCCTGCTGCTTTAACTAATGTAATATTTCAAGGTCTTGTTTTATTAACACCCAGGGGCGTCGGTGGGTGGGGGGAGGCGGGGGTGTGGAGTGCTTTTCCTCGCTGCCTAGAATATGAAACAACTTCTGCTCCAACTTCCAGGGCAAAGTGACTTTGAGGCAGGCGCAAGGAAAAAAAGTTGAGCTTAATAGCTTGGGCTCAGTGAAGCCTAGCTCCAGCCTTAAACTGATAAATTATGGTATGCAGAGGGAAGCTCCTGATGTACTTCCTGAGAAAGTGATGTTTGGGAACTAATATAAACTGTTTGCTTGGCTAATCGTTGCCATTAATTGTGTGAGTTTGCAAGGCTTGATGACATGCCCAGAAAAGACATGTGGCCTCAGAAGGCTGCTTTGCATGACTCTTCTGAGTGCTGATTTTGTTCTGCTTTACTCTTACAAGAAGAGCGCTTTTTAAGGTCATACATTTTTGTGAGCCTGATTTATCTTATGCTTATGCTCCATGCCAACTCTTCTCCTTCAGCCAAATGACTTTTGGAATTTTTAAAAATTATTTCTCTTTCTGAACTTCCAACTGTTGTCGGTCTCATTGAAAGTACTGTAGTTTTATGTTGACTGGTTAAAGGTTGTTTTCCTCTTGCTCTGCTGCCTCTGCATTTTTGTACATTTTTAAGAATTCTGAGTGACAGTGTCAACATACAGCACACTGTTGGAAATGCATTTCCAATCAAACACAGCAGAGAGTCAGCAGCACCTCCGTTTGAACGTGTCCTTCACAAAATTCGATTGACTGTGGGCATTCTTGACTCTCTGAGCTGTATCTGTCAACATACAGAATCCTGCTGAAGGATGCAGCTTCTTAGCAGAGGTCTCCACCAGTATTTTATATGAATATCTTTTTTTTTTCCTTTACAAGGTTGTGCATCATGCCTTCACAAATACAGTGCTTGCATGAACTTCTCTTTAGCTCTATTCTCCTCTCTCCCCCCCTCCACTACTCACCTGGACTCAATTCGAACTGGCCTGTTGTTTCAAACCCACAGTACTTTGCCATTTATACAGCTCTATGATATGGTGTCAAATGATTATCCTGCATCCCGTATTCATGCAGTAGATGCCACTCTGAAGCACCATAAAGGATATTTATGAGCATACCAAGTTAGCTTTCCTTGTGTTTATATCTCAAGGCACCTTGTTTACTATGGCTCATTTGTATGATTTAAATGAATCAAGGTTAGGGGAGCAGAGCCAGTCTGTTTCTGATTTGATTTTTTTAACAAGATTGTGTGTCTGTGTCTGTGTGTGTCTGTGTGTGTCTGTGTGTGTCTGTGTGTGTGTGTGTGTGTGTGTGTGTATCCTGGAGGCCACCAACATTTCACGAAGATGTAGAAATGATTCAGCACATGGTTTCACAGCTGGATTGCCCAAAAACAGTCACTTTGTTTTATTACTTTCATTTATATATTGGTTTGTTCCCCCTTTGTTCATTTGCCTCTGCTTCAGGCCTGCAATTGTCTTTCAAGTGACCTGCTTCAGAAAGACATTTACATTTTAAGTGTTCCTGCCCATTAAAGAAATCCAGTTTAGCACTCCATCAGAAAACAGGAAGCATGCAAACAGGCCTACCATGTTGTTTTGTTGAGGCTTTTGAATGCTAAAGCCCTGAGAAGGTAGTTTGTTGTAGGCATACCTTTTTTTATTGTTTGTTGTGTGCATTTCATTGTTATGAACAATTACCATTCTCTGCAAATTTGTGTTTTCTACTGTAATTCATCATTAAACAAAAGTTAATATTTTTAATCAACATAGCCAATGGTGAAAGTGCTTTTATAATAATTTGAATTAAGTTCTACATGAAGTTGGCTGGTGTCCCTGATCATCATTTCTCATCTTCCTGTTTTCAGGAAAGCAGTCTGCAAAATAAAGCCACGAAAAAGCCAGAAAAGGAGTCCAAGTTCAAAGAGGCCAAAAAAGCCCTCAAGAGGAACTTCAAAGTCAACACAAAGATGACCTTCACTGAGGATGGAGAGGTTTGCATTAGCATTTTATGTCTAACCTTGTGAAAAATATGATTCTACAATAAGTTCAATTGGGGAGCCTGCCAGATACAATATAATGTCAAAACTTCAATACTTCACCCTCTGAAATTCTTTGAACAGTACACAAGCCTGCCAGAGAATGGCTTGGAAAACCGAACATGATTCTAACTCCGATAGTGTTACATATGCCAAAAACAGCCCCCACAAGTGCTTTTTCATTTTCTCCCTCTTTAATGTTTCGAACATGCACTGTTACCGACTGACATGTGACCTAACATCTCAGTGCATTCCCTGTCTCCTGTTTTGGATGAAAGCCATGAGAGATGTAGTCATTTTTTCCTCCCTGGATTTAGAGGTTTAGTTTTAAAGGCTGAATCAGTCTTACTCTTTCTCATACCGAGATCCCTTCACCCCTCCAAGTTAGTCATTAAAAAAACATAGATAGGGCCTGAGCTTTAAGCAGGAAAAATGCTTGTTCTGCAAGAGAACTAATCTAAGAATCTGTTCCTGAAAACAAGGGGAATGTTTGGTTTCACAAACATTTGTAAATCTGCTTTTCCAAGGGCTAGATACTGGGATTGAGCTTTGAACATGCAGTTAAAAGCTCTCACTTGGGTTTATTTTCAAGTATTTTAAGAATCTAATAATGTCTTTGATGCTCCATTAAAAATGTACAGTTTTAATGTTGTTTCAATGAAGAGATTTGTATCCTTTGCAGAATATATAACTTTTGCTTTTTAAGGATAAAAAATTAATGTATTTATTGTTGTTACTGTAAATAACTGTCAATCTTTATGCCCAAGTGTGTAAGGTTTTTAATAAATTTTTACCCTAAATTAAATCTTGCGTATTTAGTCATTGAAACAAACATTTAATTTTTAAATAAAATCATAACTGTAGCTGAATCGAATGTTCCAGTAATTCTGTCACCCTGAAGTTTCCCAAATGTAATTTCTGTGAAAGGTCCAGGTTGCTGGTGTCATTGTTGGCAGTCAGATGTGCTCTGTAATGTCCCTCAGCGGCTTTACAAAGAGATAATGTAAACATTGCTGTAGAGAAAGGGTAACCAGCTCCTTCATCACCCCCTCACTCCCAGAAACCTTTCAGCTAGAATTCAACATGCTCTATTTTAATTATCTAAATCTAGAGCTCAATTAATGTCCAAGAACACAGAACCTTGTTCTGATTTGCCGTGTATGCTATATGGCATCAGTTTCCCACAATATAACGTGACAGCAGCATGGCTGCAATTGTTGCATTGAAACTGCAATAAAATACTCTTTGCCCTGACACAGATGTCATACAGATCTTGGTTTTTGAATAAATGATGCGTTTAGAGTGACATAGCTGGATCTTTCCCGAAAAAGGATTTGGAATTAGCTGAACTTGGATCAGTAATAAAATGTCAAAGACATGCTTATCTAGGTATCAAGGTTCCCCTGTCCATATCCAAATCTCATTCATTGTCATCTGTAAGGTGGAAAAAAATTCATTGCACACATGCTGTATAGGGCAAGCAGGTCAATCGTGCCTGGCAATGACAGAGCAATGATGTCACTAACCCCCCACATTTTTCGCCCCATCCAGATGGTGCAGCAGTGGCCCCCGCTCCAGAGGACAGCAGTGCCAGCTGGCTCAGAGGACGAGGGGACGTCTGGTGGCATCAACGTGGAGGAGGCACGGGAGAGACTGCAGCGGGAGGACCAGGAGTTCGACAAGCAGGAGTACAGCCGCAAAGTGAAGGAGAAGCACAGGGTAAGACTCAATACTGGAGCTGCGGGGCTGCTGGAGGAATGACCTGGTAAGGCTCTCTTCCCATGACTGGAAAAGCCCCATGGTCTGGTACTGAATCCAGACTTTGCTGGTACAGTCTAGCCAGCAGCCCATTGGGACAATGCACCGTTGCCCCAGGGACTGAGAGGTTTACTTGACAGTGAAATTCATGTCACTCACCAGCGCCCACACAGGACAATCAGGTACCCGTGGTCTGCCTGCATGAGTTGCACATGAAGTGTTTCACAATTTCTTCGTGTCTGTACAAACTCAACAGGCAGTCAGTGGCCAATTTAATTTTCCTTGGAAAAGTGGGCAAGTGCAAAATTTGTTGATTAATCAGACCACAATCATTAATGCCCTTATCATTTCACAATATTATATTGTTTCAATTCAGTTTCAAAGAAATTTAAGTGCATCCACATGAGATATGAGTAACAGAGGTAAAGTCAGTGCTAACAACACTCTTAAACCAGAAATGGTGTGCTCGCTGCATTTTTAAGGCACTGATGTAGATTAACTATGTTAACTCAGAGTCCTGACTCAATCATCATTAATGCACACAAATAACATAAATATACATGTGTATGTATAGTGTGTGTTCATACCAATATCATAATGATCACTGTCAACCCCACCCTCTGGGGACTTCTCTCCTGCTGGAAAAGACACTCATATTTCATATTTCATATTCCCGGTTCCACTCTGACACCCTGGGTATGCACCGCATACGTAATTTCATAATACAAAGCCCCAAGCAAGGGGAGGTTGTGTAAAGGTCGTCCAATACTTTTATTATTGCTTACCACACTTGAGAAATTAGGTCTGGACTTCATTGTAGGTAGTATTTGATTTTGGCATCTTTGAATGATGGTTGTTTCTCCGGAATGTGATGGGCACTTGATTTTAGTCCTCTCTGAGCAGCGAGAATCTCCTCTGAATGTGATGGGTGATTTTAGCACAAGGTTTACAATGTTATGCCAAAGAGCCACTTTTAAGACACATTTAGTTGTTTAAAAATCAGGTTAAGGCCTGTACCTGCTGACCGAGCAAACCCAAGCGAGCAGCTCTCCTGAGGGTGTGAGTAAAGCAGCTTTCTTTTTTTTTGACTACTGCAGGAATTTAATTACTTTTTCCACATCTCCTCTAAAATTCTGAACATTCCTTTCTCATTTATTCTGTGTGATCCCTGAAAGATGCCAAACCATTGGATATCATGTAAATCTCCCCTTTTTTTTAATGCTCAAGCTCCATTTTAATCTTAACAGCACTGAAGCAACGAGGAGAGAGGAAATAAGACAAACACATGCCACAGATCGTTAGCGGCTGGTGTAGGTGCCGCAGAAACAGAGCGTCCCTGAGCTGAATACCTTGCAGCCGTCATTCAGACTGAGGTCATCATTGCCGAGTACTGATTTAGGAGTAGCGGCAGACAGATGAGCTGTGGAAGCGACTCTATGCTGCAGGGGTTCATACCCCAATCCAACCCAGCCCAATAAAACGAGCTGGAGCCAGAGGGGTGGGGTGGGGTGGGGTGTGGGGCTGGAGTGAGAGAGAGAGAGAGAGAGACAGAGATTTCAGGGGGTGATCCGTAGATTTTAATTCAATGGGTTTCATCTGGCGGAGTCTCTCGACAGACTAAATTTGTATCAAACGCACTGGGGAGCCAGTGTCATTAATCTCCGTGCCTGTCCTCCTCCTCCTCTTCTCTTTAATGGCCCTTCTCTTGCTGTGTGCTTAATTATTTTTTTCTTGGTTTTCCGTATGCAGAGAAGACTGATATAATGTCACTGAGCCTCAGTGATGTGATCGTTGGAGGGGACGCACTCTTTCAGTTTCTCCCTTTCCCTCGTTCTCCCTGTCTCTCTCTGTGCCTCCCTCTCTTCTTTTACTTCATATTTCGGTAGCTCCTTCTCTCCCTCTCATTCTCCCTTGCTACTCCCCTTAGTTTTTGGGTGACATATGCAGTAGTGTTATTGTCATTATGAATGCTGCCCAAACTGGCCCCATAGGTCTTCCACAGTCCAGGGCTGTTTCTGCCTTGCTTCTCATCCAGAAACCTCCAAAAAAAAACAATAAATCCCAATAACAACATGACACAAACAGATGGGCCAACTGCATAGATTTAACATTAAATAGATATGGCTCTGCTGACTAGCCCTGGCTCAGACAGGCAGCCAGTTCAGTTCCCATTCCACCCTCCGTCCAAAAACAGATGGATCCAAATGGCAACATGACACAGCCACACAGGCCCGCTGCATAGCAGCATACATCAAATGCGGAGATCCACAGGTAAAGATGGCAGTCTGCAATGCGTTTTTAGATGAAACATTGCACACATTGCCACACTTCTTGCTGCTGTTCATTTTGATGTTTTTTTTTCCTAGTTCGTAACTGCCATGCATTGCCTCGTTACCCTTGGTGTAAAATGCTGTACAAGAGTGCACTCTGCACAGGGTCTTCAGTTATCTGCAGGTGTAACACAATACACTTTGCCTAATGCACATTTGTAACAGGGTCTGTTGGTGCCTTGGGACTCATTGACAAATCAAGGTACTGTAAGGCTATATTGGTGTTGAAGAAAATGCAGCATCAGCTAGTTACCTCTTAAGATCTTTTAATACAGGTTAGGCTCTTCTGGAGCCATTAGATATACCATCGGAACTGCCTGGCCTTAACTTATCAAGTGTTCATTTTCAAGGACAGGTGTTTTTTAAAAAAGATATGATGTTTTGTATTACATTGATGTATAACGTTAGAGCAATTGGTGGTTGTCAGAAGTGTACACAATGGCAGATTTTTTGATTGGTTGTTGTGTTGTTATGGCAGATAATTGAAGGGAAGTTGTTTTTTTGAGCAGTCTTGTTTGTTTTTGTTCTCACTTATTATGCAAAGACACAACCAACTTGCAAATTACATTGTTGCTCCTCTGACTCCCCCATAATTCAGCAAATTCAGCTATTTAGATTTACGTGTTTACGTTATCCATTTGCTGCATTTAGAATCGCCTCCTCAAAGTGCTCTAATTGTGTATGATGTGGATAGAAGGAGGGGAAAAAAATCTATTTTTATTTCGGTCTTACACCACTTCTGACAATCTGCAACGCAGGCCAAGAAAACAGTTAGCCGTATGTGCATGCACATTAATCATTCCTGTTTATCTGATAAATATCACACTACACACACACCTCCTGTGAGCCCTGTGAGGTACTGTTGAGATACTCTGAAGCACTAACTTTGGATCAGATTGAGATTTTTCAGTGTAATGTTTAATTATTGAATTTAATTATTCAGTTGGGTTAGCTGATCCTGGATCAGTTCATAAGGGGTTGAAAGTTTACAGAGCCGTCTTAGTAGAAAGTACACCTGTTCAAGGGAGCACTGTATTTACCAAAACCAAAGCAGGCATTGAACTTCCTAGTGCCAAAGGGAGCTCTGTATTTGCCAAATGAAAGAGTGCATGATACTCAGCAATACTAAAGTGCATACTGTACTTACCAGTGAAACAAGGAGCTCCACATGTACCAATTTAAAAAGTTCACCAGACTTGCCCTTTATTTAGTGTGCCCTTTACTTAGGGAGACCAAAGGGGATGCCATATTTACAAAGTTAGAGAGTGCAGTGGTGTACCGAAGTGAGTGCTGTACTTACCAATGCTACAGACTGCACTATATGTAGTGAGACCAGAGAAGATGCTGTACTTGACAAGGCCAAAGGGGGCACTGTACCCTAGAGCACCAGTGAAACATACAGTGTGCTGGCTCAATCCCAGAGGGTGCACTGTATTTACCAATGGCAGAGGTGGTGTATTGTTCACTGATGCCACCTTGGGTTCTTTGCTGGAGTGAGTCCCCTGACCAGGTATATGATCTCAGGGAAAGACTGGTTCAGAGAACACATTTTAAGATTTGTGGTTTAAATGTTATGGCACTGAGTAAGTAAAGCTTTCAACCATGTGTCATGTGTTGATGCATATGTATCCAATAATAGCTTTGTATTTTTAGAATGATAATCTCAGATAACATTATTATTCATGCTATGTTCACATTGTTCACATTTTCTTAGCGAACCTTAATGTAGTCTCAGCCACCACCCCCCCCCACATACCCCCTGTCACCTCCCAGTGGCTCCTGCTACAGTCTCAGTCTCTCGCCAGCCTTTGTTTGCAGCTAGTATCGCAAATCAGAAATCATCAAGAATGTCAAAACTATGGGCCCCCCTAATGGCTGCTTTCATTAGCTGCTCATTGGCGTAGCGGCGGCACCGTGCATAAATGAGCCGCATGGATGCAGGCTGGTGGTTTAATTAATAGAATGCAATCGTAACCGCCCTGATTTATGTCCTCCGATAGGAATATTCACACACAGTGTAAAGGCTAATGGCAGAGGGAGGCATAATTGATGAGAAAATTGCACATTTACTTGTTAATTGCATTCTGTCCTTTTTTTGTGGCTTATAAATTGACCATCCAAAAAATGGCAGTTTAATTACCCGCAAAGCCCACTGAATGTGGAGAACTGTGTTTTTCATTGTATTTTAACTGGCCTTTTTTATCACTAGCCCCATAAAGCAACCACTTACCCCATACATAAAATACTAAAACTAACCCCATTTACCCAAAACTACTACTAACCTCATATACCCAACACGATAACTGACCCTGTTTACCCACAACTACCACTAACCCTATATACACTATATATAACACTAACCCTTGCCCCAAGAATGCCATGAACACCATAAAACCCAATCTAGACTGTAGGAACACAAAGTCTACAAGTACCAATGAAATTGATACTGTGGGAAAAACAAGAGAAAATAAAGTGGATAAATGTATTAGTAAGCATCCTGATTTTCTGAGTGCATATTTGAAATGTGTCATGTTAAATAGGTATTATTTTCTTATTCGCTTTATTCTGTACCCACTTTACAGTAAGTACATTTGTTTTAAAAGACTTTTGAATTCTCAGAGGCATGAGTAGCAGAGTTTGTTCTCAGCTGTTGTTGCTTACATCCCAGGCTTTGTTTTTAAAGGTAAAACAGACATTTGAAGTCATCAATAGGAAGATAAGTATAGAGATTTTCTACACGATAATCTCTGGTGCTAACATAAATCCCACACCTCACATAGGTTATTGCTTGACACTAATCAGTTTTGTTATGGTGGATCAAAGTTGTGGATAGAAATCTGATAAGAAATGGGGCCCTGTGTTTACCTGCAGACAGGCAGACCACACAGACACACAGGGCCAAAGCCTTTTCCAGAGGGACAAGGGTGATCACACTGCATCACTGCTCCCAAGAGCAGTAAGAGCAGAGAACAAAAACAGAAGTGTTCTGTGTCAATTTTAATGCTGCAGTTATGACTGAATGGCATTCACATTTTTAACCACTTAAACAAGCAAGACATTTTTAAATACAGTAGCACTGTACTAGTTCCAGTCCATATAACACTGTGGCTTCAAAGTCTATAAGAGAACTGATTAGAAGACATAAGTATAAGCAGGTACTATTCAGCACACTAATCTGCTACGGGTATAACCTCACACAGCACCAAGCATTGGGAGTGATGTTTGTTTACTTCCTGTTTGTGAGTGTGCCCCCATCTCAAGGTCTTCAGTGGTCTCCAAGGTCCCCCTCCGGCCTTGTGGAAAGAGGTGTTTAGGTGATGCCAGAGCTGGATTAGCTCTTAAAGCTGGGGGGGTCAATAGGGAAGAGGGATTCTGAATTTCCTCACTCCCGCCACTCCGTACCCCTTACAGTTGCGTAAGGATTAGCATATTTTGATTGTGTCATGGCTGACTGCAGTTAAACGCCTTTAAATGAGTGTTTTGGAAAAACCCCTGCTAGACTGTCCCCCTGGCAGCTGCAGCAGCTCTGCTGACGTGAAAGCCAATGAGAAGCTGTCGCCTGCCGCTTTGCCTCGACACGCCAGCGGGGCGACGGGCGGTGTGAAGGACGTGCCGCGGACGCCGCTCCACATTTTCATGCAAAACAGGATTGGGAAAGTCTGACATTTGGAGACGGAATTAGCAGAGTGCGAGTCTCTGTGCTGACATTTCTGAAATTCAAAAATCCCTTACTGCATCAAATTTGTCCTTTTTTAGAATTTCATTATTGTTATTATTACTTTTTTTTTTTGCTCAACCAATACTTTTCTGGCAATTTGTTTATATGTATCTGTCAGTTGCTTTGTTGTGAATTTCCATAATTGGCTCGTTTGCTGAAACTCAGTTCTTTTTTTCCCTCCTTTGTAGGTAATGGTAGGGTCAAATTTGATTAGACTCTAACCTTTTTTTTTTTTTTTTTTAATCCATGCAAGCATTTTGTTTTGTTACTGTTAATTTTCTCCCATCCAATTTGCTCAAGCTTACCATTAGTCACCATGATTGTGCATGTCCTCTGTTAGCAACTGTTTCTTCAGTCCTCTTGCTTCACCTTACTGACCTTGGATCATTCACTTTAATCTTTTGGATAAAAGCAGCAGTTATTTCAACAGATGGTCCCACGTTAGAAGTCACATCCTAATACCTGTCATTTTTTTGTTTAAAATTTGTGTTCTACCATATCTAAAAAGGGGTTATTGACTTATTCTATAATAGATGATGTCTAATTAAAACATGTTTTTCTGTTAATCTTTAACAGGAGAAACGACTGAAGGAGAAAGCTGCTAGAAGAGATGCAAGTAAACGACAGAAGGAGGTGAGTGTTCGTGTCTTTCCCTGTGGTGTAGGGCTCACAGACATGCAGACTCTCAGCTCAGCCACTCTTTAAGCGTTGCTATGATACCTCTTGATTTCTTTTTAATGGAGCTCTGTTACACTGGACAGGCAACAAGCAGTTCAACCAGAACAACAAAAAAGATAATTTGGCACCATGCTGTCGCTGCATCGTTTATCTGAGTAGGTTCTCATGCACATACTCATGCAGATGTCATGAATTGAGTGGTCCAGTCTGTGGGAGTGCAGTTTCAGGGAGTGCAATTCGTGCTGCTGGGGAATAGCATCTCTGTCTGTTACCCCTCCTCCAGTCTGATCACTGTTAACTGTATTGAGACTACTGACACTGCTGGAAAGGATAGGGGCCTGGCAGCCTTTATGTACCAGACTTACACCTATCCACTAAAACCCTGGTGAAAGAAGTGCACTTCAAAACGATAAACCTGCCCACTTTCAGTGGAGTACCTCCAAGAGAAGCTTTGCATTAGCCAAGGTTAAGGCCAATACTGACCCATACTGTGAATGAGTCCACAGAAGTAGACTTTCTAACCGTAACATTGTGCAATGGTTGTCTGGTGCCCAAGCCCTCAGTCATACGACTTGCAAGCAATAACTAAAAGTTCTGGACATGGGCCTTGGATCCTGCCAGCCCTCTCAGGTCAGTAATGAAGATTTTGCCTGATCATATTGGGATCAGATTAGGACTTTATCTTGTAGGACTATGCCTAGTCCTGATCATAATTCTAATTCATGAAAGGTCTTGTCTCTGACCCTGAGGAAACACAAAATGCCATTATGCCTTATTTTGGTATAGTTTTGGGTATAGGTCTTGCATATGTAACATAAATCTAAAAACATGTCCTTAGCTAAGCATAGCTCCCCAGACATATCTGCATGATTTCTGTTTGTCTTTCTACCTTCCTTGCCATTTTCTTTGGTAAATATTTCTGGTGCTACTTTTTTCCCAACTTTTTGCACTGCAATTTTATTTATTTTTTTAAAAAAAAAAAAAAAAAAAAAAAAAAAAGGTGGCTCCAAACTCAAGCACCTTCCCCATCCACCCTCACAATAACATTTCTGGTATATGAAGTGCTGAATTGGAGGTGTCACCAAAAAAAAAAAAATTGATAATGAAATTATGCCAGGGCTGCATTGTACGTGGCAGGACCATTAATATCGCCTGAGCAGAAGGACAGGCATTTTTTATGCCATATTCTATGCATAATTATATTTGTTCTTGGATGGGTCTCATTTTCCTGCGCCATCCTTAACTCCTGGGAGCATGCTGAAGGAAAGTCAGTGGCTCTGGGTTAGCCACCACCCCTGGACTGCTGTGTCCAGCAAATCATGGGTTTTTGTATAGAAAAACAGAGTCAGATTTCAGCAGAAAGGAAAGGGAGCATGAGACTGTGTGCAACCTGAGGGACTGTGTTCTGCAAGGCAAGAATATTGCCTCTGTTTTGACAGTCCAAACTTGTGGTGCAGTGTATTGTACTGAACTGGTGCATTGTTTATTTAAAAAACCTAGATATTTGTGATAACTGTATTAGGGAAAAGTTTATAGCTGTTTGGAAAGTAAGCATTGTGCTCGTGTAACTGAGTATATCGTGTACTACATCCCACTCAGTTATTGTATTTCCCACCCCCCTCCCTCATTAGGAGCATTCAAAAAAGTTTTGCTGAAAGAAACAATGGTTGTTCATTTAGGTAACAAGGCAACATTGTTTAGTAATTATTGTGATGATAAAGTGCTTCATGAACAAAAAAAGGATCTGAGAGAAAAAGGGGGGGGAAACAAAAGAAGACAATCAGGCTTCTGTTTTTCAATCTTGCTTGCTCAAGGGAAGGCCTTTTTCTCTTTGACAAAGACAGGTGCTTTCTGACAGAGACTAGTAACTGTGGAAGATGCCAGTCAAGGTCTGGGCTTTGTTAAGTGCAGTTTCTTTTATTTTCCGAAAATCTGCACCTGCAGCATCCCTTCTTGAAGTGGGTGCTGATAACCCCTGCTGTAGACAGTAAAATTCCAGCCAATTGCTAGAAGTTCTTAAAGTAATGCCTGTTTTCACTAACATCTACAGCTATATTCATTCTGAATATAAGAAACAAAGTGTCCAAAAAGTATCAACCATTCCACAATAAACAAAATCTACTCACCCCCTACCCTTTGTGTAGGCAACATATTTGTGGTGGGATTATTGAATGAATCATAAAGAAAAGGGTTGTTCTTCAAGGCGTAATTTGGCTGGGAGTGACACATGCATAGCTTGTGGAACTATAACAAAGTCCCAGGCCCAGACCTGGATTTGACTTTAAAAACACAGCACTCTCAGGCTGGTATTAATTATCTCTGAGCTGGATGGAGATAGAGGGCTGGGAACATGGGGACTAATTGGTTCAAGCTTCATTAAATTGCTGCGGGGATTCATTTAATATGTGTAAATTTTGGCTCCCTTTTCCTTATGAACTAAACTGTCTTGGTTCCTTGGTTCCTTGCTGTTGTTACTCTTATGTTCTCACTGTACTAAAAGGCCCAATTAGGTGCCAGTGGAAAAAATGTCCCTTAGGAAAAAAAAAGTATTTTAACAATAAAGGGCCTGGTTCTCGTTCTCAGTCTCAGATTTCTTCTGCTAAAAAAAAACGCATTTTTATTGCAGATATGAAATCTCTCCAGGTCTTTTGTGAGCTTTATTGCATTCCTGTTCTGGAACCATCTGAAAAATGGAGACACATTGTTCTGTGGTAGGGGGAATGAAATCTTTGCCTGGTTCCTATCATCATAAATCAGCTCTGTGTCATTGCTGTCTTTAGATGCCTGTGATTTAATTGCAATCACATACAGAAATAATGTGACTGCTGGTTTGCTGCTGAAGCAGAGGATTGGAGATATACTCACAATGGGTGGAGCTACCATATGTTACCAAGGTAACCAATATCTGGTAAGCCAATAATGGATTTTAACCAACAAGGAACTGGAGTCACAGCTAATTTTGGCTGCACAGTTTTCTGTGTTATAATGCTTTGTTCTCTCATCACAAACATATATGTTCAAAAGGGTTAACCGTCTTTTGATTTTTCGGCCTTCCGGATGTTTTCACTGTTTTATAAGGTTTGCTCTCACACTTTTGAATATCTAAATAAAATTATAATATTGGATGAATCATTTTGAAGTGTCATTTGCCAATAGTGGACAGGTTAGATGTTGCATGCAACTTTATCAACTCATGTGCATCCAAAAATGTATTAAGGTCCATTTAAATACTTTGTAGATAAAAATGTCTTGCAGATTTTTGAGATCTAAATGTTAGGGCTTCTTTCCTCTTTCCTTTCTCAGATTTGGCAGGACCAAAAAGTAAACAGAAAATACCAGAGTACAAAAGGTAGTTTGGTACCTTCTTTGGACAGGTCTGATGAAGGCAATAAGCAACAGCTGAGCTGATTACCAATACACCTCTGGAGTGCTTGCCTGTCAGAGTGGCTGCCGCTGTCCGTGGTGCTGAAGGCCTCTCATGCTTTGCAAGAGATTAGGTACAATTGATCTAGTAGTGCCCAAACAGACAGAAACAATTTTCATCTCCCACGCTACTTTCCCTCAGTGTCACACTCGCAATCTAGAATGCATGAAAGCGTAAGTGTACAGCAGAATGGTCTGCGCACATTAACCCCTACCTGGAACAATCCAGAGTCGCTTCATGCATCTACCATATTCCACACTAAACATTTGGTGGTACCTGTTCCCCAGTATTCATAGAATTTTTAAGCATGCTATGAAGTGCATTGCATGAATTTCATTGAACGTGAGTTCTTTAGCACTCTATCCGGGTCTCCACGTTGCACAAAACACACCACATAAAGTGATTGGTTGGACATACGTTATCATATTATACAGGTATTATACAGTGTATAATATTTATAAATCTTTACTTTAAGGGCTCTTCAGATTGTGTGCTGTTGGTACAATGAAACCGTTTCCCCTGGGTTCCTTTCCAAACACTTAATGACTTTAGGACTATAAAATGTAAAAAAAAAAAAAAAAAAAAAAAAAAAAAAAAAAAAAAAATGTTTAAGATCCAAACAGATATGCACATTGAATGCTAATTGTGAACTGAACTACATTCTTTGCAGAGAAGAGCCCCCCAAGGTGCCTTTTTAAGTGACTTTGTAGAAGTAAGCCTCCAAATATGCTGCTCACTCTAGGTTTCTTATGTAACTGTATTTTCTCCCCTTGGGTGAACTGCAGTTTGTTTCAATTAAGAAGGAAATGCCATGAAGCATGTCTAATGGTGACTGTCCTCTTTTTTTTTATTGCTGAGTTCTGTACAGAGGTTAGAGCAGCACATAAATTTCAGCAGACAGCAAGCAGCTTTGTGTTAGCTGTTTTCAGGACTGTAGGCCCCCTTTTCTGGCTGGGTATTTTTTTTTAACCATTTTCACTTGTATTCGTGCAGAATGCTGGAACTTGTAAACAATTTTCAGAAATAACCTGGTAATCTGACAGTGCCACATTTATATCCATATGCATTTGTGCATTTTGTGTGAAGAATGTAGTACTTCTAATTGTTAGTTCTTAATCAAATTTTTGTAATGTACTTGTGTGAAAGAATTGTTGTTTAATGGTATGGAGATAAATATGGTGAATATTCCTCACAGGACACACACCTGTAGTGACCCAGTTCCGCACACAAACACATTCATCTGCTGTTGACTTTTCTGCAGGGGGGTAGTGGCAGAGAGAGGCAAAACAGTAGAGGGACACAGATGTTTGTATCCATCACTGCAGGGATAGTGGTGCAAAAACAAAAGACTCATCACTGTACACACAGGAAGGTACAGCAGTCTCATTCCTTACAGTCATCAAAGTGTCCCATCTCTTTTTATACCAAATTGGTTAATTTTTCTCTTGTGTGCTGTTGATTCATCCAGATAATGCTTACAGGACTCTGGTGTCAGGAATTATGAGAAACCAATGTAGTGTGAGCGAATTCATCCTTAACAGCTACAAGAATTACTATACATTTTGTATTTTGTATACATTTAAAGAAGCACAATATCTGTTAACAATTCATATGTACTATTTCTAAATTCATGGCGTCTGATTGTTCATTAAAGAATAATTTAGTGTCTTAACTCAGACTCCAGCCCCAATGTTAGCCTTTCAAGCAAGAAAAAGCACTGTTCACCTTACAAGATAACAAGAAAACACCATTATACACAATCTTTGTGGAAAATCACAAATTTTACAAATCCTTTTGTAAAAAAAAAAAAAAAAAAAAATTAGTACTACAAAATCTACCCTAGAACAATTTAGGCCCAATCATTCTGATAGCATTCTGATCAAGTTAGCTGTGCGGCATGTGAAGTTTGGCCATGTGGCAACAATAGAATTTCTTCCTTTTCACTGCATTTTCATTGGTTGCTGTAGTCCTGATAAAGGAAGGTGAACACACCCTTCAGCAATTTTTAAACATTTAAATGCATGTTTTGATGTTTTTTCTTGAACAATAAAGTAGGCTGTCATCTCACCCCAGGGCATCCGCATCAAACTGAGAGCTCATATCAAATATCTGCTGGCCTGTGGTACAGCTTTTGAATATTTCATTATTAATACTAGAATGTATTTTTTATAGAAGCCCCCTAGTGAAAGAATCCTGGGCATCTTTTATTAATTACTCCTCCATGGAAAAATAACAATATAAGCACCCTTAAACCTGTCCAATATATTGCCTTGGACTGTTTCAGGATGTCAAAAATGAAAGATTCTTTAATGGTTTAAACACATATGTAAAAACTACAGTGTTATTTACATATTTTTTGTGTGTTTGTTTAAGCACCTTTTAAATTGACAATTTAAAAATGTTTTCAGTTGAGAACATTTCTTCTAGTTGTAGCGTCTGTTATAGGATGCACCAAGTGTTTTCTTATCGACAAAATGTATGTAGGATGTGCCAAGCACTGGATTATATCCTACAGTTTCCAAAAGCATCAATGCAGAAATTTAATTTACGAACTCTCTGACTTATGAATGTCATTGATCCTGCATATGACTTTGCAAGATATTTAAATGAAATCTGAAGCTGAAAAAATAGGCAGTGACATTATACTAGTTTAGGTATCATTGCTTTATAATGGTATGCTACTTTTGCCTTAGTCAATGTATGCTCTCACTTGGTTAGCGTTTTCCAAATAGGTTTGTCACTCTGAACTTTATATCTGCCTTTGTATTTTAGGCATATATCAGACTGTCAGACATCAGACTGCATCAGACCAAAATGTTAACAGTTCACATTTTGACGCCCTAGCCATTTACACAAATGAATAATTACTGAAGCAATGTAGGTTAAGTTCCTCAAAGGAATCAAATCTGCAACATCTGACCTACAAGCCTATTTCCTCCAATGTTAAGCTGTCTCAGCTATCTCTGCCCATTTTGCAAATGCATGATTTATAAGAGGCAAAACGGTCAACTTTGACATTTTGCCTCCTGGTGCAATTTTCTTGACTCACAAGGCAAATAGCAGGGATTAAGACTCATTTTATTGCATAACAGGTGACCCGGATATGGAAAACTTGTTCTGTACCTCAGGCACCTTTTCTGGTGCGGACCGATGGGTCATTAATCATCTCCCACTGTCACCTCTCAGCAATATTTTGGGCTCTGTCTGTCTCTGAGGCCTCATACGACAGGTCCACAGGCGCACCTCATTAACATGGGGCGCACACATTTTATCAGACGCAGGCCACTGGGGTTGTCATTCACTAATATCATAAAACAATGGGATGTGTTATTACAGGAAAGTAATCACTTCCCCCAGGAAACAGATGGAAGAACTTTATCTGCGTACTTTGGCAATGTCAGGACAGTGAAAGGGCTAATGCTGAAAGAGGCCCTGTGTGAATTTTAAAACATCTTCAATATAAATGCAAATTTAGTTGATTGATTTGAGAATGGTATATTTAATGCCTGATTTACTTAGGCAAAGCACGGCTTTCTCATGTTAGCTGAGTAGTCCATTGGGTAGTAGTCGTGACGTGAGACTGAATTGACCATGGCTGTGAGGAAGAGGGGTTAGAGGGGCAGTCACAGAAACTGAGTTCATCAGGTATTTGGCCAGCCCAGGTCAGCTGGCCCCAGGTCCCCTGAGGAGACTGAAGAGAGCAGGGCACAGGAATCACCGATTAATGAACTCGGTAGAATTGCCGGATTTTTCTAGTTTTGCAAAGATGATCCGACTGTTTCCACGGCAACATCCAAGTCAGATTTTTGTAGTGAACAAGCAGTCAAAACCCTAGCGTTTGGCAGCAACCCTGTTTTTGCTTCATTATTCCTGCAGAAAAGTAAAAAAAAACTATGTATATGGTAACCAGAGCTCTAGTTTTTTTTTTTTTTTTTTTGGTCTGCCACTGATAATTTTATAAAGGGAGACGGCAATTATTGAAACCTCCATGTGTGCAGTTCCTTGAAGTGTGATAAAGAACTCAGCAAAAGTATGACAGACCGTTTGAATTATTTCTGGGTTGAGACCATAAACCGATTTATGGAGCTGCAGCTCTGATCCTCATTGCCCCATTTTCAATTGAGAAGTTTCCTAATAACTCCATTGCTGCTGCTTTACAAATCTTTGTAAACAGGCATTGTTACCCTGGGGAGTGAAAGGACCATGACTGAGAAAAAAAAATCTCGGCTTTCCAGTTGTTAAAAGAGGAAAGCTAAATACAAATAAATCAGAAATAATAGCATTGCTGGTATATTTGTTGGCTCGTATACTCTGTACATACTTGGCTACCAGCTCGTGCATTGAGCATGAGACATGCACAAGCGACCTCCATCAAACTACACTGTAAAGAAACATCCGCACAGCAGTAAGAATAGGCACCAGAGTTGTGATACGTATTACTGAATAAGTAGAAATAATTGGTCTGTTATCATACATTTACCCCCTTTCCACTACTCCATGTTTAAGATGCTGGACATGCTATATATACACCCTTTATATAAGTGTATATGGGGATTTATATATTATATTTACGTTAATATACTGTATGTACATAAATGTACATGTATGCACTGTAAGTAATTAAATGTGCAATGGATGATTGTTTCTGCTTATGTTTTTTTTCCTGTAGGAAAATGAACAATGGGTTTAGTTTCAATATCAATTTGAAGCCTATTAGTGTGCTACTTCCAGATGAGATTTTTTACAGGGCTTTGCAGAAAGATAATTAAAC
This sequence comes from Albula goreensis, assembly GCA_022829145.1. Lineage (NCBI taxonomy): Eukaryota > Metazoa > Chordata > Actinopteri > Albuliformes > Albulidae > Albula > Albula goreensis. The sequence goes on from CM040742.1 coordinate 35,639,813, forward strand.
CCCATCGGCTGCCGATGGACTCTGTTACCATCCATTTGGACACACATTTTACCATGATTGCACAAGAGTGGAGACACAAACAGCAAGCCTACAATCAGCCCAGATGCCCTCTGACCTCATGCTGTTTAGCCACTGAGGGATTTACAGCCCACCAAAAAAAGAAACTAAACCAAAACACAACGTTCCTGCCGACAGAATGAAAGGATAGTGCTGCAAATTGGCAGTGATGTGATCAACTTAATCAGTGTCTATTGGGAATTGGCTGGATTTCTCTGTTCATTTTTTATATTTTTGTGTTATCAAAAATGCCACACTTGTGGTCCCTGGTCTTCCCCACACTGCTGACTGAGTGGAGACATTTGTGGAAAGCTGCCCTCGCTGTCTTGTTCCAGAGGGGCTGTCTATTTTTCCCCTGATGGCAGCTGTCATGTTTCCGTTTCTTCCATTGCCCGAGGATTGCTTCCAGTCCCGCACGTATGCAAATTAAGCTGTCTGGGACTGGCAATTAGTCACCTGATCAATGGCAGCAGACTGTCTGAGGACGTCACCATTAATCATCCCCACGCCAATCCCCTCCCGTCTTCATCACAGGGCTGACGTGCACAGCTGAATATTTAGATCGGCCGCCCAATTGCCATCTACCCTCGCAGGCATTCCCCAGTGTCCTTGGATCGAAATAATGAAGGATCAACAGTAATATGCAGTGAATACAATTTAAGTGGGCTTGCGTAGGGTCTGGCATAATTGGACTTGCATACGTCAGTCAGGTTTGCAAGCAAATTGCTTGCATTTTGTATACTTGTGACATGCTCTTTGCTGCCATTTGTTAGTGTATTGTAGGTTTGAGACTCCTTTGCTGGAGGGCCACAGTGTTTTCTGGTTTCAGTTATGTTTCAGCACATACATGATTTGCTTGCTTGAGTCTACATTGAGTCCACATTACATGTATACATGTACACTTGCTGGTCTGGGAATGTAGTAAGCCAGGACATGTCTGGCATTCTACGTCATATAAATCAGGTGAATGCTCTTTCATTCTCCCTCATTGCAAGTCATGCTGCATTAGAGCATCTGCTAAGTGACTGTAATGTCATGCGTTTGGGTGGAGAAAATAAGTGACTCTCCCCTAGTGACCACACAGCAGCTCACCAAAAAGCCACAGCATCATGGTGTGGGGTGGTGGGGTTCAAATCCACTCCTGGTCTGCTTAATTCTAAGATTTCTGTCCACCACCCCCATCTCACCATCTGCTGTTTTCAATCAAATTCTAAAAAAGTCCCCCATCAGAGAATCTGCGACAATTCGCAGCCCAGTCTCTGGCCTGTCCAGCTTCCTCTCTCTGCATCTCCAGTGCCCCTAATGCGTGGCGCCCACCATATGCTCGACACGGCATGGCGCCATCAGCAGAAGCACTCCAGATGACCGTGCACTCATTTTCCCTGATTTTCCTCTGTGCTTCTGTTTTTATGTTGCCACCCCACCCCCCCCCTGCATTCCTAATGCTCTTAAAGGTCTATAATTGTGTGCCTTTTAGTGAATGCAACAAAGTCATTGATTCTTAATTGAAGTCTGTAAAATTAAATCATAGCGAGAAATTGGGCCTTTAATTGAAGTTTGCTGTTCCAGACTTTCTCCTTGCACAATCTCCTGTGATCTGAGCATTTGGCTGTTTTAGGTTGTTTTTGAAGGGTTTCTTGTTTGTGCTCTGGTATTGATGAAAGTATTGCATGTATAATAGGCTTATGACTGAGTTACCTTTGAAGTGCATAGAATGTTGCTGTTTGTTCCAGACCTCTAATGCATTTTAATGGAAACTCTGGTTTGTAGTTTATTTCTGATGTATAGTTTTGTTGCTTTCAAAGTTAAAGTTGTGATTTAGACCCACCAAACGACCCTTGAGGAGATACCAATCAATACTGCTGTGCTCACTGTCTAGAAAGCATGTTTGCGTGTCCAGCCTTCAAGCAGCTCCCACCACAATCACCGTGGTAATAAAGACAGATTACCATTCAGCGGTCTGATCAGAGCCGGCCCGCCTTCAGAATCTCCAGCGCCTTGCCCTTTCCAGCTTTCTCAGTAATGCAGGGATCGTTAATACTCTCGCACCAGTGCGAAAAGACAAGATTTACTGTGTGTCTCCCTCCAAATACCACATGTTCATATTGACTGATACTCTAATTAATTTTAATAACCCCCTTCCCCCCAACACACCCACTCAGATTTTGCTGACATTGTCTGTCAAAATACCATTATCATCAGTATCTTTTTTTTTGTGAGCAACTTTTATTTAAATTACAACTTTGTACATAAATACCTGGAATCACCTTGCATACATGTGTAATATTTACAAATATTATATACACTTACATTAAATCATATTGATACACTGATTGCATCGTTTCATCACACATCTGACTACCTTACAGATCTCTTATGAATTCTAAAATGTATTAAAATGCAGCGCTCAATAGTTCTGGGTTTGGCCCCGTGTAGCTTGGCGGTGGATCTCTCCATAATAATAATTGAATTCAGACTGGAATCATCAGCATCTTTAAAAAATGTTGTATTTCCTTTTTCTAATGGAATACACAAAAAAGTTTAATGCATAAAAAAGAAAGCTGACCTAATTTTTTGCATATTGTCAATGTTTCCTGGCCCAGTGACTAACAAGGTTTTTCCAAAACACCATGAATAAAACTTGTCAAGGGCAATGAAAGAATAAAACACACTATTTCCTGAAAATTTGACTCTTTTAGAGATACAAGGTTTCACTCTCTCAACTATAAAGGTGCCAGTTAGAAAGCTGTTCCTTATGCTGTAGGAACATGAAGTCAGCACATGTTAGATTCACAAACCTGCAGTGTCCCACTCAGCAATGGAAGGACTTTGCTACTTTTTTTGCCCCAGTGAGACTGCACCAGTTGTTGCCTTGGCAGTATGGGCTTCCAGCCATGGCCAGCAGCAGTGGTCCAACTGGGGTTCATGCCCCCAGCCATGGGACATAGCACTGTACCACGCTTAGGGGTTAGGGAGCTAACTAAATGCCTGGTAACTCATGCATGCACTTTTTGTTATATGTTGGATCACCTTTCAAAAATGTAACATATATATATATATGGCCTCACAAGGATGAGGAAGAGAACAATAGAGCTTCTCCAAATGAGATGCTCATACCCCACCAATGAGCTTATTTTAAACTTGGTCTTCAGATGTGATCATTTACTGTCAATACAATTTTGACAAGGAATCGCATCAAGAATCTGCATGTACCGATGATAGGAGTGCATCTTGAGCAATTACCAGCAGCATCTTGCCCAAGCAATTCTACCAGCAAATTCTTTCCACTATCGCTTATGAGGTGCACCTTTTAAACTCTTATGCAGAGAGGCTTAAAATAGTTAATCTCCTTCTAGTGCCTGAAGAACTGTAACAGAAAAGGTACATTGTGAATTTATGCTTTGCTATGGCTTGCCTGAATTCCTGCTCAGTTTCTGCACTATTGCAGCTGCTTGGCAAATTCCCTCACTGCATGTGTTGTGTGTGTTTATTGACAAGATGGAATTCATTGTTTATGTATTGGTTGACTATTGATTTATTTGTTTTACACTTGCCTCTGTAAAGTTGTACCTTATTGATTTATGACCTTGGCTCAATACTGAAAGAGAAGCATCTTCCAGCAGTTTATTTTAAGAAGTATTGATTCCGCTTTCACTCCTTGCTGTTGACGGACACACTCTGCTTTGGTCTCTTGGCACAGTTTAGTTTCATGTTTGTTTTAGCGGATTTTCCTGGGGCATTTCTGTAGATGTGGAAGGAAGGAAATGGGACTAAGGAAAAATGGGATGCACAAAATAAACAAATTCAGGGGTGTGCAAAAAAAACAGACAACTGATTAAAGCTCCTTTTCTGATGTGGAAACTTATAAGGCGCATTGGAATTTAGTATAGTGCTTGAAAAGCAGACCCAGAGAAAGTTACCAGGAATAGGTTATGTCACACAAATCTATCAGCTGAACACTTCATTCCGGTGTCAGTGGTTTCATGTAGAAGTTGTATTCTGTATAACTGGTAAAAATAGACAATCCATCTGAACAGAGTAGTTCTGAGAGTAAGTGCTGCAACAACTACTGCTGTATCCCATTTTGAGTGGTGTTGGAAAGATACAGTTCTGCTACATGAATAGTAGTTCTCAGTATTTATTGTATTAAAAAGTCTTTTAATTGGAATATGCAATTCATTTATTACTGTTATATATTAGTGAAGGAACCCACACATGTTTAATTGGACACTATAAATTAGTTTTTTATTAATTTTATGCATTATATCATAATCCTGCATAAGCTTAATGGATTGCATCCATCACAAATTCTTCAATGAATATCTTCATTGGGAAGGAAGTCACAAGCAGATTGGAGTTGGATTTCTATCTATTCATAGTTAAATCGGAGAAAGTGCTTACAGCTGATTCATGTTAATGGATAGGACAGGATATATGTTTAGTGACGTGGTGTTATGTATCATTACAAATTAACATTTTAGTTAGAATTGCTGTCCCATGTGGACATTTGCAAGATACAGCTCTCTGTCAGAAGTTCACAGTTAATTTTACACTGACAATTTAGCAGACAACGCCTCCAGCTGACATAAGGTGACACACGTAATTAATGTCCAGTTTCAGGAACCTCCATAAACACTGCTAATAGACTCTACTGCTGCTGTTGAGGCTGGCCAGAAATGACTGTATCGAACAGTTTCAGTATTTCTCAGAGCCATGAGCCCGTTGCAATTCAGTTTTCCTGTGAGAGGTGGGCTGTGCCATACCTCAAAGTGTAGGAACAGTGGGTAGCCAACCCTGGTAATGGAGAGCACTGGAGTCTGCCAGTTTTTGTTTTCTGAGTAAAATCAACAACCATTTCAGACCCCAGACACCCAATTGAGGTGAGTTAACCGTGTAATCAGCTGCATTAATTGATAAATTAAATGTTGAGTAACAAACTAAAACAGCTCATCCTGTAGCTCTCCAGGACCAAGGTAGGCTGCCCTTCATCCAGACACTTCCCACAGCCCAGTATTGATTGAAGGTATGATTGAAATGAGTGGAGGCATGGTAGGTGTTGCTGCTTTCTGCTGTGCAAGGTTTAATTTTAACAGCTAGATCAGCATAATATGTTATACACTATGCACTCCACAGTGCCCATAATCAGAATTCACTGTAATTTGATATAAACGTTTCTATCAGGATTCTGCTCCAAACGACCGTGCTATTGTTATAGATGCCTTGAATAAAGTGTGGGCTCCTTGGCGTCTTGCTGTAGATGCAGAAATCCTACATAATTCATGTGTAACAGCCTACTGCTTTAAAGCAGCATGTGGTTCCCCCCATCCCACTACATCAGTCATTTAAATATTAATCTCTGATAAAGTATTTGCAATTCACAGCACTGTGTGCGTGTGCGCATGCATGTGTGTGCATTCAAGCTGGTGGTACAGCATCCAAAGGCAATATAAATTCTGTCAATGAAGAGCCCCTTTGGTTTGGTACCTGCCCAGGATGTCAGCACAGCATTGGACACATTGTGGGTATTGTATTGATTGATTGGTTGATTAATTGAAATAAGTGATTAGATCATTAAAATACAAGAAGATCACACATAGATCCCTAGGATGCTGATTTTTCAATCTTACTGATTCTCTTCCCCTGTGTGAATTGCATTAGCGATTTTGATGAGTGCCACTTCTCCTCATTTTCCCACCCTGCAGAAACTTGGAGTTAATGGGGAACTTCACACATGAATGATAATTCAGTGTGCCCTTTGTGATGTCTGAAACTGTTTGGTTTGTGTTCGTGTTTTGTGTCCTGGATGTAATTGGGTATATCAGAACTCAAAACACGTCTCTCAAATGTCTGAGTCACCCCAAGACTGGCCAGTCTCATTCTCAGAAGGCAAGCCCTTGGCTTACCATCAGATTTAAATTTACCGAAGAAAGAGAAATTTCTTTGGGTCCACCTCAGGCTTTTGAAAGTAAATTTCACTGGCTGGCTATCGGAACACCCAGTATGCACCTCCTCTTTTGTCTCACTTCCCAAAAGTTCATCCATGTTTGTTTGAGTCTACTCAGTCTCATAGGAAGCAAGTGCTGTGTATTCATCTTTGACACTTTAATTTGAAAAGAAATTTGTTTTAACACTTTAATTCGAAAAGATAAATCTCCAGTCAAAATGCACTTGCTGGTCTGCCAACAGGATTCCACAAATGTTACCCAGCCCAACCTTTGAGAGATTTGTAATTTGTCATATTAAATTGTTGACGGGTGGCTCATAGAGCTTTCCACTGGCTTATGGGTGGGTTTATCACCAAACACAATGCTTTTATTGCCAGGCATTATATCTGCATATCCACAGCTGAGAAGCCTGGCTCATGAACACTACCCTGAAACAGGCTCCCTGAAGCGCTTATGGGTCTGGGATTTAGGACCCTGCAGGCAATTATTCCAGAATAAAAATGTGTTTTCCTGTGTTGCCCAAAGAAAGTACCAGGTTGTAGGTACCAGTCCATTTCAAATCCAAGCATCAATGTTCGAAGATATTCTCATTATTGCACATAATCTTCATCCAGTTCACATTATATTCTGTAATCTATCTTGTCAGGCTCATAACTATGAGCCTCAAAAACTCCTGTTTCCATTATATCATAACACTCTCTATCTTTGGGGATGTACTTTGCTAGACGATGATCAGTTGCTACTTGACTAATCTCAGTCTTGTGGAGGTGGGACTCCATCTGGAAGTGGCTATTCTGAGCTGGAAACCACCCCAGCAAACGAAATCCATCCTCATAAATCTAAGGGCCAATTAGTCAACGTATGCCAAAAGATCAGTGTATGTTTTTCAGATGCTCTTAATCTTGGGAATAAAGTCTGAAATAAAGAAATCCTACTCTGTATTCATGAGTTTGTCCACTGACTTTTTTTGCATTTCATGTGTTTTTCAGTTTTCCTTGGCTGCTTCATCCTTAGGTACTTGACCATCCATCTATTTGTCCTGTGAAATGTGCAGCAGTTTTGGCTGGCCCTATTTAGATAAACTTTATCACAATATTCGTCATGTCCCAAGATTAATGCTGAGTGCTCTGTGAAACTGCAACTATTTCATGCTGTTAAATTAATATAACTCATCCAATTCATCTTTAGGACTTATGAAAATGTTGAAAAGCATATCACAGAGTGGCTCTTTTCAGCCTGTTCAGTGTAACCATCTATCTTTATATCTGTGTAGACATCCATCTACTGCAATCTCTTGCAGTCCTGAACAGGCAGAAAAGAAAAAAATCTGCAAGAGGCATTGCAATCAAAAAGCCTGTGCAGCTGGAATTAATGTCACGTTTCATATCACTGTATATGGCCATAAAATCAAAACTGACAGTTCTATGAAAATTTGTTTTTGCTTGTTGTGCACTTGTACTTCAAGAACATACTTAATCATTGATACATGAGTAAATAATAGCATAGGCAATTCTTGGTTTCAGTGCTTAATTCCCACTAGGAAACACTTTTCCATACATGAGAGAGTGTTTCGTAACTCGTATGTGTGTGTGTTTGTACATATTTTTTTCTACACATGTAACCTATTGCCCCCAGGAGCTGGAATGTTACCTTGTTATTTCGCAGGAAGAGTTGACATATGCATTGTGCGTGTTTGGTGGAGCGCCGTATTGTGATGAGCAGGCGGGCTGAGGAGTGTGGAAGCATGTCCCCTGGCTCACGCGTGTGCAGGAGGAGCATGGAGTGCCAAACCTGTTAGCTCCACTGCTCAGCTCTGCTGGAGCTCCTAGTAAAAAGCGAAGGATGCATTTCTCCCTATGGAGGTGCAGTGACAGCTCGTGTAGAAGCCCATAGCTGTTATTTTTAAACTCATGGGCCTCTCTCAATTTCTTTTCATTTGATTGTCTAAAGTAGGAGCTAGGTGTGGAAAAGCAGTATCCATTTGCACAATCGGCAAGATGTTTGAGCGTGCGTAAGCTAGAGGGAGAGATCAAAAGGCACTGGAGTAAGTGAAACTGTTTGTCTAGCCATGCAAACAATACTCTGTCTTGCTCAGCGAAAAACTGTTTTGCAGCTGCAATTATTGCTGCTTTCTCTGGCTGACCCTGGATCTGGCTCACTGTGCTTGCGGCTGGTAGGATAGGTCAGTCCCTCCTTTCAACCCTGCTTGTCAAGCCATGTTTTTTTATTACCTTGCAAACGTAATGTCTGGCTATGGTAGCATTGTGACGGGCCATGGACCTGCACATATTGCTAGCCCTGTTTGTGCACCCATCCCCCTCCCCAAATTAGTTGACATTTCCATATGATGAATCATGGTCTCCTTGAGGTGTGTTTTACCAGCCAGCCAATGAAAAGTGCTTCAGACATCTAGAAACAGAAAATGAAAGCTGTCACACACTTTCCAACAAATTCAACCAGATGGTACCCAACACTGGCGCCATCATGACGCATTGTGAACCATGCAGAAGCAAAGGTATGCAAGACTAGCATGGGAGAGCAGCAGTGTACAATGATGATTAGGGAGATGGACATGTACCTCAGGTACTTGTGCAGGTTCAGCTCTCATATACAGCTATTGTACCCTTGAGCAAGGTACTACACCTAAACTTGTTTCATGGAAAATCCAGCTGTATAAATGAATAGTGTTTAAGAATGTTAGCTGTTTTAAATCACTTTGGAAAAATGTATTCAATAAATGTCAAAGTGTAATTTTATGTAATGTAGTGAAGCATAGAAATATATTTCCATTCAGCTTGTACCTTTTAGCTTGGTTATCCTGTATGGAACTAACAAATTACAGGTTTTATGCAAGACCCAACATCAAAAATGTCAAAATGTGAAGTTCAGCACCAAGTTCATATTCAGATCAATGAGCACTTCTTTAGACACCAGGAACACTGCAGGCAACACTTATCATTATGCTGAAAAGGAGGTTGAATGAACTCGTACACTGGTATATTTTTCCAGGATACAACTTTTAATCTTCTGACAGTGTTTCTTTTTAGACCCATTTGAAGCATATTGAGCTGTCATCTTGGTTTTGAATTTATCCAGTTTTTCTTTAATTATGTAAACAAACTGTTGAGACAGTTCAATGTGAGAACAGAAGGTGTCAGAAGCAAGTGAGAAATGAGATGTTAGTATCTAAGTGAAAGTTTATGAATGGGAAATTAGTGGAGTTAGCATGTTCAAGGAAGGCTGTGAACAGAAAAGAAGTGTTAACTTGAGATTATAAATGGTAAAAGACATGCTGTTGGCACATGAGAAGACGTTTCGGTGAGAAAGTATGATTCAGTCTAAATTTGGTGCATTGTAACATAGAAATAACAACATTCGAAGCAGAGCTAAGCTTTTTCTTTGTGAAACATTTGATCACGAGCAGGAATAGCTTTGAAATGTTTAGTTTCAAAGGCAACTGGATCAATTCATAGAAATTAATTGGCCCCCTAAATATTGCTTCTTCAGCTGTACTGTTGACTAAATTTTATCCTGAAATTTCCCATTGCACTTAATTTACTTTGCATTGCAATTATTTAGCATATGCTTTTATTCAGCACTTTGCTAAAATTTTAATGGGGGTTAACTCTACCAATTATAAATGTCTTTGGTAGAATATCCTTTGTTCAAGGAAAAAGCAGTCTGAATTGCTTTGCATTGGAATAACAATAGCAATGCATTAAATACACAGATGAAATACAAAAGGTTAAATGTAGAAATCCTCATAGCTGTAAGGCAGGTTCAGTCTCAAAACTCATGCTTGCAGGCATCTCTCATTCAGAGCTGTGTACCATGGCTTTACTGTAAGAGTGGGAGAGATCTGTGGTTCACTGGTCTTCACTCAAAGAATGACGTGCTCTCTCTTGAGGGGGGCCACAATCAATGTGAACGTCAGTCAAAGAGAAGCAACAGAAGCACTTTCAACCCAGCAGTATCGCCAGCTTGAGATGTGAAGGAGCCCTTTAGGAATATTGAAGTGTTAGAGAAGGTCTGAGGCCAAGGTCAGTCAAAAAAGAAAGATCAAAAAAAAATCTGTGCGATTACACTAAGACTTCTGCAAATATTGAGGACGCACAATAACTGAGCACCATGGGGAAAATGTCGGCAGAGTGCAGCAAATGAAAAGGCCAGTTGCCCTGTGCTAGATAAAATACTGCAAACAGCTCCCAGGAGAAGCCAAACAGTCTTTATTGTTTGTCCAGATAGTGTTTGAAGAGAGAGCTTGCACCTCATTAGTCAGGCTCATAATGGTGAGGTTGACACTCGCACTCAAACATGGCGGTTCTTCCCTGAGCTTTGAGGGCGGTATGTGTTTGGCTAATACATGAATAGTCAGTTACCATACCAAATCCCATAGTTGTGTGAGCCAACCAAATCCACCGTCAAAAATTTCCCAGCACCAATCAGATTGCAGTAAGTCCAGGCTTGAACAGTCAGCAGAGTTGTCAAGGGTGCTCATTCAGTAATTTAGCTTTTAGAGTTGGGACTAAGACACAGCGCTACTACACCTTAAAAGGACATGGGCACAGAAGCAGCATGTAAGGGATATTATCCAAGAGTAATTGTTAACTGAATGCTCTGGCCCACTCTCATTAGGTTGTTAACAGCATCAATGCACTACACGTATCTGACTTGCATTTGCTACCTAAATGAGTGTTAACATTAACTGTGTATAAATTAGCGTTCATTTTGCAGCCCACATTACCCACATCGCCCTTCTCTTTTCCAAAGAAGTGCCAAATGGTAAACAGCCCCTTTAAAATCACCTGTGATGTCAGCATGATAAAAAAAAGTTCCATTTTCATTCAATTCACGTGGACTAGAATGTTCTCTCTGCGAGAGTCTGACAGCAGAATTTTAAACAGGTCCCCCAAGGCCAGGTCTCTCGACAGGGTTAGATTACAGAGAATGGGCACCATCCCCTTCACTTCTTTGTGAGATTGGCTGGAGAAATTGAAGACAATACTCTGTTGCTTTCTGTTCTGTCCATTTAAAGGAGAAAAAGAGCCAGGATTTGGTACCACTGAATCACAAGAGAGTATCTAATCATTTCAGTCCCCCAGAGCAATTCCATTCTCTCCCTCCTTGTATTCTGAAATATTGGCAATAAACAACCTGAGGGTTTTGTCTTTTAAGTAGAGTTTAGTACAGCCTCTCGGCTTGAAAATCGCGGTCTGTGCAGACATAAAACCATTTCACATTCTGTGAAAAAGGCCATCCATTGGCATGCAGCGCATTATTTTAGAACTTTGAAGAGGGCTAAATTATTTTCAGGAAACAAAAAGAGGTGTCAGTTTTGGTATATGAGCAATGTTAATAGGCTTTTAATAAGAGACCTTGTAAAATAAATAAATAAATAAATAATTGTGGCGGTGTAAGAATTACTCTTACATACTGTTGCCATGATATATATAGGTAATACATAATCATTAAAATATTTATCATGGGTTCACAACTATCTGAAAGTAAATGTATATTTATAAATCAAAGTGTTGAATTCATTGGTAATATTTCATAAGTTGTCGTTTTCTCTTAACCATGTAAATGAAGCCTCTGATTGGATGGAGAACTTTAATGGTCTGTTGTTCAAGGTGTGAGTCATCCAATTGGATGAAAGGCAGCTCTTTAGGCCTGAGGTTCACACTACAGGAAAAACTCATATATTCTTAAAAAGAACACAAATAGGGGCAAAATTCAGTGTGAGGGAGGGAGAGATTGCATTAGAAGTCTTATCAATAACAATTCAGGTACTTCCAGCAAGTGCGTTTAGAGGCTTTTCCTTAATTGTAATGAAGGATTGATCTGCATACCACATTCTGCCTTACTGTGTGGAGCCATGATTGAACTACAAAAAAATGACCATGTGCAACATGTATTTAATGTCATTTTTTGCTCTTTTTGGAGGGTAAATGAGCCATTTATATTCCAAATTAGCAAAGCTTGAGATGATGGACAGGTCAGCCCCCAACATTAAGGTGAAAAGAAACATTTATAATCAAGACCTGCATGACCATAAGTACCACAAATCAATTTTAGGTGTGTTTAGAAAAATTGCAAGGGACCTTGGAAGGGAATTGGGCTCAGTCAGTTACTATCAGTATCCACCAGCGTGAGACCTCTGTTGTTTATGTGACTCAACCTGAGAGACAAAGCTAAGCAGTGACTATAAAAGCCTTGTACTTTTAGAAATGAGAACACTGAGGACTCCCGAGTGGCTCAGACTGTGAATGGTGTCAGTACAGGGTACAGGATGGGCCCTGTTTTGCAGGGGTGGCACAGATTGACAACTTGACATTTCCTAATTGGTGTGAAATAGGGAAAGACAGACTGGAAAAGACAAGAACCTAATCAACAGGCACCCCATAGTTGCCACCGTGGCTGTGACTACCATGATATTATATAGCCATCCTGCTGGTCTCTGTCATTTCCATTGGGGGCTGCTCAGCCAGTGAGAGAGTCACATGAAGGAACTTATTTTCCATACTTATTTTCCCTGTGGTGTCCAGAAATGGAGCAAAGACCTCCTCTCTCAAGGACGCGACCCTTGGATAAGCAATAAAAGCACTGTAAATTAGAGATCATTCTCTAGGCTGGAAGATGAGGACACTGCACAAATGGGGCTGTGGCCCACTAAACCTTAGATAATGTCATCTGCTCCAGTCTCGTAGAATGTCCGACACCTTCAACAGTGGTTGCGCATATCATATCACAGATTGTAAAAAAAACTCACCAGATACTCAGCTCCTTTACCCTTTCTATTCTTTTCTGCTTTTTAATTGCAAGAGATTTTATAGTTGGTAAGAGGGGTTTCTCTTACAATATTATAGTGAGGTATGTCCATCTTAGCAAAACCCTGTTATTTAATTGCATCATATTAGAATGTTTCAGCCTTAGTGAAAGTTGACCATTTCAGTGTGTGGAAGTGCCCACACTCTGCAACCTGTTACAGCATTGCTCTAGTGTGTGGTTGGCAGTAACAGTCTGATATCATACATTCACCTTACCAGTTCTGACAATCTTGCAAAACAAGTCCTCCTCTTTGCATTTCCCACCCCAAACTCAACTGAACTGTTTAGTCCAGCACAGTGACCTGCTCCAGCCACGTCAGAGAGAGGATGCAGTGATATGTCACCACCGATTCACATAATAACCAATCTGCTTCTTTTCACACTGCAGATGCACCACCAGTTACATGTGGCATACGTAGTCGAAGGCTGACAAAGTCAGCTTTGCCCTTGAAGCTGAGTGGCCACGGTGGAATGAAACTAACAAGCTTAACCTGAGCGGCTCCTTCATCTGTTAAAGACAGGGTCTGTCTTTTCAGAATCTCTTCTCTGTCTGTCATCTTATCATTAAAAACAGCTTTAAGCATTTGGAGGCATTACATTTTTAGAGTAGTTGAACGGAGGTGTTACTCTGATGGAAGCCAGCAAATCTTTCTCCCACATTTGTTCTTTGTCTTCTGCAAATATCCCATAAGAGATAAAATTGTTTTGCCTACATTTTTGAAAACTGAATTCTCAAATAGTAACATGTTTTCTTCCCCATTTATAGAATTTCTCTCTGTGGACAAGATGAGCTTAATTTAGACGCATGAAAAATAGAGAATGCAATTCCTCTGTGAATGGGATTATTGTTGACATGGATTCAGATGTGCGGAACAGGGAACATGGAACTCCAGTTAAGACAGTCCTTAGAGTATTGTTCAAAGCCCCCTCAGCTACAAATGGTCTTAAGAAAACTTGTACCGGTGTTGTTTGTTTAACATGCTCTCCCTCTCTTTGTTCCTTCATTGTAATTTCGCTCCTAGTTTCAGGGAATGCTGTAGATTTCCTTTCCAGTCTGTCTTTTGCTTTCTTATCTGTCTGCAGTTCTCAACCTATTGATTGTTTTTTTATTATTATTATATTTATTAATACTTTTCTTTCCTCTGACAAAATCCATTATGTAATTCTGAGGGTTTAATGGCTAAGTTGATCTCCTTTATGGGCTTGTCCCATACAGCTTTGTTTTTATTTCCACCGAACCAATCAGTAGACTTCTCTGGATAGACCAAGGGTAGATTGGAAAACTTGAAAGCCCAGGTGATCAGGCATGCTGTGTATGGAGTTTTATCCATGCTTTTATCAGCAGTTCCGCTATGTGCCATGTAGACCTTCTGGTAAGTGGCACTATCAAAGCCCAAGCTTAACAATGACATTTTTGACTCCTGTGAAAACTGATCTTTGCATTTATTCTACTTTTCACTAAAGACAGATACTTTGAATGGGTGTCTCTAGTCACCCACTCTGTGAAGTGCCGGGCCTTTGTTTTGTCACAGAAAATCAAAGGACCTTTCCAATCAAAGCATTGTTGGAAGGCGTTTCATATCTGCATACGTGGATCTTCGCACACTAGAATCAATCTCCATTTGAAAACACTCCAGGTTCTTTGATGTCTTTTCCATGGGAGACAATCAGCAGGTTTCATGGGAAAAACGAGTATATGTTCATATTGGTGTCATCACAGGTCCAGTCACTGACATCTGACTATTTTACCATCCCAGTGCTGTATGTGAGTACTGATCATCTTGCCTGAGCTGTTAACCATTAAATCCATGGATTTGCCATGGGTTTGCCTTTGTGCACCAAACCATGGACATGTGTAGGGCACAAAGCTTAAAAACGTGGGTTCACAGAGGCTTGTTGGTTGTCTTGGAGGAATAAAAGGCTGGGGGAATCCCAAGTGGATCATCTAAATCAGATCCATTCAACACTAAAACCATTTCCCAGTGGAACTGTCTCTCGTCAGAGATGTGCAGACGTGTAGCTGCCTGCATGGACATTCAGCTGACCAATTACACTGTGTCGTGTCCTTTAACATAGAAAGTGATTTGTATTATATACCTCTCTGATGGGCAACACTGCAGAATAATATTTAGGGAGCTGGACTTGTAACTCATAAGTTGTATGTTCACTGCTGTTGTACCTTTAAGTTACCTGACCTAGAATGCTTCAGTGTACAAATTGACAGCTACTCTAAATGCCTACAATTTAATATAATGTCAGTGTTAAGACCAAGTGCAATTCTGTGTCAACAGAGTCTTGGAAGCACTGTAAACTTACTATCTGGAGCATCCGGTAGAAATACAGGATGGAAAGGAATAAAGAAGCGAACCTTCTGCCTGATTTAATATCCATGCTGCCTGCTTCTATACTTGTAGCTTGTGCACTGCAGTTTAACGTTGGTGTTGGCTTCACTGTGGTTTCAGAAAGGCTCCTGTAAAGGAGGTTGGCAATGCCTTCCCTTATCAGGTTTCCTCAGGGACTTTGTTACCTATTGCTAAGGAGGCCATTGCAATTATGTGCATATCTTTCCCTTTGGCTCTTTTGTGAATACTACCTACTTATCTTCAGGTTTGCAGGGTCCCAAAGCCTGTTTCGGTATGTTCACTCTTTGCAAGAAGTTTCAAGTATGTAAACTGGCCGCTATGGATAAAATGACCATTGTGTTTGCTAATTTCTGATCTCTTGGTCATTGTTGTGTTTAGAGGTCAAGCATGTAGAACTTTGCAAACTTTGCTTTGAAAGTTATTAACAACATGATTCTGACATAGAGGTTGTTCTGCCAGGGACTGTCTGCACCAATTAATGCATATCTTTTTATAAATCACAATCATGAATGTTGTCTGTTCATTATTTAGTTAATCAAAATGAATGGTGTCTTTATCTCAGACTGTTTGAAGACTTTCAGTTGAATGTTAAGTTTATAAAACTGCAGTTGGTTTAGAACAGGGGTTTTGAAGAACATGCCATGCCTAAGCCTCTAGAAATAGTGATTTTAAATTAGAATTATGTGCATACAGAGTTTGCATTTGACGACAGTTAACATACTACTACAGGGTGTATATCATATCCGATAAGGTGGTTCTTCTCGCTGTGGTTCATACAGGACTTTCCCTTTGGCTGGTTTAAAAAAAAAAACACAAATATAAAAAAGCTTTGTGTAAATACCTTTGAAAGACTATTCTGATATAAATGTTTGCATTTATGATTTTTTGTCTTCCACTGTATTTTTGTCACAATATCATGAAAATCAGCAAACTTTCAGCAGTCAATTCTCTTCTATGGCTCACATCAAACACTGCCTCTGGGCCAGTATACATCTTGAAATACTGTGGCTCCAGCCCCCATGTATTAACATAAGAGCATTACAGTTTTGGAGTAGTTGATGCACAATAATCTCAAGCCAAATTTAGTGGAAGTGAAATAAGCTTTTTTTCCCAAAATTTTAATTCAGATGTTAAATCCAGAGCTCATTTTTATTTAAATGTGTAAATGAACCTGTTGAGTGTATTTATTTGCACATCTGATTTTTAAATGTGCTGATACCCACAAATAATGTTGCTGTGTGGCCTAGTTATCATAGCCTCTTGACACAAAACATATTCAAGCACACCACTGTGTGCAGTCCAGGGGCTGCTGCCTGTTCCAGCATCCCTGAAGTAATTGCTCTGCGACACTCATGTGTGAAGTAAAGGAAGGAGATTTTGCTCCAATCCCGTGTTCTGAGGATAGTTTCACACAGACACACACCAAGTGCAAAGTGCAGGGATTGCAGCACACTGTAACAAGTGAGCATAGATCCCAGATGGCTTAATCTTGTGCCAGAGGCTATCTCACACCTTCTGCTGTAGAGGAATTCGGTATCCTGTCAAACAAATAATTGGTTATTTCAGTGTGTGCAGGCTGAGCTGATAGAACACCTGTAACCCTCAGATCCCTCACTTGTGGGGGCTTTAGGCAGCCCTAGAACACAAGTGACAAGGGCAGGGCTGGTCGAGATTAGGTGATCGGACCAGTGTGCCGTGAGTGGCCTGAAGCTGCACCGTATGGCATGGTCTTCTGGACATAAATTCAACCCAGAATTCTATGGGTGAAAGGATGATGATGATATTGGGCCTTGGGCTCTTTAGGGCTGGTGGTTATTGTAGCTGGCAAAATCAGAAGGGAAATTATCTGTGGTTTTCATAGAAAAGGTAATGTATTTTAGGGGTGAGGAGCATTTGCTTTTCCATGTGAGAAATGGTCTCTTAACCCTGTCAATTTCAATTAGAAATGGAAATTGACTGCCTCTTGTTGGAATCGTCTCTGACAAGCCAGACATTTACCATGAAAGCTTTGTCACCCCAGTGAAAAAATAAAGATTCCAGTACAGTGAACAATGATTGAAATCAAGAGTAAGAGCATTTTTGGCACCTCTAAACATTTCTTTTTTCATACGCTCCATGCTCTAAGAGTAGGTTTTTTATATTGTCATATTTATGTTTTTCTTTAAATATGAAAAAACTACACAACTTAAGGTAAACCTGTGTACTTGAGGCCTGGAAAACACAAGGATTGTGGATTGTGCCCCACCCCCCTTTTTTTCCCAATTCTGTTGTATTCTGTTTGGGTTGTGCCACGTCCCCAGTGAAACATCAATCCCTTTAGCTGGTAGCCTGTGGTGTGGAGGTCCAGCAAACTGTCAGCGGATCAGAGAATGACAGGCATGCTGGGAGAAGTGCAGCTACAGGAGCGCTTTGATGTGGAAGCTTTTGCTTTCTCCACACGGATCTGTCAGTCTTGTGCTGACACTGGTAGTCATGAATTAAGAGCCCTCCCTGATTTTGAATAACGTAATACATTTTGTAAAAAAAAAATATATATATATATATATTTAAAATATATATATATATATATTAAAATATATATATATATATATATATATATATATATATATATATATATATATATAAATAAAAAAACTAATTCCAAATAAGTTTATTTGTATATAATTCCTTGTTTGTTTGAAGGAGGCTATTAATTAGTGATGAATTATTTCCATTTTCTTTTGTTAGATGAAGCAGGATTTTTTTGCATGACTTATGAATTATTGAGTAGCGTTTTGATTTATGTAAAATTATTGCAGTTTACTTTCCCAAAACTTTGTTTTGAAGAGGAGGTATTTTAAATGCTGCCAATCCATGCCCTTGTTTCCAGATGTTTTGGGGCAATGAATGTTGGTTTTTGTGTTTTTTCCTTTTTTGCTTACGATTTGCCCAAGGAATGGATAGCT
This sequence comes from Albula goreensis, assembly GCA_022829145.1. Lineage (NCBI taxonomy): Eukaryota > Metazoa > Chordata > Actinopteri > Albuliformes > Albulidae > Albula > Albula goreensis. The sequence goes on from CM040742.1 coordinate 35,657,950, forward strand.
TTTCACCTAATGTGCATCTATGTTCTTGTGTGCAGCACAGTGATGAAGTCCTTCACATGGGATTTGAGCTCCCCACACAGTTTGTGATTATGCCTCTTTATCATTTAACATTTAATTTGTACCAAATACATATTTCCTGTCACCATCACATACACATAATCAAAAACACATGCTGTCCAGCATGGAGAATCATTGCACAGTAGTGTCAACAAGCAAGAAATATAAGAGATATACAGTATATTTTCAAGACAATTAATTCAAAATGATCTAAGGTGTCTTTGAAGCATAAGTGGGGCCGTGAAGTGTGACCAAAAGTTCTGCATTGTGATACTTCTGCCGCCACTTGGCTTTTAGAGTCTCCAAATAGTCTCTCCCCTCATAACTAGGCCACTTAACCGCCCTTAAGGTACACTGCCAGTTATGGCCTAGAATAGATTTTGGCACCTTTTCCTGCAGCACTGGTCACGCCCTGCTTGCATTTTGTGCTGCAAGTGTTGCCCAGGATTTCATTTTGTGATAAAAATAGATAATTTCCCCGATAGCATAAAGATGTGCTCAGCTGTTTCATTGTGTAGCCTAGTTCTTGGGAGTAGCATGCCTTGAAATGTTTTCATCATGCTCAGTTGTGGGGGATTACTGGTAAGCTTTTCTGTCTTTCCATCCTAAATTGCAGAACCCCACTGAGCTTCCTTCACCTGCAGCGCTTGACTCATACCACATAAAACCTCTCTCCTTTTTCGTAACTAAAATAAAACCCATATCTGTAAACTCCTCAGTGAAGTAGACCAGATAGACAGGCAGCATAACATCGCCAGAGCTTCATGTTGTCTCCCACCCTTGGCCATAAGAGATTTATTTCTTGTGCATTATTAGTTTGCCCCTTAAAATGGCAATTAGAGTCTGCACTGTTTTTGTCAACTTGGGTTTTTCTTGTGTACCCAATGTGCCATAGTCTTCATTTCACTTACCCTAAACAATACTGCAGTATATTCAAGGATATATATTTTGAGGTTATCATTTATTGGAAATGTGTATGCTAATAATCGTAAATATAGGCAAGAATGTTGTGTATACATGTTGTGTTCATACAAATAATGTGCCGAGTGTAAAGCTGAAGCAGGCTATTCGCCAGAACTAATTGCTTTTTAACAATAAATTTGTATTTTCTTTCATTTAATTCTCAGGGCTCCATTTTAACATTCCAGACCATGTGGCATCAATTACATGCACGTACAATTTAACAGTTATGTGTCTGCATCAGGTATATCATAAACTGCCATAAAACTGACCTGTTCTGACACGTATGATACAAATTAAATCAAGCATGCACCAATTCATCAATATGATCAATATAATGAGCTTTAACCACCGCACCACAAATTTGGACTGTCAAAATAGAGTCCAAAATGTAGTGGGAATATGTGTGCTTATGAAACATTCAGGCACCTGATCAACCTACAGAGCTGTCATTTCTCAGTGACCTGAGGAAGACTCTCACCTCTGAACCCTTACTCCCTGGCCTTGGACCACTTTGCCCCATGGGATTTCCCTTTGATATATTTTATGCTGTGTATGTTATTACACTGTATATATTTCATGGACTTGGGGAAACTGTCAGCTTTGTGTGCTAAAATTCAGTCAGATACGACAAGAGTAATAGTTGTAATCAGTTAATAGCTGTAATCAGCAGTACCTCAATCAAAGTACTATGGGCACAGTGCTGCAAGGAGAAGCAGTGCTTTCGTAGGATGTGCCACCGATGAGTCCTGACTCACTTCACTTTAAACTTTATTGCAAATATCTCCTGTTGACTGAGTGGACTATATAGCAAATTCGCACACAGGTCAGTGAACATGCATTGATCCAAAAAAACAAGCGCTATACGATCTACTCAGACAGCACACCCTGCACAAAGCATCATGGTTCATTAGCTTACTATATTAGGAGATTCTGTTCAAGGGCAGACGCTGATACAAACCTCAGTAAACAACCTCTTGTAATCCATCCTCTGATACTGGCAGCTTATCAACAGAAACCTGGATAAATTTGTATTTCAAAGCACAAACCAATTAAGCTTCTTAGCTATTGTGACAGTCTAACTACGGTTAGCTCACTGCCTTAATGATGTTATTGCTGAATTGTATGCAGGATTTTGTAATGTATCCACCATACCTAGCGACATTGTTCCTAACAGTGTGTTTGCAAGTGTGCAGATCTACATTAGCAAATCTAGATCATTCTCAGACTTAAACTGAAATTAAAATAATCCAGTCAACATGATTTCATTGAAAATATCAAGGAGCTGGCATCTACATTAAGATAACACTTCCAACTGGTATTCTGTGGCTGGTTTTTTCTGTTATACTTACAGCCCCGGTGGCATATTTCAGTGTTGTAGCTACAGAAGTTTTGCATGTGCAATTGGATAGTGGATGGCAAAGCTATGTTATGGACTACATCGAACTTGTAATTGAACTGGTAAATTGGTCTACATCTTTCTTTTAATTGAACTGGTGAGGAAGACATGATATTACTAGTCAACATAACCTTTGCATAACATACAGTTTGTAACTGCTGAAATAATGTATTTTAAATTGAGCAACTTGGCACCTTCAAGCTTTGATATTAAGCTTAATCAACACTGACATACAAGATGTTTATTCTGCGTCGGTGTAAATTCTGCATCGTCATGCTTCTACTGTCACAATTTATTCTTCATATTACAGACATTTGACATTTTAATGTAAAACAGTTACCCTCAACTGATTTTATCTGGCAATAATTAATGCAAGTACCATTTTTTTGAAAAGCAACCATCACAAGGTACATCTCTTTATATGCATGACATAGTTAAATGCGTCATATGGGTCTGTGAGTGCTTTGTGTTCACACTTTAGATGTATTTATATATTTCTTGCATATTTTAACCATCAGTGTGAACTGTTATATATACAGGTGAGGGAGGTGCTCTGGAGAGACAGCAGTATTGAAAGGTTCACAACACTGCACAATTCATAATGTGTGGTCTCTCAGTTGCAAGATGCTCCAGACTGTACATTGGTCTGCAGTTCTTGCATTCTGAGCTGTCAGTGATGGGTGTGGGTCATGTGTAAATAATGGATCTCAATGCTAAGTCATGTACCAGGTCACAATGGGTGGATGGGTGCATGGGAGGCCACTTGTGAGACCAGACCTAAATGAACAGCCCCTTCTGCAGCCTTAAGCCACCAACATAAACATCTGTAAACCCCTAATTGAATTGTACACTTTCCCAGCATTGCTTTTAGCCGGGACACTGCAGCAACTGTCCAACCTGGGTCACTATCTAAAGACCTGTCTTTCCAGTGCTCACATGATAATGGACACATTCATTGGTCCCTTTCAGGAACAAAAGGGGGAGTCCAGCAGTGAGGAAGAGGAAGAAGTGGTGGCCTACCTGGACTGCAGTGACAATGAGGAAGAGTTCGACCCCAGCTCTCTGCCTGATCCAGACAAGCATGTGGACTCTGAGTCAGAAGACAAGGGCAGGTGAGAATAATGCTCCTTTCAAAGGTTCCATCAAACTTGTGTCCCTTAGTTTGGGAGAATAGAACAAGTTTTGAATCGTTCTCTTGCCTCTTCACTGGATTATTGTCTGAATTAGACCTCTGAAGCCTCCCCCAGGACAACCATCAGGCTGTTTTTGCAAAATACCAGCTGAAAACATTCCATTCACTCTCATGTTTATAACTGGTATTTGCGATATAGCCAAATGGCTGGCCTAGCAGTGGCATCACTTGGTCAGTTACCAACTCAAGAGGTAAGATAACAGTTATTTTGGTGTACCACCACTTTAAGTCAGCTAAGTTCACCATTCCCATCGCTCTTGAGTGGCCTCGACTGCACAGTCAGTCATCTCAACTAACGTGAGATGAGCACATACAGCCTATGTCTGTGTGAATGGTGTTGCATCTGCAGGGTGAAAAATAGCAAATGCTCGTTGCCACATGAATCAGAGAAGACACATGTGGCCACATCTAAGTCTGTGGAACTAGGTTTCTGGGTGGGGCTGATAACTTTTCAGTTTGGGTAGGGGAAGAAGGGGGCTTTAACAGCTGAGAGTCTTCTGGAAGTATATGTGTTTATAGAGCCCCATTACAATTCCAATGCAAGCACCATACGGGGTGTTGACACTTAGCCATATTATACTGTAAGTAACAATGATGTATGTGGGGAGCGCCTCTGTAGCAAAGTCATTAGTTCCATTACATAAATTTCACTTAAAATATCAATATATTCAGTTATTGTGGTGCTTCACCAAAATGCTGTAATTGGATTTTCACAGCCTGCTAGAAGTACTTGTACATTTTTCCTTCTATGTCACTTTGCCAAGCGCAATATATATTACCAAGGTGTGATCCATGTATATGTGTCTATAGGCTGTGAAGTGCAGTGTATCAGAGATTAATTGTTCAATAGAGACATTGCAACTTCTCCTCCTAAGGTTTTTTCAGTATTGTAAATGATTCATCATGGCCGTCAGTGTTGATTCCTTAGCTTAAGCCCCCTTCGCTGTTGTGCTCAGAGCTAGTAAGAGGTGAAGGCAGGTGAACAATTCAGAGGGAGGGCAGCTTGTGTAATCTGTGGGAGGTTTTATTTTTCCTTCTCCCCAGCATATTATTCTCTGCAAAGCTAGACTCTTCAAGGCAAGGTGGTTGTGTTATCAGTGAAAGGTGCTGCACAGTTATTTATTAGCCTTTATTCAACCAGGTCAATTAAGAACAAGTTTTCATTCACTATGGTGAGTTGACAAATAACATGAACTAATTTCAAATAGGCCCACATTTAAAAAAAAAAAAAAAAAAATGGCATGAATAGAATGTGTACAGGGGTATACAGGAGTGCACAGAACGTTATGAGAAATACTCCTTTACCAGAAACCGCATGCACTTTCTTGGTGTTTGAAGTCCTCAGGCATCTTTAGTGTTTCTCCACCCTGGGCCTGGTGTACATTAAGGATGTCATTGTTCAGTGGCGTAGTGGCATGTTAAGGTTGAATCATTTCCCTGTGCCAGTACGTTTACAGCTGTATTAAGGAACATAGAAAAAAATAAAGCAATATAAAAGACTGTCGAAAAACCTTTTCAATTTATCAGAAAAGATGGGCTTAATATAGCATTGTTACAATATTTAGAGGTTCCTTTTTGCTTATTTACAGGTGTTACCAGTCAAAAAATTAAAGTAATAAAATAATCTTGAAATATGATTTCAGTCATCTGAGAAAGGCAGTCACTTGAAAGCTCACATTAAAATCTGAATGAAAATACTAAAGGTTATCAGGTTCAGTATTTTTAAAAATATGCTTGTATTTTTAAGAGTGTGCACACTAAGGACATTTGTGTCCAGGCCTTTTGTGCAGAGTGACCTTGGGAAAAAGGTTTTAATTCAGATGAACTGAGGTGGAAATGCACATCTGAAGCAGGACATTTCTCCCTATAGTCTCTCTGTTTCACATGTCTGTCACTCTTTATATCCCTCTTTCTCCCATGACTTAACTCTGAACTCAGAAAAGCCCTGTGAAGGACAGAGATATTTTTATTCTTAGTCCTGAAGCCTAAATCACCCACCTGACTTTGCCAACTTTCAGGTGTCAAGAAAAAAAATCTATTGCTCTTATAATGTTAGTGTTTTCCTGGTGCTGTTGGTTCTCATGCTGTTTTGCCATCAGTGAATATAGTGTCAGAGGAAATTTCATGGGTTTTAACTGAATGTCGTAGTGATTTATTGATAATGTCCTTATTGAGACACAAGCATAGTGGACATCCCAATAGTAAATCTCTTTAACTATATCTTCAATCCTGTGTCCATTTGTTATATCAGGGCTGTAGTTTGTCCTGCAAGCCCATTTCAAGACTCCATTTCAAGATTTAATTTTTGGGAGATTCTTCTGTTGTAGCACCAGTTGGCATGTCGGTGACTTTCTTTTCATGACCAGTCAGCACTTTTCAGAAGTGCTTTTTTATTGTTTGGGTCACTGCTTTAACCTTGTACCCACATTCGCTGAGCTGATGTGAAAGGTGAGAATATATTTGTCATGTCCCAGATTTGGGCAGACTTATCATTCTAAACTGCTATCACCAGGTAAGACCAGGGACCTCACAATATAATAGTGTCATGATATAATACAGTTCTATTGCATTCTTAGAGTATTATGATTCTATACCAGAATGTATTACAGTACAATATTGTAAATAAATAAATAAAACAGGGGGACAAACGGAGCCCCATTAATGGGTGGTAGAACTTTTTCCCTCACTGTAGTATAACCCATGTCTGCAACAGTAGGATCCAGCTGCGTGCTATAAGGTTGAATGAGAATGGAATAAGCTCTCATATAAGTGGCTAGCAATTCCTCTCCAGTTTCTTTCGTAATTATGTGTGGTAATCTGGGTAAGTGCTGTTAATTAACAGCAAAACATAGGTACATGATTATATCATCTGTAAGGGTGTTTTCACGCAGTGTCTGCTGTTAAGTGCGCATCTCTTTTATAAAGGTTAGCTCTGCTTTTGCCCGATCACTTGTCTGGTGCCTGTTATTATTAAAAAATCTCTGCGTTACTTGTAGAGAGGAATTATTACCCTGAATGAAAAAGCATTGCTTTATACTTTGCTAATGTAAAACATTGATCACCGGGCCAGCAGCAGATAGTCCATAAAGTGTGTAATTACTGTCTGAGATTTAAAGTGGCATTAGGAGCTGAGTGGTAATGTGGTCTCATAGGGAGTGTGGTATGTAGGCAGGGATTTAACAGCAGTTTAGTACTGTAATATCCAGGCTCTCTCTCTCGCCCATTTTTCCCTTTCCTCTCTCTTCCCACTCTCTATCTCTCCTGTCTTCCCACATTCTCTCTCCCCTTCCTGTTACTGTCATTTTCCTCTCATACTTTTTGTATCTCTCTTTCTTTCATTGCTCCCACCTGACTACCCTCCTTTGTCCTGTTTTTTTAACTCCATTTCTTTGCCTTGCTCCCTCTCCCTCTTCCTCTCTTTTCTCTCTTTTGTTGCTTCCCTATCTCTTTCCTCTGCACCCTCTTCCTCCTCCTGGCTTTCTTTGTCCCTCCCTCCCTCCTTTTTTTCCTCCCTCCTTTTCTCGTTCTCAGCTCTTCCTCTCTCACCCCTCTCCACTGTTGTTCTTCTTCCCTTTCTCTCCCACTCTCCTCTTTATCCTCTTACTTTCTTTCCATCCTCCCTTTCTTCTCACACACTACCCTCCCTTCCCCCTTCCCTGTCTCCTCCTCTGTGTGAATCTGTCCTGTGGGCCAGAGAGGAGCAGGTGAATGTGGTCCTTGCAGGCAGTGCTGTAGTAGAGGTGGCCCTGATTTATAGCCATGTTCCTGGAGCTCACTGCATGGCTACACATGCTGCATGTAGGATGCATTCAGGCCCCATAAATCCAGGGGCAGCAGCCAGTTTCCGCACAGATCTACAACCACCCACTTCCCGGATGTGCTTTATGAGCAGACCCCAGTGGCGGGCTGTCTGTTACTGCCGCTCATTTATTCACAGTGCATTTTACGAGATCCCATGTTTTTTAATGACCCCACACTTACGCTCTTACCTGACTGTTGCTCTTGGCCCACTCCTGCCACTGCATCTGCAACTGTTTTATTTTACATTTGTAAGACCAGGTAGGTCATCTGACATTTTGATTCACTTTTTGCAGTAACAACCTGGGTAATCACAGCAATTCAAGGGATTGTGCCGCCATTCAGATGTACAGGGTGATCAGGTGACTAGTCAAGAGCTGGTTTCCCCAGGTAGCCATTTGATCATGACACTTGGGTTGACAGCCCTATTAGTTGAAAAATTAAAAATGCTATAGGATGTTTAATGACCAAAATCAGGACTTTGACAAAAACCTTCCCCCGCTGCCTTGTTTTATAACCTCTCTGCTCAATCAATCCTCTCTGTTTTTGTTGCACCCAAGACATGGTCCTTATTGACACCAGCCTCCCTGTGTAAGGTTTGCACATCAGAAAAGGGTGCCATTTTGGCTCTGAGGTAGCTGTTTGTGCAATGTTTACACTCCATTGCTCTGAGCCTGGCAAAAGCTGTGCAGTTCAGAGCAAAAAATGTCCCACCTTTTGGCCCTGACAAATGTGTTCTAACCAATCAACATCAACACAGTGAAGGCAGTTCTAAGGAATAGGCAGCAATTCAAACTATGAGATGCAGGGATGTGGTTCAATAGTGAGAGAAAGAATGTGTCGAATAGATCCCATTTCCACTTCCACAATTTAGGTTCTGGGAATCAGGCTCCCTGGAGTGGTGTTAGCTCCTGCAGTAAGGGCTGTTCCCAGGCAAGCTGAGAGCATCATGGTATTGACAGAACTGACCATCTGGGTTCCTGCATAATGCTGAGGGTAGCAGACATACAGTCCTGGGAATCTATGTGGAACATTGGTTAAAGCTTCTGTCAGAGTCAGTTTTGGTGTATCTTAAATCTGTGTATCTTAACATATTCATAATGATTAGAAGATGTGATATTAACAATTGTTCATTTGATTTGAAATTTGCCCATCACAATTCACCATCTGCTAAGACACAAGAAATTCAGACATAAATATGTTTTGGATAGATTTATAATCTTATACACCAGATGAAGCTGAAGCAGTTTTTGTTCAGCATATCTAATCTGGGCATGAAATGAATGAAAACCTATCTGGGAGCCAAAAGAAAAGGTCGATATAGAGTTTTTGAAGATTAACCCTAGGGGTAACACCAAGACCAGACCGTGACAAAGGTGAATAAAATTCTTTGTTCAGCCAACCAAGGCAATTTTCCACCAGCTTCGTGTTTGCACAGAGCTGCCCTTTGATCTTACTGAATGGAAGCAGCATACCCTGCTGTGTCTTTGTGAATGTAGGAATAGTGGACTCTGTCTGTCTGTAGTGTGGGTAATGGGCACTCAGCCAACTGGACTGGCATCAGTGTAAGTACCTGGCTCATATTTTTCCACTGTAAGCCTGGAGGAAGCTGCAAGGCTCAGAGCAATAAACCCACCTACCTACTTACACATAAACAAAATTTTTTGACCAATTAACTCCGTGAAGGCAAGTGTGAAGGCAAGTCTAAGGCGAAGTTGGCAATTGAACTGTACATTATGGGACTTGCAACAGTGGTTGAGTAGTGCAAGGAAACATGAGTCCCATGCATCATGTTTCCAGTAACCCCCACAGAGTCTGTCCAATGCCTGAGCTAGCTATGTCCCTGCTATAGTGACTCCTGCTACAGATATCATAGATGAACAGATATTTGTACACCTACTCTTGAATATCAGAGATGAAAAATCAGGCTGATTCATTTGCTGAAGCATTGATTTTACAAATTAGCATATCAGTACCTAAGGGGTTTCTTGAAAGACCCATTAGGGAACTTCAGAACATAATTTGTTAATTAGCATATTTTATTCCATCACTTCAAGTTTTAATAGGTTTATAGTTTGTAGTTAGAAATTTTAAACTTATCATTCATTAAATATGACATTGTGCTTATTAAACAATTCAAAAGCATTTTAAAGTTGGAATGATATGGATACCCACAGAATTATTCTTTTTAATGTAATTTGCAGTTTTAAGCTGCAGTAAAATTACAGGTTTTCCATGTAGAGTGTAATCAACATTGACTCTTATAGGACTCCTCTGACTCTGAAGCATATCTTACTGCACTGTTCTGACTGTAATTCAAAGGCTGTGTTCTAAAAGAGCTTTGAAAGATGTTTTAGTAAGAATTTTTATCTCAAATACATTACGTTAAAGGCATTTGTTAGATGCTCATATAATACATATAAAGCATTCTGTATAGTGTTTGTTTTACTTGCTGTATGAAGATTATCTTACTCTGTAATCATGTTTGTATATTTATTTATTTTTTACTATTTTTATCTATGGATTGTTTTTTATTTGTTGACCAAATTCTCCCATGATCTTGCCATGAAATGGCCTTAGGTGCTGACGTGGAATTAAATACCAAATAAATTAATAAATAAAAGGACTTTGGGACAACTTTTTGAGACAGTTTTGAGATATGAATGAGTTTTTCAAAGCAGTGAGTTACTAGTAACATGGTAGCCCCACCCACTAAGTTGTCTTAAAACCACGGTCAACCATCACAATACGATCAGACAGTCCAGGTAAGGTTGTGTAAAAACGACTGTGGCTGTTTCTCCTTTGTCCAGCACCAGTAATACACTTGAAACGCAGAACCAGGTTATGCAAGTCCATTGCAGACGAGATGTTTAACATTAATCTCCAAATATACAGAGTCTCTCCTCTGAAAGCAGCGGGATGTCCGACAGCAGCTCTCCTGTCAGATGCATGCTAGGCCATTAACGACGTGTCACCCCTGACAGAGCTAAGCCTCTCATCGCAGATGTGCTTCCTCATCATCACTCCCAGCATTAGCAAGTCTGTCTGTAATAGTAGCGTTAAAATGCTGGATTACACGCACAATGTTTTTAGCCTCCTTCAAAGTTAAGGATTTATGATTGAATATTTAAATATCACATTCTAACATCAAGTTAGAATAATATTTGTAATGTATAATACTTCAGAATTAATGCTACCTGTAAAAACCATTTTGGTATTTTTTTTTTTTTTTTTTTTTTTTGATTTACCATGAGTTCTTGTATGTTGATTCATCTGTTTTTGCAGTATTATAACTCTTTTCATATGAAGCATAATGTTTAATTGCTGTAGAATGCCAAGTGTGCTGAGTTAATACATTTCTTGCTCAAACTTCCAAGACTGACATTTATTCATGGTGATCTCAGTTTAATTTGCAAAAAAATGTAGACCAAGCTACTGAGAGTTATTTCATAAAAAAAGTGCTCTGCAGAAAATTAATCCTCAAAAATCCTGGTTCAATTTTCACATTTCACAAGATTATTTAGCTATTTGTTCATTGAATGAACCATGAGAAAATCCCTATAAAGATAAAACAAGTAAGCTTCTTGCAGCACTTATTCTTTCAGAAATGAAATGAATCCTAATGGCCCTACTGCCTACCTGTATTTTGCTGGATGTTTACCGGCCAGCTCTCTGTAAACACCCTCCTTGCAACAACCGTATCTGTGTGCTGTTTGATTTATTGGTCTGCAGAGATTCTGACATTCTATTTTTCCCTACTGAATTCTAAAATAGTTCTCAGAGGGAGCTGACCGCTTCTGTCTTGGATTTGCTGGAAACTTGACATTTGATCTTCAGGCGGCAAAACCATGCTTAAACACATAGATGGCACTGCCAACTTTTTTTTTTTTTTTTTTTTTTTTTTTTTTTTTTTTTTTTTGAAGATACTGAAATTCAGTCTGGCAATAGAGGCGGGTATTTTTGTTCTTATGAAAAGCATCCAAGTTTTTCATCCATTTCCTGAAGACACTTTGTACTTTTTTATTTAATCTTTTGCTGTGCATTCTTTTTTTTTTCTTGGAGCTAGCACTTTATCAACCTCTGTTCAATGTCTCAAGCCAGCAAAATCAGATTTGCCAGGGGAAATGAAGTATGATAAGTTAGGTATGTCAAACTGCAATTAGTCATTTTGAAAATTTGTACATTTTTTAATTAAATGCATGGGTTGACATCCTAATATCGGTAGCCTTCAAAGTTTTCAAAGATGATGGTTATATTAAGTTATATTTTAACTATATTATATTTACAGAAGTTACTTTAGGGTGCTTTGCTTGAACAAAGAGTAATTTTGGCTCTTTTGTGGTGTTTCTTTTATGTTGATTAGGCTGGTAAGAATCAAAGCCTGGCCTATAATTTAAGTCTGCTCTCTCTCTGAGTAGTTGTTAGACCGCCAGTTCTAATCAGCCCTTTCTGAGGGAAATATTCCCAAATCTTATCTGAACTGTAATCATTCATGAAACATTGACATTTAAGGGATGGTAAACACCAGGATCTGGTATTCATAATTCTGCTGTAATGAGGCTTTGCTCGGCAACAGCTAGAGAATGGCATGCTGTGATACTGCCCTAGCTAATCCCGAAGCTTACTGTTTTTATCGCAGAATTTTTCAGGGTCACGACCTTGGAGTGCTGATAACACAGCAACATAATGTGGATTAACAAAAGCTGCAATCGCGTAGTTCAATAGCTTACACTGGCCCAACAGATTCCCAACGCGTGAATTTCCTGTTCAATAATAGCTAATTAGATAGAACCCCTGCTCCAGAAGTTCCTTTCATGCTGATACATGTTCATGGACGCCTTGTTTGTACCGTTGAGCTCTTAATCTCGCTCAAGTCCCCAACTGATTGCCATCGCCATAAGTGATGGCTTGGCTTGGCTGGGCTGTGTTTGATTTATAACCGATAGTGTGGGTACATAATGAGCCACTTGATTAAAAGGCCCCTAGGGTTGTCCAATGAGAACATAAACTCCTGGGAAAGTGTTGAGTTGGAAGTGCTGATTGCTTATAAATCAGCTTCATTTTACTTGATTGGTGCTTGGTATGTAGAGGTAACCATACACGCCTGTGTAGGTTGACCTAGACTTGCGCTATAAAACCAGATATTACTTTTAAGTTGCAATTGCCATTTGTCAATGTCATTAAGACAGCTTGTTCTAGTGCCGCTAATGTAATCATCAAATCATTTTAGTCATTTTTTTGGAGATATGATACACTTGTGATATATGTAAGATAAAAAGATAATTCTTGAATGTTTTCTTTAAAATAATGTTATCTCTTTCAGTTAAGCATTTCCAACACAAATTATAGTATTGACCGCAATGACAATGAACAGCTTGAGACATTCAAATGAAGTATTATTTGGAAATTTTGCTGCCTAAAATCGTAAATACAGTATCGGGATGCACCTCTGTTTTTTACCTGAATATGCAACCCACATGGAAATATATTGAGTAAGAACAATCATTGCAATACTTAAATAGCTACAGTTTTCAGCTATTGATGAATTGCTGTATTTACAATAATATTTCAGTGAAATACATTAATCATTGTTTTCCAAAAAGTCATCAACAGTCTAACTATACATCCTCAGCTGAGTTTGACACTCAACTGTAGGACATAGTGAGGCTATTTAAAAGCCCTAGAGTGGAAAGGCCCTTATGCCAAAACCAGTTATTGATAGTTTCTATGGTGACTGAATCGCACCCCCCCCCCCGCCAAAATTAGATTCCATGCCGCATAGCTCGACTGCACCCCCCTCCCCAAGCCCCCCATCCCACAGACAGTCATGTACTGTATACTGTAAACTCAAGTGTACATCATACCTTATCTTTCATATTTATCTCATAACCTGTGACCTTTTTCTTCAGTTGGTCTGAAGCTCTGAACACTCTGAAATTGATTCTTCCTAACCCTTCTTTAACCAATTGTGGATTTTCCCCCCAGAGAGACAGAATCAACTGAGAGATGACAAGCTTTTCCCTCTCCTTTAGGTTCAGTAGGCCTCTCTTACCCAGTGCAAAAATAAATGCCACACACCCGCACACAAAGCAAAGGGCAAGAAAATAGTATTAAATTCTGTGCCTTTGAACATGTTAGGTATGCTAGTAGGTTGTAATGAAACTGACTTGAATTAAATGCTTTCCCTGGAAAATTATAAGTTGTACACATTTCATTGCACATTTTCTTGCTGCCAAGACTAGCTATAGGCTCTGGTACCTTTAAGCTCCTGGTTAATATTAGGTTTAAGCAGCTGGTTGCCAGTAAGATAAAAGTAAGGTTAAAAGTAAGGTTCACTGAAATCTGAACCACAATAACAGAAGAAAAAGTTTTCATTAAAAAATGTCTACTTTAGTACTACAGTTAATAAATTAACGGCTGTTTCCATAAAAACAAGCTAAAGGTTGGTTAAACACATTCATGACTTTTTAACTTCTGTGCTTAGGATGCATTGAGAGATTTGGCATGTTGGAGACCACAGCAACTGTTAGCAGATGTTAAACCATTTGTCCTGGAAACCATTTGCAAAACCATGTTTTGGCAGATGACTTTGTCATCTGAACTAGGCTGTAAGGTGGTACTTCCTGCCTTTTGTAAATGGAAATCTTGCTTTTTTAAAATGTTTGTGTCTCCTGCCAGCAGCCACCATTTTGTTTTTCTTCCTCTATTCAGGGTACTTCCTTCTCAGTAGCAGACTCCAGAATTTTGTCTCATCGTTCCCGTTTGTCAGAGATAAGGGGAAGCATCTCTTCTGAGATAATAAACTGGTTAATTAACTGCGGTGACTCACTGACACAGGCAGCTGAAGACACTGAATAACTAAGGACAAGGGGAACATCAGATATAGAGCAACCTCAGAGCTACAAAGCACGCGCCTGCCGTTGTAATCCTTTGACAAAATAACAAGTTGCTGCTGTGCATTATTTATGCTGCTGTTTACTCATTATAAGGGACACTGAAATTACATTAAACTGTACTAAAGAAATGCAGAAATGGCTCTGAGGTCCCCTATGCTAGCATGATGCGTCCTCTTTAAACCGTGGTGACCTTCTGTGCTTGTGCTCAGAAAGCATTTTTAATGTCATGCAGGTCTAATCAATTGACCAACTGCATCCATGCTGACAGATATGTTTAAATTCTGAAGCTTCACAAAAACCCATTTTGTATATCAATCAAGTTTATTCTGATTAGATTTGCAATGAGGGCCCCTGAGATGTTTCATCTCAAAAAAAAAAAAAAAATGTTTAATAGTTTGAGTTCAGATTTGGTTTGGTTCATAAGCACACTCTAGTGTCACAGCAGTGAGTCTCTTAGTCTCTTAGTCTTTCAGTCTGTAAGCAGTGAGATTTTAAACAGCCAGTGGTTTTAAAACCAGTAACCTCATTTCTGCAAAGGCTTGGCTAAGAAGAGGGTAGCCCAAAGGAGCTTTTTCATAAGAAAATATGAGACACAGGAACGTGATTGAGTAGCTGCCACATCTCTCGTGCAGTGATTGTTGCTATAGTAACTGGTACAAAGGTATTGGTTTCGTTTTTTAAAGAGAAATACAGTACTTTAACATGTAATCACAATTAATTAGTTAATTTCTTACTACAAAATAAACCATTAAAAATTTTAAAATTTTAAATAAACACGTTCACAGTTTGGAGTTGCCTCAGGAGTAGTCTTGGAACCAGATGGTCATACCTTAAAAGATCTCCTGACACACTCTCCTTACTGCTTAGGAAAAGCATTTACTGCGGCAGCTGCAGCCATACTGGGACATTGGTCGGGGTTTCAGTAGGTATCAAAAGTGCAACCTGTTTGTCAGATGTTTCTTCATGCTAATCAACCACTTTTCTGCAATTTATTTTATGATTGAGACACAGCCTTAACATTTGTCCCACCTTCACTGGGTTTGTGATTGGTTAGAAAATATTTGTTGCATCTCAAAAAGTGGGCGAGTTTATTGCTTTGAACCACCCTGCTTTCCTTAGGATTTTGGCAGAGAAGTAAGAGCTCAGCACATGAGGCTACCCGCACTGATGCCAGTCCAGTTGGCTGAGTGCCCATTACCCACACTACAGACAGACAGTGCCCACTGTTCCTACATTCACAAAGACACAGCAGGGTATGCTGCTTCCATTCAGTAAGATCAAAGGGCAGCTCTGTGCAAACGAGAAGCTGGTGGAAAATTGCCTTGGTTGGCTGAACAAAGAATTTTATTCACCTTTGTCACGGTCTGAGCTTGGCACTCTGTGGTCCTCTCCCTTAGACCTGTCTTCATTGAGTATATGTTGTTTAGAAAATGTTTCTTGCATCCAAAATGTGGGTGGGATTGTAATTCTGAACTGTACTTTTTAAAAATATATTTTAGTAATCACAGAGCCCTGAGAGATTGGCTATACACATGCAATCATGCAAGCTTTGTGTTTGCCTGTCAAATACAAAAATGGAGATACAAGGTGTTTTTTTTTTTTTTTTATTTTGTTTTTTTTTTTTTTTGTTTTGTTTTTTTTTTTTTAAAACAAATGCAACTTTATGCAACTTGTGTGCCTGTAACTCAGGGTGTGCAAGACAAAGTAACCACCAAAGCAAATGTTTTGTTCCATTGTATCTCACTGAAGCGTAACAACTGCAAAGTTGCTGTTCTTTCTCCTGGCACTGTTTGTTCTTTGCTGCCGTCATGTCCTCCCCCAAGTTTGCCTTCTGCAGCCAGCATGTATTTAACCCGATTAACAAGCAGCAATTAATAATGAATGGCAAGCGACTGACAGCATTTAATTCCTCTGCCATGTCACCTCTCTTAAATAAAAGCCTTCCTTTGTCCTGTTCCATTGCCCTAGGGGTACAAAACTGGAGGCACAAACTAAAACACACCCTATGAAAAATGGAAAACCTATTTAGCGAAGATATGGGCATGGATGCTAACATGAGTCGGCATTTATAAGCGGCAGTGTACCCCAGTGAGGCTGTCCCAGTTTTCTATCATTTTAGGCTGAACATTCAGTGTAAGGCTAGAGTGTGTGCTGCAGATTATTCTGTGGTGTGAATTTCCACTGTTTGTTGAGGCAGAAATCCAAACTAAGAGGGAGTTTAAATTACAAATACTCAGTGGTTGTTTTGCACAGATATTTTGTTTTTTTGTTACCGGTAATTTTGTGGAAGCGAGATTTCATTTCTTGACCACTACTGTAGAATATCCCCATCTAGTCTTTCCCCAGATGGTAAAAAGACTGGGACACATATGAGATGCTGCTGCTCCAGGGTAAGAGTTGCCTGTAACAGGCCTCAGCTCAGACTCTGTGGCACATTATGTAGCTTCACTTGTGTGGCTCATAACAATGAACATTACACATTATTGTCTCTGTGTTGGCACAATGCTGCCCAGTTTTAGGGATGCTCCTTGCTAACAAACCAAGGGTCAGTTACTACCACTGACTACTCACAATCTCATATAGGTGGGACTCAAAAATAGTGAGTTGGGACGACATATCATGTGGTTCTGAAATACCTGCCATCCTCTTCATATGCTCAGTGCCACTGCTTTTACACCAGAATGTTTTAACAGAGCTTGCCATCTTATGCCATTTCATTCTTGTACTGTTTTTATGTCATTTATGTCATTTTATCTCTGTGTTATTATTTTAATCTGCACTCTCTGTGTCAATTTTAAATTCTGAATACTGTTTGGTATTGCTGTCAGAGCTTTTGCTATGTTAGACATTGGAAGTGGGTTGTGTTTAATAAATATATTATGTGTCAGTCCAACTTAGTGGTCTTGCATTGCACAACATTTTTACCCTGTGCAAGTCGGCCATTTTCCCAAACTTATCTGACCTTGAAAAGGGGAAAACTGCAGGTTGACCGAAGTTTATGGATGCACTGTGCAGTGAATGGAATTGAATATCTTTGTTGCCTTTTTCGGAAATGTGTTGTGCATTAAAACAAAAAAAAACTGCTTGCCCCACTGGTCTGTGATTTGATGCCATTGCTAAGAAGAATCCAGCAACCTTTAACTGCAGCTGGTCCAGGATGGAATTACTGTTGGGCACGTTCATGGTCTGAAATGGTAGACAGGCAGAGTGATGGTGTCTGAGAGTGGTGACACCCGAGTGAACCCAAATCACTTTGCCTTTACATCCGTAATGAATGGAGTCTGGGAGGTGTGCGTTCCAGCCCACTCAGCTCACAGTCCTCTGTTCTCACAAGGCTTTATTGAGTGCCTCTCCAGCACGTCCAGCGAGGAGCCGTACATTACCGCTATTGTGTGCACAGATTTCCTCTCATATAACTGGCAAGCTGTTCGTTTTTGTCTAACAAGGTGGCTGGCTCAGTCCCCACTTTATTTATTTTCCCCAACCCAAACTGAACTGCATTTTCAGACTCACTCACCCTGCAGACTCAGGAGGGAGCAGCTGCACAGGACTCTTCCGCTCTATCTTTTAACATTCCAGATGTGACACCAGTGCCATTTTATGAAGGACCATGGAATCAACAAACATACAGGTCACTAACTGACAGGCATCTGGCCAGCAGGGGGGTCACTAGAGAGCAATGAGCCTGAGTTTAACTGGCAAACCCACTCACTTTCTCAGGTAAGGCTGAGCCAGTTGCTGCCTTGGACCTCCAGTTATAGCCAGTAATAGTGCAGCTGGGACAAATAACTTCCAGCCCCGGGGCATCATGACCATGTGCCTTCACTCTGCTTCGGCTGAAGGCCCTGCCTCTTCCATTACCATCAGAATCTTTCCTTTTATTTGAGAGCTGTGAAGCTGCAAGCCCGTTGCAAAGCAGTTTTTCTGTCACGCATTGTGGGCCTGATACGTTTACAGGACACGTATCACGAATCCCGATTTTTAATGAATTGGAATAATCGTGTTTGGACTTGTTAATGGGTGTGCCTTTCTCCGATTTAATGTTTTAATGGACTGGGTTTTTTGTTTGTTTGTTTTTTGGCACCCTTGCAGAGACTTGGATTGGGGATGTATTTAAGCGCGTTCGCGGTTTAATGGGTTTAACAGTGTATCCACATAAAGCGTGGAAATGTCCTTCTGGTCCTAGAGAAGCTGTTGCAAATTGATTAAATGTATTATTTCAAAGAGCTCATTAAATATGGCGTTGCATTGGGATGGGTTAAATTACCACAGTGGATGCAAATGTACGATGCAATGTCAAAGATGTAATGCAGCTTTTAGGATAGTGTAGTCTCTCCATTGATACCCTCTTGATTTTGTCCTAATTACTGACAAACAGCTCTGTTTTGCTGTGGACATTAGGATAGGTCTGTGAATGTGTATATTTCGCCAAATGGAAATGTACGCACTGCCTCAGATGTGTGTACTTGTGTTTGTGTTCGCGTGTATGTGGTGATTTGTGCGTTTATGTGCCTGAACGACTGTATGTCACTGTTACCCAGGATATTGATTAATAATGTCTTTAATCCCTTTCAGATCATATAATATCAGATTCTGTTCTTACCTAATTCACTCCTGTGGTGCACCGTAATTTGTTATTGTGCTGTTTGTGATAACACTTGACTGTACCACAGCCAGGGCACAGGTACTTAAATCAAATTAATTTCTAGGCCAAACCAAGAAGCCATAGTAACATCTTTACTTTAGACTACTTCACTCACAAGCTGTGAGTGCATAGTAACAGGAGGTTTTCTGCATGTTTCTGTTTTTAATGGCTACCGTGTCATCATGAAGAAAAATGATTTGTCATTCTCAGAGACTTTATGCTTCACTAACTTCTCACACATATGAAATGAGCTAAGTTTCCTCCAGGTTCATCCATTGTTGCTGGAGGAAACTGTTCACAACCTCATGCAAATCATGAAAAATTCAATCAAAGCACAGCGAACCATAAGCACTGCTGGGTGCTTGTGGTTTTGGGCCAGCCTGGAACAAGCCCCTCAGTGGATGTTTCAAACTTGACATGCCATTCCACTTTAAACTGTAATTGTTAAACACTGGTAAGGCTGAATTTGGTGGCTGTTGTATTGTAATGCACTTACCCTGTACCTTTGATGTCGTGCACAGAGAGGCTTCTGGGAAGGGAGTGAGGAAGAGGGGCTACAGCAACAGCAGCAGTTACTCCAATCCAGAGGAATTTGCAGACAGCAGGAAGCGGACGCGAAAGGAGGACCCCACAGGACCTGAATCACGCCCCCTGGACACTGGCCTCTCATTGGCCGAGGATGAAGAGTTGGTGCTCCATTTGCTGAGAAACAGGAGTTAATGATACCGGATGGGCATGTTTTCCTGTGGCTCCCTGTTCAGCCCATTTTATAATTCACATCTTTTTGATCATTTTGTTTCCTTATCATAGATCTGAAGAGGTTTTTAAAATTAATAACCATATACAAAATGTGTGTCATCAAGTATTGTACACAATTAAGAACAATTGAAACTTAATGACTTAGACCTACCAAGTTGGGAGCCTATACAATGGGTTCAAGCCTAGACAGTGACTTTAGTCGACCGGAAGTCCACACCAGCAGAACACAGCTAGATTCATCTCACCTCTGATAGGTTGGATCTGAGTCTACCCGGGTGCCTCAGGTTACATTACATAGTTATTTCCAGTGCTGCGGCAGACTGGCCTCTCCTCCACTTGGCTAGTGGTCTCCCGTAGTAAACTCTGGCTTATAGTGTGCAAAATAGTTCATGTTCTGTGAACTCATGTTTCAAATGGGTTGCACACACTTCAGGCTCCATATGCCATGCCTGAATGTGGGTGGACTTAAAAGAGGCACAATGTGATACAATCACCATTTGTAATTGTAAAAAGGCTGCCGAGTCTGCCGTCATCCATGCTAATTCTGTAGGTGTATGTTTGGCCAAGCTTTGGGTTTTTTCACAACAGCACGGAGTAAGGAGTTTGTTATTTTGTTTCCCCATAAAAGATTTATTGTCAGATACACGTAGCACAGACCTCTACTTGCCAAGTGACGGAAGAGTTAGGCTCCAGGGAAGTGTATGGAAACTGACTGGTTTTGACAGCCATTGGATTACATTTTGTCATACATGTATCTAAGATAAGAGGTTACTGTCTTCCAGCCATATATGGAATCCTATTTTTGTGAAACCTGAGTTTTGTTCCACAGGTCTTAAACTGTACAGTTGAGATGGAATAAGTTTGATGACAAAAAACCAATCAATAATAATGTGGATTTTGTAACCTCCTGTCATGTGTTGTCATGTTTTTTTCTCAAATTCTGCTCAGTACAAATGTTTAAAGTATGAACACACTTCTAAATACTAAATCTTCATTATTGATTGAATGAAATTGTATGTTTTTTAACTCGCATGGCCATTGCATGAAAGTACCACACCCTTCTCGCGGATCATAATCTGAGAACCGGATGGCTTTTGAATGTTTGGAAATTCATTTTAAAAGGTTCAATCTACCAGAGTCCTTTCAGATGGCACGCAGGGGAAAACAGTAGAAAAAGCAGGTGATGGAATGATGATTTTAAGTGTTGCAGGACCTGTGTGGAAGAGTCCAGTGATTTGGTTCTGTAATGAAATGGAGGGGCTGGGGAAGGCTGTGATAGAGGCACATTATGCACACAAGTGTTCAAGTCTCATTCTGCTCTGCATATGCCATCTTTAACGCTACCCCCACACAGCCCCCCACCTTTCTCCATCCATGCCTTCCTCCTCCCTTCTGGCTGGTTCAGTCGCTTTCTCTGTTCCTCATTCTTGCTCTCTCTCTTTCTCTCTCCCTCTCTCTTCCCTCCCTCCTCCATCTACATCATCCTCCTCCTATCCAGCTGGTTCCAGGGCCTGATACAGTAGCTCATTCTAACTTTCTCTCTCTTGCTTGCTTTTTCCCCCTTTCCCTCTAAATTATCCTCCTCCCAGCTGGTTTGTCTTAGGCCTTGACAGCTGCCTGCCTCTGTCTCTCTCTCCTCTCCTGGCACCTGACCACAGCGCGGTCTCGGAGGAGCCCAAACCCCCGTTTCTGCTGTGAAATATAGAACTGAGCCGCACCGCCGGTGATCATAATGGAATTCTTTGAGCAGCCCCAGTGGCCAGCTGCGTCCCATTACCTTTGATTTCTCTCGTCATTTGTTTTGAGAAAATGCATCGTTTCTGTAGCAGGCCCTGGCTCTAACAGGCCCTGTTTTATGTCTGGTCTTGTCGTACCATAACCCTCCTGAGACCCCCTTCAGTTTAGTTACATGAAGGATGAATGTGAATAATATATTGGGGAGAACAGATTCAGTCAAGCATGGCACACCGGGTCACACACGCTGAGAGCTGCTGGCTTCCAGGCCCTCTTCAGTGTGCTGGTGAAAAGAAACTATATTTTCTGTTCTGATATTATGTACTAGTTCCAACTAATATCTAGTACGTTTTTCCTCTGCATGTATATACACACGCCTACATGTGTGCATATCTTTGTTTTTACGCATACATGTTTATGTGTGATTGTGTGTCTGTTTATGACTATGTGTGCACATATGCATACTTGTGTGTATCTGACTGTGTGTGCTTGTATGCATGTGTGCATGTGTAGACATGTATGACACTGTGCATGCATGTGCATATATGTGACAGTGTGCATGTTTGTGTGCATTTGTGTGATATGGTATTTATGCATATGTTTGTTTGACAGTGTGTGCGCACTTGTGTACATATGAGAGTGTGTATGTATGACTGTGTGCATGCATTCATGCATATGTGCATGACAGTACATTTTATGACTTTTTTTTGTGCATGTGTGTTTGTGTGTGAGGCGCTTCTGCAGTGGCTCGGCTCAGGCTCCCTGTGGCTCCTGCTGCGATCACCATTCATCCGTCTGGCGATTTTCTCTCTTTGTCAAGATCAGAGGGATTTAGCGGTTCTGGTTGATCAGTCGGATTTGACTTTGTTTGCATGGACCTCCGCTTGCAGCTGCAGTCACAGCCTGCCCAGTCCCCAGCATGTCGAGATGTGACAGCACATGTGGCATATTACCCAGGGCAGCACAAGAACCACAAACACAGTGACCAGGAAATATTTTAGGATGACCTGTAAGAATAAGCATAACTATTCTCAAAATGTTCAAAATTTGTAAGAAATTATAGCAAATTCAGGTTGGGCTCACAATGACAGATAAGACTGGTGTGACCTCTCTGGATGTCACTCAGGAAGGAGATGTAGGGGTCAAGAAGGCTGCTAGATCTATTGTTTGATTTATTATTAGACATTGAGTATTCACTCTGACCATTTAGCTCTTTTAGTTATGCTTGTTGGTGGCCAGTGAGGTGGAAAGCCATTCAGGGTCAGGGTAATTGTGGCCATCCTTTAGCTCTGACCCTGGTCTTACCCAGATTCCTGTGTTTGGGTCATATTTATGCCATATTTCCTTATTCATGCCATCTGTAACTCACAACTCTCCCATCACTAGTTTTAGTTACACTTACCTCTTAATCTGCTCATGCCATGATAGAGGATAGATGTCATTTCATTCTGTCTCAATATTATTTCATGAATATGATTTTGAGTTCAGTGAACAAAAAAAGTGTTTATCTGCATTTGTATGCCTTACTATCCTGGCATACTTTTCTGTGTATTTCTGTGTATATGTAGGATGATCTCATTTTTTCTGTCCTATATATACAGTGGCCTTTACACTACATAAGGGCTAAACCATAGCAGGCTGTGCAGTTGTATGGAAAAACATATATGAAAGAGTGATGTGATGCAGTCCTAATGCGCCCCTGTCCCCACTGCCCTCCTTATGGGATTACTTTTGTCTTGCTCTTGCACATGGTCCTTACATTTTCATATGATAATCACCCCACTCTCCCACTGGTGATGTGGGACTGAGGCAGAGAAACAGGGATTGCATCTCTGTAAAACAAGCCCCATGCCCCCACTCAGCCAGCGCTAGTCATCTGGAAAAGATTTGGTTTCAGATGCTAAAGTGCCTTAAGAGGGCACTTAAAGCTGGCCAGTCTCTGCTTGCAGACATTGGTGATCCGTCTGGCTCTGAAGCGGGAAGGTGGTCAGGGTGAGATGGCCATTCGAGTACACACGACCTGACTCTGCCGCTTCTGCAAGCACACACATTACCGCTCATTCGACCCTGTTGGGGCATGGGTATGCGCGCCCACACACACACACACACACATACAGTGAGGAAAATCCCATGCCTACCTTATCTCACTAATCTTTTCTGAAAATCCTGCCATTTACGGACCACTAATTAACAAGCCCAGTCTTTACATGGGAGAGGTCTGTGCCAGAGAACCGAAAACATGGCAGGAAATCGTAACACACCAAATATAAGTATCAAATATAAAACAGAGATCTGTTGTGAACAGTGGCCAAAAACTGAGTTCATGAAAAATGCATACATGTGTTGCTTTTCACTCATTGTGACTGGCATCCAAAAAAGAAACATTGTATTTTCATCCTAATTTCAATGAGAAAAGCTTGTATGCTTGTCCACTGATCAGCACTCCTGTATTTATGGTCCCAGAACCATTAGGCCTTATCACACAGCGAGCAGTCAGGCTGATTGTGGCCATCCGGTCCAGTGCTGCTCAGAGGGAAGAGGATTGTTTCTGCTGTTTGTGTGTGGGAAGGGCAAATTGGCTTAGCCATGGCTAAACGCAAGGACAGGGTGCCTTTGAAGTACCTCCAGTGCAGGTCGGGCTTTGTCCCATTTTCATTTCGCGCCCATTTCTGGGGTGGCCCTCAATCTGCTGCCACTTCCTCTCCCGTTTCTCAGCAACTGTTAAAATATATGAATATGATATGGACAGAGGGTGGACAAAATAATTTCACCACAGACATTTTGAAATAAATGAATGGCTGTCTACAAATGTTTATTAATGTCTGTACAAATTGCCAACATTTTTCCACTGTTGGAGACATTTTAATATCCACACTTTGCTATGGAAGTTTCTTAAACAACACAGTAGCTCTAACAGATTTTGAAAGAGGTTAAACAGCTTCTGCTGAAATTGCATTCATTGCAATTACATGCAATTACAGTGCCTTAGTAATAGAAATGGCACAGGAGTATTAGAGTATGTTTCCATAAGCTATATCAGCATGTAACCAAGGCCAACAGCGCATGACCAGTTGTTTGCAAAAACTCTGGACCTCTCAGCACTCACTAAACTCCAACATGATCTGTATTCTGAGAACAAAGTACAATATGTGCCTATTCATATGCTGTATCTTGAGTCTGAACTGACTCTTCAGTTTGCTGAATTGCCCATATTGTCTGGAGCCACTTTGCCCTTTCATTTAATCCACCTTTTAGGCAATCCAATTTATTTTGAACAGTGGGCATCGCCATTTATTGGTAATAAAATCTTCCAGCCGTGAGTTTGAGAGGAGCCAGATGCACATTGCACGCCTTGTGACGCAGACATGCGAAGGCCCCGCTTTCCCTCAGCAAGAGCTTTGCTGAACTCTGAAGCCACCACTAAGCCCTGACCATAGACCCTGCCTTTCAGATTAGCACTTTCACATTGGACAGCATCACCTTCACCTTTGGGTGCCCCAAACCTTCCTGTGTCCTGTCTGTGATTATATAGCAGCAAGAGGCTAGCAGCTAGTTATCATCCTCCAGCCCCCACAGTGAAATGATATCCCAAGATCCTTCTGTTTGTGTGTGGCAATGAAAAGAGGGCACCACCTAAATTACACAGTGATAGCAGGCGGCCGCCTGCATCCCAGGCCTCTCATAGAGTGACAAAGGGAAGTGCTGAACTGAACTAAAGTCTGGAAATTTATTGTCAGATCAGAGCTCTTTCTCTTTTCCATCCATCACAACTGTTCAAATGAGGAGCAAGCTATGGCAAAGTGAGAGGAGGGAGAGCAGTAGGTCAAACCAAGGTATGTTATTTTTCATTGAGTGCGCTTTCCTTTGCTATTACACTTTATCATTGTGCCTTCCATTAGCCATCTTTTATAAACCTCTGCACTGCTTGATACTCTGATACTTTACTTGAGTGACCCTCTGTTTAGATTTTTTAAAAAATGTCATGACTTAACAAAAACCATTTAAATGGTAGATACACAGCAACAGCAAGTAAATGATAAAACACAGAGATCAAAATATTAATATGTATATCATAATTCTCACCCTTGTGGATGAGGTCAATGACAAAATAAAAATCCATATTACCAGCTGGTTGAAGTAGCAGATCCTGCACTGTGCAAAACTGACAAACTCTCCAAAGCCGTATTATTACAAAACCTTTTTTTGCAGCCATTTTGTAAAATAAGTCTCATTTTTGATTAATACTTACCCAGCTCCTCTGGAAAGTGTCCCTCATTTCAGTAGCAGGAAGAAGGTATAAAGATGGCTGCCTGTGCGAGTGGCTAAATTTTGTGGGAGAATACCTGTGCAAACCTTTGTGTGCAAACCTGAAGGAAAGTCACCTGATATCCCAAATTATCATGTGTTTATTTTTTGTCTTCCTGATGGTCTTAAGCTGGCAATATCTAAAGTTGCCTTTACTAAACAGCATATTGCAGTAATAACATTTTTGTGTGCATGAGTAAACCTATAGATTCAGAAAAATATTAAATCCTTGGAAACCGAGGTAAGAAAATGACTGACATCCCCAGACTTAATTGATAATGTGATGACAGGAATTTAATCATCCTAAATGTTGTTTTATATGTGCCAATTATTTATTGTTTTATGTGTTTTTTCTTGAACTGCATTGTGCAATATTTAATGCTGAACAATTAGCATCTTTGAGTGCAGAATTTGCAGAACACTGTAGGGTTCGATATATTCATATGTTCTTGTGCCACAAGAAATCACTTTCAACATTATCCCAAAGCCTAAAATCTGATTTTCACTTTGACGGTGAGCAGCTACGGTGCTCTGCATGCCAGGAATTTCCCTGCATTTTATGTATTTATTCATTTGGTCCACCTAAAAGCGGCCATTACCGCAACCTGTTACTTTTCTCCCATCAATCCAGAGTGAGCGGGGAAAACCCATTTGCATCCATCTCGCTCTCCATTTGGGCTCATCTGTAGTCCACGGAAGTGGCAGCTAAATGAAGGCAGCCTTATTACAATGCTTCTAGCTTTTGTTCATGGCCATTTTGCAGCAATGAGCTCGAGACACAGTCGCTATGCAGAGTACTGTAATGGCTGAGCTATCGCCTGAAACATTCTCCGCCTTATTTCCCCACCTGAAAGCCTGGTCGTTTAGACATAGGGGTTCCTCTGATTTTTGTAATAGTGCAGCATTTCATTTGCCAAGCAGTTTTCTGTAGCCATTTGCAGTGATAATTCCAGACCAGAAAAGTGAATATATTATGTATGCATATTGCAAGCAAAGTTTTAAACTCTGCTAAGATAAGTCTACTGTCTGCTTTTCTATGCCTGCTCAGCAATTAAAATGTTTGAGCTGCTAAAGGCCCCAAACTGGTAATGTCTTGAGCAAAATGCATAGGGTGTCCTACTTCCCTAGTAAGTGAGACCACAGTCTGCTACAACACCCCTGTGTTCCTTTTCACCAACTATGGATCTCTGGTACTAGTGCCAGTTACACTAGACCAGAAATCTGTGTTCCTGCAGATTACAGCGTGCAGTTCAGTTATTACAATGTGCAGTTTATTGCTTGTCAGAACTGCACCAAGTTAAGCCATGCCGCCTGCACACTTTACTTTTCAGAAGTTAAGTAAGAAGAAGGAACCAGCAAGGAGCAGGTAACGCGATGGAAATTGAATTGGATGCCAAATGGGAAGTGAAATTCTAAGTTTTTGTGGTCATAGGAGACAGATGTTATGACACCATAAAGGGTGAAGCAACCAAATTGCTGGGAATAACTAACTGGTTTCAACAAATCATTGTATTTTTTTAAAAAAGTATTGATAGCTAATTGACCCCTCACCCTTTTTCATGCCATAATACAGCAGACGAAAATGATCAGTAGCCAATGTTCAACGTGGAATGCAAGAGGTTAGTGTGCATGTATTTCATTGTGATGAATGTTTTACCATGAATCTTTTGTTCTGCTGTTCTGTTTTCATTCTAGCGTGCAGAGGTGATAGGTGCTGCAAGAGTAAGATGTGCAGAGGTCATACATTAACCTAATTTATCTTTCATGTTGTTTTTGATTCTCATAAGGCAATAGTTATGAACATGCCCTCTTGGGCCTCCCATAGTATTAGTGCACTTTTGTATTCCTGGCAGAAATGGTGATGTTTTCCACTTTGCATGTTTGTCAGGATAAGAATGTTTGCCAAGCACCAGTGATATAATTATATAGTTTTTAAATAAAAATATACTCTACCTTCAGATCTTTGGTTCACTTAGACTTGCCAGATTTTGAAATGTCCTCCACAAATGTTGGACTTGTCAAAAAAAATTAATAGGGACAATCTTTAGTGTAAATATTTTAGGCAGTTAATGGTAGATGGTATTCTGCGGTAGTTTTAACAGTTTTGGGGCCTTGAGCAGAAGTTTGCAATGAGGTCCCAGCCCTCCCATAAATGAGATGTGCTTAGTATGAAAATTTGTTTTTGACATTTCTGTTTGCAATTGAAGAAGCAGACACGAATGTTTATAAATTCTAAAAACAAAAGTAAAACATTTCATATCTACTCTCTGCACACCAAAATAGTGATCTTGTCTTTGTGTCTCTGATCTGATTGGTGGTATCCCGATTTTCTTTTCTCTCTCTCTTTAAATTAGCAGAGAAATGTGTCCTGTGCCACCAGAGTGAGTGGCAGATGGCCAGATAAATGGTGTTTTAGTAGTGTTGTGGCTTAGCACTCTGCTTTGTTTCTCACCGATCAGATTCGGGGCCATCCATCAGCACCTTGCACATGTACAAATGGCTAATCTGCTCAGCCTGCCGCTGACAAATCAAACAGACCTGACAGTGTTTAATGAACAGGGCCATGCTGACTCAGCACTCCCAGCCAATCACAGTCCCTCCCCCCTGCCTTCCCTGACACGGCTGCCTGGGCCTCTCGCCCTCTGACCAATCAGCAAGCTGCACCTGACTCATTGCGAGTTCCCCTGCCATGTACTGCAGGACTATTTGTTTGTTCAGCAAAGGCAAGATGGCATGTACTGATACTTAATTAATGTTTGAATGGCAGTTTGCCATACTCAACAAGGAATTTATGTGATAATTGGTTTACATCAGTACAGGGCACAGGTCAGTTTTAGATTACAGTGTGTGATTTGGAGAAGACAGGCAGTGAACGGAGTGGGCTGGCTATGATGAGGTGCCAAGCCTCACTGCCTGAAAAAGCAATTCAGGTGACCAAAGTAAGGGGGGCGCTTTTGGGTGGTGCATAGAGTAAAGGTGTGCGTTCATTGTGTAGCAGTGCAGGAGCTCAAATCCCAGCCACTCTGTAGCTGGTTATGGCTAGAGGCCCACATCAGCTACATCAGAAACTGTTGAGCCTCACCCACTTACATAGTGAGTTAATTTGGTTAAACTGATCAGGCTCATACTCTTGGTGACTTCCTCTGGCTGGCCCCAGCAAGTATGCTTAATGAATTTATGTTGAGTGCATGTACCTACAACAGCAGAAGAAGCATGATTGACGTCACATCTTGCAGAGTAAACACCAGTGACTCTCTGATGGAGGTTCATGGTGGGACTGATTATATAGAAAAACAAATAATGAACGCTAAGAGTGAACAAATTAAAATGATATTTGTCTCATGGACATCTATCTGTCAGGGCAGACCATGGAACTAACCTTTGCAGACTCTCAGTTTGAATCCATCATTTACTTATGAATGTATTACCCTGCCATCTCTACTTTATAACAGAAAACAGATTCACCACACAGCCTCAGGCTGAGATTCATTGAATTGTCTTGGACACAGCATTTATCTTTGGCTTTGTATGATTTAGTAAGTCACTGCTAAAATTTAGCTATGCTTATCAGATGGGTCATCACTTAACTTTTCCCAGTATTTCTTAGAATTGTGTCTTAGAGGCTCTAAAGGACAGCAAAAACAAATCAGTATGCACAAGGCCTTGGGTGGCATTACAGCTTAACTTTGAAACGTGTTTGTTTTGTGACCTGATATTTGAGGACATGTTTTTCTATTCTGCATTCCTTCTTTGGCATAAATCTGCAATTTAAGGGAGCACAGTTGGTGGACCATATCATTGAACTATATTTCTATACAGTACTGCACCCCCTCTGATCTGGAATGTTAAGATTAGATTTAAACCTTAATTAGGTGGTGGTCCCGTAATTTTACTTGTCAGCGATTAATTGACTAAAGGTAACTGAGGCTTGGATTCTCACATAAATGCCCTGCTCACACATACCCATAACGATGAGAAATCCATTTTCACCATGTAGTCAGGTAGTATTTATTTAGAAGGACTTAACCATCAGTGAACTCACAAATACATTGCGAATATTATGTACATGGCTCTGTACCTGTTATTGAATATTGCAGTTTCTGTATGATCACATCAGTTCATAAATTGTAAAATCCCTGTTTTTCTGAAATAGCAAATGTGAGATAGGCAGAGTGGGGACTGCATTTTCTAAATCGCTCATCCTGTTTATACTCTGTCTTTCAGTGTACTGACTTGTCCCACAAACAAGCTTTGAGTCCAGCCTAGTGGTCTGACCATGACCACTTAGCCTGGCAGAGGGGCAGGTAATTAACAGCTGAGTCACCCCAAGGAAGGTTTCATTTGCTTGGGCTGTCCTAGGTAATTGATTGGCAGGTTTTCTTTCGCATAGTTTTAACAGGCTGGTTGAGAGATGGCAGTATGTCTGCAGTATCTACCCTCCATGTAGTTTTTACTGGGAAAACACAGTTTTCTAACATCCTAACTTTGCAGGGGTTCCAGCCGAATTGTATTCCAGTTTTCTGCTTCCTTCTGTTTCCAATCATTTCCCAGACAGATTAACTACTCGCGGCTCATTCTATTTTGGTGCTAGATGGTGGAGGTCTGTAGTCAGCAGGGCTTTGTAGGTACCTTCTCTGTAATTACCATTGAAATTGAATTGCGTTTCTGGTCTGAGATAACCCTTGCTTCCAGTAGATTGTCGCAGCCTGAAATTTAATACCCATTCTCTCGAATGCTAATTTGAGCTCTGAGGCTATTGTTGCCAATTCGTAACAGTGACTTGTGTAGTATCGTCTTGATTGTAAGACACCTATAATTCTTCATTAGGGGAGTTTTGTTCCCCCAGAAGGCCATATATTTAATAAAACAACATTTTCCCCAGGCAACCTCATTCTACAGTAGATTTTATTAAAAATTCCTCAATTCAAGTGCGTAGATGGAGCAGCCAAGCTTAAAATGCTACTCAGCACCATTGTTTTCAGGGGTCTGAAGTTTAGGTTGCACCATTGAATTACACATGAGTTTATTTTGCTTTAGGACAATTTATACAGAAGAAGCTGAGTAATGCAAAAAATGACTTACAAAGGGCTCTGTTTTAACTGAATAAGAGGGTTTGGTTCCATATGCAGAGTTATTATCACTTTTTATGAATGCATTTGACGTTAGGCATCTCATGTTTATAGAAACAAATGGCTGTAGTTGGTAATTCATGATTAAAGTAGCCCACAGGTGTTTTACAGAGCACGTCCATAAAAGGACCCAGAGGACGCCAGGCAACTGCTTAGCAGATGGCTTATGAAGCATGTTGAGATTTCAAACAGTTGTTTGTTGGGCGTCGCTGAATGGTTCAGCTTTGCTATGTCTGTTATCATGCTTTTTTTTGTGCAATTCAACTTGAGTTATGGGACGGGGGCCACAAAGCTTTGGGGAATAGGGGTAATGAGAGCTGCTAATGATCACGCATTCATTCACAGTCACATTTATGATACAGTGCTGCACTGTAGTCATACAATGTCTCAGAGTTACAGTGCTGATCTAAGATTCATGTTTTCGCTGTCAGTTTTCTAGCCATATCATTAGAAGCTGAAAGGCAGAACTGGGATTAGATTAGTGCCCATTTTCTAAAACATCTCAGAGTAGAAGTGCTGATCTAAGATCAGTTTTCCCTGTGCATGTTCTAATCTTATTCATTACAAGCAGTTTTCCTGGCCATCTTCTTCAACATTATCCATTATGAACTAAAAGGTAGAGCAGATTGTACATCAGTGATTCTATTCTGAGATGTCTTGTGAATATGGGTCCAGCCCTTCTCACTGACGAATGTATGGGGAGAGTTATCCTATTTTGTATGACAGTTTCTTGGATTTAGGAAAAAGTGAATCCAGGACCTGCTTGGTCCAGTACAAACTCATCATGACTCTAAAAGACTCTTAAAAAACAAACTTTCTCTGTTACATCTTGTAAGTGCTCACCTTTACAGATTGTTTGATTGTCTTTCCTAATAAATAAATGGTCAGTAACTATTTCTGTCTACTTATGTGGGATTTCGTTTCAAAGTGGAGTGGGAAAATTCTGTGCAGGTTCTTCTGTATAATTTATGTAGTAATGTAGTCTTAGGCAAACTTTCCTAGGCAAGCTGTGTTGGTCACCATAATCTATACATGTTTTCCCAGTGCTGTCAGAGACTGAACATGTGGAGTTGAGACTAGCTCAGGTCTAACTTATTGTGATCTTATGAAAGGGGTGGGATTTACAAGCACCCTGGGAAAGACCTTATAAAAGTTTAATAAGATCCTGTAAACATTCAAAACTTTTTTGTGTGTATTGTTCTCTTGGCAAAGTGCACTGCCGAAGCATAATGTATAAATCATAATCTTGTTTTAAGGTTGCCAGCTCTTGCACTGATTTTTCATCAGATGACTCACTGTTCTTCTCCTTCAAACAACAACCTGTTGTTTGGGGAGGAATAAATGCAGTGGAAGATTGTTGGCACTACTGATATTTATTGGCTTGGAAGAATGTATTTGTTGGCTGTATTAACAATATTAATGTGGCCAAAACCAGACACAATTTATGAGGTTACAGGATGTAGCTCAACTCTCAAAGTCATCAGGATCTGGGGACACTCATACAAATGAACCAAGCCACAAAACCAGTTCATAACATGCAGCCTCAAGGCCTAACACCCAACACACTCAACTCCCCGTCCAGAGTGCCCTGGAGTCTGCACATATTTGCTCCTCCCATCAACCACACCACCCAAATTCATTAATTAGCTCAACTCCCGAACCATGGATGTAAACAAATTGGTGAAAAAATTCCAATCGTCAGGACTAGGAGGTACTCTTTAAAATATGGAAAGAGACACATTTCTATGAAAGCTTCCAAATCAGCTTGAACTAAAGAAAGATGGGCATTGAGTCATTTTCATACCTAAATGGGTAAGAGCTGATTGTATTCTCTGAGGAAGGCTTGAAGTCTTCTACACTGAAAACATAACATTGAAGAAGTTTTCCTCCTCTGTTGAAGTTGCTGGAATGTTTGCACTCTCTCCATAAGACCTGCATGATCTTGTAATTGGTTTCAGTCAACATGCTGTGTTAGTGTATTCCCAGCCCAGCTCAGAGCAGACTAATGTCTATGAAACACCATTACCCTGACACTGATGGAGAGGCACAGCACGTATTAGTTGAAAAGGCCTGTTTCACCTTCGCCATGGCTCAGTGCAGATAATCCATGCAGGGTGGGACAGACATTTGTATCAGTTGTTTGATTAAAAACCCTTTACTAAGTAATCCTGCTATTGAAAAAATGCAATGTATTCATTTGTGTGAATTCTATTTAGTTTTACAGTTTTGAAGGTCATCTCACGTTTGCAGAGGGGGAGTAAGAAAAAGGGGTTGGTTTAATTTTGAGATTGCAGTATACATTTGGGAGCATAGATTCTGAATTGCTTTTACAAGTTACAAAGAAAGGATAAAAGTTAAGAATCATTAGTAATTAATACTAGAAGGGCGTTTGGAATAGTTCTAAAATATTTTTAAAATCTGTCAGAAAGAATCACTGGTGACATAAGAGAATATATAAAGCACCAGGTGTAAATATGTGCACTATGTGAAAACATTTCAGGTTAGTCTCTAAAAACAGACGAATGAGTCTTTTGAATGAGTGAGATTACATTCGCAAGGTAACGTGTTTTGCACGGCTGTTACGGGACATTGACATCACTCCGACTGGCTCCCTTTGTTAACCAAGTCAAATACTTTATTTATTTTTAATCTTCCACAGATAAGAGGAAACATGCGCTGTCAACAAAACTCGGAGTCGGTATGTACACTTCATATGTACGTCAGCAACAATAAAGTGCCTTGCCACAAGCCAACGCCTCTGAATTTCAGCAAATTTTTCAACTCTGGCATTCAGCACTGGACAGCGACATGTAGCAACCAAGACACAGCGTAGAGCCCGTGGGCAAATTCAATTACAACGTGTAATGTACACTGAATGTATACGATTTAATGGTTAGCTTAATAATACTATATTTATATATACATATATATACTAGAAGTAAGGCAGAAAGAATCTTGTCATCAAAGCATAGTGGGGTCGAGGGGTGTTGAAACTACCTGTTCTTACCTGCACGTACAAACATGCTGTTAAAATGTGTATTTATTTTTTCGTTCGAATCCGTGCCTTTACAGATTGCTGCTGATAGGAGCGTATCTCTGTCTACATTTAACGCAAAAAAATCTCTTTTTGAAAGGTGTGTATTCTCGTCTCTGTTCTGTATATCCCATTGTGTTCTAAATAGCTAAATTTTGTTTTACTTATGAGTTATGGATTTGTGAACGTTTGTCGCCGCTGAATAGCAACGGTTTGAAACGGTTTGCTGGTTTCTGCTCATAAACTGTACGACTTGACCTCAGGAAAATTGCTTTGCTGCCCCAGAAACTGGGTATGCTATCAAACCTTCTTCCCTCCGTGAAGATATATGTATGGTTGCTCGAACGATGAAAACTACAGTAGCCTATGTGTAATCCACGTTTGTGGGAGAAATGAATTCATTGGGGGTGCTGAGTGGCACTTATTGCTGTAATGCTTCTTGTTCGACTCCAGTGACGATTGTCGTCCAGAAAATATGTATGAATGGAGGCGCAAGGCAGGGCGAAGCTTTATAATTATCTAAATGGGATACGTCATTGCCATCTGTTGGGATTGGCTGGCTTGTCTGTGCTCCCCAAATTGCAATAGTGCTACTCCAGCCCGTCTTCGACTTTTGAACGGAGGGGACGCGACAATTTTAGCAGGTAAGAATATTACATTTTTATATCTTTCCCGATAGGAACACATTTATATGTAGACACAGATATGATGTTTTCCCATTCGTTCATGAAATTCGGTGATTAACTGAAATTCTAGTATTTGACTTTTAATGTTTTTGCTTATGGGTCTGAACAAAGAGACTGAGTCTTCGGAGTGGGAAATAATCTCACTGTATGCCGTCTATTGTTTGGCTATAAAAGGCTAGTACGATATTGGTCAGTTTTATATATGAACCTATGCTGGTATATTGCTTTTGATGCAAGCACCGGGGACGATGCCCTGCCCTGCAGAAAGTAGATTGCAACGCTTTTCTCATCCAGTTTCCCTATTTCGTTTAAATTTTGCTAACTTTTGTAAACACATTTTTTTAAATTGTTTTAAAGAGCGCATTTAGTGTATTCAGATATTTTTTATCGTTCTAACATGCACATATTAAAAATGTTTATTTGTTAGTGATATTCTCCACGCTAACATTCACGAAAAATGTAGCCTACTTTATCCGTTCATAATTGTATTGCATTATGCGTTGCTATTTTTCAAGATGAAAAATTTGCCTTATCAATTTAGGGATGTGGGTGC
This sequence comes from Albula goreensis, assembly GCA_022829145.1. Lineage (NCBI taxonomy): Eukaryota > Metazoa > Chordata > Actinopteri > Albuliformes > Albulidae > Albula > Albula goreensis. Next base: position 35,693,097 of record CM040742.1, read on the forward strand.
GCGGCTCAGATCGCGCATAATATTATTTTGCTATTGATTTGTCACCCACTGCCTGCATTGCTATCCCCAATGGAATGTTAATTTCCGCTGTATTGGGTCAATTTTCTAGGTAACTCCTATGGGAAACTCACGGCATTTAATTCAAGCGGACTCGCAATACCGACAGTCTGCTTGAGATACAGAAGAAGGGAGCTGTGTTTGCGGTTCTCTTTTACAATCGGGAATACGGACTCTTAATTGTGAAACATACTAAATGAGTCTCAGGACAACCGAGAGATTGGCGCTTTCCATTCCACCTTGCACCTTCAACGGGACTACCCGGACAAATGGCACGTGCATTGATCAAGTGGAACACTTATTCCAGGTTTTTTCGTCCACTCTCGTGCTCATCGTCTTGGTCGCGGTAATTATCGGGATCATATTTGTTTCCCTCGTTACTTTTCACTTTCATAAAAGCAAGATGAAAAAGCGGAAGATACAAAGAGCTCAGGAGGAGTACGAGCGCGACAACTGCAGCCCTAAAACCGCGAAAGGAAAACCGGCAGTCAGACAATGCATCATGGTGCGACCTGCGCACAGAGATCCCGGGCACCGGCCACCCTCTGCAGTCCAGAAATGTGACGAAAACACGACGACTCAGGAGAACTCCAATGTCATACCTGTCCCAGAGAACGGTTCTAAAGCGGACACTGAGCATACGGAACAGGGGCCCGACCAGTTGCTGGAAACCGTCGCCTTGTCCTGATAAATACAAACTAGCCATTGGATAACTGTAAATAGAAACAGTATAATCACATCATTAGAAAATCTAGAGGAAAAATAGAAACCATTCAACAAACGCATGTACAGTGAAATAATCCTTCATTGCGGCTTCAAGGAGTACCTGGGAGAAGCAAAATGGCACAAATTAACACCCCGGGCTCTAAGGGCAATAAGCTACCATTTACATTTAGATCATTAACGAGTGAATTCGGCTCTTGCCTTCTGCCTACGTAATTACTGCTGTATTGCTATTAGGACTAACTCCTGATGGTGATTATTTTTGACAAATGACGGATCGGAGGGACAAAGTGGAATGTACTGTAAATTAGAAACAATTCTGTTCGTATAGCGTGAGTTTTTTGTTTAAGCGGCGTACTGATGAGTTCACAAAAAGGATAAGGGCCAAGCTGTTGGGAAATTTTGTATCTGTCTGAGCGCTGTCCATCATTTGGTGGTGCTGAATCAAAGAGGCAACATGGACATTTATTCCCTCTCCTGATGTAATCCATGTATTCCTCGCAGATTTTGTTGTAAGAGTATGTATGCGTGTAAATATATATAACATATATCAGACAAGGCTTCCCTTAATCGTCATCATTAAAGTAATCAAGCACCTTTTGAAATGAGCAATAGTTCATTCTTTAGAACTTACTGGCTGAAACATTAAGACTGTAGCGTTGCAGTTGGGTAACCTTGCTCATACTTTAAAGCATGGGCTGTTATTGTGGTAACCTTCAGAGGAATGCAGTGGAGAGAAATCTAAATTCTATGGACAGTTCAGTACATGCACATTATTAATGTGTTAAACTATTTTAAATAGCTATTGAGAGTAGACAAATATAATCATCATATTTTTTTCTAACAGTTAAAGTGCAATAGAGGTTTTGGTGATAGTACTTTCTTGTTTTAGTTCAATATTTTTTCCTCAAAGTGACACAGGAGTGTTCTTCCAGACGTAAATATATATATATATGTTGAAGTTTGATAGTGTTGTACAAAATCTTACAATTTAGTTTGCTTTCTAACAGCAGGTTACTTGGTTTTAATTATCTGTTATGTTTCTAAATCCTGGTATTTATAGTGTAACTTATGACCTATAATAAAAGAGATATCATTTTAAAAATAATTTTGTTATTTGTATTTAATTGAAACAGAATATGAACTGAAATTCATGCAAATTCAAACAAACACCACAAAAAATGTATTGTCAGGTTTTTAAACACTTAAAGTTGGTATAAAGAAGATGTTAATGATATATGATTACTATTTGTAGTATAATTAGTTGTAATAATAGCACTAGTGGCAGTGTTGTAGTAGTAGCAGGAGTCATAGTGGCTGTACTGTAGCAGTATCATGTTAAAATGCTACAGTCTTACTGTTGTAATAATAGTGGTTGTAGTAGTAACAGTAGTGGCAGTACTACAGTGGTAGTGGTGATGACAATAATAGAACCAGTAGAGGCAGTACTGTACTTAAAGTAATTGTCACAGAACATCAAAACGCCACAGCTGTACTGTAGTAGTGTATTGTAGTAATATTATTCTGCTAAAATGCCACAGAGATCTAAGGGAGGGTTTTTAGGAATATGCCGTGAAGTCAATGCCACTCCCTTGATGGATATTTGAGATAATTCAAATTTGTCCTAGCTTTTAGTCAATATGAATTAATGTTCGAAATTGATGAATAAAGATACTTTAGTCATATTTATGAAGGAGGATATTCTGACTACTGACACACATCTATCTCTTAGGCAAAAAAATGTATTACAAAGATTCATCTCTTTTTTAAGATATTCTGTATTTCCTACTTAGTAGTATTGTAATATACATTTGAAAAAACACACTGTGTTGTCTAAAATGTAGGAAATATTGATAATGGTATTTCTGAGTCGATTACATTGTTATTACATCCACATTCATGGTGATGTGTGATATGTGACGAACAGGATTGTTATAATTTCAACATTAAGAGTGAATTTTTTTAGTATTCAAAATCAATACTGGATATATATAAGGCCTAAATGTGATTAAAATCCATAAGAATGTCAGGACCACTATTCATGATACATCTTACACTCAGAGTTCTGATTGAGGATCACATTTCTCTGGTCCATGTCCTGTAATCATCCATTGTTATTATCCAAACTGACCCCAGATCAGCACTGCTGCACATGATTTTGACCATGGACAATGGTTTTACTGCCATTTAGAATCCACTCTGCTATATAGTGTACTTGGATGTCCATGAAATGGTATGAGGACAAATGTCCACAAGGGACTTTACACTAAACGTGTTAATGCCATTAAGATTAGCTGAAGATACCATATCTCAGCTAGCAACAGAAATATCTACTGTCCCTTCACTGCAAAGATACAGATAGCAAGGGAATAATAGGACCCCACGGGAGAATGGCTAATTGGCTTAGAATTTATGAGTTGATTAATTATTGAGTTGTATAGATGCAAGGTTAGTGCTTGCTGGGAACTCAGCCCCCTTACACATATTTTCCAGTTTTTATTGTAATTAAATATTTGATTCCATTATCTAATATGGTGTGGTGTGGAATTTCTCCAAGAGATAATGATGTACTAATGGCATTTCTCACCGAGGTCCGTATGACTCACTACCTTGTTTGTTATCCTGACAGCCTTGTTTTTTTTTTTTTTTTGAGACGGTTCAGGTAAGCAAATCCCCATGCCACATCGTAACAGTTTGCCAGATTTTCCATTTTTCTCCACGGGAGCTGATTGACGCAGCCACTAGCTTCAGTACTCACGTCCTACACACAGACGCTCTCTTGGCCCACAATGCATTAGCGCCATGACCCCACAGTTTAATAATGAACAGCACGTATCATTGATGAGTGGCCACATGCATTAGCAGGAATACGATCCTAAGTATCAGCACTTATATAGATTACACCTGGATTACATTGGTGGGTGGAAATGTAAATATACACATAGCCTACTGGTACCACATTTAAATTTTCAATGTGAATTTAACCCTTTTCTGAATCTATGTGAATCCAACAAATAGTGCTTGTATTGCATCAGGGCAAAATGTCCTCTTTACATTGGCTCTCATTTGTTTCAACACTGGACATTTTACAACGTGCTCTGGGAGAGAGGCACGGTACGCTTTTGTTTCTGAATGCCAGTGGGTTACGGGTTCCTGCTGCGATGTTGAACAGGCGTAATCATCTTGTGATACAGCGGCCCCTGATCTGATCGCTGCGGCAGCGTGCTGACCTCTACTGCGGCTCATTTTCCTCAGACTCGACCTGCTGCGTCTCCACGCCTCAGTCATGGCTCGTGTCATTTCACTGCCATTACACAGAAAAGGCCTCATAACAGAACAACAGTCTGACCATATTCTGCACTAAGTTATTCAGCAGATGAATCTGTAAACCTGGCACGGTCTTCTGATCATGTGTGCCTTTGGCTGCAATTGTTATATTTTCATGTATTTGTTGATTTTAATTTAATTACTCAGATTTCTTCTTATTTGGAATGACCAGTTTTATTTTGTGTTTGCTTATGGCTACAATGATGATTTAGTCTGTGTTATTTTCAGCCCTTTTGCTCTGTGTTTTTCTGCCTTTTCGTCCTGATTTGGAATGCCCAGTCATATTCACAAATTACATGTATAACCCATTCTGTTAGCCTGACTAGAGCATGTAGACAAGCAACTGCTCACATTTAAAATGCATGATATCAGCCACCACATCTTTTCATTTCACTTCATGTTGTTTTCATTAAACTCTCACAAACTTTAGTTTTGGAGGGGAACACTTCATGTGTAGGTTTATACCTGCAGAATGTGAGTTCCTAATTGACCAGTAGGGTTGGGATCCCTGATGAGAGACAAATCAAGGATGTTAAATAATTGACCAATGGGCTTCATCCTTTTCCAGGGTGATGGGAAAGCCAGGCATGCACTGTCAGCTGGGGTGCTGGTGGCAGTAAGTATCAGCACATTTCAATTTAAATACCTGGCAGTCGAGCCAATCCACACACACAAAAACAGGGTACCGGGTGTGCATGCCATGAGTCTCCTAGCAGCAGGTCATCATTCAATCCTTTGTTTTTCTGTGATGTCACAAGGCCTCATTCAGTGATTTTGCTGCATGGTGCATTTTACACCCATACCCATTACAATGCTTTGGTCAATGAGTCATTGCTAATTGTCATTGCTGTAACTAACATTTGTGATCAAAAGGTTTTTCATTTTAATAAACCCCAATGATTCGTTAAAATCAGTGAGTCATTTGTAACCTGTGGTGGCTCCAACCCCTATTATGTACAGAGGTCAGGTTCCACTTGTGGATCGCAATCTAGGCGATGAATCACTAAAAGCATTGTTTTTTTGTAATATGGCCTATTATGTCATTACCTCATAGTCTGGGCATCACAGGCTGGCACAATGTGAAACATGAAGGGTCTGATAAGTGCTGCATTGAGCTACAAAATAAACACAGTTTTTCTGTTTTCTAGCCACATAGTTGTGTGGTGGGGGCGGGGGGGGGGGGAGTTGGTTAGATGGTTTGAGGAAGGACGAGGATGGAAACATCCCTTCGACAACCACTGTGTGGGATCCATCAGCTGCTGTCGACGTGAGCCGCAGCTACTCCCACAATGGGGCGCTATCATATAATTACATCTCCCTCTGTGAGGACAAAGAGAGATTCACTGCACTGCCACTGTCTCAGCCCATTTAATAGAAAACAGCCAGCCTGGCACGGTCCAAAGCCCTGCAGGGTTCAGTCCTCACTGAGGAGATCCACTTCCACATTCTCCTGTGTGAAGGCAGCTCTCACGCTTCGAGGGCAAGGCCACCTGCTGTCAAATGAGCACCTGACCTGGATCAAAAACATATCAGAAATGCCTTTAACCCTTTTAGCTACATTGGCGCCAGTCAATTTTATACAGACAAATTTGCCAGTTATGTATATCACTCTAAAGCAGTGGTTCCCAACGTCGGTCCGGGGGACCCACTGTGTATGCTGGTTTTTATTCCAACCACAACTGGAACCCCAGAATCTTAACAAGCTGTTAAATGTTCATAATTGTATAATTGTTCATGCTTTTCATGATTACAGACATAATTTGCCATTATAGCTGTGTATGTCATGAAAAAAGAGCTCTTATATTTCCATTGTGCCATATTGCAGGCAATTACATAATGACAAGTAAAATTTTTTAAGGAGCTTATTGATTCACCCCAGTCTATAATTTGATCAGGTATGAAAACGTACTCTTTTTGTGTATTTGTTTGCTAAATCGCATCAACAAAATGTGAATGTAGGAGCTTTTTCTTCATGACATATATAGTTATAATGGCAAATTATCTCTCTAATCATGAACAATTGAACAATTATGACCACTTACCAGCTTGTTTAGATTCTGGGGCTGCAGTTGTGGTTAGAATAAAAACCAGCATACGCAGTGGGTCCCCAGGACCGACGTTGGGAACCACTAGTTTATAGTGATATAAAGTGAACTCTGCCCTGACACAGGTATTACACAAATAAAGGTTGTCAGAAACGTTATACAACAATGTAAAATAATATGGTCTTCATTTATCAGGGTGCCATATCATTCATAATAAGTACCTGTAAGACCAAAATTACCTCTCCCTTGGGAGCTCATTGTTTGGATTGCTTGGGTACGAGGTTCAATAATGTGTTTAAAATATCTGTTCAGATATCAGTAAAATCTCAAAACACCCTGTTTACCATTCAGTTTCCAATGAACCATCTCACAAAACCAACAGTCATATGCAAGAAGAATGTTTATCTGAGTCTTTGCCTAGAAGGAAGATGTTTCATTTAAAATAGTCAGGGATTTCACACGTGTCTCATATGGTTCAAGTGTAAGACACAGGCCTGCCCTCTAAAGGAGGCTGAGGTTAGTGAAGTACACACATAGTGAGGCACATTCACTAAGCCACTCCAGATCTCATGCATTTTTCCTGCTTTTATACATATTTAAATATGTCACATATAAAAATATCAATGTAGCATTTTTCAATAACGGCTTACGGCTTAAGGTAGCGCTACTGCTTTATACATGTATTCAAGGCAGTGGTCAGAACCCTGGGACTGTTTCTCAGGATTTTACAACTAAACCATGGATAAAATCTTCTGGGAAAGCACACCATGATGTGACTGAAGGCTTTTGTCATGGTTGTCACAGTTACCCATAGCCTTTTTTTGCCAAATGTCCATGACTTCACTCATTTTTAGTAAAATGTTATGATTGTCATTGCTTTTTGATGATCACTGTAATTTTAACCTCCTACAATTTTTCATTCATGTTTTGACAGCTTACCAGGTCGTTTTAATAAAAAAAGAGCAATTTTAAATTGGCAAGCACTTATTAAAATGATTTAAGGTCATTGCTATAATTGCAATATTAATTGCAATATATATAATTGCTATTTACAATTATTTTAATCAAGTAATTAGCCACAGCATGAGGTTTTTTTTTTTTTTTACATCTCCCAAGGTGTAGCGTATAATTTACTTTTTTTTAGTGATTTTCCATGACTTCTTCAAGTGACTTCAGTCAATACCTGCCATAGCTACAAGTATAGCACAGACGGTGATTATTAATCATTGCCAACATATTAGAAATAGCTATCTACAACGATGTATATTGCTATCTATACAAATAGATTTCAAATAAGCCAGGACATACATTGAATCTCATTTATAAGAATGACCTGTAACCCCATCTGAGAAGTGAGGGTAGGTGTCATAAGGAAGTGCAGGGGATTTCTCAGCCAGTCAGTTGTATAGGATGATGAATAAGGAGGTACAAGAAAGATGGGAAAAATATAATTTTATCCTTTTTGCTTTTTTCCCCATTTGCAGGCTGATTTCAGTGTTCCTTAACTCATAGATATGGTAATGAGTCAGGTTCTTTGAGGTCTTCCATAAAGCACACACCTCACTTTGGCAGACTTCCAGGAAAGCATGCTGTTAATTGTCCTCATAAAAAGAGACCCTCTAGTCCTGCCAGGATTTCTGCTGAGGGGAGAGTTCATGCTAAACATGCAATCATTGTGTAGCATGCTATTCCTGGAGAAAGTAATGCATGGCAACAGGGTATGGAGGGGAAAACATGTTGGTGTTACTTCTGCTATAATGGGATTTGCATTGCCAGGTCATTTAGGCAGGGGACTAAATTAAGCATCTGAGAAGCACATGGAAACAAATACAACCTTGAGTCGACAGGGACAGAAGGAACCACTTTATTGAGGTATGGATAAGGTAGTAAAGTCCATTTGCTCAGATACAATAAATTATCAAACATAGTGAGTTCAGATCATGAGGAACTCAAGAGACCTCTTGCTGTTTCAGCATGTTGCATACCATATGCCAATGTCACATTTTCTATGTCCTCTGGGGCTCGTGAATGACTTGCTCTAGCATATTTGCTCACCTGCCTGTAAAAAAAGTTCAAGAAGATTACTGGTAGAATGTGAAACAGTGTGATGTCCAAATAGCATTTCTGTTTTTGCAAAGTTTGTCATGGATCAGCGAGTAACGGAAAAGATTGGAATCTGCCAGACATTTTTTATTGGTCTGAAAAAGGAGCTTGCTGATACTGCAGTGTTAATATAATGAAACACTTGTAAAATAGCCTTCCAAGCCTGTTTGAGTACAGGGCGTGGAAGATGTGAGTTTGATAGCACTCTCAATCAACTGTACCCCCAAGCTTCCAGAAAGCTTCTCTACATGTTCCGGGGAGATATATGCCTCCTGGGCAGACGCTGGCCTACCTTTCAGCCCAAACAACTATGACTGACACTGGAGACCCTCAACAGCCAATCAGAGAGCCAGATGCCTCCTACCTCCTGTTATCAATAAAGTATATAAAAACTCGGGGAGAGAGATCCTACCTGCTTGCTTGGGGAGAAGTTCAAGTATTCAGACACCTGGGACCTCGGGGTTCTGAAAGTAGTATGTCGGAGCTAAAAATCAGTGGGGGAGCAGTAAGGTTTGGTGCCATCTATGGGGGCAACCGTCTCTTCTCGGGTAGCAGGAGTAGTGTGGGAGGCGGCCTGTCCCTGTCGAGGTCGTTGGCAATCGGAGGGAGTGGAGGAGCAGGTGCTGGACTGGGCCTCAGAGGGGGCTAGGGCTGGGGCTGGGGTTTGGGGCTGGTCTGGGGTTGGGTGCAGGTGGCGGGGGTGGCGGTGGAGGTGGCAGTGGGGCTGCTTTGGGCTTGGGTCTGGGTGGGGGCGCTTTGGCCCTGGGTGGGGGACTGGGCCTGGGTGGTGGAGCAGCAGGCAGGTTGGCTGGGTTTCGGACAGGTGTGGCCCCACTAAGGGCACGTCTGGGTGGACGGGTCTTCAAGATCGGGGGGTATGGCTTTAACCCGTCCTTCTTCAATACTACTACCACGGTGGACTCTGGTTCCAGCCCAGTGCCCATCCTGGACCCTTCCCTGCCATCCGTGGACACAGTCCAAGTCACACGCATGAAGGAGAAGGAGGAGCTTCAGGCACTTAATGACAAATTTGCCTCTTTCATCGACAAGGTAGATATGTCCTCCAGTCTGTTTATTTAACCTTGCTTTATCCAGGTGAACACCCATCCAGACAAAAATCTCTATTTCAAGGGCAGATCTGTCTCCTGTCTTTGCGCTGCGTATGAAAGGAAAGTTCCAACAAGCTCTGAGTCTGAGACTTACTCACCTTGTAAAGATTGCCCAAGAGAAAAGAGATGGCAAAATGTAACAGGTGTCTGCTACTCCCATCACTTGTACTGGGTAAAAGTGATGGCCTTTTTAATGCTGCACAGAAATTGTGCTCATGGGACAATAAAAACTTATTGAACTAAGATGAAATGCAGGGTGTAACTTTACCAGAACTTTCTTGGTTTGTGTCCCTGATTAATAAAATAGGATAATTTAATACTTTCAGTCAAAAGACTTGCAAAAAGGAAAAAAAAAACATAAGTCACATTCTTCCTGTGTACAACATTAATTGAGTCCAGTATCTGTTAAACCTAAACATTAGTGTTGCTCCTAAATACTTATTTGTGACTTGAGCCAGAATCAATATCTAATGGTGGTTTCTTTCCGTATGGTCAATTCATCTTTCAGGCAGTGCTTATTCTTAAGCCCGAATCTAAATGTTCTTTTAATCTATTCTCCAAATGTCTTCCAGACATTTTTGATTAATCACTTTATAATTTGTTCTGGTATTATGATATTATTTTAATAGCTTGACTAACCTCAATTATTCGTATAAATCTCATATTCAAACAGTTATTTTATCTAATATTCTTCAGATATAATATCTTGTCTTCAAGTGTATTAGGCCAGTTTCTTCTCAGCATTCAACTCTATTCAGTGCAAAATTTTAGACTCCCACAATGAAGCTAGTCTTGTTGTTCTGACAGGTTAGAGCAAAAGTGTATATTTTAGCAAATTGCAGTGCAGTTTTTTTTTTTTTTTTTTTTTTTTTACAATTTAATAGTACCACATCAAAACAACTTTTTGGAATCTTGCCACATAACCTTTAAATAAAGCTACCACCTTGCAAGGGAGTTTAATAAAAATGTGTGGGAGATTCTCTGACTGCTGCAAGAAATATCCTGAGACACAGCAGATATAGAACCAAGCCCAATCCATTCTCCATATATGTGTTCAATCGCACTGTGTGCAGTTTTATCTTCATATTTCAAATATCTAACCAATCTGTCCAATTTCTCCTCACAGCTTGGAGACCAGTCTACAAAAACAAAAAAAAAAAACACTTTGACAGGAATTTCTCCTCAACAGCTTGGAGACCAGTCTACAAAAACAAAACAAAAAAACACTTTGACAGGAATTTCTCCTCAACAGCTTGTTAAAATATAATGTCTTAAACATTTTCATTTGATGTTCAGTCTCATACAAAACTATATTAACGTAGATGTTCCCAAAAGGTTTGATCTCCATGCCTGCTAAAATGAGTGAGGCTTTATAACAGTACCTTTGACACCTTTATGCAACACCTCCAGCAGGTTATTTGATTTTTTTATTAAATGGGACGATTTTCAGACACTGACATCATTATATCATGATATAAATAAGACACAGCCGTGTTGAAAATAATACGTATTTTAATAATTATAATTCTCACATTATTACCAAAATAATGTATACCAGGCATAGCTCATTTTTGTCTGAAAGTCTGAAGTGTGTGTGTAATAAAATATGTGACTATAACAAAAAGAGCGACATTTCCCGTATTCCTTCATTGTTCCAGGGGCTCCCTGCACCTATGAGACCCCCTGTACTGAAATGGTTGAGAACCAGTGTTCACTGGATTTTGGGAAACCCTCACAAATGCTGCTCCATGTTCCCATGTGACAGGCCCGGACCCTGGAGCAGCAAAACGCTATTCTGAAAGCCAAGATTTCCATGTTCACTAACCCAGACCAGGGTGGGCCTGCCAGTACCTCCATCCTCCTAACATCTGCCATCGGAACCTACAAGACCCAGATTGACAGCCTGACGGCGACAAAAGAGGCTATTATCGCAGAGATTGAGCACTACAAAGGAATCATCGAAGATGTACAGACCAGGTTTGTCTCCTCAGTCCTTCCTGTTTTCAATTAATGACATAGCACTTTGGCATTTAGATTCAGAGTGACTTACATAGCTTACATTTTTTATGCACTATCAATTTAAACAGCTTGATATTTTACTGAAGCAATTCAGGAGAAATACCATGCTCAAGGGTGCCATTTCCCTGGTGCCGCAAATGATCTGGTTCTGCAACACAGCATATTGGTGGCTAAAGGTCATTAAAACCTGGACTGTTGAGTGGCTCATTCTGTTAATATACTGGCCCAGAATGAGGATGACCTTGCATAAACACCATACCTGTGCTGACTGTGGTTGGCAGCCTCACTTGGGTGAAGCATATCTGGTTGCAGTGCCACCCAGGGAGGAAGGGATTTGTGTGTAGGGGTTTCCCATCCCCTGTAGCTCCACATTGACCCCCACTACACATACGATATATTCCTCTGACCTAATATTTGTGTTAGCTCACATTTGTGGCCTGTGACATGAAAAGAAACAGCAGCTATCACGCATTTCAGAGGAGAGTGTGTGGCCATCAGTTTTCTCCTCAATGGATAGTGCAAACTGTAGCTATGAGCATGTGTTATCTGAACAATTAAGCGCTCCAAATTTGAAGAAAGGGGGGAAAAGTAAAAAGACAAACACATTTTGGTTTACTTCATTCCTTCTCAGTCCTGTCCTTGGAAAGGTGCAGAATTTGCCAGGTTTTGTTATTACTCAACAATTAATTAATCAGTTAAACAGGGAATAAACAGGCTGTGCAGTTCAATGAGTACAAACTACAAGAGAATAGTGTGAGGTAGTCCTGAGCTGAAGCAAAGGAGCTGTTAAATGGTTTAGTTTCCATGAATTCTGATGAATTCCATGAATGAATGTATGTTTGGATTTGCACTGGTTATAGAATTCAGTGAAAATAAAGCTTTAGAATAAAAAGTCTTTAAGCTGACAGCTGTTTTTGTTTACTGATCTGTATAAACTAACATCAAATGTTTTTTGCCAATAGCTACACATTGTATGTAGTGACATCACAGTGAGGAGGGGTTACAGATGTTCTGTGATATAGGTGTGATCTCATGTCTTATGTGTTGATAATTTTTGTGCCTTATGTGTTGAAAAGGTATGAAGAAGAGACGTCACAGACCAAGTCTCTCGAATTCGATTGGACAACCTTAAAAGAGGTACAGTTATTTCAATTCAGATGTGCTTTCATTGTATAATCAAACTCATATGTCTTTGTATTCACCTGAGATATAATTTTGTGCATCTACAGGAGGTTGACAATCTTTATCTGACTATTTTTGAACTTCAAACCAACATCGGTGGACTGGAAGATCAAATAGCCCTCTCCAAGCAAGTGTATGATGCTGTAAGTAACTGCTTAGTCTTGCGAGGCTAATGCCTGGTAGTGAAAGCATTGTTTGGTGATATGTCTGTCCATACTGGAGGAGCAGGGAGGGGAGGCTGTTAGCCACCCATCCACTAGCAAATATAAGAAAATATGGCAAGTCATTATTTCTAAGAGGTGGGTGCTCTAAAAGCCAGCTACTGAAAAGTACTTCAGAAACCCTGAGAAGGGAATGTAAAACTATCACATTTTTTTCAGCGAATTTAATCAGGCTGTGAGCCACGGGCTTGTTTTCTGAGACAAACACCAGTAACTCCAACCCAGTTTAGTAATGAGCCTTAAATCACAGCTGCTACCCCACTCATCTCATGTCTACTCATCTACTCAAGACATGAAATGTTTTTGACCTTGTATTGCTTTGTGTCCTACATGATTACTGTGTCCTTGGTGAAGGGCATTGCTGCTGTAATGTAAAAAGGCAAAATGACATCCATCTTTTTTATTGCAACCCCCTAAGAAAAATGATGCTGAAGAAAATAAAGCATTCATCTACATTATATTCCATACATTGCATTATGAATATATCACTTATGATGCTTTCATAGGCTATGTAATTTGGTGCATGTAGATTTATTGTAAAATATTTTTGCTATATTATATGAATCAGAACTCTTTATACAGTTTTAATGGCAAATATCTTCTTCTTCTTCTTCTTCTTATTATTATTATTAATAATAATAATAATAACAATAATAATAATAATAATAATAATAATAAACAGATTGCCAATTTTGTCTCTACTTCAAAGGCACAAAATGCACATTCTCATTGTTTGTCCATTACATCCAGTGGTCCCTACACTGAGCTTCCCTCTTCAGAATGCCTATTCCGTTGAACAACGCGTTATGAAAACACTCACTGTTTTGGGTCTGTCATGTATCTGAAAACAGTCACGTTGTTGCCTCCTTAAGATTCTGCCCTGGTTAAGCTCTCCGCACTATTAAAATGTCTTTCCATCAATCACGGAAATTCAAATTACCTGAAAGCCTTTGAGCACTCTCATCTGCCTGTTTCAGCTAAAATCAATCAGACGGATATGGTGCATGCTAATGAAGGTATCGGTGAGGAAGCAACGGCTGCTCAAGTGCGTCTCCTTTACACTTTTCAGACCATGTGACACTTACAAGTGTACTGTGATTCACCCTCAGAATCTCATAAACCTTGATTATGAAGGGTAAAATCTGATTTTTGCTCTTGAAAGAAAGGACACATTATAATTTCCCTGCACAAGTATCAGCTGTCATTAAGAAAGAGGATTTCTGATGTCCACTTTCAACAGAAGAGCTTTCTGTTGGTTGGTCCCTTGTGTACACACGAACAAAAAGGTAAGGTGGCCTTGGCTGAAAATGGGACTGCAGAACAATGATGCAGTACGAAGACAGTGTAGAACTTTGATATTACGCTGACTGGAGAACTGTATTCTATTTACATGAATATTACACATTTATATCATGTATATTTATATGTATATGTGTTTTCTCTTAATTGAAGATACTTAGTTAGACCAGATGGTGTCATTAAAATAACAGACTAAACAGATGCCAGGCTAGAGGTTACATTTCCTCTGCACTATGGTGATGTTTCAACTCTGCATGCTCTTCCAGAAAGTGAAAGAGGTGAGGAACATCGTGACTGGAAGCGTGAAGTCGGCCTTCTCCATCTCTGTGGACAACGCCGCCCAGGCCCATGACCTGACCACGGCACTGACAGAAGTGAAGGCTCATTACGAGGCTCTGGCTCAACGCAGCAAGCAAGACGCGCTCCTGTCTGTCCAGGACAGCGTACGTGCTTTCTCCTCTTTCTGATCAGTTCAAGTTATCTCACATAAGTAAAATATATTCAAATGTTCATTCGCAGTAAGCAATCTCAGCACTAAGACTACAGATAGCAGCAACAACACTACAATAACAGCTCAAGTGCTTTAGTCTGTGTTGACAGTGACAAAAGTGCATATCTGTACAAACAGGAAATATGGGTTCAGGGTGCAAACACAAACAACTTCTCAGCCCTCATACTCTCACATATACTTCATGTAGCATTCATTTTCTGTTTTAGCCTCTGCGTTTCTTTGGTAGCATAGAATGTAAGTTCTAATAGTGGTAGGGAACTATTTAAGGATCAAATCACAGATATTTCAAGTTGGCGCCTACCACCACCATCAGATCTCCAACCCTCATTTTCTGTTCGCATTCTGACATAATTCTCTTTGTCTTCTTCAAAACTGAATTTGTATGACTCACAATCTAATAGACCCCTTCCGTTGATTCTCCCATGAAGCTTTGCTCTCATCTCCATACAAAGCAATTCCACCCTCAGGCGAGCGCCCGCTCAGGCTCTGAGCAGGGGCAGAGGTATTAGGGACGTGTGTTAGTGTAGCCAACGCTCTCTTAGGTTAAAGGAATTGTCGGCTCTTCATTTTGGAACCATAGTTAACAGTGTGCATTCCTCTCCTCTCCCTCACTGCACCATTTCGATGTAAATCTCACGCCTCCAAGTGGACAACTATGTCATTACACCAGCATCCTAAGGAAAAAACACAAATGTATTTATTATAGAGTAGTAGCCATTGCAGGTGTTCCAGAATAGTATTAGAGCATACAAAAGAATATGAGAAACTGTAATGGTGAGGACATACCATTCTTCCTTTTCTAGTCTGTCATTTGCTTATTCAGAAAGAATGTACTATGCTGCTATAGATTTGTTTTAAATTCTCAACTTTACCTTGCAATACATGATAAAAAATGACAAACGATAATGGTGAGAACAGACAATTCTTTCTATTTTAGGTTGTCATTTTGTTATCATTTCAAACAAATGATTTATATAGCAAGAGATTTATTCTAACTTCTCATCTCTACTTAGCAATATATCTAAATGACAAGCAAATGACCAACTATATTGGTGAGAACAGACCATTTTTCCTTTTTTAGTAAAAAAGTATTCAGTTTGATTACATTATATTCAATTCACAGACATTCATTTTTAACTGACCATGTCAAGAATTTTCATAAAATGTCAGTGTACAGTGTACATTTACTGTTTGTACTTCACAAGCATGCACAGACCAACTCTTACTCGAGAATGGACACACACACGCTCATGGTCTTAACTATTCTGCAGATCTCACTGATGTCGGTTTCAGCCCAGCCGAGCACCCACACCCTCACAGCCACAAAGGAGGAGCTGCGTGTATACAAACTGCAGATCGACTCTGTGCAGCGGGAGATTGACAGGCTGAAGACACTGGTATGTAAATGTGCAGGCGGACTGCCGTCACAAGGCACCTTAACGCCAGGGCTGTATCAACAGGCTTGGATTAAGATAAGCGCTGACATGCTGAATGGGTCTTAATAAGCAGTTTTGGTAATCCATATGAGCGAGGAGAAGCTCCTCCATCAGTGATAATGTGTGAGCATAATCAATTAATGGATTTGTGGAATGATGCTTGTGCAAATGAAAAAGTTTAACTCAGAGAATACTAACGTGGTTCAGGATACTTTGCACATTTTATAACAGTGGATGATTTGTAAAGCTGGCCCATTTAACCAGGATGTTTGTGACCTTTGACCTGTGATTACAGAACACCCAGCTGGAGTCTCAGGTGGAGGAGGCAGAATCTCATTCCAGCTCCCACACGGAGACGTATCAGGACCAGGTGTTGACTCTCAAGTCTCAGCTTGATGACATCAGAAAGGTATAAATATGTTCTCCTTGACGGAATGCTCTATAGCTCTCATAAACACCTCTGTGTTCTCCGCGAGGGCAATCTCTGATTTTTAGTTTTGCTTGAGCACCCCTTATTCATTGTGTTCCACTGCAACCTGCCATTACTACGTAGATTAGAGTAGAACACATTTTATTTTTAATTTCATCTGAACCATCAGGTCAACTGTGCGCTCCTTGGTGACGTGAGAATGAGATATCAGGCCACCAAAATTGGGTGTTCGTACCATATTCTAACATTAACTTGTCAATTTAACCAAAGTTTGTATTTTATGTAGCAAAACCTTCTGACTGGTTCAAAGCAGTCAGTGGTTGAGAGCGCCTCTCATTTTTGCTGTCATCATACTTCATTCTCAGATTGCTAGAACTAACATTTTCTCAGAACTGTAAAAATAGGCTTTTGCTGGAAATGGTGCAATTACTTGCTATACACGGCAATAAAACTGGTATTGCCTCAGTCCTTAAACTGCCTACATTATCCCCGGGGGCAGAATGCAGTTCTCTTTTTTTGCATATACCTTGCCTAAGGCCTTCCCCAACTTGATACCAACATATTAGTCAAAGCTTATTTTGAACACATACTTTTACCAATTGAATTTGAAGGGAAGTGAATGCACAGCATTGATTTAGACTGAAGGTTAATTCAGTCTATGATTCGGCATTGCTCATGTTTTTGGTTATGAGGATAATTTTGCTGTTGATGACCAGCCATGTCTTGTGTTAAGCTTAGATTGTGTGCCGCAAATAGGTTAGCAAGGACAGTGAAACACAAAATGTATTGAACATTGGGCTGAACATTCAACACTCCTTAGATCACCTGTCTATCAGGTGTATGTGTGAATGCATACTGTCTGAGCTTACCTAAACTAAAGACAGGCTTGTCTACCTTTCAGCAAATTACTCACTATGGACAAGAGTACCAGGAGCTGCTCGCCAGTAAAATGTCTCTGGATGTTGAAATCACTGCTTACAAGAAGCTTCTGGACAGCGAGGAGACAAGGTAAGAGCTCTACGATTATCTTAGTTACATGCATGCTTTACATTTTACATGTTTCACCTCTTTGTGGCTATATATTCAATGAATTACTTTTTAATTCTTTTGGTATGCCAGACATTTTTTTTTAATCAATGACAGGCACATGTATCATCTTGGTCACAAACTCAGTTCCCAAAATTACCAATTACAGTGTTCCCTAGCTCGTGATATGGAAATTTCCGTCTCAGGAGATTCAGGTAAAGAGAGGAGTCAGGAATTTAGTTGCACACTGGCTTCAAACAATAATCTGCCATTTAGTTATCAATACATGCCACACTCTCTTTTGAGGTGTCAATCACTGAGTCTGAGTTGCAGACCTTTGAGTTCCAAATTTACCCCTGAATTTACCCTTTCATGTCAAACACACTCTGTTTCATCTGTGTTGAACTTTTTATAGTTCCAGGCCTTCCCAGAGACCTTGGGGAGATGCAGTATCACCTAAGATAGCCCTTGTGCATGTATGGCTCCCACGGGACCACTAAACCACAATGAATGTTTGCTTGAAAGAAAAGTGTACAAATGTTAGAGAGCAAAATAATCTAGTCCAATTAAAGTAATACAATAGGCATTAGTAGGAGATTAGAAAATCAAAGTCACTTTGTTGGCCCCTATCAATCACTATCTACCACTGCCACCTGGTCTGATTAAGGAAGCAGCTTACCTTAAACAAATCTGAGCACTTGCACATTGTCCCAGTTTCGTTACTCTTTTTAAACATGTCTATTGTTGCATTCATTTTGAATTATGTGCTGTTTCTCAGGCTGAAGTCTGGAGGTGGGGTCACAGTGCACATGTCCAAGACTGCTGTTGGCGGCCTGGCAGGGGGTGGAGGTGGGGGCGGGGTTGGCCTTGCCCTTGCAGCTGGAGGCGGTGGAGGTGGCGGCGGAGGTGGATTAGGCCTGGGTGGAGGCTATGGGCTTGGCCTTGGTCTTGGAGGCGGTTTGGGCGGTGGATTGGGTGGTGGATTGGGCGGAGGTCTGGGCAGTGGTCTAGCCCTGGGAGGGGGCTACGGAGGATACGGACTGGCAGGAGGGTATGGATTGGGCACCTCCTATGGCGGCGGCGGCGGCAGCAGCAGCAGCTTTCTGTCCTCCAGTCTAAACAGCAGCTCACGTGAGTACAGACCTCATGCCTCCACTTTCTCCACACAGGGATCACAAATCGTATCCAAGAATGCTGGTGTGGGTGCAGGATTCTGCTCTAGTCCAGCTCTAAAACACCCGGGTGAACTCATCATGGTGTTCAGTCATGACCTTCCATTTGCAAGGGGGCTGGAACCTATCTCAGCACAAATTTGGCAAAAGGGAGGTCACCAGTCCATTGTGTACACATACTCCTACTTATACGCAATTTGGAAAGTCCAGTCCACCTCACCTGCCTGTCTTTGGACCATGGCAGGAAACCAAAGACCTTCAAGTAGAATTGAGGATTCATAAACTCAACAAAGGGCCCAGCCATGGTGGGAGCTGAACCTGGGTCCTTCTCTCTGTGAGGCCACAGACCCACTTAGCCATTGCTTTATTAAGACCATGTATACACAATTTGGGTATTTTAGCGCTACAGAAAGAACAAAAGCTTAGACTTACACCAGCTTTTCTTGGATAAGACTGGAGATGCAAGCCATGGAACAGGGTAGTTAGACTCCTGTCATTGAGGCTCTAAGTGTCTGCTGGTTTTTGGTGGATTTTAGCAATCTCAATGATTTAGTCAAGTCATTTATTGGTTAAAATTAGCCTAAATTAGCTGCTGATTAAAAGCAAGCCAAGAAAACCTGCAGACATCATGACCCTCCAGGGTATGAGGTTTTACACCTTTTCATAAGGAGAACGGTAATAATACACTTGTCACATGATTAAATGCTAGCAGCACCAAATCATTTCTTATCCACACTGTCATTGCTATATGAAAGCCTGGAGTTTCACACTTAGTATTTGTTAGGGGAACAGGACGGTATTCAAATCAGTCAGTCACAGCTGTGTAGCTCAATTCCTCGACACCTGTGTGCACCCACTGGGAAATCCAGCCAGTCATTTTCCTCTAAATGAATGCCTAAAAGCACACCTGCACACTGTACTCGGAATAATCCCCATGTGGCACAGGCATCTGTCAAACCTGACTAAGAAAATGTTGAGGGAAAAGGACTGCAATTTCATCTGCACTGTAAAAACCATCTCCAAAAATTATTCATCAGGAAATGGAAAAGGAAATTGTATTACATTGTTTTAGCAATTACATTGTATTAAAATATTTTTTTAAGTTGGAGCAATGAATTTAGTTTACAATTAATGATGCAAATTGTGCTTCAATGTATCAAACTCAAAAAATCTTTTTTCTTTTCCCCAGTTTCGACTGGCTTCTGATAAGACACATGGACCACGAATCACTTCATGGCCCTCTGCATCTCACACCCAGCACAGCAACTGGCTGTCATCACGCGAAACCTGGAGGGAATGGAAAACCAGGTGCTCCAGACAGACGGACCGAAGCTGCAAAGAATCACATGCCCAGCCTTCTTTTTGGTGTCACTGCTTGTGTATCACTTTCCAATTTTCATGCTGCCTCTTATTAAAAAAAAAAAAAAAAAAAACCTACAGAAAATGTTCCCCTTGCACCTGACTTCTTGCTTTTTGAGGGTCACATGGCAGAAAGGGACTTTGTGGGATCTACATCTATGAATTATTAAATCACTGGTGTCATAAAATCTTGTTTCTCCAAAATAACTTTATAGGACATAACTTATTTTATTACATTGCATTAGCAAAGCTCTAGTCACATGGTGTTATAAATGTACTTTATTAGTTCCAGATCCATGAAACATTGATGTAACTAATGATGCAAGCTTTCTAATCATGAGTCAAATTATAAAATCGAGAAACAAGGTTATTTTAGGATGCTGACAAAATGAAAGACAGTGATCTGCATATATCCTAAACTATAACACCATGTTAATGTGACTTTAAAAAAATGACTACTTTGATCATTGAGGTCCATGCATACTCATAACTTTTATTCTGTGGAGATCCAGGTGTAGTGCATGTGTCCTCCACACATTTTAATGGCTGAATGTAGAACCACACCGCAAATTATTTCTTGTCCATGAAAAAATATCAAGGATCAACCAGAGAAAAATCAACCAGCCACAAAATTAAATAGATCTTTGTTCAAAAGTAAGTTATGGTGTATTCACTACTATTTTCAACTCTGTAATGAACCATACTATATTGTTTATGCTTAGGTTGCATCAGAGCTTGGGGAAAATGTATCTGACCTTACATAGTTACAGGTATAGAAATTGTACAATAGCAAACTGGCCTTTCCAAGTAGCAAATCAAAGCTCAATCCTCCCATACTCAATGATTCTTTACTGATCCTAAATGGACACTTAAGGCACTTCACATATTCAAATTAACACTCCAGGATGTTTGAGAGAAAACTTGTAATAGGTTGAAAATAATAAATGCTGGGTTGACAGTTGAAAGAACCACTATCCTTTAGTCAGACTGGAATTATAAAATCAAAGGGGAATATGTACAAAAGACTTTTAAGATGGGACAAGAAATATCCATCAACCACAAACTTAAAATTCTAGACAGTCACAAAGGCTGAAAGAAAATAGTCTCATATTTCTATAGAGCTTTTACAATCTTTGCTGCTGACTTTCATAGCCTTCAGCATAATTACCCTTCAATTTTTGGGTTTCAATTTTCTAAAATGAACTTATTTCCCCATTTGTTTTACAGTCCAGTAAGTGGTATTAAAATTAAATTCACTGCATTTTTAAAATGGATGGACACTTAATTGCTCCCAAATGAGGTACTTGTCAAGCAATCTGTGAATAGCTGTCAAGTAAAGCAGATGACATTCAAATAAAATGTAGACCAGCTTATATATATACAAATGTGCATTCTTGGGTATATGCGTTTGCCAGTAGCCGGTCAACTACCCCACCTTGTGGTCAAATGTCTGACTATTTCCAAGCTGTCTTTATGGAACCCCTACAGACAATCAAACGATTTACAGATCCTCTGGAATTTTTGCCCTCTTTGGCACTAAGGAGCAGTCCCTGTAAATTATTCATCATGTGACCTGAACAAAAAGTAAACATGAAAAACTGATTTGGGAACAGTGATATGAACATGTGTCATTTAACCATACACAATCTGTTGTGGTGAATTTGACATCATCCAAGAGAGCATAAACTGCATGGCAGACTTTGTTTACAGTGGATCAACATGTGAATACATACCACTCATTTTTATGTCT
Source organism: Albula goreensis (assembly GCA_022829145.1). NCBI lineage: Eukaryota > Metazoa > Chordata > Actinopteri > Albuliformes > Albulidae > Albula > Albula goreensis. The sequence goes on from CM040742.1 coordinate 35,714,866, forward strand.
TCAACAATTAGAAATATCAATTACGCAGGTTTTACCGTTACACTTCAAGACTGACAGTTATTTCTGAGATTTAAATAGTAAGTTCCAAATACTGAGGACTGTAGCTTTAAAAGTTAAACCTAAAATGCATTAATTTTCCTATTCCCTGCCCAGCTAACTTATATCTACAGTATTCACACCAGCTGGAAGTCTTCCTACTTTTGCAGTGAAACACAGAACCAGAATGTTCAATCAGAAGAATTAATGTTCTGGCTTTTCACAAAACCTTAAACACATAACACAAAAAAAGCAAACTTATTATGCATGGTCAACGCATCTAAAAGAATCAAAGAACATAGTAAAAAAATTGTTTTAATTTAAAACAATCTTTTGCTGGCTCAGTGGTTTCTGAGCATAAATATGACTGAAAAAAGGCAACGTTAAGCACAGGGGATGCTTATATCAGGACATAGGTCAAGTGACAGTCAACAGATACATTTTGGGCTGTGTGTCCCATCAGGTACAGATTTATGGACGTATCCTTTAATGTTTTCCTGGAGCTCTCCCACAGGACGATACAAACATGGGAAGAAAACCTCATTTGCTTAAGGGTTTTTTTGTGTACAATGCTCATGAATGACATTTTGTACTTATGCATCACCTCCTTGCTTTTGTTTCTTCTTCTTTTTGCCTCCTGGCTGCGCCTTGGCCTTCTTTTGGGGGGACTGCCCCGGCTCCCCTCCTCCGCTGCCCTGCTGCTTTCTCTTCTTGTTTTTGTTCTTTTTCTTCTTCTCCTTGTCCCCCGCTGCTCCGGCCTCCCCCACAGCACCTCCCTCATCCCGTGTCTCCGGCTGCTTCCCCTCAAGCACAGCGGGCTTCTTGCGGTTCTTGCGTTTCTTGGTTTCCGGGAGGAAGCCTTTCTTTTTCTTGGCAACTGACTGTTGGTCCTGCTCTTCCCGAGCCTTCTTCATCTTCTCGATTTTTGGCTTGCTGCAACATACAGAGCAGAATTTGGTTACTGTGGTACTGTTATGCTGCAGGCTTATGACATGATTGCTATTAGTGTTTGACATTGGTAAGGTGGTATTTCACTGCCCCTTTACATAAACTTACATCATTTATATTTCAAAATCATTCAGGATAAGATACTTACTCAGAAATTCAAAAAACATTACTGCATGGCAGACATTGCTTAGGTAGTAACTGATAATAACAAATGCATAAGTGAACAGTAGGCATAAAGCAATTTTCAATGATCTTTCAAATTGTCATCAAAACCAAAAGAATACATTACACTAATACAAAACGTAACAAGAGAACTGCTATGCTTACAGGATTCCAAAATGTTTCACCACACTCCAGTAGGTGTCCTCCAGGTGTCCAGTCTTCCGGAACCCATCCAACAGGTTGAGGGGCTGCAGTGCCTCTTTCAGTGGCTCCAGGTTCACAGAGAGTTTCTGTGAAGCAAGTGTTATTTAAACACTAGTCCTGACAATCCATAATTTATGAAAGCTTTTTTTTCTGGCCACGGCTTCCTGAAATCTGATTGGAGCCAGCATAGCTCAAATAGTGGATTTGATTGGCTGGGGCAGATTTCACACATCCACCCCTGAGGCTAGTGATTCATCAGAAGCAGTAAATGAAGATGGGTAATATTATTACCAAAGCATTTCTAAGAAATACCTCAATTACTACTGCATGACATACAACCCTATATAGATAGCAGAATAGCTCTGACCACAGCCATTCCTCTAGAAGGGGAGATAACAGTTTGTGAGATTGGTGTCCTGTGCAGTTTTATGTGATAAGTTAATAGTAGACCTAGCTAGAAGTGACACGTGGACCCCTTCCTATATAAAATCTTAATTTGTCAGAAGCAGTAGGTGGCCATGGGTTTACTGATAAGTCCACCCAATTTCCTGGAATGTGCTATCTCACATCTTTACTGTATAGTTATGAGTCTTACAAGACAGGCTTACAGCAGAATGACACTGTGTCAACATACTAAAATTTCATTACTGAAGCTATGTAAAGTAAAACTAAACAAAAGTAAAATGAAAGTTTATGTGCAACACATCTCATATTGTATAGGATATCAATTTGCTGATAAAGAGCTTCTTATTATTTTTCACAACACATTATTTTTGACACATCTATGCAGAGATTTGCTGCATAGCCCTTCCTTTACCTGCTGCTGAATGCTCCTGACAAGGAACTGGCTGAGTTCCAGAGCCCTGGCCACCTTCTCCTGGACCACTTTAATCTTGTACTCCGGGATGGAGCTCACAGTCTAACACAGACAAGACAGGATGGAAGGACAGAGGCTGAAAGCAGAGTTACTATAAAAAGCAAAGTTACTGTACTGTACAATATTTCAACATAAAATTAAAAAAATCAAAATTTGCCATTTCTGAGTTTATACATTAATATAATGCTGGTTTCAATGGTGATGTCAGTGTTTCATGGCTGTGTGGCAAATTAACCTTATTCAAGACTAAAATGTAATTTTATTTATTCATGCTCTACCTCTGCCACCTGACCCACTGTCTTCTCCAAAATTTCCGTCCATTGCGCATCGGTTAGGAGCTGCCGCACCTCCCGTGTCTGCAGGCCTCTCAGCACAATGGCACAGGCCTGACCCTGAACACAAACACAGACAGGCAGAGTGAACATGAGGGCAGGGCCTTCAGCCTACCCAGGCTCAACATTTAACAACACAATATACCAGTGCTTCTCTCATACTGATCAGTGAAATGAGACTGGAGCAGAGTTTGGCTGGTGCAAACACCATGGCCCTGAACACTCCTGCTCTATGACAGTGGTTCTAAATCTCCATTCTGGGGACCCATAGAGGTTGTTGGGTTTTTGTTGCAGCCAATTTAAAAAGCTAAAAATGTCTACATATACATCTTGCTTAACACTAAAAGGAACAGGCTAGTAGTCTCTTTAATAGCAGGGAACTGTCACTGATAAATCACAATGTATACCTGCTGGTGCTGCCTGACTCCCTCGGTGATATAGACGACTGCAGAATCCAGCAGCCGCACACACAGCACCTACAGAACACACACACGCAGAACAGAATGTGAAGAGGGAAGTGGTTGTTTTTCTTCATAATTAAATCAACAAACACACTGAAAAACTGCTGTACTGACATAAAGCACTGATTAGTGGATTTCTGCAACCAAAAGGCACTTTCAGATACAGCAATCCTCCCTTGCTGCAAATTTAAGGCAGTAACACCTTTGTGCTTGCTGGTAGAATTTATTTCTGACACATGCTTGTGTCAGCATGCACTCACACAATGCACTCAGTTAAGCTGCAGTTGATAGGGCCATCTAAGACACTACATTTAATTTATTCGGTAGGGAACACACCAGTAGTAAAAACAAAGAGGAAAAGAGGCATGTTGAACTGACCGGGAATCTGGTGAACAGGTCAATGAACATGGCCCCCGAAAGTGCACTCTTCCTTCGGGTCATAAAGGAACACAGAGCCCGTTTAAACAGGGAGGTCACTCTCTCCATGTCCACACTGCCCATGGCTGCCATCTGCACAGAGAAACAAGTGTTTATATGACCTTCATTGAGATGCTTTTAGTTTTCGCTATGTCTCTCTACACACACGAACACACACACTAATTTGATGCAGAGACAATGTTTTAAGCAGTTGCTAGAAGAACGGGTAAGAATGCTGGGATAACAGGAATCTGCATATTCTCACAGTGTGCCAGCGGAATTTTGACGGCACTGCTGTGCTCAGCAGATGCTACCATTTCTCAAGGCACCCTTGTTACCAAACTACAAACAATGCACAAGCACTCAGATATGAATAGTAAAGAGGTGAAAGCAAGCTTTTCACACCTTTGGGTACTGTTCAATGCAGTTGTGCCAGACTCCAGTCCTGGAGGGGCACAGTATATGCTGGTTTTTTGGTGTGTTGATTGGCTAAATGAACCGCTCACCTTGTTTCCAAGACTTAAGGTGGCTTGCTGATTGAAAGCAAACCACACGAACCTGAACAAGAACGTAAGAGCCGTCTAAGACTAGTGGTTGATAGTGCCAGATAAATGTGTGATAAAGATCTGCTCACCTGATCTGCAGAGGCAGAGACTGCCTGTCCCTTCTTTCCTTCAGTGGAGGCAGCAGCAGTCATCACATTTCCCCTTAAGACTTTAACCAGGTAAAGAGAAGCACTACAACAGATTGAAGAAATACGAGTTATTATAAAAGTACATTTATATCCCTGAATGCATTAATTACTGTATCCAGGCTTCTATGCATGTATTCATATATGCATACATACAAGTCAAGTATGCAGGCATGCATCCAATTGTGCATGAATTCTCATGTGCACATATGCATAGAAATGTATGCATTCATCCATGTCCTCTCAGACACACATACGGGTATATTGATGGCTGCACAGCAGTCATGAATAAATATATCCAGGCATGTGTTCATGTAGACATGACTGGTTGTATGGATGGATGGATTCATCCAAGTATGGATGGATGGATGCATGAATGCATGCAAGTATGAAAGTTACTGATGTAGTTGAGCAGCTAACCTAAAGTAATAGAGTGAGACGGAGGAGTCAGATAGGGTCTGGGCCCTGGTCAACACCCTCTCCATCATGTCGTGCAGCTCCTCCTGCATGTCTGACACATTCTTGCAGTACCGCTTTGCTCTGCACAGCTGGTTCCTACGATTATAGACAAAAATAAGTCAGAAATTGTTCACTGCTGTGACCATCTGCAGCTCAGATAATACACTGTCACAACCACAAGGCCATTCACCCATGCCAGCACCCAGCTCCATGGCTAACCTGAAAATGTCTGCTGCCTTGCGGAGAAATTCCTGCTCCTGCTGGTTGCTGTCAGAGCTCATGCCACCTTCGATGACCGTCAGCATGGGCTCGACAATGCCCAACACCAGCGGGTTCTCTGGCTGCTTGTTCAGGAACACCTCCAACAGGTCCAGAACCTACGGAGCAATGCAAGCACAGACTGAGCCATGCCAATACAGTACACTAGGCAACCTTTTCAATAACACTTTTGTGGGTGTTCCAAAAAAGATGCAAGTCTCTCCTGATTAAAATACCTTGATCTTAAAGTCTCTGACAAGAGCCTTTTCCTTGCGAAATTTCTCCTTCTCATCCTTTTTGGCTTGAATCCTCTTCTTCTGCTCAGAAAAGAGTGCGGCAATGTTGTCGTCCAGCTTCATCATAGCCTCATCGTCCAGCTCCTCATCCTCACTCCCATCCTCCTCAGTGGCCTGTGTGGTATGTGTGAATAAGCACTTCAGGACATATGAAAATTACTAGCTAGCTGCAATTTTCAATGTATGGCATGTGCAACTCAATTCAACTGCATCACTAAACCAAGTGATGGTGCAAAGATAGGATCCTTCCATTTTGACCATGTGGAAGGAAGGTCTAGTAACAAATTACAGAGAACAAGGGGAGATTATGTATAGTTATAAAACATTGTTTGGAGGGATTGAAGAATCAGGCCACTCCATTCAGCAGAAGGTCCATTGAAGTGGAAAGTGTTACATAAAGTCCTTGTAGCTTTGGTTTTATAGCCATCACACAACAAGGATTTTTCAAATTTAATGGGTTAACTGACATAATAGGGTTAAGTGTTTCTTGTAGTCATTTCAAGAAATTAATAAATGAAATTCCTCAACAAGCATTACAAGCACTGTTTGTGAAGTGAATTTCACTTAATCTCCAGAACTGGTTGAAGTGAAATACAACTGACCCCAACCCTGGTATTAGGTTATTTCAGACTCAAGTTAAACCAAACGGAAAATCAATTAATTAATTGAAAATTCTCACAGAACCAAACAGGCATTTCTTAACATCCATAAATTGAATTTCAGTTCATCCCAGAATTGATAGGACTGAAACAGACCTGACCCCAACTATGGTACACAGCATATATACTATTTGCTGAAAGAGTATGCTGATGTGCATGTGACATGATGCGCAAATGCAGAATTCTGAAATCTAATCACAAACCAGACTGCTGTTCTAGAATAGAACATACCAAAGCATTCTGACCCTGCAGAACCTTCATTAGTTCCAGGCGGAAATTCTGATCCACTTCCCCTTCCTCTTCACTCTCTGCCTTGTCATCCTCTTCCATGGCTTCATCATCAGAGTCTTCATCTGATGACTCCCACTCCTCTTCCCCCTACGCAAGTAATAAGAGTTCAGCTTCTACATGCTTGTGAACCTTAGAAATAAGAACCTCAGAGTTGCAGACAGAGGGGAAAAAAGATTTCAAAAGAGATCCAAACTGCTGCGGAACAAGTTGATGAAACAGTATAGCTACTATCTGAGAGCACTTGCTTATTAATAAATATGGGTACAGTAAACAATTTCAGACGAAGGATTCAAGTGTCTCTGAGTTCCAATCTACCTTTATTCTCTATTTGCTCTTACATCACAGGTTCTACTGTCATCCAAAAAAAAAAAAAAAAAGTCTAAAAAATGACACAGGCACAAGGCCCAAATAAAGTTACCTCCTGTTGGTCATCTTTTTCATCCTGCTCTTCTTGATCTCTCTTCAGTTTGGCCACATCTTTCTCGTCTGTCACCACAACGCCACTTTCCTCCTCATCCTTATTTGGATCTAGAACCTATAAAACAGGATGCAAATCATAAATCTCTAAAATAACACTACAACAAACATGATAAATAATCTTACACACAAAAAAAACTGTACTGTTAAAATTCAGGTCAACCAACTATAGTTCATTTGTGCAGCGTGGCAACCTTTTTCTTTGATTTATAAGTTGTTGTATTTGGGAATTACCTCTGTTGGGCAGCATCTACAATCAACCGTGGTGCAGGAGAATGAGGTGAACCCCATAATAGGTGGTACTTCAATAAGCTACCAGCCACTGCAGTGCACAGCACAATGCCCTAACCATTGTACTACACTGCTGTCCTTTTAGGTAAACCTCTGCATGGATTAGACTTACGTCTAAAATGGTGTCAAGCGCTCTCTTGTTGACGTGGGGACAGATTCCTGCGAACACGGTGCGGCACACCTGCCTGATGAACCGGCTGGGCTGGGACAGGAGGGACAGCAGGATTCCCACCATCACCTCCACCCAGTGCGGCTCGTCCTGCTCCTCTGAGGCTGTGGACACACAGGGAGTATCACTGTGGTTATTCTGGTTATACTTCACTGATTGCACTCACTAGTAATTTCACAACTGTGAATAATTTCACAATGATGTAACCGATTTTATAACCAGAACCTCATAGTGAACTGATTTGGTCCATGACAATGTGGTGATCCTATCAGTTATATTGCAGCGATCTAAACTGTTGCACCACAGTAAGCCAACACATCATACTGCAGCATTTATACCTCTGATTTTACACTTTATCACAGTCATTCCTGGTCTTACAAGAGGCAGACTAGTGCATTGAATGGAACCGATCAGAGGGCAGCCACCACTCAGAACACTAACCAGCTTCTTATAAAACCTGAAATGGCTCAGCCCAGGAACCCTCACATCCCCACCTCCTGCTTCCTTGACTCCATTTCTCTTACCAGTTGCCTTTTTCTTCCTCTTGGTTTTCTTCTCCTGGGCTTTCTCTAGGCAGTTCTGCAGGTCCTGCATTAGTTCTATACCTTCATCTGCAGCCTGCAGGGAACAGTCATGCCTGAATGCTCAAACTGCATTTATGACATCGTTTCATACAATGAGTCCAATTAGTCCTGCAACTGCATAGCTGTTCATCTAGCTTCATTATTTACACTCTTTTGTAAGTTGCTTTTGCTAAGACAGCCAACTAAATGTGCAAATATCAAATACAATGCGACTGGATTGTGCTCTTTCCATCAGAAGTAGAGGCATGCAAATCAAAAGAATTGTGACTACAGCCTAAGATCCACAAACAATGTATTCCGTTATTTGTGCAATGGTGTCGACAGGACATGCTCACCTTGAAGAGGTATATGCCCACGAGCAGGAACAGCAGCTGAAAGGCGGATGTCTCTGCCGTCTGGGCCTTCTTTGCCTTCTTTTTCAGTGTCTCCACTGATGACAACATGCTACAGACACAGAATGGGAATCAATCATTTGGTAAAAAAATTCCCTTAAAGATAAAGACCTGAAGGGAAAAAGATTACTTCACACATTCATGTAATCCCACGTTTTTGGTCTGACAAATCAAAATCAAACACCACAGAATCTCTTAGGGTGCTTCCGTTTCAACCAACATGGAGCTGTTCATTCAACATGAAAATAGTGCTCGCAGCATAAATATTCTTTCATCTACACCAGGGGTTCACAATGACAGCTGATCTGTTTTCAGAGTGTGCGGCATGCTTTTTGGCTTTTAATTATTAAACCTTTTTTTATTTCACATTCTTATAAAATTAATGAACTACAGCTAAAGACAGCTGAATGGACACCTCTTGTCACTATATATTGTTATATTCTAAAGAGTTCAATTGCAAGAACAAAACCCAGTGAGGTCTGTGGCAATCCAGAACCATGACTAGAGACCACTGGTATAAGACATACCTATCCCAGCTCTTCTTCTGCTGAGGGGTGAATTGCTGAGCACAGTGCACGTATTTGGTCTGGTTCAGCAGCACATTGGCGTACTGCACCAGACAGTAGACCCACAGCGTGCCATCGGCAGTGACCCCCAGGACACGCCTCTCGCCCTGGGCTGTTGGCTCGGAGGCGTCACCCTGAACGGGCCGTTGGTTGAGGTGTTGAAGAAGCCTGCGGTACAACATTTCAACAGCAGAGGGTGGAGAGGATTTGACATGATGAGCAACACTGTCACATTGTACAGCACAACAGAATAAAGGTAAAAGGGCATGTGAGGTACAAAGCTGGTTGACATCTCACCCAAAGAAGCAGTTGACTATGACAGCGCGTGTCCTCTCATCCAGGGGAACCGACAGGGTGCTCTCTGTCTCTGGAATGTCAGGGGTGGACTTCTTGGCATCGAAAAATGCGTGAAAGAAAACAAACCTGAGGAGCGAATGTACAAAATGAGTACCAGTGTTTTACACTGTGCAACGGTGTTTCACTTGTAAATACAATCCCCATAAACATTTTCATTTAGGGACACAAGAACACTCTTCAGCAGTCTTTCAATAACAGAAGCAGGTAAAGTCAATCTAACAGCTGAATCTCTTGTACATCTCACAGCACAGTAGAGAGTGGGGCCCTCACCTGGCCACATCCATTATCAGGTCTTCCTCCTTCTTCACCTGGACGTTCTCCACAATGGAGGTGAGGCGTGGGATTATCCACTTCCGCATGCGGAACACACAGTGCTCACTCCTACAGAGAACCGACATGTCGCATCAGCACCAGGACAACATTCCCCAATGCTCAGATCAGGTTTACTGCACCTTATCGCCCACCAACACAGCCCAAACCTCTATTAGGACGTGGAAAGCAAACAGCATCTGTGGTTTTTACTGTGATTCATTTCAGTCACATGTTGGCACATTCCTTCACACCCGACCCAGGTCTGGACTTGGACTCTTAATTTTTGGGTCTATTTCATCAATATGTAAAGCACTTCTAAAATAGTTCAGTGATTTCAAACTGAGAGGATCATGGGTATACCAGCCATGAAGGACCAGACACTGTTGATTATTCATATTTAATAATAATTTAAATAATAATAACAATAATACCTTAAATAATAAGTGATAATTTCTCCATACCACTGAGTGTCAGAACACAGCATTTCAGTCAGCTCTGGATCAGATACTCACTGGACTCCAGATTCCTGGTTCTCTTGCTGCCTGCGGGTGCTGAAGTCCAGGCAGGACTCCATCTTTGGGTGGGTGAACATGTCCTTCAGCCAGTCCACATAGCTCTGCAGGGCTGAAGGCTCCAGATGCTGGACTACCTTCCAGAAGCTGGGCACTACGGGGTAGCCCTGGTTGGTGAGCTTGGTGAAGCTGAGCATGACAGCCAGCTGTTTGTCAGGTTCCCTGCAGCCCTGCAGGAAGTCCCCGACATAGGTCTCCATCTCTGGGGCAAACTTGAAGCGTTCTGGAAGCTGAAGACACAGCCACCATCATGAGAATCAAATCACTGTCCAGTGAAAGTGAGTTTACACATGGTATTACACGTGTCCCTTAATGTTCTCCTGTGTCCACATTTATGTCCAGATTTCTTCCAGCACTTTATTTAAAATAATCTCTTTGTCTTTCAGTAACATAATTCAATCAACACTGTTGAAATCCATACACCTGTTGGAAACATGCTCATCATGAATAGGCTATATATAATAATGTAAAAACCAGGTCTAGATCTTTGCCTCTGTTTCTCTTAGTTCTGGTTTTCTGTTCAAGTAATTTTACAGCATCCACAAATGGCAGAAATACTGGGAGACACTGGCAGAAACTTACCTGAGCACAGACTACGTGTTCCCCATAGTGTCTCATCACCTCTCCGGACAGCACCTGCTGCAGCTGAGGGAGGGAGAGCAGGGGCAGGGCACTACCCAACAGCCGATAGCACATGTAGCTGCACACAGGAGAGAAAGTTCCCCAAACTCATGTTACACCAAGAAATCAGACAGCTGTATATTACATTTGTGAATGGGCATAAAGACATTTTGGCAATATTTATCTTGTGCATGAGCTGAAATAAATCTGGTACTTACCTGCTGGGTCCGGATTGTTCATTCAGTAGCCCGTTAACCACGACATCTCTCCAGAACATCTCAAAGCTCTCCTCCTTGAGAGCCACTTGCAGCACATCCAGGGCCACGGCCGGAAGAACACGGTCCTTCTTCACAGAGCGGGCAGCCATCTTTAACACCTCTAGCAGCCTACAAAATTACACAATAAGGCTGCAATACTAATGGCAAGCACACACCTGGAATTTTAATATAATGTTTGATTCACATAGCTTAATAAAAACTAACAATAAACTATAAATAATGAGTATGTTAGTAATGTTTCATCAGAAGAAACCAATGCCTTAAAAACAATGATCACTCTCAATCAATTATCAATCAAGCAATTATTTAGCACAATAATCAATACCAGATGCAGCTTCCCTTTTTTATTTTGTGATAGCAATATTTTTCTTCACTTCAAAAATTGCACTGTAGCATTTCATATATCCAGTCTTACTGAACTTGTGGATAAGAGTTCTCATCATGCAAGGAATGCTATTACATGAAAAAAGTTGAGATTTTAAAACAATTTGACAATTTTTTTCCACCAAGGTCCATATTTCACTACTGCAGCACATGTGTGTGGCAAACACACATCCAGAGTAGGTATGGAATATGCTCCTGTGTCTGAGTGCTTGTTTATGTGCAAGAGAGAGATCTGATTTCCCAACTGGTGCAGCGGGGACTCGTGCTTACTGTGTGATACTTGCAAAGAAAAAAAAAAACATCAATTTTAAAAGTACTATCGGAAGATTCTTACTTTGGTATGTTGTCTTGGGTGATAACAGAGGAGCTCCCCAGCAGTTTCTTCAGCTTTGCAGGCTTCAGTATGCTGGGGAATCTCTGCATGGCCACCAAAAGGAGCTGCAGCTGCTCTGGGGTGCTGAAGGCTGAGGACAGGTCACTCTGCAGAGCTCCCAGCAGCACCTCCTCAAACACCTCCTCAGTAGTCTATGGGACACACACAAAAATCATAGTCAGAACTGAGTTTGTAAGACTTTTATGCAAGTATAAAATAACTTTTAAAGATTGCCATACAGCAGGTCTGCTTTCACCTCTGATAAGATGTCCACCATAGTTTTCCTGGGCAGGTCCTTAAGGTGTTCTCTGTACTGGGCAAGACTCTGCAGGAGCTGGACACACTCAAGCACAACCTGGGTCTCCTATCAGAGAGTGAGGGGCGAGTGAGAAGAGCCATTACAGCACACCTTAAAGACAGATTCAGCTTTGAGCACAGAGAACAGGAATCCAGCCGAAGGTGGTCCTTACCTTTGGGAGTCGTCCAGATTGTGACAAAGCCAGTACGCCGAAGAAGTTCCCAAATGCAGCATTTCTGATTAGTTTCTGTTGAGTTAATACATTTAGTACATTTACTAAGGGAAGGGGGAAATGCTGAGGTCCGACATGACCGCTTCATCACAGCATATTTTGTTTACACTATCATCAGGACAAATGCAATCAATCATTGTCACAGACTTATGCAGGGTCAGTATTACATATGTACACATACTATCGCCAGATGCATCAAAATTGACTGAACTATAATCCACCTATTAGCCTGTCATTTTTAAATCATGATTCTGACATAAAATTTACTTAATCAAAGGTAAATTGACATGGCATAATTACTAATAATTGCTCAGTGGTATCATTTTGATCACACCTTTATTCCCCAACAAATGTAGCCTTTCAAACTGTTCTTACCTTTTTCACTTTTTGTAGATCGTGTTTTTCTTTGATATATCCCAACACTGTCTGCAGTTGGATTTCTTCAAACACACTCAAAACCTACAGCACAATATATTGTTACATAATGTCAAACAAGGTGGGAGATCAAGCATAGAAAGTTCCTGGCTATTCCAGTGCAACTCTGACAATGCTGAAAATTATTTACAAAAGAAGTGTGCAGCCTTTGGTTGCATGCTTCATATATTACGGTTTCTTGAGTCTGAGGAGACTGCCCAAAAAGGAATTTGCCCCAGTACAGGGCTCTAACTTTGCTCCTCTTCACTACTATACTAATAAAAACTTACGCTCTTTACTCATACTTCTCATCATATACCAGCTCAAATAAAATAACAGTTAAAGACATATTTTCACACACATAATTAAAAACAGGACAATATGCTACATTCCATAGTGGCTTCCTTGATAATGTTCTAGTGTGGACGATAAATATAAACAGAAAAACAGCCGCACCTGTGCAAGAGCCAAGCTGAACCCCGGACGAGCCGTTTCTCGTGTGTGAGATAAGCCATCAACCAATCTCTTCAGTGTGTACTTCAGCTCATCCGACTGGACCACCAAAAAGCACCAAAAAACATACATAAGTTTGAGATTTAAGGATTTCAAGCGGCAAGAAAATCATTAGTGGATGCACACCAGTGTTCATTATCAATAATAAATCTGCCTCCAGCTGTGCACCTGCATGTAAGGGAAACCATCCGCTCATCGTGTTACAAATTAAAGGGCACAATACACGTGTAGATCAACTACCCAAACCAACTTGCTTTCTATCGTACAGTACAGCCAATTCGACCTACTGTCATGCGGTAAAACTGTTCAGAGTCAAAAGACGAGAAAGTGATTCATACTTTTCCATTCATACTTCATAAACTCATTTGTATAGACAATCAGGTATCCTTAGGCAATTAGCTATGAATCGTTAAATATTTCAGTGAACCTCTGACTTAATTGTTCCGGTACCTAGTTAGCCAACAAGCTATGCTCCGATCCTACCAAAAGCTGGAGTAGTAGCTAGGGAGCATAGCTAATGACGCCAGCACGTGGCAATATAAACATGCTGTTTAAAGTGAACAACCATGAACATTTTGCCAAATGTGTCGTAGTAAAGTAATTGGTCACAATTTTTTTTTACAATTTAGCTGTCACAGTTTGTCAGAAATATATTGAGATACCTAGTGCAAACAGTGGGCTAATCACAATTTGGGTTGCCAACGGTACTGTAGTTACTGATGTGACGCTTCCCTACCTTCTCGCTGTTCTTCAAATACTGAATGAGATCCTCAATAGCTTTCAGTCGTATCTCTTGTTCAGGTTTTGCGATGTCCCAGAAGAAATCCAGGAACTCTCTGTTCTGCTTGAGAATTCCTTTAGCATCGGTGACTTTGGGCCGCAGAGGCTCATTTTCAATCTCCCCCATGCCTGCATGTGGCTTAGTGGCCATACCATGTGAGAGTGGAATACCTCAGCAGCATGACCCGGCTTTTCCGGGGTAAACGGAACTTCGCATTACAGAGAGCAGTGTACAACGTAAAGTTCTCTGGTAACGTTCCTGTAACGTTACTTCGCTGTTGCCTTAACTAAGCTGTCCTGTTTGAAGCTGGTCCCGAAGGCCATTTGGCTCTATAGTTTTACAGACAGACGAGGATATAACTAAACTGCTCTATCGCAGTTTTACCCATCATATGTTTACAGTCCACATTTTAATTACCTGTAGCCTATCATGTTTTATCTGAGAGAATTGTGACCCATGATTCAGATCACACGTGTTGTCCCTTCTGGCGTTTTTAACAAATGTAGGTGAAAAGAGTGAGTTTATTTAAATCAATCAATCCACCTTTACAGATTTTTCTATAGTCGAGCAAAAAGAAAGAAATGCGCAGTTATGCATTTTGTATCGCGCAACCACACTATATTCTACATTCTGATTTTGGTATAGCTGGTTATTTATTCTCAGAGGGGAGGAAATATGTTAATCATGAATGGATTTAATACAAGCATATAACAGTATACATGTATATAAACTGGGCACAATTTAAATATCATACAATGGAGAGAGTTCCTTTAATTATTATTTGAATGAATTCATGTTCAAGTGAATGTCAAAACTAATGGGTTTGTGCTGAGCCTACAAATAAATATAAACACAGTAACACACATACTGATGATATCGTCTTAGGTGTTTACGAATTTGCAGATATACGTAAAGTATTTTCTGAAGCTAGCGATAGAAACATACAGTTCTGATATATCATGCTTTGCGTTATAGCTAGCTGGATATGTCAGAGAAACAAATGTGGAATTTAATCATTTTAACACACACATCAGTGTGTCTTGGGCAATCGTATTCACCAATTGCTGATATAAACATTTTTGTCATTTCCAAACACCTCAGAGTATTTTCCGTTTTTTATATCAGGCAAAATATAGACAACCACAAATTACTCTATATTGGGGTCCTCTCTGGACGGATTGCTTTCTCCTGCACGGACTGCAATGGCGGATTACGATAACTACGATGACCGAGATCGGGCTTACGGAAGTTTTGGAGGGGGAAGAGGGTAAAATAAGAGCTGGTTGAGTGTGCACTTTTTTATACTGGTGGAGACATTCCATTACCATGCCCTTAAAATTGTATTGTTATGAACAGTGTTCCAGATTTAGCATGTGTAGCAGAAAGGCCTGTCACTGCTTGCAAGGAGACCAGGGATGAGCGTTTACCGTTTGAGATGAATGGGCAGCGGGGATGGTGAAATGGGGAAAAACGGGGTTTGCCGGGGCTAGCAAGTGTGTGCAGTTGTTATTTTCATGTTTGCTTTGCTTGGTGGTGTCGGTAGACAAAATGTACGTTATTGTTGGAGAATTAGCCTAGCGTGGGGTCTGTGTCACCGCCGTTGATGTTGCCAGCAGGACACTTGGCGCCCGGGAGCCCGGAGAGAAACGGTCCACATGGGGCTGCATGTTTTGCGAGTCAGCGTCTTTCGGGAAAGCATTAACTGTAGGATGAGTTCATGGGGACTGCATTGAGGGTTTAATTGGGTCATATTGCACACATTTATTGTTTGGTGTGTCGTAGTGCCAAGACGACTTTCTTTCCTGACACGGTAGCGTAGCCAAGTTATTAGCAGTAGGTCTTCCCTACTGGAAGGCAGGGCCGCAGTCTACGGTCTCCTGATTTATGTTTTGTTTAGTGGTGCTTGACTGATAGATTTGAACTCTATACAGCTGGCTTTCTGTATAGGATGTAAATGAGAAAACATTTCTTTTGGCAGAGAAATTGTGTTATCATTAGTATTTAAAACCTCATTGGAGGTCTTAATTTATTCGGACTGTGGTGATTGTCCAGTGATGTTTAGTGTCCAGTGAGCCGGAGCATAAATTATGTCAACCAAAAATGTGGTGCATAGCGAGTACAGTAACTGCAAGCATACAGTAATGCTGCAGTACGCCAGCTGAGTATTTTTTCATCATGTGTAGCTGTACGTGGCTGGTTATGTGATCAGACAGCACGTCTTCTATGCGTTTTAAGTTCTTTTCTTGGTAAAAATCGAATAAAGATTAGGAAATGTAATCCACTTATAACATCTGATATTTCTTGCCACTGGCTGCACAAGGCAGAATATTCTTGTAACTTAAAACGTTTTCCCCTCCTGCACAAATGTGTCTGACGTAATTATTCAATTAAAGTTAGTTCTCAGAGTTGGTTTGGTGAAACAGTGTTTCAGTCAATTTCGTGAAAACGCACTGACGTCGTGTGTTGTAAAATCATAGTAAAAATGACTTTGGAAAGATATACATATGCTGATGTAAATCGGTTGAAGTATCAGTGTATCGATATAACAGCTGGCGTTCTTCTTTTCAGAAAGTCACCACTGTTAAAATTGAATTCTTAACCTAAATATTTAATAGATTTCTCCTCTGGCAGCAGTCAATTGTCTGACAGGCTTTAAAACCTTGGCTCTACAGAGGTAGTTCAATGTCCAGAGTCCTGGAATTTGATATTCGATTTGACGTTCACCCACTCTATCACTGTTAGTAACTGTTTGCAACAAGCAATCTGTTTGTGTTTGGGAACAAGCTACTGATCTGTATCTTCGTAATAATCTGTTTTGTCATTCATTTTTCCATATCAGAATTTGCTGAACTTTATTTACACACCAGCAAAATGTGCAGTTTTGCTAGTGTAATTACCTGACATCTCAATACTCATGGTGCAGGTTTCTTATGTTAAATAGATGCATATGACATTTGAGCATCAAATGCAAAACTGTATTTTGTTCTATTATGCAATTATTCCATTGCATGGAAACAGTGTTCTACCATAATTATTCAGTTAGCATGGTGCTGGAGTTCCTTAGTGGATACCAGATTAAGTGGCACCCCCATGGGTACATTGTGTTAGTAAAATTGTTAGAACTGAGAAAACCAACCTGTAACATGGAATAAGCTGAATTCCTTCTGTCTATTTAAGGGGATGAAATGATGTGCACAGAAACACCAGATTTCTGGATCAGTGCACAACTTGAACAGAGTGGTTTCATTGGTGATTTTGGACACTGCGGAAGACCAGAAGTTAAATAAATTGTTGACTTGGAACATAAGGCTCTGAAAACAGTAGTTCTCCTGAAAAAGGAATTTGTTGCCAGGGTTACATTGGCCTTTACAAAGATACTGCCAAAGATTTTTTTGTCCTGATGTGAAAGTAAACCTTACCAGTGTATCTCATTGGTACTGATTAAGGGTGGCTTGAAAAAAAAAAAAAAAAAACCAGAAAAAAACTACAACTAGAATGATTCTTTGAAAACATGAGTCTAAAAGCATAACACATTTTTATCCATGTTCAATTTTAAAAGGGTAAATCTTTTTTTAAGTTGTATTTACACAATCAAATGAAAGACTTGTAATATGCTGATATTTTCACAACCTGTTACTTAGATCTTTTGTGGGGCTGGTGCTTTGGTTTTGAAGGTCTGCATCTGCCTGGTAAATGAGGATAATCAAATTGTGTTTCTATTCGTTTGTGCAGAGAGCAGAATTGCTGATATCAAATACAGTTCTAGTGGTTTTGGAAAGGATAAGTTTTAACACTGCACAATTTGGATAGAACCTTACATTTTCTAGACTTCCATGTGTGTATTGTTCGTCTCAAGTCTGCTGCAAAGTCTTCCTAATTATTACTGTTTTATACTAGGTATTTTTTTTGTACTGAAGAATTAAGGGTCAGCAAAGTAATGGCATTTTTCATAACTGTAAAAAAAAAAAAAAAAAAACACTTAGGTTTAAAAAAGGAGGCTAAATATTGAATATTCCATGGATCCAGTTTCAATGCAATGAAATCCTATAGCACTGAATTTTGAGGTGACATGCAGTGTAATCTGTATTGCATCCTAGCCTACGTCTCACTGTTTTGAATTAGAAAAGGCTCATGTTCTGATTCAATTTCTTATTTTCACAATTGACAAGAAAATATAGCCAATAATATTTGAATACAATCCCTCGGATTGAAATGACCTGAATTAACATGGGGGGGAGAGAATAGGATTTGTTGTTCCAGGGCCTTGAAAGCATGCAACACCAGCCTCTTCTGAGTCATGTTGGCGTCACAGCGCCTGCGCCCGAACTCGGAGCAAGCACTCGTTTGCATCTGACACCAGTGGAATTCCTTTGGCATGCAGAGCCCAACCTGGATCACCAGAGCCCAGCCCAGCCCTTCCAATTCCTCACCATGCTGTCTGGCACCAAGCGCGCTGACTGGGCGTGACAGCTCCTGACTGATGGGGACCCAGTGTCCATGTCACTCTCTTCAGGAGACGGATAAAACATAACCGAAAACACAGCCTTGTTCCAGGCTCCAAGCCTGGATAAAGTGGTGTAGTTCAGAGCGATAAACCCACCCACTTTTTCTGGATGCAGCCGATATTTTCTATCCAGTCCCTTGGTGAAGGCCGTGATTCAGACATACAGTGTTAGACAGGGGGAGTTGATTCAATAACAAGAAAGAAGATGTCAGATACATCAGACTTGAGATTCCAACTGAGATTTTGACCAGTGTCTAAGCTGGCATGTTCCTGGTGTGGCCCTAGCTGCAGTATGTGATGTTCTCAGACAGTAAGGTGAGAGTGTCTTGATCTCTCAGCCTGATTGTCTGCGCTCCAAGGCTGTATAAAACAGAGCCTGAATTCCTCCAACGTATAGGCTCAGAGACAGATGGGGTAATACAGAAATCAAATATTAGTCGCATCTCATGTGTCTGGCAACATTCTAAACAGTACAGCTCTTAAAATAGCTTAGTTATAGATTTTGTTTAGTTATATCCCTTTGTTTATTTTTTGTTTACATTTATTGTTTCATTGTTTCTTGAATAAGCAAGGAGTTACGATTATTGGCTTTGCAAAG
Organism: Albula goreensis; assembly: GCA_022829145.1. NCBI lineage: Eukaryota > Metazoa > Chordata > Actinopteri > Albuliformes > Albulidae > Albula > Albula goreensis. The sequence continues at coordinate 35,733,673 of CM040742.1, forward strand.
AAGACCTGGTTCATAGGCACCACCTGTGTATGAATCCTCAGTGGATGGATGTCAGCTGCAGATCAACAACATGCTGTCAACATGCTGACTGTTCACCCTTGTTTACAGGCCTATAAATAGCGTGTGTGTGTGTGTGTGTGTGTGTGTGTGTGTGTGTGTGTGTGTGTGTGTGTGTGTGTGTGTGTGTGTGTGTGTGTGTGTGTGTGTGTGTGTGTGTGTGTGTGTGTGTGTGTGTGTGTGTGTGTGTGTTTATTTATAGGCCTGTAAGCAAGGGTAGTACTGATGTCTGCCATTCACTAAGGTACAACCTAACCCCAGTAAGTAGAGACCTAAGCACAGTGTGCCTGGCTCACTATTTTCTGCATAATTGATGAAGTGTGAAAATCATATCTGGAAGCTCCGTGGATGCAGTGTATTTTGTTTTCTCTCTACCTGGAAATTCACTGCATAAGACAAACCCACAAGCACACAATCCGTTTTCATTGGAAGGGATATTAAGAGATAAACCCATTTTTCCCATTTTATACATCACACATTATACATCGCACATAGTCTTGGCATAAAAAAACATACATAAACAGAGCCACTGCAATTAAATATGGTGTCCTACATACTACCTTCCATGTCATATAGTTTCCATACAAATGTGTAGTCTCTCAGTTCTGATATATTGGGGCTGGTTAATTAAGGGCATGGAGAGCCGCAGAAGACTTGCCACCTATACAGTTGTCAGTATCTCCTAAGATGGCATAAATACCTTGCATACTGAAATACAGTGGTGCAGACATAAAAATGAACAAGTTTCAGCTATGTTCATATGTGGTGTTTGTAAATAGCTTGCTATATTGAAGCCACAGTGGGATTCATTTTTTGGCATCCCTGACATTGATTAGAGCCATCCTCAGTAAAACTGCACCACTATGTCTCTGTTTTGACTCATTTTCAGCAGCAGGTGTTGAGCGTATGCTGCATCATGAATGACGAGAATAGCTTATAGGGCTTTACTGAGACACAAATGTTCAGTCTTCTGTGTGGCAGCCCAGGCTAACAGTGCATGGGTTAGAGATGTTGGGCAAGTGTTTTTTGAAAAGCACTGTTTGCTTTAAAATCATGGGAGTCTATTTTTCTTTTGGATCAGAAATAAGAACTTGACAATTTGAAGTGGGGTGGGAGTGGCTAGTTGGTATATTTTCACAGCCCGTAACTCAGGAAAGGGTATCACTTAGGTCCAGAATTCAAACATAAAATTTGTTTCATCAACATCATGATGCAAATGTATTCATATGCGGCAGCTGCACTGAAAGCCAGGATACCAAACGTGTCCCCAAACCTGGGTCAAACTATTTGTGTTAGGCCTTTACTACTTTATACTTTAACCCTTTAGACATCAGTACAATTTCTGAAGGTTACCTAACATTTCAAAGGAGACATCTGTTGTCACTAATATTCAGAACTAAATTCCTCTGTCACACAGTTGTGTGCTTTGGTCAGTAATATGTTAACTTTGAAGATCCCCAGGTGTCTGAAAGAGACTTGGATTTGGATGACTGGTATTAAAAAAAAAAAGAAGTATTTCTAATGCATATTTAATTCTTTTGTAATTAAAAACAGTATATGGGCTATTTTCCCTTTTTAGGGGTGTGAAATATGAGACCAAGGGATACAGTTGAGTCAGTTTTAAATCTCAAACATTTGAGTGATTACCCAATAAACTATTGTTGTTGAAATTAATTTAGTTTGCATATGAAAATGTTACCATCATTACATGTTTCCTTGAATGAGTTAGTGAACAGTGCAGTAAAAGGAGTCCACGGATGGCTGGAGATGAATTGACCCACAAAATGCACTTGTGGAATGTTGCTGTTGAAGGATTGCCTTTTAGGCTGTTGCAGTTACGGGTTACTGGCCGCAAGTAATTACCTGTCACTTTCCTATAATCCGACTTTATTAATAAACCACTGTCTTTTCAGCCACAGCATACCACTCGGTTTGAAAAGAATATATATTCTGTGCCTATGTTCACACCACAGATTGCTGCAGTTCTGGCTGTTATCCTTTTGCCATATCATGAATGGTATGGAATGCAGCCTTCCGCCTGGTATCAAGAGATTCCACTGGCTGATGAAGAGCCTCATGCGTCAAAATGTCTGTGTACTCATATTTATTACAGGAGTGTACGACTAGTTTGCAGACCACGTTTCCTGCTTAGTTTTTCTCGGTTCTTGTTCTTTACCCAAGCCATGTTGTTTTCATTTGGTCGTAGCATGCATATATTGCATCATTCCTCTGAAAGAAATACAGAAGGCAGTGTAATGTACATATAAAGACTTGTGATTTTTAAAATATATGTCTCATGGTAGCTGATATTGTATGTATGCATGTACAAATTACTTTGTATTTAAATATTGTTGTCCATTTAAGTGTAGCATAAAATGTACATTTTCTTTCAGTTCAGTGCCCCTTAGAAAAGGACAATACAAGAAAGTCTTGCCTGCTATGTGCCTATCAGCCATAAGGCTTTTGGTAACGGGTGGGTTATTTCCGAACAGAAGGTCCCGAGGGGGTGGAGGCCCCGGCGGACCTCGCAAACAGAAAGAGCTTCCCACAGAGCCCCCCTACACAGCCTACGTGGGCAACCTGCCCTTCAACACAGTCCAAGGAGACATAGACGCCATCTTCAAAGACCTCAACGTCAGGAGCGTCCGACTAGTCAGAGATAAGGAAACAGACAAGTTTAAAGGTAAATACCTTTTTCCTTTTAATGTGCTGGTGTCTTTCCTCGCAGGCCATATGACTTTGATACTTACTGATTTTTATTTTTTTTTATTTTTTAAATAAACTGCTTGCAAATGTTTTGGAATGTTGTGGAACTCTAGCTGTGGAACTTGACCATAATCTGAAGGAACTGATTCATTCATTGCTCAAATTCCATGTTTTTCCCCCCCCAGGTTTCTGTTATGTAGAATTTGATGACTTGGAATCTTTAAAAGAAGCTTTGACGTATGATGGCGCTGTAAGTATGCAGTGGGCTTAAAAAGCAGTCATTGTAATACAGACAAGGGTTGAGGGGGATTTCATTTTTACACTTGTAATTGTAACAATTGCACAGTACAGGAACTGCAGTACTGAAACATTCTCTGTAACCCTCCGTTCCCTCCCCTCAGCTCTTGGGTGATAGGTCACTGAGAGTGGACATCGCAGAGGGCCGCCGGCAAGAGAAAGGCGGTGGAGGATTTGGGTTCCGAAAACAGGATGACCGAGGTACCTGGTGGCTTACCTCTGCTCTAAACCATTGTCATTCTGTGCTGCCGATAAAGTGGTACATTGAGTATTTCTCCACACAGTGATGGACCACAGCATGTGACTATAGAGGAAGGCAGTGGCCTATCAGAGCATTTGCTAACATAGCCACCCTAGCACCCTAGTCAAACCCTAGCACATTTGAAGACAAACAGTTAGCCCTTTACCAAAATAATACTGACTGACTATCTACACAAGGGGTGTCAAGCTCAAGTCCAGGGGGACTGCATTGTCTGTCACCTCATTGATGCACTTAAGTGCTGGAACAGACCAAAAAATTACCAACAAAAAATTCCAGCCCTCCAGGACTGGAGTCTGATACCTGTGTTCTGCATCATGTGAAGGTGAAAATGTCTGCAAAGCCATGCAGCTTGCTCCCCTTTGAGTGACAGTATTCATTAGGCCTCTTTCAGAGATTAGCCAAATGTGCCAAATAGATGACATATACATATTTTTCAAAGATACCAATGTGCTCAGAGGTGTCCAGCTCAAAACAGAACTAGAAAACTATGTTTTTCTATTATGTCAAATATATATTCATACTTCCTGTTTCTCTCTCGTGATTTTTGTTTGGTTATGTGAGAAATGTTTTGAGGTAAAACGTGTTTGATTGAATGTTTTAATGTGCTTTTACTTTGACATTTTGTGTTTGACACCCATTTAATCAGTGTTTTTTTGCAATGAAAGTGTCATTTACATGGAAAATCTGTTTACCTATGAGTGTTTGCATGCACAGTTCACTGAAATCTTTAGAGATTCTGACTGCTCTACTAACTGCACACTTTCATGCTTCACTTTTCATCAGCATCTTGACTTCTTTATTCCTCTGCTTCCATTTCATCTTACTTGGCCTCCCTGGCTTTTACCTTCCTCTGCTCTTCTTAGACTAGAAGACTTGAGTCTCAAGATTAGACCTTCGGGCCTCAATATTCATAACGCATCTTAGAGCAAGCAGTGCCGATCCAGGATTATTGTGGCCTTTTGGCTTTCAATAGAGACAACTGGGATACTGCCAGGGGAAACCTGATCCTAGATCAGCACTCCTACCCTGACGTACTCAAAGAATACCAGGCCCTGACGTTGCCCTCAGTTTTCTTCCTTTTAAGCTGTAGTTTGTTTAGAGACTTTCCCACTGCTATACTAACCCACAAGCTGGCCGCGTTAGTGGCAGCTAGGGCCCAGTTTCCCAGCAGGCAGTGCTCCTCCCACTCCTGCAACATGCAGCTCCCCTCACTGGCTTTAATCGGGCAACTGTCCCCCTTTCAGGCAGAGGAGGCATGCGAGGCCCCAGAGGAGGGGGGCGGGATTCCAGAGATTACAGAGATGACTTCGACCAATCAGGAGGAGGTGTGGGAAGAATTCTGCCCGTTTGATTATGTCCTGGCACATCATGGAACAGGCACCTCCCAAGTTTGTAGATGGACCATTAGTGCTAGTTAGGACATTCGTTCGTTGGGTTAGGAATTAGCAAATTTAGGGATTAGGTACTTCAATGAGCCAGAGCTTTGAAAAAAACAACCCAGCTGGCCACTGGCAAAATGGTGCACACATCTCAAATCTTTTGTAAGAGGATTTTGTGAATCAAGAGTATAGGTATGCACAAATATGAATTCTGATTTGGCTTAAGGAAATGAAATTCAACTGATTTGATTTATTGTCTGAGATCTCAATCGTTATGCACTGACCACATCTCATATCCATTCCCATCGATCATTTTTTCTCTTATGGCTGGTTGGGTGAAATTTGTAGACTTTGGCCACGTCATTAATCAGTAGTGCCGAAATAGTGAGGTTTCACAAACCATGCACTGAACCATATAGGGGAAGCTCACATCAGCTGTCAATCAGTGACTTGTATGAACCAATAAAAATGTTTTCCTTTCAAGACAGGAAAGCAAAATGGTTTAAATAATTTCCGGTTGTGTGAAACCTCACTCATCCAGTTGCTACAAATCCATTCTCTTCATACAGTAATGCTTTTTCTTCCCCTCAGGGTACAGAGATGATGACTTCATGTCTGGGAGGGGTCGAGGGGGTGGTCGGCCCGGAGACAGGAGGGGAGGCGGCGGAAGTGGTGGGATGGGCCGCTACAGAGATGGACCTCGCGGGGGCCCTACAGACTTCAGAGAACCTTCTGACGGTGTTTATACTCATTTATATTTGCAATGTTTGTTCATTTACTAGGTCTGTGTGAAGTTTTGGTTTGTTATAATTAAGGCTGCCAAATTCACACATTAGCACATGGCCATGAAGCCAGTGAAAAAGCTGGCTCTTTCAAGATGCGTAACACTGAATTAGATGTCCCGATATTTTTTTTTTTTTTGTGCCCTCTTCCTGGCACATATCTGTTCTGCCTTTCCTGTCCTTATGGATTATCAAAAGCCTGTTAAACCTGGCAGAGCTGTGTGAGGCTATAGTAATTGTACCCACATGGCGTTATTTTATCTTGTGGTGATGCTGTGAAGTTAATTTATTGGTTTAACAAGTTTGTTTCATGACACATGCAATACCCTCCAGAGGAAACCTAGTTCGCACATCCAAGTGCACCTGTTCCTCCAAAATGGATATACAATGTATATATTTACTTGCACTTTCATTTTGCATTCCATTATTCATATTACCCTGGAAGCTATCTGCATTTGAACCAACTGAATTTTTCTCTTGGCTATATCAAGTTTGTTAAATTAAACATATAAATGTTTGATGGCTGGGTATGCTGCTTACACCAGGGGTATCAGACTCCAGTCCTGGTGCAGTGAATGGTTTCTTTGTGTTTCAGAACTAAAGTTCATGAAGTCTGCACAGCTTGACTGTAATGCCTAAACTGGCTGCTGGGGCAGTCCAGGGGCCTCATTTATAAACCGTGCGTACTCTCAAAAAACGTACGCCGATTTTTCACACAAAATTTGGGATTTATAAAGCTTATACTTGTGAGAATGTGCATGCAGATAGGATACTTTTGACCCATGCGTAAGCACATTTAGGGCATATATTCGCTCTAAATAGTATACCCTAGAGACCAACAAACAGTTGCACTGTAGTTTCCTTATTCCTTGTATTTAGCTTCACATTATCATTTGTAATCAGTGTTTGTTTTTTTTTTTTTTTTTTTTTTTTTGTCATAAATTAAATCAACAGATGTGAGAAATCAATGCATTATCAATCAATTTGTTTTGGCAACATAAATAGACCTGAAGCATGTGATGATAGAAAGATAGCATAACCATGGCACTACTTGCGAATGGTAGCGTGCAACGGGAACGTGTCTTCAGGGACCGTACTGACTTTTTTGCCCATGATGATGACTGGCTCATGACTCGGTTTCGCGTAACGCGAGCTGTGCTGTTGGAACTTAATTGGGGCTGGAGCTGGAGCGACATACGCGTCGCAACTAGCCAATACCTGGCCATCTGCAAATCCTGTCGATTTTTTGTTGCGCATGCAAACCGTTTGTTGGCGTATGTAACTATTTATGCACAAAAGTACACAAATTTTTATAAATAAGGCCCCAGGACCTGGAAAGCCCAAAAACCTGCAGACACTTGGAGGCCCTGAGGATTTTGATTTGACACCCCTGATTTAAACCCTTAAATGATTTGTGGAACTAACCGCTGTGTTTCGTTTGCATTTCTGTTCTCACCCAGAGGAGAGAGCGCAGAGGCCCAGACTGCAGCTGAAGCCGCGCACGGTTGATGCCCCTCTTAACCAAGTCGCCAACCCTCACTCCGCCATATTTGGTGGAGCCAAACCCCGGGAGGAGGTAATTTCCAAAGAGAAAGACTAAAAAAAACAAAACAAAAAAACAAAAACAAAAGACCCGCAGCTAGCCACAGAACACGGGCAGGGCCTGGGGGATTGTAGAGGACTCACCGCTCCACTGGGAAACCGTTAACGTGTCCATCATTACTCCTACCCGTTAGATGAGCCGACACCCACCTCTTCCCCGGGGGTCCGGCTTGAGCAAAAATATATATTCAAAAAGCAAGAAAACAAACACACACACGAAAAAAAACAAGCAGCTCGTGAATGCATGTCTGCCGTTAAAAAGTGGTTTTTACGTACACCTCTGCTTCCCTGTATTTAGTGCCTGCTTTGTACTGTAGTTACTTTGGGGATGGACAATTCACATGTTGATTTCTGAGAGTTTAGATGAATTTTGCTGCTCCTTAAATGGAAGGATCCAATCATTTTTATTTTATTTTATTTTTTTTGTGGAGAGGAGTTAAATAACCCCTAAAATTTGACCAGCTGAACAGTACATTGAAAACCTAAGCCCTTTTGACATTGAGTGTTTGTGGCCTATCCTCCAATGTGCAGTGTTTATCAAGAAGGGGCTGGGGGGGGCTCTCTGATTAGCTTTGTCCGATTAACGCTTTTTGGTTATTTCCATCGAATTTGACAACTCTATGCTAACTCAAATGCTAATTAAAGAGCAGTCTGGCTTGTTCTCTGAACAATTATAACTAGGTTTTAAACCTTATAGTAAATAGTTAATTTCTGAGGAAAGGGCAAAGGAATTTGAAAGTGAAACCCAGGAATAGCGCTTGTTTGGCCAGTCCAACCACACATCAAGGCCAGTCGCAAAGTGAAATACATATTTGGCGTGTCCAATGAAACACTTTCCCCAGACGTATTCAGTTCAGAGAATTCTAGATTCCCTTTATACTGGCAGTGATTCTGGGAATATGGACTACAGCATGGGGCATTAGTTTTCTGTGTTCAACATGACAAGTTTTAGTTATTTTTTTGAGAACTCATTTTGGTTGTTTAGTCTGGATTTTACTGTACATGGAGGTGGCCAGTCACACTCAGTGGTTTTAAGATGAGGTGAATATTTTTCAGTCCTGTTTGAAGTGGACTGTGAACTTTTGTTTTAATATATACATTACAGCTTTCTCTTAAATGTTTACTCTTGTGTTAAGTTATGAAATGGTGCAAAAAAGTCTACAGTTTTTCTGCAATGCTGTTATGGTCAGTGTACCTTTGTACTGGATCTCATTTTGTAGTAATCTTTTTGTTTTTGATTTTAAGTCATTTTATTGTTCTTCTTCTATCAAAGCCCACCTAATGATTTTTTTTTCCTTGTTTGTTTTTGCTTTTAAGAATTAATCTGTCCCCGAGGCTGCATAGTTCAAGAAGGCTAGACTGGATCGTCCGGCCTCGTTCACCAAAAATCTTTCAAAAGTCTTCTCTGAGGCGCCGGACCTTTCCGGAGCCCAGTCCCTCCCCACCCCCACATGCCCCTCCCCCAGCTTTTTGAGCAGTGCATGCCGGCCCCTTGACTGTCAAAGAGAGGGCGGAACTGGAAGGGGCACCAACATGTGCCACACACCCCCCAGCTTCCTTGCATGCCCACCAAAAGCAAGCAATTCGGACGGTGGCAGCATGACTCTGTTGCCTTTGGGTAAGGATTTTGACATTAAACAACGTGTTTAACTTCTGTGCTCCTTTTCCAAAGGCATTCTAATGTTCTGTTGTGATTCGATGCTTTCAGACACATGAGAATCATGACTGTTTTCATGGCTGCCCCCCCAATTTTGTGGAAATTAAGCATTTCAGAGTTCTGTCCACTCTCTTAAACAAGAAGTGACCCCCTATGTTATTAGATGCTGAATTTCTCCTGGTATTTGAATAGGGAAAATTCGGGCATCTGTTTATTTGAAAGATTTTTGACTCGAGTCGGCACAATCCAGGAGAAGGAAGCTTTCTCTGTGCATTGGTTCCGAAGCCCAGATTAGACAAGCAAACATGGTGTAAATGCGATGGGTCTGGTTGCTCTGACACATTAATCTTTCATCTTGGATAACTACAGATAGTAACACAATCTATAAAAATGTATCACTCTGATCTTTGTCAAAATGTACTACCTGGCACTCCAATATGTGGAAAACAAATTTGAAGATTTGGGGAAAAAGCAGCCTGTCCTGTGTCACTCATCCGAATAACACTACAAACAAATTTGGCAAGATTTAGTTCAGTTTATCAACTAAATATTGGGAATCTGTGTTGCAATTCATTTGTTCAGTTTTTAAAACCTCAAAGTTGTACTTTTTACAATGCTCCAGATGAACAGTCTGCCTTTCTTCCATTTTTGGTTTTACTTCACTGTAAATGGCAATAATATGTATCCTCATACAGGTGCTCTCAAGAATGTGTTGACATATATAAAATGGAAAGAAACTAATCTTTTTGCGGCAGTGTCCTGTCCGTGTTGTTTCTGATAATACAGCCGATGTTTTTGGGAACATCGTGACATTTAAGCAAACTAGTTCATCATAGTCGATTTTGGTGTTTAAGGATGTTACACTGTAATCTGTGGCTTTCCAAAGTTGAATAATGCTAATAGAACGTAAAAGTTGTGTTTTTTTGTTTTTTTTCCCCCTGGTTCCCAAAGTTGCTTCCATTGTTACAAATGCAGGGGCTTTTGCTTATTTGTCCCACTTTAAGCAGATGACAATAGATTAACTTTCTTTTTTTTCCTTAAAATTCCATAAACAATGGCAGCTCATTATGGTAGTGTAGGCGTTAGATTGGGCCTGTGGGTGTTTGAACTTTGAAGCGGACAAACAACTGCTGAAGCAGGATGTCTGTCCTGTTACTAGTTAATTTCATGTAGTGTTCCCATGGTTCTTGTGTTCTGTATAACTGGCCAGATTACTGATGGAAGGACATTTACACTGCTCAGGTAGCGGGTTAAATTTAGCTGAAAAGAAAAGACCTTGACTGAACTCTGGTTCTTAAAAATGAATTTAATGCATTTGATTGAGTTTGTGTCTACTCTATTGCCATTTTATTACCTCTTCGAATTCCATACAGTTCAGTTTAAATTTTGTAAATCATTGAATAATACATTATCAGATACTTGGAGACAGCCTCTACTTATCTAATATTGTACCTCACAAAATATGAATTTATACCTCACAACAGGTAAATGGCCCCATTATTATTCTACCCTGTCATCTGTTAATTATGTAGTTGATTAATAATAATTTCTGATGTTCATCCTTTGCTCTTCTCAAAGCCTGAATGAAGGGTTTTTATTAAATTACATATTTGAAGTTGCTTTGGAGTTGTAACGGTGTGAGTATAAAGTGCTTTGGGGAGATGAAATAGCTCATAACCCTGTGATGAGAATTTGCCGCCAAGACCCCCCACTCACCAGATGGGGCCAGACCTGGATTGTGCATTGGAAGCAAACTTGGCACCTGAGAGTCGTATTCTGTCAGTCTGAAGCTGTTTGTGGCTTAAACCCAACCAATATGTAGAATATACATTTTGGTGAATCCATAAGAACCATTTGTTACACTGTTCAAATTAACAGCATGCAGTGATTCAGTGATAGAGTGTGGGGTTATCTGATGCAAGAGTGAACTTGTGTCTTGAATTAGAGGTGTGGGGGGCTAAATATCTATGTTTTTCTTTTTTTTTTAATCAATTCACCACATTGTTTCTTGTCAACTGAGTTGACTTTTAAACACAACGTGAAAATCTCATCACTTCAGATTTTTGGAAGGACATCAAATTTGAGACGGTCAATTTGAAAGCATTTGGTATTTTGTGAATCTTTTGAATAAAAGAGAACCTCAACTAACCATTGTTTTTTTTCTTTGTTGCTGTTCTAAGCAAAATGGCAGGTGTATGGTTGTTTTATTAAAGATAACATTTGGTTGTATTGTGAAAACTGTACTATTTGCCAAATTCTTGTTGACTTTCATTTGTTTCATTCATTATCATGTTTATCACCATTTGTACATTTTAAATTGTTATATCATAATCCTGATTAATACTGGATGTCATTTGATCATGTTACCTGGACAGTTCTAATTGATCTTCAAGTCGGTTAAGGTTGAATCGCTACTCTTTTGCTGTTATACTATATGTGCGCTAGAGTGTTGCACAGTTAGATGTGATACAGGGTACAAGCTGTGAAAATTGCCTTTTGGACTTTTTCAGGTATGACCTGGGTAGTTCTACACATTTTCAAGATTCGAGCATGAATGCAAGTATTGTATAGTCCATACACGTTTAGTCCTTTCAGATTGATAGTCTTGTTTAAAAAAAAAAAAAAAAAAAAAAAAAAAAGATGGTATTCTTAAGTCTTAAAACTACTGTGTTGAAATACATGAAATCTGTCAATAAATCTTTGCTCTGTACTCTACAAGGTTTGACATAAATCTGGTCATATTGGTGCTTTTTCCTTCCTTAAGTACACCTTCACAAAGCCAGAACCCCACTCTGGTCTACCATGTCTGTAATGAGGGGATCTCAAGGGCTCATGCAATGAAAGTAAAACTTGTACAGGCAGAGTTTGAGTCCAGAGCTTGGAAACAAAATCCAGCCTCTAGGTCTTGGCTGCATTTTTTTTTGCCTATCTGGTCACCTCCAAAATGGTAGTTGAAGTTGTCCCTGGTTTACATGCTGATTAGTGTCACTACCAGCAGTGGATAACCCACAGCAATTGAATGACTCCTCATTCAGAGCCTGGTGAGGCCAACCTTGTGACTGATTTCATTAATGGAATAGCACCTGCGTGTAAAGTCCCAGGTAAGTCCTACAGTAATGTTCCTGAAATTGGAGTGGAACTGCATCTTCAAATTTCAGACTTTGGGTCATTTTCTTGGAGATCTTAATTCGAACAATTCACTGCGGCCATATGCATCTAGGACGGGAGAAATCAAATCATTTTTATTTGTTTAGCACAATTTACAGAACACCATTACTATATGTTGTACAGCTAGCCCCGGCCTAAACCCTATTGTAATCTAACCAAAAGGGTAAACTCCCATAAAGACCCACTTGACTCTTCATGATGCTCTCAGATGTATATCACATCTTCAGTTGGATATGGTGCTGGCCAATGATCTAAGTCCAGAAACTGATATGTCACTTATGGAATGAGCATTTTGGCTGTAAATATTCTCAGACTGACTTCTAAACTGGTTTCTCGTGTGCAGGGACACAAGCTCTTGCACACATTTCTGACAGAGCTATCATTTCTATGACGTTGCTGAGGAAGTGAGTGGGTATTTTAAAACTAGTTCCATGTACTGCTATGAAATCACTCACCACCTGCCTCAGATGTGACTTCCACTCAAATACTGAGAGCTGAAGCAGAGGGTGGTGGGGCTTCATATTTATTCATGTAAAGTGTATGTGAACTCAGGTATATAAATAAGGTCTGAGTAAAGGAGACCAAGGAAATTGAGCAAGAGAAGTTAGGAAATAAATCATTTCTATACCATTTGTATTGCTTTGTCAGGGTGAAGGATGACTTTCTCTGTCCGAAGTGACAGTTCACATAAAGGCCTCCAGAGAGTGCCAATATGCTGACAAAAGTAACAAGTTTATTGTATCTTTATGGGCTAAACACATCATTTTAAGGGACTGTAGCACCTTCTGAGTTGGAATACTGTGGGTGTTAAATAGACAAAACACCTGTTGTCTGTATTGACAATTTATACATGTGAAACAAAAAAAACCTAACTAGAGAGAAGAGAGAATTAAGTTCCAGCTACCCTTTGATAAATACACACCACCCAGCTTAAGAAGTGTAGGATATTTGGGCAAGTGAAGGTGCCCCCTGCCCCCATGTCCAGTACACTAATGTGCGGATGTGGGTAGGCGTTTGTTCAGTTTGAAACAGGAAGTCGTGAAGCACAGCCCCCCGATGTCTCGCGCCACCCCAGCAGCTCTTACAAGCCCTGCTGTCGTCAAAGCGATGGGAGCAGACCAGGAGCCCCATCAGATAAGGTTAGTTTCAAAAGTGACTTTTTTTCCTGTTTCATTGTTTTAAGTAGATCTTTTGGTGTGAGGAGTAAAAGGTGGCAACCAACAGTGTAGGTGCAAGCTGCTTTGCTTGGTATTTCCAAAACCTGGAATATAGTATACACCTGTCTTGCAGGACAATAAAGGTTATTTTGCAATGTGTTGCTGATTTTTTGAATTTCTTCTTCAAGCATTGCAGATATTAAATTGCATACCATAGTTTGTATATGTTGGCCTCCAGTCCTCATGAAAATGTATGTGTACTAAGAGCACTTGATCGAGTACCTGAACAATTTCAGTCATTTTTGTCAGATGAACATGAAAAAAATCCACCCTTTGGGTGAGGTAAAGGATTTTTAATCCTTTAAAAAATATTAAATTTCCATCCTGCTCTTTGTGTAGTAAGAGGCTAGCTAGATACATCAGTGTAATTGGGTTACTAAGTGATGGCCATGAAATTAAATGTCTTTGCTCTTCTATGCTACCATGGTGCGGAACTGGAAATTCCCACATATAAATGTTTCTATACTTGAAAATAGAAATTGACAAGAACACAAAATAATAGAGCCACAACAACTAATCAGATTTTAAATATCAAACTTCTTTTTTAACAAATGTACTTTCAGTTCCATAACAGTTTCGTATCTAATTATATGCAGAGTTTGCCACAGCAGACCAAAGATTTACTACAAGATGCTATGATTCTATTATGCAGTTGAAATTGTTATTAATTTTCATTACATTCACATGCTGAAAACAAAAATGGAAACGTTGTATTCTGTTTTAGAGCAAAACAGATGTCCTGAGACCTTGGTCAGTTCCATCAAGAAATGAAGCCATTCTGGAAATATGTAGGCATAGAAAAGTAGTTTGGCTCTTAAGTCAAATTGACCAGTTTTGTAAGTTAGCAGTTTTTATGAGCTCCATTGTTATATATTTTACATGATAAAATCATTAATTGTATTCTATGTCAGACAAAACATTTTGAGTCTTGCTGGAACATAATGAAGTCCTTCAGATGCTTCCCAGGAAGGCCTAGCCACAAGAGCACCCAGTTTGTTTCTGATTTTAGAATTTACTTTAAGCCTTTATTTGTCAGGGGAGCAAGGCCAGCAATACTGTGACTGACATTTGCAAGGCCATTGAACACCTTCCATCTGTCCTCTGGTAGCCACAACTGCATCCTGTGGTGAAGTGTAGGTTGTTTACAGGAAAGTAGTCTACCGAATAAGTAGACCCTTTCAGGGAAGGGCTTACATTTAAGTTTCATATTACTCCTATTTCCTCTGATTTTCCAAAGGTTAAATGTGTTATTAATGTGTTTGCATGGTTCAGTTTAGGCATCCTTTTTTGGGTTGCAAGCCTTCAGATTTGGGTTAATCTTTTATTATTATTATTATTATTTATTATTTTTTTATTATTATTATTATTATTAATATCAACCCATATGTCTTGTCTCATGGATCAGTTTGATCATTTCATCTTCTATCAGGTGGCAATAGGGTTGGGCCGATGTTCCACTCTTTAAAGTGGTGCACTATATAAACCTCTTCTTATTCACACTGAGTAACATGTAAATAAGAGCTAACAATTCACCAGAATTATGAGTTTGCAAAAGACATAACATACTGTAACAATCGCAACTCTGTTTTAGACCATGTGAAATGTCCTTTTACTGAACATCTCTAAACCCGTGGGAAACCAAATGTACCCGGTGCTTTGAAAAACTACAACTATCAAAAGCACAAAATAAAGCCGATCTTTTCTGCTAATCTGTTGCTCAACATTTTTTCAGAGATAAAACTAAATATATTTATTTTATAAATCAGGTATACACACTCGTGACAAATCTAAACTTGCCCACTGAATGTTGATTGACACAAACAGTTCTCATTGTGAGACATGAATCCTGGTATCAACGAAAAGGCACTGAAACACAATTCTAAAGCACGTCCAGTGAGACAGTGTCATTTTGAAATGAAAATTGTAGTATATGGGGGATGGCCATTCAGAAACATAAAGGTTTCTTTCGTGTTTCAAAACAGAGCAGTTTATTGTAATAGGCATTTATTTAAATGTCCTCCATAGTTGTACACTCTTATGTTTCCCTCCAGGGTATGACTGTCATCCTCAGCCAGCAAGAGGCCGGCTTGGCCGTGGCATCGTTTGTGTGCCTTGGAGTCCTGTGCGCCATGTGTTTAAGGTGTCACAAGAAATCCAGTGAGTACGCTCAGTTTGAAAATGGGGCTGGGGTTTTCTTGGCCCCTTACTGCATTTTTAACAATAATTGACCGCTGAACTGTATACAGGAAATTTATTGTATGTTATTGAATACAATAGGTACATACCATGTTAAACAGAAGTATCATCAATTTGAAATGGCTAATGCCTTGCAGCTTGTAATCATCTCACAACAGGGCACATTCACATTTCGGCATTTAGCAAACGCTGTCATCCAGAGTAATAAAAAAGCCAAGATGACATCAAGTTGCCACAGCCACACCCGGCTATAATAGTCACATCAACCTACAGATTATCGGCACTTGTAGTAGGTGCCAGTGCTAAATAGTTGCGTTAGTTTGAGGGTATAGTGAGAGGTCATGGGACTTTCTTATGAGCAAAATATCTTAACGTTGATTGTACAACCATCAGGGTTTAATCCTTCCTCAATTGACTCATAAAATAAACTTTATGAACATTCCAAAGGTAAATCATGGCAGGAAAATGACAACAGCTCTCAGTATTGCATGTCCCATTTCTTTTGCAGCAATTATTCGTGAAGAAAACAGCATCTATAACCAGGAATTAGTGTAAGTACAATGCAACAGAAGGTGTAACACAGTCATATCTGTCATTATTTAGCGAAAAGGTACATTTTGTTTTGAGTGATGAGCTATTTTAGCAGTCAAGCCTCATACAGTAGTAACAAAATGACTGTATTATGTTAATTATTTGGTGCACAGTTTATCTGAAACCCCTGATTTGTGTGATAGCTGTGTCAGGGTAAATCTCATTTTATGACATTGATGCTGTAGTTTTAAGTAAAAGGCAGAGGCAATTGCATTAGGTAATACGCTCTCATTTTTATCACTGTGACATGAGAATAAACACAGTAACTCCCTTTTTAGTCAAGATTTGTGTTCTTCCCATTTGTTGACTATTCCAAAACTAGAACAGCTCAATCACAGACACATGTGAGTCTCAAACGTACATTACAGTAGTAATTTTGGGCATCCTTATCCAAAGCGACTTACTATGCGAGTGGTCATAACTGCATCAACAGGTTAAAGAACAACAGTGAAGCAGAGATCCACACTAGCACAACACTCTAACAACACTAACATAACACGCTAACAACACACCCACACAAGAGTGCAGGCACAACTGTAAAACACTTGTGTGTGGGGTAGACAAAAAGTGAGAACGCATAACAAGTCTACCCCTGTGTGACCATTTGAGAAACCACATTCAAGTAAGTCCAGTGTAAACAACGTACTACCTTATGTAATGAGCACACAACCCAGACTTCTGTGCAGTGGATGAAAGTCATGTATTCTGATGAGCTATCCTTTTCCCTTTTTCCTAAACATGGTAAGGAGGGCTTTGTGATTGCAGAAATCTAGAAGAAACCTTCAATCCACATTGTCTTTTCCCAACTATTAAACATTATGGTGGATCTGATTTTGTATGGGCAGCCATTTTGTGGGGGTCACAAGATTCCATTACTACTCTGGTTAGTAGAATTATGATAAAGAAAGTGTTATGAGTTTTAAGTATCAAACTCCAACCATTTTTAAAGAAAGATGGAAAACAACATGTTATTGATTGTGAATTAGGCTCCCCAACAATTTGGTCAATCTGCAATCTTTCTTTCAGTCGTGAAGGTCGGAGATTTACTGTGCTGAGGTCCAAAACTGGTGAGTGAGTGTTTTTGTTTGGATTTTTTCATTCAAATGTAACAAATAGTCAATACTAGCTCTCTGTATAGCAATATTATGACCAAGTTTCATAGTATTAGCAAAGCAAATTGCCTTATCATCAGTATACAGTGATACACCTTATTAATTTCACTTTATAGATGTGCTGCTAGTTTCGTTGTGTTAAAACAAGCATGCACATTTGAACTGTCATTCACACATGCATTCACAAATGAATATGGGGAAATCATTAGGTCCAAAGATGTGTCACAAAATGAGACGGTACAGGCAGGTTTACAATTGCAGTTTGTAATGAATCAAGATAAATAAATGAATCAAGATAACAAATGCTAAATGTGCCAGTGAGTTGCAGCGTGTGATGTAGCAGACAAAAATTTCATTGAGCATAACAAAGAAAAAAAAAAAAATTTGCTCTTGGTAATTTTAACTTTTTTTGTTTCCTTTTTTCCTCCTGTTTTACATTTCCCCTTTTGCCTTTTTGCAGTTAGACTAAACCAGACTACAAGAGACCTTCCTCCGACCCCACAGTAAGAAGTGTTGATGCTTCAATTTCCTCAATTCAGTAAAATTTGTGGTCTGTAAACATGACCTCATTTCAAGTCCAGCTGTGGACCTTTATTTATTCCAGAGGGTCTGTATGAGCTGTTATTCCATCCCACCTTTCTTACGGGAATCATTACTGCATTTAATAGGAACTAACATTACCAACAATCAGATATTCTTTGAGGTGATGCCAATACATTTTACTGTCACCGTTTAGGGAGGCACCAGAAGTGATCTGCTCCACATCATTAAGTAAGTACCATTTTGAACAAAAAGTGAATAATTCAACTCTGCCTTTGATTGCAATAGTAATGGTTTAATTTTGAATCAAACAATTCTGTGTGCTGCAAGCCTTCTGCTTGTTTGTTAGAAAATAAATCTATAGTTTATGTATTATAAGCTTATTATAAGTTGATTTACATCTGAATCTTTTGTGTCAAGCTGCTCATAGGAGATAAGCATACTATATGTGTGTGTGTGTGTGTGTGTGTGTGTATATATATATATATATATATATATATATATATTTATACTGGTCCTCAAAAGTACTGCTCATACTAGAAAAGTAACTGTAAACCTCAAAAGATCACAGCACCTGGAAAAATTGCTTCAGAAGGTAAGTGAAGCCCATTTATAATCTTTCTATCTAACTACTTATAAAAATGTGTTTTTTTTTATATTTAATTGCTAGCTGCTGAAGTACAGCCAAACTATCAAAACGTTCCTAAATGTAAGTACCTAATCTTAAACTTTTTATTGCTACCACACAGAATGCTAATGATTTTGTTGCTTGTTCTTGTTTGTATTTTTTAGATGCAGATTTATCAGTGATAGGTTAATGTTACTTAAATAAAACATACGTTTCCATGAAACAGTCATGTTGCATGTCAAACATTATTCTCTCCATTTACTTTAGCTCGTTTGGGTGACTTTGAACCCATGTATGTGTAAGTACCATTTTTTCTTCTTACTTGTAATCCTGTAATGTTTGGGTAAGCATATGGAATAGATTTGAATAAAATGTTATATTCGCAATGCAAGGGGGCAAGTGTCTTATCAGACTGCATGTGGCAATTCTTTGTGCACCATAGATATCAGTGTGTTCCAGTAAATGTGTGCCATTAACAAGCAATTATACCTTCCCTTTTGGTTACTGTATGCCGAGGCTATTCAGTTAGCAGCCCGGTGAGATGAATCTGGTCCTTCTAGCCTAACTGCTGGCCATTTTGACCATGGAGAGAGGGGTTATAGAATGCAGGTCAATATCTGCAATATCTATTAATTAAAAAAATATCTAAAAACATCCCTATTATATTACTCTATTAATTATTTCATGGTTTTGAAATGGAATTGACCTCAGGTTGTATGAGCACACAAAGCCTCTCTACATTACACAAATAATTTGGACCTGAAAATCTCAAAACTCTTGCTCTTACTGCTGAATGTATGCATGTGCTTGGCTTTTTGGGTAAATAGCAAAACATTCTGGACTGATATAGATCCACTGTTAAAAAATAGTCTTTTTGGGACTATTTAGTAATTACAATCTATAAACAAATCAATTATCTGATGTTGAAATGTTCAATTGTTCTAGGTGCAATCACAAGCTGTCTTTGACACTTATTCATAATTTTACAGGGATCCAATTCCAAACTCGGTATACCAGAATATAACAACTGATAAAGAGAAGGGTAAGTAAGCAGAACTGTTTAAATCTAGTGCTGATGTGTCGATTCATTTTTATGGTAGAACTAAGTCTTTTTTGAAGACTATATTTTCACATTTTTAAATACATGTAAAATGCTCTAAATACAACAGCAATGGGACTCTACAGCTGTTCATTCAGGATTTATATTGTTAATTTATTTTTGAGTTTGGCACTGTGAAAGCCCATTCGTTTGTTCGGGTGTGGATAGTTGATCGGAAAATATTTGCAAATGTTCTATGAGGGGAAAAAAATGCTCAGTGTAGCTGCAATGGCGATGACATCCCTTCAGTCAGTACCGATTGCTGCTGAGAGAAACACCAGGCCGTGAAGCCACAGAGTTTTGCAACACGCCTTACCTTTAGCTGAAGAAAGGAAACCAACACAAAGGACTATTTCTTCACCAAGTATGATGCAAAAGCATTGCTTAAAAAAAAAAAATTAACTTAAAAAGATTTCTTCTGTACGCCTTAGTATTGCATTTGAAAATGTATTACCATTTACAGCCTACACTTAAATTCCAAAAGCCCCATACAATATACATACAGGGTACTCCATTTCAAGGTATGTCTATGGACCACAAGCACCCAGGGTCTTCAGCTTTATACTTAAGTACACTGCATTCCTATCCTTTGTACAGATGCTGACACAAACTCATATGAAAATGTGTTCCCTACTGTATCAAATCCAGTCAGTGAAGACTCAGGTGAGCCCAAAAGTCCAGGCGCAAACTTTTCTTGCTGTTAATCTCCATCAAACAGATGTTTGCTTTTGTTATTCTGAGACCATCATTTTTTTTTTTGTTTTATTACATTTTGATAGTAGATCTTACACAATGACCACGTTACATCAGTATCTCTTGATTAAATTTTTAATGTTAATACATTGCCCTGGTTGATTTGAAATGAATTGGGTCTCTACTCAGTCATAGAGGATTTGATTGATTTCCATGTCAGTTAATCACAATTTTAGTCAGGGTTGGGGACCACACATGCTCTGAGGACTAGATATCATCCAAAAGTCTTGTGTCTTTCATAACAGAGAGCTCAGATTATCAAAACACTGACTTCCTGGAGGAAATGAAAGAAGAGGAAGGTACATCCATTTTCCCCCTTCTTACAAGCACAAAATTTATTTTTAGCCATTTTATGTACCTAACAATCAACTAAATGATGTGCATTTTGTGTTCCAGATGAACCAGATTATGTGAACACTGAAACATGAACAAGACTGCAAACTAATTTTTATAATGAGAGTCGAGAGTGAGGGAAACTGCGCGGCGCTGATGGCTGGATTTCATCATGGCACATCTACCTCCAGGCACAGAAGACAACTGGGACTGCATGTACTAGAGTAAATTATTCTGATCTGGAACTGTTTGACAGATGTTACATGCAACAAGGAAGACACCATGACAAAATAGTTTCACACAGCCATCTCACTGTGATGTAGGAGTGTAAATGAGAGTCTCGCTGAGGACCTTAATTTTCTCTGTTGCTTTGCTCAAGTTAATGACATAGTGTTGGAACTCAGCCCAATGTTTCATTTTTAGAATAAAATATGCTTAAAATATTTTTCCATTTTTGTGAGACTTCTGTAAACATCAGCCAGGTAAAACATACACAAAATTTGTACAATTCACACTTGCACATTCCATTTTTGTTGAACAATTCAGCTTTTATTAACTGTATGAAAAATGCTATCACTGTATGTTTAATCACAAAGCCACACTGGTAATTGGCTAAGATATTTACAGTCATTTTCCCCCACACTAACACAAAGCAATATTCTGCATACTGGATTGTAATTTACAAACTCCAGCTAAGCAGATTGAGCTTTACATACATGGATCAATTTCATTATGTAAAGAGTATGACCACTAGATGTCACTGTTCTCACACTGAATGGAACATAGGATAGTAGGAATTTTGATGAAGGGTCAGCTTTTCTTTCTCACATATAATGGATGAGGTTTGGATATGCTAGGGGAAACTGATCCTAGGTCAGCACTCCTCCTCAGATGCTTCATAAGCACAGATCCAGGATTCAGACAGCAGGAAATTTTAGAGCCAGCATGGGTGCAGGTTCCTTTTAAAGCCCAACACCTAATTTCAAAATAACTAATCACAATCCTCCACCAAGACCTTCCTAGTAGTTGCAATAGGTGCTTTTAGTGTTGGGCTAGAGCAAAAGCCTCTACTCACACTGACCCTTCTTGAGTAAGACTGCACAACTAGTGATGAGTGAGTAGTCTTTCAAACCCCATAAGAGATGGACAACCATAACAATCAGTCACATACTAATCTCAACCTATCAAAACCCATTGTTCTCAAAGGAAAAAAAACACTGAAGCCTACGTTCAATTCAGTGAGACGTCGATAGCAGATGAGAGATCTACTTGTTTTTGGGGTTCGTGAGACCTCACTCACCCATCACTATTGGACACCCATGCCACGAGGACTTTACAGTTAGCAAGGAGCCAGTGGGAGGAGCCAGCGTGGGTGGGGTTTAGCTAGCTTTGGGAGCCGCCGTCTTGGCACAGAGTCGGCCCAGGAGCCCGGCCATCTGGAGCAGTGAGTTGACTCCCTCCGCCACCTTCATATGAGTGTAGCCAATCTCCTGAAAGAGGCACAGCTGCAGTCAGGAGACGGTGCTGTACACAGACTGCCCAACTGTAACATCCAGTTGTGTAGTTTTTTCTGATCAGTATTAAGAACATGAATACATGCTTTCCCATGACAAGTGGTTCTTAAACTGGAGCCTGGGTTATCCCATTGTATGCTGATTTTTCTTCCTGATAATTGCATTTCCTGAAGTATAGCAAGCTGTTAAGCGGTTTAAATTATATTCTGTTTCATGAAGGAATATTTTGACTTGATCCAACAAGTAACAGCTGATCAAAATGATGAATATTGCATATTTATTTCAAGACCAAGTGTCTGATCAGCAACTGATGTAATTATCTGTAATGTACTGCTGAATTTGCAGTTTCTTTTGAAAGAGGTTCCAATTTTCCTGATTATTGATAGATCACTGATAGACCTAATCAGTGCAGCACAATCAGTGCAGTCTTAAATACTGAAAGTGTGAACACTTGATCATTTAAACTGAGAAAGAAAGAGAAAAATTAAGACTTCAAAGAGAAAGAAATAGTAATGAGCCAAACCTGAAATGCGTTAGAAATGGTTAAATTCTATACATCTGTGCTTATATCGCCATTCATCCAGAGACTGAATGGAGATAAAACCAACACAGCCCAGGACCCAAGTTTGTGCACCCCCTCTCTACCAGAAGTACAGCAGTCTACTGCAGACCTGAAGTGATGGGTGCTACAGCATTTAGAGATGCCTTTCAGTTTGTCTTCAATTCATTCAGTGTGCAACATGTAAACCCACTTCCTGTCCAAACATCAAGGTCAACCTCATTACAAAATGGCAAGGGGGGGAGCAAACCTGTAGTTTCCACAGCCTCTTAAGGGGTACGGCTGTTAGTTATCTTGCTTGCGGTAAGCAGAGCATATAAGACCAATAACCCCACCCACTTTTCAGCATTCAGAAACCTTTTGTAAGCAGACAAGTATCAAGTCAGGGATGGTGGGCCTGAGGTGAAGGTAGGGATTCAACTTGGAACACTGACCTTGATGAATTCCAGTTTCAAATACTCTGGCATTTGGAAGGTCTTGCAAACTCTGAAGATGTTACCAATTATGTCTTCAGGGGAGTAACCCAGCAACCACAGCTGCTCGATGATCTAAAGGGAGGGTGTTCAACAGGTCAAAATGAAGCAGTGCCTTGCTATGTATGAACCCTTAGGTTTAAACCAAAACCAGGTGGAGCTATCCTCTATGTAAATTTTATTAACATAAAAGCAAAAGTAAAACTGCCCATGGTAGTTGCACAGGTCCCTCACCATTGAGACACTAAATCTGAAGAGGGACCATAAATACTGGTGGGACACACTGTACCTTGTAGGCCTCATCAATATTGGCATTGACGCAGTGCTCCAACATGCTTTTCACTAGAAGGGGGTGAGGCTCATCGCAAACCTGCAAGAGACTAGTGTCACTCAAGCCATTCACTTCTGCTTTCTTTTTTCAGTCAGACGCTACCTCAGTGCATTGGACACCCACATCTAGTTTCCCCTCCACAGTTGTTTGTACTACAAACAGAAGTTTCAGCAAAGAGAAGCTTCACCACATCAATATCCACCTACAGTAGCTAATGTAGTTATATAAAGCTTAAAATAGGAGCTGTGCCCTCATACTCATGCTGTAGCCAGTTTGAAACCCACTATACATACACACAACATATTTACAAAATCAAAGCAAATATCATTAAAAGACTGCTGAGCTTTGGAGAGGACTTAAAGCAATATTTGTATGCTAATCCAGGTGTCATCTGAATGTTAGTGAGCTTTAGGAATTTCAAACAACTTTTTGAAAGAATGAAAAATGTCATATTTTATGAAATTAGAGATGAACTTCTTGTGGAAAAGACCATAAACTCTACATACCTTGAACACATTCTCACTGTTGACATATCCAAACCCAGAATTTGTGGACTGCAAATTGTTCAGTGCCTGTTTATAATGGAAGCAGGGTATGCTGGTCAATTTTCAACTGGAAAATGGGCAACCAATTTACACCTAGGTGAGGGTTAACTCATGTATGGCAGTTAATTAAAATCAAAACTAACTCATCCTATGGACAAGTGATTGGAGAGTAGGGTGTATTGGCCAGAAGTGCCATTAACTATCAGTGACACACTTGAACCAATCACTGTGATCTTTTGGAGAGAGCATTATTGATTGACAGCTAGTTAGGGCTCCATCCTTTATGTGGTTCAAGGGACCTCATCCTCCCATGACTACCACGGACCATGTCTGCTGTAGTTCTGGATTATTTCCATCTAACAGAAAAATTTGGGCCAATTTAGATACACCTAATTTTATCCCCAAATTAATTTAAGTTAACAAAGGGCACACGTTCAGTATTGTGGGCCCTTCAGAACAATGGCTAGGCAGCCCTGAGCTATGGAAATATTACAATAAATTATTTGAAATACGTGGTAGCAGTGAGGTTGCCGGACCTGTCGCATGTCACCCTGGGCGGTGAAGATGATGGCCTCCAGGCCGTCGTTGGTGGTTGGGACACCCTCCTTCTCCACCACCTTCATCAGCCTCATCATGATCTGCTCGTCCCTCAGCTTGGTGTAGCGCAGCACCGCACAGCGGGACTGGATGGGCTCTGGATGATCAGGGAAGAGAGCCACATAGAGTTGTTAAGTTGCCCTGAATGAGGACTTCCACTCAGAAAATTCAGGCTTCCTGAACCCCATAATGTATCTGCCCCTATCAAATAAACATTAAATGAATAAATAAATGACTGCACATAGCAACCCCTCCCTCCACTATAGGATACATGAAGCCCCATTTTCCCATCTGTAGCAGAGGCACCTTTTCCTTTATACCGCCAAAGCTGACAGCCCTGTGCTCTATATACGGCCAGCATCACTGGGCTACGCACCTATGATCTTGTCTGATGCGTTGCAGGCCAGAGCAAAGCGTGTGGTTTTGGAGTAGATCTCCATCGTTCTCCTCAGGGCCTGCTGGGCTCCGTCTGTCATGCTGGGAAGCGTGGAGAGAAAATTCAAGAAGTGAATTCTAAAGTGGCTCAGCTAGTAGGAAGGCACGAGCGTGCATGATTGAACCTGTGCCTGCAGGTTTGGACTCTCCAATTCCAAGGCCAGACTATGGCTGTGTCCAAAATCTTAAGTGTTGTCTTTGCTTCTCCTCGTGGAGATGGGATTAAAAATTTGTCCTTGTCAGTCAGTTTTCAGGCCAATATTCATTAAGCATCTCAGAGAGGAAGAGCTAATCGAAGACCAGTTTACTCTTTTAGGTCATGATGCGCAAGTTTGGGATATGGACAGACAACACGTGTTCCTAGATCAGAACATAAACATGGGCCAAAAGAAGTTAGAATGTAACAGAAAAGGATGTTTTTCAGAGTATTTATACAGGGCCAAAGACTTGGAGGAAGAGGTGCAGAGGCAGGACACAATCTGTCTTGACTCCTTTGTTACTGAGTAAGTAAACTTCTTTCACTTTAGGATCACCAAGTGTTGCTCTCCATAAACACACTGTTGAAATGCACATTTATACAGTGTATGCAACCATTCTGTTGGACCAACCAAATACATTTAGAAATGCATCCTGACTGGTCTCAGTACTGTACCCTGTGATTTTTTTTTTGTCAGAGCTCCCAAATCTGTGAGTGTTCTTTAAAAATAATTGTAAACAAAGAATGACACCCATACAGGTTCCTCTTTTACAACTGCAAGACCTCATGGTCATCTGTAATGTGTGTTACCTGTCAGCTTCATCCAGAATGATAATCTTATGACGACCTTTTGGGAGGGTCACTTTCTGCTGGGCAAACATTTTGATCTTGTTCCTGACAACATCGATTCCTCTGACGAAAATACAATAAAAGAATTTCAGCAAGTTCCTCTACTTTCAACAGAAGCTGAACATACATGCTGAAGTGACTGCTTTAAATATATGTAAATCATACAGAATCCACAAACAAATTAATAATACATAAGATCAATTTACATTAACAGTTAAAACAGGGTGCAGCGAGGGTTTTCAGCTAACCAATTCCTACTTAGTCGCTAACTAAATACTGGAGTTAGATCAGAATATACACAGACAGTGTTTGTTATGTGAATTTCATTCTCTAGTATGGAAAAATGAAGCCTGGGGCCTCAAATACCTATTTTCTATGATCTGAAACAAATGCAGAGAGGGACATTTTTATGACTGACCAAATGTCTGGAAAAAATAATAAACTGGTGTTAATGATGTTAGATCTTCTGTTATTAAAATAACGGGGGGGGGGTTAAGGTATTATACAGCCATTGGTTAATGAATTCCAATATTTGAAAAGCGACATGATTCTGCATTTAAATGGAGGCACTCACCTGTCATTGGAGGCATTGAGCTCCAGAACTGCATCTTTCATTGCAGGACCAAGCAGGGCTCGAGCTAAACAAAGGATACTGGTTGTTTTCCCAGTTCCAGGAGGACCCTACAACCACATATGACAAAATAAGACACCACAAAAACATAAGTGTACATAACTGAATACAAAATAAATACTAAACAAGCATGGGATGAAAATGTCACTGTATGGACTGAATTGCTATTTCAATATGACAGATAAATTCAATAAGAACTGAGGTCAAAAAAAAAAAAAAACCTCTGCATGAATAATGAATAAATATATCTTTTCTGTCCCTCTCCCGCCATCTCTCTCCACTATGTCCAACCATATGAGGAACATACTTACTGCTATGATGATGTTGGGTACATTTCCTTCTCTTGCAAACACCTGGAAGAACATATGTGACATCGCTGTATGATTGCTTCTTCGGATTAAGAAAGGTTTTACATGATTTATTCTAAGCATATAAAATGAAACAAATACGCTAAATCACACTTAGTTGTGGTTGCTTTAGACCTACCTCCAATCTGCTAACGGTGTCTTCATTCCCGACTATTTCACTCAATTTTAAGGGTCTGTATTTTTCCACCCTACGATAAACGGCAACAGGTCAAGCAGCTACCAAACACGTTAGCTTTGACTTGGTAAAGAAAATGTTGTTTGCAGCATGCTATACTGACAGGCTAATAATCCTGTTTCAGTTGCACGTATACAGATGGTTTAACTAAGTGATCAGAAAAGGCATAGGATTGTTTCCTCGTGGTCTGTTAGCTGTGCCAGACGCTAATACTGTACAATGAAAACAATAAGTGAAGTGGGCTGAGACCTATTAACACAGCTTAGCCCGGCTAATATGAAGTTAGCTAGCGTATCTTGTTAGTTTCACCTAAATCAGCCATACTTGCTCTCACCGAACAAACGGCCAGTCGGCGTTAAAATCTACCAGCTCTAAATCCAATGAAATAAAGGGCGAACGGACAAGATTTAATTATAGCAGTTACGATGGATTTGCTACCTAAAGTTAGCTAACACTACATAGCTAACGGGACATCATGCAGCGACAATGTGTCAAGCACTCAGAAAATATGCCTTTGTAAAGTTACCAAGGTAGTTCATAAGCAGTGTTTGATCCCTTCACTGGAGCATCCTCCTTCTTTGAACTGTTGTCTGCTTGAGTTTGCTCAGAATCGGTTTCTTTCATTTCGACATCCATCCTTCATGTCCTGTCGAACCTTATCCCATCCACGTATGATGGAAGTTCCCGCCACCATGAAGAACCAAACAACTGGCGCTTGAATTTCGTCATATCCGGAACGGTGGTAAGGACCACCATCGATATCTTCCACCGCAACCTAGCAGCAATTATGACTGCAATTTGAAAACATTCACTGATGGTATTTTAATAAACAGTATTTGATACTGTGTATCATTACGTTGTACGTTTGCAGATTAAAGCTGAATTGAATATAAACGTAAGCGATAGCCATGACAGCGAGGATTTGCTCCAGGTCACACAGGTAAGGTTGCTAGCTGGCTAGCTAGCTGAATGGAAATCTTTTGCATTCTGATCACTAAGGTGCAATATCGGGTTGGGACAATTTTCCTTCCCTCAAGTTTCGTTTGTAAATCTAGGTGATGAACTGATATATGAGAACAGTCTTGTGTACCTCACAAGAGGAGCCCTTGTTATATGTCTGTCTGATTTTCGGCCCTTGTGATGAACGAAATTTCCCAGTGTTTTCATTTCTGTGAACCGTGAAATCATCAACACAGGCTGAAAGTTACTGTAAACATTTGGTCAGTTACATTAGTCCAAGAACGTCTATTGAAATGCGTACATATTTGTATTCCTATTTGTATTCCCCGCTATTATGTGGGGAGGTAAGGGGACAAGACGCACACCAGCTAGTGAAACACACGCACACACACACACACATCTGGTGGCTTTAATAATGTACATTTATCGACATAGTAAAACTGTATTTTTATTATGGGAAATTGAGTTGATATTTCCACTTGCAGTACAGCTAAAAGGGCAAAACATGCTTTCAGTTTAAAGTGTTGACTCGTGATGCACCCGCAGTACTTCATTGTTTGTATGTTAACATCCACACACATACCTCAAGATACCTCATTGTTAGAATTGCACATAGTAACACAGGGTTTTTACATTACATACATGCTTGCTTGTATATATTTCCACAAACTCACAGCTGCTTGTACAAAATGCTAAGTCAGTATTTTGGATACGCCTCGCTGGCAAGATATGTAATGTAGAACGGATCACTCCCCCTCCGAACTTGTTTAAGGACTTTCAGAAGGTCAGGTCCGGGCCAGTTTTATGCCATGGGATCTGAGTTTGCACGTGGGCTAAAAGTGAAGTGTGTGTATGACATAAGTGGTTGTGTAATCTTGACGGCGTTTTAGCTCAATCTATCCCTGGCGAGAACAATATTTCCCTACATTTGAACTTAGTTGCTATGAAACGTCACTCCAAAGGTTATTGCGTGCGGGTACCCGCTAAAGTTGTCAACTGGCCTGCTGGTGAAACGTGCGCGCTCCTGAATTGCTCTGGGTTCATCAGTCGTGAGGAATTGCTGAGGGGGTGTAGGTGAGGGAGACAACAGAGGGGAAGTGGTCGCAGTTGTCACCTTCCTTGTTGGGTTTTTGGTAGTCATAGCTGTGTGGATTTTTGTCCTATTTTCCGCGTTTAGCTGAGAACAGTTGAGAACTTCATTGAGCAAGCACAGTAATAGCCAAAGTTTCCAGTGCACGTTGGCTAACAAAGGTAGGAGTTCGCTCTCTTCAACATTGTAATGTTACCCTTGCTAGCTTGCTGTTCATTTGGAACAAACATTTTCATTGCATTGTTAGACTAATGCCGCCAGCAACCTATTAGAGTAAAACCGTAAATTATGGTCTGCTTAACAACATCAGATTTCGGAATGCTAGTTACTAAGAACTTTAGTGTCACAATAGCAAACTATGAAAGAGGAAGTCCAGCAATTAGGTAGCTAAACTGCGTTGTGGGATCTTTTCACTCGAAGCATCCAGCTGTGGTGAAGTTAAACTATCTAGATATTAACATTTTAGCCAACTTGCGAGTTAGTTGTATTGTAATATATTACAGTTAATCGATTTGACATCTCAACAAGACAGTGAAGTATTCCAGCAGTTGATTCTAGAAAGCTCTTATAGCTACGTGTGTATTTTTGACAGACGGAAATTTCAAGTAAAGATATATCCTCCCTGAACATCTAGCATCGAGGTTAATGCTGTCTGTTTGGGGACCAAATTACTTTTGAGTAAACTTTCGTGAGATTTTGCAGACTTGCGATGATCCTACCTAAATATGCTTAGAAACATTGCCAAATTACAAGTGAACAAAATGGCCCACATGCGTGTATATAAAGTATGTCGTAAACTTTCAAGACAGGAAATACAGTTTTGTTGTCAAACAAGTGTCAGTAGTTGATTCGCCTCATCTATCCGCAAGTAAAGCCAGACCCAGGAACACTGGGATCTTGTAGAAGCCATACTCTAAATGAAACTGAGCCACAGATGCGTGAGGTGCATTTGCCTTTTCACTCTGATCCAACAAGTGCTTGTACGACATTGGGACAGTGTGGATTGACATAGCCTTTTCAACAGCCAGGGTTGACTGGCTGTTGAATATTCTATATGTTTAGCTTCTTCAATACATGTTTAACAATCATAAAGTTTATTTGGACTGAAAAGTGCTTTTGGATAAGGAAGAGTAACATTGTTTTGTAGCCTCAAGGCCAGGGACGCTCAAAAAGGAAAATAAACTCAATGAAAGACGGTGGTAAACGGTGAGCGAGAAAACCGAAAGATAAATGCAGCGCGGCATTCCATTCGCACACAGATTTGGGCAAAAATGCTTTAATTTTTTACTGCTCGCGTGAGCTTGGATCTGTTAATATTGGACAGAGGCGGTGTTCTATTTGCATATAGAACTGTATCCCAGTGTGCTGAGTCGCACAGCGCACTCATTGTTTTAATTGTTTGCAGGGAAGGCAGCAGAGCAATAATACATTTGTGCCTCGTTTCCACCACGGGCTCCGTGAATATGACTATGCAGCAGATTGTTTGGGGTTACAATAAGGATTATTCTGTGTGCTGTAGCTCTGAGGGTACTTGGTTGTTTTGGGTATGGTGTAGCCATAAGTATTGGCGCCGTGTAAACACGACCAGTAAACCGGTGAGTATAGGTAACAGGTGTAAGTGGTTACACAAACGTTTTATCCTTTTACTTCGTTATAGATATGTTACTGCATTGTGTGCGAATGGAATGCCTCGCTGCATTTATCTTTCGGTTTTCTCGCTCATCATGTGCCATTGTGTCTTTCATTAAGTTTATTGTCCCTGGCCTTGAGGCTACAAAACGGTGTTACTTGTATTGATTGCTATAAGAAACTGAAATTCGAAATATGTAGGAAAGTATGCGCTGTGAAACTAATGAATTTTGGATTTAAAAAAGCTATCCATACATTGTAGTCAGCACGTTATTGACGTCAACTCACAAGAGAATATGGAGTCATAAGAATGGACAGCTTAGTTTGTATCAGAATAATATTCAGCGACTCTGCATAGGAACATTCTCAGATTACATGACTACATATGATATAACAAAACATTTGGAACCAATTTCAATTGGCTAATTTATAATGGATTGAGTCATCCCTCTACACAGTTGTCCTATGCTCCTGCCAGCAACAGTTATTAAATGCTGGTACACAACAGGGATACTCAGGTCTCCACAGCTGCTATTATGGGGTAGAGTGAATCTCCCTTGGCCACGTTTCCATAGTAGTAAGAGTGTAAACAGTTCAGGGGGGTTGCCCACTGGGCCCCTGTGGCCCAAGCAAATACAGATTACTTGCTCAGCTAGTTGGCAGCTAAGTGACTAAAGTTTTAGTGTACACTGTTTCATAATTTCCTGTGATTCCATTCAGTATGACTGCTCCTGAAACCTTTAAGGAGCTTAGCTGGTATTAAGAAATGGGCATTTCTTGTTTGCAAGACTGCGCAGAATAATTGCATTATTATGTCAAAAGGTCAGTTGTATAGCATGTGTGTTAAAACTGATTCAAGGTCAATCTCAGCCAGTAATGATCAGCAGCACCCTCTGTGCAAGCTGTGCTGTCTCAACTATTTTTAATTACTATTGTTTATGTGCTCTGGGTGTCATCTTGTTTTCACTGACCTATAAATGGACAATGAAGTTCCTTAAAAAAGGAAAATCAAGGTACTTTGCCATACCTGCGTCAGTTCTTGCATAGAAAATATTTTTACATGGGTTTTAGTTTACACATACAGAATTCCAGCACACGTCATTAGTTTGTCACACCCATAGGCTAACTGTACAGTTTTGTGTCATGTAGCTGTAGTTGGCAGGATTGCAATAATGAAGCATAATATTACAATTGTCTCACTTGGGTGTGGTCTGGCTTTTGCCAGTTTGGACAGAGCTGATAAATGTCTTCTAAATAATAAGTTTAGATGTACTGGAACAAGTAAATGTCCTTTATTCCCCTCTTCAGTTTTGTCTTTTTGAGATTTTGTAAAGAGGCTTTGGCCTAGATTTATTCTAGCAAAAAAGTGCTTTGTCCTAAATAGAAATCAAGTTTATTTCTGTACTATACCATTTTTGTAAATGCTGATCACACCAGGATGATTACATCAAATGAATTAAAAAATAATTACAAAAAATGGAAGACAATGAATGTAACTTATGCCAAGTATTTCTTTCAACTTGGTTCAGGATATAGCTCACTGCAGTGAGAATTGGAGCATTCCTGTACTGCAGGGGTGAAGAATTTTACTGGCCAAGAAAGGCCAGTGTGTTTACAGGATTTTGTTCTAACTCAGAACCAAAACATTTGACTGAAACAAGACCTTGACTAGTTGAATCAGATGTTTTAGTGCTGATTTTGAACAAAATCCTGGATTCACACTGGCCCCTCTCAGATAAGAGTGGAGACTTCTGTTCAACTGTATTTATGCTGAATGTTCCACTCCATTTACCCTGGCAGCTGGCCATTCTGTCTTCTCTTGAGAGATGCATGTGTTCATGGCCTTGTTAAACTGTTTTCTTTGAAACACTGATGAAGTCAAACAGGCCGGGAAAGCCTCTTATGTAAATGCAGTAGCAAAGTTTTGTGGCCAAACTCCTGTCACAAGCAGGTTCAAACATGACATGCCTGTAACTATTTTCCCTTGTGTTGATGATGTGTTGTTACTTAAAACACGCAGATTAAATCTCTTCCTCACATTCTCCTCTGCTGGTGTAGTTGACTGAGACCAAACAAGTCCTGCATGCAATCATTTATGAGAATTCATTTATTGCACCTGTGATTGTTGTGTAGGGTTTATGCTCTATTATTTTCAAAGTGCATGCAACTTTGGGGCAGGTATGTATGTTTACCATGTAAGACACTGGCAGATTCCTGCCCATGTACAGTAAAATTCATCCAAGACCATGACTGGAATCACAACAGAAATATGTCAGCAACTGTGGTGTTAGAAACATCACCTGACTATGGTGGCTAACTATGGTTCAGTTTTTCATTCTTTACATCAAGGATGGATAGGCCCTGTCTCAAGGACCTCATCTGTCTCTGAATCTCATACCAACTTCTGCCCTTTTTTGATTTAATTAGCCCAATCATTTACAGTAGTGGGATTTAGCTAAACTCATGAGTGACAGCTGAAGACTATTTTTGTTTCCTGATATAAACCCAGGGGAATTCAGCTGTGGTCTTCTCAGCTTCTCTCTTTGGATGGAGTGAGAATATCCAGTGAGGTCAGGATAAAATATTATCAGAATTGCATAGGCATGTAATGATAGTTTTGCAGTTCCTTGAGTGTTATGACTCCTAAGTATTGTGATTCAATACTGCAGTATACTGCTGTAAATATTGTTGAGAAATATTCCATTTTGAGAAATGATTCCATTTGACCATTGCAGACAACTTCAAGACCCAACTTCTTGTCAGTTGAACTCGCATAAACATTGTTGTCAATTAGCAAAATTTAACAGTTTCATAGAAATGCAACAAAAAAAAATATCACAGTATATAATGAAAAACAATATTTTGGTACTCTTCTGTATGGATTCTCTCCCTAACCCCTGTGGTTTTTCTTTTTTTTTTTTGTGCCAGGCTGGAGCATGTGGACATCCTGCTGTAGCTGGCTCTGTGTGGATAACACCGCCACCGCCACAGTGGAAGAAAACGGCAACACGCGGCGCCAGGTCTACACAAACTCGGGGTACAGTTCCTCCCCCACTGCCCCCGAGCATTTGTGCAAGGCCTGCGGAGGCCGCTTCAACACCATGGCCCGGAAGGTAAGGCCTAGAGCCTGCTTCTGTTCAAGACTGTGTCGGACAGCACTGGCAAGCTGATAGCACAGAAAGCAACTGATAGCATTAAAAACACTTCAGCCTCATGTCTTCAATGAGTGTTGTTGTGAAGTAGATGCTGCACACACATTTCAGTGAGTATTGAATGCCCAGTGAAATGAGAGCCAGTCATTTATCTTGTGTTTTTATTTGATTAAAAATATCTTCTGAATCATCACAGGGTAAGTCATTATTTCAGCCAGTCATCTTCTCGAGACACGCTCTTGAGTGTTGTAGCTGGGATAATCAGGTTCTGTGAAATACAGCCCTGAATAAAGGCAAGCAAGAAATTAATGGAACCATACAGGAAGAAAATTCAGGCTTCAGTCCACCACAAAGGAAATGGCTGTTTAGATGTTCTGATCGTTCTCACACTGATAGCAGCTTATGCAATTGTACTAGCTGAAATAATCAAATGGTTTGTGTATTTTGACTGTTACATTTTCCCGGTGAAAGAAAAAGAGGGTGGGCATCTTTTTCTGCTTTTTGAAAAGTCATCTTTACTGTACTTTGTGCCTGTTAAACCTGTAAAAACATCCTTTGTGCAAACACCGCATATTATATTTCATAGAGCATGTCCATAGCTTATCTGTCCTACCAGATTAAAAAACTGGGAGGTGCACAAGAGTAAAACAGGGCTCGTATGTCAGTTTGAGACCTTGTATCGATTTCACCTCTAATTGTTGCGTAACACTAATGCGGTTTCTCAATTACATGTTACAATTTTCATGTTCCTGTACATACCTGTTATATAACATACAAAGGTACAGTGTGAGCTCCATAGCTTCTGTCCATTCAAGTCCACTATGCATCTTGTGTCTGACAATCAGCAGTGAACTAAATCAAGAATTGCTTTTCTGTTTCATTACAACCCTGGTACTTGTCACAATTACAACTTGAGAACATTTATGTGATGTACTACCATGGATTGGGTCAGTCCCTTTCCACCTTTATCAGTCTGGCAAATTCCTTTTATTAATTAAAAAATGTCTCAATAATGTTGTATGAGGATTTGTCATGTAATTAATTGAATTTAACTGAAAATGGTATGGACCCAAACTCTGTCAACCACTGCTGTTATGAGAGAGAATTTCCTGAAAATACCCCCCGAAATGACATCCCATAAATATCTTGAAAAGTGGTTGGCAGTATAAGCCCATTTACTGATGATTTTCTACATTGCTGTCCTGAATGTTTTTTAATTTAGTTTTTAACAAAACTTGATTTTTATCCTGCGCAGTGAAGTATAAATATGCATAGTATAAAAGTATTACCAGAAATGAACATTACACAGACAACTGTTTGGTTGTTGCCAAATGTAGAACGTTTGTTCATCAATGGTAAGGATATGGAAAAATGGTATGAGGTATTAAAAATTAAACGGCATAAGGGTACGGTCACACATACGGAGGCGACGGTCATTCGCCTGCAATCATGTATGTGTGATTGTACCCTAAACTTACACTTGTGCTTCACAGCC
Source organism: Albula goreensis (assembly GCA_022829145.1). NCBI lineage: Eukaryota > Metazoa > Chordata > Actinopteri > Albuliformes > Albulidae > Albula > Albula goreensis. The sequence continues at coordinate 35,768,832 of CM040742.1, forward strand.
AATGGTTTTTCCTCGTGTTGGTACTGCAAAGTTACCCACATGTTCAATGTAAATATGGTAAATTGAATGAATATCTATGATCACATTGCAGTCTATAAAGCTTTTTCAAAAGTCAGGCTGTGTATTACATCCACAGTAAAATGTCACCATTTTGTTTTTGCTGCTGTCTCCATGCACAGTTTTTCTATAACACAAAATGGGTAGAAAATACATAAGACTTAACCCTCAGGCATGTACACCTATCCCTTTAACAGGAAACCTTGCACCTTAATAACCAACCTTGCACACCTTCAAAGGGAATGTGCTCACACTGTTTTGCATGGCAAGTGGCCTCTGTACAATTCTTGACATTTATCTAGTTAACCTCAAATATTTGCAGCCAGAGTTTTGGTTACTCTGTTGTAGATTAGGGTGACATAAGGATTGCTAGCAAACTTACAGGTCTCCTGGTAAAGGTTAAACATAGTTCTCAGGTCCCTTTTGGGTTTTCTGGGAGGGGGTTGTTCAGTTTGTCCTGCCAAAGGATTTGGTTTTCCCACCATGTCTGAGTTTCAGAAATGGCTTCAGCCTTTTTTCAAAAGCTTCCTGATTGTCGGGTGAATCTAGGTTGGGGGTTTCTCTGTTAACAAACCCCTTTACTCTCTGTCACTTCATTATCAGCCAATCGCAAAAAACAGGCCTACCCACCCCTTTGTACCTCCGTGCCAACCCTGTGAGCAGTTTCTGTTGTCATGGGCAACTGACAACACCTTTCTCAAAGTGACATGAGCATAGTCTTCCTGACTGCCATACAGTACCATTCAGATAGCTCAGTGTACATGGACAGGGAAAAATGGGTCAGGAGCACATTGTGTGGTTTAGCGTATAAAAAAAAACAAGTTTTTGATTCGTTTCAATGTTATGTTTAAGTCTCTTGCCATGGTTGGAGTATGAATGTTTGAGTTCCTTCACATTTTGCAGTATGTATGTTTGTTAATAATGCATTTGAGGGGTTTGTGTCCATTTTGACAAACATTGTGGATGTTGATGTTTCTAGCAATTTTATATTTATATGGATGTCAGATTGCTCATAAAGGTGTTTTACATGCTGGTATTTCTGTGAGCACTTCTGTTAGCAGTTCTGCAGAATTTGTTTGTTCAGTACGCCCTTTTCACATTTCCCATGTTTTTATCAATGAACAGCAACCAACAGTAACAGTAAACCAAAAATGCTGTGTTTTATTCTGTAATGTAAGCTAGCATAGAGCTATCTAGATTAGTGTTTAGCTTCCAGTTTTTGGGTCAGTATTTGCCTATGTTTGAGTGCCTCAAATTTCACAAAAAAACATTTTGTGCAATTGTACACGCTCCTCCTCGTCCACTTCCTGTTCTTGCCATTGTTACCACAGTAACAATACTGGGTTCAAAATCAGCTCTGCAGGAGTTATTTCCTGTAAAACTGCAAGCTTACCCATTACCCAATATTATTTTAACTGCTTTAATTTACAGCAATAGAACTGATTTACCAGAATAACAAATTCCAACCGGGTATACTGCATAGGAAGCAGACTGGGATCAAAAAACTTCAAAATACTTTTACCTAGGGGTGTAACGGTATGTGCATTTTTACTGAACCGTTCGGTACAGGACGTTCGGTTCAGTACACAGCTCCCTCGGTTTGGTACACCCTGTGACCCAAATGATTACTGTCAAAATAGTCTATCTATGTCTACTACTCGTATGTGCAGAACAGAAATTCAACAGCGCGACTTTTACCTGGAAAGTTTTGTCAGAGCCTCAGTTGTAGCATGCGAATCGGTTTACCTGGTTAGCCAAGCTCATGTAGTGTTGCTGCCATGCGTATGGCAAACACAAATGGGAGACCAGAGCTGGAGGATCCTCCCATGACATTTAGATCCACTGTATGTCTGTGGGTACACTTCAAACATGTCATTTACGACGGCATCACCCAAATGTGTGGATAAGCAGAACGAGACAAAAACAGACAGGAATGCAAGTCTGTCTCCCCACAGCGTTCAGGCATTCTCTCACTGCAGATTCAGCCTTTTCCAAAGCAATAACTAATGCTATAGGAGTGTTTATCACTACGGATATGCAACCATACTGAGTTGTAGAGAGGATTGACAGAAGATTTTCGTTCACAACGTGTTTCACACAGTAATGGTGTGAAAGCGTAATAGTTAAGGAACTGGCCTTAAATAAGTGAATGGGATCTGTGTTCACGTTGTGTTGATCGACCCATTCCCCCTTCTGTCCATAGCATGTGTGTGTGGACTGCAAAAAGAACTTCTGCGGCAGGTGCTCAGTGCAGCTGGAACTCCGGCCTCGGCTGTGCCATACTTGCCAGCGTTTCCACGGCACCTTGTTCGACCGGACAGAGCTGATGCGGCTGAAGGTGAAGGACCTGCGGGACTACCTGCACCTGCATGAGGTCCCCACGCAGATGTGCCGGGAGAAGGAAGAGCTGGTGGACCTGGTGCTGGGCCAGCAGACCCCCAGCAGCAGCAGCAGCAGTGAGGCCATCTCCCAGCCCACCAGGGTCCCACCCAATGCCACGGCCTCAGCCACAGCCCCCTCCTCACCCATAAACCCAACCCCTGCCCCATCAGAGTCTCTCTTGGGACCCCACACTCAGGACGACAACCAGGTGAGCTAGATGCAAAAATGCTAAACCATTCATTGGTAGACCCCACTCTATGGGGTTATATAAATGATGTTTTTTTTTTTGTTTGTTTGGTTTTTTTTTTGTGGTTGCAGTGGTGGTTGCTTATGGCCGGCTAACAACAGCAGAGTTTAAGAGGGGCTTGTGGTTGGCTTATTTGATTAGGCTTTTTTTACACTTTTTTATCTGATCTGTTGTTCTGTCCATCTGATCCTTTTTACAAAATAGCATGTCTGTATATCTGATGTGATTGTGTATCTCTTGTGGTTGTGTGTTTACACTTGTAGTGTGTTGCTTGCTCCCTTTATGCAATTAGACTGAGATCACATTTATCCTAATTGTTCTGCTGAGTGTTCCATTTGACTTGACGACCAGCTGTATAGCTGGCTGTCTAACAGCTCCCGCGCACTTATTATGTGATGTTGTTTGTCAGTAGAATGTTTGTGTCAGAGAAGACACATGGTAGAAAATTAACATTTACATCCAATATATGCAGAATCCAAACCCTGTCTTCCTTCAAATGGAATTTTAGGGTAAATCCAATTTCTTGAGCTGAGGCCACAATCATCAAACGTGACATGCACTTGATTTGGCATAAAGTTGGATCTATGGAGCGTTTGGTGCTAAAGTAAAGGCATATTTGAGGCACTGCTTTGAGTTAAGCACTTGGGAGTTTCTCGCTCGAGCGATCACCAGCTATGCCCGTCTACGCTTAGCAAAGCAACAGGTTGCCCAGGGGCACTGGGGTAAAAAGTGGTCAGTCTGTTAAACTGAGAGGTCATTGTTATCCAGCAACCTCCCCTGGCCAGTTTGGTGCCTGAGTCGGTGAATGAATGTGGTGAGTGGGGCAGAAAACACAAGAAATTGGATATATTTTGCATGAAAAGACACATGTAAACAGGGCTTTAGATTTACAATAGAATACTATTATCCAATCAAAATAAGCATGAAATCATAATTTCCTGCTGTTAAAATGCATGCTACAAGGAACCACACAAGGACAGGTTTAATTAGTCTGGTTAAAAACACCAACATTACTAAAGATAGTTTTACTAATATCAGCAGACAACCATATCATTGTGGTTGCTCTACCATACCAGCCATACCACTTATGTAAATACACAATCCATATCAACTAATGTTGTTAACCGAATGTGAGGTGTGTAATTGTTTTGCTCCAGAGTCCGCCCGCAGCGGTAGACTCCACCCAAGAAGAGACACCTGAAAATGAGATGGACACAGAGGTCCAAGGGGAACAGGAGTCCCAGGTATAGCATGGCCAAAGTTGTGCCCCTGTCTCCTGAGTCTTTTTTGTTGTAAGAGGGTTAAAACCTGGAAGGCAGCTTCCTACAAGTGATGAAGTGGCTGCATATATGAGTTAGTTTGAAAATAATAACACATGAAGTGACTCATGACGTTACAGCACCTGCTCATTCTGCAGCTGTGGGTCCTGTGAATGGGCAGTCAAGGTATCCAGTTGTTCAGTGGTCCATGTGGGCAATATGAAAGCTGGCTCCTCCTTGCCTAGAAAGAATGGGGGTTAAGCTGGTCCTATGTCACATGGCTTTCTTCTGGCCTATCCTCAATGGCCAGGCACCTGAAGGATTCGTGAACTGGTCATATGTCAACTGTGGTTTCCAAAGGCAATATGTGGATTGTGTCGCCATGTGTAAAACAAGGAAAAAGGAGATGATGGTTTTTACATGAATTTAAGCAGCCACAATAGTATGGCTTCCTCTAAGCCAATAGTATGGCTTCCTCATCCCTAGTCTATGGGAGGCAGTCTCTCAGGGGCTCAGTTCAGTAACTCCATTCAGGTGGAACAAAAGCAAATCACAATTCAATAAAAGCCTACTGGTTGTGTGCGACATGATTGGCAGGGAAATTATAATTTCTTAAAATAAAAAATGTGCAAACAAGTATGCTAGCAGTTATGCTGCTAATGGATTTGCTTTGTTTGGTTTCAGCTTCTTAACCTCCCCTAGTTTGTGTGCAATTGAAATGTGGCATTTTGAGCTGTCTGTCTAAAGCATGGTTGGCATCATGTCAGTATGCATTCTATATTCTTTCTGACACTACAAAGAAAAGACTCCCACATTTCAAGCTTGGAAATCATTAAATGTTACATTAAAATGTAAAATTTTGTAAAAGCCCCCAAAAATGAATTTTTTGAACGTATTACATTGAAAAAAATTGCAGACAATAAAACTAATTTACAGTGCCAGATATAAATCTCCACATATGGAATGAATCTGGCCTTTTAGCAGTTTCAGATACACCTTGATGATACTTGTCAATCTGTGTTAGTCTACATTTAGTCTACATTTAAAATGTATATGTGGATCATTGCACATCACTTACATACCACATATATACATGTGGTAATGACTCGCATGTCATACATTTTGAAAATGTATCAGCAAAGAATTTGCCCTGAATTGCTTCTGTAAATATTTACCTGCGTAAGTGGATATTTTGGGAAAACAAAAGTTCAGCTGTATACACAGCTCTGGCACCTGCTCAGTAAATAAAATCTGTAACCATGCATAAGCCGAAGTGTTTTATGCCTTATCAATCTTTAGGGAAAAAATTGAGGACAAATGCACGTAGTGATTTTGCTATGCTATTTTGAGTTTCATTTTACATTTTCCTTAAGCCTCACCCCATTTCCTATGAGATGGACACCTTGATAACTGTGAACCTGGGTACTTCCTAACAGTCTCTTATAGTACAATGGCAATAAAAACCATTCCAACAGTTTCTTTGCAGACCACATTGTGGTTTTTCATTGACTTGTTTAGTAGCATAGTCACACAAAGGACAAATGTAACATACCTTCAGCTTTCACACAGAGAGTGAAACAGCCATTTTCATGTGAATTCTGTGTAAAAGGCCTTTGGTCTTATGATTGTTGTTATGGTAGCATGTTTTTGCCGTACAGTGTTATTGTATCTTTGGTACTTATATCAGGTTTCATTTTAGCTATCCCCTCAGTACCATGCATTTTACATTTAAAAATTTAAACAGTAAATTTTTACAATTTTTATAATTCTTTACAAAAATGTTTTATAAAGATGTTTCAGTGAAAAATGTCCAGTAGAGCACTGTTACTCTACTGCATGCTTTACTTCCGCAGCTTCTGATTATAGCCCACCAAAACAGAAGCAAGTATATCTTACCACATTCCTGTAAAATGTTGCAAACTATGTAGAGGAGTTGCACTGTCTGTAGCCCTTGGAGGGCTGGACAGTGTGCTCTGTTTTTTGTTACGCAGAGGTCAAGTGAATTAAACAGCTTACACACTTGACTCACCACAGCTGGTCTCTTGGGTTTCAGGAAGTTACTGATTGTAAAGTGAAAACAAAAACCATCATACCCTACAGCTTTCCCTGGGCATGGGAGAATGCCACTCTTTTGGACTGAATTAGGAATTCTGCATGGCTCTCTAGAAAAAATTGGAAATTGGATTCTTTCTTGACACACATTGACTGTTGACTGCTCTTCAGTCCTCAGACACGGATGAGACGGTCACCCCTAGCCACAGGGCCTCCCTATCAGACCTGAGTGGAGTTGGGGACATCGAGAGCCTCAGCGTCCGTCAGATGAAGGAAATCCTTGCCCGAAACTTTGTCAACTACAAAGGCTGCTGCGAGAAATGGGAGCTGATGGAAAGGGTCACCCGCCTTTACAATGACCAGAAGAACCTTCAGAACCTTGGTGAGTCTCATAAGAACATTCACATCGAAAACTTGTCATTTAAATTGCATGCAGGTATTTAGCAGGCGTTCTTATGCAGAGCAACCTACACAGTTAACATTTCTACATACTATCCAGTTATTCAGCTGGAAATTTACTGAAACAAGTCAGGCTAAGTGCCATGCTCAAGCGTACCACAGCAGTGCCCTAGCTGGGATTGGAACCCATCAGCCTCCAACCATTATACAACACCGTTGGCTATTTAACCACACCAGGAATAGTAATCCTGGGTAGTGGAATGTCACAGATGTTTATGGTTTGAACTGTATGAACACATAAGGCATAATTAATACTGCTGACCCCATGCTGGAGTTGGTTTCATTTTCCAGACTTTAATACTCAATATTTGTGCAAACTGTAATCAAGACCTTGGATGGAACAAAAACCATAAACTATAAACATGGGACACTCCGGCACCAGGGTTGCCTACACCAGCTCAGGGAGTGTTGAGGATTGAGGATATTTATCTAAATATATAGATAAAAATGTTTTAATAGTGGAACTCTCAGCTATTCTGCCCTGTGTGTCTTTCTAAGACAGACCATGCACTGCAGAAGTGTGTTTATAAGATTACCATGTCAAGAATTCATATGATCTAATTTTTGCATTAGTCTCCTTTTGTGGTTTAAGTACACTCCTTTTAGGAAATGCAATGCATCTTAATACTTAAGTACACAAAGTCATATGTAAAGTATATTTAAAATACGTTTTCTTGTGGCTAATTTTGCTAAAATCTGTGCTTTGCATTTTTTTACAGTGTCAAATGATGATAATGACACAGGTGAGTAATTGTGTGAAGTGCAATAGCAATGCCATGGTTAAAAACAGATGCAAACAGAGTTAATCTCTAAGCATCCACAGAATAAAGCACTGTACCATTATGCATGAATTGAGTGTCTGAGATGTGGTTTCTTTTCCCTGTTCTTCCAGATCCCGCAGTAGCGCCCCGCCAGGAGGATAACCTCTGTAAGATCTGCATGGACTTGCCCATCGACTGTGTGCTGCTGGAGTGCGGCCACATGGTGACATGTACCAAATGTGGCAAGCGCATGAGCGAGTGCCCCATCTGCAGGCAGTACGTGGTGCGAGCTGTGCACGTCTTCAGGTCCTGACGAGAGCATGAATGGGCTGCGGACCTGCCTATGACCTGCAACTATGGCCTTTCCAGAGACAGGCCCTGATCTTGCTGTCTCTCTCATTCTAGTACACAAACCACGAACACACGCAAAGTACACACATGCATACATGTGGAGACACACACACACATCCCAATATACATTTATCTTTCTCACACATACTCCCATAAATTTATGCAAACGTCCACACAGCAGACATACACACTCACACACACACACTTTCTTTTTACATTCACTCACACCTACAGTTGACAGCCTCGTCCCGCAAATGGCCCTGTGGTCGGCCTGTGGTGGAGCTCACGAATACCATCAGGTGCCCTGTCCTTTCAGCACCACTAAAGCCAGTGGCTAGACTCTGAAGGTCTTATAAACTATTGAAAATGAGCAACTTACTCATCAACTCACTCAAAACAAGCCTTCCCTCCCCCTTAACAAGTAGGCAATAATCCACTGGATTTTGGCCACGGTGTTCTTAAGTCAAGATGCTGGCGATGAAGATGGTACATGACTGTGTCGAGCACCTGTTTTGCTTGAAGATTTCCATTTTGACACTGTATAGTGTGGTGTTACTGTGTGACAGTCCCCACTGCTGCTAGCTTGTGAATGGTTGTGGAACTTTAATAGAGTTGAGTTTGACTCCTTGATGTGTTGACAGCACTGTAGAAGACATCAGGATGACATGCAAGTGATGATATAACAGCTCATTTGAAATGACTTAAGTATTTTTTTTTTGTGCTCATATTAACACAAGGTGTATATGCACAGCTTCGGAAGGGAAAAGCCGTCTTGGAACATTCAGTGTCTTAACTCGCCATAGAATAGCACTGTGTACAGTCACCAGCGCAGTGCTAACAGATCTGTATCAGCCACGTACAGCAGCACCTGTCAAACCGCTGTTATTGTTATCTGTCTTAAAACTCAACTGGAGATTAGGGGCTCTCTCCCGGCTGCAGTGCACATCCTGTACACTTCCCACTGATCGTATCTTTGTCCTGCAGGTACAGTACAAAGGGCTTTGCTACATCACAGCTGGGTACTGCGCTACATCACTGCTTGGTACCGTTCAAGAGGAAGTACCGCTTTATCTGTCAGAGCACAGGGCAAAAGCTGTTCTCCCTTTTGAAAAGGAGCACTGCCTTCTGTCTCAGTGTCGGATGAATACCTGTCAAAACTATGCGCGCTGAATTGCTTTTCAAATACTGATGCACTGGGGTTACAGTCGGACACAATATGCAGTTAGAAGGCCAGCCGTACTGGAGAGAACGGGTATGTGATTGATTAATCAGGGTTGACATCAACATTGTCTGAGATTTGCAAACTCATTGGATGTCCCATTTTAGCTGCCTCTTGTTGGTTGTTCTTATAGGTGAGCAGTTTTAGGTGTTTGCACCCAAGTCTTACCTCTGTGCTACATGTATGGCGTAAGTAGTAATTTGATTAATGTTTCATTACATCTCCCTCAATACCCCTGCCTATACAACAGCAACTATGGAGCTCCATAAAATTACTTGGTAATTTACTGTAAATCAGAGAAACCCTAAACTCAAACGTCACATTCTAATCCATTCTTCACATTGTCTTTTTATGCAGCTTTGTGTAAAATAAATTTTTGATGTTTTTTCTTTTCATAGAAAGACAGCCTTAGACTGTAAAGTAGTGGTGGGAGGGGAGTTGTCATGGCACCAGAAATGGGTGAAGCTCTTACTTGGTCCCAGTAACCCACTGGTTTTCATTGTGCTTTGTTGTGAAGGGCAAAATCTTTTTTTCTTGTTTTTTTTTTTTTTTTTTTTAAAAGATTGAGAGACAAACTGAAACATTGCCAGTTAATTGTAGCTCCATGCAGTTTTGGTGCCACAATAACCCTTTCACAATCACTACTGTATGGTAGTGGCCAAAATTAGACACTCCAAATCATCAATTGTATTTGATAATACTATTAATACTACAATATGCCAAAATGCTCAACGGCACAATATGCAAATGCCTTGCACAACATTGACAACAACAATTTACTTTTTGGCTGCTGTGTTAGTTACAGAAATGACGCAGTTCTTCAGCTTTACTTAATGAGGGCATGAGCTCAGTAACACCATGCAACCATAAAAACCAATTGAACTGAAAAGAGGAGGAATTTGAGTACCAATTTCAAATGATTACTTTCTTGTCTTAAGTGTAAGTATTTTAAGAGAATTGAATGTAATTTCGGGTGAAATGCATGTGAATGGGAATCTTGCCTTCCATTTGGCTTGCTTTTTTGGTGTGTGACTGGTTTACTGCAGAGATTGCCCCTAAGGTATTCTCTCTGTGCCACTCCTGTCCTAGAACCTCTGTCTGTCTGTGCTGAATGTGTGTGTGAGTCACCAGCATAATATTGCATTCCTATGCTATGATGGCAGAGGAACCAAATACCTTTTTGTTCATTCAGGTTGTCTCATTTCTGCTTTGCCAGTTATGACTGTGTGAATAAGCATACAAAGCATGTCACATCAGTTACTGATATCTGAGATATTTGGATCAGTTTACCAAAATATGTTTGTAATAACTGTGTATGGAAGGAAAGTCTGTCTCATACCACTCAACATGATTTGGCTAGTAGGATATCGTCACCAGTCTACCCTGCCTTCAGTGTTCCAAACTTTTTCACTGTGTTCCATTAAGGAGTGCATTTTGCTCAGGTTGCCCCTGATGCTCTTAGCACTAGGCTCTAAGGCTTCCTTGCTGATTTAAAATGAGGGCAAAATGTGGAATACTTCACAACACTGCAGCTGAAATGAAGTGCTGGCCATCAGACAAAAGTGGCTGTAAATTGGTGGGGTTTCCTCATCTGAACGCTCTTGCCATGTGAAAGAACATGCGTCTGTCAAGTGGCCTTCAACACCAGCACTTTACACCAAGCCAATGCTGAGGAGTGGTTAATGGTTCTCTGGAGAGCTCCTGTTGACGTTTTTAATCAAATATCAAATAAAATTCTGTTTCCAGTTTCAAGTGCAAATCATGGCTTGACTTTCCGGGGAAATGAAATACATTAATATGGTAAATGGTCTCATGCAGTATGCATGATCAAAATGTGGCATGGAACAGGATCGGTCCAAGCTGGAAATGGAGTTGATTGTCTTGGTTTTGCTGGTGCTGTATAAATGACTTTCATAGGTTCTGAAGTTTATTCAGTAATTGTGTAAATGCCAGATCTGGTGTTGCATCCTGTTTTATGTTTGACTCTTCACTCCCTGCACTGAGAAGATTGGAATAATATTTGTTAAAATGTACCCTATGCAGATTTTTTTTCCTGATGTAGGAAAGTAAAATGATCATAGTTCACAACAGAGTGGATTGCAGTATTATTTGATATTTGCCCAAAATGGCTACAGTAGCCCTTCAGAGGTGTGTGCGTGCATGTGTGTGTGAGTGCAGTTATGTGTATTGTGTGTCTGGAAGGGTGCAGGTAAGCCCTATTCTACCCTTGTTAATTCATGAAGACTAATATTTTCATGGAAATTAATTTAACTGCCGTGGCCTTTGGACGAGAGGTGGCCATCTCAAGCCTCTCACTGTTTTTAAGTTGAGAAAACAAACATTGTAAATACCATCTATTGTCTATCCAAAAGTGCCATGCACATTGTTTGATGTTGTGAACATTGAATTTGGAAAATCTATGTACTATTTCCTGTTTCAGTGAATCCGCGTATCAAAAACCAGACCCAGATCCAGTCAAACTGCACAGAAACTTTGATTCACATCATAAGCAAACCCTTAATGTACTGCAAATGTTAATGCACATTGAAGAGCACAAACAATTAATAGAACAACCAACTAGCTCTGGGAAAATGTCTGTCTTGAAGGCTTTTTTTTCCTGGAGGCAAAAAGAGTGGGATGGTCTTTGTGTAAGGTGTTGCATCTGCATTACATTTGTTATATTTATATTGTAACTTTATTTTCTTATGCTACTGTGAGATATCATGAAATAATCAAAACCTATGGCAGAAAAAGTTTTGAATTTGTCTGGATTTGGTGCAGTCTGTTGTCATGCAAGGGTTCCATTGTAGTTCAAAGATTTAAACAACAGTGTGAGCCAAATTTGCAAGCTGGTGAATGATGTAAAAATGATTTAAAACTGAGAAACAAATTTATCAATATTTTTGAATATGTCTAAAAATACATTACCAAATCTACCTTTGTTCTGTTGTGCAGAAATCTTGGTTGAAATTTTTATATTAATAAAAGTTAACTTCAATAAATTGTTGTCCTAGTTATTTCCATGTTTACAGAGACCAAAAATGCTATCAAATTTTGTTTTTGTAAGGACCTTAATGCACCGTTGATTAAATTGTCCATCTTGTGCTTTTGAGGACATTTTTAATGCATGTTGCATAGATGTCTCTCTGTGTAAATCCCAGGACAGGTTCACCAAACCTGAAAGTAGGAATAATTTACATGTATGAGCTCTACTTTAATAATCCAAACTACTCTCAGACTTCTTGACTGGATTATATTGAATGTTTTTAATTACTTGTTTGAAAGCCCAAGTCTGTCAGGGAAACCTTAATTGTATAGCTGTTTGGAATGTAACTGATGCAGCCTTGTTACTGCAACTTACATGGTTTGAAATAAACATGACAGCAGTCAGTCAAGGCATTGCCTTGTAGTTTACCACTGCACCATGAGGTTGCACCATTAAACTATAGCCCTGTAGTACTTTGACCCTTGGCAGGTAGACAAAGAATGAGTGCACAACACAAGCCCTCCACTATAGATCAGCATCATATTGGCAAAGCTAGGCCTGGGTGCTCTTCTCCGTGGAAACAGCACACACTCTACCAATGACAGAAAACAGGAAATCTGAGATCTGTGCCTCCATTGTTTTCAGAATCTTGGAGGGGGGAAGCCACTGCCCTGGAGTTCTGAGCATTGTTGCTCTACAGGAAGGCCGTCCCTCACTCTGAAATATTCTCGGAACAACTGTAATTCTGCCTTCACTGAATTACGGCGTGAACAATGGCATATACCAGGAGGGTGAGATGTGATCTGTGAGGGTGTGGCCTGTCCACAGAGCTCACACCTTATGAATGCCTTAAAGCTTATTGATCATTGTCTCGGACAACAAGGGACGTATAGGACAAGCTATACAATCTTCACAATCCCTTACTTCAAATTTATTAACAGAATGCCCTTAATCGTCCTCAGGTGTCCGATCTCCTCTAAATACACATTGGGAGAGAATGTAAAATCATCTTGAAATGAATTTGGCATGTTGTGCCTCAGTTGTCAATATTTATTGTCCATATTGTAAGATGCAATTGAAATATGTTCAAACTACGTCATAGGATATACAGCCTTTATAGCAACGCTCCTCTGAACAAACACTTTCCTGTCAAAAAAAAGGAGGGCATAAAAGCCCTCCTTTTACTGTTTGATATTACCTTGATCTAATATATCAAATCAGACAAGGCTTGAATCTTTTCCTTTTCACAATACTGCTCATTTTAACATAAATTCTGCTGGCACTCCCCTTTTATTTAATTTTCATGATCAAGTCATTACTGGTATTAATGATGAAAGAGGACTTAATGTCCACGTAAATCCCTTCATCAAGCCCACTGACTCTTGTTTAAACCATTTTTCATGTCTTGATCTGGCAGTTTACAGTAGAATCTGTTTAAAGCCTGACAAATAATCCCTTAACCCAATCCCAGTTATGAAAATGCAACCTGAAATTTTACTTCTTTTGGAAACATCGACGTAATTATTATCGAGGTCACATGGCTTTTTTACATGAGCCTGCTGCAGTGTGAAGTTTTCCCATATTGTAGGCCGCGCCAAACCAATTATCAGACATGTACAATACTGCCATCTAGTGTGTGATCAGTCCACTTCCCCTTAGCATGGGCAGACTGAGAAAAAAAAAAACATACATACATTTGAATGTCCACGCTTAAATGCAATTATGGAGAAAATGGTGCGCTAACATATCCTAACAAATATTTCAGAAATCCACTGAAGCTAATCCCATACCACTATCGTAATTCATCTAAAGGTTATTTTGTTGTAATTTCTTCCATGAGAAAATCGTGAGAGCAAAATCAATGGAAACTATACAGTACAAAATTACACTTAAATAACAAAATTGCATCTCGAAAAAGAGAAAATGGGCATTTGCAAGCTTTCATGTCCAATCAAATTCTAATATCGCCCATGTATCACAAGGAAACCAAAGTTCCTTGAAGATCACTGCAAAAAACCGAGATGGATGGAAACTCAAGTATCCAGAGATGTTCTCTAGGCGGAAAGGTAGGCTGCCTACCAACATGGGCTACTGAGAATCCAAAGAACTACGCATGATTTCATGTATAAAATAATAGTATAAAATCTACGAATGCTTAAAATCCATGGAAGCACTGCACTCTCAATCAGGCCGACTTCATACTGCTAGTAGGAGAGTTATTCCCGCCTCGTGGTAAACATGAATTGTCCACGTGCGAGAAGACCGAGCGGAAATGACCACGAATGAGTCTTGTGGGCGTAACTTCAACAACCAGTTTGAACAGGTCTAATGAATTTGCAGGAACTATTAGTCTTTTTGAACCCGTAAAATAAATAATACCCTAACCAGAATGTCGGGAAACGGGCTAGCGTCCAGAATTCAACAGTTTTTGGACCCCACGGAACGACTACGGGTTGGCATGCAGGTAAATCCAACGAGGCAAACACGCTCCATCTCCAGATTATACACTCTTATTTTAGTACCTATCTGACTAGAGATGTGTGCGCACAATGGATGTTAAGATCCAATACCCCCTGTGAGAACACGTGGTTGGCTATTTGCACAAGTTAGCTTATAAATAGACAAGCTTCCTCCCATTTTCTGAAGAATACTTAACAGACCTGTCTGTTACCTCAGCGTAAAACGTATTAGCTAATAATAATTTAAAACTATTATAGGTTGAATAAACAGTCAAACAAAACGTATATTTGTGTCAGCTCAGCACTGCAAAACTGCGTGCAGTGCATGGCCAGTTACATTGATATGATGCCTGTATGATCGATTTAGGCATTAGGAACAGTAGACTAATATATTAGCTGTTTTTATTCGTGATGTCCCAGAGCCCCTTTCAGCGACTGGCTCACCAGATGCAAGATCTTTTGGGAGATGGAGGGATCCTCAAGGAGGTTATCCAGGCTGGAGAAGGCCCAACAGTGCCACGGGATGCATCTGTATCAAGTATCCCACATGCACCCCCCTGCTCATTAAAATAAATGCAGCACAAACTGATAACTGCTCATTCATACATACACTACAAAAACACTAAATTGTATGCTATACTATGCATTGACTTAACTTTCTAGTAAGCCATTTGACCTTTAAAATTTTCAATAACATAAGATCATGATGGAATATGATGAGAACAGTCCAGTTGGTAGAACTAAACCTTTCGATCAGGCGTGTAGGCATTTGGCAGAGGCTAAAATCTAGAGCAGTTAAGACATCTTGTTTCTGGTTTGTTTCCAGTGTAACTATGGCCTAGGCCATTTGCTCTAAGCTGTTATTTTTAACATCCTTTCTTTTGGTACATCCAAGAAAGGTTCCAGCTGGCAGTCAGACCTCAGGTGAAACTGGTTCCACTGGTGTTTCTAGTGATAGCAGAATAAGGTAGAACATAGATAGTGGGTGGAGCTGCAAAACATAAACTCACTTATCTGAAAATCTGAAGTAGTCACTGTGTTTTGTGAAAGATTAAACTCCCTTTGATTGGTGTAAATCCATGATTGACAGTTACATGAAGCTCCACCCACTTTTGTTATGCCTCTTTGTCCCTTCACTGATTTGATCCCATTTGAATTCTTTTAGGAAAAATATTGACCAAATTAATGTGTTTATCCTCATTAACAGTTCATTTTTCTGCCTATCTGGAATATTCTGACAAGCCGTTTGAGACTACCAGCCGCATGAAGTACCCTCGGATGATGAAACTTGGCAGAGGTGCGTTTGGGCTTTGGAGTGCCAAGTGGCAGCAGCGTTGCTTCAACTGCCGGGTGGATTTGTTGAATTGAACAGGGATGAAATTAGTCTGGACTCCAGATACTCAATCTGTGACAGAGTTTATGAAGAGCATGCATTGACTACAAGCTTATTGGGGTCCTTAGATTTCTTAGGGTCAGTTTGGTTGGCCAAGGAAAGTTGCCCATTTCTACAGTTATCACAGGAGACCCACTGCTGTACTGGCAAAGAACATCTCTGAAACAGGGCTATGGTATGCCACAGTGGCAATAGTAGTTTGTCAGAATCACCTAAAAATTAAGACAAGGATGAAAGTAAAGCACTCAGTTTGAACAATCTTCTGTAAGTATTATCAGGTATGAAAAACAGGTCACTTGAGTGCAATATCCCAGTGGTTTCCCAAACTTTTCTGGTTTCCCAATTGTCTGTGGACCCCCATTTCAAGGCATAACATATGTTTGAATATTAAAATATTTTTAACATACATTAAAACTGTTGCACCACTGCAGTGAGAGTCATGCAGTGTTTATTTTGACTGGTGTGAATGATTATTTAGAGTAGTGAGAAAATTAAGTTTTATGAAACCAAACATGGGTGGAGGTAGCATATAATAATATAATATTTTTTGAAGTTTTCTTTAGAAAGTACAATCTTTTATTTGTTCAAACAAGTCAATCATTGATAGTTTGTTACCCCCCCTAATCAGGGGCTGTTGGGTAATGACTCGCAGTGTTGGAGCCACTGCAGTTCACTGAACCAGTCTGTTTTAAGGTTCATCTTCTGGAATTGGTGCTTGTACTCAGTTCTTACCAGGGGGGTTTCTCGTGAAACATGGATGCGGACTTAAAGTTAGCCGCTTAATTCTGTCACTCTTGTGTGTGAAAAACCTCTTAGGTGTGACATTGTGTGGGCTGAAATTGGTTAATTGTTGTTTTTTTTTTTTTTTTTTTTTACACCTGTCATCTCCAGATGTGACATTGTATGGACTGGAGTTGGGTCTGTTAACCATGAAGAAAGGGGAATTCTCACGCTTCCTGTTCCTGCCCAAATATGCATATGGGGATATCGGCAGTCCGCCCCTCATTCCTCCTGCTGCCACCGTGCTATACGAGGTGCAGGTCCTCGACTTCTTGGACTCTGCTGAGGTTGATGAGTTCTTTGCCCTCACTCCGGTGAGAATACTTTGTGGCTGTATTTTAGCTGCTTGTTTGTAATGCAGCTTTATAATGTAGCTGATGTTTGGTAATACTTCAGTGAAACAAGACCCCTGACTCCAGACTCCCAGTGTCTGACAGAGTATCTATATGAGCCAAATACTGGTTGCAGGTACACTTCCTCTCAGTGCTCACTTCCTGGGTGTTTTACATGAAAGAGCTGATCAGAGGTAAAACCACATTTGAAAGACATGCAGGTGGCACCACAAAAATCTTTAACAAAGAGCAAGAAGACACGTCACCACATTTACGCATTTTTATTTCATTCCCAACAAATAAGTTATGCATGAAGAAATGTGAAGTCTCTTTTTGTCCTTTATTGGAGTTTGTTGTCCGAGGCTTTCAACCCGTTCTTAACCTGTGGGTTGAGACCCAATGGTAAGCCATGGCCAGGAATGTTTAGTCTATTGAATACATGCATTTGAAATGGGTTTCTTGCTTTTCACCTTCGTACCACTTGCAAAAGAACCTATGCCTCCATAATTCTGAAGTTTTCGAATATTTATTTATTTAAAAGGTGGAAGCACAGGTTGCTTTGCAGGTGACAAAGGCTTTTAAATAACATTGACAAAAAACCTGTGTTACATTTGAAATACATATAAATTTAATAACATGTGAATGAAATTCTGCCAATCCCTGGTCATGGCAGGGGTTGAGGTGGGTTTTGAGGTGACACATGAAAAGAAATAACCTGTTTTTAATACACTACACATTTAGCATCTCATTTGTTGCATGAACCTTCAGTAGTAATCTGTACACAATGTTTAAAAAAGTCAGTTCTATATATCAAGACATAGGACTGTCTTTTAAGAAAGTGGGAGGCTCAGATATGCATTGAGCATTGAACCCTTGTCTTAGAACAGATCAATGGCCAGCTCCTTGTTGCCTTGTCT
Organism: Albula goreensis; assembly: GCA_022829145.1. Classification (NCBI taxonomy): domain Eukaryota; kingdom Metazoa; phylum Chordata; class Actinopteri; order Albuliformes; family Albulidae; genus Albula; species Albula goreensis. Next base: position 35,786,486 of record CM040742.1, read on the forward strand.
GCAGTTTTATAATTGAGTGCCCTGAGCTATCTGTCAAATAAATCTTTGAATTTCTTGCAGCTGAACAGCTGCCCAAACTACAGGCAGTGCCAAGCACCTAGCCTGCCACAGCAAATTGTTACGCATATTTGAAATTGTGGGGTGATGCCATGGTGCTTTAAATATATGCACTGCCCCTTCACATCAGCTAGTAGCAAATATTGACAAAATGTGAGGTAGGTTCACATTCTGAACTAAATTTGGCAGAACTTCTCCTCTGTGCACTCAAAGGGTGCTGTGTGATAGGTAGCTGTGATGATACTTTTGGCTGCATCTGCTCTCTTCCTCTGTCTTCCCTCCATCTCCCCTCCTTCCCGTGTTTAAAATCTCTGTTTTTCCAGGAAGAGCAGAACACTGTTCCTCTGTGCACCGTGCTGAATGTGGTCAAAACACAGCGCTGCTTTGGAAACCGCTGTTTCAACCAGAGCCGCTATGAAGACGCCAAGGACCGATACAAGCAGGTAGCGCAGGGGCCAGGAAAACTGAACTCATACTGGGTTCATTATGCATGCACAGTGGCCCGCTATGACCACCTTCACGTTCAGGTTGAATTTCATAGCTTTGCAAATATTTGTAGAGTCAGAGCTTGTTTCTGTGAATATATTTCTGGGTGTGTTTGGGAGGGGGCATTACAAATAAAAGCATGACAACATGCATGGAAGAACCTCAGGAATATGGTCTATTCATTATGAATTCATTATGATTTGTGTTCATTAAGACACAAATGACATTGGCTTCTGCCTTTGTTTTATTGTCAAATTTTAAAGTATGGGTCTTTTTTTTTTTGGTTTGGTTCATTTTTTTAATCGTGGAAAGAGTTGCATTGTAAAAGTGACAAGCTGCTTGGACTAGGAGTTACTTCTTTTTCAGTTTAGTCCAATGCATTTAACAATATTTGACACTTCCTGAGCACAGTAATTGGAAAGACACTCCCTTCCTACCGTAAAGAAAACAATCCCTGGCAGGTTTTGAAAAACAACATTAATGGATGGACGTAGCAGGAACAAGCCTCATGATTCACTTTGTAGGGAGAATATTGTGCTTGTGGCACATTTGGCACATACTACCTTGCATTAGTCTCAGATTTCTCCTCAGGAATTTCCTACAACTGGGTGGCAAACCATACTAACCTGTAAATCATTTCACCAGTGGAAAAAGAGTTCATTTTCATTTACCATACTGGCTTAGAACAACACGTAGAATTTATAGTATGTTTAGTTTTTTATTAGCTATCCAACTGGAAGGAGCAGGATGCAATACCAGGAATTCCCCACAGATGTCGCTGTTGTTTACCTAAATAAAGTAAATCTACCTCTTGCCTCTGTCATGGCACCATGCTGCGCCGCCTAGGCCCTGAGTCTTCTGACCCACCGGGAGCCAGCGGATGAGAAGGAAAAGAGCAGCATCGCAGACACGCAGCTGCCCATCCTCCTGAACCTGTCTCTCACCCTGCTGAGGCTGGAGAAGCCCCTCAAGGCCCTGCAGTATGGCCAGAAGGCCCTTGAAATAGACCCACAGAACACCAAGGCTTTCTTCCGCTGCGGCCAGGTCAGGTTCTCTTCACTACCAATTCAGGCCCTGCCTGGATACTCTTAAGTAGGGTCACCCCCTCCCCCCATACCTCCCTTTTTTGTCATTTCGCTGATCTGACTTGACTACCGATTGACTAGATGAAATTGCTGCTACATGTTGCTTTCACTTGTCCATGTTTTAAAGATCATTTAACGAGAGGAAGGAAGGAATGACTCTATAATTTTTTGGCACAGTGTCAATTTTACATATGTCTTACTCCAGCTTTTCTAGCTCCAAATGAAATTATTTATGTTTTTTATTTCAAAAATATATTGATGGTTTAATAATGTGCTGCTAAATAAATTCTTGTCATTAATGTTCCATTTTCTTTGGCCGTACATTTCAAGAGCATGAATGTGTTTAAATTTTTGTTCTCGTCCTTTGGGTGTTTCTCTGCAGGAGGTGTGAATATTTCCCAGACTCAAAACACAGTAAATTGTCTGGAAAATCACAACCTTCAGATGTAATTGATTTATAAATGCTGGGTACATCCAGCCAGTTGTGCTCTCTGGTTTGGATCACACTTCAGGCCAGATTTACGGAAGGTGTTAGTTCCAGCAATACCAATATTCCAACAAATTTCCATTGTCCAAGATTTAGATTTTTCACAACTCTTATTTGTTTTAAAAACCGTTGGTAAATTTCTGCCTTGGTGTGTTTAAGCATAACACTGATATGCTGACGGAGGAATCCAGCAGTGAGTCAGCTGAGTAACTTTTACCATGTAAGTCCCAGAAGTACACAGCCCTTGTGTTTTGTACTTCAGGCTTGTCTGGAGATGGACGAATATGAGAAGGCTCAAGATTATCTTCTTATGGCCCAGGCTAATAAACCCTTCAACAGTGACATTAACAACTCGCTCAAGAAACTTGCAAGGTGGTCTGTTTTTTTCCAAGTCCATAGTCCTGTTGTTGAACATGGAGTGAGTAACTGATGTTCTTAACATGAAAAATATAACAATTTTGAGTCCACATGGTTTCCTGATCTAGCTATGCTTTCCTGATGTACTTATATGTATTATGTTATGCTGTATCATGGTATTCTAAAGTTCTTCAATTAGTCAAGTAATTAAGCTTGATTTTGTGGTTCTTTGTAGCTGCTACAAGGACTTCATGGACAAGGAGAAGGAGATGTGTTCCAAGATGTTTCCAGATTTTCATGGGACATCAAAGAAGTAAAGGTAGAGTTCCCCACTGCTATCACAAATGTACAGTAAAAAAACACACACTGAATTATATGTGAAAGGCCTCAAATCAATTGTGCTGTCCAGCTCGGTTGGTTTGGCTTAGTTTATTTAAGCCACAGGAGGGCAGTGTCTGAACAGAGCTGTGGTTACACTATATGAGCTGTAGACGTTGAATATGTTGACTCTGGCAGTCAGTCGTATAGCACTGTGCTCCTGTTTCTCCATGGTTTGTTTCTCCTGTGCGTTGTGTAGCAAATGATACACATATGACATGCAAGTCATATTTGGTCTGTTTTGTAGTTTAAAATAGCCCGAACAACACTTTAATGGAAATTTTTTGGATCTCCAAAAAAAAGTTTTAATGATGAAATCATAGTCTAAATATAATGTTTGTTACATAAAAAACAAATCATTTAGCTTCTAGCACACATTTGTCGAATGCATAATGGAATTTGTGTGAGGAGATTTCAAAGCTTATAAACACAAAGCACAGATACATAAAGCTGCTGGATGTTAGAGTAAGCACACATGCTGAATACAGACTGCAAATCTGTGGAAACCCTTCTCTCACAAAAAGAGTTTTGGTCTTTATGTAAAGTGAGAATTTATCTCAGGTCAAAAAACCTGATAATAAAGGAACTAATTCGAATGTAAGACAAGTGGTTCTTGTTTATAGGTATCGTCATATTTCTGATAATTAGATTAAGTGTATAACTGCAAGGGCTATGTTCTTCAGGCCCAGTTTAGATCAAACCTGCTTGGTCAGCCAATTTGTTTTTATTTTTAAATAATATTTTAAATAATAAATCTTACTACTACAGAGTCCACAATTTAAAACAACAATTAAAATATTAAATGACTGCAAAATTTAGAAAGTCTGTTGTTAGTTGAGAGAATCTGTGTTGTCTGTAAACTAAAGATTTGACATTTTTAATTTCAGAGACTACAGTATGAGCCATCAACCAGATGTTCTAAAACTCAGTAGTTCATGCTGAACAAAATTTCTTTTGAAAACATTCTAAAATCATCTCGTCCACTGAAGACTTTTTGATCTGAACTGGCCTTTAATATTTTAAACCCTAGTGAGATCTTCAGAAGAATGCAATTTGTGAAGAATATGAAAAATGTCATACATTCACTCATCCTTTTGGCACAATTGTTATGATCACTACTACAAAATTTAAGAGTATATTCTTACCACATTGAAAGCATCTATGTTTGTGGTTCATACCCACATTTTAAAACTTCATAGGTGAGCATGTATTGTGGTGTTTAACAAGTTTCTCAGTGTCAGCATACTTTAGGATATTCATGCAGCAAGTGCTTGTGATTCTGTTTTTTGGTACCTATTTTATGTAACTGGTAAACAAAATAATTCACATTTCTAACTGCTGCTTTCATATGTAGTTGATATTTTCATGATGGCCGTTGAATATTATGGCTATAATTGTCCTGTAGCATACATATTAGGAATAATTTATTCATTTTTGTCATACCTTATAACCTTGTTATACCATCATATCTTACTTGTGTTGCTTTAGCTGAATTATATTGACTATGTGGTGGTGCTTGAAGTCTTGCATGTTAACTCTGATGGATACTGTACCTTCAGTAACAGTTGCTTCCAAGATTCAGGGTTTAAATTTCATCCTCTCAACAGCCTTGTCTCAGCCATTACTTGTGGAGTTGGCTTTCCCTGAAAATGTGGAACTTGATTATGGGTTAACATGTAAGAAATGGGCCGTTTGCTCTGTTAATCTCAAGGTCCCATGCACCCCAGTTCTCACACATCACAAGGGTTTCAGAGTATTAGTATTTACAGTGATAAGTCCAGTGAGAAGCAATCAAGTAAGACTAAGGAGGGTAATGTTCGTGATAGTTTGTTATGAGCTTAGAGAGTGTTCATGTTGAAATATGACGCCACATGAGATCGCCATCTTGCTGCATATGCAAGGAGATAAGGGAGTCATCTGCCGCAGACTTGATGACAGAAAACATTTTGAGTGAGATTTGTCAGAACAGGTTTTTTTTTTTTTTTTTCCCTCTGCCCATTTTCCAGGCACACACTCACAAACTTAAATTCTGCCAGCTTGGAGTCCCCGGGACTTTGGCACAAAGTGCAAGGCACAGCGAAAAGAAAAGTACAACTGCGGCTTGTTCCTCCACGCTTTAACATTTTTAATTTTTTTATTTTTTCTACCGTTAAGTGACAGCGGTTTTGCAGATCAAAGCTCCCAGAGAGTAATGAGTAATTTGGGAATCATATTAATGACACGCCCTGGAAGCACTTCAAAGAGCTCAGGCACACCTCAGTTCTGCTGAGGCATCTTCGTTTTTATCACAGAGCGCGATCTCTCCTTTCTACCGCCGGTGTTGGAAGAGAGTGTGTTTTCACGTGTGTGTGTGTCTGTGTGTGTGTGTGTGTGTGTGTGTGTGTGTGTGTGTGTGTGTCTGTTTGTTTGTGTGTGTGTGCGCGCGCGTGTGTGTTTTCAGATGTGTGTTTGTGCATGTGTGTCTGTGTACATGCGTGTATGTATGCACATGTGTGTATATATACACGTCTCATGTGCTCGTGTACAGGTGTGAGTGTGCATATGTGTGCGTATGTGTGTGTGCATGTTTATATGCAGTTGTGTGTGTGTTTTGGCTACAGTCGTAAAATAATGCAACAGCAGAGACAGAGGTGCTTTTGTCGTGCCTGCGGGGCTGAATCCAAGGCTGTAGCACTGAGCTGTGTGGGAAGCGCAGAGCTGGATGTGAGCTGCTGTTTACTGTGCCTTTGAAGCAGTGAATTACTTTTTTAAATGATTGTACTTTAATTATTGTATTTCTTCTCCCGATTTCAAGTGACTAATTTGTGTGCACTCTTGTTGTTGCACTTTGCTGCAGTTGTTTTGGCAGAGTGCAGACAAGCTCCCCTCCAAAGCCACCCCTTCTTTTTACAACATTTTACATCAGTCCACAAGTTGAGATCGTACAGGCATGAGTCATAAGACAGCACTTTGAGTGCAGCGTTCTCCAGGCAGACTTTGGGCACCCAATTGACCAGTGGGGGTCGCTGGTGAGTAATGAGACACAGACATACCCGCGTCCCCATCTACTAAGCCACTACCTCCCGAGCCAATGCTGTGGCCAATATTGCCATCTCCCATAGGACTGCCAGCCACTGCTGCCACTGGCACAGACTGACTCTGACTCTGCCACCCTGTGGGACCAGTCCACACACTGGAACATTGCCTGAACAGGATGCGCAACCCACAAGTTTTTATGTTTTTATTTATTTTTTTTAAGAAGTGCACTTCACATTTTTTATCAATTCAGCTGCAGTTACAGAATTGAATGTAACTGGCACCAGATTTGGAGGTTAATGATCCCCTGTTCAAGCTGTAATGGTTATATAATGCTTTTTTATGGCCGTTGAAAGAGTCTGGTAAGCCCAGTTGAGGAAATGACTGTAGTTAATTTATATGCCGTGTTAACGTTAAATTCTGTTGTGCTGTTGATGCGTTGACACACAGGCTCAAAATATTAATTGAGAACTGAATGAAGTGAAAGGCTTGAACAGACAACAGGTTGATAAATATTGCTGTATCTGTGACAAAAGCAGTGATTGACTTTTCCAGTCCTTCCAACTTTATAAATGATTGCAAAATCTTGGCAGGTCCTCAGTTCTGTGAGTCACTCAAACTGGGAACTGGCTAACTGCTGGTCAATGTCTTAATCACATACCCCAGTTTGAAGGCTGCCACTCTGGCCTGCCTCACCACTGGTACTTATTAGTTGTGTCTTGTCGGCAGAACCACCAGGTGATTTTGCAGTCATGAATAACTGACTCACACTGGAGCATACACAAGATTGTGAGCATTCCAATGTAGTAATTGGCCACTGGCTTATTAGCCAAAAGCATCCCTAAACTTTGGCAGCATTATACCACAACAGAGACAGTTTCTCAGATCTTTAGTTATAAGCCTTACAAGTGAGGCTGGATTTTTATAACAAGGGTATTGAACCTGCTTGTGCTTGTCCACTTTTGAACTGAATGGCTTTCTGCATACAGATTAAAGGATGCTGATAGTACTGCAGTTCACTCCTGAAAGTAATCAGCAGGCTATGTACTGTATTTCAAGGTTCCCTGATATTTGCATTGTCTGAGGTAACTTGGGCTCACTTGCAGTGATGTTGTGATTAATTAAGAGAATACTTTTAGCTTCATATCAAAATGATTATGTTTCACCTGTTTTGGCCCATTTCACCTGACATTGCTGATGGCATGGAAAGGCTTGGTTCAGTCAATTATTGTGTACTTTAGGGTTGGCATCAATTCCATTTTAAGTTAAGTAAAATGGACTGCAGTTCAGTCCATGAGTTTGAATACAATGTCCATAATTTTCTGTGAAGAATATTTTCTTCATTTAAGGAATTGAATTTCAAATTTCATTTCCTGAATCAACAGAATTATAAGGGAACTGGCCTCCCAACTCTGTCAAAGATTATCAAGATTATCCACAATGGCCTTAGATTTCACCATCTCTCACAAACTCCTCACCCAGCCCACCCTGTCTGCCAGCCACCATGATACCATCTGTTACCGCACACCCTCTGTTGCAGGTTAAGACGTGTAAGGAGCTTGCAACCATGCCCGCGAAGGAAGGACACAGAAAGGATGGGGCCAGCTTCTAACAACATACAGATTTATGTGTTTATTTTTTTTTTTTTTGCCAAGTTCCAAGATGAAAGTTGATATGGAGTGGAGTTACCCAAGGCGAGGAGAATTGTTATATAGGGGGTTATTCTACACCAGAGCAGTTCAAATCCAGGTCCTGAGGGCCTATAGTGTCTGGAGTTATTTTCTGCAACCACACACTACACCTCCTGATTTCACTGATTACTTTATCTACTTGGTCCGGGAGGTAAGCCAATTACTGATGATCAGGTTGTGTAGTGTGTTGTTGGAGCAAATACCTGCACGGGGAATACCTGGCCCTCAGGAGTTGTTGTAGCCCTGGTCTACACCATAAATTCTGGTGAAGTAATAATGCTATTCATCTACTGTCTTAAGTGTAATTGTGAATACCCTTCAGATTTTTTGTGATGTACCGTTCATTGGGGTATGTTTTCAATAGTGGACTTCAATAAGTAAGAAGTGTAAGGTTTGACTATTTTGATGGGAATGTTGTAAAATCATTTAGTATTTGGTGCCGTATTATGTTAATTTTGTTATACACTTTATCTAAAGAGGCACTTACAGGAAATAATGTCTCTCTGTGGAAAAATGTGTTTGCTAGCTTTGCAAGATTTCTTTATTCAATAGTTAAGAATGTCCAAGCTGTTTTCACACAAGAAGGAGAAAATAAAGTTTATCTTGTTAAAAATAGATCTTGTGAAGATGGCTTTTTGTCTGTGAAGATTGCCTTGAAAATGGCCATACTAATGATGACCATTGATGATTGTGACCACAGAATCGAATGTTAATCCTTTTAGCAGATTATTTTAATTGTTGATAATGCTGTAGCTATTAAATCACACTCTCCATTTGACTTCAGGTGTTGATGTTATGAACAGGTTTAATTAGACAAAGTATATTGACCAATGGTGGAAAAAAGCAATGAAAAGAGGTGAAAAATATGGAATGAATTTTAAATGTGGAATTCTATTTTGATTATGTCCCACCTTTATACCTCTTTCATCCTTTTGAAATATACCTTGAACACAGTTACAGCCTCTACAAGCAAAGGAATCTAATACTGTACATATATGTATAGCTAACCCACAGCAGTTCTATAAACGTTCTATTTAATTACCCATAATTGCATATTTTGTGTGTTACCAGAGGAAGCAGGTAGGATTCTTGTTGAAGGACATTTGGACCATTATTTTGTTTTGCAAGTCAGTACTTTCACAGAGTATTTCAAGTGTATTAAGTTTTAATTTAATTACGTTGCTCATATTTCTCATTTGCCAGTGGTGTAATTTGAACAGGAGTTCATCATATAAAAGCTATTTTGGATCCAACATAATCTGAGCCCCTTTCTCTGTGATGTTGTTACCTGCCCTCTTGAATTTAATGTTTATATCTCACTAATATGAATGCAGTGTTGTCTGAATCTGTTCCTGCACACAAAGACTGCACATTATTTCACGCAAGTCATCTTTTATACATTAGAAATGTGTGTTGGTAAAATTTCTCTAAGTGTAATGTCAGTCTCCTTCTGAGCTGTTTAAGAATTTAATATATGATATAGAATTACATCATGAGGTACAATGCCTTTGTTTGATAGACATACTATCTAGGTGCTTATTTATTCAACAACAGTCTATTTTCTTGCTTTTTCAGAATTTAGAGTGGAGCTTGTCAGTACTTGACTTGCCCATTTGTAGGTTAGCTCGTCCTCAGTTGCCAAATATTCATTTGATGTGATGTGTACATGCATGGTGTTCCTGACTGGTTAGAGCACATAGCTCCACACGATTTTACATTCTCCTCTCCATCAACAGTAACGTTTACAAAAAGGAATAATTATATATTTTTTATGTTGCTTTGCATATTATAAAGATACACTGTGATGCTGTTGAGCCCTTGAGCAAGGCCCTTAACCCCACATTTCTTGCAGGGGGATATTGGCCCCTGCTTAGCACAATCAATTGTAAGTCACAGATAAAAGTGTCAGCTAAATTACTGAAATGTAATATGTAATGGAAGACTAAAAGCCTCAGAAATTATGCAGCAGTGACATGTGCATCATCCTCAACACACACAAATACATCAATATGTTCAATGTTAATTTAACTCTGAATTTCAGTCTAATAGGGATCATGTGTACTCTTGGCATGAAATGTACTGTCAGAGTCAGTGAGTTTTTGCTGTGGCCGCTTGCACAGCCCCCAGATGTGAAGCTGGCATGGCATTCCCGCCATGTGTTTACCTTACCACAGCATGTACAGTTGACATTCCCAGCTCAGTGGTGCGTACAGTGCTGCAGCGTCCAGTTTTCCAGTCCAGCCTGGGCGCTGAAATAAATGAGTGCATTCAGAAAGCGCAGCAAAGCTCTGGGCATTCATTGTGGCAAAGCATTATCACATTATAGAACAAGTTAGCATTAAAGTTTTCAGGGGCAATAAAAGAAAGGTCCCTAATTGCTTCAAGCTGGCTAAATTTACATTTTGGGCTTGTTTAAATGATTATCTTAGATTTTAGAAGCAATGACCTTTTGGGTTTCTACAATGGAGAGAGAACGATTTTTATTATTCAAATTTACTTTGCAGAGCTTGTTGGTGCTGTGGGTGAAATATGTATGGGAGCAGAAGCGGGTCCCCCCTGACCTCCCTACATGCCCTGGACTTGGCATCTCTAAAATGGGCTCTTTGATGGGTTCTGCTTCCTGTGCAGTAGTTTGGATTGGCAGTGCATGGCTTCTCCCGCGCGGGCAAGGGGCCCTGGTTTGCCCGGCACCGAAAGATTAATGCAGCCCCAACAAGCACCGAGCACACTCACCTGTCCTTGTCTGGCAGCCTGTGGGGAAGATAATTAGCACTCTCTCGTGCGGACAATGAGTCTTTGTCTCCCCCGCTCGAAGCCTCCCTTCCCCAGTCGACGTCCCTTGCGAAAGCATGCGAGGCGGTGTTTTCCAACTGTGCCTCAGCAAGAATCTTCACCCAGCAATTTCAGTCAAGCCTGGTCCTCTTGTGGAATTCCAGTGCAGAGAGAATGCTCTGTGTGCACGTGCGTGTTTGTTTTAGCAGTTTGATTATTGTGAGGTTGATTGCCTTGGCATTGAAGATGCTGTTCCAGTCTGATCACTGCATTGCAGTGGCCGGATTGCAGAAACTAAGCATTTCTTGTGTCTTTGTTTTGGTTTTAAAATTAATTAAACAGTTGAATTGGGTAAAAGTGATGCTGGGCAGAGCTGAGATTCTCTGAGCTATGGAGGTCAGACACTGTGTGAGAAAGCATCACTCACACCACTGTGGGTGCCTGTTGAGTCTCCTCTGATGCTACCTTTGATCCTTTATAATAGCAAATAATAAATGCAGTAGAAGCAGAAGAGAGATAATTTGGGCCTGCTCTCTCTCACTATTTCTCTGTCTCTCTTTCTTTCTTATCCTCCCCATCTTTCTCATTCCTGATCTCTTTTCTCTAAATATGGATGGTGTTGGTTGATATTTATATTGTATGGTAATATTTAATATTTTGCCATTTTATTTTTATTATCTTTAACATTAAAACCCTGGTGGAGCAAAGGGCTTCGACAGTGTTTTTCACATGGAGTACAAACATGAGTGAACCAAAAACATATCACAACTTCTAAGTAAAGGAGATGACAAAACTCTCTTTTGTAATAATAATAATAATAATAATAATAATAATAATAATAATATGAGGCATTTTGTACCATAACATAAATATACCTTTAATGGCTACTGAGTGTCTGTCAGGTTGCAGCAGCTGAACTGTATCATGCTGAAACTGGAACAGTTGGTCCTATCAAAGAATTATATGTATTTCCTATTTGAATTTTTTTCACAATAAAAGAGAACATGCATCTCCGCCTCCAGCTCTCCTGTCTTGCAGTGACCACATATTTCTCTTTTGACGATGTTCTTCAATTGCAAGGCTGAAGTTACTGGTGCTGTTGTTGGTATGAGTCAGTCTGCGCTCTCTCTCTCTCTATTTGTCTCTGTGTCTGTCTCAGGGAATTTCTCAGGGAATGTGTGGTATATGGCTGACACAGACCACCTTTGCCGTGAAGCATATCTGTTATGTTTTTCCTTCTCCTCCAGGCGTGAGGTAGACTGTAGGCCTTGAGGAACGCACGCTGCCCAGAAGTCCCTTGTGAGTTCACCATATACACTGCTGCCCTCAATGGACTTGATTCACTCCAAGGCCTTTGCAGCAAAGCGGATCAGCCCTTTGCAAGGCCATAGGCGTAGCTCACAGGAGACGTGTCGCTCACTGCTTCTGACATCACATTTTCAGAAATGTGTGTGTGTGTGTGTGTGTGTGAGAGAGAGAGGGAGAGAGAACAGCTTTTAACATTCGCTTTACGACATTGTTCATAAACAGCCTTAGATTAGTACTACTTTGGGGAAATCTACTGTAGCTTTCCAAGCCCTTGCTAGGAGTGTTTGAGCAGATATGCCTGTCTCAGTTTGTGTGTGATCAAGATGGAAGAGAAGAGCTTTGTAGTCTGAAGTTTGAGACTTAAAAGAGTCGGGGTTGAAGTCTTTGTTGTGGAGTGAAAGTGAAAGTTTTTTTTTTTCCTGCTGTGAATACATTTGCATCGGTTAGAGGATCCACGTCAGCAGCAGCTCCCCGTGGAGCGGGAGAAGGAGACTGGGCTTCTTTCATTCACACGTCACCGTGCCGATCCGCGCGGACCGACAGCCGCTGCACAGACACTCTCACAGCCCGTACCCCTCACCGCATAATGCGCCTCTTTATGGGCACAGAGCGGGGCCCCCCAAAATCAGCCGAGACCCAGACAAGCTCCTCATTTAATTCCTGGGGGCACCCTGGGGCGGTTCAACAGCAAGATGAAGGAAGCGCTTGTGTTCCCTCTGACTGGTAGTTAGCTTGAACCAATTCGTATTTGCTTTTTCGCTCTAATTGCGCCTGATTGAAAATAAATTGTGGATATTTTTGGATTACCATATCAATGGCATAACCATTCCCCCCTGCGTACACTCACACACCCATCCCCACTCCAAATTGGGGAAAAATATGTTTCCATGTCCAAAACTGCTGTTTGACCTCCCCCCAAATAATATATCATACTTAGCCTGTGCTGACTGTCTTCGCTTATGTGTGATGGATACATTATAGGAAAATAGGCCTGTGTGTCTCTGGATACTAGTAATACAGAGGTTGCTGATTGTATCAGAGATCCATGTGAGATTGGCTTGACTGCACCTCTCCCTAGAAAAATCTGAGCTGCTTCTTGTGCTGCAGGTTCAACTAGCAGACCCATGAAGAGATTTAAAAATAATTATTAACATCTTAAAGTAAATTGTAAGATATTCAATAATGGGTTTTGTCTTTTAATTTCCGTGTGACCTGTAGACATCTTTTATAAGTTTGTTGAGCTCTCGAATAAGATTTGGACACATCTTTTACTGTGGTGTTAAGAAGCTATGTCTTGATTAATAATGTTATGAAGAACAGTCTGTACTTGTTTTTATCAGGGTAAATTATGAATATATTTTTCCAACCTGGGCAATGAACCAATGAATGTCTTCACATATTTGTTTTCTTAACTAGCCCATAGTGCTGACTGACATTCATATATTCAAACAAACGCATCAAAATGCATCCATACCCAAAATAAGACATATGAAAGCCTAACAGCGTTTATTATGAATAATACCTTTTTGTCATGTTTTGCACCTTTGGGCCTTCTAAATTTGCCTTACGTTGCCAAAATATATTTCTTACTTTGGCTTAAGATTGGGTAAATATGATTTTGACACATCATTCTTAATTATTTGGTGTATTGTGTATGAGCACAATGTTTTGTGTGTGTGTGTGTTGGGGGGGTGTTAATATTCTATCCTAGCAGAGAGCCTCAGGCTTACAACTGAAAGCTTTACTCATATTTTGTATCCAGCGCTGAGTTCACATAAACCTTGCCTGCTGTGTACAGCTGGAAATAAATCCCTGGCCTTGCTTTACAGTAGTGGTGGGGGAATAAGGTTTCATGAAATACAAAATGGGTGGGGCTACCATATGGTATTAGCAGCCCACTGATTTCAACCAATCATCATGCTCTGCCGTGAAAATTAAAGTATTTTGATTGGTATGGGGAAAAAAATCTGATTGCAGTTCCGCCCATTATAGGAGTTTATGAAACTTCCCTCACTGCTTTACACGAGCCCTGATAAGTTTTGACAGGTTTAAAATCCCCTTCTGGGGCTTGGCTTTCACTCTTTTTTCTGGAAACTGCAGACATTTATGGGGATCAAAATCTGCCTCAGTGTACCCCAATGTTTCCCCAGGGTACACCATTCTAGCCTTGCTTCATTGGCTGGTGTTTTCTGCCAGCAGGGCAAAAGGCTGCCCGCAGGCAAGGAAACAGAGATGACACAACAAATCTGTGGGCTTCAACCCAAGCCCTTGTGTGCCTAGCAAGGACGTTTTCCAAGAAGCACAAAATATACAAGTGAGAAAGAGGAAACAATGCTGGAGATCTCATTTCATACTATAAAATCATACATTGTAATTCAGCGTTGTTTACAAGGCCCACTCTCCAAGATCTTTTCCATTTTCCAAAATAATCTATTAATCATGGATTTTGAAAGTTCAGTGTAATATGTAGCAGTCTTATAAGGCCGGTGCATAAATTCTGGCAGCGAATTCACAGGGTTCCTGGTACTTGCCTTAATCATGTTAGCACAGTGTGTTCAGCAGGTTTTCCTGTGGAAGTCCTGCTTGTGACCTGGTTTCCTCCCGTCTACCACGCTGGTGTGAGGAAAGGGCTCATTGTGGCTTTAAATTGCACCTCCAGATGTCCCATTATGAACAGCGACCGTCTCGAGGGTATGGAACATCCACGCAGTCTGGCAGCGCTGGCTGGCCACTTCCAGGAAATGCTTGGATTGCACAATGCTCTGCATGAAGTTAGGCAGCTTTGGTGAGATCAGTTGACCCCCTTTCCTATATCTCCTGGGTGGGTGTACTCTGGCGGATCCTGTCTCCAGGAACATAAAATGTTTGGGCTCTTTCTTGTGTTTTGCAAGTCTATATGAAGTCAGGAGCGTGCCCGGTGTTTAGACTGGAGCCCTCACAAGGACGGCACGCTCTGGGCTGTGAACACAGAAGCCTTTCCGCAGGCCAAGCAGATACCACCTTGGAGATGGAATGGGTCGATAGCGTCGGACACAAAGAGCTCAGCTGTCTGACTGCTCAAGGCTGTCGCGTAGAGAGACACAAATGCAATCTGGTGGGGATCTCATTGAGAGAGGTGGCCTGATAACATAGCTACTGTGTGGGGTTGAGGGGGGCAAAGTTAGTGGAGCCACCCACTGGGCTCAGATGCGATCATGAACTCCAGTCATTCACTGAGTGCAGTTAACCTCTTCAGTATGCTAATGAATTGCCTGTTTACACATAAATCATAATGTATCCCTCCCTCTGTGCTTTGATTAAAAATGGCATATAAGCTGTTAGTTCGTCATTTCCCACTCTTCACAATGAGGCCTCTCCCAGTAAGCCGACATTTCTGGCAGTAAACAGATGTTTGTTCCTGATGCCTTGGAAATCAAAACGAGCCACCCAACAAATGGCTAAGATTAGCCACGGCTGGGGAATTCGATGAGCACAGAAAAGGGGGGCGGGTTCTCCCCCCACAACCCCTTCCCGCTGCGTCCAGTCGAATGCGATGAGGGCGCTGACAGGCGCATGGCCTTTGAGAAGCGTTCTCCGTTACTGCCTGGCTAGTGATCAATCGGAGAGCAAGCCCAGGCTGTAATACACACACATACACACACACACACACATACAGAGTACAGCACTGCAACCAAGTCGCAGCCAGCCAGTCGCAGCTGCTTGCCAAAATAGCCACACTGAGGGAACAGTCTCACCGTGACATGTCAAACCAAATGTCGAGTCCACAGGGGCAAAAAAAATTCAACCTAAATCAAGTCAATATGCCAGTTACCACAATTCAGGGGACAGTAATTTAAGAAAACACCCCTGGCCCTCCGTGTGTCCCATCCCCCTCTTCCAGCGCCCACCTTTTCCTGGCAGATCAATGTCTCATTCATAACATCTTGAGGAAGGTCTTGATTCCTTCTCTGTTTTTAAGGTTTCTCAAAGGTTATGTTTTCTCCCCTCTCCCACCCTGCTCCTTCCAACCTTCTCGGACTTCACATTAAACACTCTCTCAGCAGATTCAGGGATAAATTCACAGCAGTTAAATATAGCAGGGTGAATATTGAAAAAGGAAGGGAAGTAAGGTGGACGGGCCTTTTTTTCCTCCTCAAACACAACAGCAGCTTTGTCAAAGGCTGATTTCTTATCATCTTATCTCAGAGATTCAGTTCCTGCAGCTAACATGAGGGGATGGGGGTGCTTTGCGTTTTCAGGGAGGGTTAAGTATATGTGTGCGTGAAGGGGGGGTGGTGTAATAAAAACAGCAGTGTTTTAGTTAGACTTTTTCCTCGCATATAAAGCATAAAGCCGCGTTCTTCCAGCCACTGTATAATTACTAACAGATCTGACGGCTCAGCCTTTCCAAATGTTTTTGTAGGTATTTCTGGGTATTTTCTCCGTCCCCCCACCCCCTGACACACACACACACACACACACACACAAAAAAAGGACAGTTTTTAATTGCTGCCTTCATATTTCAAATGGGTGATAGGTTTTTGGGAACAGACCTTCCCAGAGGGGGGTAACACTTTGGGCACAGAGCGTCTTTGTTGACATAAATAATGGTGCCCCTTCTCCAGTGAGCTGTTTGTCCTGGCACAGGGGCTGGTAGGTGGTGGGATGTCCCTTGCCAGGCAGTGGACGCGCCGGCGCCCGGGGATGTTGTGAGTGGAAAGGAGGAGAATGAAGGAAAGGTGAAGAGGGGAGGGCAGCTTACGGAGAGAGAGAAGGAGGAAAGGGGGGAGAAATAACACAGGAGCGGAAAAGGCCCAGGTCTGGAAAACCTACAAAATCACCACACTGTCGCCTTTTTTAACTTTTAAAATGCATCTTTCTGTAATTTAATTTGCATGCTTTGTACCATCCATAGCTTAATTTAATAAAGTTTCTCCATTTAAGCCAAGGAAAGACTGATGTGTGGACCTAGTATGAAATTGCAGACATTTTTCTATCGTAAAAAAACCTTGTTTTTCAAAAAGTAAACTCTTCCGGAAATGTTTGATAATTACATGATATTGCATTACACAAGCTTTAGCCTCATGGTGTTTTTAAAATAAACTGTAGTTAGTAAGTTCTATTTAGTCACAGAGCCATGAAACATTGATGGTACACAACTATTGATACCAGCTTTCCATTCATGTGTTGAACTCAGAAATTGGATAAATGGAGAAGCATTGTGTTTTATGACACCTGTGATTTATGAGTTTGTGATGTATAAGTGTTTATGAGAAAATCAGAGCCTCTGAAAATAAATCTATAAATACAGAGCAGGCAATTAATTTTAGGCACTCTTAAACAAACAAAATTCTTAAACAGCTCTGTGGCTCAATTCTATGGATGTACTTAATGAGCTAGACAAGTATAATGTTGGTGTGTTGTAGTTAAGTGTTGATACATTGATAGATAGCTTGCATCATCAGTTGTTTGCTCTCAATTTTCTTGTTTCTTTTCTCAAAAGTCTCTTGAATAATTAAATATATTGTAAACGCAACATGAACTGCATTGGTCTAATGTAGTGTGTAATTAAAGACATTTTTTTTCATTTCCTGAAAAGTATCTTTTCGGACAGACAAGTTTTGTTTTTTGTTTTTTTTTACAGGGCTGGTGATATGTTAAACACTTGCTTCTTGTCGCTGATGTTATGCGCACCACATCATAAGCAATGTGGCCCATTCATAAATGGTTAGCCATTTGCAGGCAGACTGCTATTACAGAGGAGGGACATGTGGTTTCATGGCAGGCAGGCTGCGGTTCGCTGGTTGGCCATGGCCCACACTGGCTACACATAATATAGGCCTAGCGTGAATATTGTCATGACATAATGTTTTCATTTTCTCCAATTCTGTTCAAATGGAGCGGAGCGCACTCAAATTCGTATTCATCAAAAGCTCATCGTGGGTGAATTTTGCCTCAGTGACAGCCAGAACAGCCCTAGAAACTGCAGCACTTCAAGTGAAGTCACCACAGACACCAGACAGATGGTCATCTCTTTATTCTTATCATGAAGAACATCCATAAGCAACATGGCAACACAAGCAAGACCAGAAATTCCTGCTGCCAAATTTAACTTCCCAGAACAAGGGTAAGCAAAGTGGATAGAATTTGTTTCTGGATTTCAAATCAACTTCTGCTCTTCCGTTTTTCATTAGCCCAGACATTTGTATGATATGACATTCTCACTTCATTGTTTGAGCTCAGCTCTAATGTAGGAGTGAACCACCATTGCTGAATGCAGCTAATTATATCATTGAGCTCGGGTAATTGGTGAAAAAAAACCTGCTCACGCACACCAGCCCTCCAGGATCATAGCTGCCCAACCCTTCTCCTAAAATAAAGAAGTATGGACAGAGGAAGGAAATCAGGGCCCGACCATCTGGTTTTTGTATAGAACTTCTGTGATGTCACTGCGCTGCCACACGCACTGTCTCAGTGGACCTCACTCTGGAAGCCCGGAGAGGCGCTACAGAAGGCGGTTGGCTTTGGAATCTCTAACGGACTCATGGCCTCTGATGTCTCCATCCCACGGCTCACGCGAGTCGTTCTCTCTCCACCAGCTGGGAGCGGACACTCAACATGTCACCCCTATCATGTATCACGTAATAGCGGGGATTAGGCACTGAACATTTCACAAAGTCGGCACGCTGTGGCGCTGAACAATGGCCCTTCCACATGCTTCTATCTCTCACAGATGGGACCTCAGAGGCAGACCATCTTCACTGATGCAGTTGTGGATTTTCTTCAATGTATCAGTTACCAAAAATATGTTTTCATGACGTTACAGTTTGGATGTTAAATAATAAAGGTTTGAACAATAAAATGTTCATTAGGTATTCCTTTGACATGCACCACTGAGAATTAAAAGGAACAATGGTATATTAAAAAATGATAAGTGCCCTGATGGAAGGCTGTAGTTGCTATGTATGACCTGCTCATTCTGCATGTAAGTTTGGCAGATGGAAAACTCAAAAGGTCACAGGTCAGCTTGGCAGTGACTTGTGCAGAAGTTATTATGCTAAAAATTCTACTCCAGTTTGGCAGAACTGGCCACTGGAGACACACTTAAGTTGTAGGAGCATCTAAATGCAGGTTTTTGACTAATTTTATGGGTTTAAAACAGCAGGGCTCCGTATCAGCCTGGGGTCATATTTATGTTTTCTGTAGTACTTTTTTGTTTCTCCACAAATGCCTATTGTAGTCACTCAGATTTGGGACAATTACAAGAGCAAACTGACATTTATGGGTTGGCCCCCATCGTCATGGATGCCCCACAGGTGTTGGCTCCATATGAATGCATGCTTTGTATACATGTTCTCCTAATGAGAGGTACTTCATTAAATTCCAAGTTTGAGCTCCAATCACATGTGTCTAGGAATTGTAATGACACGCAAGGTTGTAATTAATACAATGTACTGTAATTTTGACTTTTTCTGGCACGGGTAATGATATAAAAGAATGGGAGAAGCTGGAGTATATGTATGACAATATCTGCTACATCTTGGGCATATGTTAAATTTCATTTGCACAGAACTGCAACAATTAGCCTCTGCTCAGTCAAACCATCGCTCAGTTTGTCCTAAGCCTTTGAGATGGGTTTAAGCCATAAAAACATTTGGCTTTTTTGGTTCTTCCTTCAACATTATGAGGTTCGCACTAAACACTAAACAGTTGTTTTGGTGTGTGTCTACTATTAGAGTGCTCAGAAAATAGATAAATAAACAGGAAGTCACATTTTTTTCATGTTAAATGCATTTATTTTTAGAAGGTCCAGGTTTTCTGATGAACCAAAAGTTAACCCTTTAGCATTTATCTATATTTACAGCATGAAATGACATGCTTCAACCACTAACAGTTATTAAGACTACAGAGAAATGCATTGTTTCACGTGATGAATTCAGACACCCTCAGCCTTAATAATCATGCATTTCTGGTCTGGTTCTAATGACAAATTAATACTGGGGTTCCAGTTCAGTCTTGGGAAACCAGGTATATGAAGTGTTACAAGCTATTTCAATTGTTTAAGGGGTGAATCACAAGAAAAACCAGTTGATACTGTGACTGTCTAGGAAAAAAGATTGAGGACCATCGTCTTTATCAAAACCAACTGACTAGTTGACCTTGGTGAGAGAAACCATCACCACAGAATGGCAAGTTATCAAATTTCTGCATCAGCAGAAATATCTGGGGATACAGAAATAAAGTAGTCTTTTTTTATGTGAGCTCTTAAGTTGATGACAGCATTATGGATCCACCTTTAATTTATACTGTGATCAGCCAGGTCAAACACGTGCTTATAGCCAATCACTATAATGAAATGGCCGATCACAAGAATTTCTGTACACAACACGCTGTAGATCACATTCTCTTTCCACATGAGTGACAGCAGTGTCTGTGTCTGTGCTGGTGAAGTTCATTTCCTGCCACCATTGTGGTGAGAGGCTGATTAACATCATTGTCATGCACATAGGCCAGTGTTCATGTGGGCTGGAGACAGGACTGTTCCCAGCCAGTGAGCCATGTGTTCCATGCAGGAGGAGAGGAGCGGTGGCTGCTTTGGCATAAATGACCAACATGCAGAGATTTCCTTGTTCTTTATATACCTGGTTTGGGAAATTGTTAGGAGTAATTTGGAGTGTACAAGCTCCATCTTGTCATTTGAAAGGTAACTCTTGATGTAATATAGGTAAGGTTATGGTCCGTATCAACAAAACTACAACGGTGCTTCAGAAACTCTGCATATGTTTTTGGCATGTGAAAGACATATCATGACAATATACACCTTGATATTGACTGTTTTATTCGGTGCCAACCTGCCCGACTGGCCCTCCCTGTCTCAGCAGGACACTGGCACTGAATTGGGCAGTAACTCAATCCACACGTTGGGTGCTGTCTCCATGGCGATCAGATTGCAGTCGGCTATCGGTGCCATCTCCAGCATGTTCTGACACCAATGTCTGCGGCGTGTGCGTTGGCAGGGCCATTGCCTCTCCAGGAGTTCCCGTGACACAAGTTGGCTGCGGTACAAAAAGGAAGAGAACGAGGGCCACAGACAAGAGAGGACCTGTCCTATTTTGTGACTTCCTTGTAAAAAAGCAAAATGAATGCAAAAATCATGCTAGCTTTCTCCTGCTTGTCTTCACAAGGAGTTCATCAAGGCATACAACAGTTTTTCAGGTCATGTTATAGAGGCAGAGATCCTTGGTGCATGTTAGTCCAGGTTTGATGCAATACTGGATACTCTGTAGGCCTGAGGGAGAAAACTCAGTTCTCAAGGACTGGTGTTGTGCAGGTTTCTGTTTTGTTTTTTTTTGTTATGCTCATGTTATGCTGAAATGAGAACATTCTTTGGTTGTCAGTCATGAACTTATCAAGAAATTGCACTGAAATGATGGATCACATAAATGAATGGCCGTATAAAAAAAGTTAGGACAGAAGTTGTCAAGAACTCCAAACACAGATGTGACCCTCTTTGCTCACTGCTGCTCTAGACTGTATGTAAATGATGAGCTAAGGTGGGCTGAAAGGTTTTTTCTCCTTGTTCTGGTTTCTTTTGTTCACTGACTACACTGAACGAGAAAAATTTTATTTGAGATTTTGTTTTTCATTTAGCCTTATTTTCCCCCAGTTTGGAATTCCCATGCTCATTGCTGAAACCCTGACTTTTCCTGCAGGAGAGCACAGACATGCACTTATAATCCTCTGAAACACAGCATGTCAAACTGCTGCCTTTTCTCATTCCACAGTCCACTGCTAAGGCTTGCTCAGACATTGGGTTGGTAAAGGATACTTTGTGCACAGCCTACTCAAGGTGATCACTTGTCAATCTTCCACCTGATTATGTTAATTGTTATTCCAAGGCTTTTACTATTTTGAAAATTATTTTACCATATTTTGTTCCTTACAAAGCCATGTGATTGTTTAGCTCCTGAAGTTGTCCAGAACCAAACCTGGTCTCCAGATAGCTGGTCTCAGTTTGAAGCAATCCATGGCCTTTGGTCTAAAATAACAAGCAATGTCTCATACCAGTACCTGTTTAAGGAACTACTTCAATACTTCATTGTACTGACATTCTGAGGTCTGCAACGTGGAGAAGCTGCAAGTAACGAGAACAATAAATGCTGGCTGGAACATTTTGTCCTCACAGGATGGCATAAGTAAAACAGATTCCTCTTGGGCACTGCAAGTTCTCATGTGTAGTAAATAAATGTAAGAAAAGAAACAGACATTTAACTTGGTAGCTAGTGTTTGTATTTGTGACCAAAATGCGTATGTCCTTCCCTTCCTTTTCCATTTTGGAAATGCCAAGTTGTATTAATAAGCCTCATCCATTGGGGCAACCTGCACTTTTACATGCATACACTCCCTTCTAAAGCACATTATGTCAGCTGCTGCTCCTGCTCACTCTGCAGGAGTTGAGCTTACACAGCCGTGAGTCAGGGGAAGACATTTGCGCAGGAAAACTGAGGGTGCTGTCTGAATCCATCCCTCTCTGGGCAACACTGCAGCCAGTAATGCGTCACAAGGTGGAGTTGCAGGACACGATCTTCACTGTATCAGAGTTAACAGGATGAACTACCCAGCAGTCCATAGCTTTGGTTTCTTGCACCACAATTTACCCTTTATCATTTGGGATGCTTGTAAACATTAACATTGAGGGGGGGAAAAAAACAAAAAATTGTTTATCTATACAGTATATATTATGAATGTATGCAAACAATTTTCAGTTTTCTGAGAAAAAGAATTTGCAATGAACTCTTAACACCTCAGATCATGAATATGTGGCATTCAATTGGAAACTTATTTTCACGTCAAATTTCTGAGAAAGGCAAACCAGCGGTTTCACAGAACAAGGAACGACATTGTCTGGCCCCTAACCATCCTATGCCAAAAATTACCATTTTTGTTTTTCTTTTTCCTTTTTAACCCCCCATTTTTTAACACAGAGGAGAGAAGAATTGAGGCTTTATGTGAGCAAAGGCCCCATGTTTATGCTAGAGTGCCAGTGCGGGGAAAGAACAGGGGAACGAGGGAAAGGCCAGATTGGAGAGTGTGCGGGAAGGGAAGGTGAGAAGGAGGGATGTCTTGTGCTCGAGAAGGAGAAGGGGAGCGTGGATGAATGGGGGAGGTAGTGAGGCTGGGGGTGGGGGGGAGGCAGAAAAAGGCTCTTTGAGTGACAGTAAATTGGGAACCTGGAGCTGCTTATAAGTTTCTTGCTCCAAGGAAAACATACAGAGAGCTGGGGATGGCGCCGTGGCCAAAATCAAAAGGAGTGTTCAGCAGGGGCCCGTGCGGGTGGGGAAATGACAGCTGAGCGGGCTTGCTCACTCTGTCTCACCGTCTCATTGGCCCGGAGACGCGAGAGCGTGCGCCGGCAGGTTACACTCGCTGCCATGGGGGAGCCCCTGGCCAGGGAAACCAGTCTCATTGATACGCCCCTGTCCTTCACACACCAGCCACTGTTCTCTGGTTCATGTGGGCTTTAAGAAGGCCCTCATTGTGCTGCCCTTTGCACGTGTCTGTTAACGCAAGGCTCAGAGAAAATGTTCTGCGAAACCCATTTCTGTGCGTGTTTTTGTTTTTGTATCACTGACGGGTCTAAAGTAGAGATGGGCAATTCAAGACCTTTGAGGGTCACTTTTGAGCAGGTTTTAGAGTTATCTGACCAGTTATCCACTAATTTACACATTGGACCAGGGCTCCACGTAGATATCATGTCTCACACCCTGCAGATAGAGAATTTTACACTAGCAGATTCAGAACCAGTGTGACAGCTGCAGCCACTGGACTTTTTCATCTAATTGGCTCCTTTACAAAAAATGAAATGTATTTTTTTGTACAATCATTTTGAAAAAGATTGCTGGCAGTGTTTTTCTTGCTTTTTTAAATGTCTCCTTTATTTAATGTCTGTTATCATTTGGTTGAAAACAGTCAATGTTTATTGGGTTTCATTTATTGTCATTTTGCTCTGTTTTTTCAAAAATCCCCAGTTTTTATTTTTAAGCATAAAAGCCACCGCCCTTCCAGTTGGGGTTATTAATGTGCAGAAATGGGTGACCTAGTGCCCATTTACATTGGTTTTTGCTATGTTGTTATTTGTTGCGCGACCTCAACAGTGTACATTTCTACATGCATCTTGAACATGTGCCTTCACAGTCGCTCGCCACCCAAAGGCCTGTTAGACAACCATGCATGCTATCGCTATGGTAGCATCTCCATATCTATAACGCTGCTGTGTCAAGTCATTTTAACAAATTAGAGTTAAGAGGAACCTTAGCCTCAACGACAGTAATTTCTCCCTTGAGTAAAGCATGCACACCATATCGTAATTATCACATCCCAGTCAAAGAGAGCATCACTGAAACCACCACTGTGACACCTCTCAGCATTGAGAGGAAGCATACTGGGTAGGATCAGTCACTTAAACCACCTATCGCTGTTAAACCTGGTTTAATCTAGTTAAAAAAACTACCATGAGAGGAACAGAATGTACCAAGTTCAATCCTTAACTTCAATTGGCAGAACTGATGAGGTTATAGTCTCCATTTAGGAAGTTATATAACCATACTATTTTTCTTTTTCCATGCAAGCACACATAGTGCCACTGGTAGGAATCACTTGAAGTGTGACCCTGGTGGGCGACTGTCGAGTTGTGAATTGAGGTAGACTTGAGAGAGCTAGTTCTTTATTTTTTCTTGCATCCGCCTTGTCTGTCTTCTATGCCCACTTGCCATGGAGCTGGCGTCAGGATGTGTTTATAGCTGCCCCCAATAATCCCGCCATCGCCCCTTTCTCCCCTCAGATCTCTGCATATGGTACTAGTAAAGTGAAGGTTTGAAGCTACACTGGCTCCTTTCTCCTCTGCAAGAAGTTTTTTTTTGTGAAAGGAGACACTAAATAAATTCTCTGCAGTCTGAAAGCTGCCTTGTTCAGCCGGGTATTTAATAAAGAAAAATACCTCTGCACTTCCAAATGAATTCTTGTCAGGCTCTTTTACTTCAGGTAGGCCTACACGAGCCAGGAGAGGCCTAGTCAGCCTGTGTCACCGTTAGCTGTGCTGAAAAAAGGACGTGGAAAGCGGAGGGGGAGATATGGAGGCTGACAGGATAAAGCTAAGGCTAAGACAACCTGCCACACAGACCTTACCAAGACCTCAGATATACGGTTTCTGAGAAAAGTAGTTGTTTCAGCAAAAGGTTGGCACTGAAGTCACAGAGCTTAATGCTAAGGACAGTGCTATTCCTGAGCTTGAACTAGACTTGTGTGGCTGAGTGGTTAAAACCCCAGAGGATTGGGTCCTGAGCCATATGGCTTCACTGGCTTTGTTGCAACAAGAGAGCTACATGTAGTCAGCCACTTAAGGAGCTGACTTGGAACCCAGACAGTCAGACTTTACGAGATCTCTTTAGGCAACTTTAACCTCACTGTCATAGAAAGGCACTTATTGGTGCAGCAATCACCAGGCCAAGGACAAGGCAGCTTAGGTTCTGGCAACTTGTCAGTGGGTAGTCCACAGAGGTGTGATGCATTTGAAACATGCCTCTTGTTGGTATTCAGTCCCAAAGTGTACTATATCCCCAAGTTTATGTTTGAATCATTGCATAATCCTTAGACTCAATTTCACTGAGTTGATGTGATTGGTTTGAGAATATTGCTTACGTCATTTAAGTAAGCAAGTTTTTAGTTCTGAACTGCATTGCTTTTGCCAGGTAAACAGCAATCATGTTCGCCTGGCATGTAATCTGTGACCTTTATGGTTTCATTTCTTTCAGTTGCACCCCTGTTTGTCCACAGTCCACACAAAGCAGATTTCTGTTTGTGGAGTGCATAAAAGCCTAAGCATATACTCCCCAGTACAAAACTGTAGACTGCCTGGAAGGTATGAAGCAAATGTCTGTGCACTGGACAGTACAGACTAATGTCCATATATTGGACATTTTTTTCCTTTTGCCAGGATGTCCCAGAGAAGCCAGGTGAAGAACAGAGTAAGTTCCCACCCCCCCTTCCCATGACAACTACCCCACAACGACCCCACTCGAGCCAGGTGGTTCTCAATGCGAGAGGCCCGAGTCCCTCAGCACCTTTCTTGAAAATGTCAAGTCCTGAGAGAAGACAAGGCCTGGTGCAATTCATTAGCAAAACAGATCTGGGGTGTTTGTCACCATCTGCTTTCCCTGTAACCCGCCACCCCCTTGTGAACTTGTGCCAGAGAGATGCCACCTGATTCCTCCATCCGTCCACACTATATTAATAGGACTTGTTTGGCCCGCGCTGGACGTGCTGGTAATCCAAGCCAGGGAACGATTTATTTTAATCTGCCTGCAGAAGATAGCGGGGTCCGTCACGCCGGGCCTTGTCATCCAGCCGCCCCATGTGCTGCTGCCCTTTACTCCAGAGCTGGCCCCAGAGCTCTGCCCCCAAATGTTTCAGCATGTCCCTATTCCTTCAGCTATGAGGTATTCTCACCTCTTCCCTGCCTGGCTGCTGGCCAGGGCAGCACTAGGGCGTGCAATGCAGCCGCCACTGTTTACAGCGCCTGTCCATCTCTCTCTCTCTCTCTGTCTCTTGCAGTTTGTCTCTCTCCCTCAGTGTGTATTTTTTTACTTTCCTTTATCCTCTCTTTATGTCTTTCTTGTTCTGTTTCTTTCTCTCTCTGTGTTCCTCTCCACTTCCTCCTCACCTTTATGTCTCTCTCCCCCTCTCTTTTCCCTCATTTCCATGTCTCTCCCTCCCTCCTCCCTTTCTTTTACCCTCTCTTTCTGAAGGATTAATGATTCAACAGGCTCTATTTGCATGACAGAATTTCAGTCGTTGGCAGTGTCGCTAAAGTATGTTAAAAATATGAAAATAAAACTGCCCCCACTACCCTTGTCAGCACGGATATCAAGGGCAATATAAATATGTACATATATGAGAGTTTTTCATGCTCACTATGGACACCGGAACCTTTGCTATTTTCTGCTTTGTGGGAAAATGTTGGCCAACATGATGCAGTGCAAGGAGTTTCCATCAGGATGCAGGCATTAAAAGAAGTTTTAGCATTTGACCTTGTCTTTACCATAGTATGCCTTGAGCTGAATCAGTGAGATGCTATTGATGGAACATCAGTAGCGTGACAGGGCAGACAAATATCGGTGTGTCTTTGGAGAGAGCCATCTATTTTGAGTCATCTCTATGCCTGCTCACAGCCTTTTAATAACAGGGGAAATGGTCTTCTATGTCACACTTGTGGAAATTGCAATGTGTTGCAAAAGTTAGACCAGGGGACTAGGATCTAAATTCTATGGAGTCATTCTGAGATCTTAAAAAGGTCCCATCTACAGTTGGAGATATGAACCTTTGTCATCATCTTATTTTAGAAATGTTATAATTCATACCCATATGATATATGTTATTTTGTGCTACATGTATATTGGGTTTACATGTTTTAGTTTTCAAATGTTTAATCTCTTGCGTAAGCTTCCAGATGCACAATCACTGAGGTTGATACAGGTTACAAAATATGCTATGCAACAAAGATCTATGACAGTATTAAAATATGAAAAAACAAGCATCCAAAAGTGTCCAGCCATAACTATTACAGACAATTATCAAAGGGAAATTCTCTTGTTTAGTTCAATGCTCTGTCTGACAGTCCCAACATGTTCTGCAATAAAATGCTACAACATACTGACAAAATGGTGCATTATGAATTAGAAAACTTAGATATCTTTAGTGGCCTATCTGTCTGAGGGTCAAGGTTATTTTATAGTATTCTGGAATGTAACAGCCTCTTAACTGTCACTTTCTACTTGTGTTAAATTGACGCCACATGGTTTTGAAATGAATATGAAACCAATTACTCAATATATGTCATTAATATATCTATTTGAACTGTTGCGCTTGAGCTTGGATTAAAAATAGCACCCTGAGTATTAATGCAAGGCACTGTGGTCACATGACACCCAAAAAATGCTTTTGCAAAACATCACAAATTAAAATAGCTGCACGTACAGTCAGTACTGCTGCGGCCGGACGGTAAGTCAAGGGAGACGTCGCTTGAAGTGGAACGGCCATCAGTCATAGTCGTCCCACATGTATCCCCCTGGCAAAGATATAAATATCCACGGAGCGTGAGGACAGCATAGCCGGAGCTCTCTTGTGTGAGGAGACCCGTGGGGCCATGGAGGCGGTGACGGCTGGGAGAGGGGTACAAATTCTAGGTATTTTTTGTGTTAATTGGACTGATTTGTCAGCTATTCACGGCTCCGGTGGCGTGCTGATTTAAACGTTTAAAGAGCTGTCGTGGCGGCCTAGCTGGACCTTTTTCTTCCAAGGCCTGCTGTTAAAATGAGAGGGCCGGTTTTTTCTTTGAACAAAACATTAACAACAAACAAAGCATTATTTCCTATGAGGCTTCATATTAGCATTAAAGTACTTATAATTTCAATGTTCTTACCAGTATAGCCAAAATGCACCTTACACACAGCTAAAAAAGGGGGAAGTCAACAAACATTTTCAGAAATTTGTATGTTATTGTTACATGTGTTGATGGGTAGCCATATGAGATGACAGCAGTCCTACATTGTTGTCACTTAAAAACAGTGTGCAGCCAACCTATTCACACAACACAGATTTTTGTTCTAGTTGAACTAATAAGAAGACGGAAAGCAGTAGGCTTTGTTTAGCTGTACCGTTCACTGCTCTTGCTCAGTCAGGATCAGAATGTAGTCACCACAGGAGGCCAAGAGGGGTCTGACTCTTGGACACTGAAAAAGAGTGAAATGGATCCCTGCCCAGAGTTAACGAATGAAACGATCCCCGCAGTGAATTTATAATCTGGGAACATGCATCCCCTTCAGTTTAGGGCCTGGGGGCAACAGGGAGTTGTTTTTCTGTGTTGTATATCCACAGGAATACACAGAAATATGAGGTCTCTGAAGATTGTCAGGCATCTTCACTATGCAGTCAGCAGGGCTGTGTTGGCCCTCCCTCCCCCAATCTCCACCCCCTCTATGACTCCTCCCCCCCCCCCCCCCAGACTGCTGCTACAGCCATACAGTAGTGTTACCTTCCATCACTTTGGCCCCGGTGGGAAATGAAAGTGAGCATGCCTTTGCCCGGAAAGTTCAGCTTCCATAAACAAGCGGGGGCGGGAGGCTAACTCCCTGCAAATTGAGCTGTAACACACAGGTCCCTCTGAGTCTTGAGCGCGAGGCGAAAGAGGAGGGAAAGAGGAGGGGAGGAGCAGGGGATTCGATTTTCTGTTTGCACAAAAGGGCCAAGAAAACTGCAGCCTCATTCAATTTTTTAATATTAAAAAAACACTTTTAAATTTCCCCAGCAGGATTCCATACAGTTAATGGGAAGAAGTGGGGGGGTAGGGGACTTATTTAATGCAGGGTCCAGTCCGCATTTAGAACTGTAACCTTTTCCCATTTATTTTCAAATTCCTAAAAGATATTTGCTTTCCTTGGCATCCCACATTCTGCACATAGTTTGGAGGAGGCTGACTCCTGCATGCCATGATGCCAGAGTCTCTCTCCTTGGAGGGGCTCCTTGCACAAGCCAGTAGACTTCAGAAAGGGCTGCTTTTAAATCCCTGTCGCCAAAGACCAAAGCAGGCACAGACACAGACACAGGCACAGATCTACCTGCCCTCAAACCCTTGGATGATTCATCTCTTTTTTTCACCATATCAGTTTTTAATGGACAATACAGATGTGTTTGATGGCAGAAAAATCTGTTCCTTTTTTTTTGGTTACTCATTTCAAAATTGATCACCTTTTTTGTCCTTGTAGTGTAACACAATGTTAGCAAGACACTACATCAACAAACACTGCTTGCTTAATGAAAACAAACCTTTAAGAAACAGACACCATAAATTATTTAAAATTAAAAAATGTCTGGGGGACAGCTCTTGTAAAAATAAATATATACCACGGTACTTTGGAAAATCAAATTAAGAGCCAAACGTCAAGTGGGGACTTTCATTAAAAGCAATCCAACCAAACCTTACGATTGGTGTGTACTTTCTTAGTGTCTTCACATAAACCCTTCAGTCAAAATTATGAGAGGTGAAAATCCATAAACAATTTTTTCCATCATTGAATTTGATGTACTTCATACAAAGTAAATAAATGCATTTACTTGTTTAAATGTAAAATAAATATAAATGTAACAAAGTGTAAATAAATAAGTCACTGGAGGCATGCTGTAGAACTCCAGCTACATTGGGTTTCAACTGTCAGCAACACGGTTTATAGAAAAGATTTTAGGAATTTGTATATGCTGGTTACACTGTGGAACAGGATGTATTTAAATTTGCATTTCCCCTCTTGAGCTTCTCACCATTATGATATACAACATGGCTGATTACCCTTCAGTGTGAAGAGACACCATTTAGCACTTCTGCTGTAAGCTGAGCCATTGGACAGAAATACGATCCAGCAGTTTATTCCGCCATACACCCAAATACATAACTCATCTAGTTTTCCACTAATTAAACACAGAAACTGTAGAGAGGTGGTGTTTTGTGAGCTCTTGTTCTCTCGTTAAGCATGCACGTTAAGGCCAGGTTGGATTGGAAAAGTCATCAGCTGACAGGATGGTTTTAGAACATTTTCAGATGAACCATTGTTTATTGTAAACTACCTAATTTTAGAATGCATTAGTTGGCTGCTATTTCGAAAATCCAAAGTTTTAAAACCCAGAGTTTAAAAAGAAATTGATACTTGATACTTAACTTGACATTCTGCAATTTTTAAACTGATCAGCTTGGTAGTCATGTATCGTCATCTTTTTATACGAACTAGGCTTCATGATTGAGAGTATGACAGATATTTGAGAAGGAGGTGGGGGATACAATTAATGGGTTAACCCTTTAAATTCTGGCAGCAACTGAAGAGACCAAGCATGCTGACAAACTAAAGCCTGAATATCAAATGGGGTGCCAGTGCAGTTTGATGGATATAGACCAGTGCCTGTCTTGCATTATGGTTGCAGTTATGACTCAAGAGAATCATTGCTCCTGCTACCTTGGCATGCCTTACACGTAAAATGTAATCTGTTGTACTTTGCTGGGTTAGGGCAAATGGCAGCTTGTTTCTATGGTTTGGAATGCACCCGTGAGACAAAGGAATTTCATCAAAGACCTTTACAATAAGGCAGGGACAGGAGAGCTGGAGTGCTGTAAAGATGAGTTGATGTTGAAAAGAAACAAAGAGTTTCCAATTGCATAATCAAGGGGTTGCTATAATGCGTCTTTGTGCTCTTGTCAAAGTGATTTGTAATTGCCTGATATATTGTCCTGGTGCACAATCTGTCTCATTTCATCCATGACCTCAAACATCCATACTGTCCCTGGCGGAGTAATAGAATCCAAGTCATGCCAGATGCCTCCATTGTTTTTAAGTGTCATATTTTACTGATTTGTGGCAGCAAGTTGTGGGGGAAGGGGAAAACATGAAGGAGTAATGATAATAACACTTCTGTGCAACTCTTGGCTTTGATGCCCGAACTTGTATGTGCCAAAGCAATGACTGTATAAAATAAAGGTGGTTGGTTTGAGAGCCCAAGTGTTATTATTCAAGACATACCAGTGGTCTAGGCTGGATGGTGTGGAGCCACTTCACTGTACTTCCATTGAGAATAAGAGACAAAACACTATTGAGAAAGAGGAATACATATGCACACACACTCATGTGCACACTCAGACTCAACTATATTCACACTCACCTATGTACATGGGTGCACTAGACATTTCTGAACAGACATGCAGACACAGAGGCGCAGGAGAGATTTTTGAAGTGGAAGGGATTAAACTGTGAGCCAAAGGACTCAACTTTTAAGCTTATACAATATTTTTTTTCTCAAAACTGGGGGGAATTGGGGGGAATTGGGGGATCGGAGTCCCTGTGAAACTGTGGGGGACATATCCGCCCAGTCCCCCCCGCCATCTGCACCCCTGTACAGACACATACACACATACACACAAAGTATGCATATACACATGTTCATTCATCACACATTTTCAGGCCATTACCCACATAAAGCCGGCTATTTATGCTATGTTTGTGTTGCTGTTGTACATTTTAGCATGGCGGGTACTTGGCTAGCTAATGTAAAAATAGCTAGCTAGCTGTTGTGGCTTGTTAGGATCACTAACCTATCCCGAAGTGGAATAAGTAAGTTACAGCGCTCTTAAATACCATGTGGTGAGGCAAAGGGGGTTCAGATCTTCTCATCACCCAAAAAATTCCTTCGCATCCTGCAATGTGCCAAAAGCAAAATCACTTAAAATCGGCTGTCTTTCGGCCAGTTAACTTTTTTCGTGAAGAAAACGTCTTGACTGTAGTTGTTTCCAAAAAAAATTTATGTGCCCTCTTGATTGGGATTAGACTCACTTGTCAAACAAAACCTATCCCCAACAAAATCAATACATGTTTTCCAGACGCTCCATCAGAGATTTGCTGTCTGGTGTCGAGACTAGACTGCGTTTACAACTCTCTGACTGTCACTGCTTATTCGCTTCCTGAGATGTTACTCTCAGCATGTTAGCGGTGACCCGCTAAAGGCCATGGAAAAGCTCTTAACAGCACTGATGGCTGCAATGTAACATTGACTGATGGCCTTTGTGGCTGCGGTTTCTCCTTCTTTAATTTTTTTTATTTCCTTTCATTCAGCGAGCGCAAAAGAATAGGCCCCTTCATAGACGGGCTGAGGGAGACTTGTGGAAGAATATGTGGAAAGCGCTGCTTAAACAGCTCTCAGCCAAAACAAAAACAACCCGCTGAAAAAGAATCGCGTTTCTGTAATACGGGCAGGAAATTGACCCGCTAGGGGAAAGGGAAAGAGAGAGGGAGAGAGCAAGGGAAAAACGAAGGGAACTGATCCTGCGGCTTGTGGGAACGTGACAAGTGGGGCCGTCTCCTAAGAGCCCGGGCGGAGAAGCTAGCCTGTAGAAGCTCCCTCCCGATAGCCGGTCGCGCGGTCTGCCCTGTTTTACATGAAAATGCCAGGAAAGATGTGGGCATCGGAGAGCAGCCGGCCCTCGGCCTCCACGGGAAACTAATACTTGTCAACAGAAATCTGGCCTCAGAGGGCTCTTGTGGACCTAGTAACGCGGTTGTGCACGGTAGAGTGATGCTTTCATATGGAAAACATGCCATTGAATGGAGTGTTGTAGGCTGGATAGTGAGATGGGCTGAGGGAGGAGGAAGAGAAGTAGGGGGAAGGTGGCAATGGAGATATTGAAAAGCATACAGGCGGTCCCAGCACTGTGGCACCCCCCAAACCCACCCATCCCATTCCTTGTTCTCTCACTCACTACAGGAGACACGCCTTTTAAGTGGGAGTTAATCCCCCTCTCCCCGAACTCAAGTCTTTGTACAGAGAGTTCTTTAGACAAAGTGGGTGTAGATTGCGGATTGGGTGCGTGTGAATCCAGAGGTTGTTGATGTTGCTGATGTCTGTATGGGAATAGTAAGTATGCATAAACGGTTCCTCACCCGTAAAAACACCACATCTCCCTAGCAGAGTAATATGTGTTCCCTAGGTAAGAGAAGGGGGTGGCTCTATTTTAAGGATGCGGAAAAACATCCAGTCTCTTGCGATTATTCTCCTCAGAGAAAATACCGGAAAATTGGGTTCTGTGAAAATCCTGAGAAAATGTTTTGTTTTGTTTTCATCATTAAACTCCTCATTTGTACACTCTTAAACAAAATTTTAGAAAAAAAAAATAGGCTAATGGAAGATTTTCACAATAATTTACTTTAATATTGAGAGACTTTACAATTCATGTTCCAGTGTTAATTGCCAGGTAATCCATCGGATTCAATATAGAGTAAACTTGACAGCTGTTGCAGAAATCTGGTTCAGAAGCTTGCCTACCGCGTTGGACATGCGTAAACACAGACACTCGGATATAATCACTGCGAACTGTAAATATTTTTGTGTTTTATTCAGTGCCTCTGTCAATGTTTATTCTCAGAAGACCGGGCAAATCTCTGGGGATAAAAGCTGCTATACTTACTGTGACCACTAGATGGGAACAATGGTCTTTTCCCATTTAATCTTCATTGTACAATATCTCCTTTCTGTCTTTTAAATCTAGATAATTGGAGACGGAATGTTCATTCTGTGTTTGTTACCGAATCAGACATCACACTGTATAAACGACTTTGAGATTCATAGAAAACTCCATGTGTAATGAATTCATTGTGAGACAGACTATTAAAAAAAAAAAAAAAAAAAATTTCATTGATAATTTCACAGAACGGGTAGAGATGTCCTCCGAAATTTAACGACAGATGATAGCCTTCTGCAGTTGGCAAGATTTTAAATAATGTATGGCAACGCCTACTTACGCTGGGTTTTGCAGAGTTGCCCACTGGCATTCCTGAAGGCTGCATGACGATAAGTTGAGCAGCGCGCACCAGCTGCCGCGTACCTTTGATGAATTGGAATGCTAATGCTCGCTCTTTGTATCTTTTCAAAGATTTCTATCTGCGTTATCAACTAACGTCTAGTCGGTAGAAGAAAAGCTACTGGCCTGATAGAATTGCTGTTTTCCTGAACCCATCGTTTGTTTCACACACAAATGCCATTGTTTCGAAGAGTCTGTGAAGATTCGCCAAAGGAACCTAATGATTGATTAAATAATTTTAAAGCAGTCAAAAAATTAGAATACATTACATACCAAACAAAACAATAGCTGAATGTTTTCCCGCTTTTGTTATATCCTCAAAAATACCTGTATAAACAATAAAAGCGGGTTTTTTGAATTACATGAAAGCTCAGCAGAGGCAATCGGTAGAGTAAAAGCCAGCTTACGGTGACAGCTAGTCACTGAGCATGTTACTGTGGCATCGGTTTGCCCTCCAGAGTGTTTTTAACACGTGGGGCAGTATTTGCTTCAAGCTTTCTTTCGGAATGTGTTTAATACATTTTTTAACAAGGAGCAATATCCGCTCTTTCATTACATTCATCGCTTGGTTCCAAACGCAACAAGATCCTAAGGAGGGGAATTTGGCGAACTTTCAAGTTCACACCTCTCGGCAAAATGTAGATGGTCCCTTACGTGTAACCATGCCTCATGGACGCACATCGGGGTGGAGAATCTGTATGTAAAAACGCCTATTTCAGTGTGTTTAAGGCGGGGCGAGACGCCTTCGTCACCCAATTCCCACCCCCGTATGAGTAGAGTCAGAGAGGGTAGAAGAGAAAGTTTAGGCTCATACGCGAAGGAAGGTGGGAGTGTTAGGCGAAGCTGGACAACGCTGCTTTCTTTTCAACGACCGAATATATCCATATAACGCGCAGATAAATCTATTTAAGCAGAAACAATACCACAATTGAATAACCGACCACATTAACGCCCGGAGATTAACTACAACTACGAAGGTAATGAACGTAAATAACGGTATAGCCCCTTAGATACGTTAGTGTGCTTGCTACCGGTGGGCTATTATTTTTTGTTGCTGTTGCTAACACATCAAAATGTTTCTAATTTATAGAAAAAATAAACATGAGAAATATGTATAGAGTGTAGACTTCGACTTATTTTAGACGCACTAATGAAATGCATTTCTTTTCATATTTTCCTACAGCTAATATCGCATTTCGGACTTGGTATCCAAGAAAAATATCACTTTTTTTTCTTTTTTTGCGGAGGAGTTTGAAGGTCTTTCTCAAGAGAAGAATTGTTCAGGGTTTTTCACGGCAACTGTTTTATTAGTAACATTTTTTAAATAATTTGGATAATTTGGAGTTCACGGATGAGCAACTCTGTTTTGAACAGAAGAAAGTCTGAACAGCAAATCTACTTTATTTGGGCAACAAGACATCGGTCTGGAATAAATGCACTGAATCTTGTTTGTAATTTTTTCAAAAAATAATTTACAGCCTCATGTGGATTTTTTTCTCAAGCTTGCCCGTTTTATTTTAATACCTAAAATCGTTTTAGGATCGACATGGAAGCCTTTCATTTGAAGATTGCAATTTCCCTGTGGTGTCAGCTCGTGATTGCTGGTTCCAGCCTGGACATTGGAGCCTATGATGCAGAGCTGGGCATGCAAGCCAAATGTGAGCCTATCACCATTCCCATGTGCCAGGACATTGGGTACAACGTGACCAGGATGCCCAACTTCATGAAGCACGAGACCCAGGCTGAGGCTAGCATTAAGTTGAACGAGTTTGCACCGCTGGTGGAGTATGGCTGTGATGTGCACCTGCGCTTCTTTCTTTGCTCGCTTTATGCTCCCATGTGCACCGACAAAGTCTCCAACACCATCCCCGCATGCCGGCCCATGTGCGAGCAGGCCCGGCAGAAGTGCTCTCCCATCATGGAGAAATTCAGCTTCGGCTGGCCCGACTCCCTGGACTGCTCCCGGCTGCCCACCAAGAACGACCCCAACGCCCTCTGCATGGAGGCGCCCGAAAACGACACCAAGACGGAGACTAAGAAAGGGGAGGGCATGCTGCCAGTGCCTCCCCGGCCAAGGCAGCCGGGGACTGGCAGTGGGCGCGCCACGGGCAGCCTGGGGTCCTGCGACAACCCAGAGAAGTTCCAGTACGTGGAGAAGAGCCAGTCGTGCGCCCCCCGGTGTTCGTCGGTTGTGGACGTCTTCTGGTCCAGGCAGGACAAGGACTTTGCCTTCATCTGGATGGCAGTCTGGTCCACCCTGTGCTTTGTCTCCACGGCTTTCACTGTACTGACCTTCCTCCTGGACCCTCACCGCTTTCAGTACCCAGAGCGCCCCATCATCTTCCTCTCCATGTGTTACAATGTGTACTCTGTGGCCTTCATCATTCGCTCTGTGGCTGGAGCAGAGAACATCGCCTGCGATCGTGAGAACGGAGAACTCTACATCATCCAGGAGGGGCTGGAGAGCACAGGCTGCACCATCGTTTTCCTCATCCTGTACTACTTCGGCATGGCCAGCTCCATCTGGTGGGTCATTCTCACACTAACGTGGTTCCTGGCGGCCGGAAAGAAATGGGGTCACGAGGCCATCGAGGCGCACAGCAGCTACTTCCACATGGCAGCCTGGGGCATCCCTGCCATGAAGACTATCGTCATCCTCACCATGAGAAAGGTGGCAGGTGATGAGCTAACAGGGTTGTGCTATGTGGGCAGCATGGACGTCAACGCCCTGACAGGCTTCGTCCTCATCCCACTGTCCTGCTACCTGGTCATCGGCACCTCCTTCATCCTGACAGGATTCGTGGCCCTCTTCCACATCCGTCGGATCATGAAGACAGGCGGCACCAACACTGAGAAGCTGGAAAAGCTCATGGTGAAGATCGGTGTCTTCTCCATCCTGTACACAGTCCCCGCGACCTGCGTCATCATCTGCTACTTCTACGAGCGGCTCAACATGGACTACTGGAAGTTCCGGGCCCTGGAGAGCAAGTGTGCCACCCTGCCAGGCCGGAGGAACGAGGACTGCTCCCTTAATTCCTCCGTACCCACAGTGGCTGTTTTCATGCTCAAGATATTCATGTCCCTGGTGGTGGGCATCACCAGTGGGGTGTGGGTCTGGAGCTCCAAGACTCTGCAGACCTGGCAGGGCCTTTGCAACAGGAAGCTGGCGGTCAGGACTAGCAGGAAACCCTGCAACGGCGTCAGCTGCGGCAGCACGCACTGCCACTACAAAGCGCCCGCGGTGATGCTCCACATGACCAAAGCAGACCCCTATTTGGACAGCCCCACACATGTCTGAAACCCCCAGCCCCCGCATGGGCACCCCTCTTTCACAGACTATGCCCGGAAGGGGAGAACAGTGACATTGTCTTCCTGAGAGAAACGCAACGCGCACGCAGGTTGGACTACATCTGATTGTGTTCAGTAGCAAAAACCTGGCAGCTGGAGCCCCTTCGCACTGATCTGGGGCAAAACACTTTTTATCATACGTTTTGCTGGCTGCAAGATGACACATTATGCACAGCCAAACATGAAAAACATCCAGAACTACGCACAATACAACATTCAGAAAATAAAGGGAAACATGTCCAGTAACAGCATGCAGTATAAGTTTAGTCAAACTATATCATTTTTGGCAAACACACATACACAAACTGTTTGTGGACTAATTAATACTAATTGAAAAGATAAAATGGACTTGCATGGATGTATAAAATTGGGTGTATTTTGTATTTTGTAATAGTGTAAAAATCTATTTATTTTATGGAGTATTTAATTGCAGTCCTCCATGGTGTTTCATAAGTTCCTGTGTATTGTATATAAGCGAGCATAGTAAAGCCTTAACTAAAGGGCACAGGAACATGGGGACTTAAGTGCCTTTGTGAAACCCATTCTGTTCGATAAACAATAATAAAACACATTTATATATTTTCAGCAACAGTTTTACTTCCGTTGTTTTTGATTTTGTGGATCACCACAATCATCAGTGACATTTGGAAACACTTGAGCCTGAACTAGAAAAATTTGTCTTCTATATTTTTTCAAAATATGTGGTAGGTAATCAAACATTCATATTGTTTTGCAGAGAACCGTTCTTTTTCACAAGAGAGAGTACCTGTCTATACTTTGTGCTTTGTTGTGGAAGTGGGTGGCGAACATGCCTCACGCCTGTCAGTGTTGCTCTAAAAATGTCACAGAAAGCAATTCTTTTATGCCTGTCAGTCTCACTTGTCAGATGCATGTGTGTGAGAGGAGACTTGGGGAAATCTTTCCTTGGTTGCAGGTACTAAAATGTTACAAACCTTTTTTCACCATCTTGGAATATCTGAGGTCTTTGCAAATGCTGCTTCGGTAGGATGGCACACGTTGTGCCCTGGGGATGAACTGAGAGAACTGGTTTGAGAGAGACAGATCTGCAGCAACATGTCTACTTTACTTGTAAAAATCAGTACATAGAAATAATTGTGTATAATTGGACTGTTAATCTGAAAAATAAATACATAAATCATGAGAGGCCCTTAAACCTAATGAAAACTGTGAAGTACTTTAAATCTAATGAAAACTTGGAAGTTTCCATGAAAGAGAATTTGATTTAGGTAATTTAATGAAATCAGTTTTTTAAATCAGAGTTTTAACTTCCACTCGGATGAAGTTGTATAAATAGACAAATTGAGTCTCACAAAATGAATGAAAGAGCAAAGCTATTTAGTCGGCTTTGGGGTAAAATATGTGCATATAAAACAGTTCCATTCAAGTAGCATTTCTCTTATTATTTAAGGCAGCCTACTTTAGCGGGGCAGATTTTGTTTGCCAAGTTGATGAAGCTTGCAATAACTGAATTTTTGAATGCAAATCATGAAATCTGAAACATTTAATCTTTCAACGAATACAAGTATGCAAGCTCAAATTTAAAATATAATATGTTGATCAGTAATGAGGAT
Organism: Albula goreensis; assembly: GCA_022829145.1. Taxonomy (NCBI): domain Eukaryota; kingdom Metazoa; phylum Chordata; class Actinopteri; order Albuliformes; family Albulidae; genus Albula; species Albula goreensis. Next base: position 35,825,485 of record CM040742.1, read on the forward strand.
CTACAGAAATAAGAGTGTCCCAACTGCTTTGACTGTACCATTCATACAAACCAATCAAAGTTATGCAGTGGTGTTCAACAGAAAAAAACTGCCCAGTTGTGACGTCTGTTTCTTAACCTTTGTCCCATGTTCCCATTTCCCAAAAGCTTGCTGGCATGTTTATTGGGTTCTGCTTGCTCTGGTTTGTTTGTCCTCTTTACCTAATGTGATGTTAACTGCCCTGTATCTTCACAGACATCAGTTCTGTGGTACTGGTTTTCCCAGACGCTCTCACTGTGTCTGTTGCAGGGGGTTACTCTGTCTTTGTCAATGTTCCCGGAGTGAGGAATTGAGAAAAAAGAGTGACAGACAATAGCCTGGGTTAATTCCCTTTGGTGCTGCGGCAGCTACATCTTAAAACGCGGAGGCTTTCCTCGCAACATATATTATTAATTTGTTGCCTAATCCTCCCCTGATCCATCCTTTGTGTGACCCCCCTTCCCCCCAACTCTACCCAGATCACTTTGAAGTACCGGCACAGAGACAATTTTAGAGAGCTTGCTTTTGAGTAGCATGAATTCTTGGGACCTCTAGCTAGCAGTGTATGCTTTACTTTGTTTTATTTGGTCTTGAAATTATTGTTGTTTCGTTTGTTTGTTTGTTTGTTTGTTTGTTTTGTTTGTTTGTTTTGTGTGTGTGTGTGTGTGTGTGTTATATTTAAAGCTTGTTGGTAATTTATGTACTTCAGTAGTTTTGTAGAGGTTAATGAGAGTTTATTGGGCCTGCCTCTTTTTAAATAATCAGGAATTGCTGTTGGCAAAATGTAACCTGAACTCGGAATATTTCGTTAAGTACAGTATTTATATATCATTTATTTGTAACGGCTAAAACAGTGATATTGGTAATGCAAAGATATACTTTGACCTTACCAATACATTTCCACATCAATTCAAACCTTAAAGAAATGTCAGCATGTCCTGCAAGTTGTACACATAAGCAGGTCAACAATGGATGATTTTTTGTTCTAACTGAAATACAGTTGATTGGGGGGAAAACTGCTCAGAGGTCATAATTTCTATTTATTACTTGTGTTTAAGTAGCATGAGTTCAACATAGGCATTGACACAAAGTACTCACAGCTTTATTTTCATTAGATGTTGAATTTGCACCTACCTAAAGAATTCAAGGCCCTTCAAAACACAAAAAGCTGCGTTAGGAGCAGGGCAGCTGGAAGAGGAACAGTGGGGGCAAATCATGGAACATCACGGCACAGGGTTCTGCTTGGAATTATGTTGTTAAATTTGGTAGATGCTTATTGTAAAACAAAAGAAAAAAGTTAGAGAAGCAAATTTTTTCACAGGGTTTCAGGCATTTGTGCATGCCAAATCACCTTGAAACTGTCTGTACAAAAACTACAGAAAGATGATGCTATCAAAACGATGAGTACGGTTTCAGATAAGTTTCAAAAAATGTATTTTTGTGTTACCCAGTCTTTTAGAGAGCACCCTCTATTTTGTGCGATTATTATCATTAATTTGATGGATATTGTTTACAATGAGGCAGTTGATACATCTGTTCTGAATTAATAAGCATAACAAAGACGTTTGCGTGTCAGAGTCTGGTAAAATAGAGAGTGCCAGTCACTGCATATGGCCCTGTGCTGTGGCATTATTGCCATGTGGCTCTGAGACTGGGGCCTCCACTGTGCGTGTGCTAATCAGGGAAATGCAAACATTTTGTTCTATTTTTACACATTACAATGTTATTTTACTTCATGGCTTCAAGGACAGAAATACAGTTGGAGAGCCAGAAAGGTCCAAGCACTTGGAGGTCATTTTCCATTATGTGTGAGGACCCACCTATGTTTCAGTGTTTGTGCTTTATGATTGACAAGGCTGGTCACAATTTCCCTAGTGACATCAGCAGTTAACTTGAATTCCTTCCCCTTCATTTCAGTTCTGCCTCAGAATTGCATAATGTGTGGAGTTTCTAATGTGCAGGTTTATACTTTGTACTTGAAACATTAGCTAACTTCCACTTCAGTAAAATCTTGTCTGCAAAGGACTTTTTTGAGTCCACATCCCAGTTATTAAGCTGCTAAAATCAGGTTCATTTTTAACTTGTCATGTAATGTAACTCTGCCGGATCTGAGACTTTGAGGGTGACTGTTTTGTCATGTTTTACAATTGACTCCCAGTTAACAACTCTGAGCTCTAACTGTTGACCTGGAATGACAGATTTTTGTGGTGACAGTTTTTCTGGTGAATTGTAAATTAGCCCTTTGGAAAAATCACATGCAATTTCTGTCATTTTTATGGTAATGCACTTATGTATATTAATTTTTCATTTAAGTGAGACTGATTAGTATGATCCTGACCCTATAAAACTGCAACACTAGGAAACTCTGCTGTAATTCCTGTCTTGGATGCAACTGCTAAAACAAATCCGACTGGGTTGGCAAAACCTTTTTAATTCTGCACCTTGTTGTGTTTTTTGTGAGGTCTTAAATGCTGCTATAATTCTGTCAGCTGGTTTTAAGAGTCTGTTCCATGTTCACCAGTCAGCTCTGTCCTTGCTGAAAACCACATCTCCATGTCTCTGAAATGTTCTTTCTCAGTAGTCTAACGTCCCCCTTCCTTCCCCAAACCGATTCTTTTCAGTGCACACATTGGCCTATTATTGCTTGGCAGAGCTAAATCCTTGGAATGGTAAGGGCTGTTACATTTAACCATCAAAAGCAATGTTTGTTTTGGAGCCCAGGGGCTGTGACAACAAGGCCCACAAAACCACATGTACCGGTCACAATAAAGCTCAATTAACACATGCTTGCTTTCAAGTTTGCACACCAATGACACGCTTACAAGAGCTGAGCACAAGGTCCGCAAAACAAAACAACTCGTTCTGTCTCAACCACCCCAGCTGGCCGGGTCTTTATTTAACCTCACAGATAAAAAAATAAAAAAGGAAAGCTATTAAGATGTAAACAGTCAAAGTATTTTGTGGTTTCAGGGTGACAGAAATGTCAATAAGTACACATTTATACTTTTTAAGGAAAAGTGGTGAAGGAAAGAGGACATGGGTGACCTGGAATCTGAGCTTTTACCACAACTGGTTCATCTGGTTTGATGAGTCAGTTGCAGCTTTACTTTTAGTATCATTTTTAGCAGGAAAGTGTTTGTAGACATTTGAGAAAACATTGCTACTGGAGGAGGGGCCGAGTCCTGGGCATGTGTGTAGTTTTGCTCCATGCCACTGGCTGCCCAGGAGAATTTCAGACAAGCCCAGCTTCAGGATGTCTATGTCATGCTCACGATGAGGGATTGATTAGACAGACCTCGTGGTGCGGCCGTCTTGGGGGCGTCTGGAACGAAGGGTACAAGTTACTGCCTCCACAGCCTCTGCCAGTCATCTCAGGCTCGCCCTGCTAATGACATCTCCTATTTTATTGTAGCTGAAATAGATAGCAAGTAGCTGTCATGCATAAATCATTAATTCCACCAAGATGGACTTAGCCCTGACAGCTTGGAACAGTTGAATATAAGGTCCTTTTATGTTATATAGTTTTCCAAAGTGATCCACAAACTATGCAATACTGTATTTTATAATGTGGTACATAATGTAACATCAAGTCATTACTTAAGGTTTTTTTCCTGGGCTTTTCATATCTGAGCGAAACACCTTAAGTGAGAGGCACAGTTCTGACAGTGACAGGAGAGTCAGTGTGCTGACAGGGTACCGTATCTGTGGAATTGTCTAGTGGCCCAGGGAAAAAAGCCTCTGTCTGTCTCATAAGTTTGATTAAAGGAGATCATTATGGCATCAACCCCCGCCCCCACCCCCACCGCTCTTTAAACAAAAAAGCCAGAAAAAGGGAGAAAGCTGTAGAAGGGAGAGAGAGAAAGAGAAAAAAAGTGAGTCCCTCATTACTCCCCGCCTCCAGGCGCTATCCCTTTCCCGGGCTGTTTTGATGTGGAAATGAGCCCCATTGAAAAAGCTGCAGGCCCAAAAGAGTTTTTTTCTTTCCAGCAAAGTGCTCCTGTACCAAGTGCAGTGTGTAATCCTTGCAGCCCTGCCCCACCTGCTGGTGTTCCTTACGCCATTCTCACTCACTCTCCACCAATGCATGCACACACACACACATGTGGTCATGTCATTTCCTTGTCTTGACTAGAGACACTCAATCTCTGATGGTGCATTTGGGAGACGTCTGTTGATATTTTCGGCATAGATTGCTGGCAAGCTTATTGGAGCTCTTGGATTTCCGAGGGTGTCCCACCTACATGATATCATGATTAGTCTGAAGTTGTAACCTACCATTAGTTTTTTAGCAAAGAATATCCCTGCTGCTGAATGATGTTATGCCACAATGGAGACATTAGTTTGTCAGGCTGATAGTTATAGCCTGAGAAGTGAGTCTAGTAATACCCATAGTCCATAATTCACATCTATTGCGACAGCCAAACTCTTTTTGCCTTCCGCTGGACCCCTTTGCTGTGCAGCTGTAAGATCCAATGAATACCACTTTTAGCCTCTGTAAAATTATCTGTAGTATTTTTATCTTTCCTTATATACACTATTTGTAGTGTAAGAGCAAGTAGACAGGAGGATTAAATTTCTGTTTTTAACTCAAAATTTCAGTGAGGTCACTGTGGCATATGAAAAATAAGTTTGTCTTCCACTAAAATCTTAATAACGCAATGGACTGATTCTATTGTTGGAGAGGTTCTATTTGCAACCTTTCTGGTTCATCAGACTAGCACATTGTACATTGCAATTATTCAGCTCCATTGCAGACCTATAGTAATCCGAAGGACAGTCAGGGAATGATAGGTAACTTGGCCTCAGGCAGCCAACGCCCTTTGCTTGTATCTCAGTTACACCCTCACCTGGGCAAAGGGCTATGGCTACTGTTTTACTACAGCAGCCTTATGTCTCCTGTTAACATTGATCTCCTCCAGGTAGGATACATTTTAGGCTTTTCAGCTGACCTCTAAATTTTCCTGGATATCCCACTTTACTATTTATTTTATTTGCTTACCTCAGAAGCTATGTCTACTTGATATGAGATCAGCCATTTTTAAAGACCAAAAATAACAAATAATTGTCATGATGAATTGTCATATATTTCCTCATAAGCAAAGACTTGTGGAATAATTATGTTATTAAACTACAAGTTGTGAAGTGGGCCATTCTTTCATTCAGTTCAGTTCAGAGCTGTACTGGCAGGAGGAATAAGTCACACCATAGCTGGGGAGTGTTTTTTGATCTTTGCTTTGATGCAGTGTCCCCAGTGAAGTCACCATTTCTGAGCACATTTTTTGCCACTATTAAAAAGGTTCTTTTGAGTGAACATAGTTGAATTGGAAGCCATTTCAATGAAAGAGTTTTCTCTGCCTCATTGTAGCCTGCATGATTAAAAAGTTGGATTTGAAGGCGACATTTTTAATTGAAAAGAATGTTATACTTGAGAGAGAGTCACTACAGAGCAACCAACCAGGGAAAGTGACAAACGCCCCCCCCTCCCATCACTTAAACAGACTGAACGATCAAAGGCTCCAGATTATGTAGGTCAGATGTTTGCGAGCTTGCCCCCTTTCAAGCTGCCATTTTGATTTGGTTGCTAGGCAGCTCTCTGCTCCGCACGCAGATAACAAAGCCCCTCCAGAGGGAGTGATGTACAGAAGACGAGGGGGAAAAGATGCGGCATTCATGACCTGCTTTTAAAGAGTTCTGAAAGCACAAAGTAGTGCAAGACAGCGATGCTATTAACCGCCTGCCGAGACCTCCCCCCCACCCCCTGCCCCCCCACTGCCACCCAACCAACCACCCACCAAAAAAAAAACTTCCACCTCTGTTCTCAGTATCCTCCTGTTTGTCTCTTTTTGACGACACCCACGTCCATGATTTCTCACTTGTGCTTGTCTCTCTTCAAAGCGCAAAGGTTTTTTTTGTAGTGTTATCTGGAGCTGAGGTTAGCATGTCAACAGTGGGAGGCATGAGGATTGGATTGGCGGCGCAGCGCATGCTTGTGACCACTGCAGGGAAGGTGTGGGGAGCGCAGGTGCGACGGCGGATCATCCCGGTGCCAGTGATGCGGTACTGTCACGCCGCTTCCCTCGTCCCCAAATTCCTCATCTCACGCTTGAGTATCAAAGGGTTACCCCATAGGCTGTTGCTTTCAACCAGACACCACAGACTCTCTCTCTCTCTCTCTCTCTCTCTCTCTCTCTCTCTATCTCTCACTGGCTTTCTCTCTCCCTCTCTCTGATTTCCCCTGGGACCGTGGAGAGTTTGCCTCCTTTGATGGAATGTTTCTTGTACCCTTTTTTGTTTTGTTGGTTTGAAGTATACATCCATTAAAGGATGCTCATTATTTTGTTTTTTTTTTTTTGTTTTTGCTTTTTGTTTTGGTGTTTTGTTTTAGAAAAAAAATCTCCCCTGGTTTTAATGGTGGCAGTCAAAGCTTTTCATAAAAGAAAGGCACAGAATCATAGGTTATGGTTGTATTATGTTTTTTTTGTAAATTTCTCTTTCACCCTGGTTATAGAAGAGCCCTCTCTCCTGATGCATAATGATTAAAAACTTAAAGGGACTATTGATATTTCTGGACATTCACCGAAGACAGCACATGATCCATTCGCTGTGGCCAACCGGAATATGCAGCATCAAGTTTGCTGGGTCATTCTTATCATGTCCTCAAAAATATGAAATGTGTGGCTTAAGTATTTAAAGCCGTCAATTCACCACCTGGCTGTATTTACAACAAATCAACTCTAATGCATTTATAGAATATAAATATACACTTGTTCACACAATGTGACAGTCTTGGGCCCCACATATGTATTTAGCACTGGGTATAATTTAAGCAGCCCCCAAGCCCTCCACCCAAACTCCTGGACAACAATCCCTAACAAAGGGCTATTGGTGCGTCTCAGCCCGGGGTAGGGGGGGACAGAGGGGCCTTTGTGTGCAAAGAGCTCTCCAGGTGGGAGAGAAACCTTTATGGCCACACTCTTAACAGCCAAACATCGCCAGGTCTGTCCCCCGACCCCCACTTAGCCACGCACTTTAATTATAGAGTGCGCCGAAAACACAAGGGTGCCTTGTTACACGGCCCAGGCCAAGACAGTGCGGAAAGTATTACACCACCCCACCCCCACATCCAACCGCCCCCTTTTTTAAACTCGAAATACACACACACACACACACACACACACGCACACACACATACACAATGTTCAGCAGAATGCTTTCTTCATTCAGAGACACTACCTGTGCCCTGTAGAGTGTGTGTGTGTGTGTGTGTGTGTATGTCATAGACCTTACTGTGAAGTGCAAAAGGAGCGCTTTGTTATTCAATCTGATTTTTACACATGAGGTAGACGAAGCCAGACTGAGAGCAGCTTTTAATGGTTTCAGAAATATGCCTTTAAATGGTTCCCATGGTCAGAAAGTTTGCGAGGAACCCTTTGGGACCTCAGGCCTTCTCTTCTCGCATCCTGTACCCCAAATCTGGAAACAAACAGCCTCGTTAGAGCAATCAACAAGAGTTCTATTTTTCTTTTTTTTCTCGTGTCTAGGCCCTGTTTACAGCAAAACACAGGCCTCATAAACAGGACGTCCCATGGCGGTCGTGTCAGCGCAGTGCCCATTAGTGAGGCGAGACAGCATTCATGTCCGGCTGTAAAGACCCTAGTTGCGCCACATGCAACTTGTTAGCTCCCCCCCCCAAACTCACAACACTCCATCTCCTCAGCAGTAGATAGTTACCCCCCAACTCCCAGACTTGGCTCCCCCAGGGCTCTGTATCAAACTGGCATCAGAGGGGGGTGAGACAGGTAAGACGGTTACATAATGAGGGGCACTGTCGAGAGTCTCTCGCCTCACCAACAAGAATTATTAGCTGTTAGCCAAGGGCTACTTTTTTGTACATACATTTTATATGCCTTTTTTTCCAGGAAGAGGCACGTAAAGAAGTTTAAAAGTGTCTGAGAATGAGAAGCCAAGTTTTTTTTGTTAATGATGGCTGGGAGGACTCTTTGGAGGCCTGCTCTTATGGCACCTTTGAGTCAGCAGTAATTATATTTTCCTAGGTCACATGACCGGATGAAGACTAATATTGTAAGAACTCAAATGCAGAGGATGTTCAAAAATGTTCATTTGTAATAATACTTTTTTGTTAACTGGCACTCCGGCTTTGCACGGGGTGCCGGTATATGACTGTTTACAGAAAAGAGACCATAGTCAGCCAATGTGTATGGGATTTATAAAGTGTGACTACTCAGTGGTGACTGTCTTGGTCTGAATGGTGTACAGAGTAATGGTATGTGTTTGTGGTGCATCTGAATGTTCTGTGGCTGGGGACTTAAGTCACAGCTGCAGTATTGCTAGTAACAGGGGGAGGTCTACATTGGCGAGACAATAGGCTCAGCTTCACCATGGGGAAAATAGTGGGTAAGTCAGGTAAACTCACCAGTCTTACTGCTCTCTTATAACCTCTCCTGACTGACCTGTCACCTGCAGGTTGAAGTTAATTAATCATATCTTAATGTTTATGTCTGTGTTCTTCTCACTGCACAGGCAACATGTGATCAGAGTTACATGTACAGTGTGAAAATTCCAAAGACGATCCGCCATTTAATCAGAGTTACATTTACAGCTGCCTCCCACTGAGTCTGTGGGGGAGGTTATAGGTAGCGAGGAGAAAAGTTTCTTAAAAAGGGAAGAAAAATTTTATGTAATGGTTTGTTGCAATGACCAAATTCTGTATTTATAATGAAAGTCTTGGCAACAACTGTTTTAGACTGTCCAGCACTATAACGACTGTCTGAATCTAACAGTGACTCTCATCTGTCTGGGACAGATTGCACTGGTAATGATTATCTGAGACCAACAATCTCAGGAATGACTATGAAATCTCCACATTTTTTGGCTGGAGGCTGGTGAATTATAGTTCAAGTTTCCCTTCGGAATTGCACCTAACAAATTGCTTAAATTCCAAGTCCCTGGGTAATTTAGTTGAATATACATGGGACTAGTTTTCTGTCTTTTTATTGCGAATCTTGTGGGAATTTGGGAAGATGGAAAAGTCTTTTTTCATTATTCACTAAACTACATTCCTTGTTTTTTTACCTACCATTTTTCACTGTGTCTCTGCTCAACTTGTGTTTACCTTATCCACAATATGTGACTGGTCACAGCTGTTCAATTTGAAGCAGCTTTTTCTGTATTTTTTTGGCAAACTTGCCTCAGCACCCCCAGCAGGCACTGAACAATTGGACAGGATGGCCCAGGCTGGGTGCATGTACAGGTCATTGGGTTGTGTACTAACTACTCTGCCAGACACTTTAATTTCAGCTGTCCAAAATGGACATGAAATTTACAGCTCTCATGCAATGCCCCCCTAACTCAGGAGAGGAGAGTCTGTGCTTGACTGCAGTCTTGAACTGATGGGACAGCAATGAGACAAGCCTGGGAACATAAACAAGCAATAAACATCCATTCGAAAAAGGAAAAAATATTGAGACCTTAGAGTATAAATGCATCCATACCTTTGCCATGGATGTGAGTAAAAAAGGTTGACCAAAAGTTGATTTAAGCAAGCTAAAATACCCCAGAGAAGGTGAAAACAGGCCTTGAGCCTTGTGTGAATACTGGCCCATGCCTTGTGCTTTCCCAACATGCAGTATGACAGCAGAAGCATGTAACAAAATCCACTCACAGAGCTTTGCTACTAAAACAAACTGTAGGCAAGCCAGAGAAAGAGAAATAAAGACAGGAACAGATACGGTAGAGATGTGAGTTTTACAGGTTCAGGGTGAGTGGCAAATTCAGCCCTGTGTGCTTTTCATAGTACCCATGTTAATCCCGGAGGAAGTCAAATCTGCAGAAAAAACTGCTGCTTCGTGACAAATTTATTTTTCGTTTTAAAACTTTTAATCAAATCTCATATCCGTGCCTGCCTTGGTTTGTTTTCCCATAGTGCTGAGGGCTGAGACATGGGGTGAGGAACAATGCCCGGGGGCAGGTGGGAGTGGGGGAAGATCAGGTGGTGCTGATGGGGCAGAAATGTCTCTTGTTTGTGTTGTTCTTCCTCGCTTGCAACTGGCAAACCTCAGGTCATAAAATGTGTCAATTGTTGCCCCCCACCCTGATAGTGAGACCTACCACAGTGTGCACGACTGGTCTAGTATTACTACAAAACACTGTAGACATAACATGTTTCCTTCCCCTCCCTGATCTGACCTTCGTATTGACTGTGGTCAGCAATTCACAACCTGCTTTGAACGCATTATTCATGGTTCGAAAGCATTCGTTATCAGAATAAATGTAGAATAATAACACATGCAAGATAAAAGTCTTTGGACTGAAAATGGTATTCCCAGCAACATGCTTTTCACACACACAATGCTTGGTTCAGGTAAGTTAGATACTGGTAGCATGTGGCGGCTCTACCAGCTTTTGGTGTCAAGAACATTGCCTGTTTCAGGAGGTCTGTTTATCTCAACGGAGTGGATTCTTTGTACACCTTCCTTGTTGGAAAGGTCAAGTTAGGATTGTTGTCCTCCGAAATTGGTGGGACTTTAGGTTCCAAAACGATGGCCAACTTACTAAGGTTTTGTTTGTTTTCATTTTTACTGTTGATCAAGTGTCTTTAGAGACTCTTCTCAGACTTTGTTTTCCTTTCTTATGACTTTGTCTGCTGAAAGTTGACAGCTAAATTCCTTCTTAATAAATGAGTAATAAGCATTTCATTATGCTTCACAATGACAGGAAGAGCCAAAACTGAGGGCTAAAGAAGAAATTTGGCCATGAATGTTTTGCTACTATGAGACATTGATCTCAGTGATAATCTTTAAACCCAATCAGATCTCAGAGGACTCATGTTATTGTCTGTGAACAGAAATTTCTCTAGCAGAGGTCACCACAGTAGGAACATGGCAGTACATACAATGGTCCAATTCTCAAATGGTGGCTCAAGGAAGATTGCTTTTGTCTTGGAACAGAGTTGATTATTGCAATTATGCAGAAAATATTGGTTGTAGTGTGAATGCACTGTATGAAATAGGCTTGTAGTGGAGAGGTATAAGCTTGACACACAAGGTTGTCCCTGTGATAACTTTTCTGACGCTGTCTTTCAATCCAAAGAACCTTTTACCATCACTACCTCCTCAGGACAGACTCCAGATCCTTTAATACCGCAGAGATAACAATATTTCTTAAGGTTAGGGAGCTGGATTTGCTGCTCAGATATTGCAGGTTTGATTCCCGGGTAGGGGAACTGCTGCTGTAGCCTTGAAATGAATTATTGTACCTTACCTGAATTGTTCCAGCTGAATAAATGGATAAGTGTGTAAAATGTAAGCTGTGTAAGTCTGTAAATTGCTATAGTATATGACTAAGTTGTAATGCAATGTGGCTCCAGCATGGCACCCAGGATGCTGTCCAGAACCTGAGGACCCAGGCCCAGGGTCTGCCAAGCGTCATGGCCTCCCTGCTCTGGGCTCTCGCCGCCAGGCTGCCAGTGCCACTAACCTGGGAGATAGTCTTACCTTCCCCCATCTGAAACACATTACCAACCTGACACCCTGCCCACCATTCAAAGGACCCATTTACTGGGCTGTCAGCAGCTCTCCGACTGTTTCCCATTAAAAAGTTACAGGCTGATAGGGCTCTTTTACGCTGTTGTTCACCTCCAAAAAAAGTTCAACTTTCTTTTCCAGGGGCCTGGTACGCCCACAGAACACAGCTGCTGTCTTTTTTTTATTGTATCATCATCCGATTGTTGTGTTGTGGGGGTTATTGTCACATGCCTCTTACATCTTCATTCATAAATTCCTCACTTTTCTAGTAGATGTTTGAATTTGTATGTTCCCCACATACTGTCCTAGAATAGAATAGAATAGAATAGAATAGAATAGAATAGAATAGAATAGAATAGAATAGAATTTTACTGTCCAAACAAGTGGAAATGTTAGCAACATGTGGCATAAACACATAAACATGCCAGCACACAGACTGGTCACCAGACCAAGTCACATAAAATATCATAATGGACATAAGGTTCATACATTCATAAGAATCCACTTACCATCAAATAAAATAACAGAACATTAAAGAAAGACCCAAATAAGTACCCAATATTCAACTGAACAGCTGAAGTCAGGTGCATCTTTGTATTTATCTACCCCTTTGTTCTTCTCATGCCCCCTTCTGTGAGTGCACTGAGGTTGCGGTCCTCCTGGCAGCTCATGCCACCTTCTGAACCAAGCCAAGAGTGTGCAATGCACAAACAGGCTGAACAAATTGATACATTCCATCACCAAGGCAAACTAAGTGTTAGGGGAGGGGTGGTGTGAAATTGGGAGGGTGACAAAACTTGGACGGGTCCAGCCCGACTTGGATTTGGGTCGTCGGGAGGACAAAAGAGGGGGCGTGGGTTCAGGTATCGGATCCAGGATGGCCGAGGCCAGCAGGATGTGGTTTCCCCAAACGCCACACCCCGGGCCAGCCAAAACTGCTGAGTTATTGGGAAAAGCGAGACATGCTCCATTCCTACAAGGGCAGCGGTATTTCAGTGCTTCGGCTTGTTTTGCTAGCTAAATCAGGCACACATGGGTTCTGGATTTTTCACACATTGGCCTCAGCATTTTTCAACACAGCTGCTGTTTTCAATATTCAAATTGTGCTTACGCTGCTTGTGATAACATATTCATAACTATTTGTTTTTGTCTCTAACTTTCCCTCTGTCAGTCCCACTCAGCATATGTTTTAATGACTTGATTCCAAACTAAGGAACTGATAAGGCATCAAAGAAAATACCTGAGTACAGTGGTGCATTGAACATATCAAAGTTAAAAGTAATAGGAGGCCATCATGGTGAGAAAGTATGGACACAATCATCCAATGAGGGAAACTACCATCCAGCTGCTGTTTGTTTTTAACAAACAAAAAGAATATCAGATGATGCTACTCTTTTCCCCTGATAAAACATGCAGCAGATTAGTCTGTTTATTTTTAGGTTGATATGGCTGCACTAGCTGGATAACTATTATGAGCAATTTATGAAAACTAGGTCACTCCAAGGGTTTTCGTTTAAATGTAGTGATGTTTTTTTATTTACACAGCTGTGTGATGTGTAGTTAGCATTATGGAGCAAAATGGCTGCTGTACATCACCCTGGTCACATGGGTAGCCCAGATGGGTTTCTTGCCATTTTAAATGCACTTACTTGAAAGCCCTTTGGTTTAAACACCTGCTAACCAATTAAAATATAAATTGTACACATTACTGGTGATTGAGATTAGCTCCCCAGTAAATTATAAAGCACTTTGAGAACCTACGATCATAACCATCTATCCATCCATTATCTATACCTGTTTCATCCTCGCTGGGGTCTCAGCAGGGCTGGGGTGCATCCCAGCATTCACTGGGCGAAAAGCAAGGAGGCACCCTGGACAGGTCACCAGTCCATCACTGTGGCAGCACGTAAGACAAACACTGACTCACTCACACATACATATCAACAGGCAATTTGGCAAGTCCAATGTGCTTAACCACATGTCTCTGGACTGTGAGAGAAGACCAGAGAACCTGGAGAAAATCCATGCTAACAGAAGGAGAACATGCAAACTTCACACAGAAAGGGCCATGGAAGGATTCAAATGTGGGTTAAATAAACAAGGAAATTTTAAATTGATATATTTATTTATAGCACTGCATCTATTCTGGATTTGAAAAACCCAAGGTTCTCTGATTCCACCATGGGGGCAGAAAGTTCAGATTCAAGAAGGATTATATAAATAGTGTGTTTACCTGCTTTAATCAATCAGTTAAGTGCTCAGTGATAACCAGCACACCCCAGCCCTCCAGGACTAGGGCTGGCCACTCATGCTCAGCTAAATGACCTAGCAAGCTCACACACAAATTGACAACTGAAATTGTATAAAATTATACTTTGATATCTGTGAGGAATTCGCCTTCAGCTCATTTCTTCCTCTGTCCTCTTCAATTGCTGACAGAGCCTAACTGGGTTCAGAGCAGCATGGCACAGGGCTGTAATGTTTTCATGCTGGAGTTGTCAACTGGAACAGGCCAAGGGCCACAGTATCTGTTTCCAAGTGAAACTCCACACTGCTGCATTTGGGAGAGCCCTGTTTTATGCAGTATTAGTGAGCAGGCCAGCAGTAATCTGTCATTGAGGGGTTTAGCGCTCGGCCCCGCGTTTGATTCGTTCAGTGTTTCAGAAACTAGGCGGTCCCTGGGGGCTGAGCTGCTGGCTCCTTCAGCACAGTACATCCTCACAGTGCCTCTATTTTTACGTTCATCTAGTCTTTTTTTCACGTTGTTTCTCCGCATCAAAGAGAAACGACCCAACTCGCCTTTCACTCTGGGGAGGGAGAAGATTGAATCATGCATAAATAATTGCTGGCACTTGGGTTTAAAAAAAACGTGAGAAAATAAGACACATTGCTTTAGGTGCCCTGCTAGGTACTGTACATAGCACTGTTGATCTGTTAAAGGTCATTACAGTTACTGCCTGAGTCAGTGTGGAGACTCAATGCTCAATATTTCTCCTTACAGGTAAAAATAGCATTATTAGTTTGGTGCTGCATTACGTGATAGCAGAAGTGTTAATTTGGGAGGAAATCACTTGGAGCATGTAACTGCTACAGTGGGAGAGGGAGGGGGGTGTTGACTGAAATGAAAGCAACATTATCCAAAAATGTTGCACTTCTCCAGGAATAAACACAGCATAATTTAATAAAAAAGCTCCCATAAATAACATCATTATAGCTAATAATATTACCTGAGAAATTTGATTTGTAGCTATTTTAGTTCCAGTGATAAGTTAAAACATCAACAGATTAATTAATTAGTTTGTTGTTTTGAATCCCAGTTAATGTCTCTGCAATGGTCAGCCTGAGAATTTGTTTTATGAATAGTTGCCGTGATGTAAACATATGCCGTTCTCCCCAGAAATGACATGGAATAATATTGCAAGTATGGCTGCACTATGAAAACAGTCGTTACAGTTTTAAATATATATTCATTCACTTACATCCATGTTTGCTTTTATCTCCCTGCAAAAAGTTATTCAAATGGAATGCTCAGGGAGGACCTGGGTACAATCAAAGAATGTTCCACACTGAGAGACCTTGGTAACTGAAAGTCCAGGTGACTAAGGTCCAGGCTGGACACAAATCTGGACCGTGTGTACATGTCGAGCCCGAATGCGCTGAATGGCTTCCTTCTTATGATTCAGTTACCATTTCTCCTTTGTTCAGATTTACAAGTAAATATCTAGTGATTCTTTTTTTATCTTAGCAAACTGTTGTTGTAATTTTGCCTCTCAAGGAACTTGCCAGACAGTTTTTCTCAAGGTGCAAGCAAACACAGAAGTGTAATCCAGGCCCAAGAAATAATAAAATGTGCTGTAAGAAAATGTACAAAGTGGCATGAAGAGTGAACATTGTGGAAGTCAGGGTGAATGTAAGGAACCACGTTAACAAAGGCAAGTAATTCAGCCCATCTAGGCTCATCATTTACCTTCAGCCTTGCCTATTTTCACCACATGACCTGGAAGGCTGTTCCAAGTGTAACAGCTCTGTAAGTGATGGTCTGTGAATATGCCCTCTTACATTCAGAGCTGATGATTAGCAATGGCATGCTAGCACCCTCAAGGAAAACAGAAATGGGCACCCGCATGGTGTTGCTGTATATATAAATTAGTGGTTGTGTGGAACCAACACTTATTTCTGTTGTGTGAGTGATTCAGTGGAGCTCTTTTATAAATACAATAAGACACTTGAACTGCATCCTAGTAGCCAAAATAAGGCTAGGATGCATATGTCTCAGCACCCCTCCAATGTCCCCTCCCTCCCTGCCCTCCCCTTGCTGCCATCTGCGAGAGTGCTAAATTAGCAGAATGCCATTGGACGACACGGCATCCCCGCAGGCCCTGTGTTCTACTGCCAACAGAAAGCTGAGGGGTCTTCTAAGAGATGGGTGCCCAGGCGCCAGCATTTTAAAAAACAAGACACCATGTTGAGAGGGGGATTATGGGTAATGCCACCCAGACAAATGAGACTCAGGCAAATGATGTCTTCTCTTGCCCTCTGAAATACCTGACATCGCCAGAGCTCCAGGGGGGTGGGGGTGTTTGGTACTCAGGACCTTGTCCGACGAGGGAAATCGGAGCCGAGAAGCTAAGGGGTCTGCATGGTTGAGAGTGGGACTGGAGATGGTCCAGGAATTCGGGTTTAAGGTCAAATGCCGACAAGAGAAGGACGTAAGAGTAAAGGCTGCACGCACAAGAGCAGGTGGGCGTTGTCGCTGACTTTCCTGTGGGAGTCCAGCTTCAGCCTTGGTGCCTGAGCCTCAGGAGGCTTTGAACAAGGCCAGAGTGACGAGGGTATTGTTCACCTTGTGTATTTTGGGATCAGGAGTCATGTTGTTTAGAGATAAAACTTGTTCAAAAGTCCTGCAAAAAATGCAAGGTCTTAGTTTGGTTGATAGAACATAAGAACTGAGTCATGCAGCTAAAGCTGATGTCACACAGCTGTATGTGGAACCGTGCTGGTAACCATAGAAACCAAAGCACAAATGGATCTAAGGCAGCTACAGTAAATGAGAACTGGTTCTCAGCTAACCTTACCTACCAAATTAAATTTCAAAAGTTTGTAAATAAATATAAATAAATAAAAGAAAAACAGACAGTGTCACTCAGAGCATTCAGCAAGGCCATTGGCAGGGATGGAGCTCTTGGGGCGGGGGGGCCCTCTCTGGATGGTCAAGCTCTCCTCAGTGGGGCCAGAACGATGCCCACACCACAGAATCACAAACCCAGAGGGGATTACGAGCACACCCAGTGGGCAATAAAAGCGGTTGGCGCCAGAGCCAGCCCCGCAGTTTCACGTTATCGCATCTGTCAGCGAGAAGCAAGGGGCCGGATTAAGAGGACAGGGAGAGGGGGGTTTGGGGGGGTGTAGACGTCTTGTTCTTTTCCCCTGTCAAACCTATCCCTCAGCTGTTACACTGGCTGCTGGCCCTAAACACTCAGAAGCATTGGGCAGAACAGTTTATCATACAGAGGTTTCCTGGTCTTCATATTTCTTGTGCATGTTTAAGGAGATATCTGCAGAGTACAATCAATCTCATGTAGGGAAATTTCTACATTCATTATGTACAATCTCTATAAACATTGTGTTGTAGCTTAAGTGTCAGCAAGACATCTGGACAAAGGAAATGACGGCATATGATAACATCAGGAATCCAAGGATAATATTTACCTGAAAGTTAAATATGAATTTTGTATTTGTCACGTTATCATGACAACTACAAAATATGGTTGAAGAATGATCCCAATGGAGAAAATGATCCCTGAAGACATTAGTTGTTTCTGTTCAGGGAGGAGTCAGAGGAGATGTTGGCCATTAGGCTTTCAACATTCTGTATATTTGATGGGAATTCTGAGGTCTGGGATTTGACTTCTGCAGAGACAGTAAATAAAATAGCCAGCACACTTGCACTGCTCCCAGTGTAGCAAATATAACATATGAACTGTACATTTTTCCAAATGTTACCTTTTTTAAATTGGGAGTTTGCTCTCTGCCGTATTTATTTCTCAGCCTAGCACCTTTATTATGATTCCGTGCATTCATTTTCTGCAGAACATCTGTCGCCAGGATGTTGACTCATCCTCAGTAACCTTTTCAGTCTCAGCAACTCTTGGGTAATTTCGTGTGCCCAGGCAGTCCAAATTGACCACAAGATTACTCAAGAGAAGTAATTTGCATGGTAGATCACAGGCAGAAGGTAGGTAAATTGGGATCATAATTAGGAAACAAACTAATCCACAGGCACTGGCAGGAATTTATATTTTTCCCTTGAGCTAGGTACTTAACCTTAGCAAGTATATAGCTGTGTAAAATATACTGTGTTGAATTTGAACTGGTTGAGTCTCTCTGAATAAGGCCATCAGCTAAGAAAACAAATAATATTACGTAATCACGTTACATTGACAATGTGTTCCTGATTAGTCAGTGATTTTTTCTGGAGCAGGCCCATGTCTATTTTGTGGATGTTCTTTTATTTTGCGAGCCACATTGGAAGTAACTCTCTGTTCTACAGGTTTTGACACATGCAGATTGGAGTGTCTAGCAAACAGAAAATATTCACAGGTGAAGATTTCAGTTAGGTTCCGATTTGTTTGTGAGACGTTACAATTTGATCATCCACAAACATTCCATGAGCATTTTACTGCTCCAAAACAAGTTCCGTCACAAAAGTCACAGAAAAATGCTCCAGACATGTCACATACAAACATATTGGCAGAGATGGCTATCATTTAGTCATGATTTGGATACATGTCAAATACATTTTAAAAATATTCTGAATAAAAGCAATGACATGGCAGTTATGTTCAACATTGGTAACATTCCTGACTCAATTGCAATGGGTGACCATACACAATTCAAATTCTTTTTTTAGCTGGAATAACAAAACTGAACAGCACTGTAAGGCTGTTCCTGTAATGGTACTTGAGACATCCAGGAGGCTGGACCAGTGCAAGTGCCGGGAACATTTACCATCTAACACTTCAGTCGTGATCTAAGATTAATGTTGATTGTATTTAATTTAGCTGTGAAGCAAAAGGCTAGTTTCCACAGAACATGGACAATAAAATGTTTCTGTAATCCTATTGAACTCTGAATTCTGAGAACTAAGAATTTGTTGCTGGATATGTATATTCCAGACTTTGCTCGTCAGAAGTCTCCTGACTGTGGAGGTGAGGGACAAGGTAGCCCTGCTGGGTTCATCTCTGGACCCTGCACGGGAACAAAAAGCCTGCAGCAGGCAAATGTCCAAGGTGGGTGGGTGGAAGGGGGTGGCCAGTGGAGGAAGTGGGCAGTTTATAGTGTGCCAGAGCAGTGAACCAAAGTGGATGGCAGCAGACTCCCTCTGAACAAAGCAGTGCAGACAGGAGCACAAAGACACAGAGTCCCCATGCACTGCCCATGCTGTGAGAGGCTGAGGTCACATCCGTTAGGCACAGTCGGGGATCCGTCTGTGCCCAGTCAGTGGAGTGGAGTGACTGGATGAGAAAGGCCTTCTTTCAACATAACATCTCTGGATGCCTAGCAGAAACTTTGAACATCCACATCATATGTTAATCCTGTAGCACCGGACCTGGTTTAAAATATATATATGCATAAAATGTAAAAACTTTGTCAATGCTTTAGATTCTGGTAACATTTGAAAAAAAAACACTCCCATCAAATGTGTCATAATTCGACTGATTGTCAAGTTAGTCATTAAATTATGGAGCCTGAATATCATGAAATCAAAAATAAGGGGAACCACCTCCCAATAACTAACTGATTTGAATAAAATGTTGTGCTCTGTTGTAAAGAGCAAAATCTTTTCCCAACCTTTTCCCCTTCTTTTTTCCTCTCCCAAACCAAACCCAATCAGCCCAATGCTTCATGAGAGTGATGAGACTGATGATTGTAATCTTTCTGCAGTGAGACAGAGCCAGCTGCTGCTTTCACAACATGGACATTTGGACTTCCCAAACTATATACAGCAAATTTTGGACCCAAATCTGCTCAGGTTTCAGATGTTCAGTTTTGGGTCGACCCATAAAGACCTCTGTTTCCAAGCAACAACTCACCAATACTCATGAATATTTACGCAGAGATCAAAGCACCCAAGCCACCTATTTCCTTTTCAGAAGGAAAATCACAAAAATTTGGTACAGTCCTGCTTTCAATCGATTTAAGCTTCTTATCCTGGATTGACACTCCTCTGTTTACCCCCCACCCTATTTCTACAGGTAGGGAACTGAAACTTGTTACTTGCCTCCTTGAGCCCAATGTAGCAGCTCCAGCTTCTCTATCTCCTGTGGTTTCCAGATACAGTCTGTGCTATGATATTAGCCTCTGTTTGCTGATTACCTTCTCTGCTGATACAACATCTCTCATTTCCCCCAGTGATGGCTCTGTCTCTGTCCTTATCTCCACTTGTTTCACCACTGTCTCCTCTGTGACACATTCTCTTCCCCAATGTCTCTGGCTTGCAAATGACATTCTTTCTCCTTCTCCACCTTTCCTTTCTTTCTCCCCCACCCCCTTCTATTTCTTATCACCTTTTTTCCTCTATATCTCTAGCTTCAAACTCCCAAGGACTCCTGCAGCCAGGTCCCCCTCCCCATCTCATCCCTTTTTAGGTCTCTTATACCCCCATTCTGCTTTTCATGAACAACACAATAAAACCATTTATTCTCATGTTATAGCTTTTCAAGACTGCACTGAGCCACCTCCATAAAACCTACAGCCTCCAATTCAAAGCAAGGCTCCGAACTAAAGATAACATAATTCACTTCCAGTGTTATAAGGGGCCTTTATCTCCTCTAGATTTAGACTCCCTGTCTCAGTTTGCAACAATATATGCATCTATGAAAAAACTCATATCTTGAAACAGTTGAAAATGGGAAAAGCATAGCTCTATCAAGATCTTTAATTTGATGTTTACTTATTTTCACCCAAAGTATCACTTGCACAATTTTAACCCATCAATATGCAGATTCTGAGGTTCCCAGTGAAGGTCTATTATGTAACATTTTCTCATGGCATAACAGTAATGTGGAATTATGAACTTCTATATCTCTAATTTATCAAGGACCTTTTCTTGTATAGTTATAATAGGTACATTGAGTTGTCACTGAGGAACAATAGTGGGTGCATAGTTGTCTTTGTTTTGTTGCAAAAGAGACAGTTAGTTTACAGTCCAAAGCTCCTCCCCAATAGGCTCTAATAGGCACACATCACACATATGGAGTGCCAGTTGATGGCTCACAGCCCAGAGCAATAAAGCAACCAGGAAACTGCCACTCAGCCTGTTATCTCTTAGCCTCACTTGCCAGGCTCCTAGTTGACTATCTTCTCACTCAAACATGGTTTAATGGCCCAATGTTTGGAGATGCATTTTATGTCTACACCAATGGTCCGCTACTTCTCCTGAGGAATCTACAATACAGCTGATGCTCAAAATGATAAAATGATAAACCTAATCAAACAAGATTGCAGGAATCTTGGGCCAGAATCATCATCAAACTTATCCAAACTAATCCTCTCTATTAGGCATTGTGTGTCTGGAGTTAAGAGTCCAAATGCAATGGAGCCAAAGGCAATAGAGAAAGAGGGATGGGGGTGGTTTTGTGGCCATGTAAATACCTGTGAAGATGCCTTCCTCTGCTCTACAGAGAGCCCAATGGCTGCGCCCATGTGGAAGTACAATTCATTCTGTGAGGCAGGGACCTGTTTGAACCAATTATTAAATGGGTTTACTCTTCACAGCAATAGACTGTGACTTCTAGATAGCTCCACTCATTTTTGCTATGATATCTCACACTCCCATCATTAGTTTTTAAAACCTTTTTTTTATACATTGGGCCCAGGATATTCTCTCCAACAATGTGTAAGGAGAATTATGTATTATGGAGAATGTATAAACAATTATTGAAAAAGTTTGGAATAAATGTAAAGTAAGTTAGTAAGTTGATTGATAATATGGCCAGGATAAATAAAATCCTTGTATATGAGGTCAAATGATTTCATCACACTGAGGGTTATCTTCTGCGCATGGCCTAAAGTTGGGTGTGCCTCCTGCATATTGACCAGCAATGTTGTGGGATCTGGTGTCTTGATAGATGCAGTTTGTGTGGCGGTGAGTGATGCTTTTATGCATTTTTTATCCTCTGGCAACTCATAACTGTGTTTGACTGTGTGTTTTGGTGGGTGTACTATGTCCATGCATCTGGGTGGCTCATCCTGCTAAGGTACTGTTCCAGTGTATGGACATTACTTACATTACATTATGTCCCCATGGTCTGTTTTCACACTTAGGTCATGTCAGTGCTTGCTGTGCATAACTGGCAATAACATTACATTACTGGCCCTAGTGTCACCCACCGAGGGTGGCTGTCCAGTCTGAGTGCCCAAAGCTTAACATAAAAGTGTCTTCCTCTGTCTCATGTCTGCATGAGCTCAACTCGTGGACTGCAATGTGGAAATAAAACGTGATTCAGGAAGAGAGTGTATGCTTGTCTGCACTCTCCCAGATTGATAGCGGAGGTTGGAGCAATTGAGTGCAGCTTGTGAATATGTTTTTTTTTTTTTAAACAGCATGAAAGAGACTCCATCAAGAGACACACAGGGCACTGTTCCCTGGCTAAGATGTAGCAGACACTGCTTACCTCAGCGGCAGATTCTTGCCCACCCTGGGGTATTCTCAGGCTTCCCAAACCAGCTGGTAGATAGAGTGAGTGTGAGGAGGGGGGGTGGGGGTAGCTTGGGGGAGTATATCCAGGGGTCTCCATGCAGTGACACATCCAGAACAGCTTTGAATGCACCTCTGAAGAGGGGGGGTGGCCGGCTAAAAGCTTTATCAAGGAGGAACTGTATTTTAAGGAGGCAGCAGGCCCCTGTGTGCATGGTGACTTTGAGGAAGCCTACGAGTGAAAAATTTGTCAGCATTTTTTTAAGGCTGCAGCAAGCCTAAAGTTTTTATGATTTACAGTCTATAATAAGAGTCCAGACCCCATCTTAAGTTATTACCATGCTGTGTTACTTTTACTTTGCTCTTAAATTTGATGGAATGTGTTTCATTGCCTCTATGGTGTTCTGTGTGTGCTTTATATATCCAACCATACTTTTTAAAATAGGTTCGAAAATTTCAATGAATTCAAAATTCTAGTTAGACATGTAAAATGTTAAAAAAAAAAACTTTAAACTGTTATTTCACCTCCAACCATAAAGGGTCGGTTTGCCATCACAGTATAAATACAATCAATGTATTATTATTATTATTATTATTATTATTATTATTATTATTATTATTATTATTATTATTATTATTACACTCCCTCAGTAAGACATGCTTTCTCTACTAGACTAATGCTTTGTGGGAACAGCAGAAGATTACTAGGTGTTTAATTGTTCCTGCTAATGAGAGCATTGTATTAGGCTTTCCTTGAGCTCCTCCCATGCTTCATCCTTGCACCACTGAAAGTGCATTAAAACCAGTCTCAACATCAAAGGGAAACCTAGAGTGTGCTTTTTACCCTTAGGCAAGAAAATCAACGTGTGTTCTGTGTATTCAGTATTTGTTGAGTTTAAGAGCCTTGAAGACCTTGAGTATGTGTGTGTGTGTGTGTGTGTGTGTGTTTATAACTTATGTTATCATTCAACTGAAACAGCCTTTTATACTCAGGTACCCTGTATCATTTATTATTTTTCCTGTTTCTGGGGGCTGTCTGTTTTATGTTTTAAATGCTGTCCCTGACTTTATTTGTGTTGTTTATGGTGAAGTCCCCAAGTAATACAGTCCAAGGCCAAACCTAACTGCAGCTATAGATGTCAGCTGAGAAAAGAACAGCTGCTTTTTTGTCCATCCAGTCCACTCTATGGTCAACGTACTGTATTTATTCAGAGCCGGAATATAAAAGAACAGATAATGATCAGATCATGTTTTCCTGTAGCTATTCGTACCAGATGGCTTTGATATTTACTCCAGGTTCTGCATTCTCACTTGATGTTTGTTAACTTTTATTATCAAAGACTATCAAAGGTGGGGGATGAAGGAGCAGAGTTTATGTGAGTAGGATAAATAGCATTTCCTGTTTGCTGAAATGGGCTGGCAGTAATATTCAGGCGCTGACACATTCTCCTGTCTGTTACTGCCGCACCACAGGGTTGGGCTCTGTGGGGAGAGGAAGGGGTTAATCCTACCCTGGGAATCCTGTTGCACAGCACACTTGTCGCCTCCTGCCTGGTGACCTCACCAGCGTACCGGGCAAGATTAGGAAAGGGCTTTGGACAGTTTGGAAACAGCGCTGGGCCGGGAGCAAAAAGTCGGTCAATATTTGTTTGGCGCACCCCTCTCCCCCCATTCCCCACCCCCACCCGAAGGGGAGCATGTTGACAGGGTTGCAAGGGCCTCGGTCTTGCTGGCTGCTGCTGTAGGTTTGCACTTGCGGTTCAAAGGTCAGGTAGCACACGGTGGAGCGCGTGGCCTTGTCTTCTCTCCTCTCTGTTAAATAGTGGCTTGTGTGTATATTTGTGTTCGAAGGGGGAGTTCAGGTTCATGTGTGGAACGTCCCCCAGTGCCCTAGACCTTTCCTCACAATGATATGATCAAATGTTTCAGAAACATTATCAGTGGCAATGAGGGTCAGAGTATCAGGTATAGAAGGACATGGTATTGGCCGGTCATGCTTTTAGGTCAATTCACAAAGTCAATTGAAATTTATTAATTAAAAATGCTTAGTGCTCCACAAGGGTCTTTTCAATTGAAGAAATCCAGTTACAATAAATTTGCTAAATGCAAATTGGAATCAACCACCAATTCTGTATGACATGAGGACTGGTCAGAGAGCAGGAGCTGAAGGAGGCTGAATAATCAAAACACGTTCTGTTTTGATCACTCATATGTAATAAAGTAATATGTATTGTGAGCGCTGGCTGTATCATTTTATACAAATAATGGATTTTGCTTATTTTAAACTGAAATAAAAAGACTGCAGACCCTACATCTCTCCCGGGCTTGGGCTGAGGAGTCCTGATAAAGACTGCGGCTAAACAACAAGACTAGATGGACTGAGTAGATGTGAATAGATTGTGTACTCCCATTTTCTGACATTCTTATGAGAGAGACTGAGTCTGAGGGAGAGTTAGAGTGAGGGGGGGGGGCGTGGCCGGGCTCGGGAGGGGGGTAACAGTATGGGGGATGGACAGCGGTGGCTGGGGGAGGTTTGGGATTCCTGACCGTCACATCCCGCACAGGCCTGCCTTGTTCATGGGAGCACAGTTGTTCCAGACGATGGACAGCCCAATTTCCCCTTTCCTTCTCCTTACCAGATGCTGCCAGACAGCTGCCGTGCGAAGCCTAAGGCCGCCAGGAGGGGGTGCCAGAGAGAAGGGGGGAGAGGGAGGGGAGGTTTGGAGGGGGACATCTTTTGCCTGGGGGCAGTTTGGGGAAGTGGACAAAATTATAGACCAGGAAAATCTGGCTCAATCATCTCCTTCATCAAAGCTGATCCAATTAAGAGAATGACTGGTGCAATTATAGGATTACTAACTTTGGAGGAATAAATCAGGACGTATCTTGCCACAGGACAAACACCTGACCAAGGAAATGAAACATTGATTGAGGCCACAGGGGTTGGGGGAGGATCTCATTTAGATCTTTGCTGCAGTAATCAGTTGAAATGGTGAGTAATGCATCTGGAAAACCTGGAGGGCTGACGTTTGCATTCTCTTGCTTGGATCTCGTTCAGCTGGAGATTGTGAATAATTTGCTTAGCAGATACAACTTATCCAGAGAAACTTACATAGCTTACCTCTTACACATTAGCCATTTATACAGCTGCATGCTTACTGAAGTAGTGCAGGTTATACACCCTACCGAAAGGCAGAACAGAGTGTCCCATTGGGGATTTGAGCATATAACCTTCTATATAAGCATATAACAAGGCCATCTTAATCATTAGACCACACTGCAACCAACACCACACACAGCAATGTACAGTTTCGGGGTAAAATCAAATACATTAGTGACAGGACAGGAAGGTCTCTATATGAATTCTTAAGTGGTTGGAGGCATCACCCAACAAAGACACCTGCTCATTGGTCTACACCAGTGATAGGTAGCTCCACCTTATTTATAGATTTCACGAGCATCATTATTATTATAATTATTATTAATAATAATAAAGAAGAAGAAGAAGCTGGGTCATTACCTTAACCCATGTTACTTTCCATAGTTCACAAATTGCACCATTTGTTTACTCTGTGGGATATTTTCAAAGCCAGTTCAGGTTAAGCAGTTTGGTGAAACACAAGCACATAAGGGCATGAGTGATCACTCTGTCTGGCCAGATTAACACATGAACTGAGACCGAATAGTTCAAGAGAGGGTTTTGATTCCTGACGGGGTATAACTTTTTTTTTATGTGTTGGAACGCGGTGTTGACATGTGCACAAATTAGTTGGCCTGAAAGAAGCCCATCGGAGGAAGTGGGGGTGTGAGTGCTTTTGGCTGGCTGCGAAACACTTTCTCAGACAGACGGAGATGCAGAACAGAAGCTCTCAGGAAGCAGCCCCCACACACAGGGCCTTCTCTAGAAAAGGGTGAGGGGTAGAGGAGGGGGTGCAGGGCAAAGATTGGCTGCAAGCCATCATAACTTTTAATCCACTTTTTTACCAACTTGTTGCCACACACATACACACAAGCAGGACACAGTGCACAAGGACACTCTCAGTGGCAGCCAAGTCCTTCAGGATTAGGTGACTGGCTGCTGATTGTGAGCGTGTGTGCGTATGCGTATGTGTGTGTGTGTGTGTGTGTTTGTGTTTTTAAACAGGATTAATCCACCCCAGGGGTTACATGGCATGCAGACCTGAGGAGACAGGGATTACAGATGGCCTTGGGGGCTGATATTTGGTGGGGGGCAGGAATGGAGGGCATAATGTGATGGGGAGCAAGCGATTGCCGCTGGGTATGTAAGGGGTAGAAAATGCCATTATTGTTTATTTACATACATTTATGAATTTAATAGCTACACTTATCCACAACAACTTACAATTTTATACACACTATCAATTTATACAGCTGGATATTTACTGCAGCATTTTGTAGATGAAAAAATGAGAAATCCAGTTTAAACAACTGAAACAATATCTTGCTCAATCACACTATAGGAGGGCAATCTGATTTACAAAGCTCTCAAGCAACGAATCTGTATTGCTGGTAAATGTGATTTTGTACAGTACATGGTACAAGTAAGGGACATACATACTAACACTTTCTCCCCATTTACACAGACAGGTTAAACCAATGAAAATTGTCAGTGGGAAAGTTTTCATGGCAACCCAAAGATCTAAAAGTAATACTTAGACTTCTTCTCTTCATTATTTAATCCAGGCCAATAATTTGCGTGCTCTGACAATTCTGGCAAAAGGAGTATACAACAAATTACCATAATTCAGCTGTGATGTTGTCAATGGCTTTGGACAAATGTCTACATTAGCAAGGTAATATTTGCCTTACAGTGGAAAATTAGGGGTTAGGCCAGTTTAATTAATCTAATTGCTGTCTACCAGCCACTACTGGTCAGCTGGACATCTCCAAGCAAACTGAGCATATTCTGTGTTCCTGTGACAGTACAGGCAAAATGCAATTGTGAGCATTCACTGAGAAAAGTAATGAATTGGAGGAGGTCATATGGGCAGGTTCTCTTTCAGGCATCCCTGTGTGAAATGGTGGCTAAAGTATGGATGATATTTTCAGTTCAGGTCTGAAGCAGGATAAAAATTAAGAAAAAAGTGCCCGAATAAAGGAAAGTCTGAAGACATACATGCTTTCATGCAATGAAAGTGAACCTGGAACCTTGCTTTGGTTAATTTATTCCCTCATCAAGGTAACCTTGTTCCCCCATCCCAAGCTGACAGGATTCAAGGCATACAAGGCCTAATGCTGATAAAAGCAGAAAATTGTCTGAATGCCAACACCTTCCAATGGCCGGGGAGTGGGACACTGATAGGTCCTGGGAGCTGTCACTCCTTCAGCGGCTGATCTCCAGAGCAGAGGAGTGAAGCTGATCTAGTGCGCTTGTGTAGCACGTAGTTACCATAGCTCTCACATGACACACATATCTAAAGCGTTATTTAAAAGCCACTCAAGCTGGGTCAATGAGAAATTAAAAGTCCAGGGAAGGACTTAAAGGGCATTTATAAATATGCACCTTGAAATGCTCTTTGCTCTCGGTATGTGTGCACTTTCTATATTTTCCCCTAGAGCTTATTTCCAAATGCTTGCTTTCCCCTAGGCAACTTTCATCTCAAGCTCCAATTAGATTAGATGCTGCGTCAAACAAGAGCTGGGAGCTGAGCTACTGATAATTTGCTACAAAAAAGACTTGGATAAATGAACCAAAAAAAAAAAGAAACTGTAAAATTAATCAGTGTCTTGGCTCTCATTACATTCATATTCATTGGCTGGAGCCATGGACACAGATGAAGCAATCAGCATTTCTCTGTTCAGCTGCTTTTTTTGAAAGGATGCTAGGCTCACTGGAGTACAGTGTCAACGGATGGGCACACCTTTTAATAATGCATTAATTCATTCATGTAGGAAACAAATGAGAGATCAGACCTCTCTTGAGACAAAATAAAGCATGGAAACAGGTGTTTAAAAAAGATCCAAGGTGCATGAATAAATTTTGCTTCTAAGAGTTACAACCATAATTAGTTTATGAAAAGAATGACAGGCACTGAAGACAGTTTAGTGCAATAAAGGGGTTATTGGCTTGCCAGCTGGTGAGTGTGGGGAGGCTGGTCCAGGTAACAGACAGCAGTAATAAAGGTAAGGTCCCACCTGTTGTGCCCGCGTTGGAGCAGCCCTGACCTCCTGCCCCCCTGTACAGCAGGCAGGTGCCCTGGGCAGATACAGCCCTACCAGGTGTGCGTTTTCTCTGACTTTATTATATATCCAAACAGATCCGCTGGAATGTGTCCAGTGATCCTGGCATCTTTCTGTAATGCAAATTCACCAAACTGAATGTAAATATATATATAAACCCTTTTGGAGACACTGCCAGCTAATCTACTATATAATGCATATACAATTAGCAGTTATTATAGGAGCAAATCTGTCACTAGGCAACATCATGTATCTGTATTTATTTATATAAAATGCACTCTTTTAACTGGACGCTATTGGATTAATTACCCATTATTGAGCCCTCACTTCATTGGACAGTGGAAAGCAAGTCTCCGGAAGGACATAGAGAGAGGACACTCGCCTCCTGAGTTCTTGGCATCGGTGTGGATATTTGTGAAGGTAATTACATAGGCATGGGGTAACACTGAGGCAGTATGGCTGTTGCTTGGTGACAGAAGAGTGGAGCATGGGGCTATGCACAACTCTTACAGGGCTTACCCATATACTGCTGCCTCCATATACTTGCCAGATACTCTGCTCTGTATCTTCAACACTGATAGTTTCACAGAAGATAAAATCACATTAGAATGTTCATTATATACTCCTACCTTAATGTAAGTCCCAGTTGCCACTTGACAAGAGGGTACCTGTCAAGATAGAGGGGAAAAAGTAAAATGCCAAGCACAGGTATAAAATCTTGCTTTCCAGAACACAGAATTCTTGAAAGAGCAAAAGTAGCCAAACTTCCCAATACTTAGAGGAAGAACATTTAATTTGAAGCATCTTCTGAAAATTCATGACCCTTGGTACAATATTACTCCAAATGTACACTTGGTACAATGATTTTAAAATAGCTGGAATTTTCTGCTGCCCAGAAGCAGCAGAGGTATAAAAAACGGAAGGGCCGAGAATTTGGCGAGTATAAAGACTCCGTGCTGGTACCTCCGTGGGTCCAGTAGACATGTTACTTGAGTAATTATGAAGAATGTCACTATAGACAAACACAGCAGCCAAAGCGAAAAATGAGGTGGTAAAATGCTAATCTTTAACACATCAAAAACTTTGGATGTGTTAAAGATTGGAAATCAAAGGAGATGCTTTAGTATAAATGTGAAAAGGCAACCTCATTGTGGTTAGTTTTATGCTTCCACTAAGGTGTCATCGTCAACACCATTTTAAATTCAGGAAAAAAAGACCACCAACAGCACTGGCAATTAGACGACAAAGCAGCCTTGTACAATAAGAATGTTTTTATTAAAAATGGGTGGATGGAGGGCAAGAGGACAGAAAGAAAAACTTACAATCCCCCCAGACTACAACTGTGACTTGTCCCAATACAGAAAAGGTTGGCAGTGATGGTTGGGATGCTACACTTCACAACGAAATCTAAAATGCAAAATCAAGATGTCTTACTTCACAATTACAAATGCAGCCACCTCAGTGCATCCATCCCCGTTCTGAGATTTGTAAAATAATAGAAATAAAAAACAAAAAACAACACAGAACTGTCACAGACACTTCAGCCCTACTATACACAGAGAGAATTAGCCAGGATAGCCAACCTGGAAATGGTTGGCTCTGATAGTCAAGAGCTTTTTTTTTTTCTTTTTAAAACAAAGGTAGATTCTGGACCTTGTAAAGAACAATATCAGTCCCGTGGCGCATTTTAAAAAAAAAAAAAAAAAAAATGTACTCAAAAGTGGGGAGGCGGCAGAGGGTAACAGGGATTCGCATGGTAGCCATGGGATTGAAGAGAAAGGGAGACCGGCCAGTGCAGAATCAAAGGGGGAAATATACAGGCTCTTCAAAGAGGTGTTCTAATACACTGTACAATACAGCACAGGACCAATACAAGGACACAAAAAAACTCTGCACTTTGGATAGCACCAGGATATCCTTTCCAGAAATATCATTATGTAAATTACCTTATACTACAGCTCCCATTTAACTGCTGTGTAGGTACTGAATACAGAGCTTCTTACACTAGATGTAGGCATTCCTTTATAAAACCGGCTTGTTATGATGTCCTTTCTTCCCTTGCAGTTAACACATGCAAAATTGAGCAGGTAAGAGACAGTGAAGCAGGGGATGGCCCCAAAAAAATTTGGTATGGGTTTTCAAACAGATGACAAGCTCTCCAATCTCTGCTTGGAACTTAAAATGCAAATCTCAAATCAAGAGCGACACCTGCTGGCGACACCATGTACATGCAGTACATTGAAAAAGTGACATTTTTTTGTCAGTGTTTGTTAAAGTGTAAAAATAAAAATGGTGAAGAAAGGGTTAGTTGAGGCAATTACCTGTAACATGCATTCATCAGAATGTTAAACTCAGCAAGCTCTTCTGTTTTGCAAACAATGAATGTTATATACTTTGGAATATAAATGATTAAAAAGGTGCCAAACTAACAATTTATAAACATTTATTTCCACGGATGACAACTGGATTTTATATGCACTGTGGTGACTAGAGCTTAGAGTTATGGAATTTGACCAAATGAACTAGTCTTCAAGCTGTCCACCCACACAGTCCACAGAGGATTGAAGGGAATTCAGTTTTTCCAAAGTAAATGAACTGTGGGGTAATCAGCACACAGCCAATGACTAAAGTTGGTCTGTGCTATGCCAGTATAAATCTCACAGCAGAATCTGGTCTGCACGGAATCAGTGCATATAGCTGAATCTTAGTCTGTACTAAATCAGTGCACAGAGCTAAATGTGGTCAGTGCTGAATCAACACTCCAGGTAGAATCTGCTTTGTACACTATCTGGATCTAGACAGAAAAGGAGTAGTGGTGAGACAGAATTTATTTTAGCCACACTTAATGTCTATCTATGTTCACTCAGAATCAGTTCTCAATTTCAGCACAAAGCTTAAAAGTTTCCTAGAAACAATTTCCATCCACATTGTGCAACGCAAAAAAAAAAAAAAAAAAAAAAAAACAACTGATAAATACATACAAGTAATTTCTTGGACGCATCATTCCACTCAGAATCTTTTTTCATGCATTTTTGGGAACACAAAAATTATAACTGATAAATAAAAACTACCATGCGAAATGCCTTGTGTGAGGCGACTGAGGTTTGAGCTGTACTGGTTCTGATGACTATACACAGGAGGTAGTGCTGTTGAAGGAGGTACTCAACCCATTCTTCCCGCGTTTGCTAAGAAAGTACAAAAAAAAAAAAAAAAAAGAGGAATAAGGGGCACTACAGAAAGTGCAGTGCCACTCATTGCACTGAGACAAAAGGCTGCTGCTGATAGCAATGCCGCCTCAGCCTGAATGCGCTGGGACCAAACGGAGGCTGACCCCCACCAAACTCTGTAAAGGTTTTTTGTTGGCCTGAGTGCGAGAGGCTACAAGCGGCTCAAGCTTTCTGAAGTAGTACTTGTTTTATTGTTCCCTTTCGCTGTTATCAAACCCCTTGCATATGTATCCGTAGTGCTGTTGAACAGATGTACATTGTTTTCAGCGTTGAGGAAAAAAAAAAACATTGTATTTCCATTTGTACATTTGATGAATTTACAAAAAAAAAAATTGTATCATCAGTGGTGTACTGTTAATGTTTCCAAGATATTTCTGACAGACTCATCAAGATTACTCAAAATACCTTCCGGCCAAAACCAGTCTAATATAATAATAGAGATTTTTCTGATTTCCTGAAACGTCTATTTGGAGATACAAGTTTTTTTTATTCTTATTATGACACACACGATATGTTGCATATAAAATGATGAACCTGAATTTATTATAATTGTTTTTAAGACAGTTCCTCTGTGTAGCTGACTCCCAGAAGGGCACCTGTCCCAGCTGGAGACGAGAGACGAGATGCCAGTGTCTCAGTGTCCCATAAAAAAAAAAAGTACCACAGTCCAACCTCACAGCTGCCAAATCTCTCTCTGCACAGCTGTTAAACCCACCCTCCCCTCCCCCTTTCACTCCCATCAACCCAGTCTCCTCTCTTCCCCCAAATGTCCATGTCCTTACAGCTTTCCGGTACTTTCCTAACAAAGACATCCATTCCAAATGCTGGCCAGGGTGACAGACTAAAACTGCAGTGTGTAAAAGTTTTGTTTTTTTTGTTTTTTTTTTTAAACATACTGATACCAAATCTCTGAGGAAATGCAAGTAAATTCAAATAAAATTCCTATAAGAGCTCAAAATCTTCAATACTAAAAACATTTTTTCCTTAGTTGAAAAAAATTTCACCAGTAATAAACACCTTACAAGTACAAATCAGTTTTTTTTCCCAAAATATGGACATAAAAATGAAAAGGCCCGATATTTCAAGACAGGGCTAAGGGGTGTCCATTGGGAGCGGGAGAGGGTTGAATTTTGTAAAATGAGTGAAACACAAAAGGAAATGTACCCCCCCTCACCCCACTCCGCTCTGCTTGGTGCTCTTCAGGGGGAGTGTTTTTGCCTTTTGGAATGTCGCTGGCAGGCCCTGTCCTCGTCACTGTCACTCTCCTGCTCTCTGTAAACTCTGCGGCCTGAGGCTGCCGCCCTCTTGCTTGTCCTCCGCGTTCGGCCTTCCTCCTCTTCTTCCTCCTCCTCCTCCTCTTCGCTCTCCTCATACTTCTGAATCCTCCTGCTCCGGCGCCCGCTCCTCTCCTCCTCTTCATCTTCCTCCTCCTCCTGTTTTGCGGTCCTTTTCTGCCTGCCATTCTGCGCTGGGTGGTCCCTGCCACCTTCCTCTCCGAGGCTCTGATTGGCCCACTTGCGTGTGCGGCGCCGGTGGTAGTTAAGCCCCGGGGCCAGCCGATGCAGCAACTCCACAAACTGCTGCTCTGTCTTGGTCATGCAGGCCAGCACGGTGCTGCCCACCTGGTTGTACTCCTCCGCGTTGGAGAAGATCAGCTTCATGTCCTCCAGGAAGTCACTGGCATGGCGGTACTGGCCCTCGGCACATTTGCGCTGCATGGTTTGGAAGTCCATGGGGTTGGAGATGATGTCCAGGTAATCCTCCGCCTCCTCAAGGGACACTGGCTCTCTACAGGGGCAGGGAGACACCAGCTTTAGGCATGATTTTAATTAATTATACCTAAAATTCCACTGACTCACCAGTCACTTTTCAGGTTTATGTCACTTTTTTTTTTCTTCTAATGATGAGGTCATACAGGCTTGGGTGTCCTGAATCCGATGAGGTATGAACTCACTACTGAAGTGTAGACTCTCTATCAAAAACACTAGGCAAATGAATAACAGGTAAAAATTCAGCAAAAAAAAAATAAATTATCAATAAATCAATAAAATTGAACTGAACGGATGATTTAGTCTGCAGATATGGAGAGTTTTTGTGGGAATTTAACCAGGACAATGTGCCCAAGGATTTTTAACGACCAGTGACCTGGTTTAGTGTCTCAGCTGAAGAGCAGCACCTACTACAGAGGGGCGCTACCATCACATCATCATCCCCTCTCTACAGCACCTGGCCTGAGCGGCATCTGCAGAGACTCAAGGGCCACACTGCTGCTGGATTTCCTGCCAACTTACGCTCTTCCCTACTTGGCGAGTTATGTAACCTGACATTTCAGTTACATTTACAGATAAGCTCAGGAATGACTGCTTGAACACTGTTCTTGTGTCCTTAAATGCGAAACATGATCTCACTTAGGAGGTACTGCAATTTGAAGTGCCTATTAATTGCTGCAGAATTCTCTTGTGGTTCCTCTGTAATAAATATGAACAGAGAATATGGGTAGAGTACGCTGGGTGTGAAAACGGCAGCCGTACCGGACAGTGTTCTCACCTGAAGGGCCAGCTGTAGCGGAACTTGAGGAGTTTGTTCAGGATCTCTTCACACTTCTCCAGGTCCTGCTCCTGCCTGCGCAGCCTGCCTCTGGAGCTCTGGCGCACCTGCCAGGAGGTAATACCATTAGCAAATACAACAGATTTAATTTACCAACATTTGTCTGTAATACTCAGACAGGTCACTTCACAAAGGGCAGAAAAAATATAAACAAGGAAAAATAACTGCAAACAAGTAAAATAGGCAAAATAAATAAATGCTCTAAGAAAATGAGCATGATCCCCTGTTGTATGTCCAGTCCAAACATCGTACAGCACTTCTTTGGCCTTGGTTTTCTTTTTCATTTTATTTTGATCATTTTATTTTGATGCCTTAATCTATAGTGGAAATAAGATGG
Source organism: Albula goreensis (assembly GCA_022829145.1). Taxonomy (NCBI): domain Eukaryota; kingdom Metazoa; phylum Chordata; class Actinopteri; order Albuliformes; family Albulidae; genus Albula; species Albula goreensis. The sequence continues at coordinate 35,860,117 of CM040742.1, forward strand.
TACTACAATAAACACATTTTTAAAAAAGTTTGAACAAAAATAAATTTGCGCTAGATACACAATGTCCTTATTTGACTGTCACTTGTTCACACTCCAAGACAAGCAGGCAGCCACAGTGGACTGCTTCTCAAGCACGTCTCTATGAACACGCTGCAAAAGTGACAAAAGCAGCACTAAATGGAACGTGGCATCCTCATACTTGAAAATGCAATCTAGGGAAGGGGTGGCTGGCTGGTGTGCAGTGCTTGGATTGCTAGGAAAGAGTTTCTGGTCTGCCAGAAACTCCACTGACAAACACTTCATTGCTAAACTCAAGTCTGGTCCCATTTCAAAGTTAGAATTTTCAGGGGCCAGCCCCAAGGTCCACATTCTCTGGGATGGATCGATGTGGCTGCAGACTAGCCCTTTGTTCTAGCCCTACGCCACAGCACCCAATTCAACGAATAAACTAATCAGGGTCTGCAATCAACATGTTGATCAGTTGAATCCAGTGTTTTGGTGCTGGACCAGGACAAAAGTCTGCATGCATACTGGTACTTCTCAAATACTGGCCTTCCCCTGAGGCAAGCACTTCAATGATCTGACAGCACACACAGAAATAGCCCACTATTCTACCCCGCTGTTTAACAGCCGCCGTCCAGTGTCTGTCTGTCTCTCTGTCTGTCAGTCAGTCATGCAGTGCCCTCAGGGTGTGAGATGCCATCGGGCGCTGGGCAGAGGGAGCAGGGCCATAGCTGGGATTCTGTCGCCTGGTGGTCGGCAGGCAGCAAGCATAGAGACTCAGGCGGAGCCTGCACCAGTGCGACTCCATGTCGCCGGCTCTTTCCAGGGGTCAGCTGGTGATCAGGAGGGAGAGCGCGGCATGGCAGGCCCCCTAATGAAGATGCCTGGCGTGACATAGGGGCAGGCCCGGGGGAAAAGGGGGGCGCGTTTGGGGGTGGTGGGCGCTGTGTTACCACAGGCCCCTCCTGAGCGTGCACATGCAGCAGAGGAGGCCCAGTCTGATGAAAGCCAGACTGCACCTGTCCACTGTGGGCTGGGGGGGAGGGGGTGCTGGGCAGTTTTGGGCTTCTGCTGAGCCACATATTACCTCCCTGGAGGGTTTTTAAACAATGTACTACCAGATATGACCTTTGCAGCACTGGCAAAACATGACCGGGCAGACAAAGTCTTAGAGACTAAAATTAACAGTGTATGTAATGAACACTTACACTGTATAGACACCATGGTGAAATGCAGTTGGGCAATTTACTGCATTGGTTTTTAATGTTAGTATATGATAAAACATCAATTGTTATAGCTACAGATGATGTAATGCGAAGCACCAAGTCAAATACACATGCACACCCGCATACACACACAAAGCCTTTGTGCATATAATTCACAGTGCTTTGAGGTACCACTCATGTAGTCCGAGGCCCTGGTGTCCCTAAAATTCTGAATGAAGCACTGCAGATGGAAAGGCTGCTTTATTTTACAATATGGCCAACATTAAGCGCTGTTAGTAATCTCACCACGTCATCGTTGTCAGCGGGGCTGTTTCCCAGGGAGCCCTTCGGCCGGCCGGCCCTGGAGCTCGGCGGGGTCTGCTTTTTGGGAGGCGTCTTGCTGGCAGACTTTGACCGTGAAGATGAGTTCTTCCCCTTGGCGGCTTTCCTTGACCTCACTACACAAAAAAAAAAAAAAAATGCACATGTATCATCATCACCTTTTCAAACGAAAAGCCAGTCATATTTTTTGCATTTCATAAAACACGTTCACTCTCTTTGAAAGCAGAGGACAATTACCTCACAGCAACTTTTAACCAAATCACTCTCCCATTTCATTCCCATGTTGAACATGTATTGATGTAACGTGTGTCTGGAAGTCATATCTCGGATCTTTTTTCCTTCTTAACTGATTAGGCTACATTATTCATCACACATTCCAGTAATTAAAGTGTGATTATGTCAGATTCATTTTTTTTTAATCCCTGCTCAGTGGGGTTATTTTAGTGATCACACACTCCAAAAGTCACTGAGAGCAGAGCATGAAACAGAAAGAACAGTAGTGGACATGGGGTGCACACAGTAGCCTGCAAATGCTAATAAGTGCTGACGGTCTAGGTCTTCATCTCCATTCGGTGCCGCAATTCATACCCCTCCAAATTCCTGCTGTTTATTCACAGGCTTGTAGGGGTGGGCTGCCAGAGATTACTCTGCCACATAAGATGTGCTAAACCAGAGTGAATGGACAAAAAAAAAAAAGTTTGCTCACTGGCGGTGTGAAGAACAACACCAGCACAAAAAAAACAGAAAGAGGAAGAATGCTAATGCGAGAAGAAGTCCGGAGCACATTCCGATCATTCTTGTCCCTCATCACCTCATTTATGGCGAAGTCTCTTTTGTCCGAACGCCCTCTCAAGTTCAGGAGCCCAGCCACTACTGGGACAGCCAGGAGGAGGAGGAGTCCCACCCCTTGGCAATGAGCATTACATCATCAGCGTAGGAAGACCCCATCCTTGCAGCTGATTGGCTCTTCAGAGAAAAGGGGGGTACGAACACTTCACCGTACAGTTAACTATTAATCGTCCGTTTGTTTTTCACTGTTCTTTCCTCAGACATTATACTTTCATTTGGAAAAAAGTTTTCGTTTAATCTTACTCTTGCAATACAGATCTTTACAATATTTGATTCAACTAAACTAACTTGTTTTAGAAGGTTTTTAGAGTTCTTAGCTAGGTTTTTAGAAGGGGACAGTTTTGGGTGTCGGGCCCAATTGGGTTTAGGCTTGTCTTTGGCCATTTGTCTGCCAGTCAGCAGGCGGCTCATTTGGAGGGGTGTGAGAGTGTGCGTGTGTGTGTGTTTTGTGGGGGGGTTTAGCCTATACTCATATCACAGCAGCCGCTTTGTTACATTAGCGCCCCATTAGCTGCCCACACAGTTCAGGACAAATAATCCCCCCACTACTAGTGACCAGTTTGTCATCCGGCTAATTTGGCTGTCACCTCAGATACCAGAAAGGCCTCACAGCTGAGAACAGCATACTGTAATAACCATTTTTGATTAACATCGGCATTGTAAAATGGAATTTGCATACATTCATCACACTGGCAAATCTAGAGATGCAAGGAAACTTCCATAATCAGCTGTACACAGTTTTCTGTTTTGTGGCTCCAAGCTCATCCAAAAGTCAAGTTACTGGTATTTGCTTAACAAAAGTGTTTCTCATTTTCTACAGTTATTAAAAAATAAGTTTGAGTTTTGCCTTTACTGCAGAACATTCTCTCCAACATTAATCTGTCAAAGATCACTGAATCTCATGATGTGTGGGCATGACACGAGTGAGTGCCCTGAAACAAATCTATTTCCTGACTGAGAGAAAAGAAATCACAAACCTACAGGTTTTAAAGAGAGGACAAAAAAACACTTACGACGGTGTCCACAATCATTCTCGTAGTCATCCTCCTCCTCTTCCTCCTCCTCTTCATCTTCTTCCTCATCAGAATCCTCTTCTTCCTCTGAATCATCTTCCTCCTCAGAGTCTTCATTATAGTTTCTGCAACACCAAAAGCATAACTAATCTATGGCTTTTTACCTCTTACTTTGTGTTGCTTTTAATATGATATAGTGCTATTTAAGGACAGCCCAAGAATGGCACCAGCAGTTGCCATGACGACGGTTGGAATGGCAACCCTACCTGCCGCGAGTGCAACGGCGAGCCACGGCGGGCTGGCAGGCTGGGCAGAGCCATTCTCCATCTGGGATGGAGTACAGAGCGGGCCGCAGACAGAACAGGTGGAAGGCCTTGTTGCACTCGTCACACAGAATCAGCTTGTCATCTTCCCCTGGGGACGAAGAGAGGAGAGAAGGGGAGGCACAGGTAGGGTCAGTCTCAACTGAGTCACTCAGATCTCGAGATATCAATACACTTTCATGTTATGCAATGCAATGGCCATATCAGGCTCCTGCTTTCAGGGGTATGCATTGTCTCACTGGCTACCCCTTAGCACTGCTTTCAGTGAACTGATGCAACTGGTTCATATGGGTTGGTCCTGCTTCCATCTTAGCTGTGAGCAAGTTTATCATAACTGAACTGCACTGCTTTCGTTGCGTCTGCCTTATAGCAAGGTATAAACCCTGCATAGTGAACACATGACAAACATGTCATATAAAGCTTAGCCTCATCACCACCTACTAACCTTTTGAGTCTGTATGCCAACTTAAAAAGGCAATTATCCTGCATCTTCATTGTTTGTTTTGTCTTGTGTACTCCTGTATTTGTACATACAATTTCTGTAGTCCCCCTGGTGGTGGAATGGGGGAGGTGCCATTTTAAAAGGTCCCCAAAAACTACACACACTTGACAATTTGCATTATGAGCCACAACAATAGATCCAACTGGAAAATAGTTACCATGCATTGCCAATGTCTACATCAACACAAACCAAAAACGGTATTTAGGACTGATCGGTCCAGCCAATAATGATATATGGGGGTATGGAACCCGACAGTGAACATGACAAAAAGACAAGAAATAAAATTGTGCTGAATGTTCATAAAAAAATGAAAACTCTTGTTTTCAGACATTTTTGTGAACAAATTTTCTGATGAGGATCCTTCAGTTAAAGACATCAGTGGGAATAAAAAATTGTGGCAATGTATTAAAAATCACTGTGCAGTTTTCCTCAGTCACCAACACCAATCAGAATAAAATTCCTGTTTTGCATAATTGAGTATTTTTGGGAGATGAGGCTGACAAACAATAGTCTCTTTTGTGATATAATGCTGCCAAATTTCAGGGATGTTCTTTGCTAATAGGCCTATGGTCAGTTACTAATTCTGACTAATCATGACCTTGTGTGGGTAGGATTCTGAATCAGAAACAGCTATTAACAACTAGAAAACCAGTGTTACATCGGTCAAAAAAGCAGACACAGGCTTTTCCAGGCAGAGCAAATTCAAAGTAAGGAACAGGTTAACAAAAAGCTTGCAGACTGGGGAAAACAAAAAAAAAAAAAAAAAAAAAAAAAAAACTTTTTCCAGACACTCACAGAATGTCAGAGTTGACACTGAAGAATTACTGACCCCAGATATGCTGGACAATTGTGTGTGAGTACCACTCACCTTTCTTGCGGCACACTTTGCAGCGTGCGTTCTCTGCGGACATGTCCCATTTGATGCAGGCATCCAGCATGCCCAGGAGCACGTGCATGCGGGAGAAGGTCTGCGCCTCACGGATAGCGCTCTTCCACTTCTCTACCGCTGTCGCCACCTGCAGGCCACAGCGGAAAATGCAAGGTCATTCATTGTGGCCACCCTTAATTTCAGACAGGCAACCATTGGTGTTGTGCCCCACTTTGCAATTCAATATTAATATGCAGAGTCACACAGGTGTGCATAATTTCTAGATTAGGCTACATTTAACACACGGTGTCATCTCACCTCCTGCTGACAGCAACCACGGTGTTAAATACATAAATGTAATGGAAAGTAAACCAATACACTACCCATTTAATATTATTTAATATAATGTACTGTAATGCGATTCACTGAAATGTGATGAAATGTACTGTATTGTGGGAATGCAATTTAATGTGAATGTTATCAACGTAATGTACTGCACTGTACACTGATGTAATGTGATGTGATTTGATTTAATTAGGTGAATAGTAATTATGGCATGGTAATTTACTGAAATGTAATCTACCCTTGACTAATATACCGTAATTAATGTGACATGGTAGTGCAATGTACAGTAATTTAATTTAACCCGGTCTAATGTACTGTAATTTAAGGTGATTCATTTCTTACCTTTGCCTCGGCTGCCAGCCGTTTGTCTTCATCCACCTCCTCGGCCTTGCTGCCCTCCTCTCCCCCTTGCTTCTTCTTCTTCTTCTGCTTAGGGGCCATGAAGCCCTGCAGGAACTTTTTGATCACACTCTCCTGGAGGGTGATAACACACTCCCCGAAATCCTTCAGCTTCTCCAAGGAGCGCACCTGTGTGGGAACAATACCATCAGCATGAGCTGATACAAAAGCAGACCAACTGGCCTCATAAACAAGGTTCAAAGTAATTTCTCCTTCCACATACAACTAACAAAGTAAACATAACCAATATTAATGAATAAAATTTGCACAGAGCAAATGGGAATCAAAACCGGTAACCTCTTAATTACAAACCCAGCTCCCTTCTCATTACACCACAGTGACACCACACATTTAAAAATACTGACCCTTTCCTCAAAGTCCGACATGTCATCCATGTATCCTAGCCCACCCTTCTGCAGGCGGGAGGCCACCTCGATGATGTCACTGCGCAGGTACTTGAGCAGTTCCTGGTGACCATCGCATGTTTTCAGACCCAGGTTGGGCTTACGGGCCAGGTAGATGGAATGCAGGATGTCCTGGTACCTGTGACATGCAAACACACACCTGTTACCTGAGGCCTCCGGGTTCCACCAACTCCATGGTGTCTATCAAAATTCTCATTTCAATTTCTCCAGAACAGATTCATCTGTTCTCAGGTGCATGGGACTTGAACAAAGGTTAGCACAAGGGTTACTCTGTAATTCTGTTCCTAGTGAGCCAGTGTATTCAGTTTTTTTTTTTTTTTTTTACTACGTAACTGTATGCACCAGCGCTGGTGTGCTTGTAAATTAGACACTTGTAATGGGCTCATGAAGAAATGTTGATAAAATGTCAAATATATTACTGGGCTGATTAAATTAAAGAGCAGAGGCTGGCATGAAATCAATACACAGTGCAGACCCTCCTTAGCTACCCCTAGATCATCAATAAGGAGGCAGTGCCATCACATCCAATGGATCAAATAATTGGGTGGCCAAACCTCCCCTGAAGGGCCATGGCGTATGTTGGCTTTGGTTGCCACTCAGGACAGAAATCTATTATACAGTTAAGGCATATCAACTAGATCTTAACTGTATGGTTAATACCCCAAATCAGCAGACTCTGTAGAACTTTCAGGAATGGGTTTGGCTAACCCTGATCCAAGCGGCTACCTCTCTGCCAACACACACGGGTGCTCACCTGTACTCCAGCTTGCTCTTGAGCACACTCTCCCTCACACCCTGCGCATGCAGGCACTCCATCAGCTCCTCCAGCTCCTTTGGCGTATCACACACAAACCTGGCAATCATAGACACAAAATACATTACATCATCCTCACCAACTTCCCTCAGGGTAGCACATCATGTCTTCAAGACCCAGGGGTGGACTTACAATAAATACAGTATCTGTATTAGTGAAGCCTATGGAATTGTGTACATTGTACATTTAACCCACTTACATACACACATTCCCTCATTTCCATGTCTCTTCAAAAATGAAAATTCCTCACCAGAGGTTTTGTCCCAGTTTAGGAATGGTGGTTTCGATAGGGTTTTCGGGAGCAGCCAGCACCCCCTGCTGGCCTTCATCATTCAAGGAATTTTCTGAACAGCCTTCCTCTTTCTCTACTTTGTCAACCTCTGCTGATACTGAGAGGAGGGAAATCATAACAACAATTAAACACCTAAAACCACCATTCCCACACCCAACCACCCAGTGCCCTCTATCAGAGGGCCATGCGTCCAGGTTCCATGAAACAACAACAAAATACAAAAAAAAGATTAGTTTAATTGGTTCAATTACTTTCAGCCATACACAAGTACCTGTAATTATATGCAACAGAAATGAAATAAATGATTAATTTTCAATCCATCTGGGCACCACTAAAGCTGCAGCAGTTATTCATTTTATTTTTTAAGAAACATGGTTTAATGGCCAATATTCAAAACAAACAAGCTGTGACTAACATGTGCTGGGGTGGTTTCAACTTGCACAAGTACTTCAGAGCATTGCACTATTTTACATATTTGTACTATTTAATATTAGACCCAGGTCTAGGGCCCCCCTAACACCACCCTGCACATTAAAGCACAGGAAACCCACCCTCAGGTTCTTCCTTCTTCACTTCCTCTGGGGGTGGAGTGAAGCTGTAGTCGATGCTGTCGTGCACCCAGCCCTTCTCTATGTAGAGCCCAGGAACCACATCTGAGAACAGCCAGTACCTGTGATACAAACACAGACAAGTTATTACTTTCAAAAGAAAAATGACATTCAAGTTTTGCTGGCACCTTACACTGGTCTTATATTAAAAAAGAGATCAATTTTTGTTTACTGCATTGATACTGTAATTATAACATTTATAAAAGTCTTCAGTTAACCCACCTGCTGTGGTTGCGGTCTGTTCCCAGTGGAACGCGTCGCAGGACCAGTTTAGCCTTCTTGATGCCCTCCTGGAATGCCCTCTCAGCAGCTGCTTTCTGCTTCCGGACCCGTTCCTCCTCCGCCTCTTTTTCCATTCGCTCTGCAAGGAGCAGGGACATTGATTCAGTCAGTCAACAAAGTCTACTCTTCAGTTTACTGTACGGTTTCAAATAGTCGCAGCAGGAAAACTGATGAAGCAGAGGTACTTTGGATATACAAATACATATCACATTGCTTTAAATAGTGACTGCCCTCAAACAGAAGCCATGCCTATTTAATGTTATGATCATATTTAAAACAACAGCCATGTCAAGAGATGTGCTGGAAAAGCATGAGACCCAACAAGACCGTCTGATTTAAGTGCTGCTGTTGATGGGAGCTGATGATCCACATCAGCAACTATATTCATTTAAGCAACTCGGTAGGCCAAGGCTCTGTCCAAAAAATAAACCCAAAAAAGAACCTCCCTTCTTTCACCTGACCTTTTATAAAACAGAATGGTGACTGCAATGACAGATGCCTCACCCAGTTAATCAGAAGTCACTAAGCATTCAGATGGGGCCTAGGTCTTGAAGACACTCACCCTTGTTCTGCCTCTCCTGCTCCTCTTTCTCCTTCTTGGCCTGGATGGAGAGAAGCCTTCGGCTCTTCACTGTGCTGATCATGTCCTCTGGCTCAGGCTCTACCTTGGCCTTGCTCGCATCCTTTTTCCCACTTCCCTCCTTATCCTTGTCCTTGTCCTTCTTCACCTTCCCAGAGGACACAGGGTTGGTGTTGGCACTACCCCCCTCCACCTTTGTCCACGCTCCAGCAGCCGCTGTGCCTTTGGCCTCCATCTCCTCTTTCCGCCGCTGTTTCTCCGCCCGTTTCCGGTCATTGACCTCCTTTAGCGTGGCCAGCCGCTCCTTCCAGAGCTCGGCAGATCGCTGCTGCACTGCATCTACATGGTCCTCCACTGAATACGTCATCAGGATCCGGTGGCAGAGAGCCACCAGCAAGCCAGCCTTCTCCTGTGGTGTAAGCTCAAACACCTCCACTGTCTCCAGCTGCTCCAGGAGCTCTGTGCTCACATCATCAAAGCTGTCACCGTCATTGTCACCCCGCGAACGGGCTTCAGAGGAGCTCCCTTCTCCCTGGGCATCCAGCGGCCGGAGGCACAGGCGCACCAGCTCTGAGACAGAGTGCATGGTCAAAGGGATCTCGGAGAGGGCCATGTCAAGCTCACTGTAGCCCTCCGCCAGCTCGTCCTGGAGCAGCGTTTGCAGGAGGATCACCAGGACACGGCTGAGGTAGAGGAACCCACCCTTTTCGGCAGCCAGAGCTTCCATGAGTGCCGGGGCAGTAACCGGGTACTGGTCGTCAGGCATCAGTAACCCTGCGTAGCAGTTGAGGAAGTCGCAGACCATGGCAACATCACCAAACAGGGCATTGGGCAAGCCCTCTGGCACGTCCACAAGCTTGAAAATGGGCAGGCTTCGCCCCTCCAGTTCCTGGTCTTCAAACCTACGCTGCTGCTCCCGCCGCACCTGCAACTCCTTCTCCCGCCGCTCCTTGGCCTTCTCTCGCAGCTTCTCTTTGATTTCCTCCCGCTTCTTGCGCATCACTTCCTGCTTCTCCTCCTCACTCATGGCCGCCCAGCGACGCTTGTGCTCCAGCAGCTCCCAGCGCTTCTGCACCACCTCCCGCAGCTCCTCCGGCAGCCTGCCTCGGTCCTCTGCTGTCAGCACCTTTGCCGCTTTGGACACCAGGGAGGACAGGGCACTCTTCTTATCCTCTTTGCCCTTGTTCTCCTTGTAGTAGCGCAGCAGATGGAGAGCCATGGGTGGCAGGGGTTTCCCCAGTTTGGGTGTCCCAGGTCCTGTACTCTTGGCCCTCTTCTTGGGGCTGGCAGTCGACCTTCGCTTGGCCATGTCGAGAAGGGTCATCTGCTTCATTTTGGGCTTCTGGCCCCCTGTCTTTTCTTTTGCCCCCTTCCCGCCATCCTTCTTTGAGGCCTTCTGGCCATTGAGGCCCTTGGCAGAAGAGGCTGCATTGGTGCCGCTCTTCCGGCTCTTTTTGGCCTCGCTCTGCTTCTTGTCACCAGGCTTCTTGGCAGACTTTGTGGGTTTTGGGAATGTGGGCAAAATAAGGATAACATCCTCATCATCAGTTTCATCGTTCCCAGTCACAGTGGCACCCATGGAACTTGACTTCTTGGGGGATGCAGAGTTCTTAACCTTGAGAGGGGAGCCATTCATCTTCTTAACCTGATGAGAGCAACAGATTTGAGTCTCAGCCTTTAGGGGAGATCCCCCTCACCAGTGTTTTAAGGAAGAACAGTTTTGAATTAGGATGACCCTTTGGGATTTTTATTTGTGATGCCAATTCATGTTACTGTACGAAAGTTTATTAGCTTACAATCATGCAAATACAAAAACCATACAACTTATGACCATGACAGGCATACTTAAAATTATCTACAAAGGAAACTAGTTAATTATAGAAAAAAAGGTGTAATCAGTTAAAATTTTCAAGGGGAAAATACTGCATGGTATTCCTTTAAATGTATTTGTCCTTCGATGAAGGAGTTTATCTTTCAACTGTTGAACACCACCTATTCCAACACCTTCATGAATGCTGTCCAAAGGAAACTCAAGATGAAATTACCTGCATATGTCCCCACATTGTGGGGCTGAGTGGCATGTTGAGCTGATCCTTTTTCTTCTTTTTCTTCTTCTCTTTCTCAACCTTTTCATTCACCACATTCCCCTCTGCGCCCGTTGGTGCTGGCTTCAGCTTTTTTGCAGGCTTGCCTTCCGGTGAGCTTAGGCTTTTCCGTTTGGCTGAGAGATTTTCTGCAAAGTACTACAAGGAAGAAAAAAAAAAACTCATGTTGCCATCAATTTTAAAATAACTTGGTCAAAATGAGATTGCACACCATAACACGCATCCAGTCAATTCATGAATTGAATTAAAACTAAATTCATTAACTGAGGAAAGCCTCAAAAATATTACTGCTGTGTCAATTTATTACCAGAGTTGACTGAATTGAAACTGTATGGACACAAATTATTATAGCATATTAGTGATGCTGTTAGTTTCTTCCAATTGTCATGAACACTTCACTTCATAAGATCGTCTACCTAAAAATACATCAGTAATATTATACTGACTGACTATGAACAACTGTGTTGCATCTCTGCAACAGGAAAAACAGGCACAAGTAATAAACATAACTTTTTCAGTAGTAATCACTGTACACATACAGGATGTGTCTCAATCACAAAGGAACTTCCTGTGAAGGCAGCATCTGCAAACTTTCATACACTTTCCAGGCATGTCCCAGACTGAAGTCATCAAAAAAGTATCCATTACCGGCAGCTTATTTTCAGCTGTATGGTAGTATCCTGTACAGCCTTCACCAAACAGAATACCCCACATGTGTTTGCAAGCCCCTCGAAAAGGTTTACAAAATGCGTTATAAATCAATGTTTTAGCATGGTTATGTCGAAACAAATAATGTTTTAACTGCATAATACATTTGGGTGATTGTGTTTTTTGCAATCTGTGATCTTTCCATAAGTCAGCCAGCTAGCTAACAAACTGAAAAATGCTACCAGTCCATCGAGCTAGCGGATGAATGTTAAAAAAACATTCAAGTTAGGGAAAGCTCCATTTTCCAAAGTAATTAAACTTGTTTTTATTGAACAAAGTACCTAAAAATAGACATTTTTGAAAACATGCAGGTTTTCCACTAGCAATCAGAGGATGGTCCCTCAACTGTCACTGACATACACTGACCACGCTTATGATGCCTAAATACTTCTCTGTAGCTTTAAAGTGCATTCAATACGCATTTCCTTTTGGAATTCCTTTTCAGTTTCTATGCTGCTCATACAGATGGCTGGCTGCACTGCCACCTGGCAGCAGGATGGATGTAGAGGACTACCTTGTGTGGGTCAAGCAGGAAGTCGCTGAATTTGCTAGGGAGAGAGTACTTTTTCACAAGTTCATCCTCCACCACCCAGGGGGCACTCTCCCCAGTGCCCAAGCGCATGGCATTGTGCCTGATGAAGTAACGCATGATCTCCTTGTTGGGTGGTCGCTCTGTACGGAAAAGGCTATCTGCTGGGACATCACTGATTACCTGAAAAATAAGTTGTATGAAAAGTTGAATAAATGAGTCTTCAACAATAGCAAAACTTGATCTTCAAGGACACATATCCGCTACATATAACTTTCCATCTACATTTTCCATTTTTGAGTTTGACATATGAACTGGAGTCTCACAGTTACACAGTAACAAAATGAACTAAAATAAAAAAAATCACTATTTCCTGAAGTTCACTTCTGTTAAATTATGATGCGGAAGAGATGCTTACTATGTCACTTTGAGGAGACAAGCTTAATTTTGCTCAAACTCATAACAATCACCATCTTTCACATTTCATATTTTTGTTCTCACAACAAAACGTTAAACTGAAAGTTTTTCAAGGAAATATCCAGGAGGAGCAAGTTAATTTAAACAGGGCAGCAAAAGACCTCCAAGTCCTCACCTTATCCTCATTTATCAGCTTTACGTCGTACTTATGTGGCAGAAATTTTGGCATGACCCATCTCTTCTTCTCCTCCCGAAAGTTTGTAGGGAGTTTCCTGGGCGAACGGCGAGCCCGGTCACCTGACACCAAAATGGACAGATGCATTTTCAGTTTTATTTTTAATTCAATTTCATCAAGCCACAATCAACACATAGCCCAAATGGACTTCTTAGCCAGATTAGATTTCTTCTGTACATACAAGTTCCATTAATATGTCTTAAATCAAAAGAAAATAAACCTTTTCTACAGTCTTTATTGTTTAAATTGGAAAAATAACATTCCAACTCCATACTTAAAACCTGAAAGCGCAAACACAAATACAGTGCCCATACACTGATTCATACGCCACACAATCGGAAAAAAAAAACTGACTGGTGGTACTTACATAGGCTGTCTCTCCTGCCCTCCTCTTCCTTGGGTAGGGACTGTTTCCTCTGGTTCTCCTGCGCAGTGTTCTCCTTGTCACTGGAGGGTGAGTCACAGGCCCCGTCCAGCTTCTTCTCAGCAGCATCCTCATCTGGCTTCTCAAGGGGGTGCACCTTCACCACTTTTACCCGGAGGCTTTTGTCCTTTCCCACCTGTATACAACCCCAGACGTCTCACTGAGTAACACCACAGATGTTCAGTAACACTGACAACCCATGACTGCACTCATATTGTCTTCTGTACCTTTTTATTTTCTCGGCTGTGCTCTACATGACTATGTCTTTTGCAAGGGATACTTTAATGTGCCCATTAACAATTTCTGGCCTTCAAAATTGCATAACATGAACAAGAATGACCTCCTTTAAAGCATCTCTTCAAATGGTCTTTCTGAAATGAACCACACTGTATACCAGGAAGTGTTTGACTGCCCTGTAGGCCCAGAGGTCATTGCAACAGTTACAACAACAAAACTCACAAAACTGTAGATGACGCTAAAAGACACATTACATAGCTGTCTAGCTCTCCACTAAATATTGTCCAAAAAGATACTGGGATGTATACAAAACTAAGAATAATATCGGTTTGTTAGCTACCCATCTAGTGATGTAGTAACTTAAGCTATAGTTCATAAACAGAAAAGAGCAAACTATGTGAAACTTGTCAAATTAGCTTTCTAACATATTTCCCAGAAGTGTTAGCGTGCAACATAATTGTGCTCCTTTTACCTTTAAACCCTTTAGAGGGACTACTCCATACAGCAGGGAACACCAAGCGTGTTTGAAACACACAGATTCCGCATCAAAGTAGTAAGAGTGACTGTACACTCTCTCAAAACATATTCTAAGTTGCCATTTCCACACAGTCTACAAGTCCAGCTCACATAGACATTGAGGCATGGGCACATCATTTATGTGTCGTCATGCATGCTCAAAACCACAGCCTAGACTGGCATGGGCTGCATGACCCATCCACACATTACAACAGTGCCTTAACAGAATGACCCATCCTGAGCACAGAAATTAAATTTTAATTGATTAATTCACATAATTGAACAAACAATCATACCAGGAAATCACACTCTTCATCCACGGCATATTTAGTGAGAACCTCCACCCAGGCCTGGTCCACCAGCTTATCCAGGGAGATTGTGTTGTGATGAACCATCTCAAGGACAGGCTTCTCAAACCAAGGTGGGTATTCCTCCTTGAGTCTGTAAACAAAAAAACAGTTCCACTCCAACTCCAGCCAAATCAACACTTCCAAAAAATTTTTTTTAATCTTCTATAGATCAGTAGTGGCAATTAGAATGTGATTTTTAACTAGCCTGCTAGCTGCTGATGGCTCGCTGAGCCCTGAGCTAGTTGTCTAGGCAGAGATATCTAAAGTTCCATTTATGCACGTTAGAACAGAAACTGTAAAACAAATATCTAATAAAAAATGATCCACATACAAAACCGCTTCGGAATTTTATTTTCCATAATTCTCTGTCCAGGGATGTAACAAGTACAGAAACATTTGGAAATTGCAGATTTATTAAAAAGCACACAGAATCCATTGGCCACTTTGATTAATTTATTATTACTGAGAACTCTCATTTGTTCCGACCGCTTTTCATCGGATAAATAAACTACCAAAATAAATATACTATACTATAAGCCAGTAGAATTTCTTTTTTTAAATTCCAATAGTTTTTCTCTTCAATTCAAACTGATGATGGATCAACACAATTTTCCAAGCAAAATCTACACAGGCAGCTTGAATAATATCAATGTTCAGGCCGAATGCTGCTAATGAACGGAAGTAATGAATGCACTGTGACAAATCATGGATGAGTAGGAGAGGAAAAAAATGCATTTTCATTTAGTATGCTACTGAGGGAGAGATTAAGGCTCCTGCCCCATTTGATTTCAGGCGGATAGAAACCGCACACCCTTTAATTAGATTCAGGAGGAATGTGAGCACACCCAATAAATGCACAGATGTGTGTCATGTGCTCCAAACCAGAAGCAGAAGGAGTGCCTCCTTTCACAACTATGAACCCAATTTATGAAATCACTGTGAAAACCTATGCCTGTCACTGTATGACTCCTACTGCCAGTTTTGTTTGCACACTAACAAACAAAATGGCAGAGCATGAAAAAGTAGGAAGAGGGATAGAAAGATAAGAAGGGAGGGAAAGAGATAGACATGAATGATAAGAACAGAGAGAGAGACAGAGACAGCCCAAGACTGAGATACTGAAAGGCAGCATAAGAGAGAGCCTTTAAGAGACAGAGCACAAAAGCAAGGCATCGGGTGATTCATATGGAGAATCTGCTGGGGAACAGCTACTCACAGCTCAGTGACTTCCTGTTCCTCCTCCCAGGCCTCTTTGTGAGTGAGCTGGTTGCTGCCTGTGCTCTTGCATGTCCAAATGCGTTCTCCGTACCTCTGCAGACGTGCCTCATACTCCCTGGGGGGGGTCGTTGCTCAGGAAAAAAAAAAAGCTGAAAATAAAATGCAGTGCTACCTGCATCCCATACCCACTACCTTTCCGAACACCTCAACACAGGCAGAGGGAAAACAAAGCACCTGGTCATAGAAATACATATACTGGGAATTCACAAAACAAAGGCCATCAGATGAGCTCTGCTGCTGGACCCAGTACCAGCAAGCATCATTCATTATTGATGCAAATGTGTAGCAAGTGTACTCAATAATTAAGGGGCTGGAGACTGCTGCACCACCAATCCCTGGAATATATTTGAATAACACTGTAATGCATCCAATTAATGGACCATGGAAAAATATCCTGAAATATCAGACTTAAAAGCACACATTCATTCATCTGCAGTGTTTAAGACCCCAGAGAATGTGGCAATATAATTACAGATACACGGTTTTTCAGATGCCCACTGTTTACATCTGTAAAAAAAAAAAAAAAAAAAAAAAAGGCCAGATGCTTGAAACACAAAACGTTGATGCTTAACCCCAATATGATGGGGGGGCATCTGAAGTAATTTCACCAATGAACTGTATGAACAGCTAAAAAAAACTGAAGTCCTATAGTCATTCGGAACTCAAAGAGGAAACACACAGCTTAGTATTTCAGCTAGGTATTATGACCACGTGGAATGACTGGGGTGCTTCACGAACGCCCGCGGAGGAGTAAATGGACTCCAGCTATGCATTACCGTGCCTAGCACTAGCACACTGCAAATACAGAGTCACTTGGCCATATACGTCAATTCAATGACAATCATAATAATCTGAAAAATTCAAAGCGGTCCACCCTATCAGAACTGAGTGACGTAATACAAGTAAAAACAAGTTTATTTTTCAGCAGCCATCAATCCATGAGAATTTAAAAACACAACACATCTGGATGTGAATGTCAGTGCCTCACGCGTTACTGTGGATCACTGAAGCTACTTCCCCCTGCGATTTCATGTAGATAGCTGGCTTGCCAAGATGAACAACAAGCGTTTCATAACCAATGACCAAGCACCCCCATTGAATGATACAACGTACAACTTGATCCCACACTACCTTGCCGAGACTTAAACAAAATATGATTTACGTTACCACAACGTACAACTTACCAACCAATGTAGATAGCTAAGATTATACGGTCTGATCTGACCACCAGATTTGTTCTGATGCATTAGCTTGTATGTCAGCCACGAACTAGAAGTCGCCACACTTCAAAATGCTAGCTTCATTGGGTGGCAGCACAATGGCAACACATGAATGTCCTAAACAATAGGGGTTCGCTAACATTAGCTACCAAGCTAACAAGTCTATCCCCGCGTGGAGCACGCAACGGCAACGTTACTCTGTTCAGCTAGCTAACCTAAATACATTGAACACAGCTTATTCCATGCTGACCGAGAACGTATCACTTTGTTATAATTAGCAGGAACAGCGTGTGATGAACCTTGCCTCAAGGCCACTAACGTTAGCTGCAGCCACAATGCTTCGAAAGGTAAATAAAATGACCGGCTTGTGCACATTGGCTAGCTAGGTAGCTAGACACTGAATGTATGGAGCGGACAACAATGAGTCAATGAGCTGAGTGACATCAATAAACAACACTCCTGCCTTCAGCTAACCAAGTTAGCCGTTTGGGCCCAAGCCAACTAACGCTAGCTACCTACTTAGGAAAAACTAGCGAGTCATGTAAACTTGCTACAGGAATAGGCTGAACATAATTTCTATTAGCAACGTTATCAGACTTAGAACTACATTGCTTTCGATTTATCTTGTTGGCACTGACCCACACTGAATAGGATACTCTTTGTTGCGAAAGGCCTCCTTGGTGTGCTCGATGATGTAGACTTCTTCTCCCGGGCCTGGCGGCTCTGCTAGCGGCTTAACCAGCGGGCATGGCTTCCGGCCCAACAACGGTGCCATAGTGAACGCAGGCTAGGAGGTGACGAGTAAACAAATAACCCCCTTCTTCTTCAAATTAGAGGAAAAATATAAACAAAAAACTTAACATGTATTCCAGTTTCCGTAGATCACGCAGTGCCTTCCACGTTCCCTGAGCACACAATGTGTTCAGAATACATACAGCTTAGCTGGCTCGCTGGTGAGCTAGCCGGCTGACTTGATCCTCAGTGCAAAACAATAACACACATGTAGCTTGCTAGCGTACTAAGTCACTAGCTACTCATGTCACCGATTTGGTGTCGTCATAGTCTTGGGTTGATTTTAACCTGCGAAACAGGAGCTCAGAACTTGTTAATACTAGTCCTCGACGGGATCTTCAGAACTGCCTGAGAGGCAACAGGAATTCAGTGTGGCTGGGCTCTCGAGCCTGCAGAGACAGCGGAGGCGCTAGTCAGGGGGTCTGGCGCGCTTTCTCGCGGTGCGGTCACGCTACCCCAACTCAGTTTTCCCTATAAGGAGAGTTTTCTTCCTTGAACTTTGGATCTTCTCAGGTATTCGCGTTGATACAGGGTAGTGTGGGTGGGTTCTTAAACGCACAAAAACAAACAAGGAGGGTGAAATCTTGGTTGAAAAATGGCGGGAGTTCCTAGTCCACCGGCAACATTTCGCACAACCCCAAAACTCTGTTACCCCGGCAGCAGCAGAGTAGTTTCGCTTAATTCCGCCCATGTCCATTTTCATTGGTTTATTCGTGACTGTGATCCTAGCGGGAGATTGCCACTGGATGTGCTTCCTATCCATCGCTTTGTCCGACCCCGCCCCTTTGAGAATGTTAATGTTAGGTTGAACTGACGGGTTAAAGGTTAACGTAAGATGTTGTCGGCTCAAATCGATTTATTTTCTTATCATGTCTCAATTCGAGTTAGTAAATGTATTTTATCTCGAAGTTAGCTGTCCTAGCAAGACAGTTATCTGATATTCGCTGGGCATGAATACCACAAAAACTGAAATATACGCGAACGCCATTCTGTAGAGGACATCATCCTGGATTTAGTTTTGTAACATTGCTATCGGGTACAAGTCTCCTTGCTTAAAGAAATATTGGCTGCATTATAGTGTAAATGATTAAGACATTTCTATCCGATTCAGTAAACTGTGCAATGTTATTTTAAAGGTGTTCCATGTTAAGAAGACTGATGAAGTCTACAAATCACAATGGATATCCTTTGTTTTCTGTTACCAAATCAAAGTCAGCACATTGCAGTTCACATAATGGGAAATGAATGCGGTTTGTCACGGTAACATTAAAAAGAGTTAAAGCGGAAAACAGATACTGTGATTTAGTGTTTGCTCAGAAAATATTACTGCTGCAATTAAACAATGCCCGTGATTCTCTGCTGCAAATTCATTAGTTAATTTGGTTGGATTATGTTGAATGGAATGACAATGTTCAACTGAGACAAACAACTGTGTAGTTGAAACATAGGACCACATGATTCATTCTCGTCAATGTTTCAGAAATTCTCCCAAATTTAAAGGCAGGGTAATTTTATTCAACATCCTAACAGAGCTTATGTGGCTGGTTATAGATGAATGTCTTTTGAAAAAAAAAATATTTTACTTACATGTGTAATATAAATGGCAAATGAGAAAGTGATGAGCGTTCTGGCGAAAAAGTAGAACTGCTACGCTCAGATCAGTTTTAAACTTTGATGAGAGCTTCCTCCTTACCATGAAGCAGTAGGAGTTCCACGAAAGATGCTATATACACAAAATGCATTATTATTGATAATAACAATTAATTATTATACTCCACTGACAAAAAGATATCAATAAAACAAACAACTAGTGAGGAGCAAATGTAAAATTATGCTGTGACAAAAACTTGAATTTTTAAAAAATATTTAATACATTAATACACCCAAATCTAGGAAGTACTCAGTCAAACAATTTACAGCTTTGACATTTTACAAAGTTCATCAATACAAAACAATGTAAAAAAATGAGACATTGCAGTATAAAAAAAATCTATACATCTCATAAAAATATAGACAAATACATCCACAAAATAATGAATCATTAAAATAAAAAGGTCAACAGTTGTCTAGCAAGATCTAAAGATGCACTGGATAAGGGACTGCACAATAACAAAAGCAACGTAAGTAAGCAGTAGCTCAATGTTATGCAGAGGACTCTGGGACAAGTGTCGTTGTGGTGTTGATAAGGTCTCTGGGTAAGCTCTCTCTGGCCTCTTGCATCCGTCTCCGTGCTCTCTGGAAAGCCTCTGGAGATGACAAAGCACAAGATTCTAAGGGCTGACATATATTTCCAGAGAACATGTCCTCTTCCTGGTTCAAGAACATTCACCCACGCTGGCTATTTATACTTTGTTGCAAGGTGGTTACAGCAGTTAAATAAACTGAATGGAATGTACTCTATATAAAATTTCACAAACCAAACATTGTTTGACAGAAATGGGCAAAAAACCTTAAACCCACCAAAGTGGTTTGTGCTGGGCTAGAACAAAAGCCTGTGCACACACTGTACTTTATACTTCTCAGATAAAAGTAGAGTGGCCTTCAAGCACCTTGTATCGTCATTCGCTGTGCAAACGCAAACAGGCCACCACCAGTGGCTGGTACGATTTAAGCATGCACACAATTTCCACAAAGAGACGTTGCAAATTCTTTGCGTAAAGAAAGCACAATCACGCCTGACATAGTGTAGCGTGCATCAGCATAAATGTGGACAGCCTATAGTCTAGTGGCTAAGATACATTGTTGGGCCCTTGAGCAAGGCCCTTAACCCCACATTGTTCCCAGGGGGGATTGGCCCTTGGTACTTGAAACTGTAAGTCACTTTGGATAAAAGTGTCAGCTAAATGACTATACTATAATGTAATGTAATTAAGGGGCAGGCAAGAGGTGGGAACTGAAGGAAGCACTGTGTGGAGATTGACCTCACCCAGCACGTTGTAGACTGAGCCCTGCTGGCTATAGCCTCCTAGCTGGTCCAGGACGCTTTGCCTCTTTTTTTTCAGTTTGCCAGCATCAACAAAAGCTCTGCAAGACAAGGGACAGCCATGGGAGTAACCATTAAGCTTTGGAAACTTCAAACACAATCCAAAAAATATAACACACAGCCTGTTGAAAACTGCCTCTTCTGACAAGCACAGCTTTTGAAATCAGAGCTTCTGAATTAAGCTGGCAAAATTTTAACAATAATTTTGTAGTGGGTAAAAAGTAATCATTCCTATATTCTTAACAAAGGAGGTCCCGACACAAATCTCTACAAGACTCCACTTCCCACAGAATTTTGCAGAGATAAGATTCTTCTCAGAAACTGTGCACAGTCTGAAGTCCTATAGTACATACTGTACAACTTAATAGTTTTGTGCCATTACTTTAGTCACACAGATTTTTGCCATTAGGTCCCAGAGATTTGACTTCCTAAAAATGTGTTGCCCGCTACAATGTTTCAGCACCCATAGACTCACCGAGCATGCTGCATGCAATGAAGAGTGAAGCTCACACTACCCGTGGTCTCTGTGCGGAAGCCAAACCGACTCAGACGATCCCCCTAAAAGATGCAAAATGAGGCAAAATTACATGAAAATCAGTTTTTGTATAAGACCGGGGGAGTGTTGACTGGGTTTAACAAGAAATAAACCACAATCGTTGTTCATGAGTGCTCCCATCTCAAAAATCATTTTGAATTTTCATTTCTGCCCCACCCAGTAGTCATTGCTACTCATTAGAGGAAAAAAAATTTTATTATACTTTTATCTGGCTCCATCTAACGAAATATTCAAACTTCAGAAAATAAATAACTAAAACCTTTTGCTCAGACTGTAAGGGAAAAAGTTAAAAAAAAAAAAAAAAAGGATAGTGCCTTATGGGAAACTATAAAAGCATCTACACAACGTAAGCAATTTAGCATTCTCAACAATTACTTATTTACACATAATCCTTTGACTCACTATTTATTTTTCAGTCATATGGGGACAGCTGACATACATGGTGACATTTAGGCATTCAGTAACTGACCTAATTCAGAGTGATTAGAAAACTTGGAACATTTTAAAGTTGTCCTCCAATGAAAGACAGGACAGAATAGTTCTTTAAATCTCACCAGCTACACCTGTTTATTTTCTTCTTAACTTCTTTTCAGCAGAATACATTTCCTTATTTAGAAAATAATCCATAATATATTATTAAAGAATAAAGAGTTGATAACTGTGAACTGTAAACCAATTTCAGTCCCTCAAATCAAGTTCAAGTCATTTCATGACATGTAATATGTCACTATATTTCATTTTTCTACTAGCTTGAAAAGTAAAGGGGAATCCCGTTGAAGTAACCACCTGCTTTTGTCCTGACAGATTTCGGTGTAAGAGATACATATTAGAGGAGAGATCTCAAGCCACTGATGTCAAACCCCAGGACCACATTTTTTTAGCCTTCTCTCAGGCCTCAACTAATTTAAGGCTTGTTAACAAAGTGTGTGGAGTCTCGAACCAGTCAGTGATTTGCATGCATTTTTGAATCCCCTGCATGCCTGAGATTTCTTCACTTACACAAGTTGTATGAGTATTTTTGGCAAGGCTGCAGCATTCACACTTGGGCATGCTGTAGCCACAAAGTGTGTCCAACCACCTCCAGGGATGGCTTGGCCAACTGACATTTTAATGCCCTTACAGGCACTTACATATGCCTTTAAATGAGGACATAATTTGTATATAATAGAGATGATAATTGTGTACGATAAGGGTGAAATGTAGACCTTCCTGGGACATACCAATCTACCAGTTGAAATATGAGGGCACAAATAAGATTGCAGTCAGCTTACATAAAAAAAACTGTGAATATTCTCAATCAGAAATTGAAGAGAAAATTAGGGAATTATGGATATACAGCTTTTTAAGGGCTCACCTTGAAGGTCCCTGGTACGTGGACGTAGCTGCTGTCCTCCAGTTCAGGGGCCCCACCAATGAAGAAACGCCGCAGCTCTGCTACTGTCCCACACTGCAAGGGCCTCCATGTGCTGCAATTCAGGGAGTGGCAGCCTGGGGGCACCACATTCATGTTTAATTATTTAGCGAATGCTCCCTGTCAAAGCCACTCACACAGCAGCATTGGGGTTAATGCACAAAATGTATACATTGGGCTATGTATATGTTATGTTATGTACTAGTATGTTAAAACGAATGTGCATCAAGGTTTGAGTCAATTACATTCCAACTGAGCCATTTCAGGAAATTAATTGAAATCCAATTCATTAACTGAAAAAAAAATTCCTACAGAACACTGTGGGTACTGAAATGGAATACACCACAGCCCGGTTATATGGGTTAAATGGCTTGCATATACCGTTACATACACATTTACTTATTCTAAAATGCTCTGCGCTTCTCTTGAATTACAGATCTAAATCACCCAGGGAACCTCCCTGTGTAACACAAAAAGCCTCACCAGGTGTGGCAGGGATGACCAGGTAGCCGTAGCCCTCTGTCCTGTAACGCTGCCAGAAGTCCAGGGAGAGAACCTTAAAGTACAGCACTGGCCACTGGGGCAGGGAACCTGTGGGCACACCAACACATGACACTTCAATACAATCATCATACTGTTACTACTGTGCAACAACCTTTGCATATTCACAAGCACAGCTTTTCATGAAATGAAATAACTTTTGATCATTACATTACATTGCATAAGACAAGCTTTAGTGACATGGTTTACTGGTATGCCCAAAAATCTTTTGCTTAATCAATAATGATAAAAAGGCTGCACATTTGCCTCACCTTCTGTCTCATCCTCTTTCCTGAAGAATGCTTCAAAACTAAACGGGTGAGAGAAGAATGCAACATTGTCCTGAAAAAATAACATTCATGTATAAACATTACTTCTATAAACAAATTATTAAATATGCAAAAATTCACTCACTGCCCTTTTGCTGAAATGAGAGACAGATCTAGGCCACAATCCATCTTCCTTTTATACCAGAGCCGTTTACGGGTCAACTTTTTTATTAACTGTCCTTCAATTAAGATAACAATTCATTTTCAGGTCTGATATTAGTTGCTATTTCAAGAGCGCTTAAAATGTTAACAGGTTAAAACTACACATGAGCAGAACTGAGCATATGTTCTGCGTTTATACCTTGCCCAGAGTACGCGTCCGGCACGTCTGTGTGACCCCAGAGAGAGCCAGGAATGGAACGCTGGACCAGTCTAGTCGGTAGAGATGGAACAACAACACAGGAGGATTCTGAAATATTACTCTTCCCAGACAGAGAGTAAAACAGTGTGAAATCTCTCAATATCTGACTGCCTGGGAGCCAACACTAATGCGGTGCTGACTTACTGTTGGGTAACTCCAGGAAGAAGTGTATGTAAAGGTTGTCATACTCATAACCCTTGGCTGACACTGAAACACAGACAAAGGTAAGGAGATTAAGGAATAGATCACTCTTGACACGATAAAGAATGTAAATACAGTATGATTCCGCATATCTAACACAGTTGAGACTGTAAGTTTTCTCTAGTAATACTCACCAATCTCTCCATTTACCAGTAGACGAAGAATCCCTGGGGGAGGCTAGTGTAGAGTGTGCAGATACACACATACGTAAATACATAGGCACACACACAGACACATGAAAATAATGAAAAAATACATACAGGTATGCACATGCACACAAACACACAAATATATGATGAAAAGTTATATGATGAAAAGTTTTTATAAAACTCTCAATGGAAAACTCACTTTTTATGTCCTGTTTAATCTCAAATCTCATTTGCAATGTAACATGAAGGAAGGAAAAATTATATGTGTATGTTGATTATTATTACAAAGATAGAAATAAAAATTTCTTGGGAAAGCAGCATTGGCATTTGAAACAGTAAAGCACATAACAGTGTCAATAATTAAAGGAATTTTCAAATTCACAAGGAGAAATATGAATGGAGAATTTCTCATTCATCATAATTTTTCTGTTCAGATGTTGCCTTTAAAAAAGAATCCTTTATGGGTTCCCTGGCTCAGTTGGTGGAGGCTATGAGAAGAGGGGAATAAAAAGCATTTTTCATTACAGCATCATTCATATAAAAGTACTGAGATGATACATACCATTTCAAAGTCTTGGCCGACAAGGCTGTTGAGGTAGTCTCTGTGGCGAACATAGAGCTGAGGAGGAAGAAAGACCAGCCCCACATTCATAAAGATTTTCTCAAGATTAGGTCTAGGATCAGGATTCTCCTGTCTAGATCCTATCCTTATCCATAATGTGCTAAAACGCAAAGCTGATCCCAGATCAGCACTACTCGGAAACACAAGTTATAATGATTAGGGGGCTTAAATTTTTATGGTAATTCCCTGTTTTATTTTGTACTAACTTTTTCTCGCTTTATTTTTATAAAATACTAAGTAACAGCCATGTGTGGTAAATAAAAAAAAACTGAAACTGAAATTCATATCATAGATGCCACTTATGGTGGGCAGAACCAATCATCCAGCACTCACATCTTTGTACATGCGCTGTTCTCGCTCCTTCTCCTCGGGGCTGATCCCTGCCGATGCATTCTCTAGTGTGAGGCGCCAAACCTCCTTCTTCTCCCCTGCTGTCTCCAGCCTGGGTCATTGCACACAGACAGTCTTAAGAACCCATAATGACTGTACAAAGGGGGAAACTACAGAAAAGGGTTGGAACTACAATTATCTGTCAGCCTCTGACCTGCTTGATTCAATCAAAAGATTTTGTT
The DNA here is from genome assembly GCA_022829145.1 of Albula goreensis. Lineage (NCBI taxonomy): Eukaryota > Metazoa > Chordata > Actinopteri > Albuliformes > Albulidae > Albula > Albula goreensis. Next base: position 35,885,502 of record CM040742.1, read on the forward strand.
CTTCATAACAAAATACACTGATTACTGGTAGAAAAAGGCAGCTCCACCTATTTATGGTGTTACAATGTGTTAGTCTCACATAACCCTCTCCAATTCATCTCCCATATTAAATAATAATAATATTGGTGATAAAAGCTTTGGAAATCAAGATGGAAAGGAAAACAATTTCAAACAAATTCTATCGAAATGCATCTATTTTTACTCATACGCCTTTGAAATTGATATGGACAATATTACTGTTATGTGTGTAACGATAAAACACCCTTGCCAAGCTAGAATATCCTGAATACAATACACTGCAAAGAAACTGAACCGCGTATATTCATAGTGTAATTTCATATATATTATTTTTTTAAAAGATTGGGGAATTGACTACTTGCCTATAGGGCCCTTTGGTATTGTTGAAGTCTGGTTTGATTGTGATGACTCCATTGCCATCAACTTTCACAGTGCATAAAACATGTTCATTTTCCTTCTGACCAAGTCTGCAAATACAAAGAATGCACAGACCAACTTCTCAAAACAAAGAGAACGCCATCACTTGAAAGGCAACATAGCAATTTAACAGCAACAAAGTCCCTCAAAGAGTCCTCAAGAAACAATCAAGGCAGAAATTAGCTATCAGAAATTTCATTGTTGTCGTATGCTGAGTAAGACAGTTTTACTAGTAAATCACTCACTTCCCATTCGGTCCTAGGTCAGCCATAATGTACATGGTCTGTACAGGTGTGTTAATCACATGGCTGTTCTTCACAAACTCCTCCGATGGCTCCCATATGACCGGCCGAGCCTTCGGCACAGTGCCTTCCCTTCATTACACACAAAAAACACAGGGATGAGATGGTCAACAATCATACACCAAGGTGGGAAATACTGGATTCCTGGGTTACAGTCAATTCAGTAATTTCATGAAAGAAAAAATTCCATAATGACCTATGGTGGTTTTTTAAAATCAATGAATTCAATTTATTTTTAATAAATTGAAATGAAACAATCCTCTACTGCACTCCCAAGGAATGGCTGCTCATGGTTTATTGCATCACAGGTCTTAACACCACAGATGAGGTCCTTGTAGTGATCACGACTCAATTCTGTGTTTCCTTAAGTCTTGTTGCTTCATATAAAAGGCCTATAAAGCTTGCACAAGCTCCTAAAATCTCATTCTCAGGGTAACCATGCTTAACATGCACAACATGGCCTAGATTCAAACATAGCAGTTCATTACTAGTCATTAGCATTATTTCCAATTACCATTAAAACTTGAAAATACATTTTTATCAGGGACACAGCTAAGTCACAGGTACACAGAGTGGAAGCTGTAATAATTGTTTTATGAAAAAATGCCAAGGCGAGTCTTTGCAGGCTGAAGTTATAACTCACACTGGGTGTCTTTCTTGTCTTCTGTGCCTGATGTTAGCCATTCTCTCTGCCAAAAAGGTAGGTGTGGCCTTGGATGGAGTCATCAGACTCTGACTGTGTTGCTGTAATGCACATAAAATCACTGTTCTCATATTCACAGCTCTAACATTACATAAATGTCAATAAATGGTTAAAATCTATGTCTATGATGGAAATGATGGAAAGCAACAAAAAAAGCTCAATCAGCTATCATAAATCTCCCCTCTTGAAGCTTCCACATTGAGATACCCCATAAAGACCGAACAAAATTACCTAAGTCTGCAATATGACAAAAATATAATTTTTTCATGCAGAGTCAATATGACTGTGATAATGACTAAAATCCCACCTCTTCCAAGTTAGTGAATCGATCATAATCGGTGTAGGTAAAAATCCGGCGGTTACGTCTTCCCCCAGCCCGCTCCAAAGCCATGATTTCAGTGTGATACTGGCTGTCCAGGGGGCTTTGACAGACTGACTCCATCCGAAAGAAATCCACCTCAAACTGTACACAGGTACACCACAACAAGGTCATTACAGAGAAATACATTTGGGGCTTTTTTTTCTTCTTAATTTTCTTTTATCTCCATTTAGTATTTACTGATAGCGCAGTGTGGTTACAATACCAACAATGGATGGCCCTTGCAGGAATTCTTACCTGACTAAACAGCTTTTCCTGCCAGCCGACCATCTGCTCTTCCTCATCATCATCAGCTGAAAAACAGTATAAAGTATACTAAAGTAAGACTGACCCTGGAAAATGATTGCATTCAGATGCCTCCATTCAGGGTTGAGGATGGACGACATGAAAGGTGTAAAAGTACCTGATCTTGTCTGACTGCTGAAGGTGCTGAGTTCGATGACACCCCTCTCCTGCTGAGCTGACACTTGCTGCTGCAGCTGTTGTGAGAGGACCGCTGTTGAGGTGACTCGCTGGATGCGAACTCTGGGAAGCACACAATTACATTTGACTATGAACAATACAGTATCAGTACTTAAATCCATATTCACCTTTCTTTAAGGTGAATGGAAATGACAATTGTAGGCTGGTAAGACTTGGTAAACCCTCTGAAACTGTTTGATTACATACATAAAATATTCTGAAATATTTTTGTGACAAGACTAAGGAAAAGGACTATCATAAACACAATGGATTATTTGAGTTTCTGCGGTGGGCAAGGAGGGGATTACTTCATGCCAACCTCCACTGTTATTCCATTATTTCATTATCCCGACCATTTGTGATCAGATAATTTAGTTGTTTATTTAATTTGTATCACTGATGCCCGGCCTGCTGTCGTATCCCTCTATAAATCCTATTTATACTGTTATGTATGATAACATTATCGTGTAACCAGTGCTGTTGTATACAATAGCTTAGCAACCGGGTATTGGGTAACAGGGGAAAATAAAAACCAAAGTGAATACCAGCTCTCCACGAACTGAATTGCCCACCTCTGTTTTAGATTGTAACTGTAGAGTCCATTTTCAGGTCTTGTTTTTACAGCAGTCCTACGACCCATAATATTCAACTGTAACCTCACAATGTAAATTAAGATTTTCACAGTTAGCAGCGGCTACTTGAGCCCGCTGTAGAATTTGGAGGAGGGTAGGTAATTAGTAAAGGAAATGCATAAACCTTTTACACAGAAATGTTTTCATGAAAGCCTAAACCCCTTAAACACTGTCAAATTTCATCTGAGCATTGAATGAAATAACAACCAACGTCCCTACAGCATATCGTGTTCGCTAACTACCATGCTAACTAAAGTATACAAAGTTAGCCAAGTTCCCTGTTGACAAGGTTATAAAATTACAAGAGGGATATTTTATTTTTAACGTGTATTATGGTTTGCTATGTAGTTGGGCTGTTAAAAGACGTTTGGCGATTAACGTTATGCTAGCCAAGATTGAGTCCTAGCGACTAGTTAGCTGCGGACAATCGTGTGGTTAGCAACAGACTTGGCGACCAAGATCTAAAAACATGTATCTAGCTAGCTGTCGTATCTCAACAACTAAATATCACGTATCTAAAACCTTGACTTCCATGGGATTCAGTCTCGGGTTTTTGTCCTTGCCCAGTGGCACATCTATTCCATGTAATAGTTCATTAGTTCTCTTTGTAGCTGACGTTAATAGCTTTCACACAGTGAGTTCACTTGACATAACGTTTAGCCGTAGCCGTGTCTTACTAATAAACTAAATATAGCTTGTTACCTTATTTTCAGATTTTTGACAGCATCTCTTGAGCGATAAACTGCCTCTCCAGTGTCAGAACTCCATCCATCCGCCATGATTAATGCTAGCTACTCAGAAAGCGACTTCAGTCTCGTAAATGTAAGCCACAAACGTTTGCTCATCAGAATCAGCTTTGCTCTGCCCTGTGCACATAGGCTGCTTGTCTGAGCGGGAGGAATTGTATTGCTAATTTAGCTAGCCAACGGGTTAGTTAGATCCATCTGTTCGCAAATGCTGTAGCCATGCAAGCTACCCAGCGAAACGGTAAGCGGAATTAACACTCAATACGGCTGACGTACAGTAACATACAAACAGGTCGTGAATATTATCTACACCGTCTTTGTCAGGATGAGCCTTTTCGCTGAAATGTCACTGCAGTGTTACTTTTCAACAAAGTAATTCTTTTCCTGACTAGGTCACTTCAATGCAAGGAAATTTCTCCAGGAAACTCGCTTACTGCAAATTAGAGCCGTTTATGTACTCCTGTAACGGTACAACTACAGCCAGATCACATAAAGCACAACACAAGACATGTTTCCACTGTTTAGTTTAACTTTTCGGGCAGATAATGCAATTCATTGAAAAAAAAATGGTGTCATCGTCAATCAGTTCAGCTTATAGCCGCAGCATTCGTGCAGAACATGACAAAAGCACAGGCACAAATGTAATCCAAACCCACATTCTTTTATAAAATTCTTTGTTATTCTCTATTACAATAAAATACTTTTTTCAGCTTCCAACAAAATAGTTTTTACAAACTCTTGTCCAAAAGTCCTTCTTGAAAAGTAAAATAAAAGAATGCACTTGTAGACCAAACAGCATGTTTTGCAATAAGACTGTTTAAAATATGGCTGTGAGGAATATTTTACTTGAATATTTCAAGTTACCAGCAGGTTTCAACATTAACATATCAGCTCCATGAATATGATGCAACCTCTAACTTCAATCAAAATAGACATTAAAAGAATGAAATTAAATAAAAGACATACTGTATATGAAATGTAACACAAAGCACATAGCCAAAGCACTATACAAAAGTGTACAACCTTACACTATCTGAAATCACTCTCATATGATAATTTTAATGGAGAAAAAGCCATATTTTAACAAAGCGCATGCCAGAAGTTCAAATATGACACAATTCAAATCATAACACATTCATGGCTGTTCCTTTCATGAGAATTGCTATTTTTTTCCATATGGAGTTACAAACATTAAAATGTTGGCTTAACATTTTGACTTTGTGTGCTTTTTACCCAGTATTCAGCAAGCAAATACAGTTTGGTTGTAAATGACTATATTTAGTGGTTAACATTTCAACCAGTGGCTGTGTTCTTCTTTTTACATTTCTAAGTTCTATAGAGCTATGGCTTGAGTGGTTTGTAATGATTGTACTGTCATGGTGACATTGCAAGAGAGTGAACATTAAAAAGATTTGATTATCTGGTCAATACTACAGTCACCAGTGTAGTAAGTTTTGGACAGCCCCATTAGTGGGCAAAACTAGATATAAATTTACCTTTTTCTATAAGGAATAAACATGTATCTCAACAACCAATTTATTCTCAATTTCCCATAAACTCTGAAATTACACATTTACTCAAACATTATCTAATCTTAATAGTATATCACTGATTTAGTAAATTCTGATTGTCAGAATAAGAAAATACAGCAAGATCTCTGTTTAAAATATCAAATTGGACAATAAATTAAAAGTGCTATTTATACCCCCTAAATCAAATATCAACATCTCTGAGGAGTACATGCTAACTGAATTAAATAAATTGGTTTCTTTCATGAAAACATGACACACAGATGTATTGCGAGCAAGCCAATCCAGTGCTTGTTTTGGTGTTACTGTGACAGGACAAACATGCAGACTATCTCACCGTTTTTAAAATAAAAATGTGAAAATTTAGAGTGGGAGGAAATGCTTTGGGAAAATACATTTATACAATCAAATTATGTACTTAGTGATTCAAATTTAACAGCTATTACTACTGATATACCAAAGTTCTTTAAATACATGCTCAATCAAGTAGCATAATTAATATAGAAACAGATAATATTAAAGGGCACCTGTAATGTTTCTCTGAATCACATGAACAAACTATAGTTGGATACCCCAACCATTTATCAAAACTCTTGGGTAACATCCTTTGCATATGGTTGGTATATGACCGAATGGGCACTCCATTCCCATTTAAGACTTTTTAAGACAGATGATGACTAGAAGACTTTTCAGAGAATAATCCTAGATGCCTTTTAATCACTTTATCTGAATGATTACTTGGATGATGGGCACGACAAGGTAATAAGGTAATTGAAACATCCCATAATGTTCAATGGATTAGACTTTGTTTGCCTTGTGCCATAATAAAAATGATTTTCACAAACTACCAGTACTCTGTACAGTCAAATAATGTGAGATTATGTGTTTCCACAAAAAAAGGTAACTTCCTCACAGAAATAAATGGTTATCATTGAAAACCTTTGAAATAATACATACCCATCAGCCAACACTCATGGTAATTAATCTACATGCATTTACAATGACTCCACATAAAAATTCAAATCAAGGCTGAACCAAGAGTAATGTAACAATACAACACCAAGCATGGCTTTTTTGTACTTTCGTTACAAACTGCTTGTAACGTCAAAGCCTTGTTGCATCATACTGCATACACAAAGAATTAATGCACACTCTGAAACTATATTTGAATATATAGCTATAGTTATTCCCAATTAAATAAAATGAAATTCCTTCCGATACCTTCTGTTTAACTTATTTTTTCACACATTTGCCAAAGGTGAAGATCTGTGACAACTTCTGGCTTTTTGGTTTAGGTTCTGGCTTAACATCCATCTGAAAATCTCAGATGAGATAGCATCTGAGAGCTTTGCAAAAAAATAAAATAAAAATGCAACATTTGCAGGAGGAAAATATGGTACAAGCTAGTCGTTTCAGGTAAATACAAACACATTCCTTCCATTGAGCATGTCTGGTCCTTGTGTCTTTTGCAGCCATTCTCAAGACTTGCTGACTTGACTGAGCCACCTACTCCGCAGGTTAGCTCAGAGATGTTGCCTGAAGGACAGAATTCTGCTCAGTACAGACTCTTTTCAGTGGTGGGGCCCCAGAACTTTCATCCTCCTCCTGCAAATAAATAACACCCTTCAGACTATTGATGGTAAAACAAAAAAGTATATCTCTGCTGACTGATGACATTTGACTGGCTTGACCTGGAGTTTATAAAAATATGTATTTTTCCCATATGTATCTCACAACCCATCAGTTGATCATGACCCACTGTCTGGGAGCCACCAATATGGAAGATACAGACTGCATTAATCGAGATATATTGTGAACATCTGACATTTAGAAGTTGTGACTGTTTTACTCCAAAAGAAAACCAGCCATTATTAGAGTAATATTACTTGAGATACTTCACCTGGGTCATGAGGGGAAGGAGATCTTCTTTGATTAGTGTTGGTGGCTCATCAGAAACTTCACACGTCTGCAGCGATGGCTCTGGATGCAAGTCAAAACAAACAACAACTTTTCACTGCTGTGGGTATACCATTGTCTCTTTTCATACCAAGTTTATGAGGGCAATTTAATATTTCAGTTAAAAAATGTCAGTCAATTAAATACCCAATCCCTTGAAAAGTATGGTAAATTAAAGTCAAAATAAGTTTTAATGTTGCCAGAACATATTTAGTTTGTCATCTTTGACCTTGACATTGACCTCGTCACTAATAGTAACAATTGATCCTTTTTCATTATATATCGAGAATGATAAGTTTGACACATTAAATCATTTTGACATTTTTCTATACCTGCAATATCAGCACCAACTATTTGACTTTTTTCCCCACAATCACAATGTTTTCTGTTGCTTTACAAATGCAAACACAAATGATTTCAAAAATTGATTTCACTAGCAACACACTGCCATTTACTTTTGACAATAATATAAAAAACTTGGAGGCCTTTTCCATTTTGGTCTTTTCATTATTTTGCCTACCCCCATATGTTAGTGATATCAGCTTTGAACCACATTCCAAATCATTACATTCATTCGGGATACATCTAATATCACATAAATCTTACCGTGCCTATACAATGACAGATGAGGGGCTACTTGTTTGTGTTAGCTTGGCTTTATAGTGATTATCAATGATAAGGACAGCCTGCATGTGAACCTCTGTGAGAGTCAGTTTGTGTGCATGCATCTATTTGTGTGTGCCCATGTGTATGTATAGCACCCTGCTGGTTTCTCACCTTCCATGCTTTCCTGACCCAGCGTAGGGGGCTGGGAGTCATCAGTGCGAAAGTCACAGGTGTGGGCTGGGCTAACTGGCTCACTGGGCTGAGGACTAGAGTTGCTGCTGCTGTCCACTTTGGGATGGTAGGCGTCCGACAGGGAACTCTGATTGCTGTTGTCATCTGCACAACGGATAAGACATGGATGATGGGTGACTTTGAGTGAGTGAATAGAAGCCTAGGGCAGGAATGGTCCATTTTGTTTTAATCCTAAAAACAGTAACTGGTTGAGATCCAAGAAACCGCAAGAAGTCAGTATAATAAGCAATCAACTGGGTGAAACTATAAAAACCACCACACTCTCCAGCTTGCCAGGACCAGGGTTGGCCAGCCCTGGCATAGTTGGCCACCTCCAGGACAAGAGTTGGCTTGAACTGTGATTTTATCAGCAGCACTGGGGAATGACCCAAATGAGTTTCGGTAGGGGGCAGGAAAAGTACAGACAGACCCCTAGGGTATTCATGTCTAGGCTTGACACATTGCTGGATAACCTGTAGCTCAGGCAAGTCAAACACCAGTCCTGCACTGATATAGTGTTAAGTATTTGTGGTTTTGTTTCAATCAGCATTCAATTCAGCCTCTCAAACCTGAGTTTGTGAACTCTTTAGCCAACTAGCAAAACAAATAGATGACACTGCAACCTTTCTAGACTGTTTGACACCTCTGCTGTAAATTGTAGGTAAAACACAGATGAGTTAAATTACCTGTTTTCATGATTATGTAATCTTATATTCTTATTTGTAAGACCCATAAAAATGGTGGCTCACCTTGAAAATCCAGGAGGACCGAACGGGCTTCTTCTGAAGCAGCCTCTGTGGGGAAACCCTTCCGCTCCCTCACTGTCCCAGCAACTCCTTTGCTCTTCTCTTTCTGTGGGACAGTTAAACAAGGATGCACACAGAGAAAACAATTCACTATCTGTGTTTTAAAGCACACTATATTGCATACATTCACATAACAGAAACATGATTTTATAAAAAAATAACTCTAATTCAATGTCTTTACCTCTGTATACTAATAAAAAAGCATATGTAGTCAAAACTCAGGATAAGGATGGCATTTCAAATTAATCATCAGTAATTATAGTCCAGTAACACTGATGAACAACAGCTACAGGTGAAAATGCAGTAGGTCTGAGATATAAATGTGTTGGTAGGTTTACCATCAGCTAACTTAAAGGTTGGTAAGGCAGACCCCAAAGGCAAAGCTATACTGCACAGAGTTCAACACTTTTCAGGGCTTACAACAGATGTAAGTACATATATTGTATAGTTTATATATAAAATTGTATTAGTTCAGAAAATGTGGTAAATGCTAAATGGTGAATCACTTGTCCTACCTCCTTGGTGTCCACCACAGGCACCCATTTAAATATCCGCAATGATGTATCCCCAACAGTCACCCACTTCTTCTCCCTGGTAAAAGTTATAACATCTTTAAATTTGTCCAACTGCCAACTTGCCTAGGACCATATGAAGTGTCTCATAACTGTCTCTGAAGCAGGCAGACACATTCATGTCATACCCTCAGAAGGAATTTTTGCAAATCCCTAAATAAGAGTTTATAATAATTCTCTTCCACTTTGTCATTACCCCTCATACATTCATTGTCTATTTCCCTCAATGTCCTACGTTTGTAGTATAAGGTAAATTTTATAGGGGCAATATAAAGTAAAGAATATGACTTCAAAGATGCCAACAGTCCAGCTAACGTTAACTCCTTTTTGTTGTACGCTTAGGGCAAAACCTAGGTAGCTAGGCAGTGAGTTATAACAAACACATACAAAAAATGGCTATAAGGACTAATGGGAGCTCGCTCGATCGCAATAAATCACAAAATTGCAATAAACCCCAGCCCTTGCTTTGCCCTTGGGCTGAGACAAACTATGAAGCTGAACTGCTAGATAGGTCCTGTAGCTAGCTAGCAAGCTAGCTGGCTGTCTTGGCCTCCTTGTCACTGACACTGAAACTCAAACTTAGATTCCCAGGGGAATTCACAAATGCTTTTTTGGTTTTTCTTTCTATAGACAGAAAGCAGTGCATTTCAGACACTTAACCGCTACACGACCACGCAACCGAAATGTTTCATTTTCTTGACAGAGCCTGTGCTAATCTCCTGTGATAAATTCAACACATATAGCTGTCTGTCAAACCAAGTAATCACACCCTTGCTTTGCGTCATCAACTGAATCAGCCTTTCAAATTCCACACTTCGATCCCTCCTCTCGTCTATAAGCTACTTGTCTCTACGGAGACAAGTTTACACTTCACATCATTGGTCAACTTTCCTGTCACTCCTCTGTCATTCAGAGTCTAAAGCCACACCTCCTCCTTGTCGCTGAAGTTTCTGTTTCGGGAATGTTTAAAGATCTTTCTCTCGCCCAATGAAAATCTGAACGATTATTCTCACTTACCATCTACGGACCCTTTCAATGGCCGCCATCACTTTCTTAATGTCATCTTTAGCGCGGCTCCGGGTCTCGGCTCGAACTGAGCGTCCAGACATTTTTAAGATTGGTAGCTATTAGTTTTATTTTGCCCCTCCAGCCACTCCGACCGAATCGGTCTCGCTATCCGGTTTCTTAACCTCGCGAGACTACACCACCCACTCACTTGTTCTCCTGATTGAACGCCCTCCCCATCTTTCCACGTGGTTTCATCTTGTCAAATTACCAATTAAAATTTCATAACATACGTCATTATATGAATGTTTTGCTAGGTTACGTATGTTTTCCACTTCCCGGTAATATGTAATTCTAAGTAAATACATACAGATACGTGAGTTTTTAAATAATTTAGCAAACTGAGAATGAAGCTAGCTACACTAGGAATACATTGAATGAATTCTTGGTCTAGTCTTCCCTCCATTTCAGCTTCTCTTGGATCTTATCTTCACACCCTTGCACAAGTGCTCCTCTATGTAAAACAGCATGTAATGTAAATATTTTGGTCCAATATGCACATTATGTTTCAAGGTGGTTTCTAATGAGCTGACATTCCTGGAGGTGACCATGGGAATGCCCATGATCCTGTGAGTTCAACTGCCAATTAATTTGTTACTATGTTATATGTTCAGTAAAAAGAAACAAAACAGAAGCAGCATTTTAACTCTGCCTTGAAATGTCCACATAGTGTACACTCATAGCAGAATGCATTAGTAATAGCAGAATACCCTATTAACTGTAAAAGAGCCAATAAATTGCCACACTGGACAGGAGAACCATATACAGAATGTTTGAGTTAAGTAAGAATTCTAAGTGGAAATTTTATACAAAGGATGATGCAATGCTTTCCTGTAGGATGAAGGCAATCATGTACACTTTAAAAGAAACTATAAATGGAAATAAAACAGATAAACACGTTTTTAATATAAACACACCTGGATTTATTATTTAAAACCAGCGAGCAGATACCAATTTTTCCCCAAACAGAGGATTTTAAGACGGGCAGTTCCTTCAATAGAGACACGCACACACACATACACGCAGACTCAGTTTTTGGAAGTGGCAAATACAGTGTCCAATGCACTCTGTGCATCCTTGATCTGCTGCTCTAGCCGCTGGCGCATGGCCTCGTTGGAGGCCTTCTTCAGCATGGCCTGCATGTCCTGGATAGCAGCCCGGTAGCCTGGCACATTGTGGAAGACACGGATGGCACGGTCTCCACTGCACACCAGGTACCGGCTATTGATATCAAACTTGAGATCGGTGATCTCCTCTGAGTGGACTGAGTGGAACTCCTCTTCCAGCTCCCCAGTGGCCGTGCTGAACATGGCCACGTTGCAGCCACTGGAGACTGCTGCCACCCGAGCATCTGGCGACAGTGCAATCCGGCTGCCCTCTGACACCTCACACCGTGCCGTCCGCAGCAGATACGGGTCTTGCTGTTTCTTGTACTCAACGTCTGTGTCCCACAGCTTCCAAGTTCCATCTTTGGAGACCGTCACCATCCTGTATTGTGTGTAAAGGGGAAAAAGTAAGTATCACTTTATCAAACCGGATTAACCATTTCAGCTGTATGATGCAATTTTTCCCCCCTTTGGTGAATGAGATTCAGACCAGCCAGTGATACACAAACACATACACATATATATAAAACACGAAAGTAGATGACAGAAGACACCTGTGTAGGCAGTCACACAAAACAGCTATATAGAAGAGAACACCCCCTGTATAAAATGGTAATTATTGATAGGCCTGGTGACATTGCAGTGGGGAGCCCTATTAATCACCACCCACCCCTCCCCCCAAACACAATCTTACATGACAAATCATAATTTTTTAGGGGCTAGGGTAGTCTAATGGTTACCCAATAGAAAAGTACTTCAGGGATCCCGAAGCAGAAATCACCCTTTTAACCCAACAAATTCAGATTGTAAGCCAAGGGACAAGAGCCATTTGGTTTTAATCACCACAAAAAGCAATAATGTCCCCTAACAATGCACTGAAACTGTGTACTCTGTATTGGCTTCTACAGAACAGGGAATTTTTTTAGGGTGAATAAAAACATTCCATTGATGCATCATTTTCTAAAATAGCAGCAACACCCTGTTCGATACAGCCCTCACTGTGTCGGAGTCCCATACACATGGACGTACTTGAAAGTAATGTTGCCTAATACTCACAATGACACACCATACTGGACCGCACGTCTTACCTGCGGGAGTCATTGGAGAAGGCGAAAGAGTGGACACCAGCCGAATGGCCCTTGAGATCAAAAGCACGCACCACCTCCTTGAACTCGCCGCTCTTACCAAAACACACCTCCCACACCTTTACATCTGGCGTGAAGCCGCAGGATGCAACAAACCTAATCCGAAGACACATGATGAAATCAGTAGGTAAATGCCACATAACTATACCTGTCTAATGCACCTGGAGGCACCCAGATGGCCAGGACTGTGACACTAGAGCGTAGTGAGACGAACCGTAATTTATGGTGCAGCCAACAGCTGCACCATAAACAGATGCCTTTACTATGTGAACTAAAAACACTTTAGACAACTGTACCCAAAAAAAAGTAACTCAAAAAAAATCAAACATTAATTTCAGATTTAGGCCTGGTATTCTTAAAACCCAAGGACTTGTTATAAGAAATCCTCTCTCACAAAGTGACAATATAAATAGTGATATGATTTACAATTTAATATATGTCATATTCACACAAATTTCTGGATTAAGGTAAGGAAGGGGGAGAATTATTTAACCTGCCACATGGAGAGATGGCTGCATAGGAGTTTGTCATCTGGTTAGTATTTATGGAGGCCAGCACTTCTCCCTTCAGGTCCCAGATCAGAATAGTGGTGTCATTGGATGCAGTCATAATGAATTTGCCTGAAACACAACATGAGAGAATAACCCTTTTTCCAAGCATTTCCACCACCCCCCACCCACCCACTCTCCCACCCAGGGTGAACTATATTTTCACATGCTTAGGAGAAAACAACCCCACATGTGACTCTGCCAAATCACACAGCAACTAGCCTTCACTATTGTTCACAATGCAGCTGTGCCATGTATCACTGCCTATGATATTTAATCAAATCATCTACTGGTGTCTGGCTGGTCAGGAGAGGATCTGAATATTTATAATCTCATGAGTCAATTCACAATTGCAATATGCAGAAAAATAATTGCAATATTATTTTTTGTTGACATCATGCAGCCCTAACAGAAACCCAATTAAAGCTGGCAATATCCACAGGAATGTCTGGTGGTACATACCTGTTTCTGCAATGCCAATGTTGATGACAATTCCCTTATGCTTGACAGGAAAGTCTTCAGGTGCAGCTTTGAAGCTGAAAGAACTGTCTTCTTTCTTGCTCATCTTGAAGACTCGAATGGTCTCCCCATTGGCTAGCCAGGTGATGAAGGCCCTACAGCAGACAGCAATTTCAAGAGTACATATGGATCCCTGAGGGGTATTCACACTGGTAAGCTCTTACAATTCTAGTCAATTTTGACTGATTCATAGTGAGATGCAAGTACAAGAAAATGTAACATTGTGGTCTGGAACACAAGAAGACTGGTTTGTTTACACATTTGAACCCAACTGGAGGCCTACCGAAAACAGTTACCCTTACATCAGTTAACTATCTTGTTTGTAAAATTGAGCCATTTATGACATTAAGAGGGTCCAAAGAGTAGGTTATTTTCTACAACTTAATAATGGAATTATTATTGGAATCTTTCAAATAGAAATGTTGACAACAATTGGTCGGCATAAAACAGTTACAATCGACCTTTATTTATAATGGAGCTGGCACTGCTGTGTAAATTGAATGTGATGCTTAAATATTCTGCCAGCACACATGATAAGTCCCAGATCAGTGACTTGTATCTGGTCTAAAAACATGGCTCCAAGATCTGCCCCCCGCACCAGTGAAGAATTGAGGTGCTGGTGTGATTTTCAATGGCAGTACCGTGAGTCAGGGCTGAAGCGGACAAGTGTTGCATGGTCCAGCTCCACATTGGCACGCAAGCAGCGATGGTCGCGCTCCAAGAAATCTTTGGTGCTCCAAATCCGGACCGTGCGGTCATCTGCACAGGAGGCCAGATACTTGCCATTGCTGCTGAAGTCCAGGCACGTCACATTGCCACTATGACTCTGGGCAGGCAATGTGATGTGATTCAGAAAGGAATGACTAGTTCAGAGGGCCACAATGGACTGATACAGCAGGTCTCAGACCTAATCATTGTCTACTTGCCAATCATGACTGTGAAGATACTGCTTGCACAACTGTGTTAATATTTAATTAGTGCAGGGAGGGATGAATAACCCACAAGTAATGAATATATGGATTATATGTTTATACAATATTATGATTAATACTGAGCTGCCACATTTGCAGAAAAGAAAGAACCATAACTAAAATAAACTTACAGTCACATACTCTAGTTATCACTCTGAAAAGTCCAAAGACTAGTCAGCCACTTCTTCACTCATATAAACTTTGACTCTGTAACTAAGAGCAGCAGGAATATTGCTGTGTTGTCAAAATGCATCTACTTTGATAATTTCTTTGCGATAAGACAGGTTAGTGCCTCGTCATGTCTTACCTTCAATGAGGATGCAAGTAGTGGGTGTGTAAATGTGTGCTGTTGTGTCCTCTCCTTGCGAAGACGCTGCTGCTGTTTCTGCTTTTTCGATGGGGGTGCCTTACCTCCATCTTCTTCCACTAAATGAAATAAGAGATAAGAAATAGAAGTTGCGGTTGCATTTTTAGTTCAACCAACGTGGACTAAACAGTGCAGAAGCAAGTGTTCATGTGTTGCATTGCACTGATTTGCAACTGATTTATAAAAATTCATCATATTTGTTTGCATCTCTGCCAGAAAAGATTGATCTGCTGCTACACTGCTTGTTTTGCTAACCTAGAAACAATTTCCCCCTAAATTGTTGCTTTGTGAATGTGAATGAAAATGCTTTCACACATTTTGCTCAAGTAATTATGTAATTTAGTAAAGACTTTGCTGTTTCGGGACGTCTGCTATCCAAATCAGCACAATAACATTTGCCAAAGGAGATAAGTAACGAAATTACATGCCAAATACACATGTGACAAAGCTTGCCAGAAATTGCTTCTGTATATCGGAAATATATTCAATTCACTGTCTGCTAACGTCGTAGTCTGACGCAAAATTCGTGAAGACACTCAAAATTGCCCACTGTCATGTACACTGCTGAACGAGACAAGCTAGCTATCATTATTTAATTACTGTAGCAGGCTAGTTGGTTAGGGCTAACAACCAACACTGATCTACCCTGGCCGCTACAAAAATGCTTATTAAAACTGTACGTATGCAATCCCCCTCTGGCTAGGACAAAACTTGCTAGTCAAGTTGCTAAATGCAACAGCAATGAATAAATGTCCTGTAGTGCAAGTAGGGAACTGCCCCAACTCCTTTACGGACTTCACACAATACAGTACTTATCTGTTGGAACCTAGCTACACTTACCAACAGTGTCTTCTTTCTGTTCAGTTTCATGACTCAAGTCTCCTTTCTGTTTCCCCACTGCGACGGCTACCAGCAGGATCAGTGCTCCTATTAACAATGAAATTGCGACTAGTGCAGCAAACTCCATCTTCCGCGCACTTCTGCCACGTTACCCTAATTTCAAGAGAACGAACGCTTTAAGTTCTCGCTTCTTGAATAGCTAGCTGACTTCAGAGTTGAATTTCACTTACTTCACCACAGCAAGTGAATACCATTAGCTAGCGACTTCACTTATTTTAGATCCACGATAACGTGTTTTAGTTTATTGTTTGTCAGCGTCTTTTCTAACTGTCTGACACGTCTCTTGTTCAAAACAATTTTTTAATTGAATATCTAGTACAATTCCATTCCCTCATCAAAGTAGCCAATAGTTATAGCTAGTTATATTAGCTAGCTATCTAAAAACGGAGTCAGCTTTGCGTTCCTGACGTAAAGTGATACGTCATGCTTTGCCATATGCCGGAAAGTATTTTGTATAGCGACGGACACGTGGTACTCGCTTTGAATTTCAGTGGCGGAGGTTCATGTCTGCTGAGCGACGCACATCCTTCGAGTTGGAAACGAACGGGTGACAAAAGCACAAAAGCGAATGGCGGAGAGGAAACTATTCCGGTTTTTCCTTCACAGCTCCATAACAAGGGTGGTTGAAATTAGGGAAAAGTACTGAATTACTGAATGTCACTTCAAGATACAATTTAAATAATTTTAGTCCGTCAATGGAAACTACATAATATTTCAGATAAACTACTGAAAATTCAACCTAGAAAAGTACTAGTTATAAGATATACGCAGCAGCTAAATGAGGATACATTAATAAAAGGCCACAAGAAGATGGGCTCTCCTGTGCCAGGTTCTGCTCAAGGTTTCTTCCTGTTTTTCAGAGTTTCTCCCTTGCCACTGTTGTCTTGGCTTGCTCTGAGGGGGTTTCAGTACTGGTGTCGATTGTAAAACTGCTTTGTGACAACTTGTAAAAAGCTGTACACAAGTAAAATTGAATTAATAAGCAATGGTTGACAAGTATGCAGCTTCCAATGAATTACACAATGCATTCAAAATGCATGTCATCGTAGCCCGCTGGAGTAGACAGGTGTTATTGACTATGCTTGGCAAAACTGTTTGTCCCCATACATATTCAACATTGTGGCATGTTCATCTCAAATCATCAATTAAAAGAATGATTCATTTTGCATTAGTGGTAATGACTATAATAAAAGCCACATTTCTAAGGTTTATTCTTCTAGCAAGCAACTTAACACCCCAGCTGGTAAGCCATTTGTTTGCTGCAATTAAACCTGTTCTGAAACCAGCCTTAAGTTGAACTAGCTTTTGCTTTCCCATTCATTTTCCCAAATAAAATTTATTAGCAATAAAGTCCAACTCTGATTTGTTTTCACTTGTTTGTAAAGTGTGATGGCATTTAAGTTTAATGCTTGGCCTTTTTATCAGCTCAAAATTAATAACAGAAACCTTCCAGATGCATACTCTGTAAAATAACTGATGTTCCTAGATTAGTAAAATGTGTGCATGTGTATGTGAAGAACCTTGTTCAACTGAAAACACCGGTAATCCGACACTGGGTGTAAGGGGAAATTGATTCATTTTTCAGCAGTTTGGGCTAGCCTTAGTTGTCCATCTCATAACTACTGTTTCCACTGAAGCATAGTGCCACCCCATGGGCTTGGCTAATTAAGGCTAGTTGCCTCTGATTATCATTACCTTATGTAGACAGGACTACAAATGTAAACCGTTATTCTGAGCCAGAAAATCATTTGGTGATTCAGCTATACACTGTCGCCATACTTTAAGCAACTAAGAAACATTGCTCTTCCAAAAAGCCAGCAGGATTACTATTTCAAAGCACTGAACTAGAACCATTTACTAAAACGAGACTCATCACTGTGTAAGCTTTCCAACCAAAAATGGCTCAATAACGGTCTTGATTTTTCATTGTCAATGGGCAAGATCTTCACCCATGCCTCTTTTGAAAGTGTATGTACTTGAATAAGCCCTTTCCCTTCAAACATTACACTTATTTCTCCAGGGTAAAACCCCAAATAATAGCATTATCTGGCCATCTCTGTTAGAAATTTTGTGATAGCAAGCTGCATACATTACAGACAAGGTCTGAATGATCTCAATGACGCATCTCAATGATGTAACTGAGGCAAAAAAGCAGTTTCATGAAAATAAAAATCATATTTATTCAAACAGTGAGGTGCTCAAAACTAAGGGAAAACATTGCTGGAACATATTTAAAACGCTTTCATTGCTTAAGGTAGCTTGAAAAAACATGTTTATACATTTTGAAATTCATTCTAGATTGTTAGGATGTGGCTCCTAGTATTCCTCTCCTTCTTCATCTCCCTCCATACTGTCAGCACCCACCTCTTCATAATCCTTTTCTAGGGCTGCCACATCTTCTCTGGCTTCAGAGAACTCTCCCTCCTCCATACCCTCACCAACATACCAGTGCACGAAGGCACGTTTAGCATACATCAGGTCAAACTTGTGGTCTAGACGGGCCCAGGCCTCTGCAACAGCAGTTGTATTGCTCAGCATGCATACTGCCCTCTGAACTTTGGCAAGGTCACCACCTGGCACCACAGTGGGGGGCTGGTAGTTGATGCCAACCTTGAAACCTGTGGGGCACCAATCCACAAACTGGATGGTTCGCTTGGTCTTAATCGTGCCTATGGCAGCATTGACATCTTTAGGTACCACGTCACCACGGTACAAAAGACAGCAGGCCATGTACTTGCCATGTCGGGGATCACACTTCACCATCTGATTGGCTGGCTCAAAGCAGGCATTGGTGATTTCTGCCACTGTTAACTGCTCATGGTAAGCCTTTTCTGCTGAGATAACTGGAGCATAGGTAGCCAGAGGAAAGTGGATGCGAGGGTAGGGCACTAAGTTAGTCTGGAACTCTGTCAGGTCAACATTAAGGGCACCATCAAATCTGAGGGAGGCAGTGATGGATGATACAATCTGGCTGATAAGCCTGTTGAGGTTACTGTAGGTAGGCCGCTCAATATCAAGGTTTCTCCGGCAAATGTCATAGATGGCCTCATTATCAACCATGAAGGCACAATCTGAATGTTCTAAGGTAGTGTGGGTGGTCAGGATAGAGTTATAAGGCTCTACCACAGCTGTGGACACCTGGGGAGCTGGGTAGATGGAGAACTCAAGTTTGGACTTCTTGCCGTAATCAACAGATAAGCGTTCCATTAACAAGGAGGTAAAGCCAGAGCCAGTACCACCTCCAAAGCTGTGGAAGACCAGGAAGCCCTGGAGACCTGTGCATTGGTCAGCCTAAGGAGAGAACAGAGTCAAATCACTGTGGCAGACTCAATGAACACCTACAAAATAAAATTCAGTACATACAGGAGTACATGAAGTCTTTTTGACTGCTTACCCAGAGTCAGACTATTTTAATTTCTCAGAAATTCTACATGCAGAATGTGACTGTCTCCAAAAATAATACAAAGTGTGTCGGCACAATAATGGGAAGCCCATGAGAGCAGCTCCCTAGCTCCTCTCAAAGGTTATGAAATGCACCTTCAACAAGCTCCAAAGCTGGATGGTTAGTCATTCACAGTGTTAGGCTGAAACTATACATTGCATTATTTGTTCTTATTTTGCATGTTATATTAGATTATTTTACGTGTAGATTAATTAAATCTAAATATATCAGTATTGCATCTTAATTTTACATATTAAACTTATTATATTTATGTTGCATCTTCTGTAAATCTTTCCCAATCACAATCTAAAATAAGGACCCTGAACATATACATGGTTGAGTGTTAAATTGAGTATAGTTTAAATTAAAATACGAAAGTCAAACCTAAAGCTATATAAATTTGCATTGAATGAATAGTACAATTGCACAAAACTAGACATTCAACGTCAAAAATCCACAACTGTATGTAATTTACAGTTTTTTTTTTTTTTTAAAACAAATTCACTGCAGATATTAAGCATGAATTAAATTTTAAAATATTCAATGTTGGTCTCTTGGAGACCCAAGTGTAAAGAAACTTTGTCTGAAAGCAATGCTTGAGCCCTGCAATTGAGGGCTTGAGTCTGCACTGGCAAAGCAACAACTGGCCCTGCCTCACCAGGGAATGATACATTTTTAAATAAATTAGTATAATTGCAGATGACTTTTTATTATTATACAATTATTTTCTATACTTATAGAGCAAGATTTTTTTTAAAGGAGAGCAGGCCAAATGAATAAATAAGTAAAGTCCTCTCTCCTTTCTTAAGTTTTCATCTTTATTCTATATAGTTGGGAACTTGAGCAGGTTATAGATTAAAATAGAGAACAATTTAGAAAGGTGCCCATGCTAGGACTAAAACTCCAACCACACTGGTGATCGTTTTGTAGGACCAAGATTTGGCTGTCCTAAAGACTGCACCACATGCTACGTGTATTTTCTTTTCATACAACACCACTGCCCACCAAAATGTATTCATTAACTGTAGCACATGTTTGTTTTGAAAGACTATTGCTATTACTGCAGCCCAGAGATACCCACCAGTTTGCGAATCCTGTCGAGAACCAGGTCAATGATTTCTTTGCCGATTGTATAGTGTCCACGAGCGTAGTTGTTAGCAGCATCTTCTTTACCAGTGATTAGCTGCTCTGGATGGAAGAGCTGGCGGTAGGTCCCAGCACGGACTTCATCTAACAAGATGAAAACAAAGAGGTTGGACAAAATACAGTGTTCAACAACGGAAGTGTTAGATTTCATAGACACAATACTTTGTTTTTCATATTATTACAAATATGTACAACCAGTCTGAAGAGCAGAAATTGGAGGATGAAAAAGTGGAGCCACAATAAGCTGTCAATCACTTATTTATTTTAACAAATCAACAATGGTTTGCCCTTAACAAAATGTCATGATTGGTCTTATCATGTGATAGCTCTACTAGTTTTAGTGTGTTTATACTTCATCGTACAACCACCTTTTGCCTGCTATAATTTTAATTAAAAATAATACTTTCTGATAATTATTTTAAGACAAACCATATTTATCCATGAAATCACTCTTTCTGGTTGCATCTATCTTAATTAAATTGATATAAACAAAACAGAATATAATTTCAATCCATTTAATACTAGTTGGTCCAAAATAAAAATATTGTGTAAATGCTCGTGTTTTTGAATGCACATCAGGCACAACAGTGTTTACCAATGACTGTAGGCTCTAAATCCACGAACACTGCCCTGGGGACATGTTTGCCTGCTCCAGTCTCACTGAAGAATGTGTTGAAGGAGTCATCTCCTCCTCCAATGGTCTTGTCACTGGGCATTTGCCCATCTGGCTGAATGCCATGCTCTAGGCAGTACAGCTCCCAGCAAGCATTGCCAATTTGGACACCAGCCTGGCCCACATGGATGGAAATGCACTCACGCTGCAAGAAGAACATAAAGGTCAAACGCTAAAACTGATCTTTCAATGAAAATGTTTCACTACGGCTCAAGTCTGCACCACACAACATAACACCCTCCGAGGTGTCCGTTATATCTGTGGGAATATTTTCTGTGACTAGCTGTGACCAGCTGGCGTTTCGAACTTTGACAGTTCTAGAACATCTAACATCTGGCTTTGAGTTCAGTAAACTGAACTAGTGGTGTGAAGTAGTGCCCATCATCTACAGTGATAGGATGTCTTAAAATAATATTCTGAACAAAAAAAGTTACCATATATTTTAAACGACCACACCTAGCAAATGACCGTGATATAAGCGGCATCACACCCTCCGAGGTATCCCTTGTACGAATGTAAGGGACTTGGCTGAAGCAACTCCACTTCGCGTCGTGAGTTCTTCGCTTCCACGTCGTCCTTTACATTCGTACATGCCTTACATATTCCCTTAGACATCAAATGCCCCTTTTGGTCGAAATAACGATTTCCTGTATTTTCCGGAATTTGTGTTGAAGGTTTCAAATAAGCACAGCTCAAGCCTTACGTGGTTAATCAGAATAGTTTTGCAAGGATGATAGATTTCAGAGGACAATGCGCGCCTCACATTTGCTGAGGTAACTAGCGCTGCACATTAGTGGTCAGAAACACGACTATTTTAATTGGTAAACAGTCACAATGTTCAAATACCTCTTGCCCCCACCATTGGGGAAAACAACACAGTCCCGTTTTTCACACTGTCCAATAATCTTTTCTTCTCAACTTTTGGAGGATTTAAGTAGGGTATATGCAGGTTTCGCTAAGTCGGCCTGCAAATTAGCTGCTGAGTTTTGGTTGTATTTCATACAGATAAGGCCTTGTGTTATCTGTATGAAAAAAAATCTATTCAAACCCTTTAAATCTTGTTAGGAAATGTCAAAAGTCTGTGCGGCAAGCTTCACACAGTTTTTACACCCGTTTTACGATTCTATATTCTATACCGAGTAAAGACTCGGCCTATGTGTTAAGAGAAGTGGGTCCAAGTAATTAGGCGGGAGACAAGGAGAAAAACATGGGTCTCAGATATGCTCACTATTCGCGTGTAACGTCGCTAGTACATGTAAAATAAAATTATAATAAAAACAAAAAATGAGAAATAATTATTAACTGTATTAACTGTAACAACGTCGGCTCATTCTCCGCTGGGTCATACTCTGGGTCTTATGGCCGGTTTAAACCGGTTGACTGAACACGTGCCATGTGTTGGGTGAGAAATGGCTGTTTCAAAGGATCACATCACCACTACTAAATGTAGCAGATAAGGTGTGTAGTTTTACTTCCAGACTACAATTGTTATTTAGATTTAGGTCGCACATAACGTCATTTGGCACAGGCTAAAAACCAATTGCTTTCAACGAAACATTCATCTGTTAGCAATATATCATAACTTTCTATCTTGGTGGATGCGTCATCAGTAACTAACGTTATTAGCAAGCTAGTAAAGTAAGTTACTGAAAACAATCGATGTATCGATATCATACTTACCATGTTGAAGTTGAATGTTCAAAAAGACAATATATGATAAATGACGATCGATTTGGATAACGTTCAAGTTGGGATTTTTAAGAGTCCCTTCCTAATGTAAAGATCGAGGCTATGAGGACCTGCCACAGTAGTTAGACTCCAATAACTGAAAGTCAGTTATTCCGTTTTCCGTTAGGGAGCCAGTACTCATAACAACATGATTTTCCCACCTCTCTTATTGGTTAATTTAAACTTTAAATCGAGCTCGTAAGGTTCGAAACTGTAAACGTATTTTCGTTCATTAGCTGACAGAGTTGTACTCAATTTTGATTGGTTAATGTTATCACGTTTTAACGGCTCTGCTGTGGTGCGGTTAGAAATGATATTAGTACAGATTGTGAGCAAAGGAAATAGACATTATTTTTTAGGAAATGTATGTAGTGAATTGTACTTGATATTTAGATTCGACATTTGTTAAAATCCTGTTATATTAAAATCTTACGTCTTTTGGAGACTAGCTGGAAAGTTGGCCTAGGCATCTATCATAGTGATGACTCGCTATTATAAAGTTCCTAGCTAACTTTAGCCAAGCCGTCTGTTTTTACCTTCTACCAACTGCCAACAGGCAAGCCTTTAAGGTAGTCTAAACATTTCCGATCGTAATCATTTCAAGTATGTCACATGAAAATGCACCCTAAAATTTAAGAAGTTAATTAGCGAAGACAGAGCGATCATTTTTATTTTAAGTCCCATGTTTATTTTAATTCTGACCATTTCATGACCCAACATGTCTGTTGTGGTAGCTACCTAGGTAAATTAACTCTACATAGTGCTGCATGAATGATCATGTAAGGAAAATTAAGGGTTGCTTTTTGGGTTGAGAGGGTTGCTTTTTGCATGAGAAATGTTTAAGTCCTATTTATATATAACAGCCACAACACATTAAAAGGACGTAACTAATGATACAAATTTTCATTTTATGTATCATGCTTAAAAATAAACAAGGATATGTGTTTTTTAACGACACTATGGGTGTGCACTTAATTTGGTACAATGCAACCTTTCCAGGTTCTAAATCCAAAGAGAGGCAGGCAGTCATTTCATGTTGTTAGTCTACTTTGACATGCTTATTACTTACTGTAGTCTGCCCAATTGGAGTAGATTTATGAGAAGCTCTACCTTGAACTAATTTGTTGAATTGCCACTTTATAGCCTTCCCAAGCACCTCTGTGTAAATGAGAATTATACTCATATTCTCCCTTTACAAACAAACCAACAAAAAAATCACATCACTTGGTGATAAAAAATGTAAATGGCACACACATTTCATTCGGGCTACGAAAGTACCCAGGCCATCTCCCTCCCTGCAATCCAAAAGACCATATTTTTTACCAGTCACATTTTCAAATGTGTGCAGGTACATCCTTATTATTTGCACGTATGATGTTATTACATAACTTATATTCTATCTTTCCCTTGCTGTATAGAAACTTTAAGTGACCCCCCTTCTATTTCTGTAATATTGTGTTTTATACGTATTATTTCTAATGTCTGTGTTATGTAAATGTTATCTGAAACAATTACATTGGAATAGCGTTTCTAGGTATTCCATTCCTGCTGCCGCAGTGGCTCAAAGTTGTCTTCTTCGGTGGATATGTAGCCGGGCAATTTTTCAACAAAAGGTAGATGGCGCCATCTACTGTAGCCATAAGTCCTTATGGTCGCTCAGTCTTGTGAGCTCTACCCCTGTGCTACGGTCCACAGGCACACCTTCCGCTGATTGTGAAAGAGAGAAGATGAAAGGCGTTCAAAACTTTTGGAGTCCAAATTGCTGTCACGTACCTATCTGAGTTCAGATGAGTAGGGCGAAGAACGATCATTCTGTGAAGTCCGCGACTGAAATGAACAGAATATTGGAAAGCGCGTGTATTTTTACAGTTACAATACCAAGACACAGGATAGACATGTTACTAGAGGCTATGCAAAAATTGTTAAGGTATAACGAAATTATTCTCATAAATTATTAGTCCCAGTCTCTTACATTGATTCCGGTATTAGCATGGACCGCTAAAGGCACATTACATAGGGTGTTGAGCACGTGTCACGTTTTTTCAATATGTTTATGCGGTGTTATTTTTTTCCTCGCCCCTGTTTCTGATACTGTAATGCAATAGTTTGTTTTGGTAACTTGGTCCCACTCGTAGATCGATTTCTGCTTATCTTTGTACTTTGAACTTGAATGGATTGCAACATAAAAGCAAGTTGGCCCATTTGCATCTAGTGAAATTTGTTAGCTTGGATGGACTGCATAGTAGGATACTTAAATAACTATCGCTGTAGCTTTTGATGTCATATTTTTAACGATTTAGGTTAACTGGAATCAAATTATACGCCTTGCTGCGAGCATGGCTTCGCAAACTCATAGACGAAATTAAGAGTTTCACAACAACCAAATCGTGTTTGTTTTGTTCACACTACAAAATGTAATAATACACGTTAACATCAGGCCTTCATAACCACACGTTCAAGGCGAGCTAATGTAAGAGTCTAATGTAGGTCAAAATCAGGACCTATGCTAAAACTAGCATTTCTTACATAAGGTCAGCGATACGTTGTTCTTATTTTTCATAGTTGTACTTTTTCATTTTAAAAATTTGTTGCTAAAACCAAGGCTATTGTTACTGTACAAATTGCACACTACAGTTTGCCTACCGATATCTACTTTCAGCAACAACATCAACACGCATCAGTTTTCCCAGTTACATTGTGCTACATAACGGTTCCATGCTGGCTGGCTGCAAGTTTTCTTTTCAGTAAGTCTATAAATGTGACAGACGAGAAATTTCTCTCCAGGGATATTTTACAAACAATGTTGCTGGAAAAATTAGTGTTTTGATTTGTATGAATTTCGACAAAATGGCAAGCTAAGTTAAAATGATTCGTACGAGGAGAAGGGGCGGGCAATGTATAAGTAGTTGACAAAATAGCTAAATTCAGAAGGATGGTCAAAATTACACTGGTTTCATAACAGCCAAACAGAAACCGCGACATAATATTGATGGGCGGGTATATCTAAAGTTAGAGCCAGTCGTAAACAGCATGGGGAGGAGGAGTCTGGAATCTGCCATATCGGGGTAGTGGATCTGTCGCTAACAGGACCGGAGTCCTTGGGCGGTGGACCGAATTCTAACCCGTTTTCAAGTTGACGCTTGGTTTTTATAATCCTGTTGTCGCTTTAGGAAAGGGCTACCTGTTCTCATATCGAGAGTAGGTTGGGCAACCCCTTGTTAATTTAATGTGTGACGTTGGTTTTGTTGGATAGCTAGCTGGCTATAATAGCTAACAATGGATCGAGTGAAGAGCTCCATACAGCAGGTCCCGAATCCCATTCCAAAAGGATTGATCCGTCGGACCGGAGCCAACAGTTTAGAGGTAGAGAAGGAAAACTTCGAGCGCAGTCAGGTAAGTACTGAAGTTGTGGTTGAAATGATTACTAAAATGGTAAAAAGTTGGAACGCGAAGGAAAAGGGGATATTGGGTTTAGGGGGTGGTTTAATGAGGAGTAAAGAAATACTGGTTGGAAGAGACGTGGTCGGTGGTTAGTTGCCGTATTAATATTTGTGTCAGCCAAACAAATTATGTCTTAAATATATCGCAATGGCGCCGAGTAGTTTTTTAGGGAGCGGTTTTTGCTTCTGTGCCTGTGTTATGTTCATTGCCTTGTACCACTAGTTAGCTAGAAAACTGCTATGCGTGCAACGGAATGCAAGCTGCATGTGCGCATGCACATTTTTTCCAAACGCAACACTGGACCACATTGCCGTCTTGGGAAGAGTTCATGTTACTGATGAATCGAAACATTTTAAGTAATAATTATGGATACCATTCCGATCAGATGAATCAGCATTTTCAGTGTTGAAAATACGAGTTGAACATACTGCCTGTATCCTGCCTTTTTCACGCTGCATCAGGATCTCTTAACTCTTGAAGATCAATTGTGTTTGAGATGAGCTCCTAAAATAAATTCAAAATGTTATTTTTATACACTGATGTACCTGCAGGACAGTACATCAGTGTCCTTTAAACGTAACTCAGCAAGCTGTTATACAACCAGGTTTTTACCAATACAAGTTCATATGTACCGGTGACTGGCTCGTGTTGTCAACAAGGGTAGCCTATTACTGTCTATATCTCCTAAGTAGAAGGTCAAGTTCAGACAGGTAGGCTACCTTATTAAGATTCTTCGATTTTCTCTTAAAGCTAGTCGAGATGTCACGATTTACACGATCTATCTTTGTTGACGCTGTAGTTGTTACAACGCTTAGTGTTTGTTTAGCCCTGATCTAAGGTAGATCATTGGAAATTGTCATCCCCCACCCATTTCCTACCTAAAAGCGGTTAGTAAACGAGAATGAACGCGTCTGTCAAGTGGCGCACGCAGCTGTCAGTTCAAGTCCCTGCATGGATAGCACGGTTTCTCTCTTTCTGTTCTCTCTCTCTCTTGAATGTGATATAACCTAACGTAAGGTGTTACTAGTGAAGATGGTATAAGAGGTTGAACTAGTAATGGGGCTTTATTAGTACGAAAAACGCTAGTGATGTTGGCTGACGCGACATACCCCAAATAATTATCTTTCATTATTTTGATAATTAATCATGAAGATAATTCTTTTTTATGATTCCCACGAGTATCTTATGGCAGTATGTAGGTTTCAGGAGACTACCTGTTGTAGAATCTCCTGATTTTTAGAACTGTAAGGACATATCAAGCAAGGATATGAGATATCCTCTAAATCTACAGAAGGTGTCCATTACTGTTTCAATGTGGAAGTAATACATACTTATGTAACAACATGTATCTTTTAGTATTCACAAAACTTGGATCAGCTCAAAGTTCAATACTAGAAATATGCATAGAATATAATGATTGCTTTATTGGTGGGTTAAAATTTTAGTGGCTGTTGCCTTTACTTTTTGTCCATCCAAGATGACCTAAATCACAATGAGGTGATGCAGGTAAAAGTAAATGGGCCCATGTTCCAGAGTGACTTAGGTTTATAATCAATAGTCTGTGAGTTCAAATGCCTGGCAGGCCTGTGCTGATGTAGCTTTATCCAACATACTGAAGCTCATGTGATTATACCACTGTATACATGTACTGTCACGTGTATGATATTTGGTATGTAGCTGCATAAGGTTATTTTGAGTAGTAAATACATAATTCATATTAACTGCATCTCCAGTGCCTGGCAGTGCAGAGGTGTTCAGCTCTGGCTGCAATGGGAGCAACGTGACACAGGTCGTATCCTCGGTCATCCTACCGCTAAGTTCCTGCACTGGTTCATGGATCTTGAAACCAAGTTAATGACTCATACAATTGTGTACATGCACCTGAACTTGGCTATAAGGACCTAAGAAATAACACTGAATCTGCACTGCATTAAACCCCCCTTTAGTCGGTTCTTTTTTGTCTTCGGTGTTCCTGGGCGCGGCGCACACAAGTACCGGCGCATGTCCTTGCGTGTGCCGTGTAGCAGTTTCTTACAATGTTACACGCAATGCGAAAGGCCTGTTGTAATTTGGAATTTGGTAATTTGGTTGGGAAGAAAAGAAGTTAAATATATAAATAAATAAAATGTTGTTCGCCCCTGGGGTCAAGGTTGTGGGTGAGTCCCTTCAGGTTTTGTGTATGGTACATAAGCCAGTAAACCTGAGGGGAACAGTATTAGCATTAAGGGATACCAGCCAAATAAAAGCCTTTAGAATTGATTGCACTTTCAACTGGAAGTTTCAACTTTACAGATTAGGCCACTGTCAGTATCACAATTTTTTTTTTTTTGCAAAAAACCAAGGGCTTTCAGTGGAGTCAAGAGACTGTCATGTTTCAGTGGAATATAGACACTGAAGGTGTCCCTGTTTTCTTACAGAAACAATCACGGAATGCATTCAGGTCGCACACAGCACATGACAAACCCTTAATTTTGTAAGAGAATTAAGAACTGGCCATAGGGTTCACTGGTCCTCTTGTGCTTATAGCACAAAGGGAGTGTTGAAAACCTTTGCTTTGGCCTGCCTCTCAGGCTGGACAATGAAATGGTTGTTAAAAAAAGATGTCATTTGGGGCTGTTGGAATCAGAGGTCTGCCATTGTGTGTTCGCAGTGATCTCTCCGGCCCCCACTTCTCCCCTAAGCAAGCACCAAGGTTAGATAATGTTCTCTGTGCCCAGTAACCACAGAGCGTGTGGACTTTGTCCATACCTTTACAGCTGCTATTTGGGGAATGCTGATGGGATAGCAATGCATTAGCATGTTTCAGTATGCATGATTGATAAAGGGGACTGGAAAAGAAATGGTGGGGATAATGTCCATGCCAAGAAGTGGTAGGCTCTGGAAAGTAACTATTCACAGTTTAGAGAAAAGACATGAGGATGAATGGCATGTGTGTATGTGTGCTTGTGTGTAATGGGCACATGTGTTAGTGTACGCATATATGCAGGTATATGCATGCTTTCACATGTCTGTGTATGTTTATGCATGCTTGTGTGTGTGTGTGTGTGTGTGTGTGTGTGTTGGGGGATCAGTGATAAGAGCTCTGCTGACTCCAGGGTTTTGAAAAGCAGTGGAAGGAAAGAGTACAGTAACAGGATTGGGCTGGGTTTGTGGGGGCTGGGTGGGTTAAAGCTTAGTTCCCAGAGCTTTTGTGTTACGAGGAAGCAATGAATTATGGATCACAAGCTGTCGGGAGTGGGTCTGTACACTCATATGCCAGGAGCACACACAGGGAAACAGCATGTAAACAAGACCCCATTGCTGTGAGTCAGCATGGGGGTTACAACAGAAACTAGGTCAGATGAACCTGGCTTCAGTGAGCATGGACCCCCTACCAGTATACCTCCAACCTCTGATCCCCAGTGCCTCTCATTCTCCAAGTACAGAAACATTTTAACTCTATCAATGTTCATAGCACCATATACACAAAGAATTGTGGCCCAGTGTGTCTACAGGCAACAGAATGAAAATTGTAATGTTCAGTATGTCACAATGACACAGTTTGAAATGAAGAGTAAAAACAAATGCTGTAATGTAAAACAGTACAAAGTATGATGATATTAATGAGACTAATTAAATCAGTGGTTAAACAAATGAAGTGCTCAATAAGAGGCCATGAAGTATCTGTTAATTAGTACAAAATGCTGGAACCCACATCAGGTTATCCATGCTCAATGGTTTGAGTGGTTCTCTCAGGGCACTGCCACCCACCTCCTTTTTACACAAGTGGGACAGTAACACGGATTAGAGACAGACCTGCTTGCAGACGGGCTCTGCCATGTCCTAGTCACTGGGTCAGACTGTAGAGATCACACCCTGCTGAATGTGGGTCGGGAAAAACAAACCTTTGAGTAGACACAAGCGGGGAAGGAGCCTCCATGATGAATGGTTCTCCAAAAAAACATACCTATTCTTATTATTTTCCTGTTAGTTTTCAATGCCCGAAAGAGCAGGTTAAGATAGTAATGTTTGATGTGTCAGACTAAGCTCTTGATGAAGATGTAGGCCAAAATGTCCAGTGTTAGTTAAGTGGCCAGCTCTTTCAAGAAACTACAAAATGAATAAATTCTTGGTGTGCAACCTTATAAATTGCAGATCTACAAACCAGAATGAGCCAAACCAATTTTTGTGCTTTTTGGAGGCATCTTAGAGTTCTGCCATTTATGAAGTAGTTCTTGCAACAGCTAGACCTAGTCTGCAAGGACACTACATTCTGGCTGATGACAACGCAGTTAGTTTAATCATGTTAACTGCTTGTAAAATGTTTTTGTTGCAAAAAAAACATTGAGTGTTTAATTTTGGTTGAAAGGATGTCTGCTAAAAGCTAAAATGTAAATTCTCTGACCCACCCATATATTAAGGACTTGGTGAAAGGAAGGCCCAAAGGGCTGGTTTCTCACAGGGGCTCTGTCTGACAGCCCAGCAAGTTTTGCTGTGATCTTTGAATGTGGAGTCAGCTTTCTGGATGTTAGGATGATGGTTTTGATCCACCCTGTAATTGGCTGCCCTCCTGCGAAGCTGCTCTCTCTTCCCCCTTCACTCACAGCACTGCAGACACTTCAGTTAGTGACTTTTGACTTAATTCTGCTTGATTAGAGCAAGGGAAGTGTGTACTTTCATGTGACCAGATGAAAAAAAATCCATTCTCAAGCTAAAATAGATTTTCTTTTGAAGTCTCTGCCCTTGGATTGGTGATGGTAATTGTAGGTTCAGTGCTGTGGAGCTTTGGGTTTGGGGAGACTTGGCCTGTGATGGCAAAACATGAATGCATGAGTCTGGTGTGTATGTTCAGGTTTTGCAATAATCTGAGGTGTATTTTGTGTGGGATTGGTAATTTTTGTGGGATGGATGTAGTGGAATGTAATTAATAATAATAAAAATAACTGAAAGTGCTTTTCACACTGTATGCTCACCCTTGACATAAAACAACAAATAGCAATAAGATTAAAGGACGAATAAAAACTGATAAGAAGAATATAAAGTAACAAGACAGTTAAAATTAACAGTTGAAATTTGATGGGGATGCAGCCAGATTTGTGTGGACGCAGGCACACAGTATCAGACCAAATCGAGTCTTGTTCCTCAGTGAAAGGTGAAATAATTCTCCTTCCAGCTCTGTTACAGACCTGGAGAAAATTGTCTGACATCTGTTTGTATTGCAGGAAACACCCCCTCCTCTTTCCCCTGTTTGTGTCCCTGACTACTGTCTTTTAAAGCCTGCTGTTTGTTCCTGTATATGCCGGAGGAAAAGTTCCCCTATGGTCCATCAGGCGCATTTGGATTAAAGGCCTCTGCAGCTAACGGTCTCTAATGACTAGCATGACTTAACCCTCATGATAGGAAGCGGCAGACCAGTATCTGTGTTTATTTTTATTTTTTTTTTTTTCCACAGGCAGCTTAATCCCAGGCAGTGGTTTCCTTTGTGGGATTGTGTGTAGAGCTCCACGCTGTCATACATGGACAGGCCTTATTTCTGTTTTTTTTTTTTTTTCCTCCTCTCCATATTTTTTGCTGAGCCCCCGCCCAGATCCCACATTGCCTGTTCTTCAGCCCTCAGTTCACCACAAGGCCTGTGTTTGCCCTGGGTTTTTCCCAGCCCTCCTCCTGTCCTGTCCCCCACTGTCCCTGGAGAATCATGGCTCCCACAGCTGTTTCTCCCAGCCCCCAGGCCTCAGTGCTCAAGCCTCTTGCCCACGCCAGCCCCTTGCTGCCCGGGCCATTAGAGCCTTGCTGCCCCCCTCCCTGCCTCCTCACCATGGCGATAATCGGTGCCCTGGCAGCTGTGGAATTCCATTGGAGGGGGCGTGGCCATGTCCCTTGGGCACAGACTGAGCCCAGCCAGGCAGGCCCAGGCAGGCCAACTCTAATCCCCCCCACCCCCCCACCACTACTACACAGCCTGCTTGCTCTCTCATTTTTTTCTTTCCCTCAGTCCTCTCTATCTTTAACCTTTTTGTCTGGATCTCTCTTGCTCTTCCTTTCATAATTTCTTCTCCCTCTTCTTTCTCTTTTAATTCAATTGATCTTTATTAGCAGGACAATTATGGTAGCAATACCAAAGCAAAACCTATTCAAAACATTCAAAGTATCACATTGACTAACAACAATCACTTAAGTATCCAGTAAAAAACAAAAATATAATACTGTTATCACAGTCACAAAAAGTGGAAAGTAATAGTGTAAAACCTGGTTAAGTTTTAAATTTGCAAACAACAAAACACATTAACCCCAATTGTAAATTACTTGCTTGATAATATTTGTGTAGCCGTTTGGACCATGCCAAACAGGCCCACCAGTTCAGACACATTGCCACATAACTAGCTGTGTGAGTGGGTGTTGGCTCCTCTAATATTATTCAGGAGTTTCCCTCATCTTCCATATTTGTGAAGTGGGGGTAGCAGTGCTTATATTTTTAAAGAGTATTAAACAATCTTCAGAAATAAAGAGATTGCATCTCCTTCAAACTCTCCCAATCTTTTTGTCTGTCCTCTTTCTCCATACTCTCTTTCTCATTTTATGCTTCCTCTTTGTGGAATTGAGGGAGCTCAGAAAGCACTCAGACAACTAAAAGTACCTCACACTTTTTTCTGTACCATCCCCCCCCCCGACCTCATTACCTTGCCGCTAATTAAAGAGCTGGTGTGTGTGTGTGTGTGTGTGTTGATGGTAGCTCTACCAGGTTTTTGAAATCCTTGGCTGTTAGGACATCTAGCTTCTACCTTATTGACAGTCAGACTGTTTCCTTGTGGCCTTGACAAGGAAACGGGCAGATACACTTCCTCTGCTTTGTGATGTATAAACAGGACTCGTAAATATCTGAGATTATAATATCTGAGGAAATGCAGAATTGTGCCCACTGTGTACCTATATGTCTGCATAACTGACAAATAAATTTGGACTATTTTGAGAAAAAAAAAATACATGTTTGTTCTCATTCATTAGTTAATTAGTACTTAATTTTTGACCCATATGGTTTTCCCCTGAATTTGGTTTCCTCAGCTCTTAGTAAAGTATAATTTGACTGGCTGCACTTACGAGTCTTGTTTTAACACTTGATTCTTGAACACAGTCTCTGTGGAAATGGTGCCTACATAGCAAGCATTTAAAGCCTTCTTCATCCACCATCCAACTGTCTTCCTTCCACCTGCCAAACTCCTTCCTTCTACAAATCTCCCGGTTTCCAGCATTCACACACTAAACTTCTTCCTTCCACCTTCCTTCCACTAACATCTCCTTCAATTAAACCTTTTTAAACATTAAATTAGTATCTTAAATTATTTTAAATTACTTTCGTTGATCATGAACGTATAATAGGTGAATAAAATATAACCTGGTACCAATAGTCGCAGGAGTACATTTGGAAGATGGGCAGTGGCAAGAGGGAATTTTGTCTGTGAGACGAATAGGCTTGGAAGGTAGATGACGGAAGAAGGGATTTTTTTGGTAGAAGGAGGGAATTAAGAAGGTTAACAGTGGAAGCAATGAGTTTTTTGGTGACAGCCAGGAGTGTAGAAGGTGGACTGTAGACTGAGGGAGTTTTGTCAATGGAAGGAAGTAGTTTGGTAGGTGGAAGGAGGGAGCTTGAAATGTTGATGAAGATATCCTGAAATGCCTGCCAGCATATGTCTAGGCCTTTATCAGTACCTGGTCAACAGAACCCAGCTCCGATAAAAGCGAGGGAGGCAGGAGCTCCTCCACCGGCAGAGTGGTGCCAGCAGAGCCCTCCTTGTTTGCATTGTGACTCATCCGCCCAAGCTTCCCTAACTCACACTGTTTGCTGTAGACGCCAGACTGCTGGCCCTGTGATGATAAACACAGGCCTTTCCAGTGAGAAGCCAGTCTGTCAGCATGGTCTGGATCAGGTCCTGACCAGACTGAGACACCCTAATACTCCTGCACTCACTTCAGGCCACTGTGAAAAAACAGCTCTTCACTTGAGCCTCGATCATTCTCTCCATATCTTATCCTGTGCTTTGATTAGCACCTAATGGTCAGTGGACTATGCTCAAGTTAACTGTTAATTCTTCAGCAGGTTGGTGGAGATGGTGATGATAATAATAATAATTGTTTTTGTAGAATACTGTGGCACAAAAGTTAAAAATGTTTCACAATAATGCAACTAAACACCAAAATAATACACATTCTGCTTTCCACACATGTTGGTTTCATCTCTGAGATGTACTTGTAGAATGTGGTATCTCCACCCATTTCTGCTGTCATGAAACCTCATTCCCCCACCACTACTTTTGAGTCATATTTTCAGATTCCGTTGGAATGAATGGTTTCTAAAAATAGGTATCCTATGTCCTCTTTCTAATTGAAAGTAAAAATGTGAAAAGACCTTTGGGGTATGAAGCTTGAAGTTCCATGCAAGGTCAGGGTGTAATGTGTATGTGTTGCTTTCACACATATTATTAGAACTCTATATTATAATTATAAGTGGCTCTCAACCATGATTGGAGAATGACTGGTAATATATGCTAGCTCTACCACAAATAGGTGGAGCAAGCATATAGTAACAGTACCTGACAGTCATTGTGTCTGGTTGTGTGAGTACATTATGGGGTTGTTTCAATCAACAACCAATGGAAATGTTTGAAAAGCACACTGAAATACTTGTGCATTATGTGTCATTTAGCAAGCTACTTTTGGTACCTATGTTGTACTGGCACTTGGGTGCTTGCAAGTTTTCCCCCATGTTTTCAAATGTGTTAATGATGTCAGATTCTCTCAAGTGGTCTTTTAGTCTGTCTGGGTGTGAGCACAATGATGTCACCTAGAATTCCAGGGAAGGATACACTTCAGTACCTCTGCCATAGCAGACTGTTGGAGGTGTTTAAAGCAGCTTCTCACCAGGTAATATGGTGACATGGGTCTGGTTAATAGGATGAAAAGAAATGGTAGTGGTGGAAAGGAGGAAGCCTTCTTTGACTTTTGGGATGTACCCCATCCAAAGTTCAAAGTGACATTGTACCATGTGCACTATTTTCCAGTGACATTCAGAAAGAACATGTAGGAAGACTATAGGAAAATAAAGTTTTAACCTGTGTTAGTTTTATGCAGCA
The DNA here is from genome assembly GCA_022829145.1 of Albula goreensis. NCBI lineage: Eukaryota > Metazoa > Chordata > Actinopteri > Albuliformes > Albulidae > Albula > Albula goreensis. The sequence goes on from CM040742.1 coordinate 35,921,016, forward strand.
CTAAGGATTTAGAGGTAGCCACCTTCTCTGCTTTTGATGTCTTTACTGGGAAATGGTCCCTGAAATTGTGAAAGTGATTTTTACCACTTCCTGGAATACAGCAGATTATAGCTAATTTATGTGGTCTAAAAGCTTTAGTGTTATTGATTTTTCCACCTGTGATCTACAGAATCCTTTAGGAAAACATTGATTTGTGTTTTATACCTTGACCTATGTGTTTACTTGTAACAATGCATATCATCTCTTCGGGTAATAATTCAGTAAATTAATTCGTTTGAAAGAAGCCTACATTAAAGTGAAATTGATCGTTTTAACGACACAGCAAATAACCAAAAGGGGGCGCCATTTACCTTTTTGATTCCTTCATAATGACCAGTGATTGTGTCAAGCTGGCAAGGGGTGAAATAAAATGTGATCAGTAGTCGCCTAAATCAGTTCTAAAATATGGATCCTATTGGCGTTATCTGTATGCCTTAATTTTTGACAATATTTTCTGTCGAAAGTACTCGATTCTGATTGGCTTTATTTAGTCTGAACACTTGAGAGACAATGTCAGAGGTTATAAGACTCACAACAAGACGTTTCTCAATATAGTGCTTTTATTATTGTTATTTTACGTGTCTGTTGTTACCAACCCAGTAAGTCCCATCCATATAGAGGTGAGAAATCTCTTAACAAGAGTCCTCAACTGTCCTCAAAATGTTTCAGAGAGAATCGAACACGTTGTGCGATTGGTTGCTATTCCAGAATTTTGTAACAGATTAATTTGTACTCTAAGTGAAGGAATGTAACGTTATGTGCCAGGATCACTCAGGATTTGAGGTTGAGAGGCTTGTGCGTGCCATGGGTCAATATCATGGCAGAAAAGGGTCTAGTACAGGGATTTCCGGTGCCTGTTGGCTCCCCAGTCCTCCCTCTGGCAAGCCCCGTCGTGGGAGGGGGATGTAACGACCCCCTTTCTCCTCCTTTTTTCCCTCCTTCCCCCACCAAGCGCTATGTGAATTAGCCAAACTCTTGCTGTGCTGCTCCTTTTGCTTTCCGCAACTCTGATAAGCACGTAAAGTGTTGAACACAGTCTTGTGTGTTGGGTGGGTTCGCCTCGGCGTTACATTTCTCTGTTTAAGTGGCAATTCACATCTTACGGAAGCAAGCACGATACTTAGCTTATCTGCATCGCTGGGGGAGAGGGGGAGCAAGACAGAAGACACGACAGCCATAGATTAAATTGTCCACTCTGTTGAATTGTGTATTTTGAAGCAAACACCCCCACGGCAGCTCACGAAGCCCTCCCCCCACTCACGACTGGAAAACATTTCTAGACCGTTCTTTTTATGCATGGAGGCTCAGTCTGAGTGGTTACCGCTAAACCGGTCTTCTTTTCAGTTCACTCTTGAAGACGGAGGAAGCGGCAAGCAGCAGAAGCTAGCGAAAGAAACAGGAATTCTGGACACATGTTGAGCTGAAAGACCACGCATCCCATTCCCCCCTTCGCGGACTTATTTTTTTTCCAGAAAGCTCACGGATTGCTTGCTGGTTGAGATATATTTTTACAGTTCACCTTTTACTATTTTGACAACTATGGATCTGGGTAAAATGGTAAGATATGCTGCATGGTTTTTATCCGCGTCTCAAGGACGCAACCGATCCGATGTTTATGTGTGTTTGAACGAGGAGGACAGATGCGAACCGGGGATGAACGAGCCAGCTATTTTCCAGACCACAACTACCCTGCCAGTACATTTATTTTGTCCCTGCAGTTTTTTTGTATTACTAGCAGTTGTATGTTTATAATGGCCTTGGTCGCCTAAACATCCATCTGTTTTAATTGTATTTGGTTAGCTTGCTGAAATTGTACGATCGTGTCTGTGTGTTTGGAAGCGTAACACAAGCCATGGGGTAGGGATTGTGTTCGTGTTTTACAACCTGTACTGCAGCTAAGGATATTGAAATAGACTATAACATAAGGAATTGCGTTTTTTGAGACCTCAAAACAAAGGTTTGTTTGGCATTGTTGAGACATGTACATTTTGCATCATAAACCATGATGTTGGGACGTGGTTCATATCAGTTTGCGTGCCCAGTCATGTCATATTCCTCTATCGTGGATACGTCGTCAACGACGTGTGATAGGTATGGAAGTTTCCGTTTGCAAACACCACATTTTGGAGATAACGGGCAGTGTTCCTTTACAGAATGTACTTCATCTTCAAAAGAACTCGATTTAACGCAGGGAATGTGGATATATTATGACATGTTTCAAACATAAAGATTCTACCGTCGCATGACAAGGGGACACATTTGGAGACACAAACATGGTGGCAGCAATTCTTAGTGTTTTGGAGTGAAATATTAAGGTGAAGAAGAGTACTTGAAAGGATTTTGAGCGTTGGTATACATGGTGTAACAGCACTGCTGTGAAAGTACAAACACTTGTTGTCATAACGAAATAGTAGTGGTCTCAGCTGGCAAGTTGCCTGAAATATTGGTAACCTCTGAATCTGAGTTCCTATCACACGAAGACATTTAACCCTATGCCATACAACTGTAATGAATGAATAGTATACTTAATATACCAAACTCTGTTATACATGCATTGCTGTAAGGCATTTTTGCACCATTGTAAGAACTCTGTGAAATCATACAAATAGTGCAAATGATAAAGAGAGGGCCAGAGAGCCTTAACCAAGGGAATGTTGACATTGATCCTGGTGGGCACACTTTGGTTTCAAAAGATCTCGTCCACGTAATTGATTAGTTAAAGCAGTTTATTTCCCAATATAGCAGTCAGCACTCATCTAATTACTTTGAACTGGTTGAAATTGAAGGATGTCATAACTAAGGTTAGAGGGACAAGGTGTTGCACCTTTAAACAGTAAGATACTTATGTCTTAATAAAAACATTGATCATTTTAGCAAATTTCATACAATACATTGCAGTCAATAATGTACCACAATATGTTGCCAGTTCATAATAAGAATTTACTATCTGGCCCTGATTAGCATACTTGTATTTATTGGGTGCTGTTATGGGGGAAAAGAAAACAACGAACAATGATTTTAATTTGAGTTCTAGGTGTTCCGCACACCACAGTTCCGAGTAGCTTTACCATTCCTCTTTACCAGAGCATTTTGAAACATATCCTTTTTTTTTTTTTTTTTTTTTTTTTTTTTTGCACAGAGCATTTCACAAAACCTTTGTGACAATATGCTGTATAGCAGATCTTAGCAAGCAGACCTGAGGCAGCAGTGACAAACTCATCAGAAGCAATCTCATTGGCAGCTCAATTTTCAGAACTGTAAATAGCAGGAACATGCTCTCTTTTCTGTGTTTAATAAAGAAATACAGATTTAATTCCAGGATGGCAGGTGTCTCAAACAGAAGCTGAGGATCTGGACATGCCCTGAGTGCTCATCAGGAACTTCTGCACTCCTTGACAGCTGATGGGAGGAGAAAATGTTCAGCAATGAAGCAAAATACTAATGGCCTCCAGAGACATGTATAGTCGTAAAACCAATATTTCAAGAGTAGTCTGTTAAAAATGAGGGGACAATCACACCCCTGAAGAAAACTCTTGCCTGAAGAATTATTAGAAAGGGGGCTTGCATTTAGCATCACTGCCCCTAACCATTCACCATTAGCCTCCAGGTTAGAGAGGAATAAGATGTACTGGTGTGTGTAGCATTGTGGTCAGGTTCTCCAGCACAACTTGGTTTATCGGACTGTTGCTTCCAGTCTAAAATGAACAGCTTTGTGGAAGCTGCTGTAGGAGTTTCTCAGCTGGTACAGCTGAAGCACAGTCTACTCTCTGACCTCCAGCAGTCCTCTGCTCCCGGCAGCCTAGACTCAATTATTAACAACACGTATGGAGAGACAAATTGATAAAAACCCCTTCTGGGAATGTGAAAAATCCACAAGTTATATTTGTAGTAATGTACTCTTGTTTTAAACCCCATAGGTTTATCCATGTCCTGTCACATCCCAGCATATTCCTGTGGTGAGGTGATGGATTCTGTGTTTTATATTCACTCTGAAAGCTGCTCACTATGATATAGAGGGAACCTCACTCATCACCAGCATCTGTCTCTCTCTTTTCCCTTCCCCCTGTCCAGAGTTTTGTTAGGAAGTGCCCTTGTGCACAGAGGCTTGTGGGTATTTGAGATGTAGAGGGGAGGGATGCCCATTCACCAGAGTTGCATTGAAAGCATCTTAATTAGGTTCCCTCTCGACCATAAGCATCCAGCCACAAAGATGTCCCCCAACACCAGGCTATTTTAGAGCTCTTTTACGGGGCCGTAATCTCATCCAGTCGCTGTTGTTCTGCATCCTGACCTTTACAGCTTTCTAACCACAGGCAGTATCTCCTGGCATTCTAAGAGGGACATTATTGTGCTGAGGAGCTCCATTAATCTGTGACCTCTGTACAGGATCCTAAACCACAAAACATGTTGCACATTTAAATGGCACCTTGGGTTTTGCTATGAGACCCTGAAAAGCCAATGAAAGTGTAGGCTTGGAAGCACAAGGCATGTTTGAATGGGACTTGTGAAATGCATTGTCTTGGATCTCAGAACGATACAGTACAGTATTGATTATTAATAATATTAATTTTATTTATCATGTGCTTTTGTCATACCTTTTTATTATTTTTTAAAAACTCATTAACTGAATCAGTGAATCAGAAGATAAGGTTTCTGCCATGGTATTGCATTTTTTTTATGGAAAAATCCTGAAAGATGTAATTGTAGAAACTGATTCAACCAGTCTTATTTGATCGTAGGCTATTAAATAATATTCCATGATTCAGTTTTGATGTTAGAAGATAATACACGTGCCATTTCTTTTCAGGAACAGTACAATTTAAATCCGCAATAATACTTGGTTCTAACTTTCAAATCCAGCACAAATGAATTTCAGTTCATGCACTGGTAAGAATTCATGGATTGTTACAGCCCTTTTATTGCTGTTGTTTATTTGATGACATAAGGAATTCATGTGTATTGATTTTGTGTACCTGGGCAGTTTACCTTAGAGTTTGTACTCAAGTAGGAAATGATTACCAATCTACTGCACTATTGCACTTCAATCCACTGTATATGATTGTACTCATACAATCATATACAGTTGTCATGCTGGATACAAGTGTCTGCTAAAAGCTTGAATGTACGGCTAAATGTAAATATTTCGTAACCAATCCAGCTGATCTAGGACTTCAAATGGGCATTCATTTTCAAATAATATTTTCCAAAACTTTGGTAATTGCCCCGCTTCCTCTTTTTGTAAGAGTTTGAAGTTATATCTCTTGTAACCATAGGAAGTGAAACAGGTTTTTGAGGCTGAAAAATGACTCCAAAATATCACTGTGTACTTTCACCACCCTCAGACGAGCAATGTAGCCTGATGCACTCTGCACTTTTCCCCCTCTCCCTTTCCCACAATGCGTCTTTCCCTCTATGAAGGATCGAGTGATTGTTCCACATGGAGCGGATGTTAGTCAGATGTGACTGAATTGCCTAAATAAAGCGTCTTTAAAAAAGCATGCCGCACAGTGTCCCTGAAAAGGGTGGGGTATAAGGTTCAGGGAATTCATGCCAATCGTTGCAACATACTGCAGAACTCCCTTTTTAAACTTTTCAGCAAGGCTATGTGTGTAAGGGGTGTGGGCACATGTCTGCAGGAAGTGGAATTCAGATATTTTTGGTTTTTTTGACATTTCTTTGGGAGACAGTGAGGCAATGTTTTTATTATAGTTTGTAAATCTTTTTACAGCATCAGTCTGACTCGTACTATGGCAGGCTGGTGCGCTTGGGGGAATGGACATTCTCCCAGCAGGAAATGGGCAGGGCAGGCAAAAGGGTGCTGCGAGAGGAAGCCATGCTCCCCCACCCTCCAGCCTCCGTCGTAACCATGCCTTCCTGTTGTTTCACTGTTCCCTCATTCTCCCTGACACCCCCCCCAAATAACTTGAGGGCACTTTATTTTCACAAAACAATACATGCTGTGTTAATGTATGTTTTTCATTTGTATATGGCAGAACTGCTGAATTATTTTTTTGTTAACACAAGACCAAAGTTGGTCAGGTCAGGAGTCAGGGAAAGGAGCATCAGGCTTGCTTGCAATGCATCTCTTTCTACAGCTGCATCATGTGCAGCAGACCTAGTGTTTGGTCTGTGAAGTTCAGCAAGCACATTATTGCTAACCATTAAAACAAAAAATCATACTGTAACTTAGATGTATTTTCTGGACCTCCATGGAGGGAGACTTATTTGAGGAAGGTGTTCAATACATGTGTATTTATACCCTTAGGGCAATAAATGTATGAGGAAATTTGTTACACATGAACAACTGACATATAAATACTAAAACACATGTGAGAGACCTGGTAATATTTATCTGAAGTACAGTCAGGTGCTGTAAATATAATATGGCCTCATTTGTCAGGCTCATAACTATAAGCCTGATTAATTTCTCATTACGATGTGGTATAACTGCCCATCGTCTGGGAAATATGCTGTGCCAGTGAACCAATGGTCCATTATGACCTTCGGAGAAATCTGTCAGAGGAGTTGCTGTGCGAAATGCTAAACAAATAGAGCCAACCAAATCCACCAGCATATGTCTGCTTTAGTAAGATTTTGGGAAGTCTATGCCATAAAAATTAATTGGATAATCTAGCTACTCTGTCAAGAGTTTGAGTCGAGGCAAGAAATTATATGACTATGAGAGTCAACATTGTCAGAGTTGTCCATTTGAAATGATATAGGAAGTTTGAGATGTGTTCTTTCTCTCTGTCCAAGGTCACCAGGTGTTGAATGGTATAAGGAGCACAGCTGAACCTGTGTTTTGACTTGAATGGTATCCTTGTGTGCCAGGCTGCTACCTCTCTGCTATAAGCCTGGTGAAAGCACTGCAGCTCAGAGCAATAAACCTGCTCACATTCTGGGTGTGACCAGTATTTTCCAACAAATCACATCCATTCATTGAAGGCTGATCTCTAACAAGAAGGCAACACTTCAAACTAGTGATAAACACATGTTGTATTGAGAGGAGGCGTGTGTCATATGTATAGAGTTTTTCCACAAGCCACCTTCTTGAGAATATGGCTGATGCCTAAGCTGCCCGACTGCTGCTACATTACACTGTACAGAGGGGTTTCAACAAGATAGGCAAAGCAGTGGCCCCTCACCAAATGTAATGTTACTTTCCAAAATATCTTCCCAGTACCAAAGAATTTGATGTATTCTGGCCATTTAATATCAGCTGTTCCAGGCACCTCTCAGATATTCTAAGGCACTAGTATCCTGTTTTGTGGATGTAGTCTTTTGGTGCATCCCAGAACTAAAAAACCTGACTCTTCTCCTCATCATGGTCTTGATTAGACATTGATTAATTGGTTTGAGAATGCCAGTGGATTGTAGCTGGACTTCCAAGCCAAAAGTTGCAGATTTCTCCTGATCTGGTTTTCACATAGAATTAAATTTTTCCTAAACGGTTCATAATACAACATCCACTGGGTATGAGAAATATGCTTTATCGCATGGCATGCCAGAATTGCTTCATCTGGACAATTTCAGCAGATGTTACATAACGATATTCTTCTTGAATTGTGATTTGCACAACACTGTAATATAACTATGTGTCTCGCAATAGGAAGCCTTATGTATTCGTATTGCAGTTGGACACTTATTGGCTGCCATTTTGCATGTAGCAGATTCATGCTTTTGTGTGCCTTGGAGACACTTCTTTTTATCTGTCACTCACGTAGCCTGCAACTCGTGCAAACGGGCTGACGTTTCTTTTCCATGTGAATCAGAATCGGCACAGTCACATGGCAGACATTATGTGGCAAATATAAGTGGATATTCTTGAATTTCTGAACTGTCAGTTTTGTGTCCTTCAGGTTTTGCACTGGGTGGTTGCACTTAAATCTGGTGTACAGTGTTGAAATGCAGAAATGAATTTAGTAGCCATTCCTTTGTAGCCATTTAGTAGCCATTCCTTTGTAGCCTGTCTACATAAATGATTTCTAATTTGTCTAATGTGTATCCTGAAGCTTATGAGGCAATCTTTATTCCACATTTACTTTGGACAGTGGAAAAAGCTGTCCCCTTGCAGATATGTGTTCAGGAAGACTATATTGAAGGCCTGATGACACATCTTGAACATGTTCCTTAAAAACTCGTATTTGCTGGTCTAAAAGGAAATGAGTCACAATGAAACTTTGCTGTAGCTGAAGAGGTCATTTGTGCTACGTCATGCACTGGGTTAGGAGTCAGGACAAAACATAGTTTCCTTAATAGGCAGTACAGTGTCGGGGGCCATGAGAGCATTGTGAGGATGGGGAGGTAATAAGATGGAATATTAGTAAACAGGAGAACAAGGTTGGAATGTGAATGCCTGAAGAGAAATGTTATTGAATGATATCATCAATCTTGAACCGCCATACTGCAAGTGAAATTTACAGCTTGGGAATGTAAATGTGAGAATGTGGCTTTTAATTTGTTGAACAGCACTACAGTAATGATGCATATACACACTCAGAGTTGTAATGCGTCACTCTTTGAAATACAGACATCTACTTTTTGAATTATTTTCTACAGCCTGAACATTTCAACCAACCAGGTGCTCATTTGAACAGCAGTGCGTCATCACGCATGACGAGTTACTGTGACTACAGAGGGATATGAGAACAGCATTGATTTGACTTTAGCTGTGACCTAAACTTGTTTGTGATATAATGATAGTAAGCGGTTCTTTTGATATAATCTGAAGGTATTGTATTCCATGAATGAGATGGTGTGACAGGAAAGGCAGATCATGCTGTGTGGATTATTTGTAACAGTTATACCGGAATGTATATAGCAGCCATTGAGACGCCAAGTCCTAAGGTCTGCAGAGTGTGCTGATGTCTGACCTCTTAAAGCAGATGCTGACCTACTGACCCTGCCTGCTCACTGGTCCTTCTTGCTCATGTCTGCGCAGCGTCATTTCTTTTCATTCAGTTTTATTAAGTGGCCATTATTTCACTTCATCGGCTCACCACTTCAGCAAAGAGTGTAATTGGCTGTTGATCAGAGGGCTGGGCAGGAGTACTTAAAATGCAGCAGTACTCCTGTGCTTGAGCAATAAAAACACTGCACAGTATGCAAATGAAATGAGTTAGCAAATAAAAAAAGATTTAATGTGAATGTAAAAACATGGAATCTTAAATTTAGTACCTTACAATGTAACTACACTTTATAAGGTGGAAGAATTTATCTTAGACCCCTAAAATATGATTTTTGTAAATATCTAAGAGATCAGAGTGGGTGGGTTTATTTTGGTCTTGAGCCTGAAGCCATAAGTGCATGCTTTCAACTGAATTGTTGTAGTTTTTACATTGAAAGAGTCATTGTATTGAAATATGTTGATAAAACATTAGCGACAGTGGTGAATGCACAATTTGCAATGCTAAGCTTGCATACCAGGAAAATACCATCTTTGTATGCTGCCACCCACTAAAAGCATGCAGATAAATCAGTGCACATCATTGTAATGCTTTGAGAAAAACAAACCTCACAGGGTACAGTGTGAAATGCTAGTTTGTGTGTCAGAGAACTTGACACATTTTTATACTCTTGAAGGTGTTCTATGACAAAACAGTTTTTGGCTCAAAACCTGACATTCCTATGCACATATTTATCTGGGCCATATACCTGAAAAACTTCTCCCTCAGTTTCGTGCAAATGATCTGAATTTGTCTACTGTAAAAGTGTATAAAATAGTTTTAAGTGTGTATCAAATCGTTCTAAAGTGTGGCGATTAAAAAAGGAATTCAGAACCATGCAACCAGTCATATTTGTTTTGCTTCTCAACTTGGAGAGTAGCTTTACTACTCTCAGCTGTTGCATTCTTTAGCATCTGTGTTGTCACTTATCTAGTTTTTTTGGGGGTGGGGGAAGGGGGATTTGATTAGATTGTCTTTTTTACATCAGTGATAATGAAGAGCTCAATATTGATGAGCCATAATTGGACAGGCTACTTTCAGTTTGTATCTGTGTTAGGTAGTCAGGTGTAAACTTGATTTGTATCTCTGGTTTAATTTCCTTTTAATTTATAGACCAGTAGGAAGTAGGAAATTAAACCAGACAAGATAATTTTGTCACATTCTTATAATTTTTCTATATTTAAAGCACATGTTATTCTTGTACCACGTGATGCTCCAAACTGTAGTCTTTGTGCAAACATAGTTAGAGCTTGCTCCAAATGCAAGGCCTCTTTGAGCAAATTTACCGTGAAAGCCTCTGTCTTTCCACATATCACTCTCTCCTGGATGTGTCAGTGTTACTGTTGCATTGCTTTTTAAATTGATTTTCCCAATTATAAATCAATTACATGAGAGAGTGCCTTTGGTTTTAATTACATGCAGTAATATGGTTCATTCAGTAATTTATTACATTATACATTAACTACTTGAGTCTCCCAGCGATTCATTATGTAAGCATTAAAATGTTGCATATTCTTAAAGAGTAAAATGTGAATATACTCAGGTTCAGGGTAAAATGGAAATACCGGTGTGGTCACTCTGGGGCGAGATGTATATCAGTGTCCTCACAGTGTGATTTATGAACAAAAGGAACATTTTGGCTTTGCTGTGCTTGATTAGAAAACACAAGGACAAGGTTGGCTTCTACTAGCTTCAATTAGTCAGTATGCTAAAAACACAGCTGCTGCTAATACCAGGAACAGTGGGGGGGGGGGGTGATGTTGTTTCATCTTTGTGGGTGGTTGATGGCATAAAGCACGATGCTGTACTGGAAAGGTTTAACACTTAATCTTGAAGGCATAGAAAAGTGCATAAAGGGGTAAGAGCATCACACCTGCAGTGTATAAGAACAACAAACCACCTCCATGTCTTTGATTTTGATTTACAAAGTAATGTAGGTTTATCTTAGCTGCCCATTTCAGATTAAGGGGTTTAAATTCTTTTCATACATTGAACAGGTATGTCAGATTAATTGATCTGGGAGTTGAAACCCATCATGATACATTTTTTTGCCAATGATTTTCAGTGACTCCATAAAGCCATTAAAGTTCTGATGTCATATAACCTAAAGTGTGAAAATTAAGATTATTGAATGAAGCACTGGAGTTTGTAACTGAAGTGGCATTAAGAGCCGCTAAGTATAGTGTCCCCTGTCACTGGCCATGGAGCATGTATCATGTGGGTAGGCATGTGGGATCCCAGGAAAGCAGTTTTTCATGTGGGCCCCATGGTGACAGTGGCAGGCTCTGTGGGAGGATGGTTAATTTCACCCACAGCCCTCTTTAGCATTGACCATTAAAGATGGGGAACTGAACCCAAAAACCATAATTTATGCTCTGTCTCACCTTCAGACTTGTTGGTGTGACCTGTATTTCATGTCTCAAAAATAATTCATTCATCTGTATCTGCAGGACATCAATCATAAAGTTATGACATTATGATGCCACCTTTTGTGTTAGAAACATTCAGGTGATGGAAAGTAAGAATTGAATTGTTGTTTGTAGGCTTTTTTATGAGTTTGTGGTTTTGTGTCTTTTCTCCCTTGTCCTAGTATGTATATATGTCTTTATCTAGCACATAGTCCTTTAAATTATTTAGGGACAACATAAACTGCAAAAAATATTATACTGCTAATTGTGAAGCATGCTTAGAAGGCAGTTCCAGACATTTCATTGGTAGGGAAGGAGTTAATGCATTTTCCAGACAGACTTTCAGAGTGCAAGAGATGAAAGCTAAAACTGTTTCAGCATTTCACATGTTCCTTGCTGCACTTTGACCAAAGTGTAAAGCCAAAAACCTCACTGACGACGAGCCTACATTGTAGCTTTCCTCAAGATAAAAAAATGTTGTAAGCAGAGTTTTATATATAAAATTGTGCTTTGTTGAATGTCCAGTTGCAGAGAACCTTTACAATGTTTGGACAAATTTGTGTGGTGTAATGCTGAAATCACCAATTCCTAAATATGACAGATGCTTGGGTGGTTATGCTAATGGCTATGCCATACCTGCCTTGGCATGTCCACAAAATACTCCTTGAGGAGTGTTGCAAAACATATTAAACCATTCAGAGTAGTGATGGGTGAGTATTGAGTATTGCCAACAAAACGATTGGTTAAAATCTGCGAGTTACAAATGGTAACTCAGCCCATTTTGGTGTCATGATACCTCAGCCAGAGAGAACTTTCTGCTCATTAGCTGATACTTTCAAAGCAGAGCAGCCTGTTCTGCCTGGTGAATTATCCCAGTGTGTCTTGCTGACATGAGCAGACAGTATCTATGTCCAGCGTGTTCCTCCGCTTGGCTGGAGCTGGCTGAAAGCGCAAGAGATGCAGTCCAGGGATAGGTCTGTAGCTTTAAGACACTTATCCCGTGCCTCCCATCTGCCCCTTCAGAAGCTGCTTTTTGTCACCTTCTACTGGGATTCAGATCTGGGTGAGGCGTAGAGCCCGGCCAGCTGTACAGATGAGAAAACAATGAAAGCTCTATTTGGTCTGTTTGCATGGCTCGTTTTAGCCACTGTCATTGGAGTATTCAGTGCCCCCCCCCCCCCTTCACTTCAGTTCGGGTCTGTCCTCTTGTTCTGGTCCCTCCGTGTCCAGAAATCCAAAATCCCTCCATCTGAAGACATGGAGGAAAAAAAAAAAAACACTCCGGGAGCATAATGCTGGGTATATTAGCAGGTCTTATGATCGTGTTTGACACCCTTACTGGTGTCTGTGTTGGCAGAGAGTTAATGATGTCAGAGCAGACTGCGAGCAGTCACAGGTGTGAATCCTCAGAGCCTCGCAGATCTGAGAAAGGAGGCCTAGTTAGTGCCGTTTCAAGGGAGCTGCAGACTCCCAACACGAGCCAGTGGGGGCGGAGGGCCTCTGGGCCATGGGCGTCAGGAAGTGCTACTCTCTGCCCAACAGATGGCAGATAGGCTAGAGGTGGCCGTGCGTGTTATTTATTCAGCCCCTAGTCTTTCAGCACTGTTGTAGTCTCTTGTGACAGGTGAAGCTGTCTTGGTTAGAGCTTGCCTCTCCCATAATCCCATAATTTTGCTTGGAACAATTTGGCTAAAACTGGCTAAGGTTTTTTTGTCTGTAAGCTGATCATTGGTAGAAAATTGCTTCATACCTGTTATACCTGCTATGATTTTACTTCCTATGTTTTTAATTTTCTAATAATATAAAGGGGGTCCTCGGAGAATAAGAGTAATTATTCTAATGCGATCAGATTTTTCCCTGACTGTGAAGTCATGTTTTTCCTGTGCTTATTTGTGTTACTCTCCCTGTTTGTTCCACAGGCTGTGAGCATCAACAAGGCTATCAACACACAAGAGGTTGCTGTCAAGGAGAAGCATGCTAGGAATATCCTTTTTCCTACTTTGTGTGTGTGTGTGCATGCGTGCGTCGTGCGCGAGAGAGAGAGGGTAAAATAGAGAATTGGAGTTTGTGCTTGTGACAGTGTGCAGTAGAGAATGTGTGTGTGCGTGTGTGTGCGTGCGTGCGTGCGTGTGAGGTGGTATAATGGAGAATGTGAGTGTGTTGGGTTTTGTGGGAGAGAATAGGAAAGATGTTGATGCCAGTGATATGTTTATGTTTGTGCCACTGTGTTTGTGGAAACTCACATATTTCTTTTAAAATATTTCTTCCAGAAACTTGTTTGTCAAGACTATACAAGTAAAATCCTTTTTTGCATGAATCGTTCAAAGAATGCATTTTTGAACAGTATCAGTGGACAGGCATGCCCCCTTACTGTTGGTCCTTGACTGCCACCCGCACCCTGCATCCTGGGCACACACCATGAGAAAGGCGCTCACACCTTCTGGGCGGCAGTCAACCGCCTACCCCTCTCCAGCAACGCTGTGCTGTGCTGGAAGTTCTGCCACGTCTTCCACAAGCTGCTCCGCGACGGGCACCCCAACGTGAGTGTGCCGCCACCAACTCACCTACAGTATGAGTGTACACCAGGGCTGTCTCTTTCAGGATGAGTCTGTCTGCATAAGACATAGGTCTCACTGCTCAATGGAAGTAATGTAGTGTGTGTATTTACATGGCAATGAGACCCATCTCCTCTCTTGCTGTGTTTGTTGCTCAGGTAATAAAAGACTCCATGAGGAACAAAGCTGACTTGAACGACATGGGCAGGATGTGGGTAAGGTCCATGATTCTCTTCTGTCTTGGCCCTTTGTGCAACTCATTTTTCTCCCTTGTGATTCAGATAACACCCGGGATGGCTTCCATCCTATACGCCAGACCAGGGTGCCCACAGTCTCCAGTAATGCAGCTGTCTGGAGTGGGAGCAGGCACATTATGATTCTGCTGCTTTGGGAGGGGGGTAACAGCTGGTGCCAGGGCTCGCATGAAGCAGGCTTCCTGTAATGAGAAGAACTGACCTCATACTTTATCAGTGTCTCCACAGTTCCCTTGAGACGTCATTCCTGCAGGTGGAGATGTAAATTGCATGGAGAGAATGCTATTATTACCAACATGGAATATTCTTAGTGTGTCGATGGTCAGGTGTGGAAGTGAATGGGAGATGACAATGCATTTTGCTCAGATTCCCAGTGTGCATGGTCTTTTTCTATTTGAAAATTGGAAAGGTAAAGAATCAGAACAGTAGTCCTATGGTTATTTTCTGGAGCTTTTAGTTTCTATCTGAAGCTGTGGGTAAAAGACAATTGTTTCAGTGGAGGAGGGGTCTAGTGGATATGAATCTTTAAGCATAAAACTTTAAACATAAAATGTTTGGGAATGTTTTCAATCAGTTGTTACAAAGAAAAAATCAGACATTCGAACTTGTGGTCGTTTGTTTTTTGTTTTTAAAATGCAGAAGTATTGAACCACTGAGTAACTGTATTTGTCAGTCCTTTTGCTTGGGGGTATTGTGTTCTTGTACAGAGTCAGTGGAAGGACCCACTGTGACTGTGTGGGTAAAATTTAATAAGTCTGTCCTGAGTGGTACTGAAATGATCATTTGTCCAGAGGAATTGGCAGCAGGCAGTTTCCGAAAATTGGGTTATGCAATAGGGACTTAAGGAAACTGTGTCAAGTACCACACGGACTACACTGGAGTGGAGCAGTGACTGGGTGAAATCCTGTACATTATAGTGTGAGCCCGGTGATCTGAAGATGGCAGTAAACTGTCCATTAGTTAACAATAAGAAAAGAAAACAGGTCTCAGAGTTTGAAATTGAAAATTGAGCTCTCTTTTTTTAAACTACACATTTTTTATCCTTAATCTTGATTGTTTAAGGAGCATTTGGACTTGGTAGTTGACAGGAGGTGTTTTTATGCATTTGTGAGTGAATGAGAGTATGGATGTTTGTGGTCAAGCATGGTTATGTGTTTTTATATGTGTGGGTGTTTTGAGGGCCTGTGCATGTTTGTGTTTGTCTGTGTCTGTCTGCGTGCGTGCGTGCGTGCGTGCGTGCGAAGGCCTAGTATATGGGGGTTGTCTGAGACCTGGGAGTAGGCCTCATTTGGGGTTTTAATGGGCCTGTGGGAAGCCCAGGAGAGCAATAAAGAGCTTAGAAAGTGTCAGATTGTGCTCCAGTGCCACACATACAATGAGCAGGAAAGAGGGGCGAGCAGGAAATCCGCTCTGACAAGAAAATCTCTTACACAGGCCTTTTTCTACGATGCCTCAATATTGTTGCTATGTCATTGCATTTTTCAACATCCCAGGATGTTGCGTTCAGAGTTGGAAAGATGAAAATGAAGTGTAATTAAAAACATATTTTGCTCCACTTGTTATTTTCCTCCAAAGCTGTGAAAAAGAAAGAAAACCCCATTAACAGTCCAGCCTTTGTGTCATTGCAGCTAGGCTGGCCCGTCGTTCCCTCAGTCCCTACTTGAGGTCGCCAAATGCAGATTACTGAAATCGCCTGTCTTTTTAGATCCCAGAGCCCACAGTGGGACTGAATGCTCTTATGTTTTTTTTGTTGGTGTCCCACGTCTCACAGCACAGATAAATGGGCCAGGGTTTTGGTGGTTGCGGGGTAGAGTGGAGGAATTGAATCCCATTATCTCACTATTGATCACCTGGTTAATTCAAAAGTGCTCTTTCTTGTGTGGTAAGAAGGAAGAACACCAAATGATGGATCAGCTGGTTACCGTGTGTTTTGTTGCTCACTGTTTTAATTGAATGAATCACCCAGAAAAAGTGTGAAAATCACCTTGACATATGGATTCTGAGTGAATCATTACTCTGCAGGTAATTCTTCTCATGGTCTCTTGTGCACTGTATGACATGTCTAATGGTCGGACATGTCTGAAAAATTCAGGTCCAATCATCTTGCATTCACCATGTCTGAGTGGTGATGTGAGATGAGAACTTTTGATGAAGCTGGCTGTCTCTAGCCTGTGGGGCAGATGTTTGCATTGTTGGGTTGCAGCTGCCCACCTAATCTCAGAGCACAGAATCAAATGTTGTGCAACAAAGGGTGCACTGGTCGGGAGACGTCCCTGGTCTTGCAACTACAGATTAGGTTGTTACTGTAGACCAGGGGTGTCAAATTCCAGGCCTTTAGCCAGTCAGTGATTTAAATGAGTCTCCAAAAACCAGCAGACACTGTGGCCCTCCAGGACCTGCATTTGATACCATTGCTTTATACCGTAAGGTCTTGTAATGTGACTGGTACCCTGACTTAACAATCTTAGCGGTAGTGATGGGAATTCCTGTCCAGAGAAGAATCAGTCACCCAAATCTGAGCCTTTAGCCCTGCACCTGAAGCGCTGCAGGGTCTGCAGGTTTCTGTCCTTATTCACCGCTCAGCTGTGTAACAATCTGTTTTAAAGGGGAACTTCACCCCAAACTATATTTTTGATTGTAAATCTGTCCACATTGATGGGTTGTAGAACTGCTACCAGTATGTGACTATTCATGAGTAAATACCAATCACTGATTAATCAGAAAATGACATGTTGGGTGGCATTCTACCGCAGCAGACATTGGTTTGTCAAGCTTATAATGATGTAGTTAGTTGGAAGTTGGGTGCTGAGAGGTAGATCAAGGTGAAGACTTTTTCCTTTGGCCTGACAGCCTCAGCATTCTTTAACTGCCCCCCACTTCCCCCACAAACATACATCCTGTACCCACGCAAAAATATCATCCTCCCTTCTGCGCTTTGTGTGAGTGTAGTCTTTCTTTGTTATCCTTTTCATATTGCATTTGCACAGAATATGTACCTGCCTCTGTGGTTACGCTAATGAAGCACAGCTGTGCACCTGTTCACCTCTGGGGGGTTTTAGGTTTTTTTTTTTTTTTTTAACTCTCTCTCTCTCTTTCTCTCTCATTCCATCTCTCTCTCTTCCCTCAAAAGGGTCACTTGAGCGAAGGCTACGGCAAGCTGTGCAGCATCTACCTCAAACTGCTCATCACCAAAATGGAGTTTCACATCAAAGTGAGTGCCTTCCTACTGGGATTATAAGACCATGCTCAGATACCTCTCCTCTTTCATGCACCCCTGTCCAATTATGTAATCTCCATCTAATGCACTTAACTAATCAGGGGGATTACTCCTGTAGTTAGACACCAAGCCCGAGCAGAAATAACCACTAATAATGTAATGTGATAGTCATGAGGTCCTGATGCAAATAACAGTTGTCTGCAATTCTTGTAGAATCCCCGTTTCCCAGGCAACCTTCAGATGACTGACAGACAGCTCGACGAAGCAGGAGAAAATGATGTAAACAACTTGTAAGTGTAGCTTTAATTTGCCAAGTGGGTGATTACCCTTGACTTGTCGTTTAGAGTGCAGCTGTAACAAATGTCTTTTTTTCTGACTGCACAAAGAAGATTTAATCTCATTTTTAATTATGTTCAGGTTGTTATAAAAACTTACCATTATGTCAGACCCACAATTATGTCAGACCCACAATTTAATGGCAAATGTAGGCTACACACCACCCACAATGATGGTCACACACAAAAATTTATTGGAAAAAACTCTTTACACACACACAAAATTATATAAAGCATATATTCATATGCACATACACACACAGACAAATGTAGGCTATATGTAGGCTATATATAAAATATGTAGTGAAAAGTCCGTATTATTATATCCATTAATTTGTACTTTTTATGAGTTGTTTAAAACTATGTAAACTATGACTTGACTTTAGTTTTGAAAGGATAAATAGATATAAATTGCAATTCTGTCAAAGCTATATATATATCATATCTATGTAATATATGATCTATTTATAGATCATATATATTCCTGTAACGATCCATTATTTGTCACATAAAGCACAATGTTTTTTGGTATAATTAACTGTCCTTCACAGTCCTACTGACACTTTATCCTGTGTGTAGCTTCCAGATGACGGTTGAGATGTTTGACTACCTGGAGTGTGAGCTGAATTTATTCCTTGGGGGTAAGAGCAGATTTCTCAGTTTTTCTCTAAGTCTTTTTACATTTGGGGTGGCATTAAAGGGGTGCAGCTGGTCCTATATGCCCTCTTTCTATTGCTGTAAAAAAGTGTGTTCTTCAACTCAGTCTGCCATTTTCCTGTCCACAGTATATATGTATGTATGTACACACGCACGCACACACATACACACAAAAAAACAAGTGACGTTGCAGGAAATGTATTGTTTTGCATGCCGGGGTGCTTCCTCTCTGTCATGAGCTAGGCCTTTCACGGTTATTACATTATCACAAATTTGGTACATTACCACCTGTTGGGCTAAGGCAAACAAACAGTCTCTCTGAGCAAAAGTTTCAAAACTCAGGGAAACACATGGAAAAAAAAAACAGTTTAGACCTTACTGCTGATGGGCATGTTCTTTTGTGTCAGCTCACATGAGACCATATGTCTCGCTTTCCAAACCAATATGATGACCGAGAGATACAAATGTCGACCGAGAGATACCAGTAGGCATTTCTTATGGGAGAACCGGCAGGAGAGCGGAGAGTTTCCCTACAGGTGTAGCAGTGTGTTTAACAGCCCTAAACAATAAACGTAACATTTGCTTCACCATTATTTATTTATTCCGCAAACATGTTTCCATATCACTATTATATCACTATTTGTTGCATAAACCATGCCAACAAAAGCAAAAAACACTTCAAGTGGGTTGTAAAATATTTGAAGCAATGTTTTGAAAGTCTCATCTAATTTGTTTCCATTTGCCTTTTCCAATAAATAAAATACATATAAATGTTTCTCCATTGCATGTTAACTTTTGAAAATAAAATTAAGCATCCTTGTCCATTAATTGTCTTTCTTGAACCACGTTTTCATTATGTTCGGGTGGTCTACGCAATAACTTTATCAGAAGCTATTTAAAAAGGATCTATGCACAGGAGAGCAGGAGCTGAAATACTGTTTCAGAATGCGAGTACAAACTATGTGTCATTCTGTGACCAGCTGTTGAAATTAACAACATGGATTTAGACCTAGCTGCAAAGCCAAGCTATCATAAAATTCAGAATTACATGTATGACAATTAATTGGCAACTAAAATTTTGTGATATCCCTACTGTGAGATCGGGGAAAGCAAACCGGTTCAGAGCGATAAGCCCACAAGCCTTTTGGGATGTAATCAGTATTTTCTAATCAGTCAAAGCAAATCTGCAAAGCGGGAGAAGGCATTGATTCATACCAGTGATTCAAATATAAACTATAAGATTTAAGGAAGTGTTTGAATAGTGTGAGGAAGAGTGTCAGAGGAAGAGTGTAAAAAAACAACGCAACATGAACCGCTGTCCAGGAGTCTGACTAATACTTAAGCTGCCACAGCCCTTGGCGTGGCGGCTGATCCTGTAGTAAATGCTGTTCCCAGAAGGTAACATGAGAGTGCCTTCAGCTCACCATCTGCACCCAGCTACTGAGGTAGTTGTGGCCTGAGATGGGATATAATGGCAGAATTGTTGTCCGGTAGTCACACCATGAGGGTACGACATCATACAGGCCATTTAGGGTATGAAACTGGAATTTCCTGATTAGTCAGGATAAGTGGAATTTGTACTGAAATGTAGCCTCAGTCTCCCGCCAGCGCTCTCCTTTTTTGAGAATACACCGGCCAATGAGGTGCCGTCTGTACAAGGCTGGCAGAGAGCAGGACTCAGGAAACCACACCTCCTGCTCGGAGACAAAATAATCCCCTGTGCCCTGGCATGGGAGTGTGCCACAGGGAGGATGGGAGGGAGCGAGAGAGGACTGAAAAGAGTCTGTTGAAGGAAGTGAGTTTATTTTTAACTTTTACCTCATGGAAGTTACACACATTGAAATGTAAATACCTTATCAAAGTCTGGAAACTGTTTAAATCAGATATTGAAATATATTTAAATAAAACACAGGTTTACAGTGTTTTATTTAAATGTATTTAACCAGACAGTTTCATCTGAGGTTTCACATGGGTTCTGTTTTGCAATGATTACCTGGCAAGTTAGAGGAGGTTAGAGAGTGATGACACAGGTGGAGAGAGATGGCTAAGAAGAGGGAAGGGGAGAATGGGAGAGGGAGGGAGAGATCTGACGACTGACTCGCACTCGCTGGACTCCTTCACAAGCAATGAACACAGACACGCCTTTGCGTCAGTCTCATTCCTGCTCGGACCCATGGGGAGGTTCACCACTCCTGTCTCATTCCCTTTCTAGTGAGGTCATCCCGTTCCCATCGTGGTCCCTGAGCAGTGATGTCATTCCCTGTTTATGGCTTTCTGATGCGAACCTATCTGTCTATTGTCTCAGCTGAACCACTACCTTTAACTCTAACCTAGACAGTCACATCTCATGACAGAAAGCATAAATAATTATTTGGGCTTTTTTTTCAATGCCAACAAATATAATGAATGTATCAGCTATTCATAATGTTAATTACAGGTGTTTATTAGAACACAGCTTGAGAGGAAGATCACACAAATTGTACTTTATAAACAGACTTATAATAAGACAAAAATACTGATCTGATCAAAATGTTTTTCACTAAATAATGTTTTTATGAAACAGCCCTAATCTCAAGACATTCATTCTCTGCCATATGGGAACAGCACTTATTGTATCAATGAGTACCTCGTGAGGAATGTACCATCTTTGGCATTGGATGATAATTAGCAGAAGTGAGATATAATACTCTGAGCCTCCTGTCAGTATGTTTTTTATTTATTTATTTATTTTTTGAAGTGTTACTTCCTCCTTTGAATCGCCTTTCGGTGAGCCAAAGTGATTGCATAGAAGTTTTTGGTTATGTGTCAGAAATGTAATGAGGTCATCACCCTAAAAGGCACTGACTTTACCAGTTGTCTAGCAGAGGGGTATAAAACTGGAATACTGTATAAGGCAAACCTAAACTATAGGAATTAGCCCCGCTAATCATCCAGCCAGTCCACTTCAGTTGGACATGTTGCACTTTGATCCATCTGATTGCAAACCCGCATTCGGCTTTATTTCATTAAGGATTCATGAAAGGCTTGAAATGTGTGATTAATGAGCAGATAAAAAGTCCCGCCTCGTCATTAAGCAACAGGCAGTGTAATGGCCGTGATCACAATCATGAGGGAACATATTTTGAAAAATGTTTTTGTTTCATGTGCAGCTTATCGTATAGCAAGTCTCCTCTCTAATGAACATTCAACCCATGAATAGCGTTTGGTGGACATTATTAGCTAGCTGTCTTTTAAAGGTTATCTGCTTTGTGCATGCTCAGGATGTCCAAATATTTAGCATTTCCTGTGTTTAATTTTAAATTATAAGTGGAAAGAATTAATCTTTTTCAACCTATTTCTCTGGTTAGTATTCATCTTCAAATTAAAATACGATAAAATTAACATGAAATAGTACAATTTTCACATACTTTTTTAGGTAATTGGGGTATGCTACACTCATTCACTGGGTATGAAAGGGATTCAGAAAGTGGTAGATAAGACAGCTTGGCTACTCTGTTAGGTTGTAGTTAACCAGTAACAGGGTGTTACCCTTCTCTGAGTAGAGTCATCATTCTCCAGTGAGCTGGACGGATGTGTCTCTTTTTTCATGTTTTTTGTATTCATCACCTATTTTTGTGTGGATGTGTGCGTACACATGCATTTTTGTGTTTCTTGCAGCATTTTGCTCATGTTGTATGTGTTTTCTCTTCCTACAGTGTTTACTTCATGTTATAAGCATGCCTATGTATGTACGAGTATGTGTGTGCAGTGAGTGCATCTGTGTTAGTATGCCTGTCTGTGTGTGACTCTTTCCTTGCAGTGTTCAGCTCGTTGGACATGTCACGCTCGGTATCAGTGACGGCAGCCGGCCAGTGCCGCCTGGCCCCTCTGATCCAGGTCATCCTGGACTGCAGCCACCTGTATGACTACACCGTTAAGCTGCTGTTCAAGCTTCACTCCTGTGAGTCCCCCTCCTGCTGCCACAGCGGGATAATGCTTCATGACACCACAAATCACATGACAGAGTGACTTACAGTCAGGAGTGAGAACTGCCATGGAACTCACAATACCATTTTATCATGATACATATGCCATTATGTGAAAGTAAAATGTATTGCTGTAAGCTATTATGGACAAACAAATGATATTTGATTGCATTTGAATGCATAAGTCCATGCACACATCAACAGCTAAGGCATTAATTTGATAAACTATGTTGACTTACAGCCCAGGTTCAAGTCAAAAGAAATAGAAAATTATACGATGATAAAGTGCTATACTTATTAGCATTTTCTAAGGGATGGGGATGGTAGTGGTTTCAAGATATAGATTGAAGAGGCAGGTCAAATGAGTGTAAGCACCATATGTTACCAGTACTGGACTAAATTAAACGTGTCATTATGTTTTTACTATGGCGATTGACAGCTCATTGTAGCACCACCCATTACAGGGTTAATAAAACCTCATTCTGCCAACACTAGCTCACGATCTGGGCCTTTAATTACATTAGGGCTTTGCTGGCTGCCGTTAGCAGCTTAGCATCCAGCACAGACAGCCTCACCGGCACTTGACAATGACAAAGCACACTGCAGCCTTCTCTCTACCTCGCACCACAGCGTGTGCACATTTTGATTGAAGTATTTTGAGCATCTCTGTCTTGTTATCTTGTCTTCTGATTTTTGTCTTTTTTGTTGATGATTCAACATTTTGAGACCTTAGATTTATGTAGATCCAAATAAACATCTTATTTTGACTAATTTGTCTTCAAACTCTTGTATTGTTTTCGGATATTAAGCTTTATCTTCTACAAGCTTATCAGTATATTTTTGTAGAATTGTTTTGTGTTGGATCGATTCTAGTTTAAACAGTTCAAAATGTAATCTTAGGGAGTTTAATCTTTTGTGTTCAAAAAGACACAACAAATACCATTCCCCTGTTTATGCTGAAATTGTCAGATGGAAGCCTGTAATTCTAGGATCTCGATTTACTGTTGACCATCTTTTAATAGGGATTTTGAAACCTCCACCCACCCACGGCCTCTTGGGACTGTGTGGTGTCTGTCTGTCAGAACCGAGGTTTAGAAAGGGAGGCGGTTTGGTGGATTGGGGGTGGGAGGTCTTGTTCAACTTTCTTGTGCAGTTTCCACCAGCGGTGAAGGTTGTGACTGTGGCTCATTCTGTCTGTCTGTCTGTCTGTCTCTGTCTGCGGTCCACAGGCCTTCCTGCAGAGACGCTCCAGGGTCACAGGGACCGCTTCCTCGAGCAGTTTAAAAAGTGGGTCCTCTCGGGGGAATGGGGCGGGGCATGGAATGGGACAGGGAGGCGTGGCTAGTGTAGGGACTTCTCATGCATCAGACATTCGGAATGATGTTTTCAGTCATTTAGTTACTGTTTACAGCCAAGGATAGCAAGTAATTTAATTATGTGTCTTTGAAATGAGTGCTTTTGTGCATGTATTTTGTATGGAATATGTGGTCTTTAAATCTTTTTATTTTTGAACAATGTACACCCCTATGCCACCTGAAAAGTAACCTATGCCCTCACATTTTCATTATAGTCAAGGACTGGTTACCAAATTCTTCCTAAATAAATCTATCTAAGACTAAATTAAAATGGTGGAGGCATAGGTTGTTTTGCATATACACAAAAGATGAAACCCATATCATAAGTACAGACTTAATTCAGATTTAAACTTACTTAAAGTAAAAGGTAAATGCCATGATATATATGATTGTAGTCCTGGAGGTATGTACTGCTTGCTGTTTTTAAATGTACCTTAAAATCATGAACTAAAGACCAAGAAAACAGGAAATGTTTAATTTAAACAGTGTTCACCACTGTAATTGATCACTGAAGGGATAACAGTGTAAACCAGGGGTGAAATGTCTTTAAACTCTGTTAACGTCTGCATTCCAGGCTGAAGTCTCTGTTCTACCGATCCAGCAACCTGCAGTATTTCAAGAGGCTTATCCAGATCCCTCAGCTGCCTGAGGTGAGCTCTCTCATCTCTCCATTTCATGGGCAGGAAACGCAGGTCCTTCGGGGCCAGTGTACATGCACGGTTTGACTTACACTATTACCCTGGGAAGCTGCTTTATTGGCTGTATACACCACTACCGTGTCCCTCAGATATCATTTTTGAGTGTGAGACATGGTTGGGCTCATTATGGTTAGAATGGAAGTCGTTTTCCACCAGCTGAAGGTGAGCAAAGGGCAGCACCCTGAAAACAAGCAGAAGGTTGTATTTTTGTATTTTCAAAAACAGATAGTATTTACCAGGGCTAATTTGAGCAGTTGTCCAGAGAGTTTAAATCCATAGGGATCACTGCATCCCAGGAGAAAAGACATCCAGTAACATGCACATGTACAGGGATGTGGCCTGACAATACATCCCCACAGGGAAGTATAATGTGGTTTGTGATTAAATACAATGATGATCTGTCATTTAGCAGATGCTCTCATCTTATACAGCCTTTTAAAACATACATTCAATTTATATGTCAGGATAGTTACTGAAGCAATTCAGATTGAGTGCCTTTCTTAAGGGTTCAGTGTTGTAACCACCGCCTCAGTTACAAGCAAGTACGCTAACCATTGTCTGGCGTGTTGTCGGTTTTTCCTACCCTGGTTTGATGCAGAACCCCCCAAACTTCCTGCGGGCATCTGCGTTGTCGGAGCACATTAGCCCAGTGGTGGTGATCCCAGTGGAGGCCTCGTCCCCAGAGAGTGAGCACCTGGTGGAGACCGAGGAGCTGGTGGACACTGACATCCCAGCCCATCCGGTACTGCAGTGCCATATTTGCCCAAACCATCAGCACAACCCTTTATACCAGTCACTGATTGGCCCAAAGTGCTGCCACTGCCACCCCCTTAACAACAGCTCCTCATTTACCCAAAACAGCACCTACTCCCCCTTCACCCCAAATCACAATAGGACTGAAACACCCCTCCCTACTCTCTCTCTTCACACCAGGACTTGAGTGGCCCAAAATGCTGCTCCATTCATCAGTCCACATCAAAAATTGGTCAAATTATTATTTGAAATACTTGAATTATGACTGGAACATTGTACTCTACAGAATGTGGAGAACCGGTTTGATGATGTCTTCGGCTCTTCCTCTGCCTCGGACCCATTCAACTTCAACAGCCAGAATGGCATGTGCAAGGACGAAAAGTAAGCAGTCAAAGCCCTTGCCATGAGGGGGCACACTCACATACAGTGTCTAATGCAGGGTTGTTTTTAATTTTAGTGGTCAGTTGAACATGTTGAGTAACTGATTTCCTAAAACAACCCCCTCCCCCCACAGGGAGCGTCTGATTGAGCAACTCACAAGGGAGCTTAAGGCGCTGAAGGAGGAGCTGGAGTCTTTCAGGGCAGAGGTGAGGAGAGCAGTGGAGGGGAGGACCAGAGAGGGAGTAGCCTGTGACTACCAGCCCATGTGACAACTATACAGGCTTTACTTCATTATGTTACCGCAGATGCCACCGCTTTACATCACTTTTGAGGCATTCAGCATCATTCAGAGTGTGGAGTCAGTTAGGTCTGGGATTTCGGGAGGCCTGACCCCATTTCCCTCACTCACCCTTAGAGTACTCGCCTGTGCCAGGCGCTGCAAGGGCGCGTCAGCGAGCTGGAGGCGGAGCTAGCAGAGCAGAGCCACCTGAAGCAGCAGGCGCTGGGCGAGAGCGAGTTCCTGCGGGCGGAGCTGGAGGACCTGCGGCGGGTGAAGGAGGACACGGAGAAGGAGCAGCGCAGCCTGACCGAGATCGAGAGTGAGCCTCAGTCTCTGCCCTTCCGTTTCTCAGAACAATCCTATCCATCACCCACTGGATTTTCTTGTCCTGGTCCCACCTCCATTCTTCCCCCACTGAGTGTTAAAGTCTTAATTCCAATCCCCATTGGCTGATCTCTATCGCCTCCTCTCTTTCACACACACACACACACACACACACACACGCACAAACAGGGCTCTGCTCTTTCTTTTCTTTCTCAACAGTGGTTTTAAAATAGGATGGTACTTGAAATATCAGAATGGGTTTTATTGAATTTCAAATAGTTAGGTTGTTTTTTTTCCTCTCTTGAGGTTCTAAATTGTTTCTTGCAGTATGAATTGAAATTTACCATCTCACCAGGCAATGTACAATTCTAAATGCGTGTAAAACCTGACACACACACACACAGACATTCTCTCTCTCCCTCTCTCACACACACACACACACACACACAGCTGCAGATCTCATCACTGTAAGACTATCTGTGCTCCACAGCTCCTGATTATCCTTTAGAAACCCACGCACAAGAGGCTCCTAAAATGAAAGTCATATGATGAGCTACTGATGGATGCTTTCAGTTAGAGTTTTAGTATACTTCAGATCTCCTGGGAAAAGTGCAGTCAGATCGGTGGCTTGTTCTAAGCTCATTTGTCAGTCATGCTGTATCTGGGAATGTGAACCACAGTGTCTGGCCCTGTTTCACCACTGAGGAACATTAAAGTGATGCTGTCGTCATTTATGAGCTCCAGTGGACATTTTTAATGTGAATCCAGCCAGCTGTTTGGAGATTTTCTACCTTTAAATACTGGAAAGCACCACTCTACTCTAAGACGACCTTAGTAAGAGACCCCACAGATGGTAATGTTCAGTTGTGGATACCGTAAGTCGTCCACAAGCAAACACTGCCGGTGCACTTATCCAATTCAGCTGTCTGGCAGCACTGGCCCTCCGCCATATGCGGCACAGGCCAACATCAATCTGTTATCAACATGACAATATGGAGAATTTATGAGAATCAAATGTCCTGATGCGAGCTACTCTGACCCCCATATCAGTACCAGTCAGTCTGTTTCCTCAGCAGTCATTATAGGCAGTTCCCATCTAACTGTGTGTGTGTGTGTGTGTGTGGGGTGTGTGTGTGTGTGTGTGTGTGTGTGTGTGTGTGTGTGTGTGTGTGTGGGGGGAGGTGGGGCAGGGGTGTGTATGCATAGGTGTGTATGTGGGCAAATATCATGCACAGATGGCATTCATTCAGGCATAGATGTGTTCCTCAAAATTACAAATCTGAACTATACTCAAAAACATACATAGCATGAACCAAATTTACAAATCTAGAGGAGAATGCAGAGTAGTCCAGGTGTGTTTTCAGGCAAAGTGGAATAAACAATGAGACTACCTCTTGTTATCAAAAACATGTGGTGGTCTGCTGTAGGTAAAAGGTGTGTTATTTTTAATGTATCAGTTTTTTAAATGTATATAAAGGTGTATGAGACTGTGTGGCCCTCGGTGAAAGTTTTGAAAGCCTCTCAGATTTCAGTTACTTTTGAATGCACTATAAGGTGATCTCTGCAAAGCATTGTGAGGGAACGCCAGTAGCATTGTGCTGCAGAGGGGAAACCTGTGTCAGGAGTGTCAGAAACATAGGATAGATGGCTCTCACCCTCCTCCTTGCAGAAGCTAAAAGATGCTGGGTTTCCCATGGAAGTGGACGAGTTGTGACTGGGTGGTGTTTGTGTTACAGGGAAGGCCCAAGCTAATGAGCAGCGCTACACCAAACTGAAGGAGAAGTACACAGCACTGGTGCAGAGCCATGCCGACCTGCTGAGGAAGGTAGGCTGCCTCTATTTGCACGCCACTCACCAGTATGACTTTATCTTCACCCCATTTTTCTTACATTTTTTACTGTCGTTTCCACCAGCCATGCTAACTGCAGGGCTGGTGACTGCACTCAGCACTCAATTTCTGTTATGAGCTCCATATAATGTATCACTGCTTTAAAAAAGGTATAGACTGTAGGGTGCTAGAAAATACATTTGTCTGTCTGTTTACTAAAGCAGTTCCGAGTATGCATTGCTAAAAGGTATGTTGGCAGGGTTTGAACCTGCAACCTCTCAGTTAAGGTACCTAAGCATCAGTACCCTAAATTTTAAACTAAAATGCTCTTAACCCAAATGGAAAGCCCCCTACAGCTGTTGTCATGCTAACTTCCTCCAAACACCACCTCAGACTGATTTTTTTTGCGTGTGCACTCTCTCCAGAATGCAGAGGTGACTCGGCAGATGACGGTGGCACGTGCTGCTCAGGATGAGGTGGAGAGTGTGAGGAGGGAGATGCAGGAGAAGGTGAAGGCTGCGTCAGAGGAAGCCCAGCAGCGGGTGAGTAACAATCCCCACCAAAAACCCTCTCATAACACGCAGGTTTGTGTTTGTGTCTGTCCGTGAGCGTGTGTGTGTGTGTGTGTGTGTGTGTGTGTGTGTGTGTGTGTGTGTGTGTGTGTGTGTGTGTGTGTGTGTGTGTGTGTGTGTGTGCGTGCGCGCGCAGTGAGTGAATGACATTAACATTTTTCCAGATGCCTGATTGCTTAGGGCAAGTAGAAGGAATCGACACATCCCAAATACAATACTGCTTCTGTGTGTTGTGTGAGTGTTTACGAATGTTTGTGTGTGTTTGGTTTATGTGTGATGTGTGTTCATGAGTGTGTGTGCCCTGTGTGCTTGCAGAGCTTGGTCGTGTGTTTCTGATCATGCATGCTGGCCTGCGCTAACCATTTCCTCCCTCCCTGCAGGAAGAGGAGCAGGCAGAGCAACTACAGGTCCTGCAGGTGGAGCTAGAGAGCAGCAAGGTGGAGCTGGACAGACTGAGGGACAGCATGACGTCCTCGCAGCAGGTAGCCTTACATGCCAGGCTCATGTACAAAAGCTTTGTAGTAGCTGCAGTTATGCTCCATATTTAAGCCAAAAAATGTATCCTGTAAGGAACCCCTTTTGCTAGGGATGGCTTGAATCCTGTCTTGCTCTTGGTCCATCTCATATGCAGTCTAAGGAGGAGCTAAGCACCCAGCTCTCCGCGCTGGAGATGGAAAAGGCAGAGTTGGCCAAGACAGTGGCACAGAAAGAGGAGGAGCTGAAGGGTCTGGGAGTGGAGCTTGAGCGTGTGCAGGGCAGCCTGGCCAGTGAGCGGGAGAGTGGCGTTAAAGTTGCAGAGACCTTACAGAACCAACTCAATGAGAAGGTAAACGTGTATGTGTGTCTGTGTGTGTGTGTGTGTGTCTGTCTGTGTGTGTGCTTGCACACTGAGCTCAGCTTGCTGGGATTGTTGTATTCGTGTGCATGTACTGTGCCTTGTCTGAATGTTCTGTTCTTTGATTGTTCCAGTGCTTTGTATATGAGTACATGTATATGTACGGTGTGTTTGTATGCTCTACATTGTGTAATTGTTCAATTTGTCTGTATGTTTTTGTGCGGGTGTGTGCATCGCTGTTTTCAGGAGAGTCGGGAGCAAGCCCTGGAGACCCAGCTGGTGACGGCACGCTGGACCGCCCTGCAGGGGGCGCTGGAGGAAGCAGAGCGGATCGTGCAGGATTCCCTTTCCCGTCTGGAAGACCCAGCTCACATCAGCTGCACAAGTTCCGCCGGTCAGTTTATTTCTCATGTTCTCCTCTCTGAAGTGTGCAAACTCTTTCTGTCTAGAATTTATTGTACACTCCCCTTTTGCAGATATGGTCATTTTAGAAACTCTTCATTGTACATTCAGTCAAAGTGTTAGGTTAGCAAATAAGTTCACAATGCTAATTAGAGAATACCTGGGTAAAGTACAATTGTAGCACATTGTGCCATATTGTTGTACCATGTTTTTTTGTGTCAAAACTATGATTGAAACTATTAGAGTATTGCTTTGAAAGATGTTCCACTCCCCTCATTCGTCAATATTACTCCCTCTTCTTGGGCCTCACGGTGTTGCTGCTGGCCCCCTCCTGCAGATTACCTGATGTCCAGGTGTGAGACAGCTCTGGACAGTGTGAACAGACTGCAGGCTGCCAGAGACCAGTACCTATCTGACAACACAGGTGAGTTTCTCAACCCCCTGACAGGTGAAGCAAAAGCCTTGTCAAAGGATTCATTTCATTGCATTGCTGGAACACCAAGTGCATCATCTTTTCATCAAAATTTTCCTTACTAAACAGGTGTAGAAATGCATGTACTCCATTTTATCAAGGAACAACTTGGCTAGTTAAATGTTTTTTTTGTTTTTACTTTGCTATTTATATTTCTTGATATCAACTGTTACAAATCAGACAGCGCAAATGTGAAACAGCAACATCCTGCCTGCATGCTCTGAGTTACAGGCGCTGCATCCCCACTATGCTACACTACCACTCATAATTCTAAACACTGAGCACTGAGACCTTGCCACTGTGTATGTTTTTCCCCTGCAGATGTGTCTGAGATGCTGCGCTCTGTCACCCAGTTTGCCCACTTGGTCAGTGATGTGATAGTGCAGGGCAGTGCCACCAGTCACATGGTGCCGGTGGACCAGGCAGAATGTGAGTATACACATTCACACATACACGCACGCACACACACAGGTGCAAACAATATCAGTTCTCAGGCCAGTGATCCCTCACCCAGCGAGTACATCACCCACAGTCGATGCTAGCCCATGTTGTGGGACTCGTCCACACACTCATCCCAACATTTGCTTAACACGATGTGCCCTCGCAGCAGCTTCCAGCTCTCCTCTCACATTTGACTTGAGTTCCCTTCTTAGCGCATCTATTAACAGCCTGTGGGAGGTAGATTCAACACACTGTGTATTTAAATGAAATCAATGTAACCTGCCCTGTGAAGGTAATGGGAACACAGCTGAGTTGATGGATTTTTTTATTTGACCTGTCTGGTTGACTAGTGTGGCCTGTGAAGATGTATCCATTAGTTCCAACTCGGCTGGACTCGAATGATTCTGTTACCGTGGGAACCCCTTTTGCACCTGCCTAATGGGTGCCAGACTGTGGTGACTCATCCCTTTACAAATGAGCCGAGGATCAGCAAGTCCTTTCCTCACCATGGCCTGTCACAATGTGGGATGCAGTCTGTGTCAGGGCTCATATACTCTGAGGCCTTCACAGCCAAAGGGCTGGTGACAGATGAAGAATCAGTAAATGATGAAGGCAGCCAATCAGAGCCTCTGAAACGAAAATGATGATGGCGGTCCTTCCAGTTATGTCCAATCCATTAATTACCAGGTGGTAGTTTGTAGTGGACATGATTTAGTGTGTGAAAGATGTAAAGAAGGATGTAACATCAGACCTGGAGAAGCAGTAACTGTACATTTACTTCACTCGGTGGTAGTGCTCCAAGTGTGTGTGTGCGTGCACACCACCTGAGTGTGTGCACGTGTGCCAGTATATGCAAGTGTCTGTGTGTGCATGTGTTTGGAAAAGAACGTTTGTCTCCATTTATGGGGCCAAAGAACAGAAATGATTATGATATAGCCAGATGGGTTTTATAGCTGTTGTAACTGTATGGTTGATGAAAGTATAGCAAAATTTTGTGTTTATGCTGTAAAGAAATGGCATTCTTAGGGCTTGTGGTGAGTGTGGGTGTGAGAGAGCGTGTGAAAGAGCATGTGTGCACATGCAGTTGGCATTGCACTCTGACTCTGTGTGTTGTTTTGGCAGCGTTGGGGGAAGATGTGAAGTCATGTGGTGCTGAAGCTCTGGCTCTGCTGAGCCAGCTGAAGGAGCGGGAGACCCTGGGAACCGCCGACAGCGCCAAGCTGAAGGAAATGCTGGGCAACATCAAGGCTGCGGCCGAGGTGAGTGGGGCCAGCCATCCCTCTGATTAAGTCATGTCTGTTCCATTTCAGTTCAGTCAGTTTAGGAAATCAGCTGTAGCCGAAATGGAGGCAATTCAACTTCAAGTCAGTATACAGAGGAAATCAGTTCATTGATGAATTTCTGCACAGTATTATAGGGATATTTACTATTCCTTAATGGAGTTTAATTTCCACATCAGTTCCATTTCAGTTAGTCACTTAAATTAGTTGGAATTAGTTTTTTTTTTTTTTTTTTTTTTTTTAATTTATTGGACTTTCAATAGGAAATTTTCAGTTAAGTTTATGGTAGGGGCCATTGAATGGGGCTTGGAGGAAAAGCACCCATTTATGGCCAAGCTGTGGACCCTACAGGTGGGCGTTCCAGTCCAGCCGCACAATTACTTGCTAAGGCCAAAGATTCTCATTGGCAAGGTTGCAGTTAGCTCCACCCACTGGTGAAGAATGGAAGGTAAACTGGCTGAAATGCTCTGCCTCCTCTGGCCAGCAGAGCACCTGCAAGTTTCCAGAGCTGATCATGTTCATTTCGTGTTCCTCTGAGTCTGTGTCTACGCACTTGGTGCATAGTGAGCACAGTTCAGTTCGGTATGGGAAAGATGAAAAATACATTTAATTTTTATTGATTTCCTTAATTTGGTGTGTGTGTACAGAAACTGAGGCCGCGTGGTCTGGAGCTGGAGCAGGGGGAGCTGGGAGATTTAGTGGAGCAGGAGATGGCTGCCACCTCGGCCGCTGTGGAGTCTGCAGCCGCCAGGATTGAGGTAGCGTACCCAACAAGTTTGTCTTTGTCTGTGTCCGTGTAATGGAAATGTGGATACGGCTTTGTATAGAGTATAGGTTTGCGATTTTGTTTGTAAGCACGTGTACATGTGTGTAGTATAATGAAGCCATCGTGTGCGTGAGTATGAATGAGCATGTGTAAGTGTGTGAATGTTTGTGTATGTGTCTGTACTTCATGTGTCCTATGAGAGTGTTTGTGTGTGTGTGTGTGTGTGTGTGTGTGTGTGTGTGTGTGTGTGTGTGTGTGTGTGTGTGTGTGTGTGTGTGTGTGTGTGTGTGTGTGTGTGTGTGAGAGAGTGTACAGGGTAAGAGAGAATAACAGGCACTGCTGGGCCATTGCAGACCTCTTGAGATTACTAAGCATATTGCAGCCTTTTAATGGAGCTGGGTCATGTGATTATGGAGATTTATGCTGCTCTCAGATGTGTGCTGTGATGGAGAGCCACACTTCTGCAGTACATCACTGTAGTCTTTACAGGGAAAGGAGTGCATGAACGCTGACAATGTGAGGACAAGTCCCGCAGTCCCAGAACAGGAACCTCTCTCAAAAGCAGATACTTCCCTTCTTTCTCCCTCTTTCTCTCCTTTTCCCTCTCTCTATATCTATCTCTTTTTACAGGAAATGCTGAGCAAGTCACGAGCTGTCGACACAGGAGTGAAGATGGAGGTGAACGAAAGGTCAGCTGAAAATCATTGTCCTTCCAGTGAGGCCCTGCCCTCATTCCCCTGACTCCTGCTGTCTTACGTTCACATTTTAGTTTCCTTGGTCTCCACTATTTATCACTCTGTCCTCATTAGCGCTGTCCTAATGAACCCCATGGGCACAGATTACTGTACTCAATATCTTTCCCTTTTTGGTGTAATTTTTCACACAATGGCATGAGCTACTTTAAGCATCATGTACATATATATCTTGTTCTTGTGAGGTTGACACGCCTCAGTTAGCACAGTTTTGGTTCGCTTGAGTTACAGAATGTTTGGTGCCCGTTCAGGCCTCAAAAAGCCTGGGAGCAGATTTTGAGCTGTGTTTGGGAGCCTTAACTTTCTCTGTGTCTGCTTGTAGGATCCTGGCCTCCTGCACTGACTTGATGCAGGCCATCAAAGTTCTGGTGCTGTCATCTAAAGACCTGCAGCGGGACATTGTGGAAAGTGGGAGGGTGAGTCACAGAACCTCAGGGTGGGGTACAATCAGAAAGAACAGAAATCAATGATGATCAAAACAATAAAAGAAGAATTATTATTCCAGCTTGGCAGTCCTACTACAATTCTCAGCAGTGTCTAGCTGTGGTGTATGTTCAGCACTGTGGTCATCTTTGAGGGTGTTGTGGGTTTTTGCAACGATCCTGTCAAGTGTCTGTTTGTTTTGTCTTGTCACCACAGTTCCGCTTTCCTGATGCATTTTCTTCCCTGTTTGGGTTATGCCATCATGATTTTCAACATGCTTCCCATTGACACATCGAGACATTTTGCTGTGTCATTAGCTAATGTGCAATGCTGGTGCCGGCCCTTTCAAAATGTGTTCATTCTCTCATGTTGCTTTATGAAATCAACATCTTATAGGGCAGACAAATACTGGTAATTACAATTGACATATATATGAAACTGATTTGTGGACCTATTTTAATTGTTATTTCAATAATTGAGTCCTTTTTCATTTGTTTTTTCATTATTTGTTTTCCCCTTATATTTGTCCATGTCCGGGTGAGCCAGAATGTGTTCCCAGACTGTAAAGTGTTTGGGAGTAGAGGGTGATGACTGAATTGTGAGTTAGAGAGCTGGTTTTGGGGTCTTGTGGAGGCCTAGAAGCACTTTGTAGGGATGGGAAAATGAGGTTTTACAATGCCACAGATGAAGCTACCATATGTTACAACTGCCTGACTCCAGTCTAAACCAGTCAAAGCGTTTTGCTGTAGAGAGCAAGGCCGTCTGATTGGTTAAAGGAAGTCAGTGTGTGTTGACAGCTCATTGTCACTTGCCTTATCCATTAGGTTGGTTCATAAAACCTTTTTCTCCCAACACTACCTGACAGTGAAGGAAGGTAGAAGTCACCTCAACCATGTCCAGCCCCAAAGTGTTGTTTATATTTTGTTTTGGTCCACAGGGGGCTGCATCAATGAAAGAGTTCTACGCCAAGAATTCGCGTTGGACAGAGGGGCTCATTTCAGCCTCCAAGGCGGTGGGCTGGGGTGCCACAATGTTGGTGTAAGTCTTTCTGCAACTCAGCACAACAGTCGTGGAGGTTGGTTACCTCTCACCAATGTAATTTGTGCCATTGCTGTTGTTTGTGGTTTATGAACATGGGCAATATATTTTTTTCCTGTGTTGAGTGTTCCTTAGTATTAACCAGGTGAGAGAATCCGTAGTTCAGTGGTGAGTGTTCCATACACAACAGAATGAGCTGATAGGTTTATCAGTGTTCATTTTCCCACAGTTTTGGGGACTTTATAAATAGTAAGTGTGACTCGTCTCACTGTAATTCTAGCCTTTTTGTGCCAGTGATAATAAGGAATTTTGATGTTGATAAGACATAATTCCTCATGCTATTCTTGGGTTTGTACTGTGTTTGGCCCATAACTCTTAGGTTTGTATATCTGAGGCTGTACTGCAGTGCTAGGCTGCCCTGGTCCTAAAGCGCTGGACATGTTTCTGGTTTTGTTTCTGTCCGAATTGAGTAATTAAGAGCTTGAGCCCAAATATTCACACACCGAGAGCGGCGAAACACTTTGTCCAACTCCATCACATGGTCACATGCAATTATTATTGTAATATTTAATAACTAAAGTTTGCACCAAATATGCATGATTAAACATTGTATACTCACAGTTTGTATTTGGATAAATTTCATGTTATTACATGGCATATGTTGACATATGAGATATGGTATGTATGGCAGGAAAGTGTTAAAGGTTGGAGAAGCCTTTGTGTGTCTCCTGTGGATTTGGTGCTGTGTGCCACTTCCTACCAAGCTGAGGCTGTCAGCCCTGTTTCCAGGAATCATGGGAGTGTAGGCTCTTTTTACAGCCTTATCAGGAGTCATGAGGTTGAAAGCATCCGCCATTCTGCCTTTATATCCGCCGGCCTGAGTCGGGCGAAAGCCTAACCGTGCTTGGCCCCAATTATTTATAAACTCCTATCTGTTACATGGAAACATCACTTAGTAGTGAAAGGCCTGTGTTGTTCTGATTGCTCCCAAAAAGTGGTTTGATAGAAATGACACAATTTGTTTCAGTGGTGTTTGTATTAAATCACTACTTGGCAGTAATTGGTACAGTGCAATGTGAACGTCACTCAGTTTCCCGCACCTATCACCTGTGCAGCCAACCCCTGTTCACCACCTCAGGACAGTTATGCAGTACCCTAGGCTTACAAATCTGTATTGCCAGCACCAGAAGTAACCAGTGGAATCTTGTCTTTTCGGAAAGCAAAATCTGCAGTTCACTTGCACTCTGATGCTATTTTTTCTGCATAGCAGGAGGGGCTTGTTGTTGTGTTATCAAGAGCTGATTACATTGTTGTTGATTAAAATGGAGGTCAACTGTTATCAACAGTTATGACTGTTGTGTCTAAATGCTAATTAGTATCATTTCAAAGGAATCTTATAAATGAATAAAGTTAGCTTCTGGATGCCTGTACTTTTGCAATGCAAGTTGGGTTCTGTGGAAGTGTCAGCTGAGATTCCAGAGAATAATTGTATTTGCATGTCACATAAGCTCTAAGCATGGTGGGCAGTGTACTGGTATTACTTCTGTAGGGTTTTATTTACTATGAGTCCATTGTAAGTAATGGTCCTCATCATTGCCTAAGCACTTTATTTCAATGGTCTCAAGCTCAATGCTCGTCCTGTAGCCAGAGCAGTCATTGAGTTATTTTCCATGTGTAATCAAACACATGCAATGTTCATGGTTAAACATAAGTTAAAACATTTTATTTTAAAACTCAACTTTTTAAGACCGTTTTAAATGCTGTGACACAGGGAGCCATGTGTATGCTGGCTTTCCATTTGGGCCAATTACTGATTCCTTGTTTGTTTAAATTATTCATTTAGCCACATGCATGTGACTCTGTTAAAGCAGGGAACATAATCAACAGTTATTTAGATAACACTAATTACTCATTGCATTGTGTGCAAAGCAACAGGACTGACTTAGGAAATAATGGAATTAATTATCTAATCTAGGCAGGAGTAAAAACCAGCATACACATGGCCTTGGCTGGCACTGTGTCTGAGACAACGCAGTTAAAGAGAGGACACAAATGAAAAGCTATTTTAAATGGTGAATACTGCTAGTGCTTTATTGAATATGAGAATTGACTGGATTGCTGTGGTGACTGTCCAACAAACATAACTCTATTCAGAGTTCCTGCTGTAGTGGTGGAAACTGCTGATTCTGAAAGGTAACTAAAGGCTGAACCTCCTTTGCCCTTGAAGTCATGAACACCCCCCCTTCACCCAAACCATTCGACAGAAAACACTCATTCTTCATTTCTCTTTATAGCAAACAAAATGCATCCATATTTCTTGCAGCCCAAATGTATTTATGATTAGGATCAATAAAACCATCCCCGGTTATATCTTGTATCCAACTTGAAGATGCAATAAAAATACTCAGTAGAGATCTTCTATCTATCCTTCAAATGTTAGACAAAAAGTTGAAAATATACATTGGGGAACAGCTTCTATGAAGGCTGTCTTTGTGCTGTCTATGTGTGTTTATCTCGTCAGTGTAGTCTGTCTGTGTCATTATTTTACTGCTTTTATGTGAGTACATGCTGAAGATATGGAATAAATAACTTGTAAAAAAAAATCTCCTTTTATGACTGTTTTGAGTTTGGTAAAGTAATAGGAATTCTTCAGCTCTGTGACAAATCTTTCATTCAAAATACCAGCTTACTAAAATGTTCTAATGTAAAATACTATAAAACACATTTTCAGAGAAGATGTCAGTGGAAATAAGATTTTTTATACCAACGTAGTGGTTCTGTTGCTGTTGTTCAGTGGCTGTTCATTCGCTGTATTGATTAACCGCGTGAGAAATGACCATGTCTGATCCTGACAGGGATGCTGCGGACCTGGTTGTGCAGGGCCAGGGGAAGTTTGAGGAGCTGATGGTGTGCTCTCATGAGATCGCAGCCAGCACCGCGCAGCTGGTGGCAGCATCCAAGGTGAGCGAGCACACACACACACACACATTTGTACAGACACACATACAGACTGAAACAGCCAACTCTAGGGAGATCATAATACCACACCATTCCAACAAGGTGTCAGGACTAATACTGGGGAATCGGCTGTAAACAACAACTTTTTATCTATCTGAAAGAAAAACAGTGTCACCTTGTGGCAGAACAGAGGAAATGCTTACAATAAATCAGCACTGCTCTGAGACAAAGGTGCAAGACAGATTTAGAACCTGTTTAAAATTGTTATCCTTTATTTAAGCCGATCGGTTAAATGTGAACTCCATTGTCTTTTGCCTTGGAAAAAAGGGGTAATCATTGTATAGCTAATCAGCTGTAGGGTATGATCAGGGGGCTGGGAATTTCACCAGGGCACCATAGTTAGAAGTGTCACAATGGGTTATGATGGGTTTCAGTATCTTATCAAAAGACAGCATCTTTTTTGTGCAGAGAAAGGAATGCCTCTGACTGGCCTTCAAACGCCAGGAGGTCTCCCATCCATATTCTAACCAAGCCCATATCTACTTGGCTTCAGCTGTTTGACAAGAGAAGGGTACAGGGTGGTTTTGCCAGTGAGATTCTAATTTGGGTTGTAAGTAGGTTTTTCTATATCCCAGGTCAAAGCAGACAAGGACAGTTCCAACTTGGCCCGCCTACAGCAAGCCTCACGAGGGGTCACCCAGGCCACTGCTGGGGTTGTGGCCTCCACCAAATCCGGGAAGTCCCAGATTGAGGAGACAGGTCAGTCCCTCCCCTACTAACCACTGTTTCTGTGTATGCCTGCGTGCAAGTGATAATTACTGGCTTTTCGTCATTTGAAAAAACCTACGGAAACAGCCTGTGGAGTTTTGGTATTGTATTAGGTCACCTTATCAAAAGGGGTTTTCCTGACCATACCACAAAGACATAGCAAGACATTGTGTAGAGCACACAAACTGCACAGGCCTTCACCCACACACACACATATATATACAAACACACAGTTCCTGAACAATGCGCACACATACACGCACAAAACACACAATTTCATACTTGCATGCATCCATGTATACATGCACATGCAAGCACACACACAGTGAGCACCCAGCCCCACAGACTTGTCTCACAACCTCACCCTTGTGTGAACCTGTTCTGTCTGCTTCTCCACCTGCCATTATCACAAAGATAACACCCTGCTCTTTGACCAGAGGTCTGGGAGGCAAAATTAAGTTTGGGTGTGTGCCCCCACCTTCTGTTATCCTCAGGACCTTACTGTCCCAAGCCACACAGGGACACGGGTAACAGGAAAGCAGGCATTGAGAGGCTGGTTCTCGGGAGACGATTGTGTTTCAGTGTGGAATGCGTGCACGAAAGCGCACCCGCTATCACCCCCTCCATTTCCTTTCACAGCAAATGCTACAGTGAGCCCAGGCTCATATTTATTGATACTAATCTGTGAGTGTAGCCTTATACCAGAGGTAATCAGTCCTGGCCCTGTAGGGCTGCAGGGTCTGTTGGACTTTGCTAATTACTTGGCACTTAACTTAAAATTGTTGATTTTGTTTTATACACCGATTTCCTTGGGTCTGAACTGATTGCTGCCTTTTGAGTGATGCTCAAAGACCCTTAGCCACACCTGTTGTATATGAGCTCTTTCTTTATTGTACCTCCCCTATTTGTACCCATGAGATGTAAGTTTGTTCAGTCAGTCAGTTTTCAAAGTGATCAATTAACCTGTTGGTTCTTATTAACTTGCACCCAGAGCCACAGAGAAGGGGCTGGGCTCTTCCTCTTGAGTCTAGTTTCTGTCAAGAGTCTCTCAAGGGGTCTGATATAAAGCTTATTGTTAAACATTTCTATTGAAATGCACAGTATGAATTTGATTTTATCTGATTCGGCTCATACAGGGAGTGACAGGAAGCTGTATAATAACACAAAGGATTTGCATCATGGCTTCTCACTGGTTTGATTTTTTTCTCCTGTTAGACACCATGGATTTCTCCAGCATGACCCTCACTCAGATAAAGAGGCAAGAGATGGACTCACAGGTGAGCTTATGTTGCCATGGTGATGTGATAAAATGCCACTTTGGCAGTGCCATCCTTGTTCCCTCTGTAGGAGGCCCGGCAGTGCTGGCTGTGCTGTATTTTTTGCCTGAAAAGAATGGACTCAAATGTGCCTCATGTCGCAGATATTTATTGAAGTTTTAATTATGAACATTTAAAACATGAAAATAATTAATAAAAACATATGTGCTCGCTTGTGTGTTTAAGAGCAACATATAATGTGAAACATAGTTTTGAAAAGGTGTAATCATGTGATGTAGCCATTTAACCCAGGTGTGTGTGACCATGTCCGTATCCCAGGTGCGTGTGCTGGAGCTGGAGACTTGGCTGCAGAAGGAGCGTGAGCGTCTGGGAGAGCTGAGGAAGAAACACTACGAGCTGGCTGGGGTGGCAGAGGGCTGGGGCGAGGAGGAGGGTGAGTCTGTTGGGGAAGCACTGCCAGGTCAAGGGGAAGGCTACATTCACAGAGATTAAAGTGAATTGTGTAATGCAGTGTGTTTTGGGTTTAGTCTCAGGTGCTCTATCTCTGTAGCATCTGGGGAGGAAGATTACAGTTTGTGAGATTAGGCTCCTGCAGTCGAATTGGCTCTACCAAGTATCTACCGGTGTCATGGAACTGTCAAGTGAAATGGATTTTGGGCATGTGTGTGTATGTATTTATTACATGGAATTTGGATGGAAAAAAAACAACTTAAATAATAATAATAATCATCATCATCATCTGTTTATTAAATAGAAAAAAATATTAATAATTTTTCTCACTTAATCATTCATACAGTATAAGTAACTGAAACAATATACATATGGGTGTAGCTGAGGATGTTTTTCCATAAGAGTTTTTTCTTGATAGAATGCATTTTTTCACATCAGTTTCAATCCTGGCCAGGCCCATGACACTGTTAAATTATGTGACTTAGTGTGGTACTAATTTAGCTACTGTCAACACAGAACGCCCAGTCTGTTACCACTGATTTGAGAGCTTAATCTGGTATAATCTGACCCTTGATCCAGACATCTGGCATCCATGCCATGGGTCAGAAGAATTCCCGTTTCTTATGAATCAATGTGGAGCATATTAGTCCAGTTTCATTCACCTGAGCTTCTAACTGAGCTAGCAAAGTACACAATCACCTTTGCCACCAGTATATTTTGTGTTTTACAGCATAAGCTTTTAAACCAGGACAAAGTACATTGGCTGAAACTGGAGCACCATCCTACGCAAACGCACACTGTCTCCGCTTATGTCGGGCTTCAACACTGAGCTCACAGACTGGGGTTATGTGTTGGGCCAAAGGATTTCCAGACTGTTTTTTTTTTTTTTTTTACCAGTTGAAGTACATTCTATTTATACCCACGGACACTCTGGCATTTGTGCTTGTGTAGGAAGTATGAAATGCAGTAATCAGAGTGGGATTTCAGCAGTGATGCACCCTGTGAGTGAGCTGCGCTCTAGAGTTAAACACTGTGGGCCTGTGCAGCTGCTTTTCCCAGTGCTTGCATTATCAATCAGTCCATACACCAGTCATTACTTCTCAATAGGAATAGCCCTATCACCAAGGATGTTGACTCACAGCAGGCATTTTCCAGTGCGAAAAAAATATGAACAACAACAAAAATGGGGGAGAAAACCGTAATTCAAAAACCCCTCAGAAAGGCGATCAAACTGAACTCTTGAAAAATGATTTCCTGCAGAAAATAACGACTATATAAATACAAATATGTGCTTGGACATCAGAGATCTGCAGCTCCAGCCCCAGAGAGTCTGCTGGTTAAGTGCTTAATTCTAATTGATTGGCTAAAGATTCCATACACCTTGCTGCCTAAGCCCTCCAGACTGGCTGCTGATCGACAGGAAAGCACAAAACCTTTCATTAAGTGCAGTCTGTGTGTGATTCCTATGTTCTGTGGTGAAATATGCCATAAAATGTGTAACATGCTGCTGTTTATTTGTGTAACATTCTGTTTCTCCCCCTCTCTCTCCTCCCCCTCCCCCTCCCCCTCCTCCTTCTCTTAGGCACAGACTGAGGCCTACGTCAGGCTTCCACATCCGTCAGCCTCAGACAGACTCCTCTTCCCGCAGCCTGCAACATTCTACCGTTTATACACCCCTCCCCTCTTTCCTGTCGTCTTCTGCTCTGTTTTTTTTTTATTTTAATTAACTTCCAAGCCAAATAAAAAGGTGCTCTTTAATTTCTTTTTAAATCTCCTGGTCCTGCAGCTCTGACTTGTGGAAGCTTCCTCGTTTGAAGTATTGATTGGTGAGACTGGAGGCGGGAGGATGTAGCAGTAGGAACAGACTGCCTCTAGCCCCATCTCTTGGACTGTTGGTGAACTGCAACTTTGCTGTGGCCACCATTCTTCTGTTATTTATTAGATTTTTGGTTGTCCTTCTAATATAAGGTGCACCCATTTTTTCCGCTGAAGATTCCGTCAGTGCTCTTCCACCTCACAGCCCGTGAAGACTGTTATGCCATTCATTCTTTTTGATTCCTACAATACAAATGACTCAAAT
This sequence comes from Albula goreensis, assembly GCA_022829145.1. Lineage (NCBI taxonomy): Eukaryota > Metazoa > Chordata > Actinopteri > Albuliformes > Albulidae > Albula > Albula goreensis. The sequence goes on from CM040742.1 coordinate 35,963,524, forward strand.
TACCCAGGATGCAGCGCTGCTACCCAACCAATCGGAGTGCGACACTAGGCAGAACGGCTTCCTGCAGCCACTACCCCAGTGGTGTCGTCGTCGTTCTCCTCTTCCTGCCTTGGATTCACAGTAGTGCAGAATTTTCTGGAACCTTCCCATATGGTGTGAGACCCTTTCCCAGCCATGCCACTTCTGACCTGTAGGTGGCAGGCTCTCTAATGGCCCATGACTTACACCACCTCCCCCTCTGCTTCCAGCAGACCTCCCCCAAGCTGTTCTGCCCCCACACGGCCATTTGTGAGGATTGTTCATCTTTTATTTCATTTTAAACGCTTGTCGTTTTTGCACACTTAATCGTGGCTTGTGTCGTGAACACAGCGCAAGAAAAAAAAATAATTGTAGTACTTATACACTGTGGTGTCGGGGACTTTGGGGGGGAGTGGTTGTGGCTCTAAGATGGACTGATGAAGAGAACGGAGAGGTGATCATGTGACCCACCTCCTTCTCTTTGTCTTTGTTGTGCGTTCCCTTGCTGTGTCACATGCGTGATTTGAATAGTCAACTTAGTTAGTAGTCAGATTTTGCTAACTACTCGCACACTGTGTCATGGACCCCAGTGTTCCAGTTCAACAGATTGGGCTCCCGTAACTGAAGCCTACGCCTGGACTCCTACATCATACACAGACATTGACTGTTCTGAGATCATTTAATGGCCCTAAGACTGTGGATGAGAAACTTGCAGGCCTTAGCTGACTTGGTCAGTTTTCAAAAGTTGAATACCCTGTATAATCAAATTTTGGACAACCCCCGACTGGGATGCCATTTGGATGCACAAAATGTCAGACCGTAGCATGAAAAGTGTATTTAGCTTATCAGGTCTCAACACTTAATTTGACACTTTTAAAGCATTCAGACCACTGTGCTGTCATACACAAAAACACATGAGGACCTGGGGTTTTGTACAGAGCATTGCAAACATGACTTTGTTACAGTTTGAATACATTGGGGAAAAAAGGATGTATTAGTATGGACAACTTTTCATATGCATGCACAAACATGGGTTGTCACTTGATATACACACGTTTTTTTTGTATTTATTAGCTTTTTCATTAATATTCATTATTGGCTGTCTCTAGCAAAGGCAGCTCACAGCTTATCAGTCTAACTGCACAGCTCTTGAATTAGTTAACATTGTGCTAGTTATAAAGTTACTTAACCTGATATATGAAAATTTCATTGGTGAACTACAACATGATCGAGCAAATCCAGTTGATTTCAATTATTGTTCCTTATTCAGGCTCTAAGACTCGTACACAATGCTATTATTGCATTTATATATATCAGGAAGTGGCCTGAGTTCAGCTAGACCTGTGTTCTTGTGCAAAACCCCTGGTACTCTCCTGTGTTTCAGTTCGGTTAGAACGTTTAATCAGTGTTAAAAGGTTACCGAGCCTCACAAGCATCCTTCACTGCTCATGTTTAAGGTGGACATTTTGTTAATAATAATAAAAAAGGCTAGAACTTTATAAGAATGCATAATACTAAGATCAGGCTATGATGCCCTATTAGGCTCATTTATATACAGCTCTTCCTACATGGACATCCCTAAATCAGACCACCTGAGGCTGAAGGTGATGACTGTTAATGTGTTTAGCGCATGTTATAATCCAGCTGTTTTGGGACGCCTTCACTAAAACAAGCCCCTAGGAGGATGGTTAGCTGTACGATAACATACATTATACTGCTCAAGACATGATTTCTCATACTTCCTACTTAGATCAACCAGCCAACCAACCAAATAATCAGGAGAGGAGATTGACAGAAGAAGCCAGTGCCTTGAAAGGGAGTTGGGTGTCGTGCTGGTTTGTGTAACCTTGACTCTGAAAAGCTGCAAAATGTGAAATGAGAGAAATTTGAATTGTTGGGGTTTTTAAACATTTCTTTTTAGCTGGTACTGGTATGAGCTTGCATTGAAGGCCCAAAATGTTGTGTGGTGTTGAGGTCACCTATTCTGGATAGAAGGGGTCAGTGGTTCTGGGTCCAGAACACCTTAGCTCATCTGGGGTGAGGTCTTTCCCAGAACAGGGGTGTGGAGGGGCCCGGTTCCCCCATGTGCATTTGGACTGGCTGGAGAATTCGTACACGTTTCTCATGGAAGACAAGATAGCATCATGCTGGAAGCCTGTGACTGTTAAACTCCGTTCCATCAGCACAGGTCCCATGATCCCTCTGGGTAGCATGCCAGGTGGGGCCATGGTTAACACTGTGTAAGGCCCCTCCCACCCAGGGTCTTCCCATTGGATCAAGTTCCATAGACCGGTAGTAACACAGTCAATGACTCGGTCTGAATAAAATGACAGGTGTAAAAGACAAAAAAGCACCAAGAGTACCCTCTGTCAGTCACTCAGATTTAGGATGAGTTGCTTTTCCCTTTGCAAACAATTCAACCTTCTCTGATTGATCTAGATAGCTCATGTGATTTGCCTGGATCAGTTGTAGAGAAGCCTATGATTGTTGCAAAGAAAACGGCAACATGCACCCATACCAGCTTGAGTTGTTGAATGCATGAGTGGTTCCAGTTGGCCTTTTTGTGTGAGTGAGTGTGTCTGTCTGTGTGGATAGGTAATGTGTGTGTGGGTGTGTGTACATGTGCACATAGCAGTTTGTGGGTGGATGGTGTGTTTGTATGAATGTGCATTTGTATGGGCAGTGGGGTTGTATGTGTGCATATGTATGTATGTTGGTGTGCATGGTAGTGATTGGGGTTGATGCTTGTGTGTGTTGGTGTGTTTGTGTAGCTGGGTCTTGTAAAACAAATCTCTTTTCCTCTTCAGTTTATCCTGATCTGTAGCACTGCTTTAGTTTGTAGGTGAAGTTATAACACTGGGTTTTTAAAAGTCTTTTTTTCACAGTTTATTATTCCAATGTGCATCTTATTAATCCCGCACCCTCGGTGTGTGTCCGTGGTCATACCAGCCTTTCAACTGCCTCTTTCACTTTAGACAAGGAAAACCTTTATTAAAAGTTTCATTAATAAAACATCACAAAATTAAAGAAAAAAGTCTTTGTACCATATACTAAAAAATGTTTTGTTTTTATTAAAATGATCGACATGAATAAAAGCAGACTTTGTGTGTTTTTTTTTTTTTTTTTTTTAAACTGAATGATTTGCTCCTGAGAAACTTGTATGGTTGGTAAGAACTCAGAAGCTTTAACTGTCACTCAGCATTGAGGTTTCCACATGAGACAGTCCACAGGGTCTGACAGTGTATATAACTCTGTACTGAGTTACAGACTGGCCGCTGTATTATAGATGCGTGTTCTTCACCTTGAAAACAACACAGTGTATACTAGGGTTTTTTTCCAACTAAAATGTTGAAACCAGCTCAGTCCTAAGAGCACAGAGAGGGTGAGTTAACTGTAACCCACTGCTGTAATTCAACAGTAACTGCCAAGTGACATGAAAAACAGTAAATCATGTGACGTTTTGAGCCCAGAGCTGAGGCACACGGCCCTAGATCATTCCACACGGAAGACTAGCGCACAAGGTGATGTTCCAGGACATTTTAGCGTACATTGGCTTCAGAAAAAGAGGGCCTGGCATACAGGATGCTGCGTGCCTATCCATTCTCATGTAGCAGCCGAGTCTTATGTTATCTGTCCAACACTAATGTGTGGGGAGACAGAAGACCAGGTCAGAGCAAAAGGTATGTTTTATTATACTTAGGATGTTTTTCTCTGATATTTGTGATGTAATCTGTGGTGCTGGAGGATGATCCTGCTCTTCACTCAGAGGTTGTGGACCTTTCCCTGAGCAGCAGGCCAGAGCAGCAGCCTAAACAAGGAAAGGGGGAGGGGGTGCTCATACCCTCCCGAAAGTTCCAGATGGTGGAATGAGCTGGTTATGCAACTGTTCGCTAGAAATGTCTTTTCTTTGGTATATTTTATCAAAGGGAAGCACGTTCCATTTACTATCCATTATAATCTCATTGCTTAATGTTTCATTGTGAATTCCCCTCATTTTGGTCATGATTAAACATAATTGCCAAGGGGCCTATTCGTAATTCAGCAAATCACTTGCAAGTAGGAAATGCCTGTGGATGGTGCTTTTACTGGCAACAGAGATGAAAATATTAACTTTCCTACAGTGCAAGTGACTGAGAATGGAATACTTATTTTAATTGTACAGTATATATTGCCGCTTCAATGTTAAAAGTACACCTTTTCTTTGGTTGAATCAAATCAGAGATTGTCAGCTTAATTCTGGTCTGAGGTTCAGTCACAAAGCAGTTCCTTGGACCAGCAGTCCCACACTGGCCATTTTGGATAAGCATGATGACCATTGTTAGATAGGTGTATTTCGAAAGGATGGGTGGGTAACCCTGATCCAGGGGTTCAGTTTTGAACCGAGAAAAGAGATGATGTGGTTAAACTGTCATCGGCCACATAAGTTAACTTCTTAGAAACAACAACCTCTCCTGCCCCCAGCCCTAATAAAACTACTAATAAAATGAAATTTAAATAAGGGTGCAAAGCTTTGTAGTAGTGTGTTAGTATCACCAGATTGTTCCCTCTGAGAGTAATGCTGTTATATAAGGGGAAACTAATCATCATAGATAACCCTATCATAAGCTCTGACCTGTTCTTTGAAGGCACAGCCGGGGGCCATTTGTGAAATAGGTAAGGCTCCGATCATCTCCACCTCTAGTGATGCAAGAAAGTGGCCTTAGGATTTGCTGGGACTGTCACTAATTCACTGTGAAAATCTGCTGAAGAATTATAAAGCTGCAATGAGGGACACCAGCACCCAAAACCATTACAAAAGTAGCGGAATTGATTGGCTAAGCTTGGGTATTAATTGATATTTTACAGCTGAGTGTGACAGACCTAGAGAGCTGTAATGGAAGTGTCAAAAAAATCTGCCTGTACACAGACACAGCAAATCTTGAGAAGGTCATATTGTTTGGGAAATCAAAAGAACAGAATAAAATGGGAAGCTGAATGACCTTGTAATATTATAAATGGACAAGCTCAATTCTGGTCCTCTACCACTGTGATCTTACTTGGAGTATAACGCTATAGTACAACGAAGCACACAAATCCCAGTGTTTGCACTTGTATTGTAAATGACAAAATGACCAACAGAGGGCGATCTCAGCCCGTTCATCATTGCAGCTGAAATACAGCAACATTTTTCACATTGAAGTCAATACTGTTGCCCTCCAGGAACAACATATTTTCCGTATCCTTGTATCCCTCTGGTTTTTCCTGCATCCAGAAATATCATTTAGTGGTTGGATGTCACTCAGTATGCTTTAATGTGATTGTTGCTTATTTGTTCATTACATTAACAAACGTTCTTTACTGATACAGATCTCATAGACAACAAAGAAAGATAGTGTTGAGAATTCTGCAACATGTTTTTCTATTGTCCCAAAACATTCAGTCTCTGAGTGCCATTGTAAGATCACAACTCATTTACAAACAGGGTCCTTTAAATTTTTGTAAGCTGTCTCATAAGGTTCCTACATTTGTCATAATGTATAATAAAAGTGATATTCTGTAACATTCATGAAATTCATCAAACATTCTTTTTTATGCCTTTTGTGGCCGTCTGGGTGAGGACATTCATCCAATTAGGGGTAAAAAAAGGGAAAGAGGATGTAGGGCCAGCTGTATCTGTGTGTGTGCGTGCGTGCGTGCGTGCGTGCGTGCGTGCGTGCGTGCTTTTTTGTTGCGCGTGTGTGTGCGCGTGCGTGCGTGCGTGCGTGCGTGCGTGTGTGTGTGTGTAAGACTGAATGTGTGCATATGTAAATGTGTGTGTGTGTTTCCCTCAACTCAAATCCATATATTCATTCATGGGTCAAGTGTCATTCCAGGAATCAGCATGGGGTCCCTCTGTCCCACTGCAGCCATGGTGACGGGCAGAGAATTAAATTGGACGCCTCTTTCTGTGTGTGGGGACCCACTGTACTGCACACCCCATCTTCCCCACCCCCTTCAGAGTAGAGAACAAAGTGTCCCCCTGCCACCCCAGCTTGCTCATTAGCCCTAATCAGCTAGGCGCAGATGGCCATATTGCTGGCCTAATAGTTTTAACCTGGCCACGCCAGGATTACTTCCCCACTCCTCCAAACCTCCTGTGAGAACTAGGGAATCCTGGCCTTTTATCCGTTTATTTGTCCCTAATCTGCATGTAGAAGGGAACTCTGGGGTTCAGCAAAACATGACACACAGCACCCCTCCAAAAATGACTGAGTACCCCTCTGTCAATACCTCCGCATACCTCTCTGTATGGCTAAGACCTGGGCTTTTCTCTCTGCTGGGGGTAACACAACAGGGTACCCAGAACATATCCCTGCTGTTTGAGAGAATGCTCAAAAGCCCAATTTGGCAAACCTGTTATGAGGCCTGGATCTGGATGCAGTGTGTTTCATTCTGGGCTGGGGGGCCTTGCTAAACATTACAGCAGATCTTATTTGAATACATTCAAAAATGGAGTTAATGAGTAACTGGCCCTAAAAGTGTTCCTGGAGCCATTGGTGTGCCCAAACAGCCAGCTGCGGTACTCTAATTTACACCCCCCCACCCCTTCACATTTGACCATCTGCTGCTGAGAATACTGGGTAATTATCTTTCACCCCCTCCACCCCATTCAGTCCCCAGAGCTTCCCCATTTTACCCCCGATAAAATCTACAGGCCCTCTCCACACCCCAGGACCCTGTCCTCATGGAAAGTTTTATTTACAACCCACTAATCGTAATGCGAAAAAAGCTTGCAATTAGATCTATCAATAATTTGGCAGTCATTAATTTATCCCATTTTATACTTGTAAATTAGTCTGTCACAGCAAACATAGATTATATATATATATATATATATATATATATATATATATATATATATATATATAATTATAAGCATATACTTCTTCCTATCATGTGTATCATTGTTCTTTCATCATTTCACTGATCCAAAATGACAACTTCACAGGTTCTCTGCCATACTGACTACCAGCTGTCCATGATGTATAGGTCAGGTGAAAGGAGAAAGGACTTTACAGTTTTTGGACACAGCCCAAATGTCATGGCCTCCTGACATCTATCCAGTAGAGAGATCGTGATCCCTGACCCTGGAACAGTGGCGTGAGGGGCAGGATTGCTGGTCCCAGATGGAATTATAATGGGCCAGAATACTGGCTGGGAGAGTGTGAGAAGCCAGTGTGAGAAATCTCTCCCGGAAGGGATAAGATGAGCCTTTGCATGGTACTACGCGTCCAGCTGATCATGTTGGGTAATCTGCAGGAGTCAAAGGTCCAAATCACGGCCGCATGCATGCCATTGCTGCATACTGCTGATGTGTGACCCCCTTTCGCATGTCTTAAAGGGCAGGGTTAACTAGGTCTTCGGCCCTCTTCTCTGTCCTCACTGCGCACGGAATGATCTTTGGGCTTCTCTTCAGTCCTCACAGATCAGTGTGACTGAGTGACGTGACCCTGCTGTAATGTTTCTGGCGTGGGTGTGCTGTGTTGTCCATATACACTCACACTATAGCCTGCCTGTCAGTCCCTGGATTTTGGAGATGGGGAGGGTAGACCTGCATGCCACAGTTTATATCTTTCCATTAAAGCAAAGTTTTGCAAGGCAGTGAGAAAAAGATTTTTGCATTCTGTCATGCCACTGTCCAAACCCTCATATTTTCATCATAGAGGTGAGGTAGGTAAACAAATAATACAGAGACCAAAACAATGTGTGGGTTCGATATATACCCACTGTCTGACTATCAGACCAATGTCTGAGCCAGAATCTCTTCGGCACTGTGATTGATGCTCCAGTACATACAGTTCTCCTGATGGTGAGGGAAGAGTGCCTCCAAGATCTCTTGACATCTTGTTGTCTGGATTGTGTGACTAGGGGAGGGGTCGTGGGTTCCTCTGTGGGTGCAAGTGGTCCTGGCACAGGTGTGCCCTCTTTGTGCACTCTCATCATAATGACTGCACTGCCTCTAGTGCTGTCACACCCATACACATACCACTCCCCGCCAGCTGGACCCCGAACCATAGAGTGCGGCGGGAAGGGGGGGACCCAACGCCACCTGATCAGGCAGAGCAGGGGACCTAAAGGGTCAGTGTCTGTGCTGTAAATTAGCTGTGCTTAATGTACCATGGACCAATTGAAATGCAGGCCTGAGCTGAAGCCAGCTTAGCTGAGATGGTGGGTAACTGGAAACCTGGCAGCGGCAGCCATTTCAGATCCATACAAAGATAAACCCAGGAAAGCTTGAGCCAAAACAGGGGGATTGTGCTTTCAGTTGCCTATCACCAAAGGTTAGGTCACTGTGTTCATGAAGATGTAAGACTCACAAATTAGGCCAATAAAATTAAATGTTTGCATATATATATAACTATAATGTGATTTTAAAAAAAAACACCCACCAAGATATCTTTACAGGAAATTAGCAAACCATATAATTATAACATTAAGGCACACAGGCTTGAGTTATATGTAGTTTCAAATTGCTTGTATTAATCATACAGAAATGAAACAATGAGATGACAAAAATGATGATGAAAGCTCTATTCATCTATCAGACTCAAAAATGGAAATGCAAGGATTTGTATGGGGCAAGTGAAGTGAGTGCCTTGTCTTATAGTATTCATCTCTGATTTCCTGAATGCATATGTTACCAGCAATGAGATTCCATGTGTGAAATGTCAAAAAAATATACTCCAGGTTATGGAGTTTCCCTGGCAACACCACCACCCCAAAAACAAAGGTTTTACAAAACATAAACCTCAGCCAATCAACATGTGAGGGAATGCAACATTGTGATAGTACAACATACTCAAAGAAGACAGAAAATACGCAAGGGTACAATAGTACAGTCAAAGTAAAAATAAAACTTGGACAGTCAACATGTAGAGTCCTGACCAGACAAGTCTTGAGTGGTTCAGCTGTGGCTGGTGTTGGCCTTTTGGTCATTCCACAGCTTCACTCTAACACCCTTATCTGGACAGTGCTAATCTCAGACTCATGCCCTTCCTCAGGCCTCTCCCAGAGTAAAGGCTAGAGGACCGTATGCTCAACACAGCTGTCTGTTTCTCTTCTATTACTTTTCCTGCCAAATGTGGCAGACTATTTTTCCTCTACAGAATGTTTACGCATAATCAATATCATTAGACTTTTTTCAAGTTGCTCTCGCCTAACTGTCTGGGGACAGCACTTACTTTAGTGGAGATCACATGCCTCCTCTGGTGATTGTGTGACAAGTTGCCTTTTCCACAGAACTGTCTTCAGATGGTGTAATTGATAATTAGAAAATATTCTTATTTTGTTTTGGAAGTGGGAATTTTTATCACTCTGAACTATGCTCCTCACACCAGGGACACTGAACAGTTTAACACAGCAAAATCCTTAGGCAAGGCACGATTCAATCAGTGACAGCAGGGGTCCCCAATCTTATCTGAGAAGGGCCAATGCTGGAGCAGGCTTTGTTATAGCCAAAATAATCATCTATCTAATCATGGCCTCAAATCAAAGCCTTGACTAGCTGAATCAGATATTTTAATTCTGGGCTCTAAACAAAAGCCTGCACCCCACTGTTCCATATGATAGGTCTGTTTGCCCATGAGTTACACAGTTACTTAAAGTTAGATTATAATATACAGGATTGTATTCCATCATTTAAATATCTCACCTTGCCAAGACTTCCATTTTTGTAGGAATTTGTCCCCTTCAACTAATGCTGATTGGAGACAGAAATGGTTTGAAGCACTGATCTGTGATCAGTTAAGTATTTTGCTCCCAGTGGTTGAGGTTAGAATCAAGGTAAGGTTAGCTTGTCCTGAATCAGTATTTACAACCAACCTTACAGCCAGAGGAGGCTATCGTGGTCACCCCTGTAGATGTATGTGCCGTAACCAGAATAATCCAGCTACAGCTCTGCACACACAGTTACTGATTGGAGCTGCTGGTAAGTCTAGCTGTATAATCTGAAACCAATTCAGAGATTACAAACATCCCCTAATCCAGTGGGGGGGAAATAAAATTGCATGTTGCTGATCATCAGTTTTTTTTTTTTTTTTTGCTTCTACTTACGGTATGTTCATGGTATTCTTTGTATTCGGGGCACAGAAAAATACCCAGAAATGATTACATCTGTAACATTGTCTCCTATTGTTTTTGGAACCAATGCAGAAGATCTCTTTCAGACAGAAGAAAGGTCATTTAGATTTTATTTATATTTAGAGCGCTGGTAACTCAAGTGTCTGTGGTGGTTAAAGAATTGAACTGACAACCAGAAAGTTGCTGGTCTGAATGATGGTTTGAATGAAAACCACTATAGTACCCCTGCTGTTGGGTAAAATATTCAAGGGTAAAATATTGCCAACATGTAACATTATTTCTGTAAATGTCAGGGTTTCTAGAAGTAATAAAACATTGGAAGTTTCATTTTGCATGGTGTTTTGAATAAACTTTATTCATGTGTGAAGATTTAATTTTAGAATTTTATTATCTATACATCTGTTTTCACAGATGTATAAAACATTGCGTATAATGATGATATAAGCTTTCTATTTATGTGTCAAACTGACACAAGTGCAGACAGCCAAGTTTTTATGATACCAACAATGTTATCTTAAATTATATTACAGTTGGCCGAAGTGCTAACTAGGTAAATATAGTAATGTAATGAAATGGCGAGGCCTCCAGCCCCAGGCTGGGCTGTGAGATTGGAGGCTGATTGTTTGTGTCTCTAATGTGCTGTGTAATGCTACACTGCTCTGGGTTCTGCTCCCTGCATCTGGGAAGGAGGGCTGTGCTAGGAGCTGCGCTATTTTTAGCCACTGAGAGTTTGGCTGCAGAGAGACTGCTGCTTAGCAATGTGGTCTTCCTTAAACACACAGACACACACACACACACACACACACACGTACCCACCCACACTGGTAGGCATAGACACACATGCACATTCACAAATACCTGCATGCTCACATGCATACATATACACACAATCACACCCATACAAAAACATAGGCGTACAAATACACACAGATATGAATATATATACACACACACACACACACACACACGCACACGCACAGTTTTCTATAAAGGCCGTATTGCCCATAGGTATACCAGACATGAAAACGGGTAAGGAGGAAGGAAAACCGTCAAAGGAAAAATTCTACATTAAAAAGACTTGCTTTCTGAATAAATTGATTTTCCAGTGAGACCTTTTGGAGAACAAAGTAGTCCTGTTCTCCCAAAAGTTCTGTATCATTTCTGTATGTGCTCCCACCACCCTCACCGCTACCCCACCCTCTTCAAAAACACCCACCACACCCACGCTGCCCACAGACTAAACAGACTTCTGTGGTTTTCTGATCCAACGATTCAAGACTAATGCATTCCAACATGTGCTCCCTTCTCTGAGCAGGGCCAGAGAAAACATTAGCAGGGTCTGAGGCAGAGGAAATACCAGGCTCAGCTAAGCTCCATGAGGCTGGGATGCAGGCCTGCCAGCTTAGATCTGCTTAAATATACGGACAGTCCATAAAAACAATATGACTGTGACACTGTCAGTAAACCCATGAAACATCTCTCCGTAAAAAAAGTGGTAGAATTAAAACTTGTAGATAATGTTTAATTTTAAAGTCAGGCAGTCTTGCCACTCTACTCAGGAATGTCAGTAAAAACCAAAAGCAGCTCTGATGTGAGAGGACTGTGGGCAGCCATGTTTAATGAGGTCCATTACTGCTGCAGGCTTGGGTTTACTCACCCAGCTCATAACTATAACCTGACAAGTTTCTCATGCCAGTGTGGTGTAACTCTGTCAAGGGTAAGGCATGTGCTTTACCAGTAAACTGGTGGTAAATTATTATTTCGGACAGATCTCTCAGTGTGAGTGCGAAATGATAAACTGCCTAAACCGAACCAAAACTGCTATCTGAGATCCACTGGCACCAAACAGACTGCAGGAATCCCCATCGGAAAAGTAAAGGACGTTATCCAGGGGCTGTGTCAGAGGCTGAAGAGTAGGTATGAATGTGCTTCCCTACAGAAAAGAAAAAATAAATAGTGATATTTTGTTTGAAGTCATTCTTGTTTTGTTGGTTATCCAGGTAATTCACAATGCACATCCACAAGCAATCATTGTGAGTGGCAGCAATCCTCTTTGTAACGTTATTATATTACATCACATTACAACCCTTTTAGGCCTTTCGGAGTACAACAGACCAACGTTAAGAGACATGATGGAAACAACATCAGACCCAATTTTAATATGGATACACTCTGTACCAGTCCCAGTTGTGTAATGAAAGGTTTGGGTCCATGCATCATTTCAATAATAGAGTTAGATCAGGGAAAATTTGAACATTCCTGCAAAGTGTCTCTCATTGTGATGCCGGTGACTGAATTCCCCTGTTTTCTGGACTTGATTTTCCCTGTGCTTGAGGCCTGTTTTGTGTATAAAACAAACCACTGTATAATAATACCAGTCAGTACAGGACTAGAGGTGACCAGTGTTACAATGCGACAAGGAAAGTGTAGATTCAATGAGTTGTTAATCAATGAGGTCTTACAACCTCACTGAAAAAAAAGGTTTCTCATCATAGAAAAGTTAATTTATCGGTTGGTCTCACTCAGGTACTGGTAGCATATGCTCTGCCCATTTGTTTGTGTCATGAAACCTCAATCTGCCTGCACTAAATTAAGATACAGCTCTGTTCACTTGCTCCCTGGACTTCAGTGCTGTACCATTTTAGGCCCAAACATGCAAATAAATAAATAATGTCTTCTTGGCTGCCTTGTACTGTGCCTCTTTTAACCTTAACTGTATTTCCAGGATCATTACAGCTCCCATGGCCCTGCCTTACAGACACAGCAGCAGTGGTGAGTCGATATAATCATGAAGTCAAGGGAGTCAAGGAAAAGATCTTATCCCTTGGGTCCAATGGAAGAATAACAAACATAATCTGTTCTTTTCTGGGTTTGCTTTGCCCAGCAGCAGTTAATACAAACAAATTGGGCAGCTCACTCTCAATCTATTTTTTTTCGGTTGAAATCTTGCAAACTGTGTGTATCCCTGGTAACGCCCTGTATTGGAACATTACTTTTATTCTTCCATAGCTGCCGTGGCAACGCATTTTACAAGCAACTGTGGTAGGAAAACTTTTTTTTTTTAATGAATTTTTTAAAGAATTGTGATGATACGTCTGATGTTCGACAGAGGTAGATGCTTCCAAGAACCAAAGTATGAGAATAATATAAAACACAGATCTGTGACTCCATATGCCTGTCTCTGAGTGGAGAAGGAGGTCAGATGGTGCCAAAGTAACAAAGGAAACTGGGCAGCTGGGTCAGCTCAGGACTCCGTAGGAGAACGCCGACACCCCCACTTTGGGAGGAGCTGTGAGTTAACACTAAAAATAAACAGCCATATAACAACTTATTTATTTTTTATTTATTATTCTTTTTTTCCACAACAGTTGAACCCGGTGAGCCCCAGACAGGCCTGATATGTGCTGTGCTGCGCTGGTTCAGGCCTGCACAATGAGAGCCTGGGCTACAGCCATGCCAACCAGGAAGCCTGGCTAGGAAACCCTGCCCCACCATCTGCCGCTATAATCAGGGGCATTCTTGGCCCCATGGCGGCCAATGAGGAGCCAGCACACGTACAAGGGCATTCTCTCAGGAAACATGGGCGGGCTGGCTGCAAGCCACTCAGTGTGAAATCCCTGATAGAGCACTGCAGCCCTGTTTATGCTTTTTTTTGACTGAAGGGTGTTTCATCTGAGCCAGTGGTTCCTAACTTTCCAAACCCATCACCCACTTTAAGAGCAAGTGCATATTCTGTGATCACCCTCCCCTCATCAAAATAACAGCTTAATAGGGTTTATTGCATGCACAAAAACACTATACACTGTATCTGATGTGGTACCACTTAAGTTTAATAACCTAAGCACAGCTATTAAATTTGATTGGTGGAAATACTTCAGAAAAAACCAAGGGAGTCAGTGTAGTAGAATAGGTTGGGTAGCTGGACTCGTAACTCAGGTTCAAGATTGCAGGTTCAATTCCTAATTTAGGCCACTGCTGTTGTACCCTTGTGCAAGGCGCTGCACTTGAATTGCTTCAGTGGATAGTGTGTTGAAAAAGTAAGCCCTACCAGTCACACTGGATTATGGTGTCTGCTAAATGCCTCATTATATTGCAATTTATGTAATATACATTAAGCTGTTCTACTTTATTCACAGTTATCATCTAATCCACCTCAACACCTCTCAGAATCCACCAGTGGAGCCCAACCCATAGTTTAGGAATGACTGGTCTAGGCAGAAAAGAGTTTCATCCTCAAAACATTTTTACTTGTGTCGTGGGTTAATAAGATACATTTGTTTTGCTGTCACATTAAGTTGAAGGTATACAATCATGTTTTTGAAATTAAGCACTTAGGCATACCATTACTCTTTTTCTACTTAAAGAGTTGGAATCTACTAGTACCACATTCATTTTTGTGCTGATATTACTGATGTATCTCCAAAGCAAATGCACTTAGTATTAGCACAAGGATTTAACGTCTGTAGGAGGTTCTAGAAACATTACCTATCTTCAGTCAAGCATGAGAAAATTCTTTCTCTTTCCATGAGATATAATGCCAGGGGAAGATCTCAAGGGAAGACACAAATATCTGGACATTTCTCTGGCAAGCTGTGCTACCAGGTTGAGAGGCTACGAGCCACTAATATTAATGTGCCCAGTGGATGAATGGGCTTTGTGGAGTTCCAGGAACATCCCAAAGACTTCCAGTAATTTTGATAATACTAAGTGGCATCAGATGCATCTTCTCCAGGGATATCTCCATAACTCGTGCACAAAAATTATAACAGTAGCAGTTGTGTGCTCTTTTGTTGAATAGACTAAATCTATTCTATTTGTACAAAATCTACTTTGTCCCTTCACTTGTGTTATCGACTGCTTTTTCTTATTGAACAATTAAGTGCAGAGTGTTAAAATCCAGCCCACAATCCAGCTCTCTAGGGCCAGGGTTAGGGAGCCCTGCTCTATATATAGTCTATCTATATATACTCCAATATACAATGTAATGGGTGCAGACATCTAGGAGTGAGATATGGGAGATTTGTTTGATAATGTACAGAAGTACCTCAGTAATTCAGTTTCAATACATATCAACACATACACCGCTGCTACATGACAGCTGGACAGTACCCAGACAGACAACACTTGGAACATTGATGGGGATTGATAACATGAGTATTTTATTGATAAAGTTGCAATATACTGTAATCATCTCTCCTTCCCTTACAAAAGACACTAAAATCGAAACATTTTCAAATAGTAAAAAAGTAGCAAATATAACTGTCCCAGGAGGGGGCTCAAGACAGAAAGCACAGCATATACTATAATAATAAATAAATAAAACAAACATTTAATGTGACTATTTACATTTTGTAATACAGAATATAATGCTCAGTAATGTTCATGGTGAATATACATATATTAACAACATCAGTCATTTACAAAAGCAAACAATGCATTTTGTCACAGAGAAGGGACTACACTCAAAAATGGCTTTCAGCCAATCAGAACCTTCAGTTTCAGTCCACTTTGTGCCCAAGCAAAACTACCCAAGGTATTTTGTTTGGTCAACTTAATGATGGGTGGGTTCTTTGGTTGTGCTGGGTTTTTAATCAGCCTCTGATTGGGTGTCTCCACTGCCTGTTAGTTAGTTTTTTTAAGTGGCCAACAGTGGATTTCACTTCCCAAACAGTTGGCCATGATAGGATTACTGTTGTAGCGCAGTTATATGAAAGAGGCAGTGGTGTAGACTAACCTCGGTAAACATGGGATCTTCCCGACTAAGAGAGCACCTCTGGCAAGATGCCCCCTGCCCCGAAAACAACAGTGTTTTTCTCTTTAATTTTCTTCAGATAGTCTCAGAAACATTTTCTACTGAGAGTTTTTCTGCTGAGAGGTTGCATGTTGCAAGGTAAAACCGTTGTAACGACACTCTTTACATGGTGAGCTGAACATGCCTTTGTTCACACATTTACAGTGCCACTTTTGTCCAGAACAGACAGAAAAAAAATCAACGTCCAGCCTCCTATAACATAGCCTATCATCAGTAAACAGAACAGTTGTTTAAATGTCCCACCACAAACAAGATTAGCCTATCACATTCACACTATCTGACCCACCTGCATCCCCTGACCTGACTGGCTAGGCATTGTGACAGTGGGGGAAATTCAAAGCAGCTTGCTATTATTTTGTCACTTATGCTGAGTGGCTAGGAGGCAGAGCTCAAAGCACACCAGCAATATTTTCCCATTCACTCAACTGCACCTCCTGCATTCGTTTCGAGTTCCTGCTGTGACTCGGATGTTTATGTGTGAAAGCAGACTGCGAAGACACTGCTGAGAGTAAACATGGGGTTCCATGGTCCTTTTCCCCTGGCCTTTTATACTGAAGAGGGCCTCAGTCCACCCTCAACCCACTGTGTAGCTGTGTTTCATGCTAAGTGCTTGCAGAGTGAGGCTTCACAAACCCCATAATGGATGGAGCTACCATGTGTTATCATTCACTGACTCATATGAACCAACTGAAAAACTTTGCAATCCCAAACAAAAATGAGTTACCATTGGCTCAAAGCAGCAAGTCATCAACTGCACACTGACTTGACTCCACCCATTCTATTTTGAGGGTTTGTGTGGACTAACTCTCACGTTAACGGTTCACCTGTTTGTATTACTGCATTCAGAGGATCCTGACAGCACATTGTAAAAGGCAAAGACCAATAAATCAAATCTCTTGACACGCTGAGGTTGCTACTGTTGGAAGTGTTGACGATGGAAAACACTGGAACTGCTACCTACCGTTCAACACAAGGGACTGTCCCGACACGACAACAAATAAATACATAAATACATCAATAATTTAACACATGCGCGAATAAATAAAACTGAACAAGAGTTTTTTCTTTTTTTTTGTTTCCCGAGGAACAGTCGAAGTTTGATCCATTTCGGTTATCATGAAATGCAGTCTTTGAATCTGAACAGTTGTGTGCTGATCGAGCAGAAACATGCTAATTCATTACCTCGTGTGTGCCTGTCTATGCTCAATGCCTGCAAATAGGTGAATAAGACATCATGACACCAAAAACGAGCAGAGCTAGAGTTAGTTGTCAATCACTGGATTTGTTTTCGACAAAGGGTTTTATTCTTTAGAACACAGTGATTGGATGGAATCAGTTAGATACAGGCAGCTCCACCTGCTTTTGGTGTCATGTCACCTCATTCTCCCATCACTGCTCAATGCTGACATCCATGGATCTGGTTACCAGTGAACCCTGGAGTGGATCATAATGCGTCACAGAGGGAGTGTTTTTCTTCCAAGCAAGTGGGAGGAAGAGGGAAAGGCTCTGCTCACCAGCCTGTGCGTGCACATGCACACGCATGCACACACATATGCACACACGCAGACGCACACCCACACGCACACACATACACACTTGGCCCAGAGGAGTGGAGGGGTAGGCCTCTGACCTCACCCTCATGCCTGGCACAGCCCTACCAGGGGGCAAAGATCCTGAATTCACCTCCACCCACCCCTGAAGCTACAGGAGTGTGCCAGGCAACGGGAGCGGAGGGCAGGGATTGTAAAGGAAATGGAGGAATTACCAAACAAAAAGCTTGCACACTCAGCCACACGGCCGAATCCTCACCCTCTCCCTCCCTTCCCGCCTGCTGCACCCCCCCTCGGCCTTTCCCCTAATCCCCAATGTCTCTCACTCAGTCCCAACCGTTGTCCTTGATCATATGAGCCAGCTCGATGATGAACTTGCCCTCCTTGTACTTCTGACTGCTCTCAAAGGCATGCTCCTGTGGAGAGTAAGACAGAAAGTAAACCATTTATCCCCCTGCTGTATTATAAATTCCTTCTAAACCAGAAATCTTCAGAATGTACCTGGAAAACAGAAAAGCCTTTTTATTCCATCTTTTTGTTATTTTTAAATGAAATTACTATTTACTTTTTTTGTAAGTTTTTGAAAAGCAAAAGTTCAAGGCAAATTATTTAAGGTCTCCTACTAGCCCACATTGCTATGTGATGCTTTAATATGAGCTAGCTAGCAAACCAGTTATATTTAAAGTATCACAGCTAGGTACTCATGCTGGATAGAAAGACAGGTGGATAGCACATGACAGCACATATGGATCATGGTCAACAGACAGCATCAGCTAGTTAGCCAGCTCACTTTCTGAGGACATCATTCCTTGCCATTTTTTAGCAACTTGTTACAGAGCAATCTCAATAAACTTACAAGGTATTCCGATCCACATTACATCTACATTAATCCGACAATGTAGCTGCTCAACTGTACTTAGATGCGGTAAAGGGAGACAATGTTTTGTGACATGGCACAATGACATGAAATGCAGTGTGTATTGACAGTTAGTGAGAAATCTCTGCCTTGCTGTTCCAAATCACTACTTATCTGTGAGAGAAAGTACAAGGTGAAGAGGAACAATCTGATTGCACTGCCCGAATACATCTAACTCTCCGCTAAACTGAAAGAGAGGGCTCTGACAGTGAGTATCAGCAATTGGGGAGGGATTTCATATAGTGTACAATCTAATCTTCACATTTGTGTGTGTTGTTTTTCAAACTGAACACGGTGTGAACTGAGGTTGTCACATTTTGCATTTCCAGCTGATAAGTGCACTGGGTCAGTAACTTTGGCATGGCGACAATGACCCAAAAACAGCCTTGTCCAAGATATTAATATCCTGCACCCAGATGGCAATGTCACAAGGCTTGCGGCCTGCATTTGTGGCATGTCAGAGGGGATCTCATGACAACTGATGACCTCCATTTCACACCATCCCTCTCATATATTAAAGCTACAAGAGAAAGCTGGAAGTGAAGAATAATGGTTCAAGGACAAAGTCTGTAACATACTGCAGGTTTGATTACCACTGTAGTCTGGAGTGAGGTACTTATCCTGCTAATGGGAGGATATGTTTTCATGACTAAGCAAATGGATGATGCTATCAGTTCCTGACTGAGGTGAACTAATCATTGTATTTTACTGCTGAGAGCAAAACATTTGAATAGAAGAAGCCAGTGGTTGACAGTTCATTGTAGCTCCACCCATTATTAAGTAGATGAAACCTCAAATCTACCATCACTAACCAAACTTTTTTTCTTTGTATAGGAGATATTTAGTATAAGGACGTCATTACTTCAGTCTTACAGGGCTGCAGTGCCTGTTGGCTTCTGGCATGATTCTGCACATAAATGCTTAAATTAAGTCTCTTACTGGCTAAAGTGTCTGCACATCTTGTTTCCATGGTGTTAACACAAGTAGCCATGGTGTAGCCCTGCAGCACTGGATTGTCATTTCATCATACTTGTTTTTTCTAATTCATTTCTTGAGTAGTAATTGATTTAACATGTTTCCCATGGGTGGCAAATGTGCAGTTCAGCACCGAACTGAGTTACACTGTGCATTATATGTTTGAATATTCAATATTTATCAGTGTATTTGCTCTGAGATGATATTTACAGCACTGAGGAACATTTAATCTAAGGAGCACACTTGCCTCTTCCCTCAAGCCACCCACAAAAATAATTGCAGATCATTAACATTCAAAAACCAATTACTCAATCAAGCCAGCAAAATAGTGAAATACAAGATAAATTGCCCCTTGAAGCAATTTTCTCAATAATATCTAAATTTTTTTCACATGTTTGGAAGGATTTCATGACCACTTCTGCTCTTAATTATTTCAATCGTGGATGTTTTTCCGCACTTCAGCACTTAATTGAAATTGACAATGAACTCAAGATCTGTTTCCAAGATCTAGGTCAGCTATTGATTGAAAGGAAGCCACAAAAGCTGAAATCACTGTAGCCATCATGGTCCTGATTTGATCTGACATTTTTGATAGTCATGAGTAGCAGCAGAAGACGGTATACTTTCGTCATTGGTGGACGAGGTCTGATATAGGAGTGAACAAGCAATGAGGCATAAAGGTGTACAGGATATTAAACTGGAACCAAGACAACCGCTGGCCCTACGTAAATGATATTGTGATGTTGTGTACCCCTGTCCTACCATCATGCTGCCACTGTGGAAATTATATTGTCTTATACCCATTGTTGGATTTGCATTTGGACCTAAACCAGACCACATCTCAGCCACTGGCAGTACAGCGATCTCACACCCTGGAAAGCCACAGTGTCAGCAGGTGTTTTTGTTCCCTTTCAGCATCCAACTGAGGCACTGGAAAGACTGTGAGGGGGGTTTAGCCAATCAATGACTTAAGCACTTAAGTACTGAAATGTACTAAAGACCAGCAGACACTACAGCTCTCTAGGATTTGGGTTTGAGATCGCTGCAGCAGGACATTTGGGTATAATTTTGTTTCAGAACAGAAGAAATGCCAGTTCCCAGACAGAGATCTCTTGCACTTACATATTTCCACCCCAGCGTTGTTTTACAGTTTTCACAGTAGATATCAGCAACTGCATGTAGACCCGTCAACAGCACTCTCTCTTCAGCTGGCCCGCAACCCACATTCACCCTAATAGAGACACACAGAGAGGGCAATAGAGGGAGAGAGAGAAGATAGAGAGAGAGTGAAGCGAACAGAGCGAGAAAGCCAAAGAGAGACAAGGTAAAGAAGAAGTGGGGGACAGAGGTCAGAAGAGGGTGACAGATAGGGGGAGAGAGGAGCAGGGTTAAAAACAAAGAGAGATAGGGAGAGAGAGATGAGGCAATGTCAGAGAGCCAGAGAACTGCAATCCACCCAGTCACTGATTACCAGACACAAGGCCTGGGCCATATGCACACACAGCGCTGACAGCAGTGGAAGATTTACTGTTATCTGCATTGGGTCTCTCTCCATCATTACTGGTCTGAATGTGGAAGAATCACCAGGGCCTTCCTCTGCAGTGAACATTTCTCTGCATAGAGTTTGTATGAATTATTTATTATGAAAGACGCTTTTGTGGGAAAAACATTTTTTGTGCTGAATAGAGCATTGTAGGTAGCGTCTCTCCTCCTAAAGGGTATAGCAATACCCACACAACAATGGGCCACAACCTACTGTTCTTTCGTCATACAGAAAGATCTACAACCCTTGCTGTTGTCTCCACAGACAAAAAGCAAGCAACAATATCTAAGGGTTGCACTCTGAAAGATGGCCAAAGAAGGTAATCTGCAATTCAATCTCCTAAATCTGGATGGATCACAAAAATTACAAAACTAACCAGAGACATTTAACATCATGAAGCTATATAATATGTCATCTCTAAATACTATATGGAGATCTGAAAAAAAAACAGACCAGCAATGGAACATTTTTCCCATCATGAATTCATTTGTGTAATGTATTAGGTATGTAGCACAGTATAACCATATAATGTATCTAATGTATCTAATGTTACATTTAACTATGTTATGTGCACAGGCTGATTAAAATGTTAAGATGACTTCAGAATTCACCAAAAAACATTTTGATTGGCTTAAACAAGTCAATGGTTGGCAGTTGACTGTAGCCCAATATATCTTTGGGGTGATGAAACCTCACTTTCTTATCAGTACCTTCGATCACACCTTCTGGTCTCAAAGCCAAACCCTGCCAAGGTTCTTGCAGAAAGCAAAATGATTAATTCTTTCAAAAGAGTATGGAGGTACTTACACGGAGTTGAAGAGGTATGCCCTGCCTTGACTCCCTTGAAAAGACTGTAAGAGAGACAAAAACATGAGACACACTTTCAATCAATTCTGAATACCTGACAGGATTACAACCCCTGTGTGGAAAGGAGAATAAAGGTTGCCCATTCATCCAACCACCCCACAGAGACTATGTAAATCCCATAATATTTAAAACTGAACTGCTAAAACTGAAAACTGTTTGAATTGTACAATACATAAATTTAAAATTTATTTTAAGTATAAACTATTCAATGTCTCAAGTGCATTATGGTTAATTAGAAGTATGACCTGTCAGTTTTTGATAGCTAGCCTTTGAGACTGACTCTTTATTAGATTTTGGAATGTGTTTATTATTTTTTGTGTAGTGCATTTTTGCTATTTCCATCCCTCTCTCAAAATGTATCTGCAACACACTTAAAACTTTCAAATTCACATTTATTTTATGTTTACCTTTTAGGGAAATGATTATCATTTTTTGGATGGACATCATTATTTTACTCTTTATGCACTTGAAGTGACCTGTTTATGAATAACTACACAGTCCTACTAAAAACCTTTTTAATTTTTTATACATGTTGTATGTTATGTCTTGTAATTAACACTTTCAAAACTACTCATAGCAAAGAACCAGTGGCAGACGCCTCTTTAAAGAAACACATCAGATAAAGGCATCCCTCTGAATGTGAACGCCCTGGGGGCAGACACGTGATTGACTGTGTGTTTGGCAGGGTGGCATGCTGGGAAGCTGGGTTTCTTCCTTAGGGGGCGAGCAGGCAGTGTGGTGGTGGCTTCAGCCATGGGAGCTCCTCTGATTGGTGAATTAAATGGGCTGCCCGTGCTGTGCCATTGCGGGCCTGGGGTGCAGGAAGGCTACAGATGGCTTTGGCATTGTGTGCTTTATATGACAGCGCAAACTGAATGAACTAACAGCACAATGAGAGGAGAACAGTGCTGGAAGAGGAGAGGGGAAATTAGGTTTTTGTTGCCCTCGAGGGTGAGGCAATGAAAAAAAGTGATGACAAAAACCCTTCATTAAATTCATCCTCTGCTAGTGATCATTACCCTTATGAATATGAGGCACTGCAATGTACTTTAAATATACAAATCTTTACAACACAATATATATTATTGCATATATATAACATGTATAATACATATAGTAAAGCAATGTTTTTGTAATATACTGTGTAACATATTTGTGTATGTTTTGAATGTTTCAATACCTTTTGTGGTCTTGATGCTATATTTTATGTCTAAAAATTCAATAGAGTTTATTTCCATACAGGCACACAGACAGTCATTACTGTACAAAGCATTACTGTAAATTGAAGTACCATTACAACCAATCTTCCACTTGTTGGCCACATGACTGGCTGGCTAATTGCCTTCATTGCTAATGATTTCAGCCTCTAGGTTTAGTTCCCTTTGTGATATCACATAATGTTGCAAAGTTTATTTTCAAAATATGCATTTATATATTTATCTTCAGTTCTGTGCATGTCAGACTGTGCATCCCCACCTTTAAAGTGCATTTTTGATTGCTTTTTTCAGATATGCTATCATTGGACCAGTTAGTCACATAGTTTATTTTTAGTTTTATCATGTTACACCTTTAATGGAATAGAGGGATGATTCAGAAAGTTATGGCAAGGAAAGCCATATCTGTGTCTGGACTCCATGCCAGCTTCTGTTTATTTAATGAGCAAAACAAATTTAGCGATTTGACATTTCAGCTAAGCTGCAAGATAATCTCATGAATTCTCAGCTAAAGACTGTGTTTGTGTCCCTATATGAAATGTTTTACTGTTGTCTAAATTGATGAGAGAACAGGAGCTGAGTATACAGCAAATTAGTTAATTGAGCCAGGGTAACTGACAGCCACGAAAAAACTACATGCACACTGGCCCTCAGGGAAACAGAAATCCCAGCTGTTGAAAAGAGAAAGAGGTTTTGTGAGCTGTCAATCATTCACTTGTTTGAACCAATCAAAATATTTTGCCTTTCGAGGTTTGTGTGAGGCAAGGAAAAGCGGCACAGGGGTAAGAAGGCTGAAGTGTGTGGCTGAAGCCTCAACTGAGAAATACTATAGGAGTATCATACTATCTTTTAAAAAAACAAAAAGAGCAGACAGTCCATCCAGCCTAGGTATTTATCCTTTATTTAAGAATGGAGAGGGATTCTGAACAGGAATAGTACAGGAAGGTGTTAGGCCAAGGATTGAACACTGGCCACCCAGGGGATAATTTATGTGACCTAAAATGTCAGCTGCCTCATGGACTGCTCCATACAGTCTTGCCCTCAGATAAATTACTTTATTTGACCTTGCTCTCACGGAATAGCAATATGATTTATCAAGTTAGCTCACTTGGGGTTTTCTTGTTTTTTGTTTTATCTTTATTATTCTCTCTGGAAATCATCCATTCTGGAACTCTGTGAAACAGCCTGTTTGTAAGTAGTGCCATACAAAACTAAATATGTACTGATTGATTGTTTGACGGATTGGTTTACTGGAGGTCTGTGTGAGGCCATAGGGGTAGGCAGGCCCTTACTGTTTGACAGCCAGCCTGAGAGAAAGAGAGCATGTGGCACTCACACATGGGCCCAGCGTGTGAGGCGGATACGGGGGAACAGTGACGCTCTACTCCACACACACTGCTAGACACGGGCTGACCCACATTCTCCCACACGCCCACTTACCGCCTGCTAACTCACTAACTCAGTTCATGGCACAGCTGCGAAACAGCCTGACGTCACTTTCAGCCCTAAAAACAATGACTGCCATCCTTCTCCACATAAAACAGGCAGTCAGGACATGTCGGGGGCGGCAAGGGTCGATTTTCTTCGCTCATACACACACGCTACACTCTGCTTTTTAGATATGTCCATGAAAACAAGTGCACGGCTAATTTAGCTATTGATTTTTTGGGAGAGAGATGACGCATTTAAACACAAGTCTGCCAACTAGTGCACAAATATTTGTGATATCTCGCATGCAAATAGAGTAGGGCAGCTGGGTAGGCTACCAGCCACCATGTCGGGGAGGGACTGAAACAGGGAAAATTCCACCCCTGCTCTCCATAGTGTCAGTATCATTCAGCTGTTTCACTCAGCAAAGCCAGTTTTGTAGCTACATCACAAGTGGGCAAAGACGGTATTATCTAATTCTAGATATCATGCCAACTTCTGCTCTTAATCATTTAATCAGCCCAATAATTTACCTGATTTGACATTTTAGTGACATTTCTGGCAAATAACCTCTTCAGTGCCAGCAGAGGGTTGTTCTCATGTCCTTACATGAAACATTTTACTGTTCTCTATTCTATTTTGCTTACCAATTAAGACAGGGTAATTTAAGTCTGCAAACATACTGGCCCTCCAGGACCGGAGGTGCCCAACCTTGCACCGCACCATACAGGCTATTTAACTGTGGGCCCTGGGAGACACAGTGTCTGTCGGTATTTGCTTGAGTTCACTAATTTGTTGTCCTGAATCACTCTCCTGGATTAGTGAGACCAAGAGGAATAGTGTATAGTGGGAAAAAGTACCTAGAAACCTTGCAGCCCACAAGATCTGGAACTGAACAGCTCTGCTGTACGATAACCTACCATAGTTCTAGATGATACTATGGTCAGGTCATGCTTTTAGAGCTCCTACAAAAATGTTTGCCATGTGCTTCACTCAGGTCTGCGCAGCTGGTTTTCATTACATTGCTACTCTAAGAGAGGTGCTTTATGGGCACACACTCCTAAGCCCTGATTGTGGGGGTATTATATTATAGGAGGACATGAGGAGCAGACCTGAGTCAAAGCTCAAGTACATTTTTGCAATTTTTAAAATCATTCCTTGGTGGGCACCTGTAAAATGTGAAAAGACGTCCAGTAGGTCCCCTATCAACATAAAGTATTGCAAACCAAAAAAAATATGACATATTAAAGAATAATGAAAGTGAGTGAAAACAAGTATTTATTTTAAAATGGTCCATACACTGCAGTACTTTCATTGGTCCCTAAAGGGTGTAAGTATTTCAGACTCTGGCTGGTCTGACTCACTAATATATCTGCATAACCCAGTGCTCTCAGCCCTGGTCCTGGAGTACCACTGTGTGTGCTGGGTATCATTACAACCTTATTTTTCACCCTTTTACAAACAGATAGTCATGTTACAAATACCAATGTTCCATAATCACTTTTTGTGAGTGCTTTTTCTATGACAGCTGTGGCAAATCTCTCCTTCTGAAAGGGATTACATTCTTATGGACTTTTTGATAGGCCTGCAGCTGAAACCAGATGCTTAAAGTATGGACCCCTGTCCATTGAAACTAATCCATTTGCATGAAGACAAAGCAAATGGTAATGAGCCAGACCTGGATGAAACCAACATACCCAGGTGTATATCAGGATCATGGTTGAGAACCACTTACATGTTTGTATTGTTTTTGAGAATTTATAATAAATTACCTGACCTTCTATTCACCTCACCAGGTTTCTTAGGTCTGAACTGGTTGTCGATTTGGGGGATGACAACACGACCCACACATTGCACTGCTACACTGCAGTTATCCAGTACCAGAGTAACCTGCAACTATTGTGCGGAGCTCGTGTGGGCGTCTCCTTACCTTGGAGATGAGCTCGTCGTGGTTGGCCAGGTGGGCGCGGCAGTGGATGCAGCTGTAGGTGCGGTGGCAGCTGGGCAGATATGCCTGGAAGGTCTTGGAGCGGGTCATTCTGACCGTGGGAGGGGCGGGGGTGGGGGTAGGGGGGCGGTGCAGGAAGGGGCTGCCGGCCCAGGACGGCTCGCAGGGGAAGCACCGCAGCACACAGGTGAGGGCCGTGGTGGGTTGTGGGGCGGGAGGCACACACCTGTGAAGGGGGATGGGGATGCCATTTACCATGGAGTTCATTCATCTGCATCCATTTACTACACTCTATATTCTACATGCTAGTCATCAACATTTCAGCATGTAGCTGCTTCAAAACAAAATGTATGAAAAGTTACATGAGATTATACATTTAGAATCACCAACTTTTTTTATTCATGCTCATCCCTGTATACTCCTGTATTTTGACAGAGTGTAAAAACATAATTTCATGTCATTTGTTCTCTCAAGCAGTCTGGGTGATGAGCTCGAACATACATTAGGGGAGGGTACTTCAGGTGCCACTCTTTCAGGCAGACCAGCAGGGGTCACTAGTGAGCATTGAGACAGGACATTCCCGCTGACCAAATCCCTCCCTCCCTTGTGGGACAATAAGGCCAATTATATGCTTCCCTGTGTGCCTGTAGGCTACAGTCAGCACAGGCACAGTTGATATTTGATACCAGACTGTGAGGCCCATCCACATACAAAAAGTGCCTTAAAAGGATGAGCCATCCAACAGCCTAATTCATTTTTATTGAACAATTCATATAAAGAATATAGCTCAATTTTCTTTTCACACAGTCAATGAAACAAAACGTATGAACAGAAAATGTAACTAAAATGTAATTATGGCATGGTGAGAAATGGAGAGCTATTGAAGTGCTTTGGTTAACACATGCAATAAATAAAATAAAACTGGACATAGGTCTAGTAGAAATAAAAACTGAAAATGATATAAAATTCATAATAAATGAAGAATGCTCTGTAACAGCCCATGTATTGCTTATAGTTAACAAATGTCTTTAAAATTCTCATTATACAACATTTTAAAAAGTGTAACATTTTAAAGGTACATGAATAAAGTATAACAAATCATTAAAAGGACATTTTAGATTTTTCTCAAAAACTTTGAGGTGCCGACATGGTGCAAGTGCTGCTGGGACTATCTGGCCCAAGCATGTGAAACACAAGAACAACAACATTCACATTTAGGCATTTAGCAAATGCTCACATTCAGTGCGTATACATATACAGCTAACACTGTTCATGTATCATCTGCAATCCATTTTAATGGCTAGATACAGAACATATTCCAGGGCACAATAACAGATCCCAACAAGCCATATAGACAGACAAATAATAAATAAAAAGTAAGAAAAAATGAAGATGTTTCCTGTACAAGTAAGTGTCTGAGCTCTTGTTATAACTGCACTAAATAGCTGCTAGCATCCACTCAGGTCTGGATTGGTGCTGTCAGATTTGAGTTAGCAGTTAAAGAGTTGTTTTTGTAATGGTTTGAATGATCAATTGTCTTAAACATGTGTTTCAAAGTGCCAATGAATATTCAGTACTTGATTATAACTCATCAGTTTTCATAGGTAGGTGATGTACCTTCTGAGAATAAGATGATGAAAACAAGTGCCACCAAATGTTTCTTACTTGAATGAAACTCTTTATATGTAGCAGACATCCTCTCAACATCTCCTGAGAAGATTATCTCTCCAACTCATCCAATTTATTGAAGTGCCATTTTGAGACTGTTTTCTCCTCTCAGACATTAATGGCAAGATGACACACAAAAATCACTGAGAAGCAAACAATGAAAAAGGAAGCCAATGTACGCCATACACAACAAGCTTTAGGGCATGTAAAAGTCTCCTACACTTGTTTATATTATGAGTAGTTCACACTTAAATGGCTAAGAAATGCATTTGCTAAGCTTGTAACAGCAGGCATATTAACTCATAATCTAAGAATGACAAAGCATATTAAACAGTACAGCATATTCTTGTTTATGTAAATGTAGCAAATTGTGTTCAAACTCATACAATTTTTGGAATATTCTCATTTTAAATTCAAATGTTTGCCACCGTTGATAGTGCTAGTAGAATAAAGCACATGGCCAGACAGTGGCTGAGATGTGTGGCTGTGATGTTTCCACGGATACGTGTCTGGGCGGGCAGCTCAGGGCAGTGCGGATAGATCAGGGGCCTCTGTGTGCTGCTGGCCGGCCAGTGTGTGGCCCAGTGTTCACAGATGGAGGGTCGGGAGGCCAGAGTAAAGAGTAGCTGTGTGCTGTGAGAGACGGCCTTGTTTTCCCTGTGCTGGGAGCCTGCCAACAGCGTGGGGCTGCGGCATAAAGAGGCCACTGACTGACACACTGGAGTCAGGCCCCAAAGAAACACACACACACACACACACACACACACACACACACACACTTGCACGCACACACACACACCTAAACAGATGCAAACATAGACATATGAACACAAAGATGATAGGTAAGTTGCTCCTCACTTGACCTGTCAAACACCCAATGAAACTCAAAGACACACACACTTACTAACTTGAAGTTACTGTTTTCGGTTTGATAAGCCCCTGAAAGAGCAAGCACAAGTGTTTTTTTCTCAGGCCTGGATAACAACATGAATCCTGTTCACCACATCTGGGAGGAGTAAGAAAAAGAACCCACAGCACAGAAAATGACAGAGTGCACACAGCTGAAGGATCTGTGCACAGACAGCGGATCAAACGGCTCAGCCCTGCGGTTCGTTTCAGATGTGGGACGGAACTCACAACACATGTACAGCCTCTGGATAATAGAGGAGTGGCAACTTTTCACAATAGAGGTAAAGACATGAGCCAAGACCAAAATCACATCATGCTCTGCTTAATCTGAATTCAACAGTACAGAATATGGACTGTGGCATGGTTCTGCTAACACCTACCTGTCTGGGTAAAAAAAAGCTGTACCACTGATGAGTGAAGCCCCTCAAACCTGTGGAGCTCCCTTTTCTTCACACTCTTCAGAGTGAACTGGTCAGCCCATTACTTTTGTAAAGTTTCACTCCCTATGAGCAAGAAAAACATTTCCTTCCATCAAGCAAAGAGAACAGAGGAATGTCATGTGAAAAAATATCAATCATAAAATCTATGTTTTTCACAGAGGGCAGACCAACATTGGATTTACCTGACACTCATAAAAAACAGCTGGATATTTTAGCATAACAATTCAGTGAATTTAATGATATATTGACAGTTCCCTACCTGTGAACTGAATTCACATTTCCTGAGCTGTAAGCCCACCAGCCTAACTGTTATGTAACAGTGCTATCCTAGTACATGAGGACAAGCCATGCAGCACGTGATAATGTTAGTAATGTGCCCTGAAACAGCATGGGACTAAACTTTGTGTGTGAGTGTGTGAGCGTGCATGTGTGATCAGGGGGTAGGGGTGTCTGAAGCAGGGCAGCCTAGAAGATGCAAAAGTGAAGTTCCATTGTGTGGTCCTTTCTGATGGAAAAACCTTACGCAGAACTTCAGGCTAAACCTGATGGGGGCAGGTGGGGGGGTCCCTTGACGGAGTTCGGTTTCACTGCCGTCTATTTGTAGCTGTGCTGATCAATCGCCACCAGTGCACCTGCTTCCAAGAGATAATGCCAGCGATGGGCCCGCCGATCCATCAAACAGGCTGTTCTGGACCATCAGCTGCTCTGGCTGCAAGCCCACAAGGACGCCATTACGGGAACAATATGCAGGAGGAATTTCAATCACAGCGGAGAAGCACATCAGCCGGGAACAACTGCCAAGCAGTGTTCTAAAAC
The DNA here is from genome assembly GCA_022829145.1 of Albula goreensis. NCBI lineage: Eukaryota > Metazoa > Chordata > Actinopteri > Albuliformes > Albulidae > Albula > Albula goreensis. The sequence goes on from CM040742.1 coordinate 35,993,726, forward strand.
GGTACCCATGAAAGTCCAGAAGCACCACTAAAACGCTGCTCTCTCTCTAATCTGCATCACTCTAGGAGTAGGGCTAACATGTTAATCAAACTACAAAACAATATAGTGCAATACCATTTTGTTCAGTGGGGCTCTCTGCCCTGGTCCTGGACAGTTGCAACGTCTGCTGGCTTTTATTCTCACTCAGGACTTAATTGATTAAAAGAGTCAACTCCCCTTACACAGACCACAAGAACAAAAGTTTGTTATATTGTATATGCATATGTACATGTGGATAGCATATGTTTCTGTGTAAGTGTGTTGGAGTGTGGCACAGTCCTGTGTGGTATGACAATTCAGTTGAGTTCAATCATTAGATTGCTCTGACTTCATGAATTTCAAAACAGCAGTGAAAAAGAAGCACCTGCACGGATACAAAAGCAAACCAGTGAAAACGAGGTGGGTTTCCAAACACTGTGTTTAAATGTGGATTGCCCCAAAGACCTGACCTGCCTTGTTTGCTGAGCACTGCCCTTTCAAAAACTCACCTGTCAACGGCGGCCTCAGCAAACGGACTGAGAGAGGGAGAGAGCGGGGAAAAGGCTTTAGCAAACAATGGCACTGACAGTGCCACAACTGCCATTCACTATGGTCATTGTGTGCGAGGAGAGCAACAGCTGCAGCGCACCCAGTCTGTCACAGGCCCATCAGTAACACCTGGGCCAGAATTCAATAAACCTCGCCCCACTGCCTGGACCACCCATTCCAGGCCCAGCATTGACTAAGTTCCCTCAGAGCATTTACAATTATTGAATTATGTAAAAATAAAAAACAAGAAAGAACATGTTTGTTTGAGTTGTATTATGCGATATTGACCAATTTTATCATGGATTGTACTTTGCAGACAGTAATTACAAATAAAGATTCTTCATTAAATCTAAAATCTAAAAAAAACTCACTAAGAGCTCTTTCAAATCATTGTAGTGTCTTACAGAAGCAGAGACAGAAGCAGCTGAGCTAAAACAAATGCAGTTCTCTCACAACAACCTTTGTTATGCAACAGGGAATGCTGCAGATGAAACCAACTGAGATCACAGCAAAGAGGACAAACTGTGCGACCTTGTTTTGAGTTTTTAGTCCTGTCCTAAATAGCGCTGTTATTACAATGGCCAGCACTGCAGAAAATATTCAGGTCTACATGAGCATACTGAACTACTGAAATATGGAAAAGTTGCAAGCTATCCATTTAAGATTTAGTCATACAATGCTGGGAGAGCCTTCCTTCTTTCTCATTTAAAAATCAGCATTTATGAAGGCTTTGCCGATAGAGATATACTTATGAAAAAGAATGGAAACATAATTTATACAATATGGCCTGTTTAAGCAGCTTCTATTTAAGGCCTTGAAGCTTCAGTGTTTTTGCTTCAAGGAGCAGATTGTATCAGAGTGCTAAAAGTATGACATTAATTTAATTTCCAGACCATCCAAAAGCTAACTTTTAGATGCACAAAAGTTAGCTTTTTATAGAATTTTTAGGGAAACATCTGCAAGGACAGCATGCTCAGTTTTGTCTGTACAGTATCAAAAAAATTGACGTTGCAGCAGCACATATGGGTACCATTCCACTGGCTGCATTTTCTTTGCTCTCCAGGTCTGTCAAGCAGCAGACACTGAAGGCCAGTCCTATATATCAGTCCTTCAGAGGACTCTAGACTAGCATGTTCCGGGATGACTACTAAAGGCTGCACAGTCAGGAATGTCAGACAGCATGTGCAACTGTGTGTGTGAGTGTGTGTGCGCGCACATGTGCACGTTCATGTGTGAACCGGATCAGTGAGCGCCGCAGAGTTGTACCCGGCCAGACTGTATGTAGGGCAGACTTTCCAGCAGCAGACTGCACAGATGGCCTGCTATAGCTCAGCACTGCTAGCACTCTCATCCAGGCCACAGGGCCACAGATGCAGGGGAGAGCCGGAGCATGTACAGTAAGGCAGCTCAGACTGCGGGTGGGAGGGGGGTTGCTGTCATATGGAGGAATAAGAGTGTGTGGGACGTGACCAGGACACATAAACACATCTGTGTCATGTTTTGCTGCTTGTTTGATTGATTATTTTTACTCATTAAAAAGTACAAACAAAAGAATACACCATATATTTGATCTACACTATACTGTACACTGTTTTAGAAAATGCTTTAAATGGAACTTGCTTTGTATTGCTGTGTTAAATCATACAGTATTGTCTGTAACTTTTGGGACTAACTTGGTCAAACAACTTTAAATAAAAAACACGTCAATAATTGTTGTACCATTACAAAAGAAGGAATTGCAGAGGAATTCCCCTGCATAATTATACCTATTTGTAATGTAAGGGTAATATCTTCAACATGCTCAACAAACCCATCTACAGAAACAGATAGGGTATTTTGTTGTAATGGTAGTCAAACCCCTTGAGTGCAGGTTAATGAAATTAAGAGCTTTAACTTTATTTAAATTTGTTAATTTATTTAAATTAGAATGAATGACTTCAGCTCGACTGTATTGAACTGCTTTTCTGTTAGTCCCATGTTTGGTATTGACACCTCACACATTCCAACATCTAATGAAAATAAGTTTAGGTGAATGCGTGCATTTTAGGGCTGAAGTTAAGTCATTACAGTTTAAATCCACATGTGAATAAATGAATGTACTGTGCTGGTTTTCTTTATTGCCTGATGTGTGGCTGGTTGTGACACCGGACTGGCCCACATGCCGGGATACATTTGTCATGTTTTATCAATGCATGTCATATGCAACATGGGTGTCTCACCTGTTTCCTATGATTTAGATACCTATGACAACCACAACCATTTTCATTTTACCCAAGGATGGTTCTATGTACTACAAAATGTGCTTTGTATGACAAAAGCTCCTCCAAAATAAATGCACTTGTAATGCTGTAATGTGTAACTGAAATCAAAATGGCGGATGCATAATTCGTCAGATGTTACAAAGGTATTAAACCATACAAAAATGTGAGCAGCACATATCACATATTAAATGCATACATGCTAATTCATATTTTTTTAAAATGCATGTATCTCTAATACTTCCCATTGCTGCCAGCTTGCATCGGGGGATGTAACAAAAATTCTGGACTTTTTACTGTGGTCACTCAGTGCCAATGTTTATGAAAAGGCTTTCTTCACCAGCGACATTTATCCATGAGAATCCAGCTTTCATGGATGACAGAGGGATTGCTGTGCACTGGGAGACATGCAGACCAAGAGCAAATTCTAAAGCAATTCTAAAGTGCTGCTGTCGTCACATCTTGGTCAACATTTTAGGCTTACTTCAAATTTCATATCTAAACAAAATTTGAAACAGGGCACAGAAATAAAAGATGCTTTGCCTTTGTTCTTTTAAAGTATGCACAATGCTGTCTGTGCATGCACTACCCAGTACACAATTTATTTCAATATATATTTTCCATTCACACACATTATTATGTTATCACTGTTTTCTTGTTGGCTTATACATAGCAACAACACAGAAACACGTAATATAACAAAGACAGAATATCGGGCCAGTCAAAATCAGTTCCTTACAAAATATAAATCTGGATCACCAAAGAAAGTTAATTCAGGCATTCACAGAGGTATCTGTTCAAAAAAGTAGACCATGAAAATCTCACATAATCACCATAGACGTAAGTTTTTTTCATCCGATAAACAAGTTGACAACAGTCAACGTGCCATCTGCCACCTGTCAATGACACCGGAGCGGGGCTGGTGGATCACCCTGCGGTGTCCCGCAGGCGCATTGTGATCAATTGAAGGAAAATAATACAAATACATATGCTGCATCCATGGAGTGTCCAGAAGGACCGAGTTCAGCACTGCGTAAAACGCTGACTTCAGACACACAGAACGCTTGTCTTATCCCCGTGTGTGACAACTATCCATTCACACAGAATAATGCGAAACGTCGAGAATCTTTTTATCAATGTGGTCAGTGCGTTCATAACGCTGAGCCTTTTGAGAACAGCTTTCAGAAGTTCAGCTGTGCGTAACACGTAGTAGTCAAAACCAGGCCAAACTGACCTAACGGATATTCTGTGAATGAATGTTTGCTTAATAGCGGATAAGATGCATTCTAAGCAAAAATCAGAAAATCACCACTGCAAACAAAATAAACACACAAACGACGAAAAATAATAAAACGGCTTGGGTTAGAAAATACTACAATGAGATGCCATTAGACACACACCGAACCAGATATCATCGTTATTAAATGTTAATAGAACTGGAAATGCACACTCTACTGAGGTTATCACACGTATCTGAGATACGTGTGCAGAGACAAATATATAACCCTGACACCAATGCGTATAAGAATAGCCTTATGCTAGACCCCATCCTTGTCACCTTGATTTGAACACTTATATCACGATCCATACAAATCTACGTGATCTCTTTGATACGATAAAACTTCGACTTCGACACATGTCTGCACCAGCGCTTGCTCCTGAGATGTTTTTGTACACAGAGCACGGATGGTGCAGTATACGCCACTGGTAACTTTAGAAACGGTATGTAACAGAACCCAGCGTACCGTGTGCTGTGGCACTGCAGATCTCGCCATCCTATGCACCTTCCAAAAACAATCCGGCTACCACCTTCAATGCATTAATGCACAAGAACAACACCGTACTGTAACAGAACTGACAACCAAAATGATACAGTTTATTGCAAAGCCTTTCAAAACTTTTTATCATGATGTCGCAATCAAAGACAAGGCTTGTTAGTACCAGTAAGATACAGTGCAAGAACTGCACATTATTTACCTTTGAATTGAAGAAATATGCACTGGTCGCACACCCTCTGATCTTCTGGAAATGACACCTTTACAGAACGCAAATCCCTCGCATTCCTTTCGAGCCTAATTTCCTCTTTCTCAATTTCTCTTGCACAGACGCAGACGCTGTTTTCGAATGCAACGCACAAACTGAGTTGTTAAAATTGCTCAGTTGCGCACTGACTGTACCTCTTCTCCAGACAAATTGACAGTTTCGTCCGCCAACCAATAGAACCACTCAGCATAGCAACACTCCGCTCATTGGCTGCAGATGGACTTAAACGACCAATACTCGCTCGCACTGTAATCAACAAGCAGCTGCGGTGCGATATGCTGGGAACCATAAACAGCTGTCAGCGGAGCTAAATGTCTGTCCCGCGACCTAAAGCCACGTTAAGAGACGCGGATTTTGCACGTGTCCTCATCTTAATGCAGTGTTTGGGAGTGCAGGTACTGTATCTGTCAGAAAGTTGGGAGATCCCCTGTAAAATGTGACTGAGTAAAAGTTGTGCAAACTGCGGGAATTCTGTGCCACCGAGGCGCTCAAGCATATTCCTCCTTTTAAAGCGGTGGACAAAAAGGCATTGAAAAAAACCAAAATGTTCAAGTACGTTCAACACCGACAATAACATAAACCCTCATACTTACTATGGTGAGGCTAAATTGTATAAGTAACTACAATTTGTTGGTAACAATAAATGTTACATTGTTAAGTTAAACATAGCAAATATACCTGAACAACTCCTGCCACCGTGGTAATCAGAACCACTGCCAACGTCTTAAAATTAAAAGAAGTGTATTTATTTATTATAGCTGCCAGACTGAATCCTGAATGCACACTTGAAGAAAACTTTCTCACAGTGAACTCAACGTGTATTATTTTTTGCACTCAACTGTGGTTTGCTAAGTGGTTAGTCAGTAGCTTATCTAGCTATGCTCAGGATCTCCAAATGGAAAGACTTTGAACTGAAGGACTAATAGCGGCATCTAGTGTATACTCTGATGAACCACGGGCTCTATTTTTCTAGATTGTTTGCTTTGCCGCAATTAGCGATTTTTTCCTCATTGATACTAAACATTTGCCATGTCCTGCAGTACTAAAACAATCAGCAAAACGTCTTCCGATTTAGGTATTTTACATATGGCAATGAACACCTTCCAATCGAATCGTTATTTTTAACGAAATTCTCGACCTAAAATAGATTGATTGGTTTCCACTTCGTTACATTTCAAGGAGGCAGACTCCCTGACTTGCTCAATTAATTTAATTGATATTCCGTATTTTACGTTTGGCTGAGGCGACAACTGGTTTAGAGACAGAACACCATTGTGTGTATATATGAGGTAGCACCGCCGTGAAATGCTGACATTTTCGTTTCAATTTGTAATTCCTCTGCCATCAGCAATGGCTTTGAATGTAAAACTCCCGGAGATAAACGCTGATGACCTGGCTTCAGAGCACAGGGAACACAACCTCTTTAGATACCAATAGGGTCAACTTCTCGAACATAATATTCACTGTTGAACAGGAGGCAGGCACTCACAGTCTTCACAAGGTGGCAAATGAGGGAAGTTCAAAGACAGCATATTGGCTGTTAAACAAGAAAACACTATAACAAAAAAAACTTTAATGGATATCGTGGGGAAAAACATAAGTCTAACATAAAAGGCTGAATCTAAGCTTACAGTTTAAACAATGAACACTTACGCACATACATATCGACATGTATATATACAGAACCTACATAAGGGGTAACTGAGTGAATCCCAGTTGTCTCAAAGAAAGTTTTATTTACAACCCTACAAACCCCACAGCCAGTGAGTAGTTCATACACAGTAGTTACAGGAGTGCCAGAGACTCTTTCACACCCAACAGATCAGACAGTAGCACAGAAAATCTAGTAACTATTCTGCACTGTACAGCATGAAAACAGTCATTCAATGATTCCAACAACTGTAGGTTCTACACAGTCTGAGGTCTTGCTGTCTTCATAAGTACATCCCTCATTCTCAAAATTGATGAGGGATTTTGTTGAGGCATGTTTATCTCTTGTATAGCACTAAAAATTACCCGAACTGAACCAAAATTAGCGAAGCAGATTACAGTCATATTTTAGAGCTGGATTTGTTAAAACTGTCATTTTACTCAACTGAATGACTACACATGTAGCATCCACTTTGTTGCAACATGTCATTGTCCATGCTCTGTGCAGTGAAACTTGATTTCACACACAAATGACTACAATGCTACAACAAACATAACTCAGCAGAAAAAAATGTGTTTTAACCAGAAACATTTATTAGTGGATCTTAGCAGAGCACTTAAAACATGTACTTTAGAACCGAACAGAATAAAAATAATTATATACTAATTCATGGGTGGGTTCTATGTTTATTTCCATATCGGGAATTTAATACAAAAACAAGAGGTTCAGCAGCTCTTTGATTCTTATTGACAATTAAAATTTGCTGTTAGAAGTATTGTTCTGAGAGTTGAGTGTCATCTGCAATCAGAAAAGGTCAACAATCACAAACATTAACAGGTGTGAGGCACAGCTGCTCCTGAGGTCACGTCTTGTTCCTCAGACACAGAGGCAATGAAATAGGAGAAATGATTATTTGCAATACCATCTTACTGGTATAAAACAAATAGGTGCTTTATCAATGACAGAGTACAATGGTAATAATAAAAAAAGGACTGGTTGGCTGGTGCCATTTCATAGATAAGCACACAGACCCCTGCACAGAAGTTCAGATAGAAAATATCCACCATGGGTGTTGTGATGTTACTTATTACCAACATAGTCTTCTAATGAGTACAGCACCCCCTCCATTTTTTTCTACACATAATCTGGCACCACAAGGTCTCATACCCAGTTTATGATCTCTAGTCAGACAAAGGGACATGTTACAAATGACACAGAACAGACAATGGCTGCTTGGCACCACCTGGTAAAGTACTGAGAGTGGGATCCATGGAGGTGAGGGAGGGTGGAGTGGACTGGGGTCAATGTTTACTGAGGTGGGGTGCTGGCGGTGTTGGCACGCAGGATGCCTTTAAGGACCCTGTAGCTGGCCAGAGGCTGATTCTCCTTGGGTGGGTAGCAGGGCCCACGGTCGGTCACGTAGGCATAGGGGAAGCGCAGGACCCAGAGCCCGTCAGGCGGCAGAACCAGCTCAGTCTGCTCTGGGTGAAACACTGGGCAGGGAGGCGGCCCCGGCTGGACCTGGAGAGGGAATGGAGGTTGGGAGAGAGGGGAAGACATTAAAACTAGTAAATCAGACCAATCAAAGGGCACATAATCTTATATTTGTATGTCAGCATTTAGTAGACACATGTACACAAAAGATTTTGCACACTATCCCTTTATACATCTGAATATTTACTGAAACTATTCAGATACAACAGTACTTGTTTAAGGCCAACTGGAGGTTCAGTTGCACCAACAATCCCATTGTACTACACTGCCAGTCCAGGTGCTTAGCTTACCTGTGGGTTGAGAGTGATCTCCAGAGGGGCATCAGGGACTACAATGAAGAGTCGCGAAAGCTGGGCATAGTGGGGCTTTAGGCCACGTCCTTGGGCAGGAGAGGGAATGTACAGTGGCATGTCTGCATTTAGCACCCTGGTGGCTGGCTCCTTAGCACCTCCTGGGCCCAGCACTTTCACCACCTTGTCGGGCCCTGAGCTGAGGAAACGGCGCCCCCTGCTGTCCTCGTACTCGAAACCAACGAAGGCCCGGGCCACATCATCGCGTCTGCGCCCACGGCCCAGCCCCCCTAGCCCTCCCCGTTTCCCTGCCAGTGCTTTGTTGGGGGCTGGCCAGGAGGAAGGGCCACCATCAAGGGGCTCTGACAACCCTGCCTCCTCCTCCGACCGGCAGCGAATAACTACATCCCATGGCAGCAGGAAAGCGGAACCTGGAAGGAAACCGGGCTGCTCCAGGCCAGTGTGGCAGTTGTAGGCCTTGGCAGGGCCCAGCTTGACCAGAGACCAGCTGGAGAACTTGGGAAGCAGACCTTTGGGGCAGCCAGAGTGTAGCATGCCAGGGAGGTACTCCACTGTTGAAGGCTGGCGGTCCACCAAACTAGGCCTCTTTTCCTGGCCCTCGGCTCCATCACCATACGGCCCGAGGCTGTCTGTGGACTGGCCCAGGCTGAGGGCCAAGCTGAGGCTGGTGCTGTCCCCTGGAGTGTGGCCCACAGTCTCCTTCTCCTTCAGTCGCTCACCCTCGCCTGACCCAGCCAGCTCTGGAGGCCTGGGGACCTGATCACAGGCTGGGGCTGGGTCTGGGGTGCTCGGCTGGAACACTGGGAAGTGGATCCTCTCCAGTTTACTGCAGCATTTCTCCTCCAGCATCTATCAGTGGGCAGAGAGAGAGACCATTTAATGCCCCTTTACAAATACCATGGCACCAAAAAACACGACTTTAACTAAGGCAATCTGAAGTTGTGGTCACATGTAGTTCCTTTATTAAACATTTTTGTCATTATTTTTTGTATTTAGTGCTAGGTGAATAGGAAACATGAAATTACTCAGGTAAAGGCATACAGAAGAGCCTGGTTTACAAAGTAAACATGCTTATGTGTGGGTGGGTGTGGCTCCCCCTGCTGATTACGCTTCTGAGTTGCAACATGCATCTCATTTACATGAACTGAATGATTCACTGGGATCTTAATATACGACTGTGGGACAAGCAGCTTGCACAAAAGTCCTATATCAACCTTTTACAAAAAAATGAACTGTGGGTTCCAAAAAATCCCATAAAAGCTCTCAAACTGCTACCAAACTAAAAAAATAAATAGAAAATACCAGGGATATTAAACCCAATGTTGTAAGTAGGGTATTCTTGTGCAAGTAATTCATCCTCTGTGCAAAATTACCTCCATAGCACACCACACATTTTGAAAACCAATTAAATCTTTTTATACTGTGAGCGATTGAGAGAAATATACACAAGAAGTGCGAATGACCCATTTTGTGAAGGATGAGTAAGATGAGGTGAAGATAAGGCAGATCAATGAAGCAGGAGGCACAATGCAAGTGTCAAATTTTTCCATTAATTAAAATTTCATATTATACCATAATTGGGCCATGTGCTAGAGAAATATGAAAGGTTAATTAATGTAACTATTTGGACTCTCTGTTTGTGCTCCCTACTAACTTTTTTAAGGTACAATAAAAGGCAACATGACTACAGTGTGAGGGTGACCAGGTTTCTTTATCATTTGCCTGCAGAATTGACCACTAACTTGGTAGAAATCATGGTTGGCAGACTGGATATCAAATGGGTCCTCGCGGGTAGCCTGCTTTCGGCCACAGTTGCAGGAGCTGGTTGAACGCCCCCTGCTATTATGGTGGAGAATTGGTGGGTTTCGGTCCATTTCAGGCTTTTCCCCTACAGACAGATAGTACAAACTGAATTTATAATTACTTTCAGTGATATATGAATAAACTAAAACACATTAAAATAGACAAATCTACAAATAACAGGAGTGTAATCAAAATATTACTTTACATCAATAAAAACAAAACTTAAAAGGACTGAAGACAAGTATGACAGCTGAAATATTTTTGTGAGTTTTTGTTTTATGATCCTAATTTTTGACTTCTAAAACTGAACTGCCTAAAACTTTTTCGACCCTTAAAAAGTTCTACCTGTCCATAGTTAAATTACCATGACGACAACTTGTGACTGTGCTATGGCGGTATGTCACCTGGCTTGGGAAGCAGGTGAAATTTGTGCACACAGTGCTGGTCGGTCAAACTGCGTTCCTCGCACAGCTGGTGCCCATTGCTCCAGAACTTGTAGCAGTCCTCGTGCAGCTGTAGAGCGTAGCGCTGAAACGCCACTCCGCGAGCGTGCTGGCTGTACACGCGCAAAGCTTGTGCCAGCTGGTTCTTGTGTACAGTGGTCGTGTAATTGTGGGGGAGGTTGGACTGGTAGGCGCTGTGAGCGAGAGGCAGAGCTTTCTGACACCTGTTTTCAGAGAATTTGGCGTCGGCGTCCAGAAAACCCTCAAGCACCTTTAATTGTCCCTGCACTTTCATAGCGAGCTCGGCCGACTCTTCCTCGCTGCCTTCTATCATGACCTGATAGAGTCTACAGGCGACTTGTGCCCATTTCGTATACGTAGGCAACTCGAAATGCGACGGCTGTGGGTTGCGACCCACACTGTCGTCAAACCCCTTTTTAGTCAACACGAGTTCGACATGCTGCCATAAGAATTCCTTCAGAGTGCAGTCAACCAGCTGACCACCGGCAGACGACAGGCTACTGTTTTCCACAGTGAACGAAGGTTGTCTTGCGGTATGGCGCATCTGCTGGTACCGCCTTGGCCCAGAGACTGACATCCCTGTGTCATTTTCTCTCAACGCGCAGTTCGCCCGCAGTTGCCCGAGCAAGGCGCCTACAGGGTCTTCGTCAGGCCCCGGAACCACGTAAACAAATGCCTGGTTGGCAGGCACGGTAAAAAGACAATTACTACTTTGGTTGGTGAGGACTCGGCTTTTACGGAATATTCTGTAGATCTGGTCCTCCAGCGCGTGCTGAAGCCGCCTCCTAGGCGAGTGTTTCTTCGGTTTGTCACCCCCAGGTGCGTCCGAGCCGTTACCACCCAGTCCAGTTCCACCAGTCCCGCAACTGACTTTCAGAGCCCCGTTCATCTGAAATACGAAGAGCAGTCGTGGGGGACATGGTCTACAGTTCACTTTCCATTCCTTAGACACCGGGGAATCCTTAATGGCAGCTCGTAGCAGCGGCAGAGCCTTCTGTCGAAGCGCATCGAGTGCGCGGAAAAGCCTGTCATAGGTAACATCAAAGGAGCAGGTTGGATGGACTAAGAGCAAAACATGGCACAACGAGAAGAGATAAAGTAACTGCAGACAATGTTGTTTCTCCGCCCCTTTCCAGAAATCGTGGGCTTCGGAGTGCCCAATACCCGAACCCAAAGTTTCACACGCCCGGAGAAGTTGTCGGTTGTCATACACAGAAGTAAGCACCAGATACAGAACACGGCTCTCCTGATTATAGTACGCCTGGATATAGCTTCCTCCGCCAGGACAGTGCGTCTCATCCGGCCCGAACAGAGGAAAGATATGCTTATCTGCCAGTGTATTTATGAGGGATTCTTTTGCCGATCCAGGTTGCATCGCACTTTTCCCGAATATACCAAGAACACAGAGGCCTTCATCTTTGTATAAGGGGTCTTCTGTTAGCTCCGACAGCAACAAAGATCCCACACTCATGGGTACCGCCATCTTTGCGACGGAAGTCATACGTATTTAGCTTTGTTTTTTTGAACTGTATATTTGACACCGTCAGGGTACATGATTGCCACCTATAGGATGGGAAGGTAAGCACAACCAAAGCAAAGTGAAAACAGTCGTGCGATGACTTCGCACATACTAATTTGTACAAGACTGATTAGCCATTTGTCCAAAATACGTTTTCTGCTTCACAGTAATGTTATCATTAAAAGCACAGGGTTGTGTAAATTCATCTCGCTACCCAGGATAATTATCTATCTAATCTTAATATAAAGCGGTTGACTCATTCATTTATTGGGTTTCCAGGTATTTCGTAATTTAGTGGAAATACAGCGTGTTGTATCTGTTGTGCAAATGACGATCAGTTTAACTATGTGGTGAAGACTAGATGTAATACTTAATATTTGAGATAAACCAATTTGAAACATGTATGTAAAAAGATGTACACCATTTTAATGTAATACATTTTAAAAATTGTGAAAATAAACACATCGAAAAGATGAAGTAGAGACATATTCTATCAAATATTTAATATTCCCTTTTATTAAAAAAAAAACAGCTCTAGTTGCCAGAAAGCATTGCAAAGCAGCAGAATAAGAACAAACTATTTAGGTAAAGTGACAGTAAAGCTTTGGTTATTTAACAAAACATATATAGGTCATTCAGTTAAATCATTTTAAATACATTACTTACAAGGGTAACACATTATTTAAATTGTTAAAACAGTGTATTGAAATACTAAGACATTAGTGGAGCCTGACCCCTTGTGCAAATTGCAGCATACCCCATCCACAGGCAGTGTAAACAAATTCATGATGAACAACAGTTTTAGAGTATGCTTAAAAAAAAACTTGTGCTTTGAAAACATGGGCACGGAAACCCAAAAAACATCACATGTCAATAATCTGCAACAAAGCCGTGGTTTCTGTTACATCTTTAATTTAGTCAGGTTTGTTTTCATGTATGATAATCCATGCCCACAATTGTGCCAGGGACATCACAGGAAATTCCAGGTCCTTCTCTGGCCATTTTAATCTATTGGCTAGTTGTCTACTGCCTACAACAGTACTGCATCTCTCAATAAGCACTCAAAGATTAGATGCCTTAAGTATGCACTTGTGTGTCCAATCTCAGTTTGCTAGCAAGCATGTAACCTGAGACACAGCTGTAGTCTAAGGTAATTTTTAAAATACTCCATCACCTAGTAAACATAACCATAAGAGCTCCCCCGGTCTGCTAATACTGGCACATGTTCATCTGGAGTCTCATGGCTGAAGAACAGGGTAAAGAATGAGAATAAAACAGCACAGAGAGAGCCACAAGTAACTTTGAATCCTGGCCCATATTTCCAGGGCTTTGGGTCCACACAGATGACCACACTTAACATTTAAAATTAACAACAAAAATAAAAATCAGACAATGGCACCTGAGAACATATGGAACAGTGATAAGAAGCAGTGGGGAGCAGTGCATAAGCAGCACTGTAAACGCCTGTAAAACATGCACAGATGGCGTTCCTTTGCTTAAAGCCGTAGAGCTGAAGCCCTTGCAGTCAGCAGGTGACATACTGTCCGTGCAGAGCACGGGCGTTTCTTTTTTCCCCTCGATGGAAACACTCCATCAATTCTTTGACGTCAAAAGGCCGAACCTTAATTCTGTTCATTTAAGTTCTTGATGGACTTGGATTTTGGAGAGGGGCTTCGAGGTACAGCACTCTGAGTATGGAGAGAAAAAAAATTATAACCAGGAAAGGGGAGGCACAGCAATCCTGCCCAAACTGGCAAGTCACAACTCCCAGTTAGTACAAGAAATAAGCTCAATGTCCTGCAAGCTGAAGTAAGGTTGTAGCAAAGAACTCTGAAGGAAAGCTTTCATAATATTTCTTTCTGCCTTTTACCAAAACTTATTTGTTAACCTGTAAATAGGTCAAGTTCACTCTTCACCCCCATATTAATAATGTTTTAAAGATGGGTTTTTGCAACCTACCAACCTGACTATCTGGAACAGAATGTCCCTGGCATTTCTGTTACAGGCACATCTACAGGTATGTGCCTGGAATTTCTGCTAAAGGGGTTGTAAATCTGATGCAAATCTGATGATAAAGTTTGTTAGTTTAGCAGGAAATAAAAAGGGGAATTTTTCCATTACACTTATGGATACCTACCAAAACGCCATGGTACCTGGTAGTATTTACAAAGCAAGCAGTAGTACAGTGCAGTGGGCTGACTTGCATAGTCAGGTTTCCCAGTCAGATTTATATTTTCAATTATATATTAAAGTAATTGATTTTGCCTCCTTGACTACTTTTGCAAGGGGGATAATAATTTAGAGTCAAATAAAAGGCACACAGAGGGTAGCTGTACCTGGAACTTGCGGCGCAAAGCCTGGGTCATGATGGGAGTGATGCCTGTTCCCGTCTCCCTGTTTTCCTTGTTAAACAGTGGAGTCCCCCCAGGGCTTCTGAAAAAAGAAAGATCACACAATGCAATTTTAATAAACCAAACTCATAGTGAAATAGCCAATGTAGAGTATCACTTAGGTAAATGCTGCTGTGGGTATGGACACAAACCTATGTAGCATACACTTTGCACAACCATACTTAGACAGTTATGAGGCTTAAAATCTGGTTTTATGTAATGTAAATGTTAATGTAAATAATTAACCAGTTATTCAATATAATATGGTCTCTTTATCATTTTGACACAGTTTTAGGTTTTGACAAAACAGAATGTTAAGGCAGCCACATGTGCCAGGCTTATGCTTCTGGAGGATGGATGCGAGTTACCTGTCAATCTGGACTCTCTTCAGGTGAAACCGTAGACTGTGTGTGCTTTTCTTTGGTGATCTGTACAGGATTACACAATTCAGATCAAAGCATAACCAGGTTCCCAAAACAAAGTATATTCAAAAGACCAATATTCGGTGGAATGATTTAAAATACAATTGAATTTACATAGAATTGTAATATTCACAGTTACAAATACACAACCCAAAATATCATAATGACAAAATAAAGTATCACAATGTTTCAAGGGAAACTGCAGTGTACGCCATGCAGTGGCGTGCACACCTGCTTAGGTTGGCCTGTAGGTCGCAGAGAGAACGTCGAAGCTGGACTTTCTGCAGGTCTGCCACAGTAACCAGAGGAGCACGCCTTTTCTCTGGGGATATCTGTGACAAAACAAGGACACTCTCACATGTTAATACATACTGCTTGCTCAATTTCTTCTGTTTTGACCAATTGTTTAATCAACTTTCATCACTATATCCTCAAATCCACTTTTTATTCAATGTCCTTCTTGTACTTAGTATGGCACATAAACTGTGGCAGGTAAGATATTCTACTTTAAAATTTGGTAAAATTATCCATGCAAACAGATGAACACTTCAAATGGAGAACACTGAATAAAATCCTGTGAGAGAAAATCAGCATCTCTGAGAAGCTGTCTGTCACTAAAATCATAAAGTAAAATAATCAAGCAACATGGGAGAATAGTCAGTTAAATATAGATTTTATATTACCCATCAAATTCCACTTCTAATGAATGATAAATTAGTTGGAAGTTTCCTTGAGAGGACTCCATTGTTTAGGTAGCGTGTTATCTAGCTCTGAGTGCTGAAGTGGTGACCATTTCATTACCTCTAATTTGCAGTTCCTCGCACAGGGGCTGCCAACATGAACTTCCCATACTAACACTAGTCAGCCAACAGACCGTAAAAGTGCACTGACAGCTAATACATCCTACCTTTTTCTTATTAATTGGACTAATTGTCACTTTTCTGAGCTTCACAGCCTGAAGGTCCCTCAAAGTCACTGTGACAGAATGGACTGGTTTATCCTGAGAGCCCTGCAGGTATAGAAAGAAGGCATGTTAACCTTTGTTAAATGTTGTCAAATACAGGGGGACAAAAATACACAGTGAAATGATGGTGTCGTCAATTACTTTCCAAATGTATCAAGTTTGAAGAATACTGTACTAGTGCCTGCTTTTAAGTATATTTACATTTGTGCATTCAGGAGAATGTACTGCCTAGCATGGAGCTCTATGGAATGCCAGCATACACAATGGAACAAAGCCTTGGCTCCAGTGGATACTATTTTAATTGTGGCAGGGACTGCTGTTACCTCTTGAATCCTTGAGGTTGCTCTTTTCTTAAGGGACAGGACTGGATTCTTTGGTAGGAGAACAGGCAGAGGTGGAGGCAGGGGAGGTGGTGGAGGTGGTGGTGGAGGAGGAGGAGGAGGTGCAGCTGGCAGTGTAAGTGCAGGAAGGGGATCCACAGATGATCCACAGCAATGGGCCACAGAAGGCCGCATTACTCCCACTTCAACACCACCGCTGTGACAGCTACACATGGCCTTTGCTTCACCACCAAACTGAGGCATGAAAGGAAATGAAGAGCAACACACATATTCTAAAGTTAATGTAAGACTAGTACAGCTGTACATAACGTAAAAAGACACTGGGCAGTGATTTCCATGTGCTGAGCCATTACATTTCCTGAACTGAAATGGAAATGGCCAAAGCTCTGGTGACTTCACTGGTAATCGCTGTTGGACGGTTCTTTTAGAAACCTTTCATTTTTCAAATAGTGACCTGTTTCCAGAAAATACATTTTTCCAAGCTTCCATAAGATAGCTACATTACAAGACAATTTTAAGAGGAAATTAAGGTTAATTTGTATGCTGTTACAGCAGTTTGTTTGCTTCAGGGTTAGGGATAGTGAATGCTTCTGTCAGTTGAGATGGTTCTGTGCAGAAGTGGAGGCTAGAGTTAGTCTAACCTTCAGAGCACAGTGCAGGATGCTCACTTCCCTCCTCAGCTCAGCAACTTGCTGCTGAAGGCTCTCCAGCTGCTGCGTGTAGCCTCTCCAGTACAATAGAGCATTTAGCAACCCAGCACAAACCTGCAGAAACCAGGCAGACAGAGGTAAATCGAGAGGGTCAAATAGATGCCCAAAATATCCAGAAAGTATTAGTAATCCCACCTGCACATGACAACTCCCATTTCTAAAACATATTTGAACTGCTCACAAAGCAGTTGCGCAAGTTCTGAGTTTCACATGTCAGTTATGCCCTAGAGCAAGGTATTTGACCTGAATTTGTTCAGTGAAATATTCAACTGTACCCATGGAACTTATGCAAAAAAGTGAGATGTGTACATTGCTCTGGATAAGAGTGCCTGTTAAATTCTGAGGTGTACATGTATTAAACATTTTTGCACACCAACAAAATCCATTAAGGTGAAAAGAAAAGGGGAAAACTCCAACACACTGGTATACAGTGGCATAAGCTGAAAAACTGAAAACAACTTCTGTGGGAGTTTTTCCTTAAATGTAAAATGTATAAAGAGCTGAATAAGGACTGGAACAGCCGAATTCACACCTGAGCTAGCCTGCTCCTCCAGCCTTGGCACATGCCTCCAACTGCCAGCAGCAACATCCTGACTCCCACCACAGGCGCCCACTGCCTGACTACCTCCACAGCGGTGTCCTCTGTACAGGCGGGGCTAACCGCAAGAACAGCTGGGCTAAGAGTGCTGCCACTGGTGCTGAGGAGAGGAGCGACACACAATTTGCCTGATTATAAATTATTATTATTTTTGTATTATTATTATTAATGACGGTAATAATTATATTCATTCAGAGCTTTTACATTTATCACGTACATACACTTTACAAATAAAAACGTTATAACGAAATAAAGAAACGAATACATTACATAAACAAGTACCAAGTCATACAAGAAGGGTACTTCGCTACAGAATGCTCTGATGTCTGAATCTGACCCAAATTGGTAACATTTATGTGTGTCTCGATTAGTTTGAAGGACTTACTATGAGGGCACAGCAGAAGTAGAGGACTGTGGTGCATTAAGCTGTCGGCTGCTTCGGAGTGCCAAACGCCTGCTGGTAGCTTTCCTCTTCCTCCGCCGCAGCATGGCAGTGGTCGGTCCCTGCGGAAACACACAGGATAGACAAATTCTTTGAGAAAATCATAGACACGTTTACCAGCAAGCTTTTGATCACTGAAAACATCACGTCCAAATGTTAGAAATGCAACTATTTAAGATTTCAAAGTCTTACCAAAGCACCATGAATGGGGACATGAAAACAATCCGTCATTAAAGTATTAAAGCGAGACAGGAAACAGTAACACATTTGAAAGTTTAAAGCCGTGCCATTAACTTTCTTTTAATCACACTTTTCTCAGCTCATATATTAAATGTGGCTGTTAAAAGTAATACGCTCCAAGACTCGAGGTAAGACACCTTTTCAGTTCTTGCTATAGCTACCCTATTAGATGTGCTATATCTACCTATTAGTACTCAACAGCTTTAGCTACTTAGTATTAATGCAAGCCAATAATTTCTTGTATCAATAGCTAGTTATTTTTTTTATTACTGATCACTCCTAATTGCACTGTTACAAATGCAGTTATCAATGTCACCGAACGATGCAAAGCTCATCTGCAAGAGTAGGTGAAACGCCACATCTGCCACGTTTCCACATCTGCAGTCGTTTGGACAAACTTAAACAAGAACATTTTATTTTCCGTAATAATGCTGCGTGTGTCCTCTTAACTTACTGCGATTACTGCTTTCCAATTGAAATACAGACGACAGGTGATAAGTAGCAGAAAAATAAGAAGAAATTGCACAACACACCCTGAATCCAGTCATGAAGTCCTAGCGGGGAAATGTTCAAAATTAAAACCAAATTTTGTTCTAACAAATCAGAGGACGCTTCCCCGACCATAGGTCCGATTTCGCATTTGATTGGTTGTTTCTGGTTCTTCATTGGTCGAATCAATGTCAAGATGCACGATTGGCTGGCTTCGTAAGTTACTTCCGCAGTGAATGCACTAACACGAATCATTTATGGGCAGTGTTTCTGTCCAGTCACTTTCCTCTGCTTTGGTTTCCTAGCAGCAGCTCAAACAAACAAATGAGCTTCCAAGCGGCAGTTGGATGCTGTGGTTTTCGTATCTGCAAAGGACTAAAAGTGGCGCGTTTATAAATGTACATTTTCTAAATTGCGCAATCTTTACAACGTGTTTCTTAACAGAGAGTATGCTGAAATTTAAGTGTGCATTTAATATTATGCATTTATATGCATGATTCTTCAGGTGTTTCACAATGGCTGGTGTGGTTCTCTGTAATTGTTCAGAACTTTACAATATCCTAAATCAGTACATCCGAGTTTCAAGACTATCAGAATCTAACTTCTTATGTTTGATTGGTAAGGACGTGTTTACAGTATCTACATTTATTCACTCCAAATGTACTTTTTTCTGTATTTCAAATTGAGAAAATTAAGTTAAACTTATCAAGAGATCGGAATTGCTGCAATACCGGCCTGGGTGCAGCAACTTTTAGGGAGAGATATGCAGAGATTTTGATTTGCAATATGTAACCAGAAATATATTTGTGACATAAGAAACAACATGGCAAACATTAATTAAACACATTAGACTGGGTTTCAACAAGCATGCTGCAGAAGCTATTTAATGTACATGTTAATAAACTGTGCGGTTCTAGAGTAAAATGTCCATGAGGATACTGTTGTCGGGATTCATGTTGCAGATGCACGCACTAAAGACGAATACAACGAGAGCCATGTCATCACCGCAAGAAGAGCCAAATGGGTGATTATGTCTAAACCTCACTTGCTGAGCAAGCAAGTGCTAATGACGAGTCTACAACATTTATTCGAAGGACACGAGTCCTCATTTAACAGTTCTTTCTACTACAGTAAAGTGCTACAGAAAGTATAATAACTTTATCAATGAGCTTTGTAAAACAGCAGTTTGTATTGCTGTTTTGCCCTCGTTTATGATTTAATTTTATTGATAAAATGTATTTAATTTATTGATTCATTGAACCAATGAAAATGGAAGGACTTTATGGTTGTATTGAATGCATTGAGGCATTGTCTGTTTAGGATTGTATTGGAAGATTTATACCGGATGCTGATGTTGAGACTGAAAGCTTGCGGTATATTGTGGTGTATGACAGCAACAGCAGTTCTTTGCAGGGTTCAGGTAAGAATGTTCCTCTGGCTTTAATGGCTCTCTGCCTCACCTCCCATTCAAATATTCACCAGTTATCTTGCAAAAACAAACAGACTCCTGTATCTCCAATACAGCTCCAGATAATGTACCCCACTATCCTGGTCATAAATCAGATTGGATGCTGTATTCACAAATATTTTCTCTGTGATATCTTGATTGTGCATACTGCAATGTCACAGTACTATGATATAATGACTACAAGCAGGTGTGGCTATCGTTATAGATGAATATGTCATCAGTGTGCCAATTGTGTAGGTCCAGCTATTGAGTGTGCTGGGGTTGTGGCAAAAACAAGCCGCCATCCAGTTCATATCCTAAATGGAGGTTATGAGCGGTTCTCAGCTGTGTACCCTTTCCTCCGCACACAGAAAATTCTTTACACCCTCCAGGTAAGGCCTCACTCTCAAACCATTTCCTCAAGACTCAGTCTAATTCTTGTTAAGGTTTGTCAAGGAACAATGTGCATGACTTAAGAAGTTAAGATTATCCTAGTATCAGAATCCTAATCACCAAATTTAGAGGCAGTTCAGGATATTTCTGTCTTGCTGTCTAGGAGAAGCACTTACTGTATCAGTGATCACCCCACCAGGAGATGTGGCTGCTTAGCCATTGGTCAGGTGCCCATGAGGTGGTTCATGTAATTGTGACATGTTAAACAAATGTCCCCCTCTTTCTATTCACCACACTAGTATATGCTGTATCATCATTTATGTCTCAACAACTGGTTTGAATCACCACCTTCCCCTTAGACCTGCCTCAACCAAGGTCATATGATTGGTTAGGATGTATTACTTGCATCCAGAAGGGGGCAGGTCTATTTCTTTGAGCTGCACTGATTTTGCCAAGGTCACAGAAGAGAGGTATGAGGTTGGTACAGAAGTATAACATAATCTCAGTTCATTCTTCAGAAGAGGGTACCCTGTGTCTGTGCTTGTGGTTGTAACTTTTCAGGAACTGGAGAGCTTGCATCCCTACCCAGTTGAGATCCTGCTTGGCCAGTTGTACATGGGTGATTACAAACAGGCCACCAGTCCCCACATCCTTAAAGACCTCAAACTGAAGGCCCTTGTGAATATCTCAGAAAATACCAGCCATATGTGAGTGAACACTTGATTAGCATCAAAAACTGCACTTCACATGCAGGGATTTGGTTAATTAGTTACTGTGATCTTATCTATGAATGGTGTATTTGTATGTATACTAGAGGGAACAAAAACCTGTGTGTACATCACCTTGCCCGGAATAAATTTTCCCACCCTTCCTCTATAAACTTTGCCTTTTTCTTGATATGCTCTTTTTCATTCCAAACAGATTTGAAAACAGCTCTTGTACCATTTTAAACATTCCTGTGGCAGATTACGTGGAGGCTGACCTGTTTGGCTTTTTGGAGAGGACTTGTGAGTTCATCAGTAAGTGCTGAAAAGTAATACATTAAAAGCCCAACACATAATGGATTTAAGATTTATGAAAGTACCATCTTAACTGTGACAATCCTTCATGTGTATAGAAATTTACAAAAAAATTAAGAGAAATTGACTTTTTTCCTCAGCCATACCAGAGGAGGACAGGTTTTAATATGTTTTTCATATGAAAAAACAAACTTGTGTCATTGGCTTTGTTCTCATTGTTAGACACTCACCTCAGTGCTGGCTCTGCAGTTCTGATATTTTCAAAGCATGGTAAAAGCCGCTGTAGTGCAGTGACCATTGCCTTCCTTCTTCACCACCTAAAATTCACACTAATGGTGAGTACCAACAATGTTCTGTACCACACATTTGTGAACCAATCACTCATTCAACAGTTATGTTCAAAACTGGTAACAAACATCATAAGACCAACATACTGCACCAGCTTCTGAAACCTCAGAGTAAGAAATAAAAGTGAATAGTAAGTACATTTATGAAATCAAATTGCTCGCTGATGTACTGTTGTTAATGAGTATGACAAGGTTCTGAAACTTGGTTAACCATGAGGATGTAATCAGAGCCTTCATATGTTACTGAAGCCCAGCTTACGTAGAACAATTGTTGATTCATGTGCGATGAAGAAATTCCATTGTGAAGTAACTTATTTCTCTTTTTAAGTAACAATGCTTCTGTTGAATTTCACAGTTTTCAGTCAGTTGCTTTAAAGCTTTCAGTTACTGAACGTAACTGTTACATGAATAATAACTCTCATTATAACTTGTTATTATTTTTATATTGGAGGTTTAGGCACAAAATGGAGCCACAGTCGTTTTCCCCTTTGCTTCTTCTCTTCTGGTTCTATCACTTTTCCAGGAAGCCTGGGCACACGTGTTGAAATGTAAAACCAACATGAGGCCAAATCGGGGGTTTGTGCAACAGCTGTCTGACTGGGAACTACACACACTGGGAAAAAGGGTGACGGACATTGCCGAGCCTCTTTACTGAGATTTTATCTGCTGATGTGAATAAGACCAAAGGAAGAAATGGCTGACGTTGCAGACAAAGACACATTTTGGCAAAATTTCACAACATGCTATGTCCTCCAACTTAATTATGGACATTGATAAACTGTAATGACAGTTATTTAAAGGCACAGTCCTGAACTTTTGCCCACATGGGGCATTATTTAAAGGCACGAGTCCCCAGAAATTATGCATGACTCAATATATTAAAAAAGGAGATATGAGCCACCAATCTGGAAACAGTGATATGAACATATTGCATAATTTGCCCATATAAGATGATTGGTTCACATGTAATTCAAAGAAACAGGTTTAGTAATATAACAGGTTTCCTCATCTGGATAAATTTCAGTGGGATGAATTGTTTGCTGTTGAGATAACACAGCCAATTTCTTATTGGGGCCCTGCACAACCTGCACATATGAACATGACAGCTGTTCTAAGTTCAGTAACATTCTTAAAAGAGGGTAAAGTCTATGCACCATGCATAGGCCATAGTACATCAAAATTTGGATATGGGCTTGAAATTAGTCTCAAGGTCTAAAACAATAATGAAGTCATCTGATCTCGGCAAACCCTCTAATGAGCACTTTCTTTTAATTCTCAGTTCAAGCAGTGGTCTTGACCTCTGCCATTCACTTTAAGAAAGCCATCCTAAAATCAACTATACATGTATAATTCTTATACTTCAAAATCAAAGCATGTTTCTGAGGTTTATGAATTACTAAATGTTATCCTTTGTCCTTTTTGATAATGAGGTAACATAGGCTTGAAAGTACTCAGTGTTCACCACAGATAAATACAGACATTGGCTCTTTCTTGTAAACCACTTTGTAAATAAAAAATATAGGAAATAATTTATTTCCAACTTAATTATTTTGGTTAAGCAGTGGAGATTATTACCTCTAAAATAATAGTTGATTTATTTTAAGTTCTAAATAACATACATATCCTAATGAATAATGATCTGCTATGGGATGATTTAGAACTGGTGTGTGACATCTCAGGAAATAGATGTAAGTAGGATAAGGAAAGTCATGGAAGTACAGTTAGGTTATCAAATGCACAAAGCAAAAACCCAAAAATATTGCAGTGTACTGTGGCAGCTATAAAAGTATTCACACAGCAGGGTGTGTTGTCACTCCTGAACATTTACCAGTGGCCTGTGGAGGGTAAGGATGTATGATCAAGCATTCACTGGTTATGTACTCACCTTTCAATGATGCCCTTCAGTAACCTATGAATTCATGACTGGGGCAGGTCTATAATTGAAATCAAAACAGGAAAAAATGAAAACTAGTAACATCTACAAAAAGTTAGCTTTATATACGAAGCTTGATATATTGTTGGTATCCCTATTTGATAATAAATTGCATCTTGTTTGATTCAGTAGTCTGTAGCTGTTGTCAGATTCACTAAATGTTGTCTCTTGTTAATGTTTTCTTTTTGTATTGGTACTGCAACTTTTGATTTCACTCTCGTCCGTTATAAATGACATATGCTGTGAATTAAAAAAAAAAAAAACCTGCCATGAACAACGCAATTGCATGGGAAATAGATTTGAACACGCAGTTGTCAGTTTTGTATTTTGGGTTTGTGTACTCAACTAAGATGAGCCAATCATAATACAGGTGGGTGCAGTGATGTGACCAGTGGGGAGCGACGCCGCTTAAGCATGACTTGTCACGTGAAATGTATTCGTGATTGATTTGTGATGTTATGTCATCGTAAGCGTCACAGAGTTGTGTGGCTTTTTCCCCGTTGTACTACAGACACAAAAATAATACATACTGCACGGGGCTGATCTGTACTATAAATACAGCAGAGCGGTGTCGCCCGTCCTTCCTTCCGCTGTGATTGGTCCATATTGAGGGCGGGGAGAAGTTGAAGACAACTACTTTGCCTTCCCATTGGTTGTCATAGTTGAAGGAGTCCTGGAGATGGCAGCGTTTGTAGCTGTCGCTCAGGAATAGGAATTACAAGGGAACTGTCGTGGAGTTTCTTTAGCTAGGATAGCTGAGCTAATTACCAAAAATGTTATTTACACCGACTTCGTTAAAGGAATGCCTTCAGGAGTGGGAGGATCTCGAGAAGGACTATCAACAAGTCCAGGTGAGACTCTTCATCAGTCGTTCTCGCTTGCTTGGCGTCTGGCAAACTCTGTGGTGTGATACAGACAGCTACTCCCTAGTTAGGTAGCTGCATAGCTGGGATTATGAGATCCTTTTTCCCGTACAACTGGCCACATACCAAGATAAGGTGTTGCTAGTGTTAGCTAGTTAGCTGTCAGCTATTTGTTATTTGCCAGCTATCCAGCATTGGTGAATAATAGAGGATTGCTTCATAACATCTTGAATTGCTAGCCACTGTTTTGACTTCTCTTGACAATGGCCCATTCATTCGATATTGCTTGTCAGTTATTTACACAGCCAGATAGCTAGTTAAATTAGCTAGCTGGGCAGGAAAAATAGCTGCTACCATTACAGCGCCTAGTTTTTGGAGCTTTGCAGTTATACCCCTAACATAAAATATCATATACCATCACCTTTGCTAAATTGGCCAGTGAATTTACGGTCAGACAATTTAATGGTAATCCCATCATGCAAATTTGCGTTGAACTAGCTGTATCTATAGATAGATTGTTAAGGCTCGGTACAACTGAAACACCTGTCAAAACAGTTGTTTATTCAACTTTGTTTACTTTATACCCTATACATATGTAATACAGAATCAAATAATGCATTAGTATTCCAACTTTAACCAGAATGTGCCGTTTGTTACACCGCTTATATTTGAATAAGTAATACGAGACCTATTCAAAACTGAACCTGAAAGGAATTTTGTTTACTAGAACTTCAAAAACGATTTTTCCACATGAAAAATTGATAGATAAACTTCTCTCCTTGAGGAAAAAATGTGCGGGATGTAAGTGAATAAAAAATTGAAATTTGTCCCTTATATGACCCATTACCGGGTTCGATGACCAGCACATGAAATGTATGCGGGAGCTTTAGCGTTACCTGACGTCACTGTGACTCTTTGCCTCCAAGACTGTAACATTTCCCCTTGAGTGGTAGTTTTGAAATGATGGTTAAGAAACTGAATTCTGTTGTGACACCAAAGAAGTCGAAACAGCCCTACTTTGATGGGAAAGTTGTAGTTGAATTGTACAAAAAAACTTTGTACATTTTATTGTACATTGTACAATAAAACTTTTGTTTATGTTGGCACCACCCAAATTGCATGCAGTTATGAATGGTGTTGGTTGAGTGCTATAGGCTTCCCTGAGAAACATGCTCAGCCACAATGTGTGTGTGTGCGCAAGCACATGTCTTCATTGGATTCAAACTTACACATATGTGAATGGTACAATGCACATTTATATGGTGGGCACTGGGCATTGGAGAACAGAGCTGATCTCTTGAAAGGGCCAGAACCCCTGCACACTTGTTCTGATCAAGGCCTGCATTTAACACTACAACCTCAAATCCATTTTGAACTTAAATCACTACATCTTCAAGCTTTCTTTCTTTGACACTTAATCTTATGTTGTAGGTTCATGGAATGACTATGGCTATAGGTTGTGACACTGATAATTTGGTATCATCTCCACTCTTGGCATAATCTGTTTATATGTGCTTATTGTAAGGACTAAATGGCTATATTGTATATTTAAATGTATGTAATTATCACCAGGAGACCCATCGACTGTACAAGCAGAAGCTGGAGGAGGTCTCCAAGTTGCAGGACAGCTGCTCTGCCTCCATTGCTCGTCAGAGGAAGAAACTAAAGGACCTGTCTGAATCGCTGGAAGAGTGAGTGAACAGCAATCATGGGGGAATAAGTTTTCATTATGCCCAAAATGGCTGAAACCACCATATGCTACCAGTAACTCACTTTTCTTGATATGTCATGTTGTGTTCGCTGGGGAGCTGAAACCTTTTGATTAGTTGAAAGAATTGGTGATTAGCAGCCCATTGCAGCACTACCCGATATGGGATTCCTGAAACCTTGCTCTAACCATCACCTTACTCTAACCAATCAGTGTCGATGTCACTCATTCTGCAGGATGTCTCCCTCTAGCTATACACAATTGTAGCACAGCCAACTGCTGGAAGGCATATCACAAGGTAGCTGTGTGTGAGAATGTATGTGCTAATGCGTTTTTGTGTGTTCGTCAATCACCCATCCTCAGATGCCGGCAGGCCACAAACTCAGAGGATTTGAATGCAATAGAAGAAATCCAGGGATTTATCAAGGAGAGACCAAGTGTATTCTTTGAAATGGAGTCTTTCCTTCCAAAGAAGAATGGGTAAGACCATTTCTCAGTTTTTGTTCTAGTTCTTTTGAGAGCGGTTGGCACTTTTTAGGTAGTCATCAAAGTTAAGTTTATTCAACAAATAAAAATCAAACATTTTGTTTGTATGATATTTCTAATACTTACAAGTGGGAGGTTACCTTCAGTCTGGACATTAGTCTGTGTTTAGCCCTTTGTGATTCAGACAGAGATTGGTTCATTCACTGAAGGGCAGTGCTTTGTTTTCACAAATTTGAATGACATATAATTTCAGTGGATTGCCCCCTTGTGGCTCATTTGGTAAACATGCTCACTACAAATGGCCATGCATAAATAATTATTACAACTGGCATCATCCTTAAGGACACATAGATGTCCTCCTAGAGAAAGGTGAATAAAAAAAGGCAAATTTCTGTAAGCTATACTGTAAGTTATGAAATCTAAGTTAAATCCTATCAAATCAAGTCTGGTTCTGTTTGGGGTTGGTTGGGTTTAAGTTTGGCAAGTTTGCTTGAATTATCCCTGCCTTAGTTCCTCCCAGCAGTGAATGCTCCAGGAGTTCACTGGCGACTAGTTCCCATCAGTCAAAGGTATATATAGTCAGGGCTAGTTTCCCATGGTCCACAATGACCTGTGGTATGGAAGATGCAGGTGTACAGATGAATGTGTCATAGGACTGAGGAGGGAGAGTGAAAAGTAATAAATTGTAATTAGAAAAATAGCAGACATCAGCAGTCCCAGTGGCAAATAGTTGAAATGCTTTCAAATTCATGTAGACTGAAATAGCTTTTGCTTGTTCTGTGCAGCTTTCAGCACTGTCTCAGATGCAGCAAGACAAGCTTGAACATGTCATCCAGAATAAGTGAAGCTTAATATTTTGCTCTTGGCATGTTCTGTATGTGCATGTGTTTGAGCGGGGCTGCATTTATAAGCAATGAGATGATGAGTGCATTTTATTGGCTTATCTCTGTGGTTTCCTGATTTGTCAGCCTTGTAACTATGGGTGGGAAATGCTAAACCACCTAAAACCCTAAAACAACCAAATCAACAATCAGAAACCTGCTGGCCCCAATCAGATAGCAGGCCAGACACTTCGTCATAACAGAATTATCCAGACTGCCTATAAAATACTGAGGGTCTGGAGTTGAGGCTACATTTGTGGAGACTGATTGGACTTAGAATTTGCTTAGATAAGACAATAGCAGGATCCCCTGATCTCCTTTCATGGTTAAAGGCAGAAACAGAACTGCATGAATCAGTTATGTGAAATAGCTACTGATTGTATATGATCATTCTACCATTAAATCATGCTGTTCAATTACTGTTTATTTGTCATGCGCCCTTAACAATAGTATCAAGTTAAGTGTCACCTTTGTCATTGTATAGTACAAGGCTGTTATGATAGGATATAATAAATACCTATTCCATTAGTTAAAAGAGTACAATCCAGTGCACTATTTCATAATAACCAAGATGAAATTGAGCAGTTGGGTTGTCATTTTGCTGTTATAAGACTGTGAGGAATTCTGTCAGTGTGGTAGTAAAGGTAGTGCATTTCAGTACTTGGAATTTATCAAGATGAGGTAATACTGTTTATTTTGAACCGCTTCATATTATTGCACAATGTTGTGGAAGTGTGTAATCAGGTTTTGAGGCTGTTGTCTGAAAAATGTTGTATTATGTCTCTCCTTATTTGCCTAGGCTGTACCTCAGTCTGGTTCTGGGAAATGTGAATGTGACACTTCTCAACAAACATGCCAAGTAAGCATAGTTTCATTGAGTCTCTGTCTGTGTTGTAGGTTCATATGGAAATATATGAACCCACAATGTATTTCATATAGAAATGTATTGTCATCATAAAAAAACTTGTATCGCTATTTTTGAGTCAATCTATTATGTGCTGACAATGTTCATGGCTTTGTCATTAGTATTATTCAAAACACTATATTATCAAATATTACAGAAAACAAAAAATCCAGTTTTAACCAGTTTAACATAATGTATGTTCAGTGACCAGGTTTCCACACATTCAGCATTTAGTACTTAATGGATTTAAACTTAAAGTAGATCTAGATCTATAAAAAATGCACTCTCTCTCAGAATGACTTATTTGCTGCAATACATTGCAGAAAATAAGGGAAATACTATTAGAACTGATCTGTATAAATATTTGAAAGAAAATGAAATGCTTTCTTTGTAGCATTAATTGTCTGAGATGATGGAAAGAGGGAAAAACATTGTTCTTGAGACATTAAGTCTCGTTTAAGGATTGCAGTTAGAGTTGGACCAGAAACCAGCAAAAACAGCCAGTCCACTGGTTAATGAATGCATTTCAAATCTTCACCACTAGATGGAGGTGTACTCATATTTAATGCAAAAAGTTCACCAACAATTTCATTCTTTTGTTGTCTAGGTGTTGTTAGTCAGGGCAAATTAGACTGCACCAAGCACTGTCAAACAGTATTCAGGGGACTTAAAACCTACCAGGGTAGAGCAGTGTCTCTCCAGTACAACACATTTGAATCCCTCTGCTCCTCAGGTTTGCCTACAAAGATGAGTACGAGAAATTCAAGCTGTGTCTCACTGTTCTGCTTCTGCTGTCCTCATTCACATGTCGATTTGTGGTCAGCTACAGGTAATAAAATGTCTGATTTCTGGAGAACTAGCTGCTCATTCCTCATGCAGAGAAGTTCTTTAAACTGTTGTGCTGATGTTTTGCGTGTAACAGTCTGTGGTTTGAGTCCATTGGATTTCAGTTCAGTTGGCTGAGTAAATTAAATGTAGTAAAATTGTCCAACATGTGCATAACATGATCAGGCTCATCAAATATTGACTTAAATATGAGAGAAAGTGTACAACTTGAGCAGGTGCATGAAACAGCAAAAAATAGTAAAACTAGTAAAATTGCATGTAATTGTAAGTGTCTAATGATGATATGTAGTAAATTCAGCTAAATTCAGCTATTGAGTGCTGAATCGCAGAAAACTAGTAGACACTTCTGTACTCCAGGACTGGAGTCTGACAGCCGTGGTCTAAGGTAAAGGTGACTGCACTCACTGTCTGCACACAGAGGCTGAATTCGAGGATTTGCTTACTCAGCTGTGCTCTGTGCTGTCTGCAGGGCGGTGGATGCTCTGTTTAACTTCCTGCTGGTGTGGTACTACTGCACACTAACCATCCGGGAAAGCATCCTCATCAACAATGGTTCCAGGTGAGTTGGCCTGCCTTTGGTGACCTGGGCCATTGCCCCGTGCATGAATATCTGTGTTTTAGGCATGATGTGCAGATGTAAAGAAAGGGTTATGTGTGTATATCTGAAAGCTTTAGCAGGTGCCAGGGATATTGAGTTGACTGGTGAAAAACAGAAATAACCACACACTTTAATGTGGTGTAATAGTGCAAGTGACATTTCCAACTGCAAATATCTTTGTCCACAGTTACACCTCTTGAAGACCTTTGATTATACCTCCTCTCTTACTGTTCTTTCTGTGGTTTCAGGATAAAAGGCTGGTGGGTGGCCCATCATTATGTCTCCACATTCCTGTCTGGGGTTATGCTGACCTGGTGAGTGCCCATTCCCCCATTATGACCTCATCAGACTCTTATAAGAAGTGTCCTAACTGAATGTTTTCGAGTTGGACCAAACACTCTAAGCCAGCACAGGTTCAGACTTTTCTATCCAGGGCCAAAATCAGGGCCCCAGAGACCAGCCTCCAGAAGTATGCCTGTTAGTCTGTGGGTCTCCTCTTTATAGTATAAGAAAGTGTATACATAATTTATCAATGCTTAGAGCAAAGTTTGTGTAAGTGTGACGAAACAACGGTCTTTAGTTTGGATGTTGATCTTCTTGATCAGTCAACTCTTGCATGACAGTGTCTTTGGGTCATTGGTGTCCTTATTGACTTATTTTAGAAAAAAATTTGAAACCAATATCACATTGATTGAAATGAATAATATCTTTTATTCATTTATTCTTTTATTTATATTTTATTCATTCTTGCTGCCATTTTTGTTCACTAATCTATACATTTTCACCATTCGTTACCTGTTAGCTAACAGAAAAATAAATCAGTCACTTTGTTTTTCTCTGACTCTAAAAATGAGAGATGGACCCAGTCGTCCCATCTTTGACAATAACTTGGCCATGTGCCTGTAGTCTAGTGTTAGCTGCCAAGCATGATGAAAATGTGACCTACCACTCTATAAAAAGAGACGTAGAAATCCTCTACAGTGTAGCATTCAGCTGTGGTCTTGAAGGGCAACAGTGTCTGGGGGCTTTGATTTCAGTGGGGCACCTGACCATAAGACTACAGTAATTCTTTTTAACTGAACACTTTTAACTTATACATCTGCCTTTTAGGCATTCAGTAAATTCTTTTGTAGAGTGGCTTATACAGCATACAGAATGCAATGTACAAACTGGTTATATAGCTGGATATTATCTGAAGTAATAAGGTTAAGTATCCTGCTCAACAGTAATGTGGCAATGCTCCACATGGGAAATGAACCTGCAACCTGCACCTTATAGTTCAACCAAACTTCCATGTCAGCTATGACAAAGAGACCATGAAAATGTGTAGGGATCAGGGAATGTAGATGAACAGTTGCTGTATTATTTCTAAACAGTCCACAGAGGGTAGGTACACAGTCTCCTCATATTACTCTTTTGGGCTGTCAAAGGACCCAAGGCCCATGTAATCACAAACATACCTTAGGGCAAGGGTGGCTAACTTAAGTGCTGGGGATCTGTAGTGTCTGCCGGTGTTTTATTTCACCCTGAAATTAGCCAGATAAGGGGCAATAAACCAAAAAAGGTGAGTGAACTGTGTAAGCTGTATTAAGTGCTGAGTGACAACCAGGGGACCATGTGGCCCTCTAGTACCAGGGTTGGCCACCAATGCCATAGAGGTTCATTGTACTGATTCCATGTCACTGCTGTTGTTGTGTTCCTGTCCTGCTTTTTCACCACCTCACTGTCTAACAGGCCTGAAGGAAAACTCTACCAAATGTTCAGGAACCAGTTCCTCACTTATTCAATTTACCAAAGTAAGTGCAGTTATTTAAGTGCAGTGATTTCAAAGTGACCATGTAGCAATTTATACAGCAATTAAGCCATTTTGTTTGCTTACCAAGAATAGAGAAACCTACCAGTATTATTTTCTGTTCTTTCACTACAGAGAAATTGTGTGAGAACAATTCATGGGCTTAGGGGTTACCAAATTTAATGATGGTTAATGAGATTCATTCCACAGTAAGCAACTCAGTTTTACAGGTAAGAAAGTAAATTTGGATACGTTTGAAATTCGTTTTCACACTCTATATTAGCACTAGAGGTATTAAGGTTTTATTTTGAAGGGTATATATGTGGATACATTGTCTCAAATTTTGAAAGGTCAAGCACAAATAACAGCAGAGTACTGGATTCAAAAGTAATAAGTTACAAACAACCCCGGTCTTCCCCTTGCTGAAAACAAGTTTAATACCATGTTCTGGAATGGTTCTGGAATCTGTTGATTGGAGCTAGGTTGGCGTTCCTGGAAGTAACCCATAGGCTTTCAGTCAATTTCATAACTGTTAACTGTAGTCTGGTGAATTCTTCAAACAAATTCCCAGATTAAAATACTGATGGTTGGCTTATCTTTTCTTGGTAAGAAAATACTTAATTAAAAAATGTTGGCCCATCTCAACATTTTATCCATTCATTTCCAATTCCCTACAATGTTTATATTTAGACATTGTCAACATTTTATTCAGGTACACTTTAAGTTGCTACTCTGAGATTGTCTTAGTTATTGTATTGTATGTATTGTGTGTCTCCTACATGGACATGTTGGATTGAATTAATTTGTGTTGTAAATGCATAATTGTTGTCATGATAGCAAGACATAGCAAGACTAGCATCTGCATTGTGCAAAATTGTCAGTGATCTTTCCATGCATTGACATTCAACAACAGGGATGTTTGCTATTACGTTTAATTTAGAGGAGTGCTTTAATTTTAGTGGACATATTTCACTATTTTAGGTGATTTACCATGATGTTTGTGTTGCATGATCATCTCTATCAACATAATATAAATCCTGTACAGTATCACATGATGTTGTACTCTGGATTACATGATAAAAGGGTACCTTGGGTTATATTATCAGTGTTATCACTTCCTGTGCTGATGCCAAGTCATGTTACTATTTATTATTTCTTTTCACACTGGCCAGCGTTTTACATGAAATCTCTTGTCAGCCTTTACCAAGAACATAGTTATGTTTATTCAGTTAGATTTCCCATTTCAGTAGTTAAAAGCAAAACATTAGAAAGTGGTATTTGTGTCGTGAACTTGGATAAGATGTAAATGTTTGCATTTGTGTGTGTGTGTGTAATCCAGGTTTTGTGCAGTTTCTTCAGTACTATTATCAGAGTGGCTGCTTGTACAGACTTCGAGCACTAGGTGAAAGGCACAACATGGACCTGACAGTCGGTGAGTAAGCAAAGCACTAGGGTGTGATGTGAGTGAAAGAATCTTTCTCAAGTGACTCATTACTCACAGTAATATGTGCTGGCCATTCTGTAACTCATTCTATAACTCGTTTATGCTAGTGTCACTGTTTTAACGTAACTCCACAAAGCTTTAGAAATGGTTAGCTACCATCCAGGGTTCCTAGAGAAGCAGCCATAGGAATGTGAACTCATGTTAAAATGGGTAATGTATCTGGAATGAAAATACATGTTCAAACCCATCCATTGTATGCGAATAGATCATAATGCATTAAATCCAAATAAGGGCACTTGCCACGTATTCATGGAAATATTATCATAAATGGCTTTTAAGTAGTTTCAATGTATCACTCAGTGTACTGCACTTCTTTTTCAGTACCTAAAAAATATAAAATCTTGTGATACAGCGCAGTTGAAGTCAGTTCTATTCTATTGTTCAGGTTGTGAATTGAGAAATACCCATATTTTGTATATTAAATAAAATTAATGAATTGAGTTTACATTACCCGAATAAAATTAATGCCTGCCACACAGACATGTTTCATTATACCAACAGATACACTAACATGCTAGCGTACAGGTACACTAACATACCTTGTAAACATCTTCTCAGAGGGGCTCTGTCCTGCAGTTACCTCTTTTCAGATGGGTTTGTACAAACCGCAGGACGTTGCCCTCTAGTACCCTTTCACTCTGATGTAATCCAAAGTTCCAGAAAACCACATGCTATTGTCTGCTCTGAAGTGTGATAATGTGAAACAGCTCTTGGATCCCGAGGGGGGAAGCCCAATAAAATGAAAATGAGTTCATTGATAATATGACTGTGTGGCTATCAATTGACTGGATGGGTGGGTTTTGTCACACGCTAACGAAGGCACACCTGATGGACAGCTGCAGTAGTATTATTTTGAAATATGTATTTACATAAACCATGGAAAAGTCTGTGGTAGCATAGCAGGCAAACTGTGACCAATGTTCCCTTTCCCCCAGAGGGGTTTCAGTCTTGGATGTGGAGGGGCCTGACATTTCTGCTGCCCTTCCTCTTCTTTGGTCATGTGAGTTGCTGTGACAACCCTTTGCCCATGCAGTTGCACTTCCTCATCCTCAGGTTTCATTCCCACTGAGTCAGGCCTTCTTACAGCTTCACTTTTCAACAGTTTCTCACAGCTTGCCAGGTCATGTTTGGCATGTTTTTGTTTTACACTCAGTATCATGAATGGTTGTGTGTATGCAGGATTAGGCTCCACTTACTAAGTTCAGTGCTCTGAGATACTTAATGAATATGGCCTCTGAACAGTGCTGGTTTAAAACTTTCTAAAGGAGGGTCTTGGGCTGTATGTTACACCTCTTATCATTTGGCTTTCACTTCAAATTAAATGTTTTGAAAAATTTAAAAAGAGTATTTAAATCTAACCCCAAGAAAACATCAATCATGAATGAGCACCCAACACTGAGATCTGTACATTTTTGGCACATAACACCAATCCTGGGTGAAGTTATTACTGGAACACTTTAAAACTTAATAAAATTGAGCAGATTACTGACAAAAATGTATCTTTCATTATTGTACATTTTTGTCAATAACCTCAGAGTGACACTATTGTTCATTGTGATTGTGTGTGTTGCAGTTCTGGCAGTTGTACAATGGACTGACTCTCTTTGAGATGGCCCAGCTCCCAGAATGTAAAGAGTGGCAGGTCTGTTCTGCCTTTGTTCATTTGTGTTCGTTCACTGTGTTTGTTCATCTGTGTTCTTACACAGTCTTAGCTTATCTTTATTCATATCCTCATTTCACTTTTCCCCCATACTGCCCTTCCAACCTATAATCATAAAAACAAGCCATTTAGTTTATGAAGGCCTGTCACTGACCTGCAGTCTTGAAAGTTTTCACACTGTGTCAAGCCTGGACTTGACTTCTCCAATGTTCTATTTCCAAGGCTTGACCTACCAAGCTGTTCCATGTGTTAACAGTTCTGTTTAAAAAAAAATATATATATCTATGTAACAATACTGACCAATATCAGTGCAGATGTTACTTTTAGTTAATATCAATCACTTTTGTAGTTGGAAAAATCTTTGTAAATCATTTTTATTTCAGTAATCATTCAGAGGACCAATATCACATTTTTGGTTAAAAAACTGTGTACTGTGTATATCAATTGCAGCTAAAATGTTCAGGAACAGAATTTGAGTCAACACAGATACAAGTGAAGCAAAAACATGACACAATTACTCACCATAATTCAAGCAATTCCTGTTCTTGATGAGTTCCTATCACTCTCTCTTCCCTGGCAGGTGCTAATGTGTGGCTCCACTTTCTTAGTTTTATTCATGGGAAACTTCTTCACCACCCTGGGTGTGGTCTACCAGAAGTACAAGAACAATCAGGGAAAAGCCAAGAGTCTGTAAGGAGATATATGATTACAAGCAAAGATGCACAAGGCACCCTGAATGTCATATCTTTTTTTTGTGATGTTATTTTGTTTTAACTGTTGTGCTTTTTATATGTTAAAATTTGTGTCCAAAACATTTGTGAAAATGCTATGTTATGTGAACAGTTTACACATCCTTGTTGCACTACTTATTTTGTTGATGATTACTTTTTAGTCTGCATATATATATATATATATATTTTAGTTTGTCTCAACAAGAAATGGCAAGAAATACCTGCATTTACAACAACTTGGCTGTCTCCATGGGACTGTATTGTGTTGTTGATATGCTGATACCAGGCATTTGTGCACTCATAGTCATGCAATACCAAAGGGATCTATGTGCACACTCCATGCTCCAATCATAGAAATGCTGGGTATTACAATTTGTGTATCTTAGATATGAGCCTACAAGAGAGGGCTTGAATGGCTACTTTACCTGGAATTAACAGCCACATCATTGGGAATTAGGGCCATACAACACTCCTCACCATGATATGAATTGTGCATATTAATTTAACAGCGCCAAAGGAAAATGTGCAATCTGTTACTGCAAAACACTTGTGATGGTTGATTAAATGCATACATAGTAGTGAATGCTGAGCCAACTTTATAGATCAATCATATAGCTGCACTACTGCAAAAATTGATCAAAATGAAGATTTTAAATTATAAGTAAAAAAAGCCATATTTATAATTTATTTATACCCAGTATGTGCCACAGGTATACTTGGCCTGCTGAAAGGTGCAGTGAAATCACTGATGTGTAATTGTGACCTGTCAAGCTCAACATCTTTTTATGAGTCTTATCACAGAGAGCACCATGACTGCCGGCATGGTGTCATCCATTATAACAGAGCAGAGCTTGTTAAAGTCAATCTTAGGGACACTTGCATATGTTCATTTAGAGTTTTTGAAGACATGTGATTGAACATTACTCTCATTGCTTTCCTTAACCTGTAACATAATGCAGGTTTGGTTTGTCCATTGCTGATTAAATTCTACATTCTCCAAAAATTATTTAATTTCAGGGACAAGGTGTCCACACTTTAAAGCAGCACTTCACTGATCATTTGGCATGGTGGATTACTAAGTAAACTCACCTCTCTTGGTTTCTTGGACTTGAACTGGTTACTGTTGTTTATAAGGTGAAAGCAGAAACCAGCACTGTCTTGGTGACAATACTGTGTTTTTTGTGTTATTCAGCTTCAGCTGCTTTTAATGATTATGTTTTACTGAGCTGTTCATTTGCTACCTGTACAAATATCTCTTAAAAATAGTCTGCTTTAAGTCCTGTGTAAAATAAATGTGTATTTGAAGGAATTTATTCATCTTGCCTTTCTAGTGATTGTAGAATATAATTTCATGACATCACAAAAGGGTGAAGCTAAAATACACTATGAACATTAGTCTAAGTAGAACCAATTATTATGTTTTGCAGTAGAAGTCAAACTCATACATACGCATCAGACATATTACTATTTCTGTAAGAACACACATTCTTACACGCACAACTCAGTTGTTTAGTCAGTAGCCATTAATGCTCAGTCCAATATCATTTTCAAATCAATTTTTTTCAAGGCTGTTCACACATTACAAATGACTAAACTGGATTTGTGTGTTCAGACAAGCTACTGTCTTGTAGTAATTTGCTGAAATTGCTTCTCTGGTTTTTATTATTTTCATAGAGTGAAGATGTTAGTCAATGCTGTCTTGTGTGGAGAATGATGAAAAAAGCAATTGAGGGAAGAAATCTTATTTGAACAGTCAAGCTGGAGTCACATGGGCAGGAATCAGATTTGTTTTGAATTTGAACCATATTCAAATGTTGTCCAAACTGTAACTGAAAAAAAAATGGATTCCATATGACAATTTGCTGTTTAAACCTCAAGGAAAATATCTGATAAAAACTACAGTATTTGGAAAAAAATTCAGACAGCTGTGTAAACACAACCAAATGATTCATTTCACTTGATGTGCAACCAAACACATTTTAACTAATTTAGTCATGAAACTACTAATCTGCCAAGAGCAGTGGCCTGCCATGACACAGGGTTTGACACCACTGAACTGGACAAAGGGAACAATACAGGTAAAAGTTTAACAGACTAGATTAGAGACCTATGGAAGTCCCTTAGACAGGCCATGGAGATTACAATGATGGGGGTGAGGGCATGGCTTATTTCCCTCTGACTCTTGACTGCACACATTCATTAGGGTTTAAAGTACCTCTAAAGCCCACTACCTATTAAAGGTACCTTTACTCCAATGTGGAAACAATCCAGTAATAATATTGGTCCATAAATGTGTTTCCTGAAATGCAGATTTACATTTTAGGTGTATTGTTTTCTGTTTTATGACCATTTCTGCTTTTGATAGCCCTGTCCATGCAATTATTTAATTCTTTAGGTGTCAGATCATGATTCATGTCTGCAAAGAACCTCATAAGTGACTACCTGCCGAGGGAATGCAATGATTTTTATTTCTGGAGAGAAATCTTATTTCAAACCGTGTTTGGATTAAATGCTTATTTATATTTTTTTACTCCTTAGATGACGTTTACTCACTAGAGCGTGTTGTGTTTATGTAAATCACCTGACGGAATGACTTTGTTCGAAATGTTCTGAAAATATAGATTTCTCTACACGAATCATCGGTAGTCTACTTCAGGGTGTCTGTCAAACAGCTGAAGTATTTATAATAATAATTTTACTTACGTTGCGACGATCTACTGCGTTTAAATATACAACACAAACTATGAATATGTACAATTCTATACATGGATGGATTGTGAGCTCTTAAATGCTGCTAAATTGTTACGACATGTGCAATCATCCATACAGTACGTGCAAAACTCGCCTGTTTGGCAGAAGACCCTCCTCCAAATGCACTGTTTGTGATAAACTAGAATTCGCGCAGGCTCTCGTGATCTGACGCAAGCTCCAACCTCACTCTTACAATAATGCAAACTCAACCAACTAAAGGGACAAGTGGTAGGAAACCACGTGAATTTCGAGATACATTGGATTTGCTCGAAATCGTCTGAATCGCCAAACATTTCTGAATTTTTGAAGACGTTGCATATGGAAAGGTGAATAGACCATATGTTCACGTATTCCTTAATAGCACACATAAAAAGAATTTTGTCAGATCAAGTGGAGTGCCTTGAGACATATTGGTCTCCTATGTTCACCATCAATATTGCTAGTCACACGATACGGTCATATTTGTCCCTCTAGTATCTCGTCAGAGCTTTTTAGTCCTGCGCAGGCTAGTGACGTAACAAGGTGGCTGCAAGTTTCCGCACTGTGCACGAATTCTGGAAGAGTTGAAAGGAATATTATAGCCCAGGTGAGTTTTCTCTCCTTTGGTCCTTTTATTGACCACAATTGTTTCTACCGTTTATGCAGGGATAGTGTTTAGAATAATTTAAACTTTGGTTCCTATTGTTGACTCTCTGAAGTTGTAATTTACCATTGCCAGCTGAGCAGTTACACAACTGCCTAGCTATTTGGACATCAAGTTACACAAGTAGCTACTCAGGATAGCAATAACTAATCTTCTGTGTTTTTATATCGACACAGTGTATCTTGCTAGCGTGTTGTTTAGCTTTATGAAGGCTTTATCATCAATATTTAGCCAAGTCTTTTGTAATGTTGTAATGGGCTTTTCGACCAAAACATCAAACCAGCTAGCTGCCGTCGGTGATCTATTCTGTTTGCTACGCTGTTTAGACAACTGGTTTAGGTAACTGGGTATTTCTGGTTATATATCACGAAGCTGTAATAGAAACATACATTTTGTTTTTAATTTCGCATGCTCAGACCAACCACCATACAGGTAGGTTTAGGGAGATATTGTCCCATCTGGGCTCATAATGAGCTGGAAATCTCTATGTATTAAATTTTAATATCCTCATGTACCAGACAAGGTACAATTAATCAGTGACTTCGATTTTCAACTGTCACCCATTTTCCTTAGATTATTAAATGGAGGGTGTACTTATCAGCAATTAGACAATCATTGACAGACGATAAGGAACACGTGTAATATAAACTCGCCTAACCTTTAGCTT
Organism: Albula goreensis; assembly: GCA_022829145.1. Lineage (NCBI taxonomy): Eukaryota > Metazoa > Chordata > Actinopteri > Albuliformes > Albulidae > Albula > Albula goreensis. Next base: position 36,033,605 of record CM040742.1, read on the forward strand.
CCATTACTACATTACTGAATAGACGTTGCCCAACATTTTGGCCAATCGGCTGTTAAAGGGATTGTGACAATTAGTAGCCTGCACTGAAATTGCATATAGAGGTAATCAAATGTTTTTTTTTTTTTTTTTAATTAAGATCGGAAGATTGGATCAGTTGGGGACAGTGGGACGCTGCGCTAAGGAAATGTTGTCATATTGTACCTGCATGTTGTATATATGTTAATTTTGCATTTATTTACAAAAAGCCAAGTTTTCAAACCAGAATACATTGCCAATCATTGTGTTCTGTAAGGTTTGGAGTGTAGTCCCAAATGTTCCTGTTACCTTGTCAAGCAGGTTGTTCATTACTATTCATGTTGAAAGACCTGGAAATCCTGTTGTCTCTGTATATAATGTATGTAACTTATGTATTTAATGTTTTTATTCACAACTATTTTCAGAAGAAAATTAATCATCAGGTAGTTAAGTACATGGGATACTTTTGTTTAAATAATTACACGAACTGTTATGACATAAGAAAACTAATCGAGCTAATGCTCATTACAGCCACCATTTTAAAATCTGTTTTAGGATGAAACTCAATGTTCAACAATGGTAGGCAACGATAATTTTAAACATAGCTAGTATTTTGTCACTGCAGAATTTGTGAGCACAATCTGTTATTGCTGGAACTTAAACAACATTTTTGCTTTGGAATAAAAATAAGTGTCTTAGGAATGGATACATTCGGGGAAACGAAGGGCACACTAAAAACTTCCATTTTTTTTTTTTTTACTTAATTCCACGAATTAATTAAATTAACGAAAGACAAAAAGCTTTATTAATCTGTCGACATCTTATATGGGCAACATTGGAATGCAGGCCTTTGGGCTTTAAGGTAGGTGTAGTCGCAGAAGCCCACAGGCAACGTGACAAAAAAAAAAAACTACTGTTTGCATTATAACTCGTCTAGAGTTTAATGTCGTATGGGGGCAGTGTGACACATTTGACTTATCAGCCGTGATTTTTATCTTGCCATTGCCAGGATGCATGGAAAGAACATTTTGTCTCAATTTCATTTTTTTTAAATCGTTCTACAGTAGTCAAGAAATCTGTGAGATTGTATGAGTGTCACAGTGTTGGACAATGCACGATTTAATAGCAGGCTTTAATGTTTTATGTGGGATGAATGAAAAGATATGTTGACTAGTTCAGTTCTTTGGTTTTGCTGCCCAGCTCTCGGTGCACATAAGTATTCCTTGCGTCCTGGTGTCACTGGAAACTGAGTCTTAAATAGACTTACACCTAATACTTTCTGATTCAGCACGTAGTCCAAATCTTGTGGAGTTCAAAACGCGAATGGACCATGTCACACTTAGATTTGAGAAGTCTAGTGTTGAAAATTATAATTTTTAACAGCGGGAGAGTGTAGACAAGTGGAATGTAGGAGCAGGTGCATAATGGTATACAGTATAACTTAAGTGCGTGATTCTTTTGTTCTTTTATGTTCTGTAATGGTATTATTTATTTTATGTTCTGTAATGGTCTTGAATTCCGTTTCAATAATTAATTGGAGACTAATACATTTTCTTACTGTTTCAGCGGGAACATAGCTTAACTACCCCCAAATTCAACAGCGTAGCCTACTCATCAAAATTAGAACTGAAAATTCACTCTGAGAATTCATTGTAAGAAATGTGTTTTATTAAAAAAGATTATGTCCCCTTTGGGCTCACTGGACATGAAAGCGTACCGACGCCAAGAAATTGATTGTAGGTGCAAACCTTTTTTTTTTTTTTTTTTGATACGTTGGCTGGATACTGTTCTGAAGGTAACAATATCCTGTTCCTTACAGAAAACCGGCCGACCATGAACACTTATGCTGGGATGATTAAAGGACTTCACCGTTAAGAGTCAAGGACATTGTTTTCTCACATGAGAGCTTGAATTGAGCTCTGAAGTCCTGAATTTTCTTGCAAGACTCTTGGTTCTTTACTATTCATAAGGTTTGTTTTGCGGGAGGGGAAACTCCGTTGAAACAATACAAGACGTCGAAACCAAAGCATGACATTGCAAAAATAGTTGATGTTGCGTTTGATGACTTTGCTTTTTAACCCTTGCGAAAAATCACGAAACGCCGTGGAAATAACTATTGTGTAAGATGACGAGAAATGAAAAATGTTTTTTTTTTTTAAGTGACGTGTGTTGTGGCAGTGGTGCTCTTCTAATGTTTTGATGACTAATGATAGGTTGATATGGTGCAATCGAGTTCCTGATTGAAAATTAGCAATGACTGTGCGATTACAGTATCAAATGGCAAGGTGCATCACCAAGAAACTCCTTAGTAATCACTTTGAAATAACTACTGAGTTTGGGGATTTTGAAACCCCTTCTCTTTGCCGTTTCGTAATAAACCGTGGTTTGTCTCGACTGTACCACATGACAGCTGTCACTTAAAAACGTTACTATCCAATGCTGTCATTTTACCTAGAAGAACTTAAACTGTGCGCATTAACGTGTTAGGGGTGAGTTGAGTTTTTTTGTTGTTGTTCCTCCTCACTGAAACGTTTGAGATCTTTATCCTAGTCTTCAACCCTATGCTGCTTAGGTGTTGCTGGTCGTAGCACTCAACCACAGGAGGCGCCAAATGTAAAGTTTCTGTTAACTTTAAGTTTCTGTGGCTCATAATTCACCAGATATTAATTGATTTTTTTGCTTTTTATTGTAAAAGAAATTAATTCTTTGGAGTGAGCGTTTGGAGAATGGAAGGTAGAGGGGTTTGTTAAAGTGTTAATCATCGCAGATGCCCAGTTAAATACGCCTGTAGCCTTGGGTTGAACAAAAGAATAAATCGGTGTTTTTAAGCCTGGGGAAAATAATATATCCACTACCACTGGCTTTAGAAAATTTTTAACAGTAGGTATATTGCTGTAAATGTAAACGTTTTCAAAAATGGCAGCAACAAGGACTTGACATGCATCTCTGTCTCATTCTAGTCGTAAGGAGTACTGTTTATGTGCTTGGTGTCTGAAGCATTTCCCCCCTTGTCCTGTGTAATTCCTTTTTTATTTTTGTTAGTAATGTGTGCCTCCCTTGAGTCCACGTTGTTCATTGTATCATATGCAGAGTGACTTTGTCCAGTGGTGGGTTTTAGCGTGTAGCTGTGTGCCTTGTGCTGTAACTGACAGTATTATTAATCAGTAAAATATATATTTGTCTGATTTTTGATGACTGTCTGATTCCTACATCAGAGGTTAATGTTTTTTTTCTGATCCTTGTCAGAATTTATATCTGTATGTAATGGAATGTAATGTTGAGCCCTCTGGGTGGCTTGCAGTTAGGCGTTTGCTGGAGAAGTAGGCATGAGCCCTGTGACTGGGTGCATTAGTCCCAGCTGTACTGGTCAGAGACTTCTTTTCATAACATAAACATATGTCTCGACTCAGAGTTACCCATGGCCTAGATGTGACTCATGTTAAACAAAAGAAGGTTTTTAAGCAAAAGAAATTCATGTTCAACCTGCTTCAATTGTGCTTGTCAAAACATCACTGATATGGTCCCAGGGCAGCATCCCTAAAGTCGTGGTGACCATTCAGTGTGAAGGCGCTGGTGTTGCAGTCCCAGTGTAGTTCCAGGGAAAGCTGTACAGCCCTACAGTGCTCTGACCACACCCCTCAGCTGGAGGACTACACAGAGAACAGCAGCAGTTGTCCACAGTGTCATTTTCCACAGGCTACTGCATAAGTCAGAGTAAACATTAAATAATGCTTTATGACAGTGGAAAGCTGACAAATCACATCGACATGGCCTTTGAATGTATTCTCACAGTTCATGTAGAAGCAAGACAATCAGAGTGAGAGAATAGCACTAAATGCAAAGACCACAGAGAGCTTGCATGCTCCCGTAGCTCCACCTGTACCCACACACATTCACATGCTTAGTGTGTCTAGATAATGGAATGTACCAGCAGTTGGGCAGGCTTACAGTTGTGACTGAGCTTTCAAAATGGAGGAATAAAGGTGCTGGGATGGTTTGAAGTAGAACATCTGTCTTTAAACTTACCACTCATCCTTGTAGTCCATTTGCCATTTGTGACAGAAATAGGGGAGTGGCAAAATGTTTTCTTTCAGAAAATAAGCAGAATACCATGCCATTATATCATTCATGTGGGTAGAATGCTACATGAAGGAACACTATTACAAATGAGTAGTTTTCTTATTCCAAAATCTCTGTGACTAACCAAAAGCATCTGTGAAAGCTACAGCCTTTCTCCACATCAGGGCAGCAGCATGTTGCAGTAAAATCAGAGACCTGAACACAATTTTCCTCTTGTGTTCAACTAGAGAATTGCATCTATGTGAATATTAACATTTTGTCAGTTGTCCTGAAGAATATTCTCTTCAGTCAGAATGACTGAGAGCTGACTAGTTGTACTGGTTTTTTTTTTTTTTTTTACATTTTGTTGACATGTGTGAAATGACTTCCATGTGTGGCTCTTCACACATGTAAACAGCCTTTCTCAGCTTTTACCAGATCTGAAGTAGTTGTGTGAAAAAAAAAAAAAAAATATATATATATATATAATTATATATAAATATATTCCTGTTGCTAACCACTCAAAAGACTTCAGAAGTGCAATAAGGCTAAATGTCTTAGTTACTGCCTTTCCTTAGCAACTACATGCCTAATATGTTCGCAAGATAAAATTCTTGCACCTTTATGTCATGAGCAGTAATATTTAACTGAATATGTACCATTACCCACATTATCTCTTCAGTGCTGACTGTTGTATTTTACAGAATCAATTCCCTTGTGGCCTTGTTTGACTCAGAATGTAACTTATTGTGGTTTGGTAGATCAAGGTCTGCTGAAAAGGTAATTTACTGTTCAGTATGACTTACGTGAAAAGAACATCTATAGTGAACAAAGTTCTTCAAAGCAACTCTGATGTAAGAGAATGGAGATAGAGGCATCCAATTACTCAGTAAATCGATGTTATGGATATGCAGTATATTGAATAATTGACATGTGGCTGAATACCAAAATTTGTTGTGACTAAACAATCAAACCTTAGTTCCTTACCCGCGTTATTCAAAACCATGCCTACTTGGATTACGCTGTGAATGCTGAAACATGTATGTGTAAGGGGACCGGACCTCAGTCAACCATGTTTTTTTAAATGTTCAACTTTAACTCTTTGGAACCATTGACAACAATAAGAAAAAGATTTTCATGCAACAATTTTATTGCTCTTGTCTACAGAATTGTGGTCTTAGGGGAAAATAGTGTCAATAGTGTCAATGTTTAATGTCAGTCTGCAAAATTGTGTTAAGACATCAGACAAAATGGCAAAAATGATTAAACTTTTACCATAATCTGCCAGGTCAAAACTCTGTTCCATATTTAACTGTGGGCGAAATGCAGTCTGCACAGTGTAGTGCATTCGCAACAAACTTGTACTACTGAAGAAGTTAACAATCTTGGAGTGTTGAATGATGCTGAAAAAAACAATGTATACGCCCAATCTTTTTTAATGCCAAAAACTATTCGTTTCACACAAAGCACAATGATCTTTCCCTGTGCTTTTGGCCTTTGTTTGACAGCAGTGTAAATCCATCACCAGCAAGGCTTTGCCTTGCTTCCGTTGGTAAAGGCAGCACACACCTCATCTCCAGAGAGTCCCCCAGTCTCAACTGAAAGAAAACTCCTAACAAAACTGGAAAAACGCATTCTGAATACCTCACTGGTGAAAACTCTGATCTCGCTTAACCAGGCAAAGATTCCACATCTATAAAATATTTGGTTGGACCGGCTGCTGACTGTTGGTTGGTTCCCATCTCTGAATGTGTGGTTTTTCCCCTCTGGGAGTGTTGCAGGATTAAAAAAAGCAAGCAATTCAGCTGGCGAACGTGGAAAGTTTTTGTAGTGAGGGGTGCAAGAATTGTTGCTGGAATATTTTGGGACAAAAGGGCTGTATTGTGGTTAGTAGGCACTTCAGACAAATAAAGTTTGACAGTAGCTGTTCTACTCTGTTCTTCAGAGTGCCTCTGAATAAATAATTGGCCATAAAACCACTCAGGGAGGGAGGGATTTGGTAGTGGGGATGGCTGGCTCATGGCTCAGCAATGGCCGCTTGGTTATCCATTATCCACCTGTGTGGATGCTCAAAGCTGTCAATGAAGTGTCTTATTGTAACTACTGTCTGTGCAACATCAGCATTGTGTTTTGGGGGAAAGCTTGATAACAGAGGATGTGGTGACAAGCGGAGCTTGTGAATACAACTGGATATGTCAATCATGGTAGCTCCCTGGACACCGAACTGACAAAGAAGTGGTCTGCTATGGTCTGCGTGTGTGGGGGTTTCTGTGGGGATAATTGTAGCAAAATTGTGAGCCATGTACTATCTGAATTTTTATGCAGGCATTTTGCAGACATTGCCATTCAAACAGACTGACACAGGTTAGAGTAATTTACCATTTATACAGCTGGATATTTTATTAACACAATTCAGAAGTACCTGGCTTAAGGATACAACTCAGTGAGTCATACTACGTCAAATCGCACAAAAAAGTATATTTTAACATGCACCATCTCCAAATATGCAAAAGTTGCTTCTCTAGTCTGAAACGGGTCACATAAGCATTGCAATAACTTCATTCTGAAAAAATTATATATTTGGATATGTGAGAAATTAAGATCACACCAAATTCATGTAATGTACTGATAGACCCATATGGTAATCAATAAATCTCAGGTAAGCTACCCCAGAATCTGTCTGTTTATATGTGTGCATGTTTAGACCTGCATTCCTAGAATCCTCCCTGATTTTTCACACTGTACCGCTACTACTTATGACACTTCCTGTCTCTCCCTCTTTCCTCTCTTCAGGGCCAAGTGACAGAATGGCAGATTCAGAGGTAGAGAGCCAGTCCCCAGAGCCCATGGCAGAGGAGGAGCCCCTCTTCACCACCCTCGATATATTTCTCTTCACCCTCATCGCCGGCTTGCTTATCTACTGGTTCATGTCACGCCAGAAGAAGGAGGAGATCCCAGAATTCAAGAAGCTAACCACAGTGTGAGTACAACAAACCAGGCTTGCGTTGAGCTTGCATTCACAAATTAATGACAGGGTCACTGCTGCCAAACTCAAATTAAAAAATTAGCCTTGCTTCCCATAATTTAGCCTACCAACAAGCTTTGCTTCCCATAATTTAGCCTACCAATAAACATGGCACTTACTAAAAGAAATCTGCCTAAAAATTAGTGAAATGATCATTCACCACATTTCCAGCTTATTGCAAGGGCGTGGAAAAAAGGTGAATCCAGGTGAATTGGATAACAGTTTGAAGTCTGTTACACCTGGGGGAAAAAAAGATCCCTTATCTCACCAACTGTTTCAACCCATTTTACAGTCCTGGTGGGTCTGACCCAGTTTAGTAACCACTGATCCAGTCCTGGTCACACTAGGAGCAGTGGCAACAAGACTACAAACATAATGAAATGAAGCAGAGAATGATTTTCATTTAATATCACTGTGAGAAGACAACTGCTGTGTTTGAGGATAAAATGTTCTCTGTGTGGCCAAAATGAAACTTCATGCGTGATGTTTTTTTCCACATGAGACCGGAACTGTTGAAAAGACCAAAAAATGTAGATGACTTTGATTTTGATAATGGCTCAGGTACATTGGGTACAATCACAGCATGCCAGTCTTTTTGCTGTAAACCCACATTTATAGTAAATATGTATACAGTGCATGTATGTAAATGAAGTTTCAAAACCTTCAGCTGAAAATATGCAAGTTGGTAACCTTTGCCCCCATTACTGAATACAACCCGATCGTGCAATGGAATGTGTTTTTAAAGGCAGAGCAAGAGTAGTAACCACACATACACTTCCAATAATGTGGTTAACTATAGCAGCTATAGCACAGGGTCTGCTGGATTTTGTTTTCCCCCTTAAAACCAGCTGCCAGTTGAAAGAAACCAGAGGTTGAGGTGCAACCAGCTGTTTTAATTGGTCAAATAAGTGCTAAGTAACAGCAAAAATGAAAACCAGGACTTCCTAGAGCCCTTTAGAACCAGGAGGGTCGAGAACCCTTGTTCACCTTCACGAGAACCTTGTGCTCACTTCATGGTTTTTAAACGCTCCTGAGTAAAATGGCACAGTTCATGAAAAGTACTCAGGTTTTTCTGAAAGAATAAACGGCAAACTGTGCCTGAAAGAATAATCCAAACCATCAGTTTTATTTGAGAAAAGCACTTCTATCTGCTGTTTGACTTCCTAGTTTAATTTACAGATATTTGCCTCTTTTTATTAATGGTTGCAGACAAACCACAAAGTTTAATGCATTCCATAGCAGTTTGAATTGTGCTCATATATTTTTTGCATTGTTTTCTCAAAGTTTTCTTAATTTGTGACATACAATAATATTTAATTGCTGAGTTAAATTAAGAGAGCTAATTTAATTTGAATGATGTTTGGCATTTCAGCATTCACAAAAACCATGTGTGTCTCAAGCAATCCAATCAGCTCTGTGAGATGGAGAATGCTGTATGGTCTATTGCTCTTATGAATGTGTAGTATCATTTTACATGGTGACCATGTGGATTGAAGAAAGAGGGGGATATTTCTATGGTTTTTTGTGCATTTCTGTCATGATTCACATTGTTTCCTTTAAGCCCAGTCGTAGTTTTTCCAAGTGATACAAATGAGTGGCTTAGAGAAATTTATGAGGAATTTCCTGTCTTCTGCCACTAAAGCCAGGAAGTTTACCGTAGAGAGTGCCCAGTATATGCGCCACACGGTCATTAGTGACATGGAGGAAAGGATAATGAATTTTTATGAACCGTGGCATAATTTAAAGAAGGAATTGGCAGTGTATTTCATACGCTGTTGAAGCCACATTGTGGTTTATCTGGGCAAGGGTTCCAGCATTTTGATGCGTTGACCTCATGTAATGAGGACTGAGGGAATGAACACGATCAGGCTGTTTCAACTCCATACCTTCCAAACAGAGAGGGGGGATGGGTGCCTGTTTGGCTTTGTGTGAGAGATTGTTGGCTTTGTGTGAGATTGTTACCTGTAACGTGGATGATTTGTTGCCATAGCATAGTAAAATTTATTTTTAAAACTGATATAGTACATTTTGTCATGTTGGGACTCTGTTAATGTTGAATCATGACTTAACATTTCACTGTGAGTGAAAACAATTGTTACTTGTGAGAAAAACTAAAGAGTGCTTTGTTTTTATGATCAATAGAACTAATCCTGATTGATCACCTAATGCTTGAGTGGCCAACTATTAGTTGCTAACTATTAGAAAAAAGGTCTGTTTTTTTTTTTTTTTTCTTTAAATGTTACATTAATAATTTGCTTTTTTGTTTGGGCATTAGGTATTTATTGGGCATTAGGTTTGACTATAGATTAATATAATGCTTTAGTGGTAGTTTTTACGCTTTTTCCTTCCTGTTTTCACTTTTTGCTTTCTGTATTTTTGCAGCTGGATGTTATGAAAATGTTAGTAATGCTTTTAGCGTTGAACCCAAGAAGAAGTGGTTGCCACAGTTACAGCTAAGGCATAATGGAATGTAATATCTGGACATATTCTTTAATTTGACAGCTATTTTCTAGGTGTCAAAAGTTTGTACATCCTCTGTGTTTATTTGTTTGTTAAATTCATGTCTTCCGAAGTCATTGTTGGCGACAACCACAAAAATGCTGACTGTGTGTGACCTTTGTTTCCCACCGGGCCCCTTGGCCTCACGAGTGACGTGTGAAACAAGCTCATTTGTTTGTGTTCATTCATATCATCCTGCATTGTCTCCAGGATCGGTCTTATCTCGGGTGCGGCACGCTACACAACAACGGAACAGACATGCAAAGCAGCCCCCCTATCCCTGCCCAGCAGTAGACCTTTAAACACATTTTAATTGTCGGAAAGCTCGAACCACAAACGGTCCCCCACTTTGCTCCTTTCTGAATGGAAACAGTGTTGGGAAGAACTGAGCCCCTGATTAACAGCCTGATTCTGGGCCTGGTCTCCCCGTCTGTACGCAAAAGCCACCCAATGTTTCAAGAAAAAAAACAAGGGGGAGGAAATGGCCTGCAAATGAAGCTGTGAAAAATTCCAGGAAGAGATTTTGTGAGTGCAGGAAAGGATAACTACCTTCAAATTGACCAGAGTTTCCTTAAGCCAGGACTCTCCCTCTGCAATGATTTCTGGAACTGTACAATTGTGTACAGCCTGTCTAAGCCTCTCTGAACCCTTGTTGTCCTGGGCACATTTAGACATTCCTTGTGTGTGTGTGTGTGTGTGTGTGTGTGTGTGTGTGTGTGTGTGTGTGTCTGTGTGTCTGTGTCTGTGTGTCTGTGTGTCTGTGTCTGTGTGTGTGTGTGTGTGTGTGTGTGTGTGTGTCTGTGTGTGTGTGTGTGTGTGTGTCTGTGTGTGTCTGTGTGTGTGTGTGTGTGTGTCTGTGTGTGTCTGTGTGTCTGTGTGTGTCTGTGTGTGTGTGTGTGTGTGTGTGTGTGTGTGTGTGTGTGTGTGTGTGAGTGTGAGTGAGTGAGTGATGGAGGCTCTTTCTTGTGAGAAAACTTAAAAGGTATAAAGTTGAATTGAAAAGAGGAGCAGTTTCTTTCTTTTCTCCCCCTTTTTGTACAACCCATCTCTGATTTCCCTCCAAGCGTTGTTTGAAAGGAGCCGAGCCGTGTCACAAATGGAAACCTTTTATGATAGATTTGGTTTCCATAGCGATACCCTTTTCTTGGCTGAAGGGGCTTTTTAAAACGTGCCTCAACCCAGGCTGGCTCACCCCGCTTTCCTGTTAAAAAGGGAAAGCAAAACAAATCTAGAAAACAATGCAGTTATGATGATGATGATAAACAGTTTCCACGGTAACGCTGTTCTAATCCCCCGAAGACTGGAGAGCAGAAGCCTGGCTGAAGAAGGAAATGTAATGTGTATGTTTGCATGTGTGGGGCGGAGTGTGTGTGTGTGAGCGTGTGTTAGTCAGCGGTAAGGATTCATGGGAAACGTCACTGCCGAGCATTTGGTTCCCTTCCCACCGCTTCCTCTGCAGTTGCCAGATGTTGGTAAGGCTGTGGAGCAGTGGAGACAGCCTGTGAGGCAGCTAGACCAGCAGCACAGCAGCAAGGAGCAGCCTGCCAGGGGCCGGAGGACAGCGATGGCCGCCTCTGCCTTCTGATTCTGTGGAGGGGGTGGGGGGCGGCAAGGTAGGAGGGAGGGGGTTTCGGAACCAGACTGAAATTCTCACGATGGAGCACAGAGGAGCTGACAGGTTTTCGTTTTGTTCTGCCTGCTTTTGCCGTGGTTGAGAGAGAGCCCTTCCGCTCCTGTTAGATCTCTCTCCTCTTCACCACCATCCCCCCCTTACTTCCTCATTGTGGATCAAACAAGTGGCCAGGTTTGTGGGCCGGTCGCTGAGGGATACTGCTGCCGCCAACCATGGGATGTGTTTATTCTGCGCCCAAAGAGAGCTGGCCAGACAGGTTAGTGCCAGATCGAGATCGCTGTGGTGATTGCCAGTAACGAGTGATTCTGGGTATGTGGCCTTGGTCCAGGTCTTAGAAAAGTACACCCTTTATCCTACGACATGGTGTGTGTGTGTGCGTGCGTGCGTGCGTGCGTGCGTGCGTGCGTGCGTGCGTGCGTGCGTGCGTGCGTGCGTGTATGTGTGTGTTATCAGGAGTTGAGCATTGCTCAGCAGTTACCCACAGTAAAAGTAGCAGACAGTTCCTGCATTTTGAATAATGTTTTATTTTAATGAATAACTCAGACGGTGGCAGCGGGTCTGAATTTTTGAACCTGATTGGACTGTGTGGCACTCCACATGTGAAGGCAGTTACCTACACACTCCCTGCTGGCATGTGCGATTTGCGATGTAATTGTTCAGTCTTTACAGCTCTGTTGGCCATTTCTTATATGGTAGTATTGAAAAAGTCAGCTCACAAATACCGTATTTTTACCCCTGAGATCTTAAATATTACACCTTTAGGGATCATTTCCAGATGAATGTGGATCATTTGGATGTGGATTTTTTGACTAATCCTAAAAAAAATCAGTACTCTTATGCTCACATTGGTGTCAGGTTAATAATGTCAAGTTAATAATGGCAGGGATATCTGTGTGTATGGGAGTACTGAAAGGCAGAGATACCAATGAGTGTATGGGAGTACTGAAATTATTTGGAAAAATGTCTGATAAGTGGGGATATTTTCATCCCAGCACAGTGGGGAAAAAGACTGAAATGGTGTGCATTCTGACCAACCTTTGAAAAACATTTGGCTGGCAGGAGCATCTGATAAGCATTTTTCCACCTTGTTTCTTTGGAGAATTAATTGTCTTTTGTGTATAGTATGTGGGCCAGTTTGATTAAAAAATTTGGTATTTATTCATGGTTATGGTAAGAACAATCAAAGGAATAACCTTTTGCAGGTTCTTTTTTCAGAGGGCAGACAGGGATAGCTTGAAGTCCTTACACTAGTATGTAAAACCATGTCAAAGAGTTTACATTCTATTAATTAATATCTTACATGTTTTCAGATGACATGAAACCAACCGTTAACCATGTGTTGCCAGTCTTCTGGAAATACCTTAATGTGTTACACATAGAGTGTGGATTCTGTGTTGCAGTGTAGTAAAATTTAGTTGTTGAGTATGAAAAGTAAAATACATTTGGCACATGGATAGTTTGAAAGTTGAGCATAGTGTATTGACATCTTAGCAGATACTGTTTTTGCAAGCATTGTTTCTGAAAGTTTGCATGAATAGAATAGTGATCATGTAACCTAAAATGAAAGCAGGTCCACATTCTATTATCCTATATTATTTATGCATTCAACCTCTAAATGAGCAACATGGCTCTGTGGCTTGACTTGGAAGTCATTTAAACATGCAGTTCCAAGTATGCTATGTAGGCGCACAGACCCCCACTGTTTTGTAAGATAAATGCTAACAGTGTGAATCATTGATGGATTTTCTGCTCATATAGACAGTGATTTTAATACAGACTCTTCATTGAATATATAGTACATAGTAATAAATGTGTAAAAGTGACACTTGGGCATATGTGGGGATGCCAGTTAAGTGTAATGGTGAATTAACTGGTAATTAATCTTCTGAGTTGTGAGTTGAATTGTACTTGTGAGCAAGGTACTTATGATTGATTAACTGTCCTGGTAAAATCCATGCTGTAATAGGTCTTAAAAAATGTAACTGTTTATAAAACTGTACAATTCACTCCTGGTTAATGTGTTTCCTAAATGCCTAAATATGATGTATAATTCTAAGAAAATTACCTTTTTTTCGTAATTGTAATAATGCTGTGCTCCTACAGTTCACCTATGTCATGACTGTTAGTGCTCACAATTTCACCTTAAGAGACCTTTGTTAAAGACCGACCAGGTCAGAGTGACATGTCACTTCTCCACTTCATTAAGTCCTCCGTATTCCTGAGAGATTGAGAGCTCTATTGGAAATTTACCATTCACACACAAATTATGATTGGCCCAGCAACAGAACTATCAGCTGATTATTGGTCCGCGACTCTGCAACCAGATGAAGGGTGTTTTATTTGCTCAGGAACCTTGCTAAATTCAGAAAGCATCTGTACTGTCCAGTTCAAATCAAAGCCATGCCAAGAGAAAAGAACATTTCAGTTTTAGTTTCAGCTTCAGCTTTTTCATATATGGTGAAGATGTCGTTGTCCTCTGAATAATGTGACAATTGCAATTATGTGATTATATGTAAAGTGACAAATGTGCAAAGCAACAAGCACAGTTATCATTAACTGAGAATACCAAAAAGGAACAGAAAGAGTTGAGCCTGCAGCATTTATAAAGGTAGTGTGTATAGAATTTTTAAGGGTGAAAGTATTCTTAGTATTATAATTGTAAGGAGGGCTTAAGTACTAGGCTGTTTACCATATGTGTTGGTTGATTAAGCTGATTTTTTTTGTCTGCTCATTCATGTCCTTGGGGGTTTGCATTTGTCTTGGTTTCTTGAAACCCTCCCTGAGACTTGGAAATCCTAGAATGTTATTGCATAAAGTATGGGCATGCAACATCAAGATCACAAACAAATCCAATTGCATTTTTCTGTGGCAAAGTTGGCTAAGCAGGCTGTCTTTAACTTTTGGTGTGTTCAAGATTGGAGACCACAGCAGCCATCGGTAGAAGTTCTCAAACTCTGATGTTAATGCTGACTGAATTTTTTTTAAAGGAATATCTAAAAACATCCAATTGGTCTGATTATTATTAATTTTTTTTAAAACCTGAGCCTTGACAGGATGTTTAACAATTAAATGGGAATCTTCCTGTGTATGTTCGTGCATTTGAGCCTTATTTTTTTGAGTAGAACATTTGAGTGCTTTTCATAACTTCCCTGCAGAATATCATCGCCTCCTTGTCTCATTCAGAAATAATTTCAGCTACTTTTTCAGAAGGTGCCCTTTCAATTATAACCAATATCTGGTTTTTTTTTTTTTGCTAATAGTGAGATTTTTTTAGATTTGTCTTCATTTCTCTGGCCAGAAGTGAGTTAATCCTCTCAAGTTTTATTGAGTGCAAGCGCTGTAAATGTTTGCCCTTTAGGAATTGATGCAGAAAGAAATAATTAGTTTAGTAGTTTATTTCAAAGGGACGAATACAGAATAGATTGATACAAGTGCAGTATCCAATACAATAAACATGCGTCTATAACCAAAGCTAATTTCCAATATACTAATCCATTGATAGGCCTTATTTGTGTGCATCAAAAACACACAGTTTAAATTATTAGTTTTAATTTAGAAGCTACACTAAGTACCTGTTTAAAATTAAAGTTGCAGAAAACCAGCTTCATAAGCCCTGGCTTTGCGCCACCTGCCTGCAAAAGGCCTTCGGATTTGTTTGAGTAAAGCGCTCATGGGGCAGTTTCTCCTTTCCTCTCTGGACTTGCTCTCACGTCATGTTTGGCCCTTATTCTGAAAGCTCTTGGAGAGATCAAAATATGATGTCCATGGAAACGTGCTCCAGCTGTTCAGCAAGCAGTCAGAGGTCACTCAACTGTTATTGTTTTTACCCATTTATTTATTTTGTAACCTCATATTTACAGTAAAATGTAATATGATTAGCCTCAACCGTGGTTGCAACATGACTAAAACTTTTAAATGATGATTGTTTTATGTGGATGTTATGGAAGTCATTGAGGCCATGACATCAGTTAGAATATTTTATTCTGAACCCCTGAGGTCTGCAACATTTCTTTTTTTAAAAAAACATTAGTTTTTTGTTTTGTTTTTTTTGCCTTTTTTGAAATTTATTTGAACAAAATTGCCAAATTGAGCTATGTAATCAGCCCTTCCATGAACCTTTTCCACAGAGTCTGGTGTAAGGGGTCGCAACTCTGCCTTATATGACGAGTAGCTTTCACAGCTCTTCACACTGAAGATGCAACTCCAGTGTTGTTGGGACATAATGTTCAGTGCACGTCCATGTCCATGGTGAAGCATCATGTGACAGTGTTTTTGTAACTGGTGCTAATCAAAACCAAATAAAAACGTGTATATGACAAAATGCCCATAGCTGCTTGATTTTGTTGAGTTTGGAGGAGAGTAGTAGTAGCCACCAAATCTGAGCTTCAAGGTCATTTATTTTTACAAAATAAATCCCAGAAGCTGGCCTCCATGTTTCTCTGCAGTAACTGGCTACAAATGCACTATCTTCAAACACAACCCACTGTGCCCTTGAGCAACTGCCCTTGTATTTGCCTGATTCGCTTTCGTAAGCTTTGTGTTAATAGGCTGTACGTTAAAATGTTTTTCATAGTGGAGAAGATTGTCTGGTAAATTCCTAAAGGTGAAACGTGTTACATCATGATAACCAAGGATAAGTGTGTACCTCTAAATGTCTGTCTCACTGTCTTGAAATGATACCACAGAAGTAATAATGAACAATGTCCACATAGGTTCCCCCTCCATGTCATTATTACCATAGAATTTTGGGTTTGAGATTATGTATTTTTTGGCATCCCCCCCAAAGATTTCCTCTATGACTGTGTGGACAAGTGAAAAACTTAATGCACGGCACTGGATTTTTAGAGTTTTGTTCAGTGCGCCAGTTGTTCAGCACATGGTTGTCAAGTCATCAGTGCATTACACATTTTTTGTTATGAATTGTGTTTTGTTTGTTGTTTATTTTTCAGAGCGCCCACAGTTCGAGAAACAAGTTTCATTGAAAAAATGAAGAAAACAGTGAGTGAATTTTAATTCTCCTTGGATTTGTTTGCTTCTACTATTATGGCAAAGTGTACGTTTAGCTCATGGCACCATTTTTGACCTTGAATCTGTGGCTTGAAGGAGCCTCCACCACTAGCGTTTTCTTCCACCATTTCCTCTGAGCAACCAAAACATGGAAACAATTGACTGAGACTAAACCAGCTTGTGTGTTCTATTGAAGCCTTCAGTTATTATGCAGTAATAATAAAAAGAGGTTTTGGTGCTTGGTTTAAGTGGCCTGTAAGCTGTGTCTAGTCTTTGCTCCAGTATATAAACAACCATAAAAGGAAAGAAAAATGATTTTGGTGTTTTGTCCAAGCTGTCTGTAAACAGTGCCTGGTGTCTCCTTTCCAGAACAGAAACATTGTGGTGTTCTATGGCTCCCAAACGGGAACAGCTGAAGAGTTTTCCAATCGACTAGCCAAAGATGCCCAGCGCTATGGAATGAGGGGCATGGCAGCAGACCCAGAAGAGTATGACATGGTATCCATATCCACCTTTTTATTTAGCTGCCCTAAATAAGGGCACCCCCCACCACCTTAAATGAGATGTTATCAGCCCTATCCAGTGTCTCCCCCAAAAAACTTGTATTCATTAAATATCATTATCCTGTACATTTCAGAAATGTTAAACCTTTGACCAAGTTAGCCCTGCATTGTAAAAACCTGATTCTGAAAGACTTTCTTGGGTAGGACTGGAAACCACCTGATCTAAGGCTTTGTCCCCTCTCTCCCCAGTCTGAGCTCTCACGCCTGACAGAGATAGAGAACTCCTTGGCGGTCTTCTGCATGGCCACCTATGGTGAAGGGGACCCCACTGACAATGCCCAGGACTTCTACGACTGGCTTCAGGAGACTGATGCTGAACTGGAAGGTGTCAATTTCTCGGTTGGTACAAAATCCTTTCTTTTCCCTCTTAATTTGTGAATGAGAAATATGCATTGCTTCCCTGTGGGTTTGTATTCTTAAGGGTGTGAAATCTTTTTAAAGAAATCTTTTTCTTCCCTTGTAGATTGGTTAAGGAACAGGACTTAAAACCATAAAATTTCCAGATGCATAATTGAATTGTTTATAGAAAATGTAACCTGGGTTCATTGTTGCAGATACGAGTGTCTTGCTGAATACTTGCATGCAAATAACATTATGTTGCTACACATACAGGTTTAACTCCAACCGACTGTAGCCAACTCCTGCCTCTTCCTGTTAATTCTTTTAAAATGAGCCTTCTTTTGTTTGCGACCTGCACAACAGCAGATTTAACTTCTGGCTGGAAGCAATTTGCTCGGCAGCACCTTGGCCTGTTCACTTGAGCACTTTTCCCCAATGGTTTCATACTGTTGTTCCACAGGCTAGAATGAGTCCACTAATTACTCTGGTTGTACACAACTGGCATTCCAGAGAAAATGTCTGAAATTGGCAGCAATGATGCCTCATTAGCGTTTAGCATAAATGGTATTGTTTGTGTTTTTACAACCCACCCCGTGTCCTGTTTAGGTGTTTGCCCTGGGGAATAAAACTTATGAACACTACAATGCCATGGGAAAATATGTGGACAAGAGGCTGGTTGAGTTGGGCGCCAGCAGAATCTTTGATCTGGGCTTGGGAGATGATGATGCCAAGTGAGTATCAGGGATGAGGGGGGAACCGACATGAGGTGAGCTGTGCAAAGCCTACTAGCTAGGTGTGCTGAACTAGGTGGTCATGGAGTGCAGGAGATACTTCTGGGTTTTTTCTATCTGAGCTTTATTACAGCGTGAGCAATTACTAAGCATCTAAGTTTGAATATTCAAATTCTGAGCGGAGAGATTCCTCCCCCCAACTCCAGCACCTGGTCATCTTTATTGTTTATTACACCTGATAATTAGTAAGATTATGTTGTTAGCATTACAAATGAAACAAAAAGCAGAAACATCTGCAGCTCTCCAGGTCCAGGCCTAGGCTCTGTTTTGCTGGGATGAGCAAAGTGGCGGGGGGGGCTCTTTTGAATTATTTATTTGTCCAAAATAATTCAAAGAACCTCAATATAATTTGTTGCAATTCATTTGGATCAGCAGTACCTGTAGGTGGCTGGCAATTTTGAACGAAATGTCCCTCACCAGTATTTTTAACAAAATTTTTACATTGATTGTCTTGTGGTTAGCGACTGATTTCATTGAAAATTCTGCAGGAGCTTTTTAAATTTAAGTGTCATCTAGAGAGTTGAAATATTATTATTTCATACAATATATTATTATAAGTAATAGAAAAAAGGAAACTGCTGTCTCAGACTCAGTCAGCATACACACATGAGGGCCATGTGTATTCCTTTTTGTACACAACCCTGTGCTCTTGATTAGAAAATTACTTTCATTGTTTATTTAGTCATTTTGGTTTGCAATCGGTATCTAATTAACAATTGTAAATTAAGGCAGTAGTAGTAGATTTGAATGTATACCAGCACATATGGAGTTTGGGACCTTTATATAGTATGCCTGCATATAATTGTAACTAGCCTTTGCTGTATTTCTGCATTTGTCTTCTCTACTCAGCCTGGAGGAGGACTTTGTCTCATGGAGGGAGCAGTTCTGGCCCGCTGTGTGTGAGCATTTTGGGGTTGAGGCCACCGGAGAGGACTCCAGGTAAACAGTTCTCTCTCTCTCTCTCTCTCTCTCTCTCTCTCTCTCTCTCTCTCTCTCTCTCTCTCTTTCTCTCTCTCTATATATATATCCTTGTCCTTAAATGTTTCTTGTATGTGTGTGTTTGTGTGCATATATGTGGGCATGTGTGTGTTTGAAATGTATATCTGAGTGTTATGTATGTATATTATGTACGATAAATAATATCTTATGTATATATTGAATAAACATTATATGTATTTAACATATAACGCATGCAGATGTTTGGTTCGTGTTGAAAGCAGTGCTTGCTTAGAAGCCTGATTGTATTTACCATCCTGTTGCAGCATCCGTCAGTATGAACTTGTGATGCACAATGACATCAACATGAACAAGGTGTACACAGGAGAAATGGGCCGCCTGAAGAGCTTTGAGACCCAGAAACCGTGAGTTCACCATGCTGGCATTTTAACAGGCTTCATCTGCGTCCAGAAAGCCTGGTCTCCATCTGGTCCCTGCTGACATCATGACTGTTAGATCAACCAGTTCAGCTCTGTTCGTTTGATGTAATCATGCAAGGCAGTGGGTCAGCAAGGAGAGCTGAGAGTGCTTCTGCTCTTGTTTTTTTCATTCGGCCAATAGTTTGAGATGTTATAGTTAAGCTGAATTTATTCAAAAACCCTTGAATGCAAGGCAATTAATTTTTCTGAGCATGCAGTATTTTACCAATTTCTGATCTGTGAGTAAACTAGTATTGGCATATGCCCTTACTTAATTGACCCAGGGCAATTTGTAGAGACAAAACCATGCATAACCATGGGCTCTCAGGTTTAAGTGCCCCTCCCCCCCACCAGGTGTTAGGTGAGCTATCCTTAGTCGGCTACACTGGTAGAGAGGGGGAAATGTTCTTGGCAACTGCTGTTATCTTTCTCCGGTTTCATGGATGTCCATCTGACCTCATTCTTATCTGAAGTCACCTGAGCCATCCTTCTGCAGTTCTTTGTCAGGGTTGTTCAGATGTTGACTTAGTATGAAATGATAAATGATATGTCTAAGCGACGAGTGATATACATCTTAAAAATGATACTGTATATCTTTGTTTTCATGATGCATGCCCCTTTGTTAAAATGTGGTGGTTGTTTTATGATTGGCTTTTGAGAAGACCACATTAACAAAACATTTTAGACAATTTGTGCTTTTTTCATCAAGCTTTGCCTGTTTTTATAAGAAAGTGTTTCTCTTGTCCTGATGTGACTGATGCTATCAACATACAGGAAAATCTGTTCTCTTAATTTGCCTTTTTGAATGTGATAAGTATGTTTTGATTGGCACTAGTAAATGGGTCACTCTTGAGAACATGCTGGGCCTTCCTACAAAAAGTACAAACAGCCTGGAACATGCCATCTGTTTTGAAAGACAGAAAAAAGGATCTAGGTTTCTGAACTGAGGAGAAACAAAAGAGATACTATTACCGGCCAGCATATTATGAATGAATCTGCATGCAGGTGTCTGCAAAATCCCATTTCTGGGTCCTGCAGATGTGTCAGGCTGTTGCCATGGACACATTGCTGGCCTGTGTAATCCTCCAGCAGCAGTGACCTCCACCTGTGCGCTCTCCACGGAGAATCCTGATGAAATGAGTTTTCTGATAATGCAACCTCAGTGCTCTCTCTCTCTCTCTCTCTCTCTCTGGACTTCAGTTCAGCTGTAATGGGGCAGTTATTATAGGGGTTCTATGTTGTTATATGGCATCCTCTAACACTGTCTCCGGTCCTTTTGTTTTGTAAATTCAGGCCTTTCGATTCAAAGAACCCCTTCCTGGCACCTGTTGTTGCCAACCGGAAACTGAACAAGGGGGGCAGCCGGCACCTTATGCACATTGAACTGGACATCTCTGGCTCCAAGATCAGGTACTGCTGTACTCCTCTTCCCTTAAAGGCCACAGTTTATACAGCTGGACATTTTTCTGCAGCAGTTTAGGTTGAGCTGTAACTCAAAGGTACCATGGCGCTGCTCCATCTGGGATTTGAATGTGCAACCTCTGACTTATATACCCAGTTCTCTGACCATTATAGAGTACTGCAAATCCAGATGCTCTTCGAGGAGCAGCATATGGAATAGTGCATACATCCACACCTCTTGAGCACCATTTTGTTGATACAGAAAATAACTGTCAAAGTAACATGTATAAAAAAAATATTGTTAAACGTAATAAATTTGAGTAGAAGAATTAATAAGTTTGTAGTAAAATGACATTTAAAATCACTTCTAAAAGCAGATGAATTCAACCAAATTGTAGTGCCATGAGAAAGGTGAGTTTTGAGTTTCTGTAAGGGTTTCTGTGCTTTACAGATATGATTCAGGGGATCACATCGCTGTCTACCCGATAAACGATGTGGCAATTGTGAACAGGATTGGAGAGATCCTTGGGGTGGACCTTGACACTGTAATCTCTCTCAACAACCTTGACGGTATGTCATCAGCTGTTGAGAAATGGATCTCTACCGCACTAATGCATATTTTCAGACCTTGGTAAGCCTGTCAGAGAAGCCCTACTGTTCAAGTGCCGGGTGTATTTCCTGTGTTGGTTTTCTGGTTGTTTCCTGTGTAAATATTACAACTTTTTTGTAATGGCCATGTAAAAGATGTACAGGCTTTGAAAACATCAAAAATAGAGTATTGAATGTAGAGAAATATATATACATAGAATTTTGTGTGATTTGGTGTAGATTCTTATGAAATGAGAATATATAAAATGAGAATAGTTTGAGTTTTTTTGGAGGGTTCACATCTTGGCCTTTTCTCACCCCTTTCAGAGGAGTCCAATAAGAAGCACCCTTTCCCTTGCCCCACCACGTACCGCACAGCCCTCATGCATTACCTGGATGTCACCAGCCCACCTCGCACTAATGTCCTGTACGAGTTGGCACAGTACGCCACTGACCCCAAGGACCAGGAGAACATGCGCAAGATGGCCTCCTCCTCCGCTGAGGGCAAGGTGTGTCCCTAACCCCTGACCCGTCAGCTTTCCATTTCACACTGTACATGACGATAACCAGCTGGAGATGTCACAGTCCAAATACAATGGACCATTATGGACCATGCCATTGGTCTTTGTATTTGACTGGCTTGTTTGTCTGTTGGGTTTTTGTAATTAATGGTCCTCCTATTGTTGTTTTCCCCTCAGGCTCTGTACCAGAGCTGGGTCCTGGACTCCCGGAGGAACATCTTGGCCATTCTAGAGGACTTGTCATCCCTGCGGCCACCCATTGACCACCTGTGTGAGCTAATGCCTCGCCTACAGGCCCGTTACTATTCCATTGCCTCCTCTGCCAAGGTGAGACACCCTCAGTGGCTGCCCATCCTCATTCCATCCACCCCAAATCTGGATCTAGGGAGCAGCACAGTGTGCTGCCTTGCATTATTACTTAGCTCTTAATTGATCAACTGAACTAGCTAATTACACAGTTAGAAGTTGATTTTGTCCACTGATTCAGCATCAAAGCCATTCAAAAATGATTTCAGGTGGAATTATTTACAACAGCACATAATTCTGGCAGTAGCCAGTATCAGCTATGGCCAGAGGACCACACTGGCCAGATAACAAATGGCTTGGTCACACTGGGGAAGCATAGGGCTCAAATCCTGAGTTAATGACTCTCAGGTGCCTTCGAGATTGTGAACTGAACATATGCTGACTTTGTGCTTCTCTGACGGCATCGACAGTGTGTGACAAGTGTCACATGTGTGCAGTGTGTGGAAAGAAGTTTGGGCAGGTCCACCTCCAGGGTATTTTTATTGAGGTTATTATTATAGCTGTCAAGTCATATATTTATGACCATTCAATCTTGGTTCACTGTGGCCAAAAGTAAAGGACAGTGCATCTAACCATGCCGGTTGTTTGAAGTAAGTTTTTCATGACTCCTCACCCACAGTTCCCATAAACTTAACTTTGGGTGCCTATGAACAAAGGGTGTCAATCTCCAGTCAAGAGTGTCTTCCAATTTTTGTTTTTTCCTTTCAATCAGCAGCCACTATTCCTTTCAATCAGCAGCAAGGTGTGAGGGCACACAATTTTATTTAATGTTTACTTTTAACTCTCCAATTGAAATATTGTGTGTCTTATTTGTTACTTTTTATCTTGTATTTTTATCTTGATAAACTGAACACATAAGATCTGAAACACACTAAAAACCTGTGGCCTTCCACGAACTGAGTTTTGAGATACCAGGTGCAAACTGATCGCCTGTTTGATCTGGGCAGGTCCATGCCAACACAGTTCACATCTGTGCCGTGGTAGTGGAGTATGAGACCAAGGCTGGCCGGACCAACAAGGGTGTGGCCACCAACTGGCTGAAGAACAAGATGGTGACGGACAACGGGCACAAGTCTTCAGTACCCATGTACGTGAGGAAGTCCCAGTTCCGCCTGCCCTTCAAGGCCAGTAACCCTGTTATCATGATCGGCCCAGGAACCGGCATTGCCCCCTTCATGGGCTTCATCCAGGAACGAGGCTGGCTGAAAGAGCAAGGTAACCACCCTGGAAACTGTAGGGGAACATGCCTGAATCGGAGTACAGGGTGGCAATGTAGTATAATGGTTAGGGGCTTGTAAGTCAGAGGTAGAGCTCTTAAATGGGACTCTGCTGTTGTATTCTTCAGCTATGTACATATCCGGATGGGGAGAGTGTTTAAAAGAATTAAAACTGTGTCAGGTTTTGCAGATAATGGTGTCTGCTAAATATCATAAATGTAACTTAAATAAGTATTTAATATGCCAGAGCATCCATCTTTTCCTTGCTTCAAGCTTCATTGCATTCAATTTACTGTCACCACAGCACTACCTGTATCTAGACTAGCCAGTGTTTAATAGGAAAGTATGGATTATGCAAGCCTCATATACCTGATTAAATAAATAAAAAAAGAAGCTGAGTTAAGTCTTTTTTAACCAACACTAGCAAGTAGCTGAAACAATTTTAATCTGCACAGCTATCTGGTCTCACCACCGTATTGTTTGGGTTCCCAGGCAAGGAAGTGGGTGAGACAGTGCTGTACTATGGCTGTCGTCATAGAAACGAGGACTACCTGTACCAGGAGGAGCTGGAGGAGTTTGAGAGGGCTGGAGTCCTTACTCAGCTCAATGTAGCCTTCTCCCGAGACCAAGCACAAAAGGTACAGCCCATACTGACTGCGTTCTGTGGTATGACTCACACTGTCCTGTGGCAAGTCTGTCCTTTGGTCAGGTGACAGTATAGTGAAATGTTTGGGGAACTGGACTGAATACTCAAAGGGCACAGGTTTGATTATTGGGAGGGGTGATGTTGTTGGATCTTCCAGCAATGTAACTGACCAGTCCTGGAAAAATCTGGCTGTCTGTTTGAAACCATTATTAACTTGCTATTTTGTATCAGTTCCATCAGTAATTGCCAGGTTATTCTGCGAGTTCCTGTGATGGGAGCTGCTGGATGTCTTTATTCACCTCTGCCATTTGTAATCTACAGGTCTATGTGCAGCATCTCCTGAAGCAGAACAAGGACCATTTGTGGAAGCTCATTCACACAGAAAATGCACACATCTACATCTGTGGGTAAGCATCCGCTCAAATCACTGCTGATTCGTTTCGGGGACCAGAAACTAAAAGGCCAAGTCATGCTGGTGGTGATTTCAGTCTTATCAAATCTGTAGCCAGACACAGTGCTCTGCTGTTACATGATGAGATAGACATTGTAGCCAGCTATGCAGCAGATGACCATTCAGCGCAATACACAGTTCCATCCATTGTTTTTGTTAATGTTCATGATTGCCTGTTGATAAAGATACATTAAACCTGGTGCACAGTATTGTGTGTTTGTTATATGTTGGTCTCAAAGACTGAACCTTGACCTTGGTCCTTTTTTTCCAGTCAGAACGCTGCATATGTTGAGCTAAACTTTCATAATTGGGGACACAGTGGTTACTCATCTGGGCTTCATCTCCATCAAGCTTGTCATGATTACATCTAAATATCTACATGTCCCCTCAGCTGGAACCTCTTAGTCCTGTGGTCAGAATGTTTCCTCCCACATAGAAAGAAAGAGAATCTTGTTTTGGAAAGGAACATCAGAAAGACCCCAACACCAGTGCCAACCCATAAATGTTTTGATGTTTCCGAAATGCAATTTAGCGAATGCAAGTTTTTAGGCCGGCGTACGCAACTAGTCTCATGCTGACGTCCTAACTGTTTTGTCCGTCTGGCTCCCAGGGACGCCCGCAACATGGCACGTGATGTCCAGACCGCCTTCTATGAGATTGGGGAGGAGGTGGGCGGGCTGACGCGTACACAGGCCGTCGACTACATCAAGAAGCTGATGACCAAGGGCCGGTATTCGCAGGATGTGTGGAGCTAAAGACCACAAAGCTCACCTACTCTCACAAAATGCATTCTCGTCCCCCAAACCCCACCCTACCCCTGCCCGATTCCTGGCCCTTTTCCCCCCTTTCCTGGTGGTTTTTTATGGGACAGGGGGGCTTAGGGCAGGGACTCCATCACAAATGTGTTAAAATATTCCTACTGTTTTGAAGATAATGCACCCGCACATAATTTCACCAAGAAACAAAAAACTCCTTTTCCTGTTCAGAAGATTTTTCTCTACCAGACTTAGTCTGTCTTTGGACACCACTAGAAGTCTGATACCACATGTGGTGCATAGTAGAGTGAAAACGGTTGTATCTTCTAACAGGCTTATTTCTGGAATGAAGAATAGATTATTAAATGTCTTTATTGTAACTTACTGTAGCAAAACCATAAAAAGCAAAAAGGAGTACCAAATTAATAACATTAATTACACGGCCAGGTAAGCTGGCATTAACGTGAGAAGCAAATCCATGTCCAATACATCTGTAAGATATGTCAGAGAAGAGCTGTGAGGGGCACTTGGTGTGCAGGAATGTGAAATGTTTGAATAATGTTAGACAGATTAACTGGTGTCTGAAAGCCCTGAAAATTCAGGTAATGAGTGTTATTCGTTACCTGCTACTTTTTTTTGTAAGATTTTCATGAGACTTTATATAAGGGATGCAGTCATAGAGGAGATTCAGAAAATGTCTTGGTGATGCATTTACCTTGTAATATCATGGAGCCACACAAAAATATTCCTTGCAATGTAGGCAAGAATTTTTTTTTCTGTAGTCATAGCTCATAATTAACCGTATACATATCTGTTTTACCAGATTTCCTTTACTGTTATGTGGGATTTAACATTGACACCTATATGTTTATGCATTAGACTATTGTAAATATAGAAAAGTACTGTGCAAATCCAGGACTAATTTAGTCGTCTACTTTTAAAAGCATTTTCAAACACAATGTCCATGACAGACATGTTTGAGACTGTGTTGTCAGTATGTTTTCACTGATTAGTCATGTGTCCAACATGTCCCTGTTTTTAAAGAATAAAGTACCTATCACAATACCTCATCAGAGATGGTTTACTGTAGAAATGGGGATTTCAGTCAGATTGCCTTGGCAGACAAAATTTAAACATGTAAAACAACATGTTCTTTTTTCAAAGCCAGGAGATGTTTTTAAATCAATTTAAATTGACATTTGAAAATCTTAGCCAG
The DNA here is from genome assembly GCA_022829145.1 of Albula goreensis. Classification (NCBI taxonomy): domain Eukaryota; kingdom Metazoa; phylum Chordata; class Actinopteri; order Albuliformes; family Albulidae; genus Albula; species Albula goreensis. The sequence goes on from CM040742.1 coordinate 36,060,052, forward strand.
TGATTCTTTGAAGTCAAGCTCTGGAGGCTGCTAAAACCATGTAATTGTAAATCATTCCCCCTTTTTGGAGGGGCATAAAAGCTTGTAGGTGGACAATAATGAATGCATACAGGGCTTGGTATACCTCAATGGACAGTTCAGTCGCAGCAAAGATTTGTATCAACAGTAGTGCAAATGTGGCTCATTTTTTGGATTGGTGGTGTAATTATGCCAAACAGATTGGATGTGTTATTGCGTTTTGCATTCGCTCTGTTGTATGGATCATTTGTTCCTTTCTTAAGCTTTCTTTGTTGTTTAACAGGTTTGGCCTGGAGTCTCCGGTTTCCTGTACTGTCCTATTCTGTGTGCTTTTAGAGCCTCTAATCTCTGTAGCATTGTTATACGGCAAATTAATTCAGTGTAGCTTGTACTACTCTTGTTGTACTGAGAGATTTCTAATGCAAAATGAGTGTGCTCTAGTTAACAGGGTTTTTAAAAATCAGCTGTTGATTACCAGACATGATGTAATCATGTGAAAGTAAGGTTTGACATTTTTTTTTTTTTTTTTTTATAAGATGTACTAAATCTGAACAGATCTAAATCAAAGTGGGGATTATACCATAGCTGGCTTTTCAATGGGGACTGTCCTCTAATGTGGTCAAAATTGACCTGCAGTATGTCGTAGTTTATTATTATTATTGTTTCATCCATAACACAACAGAACTGATAATTTGTGTACAGGCCTCACTCAACTCCTGGTCCCTGGAAAGTTCCAGAAACACAGGACTCATACTGGTTCCCCTGAGCAATGTGACGAGGCACTACAATGACAGACATGAGAGGCAGGGTCTAACTGTGAAAGGTTTTGAGATGCGTTTGCAGTTTCTTAAAATGGTTCTCTTGTCCCATAATGTAATAACTGAACATGGAAACTAGTGCCTTGTTATATTCTGGTATGCCTTCTCAACATTTCTTGGTTTTGTATAACTGCATTAGAAAATGGGTACTATTTATGTCCTGTGTTACATTTTGTCAGCTTGATTCCATTTTATATGCAATAATTGTTTTCCTTTGTATAAAAAAAAATCAAATTCAAACTTCTAGGCATGCATTTTTAAACAAATAAAAACTGAAATCTGCCACATTTGTCAGTTGTTTTCTTTCAAGGTTGATAGAGCAGGGTACTTGCAGAGAGTCTGTTTTCTGATACGATGAATGACTGAAGCTGTTAGGTCTCCATTCCTTCTGAGGTTTCAAAAATTAAACGAACAAACTGGACATGTCATTCTTTTAACAGTCATCTATAGCTGATTGAACCATACTAAATATTAGCATCCGGTTGACAAGCAAGCATTTACTTGATAAATAATGTACCAGCATTTTTCTGTTTAGAGAAAATTTTATTTAAAATAGACCAAAAGTGAGCCCTTGTTTCCAGACAATGAAGTATTAATGTTATGTGTCATTTTACATTCCCAATAATTACATTTTCTCTGTAAAGTAAGCCAGTAGGAATGAGAGGACCAGACGAAGGTTGAATGAGGTTATGCTGTTTTCATAGCCTACCTCAGGAACTGCAAGAACACCTTGTTTAGGTTATCTGTTGGTGAGCTATGTCTGAAGGTCACTTTTTATGGGGTGTTACATCAGTGTGAGCCTTGAGCAAAGCCTCCACTGCAAGGCAGTTGTCACGGCAATCCTTGACCTGTTTTGAGCCAAGGATCTCCTAACACAGGAGTTGTACACTGAATCACATACCTGTTTCCTTTTTGTTGGTTAAAGAGGATTTTAACCACCTATTTAGGGATTACCTTTGGTTTGGGTGTGTTAAGATTTTTTAAATGGCATCACTGGACTGAAGAAGGAGTGCAATTAATCTTACTTCACCTTTAGTATAATAAAGTAAGGGATTGCATAGTTATTTAACTGTGTGGGTGGCCAGGTGTGGTGTCATGGGATCTTTATTAACCTCCATGATTCGAGGCCTCAGTTAAACACCTCTGAAAGAATATTCCACAGCACAGCACCACATGGCTGGATTTTGTCATTGGATTACATTTCACTAAAGGGAAGTGGGGCCCCCTAGTGGCTTAGATATGACTTCTAACAGCAGCCTGGTTTTAGCCAGAGGTATCATCACACCTAAACCCAAGGCCATGTTCACAAGGTCATTTTTGTATCTGTCAAATTGCACATCTTGCAATTGATTTCAATGGGCAAAATCCATGATAAGTTGTGAAAACCAGGCTTTCCATCTGTAAAAATGTATTAAAGTACTACCATAATGTTGGCCTTAATGGTCCACTACTCATTTTGACATTTTTCTTTTTGTATGTCCATGCTGTAGTTTGACAAATGTGATGCAAAGTGATCTAGATGGAACAAAGTGACATGTTCAACAGGAAGTGCCACACTGATCTCCATACTATGCACGTTTTTGTAAAAGATAAAATGTGAAAGAACAAGAAATAATTGCATAAAACATATTTTATTTTTGTTTCAAAAGGTATAAAAAAAACTTATTTTAAATGAGTTTATAATTTTCAATACAGTAAAGCTTGTACATTTTCAGTGCAAAAATAAATGGAATCTGCTCAGTTGATAAAGGTGTTCACCAGTGCTCAGACTAGGCCCTGTAATCACAGGTCTAAGCCTTGGTGATGACACTTTGCTGCCATGACAGGGAGTCAACAGAGACAGTACAGTGACAGGGGCAGAGTGGGCACGAGCTGGGGTGGCAGAATAGTGTAATGCTTTGGGAGTGCTTGTACCCTTCAGTAAAGTACTTCATCTGGATTGCTACAGTAAATATTCATCTATAATTGGTCAATTTGTAAATATCTAGGCTGCACAAGTTACCCTGGATGAGGGTATCTGATAAATGGTAACATGTACACTTAGCAAAGGTTTCTAAAATTGTCACTTCTGGATTCCCTGCCCATGGTCATTCAATGCCAAATTATAAAACCAGTTTTCCCCATCATGCTAGTTTTTAAAAAAGTTTGTATTATAACCTTTGTAACATATCTTACCACTTACAAAATAAAAATTACCCAACATATATATTTGGTTAGATTAGAATAAACATAAGCAAGAACATATTTATTGGACTAAGTCAACTTATTTTTTGTTCCTTAGGTCTGTACATATTGTCTCCCAAAGCTCACACTGGTTGTTAGAAAGTTTCCCTTGATTGAAGGGAAACCACAAAATCTTGCAGACCATTCAGTGCTACAGGACCGGAGATGCACCCCTGTGAGGCTTTCTGCTCCTGGTGGGCTGGTGTGAATTCAGTACTTTGTTACCATCAGTTGTACTGTCACTAATTACAACTCATTATAATTCCTATTAGTCTACAATGAAAAATGTCATATATGATGCACAAATAGTTTTTAGCGGTTATTCATGGGGTTATCAGTGAATTTACATAGAATGTCAATAAATATGAGTGGATTCAAATATTTATAGTAGGTGTGGCATAAAATCCTAAAATGGACACAGTCTTCCTTCCTTGTCCCTGTTTGATAGTAACATAGCTTACATGAAAGGTCATACCAGTTTGTATTTGACTTTGTCAGCTACAAACGAAAGATCAGAGTTTGATTAAGATGGTATATACACACATATATAATACATTTTGCTCTGAAAGTCCAGTGTCTTGTAGAATAAATGTGGCCATGGAAGCTCATCACTTTGAGGCTCAGATTAAAATACTGCCTGCTGTGCACTGAAACACACCCTCACATCTCAACCTTTTTTCGAGTATTTATGACAGGGCTGTCTGTCCACTGTACCACTCATCCTCACATCTGAATCCTAACGGCATTTGAGTTATAGAAAAGAACTGCAGTGCTGCTTTAAGGTGATGCTGGAAAGGATCCACTGTAAACTGAGCTGGGCATCAGTAACGGGTCCAGGGGACCCGCTGGCGATCCAGGTGGCAGCTCTGGAGAAGAGTGATATCCTGCAGCCAGCACAGGATGAGGACTGAACGGACCGGAGTGGGCTTGGCCACAGGGAGCCCCATGTGTCCAGGAACCACCAGCCTGATGGGAGGCCGTGTGCTCGTGACTGTGACCGTGTCCGTGGCTGTGTCCATGTCCTTGTCCAAGGCCGTGATTGTGACTGTGCCCAAAGCTAGGCATGTGGCTGTGTCCATGATTGAACAAAGCTGGAGCAAAGCCTCCCTGGGTGTAGGTGGAATGCTGCCAACCCTCATACATCTGAGGCAGGGCATCTGTGCCCTGTGCAGGGGGAACTGAAGATGCTGGGGCATATGCCTGAACAGGGTAGGAACCAGGGGGTGGGGTGCACCTGCAGAGGAAGAGCAATCAGAGTGTCAGTGGCAGCAAGAAAACAACCTCATGTGAAAAGACTGCGAGGATAAAGTTTAACATTTCTTTTGTCTTGGAAATGTAAATCCACTGCATGGATAGTCAGAGCAATGCTTATGTGTAAACACACCTAGGATCAGACAACGCAGAAATGACTGCCCCAGACTATCTTTGCAAATTTAAAGACTAATAGTGTGGCCTCACTCCATCCAGCTCTGCAGAGTAGGCAGCACTGACCTATTATCAGTCTTAAAATTTAGCCCAATAAAGGTGAGGTTAGGATATGCACAGGGGAAAACTGATCTTGGGTTAGGACTTCTATTCTAAGACACTTGGGGCCTGATTGTTTTTTGTTACTTACAGCTGATCTAGGGTCTTCCTTCTCTCCTCTGTGGATGCAGGGATGTATCGTGCCCCTACCAGCATCCTTAACAGCCTAAATGGCATCTTCTTATCCAGAACTGATGCTCTGGCTTCTGACATATCCAAAAGTGAAAACCATCCTTTACCATCTATCATCCGGCCTGATTAAGGACATAACTGGAAGAGGCACAAAGTACTCACATGCTTCTATCCTGTAGCAATGTTTCACTGTAGCTGCACCGATAGAAAGACATATTTGAACAGAAATTACCTAAAAATTAACTAAAATGACAGATGTTGGTTATATTGTCTTGGCAGTTCTCAGGCTTGATAGATCAGCAGCACACCCAAAGCATGTATTCATAGAGCATTTCAGAACAGGATTGCTGATTTAGGATCAGTTTAGACAGTTAACTGACATTGGATAATAATGGCTTGATGACTCATGTGGGAAATGCTTTAGGAATACAGTCCTGAGATTTTAAGTGCTTTATTGTGGTGTGCACTTGGTAAATCCCTTTTTTTGCAAGTGTAATACGAAAGTTAAACATTGAAATCAATGTTAAACTCAAAGATGGAAGGATACAGGTTGCTCCCACTAGTATGGCAACGGCGTTACAGAGAAATACAGTGTCTGGAATGAGGAGCGTGAAAAGAAGGAGTATCCAGGGCAAAGTAGGGGTTGGCACGCTGACACCGAGTAGCATTGCCTTGGTCATGCGGGAGTGCACGGTAGACATGCCCACGAGGGCAAGCGACACTGGGAGGAAACCCTGGACATGGCTTCGGTCAGCGGGCGAGAACAGCAGCAGCTCCAGCAGCACATGCGCCAGGCCAGTCCAAGCAGAGAGCAGCAACAGCAGGTATGTGAAGCGCACTGTCCCCACGCTTCTCTCCAGACCACTGCAGAAGGGCAAAAGTGCAACCACACCAAGCACCAGCTGGGGCAAGTCTTTGTGGAAGAAGGAGTAGGTGATGAGCTTGTGAACTGTTTGGGAGGGAAACAAGATGGGACAAGATAAATATACAGGTAATGCTACTGCCACCACTCACAGACTACCAGTTAGGGACTGACATTTTGAAACAACTTAGTTGCAAGTATTTAAGGTCTTCATATTTCTGTAACAGTTACAGACCAGTGTCATTCATTTTTGGACATGTGTAGATCAGTGTGTAGACTTATGTCCATTATCAAACACGGTAAATCAATTACTCTAGTAATGTTTATGGTGGACTATATTCTTAAAAATGTTTCTCGGGTTCTCAAATTCCCTGTTGTCCCAAAATGTAAACCACATTTTTTACGAGTAGGAGTCACATTTTTACATATTAAACATAAAATAACCTGGATTCAAAGTAAACATGAGTGAGTCATATTGGCACATCATATAAATTGTCAAACAAACAATATATGTTTTAAATGGGAAAAAAACTTGGAAATATAGAACATGCTCAGACCAAGGCGCCCTAACGCATCCATCTGTGTGAAACCCTGCAGCGCAATTCTGTGGTGGCTGGGTTCGTTAGAGGCTAGGCTACGTCTGTGAGGTCCTTACCATGCCCGTTAACGACGACAGTGGTTCCCAGACTGAAGACATCAGACGATATGTTAAAGCACTTTGTTGTGATGAACAAGATTACCGACACAGCGGCTGCACTCAGCGTACCACTAGTGAATTCAAATTTTGGGACAAGCGTCTTAAGCCACTGTAAATTCTGAGATGAAGTTTCCATAGTGCCACTGCAAATTCATTCAACAAGCTCACCAAGTAGCAAAGTAAAAAATAAAATACCAATTAAATTAAAAAATTAGCATTTTCAAAAACAGGTTTTTGTCCAATATGTATATGTCATTAATATACCGAAGCTTTACACATGCCTTAATATTAGCTGTAGTTTGCTCTTTTTTAACTAACTCAACCAAAACATATTTCGAGACCTTAACCTCAGCTCCACTTCCGTTTCTGCTAACTGGAAATTCATGACTGCTAGGGGGCTGTACTGACATCTACTGGTGGAAATAAATTTTACCCAACTAAACCAGTTGTCTGAAAGCAAATAATTTTACTAGACATATTTGTATCTAGACCTGGGCAGCTAGGTAGGCTATCTCACCTAGTTCAAGAAATCTAACGTGTCTTTACTGTCATGGCAATATTTCAGCCTCCGAAAGACAGCCTGCTTTTGATTGCGGTCAGTTGACACACGTTTTAGAAGTACATACTGCCATCTACTGTACTGGAGTGCGGAGGACACAAAGGCAGAAAAGCACTGCAAACCTTGTTCTAAAATCCAACGACGAAAACCTACTATCGGTTTATGAAAATGAATATACTTGGGTAAAGAAATCAGTATTCTCACTTAAAATATTTCCATTAAAACCCATGGTCACTTGCTTGTTTGATAGATGTTCACATAAACCCTTTGTGGGCACTTTGGAAGGCCAGTTAGTTCTTCATTTACTCCAATTACTCCAGTTTTAATGGCTCTCATATTATACCACAGAAAAAAAAAAATTAAATTGGAATATAGATTTCTAAAACATATTTTAAAAATATTAAATATTTAAAGTAATATGGCTTTGAAAACAGCTCTAAATTTAGATATTTATACCCATTATTCCATGGGAAAATCAACGTAATCCTGGATCAATTTGCAGTTCAGGCCAAGTGTCATCTAAATGTTAATATCACAGAAGAGGGAATACAAGAATAAAATTTATGGTCATTTAATGATCAATTAATGACAAGAATGATTACAATGTAAGAAGCGAGTTCCAGCTGAGATAATGTGGGGAACAGGTTTGGGTGTGGCTTGAAATGAAAGTAAAACAGTACAGTAATATCTAGATAGTCATACATTAATTAGAAACATCATTTATTAACAGCAGAAACATCGACAGTACTGTGGATAGGAAAGAGGAATTAACATCTAGACAACGGCATACTCTTGCTAGAATATGTTTTTCCTAAAGACTTAATCATTCAAAATATATATTTGTATTGGAATAACCTTGTCAAGCCTGACCTGAAACATGCGGGAGCAAGTTTAAGCTTTCAACTCTAACTTGAACTCATGTTGATGTCATGTGAGGTGGGTAAAAAGTAGAGCGCGGGGAATATACCATTTTAATAAGGGTAGGGGTGATTTTGTAAAAGGTTACAATTCCGTAGTATTTACCACATACAATCGGAAAAATATGTTTTTATTGAAAGTAACACAGATTTTAATAAACGTGTGTTTTATGTACGCTCTATTTTAGTATTAATTATTCTGGAACGTCAATTCCATCGTGTGACTGTTCAACAAGGACTGTGGTACTTTCCTGCAGCAGGTCGGAGTTCACAAGATCTGCAGTGTGTTGTGCTGTGGCCGCGTTTTAATTGTCGGAAAGGTGGAATTCCGGTTTTATATAAAGTTGAAGAATGTCTTCTGGTAAGGCCTCCTTATTGTAGGAAATTGTGGATTAATAATAGTTCATTTTTATTGTTTTTTCATTACGAAGTGGTCTCGAAATCCGCGGCATTGCTGCTTTCTCCATTAACATCACACAAAATGAAAGGGGGAACTCTTTAAGCGTTAACCTAAGAGTGCTAGTCTGGGCTACCTAGCTAACTGAGAACAATAACTAACCCTTGTTTTAATACCCATTTGAAAATATGTGTCAATACCCCACTTTAGGTTATCGGTATTATGACGCATTTTGGAATTGGAAAATCAAGTTGAAAGTCCGCCATTTTTGTTGAACAGCGTGGTTCGGTGTGTTAGGCCCATACGTTTCCATGTTTTCATTCAACGATAAGATGTTGGGTCCAAGTTATGTATGATTTTCACAGATGCATCGTAATGTTAGGCTGTACTGCAACAGCAGTAATCCCTATTTTGTATTTACTGCTGAGCTATTATCCCGACATTTGGTCAGAAAAGTAACAATTATCTCAGATGTATAACGTTATGCCACTAAACCAAATATCCCACGACTCAGTAAGTATTATCAGGTGAATTACTTGTGCCGACTGTCCAATAATAATACATTAATCACTGCAAATACCAGTGTATATTACTAAATAGCTAATTAATTCTCTCTCTTTACCTTCACATCCCCGTAAAGTCACACCGATTATACGTAATCGACTGCGTGGGCAACTAGCTCCCCAAAGTGCTTGCTTGCCATTTAGTTTGCTTCTTACAGAACGTAAATTGAAGTGCCTTTGCTAACGATATTTATTATTGCTATTAGATTCTGGTTATGGCCAGCCTGGCGCACAGCAAAGGTAAGTGTGATTTATTTTCATGCCTGTAATGATTGTCCTATCTTGTATAATTTAAACATTTTATCCTGGATTTGACTCATTGTGTGGCTGAATGCAAATAAATCTCCTCCTAGTCGTACCACAGTTCAGCAGTTCTATGTAATCTTGAGCATCACTTGTGTTCAGGTTTCATGTAATGTGCATACAGTTTTTGTGTAACAAAACAAAAAAAAATAGGTCTTAGTGTAATACTGACTAAATCACACTGCTTAAATACCTAGGTGGCCAAGTGGTATTTCTTGTCATTGAATGCCGTTGAATGATTGCCCTGTGCAAGGGAGCATCTAAACAGGACTGCAGATCTAGGGATCATTTTGATATTTTGGTTATTATGGATAACGTTTAGAATAAGGCCTCGGAAAACCTGATTATAGATCAGCACTCTTAGTGGATTCTTGCTTATTCTGAGATATTTTGTTGATCCTCTGCCAGATAAAAATGTCACATACTCTGATTTGAAAGTTCTTGAACGTCTCAATCCTGCCGTTGTATCTATACCAGGAGTGGCCAGTTCCATGCATGGAAAGCTAGTGTGTGTTCGGTAACACCATGTCCTGGTTGAATTAGCTATATGTTATACAACTTCTGTTCACTGGTAATTCAGACTATTGGAAAGCATTTTGCCCAGGGACACATAGTATTCTGTATGAGTTTATCAATATATTTATCTGAAATAAGATCACCTAACTTATTGGGTGAATTTAATCAATCGAGAGCAGATGGGTATTTCTTTGATAGAAAATGAAGTGTAACTTGAATATTTCCCTCTCTAGTTATGGATCGTATGGTGCGCCTCCTTCCCAGGGCTACCAGCAGAGTGGACAGGTAGGCCTTTTTCTGGTGTATACATATGTGCCTTGTGATGGCTGAGAAAAATCGCACTAATGCGGTGATATGCCTCCGTACTGTAGTTTATTTACTACCAACACTGAGAGGATGACCAAAGGGCCAGCAGGCTGTCTGTGTAGGTGGGCGTGAAGGAAAGCCAAAACAAAGCAGGATGTCTCCACGGAAATGCATTTAAACTGGCTTGCCTTGGCCCAACTAATAATCAACTCTGAGCATTTCATCTAGGTTACTTGTATTTGTGTCATCCACATTTACCACACTGTTCTCAAATGCTTTTTTTAAAAGGTGAGTGGGGAGTCCATCACCTTAGGGGTGTTTCTGTATTTTTGTCGAAAGTCAGAAAGCAGAGAGGGTAATTGACAAAGAGGGGTGACGGCACAGAAAGTTGGCTGACCGGGAGACTGAACCCTGACCAAATGGGGGATTATTTGTATTCGGCGCTTAAGATTCAATCAACCTGTGGAGTGTGCCGCATGGTCTTGCCTCTTAAACGCACTATTTCCTCCATTTTGACCTTCTGTCTTCTCTAGCACTTCAAGACATGTTACAGGTTGATGAAATGACTGCCACCCTTGGTTTCGGTACTAACAATTTGTCATTCTCTCTTCCTGAAACCCATTGGAAACATTTTTGTAAGTTAATCTTGATAGGAGCTTGTGTTGAATGCCTGAATGGAATCTGACGAAGTATGAAGATAAAGTGCCTAATTTGATGCTTCCAAATGAAAATGCATAAATGGTGTTTCAGAGTTATGGACAAGGGAATGACAGCTCATATGGTGGACAGGGCTATGGCTCGGGCTATGGACAGCAAGGTATGTGCAATGAGTATCCATTACGTCTCAAGCAAAGCTTGAGAGTAGAATCCAACCTCTCAGGCACCTCTTTCTTTGAAAGTGTTGCATGTGTGCATCTTATTTTAATCACGTCTCTTGTTGCTCTCAGCTGAAAGCTATGGGCAGACGGCACAGAGTTTCTCCTCTGGGGGTTTTGGTCAGCAGCAGAGTTTTGACAACTACAGCCAGCAGAGCTCTGACTCAGGAGGGTAAGACTTCAGCTTACTATTTCAATGTTGTTTTCTTCACAACTTAAAATAATGGCTCACAAGTTGTCATATTTCTACAATGGTTTAATGTTGTAATGCAAGCAGAATAAACCACTACAGACTGTAGTTTTTTCCCCCCAAACACAAAAAATATCTGAAAGTGCTTTACATTGAAAAGAGAGTTTTACATTAAACAAATAGACAAAAAGGTAAGAAATAAAATGAAATGGATGAAAATGAGATTTAAATAATTCACTTTATGGTGGTTAATGACCCTTGGCTTCACCTTGGCACTGCATGACACCACCCTGTTCAGTCTGTCATGGTTTGTTCTTTGTCTAGCTGGGATGGGCAAAGATTGGTCCTGCAGTGCCAGACACCATGTAGTGTCAGAATTGTGCTTAATTCCCTAAAGTGTGACTTAATTTTTGTCCAGAAGAGGGACACATTCATAGCTACACCAGATATTATAAGGAATACATCTAGTACTCCAATTTACATAAGTGCAAAGATCTACTTTTCCAAAAAGGAAAAAAAAAAACCTCTTTGCTCTAAATGAATACAAGAATGACAAAATCAGTGGACCTAAGATTGAGTTAGCAGCATGATGCTTTTTGAAAAGATTTCCAGTTGGAGGTGTTTCTTGGATTTTTTTTTAATCCAAACTTGACCACATCATTTTATAAATTAAGTTGCTGGTCAAATCTGGAGTACCTCTAAAACATGGTCACCTACGTTCATTAAGCATAATAATTCATCCATTTAAGTACTGACGTGAAAACCAGAAACCTCTGGTACTCCAGGACCTATTTCTGCATATTTTTCCCATTGTCCTCTGTCAGCACCTGGTTTCAGCCTTAGAAACAAGGTATGTGGATCCTATAGCCAACAAATGCAGTAAATGCCAATTTGTTTCTGGGTGTGAGACGGCTAAATAGCTGTGTAATATTACCCATAGGTACGGTGGGAAGCCATCTTTTGGACAGCAGTCCAGCTATGGGGATCAAGGATCCTATGGACAATCCCAAGGGGCTTATGGGAGACGGAATGATGGTAAATAAAACCCAATGCAAGTGCTGCTCTTATGGGGATAAAAAGAATGCACAATGCATTTAAAATGTGTTGATCGCAGAGTTCACACTCAGTAATGATGTTTCTCAGGTGACAATGGGCAGGGGATGAGGAGGTATGGGGGCGACGACGGTGGCTATGGCGGATACAGGGGCCGAGGCCGTGGAGGGTTCGACCGGGACGGAAGAGGCGGGGGAATGGGGTGAGTCTCCGAACACTGAAACACACCACAGGTACTTTTCTCAGGGCCAATTCTGTATTTGACAACAGGGAAATATTTATTATTATTGTACATTGTAAGACAAAAGCAAACATAAGTTTTGTTCATGTGAAAAAAAGGAATTGTAGTAAAGGTACTATGTTTGCGATGCCTTTGATGAAAGAAAATATACAAATGATTTGTTTGGCAAAACGTAATGTTTAACTTGAAGCCAAAACAACTAACCACTCAATTTAAGAGCAAACTTGCAGTGGTTAACGTGGTGTTCTAACAACCATGTTTATTTGTTCTACAAACGTGAGCTGCACAAATAAAATTTTAAATACTTGTACAGTGCACCAAGTACAATTCATGCTCAGAAAGGTTGTCATGTTGATTACATTGTCAGTTTTCTGTCACTATGTTCAGTTAAAGCTGTAATTGGTTTGCCTGCAGGAAACTCATCCTGATTCTCAGTTTAATTGTCCCTGTAGTTAATCACTGCTTAATCTCAGCCAGTCGACATGTCTACTTAACTCATGTACAATATCAATACATTTTGAATTGATTCACAATCTACCCAACATATTTGCCAAAAATTCACAGTACAGTAACGGTGTTCTGTGGTGATTGCTTGGCAGGATAACATAAGACGTATAAATATCTCTGGGCCAGCAAAGCTAGTACTGGCATGATGGGCGAAGGACGGTATTACTGTACAATTTTGTATTTTTTTTATTTTTTTTTCCTGATACAGAGCAAGTAATGGTCAACTTCCTTTCATTGTGTGCAGAAAAATATTTGGGGCAGGATATAATGTACCTTAAATATCAACTCTACATACATATAGTTTTAGTTTCTTGATTTTTCCAAGGGTAACTATTTCTACAGTATACAGTCCATGCTGAAATGGTGTGTATGTGGCTTCGCTTCCATTGTTAATGAGTGATCAGTTTATCGTTTGAAACTCAAATGTTCCTTGTCAATACTACTCAAGGTAAACAATCAACATTGATACTGCATAACTGCATGTCTGCAGTGGAACAAAGACCATGCTTGATCAGTACCATGTGAGGAATGTACTTGAGTTTATGCATTTGATGAGTAAAATGCATAATCACAGTATCAGTCAAGGTCTGTGAAATTTACCCCTGGGAATTTCGACTTATCAGCTTCATGGGAATTTGTACTCACGAGTCGCCATGGCCACTGCTGACTCAGGCTGTCTAATGTGCTTGTCTGGCACTTGCAGCAGCCTCCACTCCATTGTTACAACGACATCTATGCATTGTGATGTAGAACGAATGGTACTTTTGACTGTAGTAATCAAAAGTTCTTGGATCACTCACTTTTTTATTTCAGTGTAATGTTAAAATTCATAAGGGTTTTTGAAAGATTTAAATTCGGTTTTTTTCCTGTAGTGTGATGATTGCTCACACTTTCCTCTTTGATTAGATGAGATCACCTGAAGTTATCTTCAGCTCCCACCATTAACAATCATACTCAATGGGTACTAAGCTGCTATATTCAGTGTCAGACAAGGAAGGTAATAACTGATGACAAAAACCAGTTCTGCTTGTCCAGATTGTATAATTTGAAAACTGTATGGCAACAGAGATTGATGCTTTCAAAAGGCATCCATCCAGGCTTCTTATGCTTGAGTGGGTGTGGCTAGCCCAATGACCATATTATGCAGTCAAATTTTTCCAAGTTGGAAATGAATATATGTTATGTTGTAATTTGCTTATTTCAAAATATATTATTGGTGAACAGAAACTGTTAAGATACAGAATGTTTCCCAGTAATTTTAGCAAATGGAACTTCTGCATCCACATACTTGTAATGGCTCTGTTTCTTGTAATGGCTTGGGACCCTGCGATTCACCACCATATGAAGCGTAGTCCTGTGTGTTTGACTATGGAATAAGACCAGGTGCTCAATCGGAAGTGCCCTGTGTTCTGCCTGTTAAGGGATGTAGTAATCGCTGAAAACTTTTTAGTTATAAAGCCTCTAGAAGCCTTTAAGAGAATGGTCTTGTAACTGTGATATGAGAAAGCAGGTCTTTACCAAGAGAATGAACTTCAAAAAAAAAAAAAAAAAAAAAACTTTGCATACCCCTCTGTCGTTAACTGAAACCTGACCCTTTTTGATTCACTCAGTTACTCCGCTCAACAAACTGTCAGAGAGGCAGGAGGCTAATAACTTTGTAACATTGTCTCACAGAGAATGAACAGGACTACATTCAGTGCCTTTTTTTAAATGGGCTTTTTCAAATCCCTGCCAAACTCTGTCTAGGAAGTATTTCCTTTAGAATTCAAACTTTGGGTTAGAGTTTGAAAATTCCAAAGTAGTTGATTTTAAACAAACAAAAAACAAACAAATGTGTAACACTGTCTATTTACAGGGAATTTTGTGTATTGCTTGTGTTAACATGGTTTGCATTTTATGCTACAGGTATCAGTGAGTGAAATTAAACTTGGACCTCTACTGTTGAAGCTCATGTTGAAACATAATGGAAGAATCCTATTTGGCCTGTGTTTTGCCACAATTGCAAATTGCTTTTATAAGTAGAGTCAACCAGTTTTGCAAATCGGACATTAAGCCGAGGCTCAAATTTTCCCAATTTGTGTATGAGCAGTCATACAAACAGATCTGGTCTGAAAAGAGAAGGGGGGAGAAATCAGCCTTTTTTTAAAATTGTTTCTAACACCCAGTAGCTGCAAGATTCATTGAATGACAGTTCGTGACCAGCGAAGATGGTCCTGACCTGCTTGAACTAAGATAGCGTGAAATGTTTTCCCCCATGGATAAAGGGGGAAAAATCTCACCCTTTGCTGCTGAATAGTGGCAAGAGCTGCTTTACTGGTCAGGGCAGAAATCACAGAATTCAAGAAATCGAGCCTTGAGCTCGAAGTAACACAGAGCCGGGCCATCATTTCTTCAATTTTTCCTCTGCAGTGGTGGTGACCGTGGTGGCTACAAAAATTACGGTGGTAAGTGACAAGTATCAGAACTGTTTCAATGGAAAGCCTAATAGCAAAAAAAAAAAAAAAAGAAATGTAGGAAAGAAAGGACATCATTTTACAAATCTAGATTCTTGTGTCCCAACTCCATTTATTTGCTGTAGGGCTTGTTTCCCTTTAGTCCCCCTGGGAGTGTTTCCTAAAAATTGCTAATATTGTGAGTTTGCTTCCTCATGGCATTGTTGCATGATATGCAAAAAGGACAACGATGAATTTTTACTCCAAAAAAAGAGGATGAAGCTATGCCTGTGGCGAAGAAAGAACATGCTATACTGAAGATTACATGGTGGTTTTCTTTGTTTACTAACTAGACTTCCCGCCCACCCCCCCCACCCCCTCCCAGATATTGTGCTGGCTTTGCAAAGTTTTTTTGCAAATGCTGCAGTGGTATGAAAACACTGGTGCACAAGCGTCTTTAAAATGTCTTTTTAATTACTTCAAAAACACACGCACAAGGTAGCAAGATTTGTAGTCAGATGTTGAATTCCCCTTTTCTGTCACTGGTATATTTTGTCTTCTGTTGTGGTGCTGTTACAGCTTATCGTTCTCTCTTCCTGTTTGCTGTCTTTCAGGCCAGAGAGATGATGGACCAAGACATGATTCAGGTAAAGCACATATTTTGGAAAGCGAACAGTCTGTCTGATTTTTATCTGAGGGTGTAGGTATGACTTTTCTTGAAGCTCTTACTAGGCATTTGTGGCTCTGTCTGAATTAGTACTGCAACCATGTGACCTTTAGTTGATGATCTGGAGCTGATCTCACAGACAAGGTGGGCATTTCTCCTGTGTCTGCCAGGTGGTGATCAGGACAACTCCGACAACAACACCATCTTTGTCCAGGGACTTGGGGAAGACGTCTCCACTCATGAAGTCGCCGATTACTTCAAACAGATTGGGATCATCAAGGCAAGTGCTTCAGTGATTACTGGAGGTGGGGGTAAACATACTGGACCTGGTAGGTCATCTGAGAACTCGGATCTCTTTTTTCAGTGTCAGCTTGGGTATCAGAAGTGGTTATGAGAAGTGCACAGAGTATTGTGGCTGTTTTGGATGGTGCATTGTGTATCAAACGTCTCTTTATTTTGCATTCTCTCTGAAACAGTTGAACAAGAAAACAGGACTGCCCATGATTAATCTATACACTGACAAAGCCACTGGAAGACTTAAAGGAGAGGCCACGGTGTCGTTTGATGACCCTCCCTCTGCTAAGGCTGCAATTGATTGGTTTGACGGTAAGGCCCTCACCCTAAATCAAGTTGCGCCCCCTGTTGCTCAGTGTGCCTGGTGATGATTTAAACTGTCCTTTTGTTTGTTTGCAGGGAAGGAATTCAATGGGCGACCCATCAAGGTGTCTTTTGCCACCCGAAGGGCAGAGTTTATGCAGAGAGGTGGCAGAGGGCGTGGAGGTGCGCTACCATATGATCATTCAGTTTTCAGCCTTGGAGAGGCCTGCAGTATATGAATTCACATGTACATTCGTCAGTTAATAGTGGGTCTGTTTTTTTTTTTTTATAAAGGTATTGGTTAAAGCAAAGTGTGCTTCAGTAAGGTAAAGGGTGTGAAAATTTAAGTTTCACCATTCAGAATCATTTCTGATTTTGTGGTCCTGTATCCGTTTTCTATTTTAAGCTTGCCGTGGCTAAAAGGGGCATGAGGACAGGGGAAATCTGATCCAAGATCAGCTCTGACTCTGATACACTTAATAAATGTGGGCTCTTTGGGTTTCTGCTGGGATTCTGTTCCCCACAGGGTACAGAGGACGAGGAGGATATGGAGGCGGTCCTTCATTTGATGTGAAAGGAGGAGATTGGCCCTGTCCCAACAGGTAACAAGTGGCAAGCTTGCCAATCTGGCAGTTCCACACTGGTGGTAGAGGACTATGTGTAAAATGGCATGGTACAGTACTAAGGTTCTCATTTTTGTCCTGGTACATTTCCATTAATTTTTTCCAAAAGCTTGCTGTTTGATTTGTTTGTGATATTAGAATATAACTACCAGTAAAATGAGTCCATGTTAATGCTGCTATGCATCAGTCAGATGTAAACCTAATGATGTAAATCAGGGGTATAAGACTCCAGTCCTGGAAGGTCACTGTCTGCATGGGGTGTTTGTGTGGTCCTTGGGGAAAAAAAGTGTGTACACGTGTACGTACTTCCAATAATTGATGTCACTTTGCAGCAAATTAGACTGATCTTTATGCATGACAGTTGACGTGGATGCTAAATTATAGCTTTTTCATTTCAGCTCTTGTGGCAACATGAACTTTGCAAGAAGGACAGAATGCAACAAGTGTGGCACACCAAAACCTGGGGATGCAGGTGGAGGTACTGAAGTCCTTATAAAAATCATGATACTGATGAATCATACCTAAAGTACCATTAATTGTAACATGTTTCCTGCAACACTGCAAATCAGTGATCATAGAGTTTATTGCGGGAAATGTCATCTGCAGATAATGGCTGTGCCTGTGTTGTGTGAATCTTGTCACAGAATTATGGAGAATTTTAAAAGTGCATGCTCTAGTTCTCCTGCTCCACAGTTGTATTTCAGTACATCACCCTGTTTTGTTAAAGAGGAAAGCCCTTGTTACCTGCTTGCATGTAGTCTAACATGGAAAGGATGCAAGTTATTGAATACGATTTCACACGTTAATGACAGTGGACTGGAGCTGAGATTTAGTTGCTCCTCACGCGCCAACTTCCCTGCAGATCGTGGTGGACGAGGTGGGTATGGTGGCGACAGAGGGGGCTACAGGGGCCGCGGCGGTTTCCGTGGCGGTGACCGTGGTGGCTATGGGGGTGACCGTGGTGGTTATGGAGGCGACCGTGGCGGCTATGGAGGCTACAAGATGGGTGGAAGGTCAGCAAATGAGAAAGTGTGTCTGCAAGTCTGTGCGTGTTTACGTGCCTTTACTTACATGGGTATGCTCGGTTTGCAATCCTTAATGTGGTGTGACCACAAGGGGGCAGACATTATGTAATATTGGAAACCATGTAAGAACCAATTTCTGTTCACATTGTTGAAAGGGCACCAAGAGCTTTTCTTGATGCTATCTGTAGCTTTATTTTTACCTGCCCATAATGCTATCATACCCCACTTATAACTGCTGCTTGAAGTTAGCAGCACTGTATACATTTTAAGACCGTGGGAAACTGTAGAAAGTACCAGTCACGCAGATTTCTTATCAACAGTTTGTGAAGAAGCTTATTTTTAAGTCATGTGGATGTCCAGGTTAAACCACTGATGTGCCTTTTTTTCTCCCAAAAGTCAGCCCTGTATGCTTGTAACTGAAATTTTCTTTGGTTGCTCCGTGTCCTTACAGAGGTGACCACAGAGAAGAGAGGAGAGACCGGCCATACTAAGGATTTCCATCTGACCCATTCCAAGTCTGGGGCTAAGAGGGCAAGGGGTTAGATCTGCGTTCCCATTCATGTACCTTTCATTGTCAAGAGCGTCCCATGTTACTGCTCCTAACCTGTCTGACGGTGCAAATAACGTGCAGCTACTGTGAAGGAACTTTTTAGTCGTGGAGGGATTAGGAGGGGCAGCAGCAGGAAGACTTCATGATTTATTTTATTTTTTAAATTTTCTTTGTTTTTGTTGTCTTTTTTCATTTCTCTAGTTTGAACAGGTTAAAACCTTGAGTGTTAATGTAGACTTGTAAAATACTGCATTGCCAAAATTGCATTTTGTAAAATGAATAAAGTGTGTTTTACTTCATTATTTTAAATTGATAAGTATTCTGATCTTATTTTTTTACCATTCCAATATCGGCTTCTGTTTCAATGAATATCATGTAATGTTTTCTTGTAGATTAATTGGAGTTTACCTACAATGCTTGCATTCAAAGTCAGTCCATCTTTTTGTAATATCTATTCCATATGTAAATCTGTCTTTATTGGTCGCATTAACCCAAAGCTTCAGCATCCTTAGTGGTTTAAGAAAATAAAAATTTTATAATTTGGCAATCATACTTTGTTCTGTAGCTTCTATCATATTTTTAATTAAGTAATTCTAATGTTACAAGAGCACTTTCTTGAACTGTGCGCAAACTGCTTTTGCTGTAAGTCAAATGTAAACCTTATTTTACCCCCCTACCTTGTTATTGCATAAACCAGGCTGTCCACTAGCCGGTCAGTAAACCTGATTCCAAGCACTTGCTGGTGCCGCATTTTCAGTTTTCTCATAGAATGTTTGATCACTATATTTTTGAAAACCGGTACTGAGCAAGCTAATGTTGGCTAAGATCGTCTGGGGCAATTGTGCATTGGGCAGAAATGAGTGTTTCCATCTTTTGGTGTGCATATGGATTCACAGTCAAGTCCCTGTGACTGTCTTACAGTGCAAGGACTTCAACACTGTTCACTGTACTGCTTGGAAGTTGCTCACAATTCCATTCCCAGCTAATTTTCCATCCAGTTGTATAATATGTATATGGACAAGGACCGTAAAGCCTTCTAAAGAAGCGTAAAGAACCGTTTCAAGAACAGGCGTATTGTTACATTGTGATCCAGTGCTAGCATTCCATTAGAGCCCCTTTGCCTCCAGCTGAAGTGTTCCAGTCACACCCTTGAATAATGGGGGCGGAACGACGCACGCGGCAAGACTGGGACTATCTCAGCCCGCTGGGTTAGCAGTGCTCTACAGGCGTACCGGACTCTTGGAGGGAATAACATAACTCTGGGCTGTTAACGTATCTTGCAAACTCATGTACCTCATTTGGAAGGAATCGACATTGCTTTTGTGGAATTGATATGGGAAACGATGACTGCTTACTTTTATTAAGTTGCCCGTAATGTGTCGGAGCTGAAAATTACGCAGGATGAGAGCTCAAGTTGCAGCTTTGCCTGGAGATCAATTTTGGACCCTTTTCCTGCGATTGTATCCATTGCTCATCGTGAAGACGACAGCTGGTTCACCGGTATCAAGGGTTGAGCGTGTTGAGAACTCCGTTGCTGAGGTAAAGCCTGTATTTACCGCGTTGGTCATACTCGCAGTGTCTGTTTCAGATATAAACGAAACAGAATCCTAGAGTGTAAGTCGTGTTGCAGTGGGTTAAATGTCTTCAGCAAAGATAATATGATTTTAACAGAACAATTTAACCGATGACCCGTGGTTGTCATTGTGCGTATAATTGTGAGGCCGTATTCTGTCAGTGCTAGTTGTGACGATTATCATTGTTTGGTGAATAATATACCATAAACATTTTGTCATTACTAGTTGGAACATCTTAAGTAACTATTTGCTTCGTTACAATATAATTGGGATGACGTGAGTAAAAAATGTCAGCTATACCGAATGTTGTGTAGAACAAAAAGAAAAAGCCGAATTAGGAACCCTTCAGCATTAATTGGAATTTATTGTACGGGACTGTTTATTAGAAAGGTAGCCTTAAAAGCTTTCAGTCATTGCATATTTACATGTTGTGATCAAAAATGCTCATAAATGTTATGTTTTACTTTACAATTTCTTTGAAAATTGATTTGACTTGTTGCAAATATCAATTTAGCGCATGACAAGGACAGCAAGCCCACACCTTCCCCAACCGCCAATTAGGGAGTAAAAGATCAGATGAGTCAGCTGATCTAAAACAAAGAAATACTGACAATGCACTTTGTTGTTTGTCAGTTGAATTCCATCTACTGTCATTTTTAGGCGCAACTGTGAAACCTCTGACGTGAGTTGCTGCATCTCAACGTTTGAACTTCACTGAGGTACCCTTTGTACAAAACCAGCACCCTTGAAAGATTTGTTTTAGACCTAAAAAGTTCATGGGGCAAAGCAAGATTACCACCCTGGGAATTTTTTTGCCCTGTGAGAAGACATTATGGCTCTGCACACAAACCTTTGCACATTGCCGGCCCTGTCTTACCCAGAAAGTTTGACCCCATCCCCTCTGTAAATGCCCCCCCTGGATTCCTGTGTGGATTGCCTCTGTAGTGCTATTGACACGGTTGTTTTTAGTGAAGACTACCTTTTGGTGAACTGACTGACCACAGACCATGGTAACAGAGGCCAAAATTGAACTGGCAGTGTAGAAATTGAAACCACAATCATAATATTGAAAAGTTACAATTGCAGAACAAGACTCAAAACCCAAAATTTGTGAAGCTGTCACAAGCAATCAAAGACTCAGAGATTGCAACCAGTCATTGTTTTCTGCTGTGGGGCCCAAAATCTTCTGAGTCATCGATTGACAGCACAGTGCAGGACATTGCGTTATGGGGTTCATGAAACCTCACATTTGCATCACTAGCAGCCACACTCATTTGGCAGGAATAGAATTATGGCTAACCACAGCATGGCAGCTCTTTAGAAGCTCCAAGGCCCTGCACTCTGCATTGTCCAGGTGTATGCTGCAGGCCTGCATTTGCTGTCTTACCCCATCAGCACACCTCCCCATACACTATCGCCTACACACCCGCACACGTACAAACAGGCACTTGTCTGGTATCTTATCCCCTGAATGCACCTCCATACTCACACTCACTTCCAGAGAGGCATGTATATGCTATCTTATCCTTTGAATACACCACCAAAAAGAGCACACACACACACACGCACACACACACACACATGTTCTGATTTACAGAAAGGCATGTGTCTGCTATCCTATCCCTTGAATACATTTCCCCTGATACATGCACACATTAGAGACCTGAGCTCAAAGGTATGACTCAAATACACACATCCAGGCTGGTGCTCATTCACTTAAGGGACACCAGGAAAAGAATGCAACATTAGCACCAGCTCCTTCTGTGCCTCTTTATCCCTGTCTCAGCATGTGCCAGCTACCCATAATCTATCCACATGGGTGCTCCCACTGCTGCCGTCCCAGAGCTGCAGCTGTGATTGGTACTGTGCTGTGGAAGGACATCTGGAGATGGTGACCACCCCCCCACAGTTACTCTACCCTACTGCAGCTGACGACTCATGCCTCATTTCTCACAGTCAACTCACACACCCACTCTTTCCTTTTCTCTCTCTGTCCTTTCTACTCTCTCTATTTATGTTTATTGTGTGCTTTATTAGAATAAATATTGTAATAGTGTATACTAAATATACTACTAAATATATTAAATATATAAATACACCTAAAATAAATTGTACCCACGTGGTGACATCATGAAATGATTGATTGATCATTTGCTTAGCTTAAGTTATTGGCCTTATTGCATTTTCCATGAATTCTGCTGAGGCAGTCATTACTTGCAGGCAAAGGGGTTGCTCGGGTTTTTATGTAGAGTTTTGTAAGTCACTCTGGTTAGGAGTGCTTTCTAAATGGTTACATATAATGTAAAGTTCTCTGACAGAGGGGGTGTGAGTCACTTCCTGTCTTCAGCCCAGCTGTATTTAAAAGCTAGATATTCTTGTGACCCTTGATGATCATGTGAAAATCTGTTACTGTGAGTTAAGACAATTTTGGGGTCATATTGCCAGTAAATTACATTTTCAACTCCACTCAGTACAGCTGAAGGAATGCTTCCAACTTGCTTTCCCCCCAGAGCAGTCGACAGGCTTATGAAAGTATCTGAAGGGGCACCGTCCTTCCCAATGAAATCTGACTTCAGAACATTTTTCCTAACAAGTATTGTCCTGTTCCTGCCTTCTAGCAACGCTCCCTATCTTCAGTATTGGAAAAAAAAACCCTTTCTCTCAGTCAGGGCAGGGACTGTAATTTTCTCTGTCGTAAAATGCAAATGTTTTTTTTTTAGGTTTGATCACTCGGCTAACTCTAATTTTATATTCGGAAATCTGCATTCCTGGTTCACCTACCTTATTTGTTTCATGGCCCAGGGACATAGACCAGTAAAATGATTGCCTTGCATACAGCTATTGTGAACTTTGAAAAAATATATACAGTTGTCAATTTTATGTGTGTGACCAAAATACATTTTATGTTGGGCATAAGAGTTTAAGTTATACCTATACATTGCTGTCGGGTTGTTTGAATAATAAATAATAATGATAAATGAGCTCAGTGAACTCCACAGGGTTGCTGTGCTCGGAATCCAAACCATCAGACATAATGGATAATGGTGAATTGCTTTTATATAGCTCCCTTCAGCCTTATTTCTAAGAGAAACAACAGCAGACAAAGTGTTCTTATTCTTGAGCAGAGCATATTTTACTGCCTTTTGTTTTTTAATATATGCCATATGCTCCTTAATGTGGTATAGGGTGTAATAGTCGGCTTTTATTATGTTATTATGTTACTTTTCATGATACACATTTTAAAACATAATTAATGTAATATGTTGTATAACATTTCATTAGGTTTCTGTAATATTGTTCACTGTACCACATTTAACCACACAAAACAACAAGGGAATAAACAAAAATTATAAGTATAAGTATTACCGCATTTCATTGTTTTGTGTCATTAAATGTGGTAGAGAGACTATGTCACAAAGAACAAATTAAATTCCATATCTCATTTATGAAGAAGGTATGGCTTGCACAGCACAGTCTAGATGTTATCGTACATTTGTAAGAATGGGAAATATACACATTTCCCGGGAAATGTATAGATTTTCGGTTTTTACACATTTACCATAGACATATATTTCAAATGTTAAGATCTTTGGAAAAAGACCAGTGGAAATGCTAAGTTCCATAATGGCCTACACTGACACTTGTACTTGAATAAAATGCAATATTATTTTGTGCAGATAAAAGTGTGTACTCTTGTTGCCAATATGCCACTTCAATGGACGTCAGTGTCTGCTGTTTTTTTGTATTTCTGCAC
The DNA here is from genome assembly GCA_022829145.1 of Albula goreensis. NCBI lineage: Eukaryota > Metazoa > Chordata > Actinopteri > Albuliformes > Albulidae > Albula > Albula goreensis. The sequence goes on from CM040742.1 coordinate 36,083,975, forward strand.
TGAAGTAATTTTTCCACCTTGGTTCTAAGGTCTACATTTGTTATTGATTGAAAGGAAACTCGAAAAATCTACCTACATTGCAGCCCTGCAGGACTTGACTTTGACATGCTTGCCATAGAATTCCTTCAGGCCCCACACTCAAATCTTTTTTCAAAACTCTGTAAGAGCAGTGTGTGACTCCGGAATCATTCAATTTCATTTTGATTTATTTGTTTTTCTCACAGCTGATGTCTCACCGGTTAGTTTGATGTTTATCTGAAGCATGCAGTTAAAATGGTTTTCCATCCTATTAATAGTGGCATAAGAGTTGGGCGGCCTCTGGTTTTTCCCAGGCTGGCCTGGTTGGCGTGATGTCACACCGTTGTCCAAGGGGAGTCTGTGGGCAAAAGGATGAAACTTGGAGCATGTGACTTTCTCCAGCTACAGTGAGCAGCTGGGGCTTGTCTGGGACAGAGACATGGGGGAACCAAAACATTTGAGGAGGGGTCCAAGGTGAATAACAGCACAGAATCTGTAGGGGTCCAAAGCTCCTCCTTTTTACATATGTCAGAAGACTGCATGTGCACTATTGTATAGTGCTTGTATCTCAAGCAGTGGTAGTGGATCAAGCACTCTTAGAAGCCACATAAAGCAGTGTGTCACAAAAACACCAGTGCATGTTTTTCAGAAGCTCTGTCAGAGACTTAGGGGGATTTAAAGGGTTTTCTTGCCTTCGTCAAAGCTTCACTTTAACACCATGGTTAACGATCTTTATCATGATCAACTGATATAATGTTCATCAAATACTTGACATACACTATGCCAATGAAAAATCACTCATGTTTAATATGAATCTTACCATCAGACCACAGGGCAGTGTAAGGGCCGCACACACAGCCCGTAGGCCAGTGGTTCCAACGTCAGTCCTGGGGACCCACTGTGTATGCCGGTTTTTATTCCATCCACAACTGCAACCCAGGAATCTTAACAAGCTGTTAATTGTTCATAATTGTTCAGTTGTTCATGCTTTTCATGATTAGAGAGATAATTTGCCATTATAGTTGTGCATGTCTTGAAGAGAAAGCTCCCTCAGAACCGGCATTGGGAAACGCTGCCATAAGGAAACACAATGTGGCCCATCTCTGCTGTAAATTAGACAGGGCCTCCAGGTGGCTCATGGAGTAAGACACATGTACGTGGTGCAGCTATGTGCCCCAGTGCTGGGTGTTAGAGTCCCAGCCGTGCCACTACTGGTTGTAGCCGGAGGTTCACACTGGCCAGGCAATGACTGGCTCATCGCCCTCTAGCAGATTTTCCTGGTCAGCCAGGCGGTTGTACACTCATGAAGTGATCAAATGTTGATGTAATGTTCTTCTGACGGCACAGGCAATAAGCGATTGGTGTCACATCTGCAGAGTGGGGGAAGAATAGGGAGGGCTGGTCGACTTAGAAGAGTTTGTGGGAGAAGGTTGCTCAGTGGGGCTAATAGAACAGATAAATTTGGATGGGAAAAAAGTTCAGGTTAAAAACTGTCCTGTGCAGCTGGGAAACCCAGAGCTTTCTGCATCACCTTTTCTACCTTAAAGTGCCCTGATTTGGCTGGTTGAGTGGTAAAGTCCTCTCTCCACATGCAGATCTTAGTACAGAGATGGATTGCTCTATGAGACGAGTCTGGGGGCCTTTCATGCTTTGCCAGGGCTTTCATCTCCCTGTATATCTCCAGATGTCTTGATCTCGGTGCTCCTCAAGAATTATTGAACTGCCTGCACGTTTGTAATGCGTGGAGAGCTGAGCTGCATAGAAATGGAATTTGTCATTGCACTGTGCAGCTTTGTTCATATTCAGTTGGAATTGCTGTGGAAAGCATGCTGTTATTTTCTGACAAAGCAGTCCACAACTGGTAGTAGCTGTTACTCATTCATTAACACAGTGAGTTTGGGGGCTCCTCCAAAGTAAAGGCAGTACCTTAGTATTGCCACTAGATGGTGAAAATACAATATACAGTGGCAACCTCAACAGTGTTGTTTATTGTTTTTTTTTTTTCAGGGATTCCTGGAGAAATATGGTTACCTGCACCAGGAAAATCACAGACACAATAAAGGGGAAGTGACCTCAGCTCTCAGGTACAGAACTGAAAGATATGTGATATAATCATACTGGGTGCCATTCAACTGGACAGCGAAGGTTTAGACTTAACATTCAAAAACAAGAATTAAGCAAAATAACTAACTTTTGCCATTGGTTACCTGTTGTTATCTACATTTCAGCCTCAGAATGAAAAAGAAAACCAAAAACCATGTGAAAACATACATGTCCACATTCAAGTTTCAAAGCTTAACATAGCATAAGCTGTATAAACCATTCAAAATCTTCAGAGAGTAACATGGGAGTACCTAAATAGCAAAAATGTTCATGTGTGTCCCAAAGAGTTTGAAAGTGACACAAAAAAGTCATTCAAAGCAAATCCTTAAGATTCGTCTTTTTGTTGCTCTGTTGTTGAAGATAAAAATGTAGGGGGTACAACTACAGAAAAGCTACAGCTGTGGCCTGATAATTATCTCCCCCTCTTTCTGAATCACGCTCGAGTGGCAGTATATACACCGCTCTGTTTTCTTTGTTACATTGGGGTTTATGTTACACAACATGAAGTAAAGGAAAGCACAAGCCATATGTGTTCCATGTCTCAATATGTACGTAAATTTCAACAAACGTGTGAGTGTCAGTGAGGCACTGAGGGGAGTTTGGCAATGAGAAAAATAATGCACTGTGCCACCCCAGCTGAGAGTTAGACTGGGGGAGAGTACTCGTCTTTCTGCTGCCATTATTCATGCTGAAATTTGCATTTATCAAGATCTGAACTGATCTGAGGTGTGAGGAAAATAGGCCAAATCTGCTGCAGCCTTGTTGAAGCTGTGGTTCTAAGAGCCTTGAACGTATTAGTGTGTGTGTGAGTGCGTGTGCACGTGTGTGTGTGTGTTTTCTTAACACTGTAACCCTAAACCACTGGGACCAGGGGGAAAAGGGGGGTTTTTCTGTACCTGTAGGGCAAGGTGTGGGTGAAGTTTTGTTGCTGTCAGTTACTCTCAATTAACTAATTAGCTGCATACTCAGATGAAATGTAATCACTCATAAATTAGACCATGGTAAAAAAAAGGATACAAGAACCGTTTTCATCCATTTCTTCATCAATAAGGCTATCAAAGTTATCTAAAATTTCAATAAGGGATTGAACTGATTAAATAACTGAGATTAGAATAAATCCAGAAATGTATACCAATGTAATTGAGGCCTTTTGGTCATTCTTACCCTAAATATTCTAAAGTGTCAACCAGTGTGGTGTAACTGAGGCTGCTAAACCTCACTGGCTGCATTTCCCAGAATCCCCAGTTCCTTCTCTCCATTCTCTGTTCTGTCTCAGGAAGTTCCAGTGGTTGTCCCATCTGCCTGTCACCGGACAGCTGGACAGCCCCACCCTGCAGCAGATGGCCACCCCCAGGTGTGGGGTTGGGGATGGGAGGAGCCAACCTGCCTGGTCCAGGAGAGTCCACAACATATTCCAGGGGAACACTGCCCCCAGTGGCCAGCACAGGCGGATCAAACGCTTCAGCAGGCCAGGTCAGTGCATAGAAAGTCTTGACTCCTCAATCTATCTGCATTTAAAAACAGCTTTCACTGTGTGTTTGTCTGACGTTAAGCCACTACTTGGTTATCAGTTTATTACCTTGAAAACAGACCTAGTAAGACAGAACCTTAAAATGATCAACATATAATTGGAAGCCTAAAGTATTGCATAGAGACCTGGGCTTGTAGAGGCTGCAGGTATAATTTTTATCTTGGCCACTGCCTCTATATTGCATTATGTACGTCACACTTGAGTATCTACTAATTGCCTAAAAAACAAAAATGTAAAAATGTCTTTGAATTGTAATTGCAGCTCTCACACTCACTTCTGCCACTTCTGACTTTTGTGTATGCCGTTTTTTTGTCATAACCCCTGACTTATAACAAGCTGTTAATTGTATAATAAAACACTTTTGAGGGGTGATTGTGGGGTAATTTGTCATTGGTTGAAGTGTGGAAAACTGGTCAGAGAAACTAAACCAGTTGGTTGGTAATGAATAATTCACAAGAGAATGGCAGCAATCCAAACCTGCATTTTTCTAAAATTTCCAGAGAAAAAAACATGGCACAACTGAAAACATGTGTTCAGCAATCTTAATCTATCAAGAGATTGGCTGTAACAAAAACCAGCGTACACTTACACCAGGGTCCTCCAGGACCATGGTTGAGAATGGCTATTCTAAGATAGCATGCGGACCCATGCTCAGCAGATGGAGTCTTATTTGTTATGTGTTTACGCTCATTTATAATGAGTGTTTGTCAGTCCAGGGCAGCATATTAGCATTTGCTGTTTAGCTCATACCTCTGGGAGCTTTCACATCTGTCTATGCCTCTGGAGAATATCTTAAATATTTTGATAGTGAGACAGAGATAGAGATACAGTAAACTGGCGAACTCGCTGTTTTTTGGCTTGCTGGTCCACCTGGCGTGGATGTGTTGCACATTCCGTGGAGCTGCTTGACAGATTTGTTAGTGCTTTAGGAATTCAACCCCTAAAACTGTTTTCGTAAGTTTGAGTCAAATACCTGACAGCTGCAATCTACCTCTGTGTGTAAACACATAACTAAAGATGTACGGTGAACCCCCAGTTTTTCACGGTTCAGTTATCACCGGTTCACTTTTACACGGTTTTTTCATTGGAACCTGACTATTTTTACAATGCAGGAAAACCCACTTTATCGCAAAAATTAATTTTTTATATTTGATAAAATACAAGCTAAATCATGGCGTGGGTTGAGGAAATACCCAGATGTATCGGTAGGTGGCACACAATTGGCTGGAGCCTTACCAGTAGCAAATCCAAACACTCTTTATATTTTTCTTATTAATAGAGACAATAAATAGGCATCATAGGGGTTGCGTCAATATAATGCAGATTTTAGCACTTCATGGGTGCCTTTGGAACATAACCCCTTGAAAAACTGGGGGTTCACTGTATAACATTTTGTCTTTGTATTCATAGTTACCTTTGCTTTTTAACACATCATATTCATATATCGCCACTGCTTTTACAAAATGTGGGTAGGCCTCAACTGTTAACACATGTCATATTTCTGCATTCCGCTAAGCCAGCTGGGACAGCTACTGACATCACACATTATTTGTGCCAAAAGTTAACTTGTTTATAGTAACATGGGGACAGGAAGTCCTCAGCAAAACAATTTCATAGGTGGTCATGGCAATTACAGATGTTGGCCTGAACTGCTGGAGGAACACAGCCGTAACTGCGGAATTGTGTAGAGCATCCAGTGTAGATACTGAGCTCATTGTTCTCTACTCAGTGATTAGGATTATTTATGTACAACACTTGCAAAAGTTATGTTGTGTTTGGTTTTCTCTTACCTGGAGGTATGCAGAGAGCGCTGGGCATTAGTACTCTAATCGCTGAGGAATTTCACATGCAGTTTAAGCATCTGTAAACTTGACCTTTGCACTGTTTTAACACCACGTCTCACCATCATCGTCATAGACAGGCAAGATGGTGTATGTGCACCAGTATAGCAGTGCATTTGTGTGCTTATCTTTCACAGTGGATGGGGAACCTATGGGGGTTTTACCCAGTTGTTTGGAAATGCTCACAAGTACTATAAGAAAAAATACATCAGTATAAGATTCAGAGTATTGTTGGTAGTATTTGTAATATGATGTCCATGAGAATATTATTTCTGACAGTTTTATGTTTAATCCTTATCTGGTTTCACTTTTCAATTTGCCCTGGTCTCATGCTTTGCAAGAAATTGGGAGAAAATTACTATCACCCAGTACAACTAAAAGTGTCCCTGAAGGCTTATATCTTTGGGAGAATTTAAATTACACATTACTTTCAATAGAAAGAAAGCCCTCCAGTTTCACCTGATTTACTCTGTCCCTGAATAAAAAAAAAAAGAAAAACAGAAAAAGCACCTATCTGAATGTGAGGCTCTTAGGCACTCATTTCCTGAAATCTTAGATAGGGTTTCTTCCTCTCTTTCCCTAGCTGTGGTTCTAATAGCTTCCATAAGGGAAGTCCTGGAATGTCTTCAGCATCCAATATCCTGGCCACTTTGGTCATCCCAGAGGGATACCCCCCTTAATCTGGATCTGTGATCACCCCCCCCCTTCAGACATCGCCGTCGCCGTCGGTAATCACTGCTTTTCCAGTGGAGAGCCATTTGTCTCAATTACATGTCCCATGGCCCCCTCCCATGTCAGCCCAGCATGCTGTAAAACCCTACGTGTAGGGTGGAGACAGGAGTTGGGTCTCCACACTGGTGCTTTGCATAGGCCCCAGGGGCCACCCCTGTTGCTCTGCCCTATTCCCCTGTACTGTCCTCCTCTGTTATAGGAAAACAGGAGGGTCAGGATTTCATCACTTTATGTTATCTGTTAAAGACTCCCTCATTTGTATCTTTTACAGTTAAACATTCAGAAAATGCTCTTATCCAAAGTAACCTCACTTATAAGGCTTATATCTATGAGCCTGACAAACTAGTGTCTCCTTTGTAGAATAACATCACTCAGCTTTAGAGATAAACCAACGGCCAATTACAATCAATGACTAAACTTGGTCCCTCATGGGCAGTAGCGCTGTTTAAGGCGGCTGTTCAGAGCATGGAAATTATCTGACAGTTCTTTTGTAACGTACGCACATATACACAAAATCAAAGAATGGCTCCCAAAGTCTCTCTCAGAGACTGAGCAACTGGAGCTGAGGCTACATCCAGTGAAACTTATGCGACTTCTTCTCTGAGTTCTTCTGAGTCCAGCTAGGGTACAAATACAGTGCCCCACCCCAGGAATCAAACTCCCAACCTCCTGAGTCACAAAACAGCTCCCTAGCCATTATAGTCTATCACTGCTTGTGTCTTGGTCGTAGCCTGTGTCTGATCTCCTGTACTTTGGAAAATTACACCATTACTCTCTGCTCTGTCTGGCTGCTGGCTACTCGGAGGCGTCTGATTGCTTTGTTTCCTGTACAGTGCCCTTTGTTTCTCAGACGTGTGTGGCTTAATTTGTTATAGTGACACAGATTGCCAGGGCTGTGTGATCTCGTACATGGCGCAGGTGGGGTTGCATGGTGCCTAAAGCCCCTCTGCCTTCTCCCTTTGACAAATGTGCACCTTTGATGTTCGCCAAACACATAATTATACAGTCCTAAGTACTAACACAAGCTAAACCAAAATTGTCTTTACATTACCATGTATAGAGTTTACATATGTATGCACTGTGTTTAAATACAGCCTACCAGGTTGTACCCAGAAGGCTGTGAGTTATTATCATTTTCTAAAAAATGTACAAATTTAAATGAGTGCAGAATATTCTGTAGATGAAAGATCTACTTGACACCATTGACCAGGTTTCTTCCTTTCCTTCAAGGCACTCTTCCTTGCCATTGTCACCTGATGGTTTGTTCTTAGGGGGTTTAGCTTGGAGTCTGTTGTAAAGTATATCAATATATTACAAATAAATTTGAGTTTAATTTGGCAATGGGTCTTCTGAAAAAGGCCTGACACCAATATCCAAGCTTAGATCAAGTTCGACCAAAGAGTGAGAATTTATATTGCTTTCGATTTCCATTCAAATACTGTGTATTCTACATTCTGGAGAAGAGGACAAACTGCATGATTTCATAATATTTATTCATGACTTTTGATTATTGACAATTTTCTCCCAGATGATAATATTTAATGGATATTTTGAGCTGCTGTTATAAGCAGATGTTCAGAGTTTTCACATATGAAGTCACAGAATGTTTTGTGCACCAAATCATTTTCACAAATGAGTAGTTGCCAGTGGTATTAGAATGGTTCCAAGAAAATGTCAAAACGTGCATTTACCCTTCGGTTACACGCATATCAAATTTGTGATTTTGATGATTTACATTTGATAAAAAATGTGTCATTATTTATCATCTTTATTACATTGGTTATGCATTCAGACCATAGCAAATGTGACCACAATGCACCGTAGGGTCATGGTCTTGGATATCTATATTGTGGCAGAATGTAATGTATTGCAGTTGCTTTCAAATTATTTCTTGATTGAAGAATTTCTACACTGAGTTAAGACTTTTAAAATGATGTATTTGATTCAGTAATACTTCTGTGCGTTAGGTGTGTGCCAGGTGTTTATTTGTGAATTTAGCAGTTCATGAAAAGCTTTTCTCATGGTGCCTTGTTCCTCCCTGCAGGGGAAAAATGGTACAAGAGGCACCTGACCTACAGGATTGTGAACTGGCCCCGCCACCTGTCCCCTGGGCAGGTGAGCCTGGCTGTGCGGACGGCTTTCCACCTGTGGAGCAACGTGTCGGCCCTGGCGTTCCGGGAGGTGGCAGAGGGTCCCGCTGACATCCGACTGGCCTTCTTTGAGGGAGAGCACAACGACGGCACAGGCAATGCCTTCGATGGCCCTGGTGGGGATTCATAACCTTTCAGATACAAAACATTTACTGTTACTTTTTTTTAACAAATCTGGAAGCACTTAATTAATGCTCTGCCTAAAAATGTACAGTGTTTATATTAGATTTATATAGATAATTTTATACAGTGTTTATATGGATGGTTGTGTACTATTTAAATTATGATCTCTTATGATGCACTATTTACTGACATTTGTGGATTACCATCATCTGGTATCCATCTGAAATATGTTCAATTCCTTCCAAGGGGTGTTTAGCCCTGAAGGCGTATGTCTTTGGAGAATTTAAATTACACTTGGTTTTATTTGCAGTTGAAGGAGGAAAATTCCCCTACTTTTCTTGTCTGTTCTTACAGTTTTTATTTATGTGTGTCTGTGCGTATTGCAGCAGCAACCCTCTTTGTAAAGTGGGGAGAGAGCGCAGACAAGCACACAACACTCTCTCCTTCGAAAGTCATGAAGTCAAGTCGCTGCTTCTTTTCACTTGGCAGTCCAGTATTTACCCATGTTCAGCTTGTGCAGACAGGCTGCCAGCACCTGACTGACCAGTGGGGGTCACTGTTGCACATGCTGGATTAAAATATACAGTGTGATGTGAAATAGGGATGAGCAGTTGTGAAAAAATAAATAAATAAAACCTACCACCCTGGACAGAAAAAACTTTAAAACACTTTTCAACTAAAAAAAATATCATCAATTCATACTTCATATACTATCATATAATACACTGTAAGGCTTATTTGCTAGCAGAGCTATTTTTACTGTCGCCTCAGAAACCAAACCAGGCCTTGCTGCCTGGGAACAGCACTTACTGTCACACCCGTAGGCATGCCAAAGTTGTTCCAGCTTAAATATTGGTCATTTGGGTGGTTCAAGGGCCAAGTATTTGGCACTTTCCTCGTCAGTATAATTTATTATCCCTTATTTGGCCATGGGTTTGTTATCATTTCAATTTCCAGTCTGAGTCACTGCCTTTGCTGAGCTGTGATGTGATTGATTATAAAGTTATTACATCCCAAAATGACTGATTTAGTAGCTCTTAAATGGAATGCTTTCACCAGGCTTGTAGGGCAAAGGTGGGCCCACTTACACAGCGATTCTAACATCTACCATTTCTGTCTGGCCCCAAGGGGGAGCCCTGGCACATGCATTTTTCCCCTGTCGGGGCGAAGCGCACTTTGACATGGCAGAACGTTGGACGCTGGACGGCCTCAAGGGGCACAACCTGTTCATGGTGATTGCACACGAGATCGGACACACCCTAGGTCTGGAGCACTCACCTGTGCGTCATGCGCTGATGTCACCCTACTACAAGAAGCTGGGCAAGGCCTTGGTGCTGAGCTGGGACGACATCACCGCTGTACAGCAGCTCTATGGTAAGTTTCCCCATAAAAATGTGTATTCTCAGTACCATGAAGTAATTCTGGAAAGACCACTTTTCAGGAAATGAGAAAAAGTGATTTATCAGTACATTACATTAGAAGTTTTGCATTGTGATTTCACAATGAACACTTTTTTTTTCATAAACCCATAAAACATTGACAGCATGTGGTTTCATTGGCATGGGAAATCCAAAAATAAGACAAAAATGGGACATTTCGTAAAATGGTACAGGGAGTAAAGGCGTGTTTGTGCTTCACCTGTGTGTCCTGTTGCTGGAAGCTCAATTCCAAGCTACACTATCACTGCCAATGCCTGGAGGTCTGTATTGAGAAGGCAAAATCAAACTCAGGATGTTATATAAGATACAGTATTAATTAGGGTACTGGTATATAGTAGGTAATCCAGAGTAAGTACACCCAGCAGCCTCATCACGCTCTGGTGAGTCCTCTTTTAGCCAGTCACCTGCACATTCGTCTACTGAACATGCGCTGACGACACATTTCTTTGGCATTGTCGTTAATCTGCGGTGTGAAAATTAGCACAGGCTGATCACCGTGTGAATGGGATGGACCTTCGTAGGAGGTTTACAGTGGGTGAGGCTTATTTCCTGTGGGTGAGGAAAAAAAAGAAACATTATTGCTTTATTTTTTAGTTCATAACCACTTTAGGCATAAGAAAACATGTGAAATGAGTTAACTCTGTCTCTTTAATTGTTGAACAAAATGCAAAATAAGAATAACTGCCAGCTCATCCTGTAGTTAAATTCTGAAAAATGACTCAGGCTGGGATAGCTGCAGAATGGACTGTTTTCCTTCACTGTACAAAACAGGAGAAACTTAGATCTAAATAATATTATACCAATTCTGTATTGTCTTTTTTTCACATTGACTAAAAGAAAACAAATAACTTAGAATAGACCTGATATTTTAATTTTCTTATAGCTTGTTTCCTTGAGTCTCATTTGTAAGGAATGTCACAAATGCTGTAAAACCGTCACAAAATATGATTAGCTCATCTACTCCTCAGCGATACTTTCATGCTGTCATCTGCATGACTTTGAATCAAACAGACAATAGGCAATCAAGTCAATAGTAACTATTTCAGCTATTATTTAAACAATGGAAAAAGCCAGTGTTTTCCTAACACTATACTGACATGTTTGAGTTATTTAGCAAAGGGACAGTGTACTTTATTACATGTTGTTTGTCAGTCCATTGTAAGCTAAATCTGACAAACACAAACACAACTGGATATATGATTGTTTGTGAGCGTGTCTCTGTATCTAACGAACTTAATGCCATTTAAGTGTTATAAAATAGAACAAACATTTTTCTGATGACTGAATAGTTTCATATGTAATAAACAACAATTTGTACAGACTAGAGCCTTGAACTGAAGGCTTGTGAAGTTTTAAGACCCTTCCCAAAACTGTTCAGGAGTACAATGCAAATAAGACAATACCCTATATGCATAAATGCAAAAACAGTTCTACTAGAATTATGTTACACTACATAATGGTATGTTACCAAATGAACCAGTGTCAAAATTAGTCTGTCAGGTGTGAAACATGATCCCTCGGGAAAGTGATTACATCATTACAGGCTGTGGTTTCATTGTGCTGTAAATCTTTCAGTTCAGTTCTCCACTACCTATTAATTATTCATAACACCAGCAATAATAATTTACATTTACCTTACTTACATAGCACTTCTCATGCATTTCAGAAAATAATATATAAGAAGGAATAAAAGCATGGAGGATCATGAAACAGCTATAAGGCACAACTGACACAGTGAGAAATATACTTACTTTTATAAGATAAAAGTTTAAGAGCGTATAAAAGTTTCCAGAGTCTGTGACAAGTTGCTGTTATTATTCTGACTGATTTGCGGGTTTGGTTGTGAGTCAGTGTCAGTGTTGGGAGACACAGGAAGCATGTGTCTGAGTAGGGCTCGCGTGTGTTTCTCTGGGCGGGAGGAACGCTGCGCTCCCCAGCCTTTCTGCTCCTGATGGGGCCTGTACAGGAATGTTGGCGTGATTACAGAGCACCATTGCATTGCATCTTACCTGGAAGCTACTAAGATGAATTTTATTTCAAAATACCACTCACAAATTCTTTTCATTTTCAGGAAGGGCAGAAGGGCAAGGAAAGAAGAGAACAGGCAGGGTGTTCTGCTGTGCTCTGGGAAACCACATGAAATGCCTTTTTTTCCCAACTGGCGAATTCAGACTATTTGCAGTTTTTCTTATACCATTATACTTTTTATGTGCACAAGATTTCATCTGTTTTGAATAAGAAAATATAAGTAACAGTATTACAAAAGGGCTGTGAGTTGAATTAGACATGGAAGTTGGAATTCTCATCATTGCAGATACCAGCAGACAGAGTACTGTACTTAAGTATGGGAAACACTCTTCTCACCAGAGAGTATAGCAGCTATACAAGAGAATATAGTAGCTATGATGGTTAGGGACCTTAGCATGTAACAAAGAGGTTTCAGATTCAATTCCCAGGCATGACATTACTGTTATACCATGTTTTTGCTCCCACACTTTGGATATGTATCCCATCTTGCCTCATCTGTTTCGTGGCTATGGTTCGCCCTCTGTGGGCGAAGAGCATGGAAAGAGATGACTTTAGCTGAAGCCCCTGCGTTTGTCCCAGGGCCCCCTTGGGTATGCTACCGAGCAGTGATGTGCTGTCTCTGCTGGAGCACTAGAGAGACAGGTCAAAGGACGCCCAGTCACATGAGTGGGTCAGGATTTCCATGGCCAGAGCATGTTTTACAATATTTTTGCACTTCCTGTTAGTTGAGTGTCTCAGAATGGTGACCTCAAGATTCATATTACAAAAATAATTGCCTAAGTCTTAAATAATGTTCAAAATGGGCAGCACATCCAAGATTGTTGAAAAATTGTTGATATATTTTAGCTAGAAAGCCTTCTTTGGTGATGGACCAGTCAGGCATAAAACAGACACTGATACACATGGTAGCCATGCCCATTTTCAGTTTCATGAAGCCTTTTTCATCAGTGTCTTGTTGTCACACATTGCACATCTTTTTGAATCCATGATAATGTGCTGCCCATTTTAAACGCTCTCTCCATAAGAAATTGGCTGTTACTTTTCCAGTGCTCCCATCCCCCTCAATTGTTGACTCAGAGCACAGTAAACATCCAAACACATCAAAAATCTAGAGCATTCTAGTTTCCAAAGAGGGCAGAACACAGTCCAGCTGTCTGCCAGTGTTTTGTCTCCCTGTCCTTAGGGATGCAGATTTTATCGCTTGCCAAGACAAATGTTTGCTCAGCGCTTTACAAACAAAAATGAGTGTGCAACGTTTTTTTTAAACTAATAAAAAGATCTTATGCTCTGTGACTTATGTTTCAGAAAAATAGGGTTAAAGTAGAGTGTCACTGATTTCGCCATCCTGGACCACAATACTACACTCTGCCATAAGGTAGATTAGGTGATTTCCATTTGAAAGCTTGAAAACTTGACACTTACAGATCTGTTAACACAAATTGATAACTCAAACCACCGGAAGTGATGGGGTCAGCTGCCATTCATGATAACTCAAAAAAGGCCCAAGACATGATGTGTTTTACTGAGATGTCACTCAGTCAGTTCAGTTTCTACAAATGCTGTTGCGTTGTGAGTGGTTGATTCAGCAGACTGGAGGTTTGAGTCCCAGCTGTGCCATTACTGGCTATGGCTGGAGGTCCTCATTAGCAAGGCAACAAGTAAACCAGCCCTGCTAGGGAATGAGAAGATTTAAGCCGATGAAGTTTGTTGGTGATTAGGGGAAGTAAGCTAGTCTTGTCAATGGCAGATCACATTTATATTAGATTTCAGTAAATGTTCCATACGAAGAGAAAGTATCAAACTTCAGCTGGTATTCATGAGCTTTTTAAGACATAAAGATAAGATGTCAGATCATATAAATTATTTGTCTAATTAAATGATTTGGAGTCGAAAAAGGCATGAAATTCATATAGCCCTCCTTACCCAGCTCTGCTGTATGCCTTTGATGAGTGTGGTCACTCACTCTGTCCACAGGTAAACCTGCCAGCGGTCAGCTGGTCCAGCTCCCAGGCCAGGCGTTCAGCTCAGCCCTGCAGGACTTTGAGCTGGCCCAGATGGGCAAGGGCGAACCCAACTCGGCCCAGCCGCAGTACTGCCAGGGGTTCTTTGACGCCATCACAGTGGGTAAGACCTGCTGCTCCACTAGGCCTCAGCCAAAGCTACTGTTGACTTTTTCTTGGCTAGCATGTGTACACTGGCCCACTCATAGTCTGCCATTGGTACAGCTGTCATTCCCCCTGTGTGTTTGCAAGTTGATACAACAGTAGTCTAACAGGGACTTGCTGGAATCATCAGACCTGTATTAAATGTGTATTTGTAATAAATGCCACTCTCTAAATGCCAGTAAAATTTAAAAATGCCCTGAGAACTTTCTGTGTTAATATTTCCTTACCAAAATGTACAATATAGCAAGCAAAGAGTGAATTCCCACAGATCCCAGAGCAGTTATGTTGAAAATACACTCTGCAGCTCAGCTGTTGCTTCACATACTTAAAGTTCTAGCGCCCTCTTGTGGATTCCAATTATAGTACATTTTATAGGACTTGACGGCAAAATGACTAAAATTGTTGAAGATGGCAGATACTGATTGTTTTCGAGGGAAAAGCATCATCATCATTTTCATAAAAGACAATTGCCCTGTAATTTACTGCTGAATTTTTTCTGTGAAAACTGTGAAAGGTTATACCAATGCCATTCACAGTCTTGCCTTTTGACATGGCCTCAGAATGTCATTTGTATATGCTGTTCAATGAATAACAGTATTCTCTTTATGCTTTCACATTTTTTTGCTTGCTTCTAAGCAGAACAAGCAGGTTTTTTAGAGACAGGTATTATGTCAGCCATTATGAAAATGGTTTGAGTAAATTAACCAGACCTGTACATGAGTCTGACGTCTCTCTGCAGACCAGAGTGGCTCTGTTCTGGTTTTTCGTGGGGGGCTGTTCTGGACTGTGTCCGCCCAGGGACAGGTTGGCACTCCCATGCCTCTGAAGCGCCGCTGGCCCCAGCTCCCTTTTGCCATAGAGGCAGCTGCCTTCTCGCCAATGGACAGCAAGTTCTACTTTTTCAAAGGTACAATGAGGAAGAAAATAAAATGAACAGCTTAAATCAATACCATTTATACATATATCACCTTAAAATTATTGTCTTACAAATACGTAATGCACAATTAACCCTTGTTTTCATAGTATAAGAAATCCTATTACAGTTAATCAGTTGACATAAATGTAAATGATTTATGGCATCCAAGGCTAAATCTGATGTAATCTAGCCTAATATTGGCTCATCCGCTAACAGGCAGACGTGTGTGGCGCTACTCCGGAAGTGACTTGGATCCTGGCTTCCCTAAACAGAGTGAGGAGTTGGGCCTGCCCCGACACCCAGACTGTGCCTTCTTCTACGCCCCCTTAGGGCACATGATTCTCTTCAAGGGGAACCGCTACTTTGTGCTGAACCTGACGACCCTGCACCCCGAACCATACTACCCCCGTGCCCTGGCAGACTGGAAGGGGGTCCCCCGCGAGACCAATGGGGCTCTGAGCTGGCGTGATGGCCGGCTCTACTTCTTTAGGGAGCAACAGTTCTGGAGGTTCGACCTGGGAAAGGTCCGGGTAACAGGCAGTGGACAGTGGGCCCAAGAGCTGTCATGGACTGGCTGCCAAAGGCCTGATGGAGCCAATGACATCCTCTGAGCACCAGGGGGAGTTCTACCTCTGAGCTAAAGGGATTGGGCTTGGGTTATGTGCAATTTAATGGGAGGACTACAAGTCCTTGCTTGAACTGTCCTCAGCTATTACTGTGGTTACCTTGTCAGTCATGAGGGCCCTGCGGTACAAAGCTCCAGTCCTAGAGGGCAGATTTTAGTGATTTCCTTTCCTTCAGCAGAAAATTGAAGCCTTTGATAAAAGGAGTATGAAGTTGGTTGGTGTGCATGTGTTTGTTTCTACCAATTACTGTAGCTTGATAAGCTAATTACACCAAGGCAGTTACCTCTTAGACAACAGTGAAATATTTCACATGCTGACATGGTTTTTAGATGTTGTGCATAACCATATAAAAAATGGTGCTTTACTTTCAAATCACATAAATAATTGATTTAATTACACCATTAAGAAAGGAATTTGGCATGAAATCCAAAAACAGAGTTAGCTCTCTTTGGCGTTTCCTGCCTTGGCTAGTAAATGCTGAAACATGCCAATCACACTGGTCCAGCACTCTCAGTGGTCAGGCCTCCAAGGACATGGACCTTCCCAAAGTGAATATTGTAACACAACTTGAAAATATCTGAATGTAATGTGGAAAGTTATGGGAGGAGTTATTTAACAGTATGAAACAAATGAGAGAACAACGGCAGATTAATGAACAATTATGATATGAGAGGTTATGAATGATTGCTTCCCTTTTTGGAAAGGTTTTGAATTACCCTATTTTTTTCTGTGATGTATATCCACAATGTGATCCAATGCATGTTTTGAAAAGTATCTCTGATATTTGAAATGGGACATTATTGGTGGGAGGGGGCATTAACTTTATTTTAGTAAACATGATTTTAGAAAGCTTTTTTCACTATCCGTAAATATGATTTCTGCCATTACCTGTCAGAAGCTACATTCATCACACTAAATATATCACCTGGTTTACTCAAGTCCACAGCTAACCCCTGTGTATTATTAATAAGTCATCAAATGGTAAATTACCGTGTCTTAGTTTGCCAGAAACTGATGAAGGAGAAGCGCTGCATTGTGTTGCTCCTTTAAAGAAGACAGGAAAGCACATGTGGAGTCAGGAATCCTCACTCTCTCATCAGTGGATGACACACCTCTTCAGCTGACTGAAATCTGACCGACATTATGAAGTAAAATGTGATTTTAGACATACTGAAGTGGCATGCATTAAAAACAAGAATGAATGAATATGTCTCTGAAGTCTCATTTTCTATTTACAACATAAAAAACAGTTTTTTTGTGTGTAAACTCGCCCTGCTAAAGACGTTTGTGTTCCATTGCAGGATCCTAGAACAAGACTCAGCAGTCTAGAGAGAACAGAATAGACTTCCGGCCCTTTCTCTAAGGAGTGGGATGAAACAAGGCAAGATTTCGGGGAAGGATTAAAAAAATGGCACAAACATAATTTTCATTTGTTTTCTGTAAGGAATGGGGCTGTGGTCTGGATCAGCCCTTTATCTGGTGCTTAAAAGGAGCTTATCCACTAGGCTTGCTGGGAAAACACAAATATCTCCCTCATTCCTGACTTACAAAAGAGCTCCTGATGGGCATTAGGACTGATGACAGAGGACCGCCCTGTTAGTGTAGCGAGACACGCTATAGAGTTAGCTCACTGGCAGTCCTGTATCATATGTGCTGTGGGCCCTTTGTTTCACTGCTAAAAGATAGCTTGTAGTAAGTATATGACATCTGGTACACCTCAAAGGCAACATTTCTCAGTTTGGTCAGTGGAGCTAGCATGGCATTCTAGAAGATCGAGTGTATTTGCCAGTACATATTTGTCAGATTGGACTAAACCCTTATTTAATAGTGTATTGTATTAACATATAAAGTACTATAAGTAGTATTTTTTCCATTCTCTCATTTTCAGTTTCCTGTTTGATGAATGTATACTTGTACAATCATATATATTTCAATGTAAATTAAATATTGTATCATAATCTGTATTTTCCACTTTTGATTTACAGTATATGATTTTGATTTTACAATATTGACCCCAAAATTGATACGAGACAGAAAAAGAAAACAGATGTTATGACTGGTAATGCCTACATCACCCTTTACACATTTAAACACAAGGAAACACAAAAACTCCAGAGTTCTGGAGTGCCTGATTTCCTGTATCCCCTCTAAACTTTCTGAATGATTCTGTCGCTAAGTGTCTGGGAGGAATAAAGACATGGTTGTAAATACTACTGTAAGTGTTGATGCTCTAACTTGACGGTGTTAATTCTGGGCTATTACAACAACAGTTGTCATCCAGACCTGTTTCAAATATGGAATACTTAAACTGAAGAAGCCCCAAGAATTTTCTGTGCAACATGTTTATGACCAAATCCTACAATTATTTGAAATGCGTTTTGTTCTGAGGATTGGATGAAAATGAATGTTTCTTTCAAAATTGTCTATAATCTGTTGGAATTCATCTGATATTCAAGGGTTTAATTGTTTCAGAAAATTGTTTCATGCAGACCTGGTGTCAGCTTGACATCAGGAACAGCTCTTTGTGGTCTGGCTAAGACTATCTCCAGGGGGAAATACAAATATTCATCAAAGCCCCTTGAAACATGTTCTGTCTTTGGCTTTTCATCACATTGTTTCTTTAAGAATGCAGCCTCTGTCAAATTCTATTAGACCTTTTACATTGATCAGCACAATTACAATAGATTTCACTGACATCAAAGAGCAGAACTCTTTCTTTGTCAAGTAATCTACCACCCAATAGCGTCCCCTTGATTTTCAGCTGGAGCTAAGTGCTGCTAGTGTTCTTTAGCCAGTAGGGGGCAGTCTTCCCTCTGAACTGATGCAATACTGTGAGGTGGACAGTATTCTGAATGAAACGACAAATTGATGACAGGACAAATTAATATGATATGTCAAATTGATTCCTTGGTAGACTTACATAATTCCAATTAAGGCTCTGTCAATATTGCTGTCTAATCTTCAGCAAAAAAAAATCTTCCAAAACTACGACTTTGATAAATCCCTCAATCTCCAACTCACCTGATTAGTGGTGACTGTTCTAGCACTAAATAGTTGGACAGCAGTAATGTAGCTTGTATTCTATAAATGTGTTATTTTATTTCAATATTTGGTTTGGAAGCAAGTATTCATAAGGCGCTTGCCACATTCTTTTCTTGCGCAACGATGCCACCAAGTGTTTAAAGTACGCTATAGTTCATAGTGTTCAATTGCTTTGTAATATTGGCTATTCAGGTGGATGACCGGTGTCATTTTTGTTCAGTAATTCTAAAAAAAAATGATTTAAAAGCACACAAAAATCATCATTTATGAAAAAATTCAATTGCGTGTGATAGGATCGAAAGCTTTCAAATTCGTTGTGGAGTTCAGTGTAATTGAAGTAATTAAACGCCGCTTTCTAAGTTTTTACTACTAATCTGAACTGAATAAAGTACATAAATTAAAATGCAAAATGTAACAGGAAACAGTACACGTTGAGTGCAATCTAAAATTAATCTCCAAAAGAAAAACAATGTAGAGGTACGGTGGTTTAAACAAAGCAATGCAAAGGAGGATGCGTAGGCTCATTCATTTACAAAATCATTTGAAAAAATTACACAAGATGTTTTTTCTCTCTTTGAGACACAGCGGACGTTGTCCCTTGTCTACTGCGTCCATAGCTGTGGACTAGTCTGCAACGTTCCCACTACTCTCCAAACTTCAGTGCGTCTTAGCGCGAGCTGCAAGATATCTGAGACGTTAAAACCATCCTGGAGTTGTGGAGCAGGAACCCCGCTAATAAGAAGAATTGAGAGAGGGCAGGTCGCCAGAATACCGAACTCAAACTCATAACACTATGTCATATTGCTGATATATCAGGTTTTTTTTCATCGTATGCGTTTCATCGCTGCTGGAACATAAATTCTTCAGCACGGGTCCCAGACTGACGGTCTTGCAGCTTATGCATTTGCAGAGTGTTTGCACTGCCCAGCGACTAACACGGGAGAGGGAAGATACCTGGACGGACAATGAGGACTGCCGTCTTGTATTTTCTATGCATTTGGGTTTTTTCCCTAGGTTTCTCGAGAGGGACTGGTTTTATGTACAAGTTTCCTGGTGTGACACTGCAGCGCGTGAACTCTGAACAAAGCGCTGGACTTCCCAGCTCCAATACGCATCTCAGGTAAGCTGGCATCGAACACCCCCTTCCCCCCACCCGCCCCGCGGAATGGCGTTTTAAGAAATGTGGTGTGTTCATACGTAAAATTTCTTTGATTGTTTTAATTTGTCACCCTTTAGCAAATGCCCCCTCCTCAGTAAAGATCCACGAGCATAAGTTAAGCGCTTCTGCAAGAGGGTGGGGGGTAACAATGCGGTGATTCGACTGAAATTCACTGTTTACGGTTACAGTTTACAAGGCAACATATTAGGTAAATACGAACATCCCTACAAAGTCTATAGAAAGTCTGTAAGTGGAAACGCCAACCCAGAAGCGAAGTATATGTACCAGTAAATGTCTTCACGACTCTAGAGCATACAAACTTTACAACGCTTGTCAGAAGAACAATTAATTTAACAATTTGAGTAATTTTTGGATTTTTCTAATGAAAAATTGCGAAATTGACACATCTCCAATAGGTTTGCATCTCAAGAATATAGTTTTATGAGGAGACATGTGCAGTGAAGAGGGAGAACTGTATTTTTCATGCAATGTTAAACTAATGAGTTATAACAAACAAAATAACGCAGAAATTCATTTAGAGGTTAAGCCAGACCACAAAGTGGGACGAGTGAATGAATAGTCACGCAACTGCTGTACTGTGTGAAATGGCTAGTTTTAGCTTCCACGACTTGTGCCACAGAACTCGAAGCGAATTATTGGTTACTATATTCATATAATTGGATGGAGGAAGACATTTGTGGTACGAGACAGTGAAGCTGTATGATTGATAAGTCAATGGAGCTGCAATTAACTGCCCATTATTGGCTTGTTTCCACCAACCAGTTTTTTCCTTTACAATAGCTCCACCCATTTTGATGACATGATATTTCATTTTCCCATTAAAAGAAGAAAGTTTCACTTTTTCTCTGGTCCCATTGGTGACTGTTCAAGCTCCCTTTAAAACAGTGGCTTTACAGAGCCCTGCTGTGAAAACCTGTAATGCTAATATTACAATATGCCATGCACAAATGAAGCAGATTCAGAAAGACACTGACCCCACTCTCTCAATTTTACAAACAACACTCTTTAACCTGACAGAATCATGATGTAGTATCACATTGCTGCACCATGATTTCAAATTGGATTTGAATGTTTCTACCTTTAAGTTTCACACAGATGGCTGTCTTACACAAAGGCTTTCTGCAAGTTTTGTGTTTATCATTTACCTTACCTAGTGAAAGGTTAAAGAGATAAAGAGGATTATACTTGCATCTGGACCAGTGCCAGTGCTGACTATGCCCCACAGAGACATAAGTGGGGACGTAGAATTGCCCATTGCCCAGGGAGGAAAAGGCTCAGCTGGCAGGGATTTCTGAGTCTCATCACCCCCATTGGTCAAGCTGGTGCCCATAGTTTGCTTGGACGTGTTTCACACAATGTGTCTTCCTCTAACTCACATTTGTGTGAGCTTAACTTGTGGACTGTGGTGTGAAAAGAAGCAGCAGTTTAGTGCAATGTGTTTTCGTGGAGAGATTGTACTTGTCTGCACTAACCTAGATGGATGGCAGAAGTTTTAGCAGTGAGCAGGGAGCTTGTGAACACATCTGGGCATTCCAAATTGGAGAAAATAAGGTAACATTAAAAAATAAATAATTCTGGAAGAGAAAAGCAAGCCGGTGCAGAAACTCCTCTGGTTTTTGACACAGAATCTGCCGCAATAACTTGATGAATCTGACATTTTTTTCATGTTGTAAAACCTTTTTGCAAAGAAATTGCATCTGGCCTGGTCAAATGTATTTCCAAGTGTTGCCTTCAGTTTCATTGAGGGTCAATACAAGCATAATAAGTCATTTACAACCATGGAGACCATACAACTCAGTGGTCATCCAGGACCAGGTCAAGTCTTTGTCTGTGAAACTGCAGCTGTAGACAGACCTGCCTGCCCTTGTCTTGCAAGACTAACATCTGAATTAATGCTCTGAAGGGGAAAGGTAGAGTTTGTCGAATTTTGTTGGACTTGCAAGTGCTGGACTAATCTTTTAAATGTGTCGAGTTTTCCAGCTTTTTTTTTTTCATTTTTTTTATAGTTTTCAATTCATAGAGTTGAGCACATTCATTTCTAGCATGTAAAGAAAAGAAGGGCTGTGGACATCCAAAGTATATCAGCCTGAAACAGGCACCCCCTCCCCCAACTCCTATCAGATTCTCCTGTATCAGATTTCAAGGTTCTTAGTGGAGATTTCCCTTCTCAGGCAGTGTGCTGGGGAATGTGTGGACTCCTTTATGCCATGTAAACTTAGAGGGGTTAAAACAAAACTAAATCAAACTTGAGGTGGGGGGAAAGCCATGAGGCTCTCCAGTCAAATGGCTGGTGACCATGAGCTGTGGAGAAGAGCATGCTGAGGGAACATCTTTCTGAAGATTGGCAAATACCAGTTCAAATAAATAATGATTATATGATTAAATGAATGTCAATGCTTAGTGTGAATTACAGTGAACTAGTAAATATTTAGTAGCAGACACCAAATTTGACATGGACGTGTGCCACCCAGAGTATTCAATGCTACAGTCCATATGCCACACATTTAGATTATTTTTGTTAAAATTTTCTGATGTGTGTGAGAAATGTCTGTGGTGAGAATGGGCATGATGTGATTCACACAGATCTTGACACTGTGACCAATAAATGTGAAGATGCAATGATTTGAGTGGAGATGTGGAGTCCATGTCTTATAAGTGTGCTAAATGTGATTAATGGAGGAACGCTGTGAAAAGGTATTGCCATGCATGAAGCGTATTTGGTGGCCCTATCCAGTTTCGGCTTTGAAGTGCAGCAACTGAAGTTATTTTACAGGAATCTACAGACTGTTGCCAGTAAGTGTGACACATAATTAGTGCAAAATGGGGAAAGGATATCAAAGGATATAAAAAAATCAGCAATGAATGTGTGCCACAAACTGCCCAAATCAGTCTAGGTTCTGGATATGTGGACACAAAACAGTTTTAATGCTTTTTATAAATAAATAGTTTGTTGTATTGTTTCTTGCAAGAAAGACGCATTTACATTGAGGCATTTACCTAAGTTAACCCATACAGTTTTATCATCATATAGGATTTTGTCAGACAAGCCTTGCCTGCCATGGATGTAGTTATGTTGCCATATTCAGTGGAGCCGAAGTACCGTGTAACAGTTTGGGACCTGTTGTACGGTGTGTAACGGTATAATAGTCAGGGAGTTGAGGCTGCTCAGTGGCTGCTGCTTCAATCCTGAACAAGAGGTAGAGCACTAAGAAGCACTGAATTGCTTCAGTAAATATCCATCTGTTTTAATGCATATTGTGTAAAACTTTAAGCTCTTCAAGTTGCTCTGATTAAGGGTGTAATTTTATGTCAACCAGAACAGCTCTTTAACATGTGTGTCCAACTCACAAGTATATATGCATGTGCTAGTTCTTTCTTATATCCAGTTCCTCTAAGTTGTTGGTCCAGCTCGTCAATTAGCCTCTTTACTACCTTTGAACTTCCAAAACTTCTAGAATATTCCAAGTAAAATATTTCTAGAGTATTGGGCTCAAGCACAGCCTTCATCCATGATTTTCCATTTGGAAAGAGCATTTCATGGGTAGCTTCATGGTAAATTTAACACTTAAAACAGTTGTTCAGCAATTTTAAATGAATACTCTGATGTCATTTAAAAAGCTTCTAGTTGAGATATCTGTCTCCAACTTTGAAATAGATCACAAGGGAGTGAACATGATGGGTGGGCACTGTGTCTTTCAGCCAGTAAAAACTTCTCTATAGAAGAGTTTTGAAGACATGTTGGATGTCTGCACTGACGGACTGCTTTCCTCCCGTAGAATTGCTTCAGTAAATATCCAGCTGCATTAAATGGATAGTATGTAAAAGTCTAAGTCACTCTGGGTAAAGGATATCATCTGCCAAATGGATTAAATATATGATCTCAGTGGTGATTTTTTTCCACAGGAACTGGTGCCAGTACACAGTGTCGAAGACAGTGTCATGCCAGGTGCACAATGGCACAGAGACTCTCCTGCAGAGAGTGTTCCAGAGCTGTCGCTGGCCTGGCCCCTGCACCAACCTCATCAGGTACAGAGCCCGACAGCCATGAATGAGTTAGCTATCCGCACTCTCAACATGGGTGGAGCTCCCAGCAACCCACTGGTTTTGAACCAACCAGCTGTAGTGTTGTGTTGTAAGGAGCAAAAGCTTTTGATTCGATGAAATTTACGGATAGCTAATGGTAAAGCCACATCTATTTTTGGTGTTTTGAAGACTGATTCACCAGTAGCCAAAACCCCCTGACCAGAACTGCCCCTCGCTGTATGTACTGCCCTGCCCTGTGTCTGTGGGGTAGTAGGCAACATTTTTGGGTGTGTGCATTTATATTGGGGGTAGGGCACAGCTGGGATATTAAGGTTTATTAGCTTTCATATGCCTTGCACTTACCTGTATTCCTGGGGTTCATTAAGCAGGGATCTCAAACTGAAGTCCTGTAAGACCAGAGTCTGCTGGTTTTTAATGTGTTTCATCACTTGTTTCATCAGCATGCTTCATTTAAGTTATGGTTTACACAGGATTGACAGGAAACCACAAAAACCAGCAGAAACTCTGGGACTGGAGTCTGACACCCCTGAACTACTCATGTGCTTTGAACTAGCCCTGTTAACTGTGCTGTGAATGTGAATAAATGGTCACATAATTGAGCTTGTTACTTTATCTAACGATTAAAGTATGGTGGTAATTTTACTTTTTGCTTCAGTATGTTCTTACTCTGTCTTATCATAAATTGTTACAAGACCCCAGTTTATGACTACAGCTTTACCATACTAACATGTATTACAAAAATACACATTGTACAGGTCTCATACTTCAAACTTTGCTGTGCTATGCAAATGTTGGGTTTATTTCAATACTGACATTGAATCACTACAGGGCCAAATATATAATATGTGCTAAAAGTATATAATGTGCGCTTTAAAAATTTCAATTTTAAGCTACTAACTAAAGAAAGATAAGGCACTGACACTGACGCAGTAGGAAACTGCTAAGTGGATGCAGCATTTGGGGAACTAATTGTAGTTTGTTTGTGGAATGAGGCTCAAGTGAAATATGAACTGTCTGTGTTCATGGGTGTGGAGTGTCAACTAATGTGAAGAATGCACCCAAATGTCCCAATGCACCCAAACCGCTTCCTTTGCCAACAGCACAGCCTACATCCCTGACAATGCTCACTTCCTCTTTTCTCCACAGCAGCATAGGGTGGAGTATGTACTTTGAGTTGGTGGCAAGTTTGTGACATTTAAAATAGTCTTCATCACTGTTAAAAAGGACAGTGACCATAATCAACAATTTCCTGAGTGGGTCGCGCTCTGGGACCAAAGACATTGCTATGGCAACATTTTAAAGATTTGCCACCAAACTCACCCTTGGCTTTAAACCCTCATCAGATAAACCAAACTGTGTACGCTAGACTCTTACAAATGCTCGCATAATTTAGAGCACAAATCCTCAGGTAATCCGTCAAGAAACATTGTTGCCATAAATATGAAAATGATACTGTAAGGTCAATACCCACACACAATGGCAGCAAACATAAGTTAATTCTAAATTCCTAAAATAACCAAAATCAGGAATGATCTCAGTAATTAATGGGTCTTTGTTTTCAGTACAGGGGTACACTTTTCCTTGACAGATCTAAATATAGGTCCTGAACAGTACAGAGTTATGTTATTGTGTAAAATTGTTATTCTTATCTGTAGCCCACAAGGGGGGTATTCCTTTTCGCATACTTGGACAGCAGAAAGTTTATGTTACGATTGTCCTTTTGTTGAAAACAGTCAGCATCCCCTCATCGCCTGTTCGTAGAAAAGGCAGATTAAAACCCAAGTCAGCCACTCAGAAAAAACAAACTACACCGTCTTCATTACCTAAGAGCAAATAAATGTGATTTTTTTCCATCTTCACCATTCTTATGTTCCCTAGCTTGCTATTGCTCCAAGAAACGAGTTTGAGGCAGAAATAATAGTCATTTTTCATACAAGACTTGGGTGATCTGAAATGTTAAAGTCATGTTCCAGTTGTTTTATGTTTTTGGGATGTGTCCAAAGACACACTATGTGTTTGGCCCCCACTGGGAGTATAACCCATTGACAGACATGTGACTGTGATATCTGATATTCACATATATCAGCAAGCCACTCTTCTAAACCTCCTCCTAAACATGTGATGCTGTCTGTTGTTGTAAATATGCTACTTTTAAGAGGGCATAGCAGAGACGAATGTAGAAGAATTGTAGAAAGTACTTTTGATTTGGCGGTAGGTATTATGTGAATGCCTGATATAAATGTTTTTTGTTTTGCAGTGTTAATGTTTGTGCTGATGTTAATCATTCCATCAGTCATTACATTACAATGCAGTACATTCAGGCATTGTATTCAGACAAATACCTGTATCAAGAGAGAATTTACAAATGTGCACACAAAATGGTTTAGGAAAATGAATATGCCTTTATTTTTGTACAGCAAAAATTATTTTATTGCATTTAGGGATTTTACAGACGTCCTTATTGAGTGCAACATGCATAGCTTGCATTTCTTAAACACACTAACCTTTTATAAAGCTGGATAATTACTAAAGTCATTCAGGTGAAGTGCCTTTCTGAAAGAGCAATGTTCTACCTGGGAAGTGAACTTACAACCTCTCAGCTGATAAACCATTATACCACACTGCCGCGTAATTAATGAATTAGCACGTTTAGATTGGATTTAATGAATGGCCTGCCTGTGGCGATGTGAGCCAGGCTGCCCATGCTGACGCTGACCTTTGCCCCAGTTACAGGACGATGGTCAGACCCACCTACCGAGTGACGTATCGGCAGGTGACAGCGCTGGAGTGGCGGTGCTGCCCCGGGTTCCTGGGAGCGGACTGCAGTGAAGGTAGGCGCAGCACAGAGGAATCAACGTAGTACAGCTCAGTAGGACGTGATCGGTAGACTGTAGGGTAGACCAGGAATGCCCAGCTCCAGAGCTAGAACCCTGTTCCTATGCTCATTTTAGGTATGGGGCAGATCTAAAGTACTTTAGCGCAGTGATTCCACACACCTTGTTTACAAGGCCTAAAGTAGTTGCTGATTAAAAGGAAACCACAAAAATTAGCTGGCACACCAGCACTCCACCTGTGGAGGTGTGCACCCTTAGTTGGAAGCATTAGAAAAAAAACAGATTTGCAATAGCTGAAGTAACTCCTGCACATTGGTAAATGAACCTTGAAAGGTTTTTTCCAAGTATCACACTGCGTGTGGGGGCTCTTAAACATGTCACATGAATACAAAATATTTTTCCAGTTATTCAGAATACAAAAGGTATAGTTTCATGAATGGTTTACTCCAGAATGTTGTCAAAATACAAATACTGTAAAGTAAATCTCTAATTATTGATTGTTTCACTCTGGGAGACATTCAAGAACAACTCTTCCAGCTATAATTATCACTTATGGCTCAGCAATAATGTACCAACTGGTCTGTCTACAAAGCTTGGGAAACTGGTCACTTTTGGGGTAGAGGATCTTATCTTTGGAGTTTTGCTGTACCACTGTACCATAATGCAATGCAATTTAATATAATGTAAACATGTATAATACTAACACAAACACAAACGCAATACAAAAAAGGTATTTAGCCTAAAAAAGGCAGATACATCAAAAGTAAACTCACTGAACTTGAATCAGAGTTTCTTCATTTTTAAACAGATGGTTTCATTTGGTCTGTTTTTCTCCATTGTCAAGGAACACTGCAAAAGCCACAGACTGTGTTCGAATAGGCTCGTGCCCTGCTTTTGTCCTTTGCAAACCTGCCATTTAAAGCATATGCAAAGGGAACCAAAGCACCGGCTCACAATGCGCTTCCTGTCATCACTTACAATTTAGTCTTGGCTTCAGCATTTTTTTGCGTTTTCATTTTCTCATTGTTTATTGAATGTCCTGGCTGTGGTCTGAGAAAGGGAAAGGTTAGGGTAAGTTACCATGGAGAGCTGGAGAGCAGAGCTGAGCTCCCTTGTGGTTGGTCCCAATTAGACAGATTGACTTTCTCATTTTTTTGTCCCGGTTCTCAAACAGACCACACTCTTCTGCCAGCGCTGACAGACGTCAGTTCTCCAATCATTTCGTCATCAATGCATACAATTGAAGGTTACAGACAAAGAGGCAGTGTTCTCATCAACTTCACTTATTTAGGGCAGGGGTTCAAATTTGAGCCTTGTGTACATTCTATGCTTCCATCCAGATTTCTGACCCCTTCCAGCATATTAGAGAACTGACACTGGACATGAGACCCTGTCTGTCCACTTTCAGTGAAGCAGTTTATATCCAGTTAATATGCACAGTGATTTACAATATCTGTCAGTCATCTGGCCAAGCAGGACTGTGTGACATCAAACCATTTGTTTTATATTTAACTTTGCAGTAGTTGCAGGATGTGTGCATTGTAGGATTACATTATAAAAGGGATAATTATTTTAATGGGGAAAATGTCCACGGAGAGGACATTAAATTTGCTTTCAAAGAATGTGTCAGACATGTAACGTATTTTGCACACCTTGACCAGTAATTTCTCCAGGTGTATTGCTCCTGTACTTATTCCTTTGTGTCAAATTGTTTCTTATTTTCCATGTATTATGGTGAGATCACACTGAGTACCCGATTAATTATGGAAAATTGACAGGTGCTGCCTACTGGCAGCAATGGCCAAGGGATTACACTGCAAGCTACTAAGATATAGAGCCCCATCTTACTGTATTTCAGTAACACACAAATACATGCACATGTGCACATAAGCACACACACACACTCACACGCATGCACATGCACATGCACATGCACACACTCATTCCATGCACCAGGCCCTCTCACAGACAGCTATTCTGTTACTCCTAGTTACTCCTAGTGAAACTTACTAAGCAAACCCAGATTCACGCCGCTCAGCACAGTGACCCCAGCCTGCTCTGTTCCTATTCTCATACGGGGGTGTTATAATACACTACAGGGGAACTTCCCCAGGACTCTATCCTCAGCTGTTTCACACTAATCAACTAATCAACTGTGATCCAACTAATCAACTAATCATGAGCTTGACCTGTTGAATCAGGCATTTGCTAAGATAAAAACAGCCAAGGTCCTTCTCTAATAACATTATGGATCCCTTCCTTCCATCCCATTTCTTCTTACCCATCTCCCCTTCCCTCCATATCCCCTTCCCCAATTCCCCATCCCCACATCTCCTCATTTCTGCTCCATACCTACTGATTCCAGGCAGCACAAGGTAGGGTGGTCACATGGTATGTCTTCTCTCACTCTGGGATCAGGAGGGGACTCCAGGCCCCAAGCCTCCTGCTCCGCGCACTCACACAGGAAAAGGGAGGGGAGGGGTGGGGTTTCATTTCGCGTGACTCCTCAGGAAACACAGACGGAAAGGACCGGAGGCCTGCCGCGAAACGCCACGTGCGACGGCGTTAATGGATTTGCACAGCACCCCGAGGACCCACCTTCCAGCTGAACCGATTCTCAGGGACCCCTGCCGCAGTTTCCGTGCCTGACCGAGCATCCGGCCTTTCACTTCATCATCTTCCACGGAATCTGCTGTGGCCTGCAGTTCTCTAACAGAAAAAAACTATTTCACGTCGTAATTTAAAACTCTGAGCGATATATTTATATTCGCCGTAGGATACTTGAATGCACTGGGATGATGGGAAATGCGTAAATGACATCTTTCACTTTGCAGCTGGACTGGACTCGTGCACGCTGGGTAATGAAACCAGCCGTGTGAGGGGATCGCATGGGCACCTGTTGACGTCCCCGGTCTGGGTCCTGTGGGAGTGAGTGGGAGGAGATGGGGAGAGGGAAATAAGCTGAAGGCAGGGATGGTCAGTGTAGTCACAAGCCACAATGAGTTTTCCTTCTTCCCAAACACAAAAAGTGTGTGTGTGTGCATGTATGTGTGTGTGTGTGTGTTTTGTAGACCCATTGTCAGTAGCCCCTTCCATGGAGCATAATTTAAGATCTTTCAGTAGTGGCCAAGAACCTTTGAGGTGTTGAACTCCAAGCTTTGTCAAAGTGCTGTATGTTCTTTATACACAAGAGTATTCTCTCTTACCCAACTAATGCAAATGAGGGTGAAGCGTTTTGTTGAGGTCCGGCGCTGAAAATGCTTTTTTAAACTAAAAATGTATTCTTTGATTGAATAGCATGTTTGGTTGATTATGTAAATCTAATGATCTGGGACTGAGCTATAACAGAGGCCCACACCCACACCGGCCCTCTAGACTTTAGGTGATAGTGATGATAGAACGATGATATCGTTTGTGTAATCGTCGATACTGGTGTTCTTAGATTCATGTGATTTTTTTCTGGAAATGCTCACTAGCTATGCTGGGCCAAGCAACAGGCCGACAACAAACGAGTGTTGATACGGGCAGATGTTGTGTGGAGTGACTGTAGTTACTGTATAAGGTGCATTTTCCCCCATTTTCCCCCATGAGGGCTGGCTGTCAGTGCTCCCTATTTTTACCCAGGGAAGGGGCATCCAAGAGCAAATTCAGTCATCACCGTTCGTTCCTCTCAAAGTGTACGCTCTTTTATTTGCAGCTTGTCATCAAGCTCCATTTCATTCACCCCGTTTATGATAACGAGGTCAGCAATGCGGCAAAGGTTTTTCTGAGATGGCACAGATGTGGCTCTGTTCCTCACAAAACACTCCCCTGCTTCCCCCTACCCAATTTTCCCAATGAAACACATTTCTTTCTGAAGTAGAGAAATGAGCTCATCCCCCACCCCCCCTCTCTTTCCCTACATCTCAGACGGCATTCATTCACAGTGATGTTACATTAATTGGAACCAGTGGTCCAGAGTTATTTCAGGCCTCATTTTTTTTTGAGAGTGACGCCTTTTCTAGGGAGAGCTCCTCTGTTATTCCACCATGACATGGCATCCGCCTTCTTTCTGTCCTCCCAGAATGCCTCTGTTCTCACCAGACACTTGAGGTCAAGGCAGAAGATACTGTCTGGTCTAGGGAGTGCAGCCTTTTGCCTGTAGTGAAGATCTGCAACTGTTTTCACTTGAGGGCAAATGTGTGCTTCATTCTCATGACCATTGGACAACATAAAGTTTAATTTACCTGCTTCTATACTGCAAATGAATATGCATACATTTTCTTGTTTTAAATTGGATTTCTATTCTTCATTGAGCTGGCCTGAGGAGTCATTTCTGTAGTGAACCCCTCAAACAGACAGACAGAACTTTTTAGATGCAGCTAGTGGTAAGCTTTTAAGCTCACAAAGAGCATGTTGCAAGCCCTTAAAATAGATTTTTGGTCCCCACAGACTGGTATAGAATCTTCCCAGTACCAGCTGTGGCTGGTAGCCCCACCAGGTGGCCGTAACGTCATGAGAGAGGGGCTGATTCCAGCAGTGGCGATGTCTGTTCAACCCGTGATCCTTGCTGATCAATTGGGCGCCCACAGTCTGTCTGTGCAACTTGCGCATGAATTGTCTTCCTCCACTTTTTGTCTGTGCAAACTCCCTGACATCTGATTAGCTACATAATCCCCTGCATATTCCAACCAACTCTGATTCCCCAGGTCATCATTGCAAAAGAGATTCGAGCCTTCGGTTGGCCTACCCTCATAAATAAAGGTAAGATTAAAAGCTTTTAGGCACACAGAGAGCACCTGGCAGACTCTTAGTGGAGGCTTACATGCCCTGTCGTCTGTGGGGCTTCCCGCTCAGTCTCAGATGTTCACCGGTAAGCAGAATGTTTCCTGGCATCAGAAACGGGGCTGCGGCCAGCGCTGTGTGAGGGAGCCCGGGCCTTTACAGGCCCAAGGCTGATGGAGAAGACGTTTTTAACACGAGCTGTTGGGACTGTCCGGGCAGAGGAATGGGGTGGGGGGAGCTCACGTGGCAACAGGTTTTTTTTCGATCAGTTTAATAGCCTGTCTCGATACGCCATGTGTTTTTCATGTTTTCTCGTGTCCTGTTGGATCCAGATCTGCTCTGTATCTCTTGAGAACACTGGGCCTCTGTTTAACATTACATGAAATTTAGGTAAAGAGTGAGCGGCTTGGCTGCTGTATTTCATTTGACTTCTATTTCTGTACTGCTACACCTAGCCCTCTAAAAGGATGCATTCCACTTCATTTTCAATTCGTCAAATATTTTTAGATCACACTTTTGTAAGAGTTGTTCGTATTTTTGGAGGGCATGTAATTAGTGCCTTACTGTTTAAGTACAATATGGCTTTAGTAATTTGGTAAGGTAATTTGTCAACAGATGGTAAGCATGTGTTACACATTAAGTTTTCATTTTGGTCGAGGTAGGAAATTCTTTAGATGCGGGATGCATATTTTTAAAACAGAATTTCGAAATAATTGAATCTATTATTCTAATCTTTCCAACTCTTTTAAAAAAAGTCAATTAGTTTATTAAATTGCAATGCATTCCGTGATGGCTTTATTTTATTACAATAAGGAGACCATTGGGGGTTGCAGATTTATTTTGTGGAACGAAAACAATTCTAGGCATGAAGATACTTTCTGAGTTCCAAACCAGCCCCTAGACCCCCCCCCAATACCTAGTCACTCAAATTAGTTAAGGATATACTGTAGGCGTCGCGCAAAGGAAGAAAACATTGTGAGCGCAAATGACTTTTTAATCCTGGAACGGGAATTTTATTGCTCGCAACTTACATGCGCTTCAGCACTGAACAAGGACTGAACAAGTGTTGCGCTACCTACAGCACTCAGCCACGACACGCAGGTCATGCTGGCTGTCAGTGAATTATATTAGATAGGAGCGCCTACCATACACTCCATTTGATACATAAATAATTTATGCTAAAAAAAACCCTTGGCTTTAGCTGTTCCTTTGCTTAATGTCATTTTTTCTTTGCTTGCCTCTCATGCATCAGTGATGTGCAGAAAATATGTTAGTGGGTTCCACAGCCTTTCATGTCAGTTCAGCACTTTTCTTTGTTTCTACCTTTGAGTGTGATGGGATTTTGGCCTTGCTCAGTGGTGGCACTGTTCAGCTTGCACTTTCAGAGGCTGCCCAAGGGCTTGAGCCATGAGCCTCCCGAGTACTAGTCCAACACCCTTGCCACTATGTTGCAGACTGCCTCCCACACCCTCCCATGCTATTAGGCTTTTCACACTGCACCTAACCCCAGTTTAATGACATTAAACAACTTGCTTACCCCTAGGCTAAAAATGCTGTTAGCCCCAGGCTAAGGGGGCTATTAACCCCAGGCTAAATAAACTTTCACACTGGCATAATTGTAATAATAAGTGTGCACTCACTCTATGCGCCTACCTGCCCGTTGTTTGTTTACACAGAATTTCCGGAATTCTTTTGTTGTAATTAGTGTGGGAGTGTAGAAAATTCATAGTTTAGATATGCAAGGGCCAGTCCACAGAGGAGATAATACAAAGGGTATAAACTCATCTCTGGCTGAAGTCGTCTATCTCTTTTATCCCATAAACATTTTTGTAAAAGGTCTACTGAGTCACATAAACACAAAGCTATTTAAGTGCTTTGCAATTTTTGTCTTTCGGGGGGAATGTTCGCTCTCTTGTTTATAAACTTGTCTGTTAATAACCTCCCAGCCACTCATTTGTCTTGCGCTGGGAGCAGCGAGGAAACTTTGAGGTGAGCAGCCTCATGACTAAGTCTGTGCTCAAAGTGAAATTACCCATGTCAGGATCTGAGTGACAGCAGATGTAGAGGAGCTGCATTACTGGGGGTTTTTTGGGGTCAGACACTGCAGCCGACCAGACTCTTTGATGATTGGTCTGGTCTTAAAAATGTTGCCCTCCCAAAACTGACTCAGGAGGAAGTGGCCATACATGACTCTTCTGATTCACATTATGGCTAGCTTTGCTATTTCTCACACTGCACATGTGATGTAAATCACATATTTCCTATACCGTCAAAGGAGTACAAAATCTAAAAATATACAGGTTATAAAACCTCAGGTCAAAATTCAGGTTCAGCCAAAGGAGACAACGAAAGAAATTTTAAAACTGATGAGTTTTACTGGTTTGCTTATTATGTACACTGTTGTCAAATGTGGCTTTGATGATTTGAACTTTTGAGGGGGGCATTCTGATGGAGTCATATGTCAGTGGAACGGAAATTCTGTGTGTGGGAAGAGAAACTCAAGTAAACGTATGTATGTGTGTAACAGGCAGTGTTACACACATACATACGTGTGTGTGGGTGTGCGCATATGTGTGTGCACATGCATGTGTGTGTGTGCATGTATATGCATATGTATGTACATGTGCTTGTGTGTGTATATGAAGGAAGTGCTTAGGAGAGTTGCCTGAAGTAAGATCTGGGTATTCAGATAGGCCGCAGGCCACAGACGCTTATCTCTGTCCGTTTGTTCAAATATTTGGATAGACGGAGCCCCCGTGGGACATGTGGCCACATTGCCGGGAGGTTTCCCCCTCCTCAGGCACAGCGAGGGCTGCAGCGGGCAGGGGGGCCAGATCGCGGCAGAGATTCGAAGGCCCGCTCCCTGAGAAGGAGGCCGGTGACTCTTTCCTCGTTCTCATCGGAACATTTTGTAGGGGCACTGACATTTCCCAGGCAGACTACCTTTGATGCAGGCCTGTCTGTCCATTTTATTCCTGTTCCGAGACCAATAACCCAATTTATGCAGGGGACAGGAGTTTTGCATGATTTATGGCCTCTGCATCCATTCAATGGCATTAAAGCAGAATATTTTTCCATTATATGCATTCAAGACCTCAAATGCACTTGCAGTAAATATTTACACTAATGAGATCTGGGACCAGTCATCATGCTTGGGCGCATTATAAGAAGGAAAGGAATTTACAAAATCCAGTTTTACCTCTTATGTTTCCCCATTTATCTTAAAAGTTAGGAGGTGAGGAAAGATTTTGTACAAGCATTTGGTTCAATCTGTAACAAAAATATGGGAGACACAGTGGACATATACAGACATACGATATATGCTATAGTCAGCTTACTTTGTTTCAGTAAAATATCCAGCTGTATAAAAACTGTATGTAAAATGCTTAAATGGGAAACATGTGGCTCAACAACTAGACCACACTATACTGTAATGTTTAGGGAGTGGGGCTGTAAATCTGAGATTGCAGGTTTGTTTCTCTGGTAGGGCACTGCAGTTCTACCCTTAAACTATGTATCTGAATTCATTCTTTCAGTAAATATGTAGCTGCATTAATGCACAGTGTTGAAAAAGGTAAACTGTTTAAATTGTTCTGGTTAAGGGTGCAATGTCAACCAGAAGAGCTCTTTTACAAGCATGTCCAACTCACAATACTATATGCATGCTCTAGTTCTTTATTATACCTAATTCCACTCATTCAGTTTGTGTAGCTGCTAGCTAGTCAGTTAGCCTCTTCCATATAAACCAATGGGTGGGCACTCTGTATTTCAGCTAGTACAAATGTTTTTCTAAAGGGACTGACTACTGCTTTCCTCCTGTAGACAAGAAGCTAGGCCAGACATTATGTGAACAGTTTCACTAAGCAGTGGCAGCCATTCTGAAGTAAGCTCATCAGCTCTTGAGAGTTCTCAAGACACTCTCACCTTACCATTTGGGAAACAGTACGTACTGAAAATAGCTATGTTTGTTGTAGATCAACAATACTTTTAGTTGTTCAGCATATTTGATAAGTTACATTAAAAAGTTCTGGTTGGCACACACTGAATTTACTTCTGGGATTCTAATTTCTCTGGGAACACTGTTCCCAATGGAATTTTCACTTTGGGAACAGCATTCCCACTGGGATTGTCATTATGGCAATGGTGTTCCCATGCATTCTCTCTAGTTCCACCCCTGTTTCTAATATTCCACACACTGTTGACAAAGTTTGAATTGATATTTCTGTAGGCCTCAAAATGCTGCAGGGCTGAACTGGTAATGACATACTGCACAGTCTAATTGCTAACCCTCAGGAAGATAAAGAGATGATACTGTCTACTCACGGGGACCAGATATTGGATTTGAGCGTCTTTTGAAAATGATCAGTATCACTGCTGCATAAGCTTTCTCCAAGCTGTGTCTTTTCTGCAGCCTGGATAATAGCACTAACAACAGTTCATTAAGGGGTTAATAAATTGTTCTAAGGCTTTCAGACAAAGAAAAAAAAAGTTTTCATTGTGCGCGAAAGAAATGAATGCACATGCTATTCATTGTTTGTTTAACCTTTGGTTAAATGCATTCACAAATATTTCCAAAATGGTTCAGAGAGCATGGAAAATTGCATCCATGCGGAGTATGGTGGTCGGCCTGGGTCATGTCACTGTATGTTGTGGGGAGGGGGGTGGGGGTGGCATGCTGGCAGCCCTCTCCTCTCCTGTCCACATAAGCCCAGAGCTGAGAGGGAGGGGGGATGGAGAAAAAGAGAGAGAGACAGATGGAGAAAGGATTGCACTATTATTGCATTGTTTTCATAATAACGATTGTTAATCTTATTATTCGTGCTGTTCTGTCTGCTGTTGCTGTCGCTATTATGATTGATTGTTGTCATTATTACCTCATAAGAGCTCAAGAACATATTATGATAAAAACTGGCCATTTGATCCAGTTAAGCTCACCATCTAATCACTCGCCAACAGTGCCCAGTTCGGCATCAACTCCGGACTTCAGCACTGCAAGGATTTCTGCTTCAACTACACGACCCATCATCCTTTTCCAAGTATTGATAATTCTTTGTGTAAAATAATATTTCCTAGTAATGGAACAAAACTTACCCCAAAATTTAGCCAGTTTCCAGTCATGCCCTCTTGTTCTACAGACTAAACTCACCATAAAAAAGATAATGTCATTCACCTTCTTGAGTGCTTTTAGACCTCTACAAAAGTCTATTAAATCTTTTATGAAGTCTCCTTTCATTATGACCGAATAGGTTAAGTAACGAGTCTTTCCTCGTAGCTTTTAAGTTTCATGCCAGGAACTATTTTGGTAGGTTTATTTCCCACATGTAGGACTTTGTATTTTGAATGTATCATGGCAATAAAGCATTTAAATTGAAATTGCATTGAATTGGCTGGACTGCAACATGAAGAATTGTGTCTTGGTTCACCTAATGTGAATACGTATTTTTTCCTAACTGTAAATGTAAGAAGGGGAGAGAGAAAGAGAGAGAGAGAGTGAGAGATAGAGAGAAAGAGTGAGAGGTAGAGAAAGAGAGAGAGAGAGTGAGAAAAAGAAAGAGAGAAAAGAGAGAAAGGAGTAGGAAGAGGAAGAGAGATGTAGGGAAATAATGGGTCCCTCCCTGTTTGTTCTCAGTCCTCTGCTTACAGACCCAAGGGGACCCCAGCTGTTCCCCTGGCCTGCCCCCTGCCTCCACCTCTGCAATTCTGCTTGTGGGAAAGAGAATCCCAGCCAATCGTGGCCTGTTCAAGCAAAGAGGGTGGGGCCAGGGGGTGGGGCCAGGGCCAAGGACCATGGCTGGAATCCCAGTTATGTTATAGCTGGGCAGCTGTTCTCAGAGTGAAGCACACAAATCATCTGGGACAGTGATGTATACCACCCTGTGAAAGTTCAGCAAATTTACAAACAATGAAGTTGTGCATGATTTAGGCCTTCAGATGGGTAGTGGAGTAGATATGAATATTCATGCAGTGGTGCGTCCTGTAGCTGGGAGGTCATGTTCTGGTGTGCCATTATGAACTATGGCTGATGGTGCACATTGGTGTACTGTTGCAGTAATTGCAACACCAGAAACGTGGCAGCTTGAACAAATTCTCTGAAAGGGATGCAGAGGTATGACTTATTAGATACAGTCTTCCTCTTACTATAGTGTGTGATTGACTCCTCTCTTGTTTGAATCAATGCCTACCTCTTCAATTCACATTCATAAAATTCCTTTATTACTGTGTCATGAAACATTGGCTAGTTTATCCATTTCAATCTCAAAACTTTTGCCAGGCTCATAGCAGAGAGGTATAAGCATTGCATGCCAGGCTGTACGTATGTAATGGAGTTGAGAGACATCAGTGCACATGTAAACATCCACTACAGAAGATCACATCACCGTCTTAAGCTCCAATACGAATGCATGACATTAGTTTCCTTAGCTGAGCATATTCCTGATCTTGAGGTCAGTTAGGTAATCTTATCTCTTCTAGTGCAGTGTCACTGACAAGCTTCATGGTTTGAAACCTGAAACAGATTTACAGCAAGCACTCAAATGCTATATATATTTGTGTTAAGTATGTATATATGTGTGTGTGTGTGTGCATGTGTGTGTATGTGCAGGCGTGTGTTCATGCGTGTGCACATGTGGTAACATCTGTGCAGTCCTATGTGTAATGAGCATTTGTGTGCATGTGCAGGTGTGTGTATGTATGATATGTGTGTGTGTGTGTGTGTGTGTGTGTGTGTGTGTGTGTGTGCACATAGCCTGACGTCACCGACATGATTGTATGGAAGGAGAGAAACTGATTGGAATAGAAGTGGGTGCAATGTGGGGATTGTGGGGGAGGGGTACAGAGGCACGAGGCAGAGCAGCCTGTCTCATCTGGAAGCCATTATGTGTCGAGGTTCAGAGGAACATGGGGGGACCCTCAATCACATCACCCTCCTGCTCCAGCGACATGCAGTGCACTCTGCCCCAGGGAAATGAGAGCTGGCAGGACCTGGCAGCATCTTATACATTCACTCAAACACACACACACACACACACACACACATGCAAGCATGTGAGCACATATACACATATATATATATATACACACTGTGAAACATATGCTGACATACTTACAGACACACTCACACACACACACACACTCCATCTTTCATGTTTTCTTACTGACTGAACTCCCCCCCCCACATAGCTCAGGCAGCTGCCCATGCTCACTTCTCATTAAAGTGAACACAATGAACCATCTCTGCACTCCAGAGCTGGGGGTCCAGGGATTCATTTTTATTGCAGCGGAAGGCAACACTGCATCCCTGCAGCCAAAGTCTTCCCTGTCTCGCTGTGTGAAACCTTAATTACATCTGCCACTCAGGTGCTTGCGCTGAGCTGCTGTTATATTGATGTTCCCATAAATTATGTACATGTAAACTCCCCTATCCATCACCACATTAGACATTAGACAAAGAATTACTCAACGTGATATGTCACATGATCTGCTTTCTCACAAGGTCATTGATCTGAGGATGGTATCTAACAAAGGTGGAGCAAAGAGAGGCTATGTGGAATGCTGCTGTAGAGATACGTGAGTCCAAATTGGCAGAACATGAGACATCTTGAGACACACTCGTCTTACTTTCTGGGAATAGCCCTGTCTCTGAGGGTTGTCTTCAGTAGTCTTCCTGCTAGAGGAATAGAAGCTTAGAAATTGATTAGATTCTTCGGGGGGTATTGTTAAGAACTGCACTACTTTCATTAGGCGTATCACAGAGAGATAAGCCAGGCAAAAAGAGACTCATGAGGTCTAGCTATCCATCAATTGTAATGGAGGTGATATCACATCAGTCATGGTTTTTATGGGCTATTTTTGATTTGATCTACAGGTGTTATTGTACAGTTGAATATTTTATGCCAGAACTTGAGTGCCTATGAAATACTTACTGTCGTGGCCAATGGCTACTGTTAATTGTTAATAATTTTAAAAGATAAAACGGTGAAAAACCTATTTCAGGGATTATTAGAAAGCACTCACCTATATCTTTGTCTAAATTTTTTGGGGCCGCCAGTGGCTTGACATCAAAATTTGGAGTAATTTGGAAGAAATGCATTGGACAATATGGCACCATCTTCATCCTAACAATATGTTGGCTCGTGATAAAAAATTCTCAATAGTGTGGATAAACTCTAAAAGATTTTCGTTTTTAATTAAAACCGAGTAAAATGCTTAAGGAATAGTTTGCTTTAAGTTTAAAAATATTCAGACCTATTCTCCATATTCTCCATCGCTTTTTTAAAGTTTATTGAAATATTAATGAATATCAGATACGAAATGCCACAAAGCGCCCTCCTGGGTGCCCTGTGCACAAGAAAGCGTGATGGAGTGCCCTCTAGAGTTGCCAAATGTACAAGAAAACAAAATGAAGTGCCCTATGTCTGAGTAAATGTTATAAAGTTCCTATTGGTTGCTCTTGACATGATGAGGTGCCCTCTAGAGCTGCCCTTTGTATTTAAAAAATGTAATAAAGTGCCCTCAAGAGAGAAAACTCCCCTCCCCCTAAAAAAACGGCACAAAAGAGCCCTCCTGGGTTCTCCTGCATGTAAGAAAATGTGATGAAGTGCCCCCACCCCGCACAGCATGCAGGTGCCCGTTTGATTTTTTTGCACCTGCCTCTCAGACAGCCTGAACACACCAGTGGAGGAAACTACATAGACGTGTCTCCTCCAGTGTGTGCTACAAATCATAGATTTGTCTGGGCTTAGTCTGAGCATGTCAAGGTCTCTGAAGGTATGGTGAGAGCATTCACCTCCTGCTGTTTTTCCTCTCTTCCACCCAGAACAGTGGGCACAGCACCTGTCAGCCTCCTGGGACCCTGACCACTCCATTCATAGAAGAAAGTATCTGGTTTAGCAGTAGTCAGGGAAGCCAGGTAGTCAGCCATTGAGGGATCTCAGAACACTTCTGGCGTACCATCTGAGAGCAGCACTTAGTGCAGTGGCTCTCACCTTCCCCAGGATGGAGCTTCAGCATCGATCATATTCTCAGAAGATGGTTTGAGGGGGCATGACTTAATTTCACAAGCATCCCCCTTATTAATTATGTTTGAATCACCAGTTGGACTCACCTTCACTGTTGCTGATTGATTTGAAAATATAGAAGTGTGCCAAATGTAACTTTTTAGCAGGATTATCACTTTAAACAGGCATACTGATCATGCAAGATCAGTATTATCAACTTGGTGACTTTATCGCTAGATATAATGACCTTTTGACCCCTCTAGCAACCTTATTTCTAAAAAGTAACAAGCAATGAGTCTAGTTACTTTTCTAGACTGGAGAACCAGTATGTCTTTGGGTATGCCATTGAATCCATTGAGATTTAAAATGTATTTAGTGACTGTTGGCTCCGTTAATAAGCAAGGAGGATCAATGAAGGAGTCATTTGTCCCCAGCAGTAGCATTGCTCCGCCTGCATGTGTTTGTGACAATGTGATTAACTGGAAGAATTAAGGTATGGCATCATCAAGGGAAATATAATGGCTAATGAGAACTCACAGCAGAAAATCTACTGGACTTTTCTCGTTGTGGACCATGGATAGAACAGATGGTAGTGGAGAAGTTGTGCTAATTCCACACTGTTTTTTCCATCATTAACTTTTATGCACAAGCCTCTGTTGAGCTTGTGTATTTTGAGGCTACATTCATTAGCACATGCCTCCTAAAAAAGCATGCTTGCAAACCTTGCAAGGTTATTTGTTTTTCCTTTGCTGACATTGTGTGTTGAACACATTATTGCACGAAGAAATATCCATTTTAAGCCCTTCTAAAGGTTAGGCTGAAACCTGCTTCATGTGTAGGCGTAGGTAGTATTTGTTGTTGTACGCAGATCATTAGCAAGAGCTCTGCTGAGCTTGCATTTTTTGGATGAAAATTGTTTGCATTGTGGTTTGAGTCGCCGATGGAAACCCAATATGAGTCTTTTGGTGTTGAGTTTTGCGCGTTTGAGAGTTGAGCGAAGCAGTTTCCATGGGCCTGATTGTGAGTAATCAGGAGATTCTGGGGCCTGTTTCTCGTTTGCTGCCTTTAACCCCCCCCCCGCCCCACCACCACCTACCCCTATCCCGCCCCCTTCCCCCCCACTCCCGACTTTCCTTTGGCACAGCCGTGCTGATAGCTGTCTCAGTGTAAGAGTCGATGGTTTTCTGGTTGTGTCAAAAGCAGTTAAGGTCTGATAGAGAAGGACCTCCCTGGTGCACCTCACCTTCTCTAAACCTGCCAAAGGGATCGCCCTGAACTGTGTCACTCCACACCAGCTCTCACCCCCTGGGTCTGCGCATGCCATCTCCACAACGCTCATTTG
Organism: Albula goreensis; assembly: GCA_022829145.1. NCBI lineage: Eukaryota > Metazoa > Chordata > Actinopteri > Albuliformes > Albulidae > Albula > Albula goreensis. Next base: position 36,125,849 of record CM040742.1, read on the forward strand.
GCCTGGGGCTCAGCAGGGGTTTTTTTTTCTTTTTTAGTAAGATTGATTGCATAGATTGTGTAAATATTTTTGCCCTCATTTTTTTATTGGGAGCCCTTCTTTGTTACTGCTGTCATGGAAACTCTCATAGAATCATTTGTTTTACTGGTTTGGTATATAACATCACTGTCATCAAGTCTGACATTTGAATTGTATGTTATTTTAATATTTTAATTTCAAGGAAGTGTGCTTGCATTTTTCTGGGTAATTAGAACAGAGTGACAATTGTGTCATAGAAACATCCTTGATGCCTGAAGTGGAATGTTATTCAGACATTAGCTTTTTCAAATTTTTTTTAAAGAAAAGTCTTGAGAAAAAGAGCTAGTTTTGGTCATCCATGTGTATTTATAGTTCAATATCCATGATCAAAATGAGTTTCCAACATGATAACGTTCTCTCACAGGCACGCATTATCTTTTGTCCTTATGGGATCTGCAGCTCAAACCAGGTGTAAAATTTCATAAAACATTTCACAGCTGAAATGTTCTGAACTCAAATGACTGATATGTATGTTGTCCTCAGAGCCTTGTATATTAACACTACACAGCCCCCTATTCTGCAAGCTAGAAGCTTTTGTAAGTATAACCTCATCGCTTAAATTTGATCAGTGTTATAAAAATGTCACCGTTTTTGCTATCTTTAGTTTGATACATGATTACTTTTCATTAAAAATTAAACCCTGTCAATCTACAGTAATTAAATAATGAGAGTTTTTTTTTTGCCTAGAAGCTGTCTTTTGGTGACATAAGGTTTTTTTAAGGACACAAATGATTTTTACACCAATTATTTAACACATGTTGAAGGAATCTGTGCATTCATTTTGTTTAATAGTTCCCCCAGCCCATTAAGCAAAATGCCTTTCTTTATTGTGTGCACCTGTACTGTAAAACACACTTTATGAACTAGTGGGGTGGCCAAGGCTGTCTGTGTTTGTTTTTGTGTGCACTGTCAAGAGACCTATTGTAACTGTTGCAATATCATTTGTAATCATTGCAATACACATTATTGCAGTATTTTTCAGTGAGCTGTGAGTGTGTCTGTGTGAAAGATCAATCAACACACGTTTACAGGCGTGAACACATACGCTTCGATTGATGTGGCATACGAGTCAGCGTTTGTGTATGTTGCATGACAAGCTGGCATCATTTATCGGTGTCCACAGCTGATTATTAGAGTGGAATGCCTTTTTATGGTGGTTTCCTCTGACCATGACTTTGACAAAGTGAGCACTGTCGTGTCATTCCTAGAGAAGGCGTGCGGGTGGGGGGTCGCGGGGGCCGTGTTGCCAGACAGACTGTGGGGACAGCTGACAGCTGAGGGGGGCAGCTGTGCAAACTGGGCCCCTCTGGCCAGATAGAGCAGGCCCCATTACAGACAGCAGTCTCATGCACCTCTTCATTATACATCTTTGGTGCCTGTTCATTTCCTGTGAGATCGACTTGCATATCAGTTACATCATCAATAAAAAAACTTTTACTTAATTTGTGTAGCACAATTTATACAAATAATCTTAGCCCAATGTGGTTCAAAAAGTATCAATAATAATGATCAAATTAGGTCAAAACAGTAAAATAATATAATCAAAGATAATAAAAGAGTAATAAGTAACAGAGCAGTTAAGGTAAAATAAAAGTGATTGTAATGTTAAAAATAGAGAGAAATAAAACTGTATTGTCTGTAGTTATTTTAAGCAGGGTCATTTCAAGACAGCTACAGTGAGGGTTCATTACATTTTAAGAAGGCTTTACTTGACAGTTTCCATTGCATGCTGTGGAGCAGTGTATGATAGGAAATCTGGTTTTATTATATCAGTGGAACACAACTGCAGTCAGGACTTAAATCTTACCAAGTAGAATTTAAATGTATCTTTTTGGTGCTTGGAGTGTAAAGGTCCTTGTCACGAAGATGACAGGTGTCTCATGAAGTACTGCACTCAGGTGTTTGTGATTCAGTTGACCAGAACTTATATCATTCCTTCAGTGAACTACATGGTGTGTGTTTGCCAGTTCACATCCTTGATGGGCAGAAATGGTAAACCAGCAAAATATAAAATGTATCCAAAGCATTTCTGCTTTTGTTTCATTAATAACAATGTAATGGAAACATTCCCCAAAATTTCCCTCAAAATTCCTACACATTCTGTCAAAGTCCCAGACAAAAATGTCCCAAGCATATTAAATAGAAAATTACTTCCAACATTCGTTAATGTGAATCATTTGTGGAAAAAATATACATCTTCAGGATATTCCAAATTAAAGTTTTGAAATGGCAGAGTAGTTGAACATGGCTGAAATTTTAGATAAGACATAAAGAGATTGATCAGCTACTATCAGCAAACAATTTTTACCTGCAATAACAATTAAGAATGAACAAAACTGCATAACACTCTGAGGTTGTTCCTGAAATGTTGTAGATGACTCCTCCCAACTTCAGCTCTCAGTTTAAGAGAGTGAAGACAAACATGTAGTTCAACTTGACGAACAGCTGTTCCACCAGTAACAACAGCCTCTTAGCAGAGTTTCTGGTAGAGAAATTTCTGGTTTGATGGGATCACAGGTACTTATTGAACTTGGGCAGAGTTTTGTTACATCAGAATGGAAAGTCAGTCAAAGTCAGAGTTTTTGATCTGACATGTGAAGCTATGAGTGGCTGTGTTCCACACACCAGAATCTGGAGGACTACAGTGCATGCTGGGATTTGTTTTTCACAGCACCTTAAATTCCACAGCAAGTTCAGACACAAGAAACCAGCAAAGATGAGCTAATTATATAATCAACTGTCAGTTAATTGGTCAGTTAAGTGCTGCTGAACAACAAAAACAACATACCATGTGGCTCTCCAGGACCAGAGGTCTGCACCACTCCCCCATGGGTACCATAGTGTGTAAGCTTTCACTGAAGGATTTTAAGTAGTGCTACTTAGTGCAGCTCAATTTGTGCATCACTAATATAGACACATTTTTACATTCCCCTTTGACTTGTAAGCCTGTCAAATGAGGCTTTGTCTGTACTGCCTTCTCCAAGTCAGAAAAATTGCCTGTGCAGGGTATGTCTTCCCCTTTGCCATCCTTTTGCATCATGGGAAGTTTTGGTTCAGGAAGGTGTCTCTGCTTTTAACGTCTCCACCTCCCCAAATAACTTTGACCACTGACTGGGTCAGGGGTCCAGCAAGTGTGTCCTCGGGTCCCAATGGAATTCCCACTGGACTCTCACATTCCCAGCAGGGAGCTGGAATTAACACTGAAACGAAGTGTGCCATCTGATTACGAAAGCCATCCGCGAGCCAGACGTTTAATCAGCCCAGCATTCCCGATGTTAAATAATCCTGTTATTCCAGAAACCGCTGCCATTTTGCCACATGTCTTCCGAAGCAACTGTTTGAAACACGATGCCTCACCCCAAGACAGCTGGGGGAAGTACACTGTGCTGAAATCCCAATGGACTGCACGTTTAAGGCCCCCTGATTGCACTCATACGGTTGCGCTCAAAAATAGTTTTATGTTATAATTGCTTGGATTTTTTTTTTGTCTGTGTCCAGCACCTAAAGCAAGATAGTCTGCTGGATGTAATATAATGACAGATGGTTAGCTTTTTTTGGCAAACAATTTTCCATTCCAGAGAATCAGTCCTGTATTGTAGGCAGACATACATTTACAGCTTTGCATGGATTATAGAACATTAGACCGAAGGGTCTTGCAGAAATCTGTGAAAATTACAGGCTGCTCTGGTTTCCCATAACCATGAGATCTTAGTTACTTGAGACATGTAATTATATTCAGGCCTTTGGAAATTTTCAATTTTTTTCCCCAGAAGACCCCTCAGTTGGTGATAGAGCTAATGGGCTTTCCTTGGAGAGATGTTACCTCAGTTACCCAGTCAATGATGTGTTCACTGCAATTAAACGCGTTGCCTGGAGACACAGAACTCCAGAGACATTATAGAACTGTTAGAACATCCTGCCAGGTCAGTAGTCACCTGTCTAATTACTATTAACTCTTCAAATTCAGAGAATGGGTACCAGTGATTTAAATCCCCACATCATCATAAGAATATGAGAATGTAAGGATGCATAATGACCAGAGTTGGCCATTTCGCCCAGCTAGGCTCGTCCTTAATCTAGAGAGTATCCAGCACTGTGTAAGCTCCGGACACTGCAAAGGTTTCTACCTCTACTATATCACCTGGCAAGCTGTTCCAATTAACTTTATTCAAAGCATAGCCTAGAGGGGTATTTTTGAGTGGTGTAAATTGTATTAGGGGTGTGTAGGTTTCTGCATGATGTGGGCAGAGATAGGCAGTGCATTAAATGAAACTAGCATTTTGATGTGTATTTCACATGTAATATTGTCTTTTTTTTTTCTATGGCTTACAACCATGTGCCACATGGAAAGTAACATGTCATTGTCATTTTATAAGGAATGTGCAACAGTAAACTTAATGTGTTAACACAATACAAAATGTTTTCGAAGTAAACACATCTATAAACTGCCACAACAATGAAAGAGGCAAAGGTTGTTTTTCCGGTGTAACAGAGGTATAAACCATACAACAACAGGTCTGACCCATATCCCATATTAAAAGCATATATGCATGTATCATATTTTCAATTCATATGTATAAAATGCATACATGTATTCAAAATTCATCCTGTTTGTTTCAATAAGAGACAATACAGTTGTGGCTAAAGAGCATCAAATACGGCACAGTACCATATGGCAGAGAAGAGGGCAGATGTGTAAATACATATTTTTCCTGTCCACAGTTATGTGCGGTAGGGCGTGTACAGTTAGTGTGGTGAGCGTGTTTGTGTGCACAATGAGCAAGGATGCATTCCTCATTCTGGTGGGCCCATAATGTGTAAATGTCTGCTGTTGTACTCAGGCAAGTTTTTGGGGATGGACCTATTTGTAAGACAGTAACTGCCCCTCTAGACTTTCTGTTTCAAGGGGCCTCTGGGGATTTGCTGGTGAAGCTTTCAGATGGTTCCCCCTTTGCCCTCTCATCTGGAAAATACATTAAGTCCACCAGGCCTGCGATCTCCATTGTCTTCAGATCATGTCTGTCTGTTTTTTTTATTGCTGACTCTTAAGGGAGCATCTGAAATTTACCACCTTCTTTTTCACTGTCTCATGATCTGAAGGTGCCTCTCACCCAGTGGTCCACTTACACTGCTGTAAAGACCAGAAAGGTCATGCCAGGATTTCTTAGTTCTAGCCCGCTGCATCTTTTAAGATCTGAGTCCAATTTCCTTTACCTGAGAAACAGGATCCACACTGTTCTCCAGGAGGGCTTAGAGGTTCATCAAAGGGGCAGCCCTGGGCCTGTGGATGGAGCAAAGAGCAAAGGCAAAATGGCCATGAGGCAGCTGAGCTTTCTGAGTTTCCACCATGTTATTAACAGCTATGGTTGAATGTTTACATTGTTGAGGCATCAATTGGTTTCCTCGCTAGTGCAATGCGGTAGGAAGGCCAGCTCTTCAAACTAATCATCTTGTCACTTTCTAGCTAGCTGAGTGTAGTTGGCCAGGGATGTGAAAGTTCATGACCTGAACAGAGGTTTACTCTGACCCCTCTGCCAGCAGGGGTACAGGAGTGCAGAATCAATTGAATATTCAGTTCGACCTTTGATGTTTTTTTTTTTTTATAACACTGATTTCTGTTAAGCACTACAAATTGCAGTTTCCCATGGCTTTTTAAAAGGTTTTCCTATATTTTCTATGTAGCTAGTAGTGGTTACGAATGCTGGCATAAGCCTAACATTGGTTTGAAATGACATATTATCTGGTGATGACTGGGTGAATTCTGAGAGCCAAAACACGAGTTCGAACAGATGATTGATGACTGCAGTTCTCTCAGCCTGGGCTTTAGAATGGCTTTTCATTTCTTTTTTACTTTCATTACTGGGGTTTGTACGCAGGGTTTTTTTGGATGAGGATGGTGGATTGAACGACTTTCTTGCAAGGGATCTAAGAGGGAGGGGAATGGAACATGAGTACCATAAACCCCTTTGCCTCTTTGTCCTGCGCCAGTCAGTCAGGTTGCTGTGGAGACGGATGATGTTTCATTCGTGGAGTTTACATTTCTGTTTGGTATCATTTTTATTCCTCAGCACCCAGTAGCCCATGTAACTCAGGTCAGGATATGGATGTGGTTTTTCCCCTCGGGGAATGTGAAACATGTCTTTATGAGGTTAGGTGAGCTTTAATATTTTTTCCTTTTTTTGTTGGGTCATCTACAATTTACTGATTCTTTCTGGCTGCCTAGCCATGTATATATCTTGTTCTTTTAGGGGTCATCTGCAATTTCCTTTCCTTGGCCTACGCCTTGCAGACAGGATTTCATTCCCAGCTGTCTGCAGGTTCTCTCCCTGGCTGTGGATACCCCCCCTCCCCCCCCAACCACATACTGTGCTGACAGCCCCTTTCACAGTCCCACTTCTGCTCCAGCAACACATACCACAAATAAATATAAATAATGTATGCAGAAAAAACATTAATTTTTCATGGACTTTATTGCAGGGTTCACTAATGCAGTCTAACAAGGCTGTTTTTGTAGCCCAACACTAAAATGCCTGACTCATCTAATCAGCTGATCATGGCCTTCAGTCAGGACCATAACTAGCCGAATTAGGTTTTTAGCACTGGCTAAAATAAAAGCCTGTGGCGCCCATACCCCTCTTTCTAGCATAAGATTGGATTTCTCTGGGTTATTGAATCAATAGTTAGATTTTTTGTTGTACATTTCATTGTCATGTTTTTGTGTAATGCTTAAGAAGTGTTATGTAGAAATACACAGAGATATTTGTTGAGAATTTGCAAAAGTGCATAAACATTGTATTTCATGTATGCAAAACGTGTAACAAAAACACAAGAATTATTTGCAGATGTTTCACAAAATCCAAACGAAAAGTGCATGGTACATGTGTGTAAATTGCATTGTAATTATGATGTATTATATATTATCTTACGATTTTTGTATTATATCAAGATGTCTATGTATGTCACATATAACTTTAATAATATGTAAATGTATGCTTATATGTTTATGCATTCCTCCAAATATGTGTAAAAGCATCAAAAGACAAAAAATACAATGTCAAAACTTCTAACAATATAAGAGCTCATATAAGAAATATATGGATCATATACTGACTACACAATTATTTTTCGTATAGGAATATACACTATTTGCTCAAATAAGGAGTTCTCAACTCAAAACCGTAACACTGAAGAGGTTTTTTTATTTACTGTTATTATATATTTGTATTTAGGCTGTTTTACGTCCCATATGCTTACATAGCCTATGTAAGTGAGAGTTTTGATACTTTTATAAGACACAGCCTTCAACTCCTTTTTGATAAAACATGTGCCTGGAGGTCCAGTGTAATTTACATATAATCTGTACAATGATGTGTTCCACAGATTCTCAGAAAATAACAATTTTATGCTGCGTATATTCTTTATGCCACACTGCTTGAAATAAACTTGAAACTGAAGTCCACTGTAAAAGTGACGGTTTCGTGAAAAATATTTCAGAATGTTTTCTCTAAATAAACACATTTGACCATTTCATGTGAAACCCAGCGAAAACAGAATGATCGCCTGGCAAAGCAGGACTTTGGTGGGGAACCACAATGTGGACGTGCCAGTGGCTTCATTTAATTTGTCTTTCAACTGATAAATAGTTCTATAGATAGGAACATGCACATGTGTGTATGTGTGTTTGCATATGCTTAAAGGATATCACAAATGGAAGGCCTGCTTCCTTCTGTAGAAAATTTAATTCAAACCTGTTGTTATGGTTACCACAAAAACCAACCCAGCTCAGGCTGGGGGAAAGCCCATCCTGCCAAGTGTTGATGGTGTTGACCATGCTGGTGGAGCAGATGCATTCCTGCCTTATGTAGTGGATACGCAGGCTTATATTTTTCATACTGCAGGTTTTACATCAACTGTAATTGTGTGAGGAGAGGATGACTGTGTTATTCTGTTGGAAAAGTCGCACATAATTTTAAATGGGGATGTAGGCGTGCTCCCTGTCAACAACAACTGAATTACCATGCTTTGATGTAGCTAATGGATAGCTTCCTAATGGATGTTATTTAAAAAGAGTTTGAAATGATTTTACATATTCTGGAAAGAATTTGTTGAATGTTAGTAAAATAAACAAACAATTTTTTTTTTTACTGACATATTAAGGCCACACCAAGGTCTTTCCCAGTACATGCTGTTTCCAATCTATCCATTATTAGCTTAGCTAGTAATAATCGTAATGATAAGCATTTTGTGTAAATTGTGGATACACTGCGTATGTACCTGTACGTAATCATTTCAGGGAATAATAGTAGCCTTTTTGTTTCATTCCAGTCGTTGGTTGATAGATGTCTTTTGAGAATCAACAAGTAAGGAATCTCGCACCTTATTTTACTCCCTCACAGGAAGTAGTGTTTTGTGTGTGTGTGAGTGTGTGTGTGTACGATGGCATAAACTGATGAATGAGTATAAATTCAATGTACAGATGACTTCAGACCCTAAAACCTATCTTGGGAGCTAAATGAGCCTCATTACTGTTAAAGATTAGGGAGGCTCCAGGATTCAGCCAAGGCCAAAATAACCGACCCCTCTGCCTCTGCTGTGTGACACGTTTTCCAGATGTATCTGTTTTATCCATCCATCTCAGTCCACAAGCGTTCACTATAATGTGTTTATAGAGCATATACTATATAATGTGTTCATAGTGTGCATTGTGTATACACTGTCTAGCCTCTGTGTAATATACAGTGTATAGTGTGTGTATAGTGTTCAGTATGTGGTGTGTGCCAGGTGAAGATTGTATTGTGTGTTTATAGGATACAGTGTATAGCATGGGAATGGTGTATAGTGTGGATTGTATGTCTATTGTAGGTTTTAGTATGTGTGTGGTGTTTAGTGTTATGTGCGTAACACCTCACACTGTCCTTCACTCAGTAGGACACGTGGATTATTGCACACAAAAGGCAAGGTGTGTGCAGAGATGGGAGTACTGATCTGGCATCATTTTTACCATTTACCTCATAATGGGGAAGGTTAGAATATGAATGGGAGACACCTGATTCTAGGTCAGTACCTAGTACATGATATGTATATGATATGCTGACCTGCAAGTATGCCTTTTGTATGTGATATGGGTTTGAACCATACAAAACAGAAACTGGAAACCCATGATGAATGTGACATATACATTAAAGTGCTCATTTCAAATACACATTTGAAATATTTCCCATCCCTGCTCATATCATGTAGACAAACACAGGCCTTGGAAGCCAAAAACTTGAGACGTTGACACAAATCCTTGTATTTTATAGCAAAATGCATTCACTTTTTCCCCTGACTAATTTAGAATGGTGCAGCCATAGTTTACTGAGCAGTTGGCACAGGCATATGAAAAGAGGCTCAAAATCCATGTGGTATATGAAAAACATACTGCACATAAAAAAAAAAATTGATTTCAAATACATGAATTTGAAACACTATCCGTGCCTGGTGTGTGTGGATGGAGATGCACACAGAGCAGAGCATTTGTCTGGGGATAGGAGATCTTTAAACAACATCTCCAGTGTCACTCAAGCCCACTTTTCAAAGAAAACCAGCTGTGAATAACACATAACAGTGTATTTTTCTCTACATATGATTTACAGTTGCTTAAATGGCAGCTTGATAGAAAAATAGCAAGGCAGACATTGACATGAACTCTTGTCTGGAGATTGGAATACATAGACAAACACAATTTTGCCAATGGTGCCATTTTGAAGCCATTCCCTTTGACTCCCTGTGTCTTAATCAACCACAAAATACCAGCGGTTAATCATGTGTAACAGAATAACTTTTCTGTCTATGCATATGATTTACTTTTCTCCCTTATTTTCCCAGCCTCTAATAATTGACTCCAGTGTCCAAATTCCATGTTAATCAGTACTTTTAGTTGTTAAATGTCTTGTTAAGTTCACACAAGACAGTTGAATATTTGTCTTGTGTTCCGGCTGAATCCAACTGCGGTTAAGACCCTTCAGCCAGTGGCTGTTCTAGATCGGGGTCTCCCCAGGTGTTGTGAGAGAGTCTGGAAGCACTGATGGTAGATCTCCAGTGGAACACTGAATTTCTCCAGCAATGCAGTATTTAGGTTGTCTCCTTGTGCATGGTCACGCACTCCTCCAGAGCCTTCTCTGTCAGCAGTGGCATCAGCCAGCAGACCCAGTTCTGCTGTGGCCTCAACCAGGTTCTAGACAGGGTCTAAGCCCATCCGAGGCACATATGAGATATTGTGGTCTAATCTAAGAGTGAGCTGGCATCAGCATATGTAGGTGATGAGCTAAATGAGCCATGGCTGTTGATGGAAATCTTGCGATCACACCGGCACCCACAAATGTGGTTGCCTACCCCCTGACCTGACCCCTTTATTCTGTAAGCCCCCTTCATCCTGGGTGAGAGAACTGCACTGTACTTTGTCATATATATATAGGATGATGGTGTGAAGGGTAGACTTGCTGTGACGAGAATGATTTGTGAGGAAAAAAAAGTCTTTAACCCCACTGACCCCTCTCCAGTGTCTCTGGGCACTCCTATATTCCATGAAATGGGGGATGTTGACTGCAGTCACTAATGTGCCTGGGAGACATGGGCTTTAAACTCATACAGTCAAATGCTACTGTAACTGTCACTGAGCGGGCTAAATTCACAGCTTAAATTCAGGGAGAGGAATGTGAATAGCTATTGCACCAGAACATTCAGTTCTGTGGTCGGTGACCAATGCTCTTTTTAAGCGTCCCATTTTCTCTGTTTGTTTATTGAGGCTGTGTTATTTGCATCCCCGCCTTGGCAGTTTGTGACATCAGCTCTGGCTACCACACATCACACACACACACATGTGTGTGTGTGTGTGTGTACAGTCTAGTGAACTGAACCAAAGCTGGGCTCATTAGTGCTGCTAAAAAAACATGTGTAGTGTGATGTCATACTCATCCATCAACAGCAAAATTTGGAAAAAAAGAAATGCAATTTAAGGGAACATAGATTCAGCATAACTTGTTCAAAAGGGCACATAGGGTTGTCCTCCAAGGCAGACTTTAAATCCAGAGAAAAGTTTTGCTTGGATCTGCGTTGTGTTCTTCCTGGCCTTAATCAGGTGTAGGTGGAGCTTGCCATGTGAGCTCAAGGGGCATTAAAGATGATGATTTGCATTTTTATTGTTTAAATATACCCCATCCCTGAATCCATTCCAGCAAGAGGTCAGAGGTCAACCATTCCTTAACCCACCCTCATATACCAGCTGTTTATAAGGCTTATAAAATAGTAGGTTTTCTCTACTTATATGATTTAAATCATCTTATTTTATATTAGAAGAGGCAAATATTCATCATTGCATTACTACTTCCCTACAGTACATCACTTTTCTACATTCTTGACGGGCATTTTGCTATTTTTTTTGCAGGAGTGCTCACTGTGAAAGAAAAGCCCTAGGGCTTATTGCGCACTAAAACCAGAACTGTTTCATTTGTTAAATATACTTACTCATCATTAATCCCTAAACTAAATATTTACCTACTTGCTAATCATGTATCCTTTATAGTAAGCAATGGCACCATCCATTATACTGATTCAACCTTTCTGTTAGTTAACTCACACACAGCAAAATTGAAATACAAGGTTTTTTCATCATGCCAAAGAATATTGATATTGTGCTGCTGGTGTGTGGGAATACATAGGTGTTGCTCTGTTAATTTGTTATTCTAAAGGGTGCGACATACATAAATAAGATTTACTTACATACGAGGGCAGAGGAGGGCAGTGTGAAGGGGTGTTTGCAGAGGGCAGTGGTGGGTGAAATGTGTCTGCTCTGTGGGCATTGGCATGGGTGAGCGTGTTCCTGGGCACACGCTGGGTAGCGTCAGTGGGCAGAATGTCGAAAAACAAACATTTAGAAAGAGCAGTGGGAGGGGACGATGAGGGAGGAGGCCAGCACCCCTCTCCCTTTGGAGGAGCTCCAGTGTGTGGAGTCACTCAAACAAGGTGCCGGTTCAACAATAATTTATTTGCAAGCGGAGCAAATAATCAGTATATATCAGTGTGTATGCACACTCTGGATAGACAGGGGTGTCAGACTCAAGTCCTGAGGGCTGCAGTATCTGTGGGTTTTAACTGGTTTCTTTTTTATCAGCAACCAGTTGGAAAACGGTTTATCCAGGTTGGACTCTTTAGACTATTAGGAATTGGATTCTGACACCCACTAGACAGAATAATATTATTACCAAAAATTATCAAGGAACACAATACCTTGTCCCCTTTTAAATACAAAAAATAATTGAACCAATACGTTGTATCTTTTGGATTGGGGTGGAACCGTGGAACCTCACTGTCTCCTTACCGTTTTCCCTCTCACACCCATTAATTAGGTTGGCTTTACACAGGCAGTGTCAGTTGAATGGGCTTTGTTTCTAACGTATATTTTAGTCACATATGAATCATATATGGTTCCTATTGAGAGCAAGTGTGTGAAAAATACTGTATGTCATATTTCCACTGGTCTCAGCTCCAGATGTTCAATCTCTGATAAAGAGGGTGGAAAACATGATTTAGCCTGCCTGGTTTGCTCTCACACTGATTGTCGATTTGGCTGGCAGGGGTGGTTTCAGACACAGAATAGCTGCTTACAATCAGGAGTCCCACCTACATGAGATCATGATTAGTTATAAGTAGCAAATAACCTTTTTTATAACCACATGAGATTATAAAAAAGTGAGATTAGTGCGTATGCATTGTTTGTCCTGCCCAAGGTTCAGAAGTCATCCTTTACATTTGGAGGATTATAGATTCTGGATTAAGTGATTACCCAAGACCAGTGATGCAGGTATTACACTTTTCATTTCACTGTTCTTAATTTTTCTACCTGAAGGGTATTGAGATATTGGAGCGTGTGCACTGTCACTGTGGGAACGCTGCAGACATGGAGATTCACTTCCCATGTGGCGTCAGCACCAGTGTCTGCACTGCAGAGCTCCCTTTACAACAACACAGCCTGGGACCATCTGCTTGTCAGCTTGTTTTCTTTCTCAGCCCATAAGGAGCTGTTTCATCTTGAAAGCCACATTAGCCTCAAGTTAGGCATAATCCCTCGTTAAACTGAAATCAAAATAGTTTGCTGTGAAAGATGGAGGGGGGCTTGAAGCTTCAATTAACTTGAAAGTGTCTTGAACTTCGGCCATGGGCATTTGGATCCTGCCCAGTATGACGTCTCTTTTTTTTTCTCTCCTTCTCTTTCTCTTTCTTTATCTGTTTCTTTCTGTCTTTGTAGAGTGTTTGAACTGCACTGGCTACGCTGACATGAGTGACAGACTGAGCCTCATTGAGTCAAAGGTAATTCCAGCACTCCATCAGGTCAAATGTTCAAAGGCGATCAAAAGATGTTCCCAGCAGTCAGACCTCACCTCATCCCATCCACTCCTCTGCAGGCACACGTTGTACCCTTGAGTAAAATACTTAATCTGAGTCACCTCAGTTTATATGTAGCTACATAAATGGACATTGTGTTAAAACTTCACCTGGGTCAGATACTATAGATAAAATAAAGCAATGGTGCACTACATCATAAAAGATGAGCCAATTTGCTGTGAAATTAGTCAGGGTACTTTTGGACATTCTTTCTCACTCTTTCTTTAGATACAGAAAATTTTCCTTCCAGTGGAGCCCTCCATTCTTATAGTCATTCTCTGTTTTCTTCCAGATTATGTTACTGGAAGCGGCCGGACCGCCACCCCATTCAGGGCCTAAACCCCGAGAGAGATCAACAGACAACGAAGTGGACATACTCAAACCCACTCCATTTGGTCCTCCAGCCATCGGCCCACCAGGTGAGGAAAAGAAATAACGCTTAAATTTTGACTGCAGCAAAAGACATTTATGTACGCCATTAATGATGCTAGATAAAAAGAATAGTCTTATTTGGGTCATACTTAATTATGAACTACATAAGTGTAATCTAGAGCACTCTTGACAACATTTGGATGAATTTATGAAAAAGAGACCATGTCATTGCTGACTATGGCCAGCATCTCTATTGGGCAATACATGCTTGGCCCTAGCATTGCCTGGAAGGGAAGGATTTAGCAGGGATTTTCTAATTGCCCACCGATTACTCCTGTTGGTCATTCAGGTTCCCACAATCTGCATGCTGAATTCGACCATGTTGTGTCTTTCCCTAAATCGTGTCTGCACAAGCTCAATCTGTGGACTATTATAGGAAAAGAAGCAGCAACAGACATGCTTGTTGAAGGAGTGTGTGCTTGTCTGCACTCTCCCAGACTGATAGCAGAGGTCACAGAATTGAGCATGCTTTGTGAGCATAGTTGGGTGTTCCAAACTGAGAAAAAAGCGGAAAAGCTAATTATTTAATCACAATTATTACAATAAGCTATATCAGTCATTGTTATCCCAATGCAGGCTTATTAAATGAATCATGCCAAGTACTGAGTGCCATGGATTCATACTGTTGAAGTAAAAGTTTATTCATCAACTGTTTTGCTTCATTAACATCATAATTGCTTTCTATTGTATTTCTAAATTCCCTCTTGTCCAAAGAGAACCTGGATTGACCCAGATTGCAATATTTAATGTTTGGCCATATGTTTTACTTCTTCGTTTGCTTCTGTGATGTGATTTTGCCTATTCTTCCTATGGAATTGTCCCAGCTAACACTTTTTGGTTTGTAGAACATTCCCAGAATGTTGTTCCCATCACGCAAATTTAAATGTTTATTACCTGAAATGTTTTCCTTTGACTTTGACAGAACTTGTTCAGAACAATAGAAACTTTCATTGAATGTTGTAGAAATGTTCACATTGTAACATTTGGTCAAAATCCAGTAGAGAAGATTAATTCAATCTTCCCCAATGTTAGCTCTGAGTAGCCTCTTCCCAACACAGAATGTATATTGTCTGAAGTGTGGCCCAGATTGAGTTTTTCACAATGCAGAGTTGTCTTTCCTACTCTTGAGAAGGTTAGGCAGGTAAATTGTGTCCATATTTTAAATTGTTTTCTGTAGAATGGAATACTTTTAGGGTCTGAATGGCATAGCATAGTTTACTGGCAGCTCAAGGCAATAGGCTTCCCATTCAAGAAATAACATTTATAAGTCCTTTGACAAGCCATATCCAACCTGTAGTGTAGCTGATCCAGGACAACCATTTGTGGATGTGCTCTTGAATCACTCTGAAGGCAAAATATGTTTTGGATATTGAGCCGCATTGTAAAAGATAATTAAACTCAAAACACAGATATACTCACTCACATCCAGTGTTCTGGACCAAAAAACAAGTGCTGAAAGAAGAAATAAAGTCTGCACGCTACTGTTGCTCTCCCGAATAATTAATTTCGTTTGCATGCACACAGATTCTCTGTTTGAAACAGACTATATAACACACATGCGGTACATCTGCACATTCTGTTTTACAGCAGGGAGGTTCTGTTACAGCCTTGGGCTGGATTCTAAAGCCTCACTGATATTTAACAGCAATGAGGTTTATGTAGCTTCTACGACCCATTAACATTTAACAAGCACTTCAGTGTGTATCACACATTAAGCATTGTTCCCAGACAACAGATACATGTACTGATACACACATGCTGATACTGTAGTACAGTTATTGAATCAGCATTTTCCCCTTGTTCAAACACACATACACACACACACACACACACACACACTCACATACTCACATATATACATGCATGCACACACATATACACCCACACACAGACATATACTCTTCAGTTTCATGACTTTGAGAGAAAGAATATAGATTGAGTGTTTCTGTAGTTCCTGGCAATTTGGTCATCAAATATTTTTTCTTTGGAAAACATGTCTATTTTGGGTAATTTTCTGAAATCTGGACACCAGGAAAAGAGTTTGTTTGGCTACATATCGAATGTAACAGAGGTATGTGCAGCTGTTGTTGGACCACATGGCTCAAGAGCTGTCATCGATCTTAGTTCACCAAGCTGAATCACACCCTTCTTCAAGCACAAGGGCATCACACCACCTATTGCAGCAGATGATCATTTTCTCACACAGATGAACGGAGGAACACCACTACACAAGCACTTCTCAATCAACCAAAAGGGCCATCTAGCTGAAGAGAATTAGAAGAGTTAAAATTCCACATTCTGACTATGGAATCCGCCCCCTCATAACCACTCTCATCTTGGATAAGGTCCAAGCATCTGCATTCATGTCACAGCTGAACATGTCCCCATAGATACTGTTGCTAGCAACCTAGAGACATAAGTGGCAAATCGGAATAGAAGCAGGCTAATGATAAGGATGGTGCACTGTTATCTTTTGTTGTGTTTTCAGCGTGTCTCCTGCATGTTAGACAAAGTGCCACCTTCAGTCTCACCCAGAGGTCAGATTTGCTGGTGGTAATGACCTGAGGCTGTTGACATGATATTTATTTACAATGTAATGTTTTATGTTGTTTAAGCTCACTTTGCCCCCTCTCTTGTTCTCTGACCTATTGCCTATTCTCTCTCTCTCTCTCTCTCTCTCTCTCTCTCTCTCTCTCTCTCTCTTTTCTCTCTCTACATTTACCTCACTTTGTGCAAAGAACAAACCATGTTTTGCATTTTTAGAAGAAGGGTTTTAAGTACACAGTGGCCTACTGGTAGCCCACCATTTGCAGACTTATCAGCCCAGACTAGTTCTGCAAATCAGCACTGCATCAGTCCGCTGGGGAACAGTCCACATGAGGTAGTCTATGAGGAGCAGCTGTTAAAAGACATCAAAAAGCTGGTGAATGGTTCAGATGCTTGCGGACACTCATAGTTCCATGTTACAAAGAGATGGCAGTCTGACAGCTGCTGAATGGTCCAGCAGGTGCCTGCTGGCTGGAGCCTGATGTGGATAACTTACTGTAATAAAGCAACAAAGGTTGAACCCTTTGAAGGGGAGTGTTTCACCCATCTGATCTGGGTTAAGATGGGGCCATGTCCCCTAAAAGTTTGGCATTCTTCCCTTATCAGTTTTCTTTTATACATTAATTCACTTCATCTGCTTTTTTCTATTTGCCCCGTTTTACTATGTAATGTCCCCAGTCAGTTTCTGTACAAAATGTCACACAGGAGTTAGAGGTCCCCCAGGACCCGTTGGACCTCCAGGGTCAGCTGGGCCCCCTGGACCTCCAGGAGGAATGGGCCTCACAGGGAGACCTGGACCCATGGGCCCCAGAGGTGAGGCCCCTCTCTCTCGCTGGACATCCTGCCTTCTCTGTTGCCTCTTTCCCTAAATATGATGTCACTATGGAAATATAGAACCGCGCCACACACAGTCAGATCAAAATTCTTACGTCATTACATCTGTGCATTATTTAATGTAACAGAAATGTAGGTCAGCATTCATGTTTGTCTTCAGCAGTGCATGTGGAGGGTTTGTGTGTGTGTGCATGTGTGTGTGTGTGCGTGTCCCAGTGTGCATGCAATTCTTTGTTGGTGTGTGTCTGCCTCTGAAAATTCGACCCCATTCGCTCACTTCGATGATCCTTGATCCTTCATATTTAGCACTTCAAGACAGCAGATTTTAAAGTTACTTTGATGGTATTTTTAGTCTGTATGTGAGGCATGCTAAGTCTATTGTTATATGTCAGGATGACTCACTATAATGGTTTTCAATTAAACCCTATCTCATCCTACAGTCTTGGCATCCCAGGCACCAAACTTTGTCAGGTTACATGTATGGATTTGCCATAAAACATTGTACTTTTTAAATCTAATTTATAAATGCTAAAAATAAGTAACTCAGTGGAATGTTCAGCATGATATGTTTTCTGCACTGACAGTTAATCAAGCTGGCAGCTGGATTTGACAAGTGCCTAAGGTACAGGGATGAAAAGTTTTAAGCATGCACTACAAAGGCCTTGATTAAACTCTGACACAGCTGATAAATCAGATCTATGTATAGCCAATGCATTCGATTGTCTCTTCACATTAGATTTTTAATGTTTTTCATATTTGATTCTGTGAGATTTTACACCAATTGATTGTCAGTAGAATATTGGTAATAAGAAAATCCATACTGGCAGTTTATTTCTAGTTGCAGTTCAAATCGGATGCAGACAAATCCAATCCATATGAGATTTCTTGTGTTTAGTTGACATGCATCAAATGAAACTCTTGCAGATTTTTCCAGAAACTGGACATTTGTTGCATTACACAAAAATCATTTTAAATTGGGTTTTTAGGTAACGTAGCCTAACATAGCTTGATTTATTGCTGCTCTCTCTCACAGGACCACAGGGCCAGAGAGGGCTTCCTGGAGAGATAGGGCTGCCGGGGCCCCAGGGCCCCAGGGGCCAGCTCTACCTTCGCCCTCAGGGGGGATGTCTTTGGACTGACAAGCAATCAGCAAGGCGTGGGTGAGTCCACCCAATGAGGATTCAGCGCCGCACATAGACATGTCCGTGAGCAGCATAGTAGCTAGAAAACTGGGCTTGTGACTCAGAGGTTGTGGCATCATTTGCCAGAAGGGAAATTGCGGTACTGCAGTAGCTTTGAGCAAAATCCATAACACCAATTACTTCAGTGAAAATATCCACTTTTATCATGGATTGATCTATGATATATGGCTAAAGCGAGCTGTGTAAGTCAGATTTAAAGTATAGGACAAATGCCAAATATAATTCTGTTCCCCACAAAACGACCCAGGATGAGTTCTTGCAGTCTTTAGACAGTGATTCAGGTTATGAACAGGACTGAGGTAGTTGCAGTAGCTCAAGGAGACCTGGTTTTATGATTAATGTGTATCTGTACCCTAAATCAATTGATCATCTTATTTTTCATTTTCAAACTTTTCATCAGTTCTTATTTATTTATACTTTTTTAGCCCATGCTGGAATACCAAATTATTTTCATATTCTTTTTACTGCAACCCCGTTGACTCGGAGTGGGGATTCATTTGTGTCCTTTGAAATATGTGTTATCATCAGACTCTTCCTCAGAATCTCCCTGCTGTTACTGCCCTGTAGGGCTGTATGACTGGCACTGCTGGACTGCAGGTATCTAGTCATCCAGAGGTGGCGCTGTTACACAAGCAGCCACAGAATGTTCTGCCTGGTTGTAACTAGCTATACAGGAACATGAGGCTTCATGAAAGAAAAATGGGATGAGCTCTCAGGTTTTGCTTTGAGCCAATCATTATGTCTTGCAATAGAGAGGTAGAAAAATAAAACTTTTTGATTGGTTCAAACAACTGAATCTTTGTGAGTTCATCTTTATTTTCCATCATTAGAGATATCATGAAATCTCACACTCCCAGCACTAGTTAAACACTTCCTTCTCGGGTGACTCTTTAGCCAGTTATATCACACCACTGTATTCCCATCCACAGCCTCCACTGTCCTGGGCCAAATTAACTCCTAACCAGATTATTTTTGACAGTAAGGGGTCTCTGTTTAAACATCTATCAGTCTTTCTGGCTGAGTGTTTTCTTGTTTTCTTGTTACAGTGCTGTCTCCTGCAGCCCTAATTAGACTTAAAAACCAACACAGTCATGTGGTCCCCCAAAAACCCACATCCTGAGATTTATGTGGGAAACTGAACAACAGTATTGTATTAATGATAACCATGTGTCATTGCAGTGCAGGGTTGTTAACTTCCTAATTACTGTTGAAGAAAGAGGGAGCCGGGGGACAGGAGAGGAAAAGCGGATTCTGCACATTATTAGCTGTGAGAGTAGGCCACAGAGAGATGAAGTGGTCTGACTCATAACAACAATGCACCGTAACAACAATGGGCCTTGGGGAAGATCAGTGGCACGCTGGTGAACATTAGGGGTGGGGGATTGATCTGCGTACAGCGAAATGTCTCAGAGATGACCCAGCTCTGACTGAGTGGGATCCATTCTAACAGAGTCCGTCGTGTTCAGTGCTGAGTTAACCCTGTGAACACGTATGACGTGTTAGCACTGAACATGTTCCGGTGTTTGTGTCAGGCAGAAAGGTTGTACTGACTCCTCAGAGCTTCGTATCAGAATCAACGGATATCACCGAGATTAAAGCTATAAGACTCCAAGATTAATGATGCTGATCTAGGATCAGTCTATCATTATAGATAAGATTAAGGTGTGTGGACAAGGTAAATCTGATCCTAGATCAGCACTTTTATTCTGAGATGCTTTATGAATATTGGCCCTCAGCTTCTCTTTTAATCCAAAGCACTAACTTGTAGCTTGCACTCATTGGTTTTTGCAGCTCATGTTAGGTTTCATGTCCACAGTTATAGAGGGTCCCTACTGTAGCCTTATTCTGGGAGCAAAGCTTAGGTCAATAAAGAAAGGCAGGGCCCTTTGCCTGTTAAGGTACATTCCAAAAGATGGCAGGTGCCATTGTCAGTCTGATCATGGATGATTCAGATGTACTATTGGCCATATTAAAAATATTACAGGAAAAACCCTCAATATGAAGTATTTATCTGGTCAAAATCTATCCATAACTCCTTTTTTAGAACCAGTTGCTTGTCACAGAAGAATTCCTTTGTTTAGATTTATAATTAGCTTTTATTAGCGTGAGTATGATATGTTTTTACATGGGAGTGCAGGTCACAAATGTCTGGACCCTTATGGTGCATTACAATGATGAATTCCAACTGGTCTTACTGCTGTTTTATCTTCTCCTCTCTTATGATAATTTCACTATCTACTTATGAACTTCCTGTCATTGCTCAATGTGAATCACATTTGAAATCGAATTAGAAAGAGAGAGTAGTTATGATAAGAAAATCAGGATGATGGAGAGGGGCAGAGTGGCTGGGATTTTTTGCAGATGCCGAAAACTATAGTCTGTTTACCTTATATGGGAAAATAGAATATATCATCCGTCACCAATGACATGCACACAATAAACCCATGTGAAGTAGAAAATCTTAAGGACACTTCTGTGTGGAAAAAATGCTTTGTTTTGTTTTGTTTTTCCAGATTGAATAAATGCTCTTTTTTCATGACTGTTTTTCATGGATGCATTCCAAAGATAACCCACCCTATTTTTATCCATTCTGGATAGCTTGAGTACGACTTGCTTTGTTTTTGTTGGTCGAAATTTAATGCTGCAATTAAAATTGGAAAAAATTAATAAAAGATGTATTTTTTTACTTCTCGGTGCTGTTTTCTCTTGAGCTGTTGTTTTGATTACACTGAACATTGTTTGAGTGCTGTGGTACCGTAGGCAAAGCTTTCACCCCCAGTCTGGCATTCAGTTCAGTGTCTGTATACAGTATATGGAGTTTGAATGTTTTCCTCCTGTCTGTGTAGCTTTCCTTTGAGTAATCCCACTTCCTCCCAAAGGCCGAAGAAATGCTATCTTGCTTTACTTGACTCTCTGAATTGTCCCTTGAGAGCATCTGTGTGTGTGTGTGTGTGTGTAGGCATTTGGAGTGCCCATATGAATTTGTTTGTGTGTATACTATACATGCATGCGGCTGTGTGTGCATTTTTGTTTTTGTGTCTCTGCATATCTGTGTGCAAGAGGTTGCATTCCATCACATGTGCCTAACACCTGTGTAAAAAAATTATTCTGGTACAATAAAAATGATGTTCAATTGACTTGATTTTTGACTGACAGGTGAAATGAGCTGGGCCCTATTTGGTGGGTTGCAGAAACTGAACTGGAATTGAACTGTTTCAGGAGAATTAGTTCAGTGACATAGAAAATACCAGGTCAAACCTTTATTGTATAACATTTTTAAGGACAAGACTGTGGTTGAATTAAAAACTGTTCATAAAATGTTCAATTAAATTGCTTCCCAATGTCCAACACTAGAGGGCAGCAAACACCAACTATGGCAGCCCTGTCTGGCAAGCTGTATTTAATTAGGAGAACTGGCTTTGTTTAAGCCTGTGCACTGGCTGCAGGCAGCCTGCTGTAAATCAGGCCCAATTTGTAACCTGTCAGCGCAGCAGTCTGATTTTTGGCAACTGAAGGCTGCCCCGTGAGCCAACAAAAAAAAAGAAATGGCTCCATAAAAAGGGAAGGCAAGGCCCTCAAATGAAATCCTAATGCTTGCAGGGTACTTCAGTCAGTAAGGCTGGGGCACCAGAAATTAGTTCCAGAGGGATCTCTCCCATGAGCAGTTTCCCCATTTGCTGGAATGGAAGAGAGCCCTGTATGTTAATCGCTGCTGTGGCTCAGCTTCGAACCTTAATAGAGCTTTTCTCCTGATCCCAAAAAAAGCCGAGGGGGGGAGCCATGGCTGACCTGCTGTCGACTCCAGAGGTTCAGCCTATAATAGAGCGTCTGGATAGCTCCATTAACTTTTCTGGTCAAGGCTTCCTGCAATATGATTGGTTCCAGCAGATTTTTGATGATGGATTTTGGTTGGTGCAGGGCAGCCATATGGATACTATAGCACGTCATCTTTGGTATATTGAGAAAGGTTAGTTAGCACACCTCAAATTACACACCATTTATATGGGTTGGCTTTTACTGTCAACCCAATGTATGACACAGCTTGGAGATACCTGTGTTATACAGCATGCTGAGAGCTGCATCCATCTTAATTTCTTCCCTGCTCACTGGATAATTTACCATAAGCAAGTGCGAGCCAGCTCCTCCACATCCTCTGAAAGGGCAAACAAGAATAACCCAGCCTGACCTTTTCAAATGCTGTTGTTTGCACCTCACCTCCTTTCACTTGAAATCTCTTGCATGGTGTGTGCAACATAGTGCCTGAAACTGCAATACATGTTAAGGATTTTATAGCTGAAAGGGAGTGATGTGGTGTTGTGTGTCAGGCCTGCTACTCTAAAAGCCTGTGAAAAGCAGTGCAATTCAGGTGATAAAGCCTGTCTGTGCCTGAAATGTACGCAATGTTCTCTAACCAACTGCAAAAACAAAGTGAAGGCAGTCATCAAGACAGGGTGGCCATTGAAACGAACCATAAGACATTGTATGTAGTTTAATAGTGTGATAAATTGTGTTTCCCAAATGCATAACGCTTCCATTAACCATCTTCTGGGAATCTGCCCGTTGTGTCCCTGTTGTGTCCCTCACATACTGATTTCTACTGCAGAAACCTGTTTACAGGAAGTAAAACAAAGGTGTCACCAGATCTCTTGAGATCTGACCATCTGGGTTCCATCCTCTTGCTTGTATGGTTCATGTTTAATCACTGACTGTTGGTGCTTTTAGAGTGAGCACTGCAGGGCTTTTTCAATGCTCCTTTCCTTCATTAATCACACATGAACTTGGTTGATGTATCTCACCAATTGGCTGCTGTTCCAAAGATAGTACTGGGGAGCAATGCAGAGCTGGCCAGGGTCAAATACATATCTGAAATATTTTCCCTTCTGCACAGAGAGGTCTTTGGGTGCTGTAGAGTTATTGGCATAACTGAGAAATCATGTATGTACTTGTTGAAGTTGTGGTGCTCAGTAGCAGTGTCTTAAAGTATAAAGCGGGGAACAAAGTTTCCCAGAAACAGGAGAGCGGAAAACGTGCTTGAGGAAATTCATGTGGGCCACAGTTTGTAATAACGAGTGACATATATGTAATGCAGTCATTTTATCATAGGGCCATGAGTTTGGTCTGTTGTAGATAAGGCCTATATCTTTCTTTTCAGATGCGAACCTAAACCACAGGGCTGAATCTTGCCTTCCTGGGCTTGCTGGACCACCTGGCCCCCCAGGTAACTGAACTGACCCCTGAGTGGGTCTGAGAGTTGTCTTTATCTTGGGAGAACATTCTGCATGTGTGTTCCAGTAAGGTTTACAGTCACCCAGATGGGTCTATCACACAGAAAGCATGCAGGCACCAAAAAGCTGTTTAGCTCTCTGTAAGGAGCAGCACAAAGAATGTTCTCCTTCTCTGTGTAGGTGGGCAGTCTTCAGGCACACAGTAAATACTGTAAACAGCCTCCATTTTACTACAGTACTAGCAAACATCCATTTTATCATCCGGACTAGTTATGGGTTTATAGCTTCATCTTATCATAAATAAAAGAGCAACATAATATTTTTTGTAAATCTAATAGTAGATAATGCATGAATATGTATTTAACTACTCTTAGACTTTTCTATCAGTAGACTGTCCACCATCTTGTTAAGCTGTTTAATTTTCTCAACTCTGCAGTGATTGGTTGGTCATGTTCACATAATCACATGCAAAAATGTAAGTTTAATTTTTAAAACTTCAGCATATTACTTTGCTATACCTGTATATCTTGTAATTCTGTGTTGTTCTCTCCACTGAAAACAATAAAGAGCAAGTTGAAGCTGTAGATTTGCATTTTCTTTGTGAAAAAGGAAATGTCTCACCTTCTGTCCAAGGCATGTATCATGTGGTGATTGAAAGGAAATTCCAAAAACCTGAAGACACTGTGGCCCTCCAAAACATTGTTTGACACCCTTGCTCTCAGAAAGGGTGTGCAAAGATGGCAGTGTCTGTTTTCTGGATTGACAACTTATGCTCTTAATTATTTAATTACTACAAACATTTATGTGATCTGACATTTTTGTACTTTTTTGAAAAGCTCATGAATGACAGATGAAGACTGTCATTGTGTTCCTGTATAAAACGTTTTACTGTGTCACAGAGCTGTCACTTCAACTGTGTCTTATTTCACAGGGCCTCCTGGATCTTCAGGCCTCCCAGGGTTCCCTGGTGCCCCGGGCAGAAACGTGAGTACAATACTGAACCAGACTGCTGCAATTAACATGTGCTAAACCTGTTTTCAGGGGAATTCCAGCCAAAAATGAATGATGCAAATATGCGGAGGTATTATATGCCGCTAGTTCCTGACTGAGTGGAACCAGTCTTTGTGTTTTACTGTGGAGACCAAAACTTTTTGATTGGTTCAAAGAAGTCAGGAAATGACAGGCATTTGGAACTCTGCATATTATGGGGTTTGTGAAATCGCATTCTCTTATCCCTACCCAAAATCATCTTGTATATGATGATCCTCATTTGAAGAGTAAATTATCTTTCTCATTTCTAATGAGGTGCATAAAACAGCCCGCAACAAAAAAAATGTACTGAACCCCATGCCAAACTGATGCCACTTGAGTATGATGTCTCCCCTCTCCACCACTGTAGAGAAGAAAATAGATTCAGAAAATTTAAGTTGAGACTGCACTTAGATGAAAGCCAGAGAAAAGTCTCCAAACTTCAAATGTCTTAAATAATGTGATTGTGACCCCATAAATAAAAAACAATAGATCTGTCAACATTATGCAGTATTCTGCAGACATTGACAATCACTTAAATAATACTGACAGGAAAAGTCACATCCTAACAACAGTCACTCTAAATTAACATCATCACTTCAAATGGCCTTTTACAGATGAATAGAAACACTTCTTGACATATGATAGATTATACCAATAATTCTTTCGATAATACTGGTGACACACAGAATGTGGAGTTTTCCGATGGCTTCTGGTAGCTCTGCATTGGTGTGACCATGTCTCTGTGTTTTCTAGGCAGAGAGAGGTGAATCAGGGAAGCCTGGAGCCCCAGGTCCTAAAGGAGACCCTGGTGAAAGGGTATGGCTTGAAGAAAATATGACTTGTTGTTATTATGATATATGTGATATATATTAAATTTATAAATAAAAGTGTTTTCTTTGCCATAACTATTAATATGTGACTCAACATCAGTTGTGTTCCTTCTGTCTTATTGATCCTGTCAAACATATGCCCACTAATTATAAAAATGGCATATTTGGGATCTTCTGTTGGATTGTGGGATAGGTGACAAGTCCATGAAAAGCATATGATATAAAAAGCTCTGTATCATCTGTATGATGCCCAGATCTTCACACATGGCCATCATTTTTCTTCTGTAACAAGGTTATCACATGTATGAATACTGATGGGAACTAACAAAAATGATTCATGGTGGCACTTTCCTTCACCTTATCTGCCTTCAGTGAGTTTGCACTATTGACGTGACGTGATGTGATCAGAAGAAAATTTTGGTTACATCCAGAAAAGTTGGCGAGTTTTCCACTCTGAGCTGAACTACTTTTAGCATGCTTATAGTGATGATTTAGAAGCATAGACCATTCAGTCTCTGCTTGCGGGAGCTCAATTTCCTGTATACTCCTCTGAGTGCACTTTTGAGATAGAGAAATAATAAATGTCCTCAGAAAATTATTTCTAAGATTTATCAAAATCTTATCTCCACATATAAAATAGCATATCTCCCGAAGGAGAAATGTGAAGTAGACATCACTATCTACAGCTGTTCAGGATTGTTCATTTGCTCAGATGCCTTCTCACTCTCAGGCAATACAAAGATATGGCATACAGTTCATTGTATTGCTTCCAACAAATTTCACTCAAAGCAAACAGTTAATTTTTTCAAAAACATTTGTGTATGCTTTATGTATGTAATGTGAGTCTGAGATTGGCAAACCTTGCAATGTGTTTGAAAGCTAAACTCAGAGATTGAAGGGTTTATTCCTAATGTAATTCTCACTACTGTTATATCCTTGTACCTTGTTACATTTACTCTGACAATTATGAGTAAAGACATTCATTTGTGCTTAAAAAATCTTAAGGCATAATAAGGCTGGAATGTTAGTTATGTTGAAGTTTGTTGGGTTATATTTTTATGTTGCTTAAGATCTGCTAACCATATCTAGCTGCACAATTGCTTTGGCAAAATCAGCCAGTGCTGAAAGAAAAACTTATATCACACCAAATAATGAGAATTTGCACAAAATCATTTGAAAGACCATTATGGGAAAGGGGAATGCTACTTCAGGTGCTGCACACTTGCAGAAAAGGGCAGCATATTGTGCAGTATTCTGCAGTTATCTAGGTCATCAAGCAAATAAGGATAACAAAAGTGTGGCACTCAGATTTTATGCTCACACCAAGAGCAGAGAAATCCCAGGATCGTCATAATAAGATGTGTGATCTGTCAAGATAAGAGAAGCTGTCTCTGGATCTGTCTGGAGAGAGGAACAAGCTCTTCCCACTGATAGGCTGCTCTAACTGCAGGAGAAAAGGAAATTATTCACTCTGACAATGCGCCATGGTTAGTAGATCAATATCTTTTGCAGCTGTAACTGTGTGCTGATTTTGGGTTTCCTGTTTTATAGGGGCCTCCAGGATTCACCGGAGAACAAGGGCAGCCAGTGAGTTGGTTAAAACCATCTCCCCTCACTTTATGAAATGTTTCACACATATCCTTCACCCACTATCAAATCTGTTATTCACACTTGTGTTTCCTCAGCAGCTTGCAGGGTCCATTGTATATAATGTGGGAGGCAGGATGTACATAGCCTGAAACTGTGTGTGTGTGTGTGTGTGTGTGTGTGTGTGTGTGTGTGTGTGTGTGTGTGTGTGTGTGTGTGTGTGTGTGTGTGTGTGTGTTCACAGGGTGCACCAGGGCCTAAGGGAGAGCCAGGTGACAGCTTGTCAGAGGTGAGGAAAGGAGGCAATAAGGCCTAAATGACAAAGAGCATTCATGCCAACTGACTCCGGGTACAAGGCAACACAATGCAACATGACTTCACTATTCCTCATGGGAAAATGCATTGTGGCATTTGTGCATAAAAAACTACAAAAAAGGAACGGAGACTGAAAAACATAAAATACACAAATGACAAAATGAAGGATATAGTACACTCATTAAAAATGAATGAAATTGTTGCAGTGAAGCCTGTGAATACACTCTTCCGCTTAAACTGGATTACACTCTGGAAGTGTTTATGGGGTGTAATTTTCAAGGTCACAACTAACTAATACTTGCTGGGGTAAAATAGTAGTTAAGCTAATAGAGGTTAAACTCATCAGTCTCATTGCTCTCTGGTGACCTCCACTGGCTGGCCACATATGTGTAGGCGTGTGAACTGAACATATGATGTCTCCATACCCCACCAAATAAGGAAATTGAGAAAACATTGTTTTGAGGACATGGCAATGAACGTGGGTGACGCAGATCTAGTTTTTCCTTAGCGTAGCACGGCCTAAGGTCATTATGATTGATGGTCAGTGTGAGTCGACCCTAACTGAGGTCCTGTCATGCAGGGTGAAGGTGTGCAGCAGCTGAGAGAGGCCTTGAAGATCCTGGCAGAGAGAGTTCTCATTCTGGAACACATGATCGGCATCCATGGTGAGGGCCAGCAGGTCTCCTATTCTGGAGGGATTTGATTGGCACAGACAGCATGTTGGGAGCAGTGGGCTTTCATTCTGAAAATGGCTGGTGACAGGAAATGCCCATTCATTCTGAAACATAAAAATGGCATGTCACTGTTGTGGAAAGGGGTGGGGGGGCGTGGTTTTGTTATCTTTTCTTAATCTCCATAAGGTGCTTAGCAAAGAGTTCAGTTTTAAGCCACCAGTTTATGAAAGTATCAAGTGACACAAATAAAATCATGTTTGTTTCTTCTTCATCTCACCTAAGAAAAATATTGCTAACAAAGCCATTACAACAAAGTTATACCTGCTCATATTGCTTTGGTGTCAAACTCAGTGCCATGTGTGTGGTTAGTACTCCAGCCTCTACTTTTGATTCACTAATTTGTTCCATTATTTGTTAAATTAATCCAGTTGATTTGAATATAATGCATATAAAGGTGAAGCATTAACTGATGGTGTGTTCTCTTCTGAGGGTGGGGGTTCAGCAAAAGAAAAGCTGTGGCTGTGGCTATGATTGCCGACAGATTTTTTAAAAATTATAATCATTTAATTCCAATGTCAGGAATAAATAAAATGATAATTTACCTTGGGCAGGGATGTCCGATCTTATCCCAAGAAGAACCAATGTGAGTGCAAGCCCAGTCCTAAAAAAAATGATTAAACTAATCAACTAATAATGGTCTGTAATAAAGCTCTTGATTAGTTTAATCAGCTGTTTTTAGTGCTGGGCTGGAGCAAAAGCTTGAAATCACAACGGCCCTTTTCAGATAAGATTGAAAAACCCCTGCTTAACCATTAAATCTGTCACCCTTTTTTGGATGAGAGACACAGGAGTATAAATTCCAATCGAGGGAGGAATTCCACACATAAATCTCTGTCCTCGTGTGTGTCTCTCTCTACATTTCTTTCCTATTTTTGTGCAGAAAACCCACTGGAGCCCGGCTCTGGATTAGATATCCTTGCAGACATCATCCCCATGCCTGCAATAAACAATAAACAGTCGAGGCCCGGAGCTCTCCTCTCTTCCCTTCTCTTGGGAAATCGTGACCCGATCGGAAGGAACCGGGACAGGAGAGATCAGAAGTAGCCAATCACACCACACCAAAGTGTCTGAGCCATGGGTGGACCCAGGCTAATGCTCAGGGCAGTGA
The DNA here is from genome assembly GCA_022829145.1 of Albula goreensis. Taxonomy (NCBI): domain Eukaryota; kingdom Metazoa; phylum Chordata; class Actinopteri; order Albuliformes; family Albulidae; genus Albula; species Albula goreensis. The sequence goes on from CM040742.1 coordinate 36,155,195, forward strand.
CTGGGCAATGAGGTATTCATGAAACTGAAGATGGAGCTACCATATATGCATCCTGTATATCATTGAACTGGGGAAAGTAATTGTGCTTTGCTGTGAAGAGTAAGGCCATTTTGATTGGTTCAGACAAGTTACTGAGTGACAGCTCTTTGTAGCTCTTCTCATAGGGTTCATGAAACCTCATTCTTCCTTCACTAGCTCAGAATGCTTTGAGTCTAGGACAGACAAGGGAAGTGATGCTAAAGGCATAGAAGCTTGAAGAAGAAATATTTTTTCAGTCTCTTTGTTCAGCAAACTGAGCTCTGGTTTTAGATATCCAGGTGTCTGCAGTGATAGACCCTGCCTTAAGGATTCCTAAACATTTTAAGAAAGCATTTACTCATAGTATTTCCAGGTTGTATATTTTTGTTACATCACAACTTGCTTTTTTAAAGTACCTTTGGTCATTCAGTTGTAGATTGTATACTTTCTCTCATTTTAGCACAGGAATTAGCCTAGCTGGCATTGACATAAATTTCACAGAAGGCCTTAAACTGAACCTATAAAATACCTGTATGTCTTTAATTAGGTTAGTCAGGCAATACACAGAACATCCTGTTATTTTGGGACTTCCCAAGATGCTCCAGAGAAGAGGCTCATTTCTTTGCCAAGGGCCAGATGTCTGTGTTTTGGCTCCTCCCCCATTAGAGATTAACCCCTCCTTCACTTGTGACTAAAGCCACGGTTTCTGAGGGGCCTTTTCGTAAAGCAGGTGACTGAAATATGCCTGGAGCAGCACTTGATGTGCTTTTAAAAATGCAGGACATTTTTAGTGTGGAAAAAGGAAAATCCACAGTGCATAATTTTGTGTTAAAAAGTTTTAATTCAGGAGCATGATCTTCTCTGTGTCAAATTTAAAGATTAAACAAACAAACGCGCAATTAAAATCCCTCCGCAGAATTTACCAGTTTATTTCACTCCTGTAATTGTAGTTCATCAGACAGCAGTTTGTGGATCCTCTGAGGTCAATGAAATCATTGAAATCAAATTTAAAAGGATATAACCATGAAAATAATTTGTGATGGTTTTTCAATGTTTAATTGTCTAAGTGTACAATAAACAATCTGCCAATATCTTGTTGTTGTTGTTGTTGTTGTTGTTTGTTCTGTCCTAGAGCCCAAAGAGTATAGCTTTTTGTAAATAAAAAAAGGAATAATTTTGCCTCATGGCTCCCATGAAATGTAGGGTGTACATAATATAAATGTGAATGAGGAGACAAGGCCTGCCGAGAGCTCTAATGAAATGCTCAGAGTGAGCCAATCAAAAACTAAGTAACTAAACCTACTGTGAGCCTCACTTGTTCATTGTTCCAGCTTGTAGCCACAGTGGACCTGTGTTCAACTACCCACCGCCCCCCTGCCTCCTTTCACCCAGCAAAATGACAGAAAAACTCCTGAAACTTCCTACTCTAAACTACCGCCACCTCCTCTCACCCGGCAGAAAAGAAAATGGTGAAACACCAGAAACTGCCAGTCCATCACGCTCCTCTTTAAGAAGATACTTCTGTCGATGACTTAACACAGCCTATCAAGCTGCTAAGATCGAGCTACAGTGTGCTCGGTCTTAGTGTGTTCAAGTCCAGCCTTTGAGGAGAGCTGGATACTCTCTAGATTTTGGGTGAATGACAAGCCTAGATCCACTGAATGGCCTGTTATTGTCATTATGTGTCCTCATATCCTTATGTTCTTAAGGTACACACCCAGCAACGGCTGAAGTGACTGAATTCACTACTGTAAAACGCATGCTTTTGTGGCCCCTCCCGTGTTTACATCTGTTCACAATCATCTCCCATGTTCTCATTTTGGCACAATGTTCTTTTCTTGACACCTGTGACAAAAAACTCAAGTGATGAAGTCCATGCAGAGTAGCTATAATTAGATGGGATGAAAATGAAATACATCTGGTAGGGAAAAAAACAAACTCTGTTGTGCTCTTGGCGCTCCTCAAGCAGACTTAGTTATATTCAGATTGGAGTGTTGCCAGGCAATTTGCGGACTCCATTGTTCTTTTCTTCACTGTGCTGCTTTAGTCCTCCCTTTTGCTCAGTATCCTTATTGATTATTTCATACACTATGTATCCGGGAGGAAGCAAATTTAGTGTATAATTTGTATATATATTTTCCAGGACCAATATTAGCTCCATCAGCAGTTATCCATGATGGAAAAAATGATAGGGCCGGTATTAAATTCTGACAGCATATTGTGCAGGATAGATTTAATTAAGACGAAATCATCAAGAGCTATATTAACAAAAGAGGTTTTTAGGGACCTTTCAGTGGTGCACAGAGTACATGCAGTCATGGTGCAGCTGTGCATCCCTGAGCTGGAGCTGTGGGTACCACATCATCACCGGCCGAAGCCACATTGGCAAGGCAACAATTCGCTCTTTCTTGTCTGAGTTAAATAAAATTTAAGATGATTGAACATATCAATCTAATCACTCTCTGGTGACATTCCCAGGCCGACCCTTTTTCTGCAGGTTCTGCACTGAACACATGCTGGGTCTATGTTCCTCCGATGGCATAGGCAGAATCTGATTGCCACATGAGCATTGTGAAAACTATCGAATCAGAGGCATCACATGCTTCCACCATGGTTGGGGGTGGTGGCGGGGGAGGGGGGCGGTGTTGCAGTAAAGGTAGTTACATAAATCAATTAAAATGAATAACATGCCCAAAAGAAATTTGTCACATTTATTCCTTGTATGTATAATATACTGCACATCTGGTGAGTTCATTTCAGTGCAATATGTGTAAATATTTTACATTTTTTCATATGACCCACAGGTCTTTGGACACACAAGAAGATACACTGCAGTTGTCATTTCGCTTGTTGATTTTTTTACAGATGGATCGTCAGTTGTTAGAAACAAATGTCTGGTGCTCCAGCAGAGTGTCTGCAGTAAAATGTCTGAGTTGATCCTTGGTCTGTGCCAGGGACCTGTCTTTATTGCCTGCCTTTATATGGACCTGTAAGAGGAGTGCTTTTTTCTCCTGACCATACTCTGATTCTTCTGCCACAACATTAGAACGGCACTCGCCTCTCACAACAATAAACCCTCTTCAGTACGCTCCTACAGAGTGTCTGCTGCCTTGCTCACATGTTGTCTCCTTCTCATCTCTGGCATTTCAAGGTCATGGTCTATTTGTGAGCACTTGTAAAAAAAGAAAACATTCCAGTTTTATTGAAATAATTTGTGGAACTTGAGGAGATAAAAGCAAATGTGATTTGAAAGCACTTGTAATACAGTGCATCCGCATTCACTTGTAAAACATTGTCTCCTTGCGTAAACCTTGTTGCTTATTGTATACATACATGTGTCAATTCATTTTTACAAGGTCACCCATCAGAAGCCAGTCTACCTCAAAAGCCTTTTAAGAGGAGTTTTACAATGAAAGCTCTCATAGACAGTACTCTGCAGGAAATCTGATACAACACTGACAGTGAAGGACATAGTATGTCACAGCTTTAATGATGATGTCTTATGCATCAGAAATTGGTATGGGGGTTTTATTGACAGGTTTAAAGGGCCAGGGAGCATGGGGGGTGGTGGTGACACTGTGTCTTGGATGGCTTATGCATGGTTATTCTTCATTTTGCAGACTGCATTGTCTTTCTGTTGCTTTCTTTTGTTGTGTTTCTGATGTCTATCTCATGTGGATAAGTAAAAGATACATTTTAAAAATGATTTTACCATCTACCAAATGCATTCTCCCTTTGCATAGGCCAAAGGCTGTATGTAGGGCCCTGTTTCCACAAGGGGAAACCCCAACTTATGTTCCAAATGCACAGCAACAAACAAAATCATTTTCCAAGCCACTTTTTTATTGTTTTTTCAAGAAACAAACAAATGTTAGCCACTCCCAGCAAAAATCTGGCAGTTGTGTATGGACTGAGGTGGTGACAAGGAAGTTTCATCAAAGTACTATATACTACAAATACTATTTACAGGCAGAGCTCCAGATCTGAGCTGTGAGTTTACTCTTGCTCCTTGTCCTCTCCATGGGTGATAACATAGCACAGGTTCTTGTAGTCCAGGTTCCCAGCCACATCCAGGGGGAAGTTGGTAAACATTTGATTTACCTGAGGGTCAACAGAACAAAATCAGTCTTTGCCAAAAGAGGTGGCTTTTAGCAACTGGATCATATGTGTCAAGTGAAAACAGCTTCACACAGTAACCCAGGACTTAGGCAGAGCCAATGGTTGGTCCTGTCCTGGGATTGTACAGATCAGGGATGTTCAGTCCTGGAGGACCAGTATGGATATAAAAATCTATTTATACTGATTACCCTGGATCAACTGCCTCAACAGCTGTATACACCAATGCTTATTCACGCATAGATTAAAAAAAACATATAATATCCGGGCAAGAGAACAACCTTCTTTTATGAGCTTATCAGGGAATTTGACTAAAATGTCATTTGAGATAAATCAGGTTAATTGAATAATTAAGAGCATAAGTTGGCATCACATCCAGAAACAGATATGGCTCTCCTTGCCCTACCCTGGACCAAAGTCACAATGGATGAGTCCAGATCCATTATAAATATACGGTTTGTGTGTCTATGTCATATAAAATAAGCCTCTTCTGCACTAGTTCATTCCTTCATTTGGGGACAAAGCCCCTCGAGGTACTCTAAATCCACCTTTGCACTTTGTGTTCCCGCTTCAGTCAATGAGCCACAGATCCCCACACAGCCCACTGTCATTCTAACTGTTGCTATGTTGTGGATCATTTTTTTTGCTGGCCCTTGTGGACCGCAGGAGAGTGGTGGGCCTATTTTCTGTTTGTACTCCAATCACAAAACCCATCAGAGCAGCCCAGGAAAGGGCTACGGGGTCATATTGAGCAGGCCAGCATGTTGCCTGCCTTGCTTGGGTTGCCAGGAAACTAGCCATCAAATTGCTGCTCTCTGCGTGAGAGTACTGCCATGGGGACATCAGCTGGCTTGCTTTTGTGTAAAGGCATTTATTTTCTGTGCCTTGGTGCGTTATGTGTGAAAGCTGCTGCACAAAAGGGGGATTAAATAAGTGACTGCATGTGGGAGGGTTGTAGGATTGTTTTTTTGCGTGTGTGTGTGTGTATGTGTGTGTGTGTGAGAGAGAAAGAGCATGTGTGTTTCTCCGTATGTGTTTTGAAGTGTTTGTGTGCATATGTGTGTTTCTGGGAGTGTGAGTCTGCATGTTTCTGACAGTGTGTGTTTGTATGTTTCTGGGAGTGTGTGTTTTCATGTTTCTGGCAGTGAGTGTTTGTATGTTTGTGTGTGTTTCTGGCAGTGTGTGTGGGTTTGGGAGTGTGTGTTCGTATGTTTCTGGCAGTGTGTGTGGGTTTGGGAGTGTGTGTTTCTATGTTTCTGGCAGTGTGTGTGGGTTTGGGAGTACATGTGGTGGTCGAGCGTGTGAGAAAAACGGTGCATGATGTTCCATGTTGCGTGAAAAATGCCAGCACAAAAAGTGCCCATTATCAGTGCACTACATTACCTGGAATGCTTGAGTTTGACATATATTACAATGCTTTGGATGGGGTCTCTGATCCATTCTCTGACAGTTTCATGTGCTGTAGTATTTCTTTTGTGAGCTGCAGATGGTTTGAGGAAAAACCTCTTTGCTGCTGGCTTGGCAAGCCTCAATAGCCTGCCTCTGCAAAAAGGGCCTCAATGGCAGGTCTCAATCTGTTACAAATATAGAGCTGTGAAACTTGAATTGACTGATTGATAGAGCCTATTTGCAATGCTGCACATGGACCAACCTTTGGGTAAAACTATAAAAGAGCCCCAGACTAATGTTTCAAAGAACTTTGAATCTGAAAACATCTTGGGAAAAATCTGGAATTTGACTCACCTCAGCCTCAGTGAACTTGTCCGCCTGAGACATGAGATGGTATTTGATTCTGTAAGATGGTGGAGATCAGGTTAGGAGCAGGTTGGGAAGAAGTGATTTATCAGCTGTGTCACCCCTCCCTCAGAAAGGCAGTATGCAAACTGCACGCCATCCCAACACTTCAAACTCTTTTTCTGTTTTCCCCCTGGAGCACTTCTTCCCTGAGCCATTCTTCTCACTTCTGACTGCTCCACTGATCATTACCTCTGAGGTATTCAGCAACTGACATGTGTTTATCTTCCTGAGATCAGGGAAAAAACTGATCTAGTAATGGTCTTGATGAGCAGAATGTTTATCTATCAAGATGGAAAATGACTAGAGGGACACCTGAAAACTTTAACAAAGGCAAAATGCTGTTGTGCATATACTTTTTTTTGATACATTGAGGTATGTCCAATGAGTAGTCCTTTTCAGAGTATTAATAAACAGATGTAGGCAAGCAGGGGAGTGGGTGGGAGAGAGTGTTTGTGTTGCCACTGGTGACAGGAGCTGGTACTCACTCCTCTCCTTTAAGGATTCCTTTTCCTTCTGGATCAAAGATCTTGAAGGCATTCAGGATGGTCTCCTCTGGGTCTGTACCTATGAGTATAGAATGCAATAAAATAGAAAGCCTTAATCACCCCAAAAATGACTTTCAATGAAGGACTAACAGTAATCCATGACAGAAATACATGCTCACAGCACACTTTTCATGTTAAACAACGCTGGTTATTTGTGGTCACCTTTCCTATCAGAAGCCAGTTTAGGTTTTAGAAACAAGGTGTGTGGACCCTATTGACAATCAATACACAAGTGCTGATTGACATCCAAAGTTGCAATTAAAAAGTGTGATCCACTGGTTACTGAGTGGCACTGTCTGTGCGTTCAATTTGAGAAGATTAAATGCAATCTTTGAAAATGAGACAAAGAACAAAAGTGACCTTGTACTTACACAGTCTAATTCATTTGAATTATTTTAATGATTTATTGTCATCCTAGCAAACATCACTGAGAGACATGTCACATAACATTGCGTCTGTACTTTTATGCTTTCATCAGACCACACTGTGTGAAAGGCTTTACACCACATGCCAACTTCATGCACTTTGATGTGGTGCTTCTGGTTTCATTTCATTTGTAATCTTGTGTTGTAGGAATTATTCTCCAAAGGGTTTTGCCATTTGAAGACAGGCCCTGGAGGGTCCTTCAGTGAACTGTGTGTGGTTCTCCAGTAGATGTGGTACACCACTGTTGCCTGGATGAAAGACAATTTCAAGCCAAACCAAAGGGAACAGTGGGGGTTTCCAAATTGAGCCTGTAATCAGAGTTTGAAGGGGAACTTCTACCAACAGCAATTCAATTTAGAGAGGGATTCCTAACCCCTTCACCTGAAATATTTTCTCTTGTACCTCTAATCCACAAATAGTGTTAGAGCAGGGGTATCTAATCTTATTCAAGAATGTGTTCTTGTCCAGTACTGAAAAATATTCAATTCAACTCATTCACTAATTCAGTGAATCTTTAAACCAGGCTAAGGCCTGCAGTTGGAATTCTGTCACTTTTTGTATTAGAGAAGCAATAGAATGCTTTTTACCCAAAGGGGTTGGGAATATCATTCTAAACTGGATTATTTGTAGGTAGAAGTTTCCCCTCAAACCTTTCAATCCTGATTAGACCACCATTACAACAAAAGCCAGCACCCACACCAGTCCTTCACAGATTGGACTAGACACCCCCGACATACAGACCGCTGACCTTTCAGTTTCTCCCCGAACATGGTGAGGAAGACGGTGAAGTTGATGGCGCCAGGTGCCTCCTTGAGCATCTCATCCAGCTCATCATTGCCCACGTTCAGACGTCCTGCCAGGAAGCAGACAGGTAATGAGTGTGGGCTGCTGGCACAGTGGTCATCCCTACAGGTCTTTGATTAAACAATTACAATTGCTGATGTGGATGAGGAGGCTTAATGAAAGCCCCCATGAACATGAGTTTCTCTGGATGTGGTAGTTCAGACATTGGTAAAAAAAAAAAAGAATACAGTTAACGGAGGTGAAATGTATTTGTATTTGACAAACCCACATCCTCTGTGGTTATGTTGAATCAGCAGTTGGAATGACCTGGCTACTGGCAAACCAGTGTTGTTTTCACAATCTGCATAAAGTTGATTTGCTTGTGGCAGGACCATTCACCAACTATTTTTCCCTCTCTTGCAACTGTCTTGCCTGCCTCATTTCAAAGCATCCTCTCATTTTTTTCAACATTTCCTAGTTGATGTTTTGAGTAGGGATTTCTCTTTAAACAACAGTCTGCAGTGTTTGTCTGCTTAACCTGTACAAATGAAATAAACTATACAAGCAAAAAGTTTGGTGAGCTACTGGTGGGGCACTGTATGCTTGCCAGCTGAGTGGTGGGCCTACAAAAGCAGAAAAGTAGGTAAGTGCTACTAAACAGGTGGCGGCAGAGAATGACTATCTTACCAAGAGCAGCAAAGGTGTCCCTCAGATCGTTCTTGTCAATGAAGCCATCTCTGTTCTGGTCCATGATGGTGAAAGCCTAGTCAGGATAGAAAGGTTAATAGCACCACAGCCTCAAGTGCCAGGCTTAAAGTCCTCTGCAAAAGAATGGAGACCACAGGGCAGTTCAGAGCAATCAGCCCTCCCACTCTCAAAGATGCCAGTAACATTTACTAACCAGTCACGGTAACTTAGTGAAAGTGGGTCAAAAGAGAAGACAGCAAAGCAAATCAGAATTTCAGCCTTAGGTAATGAGATGCATTTTAACATTGAGTCGAACTGCAAGAGTGTGCAAGTGTTAAGTATGTCACACATACACAAACTACCCTTTGAGAATCTGATGAATGACTAGGCTGCCCCTTCATTCACATGTCAATCAATTGCTGCTTCAATAAGTTCCATATATAAAGTAACACTTAGTGTGTGGCAAGAGTGTCCTCAGATCCTTCAAATTCATATCACCTGAGTGCTGAGACTGTCAGGGCGACATTGTGTCCCTGATACTGTCTCCCAACATCAATGAATTACTGAAATGAAATCAGCAGAATTACATTTACATTTTAGGAATTCAGCAGATGCCCCTCACCAGGGTGACTCACACTTTTATACACTATCCATTTATCCAGCTGGATAATTGCTGAAGTAATCCAAGCAAAGTGCCAAGGGTACAGCAGCAAGGTAGAGGCCAACTCAATAACCATTAAACCACACTTTTGCCCAAAATGTGTCATTTCTTTCCCCTACCTCTTTGAACTCCTGAATCTGGGACTGCTCAAACATGCTGAAGACATTTGAGCTAGCGCCCTCCTTCTTCTTGGCTTTCTTCGGTGCCTGAGACACACAGAGAGGAGAAACGTCATCCCAGTGCAGTATGCAATTGACAGAGACAGCGGTTTCTCAAACTGTCTGAACCAAACAATAGATCATGTCTTCCACAGAAAAAACAGCTCCGCCTGTTTTCTGTTTCTTGACAACTCATTCTGAAAAAAAGTTTACACTAATGTGCTGACACACACCTTCATCCTGAGAACCAGACATCACTTTCTCAGCACTCATTACACCTACTAGAAAATCTTTAATGTGTGTGATGAACAACATTTTGAACCCTAATGAGATCGGACACAGATCCTAAGGGGTCAAAACGTATGTTTCTCAAAATGAATGTTTTGTACTTCATGAGTGTTACCAGATCTTTTTTGTTTATCATTAGGGTGAGTAGAGAGGGTATGTTTCTTTTTTTCATGATACCGTTCTCTGTTACAGTTTGCCTCATGCAATGGTGCTGGACTATTAAATGAAAACAAGCCCGGAACCTAAGCACATACCTAAATCAAAAACATACACTTCATGTTGAACAACATCAAGTTCGGTTTCATTCAGAAAATGTATGCAGGACATATGTCATCACTGTCACAGAGGAGTATACTGGTTAAAATGCGATTTAATCGAAACACTTTAACTCTTTATACATCATTAAAGAAGAAAATAAATAAAATGTAATATGAATGATGGCCAAGGTCACATCTCTACACCCATCAGTTTTCAGGCTGCTTTTGTGAGATGTATACTGTCACAGCACAGGCTCGTGTCAAAAAACTGCTTGAAATTTGAAATTCCTCAAGGTTTTTATCAAAGAGGAAAATAAACTCAAAATATATATTGCAACTTAAAAAAAAATACCATATTGTAAGTTTGTCTCACCAAAGAGGATTTTTGGCAATTATTCAGCAGACATAATTCAAAGTGTGAGTTATTCTCACCTCATTTACCTGTTCACTGATAGCTGTAGGTTTAATGTATATTAAGCAGTAAGCTGCTTTGAAGTACAAGAGAACATAACAATGACTTAACAGGTGTCATTAGAGTGATAAAAGGTATTTTTTAAAGGATCAAATTGTTAACACCTGTAAGTCAAAGATGGGCAGATGGGTTATTCATTGAAGAAGTCAAACCTGGGAAGAGTGATGGAAAGTTCAGACTTTCCAAGCATTTGAAAGGACTTTCTGAACAATGTACATGCATCTGGCAGTTATAACATGCGCATGACACATCACATGAAACAACACATTTAATGTGAACCATTGATCATTTCTGATCAATGATCTATGTGCCCATTAAAGAGCTGGTGATTATATTGAGTCCTGGCTACATTTCTATAGCAACCCCAGGGGAAATCTAAAGTGGAAAGCGAAAGAACAAAGAGCTGCCATACCATTCTGAAGAGCTTCTTATCTCGTCTCTTCTCGTCACCAAGAACTGGGAAGGACAATATAAAATGACCCCATCCGTTTTATATATCGACAGAGATAGCCCAACAGAGCACCTGTGCTATGTATAGACAATGGGGGACGTGGTCCAGGGAGTGGCTGAGTGGAGGACACTCCCCCGACTTTTTAAAAGACAGATGCTGCTCACCACATTCTGTATAAAAGGTGCAGCTATATTAAGAAGGACAGACAGCTAGCAAATTGTCAAGCATGCATCTTGCTTGTGGCACAGTGTGAATAGCTGAGAGTTCACAACTCTTGGGGTTAAGCCAGACTACAAAGAGTCTGCATTGATGCCATGTGTCTGCGGATGAGATTATATTGTTAATTAATTGATGCTCTTGTCTAGTTTGTGGTTCCAGAGCATGCTACAAAACAGCTGGTGTGGCTTTCTCCTGCAGTGGGCAAGGGGAGTGGGGGTCAGGGGGGTGATGTCCAGACCCCGAGGCAACAGAGTATTCTGATTCACAGCATGTGGGGAAAACCCAAGTATGGGCCAAATCATGTTCAATCTTGTGATAAGGTTAAACACAACAGATCTTTATTAAATCTAAGGGGCAATTTGGTTGCAGCCCCAGTCTGAGTTCAATGGCAAATCATTGAGTAATGGCAAGCCATGAGTTTACTTGACATGGGACTCTCGACTGGGTAAATGGTCCAACACATAGACATTTCTTGGCCTTCATATTTCTGAATAATAGGGGATGTCTCTGGAGACATCCAGAGTGAATATGAACTGAAAGTTTTTATAATTTATTTGATATACAAAGCCATGTCTTCAATCATGAAATTCGACCTCTGTAAATCAATGTGCTTCTTTTTGTGACCCAGAAACTTCTAGTCAGGGAATAGGGATTAGTCAGATATTCAGAATCCAAGGATGATATATATTTTAATATTTGTCAGGTTATGATGCATATCAGCAAATCTACAAGTATTCTTCAGAAATTGTCTGTTTCTTTATGTCAAAAACATGTCATGTTAAGATGCCTCTGGATCTTACCCAGTAAACCATCTGTTTGATAAGGGATTCTGGGCAACAACAGCCCGGCAGAACCCCATGCTGAGCACGCACAAGGAAAGTGAGACATTGCCATAAAACTCAACACTACAAATATAGTATGCTGCACAACATCTCTATTTAAATGCAGTCTTGAAAGCACCCGCCCAGCATGCTGTCAGGCAGCAGTAACTCATTTCTGAGTCACATCCGTAGGCGGGAAAAGCTGAGGGAACTTTGCTTTGGTGATGACCTGATTGATATGCCCTGGATCACTGGGTCGTTTAACTCCAGCGCTCTGGACTTTTCATTTCCCATCATGCTCCACGTCCATTCCTCAGGAATGTCCCTCTGGCAGACTGTGCTGTATTGTGGAGTCCCATCAGACACTTAGACTGCTGGTAGACTGCTCATTCATAGCCTCACAAGCATGTAGAGCTGGCAGTCACTGGACATAAGTCGCCATGTCACCTTTAGGACTTGACCTATTTTTTGCAATACAATGTTGTTTATGGAATCATTTTTTACTTCAGCTGAACATTTCATGAGCTAAGTCTGATTACCTTTTCATGATTACCTTAAAGGGAATGGGGAATAATTTTTATCCCAAATTAGCAAATTTTTTTTTTTTTTTTTACTAATTTTCCTCTCATATTCCCTCTGGAAAATGTACCTGTTTGTAAATGGCATGATATAAAAATAGCGACTGATTAAAATGATTGACTGAATGGGACAGAGAAGGCTGAGGTCAAATGTTGTGTGGGGCCGGTTTGGCACAGATGGCTGTTTCTATGGCTGGCAAGAGGGTTTTGCCCATGTTAGGTGGTGCCACGGGCCGACAGAGCACTGGAAAGAGAACATCCCTGGGGAGGGGAAAGGGAGGGGGGGGAAACCCAGTCTGAACACATTCCTCCAATAACACACACAGCTGGAGTCATGCCAGGTATGTGATAGTTTTCTAAAACTGGCCCACCATGCCAATCATTTCCCTTCAATTTCACACAAGACACCCTGGTGCCAGTATCTGCATGGACCACTCCCTGCATTGTAAAACCACATGCACCTGTACACAACTCTCTAAAATCTAAAGTACATGTTCACTGTGGACTCCATGACAGCAGGGGCGGGCAGGAAGTTTCTTAATACTCTGAGAATGTGGACAAATGACCCTTCGTTTCTTTAGGTTTAAGTAAAATTAACCTTGCTCTGTCACCCACAGACAGGTGCTGCCCCCTGCTGTCAGTGGTGGTGCATCTACACAAGAAAAATGGCTCAGGTGCATTACCCCTTATAGCAGTGATGACCACGGATGTTCATACTGTTTCTAAAAGTCATGCCAAGTTTTGCTCTTGCTTTTGAAGTAAGTAGATTAATAATTTATGTGGTCCTAAATCTAATATATACTTTTTTTTTTTTTTTTTGCAAACTGAGGACTGGTACTTAATCCTTGTATAAAATTGTCTGATCTACAAGTGTTAATTAGGCCAGTGTGATTGGTGGAAACAAAAACCAGCGTGCACAGTGACCCTGCAGAACTGGAATTGCTCACAACTGCCTTGTGGTTTTACCATGATGACAATCAAATGAAGCCTGAATACAGAGTGCCCGTATCCACATAGAGCTGGAAGGGAGAAGAACTTACAAAGGTTAAGTTCAATGATGTAAATATGTAAATATTTCGTAAACAATAAATGTTCAAGTTTAACTGTAAAGGGAAGGCTAAAATTAATGTAGATACAATGAACTGGGATAATTTTAATCAATATTTTGTTACAATTCAATAAAATAAAAATATGACCAAGCACAGTTATACTCAGATGCTGAATTAGAAGAAGCTCACGATTTTTGTCGCAGTCATTCATAAGTGAGGAAGCAATTCATCATCCATTCTCTTTCATTCTGTTTTTGTCTGTGTCTTTGAATTATGCATTTCATTTTTTCCATTTCTTTATTACTATCAGCCCTTCATTTGACTATAAAGTGTAAGGTTGTGGTTCTCTGTACTTACACATACATTTGGCTTTCAAATTTGAGATGTTCTGGAATTACAGTAATCCATGCAAAGCTGATCTCTACAGTTTTGTTGCAAAATAATGAACTCTTCTCAAGGGTAGGTTTTCATACCATCTGTACTTTCTTCACAGAACATCTGGAGGTCAAAAATGTAAATAAGAATTGTTGAACACAAGCATGAAAAAACACATGCTCTGTTCACTCAGTGTGTTTCAAATATTACCATGTCCTATGCTTGACAACATTGTTCCAGTAAGAGTTTCATGTTTCATGAATGCATGACTTGCATGTTTTCCCCCACTGTAACTCTTTAAATAAAATCCAGCTGGTTACTAACCACTAGATGGCAGCCCATTCATACAGAATGACCTCTGATCTGTTTTGTTTCACCCCAGCACACCCCACCAACCCCCCTACTTTGAGTCTGATTAGTGTCATATTTTTCCTTTTTATTTGTATGTACTGTAAACTCAATTTATATATATGGACCACTTTAAATCAAAGCTTCACCAGAGACAAATCAGGAGTAGAAGTATGGTCATTTTGTTTTCAAAGGGAATGTCAGTATCTGTTCATCTCTTGTATGTACCCTTAATACAAAATGTGTGTTTTGGGGCAGATAACTGAACAATCCCTCAAAAAATGCTTTAAAAACATTAACTTAATTTCATTTGCAAGTTCTAGTAACACTTCGGCTCAAAAGTCCAAAAGAGTGGTTTATGGAGAATCTGAAGGAAAAGATATTGGCTGCATACGTCAAGAATTTAAAAAAGGGCCAATAATTTATGTATCCTTGGCAGATCAAATTGAATTCTGTCCCTAGGGCTGTTTTTCAAATTCTTTGCTATTTTCAGATGTGCACATATAGGTTTAAGGCACCAATTACTGTATATGTCTCTGTTAAACATTTTACTGTAAACCTCTGATGTGTTTTCAACAAATGCCCCTAGGAGCCCTTTAAAAATGATTATCTTCCATAGCTGTCAAGGTCCTTATTCCTCAATCAAAAGCTAGAAGGTTCATAATTGACTTCTGTAAATTGTGAAACCAAGTATGACACTTTAAGTGAAAATAATGTTACAATACGCTGCAGGATTTTAATGTAAAATCATGTTTTACTTTCCATTTCGTCTTCATTTGTTGACTGGAGGAAAGGCATTTGCTTTACCTTAAACTCACACTGCACACACTCGCTCAAAACACCCATTGCTCTCCAGGTGGCTTCTCCCACTTCCCACGCTATATTAATTTCCAACGTTTTCTAAAAGGCTAGCATTTCCTTAATTAAAATTTAATCCTGCTTGCCGGCCTTTTTTTAAATTAGGACTGGCCTCTGGAGAAACCTTATTTGATTAAAAAAAATCGGAGGAGAAGCGGGATTCCTGGACAGGCTCGCGTGTGGGGAAGACGGCCCTAATTGAGCTCCCCAGAGAGAGGGAGCTGGCAGCTTTGTGGTTGGCGGGGGAGAAACGCCGGGCTCCGGTGGGTTAGGAAAACAAATTGCCGGTGGGACCGGCCTGTTCCGTTTTCCCACAGCACAGGGGAAGGAGGCTATGCCGAGAGGAGTCCCCCAGCTAGCGCAATCCCATAGCTGCGGTCGGCTCCCAGTGTACTACCCACCTCACCGCGGCGGTTTCGGCTCACAGCTTCCGTGCATCTCTCTCCCCCCACCCCGTCTCCCCCACCCCAAGTTCCCCACGCAGACACGTGACCGAAAGATGCTGGCGCACTTGCAGAGCGACTGGGCTTTAAAAGAAACAGGAGCATGATTAAGGAAACTTACTTCTCGCTCTTCCTCCTGAGAGGAACCCTGTGTTCATTGACCGCAATTCCTTTCTCTCACCAGCTGAACGGCGGTTATATACTGTTTTATATTGGGTATATTGGTAATACAATGGTCACCTACCGGTCAGTGAAGGTGAGGCAGTCAAAATTAAGATCACCCCATTGAGGTCTTACAGTATAATGATTATGTTTGTAATTCAGAGGCTGCAGGTTAGATTTCCAGATGGAGCACTGCCATCATGCCCTTGAGCAAGGTACATAACCTGTCTTGCTCCAGTAAATATTCAGCTGTATGAATAAATTCTGTATTAAAAAACAAACAAAAGGAAAAAAGAATTAAGCTGTGTAAGTGTCTGCTAAGTGTCTGAATAATGAAGGCAGTGACAATTTTTCAAAACATCAGTGTGTTGACAGCTGTTGCCGATGGCAATCCAATAGGTGCTTAGTTGTTTGGGTTGGTTTCCATTTCCTGAGGCTCCCAGACTCCTCAGTGCATCGAGCTCCTTCACATCAACTCAGTGAGAGCAGATCTAAGAAGGAAGTGCCAATTCCAACCACCGATTCCAACATAAACTGCAAGACACTGAGTAAACTATCATTGGGCTTAATAGCAAGAAGAAGCAAATATCAAATACACCACACCCAAGATATCTGCCCTCTAAAACTCTGGCCACTTCTCTATGCTTCCACTTCTCTGGCATGGTGACTGTTGCTACAATAAGTGCTGTTCCCTGACAGTTAGGGGAGAGCGTCCTGAAATCTCTCGAGATCTTACCATCTGGGTTGTAAGACCACTGTATGCATGATTACTTTTAAAGGGTGTATGATGGACTGAGGACTGGCATGGCTATAAATTACAATGACACATTCATGTTTACTCCGGGCGGGGTAATGGGGGGGCTGCGGGGTGGTATTTGACAGGGACAAGCAGAGAGTTGTAAATCCCCAGTCTGTCAGCATTGCACAAATGGAAATAGAATAGATTTAACACCAACACCAGCTGCACTTTATGCCGACTGCTCTGCATGCTCTGTGTTTGATTGTTTTTATTTATTCATTCATTCATTTATTTATTTTGATTGTAGTGTCCCTGAAAAAGTTAGATCATGATGAGTGATTTTAAAGGGCTGAGAGGGGTGCTCTGACCTGTAATTGTAAAAACTCAGTTCTAGATTATCTTCACTGTTCCTGTGTTTTTGATTATGTTGTCGATTTGGACTCTTTTTGTCTTCTCCCACCAGAGGAGTGTTCACCTTAGTTCTTTCTGGTGAGAAAGAGAAAGTGAGTGAGTCAGAGAGAGAGAAAGAGAGAGAGAGAGGAAAAATATCCTCACCTCTTTGATAATCCCAACCTGCAGGTTTTGTGAAAGGTGCTTTGTGTTTTGTTCAAACTATGGCTGCTGTTCTGCAATGATCTACTTAGCCAGTGTGAAGGCTGCTTCCCATTTGGAGTTTATAAAGCTTAATGCCAGCACGTAAAAAATATAGAGGCAGTACAGAGGTCTCTTTGGCACTGTTCAAAAAAGGAATGAAAAAAGGAGACTGAGGAGTGTGTGCATGATTATTGTGTTTGTGTGTGCCTGCACGCTACACCTAATAGATCAAGATGTTCTTTACTGTCTCCCACTCGCCATTCCTTTGTGGGATTAATGTGGAGGAAAATGCAAACATCTGCAGAATCGATTAGATAAATCTGAAAAGGTGTCTCTCATTAACAGTCGGCTGCTAAGGAAAGGGCAAGTAGGCCTGTCTTTCAGGTTTGATGCCTAATAACTCGGTGCACTCCACCCAAGACAAGCATCAGCTGACAGGAAGAGTGATTAAGTGGGGGCTAAGAGCCATTCCTTGTGAGAAAAATTGCGCTATGAAAGAACTGACAGCTCTCACAGTAAGCACAGGTCTGGGTCTATGGCTGACACAGTGCCCCATTGGTATCTTAACCGTGTGACTGTGAGAGCAGGACACTGAACAAGCAATAACCTGTAAGATGATTAGACCAAACCTTTCAAAATGCTGTTCAGTGTGTGCACCCCTTCCCTCAAATAACTGGATTTATTTGTCTTATATTTGACATATTTCTAGCTCAGTGGGCATACCATAGAAATAGGTTGGGGAAGGGGGGGGTAGCTATGAAATATTCAAAATCATTTCATCTGTAGATCACAGTTTCAGACATACACACACTGACATATCACATGCTGTGGACGATACATTACGAGTGGGATCATTTTAATTATCTACATTATTGATAAGAACAATTTGGGCTAATTGCAGACACTCTAAGTGGAAGGTGGAGGAAGGAAGGGTTAAAATTACACCAGAGGAGTACATGCATAACTACATTCAGCAAGCTACATTTGGTACTATTAAATGGAACATTTAGAGTTATAGTGGTGTATATGAACTTATAAAAAGAACTGAACTACTTTGTAAGACAATTCTGCCACAATAAATTGAATTACTGCACACATAATCAGGAACATTTTGATCCCAGGATATTTGGCTCCTCTAAATTTGCTGATAAAATATAATTATAGAGCTGTTTATTTGAAGCACCTCAAACAAAGCAAGTGCCTCATTTCCCTCTTTTTGAGAAAACGTAACGTACTGTCAAGCACCGAATCTCTTTGTTCTAGTTTTAGACAGCAGTAAATAAATGAACCTTTCGTGTCAATGACAGAATATATCAATTTCAAGTCGACATGGGTTTCCTGAAAAGGCTCAATTTTTATTGACAAATGCTGATTGCCTATGTATTTTTTGCCTTTTAAACAAAGCATTGCTGTCAACTACTTGAGCAGGCCTAAACACCTTTCTCTTTTGTATTGTATTCTTTGTAGTTTCCGGGACAACCCCTTGGAGATTAACCGGCACAATAATTCCTCAGTGTGCTGAATTCATGTTACTCAGCCTTTGTTACACACCTATATGACAAAACAAAATTCAAAGGCAAATAATTGCTCCTGCTGTATGCAATGCCTGTGCTGTCATTGTTTTATAGTACATTCACACTTTAATGTAGGATAATTTGTTGGTAAATCTTTTGTATAAAAATATAAAATATACTAAAGTACATTTTTCACAAAACGATTTACCAAGATTCAAGGAAACTTTAAAAAGTATTGTTTATTCATGCTGATCCATATAAATCAACTATCTTTTGCATGCATATGATTATTATATTATAACCAGTTCTGTCGAGAGTTCCGATTCCACGGGTTATATTTCTCACCTTGAAATTATATATGATGTTGTTCAAAAATTTGAGTGCTTGTATAACACAAAATAAGCCCTGTCAGCAAACAGTATGCAATTTTGAAAATGGAGGTGAGTGTAAACAACATGGTAAAAGAAAGGTCACATTTAGTGTTGTTTGCCAAGTTCAGTTGATAGGCTTTGATTTATTTTAAAGGCTATGTCATGCACTTTATGACCTTGAGAGAAGAGGAAAATACAGTTGCGTGTTTTAGAGTCGTCAGCAGCAATCATTAATTGACAATAAAATGAGAGAACTTAAAATAGCTCCCTCTAATTTGAACTTGAGAGAAAATACCAAAACATATTTATAAAAATGATTAAAGAGGTGTGATTTTCAGTCTTCTTAAATATAGACATTTATTTTTAATTTGTGGTTCTGAGTCTATTAGCTATAAAATTTATAACATTTTCAAAATAAAGATTGTGGGAACAAAAATAGAACTTGAAATCAAAGTTGTCTGTACTATGCTTAAATTTCAAAGGAGCCATTAATCTCTTGTGAAGCCAGCCTCATTACCCTAAATTATGTCCAGCCAAGAGGCATTCTCCAATTCAGTTCAATTGGAAAATTGAATGATTGCTCCTTTTCACAAAAGTCCAAAAATAAAAACAATGCAATGCTTTAAATAAACAACACATAATATGTGGCTCAGCTCTGATGGCGCCTGAGCAAATACGTTAAAACAACAACAAAAAGCTCAAGAACAGAACTACTCATATGGATCCACAATTAAAAAATACAATATACATGATAACATAAATAACTGGCTTATTGTGCCCTGTTTTTCTGAGCCAGAATTGCAGGAATTCTGCAATAGCCGTAGACGTTGCTTATCCTTTTATTGTCAGATGGAATCAATATGTTTTCTCTGTTCTGAGGAATAATGTTTAAATATATAATTTATCTACAATTTGTAATTTATATTGAATTGATTTACGTTGCAGTTACACACAAATATGTAACTGGATCTAAAATTTGGTCAGAAAAGAAAGCTTAATTATTGAGTCCAAATGGAACATGGGAATATGTATGTCTGTTGGTGGGGATGGCGGGGAAGGGGGTGTTGGGAGAGCAGAGTACATGTGTAAAATGATCGAATAAATTACTTCATCTCCGGTAAATTGGCAAAGCAAAGCACTATCCCCTTGAAAGTGAACTGCCCCCTGTGGGGCTTGTCAGCCCGATGTATGTCTATTAGCAGTGCCTTTACAATTCATGTTTCATCAACACAATGTTTTGGAAAAATTTGAAGGACTCTATGAGCAATGAAAGTAGGAGAGATCAATGATGCATAAAGCAGCGCTGCTCGCTTGGTAGGAAGACACGACAGACGAGAAACACTAGCTGTAATTTCACATTTTAGTCAAAGGGGCGCTGTTGTCCAACGTTCAAGTTCAAGTTCAAGTCCACGAACTAATTACAACCCATGAAACTATTCACAGTGAAAGAATAACGTTACTGTTTAAATAAGTTAAAATAAGAAATTGAAACTGGTTTTAACGAAACAACTGAAATTGTATGTAACAAAAGTAGTTGATGTAACACAAAATATTTACAAGATATGCACTGTTTGCTTGTTTTGAATTATTATTTCAAACAATACGATTGTAATTTATACTTTTAAAAATTACAAACGTTTAGTCGGATTACCCTGTTCCAAACCTGTTCAAGTTCACCAAACTTTTTATTTTTTTTTTTTATTTTGAGAGCATAATACGGTTAAAATAAAATGTAGAAAAAATTAAGTAAATCTAAGGAATCTTACAATAATGTCTAAAATAAATATACATTTTGTCATGTCACCAAGAAGATCATAAAGGCACAGTAAGGTATTTAAACATAGGATAGAGGCAAAATATTCATTACGAATTTGAAAAAAAAAAAAACACGCAACAAAGCAACTGGACTGCAACAAAATCAATAACATGTCATATTGATATAGTACTTGTCATTTAGATGACAAGAAGAGATTAATAAGATGCAGTAAAAATAATACTAACAACAAACACGCAATCGAAATAACAAAAATTTTACAATGTATACCATCGATAATATCATTACTAGATATGCATAAATAGAAATAAACCATAAAATACATGTTCGTTAAGCAAAAACTATCTTTAGTACCTACTCCGTACACGGACAGGTTTGCGTAAGTAATCCATTCCGCGTTTTACCAGTTAAAGAAATTGCCAACACTCGTTCAATAATTCTATTCCGTGGCCCTATTCAATAGCACAGGTTCCTGTTCAATAACTCCATTCCGTTCCCCTGTTCAATAAGCGAAGGCCCTGTTCGATTGCTCCGCTCCGTGTTTTGTGCGCTTCCCCCCTCCTTTCCTCTGAACTCCAGCCCCTCGCTCTCTCTCTATCAGCCTCTCACTCCGTCTCAATATGTCTCAAGATGGCGGCCAATGCGGGATCGATGTTTCAATATTGGAAGCGCTTTGATTTACAGCAGCTGCAGGTCAGCCCTTTTCCCTAAAGTTGCTTTGCTTTCTTGAAGGCTGGTGTGAGGGAAGCCGTTGTGGAGTTGCGGCGTTGCTCTTGCGCCCCTCTTTGCCGGTGTTTGGGGCCGCTTTCGGAGCTTTCCTCTCCCATTGATTAAAGCGGCTTTCTCGTTGATCGGAAATTGATCCTCTTTGTTCAATTCCCATCGATCAGCCATCATGGCCGCGGGGAAACGGCCACCTTGGCTATTTGAGAGCTAAAGCCAACCCAAACACAATCCAAAGAGCGTTTATCGCCTCGTTGCCAACTTTGCACGTTCGAGAGGATGTTTTTGATGGGTTTTGTTGTGTTTTGTTTGAATTATTTTGTAGCTAAAAATGAAATGCGCTTGTTTTTCGGCTCGCGGGTGGCGCTGTGGTGACAGAAGCAAGCAACACACGGGCAGAAAAGAGTTGGACTTATTTTTGTTAGGTATCAAACGATAGCAGCCTATATTTAAAATATTTTCATTTTGTATAGTTACCCAACTTTAATACTTATTAAAATCATATCATTTCTGTCACGCATCACTACTTCATGACTTCTTTTCGGGTGGTGTGAAGCTTTTTCTCAGGGAAGTTTATGGATAGTAAGCTGTTTATGCTGGATATATTCTCAATTCCAGTAAAATTAGTTTTCATGTAACTAATTCGACGAAACATTTGAATTACTTTGCTCTCTGTAGTTTCTGTGTTCTCTGGACGATGTTCGTTAGAGTACCAGCTTAGGTTTGTATTTCTCACGGAGCCTCCAGTCATTAACCTTGGCGTGAATATCAAAATGTATAAATACCTGGTTGTATTTTATTAACTGACGTATATTTTGGTATTTCGTTTGAGTAATTTCCGAAAAGTATCTTGTATGTAATCAGCCTGGTTGAGAGCGCTTCCAGGATGTTGTTGAGCGTCAATAGTTGCATGTAAGCTGTCTTGGTTGGTTGGTCTGCTGCGTTTTTGTTTTTATTTCTGAAGTTCATTGTTAAGGGTTTGAGCCAATTGTGAAGTTTTAAGCTTCGGTTAACTACAGTTAACTGTGTCTGTGTTTATACTGTGTAAGTTCGTTTGGTTTTAATGAAGTGTGTGTGTGTGTGTGGTCGGTCATATTTGCTGGCTAGCTAGCTGGCTAATATCATGCTTATTAGCCAGCTTAGTGGCTAGGAAAACAATTTTGATAAATTTGTTACCCAGTTAGATAGCTATGCATTTTAACGCTACCTTAATAAAAGTGGTCTAATGCAAGGCAGGTAATATTTGTTTCATGCAACCTAACGTTGGTGGATTGCATACCGTTTTTAGTTGGTTTGGTTTTCAGATCATGTTTTCGCTAGCTAGCACTAACTCACGATCACAAGCAAGGGTTATTTGTTTCATTCGATTTAGTAAATTAAAGTTGTGTTCGGCAGCTTCCATCAAACGTGTAAACGCGCACTACCCAGCAGTTCGATTATTTGCCGCTGATTTTGTTGATGGCTGGCTGAGTAAGTTATAGTAGTATTTGCGAATTGCTTTTTTAGCTAGAACTGTGTTTGTTGTGGCTTGGGGTTCTTGGCTTATTTTATTGTGAGTTTTAAACATTAATAAAATCAGTGCATTTTATCCAACTTGGTACTGCTAGCCCATCTTTTGTAGTTCAGAGACCTAGGAGCTTTATATTGCACAGAAATTCTTGCAAAATAACTTAAATATAGCAACTTGTCTGTGTCTCCTAGCATATTATATTCCGTATATCTTATTGTTACTCATAAAATGGTGATGGATACAAAATATCAATGCAAGTAGAGGAATGTGCTTCAGATTTACACGTCACTGGCACGAGTCTCTTGGGCTTTGCACGTCTGGTATGACTGTGGAAACGGGACAGGGATGCGTTCAGTTTTGTGTTCCGAGGATAATGTTCACCGTGCTTTTATTCACCAGACTGTATTGATACAAGGTAGTATGTCGAAGATTATTGTTTTGTCGTTCGTGTTTCTCCGCTGCGACTGAGTGTCCATTTTCCGCTACCGCTTTAGAAAAGCGCGAGCTTGGGGTTTCAGGGAACAGGTTGATTTCGAAGTCTGTCACAAAGAAATTTGGTTTCTTGCTAGTAGTCAGCTGTATTTAGTCGGTCACCTGCACTATGTGTTTTTTTTTCTAAATTGGTTTTACAATTGAAGCATTATGTTTACATGTTGGGTTGCGGAATCATACAGTTTTGATAGACTGTAAAAGCTACAAATCACCATATCCTTATCTAAATAGTTTTAGTTTAGCTTAGCATAGCATTTTACTTTGATCAAGACTATTGCAAAGTGTAATTCATTTTTGTGTAATTAAGCCCCAATCCCCCCAATATTCTCTGACTGACGCAAAAAGGGGGTCGATCAAGTATTTATCCGTCTAGACATGCAGCAACTCAATAACGCTCGAGCGCTTTCCTCAACAACTTGACTGATCCTTCGCACAGTTTGTCGTTTCATCTCTTTGGAAGTTGTCCTATATTTTCTGTTGTTGATATGTATTGAAATTGTCTCTCTCATCCACCCCCTTTAGTTACACACTTAAGTCCAATTTAAGTTACCTCTTTTAATTTTGTAAGTATAATCAAACAGTTTAATCTAAAAATCTTTTTCGTTAAACGTGTCAGACTGCCCCCAGTCTTTCTTGTTGTTCCAGCTGCTAGTAAGTTTACTTTTCACAAAGCTAACAAATCATATCTCCTTCGGAGGTTAAATCGGGATATTGGAACTCTCGCAAATGTCCTTTACTGGCATAGCTGTGTATTTGGTTGTGCTGGGCGTGAAAGTAGTGATAACACGTTTTTTGCTGTCTTACTGTCTACATCTGTTGTCTTTTAACCATGGTTAAAGGAAGTAAAGTGCTCCTCTACACATCATAGCAACAAACTGTCCTTTCCCCCTTGTGTTACTGTTGTGTTAAAGAAAATATTGACTGCTGTCTGCTTCGTTTCGCGTAACATTGTGTTAAAAGCCCAGCTAATAATCACGAGATGTATCAGATGTTAGTCAACTACAAAGCTTAGTTTGCAGGTACCACTGGCTCTGTCTCGACGATGGAAACCAGACAAGAACGGTGTGTTCTGGAGATCCCGTGTCTATCATTGATGACATCGTATTTACTTCTAGTGCTGGAAACTTGCTATTTGAGGATAATCTTTTTGAAGGTTCCTGCGTTGAGCCTTGTCAAGCTGTACTCAATGTCATTTTCATTACCGTTGACCTCAAATCGGGTCACTCTTATACCTAAATTCAGCGCTTAAAATAAAATAGCCAATAATACCATATGTACTCACTGTAAGTAAGAAACCAGTGCATTGTTTCCCACTGAATGACATTTTCATGTCTTTTCCATTCCTTATGCGAAAAACATTCAGCAACAAATTAAATTGCTCTTCCAATTGTTTTTTGTTTCAAATTTATAAACAGGAAAACAGGTTATGTTTTCCCCTATGCCATCACCTGGGAAAAACATTAAAAAGTTAGTTGCACAATATATGTAAATCAAAGATTTGAACTTTTTGAGATGGGGTAAGAACAATTTTAGACACATTGTAGCATGGTCCTACTTCCTGCCCCTTTTTCCCTTTTTTTCAGTCTGGAAGATATTCATTTCCAAGATACTCTGAGGGTTAGACTTGGAGATTTCATTAGTTATTGTACCACCCCCTCCCCCCAACCCCTTGATCTGTTTCAACCCCCTTCTGTTGGAAACATCACAGAACACACACTACTTGACTGATGTGTGACAAGTTTCATTTCAGGTGAAAGACTTTCACAGCATTCACTTTAATTATTCTATCCTTCTTTTGATGTTCATGATAATGGTCGAAAATTGTTTTTAGAGCTGCTCTTCCAATTTAGGATTGGATCTCCTGAGGTAAGAAGAATTGTGGTACACACAGACACACACACACACACACATGCATGCACACACACACACACACACACACAAACACATATTCAAGCTGCCCTGAACAGCCACTCCTTCTGATGTGGTGACTCTGAGTATTTCTCCCTTCATCTTTGACATGCAGCCCACAGGAGTTTGCGTCTCTGCGGGCTGTTCTTTGATGAAGCTGTGAATAAAAGGGTTTCTTGTAGGGCCTTCAAGGAACTCTTTCTCTCCGCCACATACAGTAGCTTTTATAGTAAGAAACTTTCAAAAGGGACTGTTATGGGCATTCCTTTGTAGTTAAAAGGGCGTGCTCTCCTCTATTTTGTCATTCATTCTCATAATTAAGTTTGATTTAGCTGTTTGTGCTCTATGCTGTCCAAAAACTGCAGTTCCCCCACCCATAATGAGCAAATTGCATTTCTTGCTTTGCCTCTGCACAATGGCAAAGGACACTGTGTCCTGGTGTCAGTTCCTTTAGAATCTGATTTTAATTAGTCTCCGTACTACTCAGACTGGAAGCCTGGCGAATTGTTGACAGGTGGTGTTCGTTTAAAGTGTTTACAGATTTTCCATTCCAAGTGTTTCCTTTTCCCCATCCCAGTACCTTAAAAAAGGCTCTACTCATATTGAAAGCAATGATAATGACAATGACTTCGTTCTCAGCTTAACTGCTACCAGATTTCATGTGCCATGAATTGCTGCAATGCAAGAACAGCCCCTTACAGCCCATTTTGAATTACCAGTAAACATTGGCCCCAAAATAAACTACAGTAGGAGCTGTAGGCATGACTCAAAAGTTGTTAAAGTATGTGGCGTCTGTGTCTGAAAAAAAGAACCCAAAAAAACACGTGGAGCATTTGCCATCTCTTCATTGGAAGAGAGACTGTTTGGGCATGTGTGTGCTCTAGAGGACTCGGGGCCAGTCTGGCAGTATTGTGGTGGGACAGGACGTCGGAGCCACTCAGTGTGTTTTATTAGGTGTGCGTGGTGAGCTTTAAGTGCAGCTTCTCAGCAGATTCAGCCTGTGCGAGGGTGCACTTGTACCGGAAGGCCGCTGCACGCTCCCTCAAGGTAGGAGGCCATAAGCCATTTTTAAATTATGTCGTGGCTGAACACGGTGTCCCCTCCGCTTACTTATTTGTTGTTTCAGAATCTATTGTAAGAGATCCAAGTGCAGGTGAGATGCTGTCTCAGTAAGGTATTTAGGCCTGTGTGTGGTCCAGAATTTTGCACACATCAACATTGGGAGATTATGACAGGAAGAAATGCTGTTTGTGGGTGCGCCACAGTGATCTGAGCTGGCTTGCTTATTTTTTAACGTGTGCTGGCCTGCCGTGGTGTGTAAGCCTATCGTTTTGATATTCATGATGCAGTGGATCGAGACTGGGGGGTGGGAGGGGAGGTCTTGAGCGCCTGTGATATTTTTACCCTTCTGTTGCCACACTGGCTGTTGAGGGAGTTGCGTCATGTTGTCTACTCCCTTGCGTAGGGATAGACACTCTACCAGCTTCCAATCTCCTGCCTCAGTGCTTGAGTTAGTCTGGAGCACCATGAATAACAGTGAGTTAAGCTTTTGGTTATTGTCTTCCAGCAAAGTTCCCATGTGCAGGCTCACTTCCTGTCACGGTATGCTGGAATATTGAGCCGTTTGATGGAAAGACTTAATCAAATCTTGCGAGAATGCCCTGGAATTTTTATTGTAAGTGTTGATAGTCACAGTAGGTGTGTAGTACCAGCAAGATGAACGCTCACGATTTATAGTTTAAATAACTCATGTGGTGTCGGATTTAAGTAGTCATAAACCAGATGTTTTTGGGTGTCATTTTTATTTTATGACACCTTTATACATTGGCCCCATCTGGACACTTAAAATGAAAATTGATACTTAAGTGTATCGCCATTTCATTTCCCTGTGAAGCTTTTCTTTAATGCGATCAAGTCAGAAATGAAAAACCTATTCAGCGCAAGGTTGAGGTTTGCACTGCAGTTTCTGTTCATGTAAAATGTAATTTTTGTACTGTTTAGGTACGTGTATTGAAAATAAAGGAACTGATTTTGTGGTTGAAGGATCTAGTTCTGTCCTCAACTTTTTCATGCTTTGATGTCTGACATTCTCCTCTTCATTGATGATGCATCATCACTTATGTACATGGTAATTTTTTCAGTTTATTCCCCGGCCTTAAATATATACAGATGACCATCTGAAAACATAAGCCTTTTTTAAATATTGATAATCCTTCAGATTTCAGCTCACCCCTGCAAGGCTTCAGCTAAATGTTTCCTCACCAGTGTGAGCCTCTGGCTGTATCCCATAATGACATAGTCGGAACTCCAAATGTGGAGTTATACCACGCATGTGCCCTTACTCATCGCGCCACCCTAGGGCCAACATTCAGTTTAAACTCACAGTAACAGTACCCTTCAAAGCAACGGGCACTAGAGCATGTATGGTCATGTCATTTTGAAAAGGGGTTTCAAAAGAAGTTTGTGACTCCTGCCACAAGTCAGTGGGAAAAAAAAACAGACTTTACCCCACACTAATTTTAGAAAACTCTTCAATGTAGAAATGCAAGAGGCAAAGAGCTACAGCAGATTGCCCCCCCACACACACACACGCACACTGAATTCCCTTGTCAGATGTACACCACTTCAAACCCGAACAAGCTTGTAAACAACACAGAAAAACAAGTCAAACATTTGCATATACCCAGCCAAGTTTGGCCACAAATGTCTATGCGTCTTTTTGGGGGGAATTTTGTTCATTGTAGCTGCAGCATGAGATGACAAGTCCACAATTTATAGGTTTCCATTGGCATCTGTGTCCTTGCATTTTTATTATTATTTTTTTGGCTATGTTTGGTTTGACCCAAATAGATGACAAGCTGCAGCTTCAATCAGTTTGTCAAAATGTGTGAACAGTACAGAATGATCACAGGCAGGCTCCCTCTCCTCACAATTCAGTGATAAAATTTCTCCTCAGCATTTTTTTCCTTCCCCTCCTGGTGTACATCGAGCCTGATTGTGTATTACTTTAGTTTACCAAATGACTGAGATTCAAAATGGGTATTTATGAAGCGAGTAAAGAACTAGTAACAGACAGTAGATTAGATGGATTATCAAGATCAATTGCACCATGAGATCTAAGAACTTAGCCACTGTAAGTGCAAAACAAGTTATTACAAGAGTCTCTGGGTACATTTTTATTTAGTTTTTATTTATGGAGTAATTTCAGGTAAGTGTTTTTTGCTTGGTAATTTTTGGGGAAATATGCAGCAATTTTTCTGAGTGCATTAAAATTATTTTGAATAGTACTCAATTTTATATCACTATTAGATTGTTGATTTGTTTTTTTATTAAGTGCAAATCTGTCATTTTGATGTACTTCATTATTTTAACAACTGGATAGAAATACATTTTTGAGGTCAACTGTGCATCGTAAAATTTGTTGAGGATACTCGGCAGTATTAATCTCGTGAGTCTAAAAATAAAATGTGTTCTAAACATACAAAACGCAGGTTTTTCTAATGTGGTATTTATTTAAAATTTCTGTGTCTTTGGTAATATTTAATATTTAAGCCTTGGGCACAGGGCATTGAATTTCCCTTCCGATCAGCCTAATCATTACTCATTAAATTATATTTTCAACCAGTATAAAAATGTTCATTTTGGTTTTCTTTGTAATGTAAAATGCAGCATGTTGTATGTGCTAAAAGAAATTAAAATTAATAAGCCTTTATCCCCCATCGTCATCCACTTGTGTATAATGGGGGTTTGCATTATTTGTTAACATGTACTTGGCATGTTTCACTTTAAATGTTGAAAGTTCAATATGAACTATTTACCACAATTGTATGGTATGAATTGTGCTTAAAAGAAAACACCAAACCAGCAAACTGATGTTCAGAGCAGAACAACTGCAGTGGCTGGGGATTTTAGTATAGATTGTGAAGCAGAATAGTTAGTGACAATGTGTGGAACGGGGAAATTGTGATGTCACGTGTGTTTCAGTCTACTGTTGCAATTTTGACTTGTGATTCACATATTTCCTTGCCAGAGTCTATTTTCCGATAGCCAGAATTGTTCCCAGGGCAGCAAACAATGCAACTGCTCAAACTAGCGTCTGATGAGGTGCTGCAGAGGAAAGCAACACTTAGCTTACCAGGCATTACTTTTTTGAAAAGCTTTCATGTGTATACGTATACTCTGGGTTCACCCCGCCCCTGTATCATGTTTATTGAACTGCTTGTGGAAATCTGCATAATGCAGCTGAGTCTCCTCTACCTTAGTGTGTTATCAGGTTCATAACTATGAGCTTGACTAATTTCTCACTCTGATGTGGTAGACCTCTGTCCATCGTCAGGAGGGAAGTGCTTTGCTAATAAACCAGTGCTCAGTTACTGCTACTGATTAATCCCACATCAGAGTGGGGGTGTGAAATGATAAACTGCTGAAACTGGCCAAATCGTTCCTCAGACATTGTGCTGGCACCAGTCATTTCTGCAGGAATCCCAGGGCAGAAAAAGTTAGCAAAGTTATCCAGACGTTGTAACAGAGATTGAACGTCTGGGGTCGAGATTAGCTCCTCGTCCTGGCCTTATCATGGAGAGCCTTTCCCCGGGCATGGGAGTGCGGAGAGGGGTCAGGCTCAGAGCCAGCTCTCCCACCCTGCCCTCCTCATTACCTCACTGGCTACCCCCCCCATCTGAGAGCTGAGGTTTCATGGGGGCCCCTTTTCGCCTCACACAGTTTTTATTGAAGCCCTGACGCCAGATGCATAATTAGCCTGGGATATGCTGTCCATTCCGGGCGGGGGTGTGGTGGAGGCGAAGGGAGGGAAGGGGTGGGTTTGACCCCCTCCCTTATTCGAAAGATGGGAGAGAAAGTGACTACCCACACACACCCTTGTGGATGTTTCCCTATTTTCTGCTGTCTCTGTCCTCTCTGAAGGCACGTCAGTGTGTTTTTCTGCCTTGTGCTCATTTTTCTGCTGGTACTTTTTCTGGTTAATCTGGGGCGTCTCTTCACCCAGTCTGATACTTGCCTAACTTTAGTTTTATTGTTTTGCAAGCAGAGCAATAAAAAGGTGGTTTAGCTAACTTAAGGAAACACATTGAGGAGTAAAAGCACTCATTATGGGGGGGTGAAAAAAAACATTTGGATGAACGGGCTGAAATGTTGGAAGAAGCATTTTGACTGGGTGGTGGCTTTGCAGTTCTTTTGAAATTGAGTTGGAGCCTACATTATTTTATAGAAAAGCCACAAAGTCCGATATCTTTCTGTTTAAATTGTTGTAAGTTATAAAAATAAAAATAATTGACAAATGATCCTGTAGACAGGTTTGGGTAAAATAATTTGGTTTACTTTTTAGACACCATTAAAAACCCTGCAGATTATTGACAATTTAAAAAAGTAAACATGTTCACAAGTTTTCTGGAAAAACAAATGTCCTTATGACTGAAGTATTTTGGTTGGTAAGAAATGCTTTTGGCTGGAAATTGTCAGGTTTTTTTTTCCAAACATTAACCGCCAAAAGTATTTAAGATACATGTTTGACTCAGGGTTGCTTGTTTGGGACTACACTCAGTACACATCTCATCTCAGCCCTGGGGCATTGACTCTGATCCATAGTGCAGAGTTTTGAGTGACTGGAAACAAGGTAGTCCTTCGTTTACTTCCTGGTCTTCAGTGTCTCCAGACATTGTGTCTCTATGTGACTAATGAATCATCCACGTGGCAGTCTTCAATACAGGGACCTGCCTGCATTTAACATAAAGAAGTTCAGCATTGTTTTTTTTTTTGTTTTTTTTTTTTAAAAATGAAAACATTAATACTGAAATAATGTAGGCTTAATTGGTTTTTGTCTTTGCATACAATCTTTCTAGATCTTGTTAACAGTGTGTTCAGAATGACACAAAATTCAGACTTGATCAAGTGACAGGTTACTTTTGCTAGCTTCTGTTACAGAAGGGTAAATTGGCCGTTTTAGAGTATGAATGCTATATTCTCCATGTGAGAAATTGACATCGATCTCATAAATGTTGGCTATGAATCAGTGGACATTCACTGATGTTTGAATTTGTGCTGTATGATGGTGTTTATGATGCTTAAGACTACTTTAAGTAATATTTAGAGCTACCAGAGAAATAATTCCATTAAGTATTTTGGGTTTCAACCTATAGACAGGTTTTTCATGGCCCCTTGCTGCCATCATGAAGGTACAGCTCCCTGAAAAGGAAATGATATGGGCGTTTTGGAGTCTGTTCCCATGGATTAGCCTATCATTTTTTTTGTTGCGGTAATTGAACCAGACTACCAAGTTCACCCACATGTTAAGAAATCACGCAAGGAAGACAGATATTTTTACACATAGACAGCGGTTTTACAAAGTAAGACTAACATAAAACATTGTGTAAAAAATTAAAAACACTCCCAGTAAGTAGTGCAACATAAAAAAGGAAAAAAAGATCAGTGTAAGAATCCAGATGGTGCCATTTTGCCGTTTCAAAAAAAAAAAAAAGGGGGAAAAAAAGAGCAGCGATTTATCTGCTTCTGTTCGGGAACATCTGGAAATAGTTTAAAGAAAATGAGGGAATCTGAAGTGCTTGGGAATTAGGAGCTATGGGAAAGAAATCCATTCCCTCCCCTTCTCTCCCCCAAAGGTCTGTAGTTCTAAACGAAGTGAGGACCCCTGTAATGGAAATATAGCCATGGGATGTCACAGGCTGACTTGGCAATGCTGTAATAGTAACCCTTTTATTAAATTATTATGATGCCAATTCACCTTTTCCCAAAATAAGAACTTCTCTCATCTCATTGGCTTTGGTTTCTTACAAAACAATCTATTTTTTGTTCCAGGATTTTGCAGCTATTTTTTGAGAGCCTTTGCTATGACTTAATGTGACTTTTAAATTAAACATTGGCAATGAAGAATGGATATTTTTTGTGAAAGTAAAATTTTTATGTCATTTTCCCCAAAAGATTCTTTATAGATAATAGTACATTTTTATTTCATGCTTTCAAGGTTTCATTTTGACAACTTCATTGGGGATGTTTCAGTTGAAAATAATGAATAGTACAAATAATGGAGTCATTATTTTCAGATGGGGAAGTTTTTACAAAAGTACCTGCACCGCCACAGTTTCTCAGGTTTTTTTTTTAGAGAATGGTATCTTTTCTAAGATCAACGCGAGGAATACAACAATACTGCTTTACTTTTCCAAATCTAATGAGC
The DNA here is from genome assembly GCA_022829145.1 of Albula goreensis. Classification (NCBI taxonomy): domain Eukaryota; kingdom Metazoa; phylum Chordata; class Actinopteri; order Albuliformes; family Albulidae; genus Albula; species Albula goreensis. Next base: position 36,187,539 of record CM040742.1, read on the forward strand.
TGCATCTTTCAGATTTTTAGACCTTGTTGAAATCTTGTTCATTACTCTTGAATCTCCATTGAAGTAATAGGTAGTAGGTAGTGATGCATTGTAATGCTTAGATCCTCAGTCTTTACTTCGTAGAATACCATTTTAATGCATTTTTGTTGACACCCCACAGTTTATACTGCACCCTATTTATAAAGTGTTGACTTTCAGATAACTCTATTCATGAACTCTTTGTCAGATAGGCTAATCTCTTCTGATTTGAATCGTTGATTTGAAGTAGAAGCTCTAGTTAGAGGTCTTGAATACCTCACACATGCATACCGCACTGCAAGGTCTTTGCATTCACCTTGCTGCATTGACCCAGATCAGAGCAAATTCATGTCTAGCCATGTAGAATTTCAGTTGTGAACAGTTGGTTTATTTATTTTTTTTAAACCTTGTGAGCATTCATCTCCAACCACAGTTCATATCCCCTGAGGTTCATTGTTTTCTAAGAAATTCTGAATCTTCAGTTTCATTTTTTCCCCCCTTCTGTCCAAACGTCTCCAGATATGCAGGCGGTACTTTTGCAAAGTTGAACATATTGATTTTTTTTTTTGGAGAGGGGTGGGTGAGTCTCCCCCCAGCCTTCCCTAGGGGAACTGTAAGTGTTTCAAGAGCGATCAGACTCTTGTTCAGTGATTATTTCACTCTCAGGCCATTTTAATCAGAGAGCTCTCCTCCAGGGGGGCCATTAAAACACAGTCCATTTGCAGTCAGGAATGGTCTTACCGTGAGAAATGATTGAAAAGTGGGGACTGTCAGAGCAGCAAGCGAAGACCAAATGCTGTAAGAATGGTAAAACTATCATCTTTGTGTGTGATGTGGAGGGTTAGAAAGCATTACATTGGTTAGTACTGCAGAGACTGTTTCTTTTTGGAAGTGTTGCAGGACAGGCTTGCACCTCTGCTGTAAGTCTGTCAAACGCAGTGCATTACAGAGCAAAGAAGCAACCCACTTTAATGTCATACTAAATATTTTATAGTCGATTGTATCAGTTTCAGCAATTTGGACTGGTGATACAACCAAAGACTATACAGAGGAGAGGCATTAAATATACACCTCTGTGAACTGCACTCAGAAGATCCGACTAACATTAAACAGGCAGGTGATTTTTGCATGATTACTCCTTTGATCAGGACATTTGGATTTTTCAAACCATACATATCAGGGCTACCAGTATTAGGCTCAGTACTGAGGATTCTCACCAGTTTTCAGCTATGTGCAAAAGCTCTTGATGTGTGTATGCTTGTGACATACCCGAGTCTGCTGGCTTTGGTTGAGACATGTAGGCCCAGAATCATCATTCATTGATTGCACCGGAAAAATCAGAAGAATAATAGCATCCCTAATCCAGGATTGCACATTCCTTGGCATGGGGATTGCTGTGGCAGTCCTAAATTCCTGTTCCCAGACAGGTGAGAGTGTCTTTGGAGCTCTTTGGAGCTCTGACCATAGGGGTCACCGAGACTATGCTACCTTTCAGCTGAACTGAGGCCACTGCAGATGCACTTGGACCCATGGAGTCTTACTTACCCAACACCCTCTGACCCTGGGAGCATCTCATGTTCACCTGTGCTTTCACTCAGCCTCTGATGTTCACATTAAACATGAATCAGGCTTTGGCGTTTGAATTACACTGGGTGTCATGGATGCTGCATCTGTGCAAAGGCCTGTCTTTCCCCCTCTCTCTTATTTCGCGAGTGACCTTGTTTTGTTTTCCTTGTCAGAAAGTATTCCAGACTTTTCTCTTTTCCTAGATCTCAACTACAATATGGAATATAATGTTTCATTTCGCATGGACCTTGGTGATGGCATGGTTCGTTTTGCATGCCAGAGGATGCATATGAATGACAAATTATATTTGGTTTCTTTTGTTGTCTATAAATATTCTCAATTCTATGACTTTACTAGGGCACCAGTGATTTAATATAGGCCTTTGTTCAGAGGCTCATTTTTTGAACTATTTTTTAATTTCCATTGTAGTATGTTTAAAGAAGAATAAAGATACTGTTGTGATCATATTTTTGAAATGCTTGCTTTTTAGCCTTATTTTTCAATTTTCCTACTTAACCTTACCTATGCCATCCGTCCCATCCAGCCAAAACCTTCCCTGCAGATTCAGAAAGACATGGCCTGCACTCAAGACTTCTCCAGTTTTCATAGTCTCTGGCTTATGCAGTTTTTCAAACTGTGTATGTGACACCAGTGACATTGTTAGAGGAACACAAACATGCACAGTTCATGAACTTGTAGGCACTTGGCTGGCCAGGTGTCTGCAAGTTCTGGACTGTACAACATACTTTGTTAATTCAGACAATGGTACTTTACTACAATTCCAGCAAGGGGTTTTTAAAGATATGATAAAAAGAAAAAGATTCTGAGGAGACCACTCAAAAGTTTAAAATTATTATACTAGCTATTTTACAACTTCTCACTGGCGATGGTCTTTGCTTTTGGAGAGGAAAAACAAAAGCAGAATTGATAGTCCTTTGGGAGTGCAGCTGCTGAGGTACTTCACCTGATATTCTGTCTCGCCCAACAGTAATCTAATGCAAATGCAGATGGTTTTTAGGGTTTAACCCTCTAATCCTGTCTGTAGGCAAATCACATGGGCATATTTGGACAATTTGATATTTCAAACCATTCTGGACCTTTTTTTGTGCGTACTGATCTGTATTTATCGGCCGATTAAAATGTCAGTGCGGTAGTTAAGCAGGGATCTGTTTTTTTTTTTTTTTTTTTTTTTTTTTTTTTAAATAATCCACCATTTTTTGGTCTGTGTTGTATTACACTTTTGGTAGAAACCTTGTATTTTTTTTAAGTTGCAAATTTGATCCCAATCAATTTTTAGACTTGGACTGTGGCCAAACCACACCCACTAAGTGATCCTATTGGCTGGTTGCTTGTCAGCTATCCACCCTCCAGGATCGCTGAGGCTGCCCATTAGTTATGCAGATGACTTGCCCTGAATTTGGAAGGCCCGCGGATGTTCTGCTTCACCTTGCTGTCCGTTCCATTCTCCCACCCACCCACGCTTGATGCCTGGGAGGGCATTGTGCGATAAAGGTACCATGCAATGACAATATATATGGAGAAAAAAGACCTACAAAAGGGAAAAAGTTTCTTGACTGGCTCATAAATCACTCCTCTTGCATTCTGAAAGGGGCCTCTATTGTATGACTTCTATTGAAATAAAAGGATATTATTTCACCACCTCCACCCCCCCCACTGTAGTCCTGTCCTCTGTGATACAGTGAAAAGACACAGTGTGATTGGAACTGTGTTATGTTCTTCGCTCCATATGAAAATGTCAGGATTCGTCTCTTCCATGTGTACATAAAAAGTATGCTAATCTAGTATTGTTGAACGTGACAGCAGTGTCGTTGCTACTTTCCAGGCGAGTTTTATTGCACAAGGCTTACTGTGTGTGTGTGTGTGTGTGTGTGTGTGTGTGTGTGTGTGTGTGTGTGTGTGTGTGTGTGTGTGTGTGTGTGTGTGTGTGTGTGTGTGTGTGTGTGTGTGTGTGTGTGTGTGTTAAGAAGGCATCAAGAAGCTCTGTTCTCTTAAGTAGACAAATATAACATTTGCCAAGTGAGTTAATACTTCGCTTTTTTTTTTTTTTTTTGTCATTTACCAGGTGATCTGACATCTTACAATGGCATTTAATATCCAACAAAATCTGGAATATAAAATAACTTTGAAGACATTTGTACAGACTGCAACATGTTAAATAGAAATACAGTTGATTTGAAGGAAATGGGGTTGTGGATTTAAACAAATAATGTGGGAGCAAAGGGTCACAAGAGGAAGAAAACAAAAGGCCGCAGCAATTTAGAGCACTGTTAAAAAAGGGGGTTTAGAGAGAAGGGTTAACTGAGAGACAACATACTTTTTATTTATTTATTAATTTTTTTGGTATTAAAATCGCAATGGCAAATCGGCAGCAGCACGCGCATGGTGGTGCAAGGTCTTTTGTCACCGTGTTGGCTGTATTGCCTCACAACGACTCTGCCCGCAGCCTGAACTGCCGTCTCTGCCCCTCCCCAGCATGCCCCCACCCCCAACCATACACTCACTGCAAAAACATGAGAAGAATCACCCCCAGCCCCCTCCCCCTCGCCTGTGTATGAATTATTAACCTAGCTGAATTGATTAAGCGGCCTGTGACTGAATGGTACGCTTCACTCCCCTGGCATGTCTAGACTGAATTCATTCACTTTTGTCTCTGCACACTTGAGATATACAGTACCTGCGATTGTACATGGGGGTAAGGAAAAACAGCATGAAAACATAGTTCTATTGTTTCCCCCCTTTTAGCTGTGAATCCAGGTTGAGAAAAATGAGTCTACAGAAAGATAGCCTGACTGCACATCAGTCTCGAGTTACTGCATTTGCATGGAGATGTCACAACACCGTCATTGGAGGAAGTCCAGATTATTAAAAAAAAAAAAAAAAACTATTATTTGTCAAAAATTTTCTGCTCTATTAAAGTCCCCATATGTCAAATAAATCCTGGCCACTTTAAAAATGAATGAGTCATTTTTTTATGAAAAGCATGAGTACATTTTGTAATCATTTTTATTTTCCAGCAGTGATCTCTTTTCTTGAAATGAACAGGCCATTTGAGTGGACGTGACACTCTTTCCTTCATATTAAGGAATTGCTGGTCTGATTGGCTGACAGTGCTGATGATTTCCTGACCTCTGGGATAGAGGTATGCAAATAAAGTCCAGTTGTGACATCAAAACTGGTGCTAATTTAAAAACTCTACTCTGTTTCTGCTTCTGGATGTTTATAGTACTCATAACAGACTTGACACGGCAGTTGTATTTATTTGATACCTCTGGCCAGATACCATACAAAATATGATTTTTACTACTTTTATTCATAAAGTAATAAATGCATAGACTGTTGGCTCTAGTATTGAGCACAGTAAACTTCTGACCATGATTTACCATCGGCAAACCGAGTGGTTAAGATGTTTTTAAAATGTGTTGTTGATATTTCTTAGAATTCCCACTTGATTTTATTTTTATGGTGCAAGATTTGTTGCTACATAAGGGAAAAAAAAATATCATCTCAGAACTCCACTTTGGTAGTTAAGCCGAAACAAGTGTTGCATTATGAAAAATGCAATGCAGTCAATGTGTGAGAAGTGATTAGAACATGAACCAGACTCCCTGCAGATATGTGAATCTCAATAGGCTGAGGATTCCCAGTCCTGGTTTTAAATGGCTCATGGAGGATCCTCACATCCCCACTATGTAAACAAGTGCTTCCTTTTATCGGTTCTGTGGCTTTTCTCTCACGAGCCCCCTAAATATAATCCCCCCCCCCACTGGGAGAAATTACTAATTGACTCAAAAGGTAGCCTCGTGATTTTCTATTAAATGCAGCACGTCCTCTAAACGTATCTTTCTAAAAGCAGTAACTCTGCAGTTGATTAAATTTTGATAACCTCAGTTCATTAATGACCTAGCTAGCTGATGTGCAAACATTTAATTGAAGTTTTCACCACCCGTTTTCTCCAAAGCAAGAAAGTGCAGTGAAGATGCCTTGTAATTCACCATCAATTTTCTTTTATCTGTGTTGTACAACCAAATTACAAGACTGATTTGTTTTGTATGGGTTGAGGTTCTTGGTCAAGGGTACAGCTGTCCTATCACCCCTCTCATATGAACCTGTGACCTGTATATCCAGGGCTCAAACCAGTATTACACCAGCTGTGATTATCATTCCATAAATTTACCAGTTGTCTCATTAAAGGAAGTGCTCCTGGACATTGTGATTAAAATGTAACTACACAATAGCCTACATCTTTTTATGGCTGGATTCCATGACGAGGATTGAGTATAGTCCTAAACTAAAATAATTTTTGGAGACATGTTTCCATTGAAATTTAATGTCTGTAGTCTACGACTAGGCTTAATTCATGTCTGAGAAACCAGCCCATAGAGCCTAGGTGTAGTTTAGATTTGTGGCACTTGCTCATAGAGAAGGACCTCCTTCCTGGTCATAACCTCAGCACTGTGTGCAGATATGTCGGTATTTTGAACACATCTGGCTAAATTCCATCTCTTCTAGTTGAACACACCACAGCCACTTGGCTCAAATAAGAAGGCAAGGGCTGACTACAGAAAAAAATGTTCAAATCAGTATCATCTGTTGCTACAAATCTACCCAATCTAATGGTCAGTTAATTCCAGTGTAATTCTCAGACAGCAATTGTTGTTTGGATTTGAATACTGTAACTGTCATCTTCAAAAAAAAAAAAAAACTGCACTGGAGGTCTAGACTGGTCTAGACTAGGCAGTGGTAACAATATGTCAACATGTCAGTCCTTTTTAGATATACGATGTGCTTGTGATGTCAGATATGTACATGTTGCTTACAGGAGTTCCTGAAAAGAGGCAGCGACTGTAGCATGCATGAAGCAGTTGGAAAACTAGAGACACATTTAGTTATGTGATGTGGCCTGTTTGTATGAATGAAGGAGGATGCAGAGAAATCACACTCCTCATAAGCAGCTAAGGTTGTCAGGGTTAGCCTAATGATATTGCAATGCCTCTCATTTGTTTTTGAAATGGGAGTAATTGGCGATTTCACAGATAATTTAAGTGGGTGTTAATTGCACGAAAGCACTTTTGATTTGGACAGCATCCGTGCGTCGCGTCTCAGCAGATTTTGCTTATTTCCTCTCATATTTGCCAGAACCAAACAAACCATACAAAGAGACGCCTGTTGCCAGAACTGCTTGGCAAGTTGTGAATTCAAGATGGTGGTATCACCGCATAATCCAAGTCTGTACAAGTGTTAGTAATACATTTATATTATGACTCTTCAGAGAGGGAAGGACAGAGCTTAAAACGATTAGGGACGGAGTTAAATATTACATAAAGTGTTATTTTGTTGTGCCTCTCTGAGTTGTTGTAAAAAGTGTTATAAATTTGAGAGTGATGAGTAATAGTAAATTAACGACTGACAGGAAGAGAATTAAAGACTTTGTTAGAGAAATTGAGTGAAAGAATGAGAGAAAGTGAGTGCGAGTATGAGGTGAGAGCAGAAAATGTGCCCGCAGAGAATCATGGGATTAAATAGTGGGAGTGACACTGCTTTGGTACCCTAGAGTGTTTACCCCATTTGCTCTTGGAAAAACAAAAAAAATAAATAAAACAGCCATGGACACGACACACTTTGTGATATGTATGAGATGTAAGCACTGTTAAGACACCCTGGACGAAAGGCGTCCACTGAGCACATAAATAGTCATAAGATTAGAATTGTTGTTTTTCCACTTGCCGAGACCTTGCCTTCCACTGAGGAGTGGGGGGAAAAAAGAGAAACACTCAAGCTGAGAATACAAATGGTTCCCAGTCTACTGTGATTTAATGTTCAGAGTTACCTGTGGACTCATAGCAGCTTTGAGACACTCCAGTGCACTACATAAAATCTCCCACTGCCATGAACATGAGTCTTGTCTGATGAAAAGACGTTGGCCCTGAGGAGTGGAAATTCTCTACACTGTAATGTAAAAATTCCATTCCCCTCGTGAAGAACCGTGACAGGTGGTGGACACAGATGTTTATTGCGTTTCATCTTGATTTAATCAATGAGCAATAATCACTGGTGTGTATTCTCATGCTTGTGGGTGGATTTTTGTGACTGTAAGCCTATTTGTATGAATATTCAAAATGCCTTTTCCTCCTGAGATCTGCAAAAGAAGGCTGATAATACACTAGCTGTTTTCTTGGTTCTTTTTTCTCTGTCTGCATTGAATAAAGTTATAGACTGGATATTTTCAGTATGATTAAAGCGTTTTTTCACTGTTTTTGACAAACAAGGCTTATTGAATCTTGGGATTAGTCATCATTCAGTCTAACACGGTTGGATACTAGGGATATATAATTTCCATAATTTGTATTGATAAAGATGAACTAGTCCATGTGTTTTTTTAGTTACTATTTGTCTTTGCCTCCTGCGCTGTGTTTTAAATAGTAATAAAGAAAAACAATTCTGAGAATTGGAGGACTTGCTGGTTCTTTTTTGAATTTTGTTACATTCTGCATCCAGGTTGCTTTCTTCTCGCTGCTTTTCATCGCCCCGGACAAAGGCGAAGCTATTTTTTAAATTTTTTATTTATATTTTGAGGACTTATTCCCATTCAATTGCAGTACAGTGTGCACAAGACCAGAGGAGCGGTGGAACTAAGTAACCGCAAGAGGTGGTTAAGAATCTTTTTTCACGCTCTAGTCTGCATAGTTAAAATGTAGATCAGAATGACTAAAAACGTTTTGAAGGTTAAGTGGTACTCCACACATCTCTTTAAACAGCCTTTAGCTTGAACACAGGTCTGATTGAGGAGAAATTTTTATTTGGGCATCCATGTTCAAACATCTGCATGTATACAATGCCTGATTTTTTTTTTTTTTTTTTTAATCTTAACATTTATTCCCTCCATGTATGAATAGTGAATGCTAGCTGTACCCTTCTCAGCCGCTTAATACAGAAGCTCAAATGTACTGGAACTTATGCCCCTTCTGCTCTCTGATTGGCTTCTGTGGTAACAGGGTCTTCCTCATTGGCAGAACAAGATTCTTCATGAAGGCTTAGGTCTATTTCCTTTTCCAACTGGTCTTGGAACCCAGACAGCTGGATCTCAAGCGAGCTGAAGACCATCTCAGTTTACCATCTGGGAAGAGCACCTCATGTGGCAAGCGATGCCCCTGTTATGGACATGGCAGCTTTTACAATGGTTGGAATGGTAGAGAGTGTGTGGAAGTGTGTTTTTTTTTTTTTTTTTTTGACACATGCCTGCCTCTTGGTTTTATTTGGATCACTGGTTTTGAATCACCGCCTTCACTGTAATTTTGATTTTTTGGTTCGGAAATATTTGTTGCATCCTTAACAGTGGGTGGATTGATTGCTTTGAATCACACTATTTCCATCTAGCTTGTAGCTTAGACACCGGGCTACTTTGTGCCAGGTCCGTTCCAAATAAATGCATATGGCAGATGGGGTGGGTTTTCTGTTCAAATAGCCTGGCAACTTGCTGTTGAGCCCTTTGACCTTTAAGTGTTGGACCTTAAACTAAGACTGTTTTCTGGCTTGTTTTTTTTCCACAGTGACAAATGCTAAGAGGAAATTTGATTTCAGTGACGAGCAGGAAAGTGATGTAGCTTATGATTCAGAGGGGCAGGTGCTTCCTTGTCTATTTTGAGGAAGCCAGATTCAGTGTTTAGTCCTCAAATGAAATATTTTTTTTTTAAAAAAAACTTCAACCGTGAAAATGGCTTCAGAGCAAGCTTTTTGTCTTTGTATCCTGCCGTTTTTTTTTGGCAGTTTTGACTTGATCGCCTGTTAAAGGGTCAGGGAATCATTTTCCAGATTTCCCTACATTGGCTTTCGAGAGTATCTTTTCTGTCTTTAAACCACTCACTGTCCTTTTTTGACAAACTGAACAGAAATGTCACCAGAGAATATAAGCCTAGTTAGATATTGTCAGTGTTGTAGGGAAAAAAAAAAGGATCCATTTTTGAGTTTGATGCACAGAAGGAAGGAAGCCAGCAACAGTTGCATTCTGTCAACTGATAAATATATTCAAAACATCATGTGACTGAAACCTAAAGGTGTAATGTCACTGATCTGAGGTCGCTGCCCAAGTATTCTGGGCCAGGTTTGCCTCCTGGATACAAGATGTAACGTTAGCCACCACATACGGTCTAATTTTAACAGACTAACAACAAGAATGAAAGAAAGTGAAGGGAAAAAGAGTTTCCTTCCTGGCTTCCCTCATCTCCTTGTAATTCAGGTTGAGGGGGATTGGGTTTCTGACTTGTCTCCATTAGCCCATGAAGAGCAGCGTGGACCCACTGCAGTACTAAATCATGTCAGTGGGGACTCTGCTGGAGCCCCAGGCAGACTGCTCTGGTTTTGGTCCAACGCTGCAGACCAGAACTCGGTGGCAGTGGGACCCGGCCACTGGAGCTTACGGTAGCCTCACTTTTGGCTAGCTAAATTTTTTTCCATTACGACGTGATATGACACTGTCCAGCTTCCGGAGAAATGTGTTTTGTTAATAAGCCAATGATCGATTACTACTTGTAATTACTGCTGAGTGTGAAAACATGTAAACGTTACATCCACCTTACCCAGCCATATCCATCATGAGCAATCTGCTGGAGGCTAGAAAAATTGTCAGTGTTATCTGGACATGCAATCTAGCCTGAATTTCTGGCACCAAATTTCTGAGATAGTTACAGTGAACCATGATCATGTGGGATCCAATCGCAACTCCGTTTGTTGCTGGCACACACTAACTCTCAAATGTATAAGCAGGCATCCCTCAGCCAACCTCCGTCTCTTTTTTTGTCTTTTGGGTGGGCAAGTAGGTGAGATTTGTGGGGGAAGGGGATTGTAGAAACTGTTGCCAGGGTGGGAAGTGGGGGGAGAATTGTGTATCCATCCACCGTCAATGGGTATAATTCAAGGATCCTGGCGTGGTAGGTAGGACTTTGGCTGAACCCTTTCCTTCGCCTGAAATAGTTATTATTAGTGACCTGAAAACCTCCAGGAGTCCTGGAAATGAAATCCAGATGCATGTGTTTTAGGGACTGGAAAATGATATTATGCATTTGAATTAAAGTCCGCACCAGGGGTAGGATGGGGGGTTGGGGTGGGAGGAGGGGGGCTGACATGTTTTTCCGTGTCCGGAGAGTGAACGTCCCCAGTGTGGAGGGTGGGGGGGTTGTTTGGAGTGTGGGGTTTTGTGTGTGGGGGTGGGGGTTTCTCTTGGCTGGAGGGCTGGTTTTCCTCTCCCCATCACGTTCATTTCGGCAGCCACAGCCTTAGGCCGTCCTCCAGCTACCGGAAGCCCCGCTCTCCTGAGGCCCGGTACTGCGGTTTATATATTTATCTGTATCGACACAAAGAGCAATAAGAGCGTATATGGTTTTTAACGCCTCAGCAGTTTTACAATGGACTCGTTTCAAGTGTGTGGGGAGGGTTTCGTCTGTTTCTGTGTGTGTGTGTTTTGTTGAGATTTTCAGAATGCCAAAGGTGTACATTTATAACACAGAGACCAGCAGTTAACCTTTTCCAAACCTTTGTTTGTGCTTTCTGTCTTATGTTCTCTATCCTTTGGCTGTGGTTAGTGAGTCAGAAAGCTCCTTCAATTCTCTGAGTCTCCCGCTCTTATTTCTTGGACCCCCCTGGCCCCCACCACATTCTCATTCTTGTGGGTCTTTATCAGCAGTAAGGCTGCAATTCCTGGTTCACTTCAAAAAATAATAATGATAATAATTCAGCATATTTAAAGCTGAAGAAACCACAGTCACTGCTTCTCCTCCATCCAATGGTTTCTGTGTGCATGTGGACTGTTAATATTTACATCCAGGCATTTAGCAGGCGCTCTTATCTAGGGCGACTTGTGAAAGTGCAGTGTATACATACGGACACCATAAGTTGATAGTGTCAGAAGTGAAAGTAAACCGTTAATGTCAGGGTGAAATTAGTTGGTTGTGTGATGTGGTGGCTGGTCTGTCTTGGCCGTCCTGTCAGAGAACAGAGAACAATAACTCCCCATCTCTGTCACCCTTTTTTCCCAGGTTAGCCCAGTAAACAGGGTTTCCTCCTCCTGCTAACAAGGGCCCTTTTGTGTTACCCTGTGTGTGTTACCTTGTGTGTGCGTGCACGCGTGTGTGCATGCACGTGTATGTGTGTGTGTAATTTTTTATTTTTTTTTGTTTAAGGAGTCTGGTGGTCTCCTCTGGCAGCACGCCTTTAAAAGGGCAATTATTTTTGGGAGGTCCCCCTCCCCTCACACCAACCCACCCTACCCCCCTGGCCAGCAGGTTGGTTTGTAGGCTGGGGGTGTGCTGTGCTTTTGGGACGCGGAGGGCAGCCAGCCTGCGTGGCTCCAACCCCATTCCCGTATACCCTGGTGTCCTCATTAGCCTCCCCCATCCGTCGACCCGTGAGAGAGAGAGAGAGAGAGAGGACTGCCCCACTCAGACAGAACCTCTCTCGCTCCGTGCTTAAGCAGCCCTCACCCGAGGGAATTGGGTTTTGACTGGGAGACCAAGGCTTGTCTGAGAGACTGCATGTCTGCGATGATAATGGCAGAGTTCTTGAGGTTCAAAATGCAATTGAACAAAAGGGTTTGTCCCAAAAATTGATGACCATGCCTTATCTTTCTACCACTGACCCCCCCTTTTCTCAGAGGTGTGAATTTACTTGATCAGTTTGTTCAAGTGTGTATGGCAAAAATGCAATTCATTTCTTATTTAAAAGTTACCAAGAATTGCAGACAGGATAAAAACAAAACAGCTCTACACAACGACTGCTTCACAAAGTGCTTCGGTCTGGGTTGACAGTAGCGACTTTAACACACAGGACATGTAGAATTACCATATTTTCCATGAAATGGTCATGGATTTATGAACTAAACTTGTTGGCTTTGTTCTCAATATTGGCATAAAACAAAAATTTGTGGAAATCTTGAATGGGTAAATTGCTATATTGTATTTTTTGACTGTAGAGACTCACTCGCACATTACCCCTTAATGTAAATGTTCCATAACATTTCAGGGTGAGGCTGCATATATGAAAGGGGTTAGAGTCAACAGCGACTGTCCTCAGAGATAGTCAGTTTGTGTTCAGGATGCAAACAGCCTGGGGGTAAAACCTGTCATTGAAATGAGTGGTTTGAGTCCTTGTTCAGACCCCCCTGCTATAAGCCGTCACAAAGTACAAAAGCTCTTACAGTGTGTGCATGCACGTATGTATACCCATGATACACCTAATTCCCTTGCTTGTGGTTCAGACATTTTGGATCTGAAAAATCCTAATGAATCAGGGGAAAAACCCTGAATAATTATACCTTTGCTTCATCTTCAAGTGCTTCTGGCACAGGTTGGCTTACTTTAGTTGACCCTTTTCCCTGTCTCTCCGGATCTAGGAATGGAGAAAGATGCATTGGAGGTACGATTGCATTCATTTCGAAACAATCTTGATGTTATTCTTGGGTTTTTAACACCCCCCCCCTCCCTTAAGACCTATATTTGAGATTGTGGCTATATTGCTCTGACAATATCTAAGGAATTTCATAATCAGGAAGGTTTACCTTAAATGAAAAAGTCATGAAGAAATCTTATGTGGCATATCTTTAAAAGGACACAAAATTATAAACGAAATAAGTACAACATTTTTTCTTGCTGGGGGGAGGGAATGTTTAAATAAGGCTATGGAATTAAGTTTTATGGAAAAATGTGTTGCTAATTTTAAGAATGCAATAACCCCCATCCATAGTTAAATAAATGTTAAAAAAAATCACTTGCACTGAACATTCAGAGTTATTAGACCACCATGTTGTAGGGTTACACAATTGTAGATTAGCTGCATGTGCATGTGCGTGCCTGTGTGCGTGCATGTGTATAGCTAGGCCTAACTTCTGATTGAGCAGAATGCTCAGTGATGCAGCAACAGGTGTCTCAACTGCCATTTTATGAACCACGGCAGGGCGTGTGGCACCCAGCCTAAACGGCACTGCTAGAGCAGCGGGACTTTCTGGTCTTGGCCTTTTTAGGAGTGGTCCTGACAGGCCTGGGTCTTGAGGTTAACAGTATGCTGATGTTGTCATTGGCAGCATTTGTCTGTCGCGTTTTCTAAAAACACAAATGACATACTTCTTTTTGGAGTCTGGGGCTTTTCTCCTGGTTTTCATCAGGTTCATTTGGCCTTGCTCTAATTAACAGGTGGAGCCTGATGTATGTTTGTTTCATGTGCAAATCAGCATGTCTGTTTTGCATTACTGTCAACCCCAAAAGTAGTCCATTTCCATCCAGACTTGCTCTAGTCTCTTAAATTCCAGTAAATTGATCCTTTGCTTAAAACAAATTGCACATTGTTGTCACAGCTGGATGTGCAGAAACTCATTTTTAGAAATATAAAGTGACAAAAATGTGATCTTTTTTCTTGTATTGGCTTGATATTTTCCTGGAAGAAAGGAAAACATTTTACTAGAAGCATTAAAGTTATACAGTCTCTCCATGTCTTATTAACTCGATATTTTTCTAAGCAGCGAGACAGGATTTTTCTGTTTGCCCTGAATACTGCTACTCTCCTCCTTGCCTTGCTCAAAGAGTCATGGGGAGGTGTTTAATTTGTGAGGCTGTTTTTGTGTGTGTGTTAGTTTGGATAGTCGCACACATGCTTGTGTATTCTGATGGTGTCCTTTTCCCATTTTCTGCCTTCCAATTGGAGGGGACCTCTGACAGGGTTGGGAAACCTGAAGTCCCTGTGCCGTCACCATGGTCGCGGTTATTGTTTACTATACAACATCTTAAAAAAAATAAAAAACCCGCCCTGAATAAAGTGAAGGCAGAAAAGAGAGTATTATGTGAACATTATCATCTAAACCATTGCAATCCCTCGTTAAAGTGATTTTTTTTTTTGTGCGTCTTTGGGGTGTAATCGGATGGTTTCAGATTTATTGTTAATCCGGGAACGTTACTTACAGAGAGCAGTGTCCTGCTGCACTGTGTTTTACCTCTGTTACACACACATTAGAAAAGGGATTATTCTTTGTAAATGGATCCAGGAACATCCATTATGTTTAATGTTAAAGTGCTCTGAAATATCACCATGGCATCATTCTTACTGGGAGGAGGAATTTAGCTGACCCTATAGCCAGCATGGGGCGGGGGAGGAAGAGAACACAGAATTCTCTTGCCGTTACTGACTTTATCTCTCAAAAAGGAAGGAAAGTGGAGAAATATCCCCAGTTTTACTCTGGAGCAGTGATACAGTTCTTTGGAGTGTAACAGCCCATGTTGGGGCCGAAATGTTTTCCTGGAACCAGCACCGGTTTTCTGCCCCTGACTGCGCTGCTCCTCAGGTAGATCCATTCACTGGTGGAAACTGTGATGTTCCTCCAACTTTTGATGTAAGATACAAAAGGTCCTCCCATTAAATAAATACAGTTTCCCTTTGAAAAATGCCGACTTAATTCCAGTTTAACTTTCCAATGTTAATTACATTTAAAATTTCTGAAGCTCTGTCCTGGAGACCCACTGTCTTGGTGGATTTCATTAAAGCCAAGCTAATGATCAGTTAAGGTTGCTGAATAAAGTCTTTAGGTTTTTACACTAGTTTAAGTTCATACATGTAAAGAATCATCATAAAATATTTAACTATTGAAAAGAGTGCAAGAAAATCATACACAATAATAAAAAGTACTTAGTCCCTCTGCAGTCACGCTTAAATGGCCTGCAAAGACCTTTGCATAGCAAGGTGAGTGATTTATGGCTCCTCTGAATATTCCGTGTCTGCTGGCAGGTAAAGTAAGGTTCAGTGAGACCCTTAATGGTAGGAGCTACAAGAAGCTCATTTTGACTTGTTTTCACAGTAAATAAGCAAGAACTTCTTATTTGTTCAAACACAATGATTGGAGATTTACTGATGGCAAATCATATCTCATACGGCCCCAACTCCCCATATCGCTACCTGTACTTTAAATCTGTGAGTAACAGAGTCAGACTGAAGCCTGAGAAAGCTCAGTTTCCCCCACTCATCTGAATGTTTAATGGCAAGAACCCAACTCTGAAATGTAGACAGAGACGCGTGCCGGCAAGTTCTTAAGATTCTTACACCTTCTGGCTGTTCCTCTTGCCCTCTTTTACCAGTGCCGCCCCCCACATCACGCACACATTGCTTTGACTGTCAATATATCAAGGAATCAGCCCTTAAGGTGTGCTTTTCTCCTTTTATTCAGTCATTTCACATTTGATCAGCCAAGGGTCTCAGGTAAAACGGGAATAAGAGGCTAATTTAGTTTGGAGTGGAGGGGCGGGTGGGGGCTCCCACGATCTGATTAAGTCACCATTAGCTCCCAGGTGTCCTTCCTTTTTAAAAGACGAGTGTCGTGGACAGAAAAAAAAGCAAATTGGGTTTTCAAGTGCTGCGTAATGAGTGCATTTTTAGATGACTCGGGCCTTGATGGATTCTGTCATAAATCAGTACAGCGGTCAGTTTTCATTAAGTTTGCGCTGCGAGTGAGCAGCAGTGCAGGCTGGAGTAACAGCCCACGCAAACCCACTATGTTGTTGTCATCATGCTCTTTAGAGCGTAATGGCTACACAGAGATGACACACAGAAGACTTCGGTCCACTGGCCCTGGAGGGCTGTAAGGTTTTTTTGCTACAGAGCACTTGATGATGAATTAATACATTTGGCCTAAACCTGTTTCATCTCACCTGGTTTCTTGTGTCTGAACTGCTTTTGGAATTTAACATTAAAACAATACTGAATTGAGCACCATTTGGTCTGAGTATTCCCTTACTCCAACACCCCCCCAAATTTCTAACAGCTATGCAAAATAACCAGAGCCACATAAACAGGCCCGTCTGCTAATGTCTTTCTGCTGAGTAATCTGGCTTGCCGTGGTTGGGTGGTGTTGAGGCTGGGGAAGGAAGGGCACGTTTGGCAACGTGCAGTACCCCTGCGAGGCATTGTAGTGAAAGAGTGGGGGGGTGGGGTGGGGGAGCCCTGGAACGAGGGAAGCCGCCGCCGCGGCAACGGGCCGACGGGGCGAGCTGGAAAACCACAAGCCAGACAAGCTTATTCTCCTCTGCTCTGACACCATGTTTCCCATGTTCCAACCAGTTTTCACTGGAGCTCGTCCAACAAGCGAGGGGAACCCCCCGCTCCACCCCCCCCATGCTACGCTTTCGCCCCACTCCCACCCTGCACGCCTTCCATTCAATTCGCTTGGCACCACATCGGCCTTTATTAAGAGCGACGGCTGTTGAAATCGCTAACCCACATTTTAAAGGGAAAACAAATTCACGAAAATAAACAAATTAACCCAGACCTCCCCTCCTCTCCCCTACCCTCCCCTCCCACCCCCCAGAGCGAGATACTACTTGGAGGATTCCCAAACTCTGTAGTATACACTGCAGGCTCGTTTCAGCTTCATGCCTGCCTCTGCCCGGCACGAATTTAGATTGTGGCCCTCTGCAGGCCCCACTTCCTGCTCCTCTTCCACAAAGTGCTCTGGTGTAGCAACACAGCTGAGGAATGGGAGGAGAGTTTTTCCCAGTCTCAGTCCCCCCACCCCCTTCCTTACTGGTTTTTTTATGTGCAGTTATTCAATACATTAGCCTTGTACCAAACTGCTCGGTCTTGCCACTTTAGCTCTTTGCTACACACTCCACCACATACACCTCTGCCTCTGCTCCTGCAGGAATCATGAGGGGCATTCATAGTTGGCTCCGTAGCCTTTCTGTACACCCCAGACAGAGGTAAAATATAAAATGTTATGATCAAGATGAGAATATTCATTTAACATTAAACAATATGTGTGTGGATTTACAAACAATTGGCTTACAAATCTAACAATGTATATATTTTCCATCATTTAAGTCTGTCAGTGTGTTGCATTATAGTTCTTCTCTGTAAGAGCTGCCAGGGTAAGAGAATGTAGCAGAAAGTTAGTTGCAGGAGAACAGCATGTCATTTGAATAAATAAGTAACACAAATTAAATGGCAAGGGGTGTGGGAGTGGTGGTGGTGGTGGTGGTGCAGGGAGGGAGGGAGGGGGTTTTAAAATGGGTTTACTGTTATTCTGTTCGCAATAAATACTTAAAATCCTCTGTAGCGCAGTCTTGAGTCTCGAGCACATTTCATGCATTATTAAGTTAATGAGTTCAGATGCACCTGTGTTCCTTTGCAACTGAATGGCAAAAGACCCTGCACTCTCTCAGCTCAAACCTTCACAGTGATGCCGTGAATAAAGATAAGCATCCAGGTCCATTAACATTATGTTCTTTCAATTAATATGAGCATAAATGTGTCATTTGGAATGCAGCCACTGAATCTTATAACAGGCCAGATCCCCATGGACTCCCAGAGGTCGCGCATTAGTGTTATTTTTTTGTTCTATTCTTTTTAGCTTTCTTCATCTTACTGTCTTTTTTAGCCATCTAAAACTGCATGCACTTTTGTTTTTGTATTATTCTATTTTTGTATGTCTGTTCAGACTGTCCTGTATATATTACCGTTGTTTTTGATCATTTGAAAAAGCATGTCGGAATGTTGAAAACTCCTTAACCAGTCTGTATTGAGAGAGAGAGAGAGAGAGAGAGAGAGAGAGAGAGAGAGAGAGAGAGAATCAAAGTAAAAAAAAAAAAAAAAAAGTGGAGTTGAATGTGCAAATTTAGTGTGTGGTGGAGGGTGGCTGCTAAAATTAGAAAAACATCATCCCTGAATCAGCAAGTGGTCGAACGTTTCCATACTGGAATTTGAATATTTTTGCTGACAAACGTTTTTTTTTTTTTTTTTCCCTCCCTTCCCTCCTTCGCTTTACTTTTTTTTCCCCTCTCTCTCTTGTACTGTGAATCTGTGCTCTGGCTTGGATCACTGTAAATCATTTTTGAACATAATGATTAGCACTCGGGGTAATTTGTGGGGAAAGCTGAGGACCTGCTGATGAGTTGGAACCAGTGCCTGTGATAGAGCCTCTTAATCAAAAGGAGAGCTAGGGCAGGAAGTGGCCTAGAGAGGGACGTACGCACACACACACACACACACACACACACACACACACACACACACACTTACACCTGTGCTGCTCCTCACTCTCCCTCCATCTGTCTCTCTCTTTTCATCATAAATAAATGCTGTTGCTCTCCCTGTAAATGCATTCTTATTCATTTATGATGGTGATTGCTACCTGGAAACACTTTCTATGTGTCATAAAGAATGTGCATATTTACTTACAAGGCATGCAACTCAACATTTAGGTCTGATTTTGCTCAAAAACACACAATGACAATGTTTAGATTTAGGATGTGCTGTTTTGTCCTGGAACACCACATCATCTTGGACATAATTTAAAAACCTTTCACCGGGAGTTTGGCATCTGTACATGTTTAGATCCTAATTTCCGAGCTGAGGAAGACTTGGAGAGAGTTTTTTTTTTCTGGGGCAGGAGGATTAAGCACAGTGCCACATCGAAAGCCAAAGCTCTCCTTTTTTTTTTTTTTTTTTTTTTTAAACGGAGAGGTTAAAAAAAGAAGGCTGTACTTTGGTTTATTGGGGCCTTGGGAAAGTGGAGCGAGCAGGAGGCACAAGTGTGAGTTCAGCCGTTCCTTCGCCAGCAGAGGGGCCTCAGAGCTAGCCTGGGGGGCTAGGCTTTATACCTCTCTGCCATAAGCCTGGTGAAAGCTGTGTAGCTCAGAGCGATAAACATGTCCACTTTGGGGATGTTGCCCATACATCCTAACCAATCTCATCAACTCTTCGAGGGCAGGTGGAACGCTAAGAAGGCGATTCAAACTTAAACTTGAGACATAGCACACTGTAAGGTTGAAAAGTGAGAACTTCAACCACGTCACACTTCCTCGAACCGTCATCTGAGAATCTGACTGATGTCAAAACTGGCATGTCACTGACATGGTGATCACTGCTTCAGTTTGACTGTGGTTCCCAGCTCGTAAGGTGAGAGTGTCTTGAAGAGGCCAAGCCTGCCCCACTGACTGGAGCAGTGAGGATGGCCTCATTATCACCCCCCCAGGGCAAGGATCCTCATCCGTGATCCTGGAAAGCTACAAGGTGGTGGTTTTCATTGTTATACAGCATGTGATCAGTTTAAAGTAGTTGAGTATGCGGTTACCTCACCCAATTTCCATGGATCTAGGAGCTGTTCAAAACCACCATTGAGGACAACTGTGTTGAGGCATAGCTCACCCTCAGTCTGTCTAGAAGTCTGCTAGATGTCAGTGTTCCTAATTTACTTCATTAATCATACAATAGTTATTTTACATCAAACACAGAGGACTTCAGGATATATCATTTGTACACACATCCATACATTTAAAGCGCTTGTGCTCTTTGACAGGCAGATTGCAAGAGAGAATGTTTAGCAATAAATCCAAATACGAGTGCCCCCCATAGACTTATAAGGTCTGAAACTAGACATTTCATGATTTATTGAGGTGGGGATGGATTTTTTCTTTTTTGTGTTTTGAATCTTTGCCCTCTTTAAGGCACCATTCCTGCTCAGGAATGTTATTTGTCATATTTATTCCTGGTCAATCTGAAGTGATCTCGCTTTTGAGATGTAAAATGGGAATAAGTGGCAATAGAATCCTAGGGTCTCAAAAATCAGTGTTTTTCTGATGAATCCGAAACCGTCGAATGGCCTCTGCTGCCTGAGAGAGAGCGGGCTGCCTATGGCGTTACTGACTGATTGATTTGCCTCTGCATGCAAAGGCTGAAGCCGGATTCGCACCGTCACTAATGATTTCCGTCCACCCCGCATCACCCAGCCGAATCGTGTTTACTTTGTAATCCATTTTCAGCTGCGGCAGAGGCACAGCGACCGGCGGTGACAGCCAAGCCAGGCCTGTGCTCACCGAACTGAATCGCCAGAAAACAGACAAACAAAAAAATTGAGAAATCCGTCGCCCATTTTTCAAAACGTTGCAGTCTTTTGCTGAGATTTACCTGAGCAACGCATCAAAACGGTCAGCGATCTGTCTTACTGATGTGTTAAATCACCACGGTCTGTTCCTTTTGCTGTCCTGCAAAATTTGTAAAGCCATTTGTCAACCAAATTACAATTAAGTGAGGACTTGTCGCTAGTGTTGATACTCGACTGAAACAGAAAGAGGTTCTGGGTCTTTGTGTACAGCAGCAGGTAATGAGATGATTCTCCACTGACTCGCCAGGTTTGGCATCGTATGTTGCTTGGTTAGCACCTGGGCATTGTACCAAGCAGGTGTCAGTGAAAGGTGTATTTGCAGTCACCAGTGTCCATTTCTGGAAGAGAAAGGGGATCTAGTTGATTCCTCATTCTTTTTTTGTATGGACACATGCCATGTTGCCTCCTCTGAAAAAGTGGAGTGTATTGTGTTGTTTTCTCAGACCTGCCAAAGTGCCATGGGGTTGAGGCCAGTGCAAGGGGTCAGACCACATTAAACCAAAAATACTTTCTGTATGTGTGCTCCTCTGTGCGGGTGGAGATGTCACAATAAAACCATTGAATTATTTATTTGCTTAGAAGAAAAAAACAAAAGCAAACAGTTCAGTTGAAGTACCTTGTTCAAAGATGGAAGAGCTATTCCCCTCCCTTTTGGATTTCGTAGGCCTTCACTCTCCAGCCCAGCTGCACTGTCTCTTCACTGCACTTCCCTATTGTAAATGTTGCACAGAAAGCAAAGATGACTGCAAGCACCAGGGGTGCTCAGTGAAGGGATTTTGTGCAAAATTCTGTTCTTAATTATTAATTAGCCCAATCATTTATTTGATCTGACATTTTTAATAAAATCATGAGCTACAGCTGCAGGCTGCACAGAATACAAACGTACACATTGGCCCTGAAGGGCGAGAGTTGTGCAGCCCTGCCTTTGGCTGTGGTCTGTATAATGTTGTTAGTCAGGCACAATGAAAACATTTCGACAGTATGTAGGGCTACCACTGTACGTTACATATATGCCCATACACTAGTGTCAAGCAATTGTGTCTGCTATAGCCTTGTCTTGTGTGTTTTCAAGGGATGTGTGGAATTTTCACACATCAGCTGAGTTCATGGGACAGATTTGCAGGTTACTGTTAAATGTAGTCCATACAGCAATAATTAGACCAGGTTCTTTTTTTTATTTTTATTTATTTATTTATTTATTTATTTTTATCTCACCCACTCATCCTGTGAGTCTTATAAATTGCGAGGCACAGAGAGAGAGAGAGCACCTGAATCACAGATAAGCCACCAGGGTGTTCTGTCAGCACCACGCGAGAAAGCTCACCTAACCAATACAGCGTGTCTCCAAGCATGCGTCAGTGGAGGGGGAGATGCTTCTTTTTCTTTCCCTCTCTCTTTCTCTCTCTCTCCTCTTTTCTTTCTCCATCAGGTTTATCTGATGGTGCTCCATTGCGGGCCCTAATCCATCTCCACGGCAGAGCTGCTCTCCTGGCTGCCAGGAACAGAGGAGGCAGCGGTGGCGGCTGCTGCGTGGGGGCCTGAGATAAGGCCCCTCGTCTCCGCCAGTCAGCCAGAATAACGCCGTGCCTCAGGTAGAGCAGGGGGTGGGGAAAAGAGGAGGGGCTTCACCCGCGGTAATCCGCCCGTGCCGGCACACTGGCTGAATAATTAGCCTGCAGAATAGCCATTTGAAGCCTTTGAAATTGGCTGGATTTTTATTTTTTCTTTAAAATTTTATGTTGAGGGTGAAAAGCTGTTAGAAGTCCTTCGTCAGTACGCTCAGCTCCATCAGTTTATGTTATGCCTCGTACCTGTAAGCAGATTTACATTAACCTGAAACTGTTGAACCTGCTTGCCTGGGGGTGCAGTGTTCTCCTGGTTGATGTGACCAGATGCTCCTCCATTGTATCGCATGTAGCACACAGTTTGTAATTCATTTACAGATCTGCTGTGGCCCCGATGCCATTTCGTGACAACCCCCACCACCACCACACCCATTTACAAACATATTTTGCGTGTTTTGCTGATCTGTTTGTTTTTAATAGCAAAAAAGGTATTAATTCAAAGGTGAGCAGAGTGATTTTTCATTCTGTTACCCCCCCACCACACATGTTCCAGAGAGGCACTTGGCACTTAACATCCCAGTGCTTATCGTCTCCCAAAGCTGATTCACTATCCTGTAGACCCACTATCTCCCAATCTCCCAATATCCTCACTGCCCTGCTCCTGTAAAGGCACGCTTAAATTCTTCCAGGGAGCTTTTATTGTTGAATTGTCCTCCCACTCTCTTCCATCTTTTATAGCACCAAATCAATTTAAAATCGAATATGGAAGGAAGAGGAGGAAGGACAAAAAGTGCCCCCTGCATTCGTGGGGCGCTCCATTTTTCGGCATGTCGTGAGGGAGAGGATTGAGAGGAAGAAGGGCTTCTGTGGTGCTGAATTCTTCACTCCGCTGATAGCTCGTTCGTCTGTTCTTTGCTGCCTTTCCTGGCCAAGGATCCGTTGTTGACCTCACTCCTGAGTGTGGCTTGGAGGGGATTCAGAGGCCTTTCGCAGTCCTCTCAAAACCCTGTGCCGTTGCAGAAGGTCACCCGGTAACAAAAACTCCAGCTCAGGAACTAGACCAAAAACACAAAAGCTGGATTCAGGCAGTTTACACAAAATACCAGAGGTATGTCGGTAAACAACAACAATTTAAAAAAAAAAAAAAAAAAAAAAAAAAAGGACAGAGAATTTTATAAATGTAGCCCAAAATAAAAACGGTCTTCGAAGACCTGGTGGTTGTTGAATGTTTTGGTTCTGTGAACCCTAACAGTTATGTCCTGTGTGAAACTACAGTGGTGTAAGAAAGAAAAAGGAGGGGGGGGCGGTGTACTGATGTCAGCCATTTCCTACAAGTAGCACATTTTTTTTTTTTTTTTTTTTTTTTTCTGTGTGTGTGCTTGCACGCTTATTTTCTGTTTACAGTCAGCGTGCGGTGAGGAGGACTCATACTTACCTGGAGCTGAACAACAACGTGTGAGAGATAAGAAACCCACGCTGCATGTGCGAAACGACACAACCTCTTCTTTCCTTAGAAAGGAGTGATGCCTGCACCCACTGGATACGCTCACACCTCTGCAAAAGATGCGCTACTGTGTTCTGTGTGCAGTTGTGTAACCGAAGGAGTGTGACTTCTGGACACCGCACACACACATTCTCACGACACATACCTTCTCATGCTAGCTTTACAGTAGAGTACAGTTGATGAAACCGAGAGTTGTGCGTAAGCTCGAAATGAAACAAAGGAGGTGTTTCACAGGGGCGAGGTGGTTGGGGGGAGAGGGAGAGGAAACCAGACCCCGACCGCAGACCGCAGCGTATTCGTCTCCAATCACGATGTCACAGCTCGTACAGGATGCTGCCCCCGGGGGACTAAGCATACCGTTCGCCTGTTATTTCAGGGTGAAACAGGCCGCCCTCACCCGTCGGGCGACCGCTAGCGGAGGCGAGCGTGCTATCGCTGTCACAGATCTCTGCGACAGATCCCTGCGTAGAGGTGGGCGGGCATCTGAACCCACGCGTCTGCGCGCGGTGCCGTATGTCGTAGCCGATGTTGCATGAAGCGATGCCCCACTCCACAACTGTGGGAAAGCGGTTGCCCTGGGCCTGCCACGCGGGGGTGGGGTGATGTTGGGGGGATGGGGGGTGGGTGTACGCAATTGAGGTCACGCAACACGTCTGTGTCTCTCCAATACAATTGACTGCTTGTTGTCTACCCCCCTTCCCCCCACCCATCTGAAAAGAAGCTCCCTCTGTCCATTCACTGTACGCGGCTATGCTAATATTCAATTATAATTCCGATTCATAATTAATGCGCACCCCGAATATATTAGCCCAGCGCTCGAGAGTAAACAAATTCCTCCCTGTGTGTCGAAATGCAAATATGGGGAAGGATTAGTTAGACCCTGGCCGCAAATCAGATACCGTTTGTAATATTTCTCCCCAAGAAATAATACAGCGCTTGTTTTGCCCCGCGCACCTCGCTCTGAATTCATGCTTTTGTGAGAGCTTAGTTGCTTGCTTGCTTCGGCCCACGCAAAGCCAGGCGGGCTTGAGGGTTTGCACATAGCGTGGCCTCTTTCTTCTGGAATACTGTCAATAATGCCATTCTTTTCTTTTTAACATGCAGGTAAACTTATTGAATTTAGCATCAGAAAACAATACCTCCACTACGTTACTATAGTATTTTTTTCATTTAATTCACTTGAATAACTTCGGAGCATATTAGGAGTTGGCAATGCAGTTTTCTTTTTCCTTCCCACCTCTGAGAAACTGTGAGGTCTTAATGAAATAACTAGTTGTATGGAATAAGTAGTGAACTTGCATTGCAGTGTAAAAAAAGTTGTTGAAGGTGCTTTGTGTCCGCATGAGATTCCAGGCATCCCATCGTACGATAATTCCAGGTAGTAATTGTTACCGGGGAATGCCAGGAAGGCATCCACACTATTTGTCCCATTGGCTCATGGCCTGACTGGCTTGAAGCCATGCCCGATAACCACCTGCCAGGCTCCAGTCATTTACTCTCACTAGTGAACGAAAAGCTCTGGAGCCCTCTGAAGAGACCTTATTAAAAACTCAAAGAAATGGTCTGCAGTTGCTTCCCCTTCTACTTTCAAGGCAGACTACTGGTAGGTACATATTTTGTGAGAGGACTCTGCTTGTAGTAGTTGAATGTACAGCATGAAATAATTGCCATATTTCATGAGGCTGTAAAAATGAAGGTTGAGGTGAAAGAAAGAGCATCTCCTCATAAAATGTTTGGTCAGGACTCCTTGTCCTTGCAGTGTCCTTGTCCTTGAAATGGTTGACTTCCTATTTCCCCTGAGGGTTTGAGAAGTTTCCAAAAAGGAGAGACCAAACAAACAGAGGTTGCACCCTCGCAAATGTGACCGTGGATAATTCAGCGAGGAGCTGCTTCACATGCAGTGATGGTGGCACGGAAATCTGCTTACACCACAAACTGCAAACAGGATACAAACCAGTTGTGCAACACATGCAAGAGCTCAGAGCAAATATTCACCCTGGGCTCGGTTATCCATTATGGGATCTGAGAATAGTTTTTCCCATTGCTCGTTACCGGTGCATGACCTTAAGACTTTCAAAACACCTCCTGACCAATGGATTTTTTTTTTTTTTTTTGGGAACTCCCCTATTTAGTCTTTGCATTACAAAGAGATTCCACTGATGTCCTGTGTTCAGGAATGACATACCAAAGCTTACCATGCCCTCTGTCTTAGAGCAGCAAAACATGACTTTGACCTCTGCGACATTGACATTTGTTATTGTTTTCTTTCTGTAAAATGCAGATAAAATAATCAGTTTTATCTTAACTTCAGTTTGAATGACCTTGTTGATTTTCAGATTATCTTACTGCGTCAACAAACCTGGAACTTAGAAAGTGCTACTGTCAACAGTAAGTGCATTTAATTGTATTGGTAACTGAGATTGTAATTAGTATCTACAGCCACTGTGAGACTGAGAGGGTGCAGTGCTTATGTATGCACAAGATAATGTGCTTCATTTTCAACTAATTCCTCTGTACTTGCTTTAATTTGGTAACTTGGTCAGGTACAGGAAATGGTAGATGAATGAGATTCCTATTGGATAGTGAGTTTTATTGATGTTTATATTTATTGCTGTGCAGAATTAGTCCCCTGATACTTTTTTGTCATTTGAAATTAGGCAAAGAATATGAATCATTTACTATTCTGTGTATTTTGTCACCAGAATTTCCTGCCACCTCCCTCAGAAGGGGCTTTGCTCCTCCATTGTTTTGATATTGATTTTGTAATCGGCTTCAGTTATCCTCTTGACAGGAATTTAAGGTTTTGTCGGCCACAGTCATATGTTCCAAGAAAAGCCCTGTGACAGGTGATGGCACTTTAGCAAAGAACATTAGTCTAAAAATATATGTACATGTCAGGAAGGAGGGTATTGGAACATTGGTCGGTGAGTGAGCTGTCACATAAAACTCCCCATGTCTTGTTTTTCAGGGGTTTAGTGCTACGGAAAAATCGCTTCAAAGATAGAGCTTTATTATGAAGGGAATCAATCTTGAAACAATTACATCACATGTCAAAGTAGTTTTTATTATTTTTTTTCTCCCTCCCTCAGAGTAAATACTATCATCACTCTTGAGCTCCGTGGTTCAAACCTGCATTCCCATTGCAGGAATATAGATGAAAGAAAGTAGCGGCAGCCTGCACACTCATGTTCAAGACCTTATGAAAACTGTGGCATTTTTGGAGCGTGTGGCCGTGAATTGCACACAAGAGGACTGTTTGCCTTGATGGAGGTGGGCTGCTGCTGCATTGGTGGATGTATCTGGCACTTTTTGCACATTCTGCACTAGGAAGAAACAGCATTGCCACATCCAGTATGTCTCTCCTTTTCATAAATGAAAGGAAGAACGGTGAAATCGTTCGCCTGTGAAATCACGCCATTGCCTGCTTTGCTGTAGTCCTCCCAGATTTCCAATTTGGTACAAGGTTGCACATTGTGTGTCCAAAGAGGAATTAGGCCACGGTAAATGCAGCACCTACATTACTCAGGTGTTCTGCATTACGTAATTGTTCCACCATTTAACGCTGATGTGACTGTTGCATATGCTTGCAGCGGAGCTGATTGACATGGATAATTTCATGCAGTCACAAAAGGGAAACTTGTGGCACAGCACCACTCCAACGTTTTGTGGGAAGAACCTTGTCTTCTGTGAGGAAATGGAGCTGCGCTCCAATCTTTCAACTGTGTGCAGTGTGTCACTCAGCTTGGCAGAGGCAAAAGGAAGACATTATTTTGTTTTCTCTCTTTATCTTTGTACATATTTTTGGGCTGCATGGCCCCTCTCATTCTGTCAAAAGTGGAGCCAAGATCAATGAACTACGGATGGATGAGCTGGGAGGGCCAGTCTGTGTTTCCACTGCTTTCACTGCACTGGCCACAGCCATTTTTGCAGAGCTTGAAGGGTTGTCAAATTTTTATTGAAATTACATTATGCCTGGCTGTTTCTGTGTGCATTAAAACTGCCCAAGTGTAGGTGAGCATGCATGCAGACATTGTAGCTTAACTTCATTTTCAGTGAGTGGGTGTTTTGGCTGCTAGCTACTACTTCAGATTACAGTTTGGGACAGTGCAGTGCTGGTGTTAATCTCACACTGAAGATGGCCCTGACAAGCACTAGCATGTCTGATTGATAAATACTTGGTACGTCAAAGTAGACACTAACACCCTCCCCCGTTTTCTTCCTCCAATGTCTTTTTTTCATCTGATATTCCAGCTGTTTTTGGCACTCATTGAATGTGTCCTTGTCTGGAACAACCAATGTCTGTGAAATCTGAGTTTTTACAGCCCAGAATGGACTGTAATTTTACAGCTCTCGTTTTTAACCCCCTTTTTTTTTTTTTTTTGTTGTGTCGTATTTTCTGTCAAATCCCTTCATAGATTTTTCAGATTGGGCTTTGTCTCCAGCTAAACTCCTCTCTGTGCAAGCTGTATAATTTCTCTAATTAGTCACCACAAAGCTCGGAAAGTATTTGAGGAATGTGGATATTGATGGGGGTGGAGGTTAACGGTTAGCAGCTCCCTCTGCCACAGTGGGTGCCATTACAAAATTGTAAATATAGATGAGCTGAGAAAGACGCCCCCGTGCTCCCTTCACAACATCCTGTCAGCCAGCCGCCATGGCTTATCTCTCCACAGTAATTTAGGGTTGAGGGAAACAGTAACCAGCAGCCTAAAAGACGTGGGTCTCTTCAAGGCCCCCTTGGTCATCTTTAGAGGAGGCAAGCTAGTCATTCAATCTCAGTCCAAGCCCATGGCCTTTCTGGAGCTGAGGCTGGATTTTTGATTTGCTTAGTGGTCTTGGGAACCCAAGACAGTCAAATCTCAGAAGATCTCAGGATACCCTTCCTTTACTGTCTGGGAAATGGCACTTATAAGCTGCAATCACCAAGGAAGAGCAGGCAGCCTATATCCTGTGAAGATTTTCAGACTGCAATTTTCAGAAGCAAGACATATTTGAAATGTCTCCTCTTGGTATAGTTTGTCTGCACTGTTGCCTTCACCTTTTACCCGCCTTCCCTGAGCTGGTGTGATTGGTTACAAAATGTTTTTGACTTCCCAAAAAGTGGTTGGATTTACTATACTGCTGAATTTCACTCTGCTTATAATGGAGAGTTATATGCCCAAAAGGCAAAGCTACTTACATTTTTGTGCACTTCCCTCTCTCCTTTGACCTTGATAGAGCAATCCTGATATGTTTAAACACATTAACTTCATGTATCAGCAGAATATAACCGTAACATTCTCACTGGAACTGTGCTTGACTGCTGAGCTAATTCTGCTGTCATGGCCCATTCAGGTATTGGTATTTATATCATTAAAAGCTACCCTAAATGGCAACTCGCTAACTATCAAGTGGTTTACCCGTAGAAAGGGCCCCATAGTCAGTGCGCTGCCTTTGCAAACTTGAGTCTGAGGAGGACTTTGAAGCAAAACGCTGCTCTTGTTGCATAATAAATCAGAAAGAAAGCAAGATTGCAAATCTTGTTGGAAAGAAAGCGAATCAGTCCCCAGTCATTACGGCTGGAAATGCTTTTGATATGGCGGCCCCTGCGGATTGATCACTGCGGCTTTGGACCAGAGCGGAGGCAATTTGAAAGGGCTGTTTAATTCCTACTAATAAAGCCCCTGTCCTAAAGAGACTTTTCTGCTCCAGCCGTAATCACCAAATCCTCAACGACTGAAGAGCACTCCATAAAGCTTGTGATTAAAGACTGATTATAGTGAATACATAATGCTTGCATGTAAACAAGCGTCACGCTATGCTGATGGAATAAAAAAAAAGGAAAGCAAAAATGTGAAAATGGAAAGCCTTCAAAAAAAAAAAAGGGACGAGTCACTCAAGTTGCATTTTTTGTGTGCAGTGCTTCCATGCTTCCATGTTGAAGGAATAGCAAAGTGCATTAGGCAGCTGTTCCCATCTCTTTTGGTCAGAATTCAGAAGCTCTGTGACTCCAGGGCTGACCTGATGCTGAGTGAGTACA
This sequence comes from Albula goreensis, assembly GCA_022829145.1. Lineage (NCBI taxonomy): Eukaryota > Metazoa > Chordata > Actinopteri > Albuliformes > Albulidae > Albula > Albula goreensis. The sequence goes on from CM040742.1 coordinate 36,217,136, forward strand.
TGCTGTGCCTGCAGGCTGTCTAGCGGCTTAGCAGGGCAGTCCTTTTCCAGAAACAAAATCCCCCTTCGATTGGAAACTGGAATATATCTTTTTTTTTTTTTTTACTTGAGATGTATGCCATCTTTTCATTTAGGGTTGTTTGGAACTCACCATTATGGTGCATAGGACCTGCTCTAAAGTTTAAATTTTAGGTATGGAAGTTTATGGTCTAGGTCTAGGATGTTATATTTTGCCAAGATTGTCAGGAGTTTTCCCTGTTCTTTGTGGTGTGTAGACCCTGTACATTACCCCTGTTCCTTTTCAACAGTAAGTCTGATCACCAGGTTTTCTTGGTGTCCTTTTGCTCCCCTGTGGTTAGGCTGAAACACATTAAACTAACCAAAGGCCACACACAGCTTTGTCCTTGTTATGTTCTGTCTGACCACATCTGCAAAAGGCCTGATGTTAAAAATGGACTGTGTGGTGCTGTAGTTAACCTCTTTTCTTTCATGCACTGAAATGTAATAGCCATGTCACATCAGCAAAGACTTTGATGGAGAGGGGAAAATAGCAGAATCAGCTTTAAATGTACTTTTAGGAAGTATCAAAAGTATAGCATATTGCAGTTTATTTTACAGTTTTGATAATGCAAAAGATTTGCCAATGCAGGTATTGTATTTATAGTATTTCAGTTCTGGTGTGACTACTGGGACTGGATTGAAACCATGAAGGCAGCAGGCAAAGCCAGACCTCTATTAAAGGTTCTGTTCTGCTGAGGAGAGCGGAATAATCTCAGTCTTAAGCTGAATTTACATTATAAATTTGGATGTAGTCATTTTAAACTTCAGTTAACTTAGTTAATATGGGGACCAATTCACTGAACAAAGTAGGTGAAAAGAAGTGGTGTCCTTAAGATCCCTTGGACATGTGACACATCCATGCGTGTCACTAACCAAAGACGATTTAGCATGAGAATGCAGAGATCACCCGAGGTAGTCGAGTTTGTCAGCGCTTCGCGTTTTCAGTTGGCTGAATGAGGTGAAGAGTATACTATACACTGCAATGTGACATAACATAGAAGGGCTTTTTACCGCTCTAAAATTGCAGGTTTTCAAAGACATTTATGGCAGTTCAATTTTTGAATGAAAATTGCAGGGGGAAGTATGGGTATTTTGAGCCCTGTCAAAGAAACAATTGAGAAAAAAATTATTGCTTTTTATCAAGTGTCAGGTGCACTTGTTAATTTTCCTGTCCCAGCATTCTAGTGTCTACAGTTCCAAGCCAATTTTCACTTCTTGACTGCTGGTATGGGCTACAGTTGTCCACGGAGAGTTGGACACAGAGAGTATTCTGATTCAGCGTAATGGATTCATATCCTGCTTTTTTAGATTACATTTTGGTTTTATTGTTAACAGAGCATACTTATTTTATGAAACTCCATGAGGAGTATTTCATCCTTGAATTTGTCTTGTCAACTTATCAAGGGATTTACTTCCCTGACCAGGACTGTCAGTTATAAATAATTAATAATGCTGAGTGCACTGCTGGGAACCCTGTCCGTTTAACCAGACTGAAAAGGCTTTTTTAAGTCAACAAACACAATATTGCAATTGTACTGTAATGGTGGTTGTAATTAATACCCATGCGCATAATGGACCTTGTTATGGCATGGTTAAAAATGAATCGATAAGTTTTTGCCTGAAGTTGGTCCAGCTGATGAAATCTGGCCCTACTCATTTATTAAGGGTGTTGATTTACGATTTGATGATTGAGGAGAGTCATTTTTGCTGACCCTTACTATCTGCTGATGTATGTGTGTACCCCTCCCCACACTCCCGGTGAAATCTGCCTGCTTGGCTCAGAATTTGGCTGCCTCAGTCAGGGCGAGGCAATATCCAATGGCCTGAGGTGCTCAGCAGTGCCAAGAGGCGTCCTGCTGGCTGGAAATGACCCTGGAATGTACCACACACTAGCACCCAAAGGTGAATCTGTGGGAATTTGCCCTTAAACAAGACTTCTTTTTAACGTCATTAAAAATGGGACTGGAGGAAGGTTAGACGGCCCCCCAGCTGGCAATGAGTGGTGTTGCGTCGCGATGGGAGAGACGCTTCTCCCTCCCTCTTTGTCCCCTCACGATCCCTGCTGACACTTGGTGATTCATTGCCTGCATTAAAAACATCAGTCACAAACCTGTCACTCTAACGAGGCTAGAACACTGGGCACCCTTATTAGGAAACAATGTTAACACCACTTTTCTCAGGACGCAAATTTAAACTCACGTTTAACACTGACACAGTAAATTAAGATATTGAAGTTTGCTTGGCCAGGGTGAAAAGAACACCTCATCTTAAATAGCCAATTATGGAATGGTTTGAAGGATTAAAAAGAGCGCTGGATTTTCTGAAAAGGGCAAATGACAAGGTTAAGTTTGTGGAACTGTTGCCAAGTGTACACTGTGAAGTGTTTATCAGACCACATTGTTCCTAAAGTCAAATCTTGAGTAAATGGTAGCAAGGCATTTTAAAATGGAAGAAGTGGCGGTGCTCTGCAGATAAGTGTTTCGTTACAGCAGGCTAGTATGAAATGGTGGCTTTGTGAAAGAAAAACCTTGATAAAGGTTACACTGTATCTGTGTTTCAAAGGAAAATAAATTAGTGAACTCTTAATGTTAACAACGGCTGTTGTGTGACCAAGCAAGCAGACGCTAGTGTTTGCTGTTTGTCTGGAGTTCCTTTGAAGTGGTGCACAAAGCTAGACGTCTGTCTCTCACTCAGTTTGTTTCTTTTTTTTTTCCTCCTCAGTGCCCATACATTTTACAGGAGCCATATGCTTGGTATATTTTGCACACATTACAGTGTTGATTATAACAAGAGTCTGTGCTAGAGTCAGATAGCCTCATGTATTATCTGAGAGAACAGTTGATAAACCTATCATGGTGTATAGCTTTAGAGGATGAAGTCCCTTAGAGGAATTCTGTTTTTTGAAAGAATTAGTCCATCCTAAGTTTAGATGGAGGCAGTGCCTCAGCAAATATGGAATTAGAGATGACGTGATGCCAAGTCAATTTATGCCACAAAAATATCTCTTGTGTAATTTTTAGAAATTATCTGCACCTCATTAACCAGTAAAAACATTTATATTTTGCTCTGTGTGTTATGATTGGCCCTGTTCAGAACATTAGGTCTGTGGGTTTGCTTGGTGCAGAGGTAAGCAGAATTGCAAATTACTGTTATTTTGTTGCTTGTTTGGTATGAATGTGTGCACCTGAAATGAAAGGCCATTTGGTCTCTGGCAGAACTGCCCCCATTCAACATGACCACGCAGTTTGCTTTGCCTTTATCTTTTGGAAGTGAAGTGTTGCACTTTCTCGTTTCTTTCACAACTAAGGTAGGTTTCATTGACCACCAAATGCATGAACCACACAAAGCAGCACTTTGATGTGAACTGATAAAGAGCATTGTAGTTCCAACAGAATATGGACCTAAAGTTTCAAGCAGTTTATTTTGCTTTGTGATGCTGAAGTAGTCCAAGTTCACCCACACAAAACCCAGTTGCTTCTTTATACAGCTGGAGTTACTTAATTTAAGTTTATTTTTTGATCTGTTTTTGCTTAAAATTTGTACTCAAAATCTTTTCCACATTTACATTTACTCTATGCCAATAAAAAACGTTTCTGGGCACCAATTTTGCCCCATTGCCTGTGACTGTAGGAATGAACTGCTAATTTTTAAACCCCCATATTAAACTACCACTCCTGAATGCCCAGTAGGTTGGCAGTTTGGCAGAATTTAATCATGGTCTGCTTCTGTAACATTGGCTGAAAGAAATATGAGCATATAATTGATATCTTAATCGAGCATTCCTGTAACTGATCATAGTTCATTGTCGATTGTTATCGCTAGTCATAGCAAAATTGGTTTAAAGAACGGAGGCATGGCTGTCCGACGTTTTCCCACCTAGCAATTGGGTTAAGGCTCTCCTCCTTCCTGTCTTCCTAATGAGCCCGAAATTTAATCTGCAAACCCATCCAGTTTGTCCAACGGTTTTAAGGGGGCCGGGGAGTTGAGTCTAAATGAAGCCCGACCCTGAATCCTCGTTACCCAGCAGTGAGTGTGCGAGCAAAACCGCTGATGCGCTAGGCTTTCGCTGGAGCCGGCGTATACAGAAAAGGCCCTCCAATATTTTCCCGCTGCATATGCAGCTGATAGCATCTGGCACAGGCGGGCTCTCGAGGGAGCGCAGTAATCTGTTCCATCAGCGTTTACTACTGAACAAATTAACTAAGACAAGCACCGCTGCTTGAGCCAGCCAAATTCTTCCATTAGGAAAATTATAAAGCCATTATAGAGCACAATTTGGTCCTTTATACAAACCGTGCTGGCTGCTCGTTCTCCTCGAGAGGCAGGGAGGCTCTGAGCAGGCGGGCCAGGGAGGGGAGGGAGGTCCGCACTACCCAGGCCTCGCCCCCTTCAGTCTCATAGCTGGGACAAACTTTCTCTCTGAAAGCACATCTTGCAACAAGCATCCAGGTTAGCTTATATTTTTTTTTACTCAAATGCCTTTTATTTGTGTGTATTTTTTTGTTTTGTCAGGGGCAGAATATTTTTGAATTGCTTCAGATTTTTGCGTGCGTTTTATTATAATATCGGCCAAACTTAATGTTTCGTCTGTCTGCTGTTTACCGTAAACATGTTGTACTTCGCTGTATTGACGGTTTGCTGATGAAAGTGGCACTTGCACCACTCTAGCCGTCGGCCTAAACTGTGAACTCATGTCTGTTCAGTTATGGAAACCAGATATGTTATAGTTTATGGCTGTGATTTATATAGAAGTGAGTGCTAAAACATAAACGTTGCTATTTAGAGGACTTTTGCCTTAGAAGTATTGTTATAGGGGTCTGTAATGCGTTTCTGGTATGTGTGTTTTAAGGCACCGTCTGCCGTTGCTGTAGTATGCAGACGCGGGGGTGGGCCCAATCTCTGCATTCCTGTTGATAAAAACGTAATTACCCTAAATATTCCCATGGATCGACTCAGAGGGGTCCCGTAGTTGCAGCGAATTAGGATTTAGAAGCCTCCTGTTAATCAATTTTAAGTGATTAGCAAAATCGTTTGCATAATAGGCGTAATAGCAGCATCTGCTAATCAGTCTCGAGAGTCTAACTTGACAGGGGCTTGGGGGAAGAAGAGGTTTTTTTTTTTTTTCCTTTAGGAAGAACAGCGAGGGAGAAAGACTAAAGACAGAAAAAAAATGTAGCATTAGAGATGATCAAGTGTAATTTTGTTTCTCTCCCCCATGCTACTAGTTAAGGGCTAGAGGTACACACATAGCTGTCTTCTGGTCTGTCCTAGGGGTGTCAAGTCCCTGAGTAGGGCTCGTGAGGGTGTTGGCTTTTGTCCTAGCCCAGCAGTAAAACACGTAATTCAACTAATGAATGTCTTGATTGAACTCAGCAATTACTTGATGAGCTGAATGAGGCGTTTTAGCGCTGGACACAAATCCAAGCCTGCACTCATACTGGCTCTTTTCAGTGTTTAAGATTGGACCCCTGGCTCATTATTCTAGACTAGCTCATGGTGTATTCTGTGTCCTCCTCCTTGATCAGATCTTTCATCTCCCAGTTTTGTACTCTAGCTAAGGGCTTTATGTTGCTCAGCCTAAACCATCTGGCCTTCCCTGGCTGAGTAAGGGTAAACCATGCGCACTGATCCAGGATCAGTTCTCTCAACCTCCCAGTCCTGGTGCTGAAATGATGGTCAGGAAAGCTGAAAGTGAACCAGGGTTAGGCGAGCAGTAAGCGTGCGCTCCTACAGCACACAGAGAGGGGCAGCGGGCCGAATGTAATGTGCTGTTTGCTGCGCAGCTGTGCCTCTATCCCGCTCTCACAGTCGCGGTGGGAGGTCAAGTGAGGCCGTCCGAACCGCCGCCATCTCTCTCCCTCCCCCCCCCCTTCCTCTTTATTTGTTATTTTTTCTGTTTTTCTACCTCCATGTGTATATCTTTGTCATTTTCTCTTTATTGTCTCTCTCAAATTCAAAGTATCACATTGGCATAGTGTTGCCAAAGCCTTCTTTTTTATAAAATGTAAAGTCAGCAATAATTAGAATGTTTTAAGGATATTTAATTGCCATTCAAACAATCATAAAAGATAAAATAACAATAAACAGCAATATAATAACTCCCTCTCTTTCTCTCACTCTAAAATTTTAAATCCGATAGGCCTATTTTATGACTACACATCAGTGTAGTGTTGCCAAAGCACCTGTTTTCATAAAATTTCAACCAACAATAACTGGGATGACAACTATCTAACAGATAGGCTATTTAAATAAAATCACTTTAAAGATTGTTTCATTCACAAAAACTATGAAAAAACCATCTCTGTTTCTCATTCTTTGTTCTGTCACCCTCTCTTGCTTTTCACTTTCTTTCAAGTTCAAGGTTAAATTTGCTTTATTGACATGATAAGCATGAACTTATGTTGCCAAAGCATATGGGAAAGACCAAGGAGACAAGGAGAGGATTCTCTCTCTCTCTCTCTCTCTCTCTCTCTCTCTAGTTGAATTACCATCAGAATGTCTTGGAGGATATTCATCTGCTGTAAAGCAATGCCAAATAATTCAGCAATACATTTAAACATGACCACTGTAGGCACCATATGATGATGGTATACAAACAGCTAATTCTGACCAGACCGCTGTCTCAACATATCCCTCTGCCCTTTGTGTGCTGGGTCTGTGGTGCCAGTGCTGATGCTGTCTTGGTGACAGTGTCTGAGGGGGTCATGGCAGGGGTGTGAGATGGAGGGGGGGTGATCTAGCTGAGGTCATTGGCATCCTCTCTGCACAATGCCAGTCTAAGTGGGCTCTGTCATTTTTGTGTGGTTCATGCCAGCCCCATGTCTTGTTTGACTTGTGCGTTCTCAGATATGGAGCTGCAGATGAACGTGTCGCCCATGGATATTTGATCATTCTCTTGGAGACATTGTGGTCTCAGAGCACACATATAGTGAGATTGCAGTGCACTCTTGTCTTACTGTCTGGGAATAGCACTTCCTATAGCGGTAGTTGGCATGATAGTGAGGTGGCAGCTTAGAAATTCGTCAGGTGCAGAGAGCAGTTTGTGGAGCGTTGATGAGATTGATTTCAAATATGTCCTGAAAGGTAAGTGGTGTTTATTGCTCAGATCTGTACTGTTTTTGCTTGGCTTATAGCATAGAAATATAGGCATAAGCTTGTCATGCAAGACCATAATTTGTGTAAATTATTACGTGACAGGGGATTCTTCTGTTTTTCTTTTGTTTCTTTAACTGTATACTAGTTTAGGATTGCTTGAAGGGCTCACATGATCCAAGTCCCTCCCATGTCTTAATCCTGCTAAAAAGGGTTTTTTGTAGGACAGCAGAGATACTGAAGTCTGTGAAACATGGTGATATTTGTATATTAGTAATTGGATGTTAGCAATTGGACTTTCACCAAAGGGGGTGGAGGGAATAAAAGCATGGGTTGGGGGGTAGTGAGCTGGGGTGTGGGAGCTCTGTCAGTGGTTAGCTTAGACCCTCCTCCTCCCCTTCATGTTCAAGGCCTCAGTCTGCAGACCCCGAGTCTCAGCCTAATTAACTCGATTTGTTCCCCTGCATCTGGCTCCCAGATGTCAGCAGCCCTGTGAGACGTCACTCCACTCGGGCCGGCGGGGTCCTGAGGCAGGGCGTTCTCTCCGTCATTCCCCCGCCAAAACCTCTCCCTCTAGGCCCAACACGACTGTAACCAGCCCACCCACCAAGGCCTTTGCCCTGCCCTGCTCCACTCCACACCCGCCACACTGTCCACTACCAGGCCCAGCTGTTCTACACTCTGCGCCAGCTCGGCGCGTCTTTTTTACATGCTGAGAAACCTCAAACAGCCCCCCCCCCCATCGTTTCTTCATCATGTTAATGGGTTTTGTCTGTGTGGTGTAAATCGAATTGATTCATATGAGCAGAGACTTTGTCAGCGCTGTCTTTATTTCCCCTTGCTCTTTCTTGCAAATGAAGACTTTTTTTTTTGACTGACATGATCTTGAACGTGCCGGGAATTTCTTTGGCTTAGTGAGTGAGTGCATCTTGACTTGTGAGGGTTTACGATATTTTCCACCTCTGTCTGTTTTTATTCTTTGTGCCTTTGGAGAGAGAAGGTGTCCAAAGAGGGACGGGGAGAGGTTCACGGAGGGAAAGGGAGAGACACTTTCAGGGAGTGATCTTTGCTCTGCTGGTGCTCTGTCGAGGTGCTGTCAAGATGGATAGGACAATAGCTTGTAGCTCCAGGCTGCTAGGGGAATCACCATCTCTCTCTCACTCTGTTTTTTTCTCTCAATCTCATTCTCTGTCAGTCTGTCTTGATCACTCTACCTCTTCCTCTACAGTTCCCTTCTATTTTTTTCCTCTCTTTACCTCTTTCTGTCTGTTACCATCTTCTTTTTCTCTTTCATTCTGTCTCCCTCTTTCTCTTTCATTCTGTCTCCAGTCTTTCCCTTTCTCACTTTCTCATATTTCTTTCTCTCCCTCCCTCCCTCCCTCCCTCCATTTCAGTGATTCCATAGTGCCCTGCTCATTCCTTGCCAAGCTGTGGGGGGTAGCTGGGGGGGTGTTTCTTGTTTGTCTGCTTATGCAAATTAACCTACCACCCACCCCCCCAGCCCCCATTCTAACAGAAACATGCACACTCTTGCTCACCCTGCTGTCTCTCTTCCTCCCGTTCCCAGAGAGAACTCGACGCCACTGCCACAGTACTGGCCAACAGACAGGATGAGAGCGAGCAGTCCAGGAAAAAGCTCATCGACCAGAGCCGAGAGTTCAAGAAAAACACACCAGAGGTGAGTCTCCCTCGTTCAGAGCAGTGTGGTGTGGTGTGGCGGGAAGGTGGCTGAGGACAGCATGGCGGCAGCTGAAAGGGAGGGGGGTGGTCAGCTGGATGAGATGGATGTCTGAGCTCATGATACACAGGTTAGAACCACAGCCAGGCAAACATTTGTGTACAATCCCAGCATCAATGTGTTTCTATTGTCATCCCCTGTCCTTGTTGGGGGAAGGGGGGATGCTGGGAAATGGTGCCCAGTCAAGCGGAGGAGACAATGTCTTGTCATTGTCCCCTCCCCCTCCACTCTCTCTCTGGCATTTGTGTCATCATACGGCATGTTTATTTACATGCGTACACTGTTCCTTTTCTCTATCCTCTCTCATGTTTGTCTTCCGCTTGACCAATTTGGAACAAATCTGCTTGTCTGAAATGCCTCCTCCCACCCCCCTTTTGACACCCACCTACCCCTTGCCCTCTCCTATAATACATATAATTTTGATTTATCATAATTTCCTATCTTTGCTGCGGGAGAGAGCCACACGATTGTTCAGTTAGCTCTCGTAGTGAAATGAATGCTGCCTAGACCTGATTGACACCTTCAGAGGACTAATGGTCATTTGGATGTTTTTGACCCTAGCACTGAGCAGAAGACTCATTCATTACACCTTTTTAGAGAATGTTCCCAATGCACTGGGAAAACGTTCAGTAAATAGTATATAGTTCAGAAGCATTTACTATTCCCTGTTTTATCCCATGAAAGGAATCAATTGAAGGTGTAGTTCTTGAATGTTGTTTTCTAAAGGAAATCTGTGACATTAGTCACAATAAAAAGGGTTATTTCAATACATATATCTATTTTAGTGGGATATTAAAAATGTGTGTTTTTTTCCCCATGGTTTGGGGTACATGTGCTGTTGATTTGCATTTATTTGTCATATCACTATGACTCTGAGACTCACGGGACCACCTCAGCCTTAAAGGGGCCCCAGGCAGGGTTTACTGGATTGGTCCTCTGCCTGTCTGTGACTGTGACATCACTGGGCTATCTTGTGCTCTGACTGGATGTTGTGCCTGGAACCTGAGCAGATGCTGGTTAAGGAGCAGCAGTGAATCTCAAATCTCATCTCGCTGCGGTGGAGACATGAACCATAGACTACGTGTTAGTGGCAGTAGATTTTTTTTTCTCCATGATCTTTCTCTCCCTATATAATTAGCACAAGTTTAGCCTTGTTTCCTCACACCCTTATGAGAAATACTGTGAAGATAAATAAAGATGTCCTTTTTTGTCACATGTCAAAAAACCAAGATCACACAAGAATGACTCATTCTTCTAAAATCTTGTAAGGACAAGGAGTATGAGACAGCTGAACTGTGTGGATCATGGACATGGCTCTCACACGTTGTAAGTAACAAAAGCTGTCTTCTTACATTAAACAAGCAGTGACAGGGAGCAGTACATGGCGTGCTCTCAGATCACAAACCAATATTATATCTCAATAAGAAAATGTAAATATAAAACATTTCTGATTTAGGGTACCATTACTTCTAGTGTAGTTGAAGTTATTTGTTTAAATTTTCTTGGGAGATTTTGTGTGTGTGTGTGTGTGTGTGTGTGTATACATACACACGTACACACACACACACACACACACACACTTTAAAGGGCAAAGGTACGGTGCGTGACAAAGTTGAGGCCAGTCCCAGCATCTTTGTTTTTGTTTCAGGCCACTGAGGCATTGAACTGTCAAGAGGGATCAAAGCAGTTAATTAAACTGTTTAGTAAATGTTAATGTAATAATTGAAAGATACCAGTTACAACATACATGGCCGTAAATGGGGAAAGAGGTATACTACTTCCTATCTTGTAGAGTTGCTAGCACCTCACATACCTGTTTGATCCGAGCGCTTTGTACTGGTGGCATCATCAGATCAGCTGGGCTGAAATCCTTCAATAGAAATAAAACTAAAAAGGTTTTAAATTGAAGAAATACAACATATTTGATTATCATTTTGATTCTTGGTAATATTTTGTTTGAATCACTGGTTTGAATTGCTGTCTTTTCCAGCCTTCACTGAGTTGATGTGACTGGTTAGAAATCCTTAGTTATGTCCCGCAAAAGATGGCAGCATTGGTTACTCTGGAATGCACTGATTTTTCCATACTTGGAGGAGAGAGTCACAAGCCTGATTTGCAAGGCTGTCAATGAGTTAGCTTTAATCTGAACTGTATTAAACAAGCTGTAACAGGGGGTGTCTTCTCAGATCACAAACAGTTTTAAGATCTCACAGTTTGAAAATTAATATCGAAGTTGTAAAAGATGTTGGACTTGTGCGGTCATTACTACTAGTGCTCCATTCCTAAGTTGCACAGCTTTTAGCCAGCTGTATACTGTATGTGGGGGTTTAGCAAGTTCTTCCGGGATGTGGCCACTTGCAAAGATGGCCCCTTTGGAGGACAGAGTCTTTGCCATCGCTCAGCACAGTGGAAGTCAGGCAGGTCCTAGCTGTTTTTTTTGTTGAACCCCCAGTCAAACCACTCTACCTGCTGTGTCAGCGCTACATCCGCTAATCTTTGACAGCTCACAGCTCTCTGTTATTGTGGGAAGGTAATATGTTAGTGGTGGTATGTGTGTGTGTGTGTGTGTGTGTGTGTGTGTGTGTGTGTGTGTGTGTGTGTGTGTGTGTGTGTGTGTGTGTGTGTGTGTGTGTGTGTGAGTGAGTGAGTGTGAGTGAGAGACCCTGCAAGCCTGCACGTTTGTGTTGGGGGTGGAGGGTGTCAGAAGTGGTTTAAAATTGTGGTGTATAGTGAAAACTCTAATGAAGGAGGGCAATGGCCGGGGAGATGGTGTTAATGTGCCTCCACCCCCGGTATTGTGTAATGCCAAAGTTCTGCTACAGCAAAGGAGAGTATGTGGCTATTTATCACAGGCAAACACAATTTTAATCAGGATTAGACAAGGGCTCAAACGTGTGCAGTTGTGTAATTGACTAGAATGGGGATGTCAGATTAATCGAACGGCCGATGGAGAGCCAAGGGGCCTGTGCTTGGAGTTGTTTTGAGTGGAGATGAGAAGGGGGCCGGTTTTTTGGATAAGAAGCATCATTCCAGTGCCGATAGAGTACCTCACTCCCTCTCTTCTCCCTTCGCTCGTTATGCAGCCAGTCTTTGTTTCCCTGCTTTTTTGGCACTGGCTTTGCCACATTGCTGGAGCGGAGGCCAGTGTGAGAGCTACTTGGCTCCCTTCCCTTCAGGGGAAGTTATCAATATATCCTACAGGGTTACGGTGAAGGGCAAATGGGCCCAGTTTCTCAGAGAGAGCATGCTGTGTGTTTATTTGTGAAAAAAAAGATGGAAAAATTTTTTTGCACACAGCACAGAACATATTTTGCGAGTGACCTTGAGATAATTTATCAGACCGTGACGCATTTTTATTTTCATTAAAAGGAAGCATGGAATTGTTGGTTTGAGCTCAGAGAGTTCAAGGGCATTGTGTGGGTCACGTGGTTTTGAACAGCATGTCCACCATCGTATCGATAAATAAAATGGCTCCTCTTTAATACAAAAGTCTGGATTTTTACACTTGCTTACATTGGTCATAGTAATTCAGTTTTTTTCCCCCCAAAGTTTGGTTTGAATGTCTGTGGTGTTTTGTTGAAGAGTATCTGTCTCCCAATGTCCTGTCTAAGATCACTCACACCACCATGTGCTAAACACAAGCTTTCTAATTCAGTTAGTGTGACACTTGGTCAGTAATTTATTTTTAGCTCATAAAGTGAAGTCCTTTTTCCGGATGTGAGTGCTTTCAATTAAAATCCCAAGATCCTGAGGCCTCTGAGAGTGTGGTAAATGACTGTCCTCTTGATTGCGGACCCAACAGCGTTCAATTACATGTCTTGGAAAGTGTAAGCCGAGTTTGTCTAAAAAAAAAAAAATGGCCGTCATTGTGCAGCATTTAATACATTGTGTTACACTCTGAAGTTACCAGCATTGTAGCATGACCACAAATTCAGTGTTCTGGGGTAGGAGTACACTCCATACACACTGGCAAGCAACAAATTTAGATTTTAACAGATGATGGTCAATACCATAGCATTCATTAGCAGAGCAAGCTTTATTTAACTGCAGATTTAAAAAAAAAAAAAATAATTTTTTTCCTTCTGTATTTCCTTGACGACAGTGTTTAAGGTATTTATACTTTTTTGTTTGGAAATGGAATAGAAATGTATTTCTTGTTTTGTTGCATTTATTATTTTACTATCGTCATACAACAGTATTACGCATTTCTATTTGAATCCTTTTTTTTTAAAAAAAAAAAGAGAATTTAGTCCCCTGTGTGGACAGGAAACACAAACCTTTTTGTAACAGATTTCTTTGTGGAGAATCTGTTGGAAAAATGACAAATTTTCTCATGTACTGATTTGAATCAACCAGCCTGCCATCATTAAAAAAAATGAAAGTAGTGTGATGTTTTGATGTCAGACCCCCTGCTGTCTTTAAGTTTTTGTGCTCATGGAGCTTGTGCTTTTCAATTTTGCAAAGTTTGTCCTATCTCAGCTTCCCCAGTGTTTGCTTAACTTCGAGAGGAGCTCACAGTAGAATGTCAAGGGCCTGTGGATACTTTATTGCTCTGTGTTCCTCTTTCCAGTGCTATCTTTGATCACGGCAGTCATCACTAACCCCCTCTGCTCCTCCCCAACCCACCATTCCCCCCTCTTCCACCCCCACCAATTTTCCTTTTCATTCCTTTTTTCGTCTTCGCAAATTCCTCGCGAGTTACCACTCCGCAGCGGTGTTGATGAATAAATGGAAAATAAAAACCTGTTTTGTCTGCAGCTCCCTTATAAATCAGGCTTCTTTTCCATTTAAAATGTCCAGAGCTGCAATTTATGTTTGAGCTTAATAACCCGTTACTAAATTAATCGTGCTGGGGCCCTTTGGCTGGGAGGCAGTGTTCTCCGGGATTCTGTGAACTCTGTAAAAAATGATCTTGGCTGACTCTTGCCCAGAACTGAAGGTACAAAACATCAAGGGGTTCCGGCAGAGGGGAGGAAATTTCATCCTCTGTCGCTTCGAGCTGGAAATCTACCTTAATTACCGTCGAGTTCACTGCGGCTATGGCTAACACACTCACTCAGGGTGTGCTGTTTTATCTCATCTCTTTCTAAAGCCTCCGTTCCTCACTCTCTGCTTATTCGTGCAACTCGCTGGCCATTTGCCTTATTCGCACCATTTGCCTCTCTCGCTGGTATTGTGACGATCACAATCATATACATATATATTTAATAGCACCATATATAATACATATATGCTAGTGCAGTCGTCTGTGGATAGAGCTTTTGCTCCATATCCACAGTTCTTGGAGCATCAAGGTGCCATAAACCATGTTTTTGAGGCTTTTGTCTGTAGCTCCCTTCCCAGACTGCGTAAAAATCCATGCACATGCTTTAATGGACCTTTGCAATTCCTCACTCTGGAAACATCCTCAGTTCTGCAGTTAAATAGTGTCATAACGGAACAATGTTGAGTGATTGTTGCTGTCGGTTCAGTTTCATGTTTCTCTGCCAACAGAAATGACTGACACCTTGCGAGAGCAATTGGCTGCAGAAATGACATACTTGGGGGAACACACATGTTATCTTCAGTTAAGATGTTAAGCAGTTTACAGTCCTCTTTCTGGTATTTCCTGTTTTCCTGCTTGTTTGTTTCATTCAGTCGTTTTGAACCGTTTTATGCATTTCCCCTATTTCTCCCGATATGGAATGTCCAGTTGTATTCACAAGCTGTGCTTCTCGCTGCAACCTCCTTTGTCATTTCAGGAGAGCACTGCACACCTGATGTCATTTGCTGCTACTGCGGTCCACATATTCAGAGTTAGTGGCTTTATGTCCAGCCTTGTGCCAGCGGTTCTATTGACCATGGTTAGGAATGAGACAAGGACTTCTCTGTGGACCATGTCCCTCCTGAAATGGCATAGTCCGGGTTGCAATTCTAGATGGTGAGGCCCATTTATACACAATGGCTTAACGTCATGAGCCTCCCAGCAGCCCTGCTAATGTCTTAAATAAAATAAATAAAAGGAGGCCTGTGCCTTTGGGCAGTGTTCTGGCCATTTATCACGAAAACTTTATTTCTCATCACCCGGAGCATGTATAATTTATGAACAAGTGCTTTTAGAAAAGTGTGGGTGAAGAAGCCAGATATAGAGAGTGCTATTACATCCAGCTGTCAGTGGGGACCCACATACCACAGGGACACCTTCAGTCACACACAAAGTGACACAGAGACTTCCGGAAAGGCTAAGTCTTGTGTGCATGTCATCTCAAAGAAGGCTAGCCAGACACCTGTGAGGTCTCAGGAGATTACTCCTAACCTTTTTAGGGTTCGTCAGATGGCATTTAAATTTGATCTTTCCTTCATGACGGAAACGGAAACCCTGTCTGAAGGTTTGAATATGAAATCGCCCGTGAAATGGCACCATGATATGGAAAGCAAATCCGCCAGCCCTGTCCATCTTTGTTTGTGTGTATGCCTGTGTGCACGTGCATACACGTGTGTATTATTAACCATGCTATTTTTTTTCTTGTGCACCAACAAGGGAACCATCAACACACAGTCTGCTCATCTCGGGCTTGAATGTGTTGTAGCACTGAAAATGAGTAACTTGACTGGCTTCTAAAAACAAGGGAAGCTTCAATTCAGCAATTGTTACCGAAATTACATGTTTGGCACCCTGAACTAAACCATGCATTCACTAGTCACATGGACTGATAGTGAGACATATATTTACCCATGATACATTCCTATTCATTTGTTGATTCAAATAAAAGGCTTTTTCTTTAGTATATTACAGTACGCTTTCTGTCTGCTCTCAAATGACTACTTGGCAATCCATTTTTTAACTGACAATAACCAGTCTAATACAGCGGGGTCTCTCACATCCATACTGGCAAACCAAAATTCAAGGCCTTCTCCATTCAACTAAAGGTGCCCTCAAATATTTTCAACAGTTCCATTCATTTAAAAAAAAGGCTCTACCTATTCCTCCTCCATGCTGTTTCCAAAGCCCTTTGAGGTTGCATTTTAGTCTATAATGTATTCTGTGTGTCAATTCCTCTACGCCCTCTGAAATATTTGTCAGTTTTTTGCTACACTGCGATTGCTATTAGCTCCTCCACCAACGCAAGTTGTTCTTTGATAGCAGCTTGATTTCTTGCATTTATGGGCAGCCAAAACCATGCATGTTAAAAAGGGTGTTTATAACCCAGTGAAAACTGTCTAAATGGTTTCTTTTTTTCCCCCCTAACTTCAATAAAGTGTGCATGGCGGATGCTGGAAAGACTTGTGACAAGGGGCTCTATTCATAGCTTGTGTTCTTAAGGAAGTGGAATTTTTTAAATATTTATTTATTTTTCCCATGCATGTGAAGCTGGAGATCATGTCAAAATGTGTGATTGTTTTTTTTTTTTTTTTTTTGCACAGGTTTAAAGAATTTGTTTTTTCCTACTGTTGTCTTCTGGGCCTTATCTAAGGTAGAAACCTGTGTTGAAAGGCTGGAGTGAGCTTGATAGAGAGGAGCTCGCATTTGGCCCCCCTGTTTCCCTGCAGCCTTGACACCCCCATCTCTTTGTACTTGGGGGAACTCAGGTCTTGAGGGGATGTCCTCGTCAACTCACCCTCCTCGTCACTACCTCCTCACCTTTCCCTCCTCTCGTTGCCCAGTTTTAAAAGACTCAACTGGGTGTTGAAAGGCTGCCGTGAGCGCAATAGAGGGTGCTCACTTTTTGTCTGATTGGACGACAGTCTCTCTGTGTCCCTGCCTTCTGAACCAACCCCCCCTTCCCACCTATTCATACTTTGGGAATCTCGTTGTTGGAGGGCACACCTTCCCAGCCTGCCTGCCTACTGTCCACCAACCCTGCCCTTAATTTTTGGGGAATCCAGGTGCTCCATCCCCCACCTCAAGCACCCACCCCGCCCCCGCCGCTCATGATTAAAAGGCCCTGCAGCCTGAGGACGTGACGGCTGGGAGCTGGGGGATTTGAGAGAGGCTGCCGGGGCGAATCAGAAGGAGCAGTGAAGTGAGCGTTCCTGACACAGTGAATATAGTAATTAGGGCTGATCTGCTGGCGCAGTGCCCACAGTGGCTGACTGGCGTCTTGCACAGTTAATTATAGCCCTGTTTAACACGATGCAAAGGATATTTACCAGCGAGACAGCGCGAATACCCCAGTGCGGACGCCTCGCTGAAAACAAGCTATTGATTTAAGAGGCGTTCCGCATAATCTGCCCTGACTCAGGAATTTGTGAGGAGGGTGGGGATAGGATGGGATTTGGTTGGGGGAGTTCAATCTGACTCAAAAAGGAGTTTGGCTGTGCTCTTTGTGTGTCTGTGTGTGTGTGTGTGTTTACAGGTGGGTGTGGTTGGGGTACAGCCAGGTAACTCTTGGAATCCTTTCCTCTCGACACCCGGTCCAGACCTCTCTTGCGCCACATGGTTTGACGTCACTGATCCTGCTCCTGTGCAGTGCTGGGAAAAAAAGAGGGCGATTTGTTCATGGTTGCTGGTGGCCTACTTCTCACAGTTATGCTATAACTAGCAGTTGTGGGTGGTGGGAGATTTATTAAAAATGGGTTTGAACAGACAGGTGGGTGAAGCAAAAATTTGTAACACAAGCCAACATATTGTCTCCATTATGCCATGTTTATGTCTGATTCATGTTAGAAAGCTTACATTTTTTTGCATCCTATCAATTTTTACAATACTCCATGCATAATTTGGAACACCATTCAGCAAACATTATTGTAGTTTCCTGAGAGGTTGTCTTTTTGGAGTTTTTTTTTTTTTTTAAACTAGCAATGCAGACAATATGCGTTCTGTAGAAAGATAGGACCGCAAACCATACTAAACCATGCTGTATCATACCATAACACAGCACTTCACAAGTACGCCTTTGTATGTTGCATTGTGGGAGAAACGTTCTCCGGCTCAAGGCCTGCCTGCGCACGAGGAGCCAGTCGCAGTGTAACCGCCTCGCTTGTGACACACTCAGAGAGGCGGTTCAGATCAGAGAGACCCGCCGCCGTGACCTCACCCGAGTGAGTGCCAGTCTGTTTCTGCGAAAAAAGCCACCTCCCACGCCGAGCTGCAGATCTGGAGTTCGCAACAGTTTGCAGGTCTCCTGAAAGAGACTGAAAATGAAGTTGGAGATTTTTTTCTCTGATAACCCACACCCTGGGTCCTAAAGGGAACATTCCCACGCCAGCTTGGTTGTTTCTCAGATTTCCCATTGCCGACGGCCTCCTCGCCCTTCTCCACACACACCTTATCGATCATGCAACTCGTTGTTACCATTATTCTCTGTAAAGCCTTTTGAGAGACACAGCCAGTGAGAGTGACAGACTGAGATAGAGAGAGAGACAGTTTTTACTTAAAAGTGCCTTAACTGAACACTTACCAAAATCTCTCCCATTGAAACCTTCACCCCCACTCAACACCTTACAACCACAAACTAGCAAAAATGAAATATTACACTCTGTCTCTCTCTGTCAGAGACATCGAGAGACAGACAGAGAGAGAACTTATTTCTCAACAGTTCAACAAGTACATTGGTTCTACTGTTCTTTATTGCCTCTTAGCTTTTCTGAATTTGTATTGAGCTTCCAGTTGTTTGTTGCCTCTTAGTTTTTGAGTTTGCATCGAGTTTCAGGCAATTTGGTCCACAGGGTGCATGCACATTGCATTGCATTTTAATTTTGTATGGCGTATTGACTGCAAATGGAGTGCTTCAGAACAGCAGATATGGTAACAGCTAATTAAGACCAAACACAAACCTTTGACTTATTTATGTGTATTCTGTCCATGGATTTACGCTGTAATTGGTCATTTTTCCCCTTCTATCAAAATCATGCTGGCAAAACTGGCGTACAGACATTTGTGAAATGATTACAATTAATTAAATTGAAATTTAATTTTAAATGAATCCACAACTTTTTGAGTGCTCCATTTAACTGCTCCCTGTTCCCACCTGGTCCCCCCTAGCTCACACAGTGTAGCCGTAATAAGAAGACCTTGATTAATTCTGGCAACGGATCGAAATGCATGTGAAGCTGGAGATCTTGTCAAAATGTGAGATTTAGTGATTTAGTCTGGGAAATACCCTATAATAATGGTTAATGGGGGTCTAAAATACCATGCTGTGTAATCACAGACAGGGAAAAAAATTCCCTCTTCCCTGAAAGGCACTATTTAATCTCAGTGTCACAGAAGTTTTTCCATGCTATGCTTTGCTGAGAAAATATTGAGGATGTATTCATCTGTAATGCCATAGCATTTTATGAAGTTGCCTTCTGTTTACAAACAGATTTACTCACATTATGTTGCAGATTCCAGCTTCATGACAACAGGGGCTTGGAGTGGGATGCATGTAAATGCAAACATTTAACAGAATAAACAATAAATGGTATGGATGGGGAGCGACAGAGACGATGGGGAACTTTCCTTGCACCCGTAGTTCGGCATCATTATTTTAAAATAAACACCAGGCGATTGGTTTTCCTTTAAATGCACAGCAAGCAATTATTTCATGTCGTGCTCCATTGAAAAACCAGAAAGCTGCCCAATGAAATTCTGTGGGATCACAGTCAGAAAGGGTTTGATACGCCACCAATAAGAATGGAATTCATGTACATAGCTTCCGTCTTGCAAACTCAAGGGGAGATGACTTAACTGTCACAAATATATATTGTGTCTAAGATAGCAGTCTTATAAGTGCCTTTTGACAAAGAAAAACAAGAAATAGCAGGCCAGAGAGGAACGCATAATTCAGTTTTCACAGGAACACAGCTTTCCTAGGCATCTGTCAGTCAAGGTTATGTCATACATAATCTCCCATTTCAGAAGGAAGTCCAAGTCAATAACTTTCTTAGAGGGGAAAGGGAACAGACATTTAATACTTAAGTCTAATAAAAATGAGGAGCTGTGTAACTGCCCCCTCCCCCCCTTCCCCATACCACCCTCCTGAGGTCGTTGACCTGAAGGTCATTTGTCGAGTCAGACGAAGGTCAGCCAGACAGCTCCCTGAGCACCCTTCAGCCTGTCTGTGGGAAGTCTCCATTTTCAGGTTCACCAAACAAATGCGTCCTGTGTGCCTCATACTCGATCGTGCTTCGCAGCTGGATCACAGAGCCAAGCTTTTAAACCCCCCTCTAAAGAGAAATAAGAGCAATATGTGGGTTTGGCTCGGTGTTTTTGTCATTGAAGTGCCCTGACTGCTTTAATTTAAGGCCATCCCTCTTTTTTATTTTTATTATTATTATCATTTCTTTTTTATTTTACGAAGCTCGCTCGTTCTTGTTTAATGCACTGTAACCAGTGCATATCTGCCTAAAGGACTTGGTCCATCTGGTCTTGCTAATATTGGTTTGATAGCAGAGCGGAACTGACAGGCTTTGAACGCGAGCCACCAGCACTGCTTCCTCTGGGCCTGGTGATTAGCCGCGTTTCAGTGGGCCCTTCCCGAGGAGGAGCCTGCCGGCTTGCGCTCATGTGCGGAAGGCCCGTCAGGGAACACCATTGGCTGTAGGCCCTCGTTCACGGCACATCACGAGGCGCCGGGCGAGTGAGGGCAGTTGGCACCGGACCGTGCCGGGGCCCAGGCCCAGCGTTGCTCGATGCTTTCCCCCATTAGAGAATTTTCCCGGGCTAATTGGCCCTTGCCACTTTTGTTTTGGCTCCCTCAGAAAAATCTCTTCAGTGGAGCCTCACACCATCATGCCCATATAAGCTTACTTGATTGGCGCCATCTGATATTTTTGACAGTCTTATTTTCTGGGTAAAAAAAAAAGTGAATGTCTGTAAGACCTGGTGATAGAATTGGGTTTGGCCACATCAACACCATTTCCGACCGGTTCTGTCCAGTTCTGCTTTAATATTGAAGATCTGCTGTGCAAAGTGTGTGTCAATCCTGCGACTTCCATCTGATAAAATGCCTTTATTTTGGGTGACTCATATTTTTCTAATGTTTTTGTGTGGTTCATCCTGCCTAAATGCTTTTATCTAATTTTTTTTCTCAAGATTTGAAATTCTCAGTTGTATAAAAAACTCATCAATACATCCTTTCATACCAAACTGTGGGATTTACCAACACACTGAATCAATCAGTGTCTCCCCAGCATGAGCAACCAAGATACCCCAATGAACCTAATCTCTAAACACGAGCTTAACTGTTGTGATGGCCTGATTCAACTGGACATTCCAAAAAAGGGAGTGGGGGTGGGGGGGGGGGTAAACAGAAAAAATACATACTAATAATGTTGAGGGCTGTGATATGCCTGGTACTCTTGTAAATTGTATCAGTGTCATCAAACGGTGAATACTTGTAATAAAAGCTGGAAGGTTTCCAGTCCTACGGTTTACACATCACTTGAATATATTTGCAGGGTCAATATAGTTCATTCGTCATCCAGTTTTGAGTGTTTGTAGCTCTTCAGGAAAAATGTTCGAATTGGCAGCAGTAACATAATAGCAGTACAAGCCTTACTATGGGAAAATAGGCTACAATTTTCTCTTTACTGTCTGTTACTAGATGTTAACCAAGGGCACTCTTAAGCTTATTGCTTAATTTTGCTTTATATAACTGCACTTCATTGTCGATCTGGAGATTGCCAACCAGCCGCTCTTTTTATTTAACAGGTCCACTTTATAATCTGATCATGGGCTGAGATACTGATGCTGTACTGTTAAACGACTGTGATTTTCAGAAAGGCCTGTACCGTTTTCATTTTGTTTTTTTTCCCTGGTAAAAACCCATGGCTATACTGGAGTTCAGTGCAGCTAAAGTGATTTATTTTGTGGTATTATTTTGCCTATCGCTGCAGAGGCAGCTCTTGCTGCTACAGTATCTGTTCTGATCTGCTAGCTTTCTGTTTCCGCTCCAGGAAGACAGACTTGCAGGACAGTGCCTCAGCTCCACCTCTTTCTTAACGGCTCCCTTGAGGCTCGACGATTGTCGTGTTACGCTGCGACCTCTCGTGACTTGTTTCCACATCAGGCCAACCCCATGAATTTCTGATTCTTTTGTCTAAAGATTCACCTTAATATTAAGGTTATTAATTCATTATTTGTGTCTCGTAATTTGCCCAGTTTCTCTGTTCCCTTTGATTTTTTTAATTTATATTTTTACATCAGTGTAGCAGCAGAACCTTTGCGTGAGCGCACCATATGCTCACACATCAGTTTGCTTTCAAATGCCGCTCGTTTGTTTGCGGTGATGATTTGGTCAAGGCCACTGCTCACTTGCAGCTCTGGAGAGCCTGCACACATGATCTGTTTCCAGCCTTCTAATCTAAGGTCGGTATAAACTCTAAAAAGCTGTTCTTTTATTTCCACTGCGGAATTAAGCAACTTTTAGTCAACATCTTACTTTTGTTAACCATACAATGGATTTATACAGCTGCATATTTACTGAAGCAATTCAGGTTGTGTACTTCGCTCAAGGGTAAAACAGCTGTGCCCCACTTGGGAATTGAACCTGTAGTCTCTGAGCTACAAGCCCACTTTCATGCCCATTATACTACTCTGTAACACATACTGTGTGTCTGGTGTTTGTTCTGTAATTTGTCTTGTCATTGTTGCCAGGCTCTGCCCCCAGCTGCAATTGACATCTTAGGGGATAAATAAGTTACAGATAAAGAAGTTACAGATTAAATTAAAACTGTAAATGTAAATAAGTTAAGAAATGTAAGAAGATGGCCGGCTTTATTTAAAATGTGGCAGTGTGCGTGTAACAGCCACTCTGAGTCTTTGCCCCTTTGCGACCCAGTTTGTTTTTCAGCGTGGGGGGGTGGGGGTTGGGGGCGACAGGGTGCTTTGAATCCAAAATGAAGCCGAGGGGGCCGGCCCAGGCAGTCTGCAGATCTGATGATTAGGGTGGAATTGGATATCTGCTTCCTCTGATCCCCCAGCCTCGAGACACGGGGGAAGAGGGGGTGGGCTGGGGTGGAATGATTGCAGAGCTGTGCGGAGGCCATTAGACCAGGGGGGAGACTAGGGACCTGGGAAACTGGGGCTCCCCCCGGAATTCAGCGGGTCGTCTCTCGCAGCACGCTGAAGCAGTCCGGTCATCCGTCTTCCTGTGTCTGCGCTGTCGACAGCAGATCTGTCACGTCCCCCCCCCCCTTCCCCACACAACCAAACTTCAGCCCCCACCCCCACACCTCCGCTGACAGCCGGTTCAGCCAGATTAAAAGGCGCCTCCGTGAGGCTGGGTTCCCTCTGCCCGTCCTGGAATTCACTATTGCTGGCACTAATGTGTACCCATGGCCAGTGCTCTCTTTGTGGAGCCTTGCTGCAAGCCCCCATCTTCAGAAAGAAAGGACATTGTTATTGTTTTCCTTTTTCGACCTTCATTTTTTTGGGTAGCTTTTTCCTTTGAGGTTTTAGCCCGTTTTTGCACATTATCTGCCGTCATTTTCATGCCACCATGTACCCGAATGTGTGAAGCCGTTAATTGTTGATATTCTTCATCTGATAGGAAACTACTGCTGAAGCTCATGCCGAAACACACAGGCAGGGAGTGTCGTCCATATGTTGCGGGTGTGAAAGGAAATGACAACATTAACTCAGATTACAATGAGGCGCTAGAGGTGTTTACCAGAATTGACAGCCAGTTATGTATGTATGTGTGCATGGTGACTGTGGACATACATGGGTGTGAGTGTGTGGTATGTGCGAGGCCTTGCATGCATGCTTTTGTGTGAACCAAAGTGCGTGTGAACATTTTTGTGCAAGTATATTTGTGTGTTTTGTCTGTGTTTTGTATTTCCCTCTAAAGCATTCATAGCAGAGCTGGTGATGTTCATCAGTTCAGCAAAACACAAACGTGCGCATACACAGGACTGCATCACATATGAAATATTGAGTCATCTCATGGAACGGGAAAAGCCAGTAAATCCAAGATCATATTTAAAAAAAACTATTTCAAATGTAACCTTAAATCTAAATAATATGATACCTACCCAAAACAAAGGGATGAACAGAGATCCACCACAGACGAAAGAGTGAGAGTTGAAGTTGGGGTGTGTTTGTCTCTCCGTGTCTTGTTCTCTGATAGTATGAGAGAAGAGAGGTACTGCCAAGTATCTGCCTACTCTTACCAATATGGAAGGATCTCTGTGCATCCACAAGGGTGGCAGTGCAGTATGTGGTAATGAGTTGGTAGCTGAATTTGTAACAAAGTGGTTTCAAGTTCAAGTCCGGGGTGGGATTCCCAGTTCTTTTGTGTCCTTGAGCACAGTGTTTAACCTGAATATCCTCAGTAAAATGGTATACATGTACAAGGGGATTGAATGCGCAAAAATGTACGTTAATGTTTGCCTGAAGTTCAGAAATAGACATGAATGTGTCCAAAGAGATCATTTTCAGCTTTAGTGTACTATCAAATGTACACCTGACTGCTCCAGACAACCCAGGAAAAATGTGCGAATGATCACATTCCATTCCATAACCAAAACCTGAGAGAGAGCTTACTTCCCATTTGCGTTGATGAAAAAAATAACGTAGTTTATAAATGTATGGATGTGTGTTGGTGTTTCATTGTGAATGTGTGTGCATGAGCGTGTTTATGTGTAGGTATGCATGTGCACGCTTGTTTGTTTTTGCGTATGTGTGTTTATGCATGTGTGTGTTTGTGTGTGTGTGTTCTCTGGGCCAGGCCTCACTCAGTGGGTGGGCAGGGAGAACTGGGGCTGGGGGGATCGGGTGTCGGGGCGGTTCGGCAGGAAGGCTGGCGACTGTCATGGGCAGCAGGGGAACAGGGAGCTGAAATCGGGGGGGGTGAGGGAGGGGGGGGGGAGGGAGGGAGGGCAACCCCCCTATACAGCCGTCATGCGGTTCCACGCCGGGGTTCTGTTTACACAGGATCTGCTTACAACCAGTCAACAGCAGCCTCAGCTTCTCTTCTCTTTTCACTGCCCCCGCACAAAACGGCACGTCGGAAGGCCCAATCCAGTGCCTCGATCACTCACCAGGCCCTGTATCGGGTGTCCAATACAGTGCCTGCCTGTGAATATTCACTTTTCAGCAACATCTCCCAAGAGCTCTTAAGAGTCATTTGTGTCACACAGTACCATATAGAATTTACCCTTTGTGGAAGAAACATTTTTCTGTCAATAATGCCCTTAAAGTTGCCTTGTGTTCTATCTCATGTTATCGTGTCGCATAGTACAGGTTTAATTAACCAGTGTCTTTAGTGGTGAACTGTATATGCCTATACCATAAAGATTAATCATACTGTAAAGAGCACTGCCCTATTATTTCTGAATCTGGT
This sequence comes from Albula goreensis, assembly GCA_022829145.1. NCBI lineage: Eukaryota > Metazoa > Chordata > Actinopteri > Albuliformes > Albulidae > Albula > Albula goreensis. Next base: position 36,242,275 of record CM040742.1, read on the forward strand.
AATAAAAACAGGGCCACATTTTTTTTCTTTTTCTTTTTTCTCTCCTTGACAAATCCATAAAGTCTGTGCTATAAATTCTTATGGTGTGTAGCAATCCCATAATGGGGATTGGAGAGTCGGAAGGAGGGAGTTTTGTGTTTATTGTAAATTGCTTGAGATTGGTTTTAACAAGAGAGGTGGTGGTTTTTGAGGAGCTGAGGCCATTGAGAGAAGTGCTGTATTGAAATGAGGTTGGACAGATGGCCAATGCAACGTGCCTTTCTTTTTTTCTTTTTTTTTTTTTGGAACTATTTATCCTCTCCCAATATTACCTTTTTACACTCTCACATATGTCCGTGTCCTTCCAATTGAATCTATTCACCACAGAGTGCAAGGTCATACTGATAATTACTACTCTAAATGCAGAATCTCTGTTGGGAAGCCTCTTTAGAAACAATTAGCATGTTGCATAGAGGCTGAAGGTCTCTGTGGGGTATTCTCTGAAATGCTACAAATGTCTTACTTCATTGGAGTCGTTTTTATCTAATTAATCCACAATTCCAACAATAAAAGTCAAGGTATTCAAAGCAGCAAAGGTCCTTAGTCGTACATGCTAAAACACAAGCCCAAAAGGCACCCTGTTACAAGCAAGACAAATGCAAATGTTCTGCACGTCCAAGCAAGCTGCCTCTTTTTTATAAGATGGCAAAAAAAATGAGATGCCATTGTGTTGGAGGATTGCGGGAAGAGTGCTATGTCGTATGGGCTGGGGTGCTGATAGTCTCAAAACTCAGGTGGACAGATCTCAGGATAGTCTTGCCTTACCAGCTGCGAACAGCGTTCACTTTGGAAGAGTCTCCACTCTGGGGATGTGGTAGTTTGGACACAGAGTCGTGAAAGTATGTGTGTTTGTCACAGGCCTCCTCAGAGTATAGTTCATGTTTCTCTGGCTGGTCTATCACCTCCTTCACATTAGACCAGCCATCACTAATCACGGATGTGATTAGTTTGACACCTTTGAGGATGTCCTTAAAAGTGGGCGGGTTTAACGTTTTTAGCATTTTAGTAGAGAGGTGTAAGCCTGGCACAGGAAGCCACTGTTTCCAAACCTGGCCTGGGCTCTCAGAAAGCCGATGAGTGTTGGATCTGCTCCCTTCACCCTCCATGGCCCTGCCCCTCTTCACTCCCACCCTCTCTTCCCTCTGAGGTGGCGTAGCCAGAGGGTGTATTAGCAGGCCCCAGGTGCATATTTTTAGCCCCAAAGAAGAAAAAAACCTAAAAACAAAACAAAAAACGCATGACTCAATGTGATTACTGTTTGCTTATGGATGTAATGGAATTTGCACAGCCGTATACAGTAACAGCATTATTATGAATGATAATATTGTTTCTGTCGGCAAGGCAAACTGAGGCAGGATTTTCCACTGACGGTCACTGTGGTTGTTCACCTGCAGTGGGTTGTTGAAGCAGGAGTTTGGGGAGTTTTCCCCTCCAAAATAGATGACGTTCTCTCCCTGATATACAGCCTTGGACTTCAGCTGGGCTTTCTGGAATGACATGAAAGAGTTCCTCTGTAGTATTCCCAGAAAATGTCAATAAAATTAACTATTGTAATGGAAACTACTGTTGTCTACTCTTTCAGAAGGTATCATTAGCATACTAAAAACAAATCTGGCATTTTCACAAAAAAAAAAAAAAAAAGACAACCATTCTCTGAATAAAATTTTTTTAATAACATTATATTAGACCCGTTTTAGTTACACAGTATTTCGAATAAACTATCATTGAGCAATGAAACATTGCTAGTACACAGCTGATGAATCATACTTTCTATTAATTCATCAAACTCAAAAATAATGGGTACTGAGTTACACAGAATTTTTCAACATCGATGAACTGGATTAATCTTACCAAAGTGATAGGTTTTTAAAAAATTGACCATTCGTTTGGTAAAATTTAAATCGCAATATTCAAAGATGACAAAGAGGTACTTCAAATTAAGTGGGCGGTTTTGAAAAAGCTTTATTTTGGTCTCTTGAAAAGTTTCTTAACAAGTTGGTTAGGAGAATATGGTAATGAATATCTGTTTTAAATGCTGGCTACTTTTTTTTTCATGAGTTTTCGGGTAGGGGAGCCTGGATGACTGTCTTTTGGAATGTTCAGGAGCCTCTCACCCTTAAGCTGGATCTATGGTAGGGAATAGCTAGCTAGAGAAATGGTTTGATTTGAGTTCAGCCTAGCATTGTGGAAGGCCTGTGATTGAGTAAGATTGTGTGTGTGACTGTACTGTACGACGGAGTGGGCGCATTGGAGACAGTGAGAATACATTGTTGCCACAGAGGAGAGGAGAGTAGCTAACCATGTGATGGCTTTGAGGAAGTGTGTGTGCGTGCATACGTATGAGAATGTGTGTGTCTGTATGTGCATGTTTGTGTATGTGCATATATGTGAGTGAGAGAGAGAGTGTGTGTGTGAAAGTCTGTGTGTGTTTGAGAGTGCATGTGTGCCGTGAGTGTGAGAGTGCGTGTGTGCCGTCACATCGCTGGCCTCCACAGTCTCTCATTACTGCACTGATGAGTCACTGTCTGTGAATGCAGCCATCCATAGACCCGAAGAGTGACGTTAATGTGTTTACTCTGTGTTTGTTCTCCAAATTATAGCGGGGCAGCGTGACCTCCTAATGGAGTCCAGAGCTCCAGTCCTGCCCCCTTATTCCTGCCTGGAGTCACTGAACTCGCCCAGCTTATTAAGTTTCCCATGGTGTGTGTATGTGTGTGTTTGTGTGAGTGAAAGAGAAAATGAGGCAAAAATCAATGCTGATTCCGTGTGTTCTTCCGTGAGGTTGTATTTGAGGACATTTAGGTTTTCACTACATGCCTTCCACTTAGCAAGCAGAAAAGTCAAGCGCTTCATAAATGCAAACAGTGCAGCTAACGCGGGCCACACACCGCACACTGGCTCACCTTTTGGACTGTCCCGAGGAGCGGGTAACTGGTAAACTTGCGTATGTGGTGTTTAAACCCCGCCTTCTTCAGTGGAAGACGCAAGGGCAGGCTGGTGCGCCAAGAATAAGACTGGTTCCGCTGGCGTCCGTCCTCAACCTCAGAAGCATATTAACGTAACCTTCATCAAAAGAGCCTGCCAGAAAATGTTTCGCCTTCTGGTTGTTCAGGGATAGCAACGAAACCCTCCTCTAATGCTTTCACCCGACAAACTCTGTTGTTTTATTTCAAAAGATTTATTGCAAGTTTCCTTTAAAAATTGGCCGTTTTTATTATTATTTGTTTTAACGTTCTTAAAACATCAAAACTCATTAAGTTTGACAAGATGGTTTTTTACTCCTTAACTGGAGTGTAGGCGCCGTTTCCCTGTCTGTTATGTGCACAGATAGGAGCACGCACCGTGTATTTGGAAGGGCTAAGCTGAAGTGAGGTCTTGCAGGAAAAGACGGAGCGGGGCGGTCAGGCGTTTTCCTTTGTTAGCACTTGACATCCGGCCATGGCACCTGTTGTAATCACTCAGGCGAGCGCGGCTGCCAAGAAAAATAAGAGCGATTGGGAAAAAGTTGCGGGTGCCCTACTCCACAACCCGATTTTCAGTAAGTCTGTTTGCAGAGGACTTTGCAAGGTTGTGGTTTCGCCGTCGAGTTGGCGCTGCCATCGTTTAAACATTAAACATTTAAACATCAAACGGATGCATTTATTTATTTACTCGGATTTCCAGTGTGCCTGGCCAGCAAACTGTCGGCTGGAGAGTGCCTGGCGTTAACGCCCCGGCTCTCGATACTGATTCGAAATGACGAAATAGCTGATGGTTTCAATTGGGGTTTTTCTGTTGAGCGTTGGCGGTAATGCGCCCAGTGAGAATAGAGGTACTCAGAAACAGATGGCTTTTTCACTGTAACAAATAGCTGTGTATATATAGGCCTGGCTTTGGACTCATTTCACCTTCGCGGGTGGTTCGGGAGCCGGGTTTGCCTGTACGAACATGTGCATGTGTGCAAGTGTGAACAGAGTTTGCTAATGAGCACAATTGGTGTACATGCTTGAGTTTGGAATGGTAGGTGTGAGTGTGCAAGTGTTTGTGCATCCAACACGACTCAGTGAGTATGAGAATGCAGGGGTGTTTCTGGGAATCCTGGCCCCCCGGCCTATTGGTGACATTAGTGAGCATTTTTTGGGGCCCAGTCGAGCTCTTGGTAATCCAGAGTTAGCACCTCTTTATGGTTTCCTTTTGTGGGTGTTAAGAAATGTATGTGTTTTGAATGAGCTGTTTGTGTGTGCTTTTGTTTGCGTGGGCTCTTGTGAGCATGTTTGTGTGTTTGTTTGTGACCCAGTCTTCTCACAGCATTGTACACAGGAATGTAGACAGGAACATCCAATCAGAATGGGGTGTGACGTTTACACATCCAATCAGAAACGGGTGTGTTGAGCTCATCTATTCTATTCTGGGCTTTTGGTCCCTCTCCCTCTTTGGAGTATTCAGAGTGACCATGCCCTCCCCTGGCCAGAGAGAGCCATCGTGACAAACCAGCACATCTGTTATTGTGCGCTTATTGCAGAGCACTACTCGTGGTGTTTTTCCTCTGACGTCCGAGGGGCCAGCATTTCCAAAAGTAGATCCGAGGTCATGTGTTTTTCATGGTGTGTGTGATAGCCACTCAAATTTATAGGCACATTAAAAGTGCAAAACGTATTGAAGCAACAGTAGAGTTTGTAATGGTATTAGGCAGTTACTGTCTGCATTTCTCTACTTTATGTGTGTGTGTGTGTGTGTGTGTGTCTACCTGCTATGTGCATACTGTTCCCCTGTAGTCTTCAAAAGCCTCTATCTTTCTCTCTCTCTCTCTCTCTCTCTCTCTCTCACACACTCACATACACACTCACACACACACACACATACACACAGAACTGCTGATCTCATTGTATTTATATTTGGCTTACCATAACAGCAACCTGTCCCTCACCCCCAAAAACCTAGCTGAGAGTCTCATTCCTACCTCTCTTGCGATCATGCTTCCTGTTTCTGTCTAGCCCCTGCTCTAACTCAGTGTTTGTCTTTCTTTCATTCCACTCTCTCTCCCCTCTGCCACTTTCCAAAATGGCCTCTCTTCAGAGACTTGTGGCTATGTCCTTTTCTTGCATCTCCACAGGAAACGCCTTTTCCTATTCCTGTTGAAGTCCCCCCCTCCAGCAGCTTCCCCACTGCTAACCTGTGTAGTGTAAAACTGGGTTGCACATGAGTGGAAGTGAATGTGTGTGTATTTGTGCATGCACGTTGACGTAATTGTCTGTGAGTGCATGGGCACGTAGGTATGTGTCTGTGTTTGTGCGTGTGGGTCTTGGTTTGTGAATGTGTGTGTGTGTGTGTGTGTGTGTCCTGCCCCCGGAGTCGCAGAGCCCTGCTGTAAATATTTCAGAGGCAGATGATGTTACTCAGCAGACGCCTCTCTCTGACGTCGCTCCCCCCAGCGTCTGCTTTAAACATTTGCTCAGTGAATTACGAGTCGTGCTCATCTTTCTCTCCCCTCTTCTTTCCGCCTCCCTCTTTTCTCTATGTCTCTCCTGTCCTCTTCACCTCCCAGGGTGCTTAAAATCTCTGGGCTGCCCCCGACTGCTATCTTCCACTCTTCCTTCCTCCTGAAAAAGGCAGTGTCTTGGGTTCGAGTGCCTCCTGTGGAAAGTCTTCAGCGAGGCACAGAGCAGTCGGCCAAGCAACTGCCAGCCATTACTGGTGTTTAGACTGAGGTTTAATTTCGGTGTCTACGATCACGTAATGGCCGCCGCCCCTCTGATGCAATTATAGGGTGGGGGAGACGATCAGACGAAAGCGTGGAGAGTTGCGTCTAACAGGGTTTTCACAAGGACTGCGGGTTATTTCCGCTGAGCCAGCCTTTGAAGTTAAAAAGTAAACAGCTTGTTACGAGCCTCCATAAGGCCCTCCTAACAGCGCTCACCTATCGAGGGAGAGGAGGTGAGGAGGCCTAGCTCTGCTTTGCTGTGCTCTGCGCCACATGTAAATCCAATTTGCCTCAGCCCAAACTCCCAGCTGTAAATAAATAAAAGGGAGCTGGCTGGTGAGAGGAGGAGACAACGTCACAGCCCGCCCCCCGGCCCCCCACAGTCCCAGCGGTTAATGACACGGGGAGGAGGAAGAACTCTGATTGTCCAGTGCTCTGCCAGGGCCTGACAGGCACCCAGGAGAGGGATTGGGGAAGGGCGGTGAGATGCGTGGGCCATGGGGGAAGGGCTCCAGCTCAGCGAAGGGTTAGTAGCCGGGGCTGGCGGGGTTGGTGGCACAGCCAGCTCCTCAGAGTGCCACACGGAGCTGACCGGACTGCGTCTACACCTCCCCCCCCCCACACTCCTAGATCTGCATGGCTGCATCACAGGTTTTGTCCTGAAGCATTCGCTATAAATAGCTGGCTGCCAAGCAGACCTGCTCATCAGAACTAATTGCAACAGAAAAGTTATCCCCCACCCCCACACACCCCGTCTGCTTGCCTCCCCTCTGTTTTCCCTCTACCTCTTGCTTTTTTTGTTCTGTTTGGAGCCCATTATTTTTTGTATTTATTCCGACATTTAAGTACAAAATGCCTTCAGCTGATGAAGCTCTTTTGTATATTTTTCATAGTGACCTGTATTTTTTAAAATCCATTATTTCTTTTAAACAGCCTTCCTGCTGCCTTGGCTGTCTCTCTTGGAGTCTGTCCTGCCGGTTGTTAGTTTTGCTTTACTGCTGAGATTTTAACACGGGAGACTGTGTCGCTCCATAAGTCTGTCACATGCATTGGCCTAGTTTGATGTGCACATAATGTGGCCAGCAGCCTCTGACTGTGATGGTTGGTGATTCTCAAAAGTCTTTTTCCCAGAATTTCTGCTACATTATCCAACATGGCACACACAGCAAAAGATCAGTAAGCCCCAAAAGGTGGTGGAAAAGGAAAAAGACGTTTTCATCTCTCACACTGAACTGGTTGATGGTTGATTCACCCCCTAACCATGATCTCGAGAGTTTGCGGTGAAACCACAGCCACATAAAGCGTATTTGTATGGTACAACATTCCTGTTTACATTTGTTTGAGTGACATTCTTGTATGTGTGTGTGTGTGTGTGTGTGTGTGTGTGTTTGATAGTTTCTGTATCTTTGTGTGACATTTTATGTGTGTTTATTTAAGAGTTTTTTGTGTGTTTGTGAGAGAGAAAGTGTCTCTTGCTCTCAGAGATGGAGCAAAGAAGTTTGTGACAGTAAAATCTTTGTGCATGTGGGAGATTTTAATGTGTGTACATCTGTGTGTGTGAGCGAGATCATGTGTGCATGTTTATGTGAGGTCAGGGTACCCCTGAGTGAGACGCAGTAATTAATCTTGGTGTCGGGGTGTGAGTGGACGACATGTGGCCTGTGGTCCCTGGAGTGGATGTCATTGTGCAGTGTGGGGACCCTGACAGACACTGCTGCCCCACACTTGGGCCCTTTGTGTGGGGCTCTGGGAGCACAGTGACCCTTTGCCCAGACAAGCGTCTGGGGCAGGGCACAATTTGGGGGGTGGTGCAAGGGGGTGCATCCAGCCCTGGTCGCACTTGACCCCCAGTGGCAGCCCAGAACCCCCATTCATTTTTTTTTTTTGTGTTTTTGTTTGGGCCATAATTCACATTGACAGAAACTTGGATGCTCATCCTCCATGTGATTAAAAAAAAATCCCCGCCTTTCCTTCAACACACTTTTTCGCTTTCACCCCTTTGTCATTCTGGAGACATTTGGCAGAGTTCAATTATTTAATCAGTTACAAATCATTACTTTGCAACATAAGTTTAAATTACTTGGGGAAAAAAAATAACAGAAATATGTCTCCAAGCCATTTCAGAGGTAATATGCAGGGAAAGAGTATCCTCTACCAGGATGGGTCTTATGAAGACGCCGACTGCTCGTTTAATCGGGGGATGCTCCTGCGGGCGCCAGATAGGGTACGCTGCATACACCCCCAGGCACAACACCATTGATAATCAGCCGATGAGAGGTCAACTACATTGGATTTGAATCCAGTCAACTCAAAAATGAAGTGAAACTCTGTTTATCTCATTGAAAAAGCCCCTTTTATCTCATTGAAAAGTTTGAGGTGTGTGAGCTTTGTGAGGTGAAGAGTGGGTAAGTAGTGGGTAGGGTGGAGTTTTGGCAGCTTCTGAGACCATATGTGGCCCTGGTTAAAATGCAGGCACTGGGATCTGGCAGCATGAGTAAAACACACTGTCATGCAGAAGAGAGGTAGGCCTGGATTCACCAGTTAAACATCTGGGTTTTTGGGGGAGATGAGTGGGTGAGGGCTAGGTAGAGAATTGGGGTTGAATTGAAAAAGATTCTCCTTAATTATCACTGATGGTGTCTACGAGCCATGGCCAAGTCCTGTTTCCTGTGCGGTTGAGGGAGGAGCATGGAGGGAGGGAGAGGAAAGGGGGGCAGCCCCTCTTATCATTGGAGTCTCCTCTCATTCATCATGGCCGCCTGCTCCCCTTTGTGTTGGAGGTGTTCCATCCCCCCTCCTACATGGAATAATAAGCAGTGTAATGCCTTCTGACTTTGTCAGATGGGCTCGGCGCGCCCAATCGGCAGTGTAAGACAAGCCAGGGTCAGGCAGATCCCATCCCATAAATGTAACCCCCTGCCCCCTCCCCCCCCACCCCCACCCGTTACTGCAGAGGGGCAGAGTTAACCCCAAGCAGAGATTGTATATCATTTAAAACAAAAAAACTGATTGAGGTAATGCATTATTTTGAGGCTCATACGTTAATGGACGACAGAGAGAAAGTGAGTTTTTTTTTTTTTTCTTCCATGTTCTTGCCTACATTTTATAACATGTTTTACTTGCTTGAAAAGCTTGTGTTGAACTTCTGTAGGACTGCAGTGCATGTAATAAGCCTTTAAGGCTCTTCGCTAGCCAACATCTTTGCGATATTCAAGCTTGTCTTGTCCTGAAATTGTGAAACATGCCTTTTATTCTAAAAGCATCATGTTTAATGCATCCAGACTAATAAAAAAAACACACAGTGACGAACACGTACATGATTGTCATACATTTCATCCATCTCTGTCTGGCCTGGGCATGTACTCCATTAAAATAACACTGTAAAGGTTGTCAGTACACCTAGATTTTGTTTTGTTTTTTTCACCTGGTCTGGCTGTGTTCCTCTGGCTGTCGCACCACCAAATAATGACTTATTGTCAGAGATCACTCCGCATCACCATATGCCTGTAGGTCAACTGCATTTATCACTGTACACCGTAACCACAAATCCATTTGCCACTCAAGTCACTATACTGTAAATCTTCCTCTTGCACCTACTGCGATGCTTAATATTATGCTGAAGCGTAATGAGATGAATGTGGCTATCAGTTGTGGCACCGATTTGTGACAACTTTGTATCATCTGTGCTGTTTGCCCAGACCTTTTTGGATCACAATTTTGATGTGCTGCTCCGGATAAGGGTTTGCTAAATGCCTAAATGTAAATGCAATAGCTTCCACTGTTGTGTAGAAATGTATGTTCACTTAATGGGGTTAACAGGGTCGTTAGCTCAATCTGTGGAGGGAATGTGATGAACATTTGAGCCTTCCTGGAAGCAAAATGTGATCGTTGGTTTTTTCTGTTTGTCTGTGCCTTTGGCCATGTGCGGCGCACGCTGTTGGAGCTCCTTGTTCCCTGTAACCGCAATGCTGTTTATGCTTAACTCTAAAATACGCATTTTATGCTCCGTCTATGCACATATTTCATTCATTTTCACTGCTGAACATGGTGCTCATGTGCAGCTAAAAGCTTATTTCAATGGGAAATCCAATCAGAGACAGTGTCAAATTGGATGAACAAAGCTTTTATAAACCCACCTTGTAAGAGGTCATCTACTTAGGGCTTATGAGCTAGGTATAATCAAACACTTTCCAGGCAAGTTTAATTTTCTTCTACTTATTAAATATTTCCAGAGAAGTGAAGAAATAATGACATCCTCTACAATAATTATGCTCACATAGTAACGTAGAAATAATAACAGGGGAATATTAGTGGTAGTTTTTTCAAGGAAGTGAGCTAGATTCACTTTCAGTACTTTCTTTTAATTGGCAGTCTTGTGCATAATGCACTTTTTTGGTGTGCGCAGGAAAGCCTGTGGAACTGTCTGTGTTGAGGCCAGGCCCACGCCCATGTTGACAGGTGTTAACAAACAGGTGAGCGCATGCAGGCACATGCTAACAAGTGCACATGGAAAGGCAAAAAAATCTCCTGCCCACATAGGCGCACAAACAGGTGCAGACAGACAGGTCAACCAGCACTTATAGACAAATGAGTGCACAAAAAAACAGGCCGTCAGGCACACACAAACTTACAAACTGGTGTAGCTGAACAGTCAAGAACAAATAATGAAAGAGATGCACTAAAAACAGGGCAGACAGACAATTACAAATAAAGGAACAGGCAAACAACCACTGACACACAACCTGTGGACACAGGTACACATATGGGCACACAAATGCATAAACTAGCTACACACAGACGACGCATGCAAACACGTGCACACAAATGGGCACATAAATGGGTGAAATAGTACATAAACAGGCACTCACAGAGGGGATGCAGGGCCACACAAAGGGTCAGCCGCCCACCTCGCCTCTGCCCTGCCCTCCCCCTCCCCTGGGCTGCCCTGTCGGCTCCCACCTGCCTGAGGTTTTCAGTTTCAATAGCAAAGGCGCTTTTTGTGGCCTTAAACCCGAAAAGAGGAGAGCGTCTTCGGACACCGGCGGAGGAGAGGAAAGGGAAAGGCCGGCTCACTTGCTAGCTCACTCGTTGGTTGTAAATATTTAAATCGATCATTTCTGCGGAGCGCAGACTCCCCCATTTGCAGCCGGCATTAAAGATGCATCGCGCCAGGAGGCCAATGAGCACTGCCTACAATTAAGAGTGCCGTGGGAGTGCTGGGCCTGGTTTCAGGAGTAGGCCCGGGAGCTGGCGTAATTGAGTTAGCTTCTGGATCAGAGGCTGGCTTTTTTTTCTTGTTTTTTACTTTTTTTTTTTTTTTTTTTTTGCTGGCATGCGTGCCGCTTTCTGAGCAGTGCGGGCGCGTAAAAGACGCTGCAGTCAGACAGCGAAAATACCCAAGTCTTATAGTGTCTGAAATTCCTCCTTCCTCTGTGATTATCTGTGAAGAGGAGGTGGAGTGCCAAGTGTATGCTCGCTTGCTCGCTCTCTTTCTGTCTTGCTTTGTCTCTCTTCCTCTCTCACTTCTTCCCTCTTTTGCCCTCTCTCTTGCTCTGTCTTGCTCTCTCATTGTCTCTCTCCTGCTTTTCCCTCTTCCTTTCTCTCTCTCTCTCGCTCTCTTTCTCTTTCGGTCTTTCTCTCTGACTTACCGCTTCACTGCCTCACCCTCTCACTGCCTTCCTGAGCTCAAAAGGGACACAAGCACTTTTATTTGATTTATTTATTTATTTTATTGTTATTATTATTCTTGCAAGAGATTTCACATGGTGAGTCATCTCTTCCCATCCTGGAGGCCTGGTGCGTCACTCCCCAGAGCTGCTGCCTCTTGCTGCTGGCGGCAGGGGCACAAGGACCGGCCTCCTCGCCCACAGCTGTGCTTCTTGTGTGTGCGGAGGCACACTGGAGTCTGTGGGCCTTGGCTCGGGCTGCGGCTTGGCTGGCCACTGACCTGCTCATGGTCCCTTGTGAGGTTCTTCCTCTTTGCTTTTGCCCCCGCCCCACAATTCCCACCTCTCCCCTAACTCCTCTTCCTCCTTCACATGCTCCTCCTCTTCCCCCATCCCAACCTCACCCCTCCCTTCGCTGCCTCTAATGTGTGATGGTACTCCAGGACAAGTGAGCTATGCTGGTCAAGCAGAGTCTGAACAATGCAGTTACATGAAGCATTTTTAGACTTTCAAATGTCACCCGCTAAACGTTCAAAGAGATTTTTATACCACAGAAGACCCTTCCATCTAATAATAGTTCTGCTTTCATAATAAGCATTATATCCACAAATACTGTCTCATTAAGCTAATAAAATAAAAATAGTTAGTGTTTGGTTTGGGTGTTGGGTGACTCAGCATATTTACCAGAACCAAACTGCTTATGTGATGTGATCCAGAGATGGACTATATCAAATACATGTTTAATAAAGATTAATTAGCATTTTAGAATTTCCTACATGATGTGGTTTACTAACCTTTTTTATGGTTTAGACCTTTGTACCAATGACAGAATATATGAATATACCTTTATTTTAAATATAGGAACTGTTTTGTATTTTGTGAATATATATTTAACTGAAAATGTATTTAACTTAATCTTGGCTGTCCCTGACCAGAATGAAAATTGCAGAGACATGGATTACTTTGTAGATGGCACAGGGGTTTAAACCATTTAAAAATACACAATACACCCATATCACATATACATGTATTCAAAATACCACCTTTTCCTATATGTGGCCCCTTTTTCCGCTGCAGGAGTGTCTTATAATTGAGGCTGACGTGGGCATGATACTGCGTTTGCTGTGTGGTGGACTGTGACTGTGCAGACCGTTGAACTGGGGGGGTGGGCACAGACTCGAGTTAACCCTCTGGGCCTATGCACTGATTATTTCATTAAACAATGACTGCGCTGGGGGCGCACATCACAGCATACAGGGAGATGCACTCAGCCCTCCATTAAAACTAAGGAAGGGATTTCTTTCTTTCTTTCCTTCTTTTCCTTTCTTTTACTTAAACTCTGGGTGCAAAAAGGAAACATTGTTTGGCTTTTCTCAGGAAGCCCCGCACAGCCCTCTCTACCTCTTCCCCACTGTCACCTTGGACCAAACGCATTCAGCAACATTGAGGAGTAACAGTCTGAATAGCTTTAGCAGAAGCAAATGACCCGCGACTCTTAAAAATAGGATGAAACGGCACACTTATGGTGATAAATCAAATAAGAAAGACCAGCCGTGTTTGAGGTAAACCAGTCCTCTAAATATATATTTCTGTCTTTGTGTTTTACTTTTTTTTTTTTTTTTTTGGTGTGTGTGTTTTCTCTTCTCTGTCTCCCCTCCTGCCCTCGGTGTGCTCTTTCTGAAGATGCTCTTTGACGGCCGAGGACCTGCCGGGAAACGTAACCTGGAGGCAAACCACCCCGGAGTTCTGGGCTGGTTTCCAGGGTGGGGAGCTCCCCAGCGTAACAGGGGAAGCCTGCTGTTTACTCCTCTGCAGCACTGCTTATTTACCGCTGTCGCCTCCTGTCTGTCTGTTTATAACCAGACACTGCCGGCGCTGCCACACACTGGCTCCCCATGTACAAGGCCCGAGCCTCCCCATACCTCTGATTTGGTCTCATGCATTTGGTCTCCTGAATTCTCCCCGAGTCTCCTCAAATTCCAGTTTTTTCTCCAGTTCTCCCTGAATACTCCCCATCCCAGATTTCTTCCCAGTGCTCTCAAAATTCATAGAATCAACCAAGTGTCACTGTCTTTCATGGTAACAGGGCCCAACCTTTACCTGCCCCTGCCCCTGTACCTGCTGTTTGTCACCTGCTGTATTGCTCTGGCTCTTGAATGGGGGGAAACTGCTACACTAGTTAAACTCTTGAACATTTTCCTGCTGTCCATCCAGTGTTTGAAATGTAGAGGAAGGGCAGGTCTCAACTTTTTCTGGAGGGCTGCCGACCCTCTTTTTTTTTCTTTTTTCTGACTGCCATTTTTTGACACCATGTTATGGATGCTCACCATGTTTAAAATTACTTTTTCCTCCTGATTTAAATACAAATAATTCTTACGCCGTCAACCACTCGTAATGTTCGCTCAGTATGATTGCATTTACAGAGACAAGGAGAGCGAGAGAGTGAGAGAGTATCCCAGTCGAAAATCTGGAAGTCTCTGGGAGTTGTTTTGGCCGGGGTGCAAGTGTTATGTTGAAACCAGATGTTGAAAGATGTTTCCTCTGCATCACGTGGACTTCTGGTGCAGCGCTTACATAAATGTCATCTGTACAGTAGCTGGTGCCGGCGGGATTCAGAGATCAGCAGGCCCAGCTGCTTTCCAGGGGAATAGTGGTGCAGTGAAGCGCTGCTCTCCGCTCGGTCAGACCTGGCACAACCAGTTCCTGCTCTGCAGGACAGAGACCATAGTAATCCTGACCCCTGCACCCCTCATAAAATTGGCCACAGCAATGGTGGAGTTCATAGGAGGTTGCTGTTGGTTGTTCTGCCCCTTCCTCTGCCGTTTGGAGAGTGAAACCAAAAAGTGAGTGGCGCTACCATACACTATCAGTCACCCAAATCATTTGAGTCTTTGGCTGTGTTTATTTGCTGCAGTGGAAAGCAAAAACCCTTTTCTATCTTCAGACAAGCTAGTGACTGGCAGCTGAACGTAGCTTTGAGCTCAGATGGTCTGTGGTGAACGGAAATCAGCTGTGTGCTGTTTTTTTTTTTTTTTTTTTTTTCTTAAGAGCCAGGAAAACTAAAAAAAAGGATACCAGCATGCTGCTAATAGACTCCTGGGTGATTTATTTGGCTTTACCTGTGAGCAGGTGACAGAATTTCAGCCGTTGGGTCCTGCCAGTGTCCCGACGCTCCGGTCACAGTGGTCAGCCTTGTGTCTGAATGCCTGAGCCGTTTTCAGGCAGCTAACATCAGAGAGTGCGTCTGTACGGCTCAAGGCCTCCACAAGGCCTCTTTATACACAGCTATTTTCTCTTCAACTGAGATTTCATTCATAGGCATACTTAATGTAATTTTACAATCAAGCACGTTCTCTGTCAAAATGAAAGGCATATTGAAGCCGCTCATAATCAGATATGCTTTGATAGGGGAGCACTGTGTAGTACTTTCCTTGGTTGCGTCGGGCAAAAAATAAACTCGTTATTAGACAAGCGAGACGTGTTTTGAAGAAAGAAACTGTTTGTTTTGAGAAGAGGACTTATATTTTTATTATTATTATAAAAAAATGTTTAGTCAAGAAATGGTGTCCCTAAATGCAAGTGGGAGGAAATGGAAATGTAAGCTGTCTTTGGTGGCTTAAGTGCAAAAATAATTTCAGAAATGGATATAAAAGTTGTCTGGTTTTCAGATTTGACACAGTTCTCCTGTGGCAAACAGTGCATCATCCATATTTGCATGTACTGTGTGTGTGTGTGTGTGTGTGTGTGTGTGTGTGTGTGTGTGTGTGTGTTTTTTCTATTTTTGCATGAGTGGTTATCTAACCTGAAAAAACAACTGAGTCACTCAGTAGCTCATGCAGTAGGAAATGGGGCAAGAGGAGTGAATCGACGGCATGCAAACGTTGGCTGTGCTTTTCCTCCCGGCCTAGGCCCCTTCCCCTCGGCTCGCGTTCAAGGATCGGACAAGGTGATGCCCCTGTTGATGTTTTTTTTCTTGTCTAAATTCACTTTATGTAAAGAGAACAAATCTCCCTTAAAGGCGTTTTGACCAATCAGTAATCGCTTATTTTATTTGCTTGAATAAAATGTTATGCTTTTTCATCCAGAGTATTAACAATAAAAACAGCCCTTCTTGATCAGCGTTGTATAAGTAAACAGGAAGTATGGGCATAGACTTTCTTTAATGAGGTCAAAAGGCAGTCTTCAGTGTACGATAAAACACATTGCTGTTTGTGTGTGGGGGTGTAGCTGGCACTGAAAGCACATTTTGATGAGAAACTGATCGGCCAAATGCACAGGAAGGCTCTGGTGCCCACGGTGGGCCTCATCCTGTTAAGGTGCAGTACCAGTATGTGGATGGGGCCTACTGTCTCATGTTGATATTTGGATCATGATAGAGAGGACTGTGGTTGGCAGCCCGACAAGGTGACTCATTATTGGCTGTAGTATCACCCAGGGAGGGAGGGATTAAATTGGTAGGGATGTCTGTGCTCCCCTGATATGTTTCCTGGTGATTATATGGCCTGCTGATGATATACTCCTCATTGAAACCTCCACATTGTTTGTGAATGGTGAAAGAGTAGTGATCTACAATGCGATCAAAGAAAAAAAAAATACAGACTTCCTCCCCCTCATGGCATGGCAAATTTAGGGTGAGATTCTAAATAGTTTCTTGTCTTTTGCCTTTACAGGACCTCCGCAAGCAGGTAGCTCCACTGCTGAAGGGCTTCCAGGCAGAGGTAAGTCTCCGTATTGTCCTGCATCCTTCAGTTGTGTCACAGTTGTGTCATCCAAGAGCAAAAATTGACCAAAGCGTTTGCTCTCAGACATTTACAACAAATACAACTATATGGGCTGTGTCTGAAAGTGCTGTTCATGTCAGCGGTATCAGACTCAAGCCCTGGAGGTGCCATAATTTCTGCAGTTTTAGTGGTTACCTTCTAACCAATAACAAGTTTAGTAATTGTGAACTCTAGCCAATCAGAGACAATTTAATCACAATTTAATCAAGCAAGGACCAGCAGACTCTGCAGTCCCTCAGAACTGAAGTCTAACATCCCTGAAATACAGGAAATTGCAGTTTGAAACATGCATGATTACATGCTCATAGTTCCTAGTGTAATTCAATTTTCCTTTTAAAAATCATAAGCCATCAAGAATGCAACTGTAATCGTAACACCAAACCGAACACTTTTCCATTATTTTCAGTTTTTATTTTTCTCCTCATCTGTCATGTTCTCCAAGCCGTGGTCAGCTAAATGCAGGGCATATGTTTAGCAGGTATGTGTATGGTACAGCAAAAGGATATTGTCAATAGTTGAATCTCTATGTACTTTAACATAAATACATTGTTGTCTCACCTGTGGCATCTATAGAGGTTTAGTGGCTGATGTAGGCAAGGGTTGGATGGGGGCGAGGGAGGAGAAGTGTTGCAGAATGGAGATTTAACCACGCTGTTTAGAGGGAATTTTTTTTCATTGCCCGCACCAGGGTACAAATTTGTGACCCTGAACAATTCAATGTGACAGCATCGGCCAGCCCGAAGGGGGTGAGAGAATATTGCGGTTTAACATTCTGTTCTGAGAGCAGCTTTTTGTTGCTGTTTTTCAAGTACAACAACTTCACAACTGATTTACACGACTTTCATTATACAAGCTCAGAGACTGGGGGAAGTAGGGGGCACTTGTTTCCGGATTCATTATCAAATTCCTCCTCGGGCCCCAGCCAGTCTTCCTGGAAATAAGAGTGAGTCAATACGCCATTTTTTCAGTCAGGATGTGAACACGCCGGACTTGTTGTATGGCTACACGTGGGCATTCTGCTGTCATTGGTCTTTGTTTTTGATGGACAGCTACGTGAGCTTCATAACTACTGTATTTTAACCACTGTTTTAGGTGTTTTGCCGAAAATAATAATACTCATTGGGCTGGCATCCCACTCAGGAAAAGGCTCAAGAGTCCCTCATACTTAATTCATTATTGGAACGGAGAGCTCTCCAGTATCAGACGCATAAGCTGGAGATTGAAAGACCAGTTTCTATTTTTGCAGCTCTCTGTTTTTTAAACATGTGCTATGAATTCAAGGTAAGCTTCGGAGTTTTATCTCAGCCTAAAGACCATCTGTGTCTGTGAAGCTTTGTGAGTGAAAATAAATAAATAGCATTTCACATCACAATTTGAATGTATCTTCACCACTAATTTTATCAGAAGTCCTGGGCTAACATGATAACCAGTTTGATTCTGATTGTCATGATTATTTTTATTACATTTTATTTCACCCCCACCCCCCCCCCACTGCTGTTCACAAAGGACACCACTCACTCACGGCCTCTTTTGTCAGAGGAACACAAAGACAACATATGTTCAGCTCATACCTAACCTACCCCAAATACCCAGTTATCTGGGTACTACTAATACTTTAATTAGTAGTACTAATAATAATACTTTTGTATAAGGGACACAAGAATCCCATCATGTCAATAATTTGTGTAATCATTTACCAAAGTAGTTGAGTTAAAATTCAGAAACCGGTATGGAACAGCTTGCTCACCCCTGAATTGAACTATGAGCCTGACTGCAGTGCTACTGCATGAACAGCTCTGCTCTGCACAGGACGACTCTGCGCTGAACCACTGTGATCAGACTGCATTGAGCTGGCCCCAGTCTAACTAGTGTAGGATAAAGAGTACACAGCTTGGTTTGTAAGCAAGAGTTTGCAGGTTTGACGCCTAAAACATAATGCCGTGTAATGAACACAGCCACTCTGGTCAGCCAGGATTTAGAAGGACCTACTCTGCACTGAATAGGAACCAGCTGAAAGCTCATCACCCGGCAAGCAGTGTGTAGACTCCGTCCGCCATGTGGGTTCATTGATCTGATAAGCCTTTTCGATTTATTTCCCCGGCAAGAGCACATTCCCATTACAGGTGCTCTTATCTGACGCCCTGGTTTGTTCTCTCTCTGTCTCCCTGTCTCTTTCCATCCTGGTGCTTGGGTCAGTGACGATGCCCTTCATGCTGTGCTGCTGTGGGAGACTCCAGCTAGGTGTGCCACTGGTGGAGGGCTGGGGGGTTTACGGCGGTGGGGGGGGGTGCGGTTGGGTGTTGTGTGGGCATGGATGTTGGTCTTTGTTTTCCTGATTGTGTGAGAAATGCTGTTTTGCTGTCACCACTGGGTCAGCACTCTTCAGCTGTCCAGACCTGCTCCACTGTTCTGTTGTACCTCCTATATCAGTTCTACCTGCACTAGCTGCTCCACCTCTGCATTCAAGTGGTACCCTCACTGTGCACCACTTTCCAAGGCAAGAGACATGCTACCGTGGCAACACTGGCAACCGCTGTTTCTGTCCTCATTGGTTAATTGCTCTATTCCTACTCTGCTTGTCCGTCTGCACAGAATGTCCCTACAGAGCTCAAGTGTAGCCAGACCAAACCGGTAAGATCTGTAATGTAGTGAGTAGACAAAGTCTAGCTGTCTTTTGAAGGCAGTCTCCTTCTGAATTGTCTTCCTGTTTGAGTTTTATTGGGCCTCCCCTTTTTTTAAATTTTTCAACAA
This sequence comes from Albula goreensis, assembly GCA_022829145.1. Lineage (NCBI taxonomy): Eukaryota > Metazoa > Chordata > Actinopteri > Albuliformes > Albulidae > Albula > Albula goreensis. The sequence goes on from CM040742.1 coordinate 36,261,192, forward strand.
AAATTCTCTCTCCTTCTCTCACCACAATCTGAATGCAGATAAGGCTGTGAACTGCTATAATAATAAGAAATATTTTGATTACACAGTCCCTCTCTCTACCAGGTAGAAATCTGACGGCTGGGAAGTGAAAAAGGGAAAAGGAAAAACTGTTAAAAATAAAAGGTGCATGCATAGGCACTCAAAAAATGGGAGGGTTAGTGGTTTAGCCCAGTTTAAAAAGCACTGATGAATGAGGCAACTTATTATTATTATTCTGAACCAGAATTCCTATCATAAACAAACTTGAGCTGCCTCAAACCTTACCTTACCCTTTTGCTATTACTGTTTTGACACCTTTCATCAGTTACTCGTGTCATTATTTTTAAATAATCTTTTTTTTTTTCTTCCAAACATACTGGTTTGGATTGCGCACTCATGCAAACAGACCAGTGAAGCGACTCAGTGTATCCTGAAAGACCTGGAAATCGGTTCTGAGGTAACAAACTGAGGCTCTCTGTTCTGCAGTCTCCCAGGGCCCACATACCAAGCGCTAAATAAAGAGCAGAAACCAGCCGCGTGTCAGGAGTCAATAATTGGTCAGTTGCTGTTATCAGCTCTGGCGTGTTATAGGTCTATATATAGCACACTGGACAGGAAACCCCTATTAAGAAACCCAAGTGCGGATAGGATTTAATAAAAAGGGAGGGGGGAATAAAAGAAGAATAACTCAGGATTTTGAGGCCTGTATTCCCACTAAAAATAACTAGTCAGTCCTATACAGCTTCAAATGGCTGTCACCAAATGAGTCTAAATAAGAGGTGGCCTAAATGGTTAATAGTGGGTCCTTCTTTAAAATTCAACTCTGAAAGGCGCTATGTAAGTTTCATGAAGCCCAATCCTGAAACGGGCGTTCCCTGGACACCTCTCAGAAACGAAATTACAGCCTGTCTGCTCCATTAATGTTCATTGCGGTTTGTGTTCCCCTCCGTTCGTACAGCCCTGGCCTATTATTGACCGAGATAATCGCTCTGTTTAAATAACTCAGGGGTTTAAAAATACCCAGCATTGCAGGCGCTCAAATGCAGTCTGAGATTCCAGAATTTGGCCTTGCAGTTATTTAGACCACTGGCTGAGGAGGGTTGGCTGTCGAACTTCTCAATGTGTAACTTCATACCGAGAATTTTATTTTAAAATTTTAAAAAAAGTGTTCCTAGTGTGGCTGCTATTACTTGTAAATAATAGGGCTATTTCTTGGTATTGTGTGGGTCTCAGGGCATGCAGCATGTAGCATGAAAAGACATTTGGGCTATTTAAATGCAACAAAACAGATGACAAAATGGAGCCACTGTGTTATTCACAATGGCAGCTTGTCAGATGCAAGTGTGTTTCTGCATGCTCCATTGGGAAATGGAATAAAAAAAAATTGTCTTTTTTCCCCCCCTCCTTCTGTAGAACAAGGAATGGCACGACACACAGTACATTAGAATAACTGAGATGCTACAAACTTCTGAAGACCCTCAAGGGGTAGGAGACGGGCCAAGTGCTACAGAGATGTTTGTTTTTTCATTTGCAAAATGAGCGAGGGCTTCTTTTCCTGTCAGGAAATGAGAAGACAATGGGGAGCAGAGGCTGAGCACACGCGGAACTGCAGGCATGAGTGGCCACAGTGTTGGGGGGGCAGCTCCACAGCGCCCCCTTTGGGAAGCTAGGGGTATCTCTCCTTCAAGCATTCCTCCTTTAGCTGTTCATTTCTGCTGCTGAATCAACTTTTGAAGTCTTTTATGGACATGTCTTATGTTGAATTAATAGTAAATACACAGAATTGTACTTGAGTAGATGTCTCAGGACGTGAAGTAATCTATAACATGAGAGCGAGGCATGGAATATCCAGTGACTAAGATATTAAATTAGATGCTAATGAATCCTGTTAACGCTTGTCCTTTAAGGACACCTCCAGGGCTGCTCAGGAAAGCATGTATGATATTTTAAAAAACAAGCCAGCCATGCCAAAAATAAGCTCCATTGAAGGGTGGAAAAAAGAAAGACCTTCAAGAAAGTTAATCTCTCTCTCTCTCTTTCTCTCTCTTTCTCTTTTGCTTTCCGGCAAACATACATTGGCGCCGGAATAGTTACAAATTCTGGGGGAGGGCACGTGGGGAGGGGGTGGGAGGATGTCACTAGTGATCCCAGCACATTGCTTTTATCATTTGGGAAGGCTGTCTTCTTCTACAGGAGTAGCAGAGAGCAAAGAAGCCCAGGGTACAAGGCTGTGAAAGCTGGGCTTGCAGCTTGGGGGTGGGGGCATTAGCTCAAATTCTCAGCCCAGGTGACACTGAGCTAGTTGGGTGAGGGGGGGTAGGGTGGTGTATTAATGATGACATATGGTCCCCACCCACCACAACCCCCTCCGTCCAACCCAACTATATTCCTCATGGTGTCTATACTGTAAATAATTTGAGCAGCTAATTAAATCACACCACGCGTGTATTTAGAGCCTACCCCAACAAAAAAAAGGCTGTTTTGGCACACCCCAGTGCCATGACGACAGGCTACACATTCACACTGTTTATTATAAGGGTGGGTTGATGGTGGGCAGGGCACTCTGGGACTCTGCCTCAAAAATGAATGGGAGTGGGGCTAATGAAGTATCTCCGAGATGAATTGCTCTTGTCTACAACTTCATCCACTCATGTAGTCTCCAAATGAAGAGAAACGATAAATATTTCAGAGGTGGGTACTCAATTCACCTTAATTCTACATTCAGTGAGTTGGTTGACTGGTTAGAAAATATTGGATGAGGCCTGAAAATTGAGTGGGTTTGTCATTCTGAACTGCGCTACTTTAGTTTCAAAACCGGAAACAATCTTTGACTACACATCTGGAAAACATGCACTGATTTTTTTTGGTCTCCAGAGCACCAGTGCCAAAAACTTGGTGCCCTCAGATTTTTGAGGGTGGCTCTGGTTGGCCCTGCGTCTAAATTTATTACACCACCATAAAAATGTTTGGCTTATCCAACTGCTTCTAATCCGAGTCCGACTGGAGATTGGGATTAGTCAGTAGTAGTAGCTGACCATTGGTTTGAACAGCCATGAAGTTGGGTGGTGTTCTGCTACAAAAGAAACGGTAGATTGTTAACCTCAGTTATGAGCATGACAAGTGAGGCCAGTACTACTGTAGTATAGAGGTATAAGCGTGGCACACAAGATTAGGCTCTCGCTAAAGAGAGGGGTTCACTGGATCCTGCGTTTGTGTCCGCAGCTGGGCCTAAAGCGCCATACTGTCGGCACCCTCTGTCCCTCCCTTAAGTCAGGCACTTAACCACTTTGGGCCACATAATCATTGTCTCGCCTCAACCAAATTAGCTCTCCTCCCTCCCGTTTCTGAAAAATGTTCCCAGATTAAAGAAATCTTGGAAACACCACTGAGTTACAGACAGTGAGGTAGAATAATGGTTGTGGAGCTGGTCTTGTAACTCAGGAGGTTGCAGTTTTGATTCACTGGTGCAGCATGGCTGTTATACCCTTGAGCAAAATATTTAGCCTACATAGTTTCAATAAAATGTTTAGCTGTGTAAATGAAATATATTTCATGTATAGGTGTAGATTTAAGGGCTAAATGTAAATGCAGATGGCAGAGGCCATAAACAACAACTCTCAAGTTCACTAAAGTTCACCCTTTTTGAAATAAAAAAATCATTAACCATTTATGATAAGCCACACTTCTTAGCTACGTGTCTGAGTTGAATACCTGATGAAGTAGTAGTACTTTAGTCGAGAAGAGAAAGTCTAGTATGGAAGTGGGATTCAAAGTGTGGCCATTCAGTCACCACCAGTGTAAGCTCAGGTACCCTGGGTAAAGAGGTCATAATATGTAGGTTTGATTCCTAGGAAGACTAAACTTGAGCAAGTTACTGCATGTTAAAGCAATTAACCTCAGTTTCTTCAGAAATTCTTCAGCTGTATAAATGGTAGTGTGTAAAAATGTCGGTTGAGTAAGTTTCTGTGAATAAGGGTATATGCTGTTTGCTCAACTGTATGTATTTTCAGCTGTATAAATTGATAGAATATAGAAATATAAGCCATGAAAGTCTCTGTAAATTAGTTTGGATAAAGTTGTCTGCTAAGCAAATAATTATTGTAATAATGTGAAAGGAATGCATACAGAAAGGGCCCCATGCTGAAGCTGATCTTAATGCTTTGCTTATTGAACTGTGGCCCTACAGAATTTTTTTTGGAAGTGGAGCATTTATACCTCATTAGTGAAATCTGCGCAGGGATCAGTCTTACACGGCTTAGTGGCGATGATCTTAAAGTTGTCGCCAGGATGTTCCCGGATTTCCTGACCATCGCATGTGACACGGCCCACTCTCTCCTCTCTGAAACATCAGAAACTGTTTTTGATCACTGCATGATGATAAAATCTAAAGTCGGCATGGGACTTAATAGGTCGTCATTAAGCCAGAGTTCTCTGCCTTGTGAATGGCTTCATACTTTCTCAGTTTATGGTGGGGAAGTGCTGCGAACATGTGCCTGCTGCAGACCAGGGATGCCGCAAGTCTCCTGCAGGCCCCTCACCGTTCTAGCTTGTCTGGATCACAGCCACGATCCTGACTAGTTTCTCCCTCAAATGTGGTGTAACTCTGCCCAACTTCCTGAAATATGCTTTTTCTAATAGACCCTTATTCAGTTATTTCTGTCAAACTCTGCGATTGAGTGGGTGTGTGTGAAATGATGAACCACCGAGGCCAACCAAATAGGCATTTTCTAGCAGTAATCAGATTGCAGGAAGCTGAGGCCAGAAATTTTAATCTGTCAGAGATTGGAGTTGAGACTAGCCATTCAGTGATACTACTCCTGTGCGTATGTCATTCAAGGCCTACAGATAACAATGCTATGAACCTAGTGAAAGCAGTGCTTTTCTGATCAATGAACCCGCCAAAGTCTTGGGAGGTAGCCAATATTTTTCACTAATAACATCAACTCAGTGAAGGTGGATCTAAAGAGAAGGCAGCAGTTTAAAATGGGGATTGAAATATAAACCATAGATTTAAGCCATGTTTTAATTAATTTAAAACTATATTAAAGCTATTTCAGTGGGCAGATTATAATTCTATAATCTGAAATTTTGACCAATGTCCAATGCAGTGCGTCCCTACCATTGCAATCAATGAAGCAACAGTGATTACAGTTCCTAAACTATGAGAACATGAAAATATCTTGAATTCTTCTAAATCAGACTCCGCTTCTTCAAAATCAGACTGAGCTGGGTTCGCAGAATGTCAGTGATGTAACTTCCTGTTGTCCAACCCTCCCAGTGATGCCATTTCCTGTTATATGCAGGTTTGTGGACCTCAGTCCCTGAACCTGAGGTCCATTGACAGGCCACAGGATGTTTTCAGCAGTGATCCCGAGGTTGTAATTCCCTGCTTTAAGGAAGCCTGCAAATCCAGTAATCCCTTTCCTGCCAGCACCCACCCCCACCTCTCACAGCCCCAGCCTCCGGATCATTTATCCTCAGCTTAAACCTGCTCTGCAATTACAGGGGCAGCTCAGGTCAGCCGCCCCGACTGGCAGGCTGACCACCGACTCCCCATGCCCCAAAAAGGGGTCAGCTTCTCAGCTTCTTTATACAGCATCCTTCCCTTCCCCGCCACGTCACCCGCGTAGCGACTGCACCTATTTTAAGAGCTCTCCGTATTGGAGGTTTCCACTATCAGGGAGGCTGTCCTGCAAGCACCCCCCCATTTTTGTGTGATCACCACAAAATCTGTCTTATCTTGCATGCGCTCCTGGGCGGCTCTTTTTCTTACCTTACTGAGAGGAGAAATGTGGTGTGTGTAATGGAACGCATGATCCTTGTGTCGCATCCCTGCAGGATGAATAGGGGACGCCGCCTGCCCCATCAAGTTTTTGGGGTTTTGCAGCAGCAGCGCAAGAGGCAGAGAGTCTGAGCCGAGCCTCACCTGATCCGTTGTGCTGGGGTTACCACTACCGCTACCTTCAGGACCCCATTTTCTATAGCAGGGGCTCCCCTATCTGGGGAAATTGGGGCCCAATGCTGGCGGTTGATGAGGCGTGAGCTTGGTTGCTAGCTATGTATGTGTGTGTCTTAATCGGACAACATCCAGCTGTCATTGAAAAAACAGAACCAATTTTACATTGTCGACATAAAGGCATCCATTCATTTCTTTGGATCCTGGCCCTTGAATGTTTGGGTGTACGGCCGTACCTTTCATTCAGTTGACCACAGTCTGCCACAGGCACCACAAATCTGGCCCTGGGTTACTTTGAAACGCACTCATGGCTGCTGTGCAGGGAAATGAAAGTCTTGGGTTTGACGTGCCGTGCCCAGCATTAACCAGTCTGTGGTGCTGAAGTCTTTTTCTTGTCATGCACTTGGTGGGTCTGTGGGTTCTTCTTCAAATACCTGTCAGGTTTTTTTTTTCTTTTCTTTCCACAGAACTTGAAATAGTTTCAGTTAGACGCGCATGTCAAATTAGAACTGTTAAGGAAAACGACTGATCATTTTTCAGAAGGGAAAAACCCCAGGTGGCCTTTTTAAAGAACAATTAAAGGAATGATGAAATAAAATGTGCTTCTTTTTTTTACGTCTCTGACAAGATCAACATTTCTGGCCGATCTCTTCCCAGTAAGCTGGGACTTTAATAGCTCCATCTGTGAGGGAGAACTTGGCCTTGCCTAGTTTGATCCAGATGTTTTCCGGCAAAAAAAACATCTGAAAAGATTTAATTTTTTTCCCATAGGAATGAAAAGTGACTCTTACATATAGCCTATTTACAGTGGCAACTGCCCTGTTCCATAAATCAGTTCTAACTGGGACTGGGCTGAAAATTTGAAGACTGAGAATTTTTATTTGATTTTCTTTTTTTCCCCCTCTCTCTCTTACAATAAATTTGTTAAAGGATTAGAACAGAAATTGGAAGCGATTCACTTAAAGCAACAGTGCTTTGTCTGTTACGTGCACTGTAAAGGGAAATCTTAGTTTCCTGAATTGGGTTTCTTCACCATGTCTTTTTTTTGTACTGGAACTTTTTAAAGCAAGGAAATTATAATTGAGGGATTTTTTAATTTTTGTATACAGGGTGAAACTTTTTTCCTCTCCATATTTTATATAGTTGTAAGGCCGTTGTTCTCCTGAGAATTCATGTGTTCCAGTATTGGAGTACACCAATTCATTCTTGCATTCATGTGTTTTATGTATTGAATTGTTGAGTGTTTATTACAAAACAAGATTTCTGCTGGACTCATAACATGGGTCATTGTGATTGGACAAACACTGCCACCCCATGGGTGTGAATTGTAAATGAAATGGGGGCTTGTTGAGTTTTGAACAAAAGGAAAAAAAAAAAAAGCTCCATTGTTGTGTTGTGAATGGAGCTGTGAAAAACAGCCTTACTTTTGGAATCACAGAAGGCAGGTCACACACCTGAGCTGGGGATACCCTCTGTGGCAGATAGATGGGTAGACCACCGACTTTTCTCTCTTTTGGCCCCTTTGCAGGTAGATTTTCGCTTTCACTGTTAAAAACATTAGAATTAAATACACTGAATAATTGGCAATTTCTTTTCACTTTGGCTGGTAGAGGCAAAGTTAATTTAAAACTAACTGTGATCCTCGTCTATTGGTGCCTTGCCAATTTTATTCGGCTTCCTCCTACCTGTTGGGATCCAGTTTGACCAAGGCCCAGTCCAGTGCCCCAGCTAGTGTGGCCTGGCTGGCGCACTGACAGATGGAACATTCTCCCTCAGCCCAAGGGAACGCACACAATGCCATTTGTTGCATTTTCAGTAAATCACTTTTGTCCAGTCCAGGAACCCAGACAGTCAGATCTCAAGAGATCTCTAAATTATCTGGTCTTACCATCTGGGAACAGCGACTACTGTGGCAGTGATCTTCTTCACCAGAGAAGTGGAAGCTGACACCAGCTGACAAACTGGTCAGATTCTCAGACGGCGGTTTGCGTGAGTGTGATGCATTTGTCACAAGCCTCTGTGCTATGGTTAAGGTTTGAATCGTTGCCTTTCCCGCAGCCCTACCTTCGCTGAGTTGATGTGAATGGCTAGAAAATGTATCTATGTAATGTGTATGTCTTATAGCGAGAGAGAGTGTTTTGCTGTGAGCTCCGCTAGTCTTTAATAGAGGAATATAACCTTGCACAAAATGCTAATGTTCATGAACTGGAGTGGTAGAACATTGTTGAGGCAACTATAAATCCACTAAAAGGTCAGGCTTCCTTCCCCCAGGGTTGTTAAGTCTTCATACAAGTTTACCCTCAATTGTTCCTAAATATTTTCAATTCTGAATTACTTTGAAGTTCATAAAATTACAACGACATTTTACTATTAATACAAAACATTAGACTGATTCACAAAATACTCTGATCTGGACACCCCTCACATTTGCAAAAATAAGCAGAGTAAGGTCTCCTGACATTTGTAGTTTTTTTTTTTTTTTTTTTTTTTTTTTAAATGGCAGCTCTTGTCCCCCTCTGTCTAACTCGCCCATTCACTCAGCGCCCAGCTTTTAAGCCGTGGGGCCATGAGGGGGTCAGTCAGGGTCACTGCTCTGTATTTGACCACTCAGTGACTCTGGGCATAATGTTTTTTTTCTTTGTGCACTCTGTAACCGGGAAAATATGTGGGATTAGCTGAAGGTCTTCTATCCTGAGAGCAGATGTGTCCTCAAACCTAACATCTAATTACATTATTTTCTTCTGTGCTTATTTTTTTTATAGTCTAGAGATCTAAGGCTGCTGTTCTTCTGAGAAAACATATATTTCAGCATTAACTTATTATTAGTTATGGATTACAGTAACATCACCATAACATAAGTTGTTGCCTGTGTAATAATTCATAGATGTTGCTGAAATGTTATTTACTCGTCTTTGAAACTGGTAAATAACTCCTTTTTTTTGTAGCAGGATTGGCTGAAATGAAAGGAGAGAAGGGTGTTAAAAAGCTTCTGTAGTCACTGAAAGGGTGAAGCTCCACTGTACTGGCAAAGGCTTGAAGACATAAATATGGATTTGTCTTTTTGATTAGTTTATTCTTTCATTTTTTATTTATCCTTTATTCTTTATTGAATGTTCTGGTGGGTGAAATGCTTGAGTCTCCATCTTGAGTCTGTGGATTAAACTGAATTAAATTAGCAGTGTCTGGATGACTGGGTGAATGCATATCGAGAGAAAAACAGTGCCAACCTTGACATGACCTGCAAAATGGCGTGCTAAAATGTGGGCGACCTGCTTTCAGGGGGTTGTTTCGCCATTTTAGGCAGACATTGCCAAATGTCACCTTCTAGTTTTTCACTCAGCAGCATTTTTGCCCTGCCCTCCATTATCCATTCCTTTTTTTTCCTGGAGTGGAAAAAAATAATCTGACACAAAGCAAGTTTTGAAATTTCAAGTGCAAATCTCACAAAAGGAGGAGATGTGAGAAGTGGGTGGATCGACATAATTCCTCCTGCCCGGCTTTTAATGCAGTTGTATAATTGAGCAGCATAAATTTTTTAGCATTTGTGGATTTATTCAAACAGCACAAGGGACAGTCAGACTGTTCGAATCGCTGACTGCACTTCCGGCTCATGACTGCTCTGAAAAGGCAACGCCTTATGATGCTCTTTTTTTTTTTTTTTTTAGCTGAGACGCAAATAAAAAAAAAAAGAACCCTTTTAGTTGAGTTTGAGTCAGTTTTCAGCAAATGGTTTGTTACTTCTCAAAAACAGCCAACACTATAGAGGACTGTGAAAATCAGATGGTATACTTCTTATCAAAATGTATTGGTTTTGTGTTACGTTTATTGGGTTTTTTTTTTTTTTTTTTAGCAATGGGAAAATATTGTGTAGCAAATGTTTTCTCTGTCTCCTCTTCTGTGTCCCCCAGCTCCTCTGGGTAATTGCTGCTTGCCTGCTCACAGTGCTGAAAACCTGCATTAATGTCAAACAAAAAAAAAAGAAAACTCACTCTCCACCCCTCCCCCTTCTCTCTTCTCTTCTCCCCTCAGATCGACGCCTTGAGTAAAAGAAGTAAAGAGTCGGAGGCTGCCTTCTTGAACGTGTACAAGAGATTAATCGATGTCCCAGGTAAGTTTGGCTCGGCTCAGCTAGCAGCCCTAGCGGCTAGCACGTCCCATGGTAGAAGCGAGGATACGTCTAGCCGGCATGGTGGCGTTTGACTGGAACAAATGGACCGTAAACAGAATATTTCATATTTAAGAGACTCGCGGGGCTCCGGAGAAGAGGACGAGCTTGAATCGTAATGACTTCTCCCGACGTCTTTGGGTTGCTTCTGCCTCCCCTTTTTTCGGCAGGCAGGTAGGCCTGGCTGGCTGCCATGGCTGAAACATACGGGGTTAAAAAAAAAGCGGTTTGGGGAGTGGGGGTAGGGTTGGTTCAGGGTTTTTAAAATCAGGGGGCTGCAGAGCGGGTGTTTGTGAGGGGGGCTTGACTGTTGGCTGAACTGGCGTCAGAGCGGAATAACGGCTTGGGAGGCCTCCAAACGGGCCGAAGTAGGTTTCCAGCGCGCCCCCAAAGCGGCAGGCGGCAGACAAGACAGCGGGGCCTGTTGGAGCAGGCCCTGCCTGGGGAACTACTTAGTACATCAGTAAATTACTGCTGTTGCGGTTTGGAGTTCCCAGCCCTGCTGAACTAAGGGGGGGGGAGCGTCCTGTAGCAGGCAGCTACACACCGAAAGCCCATAGCCTGCCAAGACAGATTAGCAGCACCTAGAGGCCTTTCCTGCTGTCGATGTCTGACGTCAGCTGCTCCTCCTCTGCACTGTGTTCGTGTGCGCGCGTGTGTGTGTGTGTGTGTGTGTGTGTGCATGCATGTGCTCGTTCTTGTGTGTCTGTGTGTATAAATGTATGTTTGTGTGGAGTCTGCGTGCATGTATGTGTTTGTACAGACACGTTTGTAAGCATTTGTGTGTGTGACTATATATGTGCACGCGTGTGTGTGTGTGTGTGTGTGTGTGTGTGTGTGTGTGCATTTGTATCCATGCATGTGTGTCCACACACAGGTGTATGTGTGTGCACATGTATACATACGATAGTGTGCGTGTGTGCATGCATATATGGTTGTACATGAGTGTGTGCACAGACTTTATTTGTGTTTGCCTGTTGAGACTTGTGTGTGTTAGTCGGTGATAGGGACTGTTAACTTGTATGTGCTATGTGTGTCCCTTTGGAAGTCTGGGAATGTCTGTGTGCATTTATCTGTATAATCTCATGCCTGTCGTTTCTTGTCTGAGTTTCTATACCTGTCCGGGGGTGTGACTGCTGCATGACTGATCAGGTTTTGTATAGGTGTGCCTTCTATGTGTTTATGTGTGTGCTTGTATAGGAGCAGATTCCACCAGGCCTGTTTTCTTTTTCTGTTTTTTTTAATGATGTACATGTGATTTATAAACCAGCAACATCGACTTGTCCTCTCTTTCTGGCAGGCAAACAGATGTGTAGGTGCAAACAGTAACACACTTACAAACAGACACATAGACACAGATACACGCATATATGAATGTGCATGTTCAAACACATAGAAAGGGGCACAGATACCCACACACACATCCTCAGTTAATCTTCAACCCCCTTTTCTACCAAGCTCTCATTCTCACCTCCTTACTGCATCCTAGACAAGTGCTTCCACCTACTGTCTGCTCCTCTCCCACATTCCAACCACCTACTGCTCCTCACCCCCACACTTTCACCTTCTATATACTTCTCCTCCACTGCCACATTTACACCTTTTTTGTTCTGCTCCTCACCCACCACACTTTCACTTTCCATCCTGCCAGGCAGCAAGGCAGCATCTGAGGACTGGTCTCATAGAGCTGAACCCCCACCCTCATGTGTGGCTCATGCTTCCGTCGTTGCTAATATCTGAGTGGCTCCACCCATTTCATCTTCCCAAAGAACAAGCTGTGACATCTCCACTTGTGCTGAGACTTCTGAGAGAGTCTGCCAGATGTCCCCTGATGGGACTGGGCCATTTACAGCTAGTGACAATGGCAGACCACCCATGCAGTCAAGATATGTGGCACACTATTGCACATTCTTCATGCGACTCTGTCCTGTATGGAGTTTCAGCCATCCACCTACACGATCCATCTCTTAACAGCGTTTCAGGGTAATGATGTTAACCTTTTAAAGCTTGCGGTTCTTGCTTTTGGATTGGTGGCAGCAGATTTCTGATGGTAGATTTGTCTGGCACTTTTGAGGTTTACTGTTTTATTCACCAGCTCTGTAATGGGATTGGTCAGAAGCATTAACTGACCATTGATTTATTATCAAAGATGACCCCCTCTTTCCCTCCGCATTGCATGCTATGAGAAGTTAGTCAGGCTCTGATGATGTCATAGTCATGAGTCTGACAAGTGAGGCTGCACAGAAGACTGAAAGTAAATAAACACCACTGCCTGTCTTCCGCTGCCGAGCAGAATGAGAATGCTCATATATTGGCTCTGAGTTGGGATGTATCATGGTCTTTTGGGTTAATGAAGAGAGACATCAGGCCTGGCTTCTGGTTTATGCTCCTAACATCCCACGCTGTCTGCAGCCTGAACCCTTGTTGTGTTCAGGGTCTCTAGCTTTAAGCGGGGATTTTCCAACCTGAGGACATGAAATCGGCGTGAAATTCTTGTGCACCGCCGCGCTAATCCCGCTCGTTTAGCAGATCTGAAGGCCCGCATCGTGCTGAAGGCAGGAGCTGTGCGTCTCGCAGCGGGGAGTCCCCGTCCCAGTGCATGTTCTGCTCGCTCACACACTCGTCTGCTGTCTGCTATTTGCCATACAGCACCATCTCTGACTTTGCGCATCTCTCGATCTCATACTCTCTTTCCTTCTCTCACATACACAGAAGGCACACCTATATAAAACATGAGCTGCAGTCCCAGCTGTCACTCACACTTCTCTACTGCGCAGCAGAGTCTCTGACTATGCTTTTCTCACTCTCTCACTCTTTCTCTCTCCATCAGGAACACAGATCTGTTTATCTCTCTCCCTTTTTCTTGAACCGTCTCACTTTTTCATACTTATTGAGTCTCTCAATCTATTTCAAACCTCACCAGCTCAATTGATCACACACTCACTCACACACTCTGACATGCTCCTGCTCTGTCAATTTCAATGTTCAAGTTGCTGTATTGACTTACCATAACATAGTGCTGTCGAAGCAAATATGATAAATCATAACAGTAATTAACAATGTGTATTTCGGACTCTCTTGCACACAAGTGCTGTCTTTCTCTCTCTTGCTCTCTCTCTTGATCCAGCCTGCTTGTTCTTCTTCCATCCTCTCCTCTCTGTCACTCCCATACCCCTCCCCCACTTGCTCTGGCACGTCCCGGCGGGGCTCTGGGGGCTAATGTAATCATATGATTACATAATTAACCCAGCTGTCTCATTAAAGAAAATCAACTGGAATTGGGGCATAATTAGTCATACGGCAATTAGCATGCTGATGACGGGGGTGCGGGGATGAAAAGACCCCGCTGCCTGGCAGGGGGCCGGGCGGGGACCACCGCGAGCCACCTCCCCCTCCCCCTCCCCCTCCCTCTGCAGCACCACCACGGTCACCCAACAGGCGACACAGTCTGACTGCCCTAGAGAGGCAACCTCGGTGGGCTGCTCCAGTGCCCAAGGGGTGGGGTGGCCAGGGGGCGACAGCAACGGTGAAGGAACGCTCCAGTTTCTCTCCGTTCCCAATCAATGGGAAGGCAAGGCATTGGGATGAAAGCCATTGCATTAAAAAGCCCAGTGGGATTTGGGCATGGGCAGGACCCTTAGCATCCTGCCTGCACCCTTCCCCCACATCCCAAATCAGCCTCAGCACTATGACTAATACACAATTTATTACACATCTTATCTTTTTAAAGCAGCCCTGATGCATTATATTGCAAAGTAGCGCCAAGACCATTGCTGGTTGCTCAGGATTCAGGAAGCGTGCTGCTGGAATGCCGGCCGTTAAAATAAAGCCATTGTCCCCACTTGCAACACATCTCTTCTGGAGATGGGTCTCTTTTATTGATTTTTCCCTTGCCTACTGAGGCAGATCACACTGGAATTTCACTGTTGGGAAGTTTAGAAACTCCCCATTGGTGCAAATACCACCATCATCCCCCCAAGCTTTTATGAGTGCTCATGGGATGCAGCTTTGTGTCTCCTTTTATGAATGTTTGAGTTGAAGTCAGTCTGTGCATGTGTCCTTGGTGAAAATGTTTTACTGTGATCTGATACATGAGATTGGGTGTATCAAACTATTTTTGAAAATTAAGTCGGTATAATCAGTTAGGGAAAAAACAGGTACAATCCATCACTGTGGGACTGAAACTATGCAACCTGTCATAGAGAATTGCCAGTGTGTATTTTTATCAAATATATGGATGCACAGCTTAAGTTCTGGCAGTATCTCTGAAGTTTTTTGTCATTTCCTTTTTGTCATCCATCAATTCAGGCATTGGAAACAGCAATGAAAAAGGCAGAAACCAGTATTAAACCAGTTTGTAAGCCCTCCAGGACTGGAATTGTACACCACTGTTCTAGATTAATGTCGTGCTTAATATAGTCTTTTTATCTTATTATCCTTTTACTCGGAGTGGGCAGAGGACTGTTAAAAACCCTGACAAAAATGTACGTGTGTTGCCTGTGTGCCACCCTTCCCAGGCCTCCTTAATCCAGTCTGCTCAGTCATGTGACCAACAGAGTTTCTGACGTCTTGCCGTTTCAGCACAATCACAAGATGCAAATAGGAGCTGCTATACATAGCCGTGCTGCTGCCACCGTGGAGCCTAGTACGAGAGCAATTAGTCAGCTGTGGCGGGCTGGTAATATCTCAGCGACAGGGACGAAGAAGCGGGGACAAGTCTCCTGCTTTACTCACCCAAGCTGTTTTGCGTCCTCTGAGACTTTTTTTTTTTTTTTTTTTTTTTTTTTTTTTTTTTATAAAAGCTATGTGAGGTTGGGCCTGTTGTACACGTCTGAGGTGGTACTGCTTGCTAGGAGCATATTAAACACAGTTTGGGGTAGCTTCGCTTTAACCACACTGTATGGATGTTCGCTATTGAGGAGCAGTGTATTAAGTCCTTTTCATTTAATTTGTTGTATAGAGTGACTGTGTTAAAGTTGAGGGTGTCTTGTGCATCCTGTCTGTATCTAGGCGCTCTGGATATGATATCTTTATTTTCCATTTCTGTGGAATCTCTTTTTGTAACTGTAGGTCTTTTCAGCCACATGTACATACTCAAGTACATTTGCAAACAAACAAATCACATACATTCACAGGAGAGATTTGGAGAATGAGGTTATCATAACAATAGAGACGAGTGGAGTGACAGTTAGTTGTCAGTCACTGACTTGTTTCAGCAACTGAAAAGATTTAGATTTTTTTGGAGAGTTCAGAGATGTCAGAAATCTTGTAAATTAACTTGTGACACTTATTTAAACATATTATTTAACCATCTATTGTGGAGAAAAAGCACACATCAGTCTTAATCAGTTATAGTAAAAGTGAAGGGTGAATGTTGATTGAATCCCAGCCTTTGTTTTTTTGAAGGTTTTTGGTTTCTATTTTTAAAATCACATTCCTTCTGCATTGTCTTAGTACATGATAAGGGAAAGTACCTCAAAGCATTCAGCAGGGCAGGAACAGTGCAACATGGTACATGCAATCAAAGCTGAAAGATAGCTGAAGATTGCTAGCAAACTGAAATGTTTATGGTGTTAATCCATTTGTTTCTAGTTGTTAGGGTGAGATGATGATTTCTGACTTTATTTTACATCAGTGTTAAGGTTGCCTAGACACATCTATTTTTCATGAACCTCTAAGCGGTGTAAAAATGCGTCTTATCAAACAGTTTTTATGTTTACACGACATTGAGATTATCTCTGCACGGACAGGTTGGGTAATTCTATATAGGACCACCCATTTCCTTTACTCAGAAGGACGTGTACAGTACGCTTGCCAGTCTCTCCTTGCGCGTTTTGGGTGAATGTTTTGGGTATGGCAGCAGAGAACGGCTTTGTTTAAGCAGCCGCGGCCCTGACTCGCTCTGATTATTATCAGACTCGTCGGGCAATTAGTCAGTCCTTTAAAGCGGCAGTAAAGCACACAGCCTGGGAGGTCCCTCACAGAACGACCTCTTTCCCCCTCTCTCCCAAACTGACAAGGAGCTGCTGCAGGGTGATGCTGGCTTTGCTCTGTCCGGAAGGAGGAAGTGGGTGAATGAATGCGGCCTGACCGCAAACCAGCTCTCTCAAACTTCAGAGCGCTCTGAAGCTAACCAAAACTGTTGTATCGCGCACAAACGTATCCAAACGCCAGTGTAGATTACACAATCCAGGGGATAGATGGCACATACAATGACTATTTCTATCAATAACAAGTTATGAATTGGCTAGGCAAATCTGCCATCTTGTAACTATGGACTCAAGACTTGATGCATTATATATCGTTGACTGAAGGAGCCGTCAGCTGACATTTTAAAACATAATCCATGCTAAACAAAATTGTCATCTTTTAAGGAGGTTTTAATGATGCAGACTCAGAAAGATATCAAAATAGAGTTTTTACCATCAGTAACTGCAACTGCATGTATTTCAAAAACTATGCATCTCAGAATATGACAGCTACGTGGCTGGAACTTACATTCAAACTTCTATAACAATAAAGTTACCCTGACAAAGATGTCACACAAATGTACATTTTCAAATATGTGATGCACCAGTTATTTAATCGTTGTGCCCCAAGCTTGAACCATCAAAATGGAGCCCTAAAGCTGTCCAGTGGATCAGATCTGGCCTTTACCAAACTCTGTATGACAAGAAAAAAGCCTTGACCATGTAATCTTGTTTAATTATGGTTTAAGGTTTATGGGACTTACATAGTTGCAGACCATCAAACATACAATACAGTTATTCTAACCTGTAATTCTTGTGTAACTGTACATGGATTTTAGACCTGGGTCAAAAAGGCATGTTGAAATGCTTATATTCCTTAGATTCCAGCAAAATGTCAGAACACTCATTGAGAAAAATCTGCAAAACCATGTTATTGACCAAAACATAAATTAATACGAAGGAAGGGATTTTATTCTGAATATTGGTAAGAATCTTTAGAAATTCTATTGATGTATAAATGGATTAAATATTTCAGATTAATTTGACCAGGTTTAGCGGGTACCGGAGTGTGTGTAGATATATTTGCTTGTCCCTGTCAGACATTGGTGCAGTCTGTCTGTGTATTGTTATGTATCAGGCCCAATTCTTCCACTGTCTGTCCATCTGTCAGGCCGTCCGTCTGGCTGTCATTTTGTCCATGTCTTTTCCTTCTTGTCCAGATGTCCCTTTTGTCCCTTTTTGACTCTCTGTGAGTCTGTGCCACTCTAATGTTGTGCTGTACTTTGCAGACCCTGTTCCAGCCCTGGAGGTGGGTCAGCAGCTGCAGGTGAAGGTGCAGAGGATGCACGACATTGAGACAGAGAACCAGAAGCTCCGGGAGACACTGGAGGAGTACAACAAGGAGTTTGCCGAGGTCAAAAACCACGGTGAGAGAGACAAACCCACCCTCACCAGGCCTGTCTTGCCCCTCTCTGGACAACCTTTCGATATCCAATGGGGCTAGTATCAAAAATGACATTTTTGTGCAGAGTGATCAGATGTTGCCACATACCTGTCGGGGTATGGTCAGTACCCTGTTTGTTCCCATAATTACTTTCATTGTCATTTGATTGCTGAAGAAAATCATTTTTAAAAATGTGACGCCCTCCATGCACATTGCAGTGCTGATGCATTTTTCAGGAAGCTTTGTGAGGATGCAGTGTTGTGTTCTTCTTCATGGTATGGTGGTGCATTTGTGAAATTTTGATACAAGCATGTAATAGGTTGCAAACAAGTGTCAAGTTCTATGTGAACCAGGAGAAGTGGAGCGCAGCATTAAAACTGACTCAGGCAGCTCATAACAAGTTTTTTTTGAGTGCAGTCCACTGCTGTATGATTTACTGAGTACAATAACTATCTGCCACTCAATTTTCTCGAATTATAGGGATTGTGCCTCTACAAAGATTGTTGCTTTTTTACTTATTTTAGGAGTTGTTTTATGGAAAATGACTGTGCTAGTTAGCGTTCCACTGTAAACGCTGTTTAAGCTTCATCTGATAGTCCATATAAATATCGGGTCATGTCTAGGTCAAAATACAGAACATTTTAATTAAAAACCGTTCAGAAGTGGTTTAAAGTAGTTTGGTAAAACCCTGATTAAAAAAATCACACTTAGAGGTGGGTAAAATTACAGTGATTGTCAAAATCACAAAAAAATCACAGTGAATTACTGAAAACAAGAAAAAACATAACATTTTATTTTTAAAAAGCCAAGGTATCCATGACAACCATGGCTTCTGTGACAAGAGCACATCTTAAATCATTATTTAAGGCTGATGGAACTTGCATCTGCAAACCTGTAATTCTTGTGTAACTGTACTTAACAGTATGCATGTCAGTATCAGACCAGGGTCAAACACGTACTTGAAATTCTTTCTCTTCCTCTTCAGATCCCATTAAAAATGTGAAAGTGAAAAATATTTATATTCAACAAAACATGTTTTATAATGAAAACCTACAATCTCATGAAAAGAAGTCTTTTTGATCTGCATTTTTGTAAGAATTAATGTCTCTTTTTAAATTGTCTGCAAATTACCACATTTTGGTAATTTTTTTGGAAAATTGTGTGAAGGAGACTGTAGATGCAAAAAAATGTTCTCTTTCTGAGAAGTATATTCAAAAGGTCATGGTTATATCATAATCTCCTTTGATCTACCCTGCACAGTGTGCCTTCGACCTCAGCTATAGTCTTTGCTACATACGGTTTCTGAGAAACCCTCTTTTCTGTTGAGGTTTAAAACAAGCACACAGTACATAACGCTTGTGTTACAATGGCTGTATATGACTCATACTTGATTCACTCCAGCATCCCTGACAGCAGCTTTACATACCACTCATATTCATACACAACCTGTGGTTATAGGTACTCTAAATATCATTGCAGAAAGGTTCAAGTGTAAGGTGACCAGAGTGTTTGGAAAGGTGGCTGTGGTTTACAAAATTACCCATGAATGCGGTAATAAGCAGTAACAACTGGGTAGATCAATATAGGGGGTCACATAAGGACATTGGGTCAGGGCATGGGTCAGTCAGCCCTGGCCTGCAGGTCTGCAGGCTTTGCTGGTTTTCATTTTTACCTTAAAGCCAACAGCAACTTCAAACCCAAGAAACCAGGTGAGGCAAGGGCTCTGTAATCACAGACTTTAGCAGATCAGTGAAATGCTGAGTCACGACAAACACCTGTGTGCACTACGGCCCTCAAGTATTTTTATCCCTGTGCTAGGACATTGTTTTTTTGTTTTAAAAAAAACGTTTAAAAATAGAAAACAAAATTTTCAGATCCTGTGTGAAAAGATGCAGAGGACTTTGTTGACTCTTGAAGTCAAAAGCAACCTCTAAACCTCTGTCTGCTTCCATTCTTTTTTTTTTTTTTTTTTTTTTTTTTTTTCCCCCTATTTCGTGGGAACAGACGAGGTGGAGGGCGGGTAGGCTAGGGGGATCCTGTCTTTGGAATTCCCCTGCTGCCCAAGAGCTAATTGAAGCTGCTCAATAGCGGCAATATTTTATTTTGGCATTGATTTTTATTTTCGTTGCCTTCTCAACCAGCTCCCAAACCCCCTCTACCATGCGCCCTCCCCTCCTCCCAGTACCCCCTCCTGTTGGCTGTGCAGTTGATATCCCACCCCTGTAACACACACATACACATGGTACACCCCCTTGCTCCCACACCCACGCCCCAGTACCCCCTTCACATTCTTCCCAGCTGAGGCCATTGATCCCCCGCAACCTAAATGTTTAAAGTTCAATTTAATAGTTAAGGGGTAAAAGGTCTCCGAAGGGACTCGTCGCCATTGATTATGTGTCAGGGCTGAAATGCTGGAGTTTAAATCACAGTAGAGGAGGAGGAGGGGGAAAAAAGAGAAGG
Organism: Albula goreensis; assembly: GCA_022829145.1. Lineage (NCBI taxonomy): Eukaryota > Metazoa > Chordata > Actinopteri > Albuliformes > Albulidae > Albula > Albula goreensis. Next base: position 36,281,204 of record CM040742.1, read on the forward strand.
GGGAAAAAAAGCAATGGAGGGGAAACTGAGAGCTTTCAGTCAGGAACACATAGATCTGTCCGTCTCTCTCTCATTCCCTTCTCTCCTCCCCCCTTTACACACCTCGCTGTCTCCGTTTCCTTTGTGCTCCTCATTCAACATTACCCAGCATGACAAGCATTGGCAAAGTCCCTTCTCTAAACAAAGATTTGAGTCAATGCTAAAGCAAAGCATGCCGGGGTGGCTGAAGTATGAAGAATGGAAACGTAATGGAAAAAGGTGGGAGAATAAAGTATAAAGAAGGACAGAACTTTTAAAAAAATTAATTGTAATACAATATGTATGAATAAGTACATATTTTGTTGCACTTACATGAATAAGTGCAAGAGTAAGAACTGAGTATGGTTGTGTGCATGTAGGAATGTTTGGACTGCTGTGTAGGACAGATTGTGTTCTAGAGAGCTTTTGTGTATTCTGGTGAGTTTAAGAGTTTACATGTGTTTTAGGTGTTGATTGGCTAAACAAAGAGCCCCCACAGCCTGTTGACAAGGCCTAAACTGGCTGCTAATTGAAAGGGAACTGCAAACACCTAGAAACACTAGGCCCTGCAAGGCTGAGCTTTGTACCTCTGGTCTGTGCCATTCATTGTCTATTTGAATGAGCCAGGGAGCACAAAAACATGCCCTGGCTCTCAGTAGGTGCATGTTTAGGGTGTGCTCATGATCTGTTCATCCCGCCACTGGCTCCTAAACTGGGGCACTCGGGCCCCCTGGGAGCGGCACTTTGGGTCGCACTGCAGGATCTGAAACCTTGAATCAACTGTACTGTAATAGGTTACATATATTTATTTCTCAGTATTTGAACTGGTTTTATAAAGGTGTTTTTTTTTTTTAATTTGCACTGACACTTGTGATTTGTGATTTTATGTGTGTGCAATCGTCACCGAATGCAATTCTGAAAATGTTCACTCCGCGCAAGGTAATTAGGTCTTGCTGTACTTGCGATTTTATAATAGAATGTGCTGGCAGAAGTATGCAGAATATTCTGAGATCTGGGTAGGGCTACGCTTGGGAACAATTGATCTAAACCTAATTTTTACTTCCTCTCTCATGGTTTATTTCTCACTCCTTATTTCTCTGTCCTGTTCTCTTTCTGACTGTTTGTCTATCTGTCAGAGGTCACAATCAAAGCACTTAAGGAGAAAATTCAGGAGTACGAGAAATCCCTGAAGAACCAGGCAGAAGACCTGGCCCAGGAGAAGGAGCAGCAGCTTCACAATGACTATGCAGAGAAGGAGAGGTGAGAAACAGCGCCCCCACCTGCCCTGGCTGACTAACGCCAAAACTGGACCTTGGACAAAACCTTTTCATAATCTGGAAATAATCAATATGCCCTAAACAAATGCTAGAAATAAATGAGGGCAGGTCTAAGGATTGGTGCAAAAACAAAAGGAACAAAAACAAAACAAGAATCTTCTGATTATGATAACATGTCACTGGCCTAGTGATCACTGGTACAATAAGTGTTGATTCCAAACGTTCAAATGTTGAGGAGAGAGAGTCTTTAATGTTTCTGGTAGTCAAATCTTGCTGAAAGGCACTGCCACACCTGGGAATCTAACTTGGAATTTCAAGACCAATTCCCTAACTATTATGCTTCAGTGTTACCTATTCCTAATACATTATACTGGGTTGTATAGACTGGCGGTGACATAAACACCAGCAGTCTGGCATCTGCTTCCGTGAGTCTAACTCCGATGGTCACAGTAAGCCGGATGAAAAACATCATGCATCATAGTTCTGTCAACACAGGAATACGGTTTCTTTCCATTACACTAATTAAGTCACATTTTGTAGGTGGTAGGGTGAAATACGAGATGCCCACCAAAACTTTTTCTTAATACACAAAAGACAGAAAACAGTAGAGCGACTGGCAGGGCCGCATGTGAAGGCTGTCAGAACAAACCACAATCTGGATGAATGTGAACTTTTGTTTTCCGTACTATACCTGCCAGGTAAGACCGCACACCCACAGGTGGAAGTTGAACAGACAGGGGCAGGAAGCCGTGTCATCCATATTGTGGAAGTACACGTGTCCCCTGATTACACAACAGCCTGCATCAAGGGGCCTTCCATTTTTCCCCTTGAAAACCCTAATCCCATTCCCTATTAATGCCTTTTAATTCTGGGGATGTGTGTTTACGTATTGGCTATAAAGCCTGCTGCGTGACAATGCCAGGGCTTTTATCTCTGTGGCTTGCCTCGATATGTTGACCCGATGCTGGAATGCTGCCGTAGTTTGATATCTCCACAGGCTTGGTGTTATATGGGATTAACCGCTGTTACATGCTTTAATGTGTCTGTGGGGTGGTGTAGAGTGTGGAATATCTGGTCGCAGTCCTCTTTTACATTTACTTAAGTTGTCAATATGAGCCTCCTCGTGCAGCCTTAGACCCCCACCACCTCACAACCGTGTGTTTATCTCTGCCCCCCATCCCATCCAGCCTGCAGTTCAGGCACTGTCTGCCTCCCTGATGTCACATTGGAAATATAGTGAGGCAATGTTTTAAGTCAGCCTCCTCACTGTCCGTTCATTTGCAATGAATTTTGAAGGACAGAGGATGAAACCAAAATGGATCAGCTCCAGCATAATGAGCTGTAGTCCTTTCATTGTTTTATCCCCTGAGGTCTGCCCTCAGTCGCTCATGCCAGAACAACACCACTGCTCATTGGAGGATACTTTCTGGATACCCTGTGGGTACAAGTCATGGATAACTGGTAGATGTCTGTCCATCACCATTGGCTAATCTCCTAAATGTTTTTTCCACCATTAAGGTGATTACTGTCATATCCCTACCTTTTATTCTGCTGTGGCTGAATATTGCATGGCACGCTCTTTGCAGATCAGCCTGGTTGGTTTTGATTGTTTCAGTATGCGAGTGCAAGGCATGTGCGCGGGCGTGTGTATGTGTGAGCGTTGGCCAGGCTTGGGTTTTCCTGGTGGCAGGGTTTGGCCTGGTGCTCTCCTCAGATCAGTTCAGGCTGGTTTTGATTGTCTGGACGAGGTCAGGCTGGGCCGTTGTCCTTATTAAGGAAGTGGGCCTGTCTGACTAGACTCCAGCCAAACCAAGCACTGAGGGCCAGCTGTACAGTCTTAGTATAAACACATTCACCGTGCAGGCCTGGCAGCATTAGCTGTTTTATACATGTGTCACTATTGTTTCAAAACACTTCAGCTGCCACTAAAAGTCCAATTACTCATAATACTCTAGTAGAGCGACCAAGGGGATAGACGGGAAGAATACTTAAGGCCCTACTGAGGAAAATAAACTTTACAAAGAAAAATGTAAGACAATGGAAGTTAATTTTATGTTTTTTCCCTTTCTCGACTGTGTTAACACAATTTCCATTCTGGAAAAGAGAGTTCTTGGTCAAAGTCAAATATTCACTATAAGGCATAAACAGTTTAATGAAATTCACCACTTGCAATCTAAATGCATAGGTTTTGGGAGTGCAGGTTTAGACTGCAGTATTTGGAGGACTCCTAGTGTTTCCATGAGAACAATGATCAAGCCTTTGTATTGAACGTTAGAGGCTGCAGAATTGTTTCACATTAAAAGTCACTATGTCTGAGGAAATCTAAAGGGGCAAATCAGATAGGGAAAATATAGGAGCCTGGTACTTCCGAAAAAAGGTTGTGACTTTTTGGCATCATGTTAAGTGGACTGAGCCTTGACCCTGCCTGTTTTGTCTTGTATATAAAGCTTCTAGATTTCACATTTGGCTTTGTCATGTCGTTACTTTATTTAGCAGAGGAGGGAAGGTAGATGCCATCTCTCAAGCACGCTGCTTTGGAAGTTGATGGTCGAAGGCCTGTTGTGTTGAGTTATTAATATCCCAGATAGCAGGAGTCTACGAACGTCACCTTAAAAGGCCCTGCTTTATTAGCTAAAAATAAAATCCCTCCTTTTCGGTGAGTGAGGACGTTAAAGTTGAACATTTGGTACGTGAACATTCCAAGCAAACAACTGAGAGCAGTTTGAGTGTCTGAAGAGTAGGGGAAAAAGCAAATGCTCTCTATGTTTCATTCTCTGTTCTTGTCCCCTTTCCTCTCCACCAGAAAGCTGCTGGAGACCCAGGAGTCATTGGCCTCCAAGCTGGAGGAGGCCGACCGCAAGGCCCAGGCCCTACAGACAGGTATGAATCCCTGCCATCTCACCCACTGTTACACCAACAGACATGCATCCTCAGCTCCCTGTTGCCGTAGATGTAACACAGTCTGTGAACATTTGCTGCTTGTGACAGTTTCAGTTTTCCCCTTGGGCATGAGAAATGTGCATCTAATCTAATCTAAATCTAACTACCATGTCCAGTGGCAGGCTTGCTTCAACATGTAGGCCTGGCTATAGGGGACATGTCCATTATAGGCAAGATCCCACATGTTGGTGTTCTTCTGCCACCCAGTCTTTCTCCTCACAAAAGTATCCTCTGTGATCCCATCCCATTCCTCTTAAAAAAAAAAAAAAAAAAAAAAAAAACCATCAGATTGCACATTTTCCTTGTGTTTTTACGAGCTTGCAGCCAGCAAGTGACTAATCCGCAGCTGTCACATCCAGTCAGTGTGTTGCGCCTAGGCCGACACTTCCCCCGTCGGCCTCGATACCCTTACTGTCAGGTGTCATCCTTCTTTCAGTCAGTTTCCCAAATCGGTTCGGGCACTGGAGGAGAACTTCAGCCCAGGCAGCGCCAAACAGGCAGCTTGCGTTAAAGAGCCGCCCGTCTCCCAGATAAAAAATAAATAAAAAAAAAAAAGCTACAATATTTCACTTTTCATCCCCTCACTTTCTGGTCTCACTCCTCTTGATTCCTGCGAGAAACAAAAGAAGGCCTTTTTGTTTGTTTGTTTTTTTTAGCACTTGAAACAACTCAGGCAGAGCTTTTTGATCTGAAGACCAAGTATGAGGAAGAGTCAAGGACAAAGTAAGTCTCAGTTCTCGCTCCTTTTCTTACCAGCCTCACCTGTTTCTTGGTCTTGGACAGGAAATGACTCCGCCCAGCTTCCATGTAAATATGTTCTGCCAATAAGCCAATGGTCAGGTTCTAGTTTTGACAAATCACATCTTAGGGAATGGGCATGTAAAATGGTTAAAAGTTAAAAGTACACAATCAAAAATCTTCATGCACCAGTGAGATTGCAGGGAGGACTAGGCTAGAAATATTAATAAATCTATCCAGATGTTGTATGAAAGATTTAGCATCCTGAGTCAACCTCCTCCCCACTGACACGGGTAACGTGGCACGACTCTGTTTTGTTTTCACCGGGTGTGGTAGTGGGGAAAGAAACTATGGTTCAATTGGTGTAATTGCACCTGAATATGTGGAAAATCAGATATCCCTTAATTGCAGAGGTTGTTTTGTAGTCCCATCTCACATTACCGTTCCCAATGCTTACGGTCGATTTGCCTTGATCCACGTTCTGGGAAGAGCTGCTCTAATGGCTGAGAGCTTAGCATTTCCCTATTTTTGCAGAAATAGCTGCCAACTGTCATCATCTGAAAAGTTGCCTCATTGACAGGGTAAGGAATGCTGGGAAAGTAACGTTGTTAATCCCTCGGTTTCTACATTTCTTAAAGAAAGCAGGTCCCATCTCAGAGAGAATGAGGGATTTTTTGTCTTTATAATAGCCATAAACCCAATAGATTTGGGGATGAGTGAATGGGTCTTGTCATTTATTGTGGTTTTGCACTAATACTTAAGTACCCAATTCTGATTGATTGATAGAGTGCTGAGCAATTTCCTGTAAACAGTATGATTCACAACTGAAAATAATGACATAAGTAACACGTTAAAAACAAAAGAGTGGTACAGCAGTTTTGTTTGTATTTGAGTGTTCAGTTGTTTTCCTTGCTGTGGTATGAGTGGAATAAACCACTTTGCACTGTGCAGTTGTATTAAAATAAACCACTTCAGCTTCGCCTAAGGACCACATCTCACTACTCAGACGTGAATTATTTTCATACACCTGCACAGCGTTTTGTGGTGTCATGTAGAATGACAATGTAGAATAACCTGGTCTGAGCGTAGGTACTCTACACGTGTAAGGTACAGGGGGTTCTCTGGGAGGTTCTGCCTGTGTGGACCTACAATCTACTCCATATGTATGTGGAAAGTGGTCCTTTTGAACATCTCTTTGACAAAGATAAACAACTGTTTTTGCCCCTGCAATTGTCGCGTTATTCTGGTCATGATGAAGCTAACCGGAGAACCACAGAGGCTGTTTCTCCACCCACCTGCGTTCTCTTTCCATTCAGACTGGGTTTTCTGACGCAGGGATCGTTCTCAGTGTGTTCCCACAAAAACAGCCTTGCCAAAAAAGCCAGGCAGGGCTGGCAGGTACAGCAGTATTACCCTGCAAAGCCTCTGTGTGTTTGCGCATGCATGCGAGTGTGTGCGTGTGTGTAAGTGTGTGTGTGAGTTGTAACGTCCTCCTAAAATCAGATGCTCAACACGTTAGCACTTTTGGCATGGGTGAAAGCAGAGAGCCAACCTCTCCTGACAAGGTTATCACCCCAAAGACTTATTAATGTGACAGTTGTAAATTCTTTGGCTTTTCAGCTATTAATGGTTAGATAAAAGACAAAAGCAAAGTTATATGCAAACTGTGCTAAAACGAGCATGGCATACATTAATACAGTATGCGGTTTGATGGCAGATGTTGACGCAAATTACCCATGCGAGTTTGAAGAAGCTAATTTGGCAATCAGTATTCAAATTTTTTGAACGGATACAATTTTTAGGAAGTTTAGTTTGAACTCAAATTTATGCCACTGGCGACAGCCCTAGCATATTCACATGTAATTGTGTTTGTCTGTGTTTCGGGATATCTGTGTACGTTTTCATGTATGTTTGAGTTTGAACTAGCAAGTAGTGTATTAGGTACACACAGCCAGTGTTGTTATCAAGGATATATGCACATATATGGAGTACACCCACTAAAATTCTAGGGATGCACAGTGCACCAACCTGTTAACTTTATTACCACTATTATGTATGGTCTTTACCGTGACGGTATGCTCTCCTTCTCAGACAGTATACTCCTCAGTTACTGCAGCACCACTGCAGACACCCATATGCATGTGCATGTGAAGTGACTGTTTGTGCATGTGTGTGCATGTGCAGTGGAGCTGGCAGGTACAGCATGGCAGTGGCGGCGGTGGCGGACCTGTGTGTGGGAGCTCTCTGCCGGCTCTCCCTGTGGTTGGGCGAGGGCTGTAATTTCCGTGTCGAGCTGTCATGCAGGAATGCAGCCTGTTGCTGAAGCCCGCGCCCTGGGGCTATTTCGGTGCTTACCACCCAGCTCTTGGAAGCCGCTTAATTATAGCTGCAGCAAACCAAACGAAAGGCACTGTTGCCAGGCCCTCGCACTGGGCTCTCGAAGGGAACGAGGCCCGACGCTATGGTTGGACTGCAGCAGCCACCCTTCCCCCATGAGGGCCTCCATCTCACCCCTGTCCCACTGGGACACCCCTCTAACACCCCCATGTCCCGACTCACCAGACACTACCTACCCCTTACTGCCCTGCTGTCATCCCCGGGGCACTCCAGGTTCACATTTAGTTGCTTTCACGTTTACGGTTTTTAATGAAGCCCTTTCTTTAATGAGGCCCTTTTGTTGCCCTCAGCGCTTACGTTGCCTGGTTCAGGTTAGAGGGCGGAAATTTATATCAGGTGCCTCATTATGCGTTTATTTTAAAAAGGACCTATTGTAAAAGTATTATGCAAAAGACTGCTCCTGGACATAGGTGATCTCGAGTGGTGATCCTGGGCACCTGTTTTGAAACGTTGCTGCGCAATGCATGTGCTCCCTAGAACAGCAGAATCTGTGCCTTTCTCCCCATGGTGGAACTGTTCACCGAGTCGCTTTGACAGGTTGACATGAGTCTGTGAGTCAGTCTTGTCAGTCACTGACGGACTGAAAAAATTTTAAAAAAGGAGTCAAAAACAAATCACCCAAGTCACCAAAAAAGAAAAGAAAAATGCAGAGAGAGTGAGAGAGCACAAAACTTCTGTGGTCCTTTGAAGATTTTTTGACAAAGATAAAAAAAAGCAGTTTTGCTCTTGTAATCGGGGTGTTTTTTTTTTTTTCTGGTCCCGATCAAACACGCTGGGAACTGCGGAGAGACTGGCACAGCTCTTTCCTCCGCATGCCACCCGCGCACGTTTTCCCCCCCGTCTGGGCGTCAGACGCTGGGATCGTCTCTGTGTGTGTTCCTCGCATGCTCTGCATACCAAGGATCACTCGCCACAGCTCTACATCTCCTGACTGGCACAGCTGTCAGATTAAAGGAAGAGAGGGCCATTTCCCATCCCCAGCGGCGCTCTCGCTAATAGTCTATACAGAACAACAACAAAAAAAACACGTAGCCAAACAACCATGCCTCCTTCAAGTTGCCCAAACAAACCACTTCTCCTGTTACATCACCGAGTACATATCCGCTGTCTAAGCTAATCCCAGAGTGACAAGATATGTTCAAGGAGCAACCTATCTGATAACTTCTTATCTGGGACTTGTGTTGGCCTAAAAATAAACCCCTCCATGTCCCGCAGACTGTCATATGCCTGATTTTATTATGTTTTAAATTCGAATAATATTGCTCTAATACCTGAGGGCTGCTGGTCTCGCTGAGCTGTGGCTGTGGTTTGAATGTGCTAACAACATCGTGATGACAAGTTGAAACTCATGACACAGTCATGCTAATTTGCTAATCTGTACTGTTCATGACTGTACGTTGTAAAGCCATATTTGTGTACACAAAACTGTATATGGTGTATATACAACACGCACACGTATAATTTATATTGCATATAATTACAGTGCACCTATGCATTATACATATGTTATAAGAATTTACTGTTAATATGGAAACGAAAAAGGGAATTAAATAATCTTGTACCTGGATAATAGATAATAAATAATGAAGATGATTGTCAATTGGGGTTTGACATGGAATTGTTAGCTTCAAAATACAGAAATAATTTTAAAAACTCATATTGAAATAAAACCCTCTTGTGGACTCATTCAAGAGAAAATAATCATTTTAATTCCCACTTACAAACCCCATCAATGTCCATTCAGCCGAGTCTCTACTTGAAGGGTATAGGCCGCACTTTCCCTGGTCCTCTCTCATTAGGCGTCTGTATTTGGCTGTATTGTAGTGGGCAGCTGTCTACCTGATTACCGTCACTGCATGTCTTCCCGGGGTGTCCGGTGGGGCTAGATGACTGAGCGGGCCTCTGTCAGGACGAGCGTCAGGACGTTAAGCCATACAAGCTTCTCTCCTCCCGTGTGATGTGGTCGTCCATTGAGAAGAGCTGGCCCTCTGCCTGCTGCTGGGAGCCCAGAGCGGACACAGGCCGTCACGCCTTTTTTCACAGCGCCATTTCATTTCTGGAAAAACCACACACTGCTGCTTTCAGTGCAGCATTATGCCCGCATACGCTTGTCAAAAGAGTACAGTTAATTAACGTGTTCCGTCAGTGTCGTGGGAAAAAAAAATCTAGCTTCTTATCTCCAAAAAGACAACATTTCAGGAAATTAGAAGAGTTTTATTGTAGTGTTACAATAGACAGGTTATAGTTACATTATTTTGAAAACAACTATTTGCTATAGAGCCTTAAATCACAAACATACAACTAATGTGTACATCTAACTTTTCGGTCTGAAATTATTCATGCACTCTCCCCCAGTTTTGTCTGCCCAGTTATCTTTAATGGGACATATTTGGTTATTAGTAGTGCGAGCATAAAGCATTCAGTAAACCTGAGCTTGCTGCAGCAATCTACAGATGAGACCACACAGATTGCAACTGCAATCTCCACCAGCCAACCATCCACTGTGTCAGTGGAAGTCACAAGCCAGCAAAACTTTCCAAAAAACTTATGAGAGCTGTGGCGACATTAAGTCCAAACAAGGTTTTCATTTGATTTCATTGTAATGGGGAAACAAGTATCTCTAGTAAAGTTTAAAAAAAAAAAAAAAAAATAAAACAATGAATGTTCAAATTGTAAAGGTGTGAATGAATGATTTACTCCAGAGTAAATGTGCTCCAGACACTTTGCTTGCAATCATCTGACAGTGTGATTTTTCTGAAGGGATTTGAACATCTTTAACACACAGTGGCTCAGCCAGTGCACTGCTCTCGGTCACAGTGGATTCTGCTGGAGCAGTTGGCAGTGCGATGTACTGCCTCTTATTCATAAATGCTGACAGCCTGGATCTACCATGGCTCAAATCTGTGTGTGTTAGCAGTATGCTGCATTCCCTGCCATTGTGCTCCTCTTATTCATAAATACATATGCGTTTCAGTATGCTGCATTCCCCACCATATTTACCAGAATAAAGACAGGCATTGGATGCCATTGGTGGACAGTGCCTTAATGGGTCCCATTTTAAAATTGGAGCCAATATATTACATTACAGAAAGCGTGAAAAGGTTTTAAATGGCCAATACTGTGGAATCATTCCCAGACATGAATCAGGCTGTTCTTAGTTCTGGGAGACGCTTAATCAGAAGGGGCTGGCGGATAATTTTGGCCTCCACCGAGCATGAGGGAATGTGGCGCTTTTGGGAAATGGATAGGTGGCTGCCATTTTGGGCACAAATTGAATTTGTACCTACAATCATTCATGTGAAGGATTTTGTCCGACATGAGGAGAAAATTGAATTGGGCTCCTCCTCGAAGTACGGGTCTGTTAAAGCATGGAAACAGTGGTCTGTATTTACACAGCGATGTCCCAGTCGCACAAGTTAGCGATTTCTGTTTCAAATTAGATTTTGGCAATTTTTAAATGTGTTACCCCCAACTCATTCAATAAACACGAACGCTTAGGAATCCAATAAGAGATAGAAGGACTCTGGTTAATTTACTTTCATGGACTCCGGCTCCTTCCTTTCTGGAAATCCCTCCTGTTGATTTTTATCTGGGGCTGTTTTGGGAGCCACGTGAGACGCCACTTCTTCCAGATTGCACATCCCAGAGGCACAGACTGCGCTGAACAGCCACGAGAGGAGGACAGAGAAGTAGGGGAAAAAGAGAAGCGAACAGAAAGAGAGAGAATGAAATCATGAAAGACCAAAATGGGAGAAGAAAGAAGGAAAGGGTGGAAGAAAAGGTGAACGACCGTATGAAAGAGATATTGAGAGGGGCAGCATATTGAGGCTGTGTGGAGAACATTCTCATAAAGCCTGTTGAAACCATTCACCTCCCACACACCCACACACATGCACATACCCTCACACTCTCACAAACACACCCACACACACACAAACACACTCTCTCTCACCCTCGAATTCACACACACATAAACATTCACCCATGTACATACATATGCATAGTCCTACACACAAACATACTCTTAAATAAACACATGCACGCATCCATTCACATTCTCAAGATGCTCTGACATGCACACAGGCATGCACACTCCCACATGTATATACATGTATACACCCTCACACGCACACACTGACACAAACTCCTTAGCATGCACACATATATACACGTACCCTCAAATGCTCAGACACATACTTGCATCCTAATACACATGCACATGTACCCCTGTACACACACACACACACACACACACACACACACACACACACTCCTTAGCATGCACACATATGCACACTCTCCTATGCACACACACACACACACACACACTCACTCACTGGCGCACACACTCCTACGCACTCGCTCTCACACATGCACGCACACACATACACACACACATAGAAACTCCTCTCAGACAGAGTGCCTTGTACCTCATCAATGGATCCTTGTTCAGTCTCTGAGGGCTAATTACGTCTCAGCTGAAAACGAGTCTCGGAAAACATCCTCCCCCACCCCTCAAACCCAGCCAATGCCAGCCACCCGAAGCAGCGCTCACAGGGGTCCATGCGCCTGCCATGCTGCGGGCTTCATGTCCTTCCCTCTCTCCTCTCATTCTTTCTCTCTCCTTCCCCCTTCATCTCCTCTCATCTGCTCTCCTTCAGATTAAACCTCCTCCTGCTCTGTCCATACCATACAGTTAAACACATTCTAGCGTGTTCTGCGCTGTTTATTGTCATTTGTTGGCTTAACCAGGCGCAGCCCTCAGAGCTGCTCTAACAGTGGCGGCAGCTCCGCTGCACAAACCCGCCGGTAATGAAAGGTGGCACATGGTCAATTTAAACAAGAGCCCGTTTCCGAGGTCCGGGGACCATAGAGACCAGGGAATCGACCCCCCCTCCATCCCTCTACCATCCAAAGCTCCCATTCCCCCCACCATCGCTCCTGCAATCAGTCTTCGGTCAGCTTTGATTTCTGCACAGAGGCTTTCTATGTGAGAGTCGGCCCATGGAGACCCTTGAGACCGGGGGGTGGGAGGGGTGTTTGAGAGGGGAGGAGGGGTGCTTGTGGTAGGTGGGGGTCAGAGCCATTGGAAGTTGGTTAAAAAAAAAAAAAATTCAGATGGAAATTTCCTCTATAGATGAGGCATTACCAGTGCCGGGGGAATAATCTTTTATTTATATTTTTGGTTATACAACATTTGAAAAGAACAGTTATAAAAAACCTATGAAGTGACATGAATTGTAACATTCTTCATTAACAGGATGGAATGGGAATGTCATTTGGGGAATCTGGGTCCCTCTGTTATCCAGTGGAGTGGGCCGTCTCTGTGTGTGTTTTCTGTGCGCGTTTTTAGTTTCACTCCTTGCTTCCTTGGTTCTGAGAATCTGATTAAGCACTAAAAAGTACTCTCAGTGTTTTCAGAAAATAAACAGATGAATATGTATGGATTTTGGCACATTACCAGGGACTGTTGCTTCATTTCTTGTGCACTGGAAAAAAAAAATTTATTTGAAAGGGGTGGAAAGCCCTTCCAGTCCTGAAAGATGGAATTAAAATGGTTTTCCTCTCAAGACTGTTGCCCAGTCTGGTTTGTGTTCATATGCAGTGGTGAAACTGGTTCACTAGGCTATAGATTATAAAAGATTATGCCCTTTTTGCTAAATTGTTATGAACTGATACTATTATTTCTCTGCATTGCATTAACTTTGAATATTTTCGCACCTCTTTGTGATTTTGCACTCCCTGGAAAACCCAACAAAACCAGGCACATCGTGGAATGCAGTTTTGGTCTATACTAGATATCTTTCAATACTTGTGTCTTTCAATGGACAGTGTTTGCACAATCATTCATGTCCTAACAAAAGTAATTAAAAAATAAGTGCAAAATTGCCCTCTATATAAAACTGTAGTTTTTATTTCATTTTTACACAGCATACCTGACATGTCTTGTATGATTTTTTATTAAAACAATTCTTTAAATGAGAGTAAAATCCATATTTTGTGGAAACTTCCTTGTGTGTTTAAGTAAGACCGCGGTTTCCCTCAGGAGTAGCTTGATCGTTGCACAGCAGTCTGAATGGTACGGCAGGTAATACCTCCCCCTTTGTAGAGCTGGTGGAGGCGGTTTCCTCAGCAGCAGTACTGTACCGAATGAGCGATCCACTCATGTTGTTCCCCCCACCAACCCCCCCAACCCGTCATCATATTCAACCACAAGCACACTCTGCACCCCCTCTTTCCAACTTTAGTGGCGGTAAAGTTTGGGGTAGGTTTAAATCCTTTGGCCTCATACTTCTACACAATTTTTGCCGTGTCTCACTGATGCCACTGCATTGCGCCAGTTACATAATCCCGGGGCCTCCGTTCACCCGTCTGTCTCACTCAGTAACCCCCCACTCCTCCTGGGGCCCCCCCTACAGAAGCCAAATTCACACAGACTTCCCCCTGCCCCCCACCCCTTCTCCTCAGCCCACATCTCGTCTATGATCTAATGGCAGCTGGGCTCTGTCACAGCGGTCTGGCGGGGTGGGGGTGTGCAGTGGGGGGTGGAGGGTATCGTGTACGTTAAACAAACACAAGCCGGCGTCTGAAGTGGCGTGGTAATGAGCAGAAGAGAGAGGAAGCGGGCGAGTCACAAGTCCCTCTGAGGGCCCCCTCTCTCTCTTTTTACTCTCTCCCTTTCTCCCTCTGTCTGTCTCTCTTTTTCCCTCTGTCTCTCTCTCTTTCTCTCTCTCCCCCTCTCGCTTTCTCTCTCTCCTCTCGTGCCAGTCCCTTTGATCTGGGGCCTCTTTAGCCCTCAGCCCCCCCGGTCTTAAACACAATCCTCTGTGTCACAGTCATAGATTCCCAAGACTCTCTTTTTATGTTCACTGCCTTTTTCTTTCATCGTCGTCGTCGTCGTCTTCCTCTTAAATATCTGTGCTTTTCTGTAGGAGCATGGTTTTTGATACTGAAATTCAAATGAATGCAACTGTCTAGCTTAGCCTTAATCATTAAAGGGTGGTATAATACAAGCACTGCTGTGATTTCTTTTTAAAAAATGTTTTAAAGTACAGCCACATTTCGACACTTGTGTCACTGTTGTTCGTTTGTCTCTGGTCAACAAAGGATTGAGGAGGATCAGTCTTTTCTCTATGGTTTCTCCTCACCCCCTGTGCCAGCGTGACTCCCTCGACCATATTCTCTTCCAACCCCCCCGCCCCCTGTGCCAAGCTCCCTCCCCCAGTTTGATTGCAGGATCAGGAAAGATACTGTTTGGATGCAAGGTCTTGGCTCATAGTGAGAAGGCTCCACGGCATTTCGAGCATGCAAGATAATGGAACACATCGATTTGTGTCATGGTGTGTTTGAGCCCCCCCCCCCCCGCTTTCTTTCGGGTCGCGTTTTCAGAGGAATGTCACTGTGGACGGAGGCCTTGGAGGTGTCTGAAGAGCCCCCCCATCTCAAACCTGCCTCAGGCTCTCCATTGAGACAGACAGTAGGCCCTGGCTCTGCAAGCGTGCCACAACATGAAATTTTAATGCACTGCTTTACAACACAGCACCCCCCACCCCGCTCCCCTTATCAGCGCGGCTGCTGCTCTCTCCTCTCCTCCCCCGAGCCGTACCCATTTACCGCTCGGCTGAGCAGAGCACCAGGCCTCCTGCCCGCCGCTGAGCACAGACAGACTTAACCCTCTCTGCACCAGCAAGGACCCCAACCCCCAACACACACCCTAACCCCACATACCTACAGCCACCCCCAACAGTACCGCCCACACTCACACACCCACAACCACCCCCCTCTATGTACCCCTAACCTCACACACCTACACCCACCCCCCTCTGGACCACAGACCAAGGTGGACAGCAGTGGTGTGTGTTTGTATTGGTCTGTATTTTGTACATGTGTTGTGTGTGTTCCTTTGTACGTGCGTGCATGTGTGTGTGTATTTGCATTTCATCTGTGTGCTTCTGTGTACGTGTGTTATGTGTCCACGTGTGTGCATGTGTCCACATGTATATGACTGCATCATGAATGACATGCATGAGAAGGTTTTGCTGTATGGTAATGGGGCAGGTGATCGGCTGAAAGGCGGTGGTGTGGTATGGTGTGGCAGTACGGTAGCCTAGGGGAGGAAAAAGCCTTTTTGCAGAGGCACAGCTGAACACAAGTAGCTTGGTCAGCATTTGGGATTTTTCTGTCACTGGGTTTGTTTCTGCTTGCCCATTATTGTATTCCAGGTGCTGTACCTAACGCCTAAAACCTTATCAACACAAAACAACAAGCCTTTTTCCAAGCCCCATGTTTCATTGTATCTTCAGTCATTTACATTTAGGTTTTATCTATAGCAACGTACACAGCTTACATTATTTCCATACAGTCCATTTATGCAGCCTTAAATTTACTTTAGCATTTCGCATTCAGGGACGAGTACCCCACTGTCCACAGTCAGTAGGTCTATATTGTCCCTTTTCGGGCAAGTAGTCCCACACATGTATAAAATACAGCATAAAAACTGTCCATAAATTATGACTTTGGCACTCTGTATTATTTACCAGATGGAAGCAGCTAAACTTATGAAAACAATGAGTCGAAAATAATCTTACGTCAGTTAGCTGTGCTGGCTTTAGATTTTTTCTGGGTCAACAGAATACAAATATGCAATGCTGGGTTACTTTTTACCTTGCTAGATTTAACAGAATGTTCCACTATTGATCCAGGGGGAATGGCCATGCCCTGGATTTGACTCCCTCTGCCGTTTTTGGGAAACTAATCGGACAGCTCATCAATAGAGGAACAGCCTATATCTTAATGTTAGGATTAGTCCCAAGTTCTCCCTGCCTTCGCTCCTGGCCTCTGGATGAACCAAACCTACTTTTGCAGAAGGGCACTTTCTTTTGTTTATTAAGTTATTTAATTTATGCATTTTCACAAGGGCCATGCTGTCTTCGTTGTGTTGTATTTATAGGAGGACATATTGCGTGTATCATAACCCAGTTACACAGCTGGACGGCCGCCGCCAGTTCCCCGGGCAGCGTGTTGCGGTGCATGAGCACGCAGTGCGTGACCGCAGCGCAGGCAGAGGCAGAGGCAGAGCAGGAGCAGGAACCCCCGGGTGCAGCTGGGGACAGAGGCTTACTGTACAGCACACCTTGTTCTGCAAGCCGGCATTGCTTATTTATTTATTTATTTATTTCAGTTTTTGAAGTGCTCCAATAGTCACATTTAAAAGTCCCAAAACCCACTGGCGCTTTGAAGCGGTGGCGTGTTTTCTGCCTTGGTGCAATGTGGGCGGTGATTTCAGTTTGTGGGAGGTGGGGGTGGGAGAGTGTGGCGAGAAACATAGGGCAAACTTCTCCACCCCTCCCCCCTCACCCAGCTGCCTTCACCTCAGTCAGGGTCTGTCCACAATGAAAAAGGGGAAAAAGAGAAAGGGAAAAAAACAACAACCTTTGAATATGAATGTGTTTCATAAATATATTCAAAAAGCGGAGTGAGAGGGGTAGGCAGGAGAGAAAGTAGGCCAGTGCCTCTGCAGACGGTTTGTGACTGCGCCTGTCAGGCAGGTGGGCAGTGAGCAGGCGCCTGGGGAGGTGGCCAGAGGCCAGGTGCCCTCCAGGGCCTGTCAGGTGCACTTTACCTCCACAAGGTCGAGACCAGGTGAACCAGCCACTGAAGCCCCTGATCTGAGGTCAGGACACAAAAACTCAGACATAGTTTGTAACTCATGCTTTATGTTTGATTCATTTCCTGTAACATTTCTTTTCATGTTAACAGTGCTCCGGTGCAAAATGGCTGGTTGATGGTTGATTTGGGTTTCACTCTGCCAAACTAGTATGCAAGATGAAAAATGCAATAGAAATCCACAACACACACACAATGGTTTTGCATGCAGTGCTCCCTCTTTATGTTCAGGTAGTGCAAGCTCAGGTAGAGCCCAGATGTTCAGATCTGAGGTCACTCAGGAATGCGGCAGTGTTGACATTGGTCAGATTCTCAAGATGGTTTACAGAAGGACTTTTTGATTTGTAATTGCCACTGTCCCCCACAGAGCAGTAGCCTCCAAATTAGACCCATCTTCTCCGGGTTTATGTTCATGGTTTAATGTCCTTACATTTCAGAAAGTGGGTGGGTTTATCACTATGAATGGCACTGATTTTGTTAGACTTATAGCAGTAGGGGTGTAAGCCTGCTATGTGAGGATAGCAGTAGTTGAGTGCAATTTGCAGTTGCAAACATGGACGATGACGGGGATGAAGAGGAAGAGAGATGTTGGAGAATGGTACAAACAGCTTCGCAGCTCCCTCATTTCATATTTAGAGCTTCCTGACCAACAGGAGTGGACCCACGGTACTGAGTGCTCTCTCAACCCCATCGCGTAGTCATGGTTACCAGGAAAGAAAGAGAGGAAAAACTGGCCTTTTTCTCGGCTCTCAGATCAGAATGAAGAGCCTCAGATCATATTTGTTTGGCTCTTTTGGAAGTGCTGACCGTGGTTTTGTTTCCTTTAAAGATTAATGTGCTATTGATTGGGAAAGGGGCTTTAAATAGCTGAGGCCTGTCTGTGTGTGTGAGCTGCAGACATGGGGCCTCTCTCTCCCTCCCTCTCTTCCTCGCTCCCCTGCTCTGTCCGCAGCCTTCACTGGAAGCGACAGGCGGGTGTGCAGGGAGCCCAGGCAGTGTGAGCCCCAGAGCCAGTGAGCTGGTGCAGGCAGGGCCGGGCCGTGCCAGAGCTGTGCACATTAATAACGTCAGGGCCCTGCTGACAGGCCTGCCCCTGCAGCACAGAGGTGTGTGTGTGTGTGTGTGCGTGTGTTCACGTGCACACACGTACGGGTGTGTGTGTGTGAGCGTGTGTGTGAGTGTGTGTGTGTGTGTGTGTGTGTGTGTGAGTGTGTGTGTGAGAGAGAGAGAGAGAAAGCATGTTTATGCCTGTTTTGTGTGTGTGTGTGTGTGCGCGCGCATGTGTGTGCAGTATGAGTACATTGTTCAAACGAGCTGCCCTTGACGCTGAACCAATTTCGTTTGTCGCTTCTTCGCCCAAGATATAAATGTCAGCTTTGTTCACCTCTGTGACCCCCCACCTCTCCATCTCTTTACACGGTGTTGCGTCTGTTAGCTGTGCATGCTGCATGTACCAGATGTGTGCTGCTGTTTCGCCTGCATTTCGGGTGAATGCAGTCTCACACCCCCTCCCCATCTCTACATCCCCAATGGGGGAGGGGGGCGTTACCACCTCGCTACAACAGCTCCTTATTCCTATGTCCCCATTTGCTGAAATCTGGCTCTGGAGACTGGGGCTCCCCCTTTTGTTATTCGTCCAGAGTGTGCCACAGACCCCACCTTCCTCAGCCCTTCAGTCAGTCTCTTTGCTTGCAATCAAATTTGGCATTTGAGCAAATACAGCCAGGCTCCCTCAGTGTCGCTGTCATGACATTGGGGTAAGGTGCGAGTGCCCCCACCACCATCCTTTCCACAGGTTTTACTGTACCTGTCAAACCCCTCAGAATGACTGACACCGTATTTGTCAATGACACTTTCTTACCCTGGATTTTAACTAGTTTCTCTTTTTAATCTTTTTTTATTTTTATTTTGTAGATTTACATTGGTTTTATTGGTATGGTTTTATGATATAATTTCATGTATAGCTCTTATCACTGCCCTTTTATGTGCTATTGTTTAGTTTTATACTTATTTGTACCTTAAACTTTCATATCGTAACCCTTTTTATTTTTGTGCCGAACTAGAGATTATGTATTATTATTATTATTATTATTATTATTATTATTATTATTATTATTATTCTACAATATGTATGTACATATTTAGGTACTTGATTTTTTATTACTCTGCCTCCTGAACATCAAACCCCTCCCTCTCGCCCTCAGCTGCTCCTTCCTCATCTTTTTTTCCATTTTAAGGTCACTTCCTGTGAATTACTGCGTTGCAGGCAGACGGGGGGAGGGAGAGAGGTCCCTAAAGGAGGCTCCAGCCAGGCAGTATTTATGGTGCTCAGCAGTGCTACAGAGGGCACAGCGGCAGACCCTGACAATATTATGGCAGCCCCCTATAGCGCTCCTATGGGCGGACGCGCCAAGCTTATTGCAGTATAAATACATCAGCCAGCTGATCTAAAGGGTTCAGCTGCAGAGCACAGCTGCGTGTTCTGGGCTCTTTTGGACAGAATTGGAGCACGTTGCTGCTGTTGCTGCTTCAGCCTCTTCCCGGCCTGCTAACAGAGCCGCTGCAGTGACAGTGTCGTGCCGGAGGTGCCGCTGTGAAAGGGGTATTCTGAGGCTTAGCTTGGGCCAAGCAGGTCTGTGGACCCACACACCTCAAGGCCCAAAATGTATAATCAACACCTCTTAATGGTAACAATAAACAATGTATGCTGACATATATGCATGCTGAAATTACACATTTGTGTAAATGTACTTTTATGTTGTATTTCTATGTAATGAGCGCATTCAGGAATTTGAATGGAGACCTCATAATAAGAAAAAATGACAGGGAAGATAACTAAATATGTGCTGTTCTTCAGTCCTTCTGCAGTATGTGACACAAAAATGCATGCATGTGTGTATAGTTATACACACACATGTGCATATACACAAATGTGCCATATGGTATGACAAAGATTTAGGAATAGGGTCCTTTTCCTTTCTGAAATGTTGTAGGGAATTGAACATCAAATATCAAATATGCCCTAATATAGCAGTGGTGGTTGGGGTGGGTTTTTTCTTTTGTGTAGTGTCCGTCAAAGGTGGTGGGTGGGGGAAGGGTGGTGGGCCAATGGTGTGTGTAAAGGGAGAATCACCCCCTCTGCCAACGTATGCACACACCCCCATTGGATGTAGTCAGGGAGCCATGCACACAAAATCAAATCCTCTGGCCGTTTTATGTATTTATTTATTTATTTTTTTAACTGCTCCAGCCGAGGAAAGGTTAAGCAACTCTGGAGAGTGGAGGAGAGAGGGATGGGGGAGGAGGGAGTGGGGGGGAAGAAAGGGGAAAAGCAAACAATCTTGGCTGGGCTGAGGCACGGCGGCGAAAGGAAGGAGGGGAGGGAGGGAAAATGAAAATCTAATGGGCTAAATCTGTGAAATGTCGTGCCGGCCCCTAGGGGATTTGGGCGGCGGTAGGAACACAGGATATGAGAAAGAGAGAGAGAGAGAGGAGAGAAGAGAGAGGGAAGGGGGGGAGGGATTACTGCCAGCGTATTCCTGCTCTCCGGCTCTTCCAGGCCGCAGAGCCTGGCCCGGCGGGGTTAACCCCTCATTTCCGCCGGCCGCAGTGCGGGAAAGGTCAGGGCCGTGCGCAGGAGAGGAGAGGGTGCCGGCCGAGACTGTGCTCGTCGAGTAGCTGGTCCTGGCGAGCCCTCAATACTGCTATTCAGGCCCCACGTCCTTCTCCCTGCTGTCACTACATATGCAACCACAGTGAGCCCAGTAGCCATTTGCATTTGCATTCAGGCATTTAGAACACATGCTTATCATACAGAGATTTACACAGCTCCATTACACAGGACCTCAGTGGGACCAGATGTGTGTCTTGGGTTTATGAAATCTCTATTGGTTGTAATTCTTGCAACTTGGTACTATCTCAGTTTGTTGCCTAAACCTTTTGGATGCACTTAAGTCACGTTGCATAAAGCATCAGATAAATGCACATACATACACATATTAATAGTGCAGTACTCCATTTGCATTTACATTCAGACATTTACATTTACCACACATTGTTACCTGCAGTGACTCAAACAGCTTGTGTATAGAAGATGCTGACCTCAATTGGACTAGCAGTGTCATGGAAACGTGAAAGTTTGAATAAACCAGTATAAACTTAAAATAAGCATGACAAGTAATGTAAAACCTGAGAATGGAAAACTTAATTTGTTAATAAAACTATTTCGAAAGGGCTTAGTGCCAAGTGAAAGAACGTATGATGATGAGAACCGGCCATTCAGCCATCTAGTGTGCCGTCTATATTCACCATTTAAGTGGTTCTGTGTATTACTACATTATTAAACATGCATTTGTTTGACTCAACAGAAATTGTTTGAATTTGTTTAATGACCTGTACTTACATTAAAGTTTAAGGCTGTCAATGCCTATTTGATGATTTTAACGAAGGTGTCAGAAAATCCAGTACGTGTTGTCTGTTGGTAATGGCTGTCCAGGAATACACTTTTACAAATACTCCATTTATACAACAGGATGCAGCTGAGTTGGGACAGGGTCAAGGTTAAGTACATTGCTCAGAGGTACTACTGTTGTGGCTCATCTGGGAATCAAACCAGCAACCACAGAGATGTAAGCCCAGTTCCCTAACCATTACAGTAGCAGTAGTGCAAAGGATGGTTCAGCTTCAGTATTTCGAATCCCTGAAATCAGTGAGTTCAAATCAGCGACTCAGTGATCCCAGTGACCTCTTGCTCTTCCTGTCTCTGCTGAATGGAACAGACACTCTCAGCTGGGCAAGCTCTCTGTGTTCTGTTTTACACTGAAATGACTGGAGCCTGCAAGGAAAAAAAAAAAACTACAGAAAGGTGCGGATGTGACATTTTGTTGTCTGATTGGCTGACTCTCTGTGAGTCTCTGCGGTCTCTGCGTTGGGGGATCCAGCTCCTCGAATGACCGGAGTAAAGAGCCTGGCCAGGAAATTTCTGCAGGAGGCAGGATATTGGAGCTTTTCAGGTGCTGCGTCTCCACTGTCCGAGTCCCGCCAAGACGACCGCATTCCCCGGTGCAATGCTCGAGGCTCACCCGCTCGCGCTTGCCAGAACGGATGCGGAAGCAGGGAACAGAGGGAGAGACAGAGAGAACGATAAGAAGAAAAATCTGGACTCTCCGGACCCAGACCGTGCACACTGCAGCCAGCCTGAATTGCATGCGTTTGCCTGGTGTGCTCTCTGCCCCCCCCTGGTGGCGCTTACGTATCAGCACAGGCATGCTCCAGGCATGTCTGAGCTGGGGAGGTCAGACAGCCCCTTTCTGCCCTTGGGGAAAGGAGGAGGGCGGTGGGTGGGGGAAGTTAGCAGTCCTAGACGTCCAGTTCATTTACTCTCCCATGGAGGCCTGTTCTCGTCCTCTCCGCACGCTCCATTATTAATGACTTCCCCCTCAGTGAGGCCCGGCTCATCACTACCGCGTTACCACCTGTGTTCGGCTCCCCCTCTTCGAGGACGCTGTTGAAAAGTGACGACGCAAGCAGTCCAGCCCCCCACTCCTGGCGAGAGACTCTCAGCCCGATTGCAGGGGAGACTAATGACCGGACACCAGGGGTTCGGACCTCCTATGTAGGTCATCTCGCCGGGCCCCCCCCCCCCACAATAATTTGGGCGTCCTCTCTGGAGATGTGACGGGAAGGACAGTGATTGAGCGGAATTTTGCACTAAACGCAGGACCCCCCTCCCCACCCTCCCTCTTGGTGCACAGAAGAAGGGTCTTGATTAATGAGCTCTTTGTGGAGGAGAATGAGAACACTTCACCTGCAAGGGGCAGGGGAGACCTGCCTGCTGTACTGCTGTCTGTTTCAGCTGGACTGGAAAGCCCCCATATCATACTTCCACAGACAGTATGTTTTGTAATATTTATTAGAATATTCATTGAGAATTAACAGATTGGTAATATTTGTTTTAAGGTATGTGGGAAATGCTTTCCAGAGCACCGTAAATATTCATTTAATCCAGCTGTATAGCTACTGAAGCGATTCAGGTTCAATATGTTGCTCAGGGGTGCACCAACAGTGTCTCCGCCTGGAAATCAAATCTGCAACCTCTGAGTGACAAGGCCAGCCCCTTAGCCATTACACTGCTCTGCTACCCACAAAAACATTCTCCCTGGACAAAGATTGCTCAGACAACAACCATAACAAGATTTTATTTGTGTATTACTTTACAGGCCATAGGTTCAAAGGCACTCTAATAATTGCATAATAAAACAATGCACATAGTAAAAAAAAATTCACAATAAAAAAGAGCATGATTAAAATGTAGATAATGTGTGTAAAATTCATAAAGGGCAACAGGCAATGTAAAAAAAACAGGACAATGAAAATAAGAAAATAAAGTATGTAGTGTTGAAATTTTGTTAAATAAAAAACCTGTATCTTTGGTCATTAATTGAATCTGGGGGGATGTCTTTATGGGTCTGATGTGTTCAGTCTGAGTGTTGCATAGTTTTGGGCCAGCACTGGTAAAAGCCAGCCCCCTTGACACACATAACAGGATTTTGATACACGTAGAAGGCTTCAGCAGTGAACTTGAGGTAGATGCTGGGGACATAAGGGGTCATTCATGGGCTGCACTGAATAACACCATATATAAAATGCAAAGAATGTTAAAATATATTCTCCATGCCACTGGTAGCCAATGAGGAGAGGCCAAGGTTGGTGTTATGGGCTCTATGAGTCGTGCTTGTTCACAGTCTGCTAGCTGAGTGTTGAATAAGCTGAAGGCAAGACACAGCTTGTACATTTAGACTGGTGAAAAAGGAATAACAATAGTCTGACCTTGATGAGATGAAAGCATGAATCACCATTTCTGTAACACAAAACAATAAATTTGATTTTATCTCTGTATTTCTGAGCTGATTATAATAGGGGGACCCTTCAATACTATGTAATCATCAACTGCACTACTGTGAAAAACAAATTAAAAAAAATAAAAAAATCTGTTTGTCTCCCTCTGCGCTGAGCTTATACCCATAACACTTCCTGTAATGTTTAGTTCAGCATAAACCGGGGGTGCTGTGTTAAAGTGTCATCCTGACGGATCGCGTGTCCCCTACTCTCGGCCCTGCTCCTTTCTAAAGGGCATTTCATCGTAGCTGCAAGGCACCAATAACCTATGGATGAAGAGGGGAGGAGTTTACCGCCATTGCCCCAATTACTATTTTCTTCTCACCTAGGCCTATATGCAGTAAGGATGAGCTTTTCCTTTACTGTGAAGCACCGCTGGGGACAAAGCTATTGATTGCCGTCCCACTTTCATAGTTGGTTCTCCAAAAGTCAGTATTGGTGGAGAATAGGTGTTCAGACAATGCAGAAAGTTATATAAGGAAGAGCTGTGTGATGAAAAAAAAAATGAGATTAAATATGCTGTTTGTCTGCAATGATTGGCCCAGGTGATTTTTGGCTTGGTAGGTAAAATTTAAAACAGTGAGGCCTGTTATCATGCTGTCCTGAATGGGAAGCCTCTGTAGGTAACCGAACTTGTTATTTTCTGCAAATGGACTGTTGACACCCCCTCTCTGTTTTGCAAAACAAGTGATTGACACAGCCTTTGATTTGAGCAAGCATGTCTGTAACATTGATAAGTCGTGTTACAGCTGCATGTCCTGCCTAATGGCATTATTGAAGAATCCTGACCCATTTCAAATTACTTTCAGTAACATAGCTTTCCTTTCTGTAAATATTTAGCAGTTTAGTCTTGTATGGATTATCCTTCATCTGGCTTTTAATTCTCACCGACCCTTTCAGTCCTCTGCAATGCAGAGGTAATGGAAAGAAGCACAGCAGCTTGGACCACGTCCATTTTGGCAGTTGCCTGCTCGTTTTTGGCCCGTGCCAGAACAGTGACTTGTTAGATGTTCTGAAGGCTAAATGGACACAAATCTCCACAGAGATCTTCTCTTTCACAGAAGCTGAGGCCTTCACAGCAGTCAGGCTTGTAGAAACACAATTCTGTGAAGCCTCAAGCCCAGAGAAAATGTATCATTGATTGTCAATGGGAGGACAGGGTTTCCAAGAGATCTGGTCTAAAGTTTGACTACGTCTGTTTGCATCATGAATGCTAATCTGAACACAGAAGATGCTGTCATAATGAATACCTTCAAAAAGAATTTCAGGGTAATGATGTATTATACATGTAGGGTTTGCTATGTTGTTGCTAATGCTTTTCTGGAAAGATTCAGAAAATGTAATATGTTGGTGAGGTTGTGTATGTGCACTGCCCATGTGACAACGGGTTGGGTTTAGCATTGTGGGGTTGCATGTTGGCAACCGTAGGCACCGCTCACACTCTGTCCGTTAATAATAATAAACCAGAAAGAAAAAAAACCTATAATCGCTGATATCCTCTGGGATACTGCCGCATTTCCTTTCTAATGCCTAAATCCAAGCAAATCCGAAGGTATTTAAAAATACTTTGCATCTGTACCTTGATTAAACGATCAGATTCAACGCTTTTCCCCTATTTGGGTTGGATTATTTCAGGAACACTTACCGTTAATGCCCGTTTGTTACTAGCTGGTTAATGTCAAGCATTAGGGGTGCAGTGCTGTGGGGGAAAAAAAAAACAACAGAAAACAGGGAAAAGGCTTTCTGTTGTTTTCACGAAAATTGCATTGCTATACCCAGATGCACAAATGCTTTTAGCTGTTTGTGTAAAAAGGAAAAAAATCACATTATGTCTTACAGTATTAGCCTCAGCACTGGTTTGACCTCTGAATATTTACTGTTTGTTTACATTGATACCTCAATTATCTTTATACAGCTCGGAGCTGGGCCTTATTTGATGTAGGGTTGAACCACCAAGGGCTTGTGCATTATTGATATCGTAAATAACATAAACAATAACTGTCTGAGCCAGAGTCTGTGCACTAAAAACAGTCATTTGAAAGTGACTTGAGCTTAAAATAAAAAAGAAAAACCCAATTAACATCATTAAACACATTAAACACAAAATCACCTATAATTAGATGTTGCCAGCAAATTAATTAACGCCCATTTGGCTGTTCTCAGCGTGAATGCTTAGGAGTGCTGCCAAATGTGCGAATTGAGCCCACACACACACACACGCGCGCACACACACACACACACACACTCACAGAGACAGCAAGGAGTCTCTGTCTGGTCTGTTGAATTCTGGGATGATTACGAGATAAGGGTAATCTAATCCACAAGCAAAAACCTCACTTTATATCTGTGAGAAAGTCGGATCACAATTTTGAGACACCAGAATCAGGATTTTAGTTTTGTGAGGCTTTATTTGCTGTTATGGCAGTAATGATAGCTGTTTGGTTTAAATACAACTGTCTGAACAGTTTTTTTTTTTTTTTTTTTTTTATTGCAAGAATCTGTCAGGCTCAGTGGAAGTTTTAAAAGGCAACTGTGATGCCCTTTTCTATTGTGATTTGAGATCTGCAAATTGAGAAATAAATTGCATTCTCTTCCTGGGCGTTCAATTCATTTTGTCAGCTTAACGGCTTGCATTATCCACAAGGCTCCAGTTGTCTACTTAGTGTTATTTGAACCATTCACCTGACATAAAGGAATAAAAAATCATGTTAGAAGTGAGAGTCTTGAAAGAAGCTGCCTTTGATCTGGGGTTCTTTGGAGGCTGAGAAGTGTCGTCTTTCTCCTCATTAAAACATTCGTGCCATTAGGAGCACTAAGATGTGCCTTCGCCCAAGAGATGTAGGGCCAACGCAGACCACCGTGTGCCTGAATAATTCAAAGCCCAGCTCGCTCAAAATGCTCCGCACAGAACATTGCAAGGGCACTGTCGCGTGATAAGGAAAGAAAAAAAAAAAACAATAAAAAGACATAGCACTATAAATGGGTGGAGCTATATTTACTTGTCACTCACTGACTTGTTTCATTTAGTCAAAAAGTTATGCTCTTTTCCTTTCCAGTATTTTACCTGCAGGAGTAAAAATTGGACCCAACAACAACAGTATTGCTGCCTGTACTGCAACAGATCCACTGCCATTTTTACAGTTCAGAACAGGATATATGAGTTGAAGCTCAGAAGTCTGTGTTTTGTGCTCATTTACTGTGCATGTGGCCATAGCATGCAGATCTGTTTGTGAAGTTTGCAACATAGTTTTTATTGAGACTGTTTCACAGTTAGTGTAGGTTCAGTTCTGTGGTAATGTGTTGGCAGCTGTCCTGTTCAGTGTCTGCCTATCCTTTTTGATGAGCTTTGACTTGGAACAACTGTTCCTTGCTCCTGATGTGGGTTGTCTGTGTTTGACTTATGTTGTCATGATTTTCAGCAATAGTGATATTTTTGTGAATGCCAAAACAATGATTTCCCCTTTTAATTTGGTGTTTTGATTGTTCTGTATGTACATACATATTTCTTTTTTTCACCATGCACATATCTTTGCATTTTATGTCATTTGTATGTTCTTGAGCTGTGTGGGTAGTCTGTCATAGTGTAGTAGCATATCTTTTGTGTTATGGGGGTGGCCAACAAGGTTGATTTTTACAAAAGTGCGCAGATTGTTTATTCTGACTCCTGTGGCTCAGCAAACCAAGGTTCCCACCAAACCAAATGAAGAATTCTGGATATTGGTTACAGTCAGTAATTAGTAATCAGATTTTTTCTTTGGTGTTTGAAGGGTTGAGGTATTTCACCCAGGTCTGCTTCCTGCAGTGCTCTGCTCTAGCAGTGGGCTTTGGCATAGGGCCCTGGGCCCCAGGCCCTGGGCTTCTGCAGCCTGCCCTCAGGCCCCCTGTTAAGCAGGTGAGCTGTGAATAAAGGCCTGTGCTGGGCCATTTGTAGGATCCAGCTTGGCGCTAACAGAATTGAAAATATTATATCAGATTAGTGTGTATTAAGGGGAGCCTAAAGACTATATTAGTGTAATCCCTCTGTTTTAGCGCTGGCTTGTCTGCGCGGCTGAAGCACGCACTCGCGGTGGGGCTCCATGGCTGGGATTAGGGTGTAACTGAGAGGCTTAATGGCATGTGCTGGGCACTCAGGGTACACTCACACGCAAATAATCACACACACACTCTCTCTCTCACTCATACATGTACATGCACACAGCAGTTCATAGGCTGGGGTACTCTTTCAGCGCACACATTTATGCTCGATCATATGCAGAGACTTGCCAGCAAATACAGGCTCATGCCAACATTTGTATGCTTACACACACTCGTATGCACACATTCATTTACACTCATATGTATGTTTACTAACATGCTCACTTGATCACATGAACACTCATTCACACACCTATGCACACACTGGAACAAATGATTGTGTCTGTGTTATATTGGCTCTGTATACGTATTTGTGTGTGCATGCACTCATTCTAACACGCACTCACACATGTGCAGTCACGTATGCACACTCACTCGCACCAACACTTGCACACTCATTAACTTGTGCGCATACATGGTCACAAGCTCGCACTCACTTTTGCACACATAACCTGCATGCTAGCTGTGAATGTCTGCTTTGACAACCTCAAAATCTCACAAATGTATTCCTTTCTCCATGGTATAACCTCTGCCTCATTTTGATTATAGATATGTCCTATAGCCTGTGCAGAAAGAATGATGAACTCTCTCAGTATTTAGTCATCTGAATGATAACTGGAAGTGCAGCCCAGACATAACTGTAAATTGCCTAACTTGTCACCCTGCCTCGCTGACGACTTAAAGACCTTCTTCAAATTAATTACGCAAATAATCGTTTTGTGAGCATGCTGGAATGATTCGGATAGGGGAATTTTTCCCAGTATGCACAGCTTATTCCCTCAATCACAGAAGGGTGTGATTTGTATTATGAGCTTCACCAGTCCCATGCTGTCAGGGACCTGGCTTCATGCATTCCATGGGTCCATTTATGCTGTTCACTGTGTATGTGTATGCAGGTTAGTTTAAGTACAAGGGCACAGTAGAATTCCTGCCACTAGTGGGCTCTGTGCTTGGCCTACAGTGCTGAGTCGATTGATGACCCAACTCCAAATAAAGTATCTGATAGAATGCATCTGGGAAACATGCATTGATTTTTTGGCATAGGATGCCTGCAAGCTTACCGGCGCCTTCAGTGCTTTTGAGGGTTGATTTTGTTGATCCTGAAAAGTTGGTCCATGTCTACATTTGTTACAGAGAATTTCCTAGCTACCTCAGGTCTAGCTACACTACATGATGATTGTTTAGAGATAATAACTGATCATTGGTTTATTAGCAAAGGAAATTCACAAAGTTGGGTGATGTAACACCACGATGAAGAGAGTAGTTCTTAACAGTTCATTAACTGTGACAGACTCACAGTTAATGATCCTGACAAGTGAGTCAAACGCTCATCTGACTGTTCTCCATCATCTGTGAACTGTTTCCATTAAATACCTCATTGTTTGATTATGAGCACCCATCTTTTTGTTGTTCACTTTTTCCAAGATTTTTTATATTAAATGTGCACCTTCTTTACCTCCCCAGGACTGATGAGATTGAGATGGTGATGTCAGATCTGGAGAGAGCCAATCAGGTGAGTCGCCTAGCTCCTTTTTATTTTCAAATGTCCATCCACTGTTGTGAAATTCACACTGTTGAGAGCTAATACCAAAGCTGTGTTTGTCACACACATTCATACATACTGTACATTCCTATGTCATAAAAATACAAATGTGCAACATTCAAGAAAGTTTCAAGCTGGACACTCTTAACTTGCCTGTTGTGGTACACCTTTCATGAGCTGTACATCTTCATGTGCAGATAAGGCCCCAGGCCTTAATCACGGAACACATGTATGCTCATGCTCAGAACTAGCAGATGCAGCCGTGTTGCATAAAGAGTAGTACAGGTCTAGGGGTCTAATGTAAATGTTAAATAACTATTTAACAGCTTAGCCCACCAAGACACTATGTGATGTTATAATTATGAAAGAAGCGATGAGTTTATAATGTCATCACATTTTATTCATTTGATGTGCTTATTAGATTTGTTGGCCGCATTGTCACATTAGCCAGAAATAATCACTTTATGGTTATTCACATACACTAATGCAAAACGTTGATTTGTGATCCTTCCAGAGGTAACATGTCGAATCTAACATACAGAATCAAGGGGGATAGGAAAAGTGAGTTGCAATTTGTTCAACTTGTGATTGCTGACAGATTTATGTTTTTGTGACACTGAACCTCCTGATTGCAGTTTGAATGTCATTTTCTTGGCACTTTTTGAAAACTGTTGCAACAATGTTGTACTGAATAGCAGAACTCATGTTCGATCTTGAAAAGGAATGAAAAAACTCTCAATTAATTGCTGATTAAGAACAAAAGCTAGCACACCCCGCTGTTTTGCATGGGTAAGAATGAATATCACTGTTGTACTGCAACAGGTGCAAGATTGTCCGAGTTTACCACCAGTTGCAATGGTGGAATTGTTTCCCTACATTTGCTGCACCAACAATAGCACATGGAAATCCGTTGTGTCAAGGTCTTTTTAGTCATGCAGAAAATGACGTCATGTTTATACCTTTGAAGCACGATTTAATCCATCACAATTTGCTGCAGTATCTTTCAGTTTATAGGACTTCATAGGAAAGGGGAAATAACTTGTGATTTGGATGTGTGAACATTAGCGTTTAGGTTTAAGAATAATGTCTTGTCTTACTGAATGTTTTGTATTTTTTTTTTGTAATGGCTTTGTATAGATATGTGCGTGCATGTTTGTGTGTGAGAGAGAGCGTTTGTGTGAGAGAAAGGTGACTTTGAGTGTAGAGAAGGCCCGAGGTCCAATGGCCTTTTCTATCCGTGACCTTTAAGGCAATCCTCTTACTTTCAGTCCATGCACTGTAATTTATTTGTTTTTCACTTGCGAAAAGTTCAGTGAAAACACTTATAGCAGTACAAGCTTGTGAGGTTGCCCCTCACCCCCCCTCCCCGGAAGCGCTGCTATGTGAATAGTTCAGATGCATGGTTTTATAATATACGCATGATTTACACTGGCCTTTATCACGATAGCTCAACAGTAGCCTTGCGTGACAGGACACCTCTCCACTATACATTTGGAACAATAAATCCATCCACTTTTCTGGATGTAATGAATATTTTTAAAGCAGTCCTGTCAACTTAGTAAAGAAGTGCCTGAGTCAGTTGAAACGTAAACTATAAGATGCAGGGAAGCAAAGTGTTTTGTCAGTTCAGATACATCACCCGACTGTGAACCGCCCTCTGAATCTGAGCATTGTCCAATCTGGCATGTCCCTGGCGTGGCGATCGCTGATATAGCGAGTTCCGTTCACAGATAAGGCCAGAGTGCCCTTAGATGTCTCGACAGCCAACTGTCTGGGCACCAAAACCAGCTGAATGGTAATATATTGGATCAAATCTGCTCAAAACTTTTATTCCAACTGGAGTGATATATGCAAACATAAATTTTGTGTGCGCCATTGTTTCTAATAAGCAGATTGTACCATTATTATAATCTTGTGGTGTGCACCTGGCATAACTGCTGTACATCTGGCTAATGTTTCTGAGCATCTCAGGAGCTGATGCTGTCGACCGCCAGCAGTGCCGTGGATACTGGTTTCACAGGTCTGAAGGTTTTAATTTGTGCTTCACTGTGCAATCAAAACACATCATTTTTCACCGTAAGGGAGAAGCTAATTGTAATGGGCCCCTTCTTTAAATATTAATGAAAGAGTGCGAGCGGTGGTGGGGGGAGGGTTAGAATCAGGTGAAGGCACCATCGTCACGACAACCTTTCGACAGGGAGACCACCATGCCTGTCTCTGCCATTGAGGCTCATGTCACATGACGTGTATGCTGAGCCATACCCGGCGAATGCTGGCCTCTCACAAGACGCATGTCATGTGGTATTCACACTAACACGCCCCCAAAACACGACCCATGCGCTGTCTCTAGGAATACTCCAGAGCACCTGCCATTATATCGCCTGTCACATCCCTCCACCCCTCCCCTTCTTTCTCAGCTATTTCTCCCTCCGCTCACATTACTTCACATCTCTGGATCTCTGCCCGCCCCCTATGATGCATTTGTCTCTCTACTCAGTTTGTTCATATGATTACCGCTGCCTCCATCAGTGCCGCCCAAACTGCCTTTTCCCATCTGTGACGGCAAGGGAGCGAGGAGAGTGGCAAGTGAATTAACTTTGCCCATGGCTGCTTTCTGTACAACCATAAGATGACTCTCCATGTTTCAAGGTTTTTACTTTTTTATTTTTTTTTTTTTTTGCCCACGTCCCTTATGGTCTGGCAGAAGAAAAGCAGCAGCAGATTTCTCTGATCTGCTCTGCAAGCACATTTGGCCTTGTGTTCTCCAAGAGAATGACACTGAAATCACAAGGCACAACACAGGGGTTGTCAGTGGCTGTCAATGTCTCAAAGGCTGCAGCTTCAGTTGGAAACCTCAGCTGGCAGACCCAGAACACTAGTGGAAAAAGGTAATAATCGTCCCGCTCTTACTTTTCATACAAGACTGCCCCCCAAACCCCCCCACTGCCACTCAGTTTCTTCTCATCGAAACGTTTTTCAAAACTACTTTGGCACAATTAGATTAAACCTTGTTATTAAAAGAATATAATATAATCTCTGGAAAACTATTATTTTGCCATTATCTTAAATAGCACATTCATTAACTGCTTATGGAACTACTTAGCATCTGAAAATGTTGCATTTCCATAATTCCATGAAAAGAGGTGATTCTAAATAGGTGGTTTTAGCTCTTCATACAGCTAAAGGTTGCATATTTAACTGCCTTTAAAATGTAATGAGTGATTTAAATTACTCTGTGTACTCTTCCACTTACATTTTGTGGTTCTGGGCATAAGTTTGAATTTAATTTCAGTCTTTCCTTATTGATATTCAAAGATTGCTTTTGTTGGTTTAAACTAAGTGCATCTGTGTCGTACAGACATAGGCCTCATTTTTAATGAAAATTGGAGCCCCTGGTCCTAAAATATATTCATGTCCTGATTAAATGACTCAACAGTTTCATGAAATTGGCCTTGGATGAATGTTTAAAAATGTTAACCTGCGAAATAATATCTAAAGAAAGCACTCGGTTTGAAGGTAGAGTGGGTTTTAAGATAAAGTTGTTATGCTCTTACTTAATCTGACACCGGTTCTTTATGGTAGTCTACGGCCTTTCAACCGTAAAATCCTGTTTTTCTGATTTCTGATTAAAAGGTTGTCAAGGGGTCTCTCTGCATTGTCATTGCCTTTATATCAGCGTGGATCTGCACACTCCTTGAAAGTCTGTCTCTTGAGTTTTTTTTCCCTTTTGGTTCAAGCTGGCTCCTGATCAGATGTTCCCTGTCTGATTCCCATCTGGAATGTGTTTGAATTGTTCCTCTGGGAGTCTTGTTGGAAGATCAGGATCATGTCTTTACTAAAGTACCCATAATTCTTTGTAACCTGAATTAAGAATATGTCCCTGTCCGCACTGATATCAGGAGGTAACGTCAACACAGTGGAACAGTTTGCCAGGTTACGTAGTAGCGTTGGAGTGTTCGTGATCAGATTTGACGCAGTGCTGGATGCTCTGTGTGTTCCTGCCAAGGGACAGCAGGCAATCTAGTTAACACTTGTGCAACTATCTGCCTGTGCAGTGTCCCTGTCAAACATTGTTGTACACATTTGTTTAAGTTCTGCCATCATTTTTGCCTAAAAATTATTCCAACACATTGGATGTTTGGCATGTTTCCATTTGCTTTTCCTTTTGAGCTCAGCAATATTTAATGAATGGCTTAGTTTCAGTGAACAGATGTCCACACATTCACCAATTAAGACCCCATTGATTTCACCTGTCAGTCTAGAATTTATTCAATTAAAAAATGTAAGCCCTCTCCCAAATGAATCATTTGCTATACAGCACAATAAGTGAATGAAAGCATTAATTTATCTAATTGATTGAAAGTCCTGTGATGTGAATATGGGGCATTTATTCTTCATGGCATACATACCTATTTCTGGCATGACTTGTCATAAGAGGGTAAATCATTCTTCAGGGCATTGAATGTGTCAACAAGCAACAGATTGTTACAAGTCAGAGGTTGCAATTGTGCTTCACAGGGATCCCCCAGGACTGAGTATGAGTACTACTATTGTAGCCTGTAGGTGGCAAGCTCAAATGGGCGAATGGCCTGTGCTTGTTCTTATGTGTTCTGATGTTCTTTTTCTGTTCATACTTGAGCAGAGGGCCGAGGCGGCAGAAAGGGAGGCAGAGAGCCTGCGGGAGCAGCTCACATCTGCAAACAAGTCCCTGCAGCTGGCCACACAGATCCAGAAAGCCCCTGACATGGTAGGCATGGACTTTGACTCAGCTCTGCCCCCCTTTGGTGTCTGTGTGTGTGTCTGTGTGTGCGTGTGTGCGTGCACTTGCACAGATGTCTATATGTCAGCTATATCTCTAACAAATGGTCTGTTTGTGTGTCTCTGTGTTTCTACATCTGTGTGTTTCTGTGTTTGTGTGTTTCTGCGTTGCCCAATGCAGGAGCAGGCCTTGGAGGTGCTGTCACGCTCCAGCCTGGAGGTGGAGCTCAGCGCTAAGCAGCGGGAGATCGTGCAGCTGGTGGAGGACGTGCAGAGGCTCCAGGCGAGCCTCAGCAAACTACGCGAGAGTTCGGCCAGCCAAATCTCCCAACTGGAGCAGCAGCTCAGCTCCAAGGACTCCACCCTCAAGGTCAGAACCCTCCAAAACCAGGGGATGTCACATCGTTACCTTTATTGCTGATGGCAAACACCCCAAAAGACCTGTATAGGGATGCCGTCTTTCCTGATTAAGCAGGGAAAAATCGCTCCTAGAGTGATCAAAGCGATATCTGTCTTTATCGTTATAGTGTAGACACTTTAATTAGTCTAAATTAGACCAATTTATTTAATTCCATCTTTCTTTATCATTAACTTTGTCATTGTCATTCCCAATGAAGATGGGCCTTCAGAGCTGTATTTTAAAAACCCACCTAAGATAACTGCAGGGATGTGATTCCCCCCCCCCCCAATAAGTAGGGTAATACTGATTTTTTTTTTTTTTTTTTTTTTTCAGACCCTAAATGTCTTAAGGGTCCAGCAGTTCTTGGCTTTATTGCTTAGCATTCTCTTCTGCTATTAGCTGTCAAACAGTGAAGAAGCTTTTCATGTGTGCATACACACCCAATTCCTCTTTTTCTGATTGAGACGTTTAAGCTCTGAAAATCTGTTATTTACAAATATTTAAGGGGAAACAGAAAATTTTACAATGCTGAGCATGACTTTTCTTTAAACATGGCTGCACCTCTCAGATAGGTTACTGCACAGCATGGAAAATTGGATAGACCTCATTACTTTAAGTGGGAGCAGTCATGGAAAACGATGACAGGATTTATCCAGCATGAACAAAAGTCCACAGTAGCTTGTTATGTAGCTTTTGACGGTAATGTTAATGGCCTCGGATACAGCCTACTATATTTGCCATTTTTTTTTTTTAAACACCTCAAGCTTTGGGATTTCTAGGCTGTGTAATGCATTGACTCTGCTTTTGTTACCAGCAGCCTTGTTTTACCCCTCGGCTACTGTACAGCACAGGGTATTTTTTTCCTTGTATTGAAGGAATACTCTAATTTTAAAATTGCTCAGGACAAAAGGTCACATGGACAAACACACTATTGTCCAATGCTTTTAGCCAAATAGATGCTCCACTAAGGGTTTTTTTTTAATATATAGAATATTATTCACTTAACTTTTAATTATTGAACAAATACCAGTGGTTTAATGCTTTTTACATGTTTTAAAAAAGAAAACCTGCATATTTTAAGCCTTTGCATTTGCAGTGCATTAACTAAATCTGTTTGCAATATTCTCGTATGCAATTAATTGGAACTTGTCTGCTTTAGATTAGTATAATCAGACTCAGTCTGCAGTAGCCTCTCACATTTAGGCCTCATTCATGCTGCATTTCAGAGTACAAATGGTAATCTTGAGTCAGCTTTGTCTTTGGGCTCATAAGGTGCACTTCAGACTTTAGATACCCTGCTTCTGGTTCAGGTAATAAAGCAGGACACTTATCACCTGTCAAAGCACTCCATTCAGATACTGTTGCTTTATGCCTGAATGAAGCTTTTCTTCCATTGGTGTTTTAAATGGGAGATAAACACCTTTTCTTAGGTGGCTTGCTGTATGTCAATACATAAATTTAATAATTTAATTTAAAGAAGGGAAATTTCTTTGTTAAATAGGCTATTGTTTAAAATCGGCCTATGAAGCAGTTTACTCATAATTTTACCATGGTGAAACTGACCCAATTGTTGTCTCTCCAGTATGGACTGGTAATGGCGTTGGGTAACTTGAAAAGGAATAACCCCAAGTACGATGTTGCCATTTTTGTATTCCATCTGGGTGGTTATCAGGATTATTCCAGTTCTATATTGAGGTACAGACAGCCTTTGCCTGAGTATTGTCCCTAGTCAAGCCCCTTTTAATGCATTTTCAGATGTCATCAAACTGGAATGTTTTTTCTTCAGCAGTAGGTGACACAGACCTTTGAGTGTTATGAATATGGAGCTTGAGTATCTGAAGAGTCTGAAGAACCTGTGCCTCGATCCACTGGATGTTTTATGCATTTCTTTAAGCTCTGAACTCTGCCAATGGAAGCTGTGAAATGCCTTTGTGCTGTAAAAGTGACCCCCGCCCTTCTTTTTTTTTTCCATAGCAACTGGAGGAGAAGCTACAGGAGCGGGCGGACTACGAAGAGGTCAAGAAGGAGCTGAAGTAAGTCTCTGGAGCTGACAGCCCTTCCGTGGCTGTAACCGCACTGACTGCAGGAAGCGACAGTCTGCTGTCACAAGCTCCACTGTGTTAAGTCTTTCCAAGTCTCGAAATACTGCAGCCTTCTGAAACAATATAGTTCTACAGCTTCCTACAGCTGTCCTCTGAAAAACAGTCTAGGCTTTAGACTGTACGGCACATTAACTGTTATCGCTGAACGTGTGTGTATGCATGTGAGAGAGAGATTAGAACTTGTTTTATTTTGAAAAATTAAGTACAGTTATCTCTAAATTGTGTTCCTGAGAAAACGTACAACGGAACTTCTTAAACTGCGCAGCATTTGTTTTTATTATTTGTTGCTATCACTGGGCCTCTATATATCATGTACCTTACAAAAACCTTGAGTGCAATATGTAAAATGAAAACATGAAAATACAGGCACTTATGAACAACTAGCCATACAATGGACCTCCCTAGTTTCGCACAGCTAAACTCGTAGTGTTAACTCATCAAGAAAAGTTTTTTTTTTCCCCCTTCTGTCCCTCTGATTTTAACTTTCTGCTTTGGCACCAAACTCATTAGAGAGGGAATCAGTCCTATGTCACATGCTCTGTTCTGGAATGGCCTTGGGTTGAGTGTCTCCAGTGAAGTTACTCTTCTCTATGAGCAAGACTCACCATCCTGACTCCACGCCAAGTACTGTCTTTGAATCCCATTGACCTTTACAATTGGGCCGGGCTATGCTCTTTCCCTCTATCCCATTGGCCAGACACAGCTGCTCTTTCCTATTGGCCAGCAAAAAGTTGTCGTGCTGCCCTCTTCGTCCATTTGTTGGGTGTGTGGTCCTCCAGACCAGCTGTTCAGGAGAGGCACGTCACTGCTCCCAGCCTCTCCCATGTATCCTTGCAAGTCCCAATTAGAACCAGACCTGCTTTTTAAGATGGCTGAGCTGTAGACACTGTTCAGGGTATGTACCTGGTTCTCTTTGATTATAGCCATTTGGTTGGCCAGTCTGTTGTGAGTTTGCGGTTTTGACCAGCCTGAACTCAGGATTAATATAAATGTGGTGGACTTGAGCTTGAATTTTTACGACCTTTTTAGGTTAAAAATGTTCAGGAATGTGTTCGATAACTGCTGTCATCCTTCATGCCATATGCATGCTGGGTTTTTATTAGACTATATTTATTCATTTATACTATATAATGCTGTATAATGAAGAACTATGATGTGCATTTTTCATGGTGCTGGACTCTTGTTTGGCATCTGGCATATAGAATCATATTGTGTACGATCTTGTGTGTGTGTTGTCCAGCACAGCTCAAAAATAGATGGTTGTCACTTTAAACAGTGGACTTAATGATCTGAATTCATTGTGTGACTTATCTCCGTCCAAGGGCGTAATGAAAAGGCTAACAAAGTTAAGATAACACAGAGGGCTTAATCAGCCTGCGCTTTTGCTCACTCTCAGCTGATCTATTTGTTGCTGGCTTTTGATGATCTCAATAATGACTTTAAAGTGAGGTATGTCTGCACATTAACTCTGTAAGTGGATTTTGGGCACAATCGTGTCTGTTTGAAATCTATAACGGTAATAACAATGTGACCAAGACTTTCAGAGAATTTTCATGGTGCTTGATGAAGCGCTCAGATAATCAGCCACAGAATTGTTTGCTGGATTTGTATTGATAGCCTGCTGTCCTGAAGGAAAACATTCCTCTGTAATTGACTGAGATGCCTTTTTTACACGCACATCCTTTTCATTTCCATGCTGCCATTAAGGAGAATACCGTGAGGGTCAAATTTGAATATTGTAGTACGGGGCGAGACATGTTAATTCAAATAAATTGATTTAACATTTCAATGAATGATCTAATCCCCCTATCATCTTCATACATCTTAAACATATTCTAGTTGCTCTTTTTTTCAATACATGTGGGGGCTTGCTCTGGAGTGGCCTCATTTTGATTCCTGAATTGGAATAGCTGTTGCCTTACAAAGTGGTGTGTGTGTGTGTGTGTGTGTGTGTGTGTG
Source organism: Albula goreensis (assembly GCA_022829145.1). Taxonomy (NCBI): domain Eukaryota; kingdom Metazoa; phylum Chordata; class Actinopteri; order Albuliformes; family Albulidae; genus Albula; species Albula goreensis. The sequence continues at coordinate 36,320,033 of CM040742.1, forward strand.
TGTGTGTGTGTGTGTGTGTGTGTGTGTGTGTGTGTGTGTGTGTGTGTGTGTGTGTGTGTGTGTGTGTGAGAGTGAGAAGTGCTGTACTGTGGTAGTGTTGGGTCTAATAAAAGTCTCTCCTTCACAGTATCCTCAAGTCCATGGAGTTTGGGCCAGCTGACGGCTCTATGGCACAGGTAAGAGAGCAATAGATCTTTCCCATTTATCTGGGGATATTGTGTGTGTGTGTGTGTGTGTGATAGGGTTAGATGTTAGTAAGCAGACCAAAAGTATTCTTATGGTCATAGTAGATGAAATGTATTTTTAAAATTCTCTAACAGCATGTATTATACTATCATTTATAATAATATGTTAATATTATTAACTTTTTATACATGTAGTGCACTCAAAGCACTTGTGAATGACTCACACGTGACTTCTGTAAGTCAAAACAGAATTTAAATTCATTAATCCTTTTATTTTAATAGAAATGATCGGACATTAATCAGTTTAAAAATCCCCATTGAAAAGGGATCCTCAGCTTCTGCCTGGGAGAGCCATGGAATATTCTTTTTCTTGCTGTTACTCAGAAATTGATCAGTAAAAAAATGAAAGTTACAGCATGACCTTCAACCCTCTAGGACTGCCATGGAACATTTTCACAATTTTTCTGTTCATAAATAGAACTGCAGTTCATTTTCTTGAATTGACTCAGTAAGAATGGAACGGAACCCATACCCTGACACATGCTCTCTCTGACCCTCTTCTGTCCCCCCAGGACTCGTCAAAGCCGCTGGAGGTGCTGCTGCTGGAGAAAAACCGAAGCCTGCAGTCGGACAGTGGCTCCCTGCGAATTGCCAACAGTGAGCTCAGTGGTGAGTCCTCTTCCATGGGGGTGGGCAGTGGTTTCTGTGGGCCAGGGCAGTGGGACAGGTGTGGTGGAAGGAGGGGTGGATGGGGTTTAAGAAGGGAGGATCTTCCACTCTGATTTTCATTTTCCTTATTATTCCTTAAATGTATAACCAGCTAGGGCAGGTGGGAGTTGGTTAACTGGGTACAGGATGTAGTGGAGGTGCATTTCCACTGGGTGGATCAGGTTCTTGTGCAGCCAGGGCCTGGAACTGGTGGAGGTAGGGGTGGGAGGATGGAGGGAACATGCATTTTTAGTGGATGGAACAGGTTCTGGTTGAGGATGTTTTGAGAGCAGGAATTCAGTGTTTGGTGTAAGTGAGCAGAAAGATATGAGAAGTGCAGACTGAGCTCCCCCTCCTCCCGCTGCTCTGGGGAGGTTATCATCTGCTCTTGTAACTACACGCCAGCACGTAGTCTCCAGGGCCTTTGAGCCACATACCCTGAACGCTGCTACCGTGGAGCAGAGCAGGCGGGCTTTGTTTGTTTGTACCATATCCATGAATGCATGCACGTGCACACGTAAACACATACACACAAAACCATCCACAAACACACACTCAGACATAAAAATTTACACATACACAGGTGCTTGTAGGTCCACACATTATAGGGTTCGTGAAACCATATTCTACCATCACAATTTGCTTAAAGCACGGGCATGGACAGGACATCCAGTTGTTAAACAGAATTAGAGCCAGCAATCTTTCCTGCCCAGAAAAAAAAACAAAATGGTTTAACATGAAAGGTGAGGGAGTTATCACTTTGAATAGAAAAAAAACAATTACTTGGGGAGGACGAAAAAGAAAAGGAGTGCTTGTGAGAGACCTTGCAGGCTGCTTTGTGTTAGCGTTCTCAGCATTTGACACAAAACATCTTGCCAGAAATCTGAAATGGAAATGGGTTTAATGGTTCAATTCAGATCACTTGCTTTGATCATTAAGACTGAAGTGCTCCTTTTAAGCTTGGCTCTCTGTAGTTCAGCTTACTCTTTTATTTCAACCTGAAATGGCACTTCAAAAAGCAGATTTACCGATTTCCGAACATCAGGTCCACGTCAGGAAAAATTCCTGTCGTTTCTTGCGTTTATCTAAATGCCCGGATTTTGCAAGGGTGTGACATTCAGCATTTCATTCTCAGAGGAAAGGAGAAAAAGCCTCTGTGTCTCTTTTTTTGAGTGGCCTTTCCAAGATGAGAGATTTTTTCTTTGTTCGGGTTTTTTTTTTTTTTTTTTGGAAAAGGTAAAAAGAAACCGATTCCTCCCCTTTAAGCACCCAGCCTGAACTCAGAAAAACAGGTAAAGTAAAGCACTGTGGTCATGCAGGCTGTCTGCATTCTTAAGGTCAGTCGGTTCTTTCCCTGGGCAGTGCAGTGGCTGGGATCGCTGCGGCCTCGGGTATGCGGTGGCGTGACTGGCTGTGAACAGGCTACCTTGGGCGAGGGTGATGGAGGCCAGGAGGCACTCAGGGGATGCAATATGAAAATGAAGCGCTTCTTTTCCCTGCTGCCCTTTTCCACAGTCTGGGCTACTCAGGTTTTTCAAATGTCATAGAAATTTGCTGCAGGATGTCCCAAAAATTAAGCAAGTAATTTGTATTTTTAATGGTTCCCCCTCCCACCCTGTTTGTCTAACCTTATCACGTACTAAGTGAACTGAAGGCGTTTATATTTTCTGCGGTTTTGTCAGTCTTGTCCTACTTTACGGAATTAATTATCTCAAGTATGGAAAACTGGAACTTTTTAACCAGCAACTGTAATGCTAATCATTCTGCTGTTGTTTTTTCCCCTTATGTTTGACTGTGATGTTCTTTTATAGAAATGGAAATTTAGTATTTGTTATACTTAAGTAGTAGATTGTATGTAACTGGAAAATGGATTTCCCTGGTATACCAATTTTGATATGTCACTTTGTTTTGGGATAACCTTAAACTGAGGGACACAAGGGCTTGTCTCTGCCTCACAGACATTTTTAAAACTGGAGTCCATTTGTAAAGTATCTGGTAAAATGTACTGAATCTTTTGCCTCTGGTTTTTTAAAAATGTAAACTGCTTAATTGTAGTTCTATTTTCTGAAATATTTGATAGGTTGAGGGTCTTGATTATAAAAAGGATTCCAGCCTTCAAATGAAAATGGTGTTTTTGGATTTTAACTTTGTTTTCTAATCCTGAATTTTTAATGGAGTCCATTTGTAAAGTATGGACGAATTTGGGTTTGTTCTGTAGTCTATTTTCTGATATTTGATAGAGGCATTATAAAATTCCTTCTGAAAATGGTGTTTTGGTTTATGCTCCTCAATGTTCTGTAGCTTAATTTCACCACCAGTATGGAAAGTCAAGAACAGCAGTCTCTTAGTTATGTCTATATTTCAGAATGCACAAGTTTTCCATGGAAAATTATGGTGTCAAAAAGGCACAGCAATTTGTTTTTCTAAAACGTTTTTCTTTTTATTCCTCTCCTGTGCTAAAATGGGCTGTTTTTATTTTTCTCCTTGAATTTTTTTTTTCATCCTTTAAAAAAATTGTGATCCAGTTTGTTTAAAACAACTCAAGCAGATTTACAAAAACCAAGTGCCAGTATGTGTAATGTGCATATGAACTGTGTTAACTGAATACCAGCTGGCAGATCCAAGAAGAGCTGGGGACCTGAAGAAATCAAGAAAGACAGCTGGCGCAAAGCCATTGATCTGCCAAGAAAAAAAGCTCAAGACATCAAAAAATAGAGCTTGTGAGCTACAGTCCCTCCCTCTGATATTCTTGGAATGGCAGGGGAGACTCACTGCCATGCAGGTACCCTGGACACTGCTGCCTGAGCCGATATGCGCTGACATGCCTGCGAGAGGCTAGCCGTCACGGCGATCACTGCGGTTCAGCGTTTGAGACGCGGTGAAGAGACCGGCGTCTCTGCTCAGAGGCCTGTGCCGCGCCAGTCTCCCCACAGCTCAATGACTGGACTATGCTTTCAGCTTCCTGTACCCACTCTGCCATATGACTGAAAGAGCTGACGAGTGGAGCCGACTGAACCAGCCGTCAGCTACCGCACGCCCCCTGCCTTTCCTAGACCCTTCCTCCAGTGTCTGAGCTAAGGGACAACAGGCTACTCTGACAGGGACTCACAGTGTCGTATAGTCAGCAATGTGTTCTAGCAGTCCATCATCAGAGCTAGATACTTTATGTGGCTAATGCTTACAAGTGAATGATGTGGAATGAACTGTTCATTATTTTCCCTCTTTGTGTTTTTTTAACTTAACTTTTGGGCCTTTTTGGGTTGGCCTCCTTATAAATGTATTGCATTTGGCCTCTCTTGCAGGGACGGTTGGACGTAAGGGGAAAGAGGCATCGGCTGACAGCCAACAGCGCCTTCCCTCCAACACCCCGAATGCTGCCAATCTGCAGGGCTCTCCTCCTCCCCCGCCTGCCACCCAACTCCTCCTGCGGGCGGGACCCGGCTCCGCCTCCACAGAAACGGCCTCAGGCGTGGGCGCCAATGGCACGCACCAGTTTTCGCCCACGGGCATCGGGCAAGATTTCTTTAGCCCTGGTGGCTTGGCGGGCACGGGTGCTGCCACCTACCCACTCGCAGGAAAAGTGGCGCTAAACTCCCTCCTTCAGCGGCAGCTTATGCAGACCTTCTACTCCAAGGCCCTGCAGGACTCCCCTGCAGGGACCATGCTCTTCGCCCCAGGCCACTATGGCCCCGCCTCGCTGTCTGCCGGCCCCCTCTCCCAGCCCTCCCACCAGCACCAGCACCAGTCCGCCAGCGGCAGCCCTGACGTCAACGGCATGGCCCCTTCCCCCAGCCAATCGGAGGGGGCGGGCAGCGCCTCGGAAGGTGAGGACATGGATACGGCGGAGATCGCGAGGCAGGTGAAGGAACAGCTGATCAAGCACAACATCGGCCAGCGCATCTTCGGCCACTATGTGCTGGGCCTCTCCCAGGGATCGGTCAGTGAGATCCTGGCCCGGCCCAAGCCCTGGAACAAGCTGACCATTCGCGGCAAGGAGCCCTTCCACAAGATGAGGCAGTTCCTGTCCGATGAGCAGAACATCCTGGCACTGAGGAGCATTCAGGGACGCCAGCGAGGTGAGTGCTTTTCCTTCACCCTTTTTCCCTTTTCCCAGCATGCATCAGCGTGAGTCACGCTCCCTGCGTCCAGTGCCTGTCACATTTCCACAGATCAAACCTCGCGCTGCCGAGGTTGTGGCTAACAGTGATGATACACTTCCCCTAACAACCAGAATTTTGTGTATTAAGCAGAGGGTTCTGAGGTCCCATTTCAGTGATAATAAGTCAGTTCAGGAGGTGAATTAGAAAAATAACTACATTTACATTCAGGCAACTAATTGAAGTTGCTGTACTGAACAACATGCTTCTATTGCTTGTTTAAAAAAGTGCATTAGCAGGATATATACTGAAGGATATATACCTTCAGTCTCTTGAGTGACCACCAGTCTGATTCAGCTAATTCAGTTACTGGTGATTGTCTTTTCATTTCTTGAATTGATTGAATTTAAATGATTAATTTGACATTCCTTATAATTTTTGATACCATGCATTCTCAGTAGTGAACGTATGTTGTGTTGGATAGAGTCATGAAGATAGAGTAGAAGCTGTGGACACGGAAACTTGACCCTTCCTCTCATGTGGCAATGGGAATGCCCGAACACAAAAATATGTCGGTCATTGTAATTATTGATTACCATTGTGAGCATTTTGAGCATTTTGGTTTGTGCTTGCTTCACGGGAGAAATTCATGGTCAAATTTGGCACCGACAACAATTTTTTTTGCACCCTGAATAGATAGCTTTGGACATAATCTGCTTGTCTCAGGTTCTTCCTCAGCTGTGTTTCGAACAATCAATAAGGGAAATATGCCTATGGGATTTCACTGGCCTCTGTGCTGCATGTATACAGGCATTTTGGGCCTTTATCTTGGTCAATGGATAGTGACTAATATAGTGTTTCTCATTGTGTTCAACCTCAAAGGCAGTTACTAACAGAATTTTAATCATTCACTGTAGAGTCACTAAATGCCCTGGTGGTGAGGCAGTAACAAAATATAACACAACTAGAGTGCTGAATTGGGACAGGTTTTGTTTCTTTTGGAGACATTTTTTTCTGTTGGTGCAAATTACTTGCATTGCGACGTTTGACATGATTATTCTGCCTTCCACGGTGTCAGTGCTGATGTGTATGATACATGAAGTAACTTTGAAGCCCTATACTGTACTGCAATATTTAGTGAGGCATTCTTGTGTTTCTGTCAGAAATCTCCTGTCTTGTTACCTGTGCTATATTTTCTAGCAATTCTCCTCCACCGACGCATATTCAGTTGAATGTGAGCTGACAGGCAGCGGTTTCCCCTGCACATTTGTAAGCAGAGAGAGAGAGACATTTCCTCTGGTCCTCACATTCTGTTCTACAGTACACGCATGCATAGTCATCTCCTTAAATACAGTTTTTGTACCAGGAAAGGGTGTATGCATGACTAATGGAAGCGCTTCCATGAGTCTATTATGTGGAATGGATTTGAAAGCACTGTGCAGGAGCTTCCCAGAGCGCCAGAATTTTTCACTTTGCTGGGCCTTGGCGCTTGTAAGTAACTCTGAAAAGGACACCCTGTGAGTTGGGCAAGTGCTCTCTGCTTCGCGCGGAGCTAGCTGATTCGCACAGAGCGTGACGAGAGTGAGGGTGACGTGCGGTCAGAAGGACTTCTGCAGTCTCGTCTGTCCTAATTACATGCCATAGCCCGACTTGGCAGCCGCGAGGAAATAAATTAAATGGCGGCTGCTGGCGTAACGTTGGTCCATGGTGCTAAAGCGGAGCGGGAACAGAACAGAAAACAGGTTCTCCTTTTTCTTTTTTTCCGCTACGATCCTGTCTATTGTACTCTCCGTTTTGGAACTGCTTCAAGGAGCCGCAGGCCTGGCTGGCTGCCCTAAACCTGTCTGTTCCATGTGTTTCTGAAGCAAAACCAGGGGAGGGTGAAACAAGAACGTTGTACTGTACGTATATTTCAAAGCCACAACAGTGATTAATGTTCTAAAAATGCACAACCCCCTGTTAGCCTCTTTTTTTCCTTTTGTTCAATTTTAATTATGTAGGAAACCCCTATAAACCATAGGAAATGTTTCTCAGTCAGTGCAAAAAATCATTGAATTTTTTTTAATAACTCAAAGTTATAGAAATGTCATGCACTATACATTTCAATGTAAGAGAGAAATCCTTTCAAAAATGCCCAAGAGCCTATAAAACAATATTCTTACTTTTGTTTTACACTTAACCTGTAACTGACTAAATCACTAGGTTTGAAGTCATTTGATATTTAAGGCTAGATTCAGTCAATTGCACGTGGTCTTTTTAAGGGCATATGAAGTTCAGTCACAATGGATGGTTAGGGCTTTTGCACTAATGTATTCGCTTGTTTCTGATAAAATGCAATTGACAAAAAATTATGTTGTAATATATTGTGTTTTGATTTTTATATGCCCGTAATCAAAGAAATTTGATTGGATATCACACTTGGTATAGTGTTTGTAATTAATTAAATAGAACAAGCTTCCAAGTATGGCTTCAAACTATAATCGAAGACAGGAATATGTGTAGGTGTATATCTGCCAGAAGCTAAACATTTTAGAGCAGTATGTCTCACAAAGTAAATTGAATTGGTGAATTGAAATTTGAAACTTATGTCAATAAGAGCCTACTGTAGATTTTGATGTGCATTTCTTGAAGCTGCGGGTTTTGCTGGGAGCTGACTGTCAAGCTTAGTTTTCCACTGTAAAGTGTGTTTCTGGTTAGATTTTCTTTGCCTCCAGAAATTGGAGCTGCCGCTCACAGAGATGCTAAATCCATCATCACTAACAACAAAGTGTGTTTAATTTGAAAATGCATATGGTGAAAACAACTCAGGATCAGTTTCCTTTAGTGTCCCTTGGTGCGTCAGGCAGACAGGGTGGTTGACACAAAAACTGCACTGCCATCATTTTTGTCAGCCATTTGTAGAGAATTGCACCTATCTGAATGTACATACCCTGTTTTTAGCTGCGAATTGAGGTGCCTGAAATGGCTTTTGTTCACAGACGTGTTGAGTCACTGCGTGCCATGCCGGGCATCCTTTCCAAAGGGAGAGGCACTGTTCACAAATTATACTCGGGAGCATAGACAGTCAGATCTCCAGAGATTTCTTGCCTTACTGTCTGGGAAAAGCTCTTCCTGTAGCAGTGATCACCACACTGGGAATCTGGGAGCTCACAGACATTGGTCAGCTTGCCTGAGTGTGGTACATGGAATCGTCAAGCATTTGACACCCTTTTTTGAATCAAAACATTGGTTGAGTGTTGAACAGTAGGCGGATTTATCGCTCTGGACTGCACTGCTTTTCTCAGGCGTACAGCAGAGGTGTCAGCCTGGAGCACAGGACTCAAACCCATGTAATCTCACACTGGGTTTGATAAGAGGTGTCCGTACTTAGCTGTGTTGAAGTACAGTACAGTGCAATACACAGTGAGGGATTTCTGCCCTCTCCATACAGGAAACCAGCGCCTGACGCTTCTCTTTTTATCTGTCGCCGCTTGTTTTTCAACAGAGAGCCCGGGCCAGAACCTGAACAGAGTGTTTCAGGAGGTTCCGAAGCGAAGAACCGGCTCGGACGGCACCTCGCGGCCAGGTCTGTTCTTTGCCTTCACTATCGTGGTTGGAGTGTTGATATCGATATTGTGTCGATGTTGTTGTTTTTTTCTTTTTTAAGTTTGCCTATACCTGCTCTCTCCTTCTGGCCTGGACTCTGTTGAAAAACCGAAGGGGCGGTTGGGGTTAGTCTGTGGGAGGGACAGGCGTGCAAACATTGGAAACACAACTTGACATTGCAGTGAAACAGATAAGCTTGTGTAGTTTAGGCATTCAAAAATCAGTCAGGCCCCAAATCCTGGTGACAGGCTGCTTGGATGCTTTTTTCATCTTGGAGTAGTGGCTGGTTTTTTTGTACAGAAGTTATTGTACAATAAAAAAATGAGCTTCCTCGACAGTGAATGGCATAGCTTCCACCCTGTTGCAGACAACTGGTGACCTGTGTCCCTCCCTAGACAGGAGCCATGGTCCAGTATGGGGCTGCAGGCAGGGATGGATGTGTACTTTTAGGCATGCTAGCTCTAGCATGTCCTTGGTTTTTGGTTCATAAACAGACCAGCTACCAGTTTCCCAGTCCACTATGATGTAACTCAGCCCTGCTTCTGTTTTACTAAGAAACCGGGGGTAAGTTACTACTGCTTGCTAAAAGAAGTTCATAAAGCTACCCAGACACTTTCTCATAGTGTATGCATCTGGAGTCAAGGGTACCTTGAGCTCACTCCACTGACTGCTGCCCAGTGAAGGCAAGTGAGTGTGACCCTGTTCACTCGCCCATTTAATCAGGAGAAATTGGAAGGGAGAAACCTGTTTCTACTGTCGCTTAAATTGTTTTAGTCAAAATACCAATTATGTTTTTCACTCAGTGTCTATTCCAGGAACAAAGTTGGTTCAAAGTGTCACAGCCTACTTTGGTTGACGTGCAGGTTGAGCTCCACTCCTTTGTGTCAGCATGCACTTTATGTGTTGTATAGAAAAGAGGTGTGAATCAGTCTGACTTGAATCTGTGATCCATTGGTATTCATAGAAGACTACCGAGCCCACTTTAGCAACTAAATATTTTACAATGTGAAGATTAAGTAAGGCAAAATCGATACAACCGCATAAAGGAGAGGAAACATTTGTCGATCATTTATAGGAGTATTTGTCAGTGTAAGTGAATGAGCAAGAATAAGATTTTTATTAAGTATTTATTGCGTTCTGGATTGTTCAGGGATGCAGTTGTTACGCCTTTCCCCACATCTGAAATTTGTGATGGAGTTTTTTTTTTTCTGGCTAGGCTCATAGCATCTCATTTTCCTGTTGTGCCCCCTTCTCTGCCCACTCCTATTGGCCACAGTATGTTAACCATGCCTCCGCCCCCAACTTTCTGCTGCAGGTAACATCACCACAAGGATCCGCACTCCTGAGAGTGGCTCCGATGAAGCCATTAAGTCCATTCTGGAGCAGGCCAAGAGGGAGCTGCAGGTTCAGAAGGCTGGTGAGTGTTGCCTCCTCTTCCCTGGGTTAGCAAACATATCTGTGAGGATTATAACTACTGTAACTCTGATAGGCTATTGTCTCTGTTGCAACATAATGCCACCCACCTTCAGTGATATTATTTGTTAATAAACCATCAGCCAGTTACTAGTATGGACTACCTCAGAAATATGAGAACACCAATAAGCTTGCAGACACTCTGTCACAGAGAGAGTCTGGAAAAACATGCTATGAGTTAAGAATTTGGGATCCTGGACTCCCTGCCCAAAATTGCTGTAAAGAGCCATCTGTAGAGAACACTTTCCAGTCTCCTCTCTGGAGCATGTCTTTACAAAACAAATGAATAGTTATCTGTATGTTGACGTATATGTCCATTTCATATTGAAAGACTGAAGTGTAATTAGAAGAATGATCTCTATGTTATTCTTAGATCATACATGCATTTTAATTTGAAATTACCACCGTGAATAGTAGTTTGCCATAAGATAAAATATTGTCACTGTTCCACCATTTGAGGCTCAGTCTGATCATGATCCTCATAATAATCAAAGAGGAAGGGCTAGAGAAACATTTTATTTTACTTCAGAAACCTTCAAGCAAGATATCTCAGAGTAACACAACAACATCAGAACAGAACATATGTAGTTTCTATATACAGATAATAAAAGAATTAAAATATACAGATAGTAGAAAAGGAATTCATGAACAAATAAGTAAATAAAAGGATGTAAAAAGCTTATGTAAAAAAAGCGTTTTGTCCTTAGAGATGTTATTAGAATACTGACAGATGTTGTAAAGCCCAGAGGAAGATTGCTCCAGCATGCACTAACCTAGTTCTCCAGTTCTCCATGGTGTTGCAACTTACGTCTTAATCAATCTGATCTCCAGTTCCTCTCCCCATTGTGTGGGTTTAAGAATTTCCTTAAAAAAAAAAAAAAAACAGATAATGTAAATCATAATGACTCTCTGTTATCGCTGTTGCTTTGTATTTTACTATGCTGTATTGTATTTTATGCTGTGCATTTTTAGACTGCCTCTTTTAAGGGGCTCCCTAGAAAAAGTGATTCTGGTCTCAGAGGAACTCACCTGGATAAATAAGTTGACTAAATAAATAATTTAAAAAAAAAAACATTTTTCCGACTTGCTGACAAAATTGTCAGTTTCACAGATCAGATGTTGGCAGGAGGCTAGGACATCTCTCCCTGAGGGATGCTTGTGTGTAGCATTGATATTTAAAAACCTGTAACTTAGCAAAGCAAATTACAGTTGCAAGGACAAAGAGGATGTTTTGATATCAGTTCTGCTTTCCCTGTTGTCTTAATAGAAGTCGAGCTATAATAAAACATGATGACAATTCTGTGATGTGGCACTAATATAGTCTTGTCTTGTCACTGTGATTGCGGGAACTGACTATGCTTGTTATTCCCTAACTGTTGGAATGACTCGCATTCCTAAGAGAAACATGCAGACATTGTACTTTATTTGCATTGCAAGGTACTATACAGTAAGTGGGTCATTACTGTCTTGCAATCCCAGCCACTCTGTACTAAATATGTATTTAACGTATAAGATTGATAAAATATCAAATAACTTGTTAAAAAGGATGATTCAGAAGCATTCGGCATTATTTGAATAACTGTTTAATCAAAATGCCCAATCCACCTTTATGACTTAATTATTTGTGGTATCTTGACGTAAAGAAAAATAAGGATCGGGGAACCCAATGGCATCATTAATCAGTACGCATTCTCGAGGGTAATTCCTTAATGTTATTTTAATGAAATGAGAAGCAGCCATCACTACAAAAGACACTGACAGACAAAAAGACTGTTGTGCCTACATTCCGTGTAGGAGAACCAGGATAATGTATTCATATGTCTTGGAGACAAGGAAGATATTAGTCTGAAGTCGATACATTGTCCTAACTGTTAGGGAGTGAATTGGCCTCAGACCTTAAAGAATGCCTTTGAACCGCCCGGATGCTGTCTGGTACAAAGGCTTTCTTTTTGTTCTAAAAACACAGGAGCCGTAAACTAGAAGAATGCAAAGTAGCTCAGACTGGTGTCTGTACATATCTGGAATGTGCCGAGGAAAATTGCACATAACTTTATAAATGTATATTCCGTACTAACTGAATTTAAACCTGCTTTCAAGAACCCATTATTCTAAATGTAATGTATTGTCATTTAAGGGCAATCAATAGCATTTCTTTCCCCAAAATTCTTCCCTACCATCATGTTACGATAGTATGCACAATAATGCGTGATTGTCTCGTGCTGTTTTTGTTCTTTCACCACTTAGGACATTAATTAATTGTCTTTGGTTGGTTAAAGAGTCCAAGGTCTAAATTGGCCACTGAGTAAAAGGAAACCACAAGAATCTGAAGGCACTGCAGCACCACCAGGACTGGGAATTTGACCACTAACCACAGTTAGACTGTAGCAAATGATAAGCCTCAACAGGCTGATTGGCCTATTCTCACCTTGGTACATTCCTGTGCCCTTGCAAGAGACTGAATTTGTGTCATCTTTCCAGCAGAGCCCTCCCAGGCCCCGCCCACCTCCAGTGGGGGCAGTGGCAGCAGCTCAGACGAAACCATCCGGTCCATCCTGGAGCAAGCACGGCGTGAGATGGAGGCCCAACAGGCAGTGCTGGAGCCAATGTTAAAGGCATCCTCTATGTCCCCTGCTGACCTCTCCCTGCTCTCCCCCAAGCTGCTGGGCTCTGTCCCAGCCTACTCCCCTCTGGCTCTCTCACTGAAGAAGCCCCCCCACATCTCCGGCTCCTCCGCCTCTCCCTCCCCGCTCCTGGACTTCCACTCTCAAGGAATGAAGAAGGAGAGCAGCGAGTCACCCGTCTCTGAGGGAGGGAGCGAGGGGGGTCCCAACAAGCAGGGCCGCAACACCGAAGGGTCCCGCGGGGGCCCTTGGAGGGACCAGTGGTGGAGCACCATGCACTCGCACTCGGATCGACGTGGGGTCTCTATCTCTGCGGCAACAGCTGATGAGAGCCGCAACCAGGAGGACACAAAGGAGGTAAAGTCTGTCTTTCCCAAGGCTGTCCCCTCTCCCTTAATCTCTATACTCTGTCCCTGTGACCCTATGGCAGAGTTCCAAACGCACCTGTAGACCCTACCTTAGAACCTACCCAGAGCATAACTTAAACACCCTATCTTGTTTCTTTGGCCTAAATTAGATTCTGATTTTAAGGTAAAACAGAAACCAGTCCAACCTGCAATTGTCCAGGATGTGAGATACCTTCCCCTTACCTCTTACAACGTAACATGCAGAGTGTTGTTGTTATGACATTTTCGCTGAAGATAGAGCTCACAATAAAGTGATGTGTTAATTAAAGGTTAAAAATAGAGAGAACCTCCCTTTGGTAAAATGTGGGACATTATAAAAAGCTCTGAGGTGTCCATATATTCCACAGACTTAATTCAGCACTTCCCATTGTTGCTGCACATGAAATGAAGGCAGTTGCTGGTATTGCAGACTCCTTTAGGCACTGCCTTCTCTTTTATAAGAATCATAGAGGTATCATACACAAAGAAAAGGATCTTCTTGCAAATGTACAGTATTCTAGGGTGTAACTATCCTCTAACCCTTCATTGATATGTGATCACTTTGGTTTGGGGCATTTTTGAGTTTGGCAGTTTCGCATTGCCCATGAACAGGGTGAGGGTTTAGGACAGGTTCAGAGTTCAGAATATACACTCTTCTCTTACCATTACCCTAAATCCTCTCTTCACCACCCCTTGCCCCCTGTGCTCTGTCTGCTTTTCCTCTTCCTCTACTCCCCACTCCTCTCCCTTTCTTTTCTCCCCTCTCTGTCTGATGTACCCCTCTTACTCTATGGACCTTTGCTCTCATGTCCCATCAGGGTACTGAAAGCCCCAGGGAAAGGGGTTTTGATGGACTGTGGGCTTTGGTGTGGAGGTTACACCGTGCTTATCTGGAGGGCTGTTGTTTGATTGGTGTGGTGTAAATAATTATCATGAAAACTAATTTACCAGAAGACCCACAGGAGTGCTACGTACAGTACATGGTTCTAATTTCCAATTTATACCATGTTCGATCATGCGGCTCAATACTATTTCTCCTCCACTTTCCTTGAGTCAGCACTTGAAGTGCGCTTGAATTGAGTGATATTTGAATGTCTGCATGGTTTTGTGCTAATGGGCTTCCTGAGATCAGTTTTTGGCAGTTTCTTTCAGATATGGAGCTCTAAAAGATGAGTGCTATTTCAGTATTAAGATTAATACAGTATATTCTGGGTTGATATGTGATTGATGGTGGGAATGTTTTTAAAAAAGAACATAATCAAGGAAGATATGAAGGTGATTCTTTGGACAGTAATCAATTTCCTTAGCCACAACATCAAAACTGACAATTCACCCATTATGTGAGGTCCATTATTTCTACACCCTGAACCTGAGTCATGCAAAACAAAAGCAGAGGCAGTCTGTGCAGCATCTCCATCAGATTTCCTGCATACCTTAGCTATCAGTTCACCAAGCTAACACAGCACGGAGTCAGCTCAGAGCCTGGGTGCCATGGCAATATGACTATCCTGTCTTTCTGTCGCACTCATGTCCTGGGTGGTCATATGCAAGCCTGTCTTACACATCTTACCTGTACATACATTGAACCATTTATTCACCTGGATATTTTACTGAAACAATTCAGGATAAGTGCTTTGCCCCACCTGGGATTGAACCTTCAACCTCTATGTTTAAAGCCAGGTCCACATGGCCTAACCATTGTAGTGCATTGCCACAGTTCCCTCACCATTACACCTCTCTGTGGCTCTCTGCGGTATAAATACCTTGGTCAAGGTTACAGTGTCAGTGTAACCTGGGAATTGAACCTGCAATCTCCTCAGATACAAATGGTACAACGGCAGTGTCACAAGCCCATCAGCAGAGTTCCAAACCCAGTTCCCTAACCGTAACACCACACTGCCTCTCTGTTGTCTCTGTGTGCTAGAAGCCTCCCAGGCCGGCTGGCTCCCTGGCCGGGCCTCCCTCCTGCTCCTCCTCCCTGGACTACTGGAAGGAGTGGCCCAGTGCCGAGTCTCCGTATTCGCAGGGCTCTGAGCTGAGCCTGCAGGGCCCCAGCGGCAGTGAGACACCCCAGAGCAGCCCGCTGCCCTCCTCCTCGTCTCCGCTGCTCCTGGCCGCGCCCGCGCTGGGCAGCAAGCCCCCCAAGGCGGCGGTTCCCCCGCTAACTCCTGAACAGTACGAGGCCTACATGTACCAGGAAGTGGACACCATCGAGCTCACGCAGCAGGTCAAGGACAAATTGGCCAAGAACGGCATCTGCCAGCGTGTCTTCGGCGAAAAGGTGCGCAGACAGGCGGACGGGAGGCCACAGCATTGCCACCCCGTTGTGGTGTAGCTTCACCAAAAACCCCTTTCCCCACCCCGCTACACTCTCACCCACCCTGCCCTGCCCTCATGCCCTGTCCCTTCCAAACCTGTACTATAGCCCCAGCTTATACTCATGCAATGAGAACGTGCGCCACGACTAGCCAGTACTGCCAAGTAATTAAGTCTCAGCGTTCATGTTCCAGCTGTTCACATTAGGCCCTTTTCTAATCAAGGGAGTAGGTGCCTCAGAAAAAGAACAGTCATACCTCAAGTCCAACACACCTGGCTCATGTTCGTTTTAATAGGAACTCTGCAACTAAAAGGCAGGTAGCCAGCAATGCCACACAGCCTTGTTCATGTTCCGCCTCTGCTGGCAACACATGCTTTTATTGCCAGTGATTAAAAGATTTCTGAAGCGCAATTTGATTTTCCTTTTTTGTGACTTTAACTCTGTTATTTAAAGGAGATGCTAAAGGAGTTGTAACACCTCCCTCACTCACTCTTGCACTTTCTGAAATCAGGTGCTTCTGTGCTTGTCTGTGGTCCAGCTGGTCCTCGCTAACATCAACAATTCGGTCCCATCCGGGCTTGGTCCCTGGAGGTCTTTTGTGGACCTGGCTTCCCTTTCCTTCCCTCCTTTGCCCCTGCCTGCAAATCAGGCCTCCAGCACAGCCGCAGTAAAGTCGTATTGACAGGCCTGCACCCAGCCCCCCACCTTGGGTTTCGCTAGCTTTCCATTGTCAGTTTAAATCCTTCACATCCTCCAAATAAGACTGGTCTTCTGTCTGCGCGCAGCTTGTTAATTTCATCATACCACACATAGCATCGAGTGCAGCCGACTACGATCACAGTGACAAAATACTCCTTTATAAAAATTCTGTGTGTACTAAGGCAAATCGTTTTTGTAAAGATTTGTCAACCGCTTAAACGCATTAGGGGGGAGAGAATGGGGGAGGAAATGATATTCATTTATGGGGAGAATTGAGTCTGAAATTATTTATAAACTGATCTTTATTCTATTGGTAAAGTATCTAATTGGTCATCCTCTTTTATTTATGCCCCCCTGGAGAGCACTCTGCTCTGCCTGTATTTGAAAGAACTGCCAAAGCTGTTGGCTAATGCTAGGAAGGCTGTGTGAAGTTTAAAATCTCAATGGCTTTAAAAGATCTGTGTGTGTGCATGTACATGTGTGGTAGTGGAAGAGAGAATATTTGGCTTCCTTTCCATTTGTATGTGTATGTAAGAGAGAATGTTTGACTTCTTTTCGTTTGTCACCCAGTTAGTTGTGAATGAGCTGTTCCTGACCTTGACCTAGAGGTCTACATGTGTATATGTTTGCTCTGGTATGGTGTGAGGGTATTAACTGTGAATAATCTCTCTGTAAGACAGGTGTAATAACACCTTTGTGTTTGCTTTGAAAATTATTTATGACGTATATATTATTTGGTAATTTCTCTTATTAAGGTTTTTTTCCTGTGTGTGGTGCTATGCTGGAATATTTTTTGGTTGTATGTTTGAATAACCATGTCTCTGTGTATGGTGTGTTGCAGGTGCTGGGTTTGTCTCAGGGGAGCGTGAGTGACATGCTCTCTCGGCCCAAACCCTGGAGCAAGCTTACCCAGAAGGGCCGGGAGCCCTTCATCCGCATGCAGCTGTGGCTGAACGGAGAGCTGGGCCAGAATGTGCTGCCTCTGCAGGGACAGCCACAAGGTGAGGCCAGAGCCGCCACCACTACACCTCCTATTCTCACTTAGCAGAAATCTGACTGTTTCAACCATGTGAACAGCAACTGTACCTAAACTGTACCACCCTAATCCTACACAACTGAAACTACACACACCTAAAGCATACACAACCAAAACTGAGCACTTAAAACATACACAGCAAAGACTGCATAAATCTTAAACATGCACAGTCAAAACCATACACATGTCAACGATGAAAGCTTCTTGATCACCCAAACCTCAAACACACTCGCTTTGACCATAAACTCCTCAAACATGTTAATCTTGACCACAGACATCCTAAACAATATACAACTGAAACACACTTGCATGGACACTGATCAGATGCTCAGAGGGCGGTTCGCAGGAGTGTGGGGTGTTTGACGCACGCTTCAGCTCAGAACAGTGTGTTTTTTTACTGATGAAAGCAGGTGCAAGGAGAGTGTTCTCTTGTGAGTGTTTTTAAAATGTAGGTTATGTTTCATAAGTGGGCGGGTTTTGTGGTCTAGACGGCACTATTTACACCAGGCTTATAGCAGGGAGGTATAAGTGTGGCACACCAGGCTAAGGTAAGGCGGGCTGACAGGTAAGCAGTATTAGCCATCCAGGTTGGACTGACAACCACTGACTGTTATGGTAAGAAGAGAGGAACTGATAAAGCAAACTCCCCGTAATCATATTGAGATTTGAGATGGTTTTAAGATGAAAATTCGATTCCATTGCCAGGTGTTCAAGCTTTCAGCCATTAGATACGCTGATTTGCAGTAAAATAGTGGAGCAGCTGTGGAGAAGGCCTAGGTAGGCTTCCTCCAGGGATATAACTGTTCCTGATTTTTCCTGATTAAGCAACAAATACTGATTTTTAGGTTCTGAACGTCACAAAGAAATACAGAGGAAAGAATGTGTTACGTAAGCACACAGTTGAAGAGCTTTTGCGCTCTCTGACAGCTGGAGAGTTTGTTCAGAAATAAAGCTGAAGTAATACTGGACTATAATAACAATGAAAATTGGTGCTTTTCTTACCTGTGATTTGATTTGCATATGCATTTGGTTCAGTTTGTTTAGAAAAATATGTGAAAAGATATGTATTGACCAAAAAAACTGAGACCACTGATCGAGTGGTGGTCTAGGTCAACATGACAGCATTTTGACAGAAACCAAGTCCATCTCAGTCATTCACCTTGTCTTATTTTGTCTGTGGTAGCCTTGCTTGTCAGGCTCACAATTGTAAGTCCATCTGGTATGTCACTTTGTTGTGGTTTAAGGCCGTCTACCCAAATCCACTACTATAAGTGTCCTAGTAACGATAAGATTTCCAGAAGTCTGGGCCAGAAACATTAATGAACTTATCCAGGTGTGAGCATCTGCACAAATGACTTCAGAATGTTTCACAACACAAGAATGTTTTCCTGGGCTCTTCTGAGAACATGGGTTTTGTGCTGGAGTCTGTGGTCTTCACAGGTCCGAGCTATCGAATCCAAGCAGAGCCGGATGCAAACAGAATGTGCCTGTCCCTGCCCAGGCCTGAGGTATGCTGATTTTAATTACCTGGCGCTGAATCAAACGAGAGTCGATGGATGTATCCCCAGCTTCGGTAGCATCATGATTCAGCTCGGTCTTGCACCGGCCATGTATTGCCAAAACAGATGGGGTTCACAAGGTGTGCTGTCTGCGTTGTTAAAGAAGAACCCAAATTGATTCATATGCGGGAAAGTAAACAGTTGGTGTACCTGGGATTTGCCAAACTAAAATCAACGATGACTCATGAATCATTCTAGACATATGTTTTGCAAGACACTTTCCGCTCACACTGCAGGATAAAAATAAGTCTCATGAATAATGTTTCTGCAGGAGAAAGGCTGCAGTCCTGTCACACAGATTTGAAACTAAGTGACAGAGAGTGTTGGAACTTTGAAAACAAACTATAAGTTCTCCTTTGTACATTTTTTTTAAGCTACAACCCGCTATGCGTTTCATCTAATGTTCAAACAGCAATGTAAACTTGACAGAAAACACTTTTAAATCCTTTCCTAATTAGTTCAAATATCAAAAGAAAAACAAATTTCATAACGATATACAGAATTTTTGAAAATGTGAAGTTTGTTGTATAGTGTTTCCCCAAAGGGGATGCCTTGACAGAAGCTGAATAAATACTTCAGTTGAGTATGGCAGCATTTCAGTATAGACACAGACTGCTAACTGTAGTACAGCACAGCTATTGTATATAAATATATTATAATATATTTTGTGATAATGGGTAAAATAATAATTAATATTCAGTCAAATGCATGTGCTGTGACTCGAAGACTACAGAAAAATAAGGCTACCATGCCCTGCTCCTCTGTGACTTAACTATGCAACTCACTGTCTTAGAGCCGCATAAACATAATCTGCTTTTATGTCCTTCATAAAAACCTTGCTTTTCCTAAACCCAGAGTCCGTTGCCTCCTGCTCATAGCTGTAATGATATCGATGTCATTGTAGTTGACTCGTGTTATTTTAATCGTGTTTCATTTTACATATTCTGTTTTATTATTCTTTGTCATACTGTTACTTTGTTCTTTAATTTGGAATGTGCTTTGAACATAATATATGAAAAGGGCTTTGCAATTGAAGTAATTATAATTATCTATTACAACTACAATAGACACTCTAAGTACCGGGGAACAAAGGCCAAAACTGCTGGATTATTTGAACTTGAAAGAATTTCCTATATTTATAGATGAAGTAACTGGATGGATATTTGATGCACTTCTACAGAATACAGATTGACAGACCATGTGTGTCTGGTAAACTCCATGTACTGTAACACTAGAGTTTTTTTTATGCAGCCTTTAGGGAATATCTGATAGCTTATGCAGACATTTGATCCATTTCCAATGGAAACTCACTATCTTTACTTACCTTAGAAATCCAAGGGAGATGCTTTAAAGTCTCCGTTTTAAAGATTTATATCAAGATATTCCAGCAGCAGTGTTGGTGATAAAAATGGAGAGGAGTGTAACAGACCTGGGTCAGATACTTTATTTGAAGTACTTAAATCCTTTTGACACCAGTAAAATTCCTGCAGGTCACAGATAATTTCAGGGGAAATCAGCAGGAGTATGGTTTTATAGTAATGGAGTTTTATCACAATATTTAAATTCACTTGTCCAACCAGTCTTATATATTTGTAGATTATGAATTCATGCATGTAGTATAAAATTGTAGCCATGCAATGATATTATGCTGTTCTGTCCATGAATGCTCATGTGACACATTTTCATAGGGACATGATGTCTTCATTGTCCAAGGGTTAAGAACCACTGACACAGAGACAGAGATATACATTAACCTAGAATAGAATTCTAATATGCAGACATCCTTTCCAGAGTGGGAGTATTTTTTCCAAGCTGGGAGCTGTAAAGCTGGCACCTAGGCTTAAAACTTGTAACACTGAAGGTTCAGTTCCCAGGTGGGTCATGGCTGTGGTACCCTTGGTCAGCCGCTTCAGTAAAGCATCCGGCTGTATAAATCGATTGTGTATGAGTTGCCTGGATAAAGTTGGCTGCTGGATGCCTGAATGTAAATGCAAATGTAATGTGAGGTATGGCGAAGGGGCATTCACGGCTTGGGCAGCACGGAGCTAGTGGGGCGGAGAGGGGCTCTGGAGCAGAGTCAGAGAGGAGGGGGGGTCGTATGGAATGGTGATCTCCCTGGGGCCTCCTAGAGCTGTTGTAATCAATTACCCCATCAGAACGCTGATGTATGATAATTACCCCCTATTTTTGCCAGACAGTAGCGTGTTCAGCCGAGGCACTCTGCTATCACGCTTCAGTGGCTGATTAATATGCAAATAATCAGCCGATCGCATGATGAATACGGGGGCCCCCCTCTGATGGGAGGCGGCCAGGCGCAAGCTTGATGGATTGCATTTACTTGCCTGTCCTACATTAAGCGCCCTTTCTCAATCATTTTTTACCGCAAATTAGGCGAAGCAATATATAGATTACCGTGATGACTTTTAACCAAAAAAAAAAGAAAGGGAAAAAAAAGCAAAGAGGATAGGAAATTAATGGCTTTTAAAACGGGGGCTGTAGCTTAAAAAGAAATGTAAATGTCATCTCGCCTTTTCGGCTTAAATCCAGAAAGAGAGAGTGAGAGTTTAAAAGGACATTGTTATTGTGATGGTTTTAATGTGCCACTTGTTCGAAGCCTCTGCAGATAGGGGGGTGGGGTCTTCCTGTAATGGCTTTTTGAAGAGTGTCCCATTTTAAAATTAAGTATTAAAAAAAATGCATGCACAGGAAGACGCCCTCTCACTCCAGCACAGCAGGGTGTGTTAAAATAAGAGCCAGAAATATGACGAGATTTGCAGATAATCTGAACAGCTGAAGTAATGGGTCAGGCTTTAAGGGCTTCAGTAATGCATTTCTCTCAGGACCGTGTCACAGCTTGTACTGTGCCGCATGGGTTCATCTCAAGGCAAGGCAGAGGAAATGTAGTGGTGCAGATGGAAATCAAAGCGTGGGGGTGTGGGGTGGGGGCATGACGGCCTTACCATCTGATTAAATTTGTCGGAGGAAGGCAGATAGCTTTTCATGTCCTCTTCAGGATTTCTGAAGCACTTTTAATTGGGTAGCACCCAGTAAACACTTCCTGCTATGTGTTACTTCCAGGAAGTTTATCCATGTTTAATCTCCATATAGCAACTATCTGTCTTCCTGCTGTACTACTTTAAAAGAGATATAATATGGAAATGGCAGAGGTGTTTTTTTTTATTCTAGCCTTTCACAGGTTTGCATTGTTTGTTCCACTCTGTCTTTAAAACCATATTTAGCACATCTGTTTGAAAATAAACTGCCAGCTTAGTATGGGAAATGTTTCCCCTGGTCTTTATCCATTCTGCAGTATCAGTGTACTTTTCACAAAACATCTTGCTTTTACTGTTAGGTAATCTGTAAACTGTTTGTAATCTGACTGCACTTTTATTCTGGCGAGAAATGCTAAAGTGAAACCAGTGTATTGATGGAATACAGCTAAGTACAGGGAATCGGCATTCAAGTGGTGGTCTTCTCTCTGTCTCTTTCTTCATGTCCTCTGTCTGACAGTGGGTGAGATATTTGTGCCCTCCTCCTGTTTTGTGATTGATTTAGGCAATGAGAGCACCCCAGCCAGTGCCCGTCCTGGGTGACCCTCATTAGGGTGACAGTGGTTGCCCAGGCTAAAAGCATATTGCTCCCCCAAGGGGTGGTGTGTGTGCTACTGCCCCCGTCCCCCCATGCACCCCCACCCCCTGCCCCAGGTACCATGCTCTCAGCCTGCTCATCAGTCACAAATTTTCCTCTCCCAGCAATGCCAATATGCCCTTCAACATTAGAGGTGTCGCTCATGTAAAAATACCAGCTCTAACACCCAACATTTAGAAAGATGTTCTGTAGCTAGGGCTGGATGATATGGCTAAAAATGTTATCATGATATGTTTTTTTGTTTTTAATGTATTGATGTAGATAATTATCACAATATGTATTTAACAACAATAATAATAATGCTCAATTTATGTTTTTTAGAGTATTCTCCTTAGGAAAGAACCCTGAAGAAACCAGAAGGTTAATTATGGTTTGGTTTACAATATACAATTATTTATTATCAGAACGAATAGGTGACAAACATTCAACTTAACCAACATGGCTTTCCATTAAACACTGAATAAATGAAACAATAAATATGTAAACAACTGTTGCGTTTCCCATCACATCAAATGCCTCGTTTCAAACGTCTCTCATATGTTTTTGAGATAGGGTACCGAATATTGAGGAAAGGAAATTAATGTAGTGGATTGACGTAGTGTGTTGTAGGACTCGTATATGGTCAGACGTGCGACTAGACCACATATCAGTGCTGGTAGTTAAGTTTGTGACATTTCTGAGCTGCTCCTCCGACTTTCCCCTACATTCTGCGTAGAGCTGTTGGTGTAGTGTTTTTGTAGGTAGAGGAAAACTGACTCAGAAAAATAACAGTACTGAAAATAAATCTCATAAATGTATAATCGTTATCATGGAAGATTTTATTGTGATAATTATTGAGATCATGTTATCGCCCAGCCCTATCTGTAGCAATATTACTTTACAGCCAGAAGTTATAAACAACACAAAAATCCTCTCAAGTTGTCTGTGCATTGCTAAAACAACACACCAGGTTTTTTTAAAACATTTTTTCCTACACCTGTTTAATCCTGTAAAAACAGTCATTGCAAATACCCAGCACTGAGAAATGTGGGATTTAATGAAAGTACTAAATCCAGTTTTGCAGGTCTGAAAGGTTGTCAACACACTTGCAGTGTTTTCAGCTGTCATAGATTGTTTGTAGATGCTGTTTGGTGACTGTGCAACTGCCACTGGTACAGCTGTAGCTGTTCATGCCAGAAAACATGGCTGAAAAGTTATAGAAAAATTTCTGTTTGGTACTCTTTAGAAAGCAATAAGCTATCCCTGCACCTGAAAGCCTGGTCCGAAAATCCATTTCTTGCTTTAGTCTTCACTTGTATTACTTGCTGTACTGTTGTTTTTTCAGAACAGCTTGGCTGCATAAAAAGATTTCCTTTCATTATGATGTCATTTTTTATCTATATCAAAGCACTGTATAAGCTGTAAAGAGAATTCATGCATGGGGAATACGGTCTATAGTCATAACAATAGTGAAATCAGTTGGTGAGATCTTGGGGTTATCAAGTCATATTTGTTTGAGATCTCTGTGGGCTGGGGCTGGTAGTAGTCCATCCTGGATCAGGTCTTACATGATAAACAGTAATATTGTTGAATAACTTCACTGTAGTCATATCATGGTGATACTTTACATTGTGATTTAACGGTCTGAAGTCAGGTGGGCTGTATTTAAGGTTAATCAGATTCTCCTCATTATTAGTGTCATAAATATCTGTAATTACCATTCAGAATAGCTGAAATATCTAATTTGCATATTTATACATGTATTGTGAAATTTAAATATAGAAAAGCCCAGATAATTATGATAATGTAGACTTTCTGTCATATCATCCAGCCTTAGGGCCCAGTCCTGTAGTTGTGTTTACTGGATGTGGGTTGTGAAAAAAATTGAGCTGAAAGATCTACAGGAACATGTGGCATCTTTTTTCCAGGCCCGCTCTGTTCATTCGTATTTGTTCATCGGATTCTCCCCAGAGATGTGACACGATTAATAGTTGACAGTCACAATGATACACACGTGTAACTGCCTATGGAAGGTGCTCTCCAGAATGAAGTTCAGATGCTGAATTTTCCACATACATTTAAAATTTTAGCCGGAGAGGAGAGGACTGGTGAGGTTGAATTGGAAAACTTCAATCTTGCTTTCAGATCTAATTGAGTGGAGACTGGCGCAAGAATCCTCTCTGTTATGTTGCTCTCTGTCTGTGTTTGCCTCTCCCTCTTCTGTCACACTCTCTGTCTCCTCCTACTTGTTCCCTCACTGGATGTCTCTTCCTTAATGCCTCTTTCTTCTTTCTCACTGACCATCTGCTTTCCTGACTCTTTCTTTACCTCTCCTTCCCTGTCTTTCCATCTCTTCCTCTTTTTCTCTTCCCCGCCTGTCTCTCCATCTCTCCTCAGTTCCCTCCACCCGCTTTCTCTCAGGGTGTCAGCCTCTGTCTGTCACCCTTTCTTTCTCTTTCTATTTCCATTGCTTTTTCTCTGTCTCTCTGTCATTCTTTTAGTATCTCTATCTCTCTTTCTCTTCCCCTGCTCACTCTGTCTTTTTCTGCCACCCCTTCCCTCTCTCTCTCTCTGTCTCTCCTCTTTCCCTCTCTCTTTTACTCTGCCCCATTGCTGTCTCTTTTCCTCCCTCCATCTCTCTATTTTTGTTGTCTTTAGGCTCCCTGCGTTCCCAGGGTTGCCCCCCACTCCCTCTCTGCCCCCCTGGGTTCAGGGTTGTGGGCTGTGGATTGTTGGTTGTGACTGGCTGTACTGTGGGTCGCTGGCACAGTGTCACAGGCTGACCTGTCATCTCCACTCCCGCGTCCTCACACCCCTCACCCCCCCATCCCCTGCACCATGCCGCCAGTTAAAATGTCACCAGCCGGCGATTGTGGGGCCTGGGCCCAAGATGCGAGCTGACTGCCTCCCCTCCCAGCTGTTTCCCCCGGCACTGCGGGACGCTAATCGCTACTGACGGCTCCCCTGGCTGCTCACTTGAGGCCCGCAGCCAGCCAGCCTCGCTGGAGAATGAAGAGAGCTCGCTTGGGAAGAGAGGAGAAGGGAAGGGAGGGGGAGAGGTATGGAATGAGAGGGGGATGGTACAAATAAAGGGAAGCAGAGAGAGAGCGGGCCCACTTTGTCAAGTGCTGATTAGAATTTCAAACATTTTCTTGAAAGCTAGTTGTTAAGCATACAACCAGAAGTCATAAACACAAAAACATCTCAAACTGTCAGTGTGTTGCTAGAATGACATGCCAGATTTTTGTTACTTTTTTTGTGCATCTGCTTAATCCCGTAAGACACTCGTTGCAAATACCCAACACTGAGAAATGCTGTTTAATGAAAGCATTACATTCCAGTTTGCCGCTCTGAAAAGTTGTATGATAGGAGTGTTTTCAGGTGTCAGAGCACTGTTTATAGATACTGTTTGGTGACTATACAGCTATCATTGGTGCTATTGAATAGAAAAACAAACTGCACAATAGAAGAAAGTACTCCCAGGTGCAGCTGGTGTGTGTGTGTGTTTTTTTTTTTTTTTTTAACAGTGAAGTCAATTTAATGTTGCGTCTGTAATAGAAATTCAAAAGATTGCACTTCATGATTCTTGTTTCGAGGTCTGCAGAGACCAATGAGACTGAGTTTAACTGAGACACACACACAAAACTCACCCAACAGATAGGCATGTCCTCATTTTCTCAATAGCATGCTTTATAACTCCAACTTGGGACATGCAGCCTACAGGCCAGTTACAGCCCAGTTCGCAAATAAGTGGAGCCCAGCTGAGACATCTAGAACTTAATTCAAACAGTATGATCACACATTATCCACGTGGGAATGCTTTCCTTGTTTACATACTTGACTGAATAAAAGGCTGACACCATGTTTGAAAGATGAGTTTCCATTACTTTTATAGTATTTAAACATTTTGTCAGTGTGTGTAGGTAGGCTGTAATTATGTACTGTGGCTGTGACCCACACAGCCATTAGCATACCACAGTACAGGCCCAGTGTTGCATTTGAGTTCCCTAACCCTGCTTCTTTACATCTCTTCACATGGCTTTTTTGTGAGTGCCTGACTGAAGTTAAGTAGTCTTTTGAAAGATAACTGTAACCCATTTATGTTTGTGCTTTTGAGTTTAGCCATTGTTCTGCTTACCACACATTTTAGTCCCCAAAATGTTTTCACTGGAGCGAAACTAGTGGATCACGAGTAAGAGTACTTTAGGTTTACATTTTTGAGCACAGATCCTGGACCTCACATGGGCAAAAGCATGTGTGCCATCCTAGGCAAACACTGTGCTTGTGGATGGATTATACTAAAATATATATGTAAACTTATGTATTTTTTTTTTTAATATTTGAATTTTTCACAGCATTGTATTTAAAATAAATTGCATATATTTTACCGCCAGATTTATTTGTAAATTGGCCATATGTTGAATAACTGTTTTAGCAATTAGTATTGTGATCTTGATATATATTGTTTCAGTAGATGAAAGTGAGTGTGTGAATGTAAAGCATAACATTAAGAACAATGCAGTGCAACTGGGCTCATCATCTACCTGTATATATCAAGATGTTAGATTTTGGTAAGGGCATCTCCCACCTGGCCCGCCCATGGCAGGACGCTGTTACTGCAGGGCGATGGGCTCCCGCCCCAGGCCCTGGGCCTCGCTCCCTGCTAGCTGGGCTCCTCCTGACAGGCCCACAGTGAGGAAGACCGATGATCTGCCAGCTGGCTGCAGCAGCAGGCCCCCAAAACGGAGGCAGCATTCTTAGCGTGATATCTCTCCCAGCATGCCCACATCAGGAGTAGAGAAAGAGAAAAAGAAGAAAATGAGTCTTGCCAAATTCCTGCTGCACTCTTCAGAAGGCAGGTTACGTCTGGCTTACTCCGGTGGTGGTTAAAAACATCATCCGTGTCGCCCAAGACTGTGGGTGCTGCTGTTCTCTACGCTCACTGTAATTTCACTCAAAAGTGCCGCAGACGGTTGCAGCCCCCATTATTGTTTTTGTTTTTGTAAAACACTTGTTCTGCTTCTTGAAAAAAGCAGGACATCACATTTGATGATCAGGATCAGGATTTACAGTAATTGCATGTAAATCAGATTTATAAACTTGTTTATTGATGAATAATTGAAGATTAATTTGAATAAAATCAGAGGGCAGACTGGGTCAATCTCTACTAGAAATGAAATTCAGTGGCAAAGTTCCAGCATGTTTCTTCTCTTGTCTTCAACATTCTACTGACACTTAACATCGCATAATTTATGCGCAGACAAGACATGCTGTTGTAGTTCTGACTGTTAAGTCAGATGGAACGTTGAGTGGAACATCAAGGAGAACTGCAGTCTTAGTTTTAGTGTGTATGTTAAAGATTAAGTGTGAATAGACAACCATATGTACTGATTTGTCAGCAGTATGAGATATTAGTGTAACCAGGCAGTATTTTGACTACATTCTGCCTGTTGTTTTTAATATATTGCCAGTAACATCATTAAGGTTTTCACTATGATCTAGTAACAGACAGGCAGCTTTAGATGGATAAGAGAAATGTCCTATCAGGAAAGGGGAGCAGGTAAGAGTAAAGTGCTTATGGAAAGAGTTGGCAGTATAGCTGAAGGAGACGTGTCTTGGCAGTCTAGATTTCGTTTTCCCCTTGTCTAAATGTGGTCAAGTGCCCCAGTGCTGTCTGTCTGAGAGTAAATGTGTGCACTCATTTAGTTTATTACAAACACTGGGGTGCTCATAAAATGTAATTATGAAATATAAAATTGTGCATGCATATAAGCTGCCTTCTTGTGTGTAAAAAAAAAAACACAAATAATCATAACTCTCAAGTATATAGAGTATAATGCTGGCATGAGAACAGTTACTTGCACAGAGGTGTCAGATTAGTTTGGATAAATCCCTTCTAAAATGCTCCACTTAATGAGAAATGGCCATTCCCAAATGCCAAATCGCATTGGACTTGAGTCTTATGAGAGCTGAGTGCTGCTCTAGGGACAGGAATGTCCCAGAGGCAGCACAGTGCTTTCAAATTCAACCGATCACTCAAGCTTGTAAACAGTGATCAGAAATTCCCTCTCTCTTCTTTGTACATTAGTGAGCTTTCACACCCTTGAAAGGTTCCTAAATGGTTGGTTTGTTCCATAGTTGTCTTGGCCTCGTCGGTGTAACCGATCAGACCCAGAGCACATGCCTGCATCTCTGGTAACTTTATGGTTGAACTCAACTTTCTTCTGGTCTGAATAAGTAGGAGGAACTTCCCTTCCTCTAGTGGGAAATGAATTAGGGTTGTGAAAGCTGCATTGCATAGCCATTGGGTGGTTGAAGCGGGGGCAGCTGTTTAAATGGAAAACTGTCCTGTTCTGTCCAGTACATACAGACATACAAACACGTACACACAACTGGACAGACTGGACATGCTTGTTCACTGTAGCATCTAACTATGTTGGGAGAGATAAAATAAAACAAGCGTAAAAATGGCATCACAGGAGGTCGTGAACTAATATTAGGCTACTGGGTCCCTTCAGCTCTGCTTGACCACCCAGCCCAACAGTGGATATACCTGCCTATCCTGTAACATTTTGCATGGGGCCCCAAACCCTGGCAGTCCGCAAGTTTAATCGAAGCAGACATCTGTTGAAGTGTAAATCGCTCCTTATTCGTCACTGTCACTGACTGCACTCGGGCACCAAAGGAGGGGGGTGCAGTGGGGGGGACATGGGGTGTTGGGTTTTATTTACGCACAGCAATTCCCTCAGCAGGAATATTTATCTCTGCGCATTAGGTGGGAGTTTACCTCAATTACATGACAGCAGTGCGGTGTTTGAATGGTAAACATACCTTGCTGAGTGTTTTGCTGTCCTATCCATCACCTGGCCCCACTCCGTTCCCCTCACTCAGCCTGCTGTTATGCGCAGCGACGCTTTGATCGCTCCTCGCAATCCAAACACCTTCCTTCCCCCTCACACAAGCTCTGTCCTTTCGCCTTCCTCTGAAGCCTCCCCCTCAATTTCTTTTTTCCTTTTTTTATTCATATCGCCAGACGGCTTTCTCTCACAGCGCCGGCTGTTGAATTGTGCCTCTGGTAATTGCTTTTATCTGGTAACGAAGAAAGATGGGCTAAAGAAAAAAAATATATATCTGTATCAGCCGTACTTAAGAGTGTGACTCACTCTATCAGTGAATTGTTTAAACTGTTGGAAATTGAATTATTTGAACTTGGCTCTTCCACCCTAACACTTACAGTAACACCTGCTCCTGCTGCTGCTGCTGCTGCTGCTGCTGCGTTACTGGAAGGTGAGATGGATTTCTAAAATTGTGCGCATATTGCATGAAATTGTGCAGAGAAAACAGAGTGAGGGTTATCACAATCGAAAGGCACTTGGATTGATATAGTGCAGTTCAGAACAAAACTCAAACAGGAGCACTTGGGACTTAGCTGGCAGAATGGCTACACAATCTGCATCAACACAGCAATTCAAAATTAGAGGACTGTGTCCCAAATGAGTTTATAGAGTTGATCTAACTGGTCTATAAACTCTATATTTAAAATTTGCTTTGTTGTTTTTTGCAACCAGAGCAGATTTTTTGATAGTTCATGCTGAACAAAATTTGCTCTGAAAATGCTCTAAATTTGAGATGTGGAAAATCAGATACTACAGCAACCATCAGCAGATGTTGTAAACCTTGGTAGTACACACTGAACAGTATTTCATCTGAAGATCTTATGAGACGGTCGCTTTTTTTAAATACTCTTCCCCCAGTTTAGAATGTCCAGTTGTTTTCACAAGCTAAACTAATTGAAACCTCCGATGCCAATTCGGTAGAGCACGGACAAGTACATGCTCTACTCTGAAACATGCATTGTCAGCAACTGCGTCTTTTTTCACAGCAGTCTACAAGCTGAGTTTGTGTAGGCCTGACTCAGAGGAAGGCACTTGATGTGCAGCTTTGTTGCAGGCAGACTTGGCATCCCAGGTTGACCAGCAGGGGCCACTGTCGTCCCCATATACTGAAGCTCTCCCTTTCAGTGTGACAGAAAGGCCGCTTACGCATCAGCCAAAAGGCCTGCTGGCCTATCAGCAGTGGCACTGGATTTGACGCCACACCTTGGGGACCGTAGACACACTGGAACAGTGCACTAACAGGATGAGCCACCCAGAAGCCTGAGATGTTTGAGACAGATTTAACAGACCATCACTGATGACTTTTGGCCCTCCCTCTGTGTGCTTACAGAGAACACCCCTAAGACCTCTGCCAGCTGCAGCCCAGCCCCGGAATCTCCCCTGAGCTCTGCGGAGGAGTCCGTGAAGAGTCTGGGGGAATCTGTGAGCCAGCCCCCTGCCCCGGAGCCCAGTGAACCCAGCGAGTCACAGCCTGGCACCCCCCTGCCCGTCCCAGGACACTCCGGCCTCAGCATCCAGGAGATGGTGGCCATGTCCCCTGAGCTCGACACCTACGTCATCACTAAGAAGGTCAAGGAGGTGCTGACCGACAATAACCTCGGTGAGTGCAGCTCTGTGGTTGGGCCGGTTACTGCCATCTTGCCTTTCTTAAACATTTGTGATCTCTGTCCGGCTCCTTATTTTACCCTTCTCTGTTTCTATCCCTCTCTCTTGCCCTCTGTCTGTCTCTCTTTCTAAACCCCTATCACTGTCAGTATCTCCCAGTTCTGCTCAGTTGTCTTCAATTCAAATACTTTATGACAGTTACATGAAATACACAAGGTACATATCGTCTTACATGGTGATTGGTTCAAATCATTGAGTCATGTTAACACATTAAAGCTCCACCCATCTTTGGTTAATTAAAGAACTCATTTACCTGTGGGAGAGGTCACTTTGATGAAGCTCAGAGAAAGTACATGCAAATGTTTTGACCAAGCCCATATTCGCGAAGGATTTCAGAGTAGGAGTGCAGAATGATATAACATTGTTTCATCTCTTACTGACTCAGGTTAGGATATGGGAATTATAAGACCTGATCCTGAATCATCACTCCTACTCTTTGGGGCTTTGTGTACCCAAGTAAACAGAATGTAGTGAGGGGTCAGAGATTGTCTCTTTGTTGTTCAGAGGGAACAGATGTGTTCAAGGGTATGGACCGTACCCACATGAACTGGAGAAACCTGGACTGTCTGAAATGAAGGGCTCCATGTCGCAGCTCAGTGGCCTGGCATTGATACCATAGCTGTGCTGCCTGTGTCAGTGATTAATGGGACCAGGGTATTGCACCATGGAGTAGCTGGTCAGCCTGTTCCAACCATAATGGGGCTATATGCTCCCCTTCCCCTCCTGGCAGATCTCATTATGGCTGGGCCTCTATCACACCATAATTAGACCCCCACTCCCTCACTGCTTCTCAGTGGCTTCCCAAAACAGGACTGGCCCAAACCACCAAAGCCTCCAGAACTCCAGAGACATTACACCACCAAGATGGATGCCATCATTTAGTCAAGTGCTCTCTCCCCATAACCTGAGGGGTCGAATCATGATATAAGCATTACAAACTGCTCTGCCTGCTCATCGACAAGGACATTCTTCACTAATAAACTAATGGTCAGATACTACTCATGAATAATCATGATCTTTTGTTGGCTGGACTCATGAATAGGCTATTCAGAGCTAGAAAGTTCTTTGGTGGTTTTTCTGTAATACATGTAAACACAGGGCAACCTTTCTGGGCCAACCAAGTCCACCCTCTGAAATCTGAGTGCACCAATAAGCTTGCAGGCAGCCTGTACCTAAAAAATTATTACATGTTTTCCATATGGCCTCTCAGAGATTGAGCTTATGGAGTTGAAACTAGCCACCCAGCAGTCTGGAAAAAACTGTGTCTCTTGAACAGTGTTCAAGGGAATGTTTGTGACACATTTCAGCAATACGGTATTTATAGGTGCCAAGAAAAGAGCACACAGGGTTACTAAACAAAATCTGTTCAGTCCAAATGCTCTCATGGAAAAGAAGCATCATTTACTAGAGCACAGTTAATTCAGTTCTGTAAAAATCACTGTGAATGAAGTGTATTACAGTATGATTTCTTTAGTTTGTCTTCATTTGTTTGAAGTGAGTGAATATAATTTTTTTAAATTTTATTTCACAAATCCCCAACCCCATCTGCCTTCCTGTCTGTGAGATGCTGACTGTTCATTTGCTGTTCCTTGTCCTGCGGTAAAGATGTAGTTGCTGTGGTTACATTTGAATAGTACCTTACATACTGTCTGTTTAACTTATCGGGGGAAAAAAGGGCCAGTCTTTCATTTCCACTAAAGGATTGCCAGAATAGTCTTAATTTGTTCACTTTTAAAGTTCTCACACAAAAGTCTCCTTTTCATGATTCTGAGTGTTTCTCAGATAGAGAAATCTCCCATACTTGACTCATTTGATCTGTGGCCAGCGTCTGCCATAAACACCGCCATCAGCCAGACCACAGAACAGTTGTGTAGGGAAACTGACCGCTGAATTTCTGTTCTCTTAGCTGTTAGACAATGCTCACAAGGTTCTAATAAAGATAGCGTCTGTAACATGAGGCCTGTGGTGAAGGTGTAAAAGCTGGGGGGTGTTGGGTATACTGTCAGCTCCTGTTCACAGCCACCACTGCAAGACATAATACTGCGTAGAATTCAGTACGTAGGCTAAACATGTAACACTGATCAAGACCAGACCAGTGATATCACTGTCTGTATTTATTTATCAGAAGCAGTATGATGACCTCTGATGTTTATTTTTGTATGAGATAATAATTGTCAGACTCATACTAATCACTATTCAGCACTGTGTGAACTCACACAGTGCCATGTTTTGTGTTGTTTGGCTGGTGTGTGTTATGGTAAAATGTTGTTAGTGAAGACCAGCCTTTTTATCTTCATCCTAAAACCACTAGACTGTTCAGTCCCAGGAAACCAGGCAAGGTGATGTAACAATGTAATCACCCACTTTCGTTTAACAATTCATCATTGAATAACAATGAAAACCAGTATAGCACATCTTGTGGCTAGGCAGCACCAGAGTTCACTATCCCCAGTGCAAATACTAGTGAGCAGGATAAAGTTTTATTGTTCTTACTATGGTTACTGTGCTGAAGTAGGGAGACTGGCCCTAAGCCTATTGGTAGACCAGGCTGGCTAACCCTTGTCTGTCTCTGTGTCCCACAGGACAGCGGCTGTTTGGGGAGACCATCCTGGGCCTGACCCAGGGCTCAGTGTCAGACCTGCTGGCACGCCCCAAACCCTGGCACAAGCTGAGTCTGAAAGGGAGGGAGCCCTTCGTGCGCATGCAGCTGTGGCTTAGTGACCCCCGAAATGTGGACAAGCTCATGGACATGAAGCGCATGGAAAAGAAAGGTAGCCAAGTGCACGCTCACATGCATACTCCCATGAGTAAGCACATACTCACTCTCACAAGTTTCTTTGTAATGACTAACATTGTGACAAATGACTAATACATGATTGAATCAAGACTCAAGAATGAAATGACCAGCTAGCTGATCCAGTTAGTTTAGCCAGCTAAGGCTGTTTTTATTTATTTATTTTCCTAATTGGTAGTGGCAATTAATCATTGATGTGATGCTGAAAAAGTACCTGATGCATGTTGCAAGTATTTATAACCAGAGATCATTTCCAGCCCCTTCATAGTACAAGTATGAAGCACTTTCACAAAAAAGGAGCTTCTAATGGAAGCTAATGTACAAGTCTGGGCATTTCAAGGTCTTATTACTCTCGTACATCCCCAGAATTAACCAGCCCATTGCAGTTCCTTAGGCTTCCATGACTCACAGCTTAACTCAAAACACTTCTGTGGTCTTCATTGACAAATTTGAACATATCCAGTTTCTCATCAGTCACCGTGAGAGGCATTCAGGTCAGAGAATGTTCTTTTTGGCATTCATGTATGTTCTCGCTCATCTGTAATCAAGGAGAAAAGATGTTTTTCTTTTGGTGTTTGTAAGTGTCCTGTTGTTTTCCTCTAAATCTTCAGCTTTGAGTGTGGTCTTTCTTAGAAACCATTCATGCAATTTGAGCCTAATCTCATTATTTTCAGTAACAATATATTTATATAGGAACAGGTGAGTTCTTAATTTAGTTAATCTTTTTGTTTTCCTCATCTTGATCCCCAGAGAATACATGGTTTTTGTGTGTGGTAGTGTTTTTATAATCATCCTCTTGTTTTCCATAAAAAGCTCCATTGGTTTCACCGATCTCCAATTTCAGTCGGTCAAGGCCACAGTGCCACGTTCCTAAACCCGACCGCAGCAAACACAGAATCAAAAGGGATCAAGCGGGGCCTTTTTGATTGCTCCTTTTTGCTCTTAATGGTCCAGACGCATCCCCGGGGCGGCAAATAAACCACTCGTTCTCTGAGGCTTCAGGAAAAAAAGGCGTTTCACCGCACTGTCGGGATTGATCTGGGAGATAGATGTCACCGCTCTCATCAGATATGACATGTTGGAGCGTCTCCAGGGCCTGCTTATTTAAAGTCCAATGCATTCATAATTTTTTTTCCTCTGTGCCGGTAAGCTAAGTGAACATTCTTGGAGTGATTAGGCCTGTTTAACACTTCTCTCAGGGTAAAAATGACATTACTGGTCCTTTTGGGTACAGACGACAATTTGCTTGTTATGAGTCAAGCATTGCGCTGGGGACACCGGGCATTTTTGCTGGAAAGATGAGGCCAGGATTGTGCTTTTCTAGCGGGGTTTTGGCAGGCGATGGGAACCTGAACTTACTAAGGGGTCCAACCGCAAAACTTTGATAAGCTTCGGTTTAAATTCACGGACACCAGGATTTTCATGTGAAGAGTGATTAGATCTGTCAGCTTTCAGTGGGTGTTTAACAGATAAATGAAATCACAACAAAGTTAGTGGAGGAAGGCTAAGAAAGGGGTTACATTTTACCTGTATGGCACATCATCAGACATGCACAATTTACGTACAATGGTCTGAATTGTTACCGACAATTATTTTTAAAATTCATTTACTTTTGCATTTTCATAGCTCTCCAAGGCATTTCAAACTTAACAATTGTATGGGATATTATTGATTTGGTGTGAGACGTGTGCACAGATCTGCTCATTAAATATGACTTTGCCAGATGGAGGTTTAAAGGTGACAATACATCGTTTCAATAAAGAAAATTTATGTGGTCGTTGCATATAAAATTAAACTCATATGAAATTTAACTGAATTTTCTCCTTTCACGTAGTGACAGTACTGGGAAACATTTTCTTTGTAGCTTAACATTAAGGTCCAACTACTCCATTATTGGCTTTTTGTAAACCAGAGTCCATTGTAATTCATTGAAAATACATGCAAACTTACCATTTTGCTTCATCGGGTCCGTGACATGGGCTGCAACCAGCACATCATACAAGGAAAGACATTGTGCACATTGTGCTTTTTTCATAAGATATGATTTAAGCCATTATCTTTCTTGTTGTTGCCCACCCAGGCCTCCTCAAAGGCTTTTGATCTACAAGTATGCAGATGAAATCTTAAGATCATCACATGTCTGAACATATGTGAACTTTCCTCTGTGTAGAGAAGATTTTATAGACAATTGAACCTGTGAAATCACCATGCTTAATAATTGTATCATTACTTTTTTGCCCATGAGGTTGTAAATTTTTAGTAAAATTCCCTCCATTAAAAGTACAAAGGATACCATTATAGAATTCACAGCGCTGAGATGTGATTATAAAAATGTAAAAACCTTGCTGGAATATTAAGTTCATGAATATAGTTGTCGAATGCAATATGGAGATCCTTAGTGTTTTGTCCTATATATTCATATCAGAACTTAGTATTCATTAAAGTGAATGATATGATTTGGTGCACATTTAGGTTCAGGGTTTACCTTAGGTCTTATCTGTTCCACATGATGAATAGAAAACTGGCACGTCATTTAGTATTATATAGTGTGATGCTGCCCCCTGGTGGCGATGCCTGGCTCCTATAATATATAGGTGTGTAAAATTATGATGTTCCAAACTGCACAAAGTGATCTAACAGCTGCGACCTTCAATGTATTTTATCTAAGAAGTCTGGTTACCTTTGGGTAATCTTTAAATAAATAAAAAAAAAAAACTGTTCAAATGTTTAAAACTCTGTGAAAGGACAAATTTAACACTTCACAAATCCAACAAAGACAATTACATATATGTGTTGATGTGTACTGGAGTTTTAAGTGTTTATTGCCAATGTAACAAAAAACGTCTATTCATAAAAGGTGTATGAAAATCATCGTCTCTGGATAAGAGCGCATGAGCAAGAGTGGCAGTGAGAAGCAATACACTCCCCTGCTGGTTTCTTTAAATGTTTGAGCATCTGAATGACTGCATCCAGATGACATTTTCAGTAGCAGTGAAATTTCTTTACAGTGTTTAATCAAGTCAGATAGCTTGATAATACTATAGTATTACTCTATGCAGTCAGAAATTGTTTGTCCTCCCCCGTTTTACAGGAAGTCATCTTTGTGGTGAAGGGATTTTTTTATGAAGCAGTTTAATGGTATGTTATTATTCTGATTCTGGAATGAGAAAAGCCTTGTAAAAGCAGCTTGTCCTCTGTGTCAAAGGGAAACATGTCTAACTAGACACAGTTTCAGGTTTAAAAGGACAAATAGAAGATATGAATAAATAATGAAAGTGAATGTAATTGTGAGAGGAGGACAGCATTGTCCCCCTGACATTGCTGTGCCTCAGTGATGGTGATTGGCTAAAGAATGTCTTTCCTTTCATTAGATTATGTTTTAAGGATTTCTGCACAGTGTGTGCTATCTCCTAATTCACACTGTTGGATTCTGCAGAAGAGGAGCAGTTTCTTTTTGGTTCCTACCTCAGTGCAGCTTGTTTTAGACCACTGAAGAGTTTGAATGGGTGTAATACTGTTTTGTTGATGAAGGATTGTTTATGTTTAATCACCTCCAAGGACAAATAGCCACTGGTGCTGATATTTTATGCTTGGCATGTTTAGAGTTTCATGAATTTGTTTATGTGTTTAGCTTGCTGATGTGCCTGTTCTTGCACCATCCCGATGTATTCCTACGAGTACATGTATAAGGTGTGTTTGAGTGTGTGAATGTATAACAGTCTTGGATGTGCCTGCGTGTGTGTGTGTATATCTGACAGTGGGATGCTTTTCTCTCCACAGCCTACATGAAGCGGCGTCACAGCTCAGTGAGTGAGAGCCAGCTGGTGGACAGCGGAATGGCGGGGGCTGATTTCAGCCAGGGCGGCAGCCCCCAGCACCAGCACCAGCAGCAGCTGAAGAAGCCCCGCGTGGTGCTGGCCCCCGAAGAGAAGGAGGCCCTGAAACGGGCCTACCAGCAGAAACCCTACCCCTCACCCAAAACCATTGAGGAGCTGGCCAACCAACTCAACCTCAAGACCAGCACGGTCATCAACTGGTTCCACAACTACAGGTGAGTCAGTTAACTCATTTCTTATCTCTGAATTTCTTCAGTTAACATGAACGGATGGATGTGGATCAATGTTGCTTCTTAACATGCAAATGTGAACGGGAATTTACTGCTAGAACTTAATGAGTAGCTTATTGAGTTCTCAGCCCAGTCCCCTGATCAACTGTCACTTAACACGTTATTTCTACCTGTTTGTCTGACTGCCTTTCTTGTATTTTCAATGATAAATACGGTGACTTGTCTGAGTTTTTATTCTTGATTTTGCTTTGATATTTCCTGTATCTACTGTGTTATATGTTTATTTTTCCAGTAGGGAGCTTCTTGTATATGTGTGTTTTAACTTCTGAAATAAATCTGAAAACTAAATGGCCTAAGTTGAGTATAAATCTGTGGCAGGTCAAGGATCCGCCGGGAGCTGTTCATTGAGGAGATCCAGGCAGCGGCAGGGGAGGGTGGCTCTCCCTCGGCTCGGGTGGCTAAAGCAGGTGAGGGGGACAGCTGCGACGGCACTGAGTCGGACGGCACAGTCGAAGGCCGGCCCAGCGGGGGCCTTGGTCCTGAAGAGTATGGGGCTGCCTCTGAGACTGAGGGGCCCGACCACAAAGAGGCCAAGGAGGAAGGGGGCATAGGGGGGACGCCAGTGGCTCGGTCCCCTGCCTCCTCAGATGCAGCCTCGGCCTCCAGCGCACCAGGCACCAGCGGCCACCAGGGCGGCACTGTTGGCAGCTTATTCAGCTTTCCTGAAACAGCACCCGCTGCCGTCCGAAACCCTAGGGACAGCAGCCTTCGCAAAAAGAAAGCAGCCAACCTCAACAACATCATACACCGCCTGGAGAAGGCTGCCAGCCGTGAGGAGCCATCCGAATGGGAGTTCTGAGGGACCCCCCAACCCCTAAATCCTCCTCTTGTCGAGGTGAAGAATATTTTGTGTCTCGCATAAACTGGACTACATAGCTAGGTCCAAGCCTGGCTCAGAGTTTGCGGGACTTACTGGCCTCTTCTTTTCTAAAGAGGGAGAAAAGGGGATGTTGTAGACAAGATGAAAAGATGAAAAACTGCTGGTTTTTGGTCTGGTTTTGTTGGGGGTTTTTTTGTTTGTTTCTTTTATTGGAAAAAAAGCACTTAAAAGCCCTGCTGGCCACAGGGCCCCAAACACCATCGGCCAATGGTGCGAAAAAGATACCAGAGACTGAACTACGGACAAGGAGCATTAATTCCCAGATTTTATTTTTCCTTTTTTGAGTTGCAGTTTCAAAGATGAAAACTGTCAAAAATAGCAATTTTATGTGTTTGTTTTTGTTTTTCCTTGGAGAGGTTCATTCACCACCTCGAAGTGTTTGGAAAACGCATCTTCTCAGTGAGATTTTTTTCGCACTGTCAAGCTGAATAACTGTTACAGCGTTTGCCTTTATTTTTCTGTTTTTGTGTGTTTTGTTAGAGGTTCTGTCCTGTTTTTTTTTTTTTCATTCTTTCTTCTCCATTGCATTTGTTTGGCTACGCATCAAGAACAGTGAAACAAAGGAAAATCTCGAACAAAAGCCAAGCACTTACAAATTGCTGTTGACAGGAGAGACAGACTGAGTCAACCTGTCTCTATTTACCCATAAAGCTGCCATGAAATGGCAATGGATCCCTGATATACACTATGGACTACTTTTGAGGAATCAACATTTTTTCAAATTATATTTTCCTCCTTGGAGGAAGAAAAAAAACACCATTTTATTAGCGATGGGAGAATGAGGTGTAATGATGCCAAAATGAAGGGAACTACAGTTGCCTGTCACTCAGTGACTTGTTTGAACCAATCAAAAGGTTTACTCTTCACTGTAGAACACAATGATTGGTTTCATTCAGTGAGGTACTGATAGCATATGTTACCTCCAACCAATTTTGTTGTCATGAAACTTGATTCTTCCATCACTTCATTTTATAGCTATTTGGTTGCCACTAAGAGATTGCACAGTCTGCCGACTCTAAACAATCCTAGTTTGGATTCCTAGATATAATGGGAGGCGAAAACAAAAAAAGACAAAAAAATAATAATGAACACTTGCTGTTTTAAAAATTTTGAAAGGAAAAAAATGAACAAATCACTTTAATTCACATATTTTTTTAACTTAAAACAAAAGGTCATGTCAGGAAAAACAAAAAAATCTGAAAAAATCTTGTGGTAGCTGACTTAGTGTTATTTCTTGTAAGTGATCTAGAGCTCTTTGATAAGTAGTGCACATTTATTTCATAGCTTTAACTGACTTCTGGATCTGTACACAGGCCACTGGGAGCGTCTGTTTAATACACTCCGTTTTAGGCCAAAAAAAAAAAATCAGGAAAGCTTAAATAGAAAAAAAAAAAAATATGTACACATGGAGAAATATTTCTGTCTAGATATTTTTAAGACAAAAAAATACCTGCTTTTTAAACCTATAACCACAAATAAACCACACTATTGAGACCTCATACCAGGGCAGGCAGTGTGGCCTAGGGCTGCAGCACTACACAGGTTTGACCGTGGCTCTGCGCGACGGTTGACAGCATGACGCAAAGAATCGATTGCGGTTTTTCTTTTTCGTTTTCGGCAGACGCAAGGAGATGCACGGCTCACTTTACTGTATAACTCCGAGCTCTGGGGGCTCCAGACTCAGCCGCGGTTTCACGCCTTGTGTGTCTCTGCGGTGGAGCTTGGAGGAGACGGCGAGGGCATGATGGCCTACGGCCCTTTTGTAAAAAAAAAAAAAAAAAAAAAAGAAAGAAAAAGAACTCACGGTTTTGTGTACATATGTGTGTTGTATAAACTCCCTCTCACGTGCACTCTTCACATGCAGCGCACAAGAGCGTCTTAGGGAGGGGAAAGCGACTCACCTCTTGTTATGCACTTGTACAAAAAAAAACCTACAATATGTAGGAGTGACCTGTACAAAACATCCCATCTCTTGCCGAATTCAGGAGTACTCTGAAATATATTTACAAAGGGCAGCATGTTTCAGCTTCTGTTCCCTCTTGAGGAAGCATGTATATCATCAGTGTCATAGAACAAACCTTGTTTCTCTGAAAGGACAACTTTTCAGGAATTAAATGTTTTGTTATTGTATTATGTCACATTACATATTTAATCACACAATGTTTTAAATGAACTATATTTAGCCATAGAGCCATAAAACATTGACAGTACATAACCGATGATGCAAGCTTTCTATCCATGTGTCAAACTCAATGGAGATTCAAGGTTTTTTTATGACAAGATGTGCACATACAAACTCATATTTGAATACTGTAGGAAATATAATGAACCAACCTAGTCTAAGGCCATCTCTGAAACTGTACCAGTATGTTTTTCTGAGCACAGGAGGAGAGATTTCTTTGATACCAAAGCATACCAATCACTATGAGTGGTGCAGGTTCATGCTCTGATCCAGAGATCCTGAAACAAGGATTGAAAGGACCCACTGCCAAACATACTCCCCCACCAAAAAAAAAAAAAACTGTTCGTTTGGAGATGTGACCAGGCCATACCACTAAGCCCAGATTCCCTGTTATGGTTCTCTTGGTAATGTCAGGTACCCCAGTAACTATCAGTGTATTCTGCTCTGATATCAGCAAGTATTTGTTCTACACAGGGAGTTTTCCTGTTGAAGAGTTCTCAAGGTCTTGTAATAGAGGCAAAGACCCTTTTGTTAGTCAAGCTTCAAATTTCTAAATATAATTCCTTTAAGTGCTAATAGTGTTTTCTCCAGTTTTTGACTGCCCTTTGTGAATATATTTTGCAATAGCACTCGAAATCAGTTCCTGTAACAGTACATAGGAGAGGAAGCTCCTACCACAACCCCCTCACCCGATCTCACTGCACCAACCTGACGTGGATAAAATTCCCGCTCACTCCCCCCCCCCCCCCCCCATGCCACGAGCTCACAGTGCCTCCCAGCCCACTGCCTCCCCCTCGTGTGTGTGAGCGCGTGTGTGTGAGAAAGAGGTGTTGTGGCTGGGGCGCAGCTATTCAGCCATGTCCCATCCTCTCTGTGAGTGTATGTGTGTGTCTGTCGCTCCAGTGTGTTTTATATTTCTGTGTGTTGCTTTTATTTGTACATACCTGCACACATGTAGAGTGCACAACTGCCACCCCTTTCTTTCTTATAAGCTGTTTTATCAGTTATATGGCTTATGGCGTAGCACATACTTAGTTTTCTTTTATTGCCATATCTTAAAAACTTACAGTAGATTTCTAAAATATAGACATTTTTTTTTTGTTCCGCTTATTTATAGGTGCTGTATTTTTCATTTCGATGTCTTATTTGATTTTGATTTTTGTTAGTTTATGGAATTGTTTTGTATTTTATCGAAGGGATTATAAAAGGGGGCAAGTTACATTTTTTTTTAGACTGATAGACTGCCGGCAGTATTGGGTAATACTTCAAGATGTAGTTGTCATACATGTATATTAATGAACTGAAGATTATTTTGAGTGTCATTTATATTGTTTTAAAAGAAATAAGTAAGCAACCGTTAATTATGATTATTATGATTTGCATTGTATGGTGCATTTTGCAGTTCATGATTTAATGTTACATCCTTTGTGCATTTTATTTACATTAATTTCATTTAAGTGATATTTCAAGAGGACGCAAGTACAGCACAGAACACCTCAGCAGACATGAATGAAAACAAGTTACCATGTGGAATTTTTTTTCCATATTTGTATGTTTCGGTAAATAATCTTCAGTCAATATAGAGCAGTACAAAGGGGCTTTATGGCTGAGGAAGAGAGCACCAAGTGCAGCGTCTCGGATTTTCTAACAGAGGAGAAATGAACCAACTAACTTCCAAGCTATGAAGAACAGAACCAATTGGCTTCCAAGTCAAGGTACTTAAGAGCTGAGGAGGTTAAGAGCAGTACCTTCGGGCTCTTATAAGGAGAGCAGCATCGAGAACAGCACCTGGAGGCTTCAGGTAGTCTTTCTTTTCAATCTCACTTTAGTGCCATTTATGCCTGTTCTTGAGGCTACTGGATTATAAAAAGGCATGGAAGTAGGTGTTCAGGGCATGAAATGAAAAAAACAAACAGATCTCCAGATGCATAATGTGGCAAGGAATATTAATCTTGTGGGGTTGCTTTCATAAGAGTATCGGTATGGCTTTGAGTGCTTCCTGTCAGTTTGGAGGTTTTGCTGTCAAGTGTGGTTGGCAAAGAGTGCAAGAGGTGATTTGGGTTTATGTCTGGATCAGTCGGTGTTGTGGCTCTGCACAAGGCTTGTCATCATAGTAACAGGTACACAAGCACTTGTACAATACACTGTAAAGCACTTAAGTGATTGATTAAATAATCAAATAAATCTTAATTTTATTTCTAATTAACACATACTGGAACCCATTGGGTCGGTATGATATAAATCTTATTGAGTGTGCCTAAGTACATGTAGAATAAATAAATATAAGAATTTAAATCAATGGCAGTTAAACTGATACATGTATCGCTGTTAAAATGCAGTATATTAGTGGCATGCACTGTGCACTGAAAAGTATTAGTCATTGTAATACGTTTTAAACTTTCAAATAATTAATTTGTGTGTGTTGAAGTACAGCACATATTAGGGTAATTCCTGTAATATACTAACGTAGGTTTTTCATTTTTTGCTGTACTTACCATTGTGAATTGTTTCTGATGTGTATTAGCTATATGAGAAGCTATACAGAAAAAAAAAAATTATCACTTAAGACTTAGCCTTAACACTTGCAGCTTATGGTGGATAAAGCACAAGCACTACTGACTTGGAATCTCTTTAAGAGTTTAAACACAAATTTTTTTAAATTTTGTAATGTGTTTATAAAATATGTAAATGTTTTTGTAAGATCATTATTAACTTTTCAAAATTTCAAAAAAAGATTCTGCCATTTGAGGATTAATTACGCTTTTCCTTTTTTCTTTAAGTAGAAAGCTTAAAAAAATTACTATGTATTTTTGGGCTATTTAAAGGGCACACAGAGCCCATAAATTACATCTGATTGGCTTTAAAGTTTTGTTTTCATAAAGTCATCCATATTCGGAAATGTCCCCCAGGGAAAGTGTTCTGTTAACCATCACATGCACAGAGTTACATTGCTCATACAAGACATATTTACGAGATCTAACCAGTAGCTTTCCTCGAGTTTATATTGCTCCAGTAGAGCAACTCTGAGGTACCTTTTAAAATGCATGTATATCTTTCAATAGCAGAGCACTAGAATGGCTAAGCATATTGCAGTGATTAATACAGACTGCAACAGCGTTATACCTTTTTT
The DNA here is from genome assembly GCA_022829145.1 of Albula goreensis. Classification (NCBI taxonomy): domain Eukaryota; kingdom Metazoa; phylum Chordata; class Actinopteri; order Albuliformes; family Albulidae; genus Albula; species Albula goreensis. Next base: position 36,363,999 of record CM040742.1, read on the forward strand.
TTAGCCTAGGCTAGTCTCTCAAACCAAGGATGCTGGGAAGCATGCAATATGCCTATTCATGTTTCACGTTACCTCGGCCCAGACTGCAGGCCAGCTTGGAAGAACAGCTCCTGCCTTTAATAACCCTCTGTGGTTACAAATGTCCAGACCTGTCCCAAAACCCCCCCAGCCTTCTCCATCTGCGAAGCAAGGGGTAATGCAATTACTCCGGAGAGCTGGGGGACCTATGGACAGCCTCGTCAAAACGAAACACTGCCCTCAAGCCAAGCTTCTGAGCTGCAGTATGGAATTATTACTTTAACTAACGGTTTCAAACCAAGTCCTCCTCCAGGCTGAACTGCAGGGTGGGCCAAGACCCCTAAAGCACTCGTCCATGCATGCCTTGTCCACAACTCATAAATTGCTTCCTTGTAGAAACTGAGTGGAAGGAATAGGTTGGGCCACTGTTGCATCCTCCATCTAACAAAATTGACACCCATTTGAAATAATATTTAATCTTAAATGTTAATTTGGATCATTTGAAAGACAATTTTTTAAAAGCACAATAACTCGGTTATGACCATCACATTTGTAACAGATGTATCTTCTAGGGTTACATTGAATATGCACAGTCTTCATCTGTTGGTCAAAGGGCCTAAAACTAACTTACTTCCTTGTTTCTTTTCTTTATTCGCACTGAGAGGAATGCTGTAGGTGAGCATTTAACCAATTAGGGAGTCATCAGAGTGCCTTGGACAGTGATCCAGAGACAGTGCAGTGTTCATATCTCCTGCCATTTTATAGTAGCACTTACTGTTCCATGCTGTGTCTCGAAACCTTGTGCAGTTCCCACTGTAAAAGAAAACTTCAGTCCATTTCATTGCCCTTGCACATTTGCCAACCTCACCATAAAGACAATGGATAGAGTTTTAAGAGGGATTTATTGAGGGGGATACACATTGCTGAATGCGCTGGGTTTAGATTTTCCGTGTATATATTTTAAGGTGTCCACCAACCCATCCCACCACTTGTAGGAATTCATACTTTACAAAATGCTGCACCACAGCAGCATTAATTACCCATAAAATGTGTTTCTCCAAAAAACTTTCCTGGAAATTGAACAAATCCTTAATGATTACATTGAATTGGGTGATTTTAGTGACATGGTCTTTTTAAAAAATGAGCCATAAAACATGTACAGTTCAAAAGTAATGGAATGTTGAATTCATGTAAAAAAATTTTTTAAAAAAAGACGTCAGTGGAAATCAGGCACGATACTGCACTGGACCCGAATCTATACTCTGTTTTCCTAAATTTTGATAAGCCTGAAGCCTCCTTGAGCCTGGAGCCATTTTGAAAGAACATAAGACAGAGAGCTTAAAGCTACATGGTCATAGGGCTGGAGAGGTCAGTAAGCTCATGGCTCAGCAGCTTTGCCTTTGGAGAAAGGTCCTGTATTCATAAAGCATTTCAGATTAGGAACACTGGTGTAGGATTTTTTTTTGCCCTCTAAGACTGATAGAGTTGATAAGAGAAACCTGGTCCTAGATCAGCTGTGACCGCACTGACTACTCTGAGATGCTTAACGAACACAGATCCTGACCTGCTGCGGCTGTTGTGTTGGTGCACAAATATCTTGTTCTCCTGCTATTCAGCCTCAATGTCAGAGAGATTTGCAGTCTCCCATCTGCAAGGCAGTAATGAAACAGTACCGAAGTGCCATTTCGCCATTTAAAACTGCACGTAGCCTCTGCTGCTTGGACTACAGACTGCATCTGGGAAATGTAGTTTTAAATTTAACATTTTTCATTTCTGTAGGATCACACATTGTTTAGAGCAAGGGGGCTGTTGCATATTTTATATATGGGTGTTATGCCACCTGGACAAGAGTTCAGAGTCTGCTGCAACACCAGGTCTTCTGGCTCTGTCCACAGTGTTCATTGCTATGACTGTGCTATGAAATTGCACAGGACTGTCAATGTAAGAATTAAGGATTGGAGCTTAAAAAAAAAAAAGAAAAAGCACCTTGCACAGGTAGAAGGCTGTCCGAGTGTATTGTTGGAATATCTTTCAAACTCCAATACACTGAACATTTTGACTGGAAAGACAGATTTTATAGAGCATTGACTGTCATTTTTTATTTAGCCGTACTTGTCAGGATTTGTCGTCTTCAATTATTGTTCTGAACACTATTGTTGTTAGTATATCATTTGAAAAAGCAACCCCCTCCCTGATGACCCTTTTATTTTTGAACTCAGAACCATCTGCAGGGAGTAATGTTTTCCCCAAGAAAGAACAATTTTGCCTGTTATTTCTGAATTGCAGGATTGAATTGCTATTTTCATTTAATGTGTGAAACGAGTTACCAAGACTTACACAAAACAGTGCATCAATTAGCATTTAATATGAATTCATATGTACATTAGTTTTATCAGTACGTTTATCATTTTCTCAATTTATTTTGAGTTCATATTTTACTATTTCTGTGCACTCTGGGCAAAAAAAAAAGTTGTAATGAAACTCCTCATGTGATCTAGTGGAAACCAAATAATTGTGGTTAAACGGGTTTTTTAGTGTGAACATTTTTAACATTTCTGAAGGTCAGTAATTAAGCAGTGGGGTTTTTTTTTTTTTTTTTTTGGAGACTTAAGCTGTGGATCCTCAGTTCTCTTACTGCCAGCTTAGCTGGTATTCGTCCAAGATGAGTTGAAGCAAAGTAGAGTAAAGCAGTGCTGGTCTTGTGCAGGTTTAAAAGTATGTATTTGGTGAGTCTCCTTATTTCTCCTCACATTTAAATAGGACAGACAGCTGTTTCCCTGTTTTGTTGCCTCTCATTTGTCATTGGCTGCTAACAACCTCAGTATGATGAAGCACAGAGATGTGCGTGTGCAGTTTGGTGCAGTACAGTAGCTGGAGGGGTGGCCTGGTTTAGACTTGCTCTGTGCACTCTGAGTCGTAAGGAGCATTATTGTTGCTGTAGTTTCGATGTCTGTTCGCTCTCTCTCTCCTGACCATCTGGGAAAGGGAAGTTGCAGTTTGTGAGATTTTTTTCCTGTCTTGTAATTGGTTCTATTGTATTTCAGATTATTATATTGTAGGTCAGTGCTGGAATTGGCTTGAATCGCCAGCCTCTGATTGGTGTCACACCTGCACTAAATCAGGATTCATTGGCAGAAGTAATTGGACTTTGGTTTTGTAGCAAAGAATATCTTACGGACTTTTGTGTAGACTTATTTCAACCTGGTTAAGTTTATAGTACCGTAAGGTAATAAGCCTTAGAACCGAGTGTATCAACTGCAGTGTGCCACAGCAAAGTGTATCTGCATTAACACAGACTGCCCTAAATGATGCCAATTGGGGAAAGCACTAAAGAAAGACAGGATAAAAGTTAACATGGTACAAAGTAGGTCATACAATACATAAGCAATACGATGAAGAAGGACCAAATCACCTGTGACCCAGTCCTGAAGCAACAGTGGAACAGTGTTTTTATTTTATGAATTTCTCTCAGCTCAAACTGTTTTAGTCATCGTCAGTATTTGACACGAAGAACAAGTAAAGCATATCAATATATGAAGCTTCAGCAAGAGGCAAGGTCTTGTGTCATGTGCAGACTCAATACCAGAGGTGGAGCCTCTGTAATGCATTTTGTATCACATTGTATATTTCTGCCATAGATGGGCAAGGTGTCCTTGTTGTGTTGGTTAATATTGTGGATGTGCTCTTGTCTGTAGTTTCCTTGAAAGAACGGGTCAATTGTTGCTCCTCATGAAGAATTAGGGGAAAGTGACTGTCAAATCCAGGAGCACACAACCCAAAGTAACACTGGTTTATATAAAGGGCATTTTACATGGATTTGCAGTTTTTTTTTTTTTTTTTTTCTTATGTGTGTTTTGTCACAGTACTCTCTAGGTCGCCATTTTATGTAATGAATAGACACGACAGATGAATTTGAAATCCTCGGTACCAACCGCTCGTATACAGTCTATTTTTACCAGTTACTATGGAATCAATATGATTCTCTTGGACAAAATTGAGGACTTTGGCATTTGGAAATATTTTTCTATACAACTAATACAGATTGTTAGAGATTCTATACACTGTCATATAGAGTTGTACATATAAAAATATATATCCTCTTTGTGTTTCCTCAAGCTGTAACACATCTCTGTGGGTTGTTTTTGTTTTCATTGTTGAAGTATTAATAGTTTTGTGAGTGGTTGATGCTAAAATGCGTCTTCTGCTTTTTCCTCCATATCAGGACAAAAAAACCTCAAACTGTTTATTATTATTTTTCTCTTGTGAATTAATATGAAGTGGATTCCTGCAGCAGATAGTTGTTAAACACCAAGACCAGGAGCATTGCTGACTGTAGATGGGTTACAGCATTTGTTGTTGTTTCAATTTTTATTTAATTTTCTTAACAGAAATTCCCCCTTTCCCCAAAATTTGCATCAGTTTTTTTTTGTTTTAAGTTAAAAATGCTTTTAAAATAATAACAATATGTGAATTGTGGTCTGGCATGAAAATGTATGTATTGCAGTAGAAGTTTCCCTGTGATGGAAGGTCATCTGCAATCAGAATTCACACCAGTAATTCCCAAATGTTTTGTTATACTCTGTATACTTTACAAACACTCTACTCATTACCTTACTGTTGACTCTTGATTTGTCTCAATTCTTAGATTCCTTGGTATGATGTTAGGGCAGAAACCAGAGCTGCTTGAAGGAGTGTTCTGGAGTACTTAAACCATCTAGAAGGTGGTTTTCAGTAATTAATTTCCCTTCCAGTGCATATGCGTTGTTTAAGCTATGGCTAAAATAATTAAGCTCAGCCTGATTTGCGGAGGGTACACACTGGTCTTGAATTTGATAATACTTCTGTTACTGAGGAGGACAGGTGGTTTGGCTGCTGTAATTGCTGCTGCAGGAGATTAAGGAGGAGGGAGTATAAGAACTAGAGCAGTGCTGTAAGCTAACTTTTCTCCTGCTGTGTTTCAGACATTCTGTTTAATATTGAGGTGCATCTGTATGTTGATGGCTGTACTTTCACAGAAACAGTGGCCAGGTGTTTTATCCTGTGAATGTGGGCGGGAGAATCCCAACTTAAATTTGGCTTTCCCTCAGACTTTAAAAACTTGATCAGTGATTTTTGTCAGTCACTTTGTGATTAACAGGAATCAAGATAAAGATCAGGGAAAATGTAGTTACCTGCTGAATGGAAGAACATGTGAAACCAAGAGGGCACAATTCAAGCCCTGTGCAGCTGGTGTGAATCCTAGCTTTTGTGTGTTGCAGAATTTAACGGTTGACTCTGTTATTGGCAAGGTCATTTATTGAATGAAAATCGTTCAAGGTGTAAATTTGCTATACACTTGTTTTAAGAGACTTGGAGTTCTAGGAAAGCCCTTCAGTTACTCATTTTATGGCCAAGAGAGGAAGTAATGGGCAACCAAGTCAGTGCTGTGGGAACCTGTGGGTGTTCAGGCTCTCCACAGAATGGAACACAAATCTTAGGGGGCTTCCTTGCTTCTATAGGGAGAGACGAGAAGCAACAGTGTCCACAGGGAGGTCAAATCATTCATTTCCAACCATTCCCTCTCCTATTTACAGACTAAGTAGCATTATTGTCAGTACTTTTGGAAAATGGTGGATAGCAATATGCACAAAAGGTCTTTCAGGCCCCTTTATTGGGATGTAGACTGAATGGAGGTTGGGAGACAAGATGTGTTTTCATCCCACAATGTACCAGCTTAATAAAACTACATTTCCCACAGTGCCTTGCTACTACTTTAACCTAGTATCATCTGAGGTGCTGTTTTGTAGTCCATGGGGAGTCCTCTCCAGGCGTAATGTGTGAGTTATATGCATCTGTTTCACCTCTCAGCAGCGTAGCAGTCAGAGACTTCTCTTTCCCGAGCCAGGGGTCTGCGGAAGCCCTCGTAATAAAGGTTGTCGCATTGGCTCATATCCCTCAAATCTCATTGGTCATTCAGGCTAGTGTTAGAACCAAGGGCTGGGTTACACCAGGCTAGGAAATTTACTGTATGTCTTATCCCTGCAGATATCTCTCAATTTATCAATGAATTTCTGTTTTCTCCTTCTCACGGTTGTATTTGATTTATTCTTGTATTTATTTTTTATTATTTTTTGCCATATTTTAGACTTTGTAAGAGGCTGTTGTCTTCGACCTTTGTAAGAGGCTGTTGTATAGAGATTTGCATTGTCAAATTGTATAAAAAAAAAAAAAGAGAGAGAGCTAGCTTTACTCGCTGCCAGTTTTGTGGCCCTATACAGTTTATCACTTTACTACTACTTTACCAGATTTATAAGCCGTCTTTTTCTACCAGAATATTTTTCAGCTGATGACTTGGAAACAGGGACACTACTTTTATTGACAGTGGGAGAAATCTTATGGTAAAGGTTTGCGGGTGGGTTGGGGATTTTGGCCACAGTCACTCAAACTTTTTTTAAGTGCCAGAGGTCTCCAACCATCTGGTGTTGGGACAGGCAGCATTCATCATGGTCACACAACAGTGTGATGTCTTAAAACTTACTGGTCATGAGCAGGGCACAAAAATAATCTGGATTAAAGATTTTCCACCATTTTGTATGGTTTGTACAATGTCTGTTACAGTACTGAATTTCTCTCAGCTCATATAATTGAATCAGCCTCCTCCCCAACCAAACACCGTTATTGTCCATTTGTAATTTTTGTTGTTTTTAATCGAAGGGGGTAGAACACAATTTTATACCAAATAATTTTTGGTATAAATATTTATGTAATATTTATACCAAATATATATATTTGCTTTTTCCTGTTTAAAGAGCTTTTAAATATTGTAGACTGTTTTCTAATGACTCTTGCTAAATGAGCTGTCATTGTTCAAACAATACTTGTGTGGCTGGAGACCTCAGTTGTACAGATGTGGCTTCTATAGGATTTGAATTAGTTTTGTTTTTTTGTGTGTCTGCGTGTGCGTGCGTGCGTGTGTGTTTGTGTGTATGTGTGTGAAGGTTTGTGATATTTTTTTCCAGACTTCACATTGAAGTTTTGTTACCCTGATGTTACAAAAAAAATCCAGTCAACCAAAAAGTGTCTTTCTAAGCGAAAGCAGCCACCCGATAAGTTTCAATGCAGTCCTCTTTTTCTCAATCACTCCATCATGGAATATCAGTTGTTTTATGTGAGCCCTCCTGTGCCAGGCTGTGTCAGATTTGATTTTGTTTGTGTGTGGAGCAACAAACATATCCTGTCATGATTGGGCCACATTTTTATTATTATTTTATTGTTTTTCACTGTAAAAAAAAACTGCTTTGAAACTTAATGCGAAAATTAACTTTGTTCACTCCCATCTCAGCTAGTCCAGTTGTGTGTGTGTCTCTAAGCTCAGGTGGAAAATACTCTTTTGCAGAAGCCCTGTGTCTCTCTAACATTCAGTGACATTGCGCTGCTGCTGTCTTGCCATTTTGATGATAGAGAGAGATATCGCCCATGAACTTGGCAAAAAAAAAAAGAAAGTTCCCATGCCTGATCCTGTTTAGCCAGTCTATTTTTGTACATCATGGTAAGAGGCTGCATGATCGTTGTCCTTTTTCCTTCCATTTATTTCTTTTTTTTTTTTTTTTTTTACTTTTTTTTCTAACATTAAAGTCATGTAGTCTGTTCTCAGCACTGTAAGACAGTCCCTATACAATATGGAGAAGCAATATCACTGTATGAAACTCACATTGTATTATTATTATTATTATTATTATTATTATTATTATTATTATTCACTAGCACCCTAGGTGTGATAATTGAAGTAAATATCTTTTATACAAACACAAAGTTGGTGTATGGTGTGTTTATTTAAGTGTGTCACTTGTATAATCTTCAATAATTATTTGATTTATCTGTTTTTCTTTTAAGGTCAAACAAGGTCATTTGAAAAAGGAAATGAAATTCAGGTTGATTTGCACTACCGTCTTTATTCTGCAATATGGTAAACGTCTGAAATTAGCATTCAGAATAGTTGAATAATTATTTAATACTGATACATCGTAGGATGCACTTGGTACCCAGTGCAATGCCCAGAATGCACCATTACAGGCCATGAATGACATAGGAAGAGTACAGACTTCTAAAGGCTAGTTTTTAGGTGCAAAAATGTCCTGTCTTGAATTCAGTAAGGGGCAAGAAAAATGTTAATACACAGAATTCTCAAAATGTCTGATTTGGAAATACTTCCATTGTGCATACTTTCATACCCTAGCACATTCTTCCAAGTGTACCTATAGGAAAATACTTCAAAGAATGCAAGTATGCAGTACACTTAATCTTCATTATTTGTAAAATATACTTGACAATGTAATCAGTTACATCATAATCATTCTCTTGATAAGGTGAATTTTTTAAAATTTGGTTTTTGTTCTATAATTAATTTCCTGGTATCAAACTCTGTACACGTTGAAAGTTGAACCTGAAATTCAGCAATCGCTGAACACTTGTTTTGGAATTTAAATGCTTAAACATTTAATGCTCAGAATAATACAGGCTATACACCAATTAACATCAAATGAGCAATGTCATCAAATGTAATGAATTCTGCCAGCAGATGGCTAAGGTGGAATTTAGCTAAAGGCTATCTCTTCACTGATATTGGTAGGATGTCTGTTTGCAACAGGTTGTAGTAGAAGCAGCCTCTGGGTGTTCAGGTTGACATAAGTGGAGGACAAAATACTCTAGACTGTAGAGAAAGGAGCCTAGGGCTTATATACTTAGCATGTATTACTATGGTTCTTTTAGAATATCAATATAAAATAATGAAAATTCAAATAATGTTTTCAGACACACTGTCAAATCTGTCCATTTTAGTGAAACATTCATAACACAATAAATGAAATTAAATGTGTAGTACTGCACCATGTTGCAGACATCAAGAGTAAGGTATTTCTCTCCTTTTTCTCATACTATGAGCCTCCACTCTGTCCTCAACTCACATGCACACACATGATGGGATTTCACCTTTGGGAAATTACATGCAGTCATTACAGTGTGTCAAGACATACAGAATTAACCTAAACCTTATGTTGCCAATTCATTTGACATAAAGAATTACATGTTTCAGACAGCAGCCAAACAAATTACAGGTTAGCACACACATCAACTTGTGCAGTGCACACAAATGTAAAGATTTCTGATGCTCTCTGGTGCACTGCTCACATTATGGAGGCTATATCCAGATAATAATAGAAAAGTAAAGTAGAAAAGTCCAATTATTTTTGAAAAAGACATCTCTTTTTAAACATTTGAATATAAATGATTCATATATTCATGAAAGTTGTTAACCTTTGGGTGACCATTAACTAAATCCATAAGCTGAAAAGCAGTTTAACCAGTATGCTGAACTCAAAGATGTTTTAAATTTGTTTACTTTTCTTCATTAACCATTAAGCCTCCTCAATCATCATATAGTAATAGCAATCACTATTTGGCAGCTATGACAAATATACAGTACTTTTTGTTGCTTAAATATTTGATTATTAAAGCAAATATTTGTTTTAGTTCACCATATTTATTTGAGAGCTTTGAAAGATTTGGTATTCACAAAATAAAATCATCATTTCTTAATTCTGTTATGGCATTAATGCAGTTTACTTCCACAGAAGATTAGCCCAGTTGCCCTGGCTAGTTTTTGGTCACCTGTATGGTTGTCCAGACAGAATGGCACCCTGTCCCAACCCTACGCCTGTTTCCACAAACGCACAAACGCCTTTGCTCAGCACACCTTGTACGACCATTTCCTACATGTTCTGGTGTGCTTTCGTCCCAGGTGAAATACTGTCACTATCCCCAGCAGATTAACATGTGGTGCAGTCTGATAAGCTGTCCTCCTCCAGGGCTGTCATCCACAGGATAATAAAGACGACGAATTCCCTGGGTCTCTGGAAGACCGCAGATAACCCCCCCCCCCCTCCGTATTTGTCACTTCCTACGGCGGATACGAAAGGTGAGAGCGATGCAGATGGCTTTGTGATGTGAGGATCTGAGGTAGTGAGGCTGTCATTCCGCTGCCTGAGGAGACAAATCACATCTGTATCATCATTCCAGCCTCTCTGTGTGTGTGTGTTACAGAAAATGTGAAACTTCCTGCAGATTCAGAGCACTCATTTGCAGAATACACCACATAGATCTGTTCCATCTGCAATGGTCCATCAAAAGAACTAACAGTTTTTTCTTTATTTTTATTTGTATTTTTCACAATTAAAAAGAATAAGGAATGGAAAAAATAAAAAAGATAAAAAAGGAGAGAAGATGAGAGGTGGCAGAGGACAGAGGACAAGTCAATCTTGATTATTCTTCATTTATTCTGACAGTTTTAGGTAAGTATACATTACAGAAGTACAGCACATGTCCAATATGAAGATGAGTTCATGTCTATGTACTATATAACATCTTTGTACTCTCATGTATGAAATAATTTAATACAGTTGTTTTGGCATATGCTAAAAAGCATTTTAACTTGATATTTGAAGCATGCATGAGATTAGATTTGGGTCATGTATTCACTCAGTATGTGGGGCATGGTCAGAAAAATGTTTGCCCCTGCTATAGATGGCTATGGATGTATGAAACATATTTTTTCACATTTTTAGTAATTGCAGTTAATTGTTTTAGCACAGCTTGCAAGAATGGCCTTTTAGCATCACTATTATATAGCTGTTACATGAACTCTGCTTACCCATCATGTATGTAAACACTGACATCACAAACAAGATAACTGTTAGTTTGTAGTGCTTACAAAGTCTTCTCATCTTTAGCCTAGCGGTGTCAAATGACACAAGAGGTTGTAGCAATGAGCACAGCTAGTGCATTCTAAAATCAAGGAAAAATGGAAGTATAAAATAGCTAATAACTTGGTATCACCTGATAAGGGCCTGTGCGATGCAGGTTTTTCCTCTAGACCAGCAATAAGACACCTGTTTAAACTAATTAAGCCGTTGATTGAAGACCAGGATTAGATGATTAGCTGAATCAGGACTGTGAGTGTCTATAACAACTTTCAGCAGCATCTGTGTAAAAACACCCAGCACTGCAGAAAAACTGGATTGGGAACAAAACAGGTTATAATAGCACAAGGTCACACACATTTGCTAAAAAAGAAAAAAAGACAAAGCTATTCTTGGCTCAAATGAGATGTTTGAAACTGGCAAAGTAGGGCATCTGAGTTTGCCTGCAGTGATCGATCAAAATGCATTTGCCATCTAAGCCAGGTGGTTGGAAACACACACACACACACACACACATTCATAGTCATTATCCTCAATGAGTCACAAGAGACAGAACCACTTACCATTACATGTAATTAATATTGGATTGATGTTGGGGGGAAAAACAAAATATAGAACAGCATTGTCTCAAATGTGGCCCTGTGTGTCTTTGTGGATTCACACTTTGCAATTTACCATCAAAAAAGCAACTACCACTTCTCTGTGAGATTTCACGCCTACTGTGGCACTTAACATTATGCTGTAGGCATGCATAATGCCACTTACTACTGTATTGTCTGTGACAGTAATAATTTGGTATCATTACTGCTATTTGCCCAACCTTTTTGTATGCACTCTGGATAAGTTGTTCCATAAAAAAGCTTCTCCTAAATGACTAAATGTAATATAAGGTAGATACTGGCCCAGGAACCTCCACTCCAAACCTGCCGTCATTTTAGATGTGTGTTTGAAGCAGTGGTCTATGTAAAGCATTGAGTGAGACCTTTCCCGACAGATAGCCACTTTCAAAGGTCTGTTTTTCCACTTCTTCCCAAACTATAGGCTGTGGCCACCTGGTGGGTTAATGAAAGAAGTTACCTTGAGAGTAGTCTCAACAATAGAATCTCAATCTTTGATAATGTGCTGGAAAACAGGCACTGAGTTTTGGGGTATAGGCTGCCTGATTGGCTCTCAGCTTTCTGAGGGTGGAGTTACCAGAGTGACGTTTGAGCTGTAAGTGATGTGATGCTGTGGAGTGGTTTCAGACCAGGCAGCTATTTCCCATTGGAATCCTGTCTACACAAAACTACGCTATCACATCCATGACATTAGTTTAGGTGTTGTGAGTTGCTCAGGATTTTTGAGTGTCTGCCAAATGCCAAAAAGTATATGAATGATTTTGATGTAATATTAGAAGTAGTAAGTGACCACTGGTGTATTATGCAAAAAGAATATCTGAAGTTGGCACAGGATGCACTACCTTGGCAGGGTCAGGAGATTCAAATGGAAAAATATAACACCAGTTAACTCTGACCTGGCTATATTACATGCAGTTGCTCCAACAGAAAACACTTAAGTTCCCTGTTTTAACATCTGACATCTGACATTGCTGACATTTCAAAGAAGTTTGTGGGTTGCAGGAAGTTAACCCTTCTGAGGCAGAGAGACACTTTCAGGATTATTTTATATAATTTATCAGGGCCCAGGAACTGAGTGTGTAGATTAATGCACAAGAAGCCTGGCATCAGCTCTTCCATTTTCACACGTCCATTCTAGTTTTCATTGGATGAGTTGAATAGCAATTTACCCCGAGGAGCTAAATCCCTCAGCTGAGCATAAAATGCCTGCTATTCATGTTCTTCCCCACTGACCACACAATACGTCCAACGTAGATCACATCACATTGACGTACAACAGTCATACATACATTTGGGATTCTAAATAGCCTACAACTAACTACCAATTATAAGAACAAGATATAGGTACCAAACAATGTAGTTATTTGTGTTTCATTAATAAAACAAAAAATTGGAAAAACAAAGTTTTTTTTTTGTTTTCTGCCGTACAAATGGGGTGTGTTACATTTTGGTCGAGCCTTTTAAGCATCATTAATTCATCAATGTGACAATTTCAAATGTCTTAGTAATTTAACCAATAACTAAATCAAACTCTTTATTTCTCATGTGTATTGCTCAGCAGAGAATTAATAACCACGTTTAACATATAGCTGACTTGCCAGCTAACGTTAGACGTTTCCGATTTAACCAAAACTATGATGTGGTGATATAAAAGGTTATGCCAAAGTTTATGTCAAGCAAGTCTCAAAAACTCACATTTTTGAATATAAGTTGTAAGTTCCTCAGCAAATGAAACTGATAAATGAGATCTGGATGAGACATGATTCTACTTGACTGGCTTCTGAAGCCGCCCTGAAACTGTTACTATTAGCAACAGCAAAACTTTGTGCTGGAGCACTACCGTTAAAGAGGCATACCACTTAAGAGGTGGATAGTGACTTAAAAGGTTATTTGTTACTATCACCTACGCTCTCGAACTGGAAGGGGTCAATATGGTTTCACCGCAAAGGACTCCAGGAGACATGCGAAGGATGTTTAGGGACGCCAAACAGGTTAGAACACGAGCGGCGAGCTTACTTAGTAAAACCGATTGTTCGCACCTACCAATCATCCGAGCAAACAACTGCACGTTACCCCTGCGTGTCATTGCAAAAAATTTCCTATTTGGTAATGTTAACGTCACAAGCGGTTGTTTCTTAGTATCGAGACTGATACATTACTTTTAGAGCGCTTTTCTCGACTCGGTAATTTAAATTTATCACAATCAGTCAATATAACTAATGCACTGGATATTTTTTTACTGTACGTTGGGGTCATTTGTGCCATCGGACCTATCTATTTAAAATCTCGTGCTAAATATTGACCACGATAGCAGAAAAATTCCTAGTCAATTATTTACTTATGACAAGCCTTATTTCTGAATCCTGACTTTTTATTCCTACAGGACATGGACAATGTTCACCTTGCTTTTGGAGGGCTCCAAGGTCTTTCCCAGGGTGCAGAAACAGAGGCAATGCTGCAGTTTGGGCTAGAAGAACAGTCCAGCTTGATGCCAGTATTAAAAAAACAGGCAGATGAGATGTCCCATCGTTGTCAGGTTCTTGAACGGAATAACACCGACCTGGAGAACCTTAGGCTGGACCTCCTGAACCAGCTGGAAAATGAAAGGAAGAGATCTTTGCAGCTGGAGCAGAGGTTTTTGGACCTGGCCGCTAATCACCAGGAACTGGTCAAATTCAAAGATGAATACAAGAGACAGAACACAAAACTGACTGAGGAGAACAAACGGCTTCATGAAGAAAACGAGTCTCTCTTCTGCAAAGACCTTCAAGAGAAGGAGGCAATCATCTTGAAACTGACCCAGGAACTGAGAGACCTTGCTGAAGAACACAAAAGGCTTTGTGAGGAAAACAAGTCCCTCTTTTTCAAAGATCTTCAGCAAAAGGAGGAAATCATCTTGAAGATGACCAAGGAACTAAACTATCTCAATAACCAATGCAAAGGTCTTGAGACAGAACACCAGTGAGCAGCACATAACCATAAGTTCCATTAACACTTGAAAAGTTGATGGCCTTATAACCTATAAGTAAGATATTGTAATTGTGTTTACATTTGATGCCATTGTTGATTCAATTTCTATTTTAACATAGCAAAAAAACAACAGGATTCCAGATTAAATTGAAAGAACTTCTGAGCGTCCATCAAACTAAAGAATCTGCTCTACAAAATGAGCTACACATGACCAGGAAGCAGCTGAAGGAGGCATTGGCTATGTGCACTGGTGAGTGTTTGAAGGAGAAACCACTTGACACTTGTCAAACAATGGTTGGGATTGTCCTGTTACAGAGCAAATGTTAAAAAAAAAAAAAAAAATAGAAAAGCAAACATAATTTTTTTTTTATCAAATTCTCATTAACCTCTCTTATTTTATCTTTATACACTAGATCTGGACATGCAGCTCAGAGAGACTCAAGAAAAGGACACATCAAGAGAGGTTCAGATGCAAGATGATAAACTCATCTCACTGCAAAACAGGAAAGCATTAGAGGTACCAAAATATTTATTTGAACACTTAACTGAAAATAGTGTAACATTTAACTATTTTGTTTTATTAAGGCTGCTTACAAATGAAAAAGACTGCATACAGACTGCCACTCAGGTTTATTTCTTTGTATTAGGTAGTTCCTACAATTAAGAGGTAGGCAACAGTGATTCACAAATAATTGAATCCAGACATGCCTAGCTTACACCCTTTTCTCAAATACATTAATTTGGCATTTAAATTGTGGATTTTTGTTCACATTGGTTTTTGTTCACACTGTAAACATGGTTTACAGCAGTTTTGCCCAATTTATTTTAAGGAATTGCTGTAGATCAAAGTAATTTGTATTTCATGCTAAAATCATTGTTTTGTGAAATATAATCTTGCAGGACAAATATGAAGAAATTAAAGATCTTGAAAGTCAGAGACAAGAGGCTGAAAATACAAGGACACATACAAAGATAAGGTGAGCTGACTGCAGCACACTTCTGTGCAAGGGAAAGATTCCAAGGGCTAATGAAACTCTTGTTTTCTTTAAGGTCCAAAAAGGAATCCAGAGATGTGAATGCAGATTTCAAGGTGAAAGAACTTCAACAAGCTCTTGAAGAGTCTGAGCAAACATGCATGGAGCTGAAGAAGGTGAGGTGACACATGAGATAAATAAGATTTAAAATGGCACATCAGCTCCTAATATGCCCCCTCAGACATTCAAAGCTAAAGGGCCACAATGTGCCAATGTCATATGCTGAGCCATGCTCTTTGTTTTTTTTTATTTTCAGGATTTTGAAGCCTATAAAAAACACAGCAGTGATCTTCTTGGAAAGGAAAAGGAATTAAATGCTAAACTGCGCCACATGATTGGATAATGTCTTTTTGTCACACGTTTATACAGCAATGTAAGATGTATATTGCATAGATTTTTTTAAACAACCTGTGGTGTAATCAAATACATTTTCATCAAGTATTTTTTAATAAAAAATGAGCCAAATTTACATTTTTTGTAAAATGAAATATTACAGTGAAACTACAAGACATTTGGGAACAACTGCTGTTCACAAAAAACCGAAGATGACATCAGTAAAACAGAATGCAATATAATCCAGTCTATTTGTTGATTTTTTTTTACATAAGACTTAGGACATATAGTGAACTTCCTCTTGTTTGTGTAAAAACTTATATTTTAAAACCAGAAGGCTAACCTATGGGATGTTTAAATGCTGTAGTCTATCAAAATTAACTGTAATGGAAAGAACCTATTCAGAACAGAGTTTAATTTTTATGTAAAGCAAGAGTACAAAGTGACATCTTAGGCGTAAAAACTTGAACTTTAAAACTACACCAGGAGAGGGAGACACAACTGCATGTCTGGAGTGGATTTTTATGTCGTGCAACTACACAAAATGTTCGCTGCTGTTGCAGGGGGACCACATGTGCATAATTTGTTACTGCTCAAACATACATAAATATTCAATAAATCTTCTTGCTGTCTTGATAAAATAACATACCGATGGTGGTTTCATTTATTCATAATTATTTTTTAATATGTGTACTTTAGAAAATCATCAGTAGGAACTGAATCATGTGTTTTAATATGCTACAGACACGAAGTATAGTGGTGCACCTAGCACTTACAACTTCCGGGGCAGGGGCCGAAGTTCGACTCGAACGAGGAGGTCAGGGTGTCCTTTCACACGTGTTTCCAGCATTTTCTGATCACTCTGCCAGTCTGCAGTTGAGGAGTAGGCACATTTAGATAGTTCTCCGTTTCAGTGGATTGTCACGTTTTACAGTGAACAAATATGTTGAAGTCTCTTTCCCGTGTGGTGAGTACCGCGGCTCGTTTCTCCACGAGCATTAGCACCGGGTCCTCGGTTCTTGGGCGAACATCGTTGTGTATTCCAAATTCGACAATAGCCCGGCCTTTCACCCGGTCGATCTGGATGATGCGGAGCAACGGGCTTTCATCAACGTACAGGCCAGCATTGCTCAACTCAAACCGGGGTATTCCATCTGTGTCTTGTGGCTGCGGAGGACTTCACACAGAAGGTAGGCACACTACAAAATGGCTAATCGTGTTGACATTGAGATTTGTGATATTTACGATGAGCAGACTGTTGGATAGCAGTTGAAGCTTTCTATGTTGCTATGTTAAGTCCCACATTTGTTTTTAATCCGGCTGTACTAGTTCATCGGTCCTTACCTAGTAAATAATGATACAAATAATAATCGCAGGCCTGACATTTGAACATGCAGGTTATTCTCAACTGGTCAAACAACATGGTGAAACAGAAATTCTAACAAGTAGCATCAGTGAGGTGAAAACTTGAAAGACGCGACCTTGATTGGTTTGTAGAGGGTTTCAGTGTCTAACGTTATGTATAGCGGTCTGTCAAGGATATAATGATGCAACAAAGATGTAACGTTGTGATGGGACTCTTTCCTGTTACATTAAACATGTTCATTACACTAGTGACTTAATGTAGTGCTTTTCACATGTACGATTCTCGTTCATATTTTGAAACGTGCGTTATTTTCCAGTTGAATTGAGCTGTCGTTAATCGGCCCCATTCATATGTTGCCTTTTTGTAGGAGACAAAGCATTTGCAGACTTCCTTTCAGATGAAATCAAGGAGGAGAAGAAAATACAGAAACATCAGTCACTTCCAAAGATGTCCGGAGGGTGGGAGATTGAACTGAACGGCGCAGAAGCTAAACTAACTCGGATGATTTCTGGAGAAAAGTAAGACCTGGGGTTTTGAAGTAAACGTTTTTTAATCCATAGAATTTATTTTTCTGTATGACAAACATTCTATTTGGAATTGAAAACATTCTATTTGGAAGTTGATCTATTTCAGCAAACTTTGTTACTAATAGTCTCACAATATTACAGATTTCAGTTGGTTTTATCAATCTGTCATTACTCACACAAATTTATGAGTACATTGCAGTACCATAGCATAGTTGAGGACAGATTTTATGAGCAGTCCATGTTAACCACATCAGCTGAGATGTTGGGTGGTTTGATCTTAGAATGGCATCACAGTTTTCGTTCTTTCTCCTCTGCAGAGTGACTGTCACATTCAACATCAACAACAGTATCCCACCCAACTTTGAGGAAGAGACAGAACAAGGGCAGAAAAGTGCTGACAATGAGGTGAGCGTGTCGCTGTCTTCATACCAGTACTGGATCTGCCTGGCCAGTGGGCCTAGACATTTCAGACATTTTGTGTTTTTGTCTTAGTCTTCAAACTCATGTCAAATTTTGTTGGTCTTTCATGTAGCCTGAAATCGTATCAACACCCAACTTTGTGGTTGAAGTTACAAAACAGGCAGCAAGCAATGCCTTGGTGTTTGATTGTCACTACCCAGAGGATGAGGTAAGTCACGCTGTGTTTTTCTGAAGTTCGCACTGAAGTGTGTATCTGCATCAAAGTGGGTTGCGATGTTGCTTTGTTGTGGGCTGTGGAAGACCTGTACTTACTGTACATACCTATGGTCACATTTGTGGTCTAAAGCAGGAGAATCTTCTTTAACTTGCCATGTTTTATGGTGCAGCCTCGTTCAAGCCTCAAGCTTTGTGAAGTAAACATGCAGTTTTGCTAATGTGTCATTTTATAGTACTGTATCTAAATAGCCTTAGAATCCCCGTGAGGTAAATAAACATTTTTGCTAAATTGTAATATCATGTAGAGCTATATGTAAACACACAGGCTTTGTGAGGTGAATAAATCACTTGTCACATCATTGAATTTCTTTTCATTCCATTTGAGAACACAAACAATTGAATGCCTGTCTACTGAATTCCTGCTCCCATATTTGTCTGTCTCCTATTCAGTAATGTGGAACTATATGTAAACACAATCTATGAAAGTTCATCTCAGCATTTTCAGCAGACGGTTGGATGTTGTTCACTGTTTTTGGGCTCTTATTAGCTTGCAGGAAGCTATGGTTGACAAAGTTAATGAAGCTATCCAGGCACTGCAAAAGGAACTTTCTCAAAGTGTACCGCTGCGTTGTTTCTCAGGCTGGCCACGGTGAGGGAGAGGAGGAGAGCGACATCTTTGCCATCCGTGAGGTCAGCTTCCAGCCCATAGGCGAGGGCGAGTGGAAAGAGACCAGCTACACACTCAACACAGACTCTCTGGACTGGGTATGTAGAACTGAGAGATTACACCGGGGTGGGCAAAGAGGACTGCATGGGTTTCTTGATTTCATACTTGTAATTTCTACTTGCATTTATCTAAACAGCCTAGTCCATTATATTGACAAGTTGTGTGCTTTTATATTTTACTCCAGTCTACAGGTGAGCTGGTGTTGTTGTGCACACCTTTTGGGCATGAGGTTTTTACCTCTTGTTTCACCTGCCAAGCAGGTGTAAGTTGCCAAATTAAATGTTTTTGATTCTTGTGAAATGTCATTATCAAAGCTGCAGTCCTTGCTGAATACATGGTGCTTGGTAAATTTTGGAAAAAATATTAAAATGACATTTTGACCTCAGGCTCTGTATGACCACTTGATGGATTTCCTGGCTGACCGTGGGGTGGACAATACCTTTGCTGATGAGCTCATGGAACTGAGCACTGCTCTGGAGCATAAAGAGTACATCACTTTCCTGGAAAATCTCAGTGGCTTCGTCAAGTGCCAGTAAGCACGCAGTGGGCCAATAAAGACATCCTTTTTGTCATGTTAAAACACCTCTGTACACCATGTATAAAACAATGTTTTACAGTGAAATTATCTCAATTATGGGCTCATTGGCTGTGGATCATGTGCAAAGCTGTGTTTGTCCTGACTAGTTTGTCAGCTTTGAGGATATGAAGGGATGCCCAATGTCCAAGAGAACTTGGAGGTGTACATGTTCTAAAATGTTCATTTCACACTGCAACTAACTTAAATGTGAGATTTAGTTTAAGAGAAAAACCATGGCTCCCATTTTATCCTGAAATTGGAAGCACCAGCCCTCAAAATTCTTGTTTCAATGTATGACCACTGAGTAAAAAGGCCAGCACAACAGCCATACCCACAGTTAGTTCAGTCCCTTTGTAATATTGGGTTGGAGCAATGGGAACTGAATGGAACGAAGAAATCAAATCGAGTGCACTTAAGGTGGACACTTTCATTCCCCCTGGTATTTTTTTTCCCAGTGTTGAAGGAAAATAGAAGGGCAAAGTGTACCGATGTTCTGAAAACATTGCCTGATTATTTAAATGTGAAAGTGTATTCTCTAAATTGTCAATAAATATTTACTTATCAAATGTTTGTGCTGCTTCATATTTTACAAAACAAAATGCAGCCAAGTATGTAACAGTAGAATAGATTAGCAAGGGCCACTGTAGAACAGTGATGTGGATTGACGTATCCTGAATCCTAAATGTTAGTATTGTAACACGTTAGAGCTACACTTAATATACTGTAAGGAGGTGATTGGTTAAAATGAGTGAGCTACTAAAATGGTTGAACCACCTATTTTTGATATCAAGACACCTAAATCTCCCATTCAAAGTTTGTAATTTACCTGTATCAAGATGAAGCCCTTGGTCTCCAAACTGTAAGATTGTGGTTGAATACAAAAAGGTGGATTGTGGATTCCTGTACCTTTCAGGTCTGTCAGTTAAATGTAGTCATGGGTGATTGGGTGACAAGCCATATCCAAGGAAACATAAGCACAATGACAAAGGAAAGGAGGATTCCACTTCAGAGTATTTTGATGGGTCCTGGGCAAGGTAGTAGTGCATGCATCTTACATCAAGACTTTCCAGACCACTTTTTCTGAACCATGGGTTTGTCAATTGCAGAACATATAAAAGAGTTCATTACAAAAAAACAAAAATAGCTTTATTTCATAGAAATCAAATACAAGTTTTAAGGAACACCACTGGAGACTGTAGCCAAACACTTCCAGATGCTATTCACAGAACAATGGACAAGTAGTCACACTCCTGAAATGGAAAACTGCATTCAGTTACATGAGCCATAGTAAGGTTCTTTTCCCATGTACAGGCATTTGTTTAGTCATGTTTTGAGGCTCCAAGAGGGCTTTCACACTAATCCCAATTCAACCCTACATGCTGGAGTGGAAACCACTTGATAAAAAAAAATTATCAAATTTCAAGATCTTTAAAATGAATCAGAATGACACCTTTTAAGTTTAAGCTGTTCATTTACATGGAGTGCCTTCACTGGTTAGCATGTTAGTCATTAGCTACATTTTTATCAACTTTCATAGCCTGGTGAAGTATCCCTCTACACCACAATTTAAAACATTTTAGTTATATTCAACCAAGAAATAGGTTTTTAAAAATCAGCTTTACCAAAATCCCTTTTATACAGAGATGCTGAGAATATGACCAGTATTTATAGCTTTCTCTTTTGTGTGAGCAATACAAATTTCCAACCGAAAAAATCCATGTCAATGTGTATAGTTCCACTTTAACAGTGATAAATCCAGCCATTTACCTTGCAACTGATGATCATATTTTGAGCCCCATCTGCATTGCTGGCCATGGAGAAGACAGGGTTATGCTGACACTCCTCCATGTGCTCTGTAACTGTTCTCTCCAGAAGAGACCGCAGGTGAGCAGGCGTGATATTCCGATGCTGTAGGAATCAAACCACTACATAAGAAACCAGATTCATTGCACCCACCATGGTACATTAAGAAAAGGAATAGTCTATTACAGAGTGGCGAACTCTGGTCCTGGGGAGCTACAGGGTGGGTTGCCCTTTGTTTTCACGTTAAGAGTGAATAACCAGGCCAAGCTCAAGCAGCCATGCAAGGTAAGTTACCCTGTTTTATTAACTATGCACACTGATTAATTAGGTACGGATATACCAGCAAAAACCACAACATTCTATAGCTCTCTGGAACCAGGATAGACTATCCCTGTTCTATTGGAATGGAAAAGGAAAACATACCCTCGTGTTAATGTACACTCCACACTGGCATGACGTGAAATGACTATTAACTGCCAGATTGTTCCTGGAATACAAAAAGCATTGCATTTTAGCAACATCATGATGACAAAACTCTTGACAAATATGTAATGCCAAATATGTTCACAAGACATGCTCCCGGCAGACTCTGGGTGCGGCTATTGATGGTGGCTAGTGAACAGTAAGACATGGTAATCTCTGTTGACCGCTTCCTTCCCTTCCTGGGCAACATTTGAGTTATAAATTGTATTGCATTGTGGGGCATTGATAGTCAAGATTCAACATCAAACTGTGGGGTGCTTTCACACTCTTGCAGAGTGCTTTAACAGGACAAGCCATGCAGAAGCTGACTTTTTTGATAATATACTTGTAGGTGTAAAGAATTACCAGTACACTATAACATAATGATATGCATCCATGCCATACTTACATGTGACAAATGGGACATATGATCTGTCCTGTGTCCTCCATTCCTTCCACTACTGCGTTTAAATATCCCTCCTCAAACTGCATGCTCTTCTCAAACTCCTCCAGTATCAGCACCTCTTGATAAAGGAGAAAAGATTCAGAATTATGTAACATTACACATGTGCATTCCCTTCCAATTTCAACACATCAGCTTAGCAAAACAATGGGCAAACAGGAGGAGGCACATGTGATAAATTGACACCACCACCACGACACAATCACACATCAGAACACCTACATTTGAAATGACATCCCCTAAATTGTTATTTCACTGACATCCCTCACAGTGATGAGTATTGTTTTTACTCCAGGAATAAATTCGTGATGAATGGCTAACCTTCTGCCAGTAGCTCCTGCTGGATCTCCTCCAGCACGGCCAGTTCATCGCTGTCCTCCAAGAAGCTGCGCATCTGAAAAGAGTAAAGGGGAACATTTTCACAGCCTGAACGTTAACTGATGAATAATCCGCTACAACGCGGCAGACACCCTCACCTCTCCAATGCCACCTTTACTCCAGAGCGATGGCAACCTGTGATCCGACGACCGAAGGACATTCCATTCCTGCTCCATCACTTCTTGGACCAAGAGGGAACTGCTGGCCCCGCTGCGTATAGTCTCACCCATCTGCCGGTACTTCTCCAATAACCGCGACCGGCTGTTCTTCAGCCTCTCCACGCAGCGCTGTCCAGGCAAAATGAGAAGGTCAACGACGCCAATTCCTGTACTAAAATTAACAGCAACAACTGTGGTACATCTATACTATGCAAAGAAACATATACACAAGCGGCCCCACATCACTGTAGTATTTCTACAGCGAAAATGTCAGCGCCATTTTGACAATTGGTCATCAATGCCACACGGACCTTAAGTACCGTTATAAATCTTTCTTTTCTCTTTCCTTTCATGCCAAATGATTGGCTGGGCCCGAACTGTAACTACAACTACCATCACTACTGACTGATACCAATATTTTCTATAAAAACGTCATTAATAATCTCAAACTAATTTCGACGAAACTGCCGTGAAGCAGTCGAACGAGATGTATATATATATATATATATAATCATTGTCAAAGCATTCAAAACAGCATCAACTGAGCCAAGCATAACAGCAGACGCCAGCAAGAACAAAAGCCACGAATAAAAAAATGGATTACCTTTCTGTAGGTTTCTTTCCATGGTGGAGTTGTCCCTTTATACATAGAGCGATGTCTGTGTAAAGCATCCATGTATGTTACGTAACAGCTTTAAAATAAAGTGCAATTAAATAGGCAAACAACTCCTTGATTATTCAACCATCTGATCAACTAAGTCCGTTTCCTGTTTTCTTCCCAGTTCGCGACTTTTAACCTGTTTCAATGCGACGTAATTACCAGGAAGTTTTACATTTTAAGATTTCAACTATGGGACTTGTAGTCCATTAGAGGCCATTCGTAAAAATCACTTTCATAATACGTATACGCCTGGTTCAATCAGATTTCTCGCTGGTAATTACTCGAAACAACTAAATTTACTTCAAACTTACTTTTTTGTTTACCACATCGTGTTATTTTCCCCAAATATAATATAGATGCAAAAATTAATAAATATTTGACAAAATCTAGTGTCTTCTGAACATGTCAAGGCATTGTTTAAAACGCATTCAGCTAATTTGTATATTTGATTGATAAATATTTAATATCCAGCACCACTACAAGCTGTGCAACAGAATAGTGGATATCTTCCCCTTAAGAGGACACAAATTTATCTTGTCCCCATGCACAGTGAGAAAGATGGTGAGGGGGAAAAGGATACAATGGTTAGACTTTGAGATGTGAGGTTTGGTTGAATCTTGGAGTGTCAGAGTTTCCAAACAGTTACATACCACATCCATATCAACAGTCTATTTCAAAGATTTGCCAGAAGAAAATCACGATTGAGTAAAACAAACAAACTGAAGTGTCTGAAGTTTGCCAAATGCCATTGGAATGTTGATTGGAACTGGGTCACGTGGTCAGGTGAAACTAAATTCTCTCACTGTGTAAATTTGTCAAATCTGTATATTTGACATCAGAAAAGGGATGTATCCACAGAAGAGACTATCATATCTACCATGAAAAATAGGGGGTGGGGGTTTAAGATTAATGACATCATGAACTCTATTACATACCAGTACATTTTGACCAGAGGCTGAGACCTATCCCCATGATGTCATGGAGGGCCAAAATACAATTCCTGAAGACTGAGTTTAATTAAGTAGAAATCTGTTGCATATATAACTTTTGTTCATTTATTTACAATAGTTTTTTGGGGTGTCGATTGCTTTACAACCTATGCTTTTCTTAATGCATTACACATTAAAAGTAACTTTTTAGAAGAATTGTTTGTAAATCTGTTTTACTGGGAAATGCCTGTAACTAAAAAATGTTCTTATTCATTTCAACATTTCCACACAGAACAGAAAAAGGGAAAAACTAAATCACCCCTCCTGTTTTCCACCCATCAACCAGATACAGCCATTTTCCCCTCTCTCTGTAAGATCTACTCTCAATCACTTTAAATTTCAGAGATGGGATGATTATCAAAAGACAGACGTTCATCATGAATCCTGGACATCAGTAACTTTTGTGGAGGTTTAAACCAAGAAGTTCATCCCATTGCTGTGTTATTTATTTTGTAGATCCTCTTTGGTTCAAAATTACTAAGACAACCAATTCTGAAATTGTTTTTCGCCTCCAAACAAATCATTTAAAAAGATATGTTTAAGTAAAGATAACTTATCATGCATATCTAACTATTGTGTCCATAATGTGTGATTTGTAACATATTACAACATGTGTACATCTAAATAATAAGGTATTTTCTTTTTGCCAGTAACTTTTAGTAATATCATTGTTTACAATAAGTAAATCTGTTTCATTCAGCCATTATCTGAAATGTTTTATGTGTAATTAAGTATAACTTCATATTCTGCCTTTCTGACTGTTTTTAGACATATAATTACAGTTAAGACTATTTTCAGGAAATATTTGAGGAAAATATCAAACAATTGTTATGTCTACTTGTAGTTTATAATGTTTACAATTTTATTATGAGGGTTGATGGTTAAATTTACTGCAGACACTACATTGTAAGTAGAAGTAAGACAGAAGATAGTATACAGTAATGTGTAACTACTTTCATGACACCACAAGTCAGCTTGGCGCCAGACATAAGTTTATACAGCAAGCACGCAAGTAATGACCACAGGGCCCGTCTCAGTCCAATTATTCAGTAGCGATGGAGTTGGGCTTTTCATATTGAGCCAATCAAACTCTGAATGTTCCTCATTTTATTTTCAGACCAAGTTAAAAAACTAGTTATGCTAACCTGACATTGGTCTGGATCCTATTCCCAAGCTAGAATAAGTATCCATTCAAAAATGAGTGTGGCTTTCCCTGTGAGCTTCATCACCAACTTCCCTTTATTTCTTTAGACCTGAGGGTGCAGGCTCAACCCCTATGTAGGGCACTGCTATTGTACCCTCAAGCAAGGTACCTCACCTTAACTGCCACAGTAAATATTTAGCTGCATAAATGGATGGTTACAAAAACGAAAGCTGTGTAAATCATTCTGTTTACCAATTGTGACTGATGGCAAACTGGATGCATGAACACTCAAATCTTCATCCTCTCTTCAGCTCCTAGTCATTGGACTATTATTGGTAATAATCAAGACAATGCTAAAATGACTGCTACCCATTACATTATTGTAGCCCCTTAGTTTTAGTTTCCGCATGCGAGGACAGAATTCGGACACTAAACTGAAGAGGATATAAATGCTACTGTGTTGTTTTGGGTGACAGTTTGTGAGAATCCATTATGAAATATTACATTAGGACTGCTCTTGAGGCCCACCCCTGACACCTACCCTCCTAAACAGATGGTTTTTAATGTCCACCACTCAGTATATATGCATTTCAATAAAATAAAGATTCAAAACACACACACACACACACACACACACACACACACACACACACACACACACACACACACACACACACACACACACACACACACACACACACACACACACACACACCACTTTGTAAGGCAACAGCTATTCCAATTCAGGAATCAAAATGAGGCCACTCAGAGCAAGCCCCCACATGTATTGAAAAAAAGAGCAACTAGAATATGTTTAAGATGTATGAAATTTTTTTGAAATTAATAGTCTGTATCCCACCAGTTATTATTATTGTCTATGTTTAAATGGTATTAAACAATATTCAAACACCAGTGAGTATATTTTTCTAAAAAGCATTTTTCAACAAAATATTTTCAAAAATATAAATACATTTGTAAAGCCTTTCCACGTTGCCCTTCTGCATCTGTTCAAAAAGTTGTTTGTGCGTTCCCCTTTAAATACTGTCCAATTGTCTGAGATAGGACAGAGGTCTCTTTACATAGTTCAAAGCGGCTGTAACCAACTCAACTTTAACCAGATTGCTCTGTCGTGATTTGCTATTGGAGCTTGAAGTTAAACAAACCGCAGTGTTGGCCGATGCGCAATACCGTTTGGCTATGTCGTAACTGATCTTTGATTATCTTAGGTGGTCATTTTACTCTACAGGAACAAGGTTTAATATTTTCAAAAAATGTCTGGTATTGCATTGCAACTATGCTTTTGGGTAGGGCGTGCTCTTAAAAACAGTTGCACTTTTGTCGCTCTTTAGCACACATTGCACAGGCGAGCAGGTAGGTT
This sequence comes from Albula goreensis, assembly GCA_022829145.1. Taxonomy (NCBI): domain Eukaryota; kingdom Metazoa; phylum Chordata; class Actinopteri; order Albuliformes; family Albulidae; genus Albula; species Albula goreensis. The sequence continues at coordinate 36,390,973 of CM040742.1, forward strand.
GATTATAGTGCTGGACTGAGCTCACAGAGGTTCTTGCATAAATAACGAAAATATCTCTATAATGGCGAAGGCAGACAGAATGGCACCACAGTTCCCGGGTGGGACCAAAGAGCAGCAACTTCCTGACTCGGAATCAGATTCTGATCCAGAAGACTACCATGGATCGAACGCCTCAGCGGAACAGTGCGCCGGGTCCGTCGTGCGCAACCAGGTTATCCACAGCGGACACTTTATGGTGTCGTCCCCGCACAGCGATTCCACCTCAAGGAGGAGGAAAAGTGGAGCATCAGCGGAATATGATTTTGATACAGTGAATAGGACGTGGTGTCAGACTTACAAATACGGTCCACTTAGTTCTGGTAGTCTCAGCATTGACCCCACGCTGACCCGGTTATTTGAGTGCATGACTCTGGCCTACAGGTAACTACCGCTGAAGTATCTTTCTCTTAATGTTATTTCACATTTCACACAAAATTTGCAACTTCATTACAAATCATGTATGATGTTTTGTTGCAATCATTGTTTTTCTAGAGATGTCTGTATATCATTTTTGTCGGGTATAAACAGTTGGTTTAGTTATAGTTTACACCATGTATGCCTCATTGCACATTCTAAAGTCCTCAATTTCAAAATCCACCTTTGTTTTCTCGTGGTGTTCAGTATCGCCAAAACATCTATTTCATAATCAGCCAGCCGAGCCATAAAACGTTTATTAGATCTGGAAATGGTGCAGAATGGAAATTCCCTGGGCTTGTCATGGTCATTATCAGAGCTGATAGTAACGCATTTATCCAAGTGCATCTGGCGTGAGCGCGGTAAAGCCACGGCTATCATACTGTGGTTCGTTGTTGCAGAGATGTTTTCAAGGCCGTTCTGCAAAATAATTATGATTATGTATTTTTGACATTTGGAATAAATTGAATCACTTGGACACTGTGCAGCTTGCATATGTCCTTCATGCCGTAGTCAATAATGTTTACAATGAAATTGAAAATATCTTGAAAAAAAAAAAAAAAAAAACGCTTTATCACAGAGGTTTACTCTTCAAGAAAGGAGTTTCCTGACCCCAGGAGAGATAGCACAGTGGGTACTGGCCCAGCTAGCGGAGGTGAACACTTGTTTAGCTATTGATTTGTTATGTTGGAAGTATTACTGCCAAGCCATTGTCCCCCAAATCCCAGCTTCTGACAAGTGGGGGATGGTAAATTTACAGAGATTTGAATAAATGATATCCAGTACACCACGTATCATGGATACCAATTTAGTATAAGTGTCACAAAACAAGACAAAACAGGACTTTTGGATGGAGTTGGCGAGAGCCGGGGTGCATCATGGTTTAACTGCGGCAGAGATGGGAGATATTATTCCCAGATGTTGCATTCATTTTTCACTGGTGAATACTTATAAACACTACATCATTGTTTTGACTGTTTCAAATAATATAACCTCTGCTCTACTTTATTTATCTTTCACACAGTGTCTGCAAATGGTGGATTGTCTGGTGCAGGTCAATATCAGTGTCTCAGACAGTTGGGTCATTCAAATATTAAAACAGATGTAGCAATATTCAGTTGGGAATATGTCTGACAAAAATAGAAAAATAATGGTGACTTGCAGTCAATATTTGCAGATGGCTATGTGCACAGTACAAAACTAATCTTCAAAAAGCAGTTCAATAAATCCAAATAGTTTAACAATACAGTCTTGAAAAGAAAAGGCCTTAGACTTGCAAGTAGGCATTGACAGTGTAAGAGGACTCTATCCTTACCAATATAAGTACCATAGTGTATATCATTGTCATATGTAGTTACCCAGAAACTGTCAGTATGCAGATGTGATTGTGCAACATCCAGGGATGGGCCATATATCAAGCATATGTATGTGTAATACTATTTTTGTATGTAATGTAGTATTTGTTTCTCACAACTTTTTGTATGGTTTATGCCCATGTGCCACCCACTAAGTAACCTATGTATGTTGTACAGGAGGTACAAAGGTATGTACCATGTAAAAATTGAGAAATTATATCACATCTTAAATGCATTTATGCAAATTAATATTTTTAAAATACATGCATTTGAAATACTGCTCATTCCCGCAGAAGTCTAAACACTGCTCAGAAGACAAAATCTGTAAATTTTTCCTTATTGTTGCTATGCACAGAGGAATTCAAACTAACACCACAAATATGACCTGCTTATTCAAGGTAAACCAATGTAAACATTCCAGTGATAGTTCAAAGCAGGATAAACATATACTACAATGATGTATGTGCTGTAGGCCTATCTGCCTGTTGCGCATGAAGGAAATACTCTGTAAAAACTACCAATTACAGATGTGCATTGTGTAGTCCATTGTACAGTATCTTGTTATGTGAATGTATGTTTATGGTTTTCCTTACTGGGCCTAGAAGACTGGGGTTACTTGTTACTCTTTCTTATTCCATTGTTTTGCAAGAAGATCAAATTGTAATTGACAACAATCTTTCAGTGTCATCAAAAGACGGACTCTCTTTTTAGGCCTTGGCAGTATCAAATATTAATACTGTAAGTAAAAAAACAGATATCATTTCAAGTCCTTGAAAGCTGTCTTGGGTGACCCTGCAGAAGTTCAGTGTAGCTGGAACATGTTTTACAACAAATCAAGTGGCTTGTCTTCTTACACACTGATGGTGCCGCGGAGGTGGCTGTCATGTCTGCCGTAGGCCCTGGAGTAGTGAAGATAACCATTCTGAATGGGAGAAGGTAATGATTGACTCTTAAAATATAGAGTGTTGTTTTGGAAATGTGTAATTCTTTAGGAAAGGCATCTGAAGAAGATGCTTAGAGTTAACTCCAAGGGTAGCTTGAATTGATAGTGTCGCTGCTGTTGCTGCTTCCTATTGTGGTAGTAGTTTAACACAGTGGCGTCAGAGATGTTCACTGTTCTTTTACACCAGTGTTGAAGGCCTGATCAGAATGACACACAGTTCAGAGGCTGGTCCAGCTTCCTTTACTGTCTGCTTTCTGTCGTTGAATGAACAGTGATCATACTTTGCACATAAAACATCTTATTTTACACATTTACATTTAGTGAACGCCCTTATTCAGATCTTACTCAGCTCACATTTTTACAAGCAATTCTGGAGGCACTGAAGCAATTCAGGTGAAGTACTAAAGTACAACAACAGTTGCTACCTGGGACATGAACCCCTAGCCTCTAAGATACATGCCCAAACAATATATCCAGCTCTCAAACATGGGACACTCTGGAGGTTTTATACAGGTTTACTGTACTATACTTTGCATTAGTCACACAAGGCTATTATTGAACAGAACAATAGGGTAAAACCAACAGGAACATTTAGTAACCAATGAAACAGGATGAAATGTTTGACATTTCTAGATATTTTAAAAATCCGGTCTGGGTGGGTGATTCATGATCAGAAAGAGGAAATATCTGGAAAATGTTAAGTATGGCAATCTTACACTTTGGCATCTGAATTCAGACTACATTCAGACACCAAAGGAAATCTTGTTTAGAGGAACATAAGTGAGTAAAATAATCTGGTGTCCATGTTTAAGGAAACATAAATGATCAAAACTCGTGTTCATCTTTTCAGTTTTATTACACAGTGGATTGTTTTTGTACACCTGCTCAGCTTGTTGGTTTGTTTCTTAATTACTGACCTGACCGGTTCCTGGAAAACACACTCACTCTGTTGTGGCTGACAGGCAAAACAAGGGACAGAATGAAAGCATTTAGAGCAAATGATTAAATCTGAGACCACAGGTCTACCACCACTTCATAAGCAAAAGATAATGGGAAAATGGTAAAATGTTAAATTTCAAATGGATAATTATACTTTTTAAAATTGAATTTAAGCATATGACCAACCTATTCATACTGTTTTGAATAAGTACTTTTTGAATTTAATGAATATAAACACAATCATTTGGTTATGTTCATACATTACATTTCCAATTGCAAATGAAGTACAGCACTTGCTTTTCACCTGGTCATGTTATTGTTGCATCAGTAATAGCTGTTATGAAAATTGTATTATATAGAACAGTTTCCTCCCATGTTTTTGGCAGGTAGCATTCATGGTTTATTTAGCTGCCACTTCCCAAGGTCTAATGAGCCCAAAGTAACACATTGTTTTTGCTGCTCCATCATGTACATGGGGTTGTTTTTGCCTCTGCAATGCAAATGCAAACAAAATCCTGAAAGCAGTTCCTAAGGGTACCTGGCAACCACATGAATAATAGTCATTAAGTTTCCTTTTTCACCTCTTGGGCAGCTGAATACAGCAAAAAACAGTGAAAATGGCTGTCACTGTCAACATGGCTGTTTGATGAATTGCCTGTTTCCTATTACTCCTCCTGTAAGTGCCAAATGAAGATGATTATGTCAAGGGAAGCCGAGCAGTCTCAGTCCATTTCATCGAAAAAACTGTGAGGAGTGCTTCTCTGCGTCATTAAGCCTGCTGATAGTGTACCCCGCGCATTTAGATTTTGCAAAGTAGTGCAGCAGAAAAACTCCTACTGTTGCTTTGAGTGTCTGTGTATTTCATTTGCTTGTAAATCAATACCTGAAGGTTACTGGGAGTCCTGTCAGCAATAGGAGGGGCCATGCAGTACTTTGCCCGAGGTCGTAACACTTCTAGTTTACTCTTTATTGAAGATTACTTAAAATTATCCAAGGAGTCATTGTAATCGTTTTATGGCTTGCAGTGGTATGGGGAACATTTTACTTAACTACATGTTTTTTTGTGTGTGTTTGTGTTTATGTCATTCTTTTCTTTTTTTTCCACAGTGGAAAAATTGTGTCCCCAAAATGGAAATCTTTCAAAGGGCTTAGGCTACTTTGGCGGGACAAAATCCGCCTAAATAATGGAATATGGAGAGCCTGGTACATACAGTGTAAGTGCTAATGTTAGAATTCATTACATACTGACTGCATATAGTAAATCCTATTGACAGCTAGATTCACATTGACAAAACCATATAATAACAGCACAATGGACTGCCCATGGGAACCTTTAAGCATTCACTTCTTTTCCTTTGGTGCGTAAGGTTGCTGTGATCAGACAGTGGCCATGGTAGAGGGGAAGATATCTCATGAACCAAAACACACACATCACAGTATGTTTTGAGTATTAGACAACAGCTTCAGACTCAGAAACAGTTTCAAAATTTGCATTTGATTAGTCAATGATATGGTTTAAATAACTGAAAAAAGGATTCTCCATTTAGTAAAACTGGTCAACATTATTATTATTACGATTGTGCTTTTTAAAGATATTGCAACGTCTCACAATGTATAGGCAATCATACAAATGCAGCATTTTAATATGATATGCAATATATATTTATTTGCCATTATATTTTCCAGAAAGTACATATATTTTGCAATATATTGCAGTATGTTCCATTTCCATAAGGGTGTGTCGTGTGTCTAGATGTGGAGAAGAGGAAGAACCCTGTGTGTGGGTTCGTCACACCACTGGAGGGATCCGAAGCTGAGGCTCATCGCAAACCTGAGGTGAGCGTGCACCCTATATCCCCCCAAAACATTTCAGTTTTTATGGTAATCTCTGTATGTTCTCTCACATATTTACACAGTAATAGCTTCTCTTGAACTATCAGCCTGGCAGACTACTGTCTTTGTTGTGGCATAATGCCAACTGAGTCTTTGCTAATGAATGGTCACTTGCTAAATCTGACTAATCGTGACCTGGTGTTTTGCATTGTTGTTACATTGAGTCGATTCCGTTTTGACATGTGAAAATTGGGTCAGGTGGTTTAAATTAGTGGTTGTGAGCAGTCATTGGAGTCTGTGTGCTTTTGTTCTCAATTACCAGGCTATTGTTCTGGAAGGCAGCTACTGGAAGCGCCGGATTGAAGTGGTGATAAAAGAATATCACAAATGGAGAATATACTCCAAGAAAAAAGTAAGTCTTCACAAGGCCCCTCTCAGTTGTTAGGATGGGATCCTCGTTGTAAAATGCTGGAGAGGCCACAGCCTGATGGTATGTACTCAAGCACTTGTTTTTTAGCAGTGATGTGCCTCACAATCCAGAGTGAGTCCTTCCTCTGTCTAATGTTACTGAGCCTACTCTGGCTAAGAGGTCCACAGGGTTGTACATAATTGGCCATACTATCGTCCAGACAGCAGGGTATTTCCTGACTCAATGTACAATATGCTAGGAAAGTCAAGCTCACACTTAGTTACCAACAGCCTTAGTAACTGGAACTTCCTGGGCAGAACTCTGTACAGGAAGCCATTCGTCTCCAGTGGAACTCACACTTACATTTATCAAACTGAAACATGTCTTGGTGTTGTTCCTTAAATTATTTGCTGACGAGCAAACACTTTTACTAAAGAATCAGGTGCTCAACATAAAACTTTCACAAATTAAATACAGCGGCAGATCCTTACTGTTGCCATGAAATGAGTTAGGCTTATCAGAGTTGCAGCTTAATGGCAAAATAGACTTTTTACTTTTCAGGCAGCTGTGCCGGTTTTGTAGTCCATAGACAAAATTACCATGGCTATTTGCATTCAGTCACAACAAGGTGTTATTTCCACCCTGGAATAACTTACTGCATAAGGCATATATCTTCCTGCTGGGAAAGAGGCTCACTGTACCAGGGATGTTTATCTGGTTCATTATATCACATTTTAGGCATTTAGCCAGCATCCTAATTCACAGTGACTTTCACAGTTTCACACTTTCCATTTGCACTCACAGATGTTTACTGAAGTGATCCAGGTGTCTTGCTCTGCCTGGGATTCAAACTTGTAACATCTGAATTACCAGCACAGCTCCTTAATCATTAAGCTTTTTACCTGTTTTTCAGTTTTAGCATGCATGTTGGGGCTAATTCCATTTGAAATGTACAACTTAAAACATTTGAAATTAAATGTATCTCTCTCATAAGAGAGCTGAGAATTTTGTACATTTCCATGTTGAATTTTGTACAAATTATGATTACTATGCCTTGCCAGTTGTGAAATGGAAAGCCTTATAAAACAAATGAGTTATCCCCTGATATTCTAAATCACATCACTGATTTCTATTTTTGTGCATTACTTTATTTTTAAAACTTCAAAACCAGGGAAACATTTTAGTTTGACCATTAACATTAATACTACCATAAATACCTGGCCAATCATAAAAGTTTTCAGTGTGATGGTGGAGGGGGGTGGAGAGAGAGGGAGCCAGCCAATACCAAGGGCATACCATCTCTTTCTCATATGCTGTACCCTAAAACCTTGGTACCTGATTTCCTGTGTAAAAATGTCATTTACTACAACATACACTGTTTTGTGTGCACTTTATGAGTTTCATGGTGTGCATAGCAGTGTGGTTTGAAATGATCAATCATTACAGCCACATTTTTTTTTTCAGCTTCAGAAAAATAAAGACGGCCTCTTGTCAATGTTGAAACAGGTAAGAACTTAAGAACTGTAAAAGCAATATGCTTTATTTCTCACTGTTATTTCTAACCCTACCAAATATATACACTTGAACTGAGATAATTATGTATATGGTAAAATGAATGATATGCTGCTGAAGATATCCTGCTTATTTATTGACTACTGCAGAATTATATTTAAAATAGTCCTGCCCAAATGGAAGTGCATGTTCATGGTCAATCACATGTGTGATTATTGGTCACTCCTTCTATTTCCCCTGTAATTTGTTGACATGGATGTCTATAAAATGACAAATGCATAAGCATCTGTTGTTTGCACTCATAAAACTGTATTGTCCATGGCTGCACTTTGGAATTTCTTACATAATTAATAGAATAAGACACAATTAATTATCCAGGCTTTTTATCTGAAATATCAATATTTTCTTTCTGAAACTCTCCACTGAGATATTTTCAGCAGACCACAAATTCTTCCAAGCCAAATACAAAAGCCAAATACAGTACCATGTGTCATTTCAAAATGCCAATGTAGACCCAGTGTACAGTGATCCTTGAGAGCCCATGCTCTTTGTTTTGTTAAACAGGACAGAAGTGTCCCCATGGTCCTTCTTTGACACTGTAGTATTGTGTTTGTGGGGTAGGGTCTCGGGGCATGTTTGCTGAATCGGTTCAGTTGGGTATTAATAGATCCTGTCAGACTTTGCATCCCTGGGTCGGCCGGATAAAACATAAACATGTAAGACTGGCCACTTGCGTCACAGTCCCACCTTAGCACAAATGACTAACATTTTTTTTGATTGCCTTTATGAAAATGCTGCTAATCTTTCCTGCGCGAGGCTTGTACCCACTACAAGCTTCTACAGCCTTTAATGTCCCAGTTAATCAAATCTGACCCACTTCCTGGTGCGTATTGTCGAGGCCGTAGGTAGACTGCTCTAGTAAAACGTGCACATGTGACATCTTTGAGCAACGAAAAGAAAGAACTGATGACAGTGAGTCATACGAGGGTCATTCTCAGGCAAAGTAAATTCATTAATGAATCTTCACGTGCTGGCACACTGAAGCCCAATTTCCTGGTTAGATTTGTATAGCAACAGGTATACCCCATCCCCCACCGTTTCCTGTCTGAAACTCCTCTGACTTGATTCCAGTCTTGTATCCTGTTGCCTGGACTATACATTGGTGCTTTATGTACACAAGTGAACACACACACACAAACACCCACATAAACTCAAACTGGTCCATCACACACAAACAAACACATGTGCATGCACACTCTTGCACACTCACACACACATATGAATGCATGTGCGCAAACATTATTCTCACACCCACACATATACAGATATGCACTCAGGTAAGCATGCTTGCAGTAACACAAAGGTCAGTTGCTGTTTTCTGAAAAAATAACACAGAGTGTGTTTGCACCTGAAATAAAAACCTTCTGCCTCTACTATAGCCACAGAAAAGAGCCCTGGTGGCTGTCTGAGAAACCAAGCAAAGGTGGCTGTACACAACATGTTAGGTAACAGCTATGAAAATCCATAAAGTGCATTTTTTCTTGTGAAACAAAAGCTGGGAATCCTGTTCTATCTCAAAGCAGGTGGATCACTTGGCCAAATGTTCAAGACATGAAATATTCCTACCACTTAGTTAAGTGTTTCTCTTTGATACATCTTTGACTCTCTATAGTGTAAGAGTTGGATTTCTGTGCCGTTGACCTTAGTATCATTATTCATAATGTGAGTGGGGTGAGATTGCTGTAACCTTTTGTATACCTGCAAACATTAGTTAGTGAAAGTAAGAGAGATTTGCTGACATGTCATGGCTTCCTCCTCCTGAGCTGACAGGAGCAAGTGGCTGCATTGGACTAAACTATTTTGTTTGGCTAAATATTCATGTAGGAAAAAATTATTTAAAAAAAAAAAAGTGACTTTATCTATGAAGTAACTAAGTCACAATTACAAAGACAGCTATTCAGATGAGTGGCATTAAGTTAAACACAAATTAGCAGTATGTGTCAGGAATAAAAAAGGTCTCATAGTCAGCACCTTATATGTGTTTCCAAAGTAGCATGGGGTGATTAACAAAGTTAGAAATAACTCTAAAGAGGGGTAGCAGTAGGTGCCCGAATTGACGATGCACCATGCATAAAAACTGCAAAATTATTCAATACAGCAAGATGAAAATCGTGCGAACGCATGCCAAACACAAATAAACTGCATAGTTAATGCAGAACAGTGGTTTCAAGTTGAAGATCACCAGCAGAGACAGATGGCACTTAACAGGATATTTGCAAAATACCCCAAGATTACATCCGAAAAACTACCAGTGCATTGAATGAGCACCCCCGACACAGTGTCTTTTGCACACTCTGAAACATGGTGGTGGATCTGTAATGGCATGGGCAGCTATCTCATGGGAGTTACTGGGCCCAGTGGTCACTCTGAACAGTCATATGCAAGCCAAAGAATTTGAAGCCATTTTATGAGGTCAGGTGGTACAAATACTATTCCCTCAGAGTGTCCACATGGTGGAAGATGATAAAGCCCTATACACACCACTAAAGAAATTAAAAAATGTTTTCATGAACACCACTCTGAAGTCAAATACCTTCCATGGCTTCCACAGCAAACCTTTATGGGAAGTTCTGAAGCACAACCTCATTAACCTTCAAAGAAACGGAGGCTTTCCCTTTTGAATAGTTGTCCAATATTGCACTAAATACAATTCAGAACTTGTATGGAAGTACTCTAAGATGGATAGAAGCTGTTCTGAAGGAGAAGGAATGGCCCTACTTATTAATGACTTGATATTTTTATATTGTTAGGTTTTTATCTTATTTTTCCACCCAATGTGTATACAGTAGTTCCTTCTTATGTTTCTGTCACTGTCTCATTGCCACCAATTGCTGGAAGCTATTTCTTGTGTACTATCACGCCCCTTATCTTTTTTCCACATTTATAGCAGAGCACACCTTCAAATTTGGTAATTTTATGGGTAAGCTTTACTTTCATTCTTTGCATTTTGGGTGAGAAAAACATGTGTGGCTGGCCATGCCTCAGAAAAACTCTGGCCTCAGACAATAGAGGAGAATTTTTCCACCCACCCATGCACAAAACCAGCTGATTTCACTAATATTAATATTTAGAGTGTGTGCTTACAGAATGTGCATGACAGTAGGCATAGAACCGGGGGAGTTTCCTCCGAGTCCTGATGACTTGGCTGCAAGTCCCTGGCTGGCCAGTAGAGGGAGGCAAATGCCCAGTTTCTCCCCCATGCACGTGAGCTGCTGAACTGCTTGAATTAGGTCAGGGACAAAAGACAGAGGTACACTCATTGAAACAGAGACACACAGAATAAAAAACCTTATAATTGGATCCCAGCAGTAGAGATTTTTTTCTTTCTGTCTTGTTTTGAAGGGAGAAAGCAGTGTGACATTTACGCTTCATTGTGAAAGTTTTTTTTTTCAGACGGCTCCTTGCCACCTCAGTACACCTCCCCCATGGGCTGTTGATAAACACAGACCTGTACTATAATTTCTCCTCTTTTGTTAGAGGGGGAAAAAGAAATGGTTGTTGAGTTTTGAGACGTAGTCGTACGCACTTCCGCCTCACACCCGGGTGGCTCTATATCTGCACAGTGCTGTCAGATTGCATCTTTAAGATAAACTTATAAAGCTGGTTTCTTGCTTCTGACCACAGTGAGTGACAGCTGTCTCTCCGGAATTTCTCACTACAGTGAGTACCTCTGCTTCACAAATTCAAAGCACAGGCTGACTGCAAGAGATTCACAGTAAAGCTAAGTGGTGTTTTCATCATAATTATGATTACAGTTGTGAAAATTATGATTATGATAATGATGATTACTGAAATGATTATTAAACATATTATTTACTCAGGTGTGTTTAGGGCTTTTGAAGTTGTTCTGAGGGAATTGGTGTATAGAATCTGTCAGTAATGTTACTTGTCATTGAGTTTATTTTGCATATCTGTTCTGTCTGCATATTGGACAGCTGAATTAGGTTAGGTCTGACTCTGTGACATGGGATTTTCAGTTTCAATTTATTATTTTTTTATAAAATGTTTAATTGTGAGAAATAGAGAGTTAATGGGGTATTTGCATATTATCATAAAATTGAAGTTAATTGCAGCTCATGTGAAGTACTTGCGCCAGGAAAAGGGTCACCAGCTCATCCTGCTACACAAGAATTAGCATGTGGTTAAGTAATGTAGAACATTTCATTGTCTAGAGGTACATTTCCAAAAAATCTGCATTGAGGCAAATTAAAAATTTGAAGGAACATACACCGATCGGCCATAACATTATGACCACTGACAGGTGAAGTGAATAACAGTGATTATCTCGTTATCATGGCACCTGTCAGTGTTAGGCAGCGAGTGAACATTTTGTCCTTAAAGTTGATGTGTTAGAAGCAGGAAAAATGGGCAAGCGTAAGGATTTGAGCTACTTTGACAAGGGCTAAATTGTGATGGCTAGATGACAGGGTCAGAACATCTCCAAAACTGCAGCTCTTGTGGGGTTTTCCTGGTCTGCAGCATTCAGTACCTATCAAAAGTGGTCCAAGGAAGGAAAAGTGGTGAACTGGTAACAGGCTCAGTGATGCATGTGGGGAGTGAAGGCTGGCCCGTGTGGTCCGATCCAACAGACGAGCTACTGTAGCTCAAATTGCTGAAAACGTTAATGCTGGTTCTGATAGACAGGTGTCAGAACACACAGTGCATCGCAGTTTGCTGCGTATGGGGCTGAGTCAGGGTGCCCATGCTGACCCCTGTCCACTGCCAAAAGCGCCAACAATGGGCACGTGAGAATCAGAACTGGACCATGAAGCCATGGGAGAAGGTGGCCTGGTCTGATGAATCACGTTTTCTTCACGTGGATGGCTGGGTGCTTGTACGTGTGTGTTGCTTACCTGGGGAACACATGGCACCAGGAAGCACTATGGGAAGAAGGCAAGCCGGCAGAGGCGGTGTGATGCTTGGGAAACCTTGGGTCCTGCCATTCATGTGGATGTTACTTTGACACGTACCACCTACCTAAGCATTGTTGCAGACCATGTACACCTTTTCATTGAAATGGTATTCCCTGATGGCAGTGGCCTCTTTCATGCACCCTGCAACAAAGCAAAAGTGGTTCAGGAATGGTTTGAGGAACATAACAACGAGTTCAAGGTGTTGACTTGGTCTCCAAAGTCCCCAGATCTCAATCCAATCAAGCATGTATGGGATGTGCTGGGCAAACAAGTCCGATCCATGGAGGCCCCACCTCGCAACTTACAGGACTTAAAGGATCTGCTGCTAACGTCTTGGTTCCAGATACCACAGCACACCTTCAGAGGTCTAGTGGAGTCCATACCTCGACAGGTCAGGGCTGTTTTGGTGGTAAAAGGGGGACCTACACAATATTAGGCAGGAGGTCATAATATTATGGCTGATCGGTGTATGTGCCTGTTGTTAGGAACAGGCATTCAAATTGACAGAAATCACTCCTGAAATGGTGGCAGCTGGGTGACAGTCTTTGCTCTGTAAAATTTGCTGCGTCAGGACATGCATGTCCCATTGCAAGTGGAGCTAGTGGAACAGTCAATCAGTGAAGGGGGTCCCTGCATTTTAATGCTGAAAGAATGCACTCATATATTTAACTCCATGTAAATATATAAGAGCACAGGCTTTTAAATGCTGTGCTTGAGAGTAGAGTGTGGCTTGGGCATATTTCTGTCTGAACCTGACCTGAGTCAGAGAAAATAGTAACCAAGCCTGACCCGAACCCAACAGGCATACTGTTTTTTATGTCCGAACCCAAACCGAGCCCAACGAATTAAAATTAATTAGTTAATTAATTAATGTAACAGTAAACAGTGCATCTCTCTATGATCTTTGCTTTGGCCTGTTGTTTAATTTTCTTTGAAGTGGTAGTAGTGAAGCCAGTAGGCTAAAAGTAGTCTGCAGTAGCCCTAAACCGTCTGCAGGCTGCATCCTGCACCCTCAGTCCGCATGCTCGGTTCGCTGCCTAGTTATTCGGCTGACGTGATTGAACCCGACCCAAACCCGAACATCATTTCTACATTTTTGTCCGAACTTGGCCGGACCCGTCGGGTCCCAACGGGTTGCGTTCAGGTCAGGTATCCACCTTCTAGTCCTGGAGTCCTGAACTAAGATTCCCTAGCCATTGGTCATTTATTATTTGATTTTGTCTTACTGTAGTGCCTGTCTTGGGCTGTGAGCTGTCTAATGGTAATGCACACCATCCTTAATTCAGCGTTGAATGTAATGCAGGTGTTGTAGGTAATTTCATGTGCTGCATTTTACTCTGTCATTATGGTCACCATCGACAGTAAACAGCTGTGTGAAGAACAAGATTTAATGTTCATTTGGTTGTTATTGTTTGTCTTTTTATTTTCCATTTCAGCATTATTTCACTGTGTCTTTAATTTTACATTTTGTTGACATTGAGAGTTGTGTCCTGTTTTCGTTATCACATTTTCTTATGGACTTTGACCCTCCCAGTGGTGGTATTTTATATTGTCCTCCCTTTAGGGGCCGATATACTGCGGAGGCTTGGAGAAATGGTCCAGTCAGATGTTCCTGGAGCCCCAGCCGATGCCGGAGGAAGTACACATGTTTGATCTGGACTGCTTCCTGTCTGACATTTCAGACACACTGTTCACTATGACTCAGAAACCCTGCCCCTGGGCTGGGGACCGGCACAAGAGTGAGTGCACCCAGTCATACCCATATTATTTGTCTGTCTGTCCATCTGTGGGCCTGCCTGCCTTTTTGTGTATCTGACTGTTTGTCTGTCTGCCTGCCTGTCTGTCTGCTTGTCTGTCCGTCTGCCTGCCTGCATGCCTATCTGCCTGCCTGTGTGTCTGTCTGCTGCCAGTCTGTCTGGCTGGCTGGCTGGCTGGCCCAGCTGCCAGCAGGTTGTCATACAGTGTTTTGCAGTTTTCAAGAGCGAATCAAGTAAACAAAGAAACCAGAAATGAGCCCATGTGGATAAGACAGGAAAATTAATCCCTGACCCCTTACAAGGCAGTCAGACTGAAGTGAACTACCAGATAAAAGTAGCCCAATAAACACAAATTTATTTATAAAGACAGATTAGCTCTCTGTACAATGACAGACCAGCTCTAAAATAATGATGTTCTTGTTCATCATACATGTAAGACTGTACACCCTTTGCATTTTATGTTTTGTAAACTGTATTCTCTAGATCCAAAGAACATAATACAGTACTGAAGTCCGGTATCAGTATATGCCAAAACACACCAGGGCTGTTATTAGTACGATAATAAGTGGTTTCCCTTAGTAAAACAAAGTTACACCCTCATCTCTCTGTGCTCATGTGAGTGAATTTTGATGTGTGTCAGATGGACACTTCCCTTCAGAGGAACTGGATAAGGAACTCAGCTGATGAATGGATGAAAATGAATTGCCTCGCACACTCTCTTTTGTGCACACAGATATATCCACTTACATGGACACAGACACTCATACACATACACACACACACACACACACACACACACACACACACACACACACACACACACACACATGTACACACACACACACGCATACATACATATGCGTGCACACACACACATGCACACATACTCATACATGTACACACACACACACACACACACACATGTACACACGCACATACACATACACACGCGCATGCACACTCACGCACACACACACACACACACACACACACACACACACACACACACACACACACACACACACACACACACACACACACACACACCAGTTGATCTCTGTTCCTTGACATCGGTCTCACCTCCACAGCGTACACCAGCAATGCAGACATGATCCAGCCTGGTCTGACTCCACTGCAGCCAAATCTGGATGACTTCATGGACATCCCAGGTGAGCCATTCTCTTTCTGTGTCCACTGTCTGTCCATTCCTCCTGCTGTCTGGATGCTTAAAAAACACTGGCATAAAGAAAAGCTGGTTATATTTATCAAAGTCAGACCCTTATGGAAATGAATTTTACTGAAATATATTGTCATAAAATATATCATCAACATATTGCAAGCCTTGAAAAGATATTGTCATTGAGTTTTCAGATATTCAAAAGTCTGTAAAACTGTGGTAATGATGACATTTTCAAAAATCACTAGATATTTCTTGTATGATATATTGTATGCTACAGGAACTACACTCATAACAAGACAATACTAATACTATCTCTTTCTGCTGACATTACTTCTTTGTGCATCCCAACTTACTCTAAGATAAGGATATGAATCAAACAAAGTCAGCCTACTCTCAGATTCTCAGGATAAACTGCTGCCAGATTGAAATCAGAGGTAAACTTCTGGCGTCAATGAAATTATACTTGCCTTTTTCTGTGTAAGTTCAAGCAGACCTCACCTGCTAATTCTCTGCTCTGTGGTTGACCTGCTGTTGTAGAAAATGTCTAAAACAATCCTATTTTTTAATTTAGAAATACTAAAGCTGAGCACAAAGTTCCTAGGTTTAAGGTGATGGCAGAACCATAGATATGTTAGAGAAAAATTCCTCCCAGAATTCCCCCTCTACAATAAACACACTTGCATAATGTTTCCGTAATTTTATCTCCAGGCTTAATTTTACACAGAGTACGAAGAGGCAAGTGGTGTGTACCGACTCAAAGGTTGTGATGAACAGAACCGGGTAAAAAAGAGGTTCTTAAAATGAGTTATAAATACAGGATCTGTCTAACTGGTTCCTCTAAAGTGTTTTTAGTTAAACAAAGGTAAGGATCTGAAATGATTCATCATCATGAATGTCCCTCAGTCATGTTGATCAACACCGTCCTCACAGCCGTTGCATGAAGATCTTCTAACGTGCGTAAACATTAGTACTGCAGCCTAATACCCTGTGGTCCAGGCGTAAGTTCCAGACATAAAGCAAAACAGTTCTCTGAATCCAAAGCTCTGCATCTGTTTTGCAGTGAGCTGTTCTATATTTGATGTGGACATCACATTTTCCAATTTTGGAAGGTTTTTTTGCATGAGTGCCAAGATATTACATTTCTCTAATTTTGATTAATTTTAGTTGTTTAATCTGTTTTGATAATCTTTGTAATCTGTCTTGAGTGTTCTTCATTTCAGTTTAGTGATCTGTGTTGTGCATCATTTATAGTTTTTCTTCCAGATACATACCACATCTGATCGCCAGGTCAATCAGCAGCTCTAAAGTTTATTGTTTTATGGCACAGCGAACCGAAGTATTCTTCTTGCTGTCCATTTTGAAATGTGCAATGGCAGAATTGTACTAAATCAGAAATGTACAAAAAACCCTAAATACTTTTTTAAGCACAGGATATTTTACAGTTCAGTTCAAATGTGGAATATTCTGTACTTGTGTAACAATAGAGTTTTGAGAAATGACACATTTCTGGGGGTACTGGAGTGGCACAGGAAATATTTACATTTACAGTCAGCCATTTAGCAGATTCTGTTATCCAGAGGATTGTTTTTCAATTTCTCACTACCAAACAGTTGCCCAAATGGAAATTAAATATATAAAAATGTATTGATCCATTATTTGGATCAAAATATATATTGCTACACTTTCTTCTATGTGACAAAACCTAAATATAAACATGTTTTAGTTATTGAAATGTAGAGTGAAAACATTTTTGCGAGAAATATTCTCATGATATGATATATATTTTGCATTTAATGTCTATATTTTCCAAAAATATAGACATATTTACAATGTATTGTCATGTATTCTGTGACTGTGAGGGTGGACCTGGTTATTGTACAGTGCTGATTTTGGAACTTAAGTGTTTCTTAAGAATGAAAGAGTTTTCTGGTCATCCTTTCTTGTGTGGAGTTGACAGGGAGGTCAGCCATAGGGCTGAACACAACTAAAAGCAGAAGTGGAAATGAGTGTGGTTAATCGTGATGAGGACTGCGGCTTGTCTGATTTTGAAGTAGTACTAGGCCATCTCTGGGGCAAAGGGGATTCAGAAGGGTGGGTGTGCCATCCCTTTAAGATGGGTTATTACAGGGCAATATGAAACCTTTTATTTATTTATTTATTTAGTTTATTGTACTGCAAGGGACGGGACAATATAGTTATCTCATGATTCAGTTCGATATACGATATGATATTTGCGATTTGATATCACCACAATTCGATAGAGCCTAATAACAGTTCAGTGACAAAGTATGAATATTCAGAATTGATATTTAATTTTTAGCCATGCAAAGTATAATATAAATTCAAGTTCTAGTAATCTAGGGGTGCGTTCCAATACTTTTTTCGTCTCCTCCCCTCGTCTCCTACCCCGGAATTATGTAGAGGAAAGGAGGGGAGGAAAACAAGGAGATTAAACGAAAATTGGAACAGCAAATCCGATTAGCCCTCTGTGAAAATCAATCTCGGCTTTTGATGAAGTCATGACTTCGACTGATTCTGAGGATACCTAAACCAATCGCGCTTCTCATCTGCCGCCAACCCTTTTCATGCATTATCGATGAATGTCAGTTACTCGTATTCTGCTCATGATTTAACATAAACATATACAAACAGTAAATTTTCCCTATTAATGTAAATTATCTGATTACCGTTTACTGTTCTGGAACTTATACTTAAGTGTTGGTAAATCCCTTGTCATGTTTTAGATCTTTTCATTGGTGAAATATTCTGAGGGATGGTCTTTTAATCTGACTGGTCGTGAGCACAATGATGTCACCCAATAATGTGAAAATACTTCTGTGGGAGGATATGCCAATGTATCCTTCGTTTGTAGCAGAGACCGAGAGATTTTGGTGGTTGTAAGATCATCCCAGATCATCTCGTTTGTGGTTAAATACCAGGGTACAATTCAAAGTAGCAAATATTGTGATATCATTTTCTGACTTAGAAAATGGATTGCAATATTTTTGGATCACAATATACTGAATTTCAATTTATTGTCCCATCCCAAACTGCTACATTATAAACAAATACCTGTAACCCTCTTACAGAGAGAGTGGCATCCCCACTGACTCAATGCTTCTCTCATAAGGTGGTGTTCCAGACAATTGTATTGGCCGTCCAGCTGCCAGACCAAGTCAGCACCGGTGAGGTCTGGGTTCCAGACAGTCAGGCCTAGTCACACACTGGAACAGAATGAGCCACCCAGCAGCCCAGTTATTCCTTTTTATGGGGACCACAACAGGTCTCTTAGCCAAGTCAGACTGTTAAAACCACAAGTGTTTTTTGTATGCTTGGAAGCCCATTGAGTCCCAGCTGCATTGGCAGGTCGATGACTGTCAGCTGTCGGGCTTTGTCACGAGGAAAGGGTCTGCTGTTTTTCCGAGCTGTGGCGGTTATATTTTTAAATGGGCCCCCATTGACAAGAGAAGAACCGCAGCCTCCGTCTGAGCAACCTGCAGTTGTGGCAATAGGATGAACGTTTGAAATCCTCTATTTGAGAATGATGACATTGCTCTATCTTCTCCACTTGAGGCATATGTTTAACAACAGGTTCTCTTTAGTAAGTACAAGGTTTTAGTTGAGATTTTGTTGCGTTAGATTGATCTTCACTACTAATCTGTACTTTGATGTCTTGTTTTGGAAATGGGAATCATGTGTCATTCTGTTTAATATCATTCACTCTGATTGTGTTGTTAAGTAAGTTTTATTTGCAGCTGTTCTTTATGTATTTTGGCCAGTTCTTTAAGATGTGACAGCACTGTGAATTTGTTTATGTCTGTTACCAATTTACAAGCTAGCTGACTCACTAGAAGGTCTTTGTGCATTGTAAAAGTGAAAGTCTGTTGGGGGCAAATGTATTCTTATGTTTAAATGAAACATTTTGGAAAGTCCAGCATGTATAAACAAATCAATGTTGTTGCTTTGTGTATGTGTTTTTGAGCTGCATTGATTGAGTTGTAGTCAGGCATATCAAATAAAGGAGACAAATGGGGGATTTGAGATTCAATGCCTAAAAGGGATTAACAAATTAAATGACAAAAGAGGTTTTTTAAGTTCTTAAAGATATATACCATTACCTTATTTTTTTAACGTTGATATAATTTATATAGATAAAGGTTGTACTTTATAGTGCATATTGAGTTGACTCTATATGTGTGGGTATGTATGTGTGTATGTGTGTAGCTTTGTAATTCATTTTTGTTTCTTTTATTACACAATATGGAATGCCCAATAGAAACTGTAAACTCAATTTGACATTTTAATGTGTATATCACATCCTGTGGTTTGGAAATAGTGTTGCACAAGGGTCTAACTTGTAAAATTGACATGTCAGTGAGTTTTTTTGTCTGTAAAAGTAGTTCAACTGTAAAAGTTAATTGCCTACCCTCCTAATGCTTGTGCCGTGATGTATGTTTATGCTTTTCACAGACGTGACATAGTTTTCCTGTTTGTAAAATTGCAAATGGGGGTGGGGGGGCGGTGATACTTTTCCAACTAGTTCTATGAACTCCTCCCACCACTCTTGCCTTCATTTTTTTCTTCAAGTAAAATCAGGTAGTAAAATTTGGCTTGAGCGGGCCTTCAGGCCTGCCCTGTTACTGGGCCATCCTCCCACTGATTTGGCAGAGTCTAGAGAGGGGCTGTGGAGAGCACAGCCCTCCAGCTCCTGGCAGCTGCTCCATGTCACTCTGCAAGCTGCAGTGTGCTGTTAAGCTGGTTAAGTTCATCAGTCTCGTCACTCTGTAGAGCCAGGTGCCCGTGAATGCACAAAACAAAAGCACAATGACTTGGTCATCCTCCGATGAGATGGTCAGGGTGTAGTCGAGGGTGTATCTGCAGTGTGGAAAGAAGTGAGGGTCAGTTGTCATATGAATTGTCACATGCAGCCCCCCCACCCTCCCGATGTTGTAGAGGAGACCAAAAAGTTGGTTATGCTGGGACAAAGGGAAAAAATGCAAAAAGGAAAAAGCACAGTCCATATGCCCACTGTTTTATAGACCATGACTCCTTTGTGTTTCATGTTGACACTGCGCCAGATTGCCAGAACTGACTGCTGGTACACATGCAGCACAGTAAATACTGTAGCTTTTGCCACAGTTACAGGGTTTTTTCCTTTCTTCCTGTGTGTTGTATGTTAAACATGAATATTTTCATCATTGCTGATTTTGTTTACAAGATGGATATTTATGTTTATGTTGTTGTTCAACTTAAAGCCAGTTTTTCATGCACTTGATGGCTGAATCTGAATCTGAATCTAATCTGGATGAATGTCATAAATTTATATTCAATCCTATTTTCCAGATTTAATAGCCCAATTTTCTGAACACTGCTTGTAAGAAGCCCCCTCTGTATTAGGTAATATGAAATGTTTTTTATCATATTCTTTTCCTACGTTAGAGGATATCAGATGTTCTGCGTGCAGCTTTTGGTCCGCGACCAATCTAGCAATGAAGGTAGTCATTTGTCAACATCTGAAATGTGCCAGAATGGCTGGTCTGTATATTTTTGGATTAGTAATATTTTATGAGATATTCATTAGGTATATGCTTGGAACACATCTGTCTTTGAATTTCTGTACAGAGCTGGTCTTTAGTCTGGAATGGGAACATTTCTCCATGCAACTGACTTCAGAAAATCAATCTGAGTATAATATGCATCTGAAACTTAAATCTGGATGTGATGTATTTGTCAGGTTATGGTGCATGCCACCAAATATGTTTCAGAAATGGCCTGAATTTCTCAACACATCATGACCGTGTTGGTCCAGATACCCCTCAGTTCTGTATGTTTTCAGTCAGTGGCTCTGCTATATGTAGTGAGAAAATCTGACATGTTGTGGCTTTAATTTCTCCCAGATATTTTCCTGAGCCACCGTGGCCAACCGGGGGATCAGACTGGTTATGCTGAATGTGGCTTTTCTGCAAGCATGCCTGGGAGTATCTTCTCCCCTCTGTCCACTGGACCCCTCCAGCATCCAGACAGTCAGCTGACACAGGTCAGTTAAATGACTGCAGAAAATCCTGTGTTTTAGATGATTTTACTGTGTATTGTTATACTGTGCATTTTATTGTCTGTAGTGTGTTTGCTGCTGCTGTCTTTGTCAGATCTGTGTTTTAATAAATCACCCAGATGAATGTTTTGCAGGCCAACATTGCGGCGGGCAGCAGTGGCAGATTGTCTCACCCATCATCGTCGGCCACTCTGTCAGACCAGGACTATCACAGACAACCTTTGACCTCTGAGATGGCCTTTAACCCTGGTAGCATGACCTCTGAACACAAATACAAATCACAACTGGACTATGGCCCGCACACTGAGTACCAGTCCTCCGGGCTGAGCGCATTGGCAGTACCCTACGGACAGCAGCCTTACACAGACCCCACCACCATGGTGTCTGGCAACATCCAGCCTGGTCCCCAGGACACCCACTTCCTGTACCCAGCCCCCTGCCACAAGTTCAGATACAGCTCCTCCAATGCCGCCACTTCCTCTGTCATCACACACACAGGCTCTATGATCAACGTTCTGGTGCCAGACCCGCCGGCGCAGGGTCAAGGCTACCCCACCCCAGAGCTGTTTCCAGGTCCTTCCGCTGTGTCGATGGGATACCCATCCCTGCCGCCCCCAACCCCCCTGACCCTCCACTCAGCGCAGCACGGGTTCCATGTACCCCAGCAGCCAGACGTGGTCATTAGAGGGAAGTACAAGCAGAAGACATGCGGGGTCAAGGCAGCAACTTCTGCCCCTCCTACTTCCCCTCTGCAGACCAGCTGCTTAGCTAAGCTTCTTTCCACCGGCACACAAGAACGTGCGTATACATTTTTCTAATAATTGTTTTTAAAATGGAGTTTGATTACCACCACACCACAAGTAAGATATAGAATGCCTTGAAGAAGTACAAGAAAGGGAAAATAAACTGGTTCTTGGTTTTCAAATGTATAGAACAAGGGGGGCAGTGGTGGAAGTTAGTTAAGAGGTAAATTTTAGTGGTTGAAAAAAAAAAGTCTCATGACATCACAAAAGGGAGGAGCAATGTCACCAGTAAGTCATTGATTTCAAGCAATTATTGTATCACAAAGAGCAAAACATTGTGATTGGGTAAAATATGTCAGTGATTGACTTGCACTGCCCTGGCTGACTTTGCACTGAAATCAGGAAGTATTTTTTACACAGACAGCTGTAAGTGTGTGGAGCAGCTTTCTAGTTTCCAGAGAGTCTCTACCTCTAGATAAGAATTCTTCTCTTAGGATCAGGGCTACTCAGCTCCACTTCAGCAGGGTCATTAGGTTTCCCTGATAATATGTAATGGCCACTTGTATGTGTTGCCACATATAGTGTAATATTTTAATTATAGTGCAATTTTCTGTCTGAATTTATTGTGTTTATTGGAAAATAACCACACCTGCATGTTGGCCAGGCTAAATGCAGTGTTGTTTCTGCTTTTAGGCAAGCCAACACCAGGATTTGATCCCACTTTAGTCGAAGCAAAGGGTCACCGATCACTCTCTCCTAGCTCCCCTGTAAGACCCTGATTCTCTTCATTTCTCCATGTGTTGCATGATTTAAATGAATATTTGAATTTAAAATATTTTTGACAAAAAGGTCAAGAGTTACAGTACACAGGTATTTCTTGGCCTTCATCTTTCAGGGTGTTTTATAGCCTCTGCTTAATTTCATGTATAGATCTAGACTTAATGGAAAGGGAGCAGTTTGCTATGCATCAATTCTTCTTTTAAAAAAAATTCTGTGCTACCTTACGTGCCGAAGACATCCATAGGTGGCCACAGGTTGCAATCTGAATTGTAAGTCCAGTTCCCTAACATTTAAGTAAGCACAAAGTCTAACAGGAACTGAAAGGAGGATTGCCCAATGAGCACGCTTATGTGTTTTTATTGTCATTTTTTCTCCCCCCCCGGTAGCCGCAGAGCAGCAGTGTTAATGTGAGTGGGGCGTCGGCTCAGATGCAGCATAGCACATCCCGCCACTCTGGGATCCCAGCTCTGCCACCACTGCACTGCCAGACCACCCTCCTGTCTCCAGTGGACCCACTAGCTGGCTCCTCACATGGGTCGGCTGTGTCCGCTCTGCTTTCTCAGGGACCCACCCGCTCCCCCCTCCTCATCCCCAAGACAGAGAAGCTGTCCCCTGTTCAGATCTACCCCAGTGACAGAGCCAGTTTATCAGGTCTGCAAGTATATGTACACACAGTGCTTTTTGGAGAATTGACAGTTGTACAAGTCAAATGGGTTTATGTCAGTTCATATTATAGAAAGCTAAAGCTTGAGAAATTCTGTTATAGTATACCATGATAGACACCTTTTCATTTTATCTTTGACCAACTATCACTCCAGCAACCATAGCCAACCTGAACATATGAGCATTTGTATCAGTTGGTGTACCCATTTGTAGTCTTATTATTTTTAATTGTTTGATTAGAAGACATCAGGTTACATTCATAGAAGCACTTTGTATTGACTTGCAGTCAGAGCACCCTCCTCAAAGAGGCAGTGATTTGTCATGTCCCATTGTTGGTGTTACATGCTTGCGTTACACCTGCAGAGATTACTGATAAACTTGCCTTTACCCCTCTCTTATTTCTAGCAGGTTTCCCTGGGAACTCTGGCCAAATATCTCCAACAAACCCCATAGAGAAGAGCTCCAACCCGCAGTTTCCACACTCCTTCCCTCCACCGCCTAAGATGGAGCAGACAAAGGTAACCCTGCTACACCTATGTAACTTTCTGTAAAAGACAATAAGTGCAGGGAAGAGTGTGTGCAGATGTAAATTTTCTTTTTTATTCAAATTTCTGAACCATAGGGATTTATTACTTCCTGTGTCACAAACATTTCTGAGGATTGTGAATTTAGATTTGCTCTTCAGAACCATTTGTATGAAATGTACCTGTCATATGAAAGATGTTCCATTTTAGGGCTGTCCTGTTGAAACATGATTGTCCAGGCAAACTTGAGAGTGAGAGTGAGAGTTTCTGAGTTTAAACTTTTTTAAAGGTTTGGTTTTGATCACTACAGAGTAGAGGCAAGTGCTTGAGGGATGAGTGATTATTTTAAAGTCTGTGTTCTGGACGTCTTTGACAGATTTTAAAAGTTGTCTATGTGATTTACATGTCTCTTAGGAAGACAATCTGGAGTTAAAAGTGAATCTGTCAAAATAGAATATTTCCCGGACGTGCTTTTTGCTCTGTGCTGAGTCGATGCTTTGATTTGGTCCTGACCTGAAGAGACTGTAGAAGTACTAGTTGCTAAAGCAATTTGACGTTTTCCTAACAATTGTCATTTCACATTTATATCTAGCTGATAGTTGATTTTCGAGTGAGTTTTGAAAATGACTGTCAGAATGAATTCAAAAGTTTTAGTTGGACATCCCAAAGGTAAAATTGGTTTTGTCAGATGAATTAAAAGCTTAGAAGTATCAGACCAAAGTAACACAGGGTTTTTTTTCTCACTCAGTAGAAACCCTTTAGGTGGTCTTTATGGTCATCTTGTGTTTTTATTAATGGACATAGATGAACAAAGCTCTGCTCAAAACCAGCAACAAATGTTGATCCAGGAAACAAGGTGAGGTAAGATATCTGTGTAATTGACTGTCCCGAGTGGAAGTGGCTCCATTAAACCTGCGCACCCTGTAGCCTGTCAGGGCCACAGTTTGGAGCTACAGGCCTCGGGAATACGAGCCCTGAAGTTTCTCTGCTTTCAGACGGAGACCAGAAGAATAACTCACATCTCGGCGGAGCAGAAGAGACGCTTCAACATAAAGCTGGGATTTGACACTTTGCAGAGTCTCGTAACGACCCTGAGCTCTCAGCCTAGCATTAAGGTAAGCTCCAAGGCTGTAGATTTACTTTGGCTCACTGAATGCAAATGTGAATGTTCCCAATATGTATGTTTGTCTCTTATTTACCCAAAAAAGCATTTTCTGTTAGTTTGATGGTAAATGTTTGGAACAGTAAAATGTTGGAAGACACATAAAGGGAGCATTTGTTCTCTCACATACAGATGACAGTCTATCCAGGATCCCCCCCCTTTCTGTGAGAATGTTAGTAGTAGTGGTTTAGGTTGAAAATCAGATTTCTGCAGTATTGTTTTTGGACCAAGTGGTTATGCTGTCAGTTACTCCACAAAGTCTCATTTTTAAATGTACCCACAAGAAATGTGTTCCTGCTGATGAAAAACAGTCTCAACTGGAAGGACATGGAATGAGCCTCACCGTTTTTGTGTCAATGCATGTGTGGACTGAGTGTTCAGTGTGCAAGAGCATCCTTCATGTGGACATTATTGCACTCTTTGCTCCTCTGAAGTTTTCTGTTGGACAGATATACTCAGTTCTTCTTATGATAGAAATTCAATGTAGGAGTGTTTTTAGAAGGGTTTCAATAAAGGACACTTAAAAGGGAATTTCAGTTTGGTTAAACTTCATGGCCCTGATATGCTATTAAGAATGAGGTGGAATCATATTCATACATAAATCAAGGACCATTGTCAAAGGGGTTCACCAAAGTGAAATTTTTCTTTAAGGAGCTTTTGTCATATTTACTGGAAGGCTGTGTCTAAACTTTGATTAAAAGAATGCTGTCTTAGTAGTCTCCAGTTTTAGGCTCATAGCCATGAGCCTGAGAAACTGCTGTCCCCATGGTGGCATAGTGCTGTCTAATTTCAGGGATGTTCTTTGCTAATAAACTAATTGCATGTCACTAGTTCTGACTAATCATGATCTCTTGAGTGTGGCAGTCAAATTGGAAGTGGCTATTCACAGCTGGAAATTTCTTTGGTGGTTCTTCTGTACTAAATAGACATAGGCAAACTTTGCTGGGCAAACCAAATCCACACTCAGAGATCTGAGGACACCAATAAGATTGCAGGTAGACTATACCAAAAAAGAAAATCCAGAGATTAAATGCCTGGACTTGTGACTACTGTCTCAAGTAGTGTCTGTTTTCTGGGCGACCCACAGATCAGCAAGGCAACCACCCTGCAGAAGACGGCTGAGTATATCAGCAAGATGCAGCAGGAGCGAGCCCAGCTGCAGGAGGAGGCCCAAAGGCTGCGGGACGAGATTGTAGGCCTCAACTCCACCATCAAGTGAGAGCTGCCCCCTGTTTCCCTGACCTGTCACATGATCAGTACTTTGTTTCTTTGAACTTTCTTTGAACTGCTATTTCTTCCTGCCCAGTATGTGTCAACAGCAGCTTCCTGCGACTGGTGTCCCAATCACAAAGCAGCGCTTCGACCACATGAGGGAGCTGTTCCGGGACTATGTCAGGGCACAGACGCTGCAGAACTGGAAATTCTGGATTGTATCTTTTCTTCAGTGCTGTTTTCAGGATTTTAATAGAAGTGCAGGACATGGTTTGGGATTAGGGGTTAAAAAACTACTGCAGTTATTTAACAGACACAGGTACAACACCTCCATGTCCAGTTTGTGTGAAAGGTCACTGTGGGGCTGAGAGAACAGCAGTTCGATCCGTTTGGGGAAAAATGGGGAAAATATCCTGAAACACCCTGTAAAACTGTTTTCCTTAACCCAGTTTGTCCCCAGTTCAGCATCATCATTGAGCCCCTGTTTGAGTCCTACAATGGGATGGTGTCCACAGCAAACATGGAGGACCTGTGCCGCACCACTCTGTCCTGGCTGGACCAGCACTGCTCCCTCCCAGCTCTCAGGCCCAGTGAGTACAGCCACAAACAGCCCTGTGTCAGGCTGTAGCACCATCCAAGGAGGGTGGAATTTAGTCAGTGGGGGTGTCCATGTCTCACTGCTCATTGTAGACCCCTTCTGGCTCAACTGGGTGTCTGTCTACAGTCTCCCTACAAAATAACTGCACAACTAGAGTCATCCTCTGACTATGCAAATATGTATGCAAAGTCAGCTTTTGAAAAAGCAGCAGCGGACAGCACGTGTAAAAAGAGAGTCTGTGTGTGTCTATGTTCTCCTGAACTGCCACTGGATATTTAAAAATTATTAATATAAACTGAAGTGGCCATCCTCAAAAACATTGAGCTGTTTAATGTCTTTTTTAAAAAGATTTAGAGATCTGAAAAATGCAGAGTCACTGCCCTCTGCTGTTCATAAGAATAATAGCTGCCTTTACTGACGATACAAATATAGTTCTGGTAATCACACAATAAGGAAGATTGGGGCTATTGAAAAAGAAGGCCAACAGAATTGACTCCTGTAGTAAAATTTAAAAGTGGTGACAAAAGACTTAATACTAATTCAGCTGTAGCACAAAGAGAAAGGGGGTAGGTTTTTACTTCATAAAATGATGAGCAAAACCATACTTTTCAGAAAAATGCAGCCAATTAAGTATTTCGTCCAGTGTACTAAACCTTGCAATAACTGCGACTCGTGTCTTTGCATGGGAATTTTTACGACTTCTGAAACGAGGCGGTAAATTCTGTGCCGTCCAAGAGTAACCCTCTTTCAGTTAACCTAACTGCAAATACTGACATGGTATTACACAGGTTACACAGTCACGGCGTAACCGCACTAATGGAGGGACTTCAGCCACGCACCCAAAGAAAATGTTCTGTTGGCTGTGGTGATACTGTTTACTGTTAACTACATGTCCTCTCCTCCGGGTCTTTTTAGTAGAGTTGCATGGCTTACAGGTGGGTTGTTCCATCAGACAACAAACAAGTGCTCATAAATAGAAAACACATATATCCAGGTTGTGATGCAAAACAAATCATCACAAATATTATAGCAAGGTGCAGCAGTTCACGTCATGGCAGCTTTATTTTCTGGAGTAGCTGCATCTACAGAAAGTGAGAGGATGGCACAAGTGGAATGTATTAGTCGTGCTGTAATAACTTTATTCCAGTCGAGGATAATGTTCTGTCTGTTGTTCTGTTGTTAGACCGCCAGATGTGTTTTTGCCCTTATGTTATTATGTAGGAAAGGTTTTGCATGCTAACATCATGCCATATTTTCTTTACTTCCTATACTGTTCTTTTTGTTACTCTGTACCTAGCAAATTCATTTTGAACATGAAGTCATTCCAAAATATACGCCTCTCGGTTGGTGTTTATTTTATATACTGTAATACACCATTATGAAGCTGTGCTGTGCTGGCCGTTATATCTGTTACCTGATCTGTAAATATATTTATGATTTTTCTTGTGGTTCTCTCTCAACTTGCGTCTGGGTGCTCCGTATCCATCTCGGAGCACCTTGTCTGGATGTGTAAGCATGCCATCTATGACCTTTTAATGGGCGTCTCCTACTGCAAAAATTGCAACATGAGGGCAGTTCATTCTTTGATTGCGTAATTAGAACAAGTCTTGGTAAATCGGTCGTTAATATTTTGTGTTTGTGGCCACAAAAGTGTTGCTATACAGCTAATACTTTTGCGCTGCGATTATTCCTTTGTAAATTTGGCCCTGAGTACTTCCTAGAGCAGTTTAATCCCTCCTCTACAATAAAATCTGATAAGATATGAGATTTCAAAGAAGAAATTGTAATCAATATAATATTATAACCATGATCTCTTAGAAAAAAATATCAAAGCTTTGGATCACACTCTGCTTTTGTTTAAGTGGACCAACTGGTGAATGACACAGCAATGCCAAGTATGTTTTACATTTTAGAACGGCAACCTTATTTTCTTTCAGGTTGTGCTCAGTTGTCTTATATGTGACAATTTGATTTGTGGATGTGTTGACTTTGATTTCTGGGGTAATTTATAGTGCCATTTATCCTCATTGATGCAGTAACGAGTGATCACACACTCCTTATGGGATGCTGATTATTATGAAGAGCTGCTTTGAAGAGATGCTTAAAATTGTTATTTTCAAAGTCATAGCATGGAACAGAGCTGCAGAGATATGGCTTTTGGGGGTTTTTATGCAAACAGATATGATGCAGAAAATAGCGTTACAAAGCATTTCACCTCTTTTAACCTCTAACTCGGAGGAGAATAAGCAGAGGCTGGTGAATTGTGAAATAAGGTATTTCCTGAAACTATTAGCTTTGGTCTGATGCAACAGAATTTCTGCCCTACCAGTGTTATATGTTTTTTTTATTACACTATCTGAAAATGTGCACGTTTGCTATAGTTTTTTTAAACAAAAAATGTCTGAGTATTATTGCTAAATGTTAAAAATTAACAGTAAATAACTTCAGAGCTATGTTGTAAATTCTCCACAAGTGAAACATTGACAAACAATACAATGAAGACCATATGAGTGAAACAGTGTTGATTAAGATTGACTCAGAATTGAACCCAGCAATCTGAGAGCTCTTGACAGTCATAATCCATGGTGCAATCATAAAAAGGACAGTACAATTTTTTTTGGAAAATGCAGATTTGTATGATATCTGTATGAGGCCAAAGTCCACTTTATAGCGGTTTAGAACTTAACCATTACAGCCATGTGACCCTCCCGTTCATAAAAGGTGACACTGATACCACAGTTGTCTTTTAGCATTTAATTCTGAGTTAACCATAGCAGCAATCTCTCCACACCATTGGCACCATTGGTCGCCCTCCTTGTATGTGAATGAATAAAGTGTCTTAAAAGTATTAATCCCACTGAGATAACAGTTTATTAGAATATGGGTTTTACATATACTTAATCAGTCATGTTTTTATTAGTTTTTATGCTCTCTCTCTCTCCCTCCCAGCTGTCCTCAGTTCACTCCGCCTCCTCAGCACCTCCACCTCCATCCTGACTGACCCCACCCTCGTGCCAGAGCAGGCCACTCAAGCGGTCACCCAGGGCAACCCCGCCCATAGTTACTCCTAGCAACCTCATCTCTGTGAGCGGACAGTGGGCCTCCTGGCACATCGTCTCTCACCAGCCCATGCCAACCGTTGGCATGGTTACAGCTGTCAGAGATGTTATTCACCGGGGAAACTGTTCACTCTGAGCAGTGAACAGAATGAACAGTGAACAGTACTGTGAACAGAGCTAGGGCTCCTGTCCTTATTTCTTGATTGTTTAACCTTGTTGAAGGTTTTTTTCTAATCTGAAAGTTCAAAGCTCACCAATGTTGGGACAGAACCTCCAGTGTGAAGTATACAGAACTGGACAACATTATTTTTGCTTAATGCTACAGTGTCTTTGATGCCACAGTGCCACCTCTCCCCAGCTACAGATTCAGCGGCCACTCAAACCATTCAAACGGGCTGGTTAACAACTGGGCATGTAACCCTTCTGCTGGTCACTCTTACTGGTAGTTGTAACCCCGCCCCCCCAAAATTACAATTGATCAAAATTACAATTGATCTCCACTTGGGAAATATAACAGTACATTACAACAATAATGATAAACTATGAATCATTACTCTAGAATCTACACAAACAACAGTTTACCTGTTCTATCGTTAGAGATCAGTTCTAAAAATGGCTTGGACTGCAAGCCAAATGATCACTGCAGCTCATTATTATATTTATAAAAATGTATAACTGTTTTTATAAGTTATAAATGTTATAACTTATAAATAATAAGTTAGAAATGCTTTATGACTATAAAATGTGTTACAGTGATCCTTATAGTTGTATTATAGTCATAGTTTTACATACAAAGACTGTTATAGTTGTATAGTTATTGTAGTGTATATCCTTTCAGTCACAGTCACTTCATGTTGTCTCTTATCTATCTTGTTGTCATTGTCAAAGATTCTATATAACAAGAGAGTCAACTTGTCAAAACATGACACACTGTTTTGTAATGGCTTATGGTGTATGAGGTGTCAGATAAGGATTGATTTAGCATCACTAAGGGAATTAAGAATATTTAGAAATACCTAGTTACTTTAAAGGAAATGAAATGTTATTTACAAAATTGCATTATTAATTTTTCCATTCCAGACAAGCAGTATGGAAGCCCATTTCTGCTACAGAAAAAAAGTTATTTCTCACAATTGTGACTTTACTTTTAAGTATTCGGTTTTTTGTTGTGAGTTTTTACTCATATTTATGACTTTATTTTTGGCAACTGTGACTTCTTCCCATGATCTCACAATTGCGTAATATAAAGTCAGAATCAGGAGAAAAAAACTCAAAGTTTCAAGAAAGCTAGAATTTTGAGAAAACAAACTCTACATTGTGAGAAATAACATCATAAATCCAAATAAAAAAGCAATTTTGAGGAGAGTGAGAATGAGTAATAAAGTCAAAATAATCAAAAAGTAAGAAAAAATAATCAATGCATTCTGGACAACATTACATTTTGATAGAGCTCGCTTTATGACTAGATGGAGCTTTCATGAACATTTCTAATGTTTCAAAATAGTTTGTGTGATATAATTACAGTTGAGAGGAGTTATAAGTATTAATCTTCCAAAATATGATAAGATATTTCATAGCTAACATTGCCAGTGTCAGCAATGCCGATAAACATAAACAGTATTGCCTGTCATGATCTAAAGAATCACTGTCATAATTCCTGTCAATTATTTCTTCTGCTGAACTGTCTCTTTGACAGCAAGTGGACTATCTTATTTTACGGATTCTTTGTCATTGTTAATATCATTCCCTGTGGAAATGGGACTTTAATGACATGTTGTTGGACATGTTCGTTTTATGTAAGGTTTCTGTTCTGGTATGATTTAAACTCGTATAGTGTTAAATTAAGCAAGTTTATGGCCCATTTCAAAGCCACTGAATACTCACTACCAAGATTCATTAACACACAGTCAACAGCTCCTTTCCTGGCAGAGTAACACTTGATTTTGATACATATGTGTTTGACTTATCTCTGAAGGAATGGGCACCCCCACTTACCGAAGAGCTTAATGTCCTGTATGCACAAATCTGAGTTAAGTGTCCCTGCAATGTAACATTTTTTTATTAACACTTGTTTTAAATTGGATTTTCAGGGTACAAATCTGAATGTATAAATTGTGTCTGAGGAAAATTGCAACAGGAATGATTGTTCAAACATTACATGTTATTATTTATGGTTCTATGTGATATTAATCATACAGTGTTACAAACCTAATATAAAAAAAACTAGTTCTGGTTTGAAGTTAGAAGGCCCACTCCAGCTGAACTTACTTGATACTTTATGTCACCTGAAGAAATACTTATAAAACAGAAGCAGAGAGTGATGATGCAGGATTTCATACAAAAGTAACCTCCCTATATTTGGTTCGTAACTCTGTGAAACAGCTAGCTACAACACATTTGCATGTTCTATGATCCAAGTACTAATATTTTTACTGACATACCACTTTTTGGGTTTGGATCATTGGTAGCACCGCATTCAAAATACGGGATGGAATATGGCTAAAAGTTGCCAGCGTGAGTCAACTGGGTCTTTAACATAAAACGTTTCTTGCCATTCTTTACAATTTTATCATGTAATTTGAGTTTTTGTTGTTGTTTTTATTTCATTTGTAACCTTTTGAGCCTTTTATTAAATTGATTTTTGTGTTGAATCTTTTTGCTGAATTACTTTGGAACAGTGGATTATGGTTCTTGTAGCGTCTCCCCAAGCTGAGTCTAGCATTGGGGCCTTTTGGGTGGCGCATGAACTGAAGGCACTTGTTTGTGATGCAACTGTGCATGCTCCCATCACTCTGGTTATGGCTGGAGCTTCGCATTAGTCAGGCAGCAATTGGCTGAGCAACCTTGGGAAAAAAATAGCGGGTAAACCAGTTGAACTCATCAGTCTTATGCTCTCTAATGATTTCTATTACCTAGAAGGGCACCTGCAGACTCATGAAGTGAACATATATTGATTGCATATACCTTTGACAGCACAGGTAGAACTATGGGATAATATATGGGATTGATTGCATAGTGCAGGGGAAAAATGAAAGCAAAAAGACCATGGAAAACCTGAAAGCAAAACATGTTAAGGCAGAGAGTTTCAATGGACACAAGAAATGAAAAAAGAATCCAAAACATTGATTTTTTGACTGCAGCAAGGTTGCTGCCCAGACACAGCAGCTTAGAATTTAGCTCAAATTCTAAATGTTTTTGATTACGTGATGTTAAGACCACAAGAAATAGATTGCAGCAAAAGTCTAGTGCAGATTTTGTCTGCAGCATGGTTGGCAAATATTTGCTCATTTCTGAAAATGAACAATGGCTGATATGTGAACAAGACAAACAGAACATTGTCACATGCATATTAAAATTTAAAAAGGCTCTCCAGGGCCTCTTTCCCCTTTATTCCACCCAGAAGTCAAAAGCTGGTAATGAATGGGTTTGTAGTAATGTCCTAAATATTCAAAGTGGTCGAAAGTGGAGGTATGTTTCAGAGCATGACATTCACCTCTTACTCTTTCACTGTCACTCTGAGAAACCAAATAACTGAATAGCAGTGAAGAGCGAACACGGTAGTAATTTTACTCAGTCTTGGTGAGAGTTTTGGAGCATAACCATCTTGCATACTTACATTAATCAGTTGAGTCTTGAACATCTTGTTTTTGAAAATATTGTTTGTGTTTCTCTGAACATAGCTCTCTCTGTAAATTGGCTTTCCAACTGTATTTCTTATTTTTTTAAAACAACAATGTATATCATTGTAAGTGATCTCTGAATATTAGTTTTCTTTCTTACCCCCCCCCCCCTCCTTTTTCAGAGTCATGTTCACTGGCCCACCAAATCCACCCTTAGAAACCAGGCAGCTTATGGGAAGTGTAAGCCAGCAATGACCCAACAGGCACTATTTATGTTTGTACTGTCTGTTACCAATGTAACAACCTAAGGTAATGACTCATTTGTCCTGTCCCAAATTAAAATCACACCATCATTAGCATAAGGAAAAGTTAGGCACTAGCTTAGGATGCATAAATATTTGCTTAAGTTGTCTCCCAATTGGAAATTATTGGGAAAAAATGTGGATATATATTATATCAAAGCAGCAATGGTGATGAGATGTTATTGATGTGGAAATTTGAATTAATAGGAAAAGTGGAGCAGATTATTAAAGTCTGTTGAGTGTAAAAGGAAACTTCCCTTAGAGTGAATTAACTTGTGTGAAGGGCACAGCCTGTTTCAGTCTGTGTATGTGTGTGTGAACTAAGTGTTTCATTCATTTTAATATGCTCATACAAAATCAATTTCACAAACTGCACATATCTAAAACAAATCCTCTATGGCTCTATCTTAGATGATTACCTCACAAATTACAAGCTGATATCTTGAAATATTTTGAGACATTACATTTCATGCATGCTTAGACAGAAAGGCATATTTAGAAGCTGAGAGGAGAAAAGGCTGCCTTGCTTTTGTATGAAGGAATGAACCTCATTCCTGTTGGGCTCATTCCAATTTAGGCCTTGGAAATAATTATAGCAGAGCAGGGTATCATAACACCAAGGGGGAGTTTACAATATTTACCATTAGCTTGCTAAAAAGGAAAAAAAACTTTGACTAGTGGAAACCAGCTAATGACTGACAGCTAATTGTAGCTCAACACATCAAGATACGTAAGTCTTCATTCACTGCTTGGAAAGGTGAGAGGACCTCTCAGCTAATCAATGACTTGAATTAAACATCCGAAGTGCAAAACAAACAAAAACCAACATATGCTCTGGCATAGGCATGGAGTTGTGCGCCTCTGCTTCTGTGCAATGTTGCAATGCTAGATTAGTATGGTCTCTCTAGTCTCAATCATTCAGAAAAGGAGAAATGCAACATCTGCTTTGGTGTTCTTGGACTGTCATCTAATACAACCAGCCTAACTCAATAACAGCCATCCAATCAGGGATAGGAACCTGTATTTTATCTCAGCATTTTATATCAAGTATGAAGTATAAATGCTTGTACCCATGTGACAGTGTCTATGATGTTCTGTCACTAAATGATATAAACTCAAAGAATGTGAGTTATTTCATTTGTCTACCCTTTGCATTTAACATCCATATAAATGATTTTTCTGAAGTATTCAATTTACAGCTTACTTATCTATTACATTCAGAGCTCAGGGATCAACCTGAATCGCCATGAAATAGAAGCGGTGTGTGAGTAAATAGTACACAATTCACATGCATTTCTCGCCAAAAGCAGAAAATGAAAATGAAAGATGCCTGGCACATTTGCTCAACTTATCTGCTTAGTAGATGCCCTTGTTTGGTGCAAAATATTATTTTATTGTGCAGTTATCCATTGTCAAAAGTACAGTTACAATGCTGCATGTGGGATTTGATCCAGCAATCTCAAATCTTTTAGCCCCTCACTTCATTGTTAATTTGTGAGCACCCACGTGAATTCCCGATAGGCCTTTTTTTCTGCATTGGGAATGTTTTATCCAGACAGGACATATGATTGTCATTA
Source organism: Albula goreensis (assembly GCA_022829145.1). Classification (NCBI taxonomy): domain Eukaryota; kingdom Metazoa; phylum Chordata; class Actinopteri; order Albuliformes; family Albulidae; genus Albula; species Albula goreensis. Next base: position 36,426,619 of record CM040742.1, read on the forward strand.
AGTGCATTGTTTCAGGTGTGTAGGAGCTGCTGAAGGTTTGGATAGCGCAGTTTAAGTACATGATTGTTCTGTTGTTAGTTTAGCTTTTAGTTTTATGCTCTTTTGCTTGGTTTGCTAACTGTAACTGTTGTCATTTTGAGTGCAGTTGTGGTTGCTAGAGAATTTAGTTGACCGAAACCAGTACTCAACAGGGTAGTTGCTTGGTCATCAGCTGCTATTGTTTTGCTAATTAGCAGGGCGTGTAATTTCACTAGTAGATATTCTGTTCACCTTCAAGTGCAGACTGAAGACTCACCCCTTCAGGATGCACCTCTCTCCTTCCATCCCTAGCTCCCCCACTTAGCCATAGTTTCACTTGTGGCTAACTCATTTTGCTGACTTTTTTGTTGATATTACTAATGTTTTTTTGTTTTGTTTCTCATCCACAGGGTTTAGTCCATGCTGACCATTCTGACACTTGAGACTTTTATCCCTCTCAAGAACTTTAACACCCTTGTCCTAACATTATGCACTTTGTGTTGTAAGTCACTCTGGATAAGAGCGTCTGCTAAATGCCTATAATGTAATGCATATATGGAGCTGGTCTTAAGTCTAAAATTGGAGGATTTCTCCATGCATCAAGTCCAGTTTCTGGAACAAACATCTTTGTGCTACCACAAGAAACAGAACTACAAATATACTTCATAAATGATCTGTAGATTTCCTATCAAAAATATAACCTGTTAGAATACCTCTGAATGTTGACCATTTTCACCAAATGGAACATTCCACCTCTCTGGAGAACCCAGACTTACATGTCTTTCATATTTTGCCCTGATTCAAGGGAGTGATGGGAAGCACTGATAAGGGAAATAGTTGTTGACTTGTGTCTGACCTTCATCAATTTAAGTGTCTGTACTGCTAGAACAAGTGAAACTGGCTTCATCGTTCTGGTGAGAGGTGGCACAACAATATTATGAAAAACAAACCCATAAGGATACTTCGGTAAGGATAGTGGGTAAATTTTTTGGATTTTTAATGATGTTTGGCAGGAAAGGATACAGCTGGTACATATCCAGACGTCATCTAACAAGAGGAGTTTGTTTTTATTTAAAATGAATTCCAATCACACCAAACCCCCCGCTTTTAAGTATCTGAAATATATTTGAGATGAAAGCTCTAGATCATCTCTGCAAACTCCATAAAGTTGTATTTTTCTGCTTTTTTCAGTATTTTATTATTTCAGAGTTTCAGTAAATTCTCTATTGCTGTTAGTGTTAATCTTTTGGGGAATTTAAAGGGTTTATCTTGGAAAATACATCTTTGATGTATTTCTTTTGTGCTTCTGACATCAAAGAGCACCACACTAATGCTTCTTAATCAACCAAAGTGTGTCTAATGCATTTGAACATCATGACTTCCAGTAAAATTAATAACAATGATATTATTGTTTTTGACTATAACTATCAATTACTTTGTTGACAGACAGACATACAGTTTTCATCCCATGCTCTGTAATTTAATTACCAATTCAGGATTTTGCTATTTCAGTTTTTTTTGTTTGGATTTTTGTTTTGTGATATTTTGCTTAAGTTTACATGTCAGCATGAGTTTGAAAACTTGTCAATTGTCAAATTTGTCATTTTTATTTGCTGTCCCCTGACAATACAGAAGGAAGCAAGAAGGGGAATGAACCCTGTGTATCCATTTACAAACTATGCACACTAGATGGCACTAAAGGAACGTTACTATCACTGCTGACTGGAAATAGGCCATGTGGCTGTAATTGCTTCTTGAAAATTTTGAACCCTAGAATCCGAATGACTGTTTTTTTTTAAGACAATTACTATATTTCTTTATAAATTATTTGTCCAAGTGCACCCTAATAAGATACAAATATCTTTTTCAGAGGAGCCCTTGTCAGTTAATTGCATAAATGACAGCATTAACAAACAGGCAATAGGCAGCTTTCTCTCTAAACCAGATAGAGCTCAGGTTTCTCGGCATGCTGTAGAAGGTGCATTCACTGGGATGAGATATTAAACCAAGGTCCTGATTCATAGTGGTAATTAAAGATCCATCACCATTCCTTAAGCGAGTAGGTGGTTTCCTTACAAAATTCCAATAAAACCTGTTCAATATATTTGGCCACCTGATCATCCCCTGTAACTGAGTGGCTGTACAATCCACACCCATGTACTGTAGACTTCCAGGGTTGTTACTGGGAAGAAGACTGCATTCTGAGTTGACCTACCCCTTGATCAAGCTCATTCCTTCATATCAGGGCCTGGGGGACCCCTGTGTGTGCTGATTGTTATTCCAACCACACATGCTATCCCCAAATTGTACAGAACAAAATCCTTAAAACAGAGAGTTATTAAGATTTTCATGTCACCAGTACATCTCCTGTCAAAGCAGGAACAGTTTTAATGGTTGGAAGTAAATTCTTAAAGCTACACAATGGGAGGAAACATTGAGAATGACCCTTTATTCTGAAGGAAGCTCCAACACCAAGGATAAACTAAAATCCATCTTAATGGCTGTGTACACTTTGCTCTTGTTTATATAATACAGCATGCTCTGGCAGATCAGCAGTGTCCAGCTGACATATGGGTATATACCATGCCCGTGTCAGATACTGTGCATGCACATGTATGCACTATCTCTGAATTTACCTTATCTGTAGTACATTTCAATTAGTTTGATCCAGTACATGGTTATTAGTGAATAGGTTTTATTTTTAAAACTAAATTAAACAGGTTTTGCGTCCTGAATTTGCGACTCTGCCTATGGATATGCTGTCAATGTTAAATGCATGTGTAGTTCACTCCCTTCCAACTCCCTTTTCTACATCAGAGTCCTGGCATTGCGAAAATAAGCTTATCGGTCTAAACAAGGGACGCGCAGTTTTGCTAATTTAGTGGGTCCACATGAAAAATAAATAGCCTACATAGACTACATTCTGTCCTTGTTGTTACCGAAACGCCTTCTTTACTGTCAGGCTAATAGTTTGATATAAAAGTAGTTGGGCCTACTATTTATTGTAATGCAGGCTCTGACTGCATGTTTAAATTGAATTAGCTGTCTATATAATTCAACGCGCAATTTACATAGGGAACCAACGATAGCTACCCATAGCTTCGATCCAAATTTGGCAATGGAAACTAATAACTAGTTTAACGGTAATGAATGTGATTGGCGCTTTTCATTGAAGCCTTGATAAGAAAACTGACTAGCGTCGGGGTAAACATAAAGATTCATCATTAGCTTAGAATGTTGAAATCCCTCTCCGAGAATACTTGTTTCACATAAAGCCCGCTTCTATAGCCCTCGTCAAACGTACCTCGTAACTTACTGAGATTATATGGCAATTCTTTTAAATAATAAAACTAGGATAACTCTTCACGGTAAGATACATCAATTTGTAAAGATGGCAAAGCATGGTAAATTAAGAACGTGAATCGGTTAGAAGCGCTGGTATCTTTCAGTAGTACGTAAGAGATGCAAGGACGCCTCCGATACTGCAGAGGGTGATGTTTAATATGTTGGACACAACACCCTCCATTATTGACATCGCTGCCGCTTAATGCGCTGTCCAGCACTTCAGCACAGAGGAGAGAGAGTGTGGAGCGCAGCCTAGGAATCCACGGCTGGAGCGAAGGAGGAGACGAAAACTATACAGCTCACCAATAGTAATCTGAACGAAAACTGTTGTTGTAAAAAAGCGGAACGCCGTATCAGCTCAGCACATCTACAAGATAGAACCAGGTAAGGTCGAATGAAGCGCTTCCTTCCCTTGTAGGGGATCAGCAATAAGTTAACGACAGCAGAGCACTTGCATCAGAGTAGCAAGGAAGCAAGCTAGCATGCTACCGTTAGCTAAAATAAACCCGATTAGCTAACATGTTATTGTCCACAACAATGGCTTGCGTTGGAATATTGACATAGGCTACACATATTTGTATCGCTTACAGAATTGGTCGGTATTACAGAGTTGTGCAGATGAATAGAAAGCAATTTAATTTTAAGAGGAAAAATCCTCAGATAGACGTATACGCATTTGTGTTTGCACTCCAATTTTTCATCCGATGTACGGTAGCCTAATAATTTCGGGAGGCAGTGCAGTAGTAATCCATTCGCGAGTTATCCTTAATCCTCGCGGGTACAGTATCATTCTATCATGACTAATCAGACCAATTAATCGCAAAGTAAAGCAGAGACACAACATCAAATAGATCATGTGATATATAGAAGTACTCACATGTGGCCAAAATATTTAATTAAAATGCGTAACACTTGATTAATTAGACTACATTACATGGAGTTTGAAATTTACTTGTTTTGGAAGATTCTCAGTAGCTCTGACATATTTTAGATGTTTTGGGATGGTGTAGTAATTCAGTGGCTTTTACCGAAAATAGTCGTCACTAGTGTCATTGTCAGTCCCCACGGCTGTACAGCAAAAAAACTGCCAGTAACCCAGAGAGCGGGATGTACCTCAAATCTCTAAAATGACAATCTGATTTATTTGGGTCGAGCGCCAGTTGAGGATTTATTGCAATTTACTCGCTGGCTGCAGGCCATATGTGGGCAAAACACATTAACTTGCTGAGGTTTTGTCAGGTCCGTCTCACGTTTCTTATAATGGATGCTATATTCATCCCATTAATTTGATAAGCGCGGCGAAACTTTCCGCGCCACACTTGCAAGATTTCGACATAACCTGGACACATAGCGAGACTGTCAATTTGAAATAAACCTGTGTATTACCCTTAAGTCCCTTACCCTAAAATACCGTAAAGTCAGTGATAGAAAACGGCTTGTTTGTCGTTTATCATAGAACAATGTTTATGCACTTTTAGCATACCCAAAATGATTATACACACTGTTTTGGCATGCATTGTCTTAATCTTCTTCACCTTCCATTATTTTGTTTCCATTGACATTTTCAGTATCAGGTGACTATGACTATTGCTTGCTCACATACATATTACTGGATGCCTAATGTGTAAGGAGGTAAGATTTGTAAGTTGCGTCTGAGTATTTCCACTAAATGCCAAAATGTAAATTGCTTAGAAGTCTGTCTGGGTAACCACCCTAGACACACATAGCTTTACCAGTTGTCCAACAGACTTTATACAACCATGCAGGAAGAAAACATCATCTGAAAGTCTGGTCGGGGATACTGCCTTTGCTGGTGTAATGGGGCCATTACACAGGGTCTCATTGTATCACAGAAAGACTATATAAAACTATTTGTACTGTTAAAGCAATGCAGTAGCAATCCTTCCTGCTATATGGGTTGTCATGCCTTCATTCAGTGATTCATATGGAACAGAAAAGAATAGTAAGCTGCCATTATTAACTCAGACTGACATATTCTTCATTAGACGTGTCCGTTTTCAGAATTTGCAAACATATCCTTTTTGAGAAGCTCTCCTTTATTTGTGTTATGCTGACAGTTTTCCCTTTTTACCACATAAATTATGGTTTGTATTGCACTGCATTGCAGCACATTGTAAAGTGTGAACAAGACTGCAAACTCCTTTTGGTGTTATGTTTAATCTTCCTTTTCAACACCATTTCAGATGAAATCTCACAGAATGCCTAGTCTTCTGTACTCCCAAGAGGAGCATTTTTGGCAACTTTCAATAAAATGTGTTTGAATCTAGTTTAGCAGTTTTACACATATTAAAATGAAAGTTTTTGTATGCAGATACTTTAACTGAAATTCAAAGTCAATATTTCAAACCTTTCATGTATATGAACAATGTCGTGGAGAAGAACAAAATACCTTATGTATACGTAATTTTTGCATATATTGTTAGACATTTCACACTCAGTTTTCATGTCTAGTTGATAGATCGGAGTAGTCTATGGACTGAATCAGAATGTTTTTTCTAAATGGATTCTGCACTTTAGTGCCTCTTAGTAGAATGTTATAAATTATATATATATATATATATTTTGCATGTGAAGTTTCAGTGAAACTTTTCCAAAAGGCGTAGGATTGGGTTTGATTTTCATGTTTTATTTTATGCGATCCCACCATGGGTAAAAGTCACACGGAGAAAAACTTCCAGTGCAAAAAAGACACAGTTTTTCCATGAATTTAGTATCACAGTGCTGTCAGAATTGTTCAGCATTAATGGTATTACTGGCTAGCCTCAGTAAACAACATCATACAAATAGTTAGGTATTTTTACCTTTAGTTAAAACTTTAAATAGATAGATAGCTATGATGGTAGCATGTACATTATGTAGTAAATAAAGAATCATTTTTGCAAAACACCAAGTGGCTCAGAATGATTGGTATATCATTGGTTCTGGCTGGAAAAATGGGTAGTAATGGAGTAGTTATTGTCTTAGTGTAGTTATTAGCTTGGATGGTGGGGTCTAGCATTTGAGAGCACCTAATTTCATATTGCATTAATTTCAGCACCTAATTTAATTAGGCATTAGGGTGAAAAAGAGAACAGATCTGTGTCTGAGCTCTCCACAGAGAGTTATAAAAGTGGACCAATTACTTTGTGAAAGGGAATGAATCCAGTTAAATTTCAACTTGGAGTGTGGAAGGTACATTAAATGTGGTACACATGAACTATGCTGAGGAAAATATAGCATGATTCTATGACTTCTAAAACATTATTATGTTGTTTTCACCACATCTATCTGAAATGTATAAAGAAATCAAAACCATACTTTTGGATTTAAATGCTTAAAAATGCCCTTACATTTCCATAATCAGCCGGCACCCTCCTGTTGTGCCAACATATTGGGCAAATATGGACCTGGTGCCTTAAGTGGTGTCAGTGGTGGGATTCTCCCATTAGGAGATGTGCCCAGCAAAGCACTTCAGAATTTCAACAGCTCTGAATAGTGAGTGAATGGTAGTGATGGGTGAATGATTTACCATGAAACGAAATATGACTTAAACAAAATATTTAAGTCAGTCAGTGATAGCATACCGTAGCTCCACTCATTCTCACATTACTTGGATTGAAAGGATTTCGGATGATCACTCTTGGGCTCTGTGATGATTGGGTTGTGTCATTCCAGACATGACTTCTTTCACTTTTCTCAGACCCCAGATAATCAGATGTTGTGAAATCACTTTACTATCTACGAACACCAGGTACTGTAGCAGTGATCACCATATGACAGGTATGACAGCATAGACACTGGTAATATCTCCGAGGGTGGTTTGCAAAAGTCTGATTTATCTGACACACACCTACTCATTTCCTCCTCCTTGGAACTGTACTGCTTTTACCACAGCTATAGCAGAGAGGTATACATCTGGCAATGTGAGCCCACGCTTTATGTAAAAAGCTGAATAAAGATACAGTAGTGCTATTATTTTTACTGTATTAACCCAGTAGGTTAACTGAGGACAGGTTCTGTTTAGAAGTATGACCTGGCATGTAACAGTTAGCTACAAGCACACATTACAATAAGAGAGAGAGAAAAAGAAAGATGTGGTTGACACCATGGCAGCATGCAATATTTCCACAGAGCTACCTGGGTGCATAATGCTAATTCCAAAGGCATACAACAGACAGCATGAGTGGTTTAAAATAGTAAAATATTGAAAGGGGTTTTGCCACCTGGTACTTTTTTTTACCACAGTTTCCCTGCACAAGGAGGGAAACGCTCTCTTTTGACACCTGTTCCCAACCCCTCCTTGTTGGCTGTGGTGCACAGGTGACAGACTCATTTCTGCCTGAAAAAACAAGATTAAAAAGTATGATCCAACTCAGTGGCAATAGGAGAGGTGTTTGTCATGTGGCTGCTGCTGGGAATCGCTGCAAATAGGAAAAAGGCGTTTTGATAATTACCCAGTTCAGCACGTGCTGTTTTAGAAGGTTGGCTCAGGCTAATTTTATTCACGCCTCACGGAGGTCTCGGATCTCAAGAGCGGACCTCTGCAAAGTATGTGCAAATATTTGTGTCCTGATCTGAATTGTTTCACATGCCCTAAACCTCTGAACGGAACATTATTCATACAAAATTTCAAAAAAAAAAAGAATGAAAATTGATGTGCATAGGCATGCCATAATATTGTGGCAAACTGACTGATGAAGGGAATGGGAGAAAGTGTGTATTGAAAGAAAGGCCAAATGATTCATGTAACCTTGAGGAAGTATAAAAGCATTGCCATTGAAGCAATCTAACTCACTCGCCAAGGATCCCTGCACGTCAAGGTCCTTGTTCAGTGAAGAAAAGAAATACAGAATAGGCCAAATGTGCTCTTCCCTGAATGTGGAGTGACAGTGCCGTTTCTTTTGCAATCACGCGGCCTCTTCATACATTATTTGTAACGGCGTTATCTAAATAATGCCAGAGATGTATGTGCTAGGGTGTTTGGGGAGGCTTAATGCAGGGAACACATCACAGAAATGGACAAACCCAGTGAAGTGCATCTCATCTTATATACCCACCTCAGATTGAAAGCCATTGTGATCTGGCTAATACGGTGAGACTGGCATCGAAGGGCCATGTTGGGTTTTTTAATGATGTTGGCTGCTTTGGCTTAGTTTAGTTTGTTTACAAACCCTATTGTTCAGTTGAGCCATTCTTCCAGGCTCAGAAAAATTAAATACAATATAGAATACATACATTTAAAATAAAAATGTAACATATTACAGTCATGCAATGTGGATATGTATCATCCATTATAGACTACATAGTGGTAAGTAAAGCAGTGGTAAGGGAATCAGTCCTGACTCAGGTGGTAGGTTTGATTCCCAGATGGGACACCACTGTCACTCTTTAGACCATAGTACATAACTTGGCTTGTTTCAGCAAATATCTAGCTGTGCAAAAAGATTGTAAAACAGCAAGATAAAAATGTTGGATGTGTAAGACACTCTCCGTAAGAGTATCTTTAAGTGCCTAAATGAATGAATAAAAAACTACTTGTATGGTATTGAAGCATTACGTAAATTTGTCATAGTGTCAGTTACTGTGTCCCAAAGTTGGACATGAATGTAGAGTATTGCTCAGAGACCTGAATCCAGACGTTTGAGGGTACATTTGATTAATATCATTCTGTGTTAGTAATAATGTATGTCCAATTTAGGCCTGGATAAGTCTGACTAAATGTATATGCACATGTGGTATGAGAGTTTTTGCCTCCCTGGGTAGTATTTTTTTAGTATTTTGATGGTGACGCACATTGCTGTTTTGCTTGCGTCATAATTCTGTATTTTGCTTAGTGGTCACTGGAACATTGTTGTAGAACAAGGCTACTCAGTTCTGATTCTGGAGGGCAGCTGCATTTTGTTTTCAATGTAAACTGAACTGATTTATACCTGAGAAACCACATGAGGCAAGCTTACTGCGTAATCAGCCGCTTTAATCGATCAATTAAGTGCTGAGGAACAGCTAAAAACCAGCATACACTGCTGGCTCTCCAGGACCAGGACTTAGGATCCCTGCATTAGAAATTAATGGTGATGCTCTTCTTTCCCTCTAAGGTAAGATGCCCCTGTTCTTTTAGCACATTCTGCCCTCATTCAGCTCTCTTCTTCTGTCTCTATCCTGTCCTACTTCTCTCATCTGCAGTTCTCCTAAAAGACATATGGTACTGTCGGGGGTGGGGTATGATCGTGTGAGTGAAAGGGATTGGAGTCGGTTTGGTGGGGGTGGGGGTTTGGAGTTACAGACAATGCTTTGAAGTACAACAAGAACACCGTTTTTTGAACAATCAGATGGTTCAAATAGCACACGTCTCGTGTCATCCGCCATGTCATCGGGCCACGTTTCTCCTTCAGGAATGTAAATGTAGAGGCCTGCTAGGCAGACTCCTTGATTGAATGTGAAAGCCGTAATCTCGGAGGAGAAGGGAAGGGAGGACAGGAAAAAGGGGAGAAATCTGTAAAAACTCATTTCCAGGCTCTTCCTAGAAAGCCAGCCAGTTATTAAAGTTGATGGCTTGAGAAGATATTCTGAAATGGAGGATTTTTTTTGAGGGGGGCGGGGGGGGGGATGGAGGCAGGGCTGATGCTGCAGTGGTTTCTACTTTGATCCCATCTATGCAGTTCTGTCTTTGTATCTAAGAAGTATGGTATTGGTACACAGGTGTAGTTGGTGGTAACAAAAACCTGCGTAGATGCTTGCCCTCCAGGACTGAGCGTTCCCACCCGTTTTACTTAACCGCTGTGGTGGAAGTAAGGCACTCTCTTAATGGCGTGCTTGCATTTGATTCACACTTGCAGGCAGCATGGAGCAGCACAATTGATGGGGCCCATTCCGTAATTATGATGAAAGGCCTGCAATCAGAATCCCTATCAGTTAAAGTTAAGCTCCTTTTTCAGCAGGCATCTATACTATTCCATTTGGTTACCAAACATGAATCAGCTCAGTGCAGCTGTGGCAGGTTCAAAGACTCAGTAAGTCCCCTGAGCCAGAGCTTCGGTTTGAGAGAGAGCTGACAGCCAAATTAACACGCCTCTATTCCCTCATTGAAGGGCATGATTATTTTATGCCCCCCCACCCCCTAATGCATGCGCAATCAGTTTAGTGTTAATCTTTATCTGTGCCTTGGTAATGTGGTGAGAGGAATTGCAGTATTTGGATTGGCAGTCTACATTTTTACACTTATCCAATGCTGCTGCTTGTATTGAGCAGGGAGTAAAGTTTTACGAACCACTTAAGGGGAGGAGCTTCAGTGAGCTACTGTCAGTCGCTGACCCATTTGATGACCAATCAAAAGATTTTGCGCTCTACAGTGGAGCAAAATGACAAGTTTAAATATTTTCACGAAGCCTCTCTTTACGGTTTCTAGCTGCATGCACATGCAAGTTTTTTAGCGGTATGCACGGGTGGATTTTTGTGCCCAGGGTGTGGAGGAAGCTCCTCCTGACCTTACCGAGTACACCCCTCACAGATGGGAGAACGTACGGCTCTTCTGTTCCTCCTTTTTTCTGTTTCCTCTTTCTTCATTGCCTGAATGTACAATTCATCATTACCATATACAAAATTATTCATCGTCAAAAGAAGGTTTTTTTGTTTAACTCTTTAAAGTCTTTTTGCTTAGTTACAGCTGACATAGTAGCATGCAAAATGACACTGCTGTTGTCTAGGAGCAGTGCAGTTTCATATCATGTTCCATGTTAATTTAATAACTCTCTCTTTATGCATCAGTGCATATGATTATTTTGGCATGATATCTTGTTTTCAACTTTTTGAAACATTTAAAAGTTTCCTGGAGCAAACTCAAATTACTGTCTTGCTGCTTATGCATATTCATATGGGTATAATTGCTGTGTGATTTTGGCAAAGGAGGCAAATGTTTGTAATATTATGGGATGCAGCTTCACCTCTGTAGTTTTTGAAAGATCTAATCAAAGCCAATTCCAAGTGTACTGCTGACACTCCCAATGCTGTCAAATGGTTAATTGTTGAAGGCTGTTGGCTCATATGACATGTCTTGGCACTGGCTGTGAAATAAGGTGCCAAAAGGTGCAAATGGTATTTTCAACCTGCTCTGGATAGATAGAACTCTATTATCACTTTTAGTATTTCTGAAGGTGAAAATTAAAAGCACTTACATGTCCTCCAGTCTTTCTGCTACACAGGTTTGACATATTTTGTGAGTGAGATTTTAAAATCTCTTCTTCCTCCATCTGTCTCATTGTATCTCCCCCTCTCTCTTTCTCCTTCTCTGAAAATGATCAGTGTGGTAAGATTCTACATTCGCTGCCATTTTGTCATTATGCCCTTTTTGCCTAGTTTATGCAGATGCAACAATAACCATAGGAACACTGGTTAGAAGTTATCCCACTTTACCTTATTAGTACATTGCCAGGCATGGCCTACAGCTGCACTCCCAGTCCCTCCCTCAAAGTGACATTAATTTCAGAGGGCTCAGGCTTGTAGGAAAGGCCATTGCCCACTTCACTACGTACCGCTTTATCATTTTAACACCATATACCCAAGGCAAAGCCATTTAACAAGTGATCATGTAATCAAGTGCCTGCATCTTACCATGGGTGTTTATTGTGTGTTTATGTGTGTAGGCTGGGTTGCATTTATCTGTGATATTTCAGCTGTTACTCACTGTTACTCAATCTGATGTTTTGAAGTTGCAGAGCTATAAATGTCTCAAAGAAGGGGCTAATGTATTTAAGGTTTTAACAGATGGTCCACTCTTGAAAATTAAAGAATGTTAACACTGCATTTGTCATACTGAGTGGATCTCCTCATTTAAAATAGCCCTTTGTTTTCACAATCTTATTGTTCAAGTTAAAGTTTTAAGAATTTCTAGTTTGTTTTCACAAGGTCAGGTAAGTACACATGTCTCAAGGACCTTTAAAACAAATTTCCTCTTTGATGCGATTGTCTGCCACAGTGGAATATAAGCGTAAAGCTAAATCAAAACAAAATTCAATTATTTATGCGCACACGTCCACATATTTTAAGCAGTGTGTTAATGTATGTGTTATTTAATCATAGATGCAGTCATGTATTTGCATGTTTCCACAAATCTATTATTACTCATTTTTTCATCGGAGCATTATTCATAAAGGAATTATGAAACCTCTCCTTTGTACATCGCATCACAGAAGACTACAAAAGCTGCTCCATGAGCTGGCCTAGATAAAACTATTATGGCCTTTTTTGATTATGGAATTCGATGAAACTGCATTATTCAGCTAAGCGCAGCAAAAAAATCTTAAGAGATAAAATAAATCAGCATTCTGACAGGAAGGATTGAGAAATTTGTTTGAAACTGAGATGAAAGGTTGGAGTGTTCACAGGCAAACAGAAAAGGGCGTGCACAGTCTTTTAGCGAAGCACAATTTAGACTGAGCATATGTAGCTGCTCCTTTTGTAGCAGTGCCATTTCTCCAGGGATCCCCTCTCCACCCATCACTCTCCCTTTTTTTATCCCCTCTCTGTCTCTCTCTCTCTCTCTCTCTCATTCTCTCTCTCTCTCGTTCCCTCTCTCTCTCTCAATTTCTCTCTCATTCCCTTTTTTGAGAACATCAAAATCTCTCTGAAGTTGGAAAGAGAGAGAATAAGAGGAGATAAAGCGGAGGGTGGAAGAGGGATGGAGAGAGGAAGCGAGGGAGAGAGGGAGACTTAGCAGGAGGGAGGGAGAGAGAAAGATGGAGAGAGGAAAGGGAAAAGAGGGGAAGAAAAAGGGAGGGAGAGAAGGAGCAAGAGAGCGAGGAACAGCAGTAGAACTCTTTTGATCTTGGCTGTCTCACATGGAATCAAGTCTCCTGATGATCAGAATGCGGTATCTAGGGCGCAGTATTTCCCTCTAAACCTCCTCCCACATCTCAGCATGTTCGCACGACTGGTCTGATTCGTCTGGCTCGTGTCTGTGAGCTGGACCAATCTCTCGCTCTGATCAGGTGTAACTTAGCTCACGTTCTTGAGAGGTGTGCTTTGGTAATACACCAATGGTTAGTTACTGGACTGCCTCTGATAAATCCAGCAGTATGGTAGATGTATGCAATGGTAAACCACCTAATTCAGCCAAATCCCACCATCAGAAATCTTATTTAAAGTGTGTACAGATTAACTTAATTTGATATGGAAACCTAAGATAGGAGAGTTTATCTTATCTGGACTTGGTTCCCTATGTCAGAATGGCTTATTCCCCTTCCCATATTTTACCTTGGACAGAAAACCCTCCTTTCCAGTGCCTCGCATGGCTGGCACCACCCTTCCCCTCTCCCTCTTTCTTCTGTGATAAAAAAACCCTTTTCTCTCCACAGGTATTTACTAGAACTGCTGATGTCTGTTTGTTGCAGCACTGTCTGCATTATTTTACAACTCAGTGATCTGATACTACTGCAGTAAATGCCCATCCTGTAAGTCACTTTGAGCTAAAAGCATCTGCACAAGGAATAAAATGTTTGTAAAATGGATGCTATTTTGAGATGACCCTTTTGAGATTAAGAATCTTAGGTGGAGACTGGAAACCATGGGCCCTGGAGTGACAGCATAAATTCGTGGCCCCTCCTTGCTGTTGACGATGAGCAGAAACTGAGCCTCAGCTGAGATGGGACACTGCGATTGATAACGTGTCTATGGGTCCACACTCCCACATTCGTAGTGTTCAGTTCCGATGTTTGGTTCCAGTCCATCAAAGACCAATGCAGGCGCGTAACTGAAAATAACACCTCTGTAAATCTATTCACAGCAGGCACCAGGGGCTCCCTTTGACTTTAAAGCACAGTGGTAGCCCTCCTGGTTGCTCCTTGGCTTAGCTGCTGAATAATGTAAGAGGTGTCTGATTTCGTATGAAGGGGGGGATCAAATGAGGGCTCCGGGGTTAGGTTGCATGGGTGGGTAAGGGGAGGTGAGAAGAATAGAGAGTCGAGTGACGCCTCCGTCATTTTGGTGGAGAATGGAACAGCTGGTCCTGCTAAATTACGGTGCGGAGCCATCTGTTTTATACAGAACTGCCCAAGACTACACTGCACAGTGTTTACCTGTGCTAACCGATGAGGAGCATTGTCAGAGAGAAAGAGAGAGAGAGATGCACAGAAACTTGTAGGGAAGCAGAAAGGAAGGATAAATGTAAAGTAACAGAACTGAAGAGAGAAATGTAGAGAAGCATGAAGGAAGATAGAGGGCAGGAGAGAAATGAAGAGAGGGAAAATGGAAGGGGGGGGGAGTCAGAAAGAAGAAAAAGAAGAAAGAGAGAGGGAGAGAGTGACCAGAGAGTGACAGAGAGGGAGAGGCAGTAACTCCTGTTGACTGAGTTGACAGCTCTCAACATGCTTGCATGTCCACAGGGCCTCAGTGACAAGGCATCAGCTTCCATGCTGTCCCAGGTTTAATTATTACTTAAATTGTCGCTCTCTGCCGTGTTTCACTGGACGTGAAATTACTGCTGTGGATGGAGAAGGTTTCCAAACCGCAGGCTTGGATTTAATCAACATTCATCTCCAGCTTTGATTTACAATTAAACAGAAGTTTTTGTTTTCCTTCTCCCCCTTTCAAACACAGTTTGGAGAATTCATTTACTTGATGGCTCAACAAGGCAAACTTTGTTTTGGAAGGTAAACATCAAATGCTTTGAACATTTGTTTCTCAGGCAAAATTAAATGCAAATATTGATAACATCCAAGCCTGGGTTTGATTGTGTATGATGACTTTGTGTTTTGAAGAGCATAGATAACCTAAGAACCTAAGGCCTAGGAGCGTTGTTTGAAGAAACAACTGTCTTTCCAGTAGCATTTTGCGAACTGGCAATATAATAGTCCTCTAATGACAGGACCAATTACCTGCTATATATTGCTAATGTCTTATCATTTATTTGGGCATATTCTCATAAAAAGATTCATGGAAGTGTTTTTCTGCTTGAATTACTGCCTAAACTCATAGAGCTTTAACCTTCACATCAGACTCACCTTGGCTGAAGTGACTCGTTAGAAAATATTGCTTGCATCACAAAAAATAGGCAGGTTTTTCATTCTGAACTGCTCTACTTTCACCTGGCTTAGTGTGGAGGAGAGATATAGGCTTTATGTGTGAGGCTACTCAAAGACAGACCAAACAAAATGACCTCAGCATGATTTCCAGTTCTCCAGCAAAGTTACAACTCCAGCGGGGACAGGAACATAAAAAATGTAAGAGTGAAAATGGATGTAAATGTGTACCTTGAGTTTCATATCTCTGCTGACCTTTTGGTGTTTCATCCTGTAATATTCAGGGAATTCAAATCAGAATTCTTTATGCAGCTATGGATCACAATGACATCCTGCTCTGAATTCTGGGAGCAGAACCTGGGCAAAGCTGAAGGAGGTTCACTAAACAAAGAAGTCTCCTCTCTCATTCTCTTTGTCTGCCTGTGTCCGTGTTATGAATCTTATTTCTGTGAGGTGCATTGGAAGAGGGTAGAGAACAATTCACACCACTTTCATTGGATGAAAAGGGCCCAATACATGGAGTTCTTAACCATCGGGTCCAGCCTCTGAAAATCTCTGTGCTACCTTATGTGGGTTTGGCAGGATAGCCCGGAGTATTGACTGCATTCGCCAAGTGAAGGATAAAAATAAAAAAATTTAATCTTCACCCTTATTATCATTGACTGTTGTTGTCAGTGTTTGATGTCATAAATCAGAATTCATTGGGCAGGGGTAGAGTACCAAATGCACCACTCCACTCACCACTTTGCTGGGGCGCAAGGAATAAACCATCCCTCTTTAACCCGTTGAAGTAGTAGAGTAGAGTATTGGTTTGTGGACTGGGTTTGTGACTCACAGGTTGTACGTTTGATTCCTGAGAGTGGCACTACATTTAAACCAAGGTAGTCTTGAACAAATTCCGCCCAACTTATTCCAGCTGTGTGAAGTGCTGGTAAATTGTGCAGGTTTCTCTTGAGAACAGAATCCTAATGTATGCAGGGTGCTTGCCAAAAATATTGGGTGGTGTGGTGGCACAATGTGAAATCGCCAACTGAGTAAGCTAGAAATTGTAAGAGTAAGAGTAAAAATTTAAATTGAAATAGTGTTTTTATTTGAGTGTTATTTTTACATTTTAAACAATCTAGATGTATTGATTTTGAAGAAATGGCCATTTTTTACAATAAATTTTCGGGAGACCACCCTATTACCTATGTGTGTTTGTGCATCATTAGAACCATCCTCTAAGTAATTTTGTACACCCTACTTCTGCATTAAGGTGTTGACGTAAAGTGATGAAGACTGTATGGCTCAGCCATTTGATTCACCTATAATATCACTGAAGCAGTACAATTGCTGAATGAATAATGTATTTGGCCTTAGGGGAATGGGGGAAGGGGATGAGGGACGGGAAGGGCCAGGTCTGTACAGTACGATTTGAATAATAAAATACATGAATAGATAGAGAATTGAAAAGCTGTGTAAGTGTACGTTAACAACTTAAACACGTGAAATCAGCTCTTTCAGCACATAGCAGTCGAGAGCAGTAGTAATTTGATGGTTTCCAGGAAATTAAGTATGTTATTAGGACATGGCTGCAGTACTTTTTGTCAAAGCTGAGGGAAGAAGAGCTTATGGAGTCTAATATCTTTTTTGAATTACACTAATTAGTTATGGTCCATCCTTTCAAAGATCAAACATAAATCATTGGCATGAAGGTCAATGCAGTATTTCAGCAGCTCAGTTCCAGAGAACTGACTCAAGAGCACCGTACCCCTCCTCACAACACGACATCACAAAAACCTAAATAAAAAACAGGCAACATAACATAACAGAGGTCCTTTTTCACCACACATACTGCTTTTCTGAGAATGGAAAAACTGTTTTTTTTTTTATAAATGTGTTAGACAAGATGGTGTTTTGAATAAACTTTGAGTCCCCGATCCATGAAATATTAACAGTACACAACTGATAATGCAAGCTTTCTGTTCATGTATCCGGCTCAAAAAGACCCTAAAATCACACTCAAACAGCCACAGTTTTCACCCCAGGAGGCTGGAATTTGGAGAATATGCCCCCTTTCATAACTCATGAACCGTTTGTCATACACTCTTGTGCGAGGCATCATTGCACTCAGCAGAGAATAGTTTTCCTTTCTTCACTTTCTTTGGCCAAATATACTGTATAGAAAGAATTTCATATTCACACAAGTGGGTTTAATTTCCATATGGGACACAGCTGTCACAACCGTAATTGAGGTACTTAACCTCACTTATGGTAGGTAAAGATAGAATAATAGGTAATAATACTTAAAGATAGAAAGGTTATAATAGGTAAAGATAGAATAGTATTGTAATATCACTTAATTTAATATGAAAGGCATGTCATCAAACTGTTTTTACTTTTTTGTCATTTTAAAATTTTAGGAAGCTTGCAACATCGGTTGTTTACACATTTGTTGTTGTCACGGTTTCAGGGTTTTATGACTGATAAAATGTATCCAGAACTTTCCCAGCATAATGCAGTGTAATAACAAACCATTTTTTCCCATTTCCTGAGAATTTGTCTTTATCGTGACTCAAGGTTGTTTTTCCTAAAGATATCCAGTGTCCAGCTGTATGTAAGGACAGTAGGTAAGATGTAATGAATATAAGTTGCCCTGGCTAAAGATATGTGCTAAGCAGATGAATAATATAAACAAGCATCTGAGGAGTAGGTGGATGGAATAATTAGCATAGATTATTGGATTTGTTGAGCGGAAATGCCAGTTTGTTAGCTGGGGAAGTAGATGCAGCTACAACAGCACTGCTCAGCACCTATCCTCACTTTTCAGGATTGTAACTGTGAGCCTTACAAACTATTGTCTTCACTGTGGCATAATGTACACTTCACATAGGCATAGACATAGGCAAAATTTTCTGTTCGAACCAAATCCAGGCTCAGAAATCTGAAGGCAACAATACATGTGCAGATACCTACAGCAAAAAAATCATCACATTTTCCAGATTTTGTATCACAGAAAAAGCACCTGGAGTTGAGACTACTCCAGATTCATCATAAAGGTCCTTATGTCCGTGTCCTCAGTTACGGTGACCATAGATGTGATTGCTATGAGTGAGTAATAAAATTTTAAAGCATGGAATGCAAGTGTGTAGAGTAACAGATATTAAAAAGGGGAACAGTATGAATTTGCAGTATCTCAGGAACAAAAATGTTAATTACAACTTCTTTGACCTTCAGCAAGCAACAGAATCTCATCGACCAAAAGCCCATTAGGTCTCCTAGCAAGTTGCCATCAGCAACACATTACACTGTCCTCCCCATTTGAATATGATTATCTGATTTAACTCATAAGTGGCCTTGTTCCCATTACCTTACAGCAGTGTTTATTGATTTTCTGTGACACGTGTGCTATTTAGCCTGCTTTTGAGCTACCTGGGGAATGTTATTTGACAAGTTACTGCAAGTACAGTAATTTAAGTAAGGAAGCGTGCTTAATCCCTATGCTTTAGTTTTGTTAACTAAGGCTGGGATTCAATCAAATGTAGTCTCTTCAAAGGCAGAAGCAATTCAAAATGTAATTCTAACTAATTCTAGAACAAACTATGTCCTAAAAAGTTTTGATGTAATTGTATATCCATATAAAAAAGTCTGTGTTTGTTTAATTGGGCCTCACCCTAATATTTTTTTTACTTTAAGGGGTGTCTGCAACATGAGGAGTAGGTCAGGAGGTATGGATAAGGGGTTGTTTTGGGACCTAACCAGTTTAAAAAACTATATTTATTTTATTTTCCTTGGCCTGCAGTGGGGATATCAGTCTCAGAGGAAGATTGTGTACATGTGACTAAGCTCTAGGGAAAAAAAGATTTGTTTGTTTGCCCACACTCCACAGATCATAGCGAGGTGTTGTTTGTCTTTGCTTCTCTCTTTCTACCCTCCGTATAATTTACAGGATTACAGTAATTACACAAACACTCCATGGCTTCGTAGGCTGTGAATGAGTGAGTGGCAGGACCGCAGGAGAGCCCATTGTCTATAAACATGGAAACATTAAAAAACCGGGCGATTGCCGTGTCGGTTTCTGCCAGCCCCCACATGCAGGCCCTTTTGTGGAGCCGCATCAGCTGTGTTCACCAGGTAGGCAAAACTGTTTTTGCTGCGGTTGCTCTATTGGCCCCAATTTCTTCTGAGAAAGGCCAATTGCAGGTTTGGCTGGCCTCAAGATCAGCTCCTTTGAGAGGAAAATTGCCACTCTCGAGGAAAATGGCACGCCAGTTTATATTTCGGAATGTAATTTCAAAAACGGTTGCTGTGGGTGTTTGTCAGTGATACTTAGGATGAATAGCCAATGCTGTTTGTTCCAACAACAGCCCTCCTTGGTGCAGTTTACCTCAAAGTTTATATGCAGTTCATATTTGGGCTGTTAATCTGTGTCCTTGTTCAGCTATTATGCTGCTCGTGGTAGCACTTCTAAAGTACATTTAACACTCCACTGAACAAGGTTCCTCACAGTACACTAGCCATAATAGAATTTGCTGAAATTAAGAAGCTGCGATGCACCTTTGAAATCATGTGCGTTTAAGTCCGTTTAATGAACCAGTAAATATATCCATTGCAAAACACATTTTCGAAAACATGATCAAAACAAATCTCATTGAGAGCAATGATAGTACCAGTTTTTGTTTGCATGACATTAATCATTGTATTTAACTTTATTTAATATTGAAAATATCAGATAGTTAAAACATAGAAATGCATCAGCATCTCCTAAGTGACAAACAACCGCAATAAATTAATGTATTACATTATTTTCTCTGTTAACACCTCAGGGCATTGGTCCGTCAGAAGAAGGCTGGGTTTTCTTGAATTTCATTAACCTGAGTGGTTTCTGTTTTTGGAATATTCATCACATTCTCCATTAAAATTAGATCAGAATAATGCTAAACAATTGGAATCTATGGAGAGAATTGCTGGAATCAATCTGTGGAATTGAATCATGTCCATGTTTTATGATGGGTCGGGATTATGGAGGGAATCCAAAGAGATGCAGCTGTCTCCAGCTCTAAACCGATCAGAGCTAGCTGCACTGATGCCAGGTGTGTACGCTGATAAAACTTCAAAATGTAGCATTTTTGATGTTCAAAGTGCAGATAACTAATGATCTGATACCCCCAGGTTATCAATTAATCCTCATTTCATTGGTCGGCCCTGATAAAATTCTTGGCTTTCCCTCTTGAAACAGAATGTTTTAATCGTGAAAACACCTGAATGTGGAGAGAAAGAAGCATATTCAGGATGACTGGCTGTTCGTGGTAGTTTAGACTCCAGGAGCTTTATGCCTCTTAGAGTGTCTGGGTGGCGCTGTTAAGTTTTGTGACCTTGGGCTGTCTGCAGTCCGATTTGTGCTTCTGACTTTTGATGGTGGATTTGGTTGGCTGAGGGCAGTTTATCATTTTTTAATAGATGTTGGTTTTGTCGCACTTTTTAGCATTGACTAAAATCATCTTGACATGGAAAAAAAACATCAGCTGGCTTATTTTCTAAGAGCGAAAAGTGGTGCAGTTTTTCAGTTTTCAGTTTTTTTTAAACAAATGCTATGGTGTGGCTGTCAGTATTGCAGCCATCAAATATGAACATCCCTGGAGAATTCACAGCTAAAACCAAGCAATCTGTCCTGAACCCACAGAAATGGTTTCACTCTGCCTGTGAAGTATAGGGGTGGGGGAATGAATGTAAACAGGCAGATTGTTTTGGCCTCTAGCTGGCATTTGCTTTATTGGGGAAATGTTTGCTTTTATTGCCTTCCGCTGTGACTTTGTCCTGTGAGAATTGGAAATAGCTAGGTGCTTTGAAAACAGCGGCTATCAAAAAGGAAAGCCCGCATAAGCCTGAGTGAAGAGGAGCATTTGAGCTTCCGCTCTGTTATTTTCAATAATGATAGGGATATGGACAAGATAGCCTTTAGAGATAAGTGGACAGTTTGAGCACAGCATTGTGGTAAGCCCTGCTCATTTAAGTGAACCCTTTAGCCAAAATTTTCCCTCATGTTTCTCATTTCTGTCTTAACAAAAGCTGTAAGCAGAGAATGCAGGGAAGTTCCTAGTGCCTAAAAGCCACATCCATTACCAGGTTTTTTAAAAAGTTTTTTTTTTACTCTAATTAAATGGAACGGGTTCGCACCCACTCCATAATTGTCCATTAATGACTGTCTATAAAGATCAAGTATTTCAAGCAGGATGAGGTTCCACTTGGTTTCTGCATCAGTATTTTGGTTGTGGTTTGAAAGGAATGCCACACTGTTAGTTTTCTCACAGTTTTCTTGGGCAGCTATGATGGCAAAGCCCAGCTTGGATCGGAACTCCAACAGCCAAGACTGGTGAGCTTTCCTAAAACAATCAACTAAAAACAGCAGCATTAGTGTTACAGAGAAAAAACATACAAAGTACACATAAGCTGACAGTTTACAAATTAAACAGCTGTCTCCATAACAGCAAGCTATGAGTTGTTTGAAAAAAATCCATCTTGTCTTCTTACTCCAGACTCAAGATTTGACATTTTGAATCTTGGAGACTACAACAGCCATCAGAAGAATTCCCTCTGAAAATGTTGTAAAAGAAATATGTAGTTTTTTCTCTGAACCTAGTATTTTAATGTACTGATACTTAGCAACTGGGGCTGTTTAAAATGGTGGGAAAACAAGCTGAGCAACATAGTGATAGACGCGAGTGCATGAATATAGGGGAAGGAGAGAAGATCAGGTAGACCCCAAACCTGGGACAGGGCTTCCTGATGACCTTCTCTCAAAGTGGAGCCGAAGATGGTGCATGGGAAGGCGGGCGGCAAAGAGGAGGGGGTGTGGGTGCACGGTGCGATGACCTTTTCCAGCAACACTGGAAATCACTCCTGCTGCCAATGGGATAGCGGTTGGGTCTGGTTAATAAAGCCGGACGACCTTTCATGTCTCAGAAAATGGGCACTCCTGTCAGGATGCCTTTTCGGCCTTAACAAGAAAAAGGATGGGAATGCGGAAGAGTGAGGGGCTGCATTTTGCCCTGAACCGTATTTTTTTTCCTGAAAATGAAATAGAAAAAAGGTTCCTGTGACAGTGATGAGAATGTATTCATTTATATTCTCCACACAGAATAGTAAATTGATGATGACAGATTGTTAAATTGGAGGATTTGTCAGACTGAATGCCCCTTGTGTGCGTGGAATGTTATTTAAGTTGATTCATATGTCAGGGAGGTCATTGTATTCTCGTCTGCAACCCTCAAAGGAAGCTGTAAACGGAACGTAAATGTTTTGGTTGTGTTATCTGTGATCTTTTTATTAAATGATCAGTCAAGGTGCAGAGGGGTGAGCTATCTGGCTCAGATGCTCAGGTGCAAATTATTAATTTTGAGTCATTAGTCTGCTGGGAAATTACACACTGAACCAATCTTTTTACTTCAGGTTAGGATGAAGTTTTTTTTTCAAAGTGCTTCAAAGAATTAACAATAGAATTAAGACTGCTATGAGGCTAGAAGCGTGATTACTTTTCCCATACACCTTCACTGTGCCTCAGGGCTCAGGCGGGAAGAAGAGACCCCATGTGAATAGATTCTCTACATGAATTGTTTCTGAGTGGTGCATAGAGGTAGAATAATTAAGTGCAAGGTACAGTAGACCTTTTTTTGACTGACTGATGTCAGATCAGGAAAATGGCTTCTTGCAGCTGCGTATCACAATGCATCATGGTCAATAAATGTTGCTGGCTTAATGAACGGTGAATGACAGTTGAGAGTTGAATGAGAGTTGTATGGAGGTTGAGTTTAAGACCTTGCTCCCTTTGGTGTTGTGTTTGTAGCTGTTCCTGGTTGTTGCAGAGGAGTTGGGGGGTGGGGGTGTAGGGAGGGTTATATCTGCTGAGCAGTTCAATCTTAATGGGTTGGAAACCAATGGGCAAAAGTCATGGGGGACTTTGGCCCTTAATGACGCTAGAGCAGATGGCCAGTGTAGAGGCGGACACGTGCGGAGCCCATGGCACAATGCGCGTTTGTCCCCAGAGCTTTGGCCTGCTCCCAAGGGACCTGGAACTTAAGCAGCCGGCCCATTGTAGGATTAGAGTGGGGATCTCAGACTCAAAAGGGCCGAAGTGTCTGGTCAGAGTTTGCCTTCTTTCAGCACTGAAGTGGTTAATTTAGGTAATTTACTGGTTCAACAGTCACACTTGCCAAGACCTAAATTGGCTGCTGTTTTGAAAGGAAACCATTAGAATATACAGCTAGTATGATCATCTAGGACTGGAGTTTGAGATCCCTGGATTAGGAACGTTGTGTGGAGATGTTTTTTTAATCCTGTTGTCTTCTGTGTCCTGAACTAACTCCTGTGAAGGCTGATATTTCATTGCTGTTCATCTAAGCCTCAAGGTTCAGGGAAGAGGTCACGGATTGTGACTGTTGAGTAACAGCTGTAAGGTTGATATATGTTTTTCTCTGCCACTGATGGTTATATCTCCAGCGTTCATAAATCAGCCCCCACAAGTTTGTGTTCATGTTCTCTCTGCCATAAACATGCTAAGTAAATCATCGTGGGCTGTACAGCTGTATGAAAATAACTGAAATGGCCTGATGTGGTATGAAAATACCCACATCAGGCCACCATGTCCTGGTTTGTTTTCATACAGCTTGTTGTTAATTCCAGTAAAAGCACGGCTACTTGCAAAAGAAATAAGTCAAAAGAAATACTCAAATACACTAACACAAAATTTATAAGTTAAGAAGCTGAGAAAGATGTTGGACAAGATGTTTTCTTATACAACTAATTAACTAATCGTTTCCTTTAATCAAGACATTGATTAACTGCATTGAGTGTTTTAGCAATAGGCTAAAACAAAAGCCATCTCTATACACACTGGCCCTTACAGGAGAAACAGACATCTCGAAAGAGGCTGCATTACCTCACTCTCTCTCTCGCTCTCTCTGTCTCTCTCTGTCTCCCCTTCTGTCTCTCTATCTCACACTTGGGTATGATGAAATGTACTCCAACAGATATTCTGGTTCTGGGATGGTTGTTGTGGCGACCCTTGTATTGACTTTCTTATCATTTCCCCACCTCTAACAAGACACTTATGGTATTTGGCCTCAACCCGGATACCTCCAGGGTCTTCTGTCTAACCTTGGAGGAAGGATACGATACCCCCTCTGGGGAGTCCTGGTCACTGGTCTGTCCTATATTAACCTTCAGAGAGCACTGCAGTCTCATCCAGTGGCCCGTTGCCTGGAGCCCCTGAAACTGGAGAGGAGCTGCCCTCCCCCTCCCCCACACCAACAGGATATAAAATAGTAAGCAGTGTCCTGAATTATACAGAACTCAAGACAATAATCTGACAAGATTTTCAGAATATGACAATCCATTTGTCACATTTATGAGTGATGCAGCACCATCTGCTCACCCTGAAGTGCTGTACCTGGACAACGCCTCTGCCCCTGCAACATGCAGTGGGGTGTGTAAATTATTAATGAATTAGTAAACAAATACATCTGAAAAACTGTTGAGTTAAGATCATGCAGTGGCCTCCCACCCTCTCCCTCCCCACTGGAAAAACAGCAGAAAAACCGTCCACATTCAGTGGCGCAGGGAGATCTCACAGCTTCCTTTAGCCAGGAGCTGGCCAGCCTCCCATCCCCCCTTAAAAACGTTGATTACGTCCAACGAGGGCACCTTGAGAAGCGTTAAGAATGTTCTGGGAACTAACCACCCCTCATCCACCACAAACCCCCCTGTGTGAGTGGTGGGCTTGTGTCTTGATACCATGTCATTTCACTCCGGTGGGGGGTGGGGTGGGACTGTAATGAAATGTCTTAGTAAAAGAGAGAGAGCTGGGTGGAAAGGCAAGGTGAAGATGTGGAAGGGAGGGAGGGATGAAAGGAGGCAATGGAGGAGGAAGGGATGGAGAGGGTGGGTGGAGATAAGAGGAGTGGGTGGGATTTGGGCTCTGGTGCAGAATAGCCCCAGCAGTGGGGCTGATATGTTCATTCTTCCAGCAGCTGCACATCAGGATCAGGACCGGGGTTGGGGGGGAGGGTGATGGGGTGCAGGAAATAAGCCCCGGTGATTGCATCTTTCACGGAATAATCCCCCAGATCAGACTGTCCTGTGCCGACCTTGCTGAGTTGCAGAGGGGGAGCACAACACATGGGTTTGTGGGATGGTGGGGGGGGGGTGAATTGTAATTTCTACAGTTGTTGGTGAATTTCCCTCGATTGCGTTTCCAATTTATGACAATCAGCTACACAAAGCTACAGGCTGTACCCTGTGCGCAACAACCTCAGCAAGGCACGGCTTCTCCTGCTCTCTCAGTGCTTTTACACTGCAGGAGGGAACAAATTCACCACAGTGGGAAAAAAACCCTCTGTTTTGGATTAGAAGCTCAGTTGGGGGTACAGAGTTCTTGGACAAATGACCCCAGTCTGCAATAAATCTTCTGCGTTTCTGTGTCTTTGCATTTTAGTCTGAGCAGAGAGAGATAAAAGGCATCAGTCAAAGAAGGGGTTAAACATGATTGTGGATTTACGGGGTGCACTGCATTGTTGTGCACTGCAAGGTTAGCGCATTTGTTTATTTTATTTGTGTATTTACTTTAGCTTTGTTTAACCTGGCAGGACAGCAGAGAAATCCCCTCTCTTTTGCATTGATAACCTGGGGAATTAAAGTGGGTAGGAGAATATGGCTGTCAGATTTCAGGGAGGATTACATGATCAGATGTAGAAAGGTTGTTTTATGGAAATTTGGCCAGGGTAATGAAGAGTGTCATGGTATCTTTTAATGAGCTGAGTGTGTGAGGACTGCTTGTGTGTTAATATGCTGTGATGATAAGGTGATGGGAACTGCTTCAAGGCTGTGCATTATACAGATTCCTTGCTGATTATATTGATATAATCAATATCTTCTCAACCATTTAAAATCACATTTTAACCAATCTTTGATATTGTGAAGTATAAATGTGAAGTAAGCTACAAATGTTTTCCTGAACAGTCATCAGTGCCCTTTAAATATGAAATGGCTGCATATTGATTTCCATCCATTCACTTGAAATGTCACTGCAAGAAGTTGTTAAAAAGTTCTGACGTGCCACTGTTCGTCAGATGGACAACCAGTTGATAGCTCGCACGCTCCATCCATGAAACGCGAGTCAGAGACGGACCTCTGGTTATTTACCACCGGAGCTCTTTGTACTTCTTTGTGGCATGAAAGAGTTCTTGCGACCGCTGGCGGGGCAGATATTCCTTAATGAGCCCTCCAAGTGGGTCCGGCATTAGAGAAGCACTCAGCTACCTGAAAGGGCATGAAGTGCTCAGCTTAATTAAAGTCTCGGCCCCGCTGGTACTATACAGGGGTCGGTGTCCCGCTTTGCGGCCCTGCAGTCTGTCTGACTTGTTCAGGGCACTCCATTAATAAAAATGGTATGTTTTGAATGACAGTGTGCTAATTCTGGGGTTTAATTAAATGGAGTGAGATGGCACAACGAGAATTTTACCCTTCCCTGCTGTGTTTGTTCATGTGGGTGTGATTTGTGATCGAAGTAAGTGAATGGTGGCCGGCCAAGGAAAAGGGACTACAAATGCTGATCCTTTTTTATGAAGAAAAGTGGGTTGCTTGCAAATTAGGACCCTTACAGAGTTGTATTTCACAATGGTGGAGCTAGTGTTTCTTGCGCTGCTAGTCATTGGTATGTAATATGTCTTCGAG
The DNA here is from genome assembly GCA_022829145.1 of Albula goreensis. Classification (NCBI taxonomy): domain Eukaryota; kingdom Metazoa; phylum Chordata; class Actinopteri; order Albuliformes; family Albulidae; genus Albula; species Albula goreensis. The sequence continues at coordinate 36,453,699 of CM040742.1, forward strand.
TGAATTGTCCTTCTGGGTCCCACACACTGGTGCTGACGGGGAGCCGTGTTCCTGCAGTGTCTTCTTTCAGCGCATTACCAATCATGCAGTTGACTCCACGTGATCAAACCCTAGTACAAAGTCTTGAGAGGTTTGTTCACCTTCCTGGACTGCCTGCAATCTGATTAGGGTCAACAGATTTATGATTGTCAGTTTAGTTTTTCATATCACACACCCACGCTACCATGGAATTTGTCAGAGGTTTTAAGCATTGGCAAAGCAGATTTCAGAAAGCTGGGCAGAATGTACAACCCATCAGAGAAGTTAGTCTCGTTGTTATGATGTCATAGTTACATGCGTTAAAAGTGAGGCTAATGACTGTGTAACAATGAAAGAATATGTGCGTATACAGCTTCAAATCATTAATTGTAAAAAACAAACAAACAGTTTTTTATCTTTCACAAAAAGTAGTCTTATTTCAGATGTAAGGTTGTTTTATGATGTCATCAAAATCAGTACCATGCAAGCTTTGTCTCAGAAAATGAATAATGTAGAGGGAAGAGCACTGCATAAGACAGTCTGCAATGACAAAATGTAGCACATTATTTTTTAATGTCTCAGAGGGGCTGAGGGGTATATGTCCACAGACAGTCTGTCTGAAAATGAAATTGCTGGGGAGCATGTGGTGGGAACAGAGCAATGTTCAATAACAAATGGTTATGATTTTAAAAAAGAGGAGACTCTTAATGCAAAGTGTGGGGGCACAAATGAAATAGTTCAAAGTGAGGGGTTATGATGTACGCTTGTGTATTTTGCCTTCTCGGGAGCATTTTTAAATTTAATATTGAGTTGTTTTATAGTGCATGTGACAAACCACGGACACAAAAATTCCTGGATATTTTTGTTGTTTCAGAGTTACACCCAGATAGGCCTTTTGAGACTGGAAAAGAGGACATGTCAGAGAAATTGTGAACATATAGTAACCCAAAAATACAGAGCTTGAAACCTAACAAAAATAGCAAGCACAGAACTTTATCCAGTGAGGATGTACACCTCCATTCAAGCATTGTGCAGCTGTCAAGACGCTGTGATATACGATTCTTGTCTTGTCGCTAAAATGTTATTCCCTTAAAGGGCAAGTGGCTGTTTTAAAATGAATGTTAAATTATTTGACCTTCTGTCCCTTTATAAATAGCAGGAGGCCTTTTAAAGGCACCTAGCCTACATATATTTTGATATTTGACACTTGGTGAAATGTGCTTGTTTGTAGGACCTGTCTTAATATAGAAACACTATCAAAGTATGTCACTGCTTCACTGTCTCTAGAGCAGTTTGAATGAGTCACTGAATGTTGAAAAGAGAACAGTCCTTAACTGTTCCGTTTCACTGAGAGACAGATGAGATGGGCCCTGGGAATGCAGTGGACCTTTTTAAAACTCATTCAAAGACAAGATGCTCCCCTTTCTCCTATATATGTACCAAATATACATATTCACATTTTTTCTTCAGCCTCACAATTCAGCTGTCTCAGAGCAGAATGTGGGCTTGTAGAAGTACAAGTCAATATATAAATCTTGATCTTACCCTGGTGATGAAATTGTCAGATCTTGCAGAATTGCAACACTTTCAGAGGTGCAGTACAATTAAAGCTGTTGAAGCCAATAGATTATGGAAAAGGTCAATTGCTTGTCTGCCTACAGAGTGGCTCTCATTCTTATCGGAGAAGGGCCAGTGTGGCTGACGGCTTTTGTTCTAGCAATGATTGTCATCCAGCAATGAAACAACCAATTCAACCAAGGGTATTGATTTAAGGCCATTATTAGTTGATTAGCTGAATAAGGCCTTTTAGCTCTGGTCAGAAGGGGCGCTCACAGTCTTCCTCCAGCTTAATGTTTATGCAAGCTGAACTTGTGGACCATGATGTGAAAAGGAAGCTGTGGCTGCCTGTGTGTGTTTCAGAGGAGGGCACTCACATATTTACACTCTCCTGGATTGATAGTGGAGGTTGTAGCAATAAGTGCAGCTGGTCACGTAGGAATTCAAAAGTAAGGCGTATAGAGGGTAAAACTATGAAGAAGGAAAGAAAGAATAAAAACTGTGGGATAAGGAAAGTATGGATCCCTCATTTTCTGTGGCCCCTGACCCCACCTACATTGCTCTTTCCTTCACCCTTCAAGGTCTCTACCTGCTGTTCCCTGCCTTTACTCTGGGCTCTTGCTTTTACAAATCCCAGGCTCTCAATCCGCCACCCTGGTCACATCTCCTTTCCCCGCTTATTAGCTGTTCCCTGTCAGCTGCGGTCGCCATGGTCGCTGCCAATGAGCCAGGGCCTGGGAGCCTGACTGACTGAGGACAGGGTCAGGTTGCCACAGGTCCTTCCACATTGCAGACTGTGTCTTCTTGGAACCTCTGACTGTGTTGATACTGATCTTCCACCAATTTTACTGCTGCTTTACCCTCTTTCTCTTCCTGATGAAGTGCTTGCTGGTCTACCAGGCATGGGCAGCATTTCAAATACATAAATGTGAAATGAGTGATTTTATTTGTTTGTATTTCATATGTAACATGCGTTTTCACCCATGTTTTGTAAAGCTTATACCCATATGCCACCTGCAAAGAGCAACCCCACTGCCTCCATCATCTTCAGGATTTGTCAGGGGTGGACCAAAGTAATTTTTTATTTGTTGCAAAACACAAATATATTTATTTTACATATATTTTGTCTAAGTTGTTAATGCATGATTGTTATGGGTCAGGGGTCTAACACGTAGTACACATACAAATATACACAGACACATTTTGCTGTTGTAGCTCACATGCACTTTCATTCCAAGAGGTGATAAAGGAGGAACGGCAGCTGGGGGGGTGTGTTTTAGAGGCATGCAGGGTGAATGGTGAAGAAAACCACTTCTTTGTTATTCATACATTTGTGTCTTTGTTTAGTTGTCTGGTTTATTTTCATCCATCTAAAAATATTACTCCTTTAACATAGAATAAAGACAGGGCTGGGGACTGGGTTTGAGCATGGGTATGAACACACATAGATTGGTTTGCTTTACTCTCAATATAGGCAGCTGCACTTTTCTGTAAATGTCATTTTCTGTAATTAATAATTTGGTAATGTATCTTTTAACCACTTTTACTGCTCCACCTGTGTAAGAGATTGGGTTTCACTCCTCAGGCTGTGGTACTTACTGTACCACAGACACTTGGGGCCGATGAATGTAAAACTCTCATAGTTGTGCGGCGCTTGTTTGCCATTATCTCTCACTCAGCTCAGTGCAAGGACAGCATACCGCAGAAGGCAGGGAAAGCGAGGCTCTGCTAAATTTCAGAGATGAACGTCCCTTGCTAGCTTCAATAGGCCAATAAAACTCTCTCTCTTTTTCTATCTAACCATGGTAACTGCAGTGAAATCAAGGGTGAGATTTGTGCGTGACAGATGGTGTGCCTTCCGTTTGGCCGTAACCTGTCAAACGTGCTTTCCTTCACATCCAATGGCAAGCATTTGTGTGTCTTCCATCTTCAGTGGACGGATAAATAGAGGAGCGGTAGAGTGCCTGTTTTCCACATTATAGCAGCAAGGGTCACAGAGGACATCCACGGAAATAAGCTGTCAAAGAATTCTGCCTGTCTATCACCAGATCTCTCTCTCAGTGAATTTCCCTCCTCTCTCTCTTTCGTTCCCTCTCTGTCTCCGAGATCAGTACACTTGTTATAGGAAAGGATGGAAGTGAACTTTATTTAATGGTGTTGATATTTTGAAAGATAACAACAATTCAGAATGTTTAGTATTGTCGGCAAAATGGAATTCTGTGTCCAGGATCTCATTTTGTTCTGCAAACTCAATCATGACATCCCAGTAGTAAAATATTACACCTGCTGGAGTACTAAATACACCAGCCATCTTCCTTTAGATTCTAGAAACTGTAAAATATCTTTGATGGGATTATTTTATACTACATCAGGAAATTTTTTTTTGTGAAATTCAGACTCATGGCCTATTTTCAGTCGAAAACAAAAAATTGTATAATGATTCCATACCAACAAGCAATCAAATTTCTTACGTTCAGTTGGTCTTTATTAATAAACATGTACATGTTTAGACTGTGCTATAGCCTACACCCTTGACTCTTTATCATAGTACCATACTTCAGTGCCTTTCACTGTTATTGTGTGTGGGCCAGCTGTACACTTTCCATATTATGCTGATCTCACTTAGCCTGGAGTTCAAGTCTGAATCACATTCTGCCTGATGTTAACAAAAGATTAATGGGCTGATTATAAATGAGATCCACTGAGCTACTGTCTAATCGTTCCTAATTCATTTATCTTTTAAATTATTCTGAAGATTCTAGAGTGTTGCCGCTGCTCTGTTGCAGGATACGCACACATCATTTTGTTTTCTGATCTGGAGATCCGTGGGCGTAAGGTGATGTCAGGCAACTACATTTTATGATTGATCTTTTTTAAAGGTTTTGGGGTGGGCTGAATTCAAAAAATAAATTATTTCTTGTTTATCCCAGCTACATTTTACTGTATATTGTGATTATTTTTTTAAACCAAGATCTGGATTCAATAGTACAGTCAAAACAACCCTTGGGCTGTTTTCAGAAAATAATTGTGTTTTACCTTATAAAGATTTTTTGAAATGTGTATAGTTTTTTTGGAGCAAACTCTGTTTGAAGGTAAATCTTCAAAGAGTGTTTGGATATATCAAGCACATATTAAGACAGACCTGTCAACAGAATAATGTGCTTCCATTCAAGATGTTCTCTCACAGCACCAAGATGCCTTCTTAAACCAACACCGCCAGGGCTCCATTAAGCCCCTGCAGAGTGTGTTACCAGTTAACCAACTGCCTGCCGCCATGTGAGGGGGCAGGAAGAGAAGCGCAACATCTAGAGGAGCGTAATCTCGCTAAATATCCTCCTGCGACACTGCTGCTCCCAATCTGTCAGCGCCCTCACTTTGGGCTCACGGTCCCAAGTGCTCAGAATACTAATGGGGATGAGGTGCGACGCCTTCCCCCGTTTGCAGAGGGGTCCTGTCCCGCTTGTTAAAATAATTTGCGGGAGGCATGTCGACAGATTGTTTAGGAGGAATAAAGGGCAGGCTATGAGAGGTGTCGGGGTGAGTTCTCCTTTGAATAGGGGTCTCTGCTCTATCCTCTGAGGTGTTGCCAGCGCTGTTGTCAGAGGGGTTTCAAGGAGATTCTCAGGCGGAATACAGAACGCCTGTCAAGTGGTGCTCTTGTAGGAGTCTGGCTTTTAATTGGCATAATGTGTAATCACAGCGCGGCCTTACATCAGCTCCTGCTCACCTACCCAAGTGTCTTCAGTGACAGGGACAGCGCACCCGCAGAGTACTGCAGTGGGGAAAAATTATATCCTACAAGCGCGTCTCTTTCTCTGGCCCTATCTGGGCAAAAACAACTTGCAGAAATGGTGTAGTGATGTTTTTTTAACACAAAAGGAGATGAATTGTGCAGGCGATACGAGGGTTGTGTTTTACAATTCCAAGAGTCCTCTTCTGTATAAACCTGGATTCTGAGAATCTATTGATGACACATACAGATATTTACAGAGCAGAAAAATTTATTTATAATGCCTTTTCAAACAGTCGCCTGGAGATTCAGTGCAGACACAGATATGCGCGTATAATAAAAGCCAAGGAATTTCGGTGGGAGCGGGCTTCATCCTACTCTTTTTCTTCAGTGTGGATTGAATGATTCGGTCTTCGGCACTCTCTTTCTGGCGCTCAGCAGCGGAGGAATGTAGGAATGTAGTACAGGTCTTCTGGGACTCGCAGAACTGAGAAACTTGTCATTAGCGGGCGCTCATTTAAGATAGGAAAGTCAGGGAGCCTTGGAGAATCACCAAGGCTTTTCGGGTGATAACTTGCAAATGGGAACATTTCATAGCTCCCTTCTATTACTGTTGAGTGTGGGGTGGGGCAGAGTCAAGAACAATTGAAGATTTTCTACTCAAAGAATAATAGAATAATGGTTATCAAGGCATAATTATATATTTAATTATGACCAGAGACTTTGTAACATTAAAAGCATTGGTGATGGTTTGAGGTCCCCTCTTCTTTGTAGAGTATATTGAGATTATGAAATTACTATTTAAATGTTAATGATAACAATAATAAGTATAGTAATAATAAGAGGAAATGTTACCATTTCTGGTCCAGAAATGATCCTGAGGTTGATTATTAGATTGAAGTCAGAATGATTACAGTACAATGTCAAAGTAATTACATTTCCAGCAAGAGTGAGGAAATAGTTAAAAGAGATATAAGGTATGAAGGACTTCTTATATCCTTCATGAAATTTTAATACTCAGTCCCAAGGTGTCAGTTTACCTGTTCTTTATTGTGGTAATCTTGCTGCATTAATTGCTGTGTTATTTCAGAGGTGTGATAATTTGTAGGTATATGAATAACAAAGGGTATATTCATAACAGTGATTGTGGGACTGACTAATGACTGGTGGACTTTAAAAACAGCAACATGAAGCAATACTCACTGGTTTTCATTTTAGCCATTACTTATTAACGTTTTTCTGTTTCATGTCCTTTAAATAAATTCTTTATTACAAGGAAAATGAAGTACAACTTCATGTGGAACATTTAATTTTGACAGCAAATTCAGATTTAGTTTTAGCCTTAGTCTTTTGACTAAAATGCAATGTAGTTTTAGTCATATTTTAGATGTGATTTTTTTTTAGTTTTAGTCTATTTTTAGTTGATGGAAATGACAATATATCTAAAATAGATTCAATCAATGAGAACAGGTTTATTCATAGCTTACTACATTTTTTAAACTTAAAAAAGCTCTCTGTACACACACAAATTCACACAGATTGGTCTACATCCTCTTTACAGATTCCTGAAAAGCACATCAGTCAAGCTATTATTATGGCATGGCAGTGGTTGGACATGTCTGTAAGCAAACAGATCTAGCTGTTGTGTTGTAAAGGCTATAATATGAAATATGACACACATTTTACAATGGCTTCATATGCACTTTATTTTACCCTTTAATAAAATGTAAGTAAAACCAAATTTTAGTCTCATACAAAAGATTCTTTATCAACCCACCAGTGCATAGAATATAGAAAACTCAACTGTCCTCTCGCAAAAATGTAAACAAGTATCAGAATAGTGAAAACAGCTGGGTAGTGCTTATTTGTACACATCATGCAGTCCATGGCTGTGAAACACATAAACAGAAAAAGCAACTATTTGTTTCTATGAATTATCAGAAAAGCACTTTGTTCAGATGTGACTCTTACTCTGTTTTGAAGGCCTCTGGTCAGGTCAACAGTGACACTGAACACCCTTTCGGCAAACGCTTGTGAGGCTGGCATAGCCAACAGATCCAGTGCAAAATGCTTTGAGCTACGGTACAGTGTGTCGTTGTCAGCCAAAAGTCTGTCCCAGTGTCTTGAGTGATGGGGTTGTGAAAGCTCCTAGTTACATTTTGCAGTTTGCTGTCTCATGCTGGGTTGCAGTCATGCTCTCTTTAGGCCTTGTTGTGGTGCCCTTCAGCAGGAACCTGAATCTTGGCTGCTTTGATGATGATGGTAGAGCTGCCTCTGGTTCCTCAGTTCTCTTCTGCTCTGCAGCATCTCCAGACTGATCCTCATATGGCAAGGCAGAACGTACACACACCTCTGCATGCCTCAGCTGCACTTGTATTTTGTCATCAGCCACCTCAATCAAGGTTTCACACACAGTAGGGTTGACAAAGCAGGCAACTGCTAGAAGTGGAGAAAACTTCCCATCACTTGGATCCAAGTGGCAAGCGAAGCGCTGGCTTATACTGCTTTTCATGTTCCCAGCAAGAGTAAGGAGTTCTTGGTTGGTAGTAATCTGGTGAATGAGCAAATTGAACAGGGCAGGGACCACCAGGGACATGGAAATGGTGTCACTCTGAGGGTTTTGGTGTGTTCAGTGAAAGGCAGCAGTAGATCATGCAGGGACTTTAGCTTTTGCCACTCACTAGGGAGCAAACTGTCCCATCCTATGTCATCTGTGTGTGTGTGTTTCACTTTGAGGAGTCGTGCGACTGTGTTGAATATGCTTGGCCAGTGTGTGGGGCAGTCATTTACAAGAACAAGGCTGCACTGGTGTAACATCCTCTGTGTTGCAACAGAAGACTTGCGAATGAGCTTGACCACTGACCTTACTTTATCAAGGACTCTCTTTACACCTGCCTCTTTTTGCACCATGTTGACCACAAGTTGTAATGTATGCACTACACATGGTGTCCGGTCCATATCCATGTCAATATGATGGTACCTAAGAAGAGGAACACTAGAGGATCACAGCAAGATATGCATTAAACTATGACTCCACTGAGTCTTATTTGCTTTTGTATCAAAATTGAACTTTATATATCGGTACGCTTTCTCCAATCTAAAACTGGCTGTGGCACAGATGTAATCGAATTAAAAACTGAGCTTCACGGACAGAACCGCATTTGTACGTAACTGCATTGTTGTGTTTGAAGCTGGTTAGATTGCTATGAATTATCCATTGATGTGAAACTACAATCAGTGCTAACCAAAGATACTAGGTACTTCAGATTGAATCAGTTTCAACATCATTTTTGGCTTGTTTTTATTCGTTAACAAAACAGTCAGTTCATTTCATCGTATTTTTTGGCATCATAGATTAATTTTAATTTTATTATCGTCTCGTTACTGTCAGTGAAAAATCTTCCTTGACGAATAATTTTTATCATAGTTTTGGTCAACGAAATTAAAACTGATGTGAAACAGATACAGCTTATCTGAAGGGAGTTTATTCTGTCGGAGCTTTTTGATTTTCAAGTAATTTTCAAGTTGCAAACATCAAAGAGTTGTTTGGTGGGAACTTTTGTTAGCCTGCCCAGCCTTGCTTGTCTCTATCTTGCTTTCCATGTTTTTCAATGGGACTTTGGAATCTCTGACCTCTTTTCTGCTGCACCACAAAAGCAATTTAGTCAACCCCCCCCCCCCCATGCCCTTGTGCTGAAGTGTTCCATCTAGCTCCCACTCCCCCTAAAAGGTCTGGGGGTACCGTTACCACCTATCTTATCAGAAACAGCCCCCAGACTCCCAGAGAAAGGCCCCTAATCTAACCAGTTTGTTTCAGTCAGCTGCACACAGAGTCAGATCCAAAATTGAGGAAGCACTGCTTCTTTGGGTTATTAGTCTGAAGGCATTCCTTTTTCCAGCATGCAGCACTCCTCAGAGCTATTCGCTCACTGTGTCCTCACACAGACAGGATCGTGTAATTGGACACTCGACCTGATTTGAGGGAATGAGGAAGTTATTTTCTAACCGTGTCAGAGCAGACCGTCATTAGCTATCGTTACTGTTGAAGCTTTTTAGAGGATGCTGAACTGGGAGAACATGTATTTGCATGACAGATCTTTAATGATTTTCTGAAGAGTGAAAATAAAAGGAACAGATTAGACAAGGCAATCAAATCATGTGATTATTTTCCTCCGTTAGTGTCATCTGTAGGATAAATTTCATGTGTGACCATCTGTTCCCTACTGCACTGCCATAGAGTGATTGGTACTTAGTGGGAGCTGGGATCCATTTTACTTGACCCACAATAGAATTACTATACCTGATAAAAGGATATGCAGTTTTCTGAAACCAATAGCTGCTATTTTACACACGTATCTCATTACAGTTTTTTGCTGTGACCAGAGCTGTCTGTCATGTCCTGTTATAAAACACACTGTTGAGCACAATATTCTGTAAATTGGTGGATTTAGGCTTCGATTTAGACTTTCCTGTTGCTATGGACAACTACAGACACCCATTACTCATATGTCCATAGGTGAGCTATCTGAAGATGAGTGGTTTGGAGCAGGATCATAGGTGAACACCCACAAAGACATACATAAGCAATTCCAAACTCATGAGGCCCATTCATGACATGCTGAGAAATGTTATACTGCTCTCTTATGATCTTTATTTTCTTTACTTGACAGTGCACTGTCTACATCAGAAACCATCGTATTTTTCTGTTATTACATTATTTATATGCTTAGCAGATGCTCTTATCCTCGATGACTTACCTGCACAGCTCACATGCTTCCTATTTTATACAGCATGAATTATTATGGAATTACCAGAGCGATTCAAGTTCAGTACCTTTCTTAAGGGAATAGCGGAAATGCCTGGCCTGCTATTTTTTCCCACCCTTTAGGCTATAAGCCCAGATTTGATACCAGTAGACCACATCCTTCTACAAATGAACTGGCTCATAAAATCCATTCAGCTTATTTTTCGGGTTCCACTTTCTGATCTTCCTCTTCTGCGCTGACCAAGGGCAGGTTTTCAAGCAAAGGTGTGACCCAGCCTTTGTCAGATTTGTTGAGTGTATTAAACCTATGGCTTTAATAACTTGCTCTATGAAAGAAACTTTAAAACAAGTGCCCAGTGGTGAGTGCATGCTGTTTGATGTACTGTAGACTGACAGAGCTACAGGACTGGAGCAGGCGAGTTTCAAAGCTCAGTGAGAGAAATTCTTGATAGTGTTGAAGTTAGGGTTTGTGGTGCTCAGTTGATTTTTTTTTCTTTTGCAACTTTTCACTTAAAACACTTAAAGCAGCATGTTTAATGGGAAAAATGCAAATATTTATGGTGATGCTCACAATAACACAGACATGTAAGAGTGCAATCAAAATGACTAGTAAATTAGTTGATGGTGTCTGTTTTTTTCTGTAAGTGTTGATTAGTCTTTTGTAACCAGTGGTAGTATAGACCGAAATAATGTTTTGATTAGCGCATCCCCACACCTACAATTCAAACATGAAAAGATGATTCTGAGCCATTGGTAAATGGCTTTTCATTTTGTGTGTTGAGAATGGAACCCAATGGCATAAACATTACACCAGTTTCCATCATATTCATCAAAAAACCTGCTGGATCACCCACTTTTGAAAATAAATAATGACTGCAGCGTTCAATAGGGTCAAACGGTAACTTTAAGTGCAAACTCAGTGCCCACTCTCCTGGCATGTCATGATGTTGTGAATCTCATCTGGGATCATACTGGGTGATCCTCCATGTGGAAAGAGCTTAAAAATTTCACAGCTTGTTTCATTATTTATTTATTTTTTTTGTAACAGTCAAGTTGAGTTTTTAACACTGTTCCATGCAGTGCATCTGAACCGGACTAGGAGCAGAAAGTGCTACCATGACACCAAGCATCCCCATCTGCCATGCTAAACCTATGCCAGCATTCCCCCTGACATCAATGAGTTTATTTCCCCCGGCACTGTTTGAACGAGCCTATTAAGTGAAAGCAGTTCATGATTCTGATCGTAACTTTTGGTTTGATGACTCTGATCGTAACATTTAGTTTGACTGGATTTGTGTCATGAACTTTATGACTAGTTTTTAAACCTGTTTTTTCTCCGTCTCCACTTTGCACCTCCAGTGGTGCTTGATGATAGCTGCATGCTAATGAAATGATAACTACTGTGGCTGTGATGCAAGCAACTTGGTGATGCTTTTATTGTCCAAACCTTTTTGATGCATTTTTGTAAGTTGTGCTGGATCTGCTAAATGCTTTAAAGTAGAAGTAAAGTTCCCAATTTGAATCCAGACTGTTAATCTTACCTATCTGGTAATCAGGAATGCATGGCCTAATAGATATCATTGTATAATTTACAACTATGACTGTGACAGGATGAGACAAACATTTGTTGGGCAATTGATAGAAAAAACATTTGATAAATCTTAACCAAGGTTTTCAGCACTTTGATGTCATTAGCCATCCTGACCATGACCAAAGTAACCTTGTCTGCTCAAAATTTTTGTATTTGTCTGCAGGTTTAGTACGTCAGATTTGAGTGATTTCTAGATGCTTCCGTCTGAACACTCTAAACACTCTGAACACGTAAACACACCATTGCTGTAGTCTGTCAGCGAGAGCTGCTGCAGTGCACTCTGAAATTCTCTTCTGAAGGAGACAAGCGAGAACAGAGGAAACAGCAGAAGACAAACTTACATAGCCACCGTATGGGTTTGATGTATTATTCATGGCTGGGATTTAGTAGTTATCATTCACTGAGGATCCACACACCGCCTTATTTGGATTGTGTTTTTTGTGTGCTGTGTGGTAAAGGGACATTGGACCATTACCAGCATTGCCTCTCCTTGCATTTTATTAATCACTACTACCCCAGAGAACTTAGACAAGACAAGATGTTTTTCTCTTATATTTTCTAGTCATTTCTCCCTGGCTCACCAGCACTTGCATCTGCTGCTTCTGTAGATGTAGACTGTACCCCTGGCAACAGATTGTTAACAGGTTCCTTTTCAGTCCTCATTCTGTGTCTTGTGGAAAAACCTTTCAATGGTGGCAGACAGTGGCTGCTGGGAAGATCTTCCCAATAACACACTGTCCTAGTGTGTGTTTTGGCTCCACAGTGTGCTTGTACCAGCTGTGGCCAGCAGGCTTACAGAGAGGCACATCATTGGCCATAGAATCCACCACTTAGGCAGGGATCTGGTTGGCCTGGAAGTGTATGACTCATTGCTCTCCAGCAAACATCAATGATCAGTTGGGTGCCCATAGCCTGCCTGGATAATGCTGTGCGTGAAGTGTCTTCCTCCAATCTTGTGGATTGTATTGCGAGAGGATGTGGCAGCTGACATCATGCGGTTTGGCAGAGGGCCATGTGTTTGTCTGTGCTCTCCCAAAATTGACTGCAGAGGTTGGTATGACAAGTAAGGCTTGTGATATGACTAGGTTTTGAAAAATTGTGAGAAAAAGGGGATAATCATTAAAAAAAAAGCATCAGGCAACTGTTATTTGTTACAACAGATGTCATGTTAGATTTCTTGGGTCACAGTGAATAAGTGTAGAATGTTTAATTCTGGCTTCTTTGCGAGGAGGCAGATGATGTCAGGCATGCTGGAGTACAAATTTCAGGCAGTGACAGGGTTTAGGGCTGATTCCCACTGAGGCACTGTGGTTGTACCATTAAGCAATGCACTACACCAGAATTACTTTGGTAAATATCCAACTGTATGGTTGGATTTTTTTTTTGTAAAAAAATAAGAAATGTTATTGTCAATAAGAGTGTTTGTTAAATGGCTGATAATGCTGTCTCACAAGCTTAGCCTGTACAGAGCACAGGAGTTGAAAGGAAAGATGCCTCTTACTTTGTGCTGAATGTTAAGTCTTACAGGACAGTAGAGTCAATATGTGTGTTGTTTGGGAACATGAAGGCTCCCAGTTGGCCGATAAGTTTTATCAGTTTACCCACTGTTTGTCCCTGTTGTGGTGGAACCAGTTGTTGTGTACCTCTAACAACATGGACAGTGCAAGAGCTTCACTGCAAATGTGTTGTGAGCTTCGTACGCATGTATAACTAAGAAAGCTTTCTTTTAGAGCACTGCCTAAGTATGGTCTATCTTTTTTTTTAAAACTATAATTGTTTTTTTCCCCGAAGGTTGCTACTGGCAGTGACTGTTTGCCTTAAGGTTCTGTGTTCATGACCATTGTTAGTAAATATAATTGGATCTAGTTGGAGGATACATGGTAATACATATCATTGCAGTCCCCCAAAACCTCCATTAAGGAAACTGTTTTCTTATGGTACATTGGTTTCCTGATTATGACAGTAAGTGGGTTTTGTTCTGTAGAAGTATGACATGGTTCACTCCAAAGAGTTGCTAAGAAACAACTGTAGTGCTAGACTATAGGCGATTTAGCTGACATGTTGACACGTCAAAAGCTAATACTTTAAATTCTTAGTCAAAGCACTAGCTAGATGATTGACTAACTTAGTGGACAGTGTAGATCCTCTGAGAGAGCCAGCTGCTTAAAACAATCACCTGTATGCATTATCATAGGTATGGAGGTACTATAGAGTGGGATCCTGCCAAGCTATTGTCCCATTGAGTTCAAAACAAAATTAGTGTCCAGAAGGGACACTACTTTAAAGTATATCGATTTTAGCTAATTGAAGTGATTCATTAAATACATTTCTGTGCTTCTGTGATGCATTGTCAGTTTCTTAAAACTTCTTTCAATATAGGTGGAGGGAGCTTTTCCTCTCTCATCCCTCTGCCAACTCTCGGGCTCTTAAAATGATCAGTCTATTTCACAGGAAATTCACTCTTATTCTTTTTAAGTTCTGCAGCATTCACAGGTGTAACCATTGGAGTAACAATAGCACATAACTACATTGTTAAACAATCAGTATCTCATCCTGCACAATAATGCTTATTCAGCAGCCATTGTAAAAATGTTCTGCAACTGGACACTCGATACAGCACCTTTTCAGTTTATAAAGCGGCGGGCAATGTTTTCTTGTCTGGAATGCAGATCTTTTCTCTGCAATCACGGCTGTTCTTCTCTCAGCTTTCTTTTTTTTATTTTTTAATGCTGTGTTTTTCCTGCACAGCTCTTGTTTACAAAGTTTTGCCCTTGTTAAATTGTCTTTGCAGAAATATGTTAATGGCATGACCCAAATGAGGCAGCTGTGAGTGCTCGTTTGCTCGTAAATTGGGAGAGCGAGGTCTGGACGGGTTACGTGAGATAGGGGGATGATTGAGGACAGGCGCTCCTGCCTTTTCCTTATTTTTCTCTTTATTTTTCAAACTCCATCTTGTCTTCAGAGCCACTCCACAAAATAATAAGACACGCTCCTCTTATTGTGTCTGTCCGTCACTCACGGCTGACCCAATCAACTGCTCACTGAACAGAATAGACACAGAGCGTCTTTCATTTATTTATGGGGGCGTGAAAGCATTCTCACCACTAAGGCTGTTAGGTGTACAAACGCCCTGGGGGTGTTGTATGTGCGCTGGCGCATGCAGGTTGGCTGTCCTGGGTTCATCTCTTTGTCTGACCAATCGCTGTGTCCCATATCATCTTCATCTGTAAATGCATTCACATTTATGCTCCGTGTGCTTAAATATGTTAATCTCTCACGGAATGGGAGCTACCTCCTTTACTCCCTGGTCACTGTGTATTAAACAGTAACCGTAAATGACTTGCAAGCCCAGAGGCCTTTATGTGGCAGAGTTATATGAATATGCACATCTGGAGATGAAGTTTAAACAGTGGATTAGGTCATCAGAAACCTAAACGATGCCACTGTCCTGCAAAGAAAATAAAATTTAAGAAACATGAGGAATGATGTGCGTGCGTTTTATGCTTCAGTTACGATTCTCAGATGTGTTGTGCTGTGTAATTGCATCTCAAATATCATTTTTATTTTATGGATTAAGGGTTGGTTTAGATTATGGTTGAGATATTGAGGGCATGTGTGTATACATAAAAACAGAGATAAGCAACCCACACACATAGCTCCTCTGATTCACAATGGTAGCTCTGCTGTGCTATTTTACTCACCACAAATTTGACACCAGTCACATGTAGAGAGCAATATGACTGATGAATTTAGCTGTCTTCCTCAATATTTATCCTTTATAAGTTAGGGTCAGTTTTTACTGAGCTAAATAGAACTCCAGGGGTTTTTGCAGCTGCACCACAAAGATTGGCCTTTACTCTGTATGTCAAATGAAAGCCCTTGTTTTATTTTGATAATTTATGGTACATTTCACTATCTTTAGGGAACTAATTCACAGGCTGTAGTGGGAGAAGGGTTTGGGATAGTGTCTGTGCTATAACTTCTGACTTCTGTTAGTGTCTCAAAGTGTTTTCCTCTCTAC
The DNA here is from genome assembly GCA_022829145.1 of Albula goreensis. Taxonomy (NCBI): domain Eukaryota; kingdom Metazoa; phylum Chordata; class Actinopteri; order Albuliformes; family Albulidae; genus Albula; species Albula goreensis. The sequence goes on from CM040742.1 coordinate 36,469,381, forward strand.
TTCTAACCGTCAATCAGCACGTATTCAGAATCCCTACAAAACAGTTCCATGCTACTCAGTCAGAACCAAGGCTGGATTCATGGCTCAAGATCATGACCCAGATTACAGATTGACAGGATGATGCCGGCATTAGCTCATAGGCGTTTCTCATTTCCACCGGCTCAGGGGAGAAATAGGCTGCAGATTGTCATGGCTGACCATCCTCATGCCCAGCCTCCCACGCCCCCACCTCCACACACATAAACCCACAAACATTGAGTTACTGGTAGCAAATGGTAGTTCCACATATTTTTGCTGTCATGATACCTCATTTGCTGCAGAAACTGGGACTGAAATCATTTCCCCAACCTTACTCCTCACTGTCTTTATTTATAGGTGTATGTAAGTATTGTCTTGGGGTGAGATTTAGTGGTGGAAGAAAAGGTTCATGAAACCAAAAAACGGGTGGAGCAGTCATATTCTGCCAGAAACTCTCTGATTTGAACCAATTATTGTATTTTGTGTGGTAGAGCTAACTGCTGTTCCACTAATTTTTTCTTTGTGATAACTTAGTCTCCTGTCATTAGTAACATGGACTCTGGACTCATACATTTAGGTGTTTTGTGGACACTACTATTCTGAGCAACTAACACAGCCACCTGTTTTAAAATGCCATCTCTTCATAAATTTAAGTTAAGTACTTCAAGTAATTCCAGTTAAATACCTTGCTCATGTGTACAACAGCAGTTTGCAACTTAGAAAAAATCTGAAAGACCTGAGTGACACCCCCAAGTCCCCTAACCTTTCTGCTACACTGCTGCCCCATGCTAAGTGAAACTGTTAGTGTGTCCACCCAAAATAGGCTAGGAGGGGGTACAAACAGGAAGTTCAGCGCACAGAGTGACAGCCCAGCCAGGGAGCAGTGAGCTGGGGCACCAGCCTGCCGTGTCAACACGTCAGTTTTTGAAAAGCCTGAAAGGATTGCAGAGTTGGGTCCCCATTGGCCTGCTGTCAGGCTGTGGCCCCCAATGAGTTGCAATGAGGTCCAGCTGAACCCTGACAGAGCTGGTGGGTTGGATCAGGCCTCCTTGGTTTATCTCATCCTGTCTCATGGGCTGGGGGTTGAGCCATTAAGTATTTGTCACAGAGACTTTCTCCTGGAACAGAGCAAGGTTTTGTAAAAGAACAGTGCAAATGCGATGGACGACAGGGTATTGTTATTTCCTGTTTTTTTTTGTTTAGTTCTTTATTTTAGATCATAAAATAAAACCACCTCACGAACTGTCCTGTCTGTGCTCGTCCCTTGCTTTGGCTGATGAATAATTTATTTATTTTCATTTTGTTTCTTTTACATAAGGGAGTGAGCCTTTGGTTACAATCTCTGCGTGCTTCGGGAGGATTAATGCTTTGATGTAGGAAAGTGAAGCTGCGTAGCGCAAAGGGCAGAGCTGATGAATGTGTGCGCTTGTGTTTGCCGAAGCATGGACATTCCTGTGGGTGAAGGCAGTGGCCCTACGCACAAATAATATAGCTGACGCCTGTCGTCTCTCTCTCAAAAGGCTAGAATGCATTTCTTCAGTGTCTGTGAATGAACGGTTGAGTTTATCAATTCCAGGCTTGTCAGGTTGGGTTCTCACCCTGTACCTGTCAGGTTATGTTCTCTTTTGCTGTCATCAAAGAGTCCCTGGTATGGTTACGAAACTCACCTGTGGCCTAATGTTCTTTACCCATTCTCTGTTGTGTCTCTTTTCTTTAGAAAAAATCCTGCCTGCCAAGGAAGGGGATCACATTGTTATTGTTAAGCATAATGACCCACCAAGTTATTAAGCTGGTGCAACATTTTGTTCTGGCATGTGCTCTTAAGAAGATATTGCATTGAGACACATAGGCACTGTTTTCATGTTACAAAAGGAGTTCATTTGAATAATGAATAATTCATTGCGGTGCTTTGATGGTGGAGGGGGAGGAGAACTGTTCTGTTTTGCATATAGGAAAAAGTTACTCTGAGACATGTTGACAATATATCAGCCAGTAATTAAACATTCCACAGAAGCAATTCTGCAGTTGTAATCTGCAGGTGAGTCAGTTCAGAATAAAGTAGAAAAATAACTGAAAAACATCACAAACCCATACCATGGCTTCTGGGTGGCTCACGCAGTAAAGACGCTCATGCCGAAAGTGACCTTGAGCCCTGCTACTGGGTGTCCCAGCCACACCATTGCTGCTCATGGTTGGAGGTCTGAATTTGGCGAGGCTACAACTGGTCCAGCCTCCTGGGGGAATGATGGAGGGTTAATCAGATAATCCACTTTAAAATGAAACACTAACATGTTTTTTTTAAACATTTCGTTAAGAACAGCATGTATGGGGGAATATCTATCCCTATGTCTTGTATTATGTTTGTTTTTGGGTGAAGGAGCTGCTATATAGAGAGAAATAAGAGAACTGACTCTTTCCTATTGTTTATTTAATGTATACCTTTGAAGATTGATCTGAACAGTACCATATATAGATAAAGCATACACATCAAAGTAAAAGAACTGTATATTTTTCAGATCATCAACCAAATTGTTAAAATTTTTGTGTGTGTGTGTGTGTGTACTGACATACATATTTGGTGATGATGGGAACAATTTCATTGTGGGTCATGCAGGTTTAGGGAAGCCCTCCTCCCCCATTTAAAAAATTAATCCTCAGACAACAGTGGAGCTGAGCTAAGCTGTTTGCTTGTGGAGGTTTTGGTTGGATGCTATCCTCGGGGAAGGTGCGGGAGGAAAATGACTTGAGGTGTGATTTTCAAAGCGACATGGGGAAAGCACTCAAACTAGATTGTGTGGGTGATGTGGCTGGGTGAGCAGGTGGCTTGAAGAGGCAAAAGGCACAAGCCTAATTAGCCGTCATTGCCCCAGAGTTTTATGATTTGCTCTCTGCAACATCATCATTTTCAACATCTGGAGTTGGCTGAGCCTCTTGAAGTAAAGGTAACATATTAAACATAACTGGAGTTTTGGCACTCAAATTTGTGAGTATTGTTTGTGATTGCTATAACTACAGGCACTATTTACTCAGTGGAATTGAATTTTGTGGGTTTTACAATGAATGCATTTTTAAAAATGAATTGCAAACTTCAAAATATTTTATAAACACACAATCATTAAATTGAACAATTAACTTTTCCATTGAGAAAAATATAGTTGATCATTTTATTACCAGTTTTTCTTGGCATGAATCAGTCTTGTTGATGTTAGGCTTGTGGATGTAAGGCTACCAGCTGTAACTAGATGCTGTAGGGACGTGTTATTGCTGAGTCAAAATTGACCTTTTTTGGTGAACCTAAATATATTTGAACTGGATGAACTGGCACTTTAATTCAGTTTTGAGAGTAATGAAATTTAAACCACTCACAAAAAACTGAGTTATCAATCGGGTTGTCATGCTGCTTGACCTTTATCCTTGTTTAAACCAGCGTGGGACGAAAGTTAATGCAGCTTGCTGCGGAAAGCCGATTGATTTTGTGCACCACCAGTGTGGCCGGGTAAAGCATCAGCTGGTGGCTGGTGGCAGAGGAGAGAGAAATTGTTTTAGTTTGACTGCACTGTGAGTACAGAATTATTCACTCATATAGCATCAGTACCAGTCATATTTTGCCCATGTTTTCTGAGCAAAGCAGAGCCAATATATGTTCAGTTTGTGAACCTATGACCTGTAGGCACCCTCAGAGGTTGCTAACGAGTGATTAGACTGATTAGTTTTACCAGCTTACCGCTTATTTATACCAGGGGAGGCTGAGCCAATGATAGCCTCACTGTCGTGGATATCTTGCCATAGCTGGTAGTAGTACTGCTAGGAGTCAAAGTAGCATCAGCTTCAACAAAAACATGTGCCTCTGCTCCTATGGTGTTAATGAGAAGGTGTTTCAAATGCAACCTGTATACCTCCTCTCAGTGTTCTATTATTGTGATTAATTTACAACCTGAGGGAGGTTCTGTATTGCTTATCATCCATTTCTCCTTCATCTAGCTTTGCATGTCAGGCGTGTAACTCCAGCATGTAAGCATGGTGAAAGCAGTACCTACCCACATTAAAATGTAACTAGCATTTTCTAAACGACAACCTCAGTGAAGGCTAGTCAAAGATCAAGGCTAGAACTAGTGAAGTTGGCTAGTGGGTGAAGTTGCCTATTTTAAATCAAACTGTACTTCCGCAAAAACTACTTTCCTAGATCTCGACTGATTTCTAAGCTGCCCCATCCTTGGTGTGGCAATCACTGCCAGCGTTATCCCAGGCCAGTAAGACAAGAGCGTCGTGATCTCTCCAGACCAGACCGTCTGGGTTCATTTACGTCATCCCTCCCTCCACTTTCCTGTTCTCTCGCTCTCTCTCCTGCTCTCACATACCCCCCAGGTGTCATCCTGATGCCCATGCATGAGAATACTGAGAACAGAATGCACTCATCTAGATCAAGGTGCTGCTACACCAATTTATCACAGCAATTACGGAAATGACCTAATCCTCAAAGGTCAGTGATCTTATTTAGAATTATATGAAAGGATGGAGTAGGATACCAAAAATCTGCTATCAAAAAGGTGAGATGCACTACAATGTGTCAGTCATCTGTGGGGATGAAAAGACTCTGTTTTTCATATCGAGCATAACTTTCTGTGTAGGCAACTCTGTTTCAGTGCTTCTGAGCAGATGCAGCTGAAAGATAAAGGCAACAAGAGAGATGATCAAATGATTGATGTTCAACAAGGACCATAGTACTGCAGCATATGATATCTCTACTTAGCAAAAACCCTAATCCAGAGTGGCTGGTCCATCACTCACATTCAGTGGCATATGCATTCATGCAACTCAAGAGTTACTGAAGCAGTTCACGTTAAGTACCTTGCTCAAGGGTACATTGGCCTTAGCCCGACTTGGGAATTCAAATCTTATGACCTTAAACACTGTAAGCTTACTTTCCCAAAGCACTCCTCGCAGGCACTTGTCCCTGCATATACATAATGAAATGTGTTTTAAATCTATTCCAAAATAAAGTTCGAGGCTGTTTGGATCCCTCCAGGGTACAGTCTTTCTGTTTGTAAGTAGTCTAATTTTTCACATGCAACTTTGAGACAAGCTGTTACCCAAAGAAGGGAGAGGCATATACCGAAGAGAGAGCATGGTGAGAATGTGTATGAGAAGTGTGTGGCACAGTGAGAGTGTTGCGCAGTGTCATTGACGACACTGAATTTTCAGTGAAGTTGGGGTAATTGCTGTGCACAGAGGCTCTACTCAGTAGTAAAGCACTGACTGAGGTGGACTGACAATTCACAGCACTGACAAAAAACAAGGGGAAATGTGTGGAAAGGAGTGCAACGTAACAGTGCCATGCTGTCCAAACAAGGGACCCTCATCTGCTCAGCACAGATTAGCCAGCTCAAATGAGTATTATTACCATGTACGAGTAGGGTTCCTTGATATTCCATGAAATCCTGTTAAATTTAACCAGTTTTATTGCAGGCAAATGTTGTGTTTTGCAAAACAAATCTTTGATTGTTCTGGTAGAAGCACTGCTTTATGACAGAAATGCAGACACATAAAGCTAGTTTGGCGCCTTCCTGTTTCTGCTCAGGTGGCATGTTCCAACACATACTCCTGCCATCTGTACAACAGCGTTCACAAGTGAGGCAGCTTGAAATAAGCTTGCGGATCATGTTCCCCCACAGCAGTCATGGCCTTTTAACCTCTGCTCTCAACATGACTTAGAGAGAGCAGAGAAGGTAGCAGTGTAGCGCGGGTTCCAGAAACACACATTTATGAACTGCCATTGTGTCTTTGTTTTCATAGCTGTGGTAAATCACTGAACACTGAACAGCTTCTGTCCACAACACCTTCTACTCTGCAATAGATGGATCTTTACAGATCTGTCTAGGTTTGACATTCCATTAGTGGTTGCATCGCATGCTGTATTTTATAAGCGCTTTCTGCCTCTGGTCTGAATGCCTAGTTTACTCCGTTTACCCCCTCCCATGGGGAAAGTACAGATGTAGTGTCGGAGAGCACATGGGCTGGTTAGGAGGAGCAGAATGAGGAGTTTCATTCAGCAAAGTGTCCTTGGGTAAGCTTGTGAGAGCAGGCAGGCGAGGACAGTGGCAAAGAGCCAGGGGCCGTTCAGGGGTAGGCTCTTGGGGGACTCCCGCACTCTCACAACCATGCGCCAGTTCTGCTACCCACCTTCTCTGACTCAGCGAGCCGCGGCCATGGCCACGAGCTTCCCAAAACCTTCCATTTCCCTGCTTTCTCCTGCTCAGGCTATTTCAGACCGTTTTGGCCTCTCATGGGTCTGACTCTGAAAAGCAACGGAAATAAATGCGCCATTTTTCAACTGTTATTCCTTTCCAGGTAGGATTTTATCTTTTTATTTTGGCGCAGTTTCTTTGCAAGGATGTCTGTGACTATAATTTACAAAAGATTGATGTCGCTGGTTGTTGTTGCTCTGTGCACCCAAGGTTAATCTCTCAGGGACTGTTCAATAGTGGGCAGAAACACTTGCCAATACTAGCACTGCATGCAGTCTACATTGCATGCGGCGGTAGGAACAAAACTTTGAACTCTGTGTGATAGTCAAGAAAAATACTGGTGCCCTAGGGTCCTGCTTCAATGCCATGCAGGAGAAATGAAGAGAGATCAGTATTTATTCTTCCCATTATTTAGTTAATGTGGTTCTGATTCTGTCGTTACTTCAGTCACTCATGGGCACAGCCACACTCTATTGCACAGGCTGTTGAGCGCGGTGTTTGTGGATTCTGTGCCCTGGCTGATTTTTTATGTGCTTAATACTTTGCCATGCCCCCCACTGTGCCTGCTGCATAGAAGTTTCTACTGGTCATTTGCAGGAAACTCTCTTCCGGCAGTCTTTTGGTATCCGTGTGCTTAGAATGAAATGGCTTTGACCTTGTGGGGACAAAGCCTTCTTGAGTACGGTCAGGGACAGAGAGAAACCCAGCCACGGATTAGTGTAGGGGGAAGGTGAGACAAGGGACACAGCTCTGTGAGATCTTGTGCCAGCTGTAACCTATTGTAGAAGCATAACAAAGGAAAATAATTGTATAGCATGCCCAAAAATACAGCTAGGCCCACATACAGACACACACACGTACACATAAATACACATTCACCCATTCACAAAAGGCCAGGAATTGCTTCAGCAGATGTCTGTCTCCTCACTGTGTCTTTTCTCCAAGGTCGCAGGCATCCTGTGTGTTTTAGCACTGCGTTTATGCTGGAGTCGTTGGCAACATTAAATAAAGCCCGCTCTTTCATTGCTCCCTGTGTGCCAGAAAATGTCATGGAGCATGCTGAGAGAGAGGTGGCATCGGTGATGGGATCTGGGCTTTTTTTTCCACAGGGGAAAGGAATTACATTTATTTCCAAAATCTCACTTGAGCCAGCTATCCTTTTTGGGCCTTTTGCTAAATCTACTTTTAAAAAAAAGAGCTGTTTAGAAATATATATTTCCTAACAGCCCTCACATGCCCACTTAAATGACTGCGGGGGTTAAGCACCAGATGTGGGATTACAATATAAGCTCCCGGTTTGTGTGGGTGCACATTATACAACACAGATCGCAGATATGAGTATTTTTTCATCCTCTGGTGCTGTTAGCATTGGGAGTTAGTTAGCACTGTAAACAGAAACACTATGATGTAGCAGATTTTTGCTTGGTTCAGTGTAACTGTGAATATGCTGTGTCTCATGGTGGGAGAATGAATAGGTATGAAGTATCATGAAAAATGGGCAGTGACCACAAATGATAAGTTTATAAAACTGAAATTTAATCAAATGCTGTGTGAGCACAGTCACAGATTAGTTCAAGTAAGTTAGTAATTGGCAGCTCATTGTAACTTTATCCATTATGGTGTTCATGAAACCTCATTCTCCCATAATGAACTATATCACAGTTTGTGTTTCCATCTTCGCTGTATAGTGCACATAAATTGACAATCAAGAATTCAGAAAAAGGATCCTCAGTTGTATTTAACCCAGATTCTTCTGGATGATGCAGTGCACTGATGAATTGCTTTATCATACTTGTGGGGTAGTCTCAGTGGGAGACAGGGATGCTTATAAAAGGTTTTTTAGTGTCTGAGGTGGCCATCTTAGCCTGGTTGTGTTTGTTTTTGAACTGTTAACTCTGCCCAAAATTTCATGGAGTGGTGAAGGTGTGGGAGGGGACCAGCAACAGAACTGCTGCTCCTGCAGGATGTAATTACCTAGATATCCCACAATGCTTCACAGGAGGGTGGTTATCTCCAGGGATTTGTTGAGAACAACCCATACCGCTGGGAGAGAATGAAAAAATAAAAAGGTGTACGTGCTGTCTTCTCTCTTGACTTCTGTTTTTCTGATAGGCCCCTGCGGTTGTTTTTTCATTAGTCTACCATTAGTTGTAAATAAACAAGATAAAGTAAAATGATTCTTCCCACCCTTGCGTTTATCGCAGAAGGAAAAACATTCTCCTGTCAGAACAGTGATCATTACAAATAGCCACATTTATCAGGGAGGTTGAATTTCTGTTCTTTAAATACAGAGCTGTGCATCAAATCAGCATACAGGACGTGCTCTGAATGTACTTTCATGATTCTCCTCAACCTCAGTCTTCAGGTGTTTTAACTTTACCTCAATTGATGTAATTCAGAATGTTGAATTTCTTGTGAACATTCTGAAGGATCATTTCTGTAACTAATTATGCCACTGTTTCTTTTCCAATTTGAATAAATTAATTTTCCCCAAACCAGCAGATTAATCTGTCCACTTGTATTGATTTAATGAAAGGCATTTAAGATGATGTAAAACTAAAGTTAACGTGACTTAATGAATTGCCCTTGGTTACAATCTTCATTAACAATGCTGCCTGCTAGGTGGAGGAGTGAATAGTATAATTTCAACTTCATTCATTGTACAGCAGCACCTCTGCTTAAATTAAACTACCACAATTTTTCATTGTGAACGCCAAATTATATTAAGAGGGACAATGACTTCTAATATGTCTCGCCACATTCTTAAGTGCTTTTTACAAAGTCTGCACAGAGCACTTTCATCATTACCCCCGCATGTCATTTATTCATACTGAAATCACTTAGTATGTTCTTTTTTCATAACCCCTCCCCCAACCCATCAATGTAATTAGCAGCAAAGAAGAGAAGATTGGCCTTATTGATTGTTAAGCTTTGCAGAGAGCTCAGCCTGGCTCAGCACTGATAGCTGATTTTCATTCTCTTTGGGCAAAGCCACAGTGGGATGTTATGCCTTCTCTAGTCTAAATTTTAAATGGCAAGTCCTGGACGTACTGTCTCATTCAGTTGTTTGGAAAAACAAGACAAAAGGAAGATGGCTTTTGATTTCTGCTTTAGGATTTCTGAAGCACTTTTAATTGGCTTGCTGTGAAGAACACTCAATAACCACCTCCTTCTGTGTCTCACCTCATTGAAAGTCCATCGATGGTTAATGTCCCGTAGCTACTAGCTGGGTTCTAGTGATGGCTGTGTGAGGTCTCATTAACTGTAAATGAGTGAAGTCTTCACAGATACAAGCTTGACTCAATCATCAAACTTTGCATGGAGAACAAACACCTTTGATTAGGTAATGCCAGCTCATGATTGGCTGCAAATTGGTAGATCGTATGCAGTATATATTAACATATGACTGTGCATTGGAATGCATGTGTATATGTATTAGTATACATTAAATATGCATTATATATTCACAGTGGTTGAATACAAGTCAGAGCACAGCTTCTCTCCTGATAATATCAGATTAGTTTTCAGAGAATTACGAATCATGAAATCAAAAATGGGCACAGCTACCATACAGTACCAGTGCTTCACTGATTTGAAACACTTATTGGGTTTTTTTTGTAAAGAACAAAATGTTTTTATTGGTTGAAACAAGTCAGTGATTGACAGCTAATTGCAGTACTACCAATTTTTTAAGCAATGGTATCTCAGTCGCCTGTTATTGCTTTAGATAACCCTCCTTTCTGAAATTAACTGATTGTGCCACAGCTTTGCCATATCTGTGATCTAATGTGTTAAAGCTTCATTAGATTATTAAACATTTTACTGTGCTTTGGATTAGGCGATACAGATTTCCCATATCCCCTTGTGGAACAAGGAAAAGGTGGCCGAGGACTGTTAACATTTGAATTTTTGAAATCACAGATGGATGTGTGTGCAAGATAGGGCACATTCTACTTTCCATCTTGGGTTTCTACTTTCTTGGGTTTCTCATGCTCCTGTTTTGTTTTGATTTTACACTGATATTGAGAAATGTAGTATGGACTTATTTTGTTTTTAACATGTTTCTTGTATAATCATGAGTTTGACATGTTCATTTGTAATTGTTTTGCATGTGTGGGATTTCTTGTGTGGCCATAATCCTGCTTATTAGACTTTCTCCATTTTAAGATTAATGTATTTATTTGAAATGGTGTTCCAATTGTTGAGGAAGGATTGTGTTTGCTGTGTTGCACTGCTGGCATACAGAGGCTGTGTGTCACCTGAGGCCACACTGAGCCCCAGACAGCTGATACGCAGCAGAGTGCCATTCATTCTGCCTTAGATGTGCTTTACACCAAGTCTGCTCAGGGGTTTATTCAAGATTATTTACAGTTTAAAAGTGTGGCAGTTACTGTCATTATCTCAAAAGATTCAGAATGGATTTTTTTTTCTGACTGCTATATGCAACTATAGGCTATATACTGTATTACAGATCCAGAGAAAAACTTTAGTCATCTATATGTTCCAGATCCTTCAACTTTCAAGGTCCAGGGTTCCAAGATTCTTCAAGGTTTCTTTCTAGGTATTGTATCCATATACTGTTAAAGTTGGGAAATAAAGTGTGTACTCTTTTTACTTTGTAAGTATCACCCTTTTGACCTTCGATAAGCTGGTGAAGGTAGTGCTGTTGTTGAGGAAGTGAGGTCACATTTTCTCAAAAGGGCTTGTTGGCGAAAACAGTTTTCCTGGACATCGTGGCCTGACTGCATCTGAGTCAGGTGCAGATTGAACGTGTTGTATCGGCCCAGACATCTCCACGCGAAAGCCGACAGTCGCTAATGAGCATGGCACTGCGATGTCACAGTCTCCAGGGAGGAGTCACGTCGGTGAGCAAAGGGCTTTAGAATCCGCTGTATAAATAGATTCAGTCATGATCTCTCCTGCTGTCGCCACCTGTTCAGGCATTAAAATGCGATTCGCGAGACACAAAAACATTTACCATCGTAAAAAATTACGTTTGGACCTGAGTGCAGGCTATGCAGGCATTTCAAAAGGAACCAGATTTGTGTACTGTGTGTTAATTATCCATAAAGCTCATTTTTTAAGGAATAAAAATGTTAAGTAGTTCTTTGATCACAGGAATGGGAAATTGCTTTATCACTAAAGCATCAAAGCATAACAGTAGGACAATATACACCAAATTTACAAACTGCACAGAACTAACAGGGTATATAATAAAGGAAAGAGACAAGAGGTACAAAGCACAAAGCAAAGACAATTTCTGTATTATGCTCATTTGAATTATGATCTTATGAAGATCAGGCTCCCAACTATGAAACTGACAAACTACCCTCTCCCCAGTGGAATAACAATCTTTAGGGTTGTGCTGTGCTTGTAAACCAATGGTCTCTACTTCAGACTAATTACGTTCTTGTGTTGGGCTTATTACAATTGGATTACAGTGGCTTTGAAGAAGAGATACCAGCACATTGATAACTTTTGGAACAGAAGACCAAAAAACATAAGATTGCCAGTGTGTACTAGTTAAGGAGGTTGGCTTTGTAACTCAGGGATTTCAGGTGAGGCATTGTCAGCCTCTTCACCTTCAGCAAGTAGATGTAGTTTGTTCCTGCCATTCACCGATGCTAGAGCTGTATTTGTGCCAAGTAGGAAGATCAAGGACAGACCAGAGGATGTACCAGTCAGTGTTGTGGACACCTGAGGAGCTGCAGACAATTTTCAGGAAACCTTTTTTTTTTTTTTTTTTTTTTATTTATTTTTTTAAATATATATATATGTCTAGAGCCTCATCACAGATCGAATGCCAAGAGCAGGATATCTTATTGTTTGAATGTTTTAAATTTAGATCATTTCTTGATGGTATTTTTATGTTGTGATATTGTGATATTCATTTTGCTCCCTATAATCAAGTTGACATCAAAACTTGTGCCATTTTCTGCTCAAAATGTACTATGTGACATTTATGAAAGCTTGAAGAAGTTTATGAGAGCCTAGCAGTTAAAAGTGGCTGAATTTCAGGTTGGCTCAGGACTCTTCAGGACGTTGTGATTATGCAGTATGATAAACTGTATGATAATCTACAATTAATACTCAGTAAAAAAATGTTTTTTTGCACATTTATACAAACATTATGATATTTATTGATATTGAGAAAAGCCCAGGTAATTATCATGATGTATATTTCTGTCATATTGCCCAGCCTAATTTTGGAGTCGAGATCTCACGAGTGATGGTGAGGCAGGTGAGGGCCGTGCAGAGATGTCACCCTTCTCCGAGTTTGGCGAATGGTGGCATTGATTAAGCGCTCCGTCTGTTTTTCTTTTCCTCCATGAAGGATGACCTCATTAGTCCCGCCGCCTCTCCTCTGTGTAGAAGAGGTTCGTAAGCACATTTAGGACTCTTTCTCGCCATCGGACATGACTGCCTAATTCATCTTCATCAGTTCACATCGATGCCGCTCTTCAAGCAGAAACCTCATTTGCGACGTTGATCCCCTCCTCCCACCTTCCCCACAGCCCCTAACCGTCTGATTCACTCACTTGTTCATACATGTTTCTGAAGCCCATTATATCTCTCTGCTATTCCTGTTACATTCAGGCAGACAAGATGTTTAATTATGTTGTAACTGTCATAGCTGTGACAAAGCGCCCCTGCGTTTGTATTATGCTTCAATGTCATGAGGGGATTTTTAAAGTTTTTTTTTCTTTTTTTCTATCGTGCAGATGTTTGTTGAATTTGATCACCACCAAGATTTGCAATGGGACTTTAACCAATTGGACTTCCACCAGCACTCCTGCTGTGCTCAATACAGAACAGTGCACAATGTTTAAATTGCTTCACTATTGAACGAGCAGCGTTCAGAAGCACTTATCCTTTCACTTCAATACACATTTCTTACAGTTTAAAGTTTCTAGGTCCATAATTTTTAAGGTGTGCTGTGAACCTTAGAATCAAGTGAATGAAGTAAACCTTCTCTGTCCAATATTAGCTATTTTCAGGTGACTGTAAGGCTGTATCCATGCTTACTTGTGTTAAAGGGGAAAGCTGGTGAACTGCAACAAGCTTGCCTAATAGTCAATGTGGCCCCCTCTATGTATACTCTTAAAATATGTAGATACCATATGCCTAGAATGCCATATGTCCGGACGCGTCCTCTTTTCCTGATATAACATTTTCATCCGAGGGAATTTTTTAAATATCTGATGATGTGAGGGATTTTACCCTGCCTTATAGGTCAGCATTTGTGTCTGTGGGCTGTAGCTGACTGTCTCAAATGATAGTCTTATGCATACGTAATAATAATACCCCCCCAAGACATCAGTATCACAATGTCATCACCTCCACCCCACCCAATAACTATGAGCCTGTCTGCTTTCTCACTGTGGTGTTGTATAACTCAATTGCCAGGGATGCACTTTGCTAATAATAACTAACAGTCAATTAGTATTTATGAGGAATCTCGTAAAAGGACAGTGGAAACAACGGGTGTGTGAAATGATTAATTTCTCAAGTGAACTGAATCCACCACCAGAAATCTTCTGGCATCAATCAGATTGTAGGAGAGCAGAAAGGTGACAGTTATCCAGATGATTTTTATCAGTGATTGAGCGTCTGCTGTCAAGACTATTCTGCACTCTTTAAAAAATGGTACCATATTGAACTGAAAGAGGTACAAGGGTACTTCATTGGGTAGGCACCCTTCGAGGCACATCTGTTGTACAAACAAGCACTTGCAACTATACCTTTGAAGGGACAATTAAAAATGTGTTCTCCCTGGAACAGAAGGATACCTTAACTGTACCCCTATTTTGAGAGGGTAAGCATAGCCCATGTGATGGAAAGTCCTCCAGAATGTCAGGTTGGTGCGAGTGTGGGATAGTTGGTTGACATTATCTCCTCTAGGCAATTGCCGAGGTGCACTGCTCGGTTTGGATGCCCTCAGTTGCACCCAGGGTCTCTCGTGTATTCCTGTGTGCCATGCAGAGACAGACTGCAGCAGAGCCCGATCTGAAATAATAAGTGTCAAACCGCTAGCAGCTCACTAGCTGTTCTTTTACATGCTCACAGGTTGGGCATTAGATCCGAGATGTTTATTGCTGACGAGCACAAGTGAGACATTGACACTGTGTTGTGGGCCTTCTCTGTGTACAGAGTTTCTGGGGACAGCACACTGTGTTTTGTGTGTAGGATCATTAAAGGTAATGGACTTCCTGCCTGTTATTTTATGAGCCTGGACATTAATGATGAGATAGGGCCCTATAATTGTCACAGTGTCTACCTTGAGCAAGTTCATCGAGGGGAACACTAGCAACACAAATTCTTAAGACTCAAAAGATGCCAATACTTGCCACGTTTTTCTTGAAGTGATTGAAAATTGATTGATTGACCCGTTGGTCATTATTAACTTTCCTCTCGAGGCTTTTGGCACCCAAGGTTTATTCCTTCCCAATGAAATTTTTCCTTGCCGTTGTTACCCTTTGGTGAGTATTGGGGGGTGGTCTGCAATGAAGGCTTGTGAGTTTACAGAAGCCAACACAGACCTTAGAAAACAAGGTGTGTAGCCTCTTTAAGCAACTGATAACGTAAAAAGTCCCTTTAATCCCTCTAACACAGCAAAAACCAACGCACAAATGGGCAATGATTGGAATGAGGTATCATGACACCAAAATAGATGGAGCTACTATGTTCTACTAGGAGCTTTCTTAATGAGTCACTATGTTTTCCTGTAAACCTTTTTCATTGTTTGCAAAAAGCCTGCCATTTACAGCTAATTGTAGCTGAACCTGAAATCGTTATGATTCACCAATCACTACACATGTACGAGGAGTTATCCAGCCCTCATCTTGTGAGCCTACAGAGTCGGTACTATCACACAGCCAGGGGGTTTTTGCTGCTTTTTTCATTTTTCCTAACAGAGGGCTGTCAGGTTGCATTTAGCTGTCTCCGCCCACAGGGGTCGTTGACCTTGACTGACCCCCGTTGCCTGCTTTGTGTCCCCTGCAGCGTGCCGAGGCCATGTACGATGGGGCAAGGGTGCCTTCTCCCCAGGACAGCGCCAATGGGTTCCCCCCCCAGCCTGGGGCTTCCACCAGCAGGCCCAAATCCGATGATGAAGAGCCCAAGCCGGAACCTGTGCTGGTGAAGAAGGCCCACAGGGAAATCCTAGACCATGAGCGCAAGAGGCGGGTAGAGCTGAAATGCATGGAACTGCAGGAGATGATGGAGGAGCAAGGGTGAGTCTCAGGATAAGCACAGCATGTCTTCAAACAGCTAGTGCCTTCACATTTTGAGATGCACTGCA
Source organism: Albula goreensis (assembly GCA_022829145.1). Classification (NCBI taxonomy): domain Eukaryota; kingdom Metazoa; phylum Chordata; class Actinopteri; order Albuliformes; family Albulidae; genus Albula; species Albula goreensis. The sequence goes on from CM040742.1 coordinate 36,484,945, forward strand.
GTAAAGGATTTTCCTAAGAGAGCACATAGCTAATTCATGTATTGATAAATTGTGTACTGAGGGTACATGAAACCATGAAATGTCCCCAACAGCCTTTTGCTTTCCGCTTTCCTTTCAACTCAGTCCTGTCCTTTTGTGTGCATCCATCATTCACAAGAAGAAAACTGGCAAGGATAAAAAAGGAACATGGAAAGGAGAGGACTAGTGCAATTGTAATGATAATTTCCTCATGATGGGTCCGAGTGTTATGTGCACAATAATTAGTAACCAATCTTTACACTGAATTTGTCTACCTTTATAGCCGTACCGTAACCAGGTCAACAACTGCCAGAATCAATGGGGAAAACCCAAGTGGGAATCTGGCTGAAATGTTCTGTGAATGTTTTTTGTTACCTTGGTGTATATTTTAAACCAGCAGTGTGATTCTGTTGATGCTGGTATTTTTGTTTTTTTGTCGTCCACTGGTTTTGAGCGTGACTGATCTGCTCTAATCGTACTATGTAGCTGATGAGGTTTCAGAGAGAGGAAGGAGTGGGACTAATTAATAACAAGCTGTGACCATTTATCCATTAAGCATCAATGGAGCACTGCTCTAAGCCTGCTTTGTCATTTAACAGCGTGTTATAGACATCCTTAAACCTAACCAAAATTTGCCAAAATCAAATAGTGGATAAATTGTTCTAATCTGCCGAGTACTTTGTCCCATTTTGGCACTCTAAAATGTTGTGGAGTTCAAATGGAGTTTGAATGAAAACCTTTTAGGCCACAATTACTCAAATTTCACAACTAACTCAGTACAACTTACATGGATGACTGACTGATAACTTTGTTATCAGTCAGTTTTAAAAGTGACTGTCCAGTTTTAAAAGATGAACAGGACCCCCTTTTATAAAACACATTAGCACAACATCCATGTACAATGAGGGGTATAAGAACAAATAGTCAAAGAACAAATTATCATTTATTTTTAACTATATGTTTAATAATGTTCCAGAATTCCCTGCTGTGGACAGTTGCTGTCAGCAGTATTAATATTCCCCTGGTTTAGTCTTATATGAAAATGCATGTTTCACTGCCTGAGAATGTAGAAAGATCAAACCCCATGTTTGGTCTCGTTAATTTCATTTGCGCTATTAAATTGTCTGCTACAGCAATGAATCATGGGAGACTTCAACCGCTGCAAAGATTATGCCTGCCAAAAGTCATTTTAAAATGCTTGTTTGAAGTATGCCCTTGCTTCATAGAATTCCTGAATTGGTCCCACCCAGCAAAAAACAGTGGAGAATATTTTTGATAATTGAGTTGAGAAAAATCAATATAGCACTGTGTATTGTATCACAGTATTATATTTCACAATTAATTGTGATCCTTTAATGAGTGAAATTGTGATATTTTTGATTGCAGTTTTGAGAAAGAGTTGAACTTTTGAAACCCCTAATCTCTAAATTTCCCTAAGATTAAGAGTGATTCTTTGTAAATTCAATTGACACATGATTTCAATGGATTTTCGATAGAGTTTTGGCCAGTAGGCAAATTACTGTACTGTTCTAATGGTCAAACGGCACAGTACATTACATTGCATTATATTGAAACAAAACACTCATAAAAACAAAATATTATTGTATTAAGGCCTATGTATCTTGGCAATATTGTGAGGTCCCTGGCAATTCCCACCCCCATCTGAATGATGCACTAAGTAAAGCTCAGACAGGATTACTGTATCCCATTCAGAATGCACTTCTTGAAACAGTAGCAGATGGTATGCTGGACACAAAGGAAGTAAAAACTTTGCCCTTAATCCTACCATTAATTTCAACCTGTTCACATTTATCCTCCCAAATTAACAATTAAACAAACAGTTCACAGAATAATCATCAACAATCAGCATAAGTTGAGTAAATGATTACTCATTTCACTTTTGGGATAGGATTACTATTATTTCCTAACTTGTAGTCATTTGCTATATCCACAGATTACATGTGATTATGTTTTCATCTATTTCTAATAGCACTCTTCAATCTCTGTCAAAATTTGGGTAATATTGGTTCATAAAAATGAATTGTTAATTAAAAAAATCTCACATTGTAGCTTTTGCAGGAGCTGTTTCTTGAGCATTTAAATGGCAGAATACTGCACATAAGATTAACACATTTTACATCAATATTCCCTTACCATGGACAGAGAACAAATAGTAGAGTTATCCACAGATTACTGTAATACAATCTACACAGGTTAATAAAAAAAAACAATCTCACAAATTCAAAAAATAAATCACAAAATTTAATTGGTGATGATGTACTCTATTTACCTGAACTGATATTGATTATTCAGCAAATTAAGAAACGGTTGTAAAAAGGAACGGACTGAGAAGTTCTGAAGGCAAATGTTTTATATCTAATGTTTTCCGGCTCACCATCCACTACTGACTGGGAAGAGGAGAACGAATCACATCAACACCACAACACAATAGAATGTAGCACTGGCGGTGTGGAACATGGACTGATCTTATTATTGTGCCAGTACCAAGTAATACACCTCAGCAAATAGAGATTAACATGAAAAGATTTTTTTCCAGGGCAATTTCTCCTCACACCCCTGTTTGTCTGCCAGTAATATAATACTACAGCTACTCAGATTCAATATAAAAAATATTGGAAAGTAGGCACACTGAAAGATGTGTATGCCCAGTCCATTCAAAATGAAGTCTTTTGTGCTGACTTAGATATGTTCCTATTAGAGTGCATGATTGCAGTGGTGGCTGGTGACCCAAAAAAGTATGAGTTGTACGATGTAAGAAATATTTCATCGTATAATTTTGTAATTTATGCAGATAAGCAAGTAAATAAATGTTACTACCTTCTGTATTAGTCATCTAAAGATTTTTATATTTGTATTAATGTGTATTATATTATTCTAAAAAGCCACATGAACACTTTTATTTTAAATAGCCTCAATAGCAAATCTAATCATTCATTATGCAAGTTATTAACGATGTATGAAAGCTAATTCTAACTACTGATCGACTTCTGAACACATTGAGAAAAAAACCTAAAATACTACTAACATAATTCACTTCTTACGTCGCCGGTACATGTTTTCAATATAGAATGGAACAAAGTATGAAAAGTATTAGTAAACGTTATTGTAATATTCATACTGTATGTCTGTGAATGTTATTTTGAGTATTTACAGTCAAGTATTTACTGAAATTCTATTGGTGCCTATGTTGGTTGGTTAATTATAGTCACGTGACACCAGGAAGTAATCTCAGAGTTCACATGCCTGCTGAGGTAGACCCCCCCAATGCCTGTACTAGAGTTTAGCTTGAGCTAACAATGTTATAGTGATCAAGCATGTCATCATCCTGAATTCTTGTACATTGAGTAACAAAACAAGACAGTTATTGTCAGTTTTCTGTGTGAAGCCCTCTTTTTTCTTTCCTGTCAGCACTGGGCAAAATGACAAGTGTTTTTTCATCTTTTCGAAACATCTCTAAAGAACTGATCTATGATCAGTTTACTCTCTTGATTCACGCTGACAAAAGGTAAGCAGGTCATTTGAAACCGAGTCAGAGCTTTTTTCAAGAATGGTTTTCCAGTGGTTTGACATAAACTGTGTCAAACGCGAAGGGACGATCAAATTGTTTTTTCCTGGCCAATCACAGGCCGAGAGAAATGAACTGCATCTTAAAGGTATAACACATGGTAATGTTCATACATACATATAAATAATGCAGTACAACCTCAGAGATATGAGTATTTGCAGTATGGACTGACTGATTGAACTGTTTGTGTGTGTGTGTGTGTGTGTGTGTGTGTGTGTGTGTGTGTGTGTATGTATGTGTGACAACCCCCCAAAATATGTACACTTTTTCTTAAGATCCAAGGTAAGTACGTGCAAAAATGAAAGTGCTCTCACCACACTCACAGCAAAGGAAGACCCCAATTTCCTGCTCAGTTGCCTATAAATTCCCATCATTGGCCATCATGAAGATGTTTGTCAGTGTACATGCATTTTGTTCTTAAGAAAAAGCACATACTTTAAAAAATAAAATGAAAATACTCTGATCCTTTAGAAAAACCTTCAAGGTAAAGTGGTTTTCTAATTTCTGTTAGCAGTTGTTATTTTTCAATAGTGTAACTCTTTGTAATATGAAATAAATGACCCTTTTATAGGGTATTGTGTAAAGATATACAGTTGAAAAGAAAGTAAGTTTAATGTTATTGTATAACCACAATTTTTATTTGAAAGATAAACAGAACACAGGAATGTATATATTGTATAATGAAACATAATTTAATCAATTAAATTTTGCATAAGTATTAAGAAAACATTGTCAGCGTCTTTGCCCAAATAATTGAAAGTTTTTGTGAGGTGAAAATGTCAGCTCTGTAAATTTCCTACCACTCTGCACTCAACAGTCAAAGACATCAAAAATAGTTATTCTGATGTCAATTCACGGAGTATCGCTATTCACAGTTGAGCAACTGGGTAATTTACAGGATAGTTAAGTAGCTTTAATGACATGATTTTCTGAAGCATTTACTCTGTGTAAAAGTTTTGGTCTTGCTAAAAGTCTGAGATAGCATGTGATTGGTTGATGCTGGTTTCACATCACAAGCATGTTGCTGAAATTGTATGTGTAAAATGTTAACATATTCTAAAGGCTTTGGTGTATCTTTCCCTTGGCCCCCCTTTTGCCTTGAGAACTTGCCTTGAATTTGTTGTGGCATGGCAGCAGGGGAGGCCACTACATCAGGCTGAATTCACTGTGTTCTCAGGATCATCCTAACCTTGTAGCATCACTGTCCCGCTGAGTAACTCTCTCATAGATACTATGGTGATCACACTTTACTGTACTCATATGAAGGGACCCATTGTGTTCCAGGAAAACACACCCCGCACACACACATCTCCACAAACTGCATTACCAATACAAACACCAGCTGTGGTGCTAAGTTGAATACATTTTAAATATTTGTAGCTCTTCAAGGCCAAATCCCTGTGAAGTTTTAAATACATGCATAGCAGACAGGTTGAGTAACATCTTGTAGCAGACTGGCTATAATGCTTCATTTGTATTGGTAGGAACTTTCGAGATCATGTCACTCAGTTTATTCTTCACTCTACCAGATTGCAGTTCCAGCAGTATCCACTAGTTCTGGTATATTCTGTAAAATAATACCAAATAAAAATTAAAAACCATAATTATTACTTTTGTTTATGCAGCATTCATTGATGCCAGCTGTTGTATTCTTACAGCGAATTCGACTAATAGCTATATTAAATAACATTTTTTTTCTTTAGCCTTTGTCACTGCCATAATATTGTCTATAGTACCTTTGTTGCGATCAATGTGGTTGTGTCTCTCTCTGTAAATGCTATTTCTCTCAATAAATACAAAGTAACATGTAGTGTTAAATAACAGGCTGGTTATTGAAATTTACCAAAATAAATGATTATGTACTTAAACAATAGTGTTATGAAAAGTGTTATAATCTATTCATGCTAAAGATTATAATGTTCTAGAACTAATGCAGGGGTAGCTCCTTCTTTCACTTCTTCATTGGCTCTATATCTTGCATAATGGCTAGATTTAAATATACAGCATGTCATTCATTTGCAAATGTTTGTTTCACTTCTAAGTGAAGCAAAGTGGCGCATACTTTGAATGGAGATTAATGAACCTATAGCAGACACCAAAATTATTTAAAGACTACATTTTTTGTCTTCTGTCATCCAGGTATGTTGCTTCAAGATGTGTATACAAGTCAGTGGTGGCTGGTGGCCAAACGAAGGATACATCGATGTATCCTACTGTGGAAGTATTTTCACATTCTGAGTGACATCATTGTGCTCATGACCAGTAAGATTAAAAGACCATCCCACAGAAAATTTTGATTGGCTTATGTATCCTTGGAATTAGTTGAAGTTACACGACTTCATCAATAGCCAAGATCGACTTTCATGAAGGGCTAATCTGATTAGCTGTTTCAATATTGCAGCTTGTTTCCTCCTCCCCTTTCCTCCACATATTTCCGGAGTAGGAGAGGAAGAGGAGAACGCACCCATTGAGTTAATCTGACAGGTCCCTCCCCTACGGAGGACAGGTGGTGCTGTTCCTCACCTGAAGGACTTGAGGGTCGCTATTGAAAACATTTTGATTTTTCAGAGTTGAGACAAGGGATTATCGTAACCAATAGGTTTTTATTAGTATAAAAGTGTTTCTATTAATGACAGCAAGGTCTTCCAATATTACACTTCAAATACATTTTTCTTCTCAGAAAATAGGTGAGGAGCATCCTCCCTTTCCTCTATGGACCAGCCTCCTCTGCATGATTTTTTTTTCTAATTATGTCATCCTTATGAAAAAATATTTTTCAGATAAGGACGAAGGAGTTTTTTAACTGTAGTTTTACTTGTTTTACTGCTGCTCCCCTGTGATGTTCCCAGGGTAAGGAAGTTTTCACTCCCCTCTAATATCAAGCTAAACCAAAAAAAAACCTTGACACCATCATTCCGCTCCCACACACTTGGCTTATTGCATGCCTTCTAGAGGTTCTGATGGCCCTACAGAAATGAATTGATGCCTGCTGACCCTCTTTGGTCTTCTCTCAGCGTGCACCTCAAAGCCTGCCATCAGGAGGAGAATGCCCTCGCCCCCACCACCCCTGCTTGGCTTCAGGATAAAACGTGGCTCATTAAGGCAGGGCCTGATGTCGGCTTGATTGATTCGCTGATAGCCGGATGTCAAGACGCGAAGGGCAATGCCACCATCTGTCTCTGTTTCCGCTGTGTCCGCTAATTACCCACATTCTAAAGGCGACGTAAAAGAACCATATGTTGGACTGGCCGGCAGTGGTGCATCCTGGAGGTATCTCTAATTATGACGAAGAGCTGTGAAACCAGGGGGTCTGGACCTACAGCTGTGGTCCATTGCCTTGCCGTCATCTTTTAGGAGCCATCTCAATCAAAGCAGTCAGCTGTAGCTATGAGGGCTAGCCAGGCCATAGCATTAGCTTTAGCATTTACCTCTGTCAAGGTTCTTTGGCAAACAACTGTTTTCATAAATGTTTTCACCTTGTCTGTTACATGTCTCATATGCAACCTTGTGTGTAATGTGCAGCATGCATTTTGTTCACAGGGCTGTCAGAAATGCGCCTTCGCAATCAGGCCTCTGCCAGTATTAATTAAAAATGAATGAGACCCAGCCCCCTCCCTATTCTGGAGGTGGAAACATGCTTTGGTGTAGTAAGTTGACATATAGAGTTGTCAATACTATAATAACTCAATTAGATACATCTGAATATGCAACAGCCCCTTTTATCTCAGCCAAAGCCCTGATAGTGCAGGTGCTCCCTCTCCCCCCAGCCTGCACTTGACTCTGAGAGAGAGATGGAGATAGAGGGAAAAAATGATCAAGGTGAGAAGAAGTAGGGAGTTAAAGTGAATCGGAAAGTAAGGGAAAGTAAGCGAGAAGCAGGGAGAGAAACAGCAAGAGAAAGTTAGAACGAGAGAATCAGAAAGGAAAGAGAAGTGGAGAGATTGAGAGAAACAAAGAGAATCAGAGCAAATGAGAGGGGCAGTGATGAAGAAGGAGAGAGATGGGGAGATGCAGTAATACCTGTTGACTGAGCTGATGGCTCTCAGCATGCATACATCTGCACACAGCCTTAGTGACAGGGGCATCAGCTTTGCTGGTTGAGGCATTTAGGTGCACTTAACATGGCCGGCGCCTGCTCTCTGTGTTCATGGGGCTGTGGATTTAAGTGGGTGATGCTAAGGGCAGCTGGAGGGTGCTAAGGGATTAAGCCAGGAGACAGGTTGCGGCAGCCTCTGATCCCCCCCCATTCCCCCCACCACTCCGCGGCTAAAACCAGGGGATTAATTGTCTACTGCTTGTGATAGCTTCACCCTGGGAGCCAATTAAAAGGCTGTGGCAATTAAAGGAATCTGCTCGTTAGTGCCCTGGCGCTGGCACTGCCCTCTGATTCAGTGGAGAACTCGCTCACACACACTCTGTAGGTTAGAACCCCGTCTGACCATCCCTTGGCCCCCCCAGCGGGCTGGCGCCGGGCAGGAACGGCATTAGACCCTGAGCTGGAAGCAGGGGTAAGGGGGCAAGCCTCCTTTAACTTAGAGGGTACAGGTTTGATCCCTAGGTGAGGAACTGCTTTCAGACCCTTGAGTAAAGGCACTTAGCCTGAATTGCTTCAATAAATTTTCCTTTCCACCTCATGCTGATGGTGGTTGAGTGTCCTGGTGCTAAATGGGTCTCTCTTCACTGTAAAGCATTTGGCATGCAAAAAAGTACTGTATAAATAAAAATACATTATTATTATTATTATTATTATTAAAAAAAAATGTAAACTGTGTAATGCAATCATTCTGGATGAAAGTGTCACCTGAAACTGTCTTTTCTTGAAAAGTTGGTGGGGAGTAGCATGTTCATCTGCTCAGGGTCCATGTGCCAGCTGAACTGGGCTCACATCTGGCTCAGCTGATTGTCCACGTGCAGTCTGGCGAGAACAGAGCTAAGGCAGGACATTTCTACATCACTGTTTTATCACAGATAAGGTGTTATACCATTGAACGATGCAAGCCAATAAAGAACAGTATTGTACCTGTAGTCAGACCCTATCCCGTCGGGTGGGTGTGTGCAGAGACCAAACAATCTGAATATGGATATTTTTAAATTGAATATTCAAGCAATTCACTGGTTTAAGGCAGAGTAATTGTCCAGTTTATTTATCATTGGGTTAGAGAGTGTGAACGGAATACACAAATTCACAAAGTCTGAACAGTCAGAGGATGTTCCCAAAGAACCACTTCATAAATATGTATGACAAAGGACAGTGTGGAATGGGGCTTGTGCTAAATGAAAGGATTTTTCTCAAATATATGTATTTTCATATTTGCATTTTCCTCACTGGTTAGTCATTGCTCATCAATGGTTCCAACATTTATTTATTTGGCTAATGTTAGACTCATTTAGTTTGAGAACAAATTTGCTGGCATGTGAGAAGGTTTAGGGAAAAATCCCATTGGTGCCCATTCAAACTAGAATATTACATGCGGATAAAATTGGAGATTTCATGTACCGAAAATCTGCCTAGTTAGCACTGTTTCACCACCTCTTCTCGCTGCTTTTGTCCATAGCTGCATTGCAGATTACCCAGAGTACATCAGGGGACACTCTTGATAATCTGCAATGCACTAATCTGCATTGCATCATGGTGTGTTGGGCTCTTTGGTTTTTCTTGATCTTTGATGAAAACACCTCATTGTAGTAGCCTGCTTTGAATGCTGCTTGAGCTGCTTTGGAGGAAAAAGAAATAAAATAATGGCTATGGTATACCATCTGGCAAATGAACGGAGCGGAATTTGATTAGCCGATGACACGATAATGAATTAGAATAAAAGACTTGTGCCCCTAGCAACATTAAATCACCCTGAGAATGGGGACCATTCCCAGCAGTGTCTGGCACTGTGACCTTCACTAGGGTGATATTGCGTACATAGCTCTAAAAGCCACTTAATTAACCAGGCTACATGTATGTTCTTAAATGCAGTCATTCTTTAGATCTTTAATTCTGTTTTCACCAGATGCCTGCCTTTTATCACCTGCTATTTGTGAAATAATGAATGGGAGTATTGTCACAGCTTGCCTTTTGTAGAAAGTGGAGAGTATTTTCTAACCGACAAATAAACAGTTTTTCAAAGAGTCACTGAATTCTTTTTAAAACGACAACAACCGGTTACCACTTACAGCAGAGGATGTATTGCTGTGGAAGCTTTGATATGAGGAAAGCCCCTTTTTTACGGTCTAGGCCCCTGTCAGGCAGATAAGGCGATTATATGGAGCTTTAAGGAAATGATTGTGTTCTATTAAAAGAAACTAATATTTGTGAGAACACACATCCATGCACAGACTCAAAGAGCTTTTGAAGGGCACCCAGAAGTGACCAGTGTGGCTCTCTTTTGGCACTTTAAAGAGAATTGTTTATTTCTGTGGTCTGACAGTGTTGCCGCCGGGCAGCCTCCATGCCTCACATCCTTAGACAGTGTCAATGACAAAAGCGCACATCCTACAGTTCGGATCTTTATTGAAGTGCCGTAGCTCTGGAGATGGTGACCTTGTGCCGCCTCTTCCACTGGTTGATGCCAGTGACTGCCTCCTTCAGTCACTGGCTTTCAGACTCTCAAAACCTTAAAGCTGGGTTAACTAACTCCACCTTCTGAGAACTACAGTGTCTAAGTGTATTTGCTCCAACCGTGCACTACACCACCTGATTTCTCAAATTAATTTAGCTAATTGGTTTGGGAGAAGAGGTAATTAGTGAACCCAGGTGGTGTAGTGTGTGCTTGGAGCAAATACCTGCAGCGCCTCAGGACCCTTAGCTTAAAAGCCCTGCTCTACAGTCCTAATATTGTAAGTTATTTATTTATTTTATATATATATATATATATATATAGACCCTGGCTGTGTCCCAAATTGCATACTTGGGTACTTGTAAATACATACTTCCAAGTACACTAACTAGTTGACCGCTAACTGACTATGTTGTACAAAAAAAAAGGCCCTTCAATACAGATATTTTTGGGAACGGTTGTTGTATAGTTTTATTTAAAAACTTTCAATTCTTTTTGCTGTCAGTTCTGAGAACACGATTACCACTGAGAAGGAATAGTATGCTCAGATGCATACTCTCTTTTTTGGTCCTCTGACATACACGAAGAGAACTACAAGTGAATTCTATGTGTATTTGCTTGGATGCATACTTGAGTCTGGGACGCATTTGATCAGGTGGCCATTAGCTTCCTTACTTGATATGTGTACTAACTAGTATGCAAGTACACTGCTTCAAAGTATTTGTACAGAACTTGAGTTTGCCTGAGCACTGAGCAGTAAACTCTACCATAGATACATTTTACATTTCCTGGATTGGGAACAATAAGAGGTACCCAGAATGAAGACTTCTCTTTCACTAATTCTCATATATACAGCTGTTATCTGGGATGGGAACAAGTCTATCCTCATAAAACCGTTGTGCTACCTTCTGTGTCACACATTGTGTATGAGGACTTTAAGGATAATATTTGCATGCATTTTTCCTCTAGTGGTGCATATCTGTAAAACTGGAAATATACATATTATAACATTGATATTCGAATCAGTAATATTTTAACTCAGGATATCTCTGGGTATACAGTCTAATTTCCTGTTTTCTGTCATACATAAGGTAGCGCAGCAATTTTTGAGGTCAGACTTTATGCATAGAGAAATTTCCTCATTCCAAACGTAATGCAGCTCCCTATGTGGAATTAATGATGGACATGTTTGCAGTATATGCACGCTGAAAATGTTCTAAAATTTCCGCAATCCAGAAAGATAAGGACCATGAAATCTCTGTATGTTGGGCCTTTTAGCCCAGTACTGCCTCTCTGTCTGCAGCCAGTCTATTCATGGCTCCATGAGATGCACTGTATCATCAAAGAGGACAGCTAGCAGAAATGAGAAATCAGCTCAGAATAAGGAATAAATTATTGATTGAGTGCTGCCTGAGACTCACTGCGTGGCTTCACAGGGGTTCTGTGAAAAATAAACATGCTGGTTTTGCTTCTGTATAGAGTACCAAATTAATTAAACAGTTGTGGCTCCTGTTGAATTAAAAGGAAGGGGATGATGATGAGGTTCATCTTAGGACCCCCATTCAACCCTGAATGTGTTGAGCTTCAGCAGCTCAAGCTGAATCCTTCTAGCATGCAGTCTGTTCGGCTGCATCCAAATCCGCAGTTTGTGTCCTCTGAGGGGTGGCTTGTGAGTGACAAGGAGTTTTCATCCTGCTGACATCCCTCTGGATTGCATTCAGTTTCTTCGGTTAATGGAAGAGAAAGAACCCCCCCACCTCCCTTCATTTTTTTCATCCCTGAGATCTGTTTCAATCCAGGCAACGAGAAGGAAGATTGGGTAACATACATTTCAAGTCCCTGTCAATAGAGACCTGGCAGTATGTGAACATCTGTTTGATTTAGGCCACTCTCTGGCCTGAACTTCAGCTTTGTCTTTGGGTTTGCCATCTGTGAAGAGGAAGAACAGTAAAAGACAGTAAGAAAATTCAGAAAAATTTTATATTCATTGTATGAGAAATAAAACAAGCACCCTAAGCCATGTTTCAGAATGAGGCGGAAGAGCAGGCATGTTGACAGTTGCAAGCGTACTTCCTACCCTGACAGAAATGACTGTTTTTAATATAATAATGTAATAATATTTTTTAAATAAATAGTACCATACATACTTATTTATAGTGTACTGCAGTACATCCCATTTCCATACCGGTGTAAGTGGCTTTGGCTCATTTAGGATATCCCGTCGCTCAGAGAGGGGCCTGTGGAAACTGGGTCACATGTTGGGATTTGGGAATTCAACTGCGAAAAAAAAAAAAACGAATGGGTGAAGCCAAAGATCAAAAGCTGGCTTTTCACAGGCTAAATGGCATTTGCCTCCTCTGGAGCCTGGTGGAACACGCGGTCTGGGTGCCACTGAGCGCAATGGACTGTGGGGGTCAGTCTGCTCTGCTTCTGTTTCACCTGCTCCATATGGATTCCCATTTCCTGAGTGGAATTTAATTATTGAAAAGTTCCACCCTGTTCAAAATTCTATGCAGTCAGTTTACTCTGATTCAAAATAGAACACCAGAGGTGTTCACCAGAGGTAATGTAGCACTAAATATTTGCATACCCCAAATATCAATATCAGACTAGATATTGCAGTATATATGGGCAAGCATGCAAATAACTGTACTTTTCAGATACTGGCATGTTTCACTGTGAAATAAATGAGAATGCATTTTTCCAAAACATACATATGCAAAACCCTTTTTAGGCAATGTAGTCAAAACTACTATTTCCTTGGTATACTCATGCATATAAGAGCAGAGGTGAAATGATAAATATGAGGCAAATGTGGAGAATGTCACTATTTATTTAAGGTTTTTCTGTGCACATATGTTTTGCAATTTTAAACTGATGTCTTTTCTTTCTTCAGTTCCTCTATTTTATGTGAGCAGATTTATTGGGACAAAAATATCCAACTTCATTTAAAATCTGTTGAAGTCAAATTTCCTTTGCATATAGGGTATTTCTATGCAAATATATACGTTTATCATTTTATTCTAGTTTCACTTTTTACCCTCTGAATGCAGAATGACTTTGGAATTATTGGGTCATATTTTACTTTGCAATCCGACAATGAAGTGGAAAAAAGTGGAAAATCTGTAGCATGATCCCTACATTTTGAAATTTAAATCATTATGCAGCAGCTGAAGATTTTTAAACCCTTTACTTAATCAGGTAGTTCTTCTGAGATCTCAGTTCTTGTTTACAGAGGTGCCTGTCTGGCTGCCACAAAGGCTTGTCATATAAATAAATAAATAACTGGTGATGTCAGAGAGTCAAAGGCTGTCCTCAGTTGAATTTAAAAAATGACAGGCAATTAAAAACTTGCATGTAAATTAATTTAGGTTAATGTGGTCTAACAATCATCATAAATGGAGGGGAGACTCTTAAAAATTGTGTATATAAAAACACTCAGGATTAAAAAACTGATATACCCTATTATTATGACTGTTCACATTCATTGCCTTACATTCAGCTCCAGTCCAAATTGCCTGAGTATACTGCAGCAATAACAATTGTTATCAAATAACAATTTTGACTTCCCTGTCACAGTGCTCACAGAGGGCAACTGTATTTACAAAATAATGTAGCGTACTCCATTCCAATAAGGAACGGCCCCTACTGTGGTGCTGCCTCAGCCAATCACATGATGGCCTTAATCCGGGAGGGGGAGGGGACAGTCATTTAGATTGATTTGGTGCGCCCGAAGAGAGCGGCGGCCAGAGGCGCCCTGCAAACAGCCTTTGTCTCCATGAATTAATCCCTGCTGCAGGAGGAATTTACTATGCACATTTCTCTGAATGGGGGGAAAAGACGTCCTTTTGGGAGAAGGTCAGATGCTCTTTTTTTTCAGTCTCGCTGCAGGAGTTACACAAGACCAAAAAGTGTACTCCTCCCTCCTCGTCTTCTGACTGGCCTTGCCGGTCACGTTATTTTTACATGTGGATGTAGCGCCTGGCCAGGAAGGCCCTGCGCTCAGTGTGGATCCAGTCAATATTGTTGGAAGACATCCATTTTATCCTTCCTCCTACCCCCAGACCCCCCAACAATTTAATTTTTTAATTTGTCAAATCACAATCTGGAGTTGGCTGCTCTAATAACCAATCAAATGACAAGTACTTTAGAAACCCTGAAGCAGAAATCGAGAGCTATTACTTCTATTTCAATGTATTGAACATACGGGGAGACAAACACATTAATGAGAGCCAGGAGCTCATTTTACATCATGTCATTTTTTTTTTTTTTTTTTTTACATTTTTTTAATATGAGGTGTCCACTGAAGCAGAGACTATGGTGTGACCATACAGAAGTAGGAAGTGACATGCAGGAAAGACATCACATGCCTTGATTCTGTCAGTGCCTAGCTCGTCACGAGCATCTGATGAGTCATGATTTTTGTCTGATGCATCCATGTGGAGTGTGCACATGCATGCAAAATTATGCTCCGATGCACTTACATACACATACTGTACGTGCATGTACACACACACACACACACACACACACACATCAACACATACAAACACATAGGTGTACACACTTAGACAGCCACACTGTCATTTAAGCCCACACACACACACATACACACACACACACACACACACACACACACACACACACACACACACAAAATTTTCATAATATTTTTCATAGAAGCCTCCATCATGTGGAGTCTCAATTTTCACTGTGAAGGACTGATTAGGCTTCTGTTGTAGCTAAGCACTAAAACTCCTCACTCAGCTAATGAAGATCTTGATTGACCATGATTAGTTGATATGTTGACTTGGGTGTTTGCTAGGCTAGAACATAAGCCTGCAACCACACCAGCTCATCTCTGATAAAGTTCCAGGACATCCCTGTTAAAATCTCATAACCACCAATGGCCAACAATTTTCAAGGGATTGCCAAAAGGCAGCCATCATGCAGAGGAGAATCTAATCTGTTACCCGTACTTAGCTGGGCTCTGTCAGTTCAGAGGGATGCTGCGTACCAAGAGGCCCAGCGATTCATTTTATAGAACCCAGTACCGATAGCACCACTTTGCAGTCGTCAGGATTGTCTAATTGCCTCAATCGGTCTGTTTAATTGAGACAGTTAGTCATGGCTCTGTGGAGGGGGGTAGGGCTGTGGTCTCATGTGGTAGCTGAACCTACCATGTCCCGTGGAGCCATTAGCCTCATCCTGCAGACCCTGTGAGGATGAGGGAAGGCCACTAAATCTGCCTAGCTGGCAGCTGGCTGTGTCTCAAGGCTGCTTATGCAGTGCTGTGTCCCTCTCTACCCCATTCTAATAACCTCGCCTACCCCCCCCATATCTTTACCGTTTTCCCAAAATCAAGGCTATTTTTCTACCCATGAATCCCTTTATCAGCAAAGAGAATGCAGGAGGAGCTATATTACATTCTGAATAAAGTTTATTGCTGAGGACGGCAATTTTTTTTCTAAAAATTGTATAAAAAATAAAAGGTATGACCAACCCACTGGACCTTCTCCAATGCAGTGCTACTATCAAAGGTACAATTAAATTCCCCTTTGTGTCATGAATTGTGTGTCAGCTATTGTAGAGTTTTTTTTTAAAGAATGTGTTCATATATCAATGTCCAATGCAGCAGTGATAGGTGTATTTAATTTGCCTGAAAAAGACAGCAAAAAAGCAGCTGAAAATGCAACACTGCACAATATATTTCCATGGCTCCTTTCCCTTACCATTGTGATGGTATATTTTCCAGGCCAATATAACATCTCAGAGTACAGGTTGCCAGGTTGGGAGATTGGAACTGTTGGAGGATAGCCTTTGTTACTTTTAATGACCCTCTGCATTACAAGCTGTGGTAAGAATGTTCTGGCAGCCTGATTGGCTTGTGGCAACAGAATTCTAAATCAGCCTCATGGCTGTTTCACTGCTCACAGAGGACACTGCCAGGGCAGCCCAGTGTTGTGCTTTTTTATGTAAAATTGTCCGAAAGGTTTTTGGAACTTGCCAGAGACTGAACTTTTCAATCTAATTGGAAACTGAATTGGCCACAGGCCAGAGTTTTTTTCCTCATATTCTGTCTCTGTATAGAATGCTTGACAATATAACAACAGTGATATTGTTACATTGTGCGGGGCCTGCAGCGAATCCAGAGTGAATGGATTCTGTCGTGGAGTATAAACAGCACTAAAGTGGGTTTATGCTGGTCCCTACTTTTATGGCAGTGTGGATCCTTGGTCATTGGACTGCTGAGCTGCAGATAGTGCTGTATACTAAAGTAATAGAAGTAGCTTTGTTTAATATCCCAGGCACATGTCACAAAGCCTCTGATGGTTTTTCACTGAATTTATGCATGTATTCATGACTTCTGTTGTGAGGTTTGTTCCATGCAAAAGTGTGCAGCATAGAAAGAAGATGCTTGCTGCATAAATCCCTGATGTATTTCAGCACCACCAAGGCACTGGACAGCTCCTTCTATGCTGTATCACATCAGTCCTCCGATGCACATTCTTTTAAAGCTGCAAAACATGAAATCTGCCTGCACGGCACATGTACAATGTGCAGCCAATGTCTCTTGAGACAGGAAAAAATGCAAGGTTCAGGTTTTTTTTTATTTGTAGAACAATGAAGAGCAAACAACCAACATAGCATGTTAGCTGTTCTCAGAGAAATCACAAGAGATGACTCTTTCATCCTAACCTTTGCTGTAGCCTTGCTTACTGTGGGGTCCAAATCAGACCCCTTTACAGTTTTTAGGTGTAGCACCCAGATTATCCCTCCCTCTGAATATCTTGTAGAAAAGGGAAGAATAAATTATATGGTAGTAACAATTAATGTGTTAACGGTGAAGGCTCATCTTTTCTGCTGCCTGTGCCTTTCTGTGTGGTTGTTTGTGTGAACTCCTTCCACAAAACCTCACTGTTTTAACTTTGTGAAACCAGGAATGCCAGCTTGGATATGTGTCGATTCAGGCTCCAAAATAAAGGCACAGATCATGTCCCTCCTGACATCCCTGTGCGCTATACTTTGAAGGGGCCCCTGAATAAACCGCGCGCGGGTGGATGCTCGGCTGATAACAGCGGCACTGCATCTGTGTGGCGGGCGGGGAGCGTCCCTTTGAAGCGTAAAACTTTATTTATGGAATGCAGTGGGCCCCATGAAGCATATTTCAGTGACTCTGAATACATTAATACTGCATACTGCAGCATCACATTCAATGTGCTCATTCACTCTGCTTTGAAAGAATCACCTCTATCTCTGTTTCATGTGTCAAACCAACAAAAAGAGCGTAGGTGCAGCTACACTGCTGACGGAAGGACATACAGGGACTTAGGATTGCTGCAAAAAAAGAAAAAAAAGCGGGGGTCACAATTTCAAAGCAGAAGACAAATAAATACAGCCTGTGTTACAGGATGCCCTTGACTTTGATGGTAAGCAAGCACAGCTAAAAATGAGAATCGTCAAAAGCGATGTTTGAATCTGGCTTTGAACTGGTTCCAATGTGGGCATTTTCAGTAGCTTAAAAGGCCCTTTTTTTCTACAGGACCATTGTATAAGAATTTTTTCCTCTTCTTTTTTTCAGGTATTACATCTTGTTCCTTGAAGCCAGCAGTAGGGGCTTAGAGGTGTTCTGTAGGCTTTCGTTCACAGAGGAAGGAGGAGTTTTACCAGTCAGTTGTAAATGAAACAGAAACACCTCAATGTGGCACAAGTCATGTAAAACATCAAAACAAGTATGTGATCCAGCTACACAACTCTTTCCTTGTGCCTTGATCCCATTTAGCTGTCATATTATGTGAAGAGGATCAGAAAAACATGATGCTCTTGCTGTGATTGTTTGCATGGTCTCATATCAATCATGACTTTCTAAAAAATACAAGGAGTTATAGTTTTGATGCCACAATAAGATGCTGGAAGGCACAGATAAATGCTGTCGGTTGGCCTGAGTGTTGGTGTTTTGGAATATTGCAAGTGCAGAAGAAATGATGAATGCCCTGCGGTTGCGATTTTCACCCTTGGTTGTTTTTAGCACTTAGCGCTGAGTGGGTGGAATAGGGGCTGTATATGGTGTCTGTCATTAGGCATGGATTGGTGCAAAATCACAGCATAGAAGTATTCTTTTGATCTGAACGATCTGCCACCAGAGACCAAGTCTTCATGTTCATAAAGCATCTCAGAGGACGAGTGCTGATCTAGGATCATTTTTGTCCTTTTAGCTCAATATGGTTCAGCATGGGTTATGGGTGGGGAAAACCTGATCCCAGATCAACATTTTACTTGGGGACTCTTCATGAGTACATTCCTTAGTGCTAATGCAATCACATACCAGTAAGACCAGGTACAAATAAGGAGCTATTGATTATTTTGCTGAGGCATCCAAGCACAACTGCAGCAACATTATCTCATATAAAACCAATAATTATGATTTTTTTTCTTTTAATAGTACATTTGGAAACATGAAAAAACTCAATTTTAAATAGAGCATTGGATCAGTATTGGATGATTACTGCTGAAATGTTCATAGTGTCACCTATGAGGAAGTCCCTTCCCTCAGAGATACACCATTCTGCCCTTTAAGTGTGTCCCTACAGTTACAATACGCAGCCAAGGTACAGCAGAAGACAAATAGCATAGGAAAAAATAGGAGCTATTCCTAAAAAGAAGTAGAAAAAAATCTGTACAGTGGAATACCATAATATTATTGATATATTGTAATGATTTGTTTTGTAACATGGTTGTGAATTTTATGATAATTATCACTATTTTTACTTACTTTTTGTCTTAAGGAGAATAATTTTGTTGTTTCTAATGGTCAGATGGAAATAGAACACTTTGTAATGATATTTAATATTTCAGTATTATTCTACATAATTTTGGTAAAGGTTCCTATGTTTTCAGTATTTTCAGATGTGAAAATAGCAGAGGCAGTACAAGTAGCAAGATCACTGCCTACACGGAGGAGTAGTCTAAAAAGAAACTTTGTCACATTTCCTTAGCAGTTCACAAAAGCATGATGGAAGTCTCAATTTCTTAGAGGTGTGATTTCCCTGAGATAGAAGTGGTCTGTTCATTCAGTGTTCAGATGGATTTCATAATACATATCTTCACTTGTCTTGGGTCTGCCCATAACTCACAAACTGCACAAAGTTTATCCTCGCTAACTCAGGTCTCTTTAGAGTGAGGGCAGCCAGTCCAGGAGCAACACAGTATGTGTCGGTTTTGGTGTTACTTAATTTCATTTTAACAGTTTATTCTGACCCTCATTAGTTGCTACCAAGGTAACAACCACTCCTCCAAAAAGGGTGAGTACTCACCCTCAACATGACAACATGAAAGGTTAGCACAGTTTATCATAGTAAACACACTGTCCCTGGTTTCCTGGGTCCAGGTTACATGGTTCTGGTGTCTCCCACAAAAAAGCACATTAAATCCTCTTAAAGCGTATGTTCATTTCCAATCAAGTTGTGCCATTGGGCAAGTTTTTTTGGTGGCCAATCAGCCCAGTGCATTATTCGCATGGTGTGGGCATGTTCACAGACAGCATGTTCTAGCAGAGAGTGAGTTGTCTGTTTGTGCTGTTAATATTCATATTGTAGGTATCACACCTGACCTGACCAAAGCAGTTCTGCATGCAGCGTTTTACATGCACCACTGGTTGCGTATGGGAGACCATGTCGTCATGCAACTTCTTATTCAGATGTTGTCCTTGTCTGAGATATCACATATCTTACACGATGTTGCCTTTGTCCGGTACTCTTTCTCTACCAAACTCAGTTTGTCATTATTGTAAAAGTAAGGGGGACAATTAAGTGCGTGTGTGTGTTTGTGTGTGTGTGTGTGTGTGTGTGTGTGTGTGCATGTGCATGATTTTCAAATAGAAAAATACCATTTTGCATAAAAATAACTATTAATATGGTAACACACTATTTACATACTATTCTGTTCTTTATATGCTTTTTAATCAATCATTTCTGCTGAAACTTTACTGAGATTGTAATAAAATAAGTAAAATACATCATAGCAGCTTGACAGAAATTAATTGAAATTAGACATTGGCAAACAAAGACTTAACAATCTCATTATAGTATGTCTTCGTTTAACCTCAGGAACATTTGCTGATTAAAATGCAATCAATCAAGTGAAAGCCGTTTAAAAACATACTGAAATAGAGTATCACAAACTTGAATCCTTGGAACAGTCCTTTCAGTTGTGCTTAATAGACATAGCTGTTGTTTTATCAATAAGACTGCGTACCTGTTTTCAGTTTCAGCGCAATTTCAATGTGTGAAGAACATTAAACGCTGACAATAAAAAGTGCTGCCCTCGCGATTCAAATTCATTTGAAAAAGTGCCGCGTAAAACAGATAAATAATTTTTCCTGTCTCCATATTCCCCCTACCCGCAAATAGTGATTTGTTCTCTCCACCTCAGCACTTCTGAAATTGCACATTACCTGCCTGCTGTGCAATTTCCCCCCTTTCCTGCAACAAACAGAATCCGTTTTCGCTATCTTGCTGTTTAACACCTGCCATTAAACTTAACTTTGAGCGCTGTAAGTGTTTTAAGAGGCTTTGGACACACAGAGCTGATAGAATCACAGCAGGAGGTGGTCCACATGCACCAAGGTAGGATGAGCATAAAAATCCAAAATTAAATAAATAAAAGACCTAAAAAAGTCAACCTGTAAAAATGCCTAGATGTCTTGAATGCGCTGCATAGATCTGTGTGGTCTTATGGTATGCATGTTATTTTCCCTTCATCCTAATTGAGCACTTTGACACTGGAAGAGACACCCGTGCTTTGACGCCGCGTGAAGCTACATGGTAGGGAGAGGCGAGGGGGTTTATGTTTCTGAGAGGATTTCCATTTAGATAGCATTGCCGTAGCCCATTTGCCACCTGCCGCATTGTACATGTCAGCAGTGATTTAAGCAGGTGACTTCAGGGCTCTGCTGAGAATGAGAACGGGTTACCACTGACATCCTTTTACCTGCTTTTTGTTTGCAAGCTCTCCGAAGCTGAAAGATACTGAGCCCACATGGTTATCAGCAGTACACCCAATTTAAATGGTTACCCCCTGCCTATTTACTTGTAAGTATTTAGCAGACACTATTATCTAGAACTACATACATAAAATTTCTTTGTAACGCAGAGTCTACAACGCTTAGAACATTGCTCAGGGGAACAACAGTATTCCCTCACCTGTGAATCACACCTCTAAACCCCTGAGTTACAACGACCAATTCCCTAAGCTACAGTGCTGCTCAGACAATTATTACCACTCATTAAAATCCTTCTGTTTAAGAGTCAAAACTGAATGAAAACACTCTCCACTAAAGGTCTTGACACTGAAGCGGTTCCTTATGGAGAAACTTGCTTACTATGTGAAGACACAAGGAAAACGAGGTAGCAACTCAAGAGGCCCCCTGGTTATGCAAAAGCAAATGAAAGGAAAGCTGGGTCACCACCATGCATCATTTATAGGGGCTCCTTATACACAGTTGAAAAAGCAGGGTGGTTTTTGAATACATTTGATCAATATAAAGGCAAGAATGCATTCAGCCAGGGTTATTTCATTGGAGTGCCAGTATTAAAAGTGCCTAGATGTCTTTCATTGGTTTTTCTGGGATTCAAATATCCCTTGAATCACAATGGAAAAATCATCAACTGAGAAACTACTGTGTGCTTATGAGAGTAATAAAGAACCTTGTTTCTGTGTAGAGTTTGCCCAGTGTTTGAACACAGTGTCCAGTGCTTTAGCCATCATAACCATCCAGCTGTTCCTCTATGGTTACTAATGCACCTCCTTAGGGAATTTTGACCCTAGTCAGACAGTGGCTCTCAACTCTGAGCCTGGAAAGCAGCATTGTCTCGTGTTTTTTGTCTAAAGTCACAGTCTGACTTTGAGATTTATCTGATTTTATACCTTTCTCTTTTGCACACCACCCCTACGCTGATGGAATGACCTTCTCAGGTGGTCAGGACAGCAGAATTGTTGGTTTTTCCTCTGATGCAGACAGAGGACCCTCCTCGCATGACTGCATCTTGGCTAGCCTACCATCCCCACCCCCAGCCCCTGTAGCACTTGCTAATGCAGAGGTGCAGCATTTTATGGTTTGAGATGGCAATTCATCTTGACTTATATCTGGGTTATAGGGTGGCATATTTAACTGCATTAGTGGTTTAATGATGCTGAACCTGCACTCTCTGGTATGTGATTGTTGTTAGGCAGGTCAGTACTGCTATAACGCTTACCTCTTGTGAATGCCCTTAATGCTGTCTTGCATTGCAAGTCACTCTGGATAAGAGTGTGTGCTGTTGTGTAATGTAAAGTAAAGCTTGCAGGGCACTGAAGAGATGATCTGACTGTGCTTTTTTCCTTTCATCCTGTGCCAGGTACTCGGAGGAGGAGATCAGACAGAAGGTTGGCACTTTTCGACAGATGCTGATGGAGAAAGAGGGTGTGATTACCAGGGAAGGCTCACATGGACGCCCCATGTAAGTGCTCCCATTGCCCTGACACACCTTTCCTCAGAGAAAATGGACGGTTAGAAACAAAGAAATACTCAAATTTATTTTAACTTAAGGATGCATGCACTTTTTCCAGGCCTTATTTTCTATTATGAATAACCTTGAACCTCTGACCTTTTTCAGCTGACATACCTACACACTTCTCAAATCAATCTGCTGCTGCCTAGCAGGTGTGGGCCTTTAGTTAGCTCCCCTTTGGGAAATGAAGTTGCTGCTGGAAAAGGGGGCACTCCTCCCTCTGATAGAAATCCTGTGCCCCAGAATAGTGATGGGGCACTGTGCTGCAGGAGGTGCCACCATTTGGATGAGACATTAAACTGAAGTACTGACTTCCTGTGGTCATTAAAAATCCTGTGAAGGTTCTTTAAAGAACTGTGCATGTTAATTCAGTTTTTCAGAATAATCATCGACAAAAGCTAACTCTGCTACATCTGGCTACCGAGCTGTACCCTAACTTCTGATTGGCTACACAATCCCATGAATCCCTTACTCATTAATTCCCCATCCCATTGCTGCAAATCAGAAATGTGCCCTTAGATGGTCTACTTGTTCAAATAAATGTAAAGTAAAAATAAATAAGCTGAACCGCTGACCTTTTTTGGTGAAAAAATGCTCTGACAATAAATTCTTAGTTTATTTTTCTGTATTGGTGCATTGCTTGTAATGCAGCAGTTTACTTTTCTCTCCCAAAGCAACTGCAAAACCTAAAGCCATTCTAAATTACAGAATGTGTTTCCAGAGACGTGGTGATTCACTTTGTTTGCTTGGCAGTTGTCAGGTCTGCATTTTCTGCACACCAGAGTGTTATTGTGTGTTTCCATTGACTCAAAGGGAACGGCTCCCAGCATTTAAATGATGCATTCATGCTTTTGCAAATACTCGGCTGGAGTTGCGTAGATTTTTTTTTTTTATATCTGTCAAATTGTCAAATACCAGGATGAGCGGGCCAGAAAAATTAATGTACTTGTCATGGACAACTTATGAATCATAATGTGGGTCTCATTACGATGTTGCCAATCATGATATTAAAATACATCAATTATGGTGCTAGATTTGTTAAGAAATCATTTATTCATTAAAAACAATGTCTATGTTTATTTAGCAGTCATGATTACTGTTATTAACTCCTCTCTACTGACATTTTTATACGAAATTGCTAAATCTTATTTACAATCTGGCCAATCTGCCTGCAGCTGTCAGAGAAGAAAAGTGCCTCCAGAACACGACAATATGAAGGGGAGTAGTGCTCTCAGAAATATGCACTTATCCCACTCTGCCCGGAATCATGACGGAAACATGACATAATTGTCGAACTATGGCTTAATGGTACTCAAAATGAACTGCGAGTGAAATATGTAGGAAGAGGTAATTTTTTTGAAGGGTGAGTTGAAGAGAAGCGGCCAGACAAACTTTTGCCCTCTCTATTGTAGCAGTTGTAATTGTTTTTTATAGATGCTCTTAGTGTGTTTTTTTGCGTGGGGGAGATGAGCAAACCCTGTTACTTTTTATGGAGACTGATTCAGATGGAGGTTTGTTCTAAATCCTGCAATGGTACGTTTTTAAGTAGCAACCAAATAGGGCTCTCCCCGTACTTCACTTTTAAAGTTCAGTAGCTGCATTTGTGCAGTTCCATAACTGGAGCTTGTTAGATTCAATTATTTAAACAAGCTGATTGGTGAGCATGTGGCTTGAGACTGTACATTGCATTTTCAGCTGGAGAGCAATTAAGTCCAGTCCTACTTGTGGTGAAATTTGCTCCACAGCTAGGATCTGTACAACATTAACTTTTCTACAGCACTTGCAACACAGAAAGTAGCAGAGCTTACCAGATGGTCTGGTGATTGGTGAGCAAAGCAGCTTGTTATAAATGAGATGGAGTCTCGCTTGTCAGGCTCATAACTATGACATATGTGATGACTATGAACCAGACTTTTTTATTATAATTGTCTGTAACTTTTTCCAGCTTCATAGTGATGCACTTTGCTAATACACCAAGACCTCTGACAAACCCCACAGTAATGCGAGTTCTTAAAATTCTAAACCGATGAGCCAACTAAATTCATCCTCCGAAATCTGCTGGCCCCGACTGCAAGGAGCTTTGCCCAGAAAAGTTATCCAAGATGCTGTGTCATAAGTTGAGTGTCTTGGGTCACACGAAATGTAGCGTTGTGAGTAAGTCCTCCTGATGGCTTCCAGTGACAGCCCGATCCCGCGACCAGCTTGATGGCTGGCCTCACCAGGCCTGTCAGCTCTGTATGAATAATTCATTGTCGGGCAGCTCATCGGCTTAAACATCCTCCAAGTCACTCAGTATTCCTGTTACCATGCTAATTAGTTCTCCGTGATGTTTTCCTATGAGCCGCACAAAGATGGAAGCATAGTGACTAATGACTCCGCTACGGCGGTTGATTTTGACATTTGGAATCGCCGAGGGAGCTCTTTGCGAATGTTTGCAGTGTAATTGATGTCGCCTCGATGGCACGAGATAAACCATGACAGACAAGTGACATTTACAATCCATCTTCTTTTGATAGTTGCCAGTTTAAAGCAACTGCTGACCACACACCACATCCCAACAAGACTATCCCATTTCCACTGAGTAAGGGAGTAATTTATACTTTGCATTTAGCATAGCCTAAAAGGTCTGTGTTCATTGTGGCTGGCCCTGAAATGTAAGGCGTTTATCTGGGACACAGTTTCTTACACACATTTTACAGATTTACATGCTATGCCTTGCTTAATTTATCAATGACAGTGCCCTACCTATGAATCAATCCTACAACCAGCAAATGTGATTCCATCTGAGTTCCAAGGCCAGCTCCGTAACCACCACATTATACTGCCACCCGCCTCTCAGGGGTCAGTGGGG
Organism: Albula goreensis; assembly: GCA_022829145.1. Classification (NCBI taxonomy): domain Eukaryota; kingdom Metazoa; phylum Chordata; class Actinopteri; order Albuliformes; family Albulidae; genus Albula; species Albula goreensis. The sequence goes on from CM040742.1 coordinate 36,510,496, forward strand.
AAAACCCTGTGAATTCCCAAAGGGAAAGTACTGCTCAGACCTGTGCTCTGTTCTGTCCCCCCCTTGCCACAGGTAATGAGAGACTTTGTGCATAGGATGATAGTGCTTGAATTCAACTTTGTTTTCCTGCATAGACGGCAATCTGTCAATGCATGTTTACTGGATGAATGTATTTTCATGCATTATTGATAGGATCATGAAGACCCTCTGTCGGCTTCATGGAGACCCTGCCTACTCTGTCTTATTCTGTTTTAATTGAACTGGCTATTCTTTTGTCTGTTTCCATGTTCGCCACTCTCATTATACTTAAGATGAGCAGTATGTGAGCCATGTGTATGGTAACATCTGTGTCTGTTATTTAGCAGCTGTGTATCCCCCATTTAGAGAACTTACATTTAAATTAGACTTGATGATCAATCCATGAAAAGGCAAAAGATCTACTTGCAGTCGACTTAAAGAAACAAGAAAACTTTTCTTCCTTTCTCTGCAATTTAATACCTTCACTTTCCTTGGCACTACAGCTTATTAAGTTTAACTTTTTGAATATTTTGTGAGCAGATTATTGTATATCTAACTAAACTGCAGCATGTCCTGAAAACACATCTATTAGAATTCTACTTCCTAGTATTAATTTGATTTGTTGCGGTTATGCGTTATTTAAATGCAGAAGCAGAAGTGTTACATACTTGTCTAGATAAAGACTTATTCCGTAGAATAATTATATTAATGGTACCAGCATGGAATTTAAATCATTAATTCATTTGTATATTTTGTAGCTTCCCTTCTTTAAGGGAACAGTACAACATTATAATATTTAAAGGTTTAATTGGAAGACTTAGACACGCTAAATGATCCAGCTGGCTGGCATCTCTCTAAAGCAGGTGTCCCGCAGCTGATAAAAATGGGGATTTGGGGGTTGTGGGCTCTAGATCAGAGGCCTGGCTCAGCCCTTGTCCTTAGTATGGGATTTCTTCTGTCTGAGGTTCCTTGGGGCACTTACTGTGGGAAAGAAGTTGAGACATAAAAACAAAGAGGGTTTTCAATGCCAAGATGATTTTACATTTCTATTAATCTCATATTTATGGAGAGAATGAGAGAGTGAGAGAGAGAGGTAGTGAGAGAGTATGTGGAGACAGACAGAAAGAAGGGCACAAAAGAGAAGAGACAAAGGGAAAGAGATGAGGGAAAGAAGCAGAGAAGCAGAAATGGAGAGAGGAATTGTGGGTGACAAGAGAAAGAGAGAGGGAGGAAGTGTGTGTGAGAAATAGAGATTGTAAGTAATGTCACTGCATTATTAGAAATTGTACATAATGTAACAAGGCCCTACATTTCATTTGTGCTGTTCCTGCCTTCCCACCTCCCAGCCCCCCGGTTTATTCTGTGGATTTGGGAACTAATACTTAAGAGGGAATGCAACATCCTCAGCAGGAAAGCATGCTTGTAGGACAGGCTTAGATAATGTTAGCTTTGCTAATAAGGATTTCCATATGAGACAATATGACTGCCATTCCCTGAGACAATACTGGGTGAAAATGATGTTGTGTCTTTGATATGCTAAAAACACCAAAGAGTATCTTGACTGAATATTAATTGGTATGATGGTGTATACAGAACCTTTGTGGAGCTTATTTGTGTTAATTTCCATATGTGCCTAAATGTAACAGATATCAAATTCACATTTAATTTTCAGATACATATCTTCCTTGGATTCTTGTGTATATTATACACAATCCTTTAATAGGTCCAGATGTCTCTTTGGCACTTAACATAGCACAGTGATTTTTTTGAGATTGGGCACATGGAAAAGTCTTCCCATTCCAGCTTTAAGATTAATTCTGTATTCAAAATAAATACCTTGCATGTTTGGAGTATGTGTTCTCCACACACAATATCCTGTAAATCTTTCCCAATCCAGAAATATAAAGAATAAGAAAGCTCTCTACAATGAACATTTTTCACGAGGTCACACATCCTATCTTCCAGATCTCACATTTCTGTGGCTTTTATTTGTAAGTGAAGATGAGATAGAACATGGACAGTGACAGATGTTGTGCAGCCAAGGAAAGAAAGGGTCGATGCCCCTCCTGCAGCTGTGAACATCTGGCTCAGGTAACGGCTCCTCAGCCTGAGAGCTCAGACACCTGGGTTTATTTTGCCAATTCCAAGCAAACACGAGCCCCCCCCAGCCTCCCAGAAGCCGGTATTAATTAAGTTTCTATATCTGGCGAGGGAGCTACCCTGAAGCGACCGGCCACTTTCATAGACCACTCAAACTCCCACAAGAGTAGGGCACATCTCCCAGGAGTGCCCATCAAGAGCCTGGGCCTGGGAAAGCACAAGTGTTTTAATCATATTGTAGTATAGTGGACATTTCAGTCACACACACACACACACACACACACACACACACACACACACACACACACACACACACACACACACACACACACATATATATATGCTGTGACAAAGAGAGAAAAAGCTGTACTACATTGGACTTTCTATAAAGCACTGAAATGTACACAACTGGAGTTGCCCATTGTAATGGTCAGCTGAAATTGCTCTGGGTCTGACCATACAGTCAGACCTGCTCCCCAGTTTCTCAACAATTATAGGAGGTCCAGAGTTTTCAGTGTGGCAGGGAAGTGGGGAAGAAGGAAGAAGGCAGCAATTTGGCAGAGAAAACACCCTGCAGTAATCCGTCAAGTTCCCAACAAATGAGTACCTGCAGGCCGGGGGCCCATGCAGTCATCATTCCCGGGCGATATAATTGAAGAGCGAAGTGCTGTTTCTGCAGAGTCCCCCTGTATCCACAGGGAGAGGGTATCTGTGCTTCCCCAGCAATATTCTGTTCCCACAAGGGGAAACAGGACTAAAACTGGAGGGAAACAGAAATGAAATGGTCTTTATTATAGACATCAGGTTCCACACTTCAGGTATCAAGGCCCCAGTTCAGTTCTACTCTGTGCTGTGTGCACTTCATAGACTTAATGCAATGTCTTGTCCTGTATGTGATACTATTTGAAGTGACAACGGGATGGCTTGTTATTTGCTGTCTAACATAACTGACCTGAACTTCATTCAACTTGGGATTACAAGGGATAGCAAATCAGCATAGCCAGTTTGTTTTTTTGGGGGATGGGAGGGGGTGGTGGCGAGGTAATTTGACCTCTACCTTTGGAAAAGTGCCTGTGGATCATTAATGATGATGGGTAGGACATTAGCGAAGTTTTAATTTATTTGCCTACTGACTTTTTTCTCCAGGCCCATCTTGAAAAAGAGGTTCTTGACCTCAAAAGATCATCTAGTTAAATAAAAATAATTCTATGACCTGCCCTAATGACTCTTTATAAGTCATTTTGGTGAAACCAGATTAATAACTGGTAAATGACAGCATTGCTACCTCTGCACCTAATACTCTATACTATACTATATATATAGACTCACTAAGATGCCACCGTGCTTTATTTGAAGCAGCCTGCCAGGTCATGCAGTAGAGGCAGATGCCCTTTAATTAAGTGTTGAAACCCAGGCTTAATGCCATGCTAGATTCTCTCTGAACTGTAGGTAAATGTAGAGCCTATTTGAGCTGAATGGCCTGTTGTTATCATGTGTTTGTTCTTATTTTTGTGTTTTTTCACCCATGCCATTTGGCTTATAATGTCAGAATATAGATGCTGTCCATCATCACTGAGTAATGATTCAGTCACAGTTTTGGTCTAAGACTGTAATTTAGCATATGCTGCAGCAGGTGTTGTAGGTGCACTATGTGGGAAAGCATTGCTTGTTTTTATGATGCAAGGACCAACCATGCGTAAGACACCTGGATAATTCAAGACTTGGGACTCCCACTGTAGCATATACTGTGGTAGCTAATTGCCTTATGCGCCAGGAATAAGGAGCCATTAGACCATGGTACACTAAAAACAACATCATATAAAGCGTGAGCAGAATATTGGGGTCATTGATCCACGGCAGGCAATTTTCTTCCAACTGCTACAGTACAAAGTTATTGTCATCTAATCCCACCCAACCCCTGCACCCCCACCCTCACCAAAACCCCCCACTAGTACAATATAGTACATTAAACCACTAGCTGAAAACCCTGGCTCTGCTGCACTTCATTGGAGGTAATGAATGGCTATGTTTTTCATGACTGTAGCCCTGAGGTGGACTGTAGTGACTGTACATCACAGGCGAGACTGGAGACACTAACTTAATAAGAGGGGCCCACAGGCCCAAGGCTCATTTATAATAGAGACATCCACAACACTCCAAAGCTTAGTTATTACCATTAAAAAGGGGAGGGGAGAGGTTTTGGGAGACTTCAATGTTTAACCATGTATAAATGTGTCCGATTCTCACTTTTAAGACGACTGAGTGAATCCCTCGAAATGCTGGCATGGGATGTTGGAGGAATTTGTGGGCTTTATGACCTCATAGGACCTGCAGCCATTTTCTGGCGGGACGTTAAAGCAAGCTACTGACTCTTATTGTGCAGAGTTGCAGTTGGCTGTGTCATTGGTGTACCAGTTGAGGCAGTCTTCTCTCTGTTCCAAGAAACCCCAATGATACAGTATAGTAATTGGGACATTTCTGAAGGAGACACTGTCTTTCAGATAAGATGTTGAATCAAGATCCTGACTCACAGTGGTTACCAAAGACCCCATGACAATTTTTGCCAAGAGTAGGGGGATCCCAGGTGACTTTCCAAAATTTGCAGCATGGCATTTTCTTTAATTCACTCAGTAATGACCTTCCTCTCCACCTTATGTGTTGTGAGTGTTGTGGTGCAAACATAGCTGCTGAGCATAGCCCTGGTGTCTGCCATGCATTGGTGGCGGCCGAGGTGAGTTTCCGCCCCCTTTACTGTGAAGAGCTTTGAGATGCCTGAAGGGATGAAGTACCTCATCACCATCAATGTCATCATCGGTCTTGCTGAAGTTGGAACCTGTTCCATTTTAGTAACTCGCTCAGAAATGGTTCAGATTCTCAGGCCGTGGTTCAGAGAAGTGTGATGTGCATGGCGTATGCCTCCCCTCCCTAATAAGCTGCTTCCCTGTTACTCCTGTTTGCATCACCAGTTTAAATTGCTGCCTTCATCTCAGACCAGACTTCACTGAGTTGATCTTAGCGGCCTCAATATATTGGTACTGTTCTGAAAATTGTGTCTTATACATCTGAGCTGCACCAGGCTGACAGCAGAAAGGTGTAAACCTGGGGTGTGAGGCAACATGGTCATTTACATACATTTTAAACATTGATTAATATTAAACATGTTAATTGTAAGGCAGTCCCTTTCATTCTATTAGTTGTATTAATCAGTGTTTTATAGACATTAGTTGGTGCCAAAATACTGTTACTGTCAGGAAGTTCAGTTTGTACTTTGCATTTTAAATAATGAATAGTGACAATAAGAGGTGAGCATCTGTGAATTTATTTTTGGAAAGACACTCCTCACTGTTCCCCTTCAGGGCTCAGAATTTATTTGGTAAAATTTATTTTTTAAGCCTTTATTTGAGCAGAGCAACCTTGCAAACTCCTCTACTAAAAAGTTTGGTTTATAAGTGCACACAACTTTCACTCATTACATGAACACTCAGCTTGACAGTCCCGCTGCCTCGATCTGACTCATTTTACTTTACTTCTCAGACCTATACTTACCTCTACAGATATTCATATTTTTTTCTCTGAATTTTTAGACACCACTTGGTCTGTGACTGGGGCACAAATCTCAAATGGCAGTTAAGAATTTTTCTTAAAACCAGGTTGTTGGCCACTTGGAGCTTCCATTCGGTAAAATCAGTGCTCGTCCATCCAGTGGCACAGAGTGCACTTCATTAAACCCCCTTTAAATGGCTTCCATCTGCCTGTTGCTTCCACACACCTCTGGCTGTTACATTTTTTCTTTCATTTTAGAATAGTTGTTCATTCTCCTCATTAAACTATTGGTCTGGAGGTCATTTTTTGTTTTGTTTTTGGCAAGTGAAGTGAGCAGCAGTCCATAGCCAATTAAGAACTTAAGACTCCTGGAAAAACACAAACCAAGCAACTACTAGAGTGTCTTTCTCGTACATCTTTGTACGGATCAGTGCAATTTGTGGCAACTTCCTCCTGCCCAGTTGCTGTCTTTTCCTTATTACAGATCAATTTCTTTTTGTTATTCACGAACCGCTCCCACTTTCAATAGACCTTTTCGCTTCGTTCGTCTCGGTTGTCAGCACTTGAGGCTTGCGTTGCCGTAGTCAAGTCAGTAGATGAGACAACAGGATGCCCGATGCACTAATCCTGATCTGCCTCTCGCCAGGGCATGTGGACAGAGAGGAGAGAGAGGGATCAGCAGAGCACGTGCTATGCACGGATTATTGCGGTACGGAACACCATCTGCAGAGGAGGAGGAAGTGGGGGTTGGGGGGGGGGGCGGCTGTACTAACCAAGCTTGTGAAAGAAGGATAGGTGGTGGTGTAGTATAATGGTTACAGAGCTGGGCTTGCAACTTGCAAGTTTGATTCCCAGGTAGGTTGCTGTTTTACCCTTATCCAGCTTGCCCCAGTTCAGTTGCTTCTGTAATCCCATAAATGGATTGTGTATAACAAAATGTGAGCTGTGTAGAGTGCTCTGAGTACTGGTATGTATAATGCAAATGTAAATGTGAAAGTGTAAATGTAGGGATAGATTAGAAAAATAATGAATTAGAAAAATAAATGCAAATCATATCAAAGCCAAATGTGAAAGGAATTCAGAGGAGTCACCATGAGGCTTTGTGCCTCTTGTTTGTTTGTGTGTTTGTTTGTCTGTTTGTATGTTTGTTCTCTGGCTATAGAATTAAAGGCACAAAAATCCACATGCAAATGATTGTATTGATGTATTGTATTGTATTGTATTGTATTGTATTGTATTGTATTGATCTTAGGATTGTGAACTTAATTTTTTTCACTTTAACTAATATGTGTATTTCTTTAATATTATCTTTATTAAAACATAGTACTTTAACACAACTCAGATGGCACATTTAGCTAAATACATTTTGTCCATACATTGTTGTATCCAAGATGTAAATTAGCTGCTGATTGAGAAGGGACCACACGAACTTGCAGGGACTCTGGCCCTTGAAGGCATGAGTTTGACACTCCTGTCATAGAAATACCTTGTATATATGGCTTTCTCTTCTTTTTTGTTCTCTAAAGTGACATCCACATTGGCATAGCAACAGCTGGATCAGCCTCACCAGGGAAAAGATACCACAGGCACTCACAGCTTTGTGAACTGATCATATGTTGACTTTGGGTACCTCAAAGGCAACATGTGATTGATCTGCTGTAAGGAAAATGAGGTGGGCTCTTTCCCATGTGGTTTGGAGAAGTCACATGGTGTGGCTACTTCTGCCTGAGTTTGTGGGAGAGGGTTGCTTGCTGGTGCTGATGGAAAAGCTCAGTTTGGGTGGGAAAATGGGTGAAAAATGTGTAAAAAATGAATAATAATAAAACTGTGTAACCACATGGTATCGTCCACAGCGTTAATCACTATTGCGAAGAGCACGGAGAGGACCAGGCTGAAACTGAGGGGTACGTGGCAGAATGTGATTGCTACGCTGACTGCTACGACAGGGATTCGGTCTGCCACAGTGATTACAGGTAAGCCTGTCCCCAAACACCCACACCAAGAACTGTGCACCCCAGATATGAAGTGAGAGGTGGATCTTTGCCAAAATGATAAGGCTAGATCGCTGCTTCTTAGAAAGCTTCTGTTTTGCATTTATAGCCTATTGCTCCCTCCGTATTTCATGTTTCTAATCCTCCCCCCACACCTACAACAAAAACCTGTTTACAAGTCGTTGGTCAGATCAGCAGTCACTTTGTCTCTTTCTCATGTCCAGAGCCTTTTAGAGCAACAGAAATGTCGATGAGTTTGTCTGAAATATAGGAAAGCCAGAACGAGTGAATATTAATACTGCATTATTCTGCACAATCAACAGTCTTGAGAAAATAAATGACAAAATAATTTAGATATTTTACTGGATTTTAAATGCATGTGGATTTTTGGCATGCTGATCAGTATGTGCTGGGGGTATAATTATCAATGAAAGGTGAATTCCCCACAGATTTTAGGATGTTTTTTTTAAGTTTACACACAGAATTGTCAATGTATGGAACAGATTTCCAGGTAGTGGAGGCCGAGACCCCTGCCATGTTCAAGTCCAGGCGTGACACTGTGCTAGACACTCTCTTGACCTAACACACTGCCCTTTCTATCCCGGGGTTTGTAAGGTCTGTGGGTATTTGCTCCAACGACACACTACCTCACATGATTTGACTAACTAGCTCCCAAATCAAGGAGGTAAATGAATCAGTGAAATTAAGTACAGCAGGGTTTGGTTTGAGCAAATACCTACTGACACTGTGGTGAGTATTCCTACTCTAGACCGAAAGTAAATGAGCAGTATGAATGGGTAGTCTGGCCTTATCTGACATATTTGCCCCTTCAACCTAGAACGAAGAGGAAATCCAGCAGTTCCCCTTCCCCTCCTCCAAAGAAAAGGAAGAAGAAGAAATCAGCACGTCGGAGGAGTCGGTATGTCTCTTTGCTCTGTCGCTTCTGAGGATATTTTATTTCAATGCAATGATGAGCTTAAACTGAAGCAAAATCAGAAGCTAAACAGTACAATGCAGTCAATGAGAGGAAAAGGATTAATTAGCCCATTAGGCAATTTGTACAGACAGTCTTAACTTAAAATCATACACATGACATCAACCAATGTAACAAACTGCCATTGTAATTCATTGGCTTGGCATTACTAATGGTAACTGATTGAGTCCTAATAAGCATACTTTAGGGAAATTGTGTTAACAAACACATATGAATAATACATCTAGTGAATGTTAATTGTTAAAGTTCCATATGTATACATAAAACATAAACAGGACCTAATAGCAAGTGTTCAGCATGAGAGGACTGAATTAGTGGGCAACATGTGAACAGATGATGTACGAGGCCTCACACTTCTGGAGTCAGGATGTTAAGCCTGGCTCTTTCATGGGTTGTGGTGGTGCATGATGGAAATGTCAGGCTGGAACGGAACCTCAAAGCCCTGTGTTCTGGACAACACAAGATTCTAGCTGTGCTCGTTGGCTTCCACTGTCAACTTCTGGCAAGGTCAGTAAAACAGGAAGGAAGAGAATGAGTGAGAGAGAGAGAGAGAGAGAGGAATAAAGAGAGATGTAGCTGGAGTATGTTCCGAGGCTGATATTAATAGACAAGACAGAAAGGAAGCAGTGGAACTTTGCCAGGTGAGTGATGCATGGAAATCAAATGGCAATTAAAAAGAAGAGAAGACAAATATGTGAGGGAAGCTGACAATAACAGGTCCTCCTCAGAGTGCTTGTTATGATTTCACAAGAATCTCTCTTGCTTTGGCACGTCTGGTGAGCTCTCCTTCTCCTTTCCCTCCTCCTCACTTCTCCTTGGGCCACCTCTGCTCTCTGCGTCCACAGGTTTGACAGCGCCTCGCCCTCACGTAAGGAGAAGAAGAAGAAGAGTGGGAAGAAGCATAAACGAGACAGGTATTTATCCACCAGACGGGGCCCTCACTCTGCATATCTCCATTCAAGCAGGAAGCACCTTGCCCCCAACATAGGAGTCAATGGTTCATGAAAGATACATGTCCTAAAAACAATTTAGTAACTTCAACAATTATTTTATTAAAAACAGTAATCTGATTAGCTGGGAGGCAGGCAGCTCCTGTGCTCTCAATAGTATATTAAAAGTGTGTAATAATTGTCATATTTGGTTTTAATTACTCATTAACTACTAATTAATTACTTATTAATTACACTAATCAAAAACAGGATGACTCCAGTTGAGTGAGGCTGAGGTAGTAGCACCGTAAGGGGAGAGTCAGGTGTGCACACTGAGATAAAGAATTGGAACAAATCCCAACACCAAAATTGTTGAAAATGGTTCTACAAAGTACATAAAAATGTACATGTTTATTTACATATTTGCCATCCTATTAAAGAAGCTTACTCAAATTATCGTTGTTACCATTATCACAAAAAAGGTTGTTGATGAATATTTTCTCCTTAGTTTTCACAGAGAAATAAGCTTCCTTTTCTTTGTTTTGTTTCCTCTAGAGGCATAATTTGCATAGCATTTCAATGATAAAATAACCCCAAAACATGAACTTTGCAAGACAAAAAATTCAGATGCTCTGCAGCTTGGAACTTAATCATGCCCCAGCATTGTATAGGGCTGCATAAAATGGCGCCTTTCAATAGAAAAGGTTGCAATAAGAATGCGTAATGCAGCACAAGACTTTTGGGACCAAAACCTTTTCAAGTCTGCGTACCTGGCCTCCATATTCATTACAGTAAGACTCCAGCATCTGTTGACTGAATATAAAATCAATACTGGCATTCCACATCGCATCCTCTACAACTATTTCATGTTCAGGAAAGAAAATCAAGTGTTATCCACAACTTTTTAATATTGTAATGTATTCTTCAAAATGTCCCTAATATAAAAGTACTGTAGTAAATGGAATTAACATTAATAATTAAATAATAAGCCTCCAATAACACTCTGCTGTGCCTTAAACGTTTTTTTTATGAATTCATTTATCCATGAGTCCACATGATTAAGTTAACTGATTTTCATTTCCTTCTCATTTAAAACCAGCAGTAGTGCAGGCTCAAATATTCATGTGGCTGGTAAAATATTGAATATGAAAAGCTATTGAATATTGATGCCGTTTAATACCTTGAAAAGGAATGCTTTTATTTTTATGGCGTCATCCCAGGCGTCTTCTCACAATAACCCAGAAAGCATAGCGTCAGCGCTAAATGAATGGGAGAGGAGAGGAGCCAGTTCAGCACTCAGCTCTGTTTAATGTGGGTGCGCACCAGCCAGGGATATCGTAATGGCAATAAACAAGTCTAAAGGAGCTCTTGCCTTCTCTGCCATCTCCCTCCATTCCCATCATGCACCAGCTCACATGTGGTGACCTCTAATAACCGTTACGGCACAGACAGACAGGCAAAATAAGAAAAATACCCCCCCCACCAAATTGCTGAGCATCTTTATTGGCTGCCTTCCCTCCCCCAACAATACCATCACACACACACCCCTCCCCTCCTCAAATTTCATGAAAGCTCTACTGCACTGCAGATATTGTCTTGCACATGTTGGGGAATGAATAATGTATGGAGGGTTTGGCAAACGGATAAAAAAGATGCAGGAGAGCAGGTGAGGAAGGTCCCTCCCCAGAACCAGCCGCAGCCCTGAGACGTGGCAGCTGTGTGGCAGGAATAGAGTCCACCTTGGCACTGTAGCCAGGCCCGAAAAGAGGCTTGAGCCAGGACACTGCACTGGGCTCTGTTAGCTTAGGTCTCTGGAGTTTAAAAGCACTTGACAGATACTGACATGCTGATGGATCAATGAACCATTTAACTTAAAGAGTAAAATTGTGTGTGTGTGTGTGTAAACACTAAACATCATTATGAATCTAACCACATTAACGATCGCAGTTATAATACATGCTCACACACACATACACATGCATACACACACATAATTGTAAAGCCCGCTGACTTCCCATGTCCTTATGTTGGGTTCAAATTTGTGTGCAGACTTTTACATGAAAATATAAAATCATTTCAAGATCAAATTATTTTTACAGCAATTTGAAAAACCTTGAATCTCCAACTTCACTGAAAATAATAAAAACAGAATGGATCCATACTCAGTGATGAGACCTTCATCTTAGACTTTGATTTGAAACACTTCCATGCCTATTGATCAGTGGTTTTCAAACCTGCTGCTGGAGAACTGAAGAGAGTGTGCATGTCTTTGTTGTTGCTTAGCACTAAATTATCAATTAAAGCTTTTTCTAATGTGGTTAACTTAATTACTTACAAACTCTTCTTTGTCCTTAATGGAATGCAAGACCAGAATGGGCTCCCATTACCTGAGTAGTGGAGAGGCTTGTATGTTATAAAGCCCTGCAGGCTGTTTCAAGTGTTGGCCTCGGTACTCTTTCAAAGGTCTTTCAACCATGCTGGACTGGCCACAGGCTAGAGGCAAGAGAAACAACAACATTCTTTTCCTCCAGTTTGAGAGTTGGCATTACGCTACCACTATTACTGTAGAAAAACATTTGTAGTCACTGCAACCAAAATGATTGCATACCTACATTACATTTTAGTCATTTAACAACTTAAACAGCTTACTGTTTTACTTTAGTAAAGCAATTCAGGTGAAGCCTCTTGCTGCCCCAGTTAACTCACCTTAACTGAACCCAACCTTTTCTGGACACGAAGTGGCCATTACATTTAAGGTGAAAAAAAAACCCCTCTGTGTATAGAGTAAGGGGTCATTTGTGGGAGCATATTCATTTCATTTTGGGTCAGAGTGATCTTGTTACCTTTTTTGTAATATATGGCTGTACGCATCCTTTGCCTCTGTATTTCCTTACATTGGTTTCACTATGGGATTTCAGTGACATCCAAGCTTGGGGTAAGTGATGGCTCGCTGCCATTTATTCGGACAGGGTGGGGTTGTAAAGCTATTTCAAACCAGATTCTGTCCTAACTGTCAATGCCCTTTGTCAACTCTGAATACAAAACATGTGTTACTTATTTTTATTACTTTCTCTGTACAGTACATAGAAACCCTCACTCATTTCAACAATCACCAAGCTTATATTCTTGCTCGCAGTAAATTACAAAAAAAAAAAATTCAATTATGTTAGTCAGCTCTAAAGTTATGACCAAAGCGTAATGTAGTTTGGCTGAATTGTGGCCTCGATTAATGGAATCCTGATAAGAAAATTAATGATGGTCCATTTTTCACAGCATGCACTGTGGTAAGTTCTAGTGCACTGTCTGTGGTGATTCATTTTTTATGGTGATCACGGCAGAAACTGTGCTGTGTGGATTTTTACCCAGAATAAAGATATAGGCAGTATGGGATTGGCGTTGCATCTGCAGAGTGGACAACACGTTGACTCTGAGTCACATGTATACGGTTTCCTCTTATTGACACTCTGGGACAGTCACTCAATGGGCTGAAAGGGGAGGAAAATGGGGAAAATTGAAAAAAATGTGGATGAAAGTTTGTTTTGGGAGGCATTCTCTCACAGTACAGTATATACAAGGAAATAGCATTTTTACCACTATATATTACTTTAATACAATTTTTTGGCATTTTTTACATTTTATTTGATAGTGACAGTAGAGAGAGAGAGAGAGAGAGACAGGAAGGGCAGGGAAGGAGAGGGGGGATGACATGCAGCAAAGGGCCCAGGCTGGATTTGAATGCCCCGGCCAGCCCACTGCTGTACGGCCTTGGCCAGGGCACGCCAAGTAGCCACTCTTTAATAAAGGCTTTTGAATGTTTAAACATCATTCTGTCTGCTATTCAAAAATCCCTTGAAGCCAAAGAATACTTTTTAATGTCCTAACATTGAAAAAAGTAAAAAATTGTTTTTCTACTAAACCTTTTTTATTTAGTGGCCTTCTCTCCGTTTGCCTTGTATGGGTATGACAGGAATCATTTCATTGTTGTGCACCAGAGAGATCCAGTAGCTTTGTTTCTCTATAGGAGAAGCATGTAACAGATGCACTGTTCACACAACAAGCTTTTCTTACATCTAATAGAAGTGAAATAAAATGTAACTGGGATCTATTCATGTGAGCTGTTGTGCTATACTCATTAGCTGTTTTACACCTACTAATCATTGTATCACATCATAAAACAGGAACAGACTGTTAGCGAGTATGGAGGTGGATAGTGGTTATGTTTACTGTTTTTGTTTTTGTGACAGTGCGACTGACCATTTTGCTCTCGCCCACAGGTCTGCCTCGGGCTCCAGGAAGAAGAGGAGGTACAGGTGAGGATAGAGCCCCCTCAGACCGAAATGGCTGAGAATGGTTGAGAATGATGGAAAGGAAAACACTCTGTTTAACCATAACCATGCCTTCGCACTTTGCACTTGTTGAGAGTTATTAAAATCCTCACCCACAGACACAAAGAGCAGCCAGTGAAAGTGTAGATACAGCATCAGGCACATATTAACAATGCTTTTGCAGTGGTAACTGCCTCCAACAGAAGCACACATATATACCTGCCCCTGAAGGTTGTGGGTTCAAGCGCTACTCCTGCAGATTCTGTTCCGGGTTCCCACTCATCTATATCCAACTCTATCTCCTATTTTCAGAATAAAAAATGGAAGTAGAAAATGATTCCAATCGCATAAGGCCTGCTGTGTATTGGGAGTGTTTTTCCCTGCTCTGTGTAATTGCTCTTTCTCTCCTCGGTTTTATTAATATGCCATGCCCCTTGTTTGTCTAAGGAGGATCCACTTTGATGTGCCTCTAGCTTCATTGCACCAGCAATGTGTGTGTTTCCTAAGCTTTTCTTAAAGACATTTCTAATTTCATGCTAAACTGTTCACTTATCAGATCTGGGAGCCAAAAGAACAAACACAAAGACAAGAACAAACAAAGAAAGAGGTAAGGAGCCCTCCACCCCAAGATTCTTTTGTTGTAAAATCCTTCAGACACAAGGGTCTTGGTTTCTACTGTTCTACGTATAGATTTTTTTATTTAATTTTTTGCCCCGGCTGCAAAGAAGAAAGGTCTTCATTAATATTGCTTCAGGCTTTTGATTGGGCCCAGGCCATCTGTTGAATTTCAAAAATCCCCCGTATGAATATGAAAGAGCTGCCGCAGAATCCAACACATTCTTAATATTTTACTGTCTGTGGATGGCATTCCAAATGACACTTACATGTGTGTTTTTTTATTAGGTAAATGTATTCTAAATCTTGATGCAGGAAACTGATTATATACAAAACCAATTAGGTCCTGCTGCCTTTGTCAGCACAATGTATCAGAAGACCACCTATAATCCTCTAATGATGAAGCTGGTGAAGATTAATGCTGTAAGTTTTTAATTTTTTTTGTTTTGGAGTACCATACTTTTATGTATTTGTATGTGTGTGGAAGTGCACAGTATTATAATAATTAACAATACATAAATAGATGAATAAAAGTATGGTTCTCAAAAACAAATAAATAAATATAGGATGTATGCGCAAACATAAAGGTCTTACTGATTCAGCTTCAGGCCCACCCACTCTGTATGGAAGTGAGTATGACATCTTGTCTGTCTGCCTGTCTGTCTATCTGTCTGTCTGTCCCTGCAGGTCTCCCGTGGATTCCCCTGGCAGGAGGTCCCACCGCAGGGGAAGCTGCAGCTCCCGCAGTGCCTCTGTCTCCTCCACTGGGAGCCTGTCCAAATCCCCCAGCAGGTACACTAGTCCCAGTCTCCGCAGTATGCTCACCCACCCCACAGCACTGCTACATTGGCATTGTATATACCTCAGCACGAGAACAGGACCATTCAACTCAATGTTCTGAGGGCTGCAGTCTCTGCAGGTTTTTGATCAAACTGTACAAGACATCTAGTTGTAAACTGGTCAGTGAAATCAGGTAGTATACTTGTTTGGAGCGATTACCCACAGATACTACAGCCCTTTGGACCTGGAGCTGAGCAGCCCTGTTCTACAGTGATACCGTATAGCTACCCAGTGTCTCACCATTCCTGCTACATCAGGGGTAAGCAAGAAGGGCCATATCTGTTTCTCAATCTCATGCCATCTTATGCTCTTAAATATTCAAGTAGCACAATCATTTATCTGATCTGGCACTTCGGCTAAGTTCCATGACTTGCTTATCAGTGACAGATAGTGGAGTGTTTTTTATCCTTGTATAAAACATTTTACTGTGATCTTATCTATGACTGAGTGAGTGTTTGTGGCTAATTAGCTAATTGAGCCAGGCTAAATGGGAGAAACCATGCATACACACCTGCATACACACCTGTCTCCAGGTGCCAAGTCCCCATCCACTGTGACATACTGATACGGTATATTCACTCAGCATCTCATTAAACCTACTACACTGATACAGTGCTTGGTGTGCAGCTCACTAGATCAGACTTACATTCAAAAAAGGAAATGGTAGATAACATTATGAACTTGATGACAATTTCCCTACTCACCATGACATTGCAATGAATTCTATAATATTAACAAACAGTTGGGAAAGATATTGTGCAGTGAAAAAGAACCAAAGAGGAAACTACCAAGAGACCAAGTAAGTAGACAATCATTCAATTAATCCACTTCAATCAACAAGTTACTTGTTGTTGTTGAAGTATAAAAGTCATGGATTTATCTGTAGTGAAAATTGTCATTTGCCTTTTAAATAATTCAACATCATCAGCAAACAAAGTAGAATGCTTGATTTCAAAATATTCAGCCAGAAACTGTCACAAAGGAAAATTTTTGGCTGCAAATGTTCGCCTTCTGGAGTGCACATCTGCTACATTGTTACTGAATTTACGCAGTGTCTCATTCTGCTACATTTCACACACTCAACATCTCACCAGTACTGTTACAATGATGCAGCACAGTAACCCAGCGTCTCCACAGACTTGGTGTCGGCAGTTAGAGTCCCATTAGAACTCAATTTATACTGTTCAGGGTCATCAGAACTGATATATTTACACTGTCAAATTACCCAGTGTCTCATCACAACTGATTCATTTATAAAGCCATAAACTGTCATCAGACTCACTTCATTCATAATGTGAACTGAACCAGCATGTCTTCAGACCTGTTCCGTTTATACTGTCAAATTACCCAGCATCTTATCAGAACTGCTTTATTTATTAATTTGCCTGGCATTGCTTCAAAACTGCTCTATTCATACTGGTGACTCAACCAGTATCTCATCAGAACTGTTCAATTTGAAAAATTTCCTTCCTGTCCATGTCTGTCCAAGTCTGTCTAACATGTGTTGTTTACAGTTTCACAGTAAATGTCAGATTTTCATAGGCTGCTTCAGTGTATACCGTAATATAGTGATCCAATGCTGTAGTTGGCCTCATATGACACCCATTACACTACCCATTGTAGCTCACTTAAACTATCAGGGTTATTCTGACAAAAATCCTGTGGTCCAGTGTGAGCTTGACTAAATGCAAAAGATCTGCGGTATAAGTGTAGCAGACTGTGCTGTTCACTTGTTTCTTGAAGTCAGGACTGTAAATGTATTTCTCTCCCCAGAGTGTTTGTTTGAATGAGTGTTTCATTAATTTGTTTCTGCTTCTCCAGCTTTGCATACAAAAAAAAATCTAACATTTTAAACGGCTTCCTGTTAAATCATACAGAGATCATGGAAATTTCAACTCCTTTCTAATCTTGAAATTAAATAGGTTTATTTGCTGAGAAGATGAATTTGAATAATTTACAGTTTTAAGTGTGTGAGATGTGTACTGCATGTGACATTAATGCAAAATAGATTAATGCCAGGAGTTAATATGACACACAAGTGATGAATTCTGTGTGTGTAGCACTCCTCTGTGTTCCTGTCAGAGGAGAGGCATAGACATGTCATATCAAAGGTAAATCTAAAGTGAATCTAATGTATGGCCCATGTTTTTCACTAATTTACAATATCACCACCACTATATTGATTCCACATAACCGTCAGCCATGCCTGTGTTCTCCCTGTCTTTCTCCCCCTCAGGCCCAGTTTGAAGCATAGAGCAGACGGACACAAGGGCTGCCCCAGCCTCTCCAGCGCATCCCCGTCACCCACCCGAACCGCCAACCCCTCCTCTGCAGTCTGGCAGAATGGTCACCGTGGCGACACCAGAAACGGCCGGGATGGCGGCCCCAACCACTTGCCAGGAGATAAACCGCAGGATGTATGTAGTCTCCTCTATTTCGCTCTTTCTTTTCCTCCTCTCTCTGTTGGTTTCTTCCACACTGCCCTTTCTGTACTGACTTGCCCACTTTCTTTTGTCAGAGTAGGTTGACTCCTGCTTTTTATTTTCATGGTTTCATTTCAGTAATTCTCCTCTCAAATTATACTTCTTTATTTTCCTGAATAGCGTTTTATGGTAGATTTGTTACTCTTCTTTCTTCCCTGCGCTATCGTGCTTCCTTCTTATTTTTCGCTCTCCTCAATTTACATGCCATCTCGTCTTTCTTTGTCACTTGGAATGCAGGGTAGGGACTGGGGGGAAACGAGGAAGAGTTAAATGATTCAAATCTCTTTGTCTGGTGAGGAATGGAGAAAGGAAAAATATATAATATGTTCTTTTAATATTAATTTGCGACCAGTGTGATCCCTTCCGTACCACACTTGCATTGAAATATTGAGCTGCTGTCAGATGCTCAAAGTTTTTGCTTTTTTAAGCTCTGATGCCTTGGAACAAAAAAAAGCTTCTTGTAGCAATATGTGAAACAAAAACCCTGATTGCTTTAAGGCAGGGAAAATTACGAATAATGAAGATATTTGCCAAAATTCTGCATAACTGCATACAAATTCAAAAGAAACTGCTAGCGGGTGAACCAGTTGGGCAGTACTAGTGAAACTGAGGGGCGCTGTTTCAACATCCCTTCAGCAGCTAGGAAGATTTTCCACACAGACACGCATCAGAAAACGCCACTGTTTTATATCACTGCTCAGCAACGTTAGCAAATTGCAGGCAAGACTAGGAAGTAGGAAATGATGGACATTGGTCACAGTGCCACTTCCTGGCCATGTTATTGAATGCATGGTGGAAACTGAAAGCATCAAGAATTCAAGGGATGCAATCGAACCAGGGTAAAAAATCCTCCTTTTAATGAAAGGGGCTCAGATTCAGCGTTACATATCTCAGCCATCAGCCGAACATGATTTAAACAAAAGAGCATACAGTTTACATTACCATATTACAATGGAATCACTGGAATAAAAAAATACAGTTAAATAACTGGCTATGTTAAGTCGTATAAGGGGCTCTCACTCAAAATTACAACTGTTTTAAGCAGTAAGTATGAGTCACATCAACCTAATGTGTGCTCGCACCTTAATCCAAACCCATCATTGTTCCACTCGAGCCCCATACGATTCTCTGTAAAAAAAAAAAAAATTCACAGAAAAATGTTTACAATTTTAAACTTTTCATCACAATGCAGGAGTCTGGCTCAGTCTTACTGTATGTAGGGTGAGGTCTCACATCCTGGGACTGGTAAAGCTGATTCTGGCCAGTGCCTGCAGTGATGTTAACATTGAAATCCAACCCAGAATGTAGTGTTTGGCTGAGTAACAATGAGTCTGATTGCCACTGAACTTGTGTTTAGGCTCACAGGGACGTCAATATTGCCTTACTCTTGCAATGTTAGACAGATGAGCAGTTGTTGTGGGAATAAAATCTGTATTGTTGAACTACTGAACCATTCAGTAACATCAAAATTGTGTCCAGTTTAACTATGACATTGAATAAACTTCTTGTTCTTCATTTTTCCCTGCTGCTTTGTTTCCCAGGTTTATCCAGCAAAAAAGCATGTCCCTTGTTGGTTTATAAAGGATGGTTTATACTTATACAAATCATTAATCTTGTTGCAGAGACATAAAATATTAAATTGAACTTTACTCCTGTTGTTGAGCCCTTTGTCAAGGTTCAGCATATTTTGTATAAATATATCGAGACCTGTCGGTTTCAAAATCTATTTATCCAGCTACAGGGAAACCAACATAGAATATTTGTGTTGGATGACTGTACTTTGGTTGAACAGTATTTCTGTTAATTGTCCTTAGTAATAGAACATTTTTGCCTCAGACAAGGAGGATTATAAAGATCTCAGAAAAAAGAAAATGCATGGATAACCATGGAATAACGGCCATGCAATTACCATCCATACCTGGAGGTTAACATTGGCGAGAGAACAGTTTTCTCAGCTTGGCCAGGGAGGAGTAGGGATTAATCCAATTGGGATCCTCTCTGTAGTAGACTCGCCCAGCCAGCCATGTGCCTGCAAAATTTGTGTGCTGATTAAATTCATAAGAATAAAAATTGGGAATCTGCACTTAACAGGTAAGCAAATACCTAGTGAGCAAGTTGCAAAATTAATTGATGTCATGAAATATACAGTACAATAAAGTATGCATTAATATGAACAAAAAATATACATTCCTTTCAGTCAATTATTTAATGATGATATAATCAGATCTGTCAGACAACAGAGTGGTTAAATGATTCATTAGTTTCAGGCATGGCTAATAATAAAGAGCTCTCTCTCTTCCATGCCCTCTGCCCATGCAGAGGTGTGTCCCTGTGTTTGCAGATGATTGTAAAAAACTGGACAGTAAGATGTCAATTAAATGTTTGTATGTTGATTTCTTTTTAGAGCACAATAATTTATATTTTTGTAGAACATTGGTGTTATTCTTTGCTACATACTGCCGGGTGACCCACAGGCAGACAAGTATAAACCAACCTTTGAAAACCAAAAAGTCAGTCCTCATTTAAGTTCAAAGGCCAGATTTGACCCTGGGAGAATAAACTCAAAAAAGCTCTTCCAAAGTTGTGAATCTTGGCCAGACTCTTGGCCTCTTCCCCTCTCAGCAAGCACAATGAACTTTAAAGTTACTGTCTGCGCTCATATTTTGTATTTGTCAACTGAATTGCAGATTCCACTAATGTTGCATCCGGAACAAAAATGAGGTTGTGTTCATTTAAAATTTTACTATGATTATTTTATTCAATTGAAGTGTACAAATAACCACTTAAGAAGTATACCTTCTGTTTTCTCTGCATTTTTATTATGATATATTAATTATAAAATACGTTCACTGCAAGAAAATGGCTTTAAAGGGATTTATTGTTATCTTAGAGAAGCTATTCTCAGAAAATGATGAAAGGATGCTTTCGTGTGAGAGATTCGTCCCAGATTGCATGCTTGCGAAAACGTGTCATTTGCTTTCTCTCCTTTTTGTTTGTTTCATCATTTCTGTTTATTTTATTATTCTATTGATTTGAGTAGCATTTACCAATAAATACCCAAACTTTTCTGTCTTGTTTATGTAAAAAGCACTCATATGATTTGGAACTGGATCAAGTAGGTTAATGGGTATGTGTACTAGTTTTCTTGTTGATACAGTTGTCTTTACACATGTTCTGCTCAACAATAGTACCAAAAACAAAGGGCCTACAACTATCAGGTCTTCAGGCCATATTTTGCTTCCTGTTTTTTTGTATCATTTTTGACTTGCATGTTGCCTCTTGATGGCAGTACCACTTCTGTCAGATTATCCATTGATGTTGATTTACATGCAGAATGTATGTATATACAGACCCATTCTAGCAGTAAAACAGCGTCCTTGCATTATAATAAATAAAGAGCATTTAGACATGCTTTACCTTTGAGGACTTTTAAACACGGGATCTAAAGGCTCATTCTGTCAAAGACCAGATGCCTTATCTGCATACAGTTGCTGATTTATTAGCACATGTACAGTAGCCTAGGGTAGATTATCTTTGCAACACCACAGTCTGTCTTCCTTTAGAAATGGCGCATATCACATGCAAATACCACAGTACACAGTTTTTTGTAACTTTGTTATTTTAAAGGAACCCAAGCCACTCTAGAAATAAAATTCTAAAATTAAACAAGCTGTATGCATCATCAGTGTATATTTTATAGTCCATATGTAATTTCCATTTAATTTTTTAGAAATTATGCTGCCCCGGAAAATTACAATTTTTTCAATCAGTGGCTTTAAAAAGTTTGTATGTTATCACAGACAATTCAGAATCAATTACATTAGGGTTACATTAGGATATGTTTCCAAATATTACCTTCCTTTTTGTTTTAAAAAAACATTATACTGATTTATGTAGCACAATCACAGCCAAGGGGAATATGAAGTTTTATGGACTCAGAACAGAAGAGGAGTGAAGATACAGGATTAGTGTACTGACATCTAACTCTTTTGACCAGATCTGGACAGCAAGTAGACCGATACTCGAAAGTGGCTTGGGTCCCTTTTAAGTGCGCTGACTCTAGTTCTCCATACTGGCAGTGGTTACTCTGCCGCTCCAACCCCCCCTGCCCCCTTCCCCCCTTCACTGTTCCCGTCCGTGCTGTGTGTGACTCACTTCTTGGCTTCTCTGTTGGCCTGACATGCTCTTCACCCTTCCCAGCCCCCCCCCCTCCACTACCGCCCCTTCTTTCGTCATTAGCCAATCTCTGCATGCCCTTGCAGTTTTCTCGTTTCACTGGATTTTTATTCATGTAAACTTTGATTTATTAAGCAACCTGTTCCTACCAACCTCTCAATTTTTACCTTTCCTCTCTTTATTTCCTACCATGGCTTCATTTGTCAGAGCAAAAAAAGCAATTCATATTACATTTTGGTTTCTTTTAATTGATTTTAGTTCTAATTTTTTGATTTTTTTAATAATATATTTTCAGTTCTGTTTGTTGGTCTGTTTGGTTCCCTTAGTTGTTGGGACAGAAAATAGCACACAGTACTAAAAAAGTCATTGTCTTCTTCCCATTTTGCTCTCCTCTGTGGAGACTATTCTTTTCTCCTTTTTTCTTTTTTTTCCCCTTTTTTCGATATTGCTTACGTGTCACTGATTGAAATGGAAGGTAGGTAATGGTCTGCCTACGCACGTGCTCATTATGCAAACGAGAATGTGAGAAGCACCCTAGCTTGACTTCAATGTTTCTCTCTCTCTTTCTCTTTTTTTAAACTTCTGGTGGTTTAATTTAACTGTTCCTTTTCAATTTCGATTCTTTTAATTTTCTAAGATTTCAATTGCGTATTGGTTCCTTTTTTTTCCTTTTTATGACTCGTACTTTAGTCCAGTACTCCCGTTCAGTCATTTCCCTGTTCACCTTTTCTGTTTGATAGATATTGCATTCCTGTCTGTCTAGCATTACTCTGTTCCTCAGTGAATGGTCAATCCATCTTTTGATTCTGTTATTTGATTTCTTCGTAATAGCCGTTCTAGCAATTGTCATTGGCATTAGTGGCTGTTTGTTTTCTCATAGTTTTAGCTAAGACTTTTTTTGTTGTTCTGAGGGAAAGTGATGGGTTTATATTTTACGGAAAGCTATGGTCCATAGGATTACCCCGGAATTTACTCATTTTAATTTTTCCAGCAGTATCCAAAATATATTCGGATCTTGTGAGACCAAGTTAATGCATGCGACAGAGTTCATCATGTTTTTCCATTTTCCTCTCATGGAAACCACTCATTACCTTTGACCTTTTACTCCCCAGCAGTATTCCTGTGGTTGAAATACAAATATACACACCTGCCTGTCGCTTGTCAGCCTCTGTTCACATATCCACACCCCGAGCTCAGGAATAAATACTGTAGTTTTACCTGTCTGCCAAAGTTTAGGAGTAGGTTCATGATCTTTTACTGAAGATTTTATACTACCAGTTTTGTGATCAATGTTATTGGTGTTGTAAATCTGATGTACTATACCTTCAATAGAAGTGATCTTTTCAGAGGAGAGATGTGCACTCGTAACTATTAGATTAATAGATAAGGCAGCAATCATCTTAGTGTGAGTCTTTTGACTGTTGCTGAAATAAGCCGTAGCAGAACAGAGAGGCATCAGTATTCATGAATCTTTGATGGTGACACTTGACCTTTCTGGCCTATCAGCATCTTCAAACCCTAATGGTCACCTGCCTCTGGAAATAACATGTCAGCTACATGCCCTTTATGACATCATAATACAAGACATTCTCACAGTGCACTCACAGCAGAAGTTCACGTAGGCCATTTTCATTCACGCCTGCTGTATCAGTATAGTGTGGCTTATTTTACCAATGCTTCCCACACATTCTTTGGGGATGTCTTTGCTGTTACGTTCAGTTCACTGAAAATTATTTCTTTTTGGATTGTATAGACTTAAAAAGGTAACTCCACCAAAAAACTAAAATATAATAAGTTTTATCCCTATCTTTTGAAAATCAGGGGTATGTATGTCATATTGAAAAGTAAAGACCCGGGTTCCCATTCCTATTGTATAAAATATAATTTGAAACTCTTCTAGCCTATTCCTTTATGACTAAAATTCCCAGAATACACCGTGGAGCTGGTTGTGCCCCACCTGCAAAAGATTTAAAATGAAAGCAGATATTCACTGAAAGTCCAAACATGTATAATCTAGCTTGGTGTAAAACAAATTCAATATACAACTATTACACTAAACATTGTACAATGCACAACTACAAAACAATGTGCAACTGATCTATCTGTGCTTTGTGATGATCAGATGCTAATGCTAAACAATGTTATTCTGTCTAATGAGAGGGGAAAAAAGAGACATGATGGATTCCTGGATTTGTACATCTTTAAGTAGTTTAGGCTGCTACTACTAAAGGATTTAAATGAGTGCCTTGAAATAAATTAAGAGCTTTTCAATATGAATACCTACTCTAATAAAAGTTAGAGAAGAACAATTTTAGAATTATGGTGCAGTTTCCTTTCAGAAATTTGTCAGGGCATGAAAGTCCCTCCTACTTATACACTGAAAAGGTCAGAAGGTGATGGGAGTGGTTCATTTTTAAAGGTGAGAGAAAACGTTCCCTTCACTCTTTTCTTTTCCACAGCTTTTCTTTGGCCATATGGCGTTCCACACCTTTATAGTGTAGCATAACAAGGTTCCTGGAAAGCCGCCTCTTTGATGCCCGCTACAAAAGACAGCAAAGCCTCCCATGTGCTCTTCCCTGAGACATACACAAACACACATGTTTGTGCGCTCATACTGAAATGCATATGCAAATACACGCACTAACACACACGCTGACACCGGCATACACATAAAAAGGTGCACACTGATGCATGTTCACAAACACATCGTAAACCTGATAACTGGCAACATGATAACTGAGGTTATAGATCATTGCAGTTAATGGTATGTTATGTTCAAGCAAATGCATTTACAATGTACATGACATTGCATATAACATTACCCTACATAAGCATGTAAATGTGAAAGAGCACAGCAAACTCCTTTGTAAGCACTTCAGATCATTCAGAAACATGGGCGGGGGGGTTCTGAAAGGATAGCACAGGGTAAAGGGGGTGTGGAATTCTCACTGCCGAAGAAGGTGTTGCCCAGGAAAGAGCACATGAGGGTCCTTCAGCATGAGTCTCTCTGAAGGGTTATTTGCCATTTGAAAAGATTGAGGTCCTTCCTGGAACTAACAGCCAGGTCCTTGGATCAAAGAGCCCACAATGCACCTGGCCGCACAGGCACTCGCCTGTGTCACAGTGGGCGGGAGTGAGTGGTTTGGAAAGCGTCCTCTAGTGTGAGAGTTCCTTGCACATTGTGAATTTTTCTTTTTTTTCTTTTTTTGATCATACATTGTTCATGAATCACTACCAGGGAAGGGTTTGTGTCTTTTTCTCTTGCATTTTGTGACTCTAATGATGCACTTATGTTGCCCCACTTTTCCCTTTTCTTCATACCTTACCTACTAAAGGAGGGAATACCACTTTATTGGTAAGTGGATGTTAACCAAAAGGGAGTTAAACAAAGATTATCGATTAAAAAAGAAATGGGTCGCTGTTCACATCTCCGCAGTTGTCTGCAGGAAAAAAAAATACACAAACAAAAGTATTATTGAGTAAAGGCAATTGTTTTGATTCGATTGATTACTCTATTTGTGAATCTTTATTTTGTTCCTTCCATTTCTGTGATGTTCCGTCAAGTTGTCTTTTTAATTTTTTTATGGTTTTGTTTTTTGTTGTTTTGTTTTGCTTTCATTTTTAAAGTCATTACCTGAACTGAAAAAGTCCTCCTTTTTATTTTTCCTATTTTGTACAAAATCTCTCTGTTCTTGTTGCTTTCTGCTCTCTTATCCCCAATTAAACTTCATTTTGTTTCTTGATTTACATTTTATCCCTTCCTTCTTCTTCAAGTTTTTTATCTTCCTTTCGGGTTTATGATTTCTTCAACTCATTATGATTTTGCATGTCCAGTATTGCATGTGCTGCACCATAGAGGACTGTCTTTGAGAGCCTTACCGAGAAAATATAGTTTTTCTTTTAGATATTATGTTCGTTTTTTCTTTTTTTCTTTTTGGCAAAATAAACACCCTTTGCGCACACTAACTGTAGTTTGAATGCGCTAATGCGGCTTTTCTTCTTTTTTTCTTTTTTTGTTGTTTTTTTTTGTTTGTTTCTTATCCCTTTCTCTCCAGGCTCTGAGGTCGTCTGCGGCCTCCCCAGGAGGTCAGACTTTGCTGCTGCCCCAGCCAAAAGAGGTCCAGGCCTACGATGCCTCCAGAGGCTGGAGCCCAGGGGGCCGTCTATCCGCCCCTCCGGGGGGAGACGAAGGGGCTGTGTCCCTGGATGAGGCGCGACAGGGGCCCAGGTGGTCCCCCTCTCCATCATCCACCAAACGCCGGAGCCGCCAGAGACCACCAGGGCAAAGTTCCCACTCTCCTGCCCCCAGCAGCGACTCCGCCCACTCCCACGGACACGAGCCCCCAGCCAATAAGAGGAGCAAAAGCGCACAGCAGAAAAAGTGAGTACAAACATGCACACACACATTCACACACACACACAACTACAAACTCACTGTTTCCCATTCACTGTAGAAAGCTCCCGTAGCCTGTGTTCTCCTTGACAGATGGTAATTTGTTTGGGAAAGTAGATTTAGATTTCCAATTTTGTTAAGATTTCTGAAGTACTTTCAATTGGCTGGCTTTAACAGTGCCCACTTCTCAGAGACACTGATTTGTCATATTAAAGAACTGGTGCTGGGGTCAGAGGTCTCACCCCAATATGGGGAAGGCTTGGCACCAAGCACAATGCTTTTACAGCCAGGTGTTATATTCACAAGGCTATTGAGAAAGACTTCCCTCCTCTGAGGTCGGTAAGAGAAGTATCACTTAATCCTTGTGTTATTGGTTTTATGGCGCTATTTATCCTGCTGTGGAGGCACTCTGACAAATCTCCTCTTTCCCACCCTTCCCAGGACGAGGGGTGCCCGTTCCTCTAAGAGGCGGCACCGTAACCGGACACAGGCACGGCACCGGAGCTCTTCGGCATCGCCGGCCCGGCACAGTGGGCGCCGGGCTTCAGGCAGGAAAAAGAGCTCCACCCGCAGCCTCCGCCCGCGAAGCAGCTCCTGGAGCAGTGAGCGATCTGCATCGGGCTCCGCCTCCCGATCACACTCCAGGGAGCACGGCAGCAAGGCCAAGTCCCCCCACTCCCGCCAAAACACCTCCAGGTACAGTACACCTGCCCAGTCCTACCAAAACACCTCCAGGTACAGTACACCTGCCCAGTCCTACCAAAACACCTCCAGGTACCTTACACCTGCCCAGTCCTACCAAAACACCTCCAGGTACAGTACACCTGCCCAGTCCTACCAAAACACCTCCAGGTACCATACACCTGCCCAGTCCTACCAAAACACCTCCAGGTACCATACACCTGCCCAGTCCTACCAAAACACCTCCAGATATGGTACACCTGCCCAGTCCTACCAAAACACCTCCAGGTACAGTACACCTGCCCAGTCCTACCAAAACACCTCCAGATATGGTACACCTGCCCAGTCCTACCAAAACACCTCCAGGTACAGTACACCTGCCCAGTCCTACCAAAACACCTCCAGGTACAGTACACCTGCCCAGTCCTACCAAAACACCTCCAGGTACCATACACCTGCCCAGTCCTACCAAAACACCTCCAGGTACAGTACACCTGCCCAGTCCTACCAAAACACCTCCAGGTACCATACACCTGCCCAGGCCTACCAAAACACCTCCAGAAACCTGCCCAGTCCTCCAAAACACCTCCAGATATGGTACACCTGCCCAGTCCTACCAAAACACCTCCAGGTACCATACACCTGCCCAGTCCTACCAAAACACCTCCAGATATGGTACACCTGCCCAGTCCTACCAAAACACCTCCAGGTACCATACACCTGCCCAGTCCTACCAAAACACCTCCAGATATGGTACACCTGCCCAGTCCTACCAAAACACCTTCAGATATGGTATACCTGCCCAGTCCTACCAAAATGACTCCAGGTACAGTACACCTGCCCAGTCCTACCAAAACACCTCCAGGTACAGTACACCTGCCCAGTCCTACCAAAACACCTTCAGATATGGTACACCTACCCAAAACTACTAAAATGCCTTGAAGTACATTACACCTGCCCAGTGGACCAGGATGTAACTGTCATGTTTCAAAACTGCTGCAGTATTACAATGAAAAGAAACTGCCACTTTTGCAAATAATAACTTATGTAAATATGTTTTAATATCACAAGAGTTTTGTATAATTGAAAAGTGAAACATTTCTGTCCATGTTGTGATTTCAGGGAGAAAGACAGCGCTCACCACACAGACTCTGAGAGCAGAGCTCGGCGGCGCTCCCGGAGCTACTCACCCATCCGGAAGAGGAGACGTGACTCCCCCAGTTTCATGGAGGCAAGGAGAATCACCAGGTAAGAAAGAACAGGGTGGCCTGCCTCATAACGGTGTCCATCCATCCCATGTGGACAATGCCGGCTGGTACAAGACCTCACCACAATGTGTTTTTTAAATAATTTCAGAAAGCATATATATGGTTGTGGCAGATAAGTAACTGCTTTGTTTTAGTCACTTTTGTGGCAGTGTTGTAGCTGCATTCAAAAGATTTTTTAATCACCCCCCCAAAAAACCACTGGTTTCCAGCAACAATGCAAATAAATCCACTTCACTCACACACTTCATGACTTTGGCCAAAGTGGGTCTGGAGACACTGGATAAGAGTGACATAAGGTGCTCTGATAATGGGCCATACACATTAATGCTCCATGGAAGTAGTGAAATGAAACAGCGCTTTTGGGTGTGTGTGAGCGTTTTATTCCCTGTGTATCCTTGAATAGCTCCATCTATATGTGCATTACAGGCCTCTGATTGCTCTGCCTTCAATACTTGCTATCAGAAATGAGGCAGCATCAAACGCTGTTCACTGAACATTAATATTTTATGATATTAAATGACAGCACGGCAGCATTTTGTTGTGCTTTGAAAAGAACGCCCAAGCTCTCACCAGTAGTTGGTTTTTCTTCTTAAAAAATACAATTGATCCTTTGGGTCACATTTTTGGAAGATAGTAGGTTCCATTCCATTAAAGACATAATTTAGTGGTAAAGCCATATTCAAATCAATGCCACAAATTGATTAGCTAGTAGGCATTTGTGGCTATGTTTCTGAAAATATAAACTTACCCTTGCAGATTTTTTATCATGTGCTTTAGTATGTAATTGTTTTTTGTTTTACTGTTGAAGCTGACAATTAGTGGTCTGCCTCACACCACCAAATGCGAGAGCTGCTCTATCAATCTGTCATATGAGTGCGTTACTATTATTACCCAGAATGCACCGTGATCCAAGGTAGCGTACAGCTCTAATTGCAGCACATTACATAAGACACTTGTTTTTTTTTCATTCATACTTTCCCTTATGTGGTAAAGGAAAGTATGAATGAATTTTTGATTGAAGTGGTTTGGAATGAGAGAAACTATATATGATGAAAACTGGCACAGCTTGGGTTTTTTCAGGCACAAACCGAGGAAAGCTTTAAGCCCTAGTTGTGCAAATCATGATATAGCCTAATGTTGGTTCTCATTTCTTAGTGCTTTTATAAAAAGCAACCATCCACATAGATCCCAACATACTTCTAAAAATAAGACAAGAGTATTTTAAGCAGAACACATTTATGGACTATACAGTGTATTCTAGCTGTTTTGTTACTATGCAACCAGAGTTCACTTTCAGAACTTAATGAACACGCACTTGGAATCTTGTTCATTTTGTCTATTGTGATAATATTGAAGTGAATGGCTTTTTTCCTCTTTGCGTATTGGTAAGTGAAACACTGGATAGCCCACTTGGTTCTTTGGAAGCTGAGCTGAAGAGGCAGGAAAAGATTAAAAAGTCTCTATTTTTAAGTTTCTTTTTTTACCAATTATTCAGATGATTTATATGATTACCATTTTGGATTTCTACTTGCTTGGTGTTATAAAATTGCTATGCCTTCATTTCACACCCTTACAGAAATGAAAAAGCACTGTAGTATATTAGAAATCAATCAAGATTTGGGGAAATATAATGATTAGTATCTTTTACAGTATCCTAAAACTGTTATAATTATTTATATTTTCCTGTGCATGTGAAGTGTTGAATATCTCTGTTGATCTTAATAATTTGTGTATTTTAAAAATATATTTTATGTTCATATGAGCACTGTGCCCTATGTGCAGCTATAGTTGGCGGATCAAGCCTCACTGTAATGTAAAGCCTGTGATTTTCTGCCAGGCATTAAAGTGATCTGGGTCTGTGCTCACTGCGCCTGTATCACAGCGTAACACTGACATCTATGGGAGACTCTGTCACTTCTCTTCTGCAGCCCTGCCTCTGCTGAAAAGCCTCCTTTTCACCTGCTCCATGTTTTTGTATTCTAATGAGCTGATGCCACAGTCAGGGTTCTGCAGTCGCAGTAATGAAAACAGTGTGTGGAACTGGCTTTTACAGGATTTGAGTTGACCCGTTACCCCTGGAAAGTGGTCCACTCTGAAGCACCTTGTCATGACTTATACAATTTACAAAACTGGTTGATTGATTGGTTTTCTTTTGCTGTTATGTTTGATCATACTTAACGGCACATACAGACAACGAACCAAAAAATGGAAATACCTGGGTAATAAGGGACATTAGGTATATGCAAAGTAATGACCGTACAGGTAACCATTAACCATTGATTACGCAAACAGCATCTCAGCAGGTATAGGGTCATGTATACAAATGCTAGACAGACCTGATTGCCTGTAATGTATGGTTAGCATGGCTGAGTGTAAAAGAAGGGGTGTCAGTGGGGGCACATTTGATGGGAATACCAGTGATCCAGACTGCTCAGCTAGCTTACGTTTCAGAGCAGTGCTCCCCAAGATGAAGTCAGCATGGAACTCCAAGAGAAAGACATCATCAGCAGAGGGCAATAGCGGGAGTAAGCACATACCTCTGGATTGTGATGTGCGTGCTCTAATTCAAAGTGCAAGGCAAAGCAAACACAGATCATTTGACTGCAAACCTGGAGTAGTAGTGTCCTGCATCATCAGAAACAGTGATAGCCCAGCACCCTCTAACAAGAATTTACTTAGGTATTTACATTCTTATGTGCGTTATGTGTATGCCACACTTTATATTTACGTTACACACTGTTACTGTTGCAGATCTTGAGGCATTTCTTGCAAATTGGTTGTAAGGTAGAAATTTAATTGAATCAACTACCATTTATTGGTGAAAATGGAAAAATCCAATTAGATTATAATTTATTTTTAAGGCATGAGCAATAATGAGCAGTTGGAATGATATCTATGATATGCTGTAATTTTAATCAAGCCAAAACTTGCAGTTATGTTTGAGGAAGGCCAGCTTTTCAAAGTTATACCAGATCATCTTTTGTCTACTATATAGTGAAAATGTTTCAGCTCTATTGCTCGGGTGAAAAATTAAGGTTGGATATGTTTTTCATGAATCCAGGTGAGTAAAATGTCAGCATGTATTTTCTCATTTTTCTGTTACACTTGATGATTTCTCCCACTCCTGTATTAAGGTGGCCGTGAAGACTACAGACAGAGGAATTCTACAGAACTGCAGGCAAGGTTACCGTGGTAACAGTTGCCGTGCAGCGGGACTTTAGCTCTCTCTCCCTGAACCCACTACGTCAAGGAGCTAACGCACAGACCACGTTCTCCTGAGTACAGCCAACTCTCACATCTTCTCCTGTTCTGAAATTCACTAGAACCAAAACTCACATCAGCCATAGATTCACCTCTTTGGATGACTACTAATGCTGCATAAAATAAAGATGTTGACGCAAGCACTACCAAGGTTACTTAAGCAGTTGGCTCCACAGAAGACTTTCTCAGCTGTGTGTTTTCATATGGGCTATGCACATAGCCATCCATTCATTTAGCAGTATGTGTGCATTCACCCAGCTGTAGGGTTCACGAGAGGCAGAACTCATTTGGGCTCATAAACATCAGCTCTGAGGAAAACTCAGTTTGGACAGCAGTGTCTCTGCAATTTCAAATGTGTTTGTAAAGTGTTAAGTGTGGAGTCGGGCCTAGTCATTTACATTTCTGTATTTAGCAGATGCTCTTATTTGGAATGACTTATAGCTTTCATTCATATGACTGAATATTCTTATATGTCCTACCTGGGAATTGAACCTGCAACAGCCAAATTAAAAGGTCACCCACCTAACCATTATACTACACTGCTGTGCTGTACTTATGTGCCTCTATTTGTTAATGCAGTGGGCACATTCTCCTAGCTCTGATCTGTATGGATCTTTATGCAGTTTTGAGACATTGAAAAACTAAATAAATATTGCATAATATCTGATATGATTATCCTACAATTGACAAAACTCTGCAACATATCAAATAAAATCGGCATGCCCTTTGAGGCTTTTTATGTAAGGGATGGCATAACAGTATTTGTAGAGCTGCTGTCAAACAACAGTGCCTTTGTAGTGCTTAAATCAAGTTCAGATTGTCTTCTTCCACATGGATTTCTGGGCAGGCTCTCGCAGTCGCTAACTCCTCTGACTTGTGTGTTCACTGGCTAACAGCTCTCTACTCACCAGTGGCAGGGAGTGGGGTGGATCCAGGGTGATGCTTTGGGGAGAGGGCGTAATGGCATGGCCAGTAGCTAGCCAGCCTGACTGGTTTAACCCCCTTAATCTGCAGTGTGGGTGTGAATGAAAGCACTCTTACACACTGCTGCTCTGTCCTCTTAACCTTACATCACCGACTAATCCCTGTGCCGCTAAGCCTCTGGCACTGCTCTGACGGCTGGTTTATCGGCGTCCACTGAGTTAGCACACACATCCTGGGTTCAATCAACATTCAAAGCGTTAGTTTACCTTGAAAATAAATGCAATCATTAGTACAGCCATTAAAGATCTGCTCGTAAAGGTTTTAAGTTAAAGTGAGGCTGAAAGGTTCTAATGTAGCAACACATTGCACATTATCAGTGAAATGTGCTGATGGAAGTCTTATATACTTCTATGTACTCAACCTACTCTAAAGTATCACCACAGGTGTAGGAGTTTATTACAGAGGAACTGCTGTTCAGTGCCAGTTTATTCAGGCAAAGTTAATAACAAATGTTGATTGAACTTGGGACATAAAAAGTTTTGGATCCCAGTTCTGGAAATATAAACCTGCGTTCATTGTAATGTGTGAAGAATGTATTTTATAAGGCAGGGGTGGGTTATGTACAAGAAGTCTTAAGTTATCAGTCAGGAATTTATCAATATAACTTTCTGATATGCCAGATCATAGAAATAGTTAATAGCAGAATGGAATGAAACCGCCTCCTCTTTCCCACCCGTTATATGGGAAAATTAGGTAAATTCTAATTTAGATGTTTGCCAGCCATCAAAAGCAGTGTTCAGGTATTTTTATACTGTGTGTCAGGTGGGTGTAAATGTGTTCTCACATGTGATTCCCCCTTTCCTTGCCCTCTCTCTCGCCCTCTTTGAATGTTTCCCTCCCTCTCCCTCCCTCTCTCTCCTCAGTGCCCGTAAGAGGCCCATTCCCTACTACAGGCCCAGCCCATCGTCCTCCAGCTCACTCAGCAGCCACTCTGGCTCCAGCCGGAGCCGCAGCCGAAGTTACGACAGCTACAGCAGCTACAGCAGGAGCCCGACTCGGAGCCGGAGCCGGAGCAGGAGCCCGACCCGCAGCAGGTCCCGCAGTCGGACCCGCAGCCCTAGCCGGAACCACAGCTACTACAGCCGCAGCAGCTCCGAGAGCCCAGGATTCTGAAGGCACCCACAAATCCCTGCCCCCACACCACCCTGGCCCCGCCCATGTCCAGCCTTTCCTCTCTACTGCCCCGCCCCAAAGTCACACCTCACCAAAATTAAGCCACGAGAGTGTTTCCCTCCCTGAATGAATGTCTGCTGCTTTGAGTGTCTGTCACCTACAGAAATGGTGTATAGTGCAATATATTGCAAATATATCATAGACCTTTTGGACAATATATAATGGTAAATATATTTCGCAGCATATGTATTTTTTAAGAACTAAATATATATATATATTGCAATATTTGAGAACTTGCAGTTGTTTGTATATTTGCCCATATATTGTGAAGCGTGTTGCAATATTTATTCTAATCTGGATAATATATTTTATTGAAATATATGTCAATATATGTCATTTCTGTAAGTGATCACACACCAGACCATGAGCCTTGGGTCATGAAAGTGTACATGCTCAGATTAGGAATCTGAACCTGTCCTTTTGGTTCCCCACACTGCGCACGTGTGGCGCAGGGCATACATATTTCACTGTATGTTTCAGTTCATCTACACATATGGTAAAGCGGTAATAGGCATGGCAGCTGCAGCCGTGGCCTGCTGTGCTCACAGTGGCCACCTGCTTGTTGGCTCCTTTGTTCAGCTTCCTTTGTCCCTGGAAAAGGAGTGAAGGACAGACATGAGAGGGGCACCTTTCAGATGGCTCATGGAGGGAACACGGGTAATTCAGTACAACCCCAAAGGCAAATGAAGATCAAGAGAAACCCAGGATGTGTTTAACAGTCGACCAGTTTCTCAAGACACCAATGAATGTCCCTTGTACACTGCCCCCAACGCCCCTCCCCCCGTCTCACACACACACACATCATAATCCTGGTATGTAATCAAGTAGCGATGCAAAGTACAAATTGGCTACATATGCTTTTTCTTTTTTTTTTTTCCAAAACATCAAAAAGGGATAAAAGATGGTGAAATAATTTTTTTAAAGGGCAAAATGAAAGAAAACTGGATGGATGTGCAATGTGCAGTAGAGATGATAGAAGAAAAGACTTCTTTTAGTTTCAGAATTTATAGGTCTGTTAGGGAGCATGATGAACAAATTTTGAAAGCACTTTCACTGATATTCCTCAACGTAGCAAAAGCAACACACACACACACACACACACACACACACACACACACACACACACACACACACACACACACACACACACACACACACACACATATACGCAAACGCACATGCATACTAAAGAGGTCAAGGGGATTCTTCCATAGAAGATGGTCTAAAGGAGAAGGACACAAGAAAGAGGTTCAACAAGCAAACAAAATAGTGATGGATCAAAATTTTTCCTCCATTGTTTTTTCTCAAAAGACTGAACATTTTTGAAACCAGAGAGATCAACAAAGCAAAAGAACAAAAAAGGAGTTCACGTGGTCCGCAGAACTGAGCCGTTTCTTTTTTTTTTTTTTTCCAGTGGTGTACTACGTATGTCAGGATTTCTGTAAGATCCGAACAGTTAGCTCTGGTTGTAAACTATGCACTGTACATACCATGTTAGTTAAGAATTCTGGCCTTTGTGGAAACTCTGCGTGTTGTGCCCAGGATAAGGGCTGCTGGTGATGTTGAGAACCCCGAACCCCGAACCCTGACCCTAAACCCTGCTACCTTGCTACCCTGCTATCTGGTGTCAGGGAACATACGGTATACCTGTCCTTCACCTTTACTTTGGATCTCTGATCCAGGGCCTCTGTTGAAGGCACTCAAATGTGCAATTTCTTTTATTTTATCATTCCATTATTGTTGGGGTTTTAATTGAAAAATGTGTTAAACTCCCTCAGATATCCTGAGTCCTGAAATCAGTTCAATGTATAACACATGAAAGCAGGCCACACTAATATTGGTCTGCATTTTTAATGTTATTTATTTATTTATTTGTTTATTTATTTATGTATTTATTTATTTATTTATTTGTTTGTTTGTTGGTTTGTTTGTCCACCTTTTTTCTAATTTGGAATATTTATAAAAAGTTATTCTTAATTCATGCAGCTTGTATAAATGGCAGAATATATTTACAATTTGAATATTCAAGAAGCTCAGTCCTAAGATTTTTAACTGTAATCTGACAAGTACCACCCGAGGTAATTTGTTTATTATGGGAGAAAAAACATGTAAATGAACAAGCAGATTACACATTTGAACTGCAATCTGATCAGTGATGCATTCATAATGATTGCTATTCTCAAGCAGGGTTAGCCAGTGGAACAAAGACAAGTATGGTAATATTAAACCCTGTGCTTAGTGAATCATGTTAATGTTAATACAAAGCATCCCTCTGTCCAGACAGTTCACTTTGTCAAGGTGAACCGACTGGTGACTGGCTTTTTCTGTTAAAAGTTTTGTTTTGGGTTTTTTTTTTTAACAATGTGTGGGTGACATGTGCCCCGTCTACACCCTTTTATCTCAGCAGAGAGACGTTTACTTTACAGATATGAAAGCTGATGTGGCAATCAGGTAATCTTCTGTCTTCCTGCTCACTATTCAGTCTCTGTCAACCACTCAACGTTACATTCAAAATGTAACCCAAGTTATACTAGTAAACGGTGTCGAGTGAAATAAGTTACAGCATTCACCTTTGGATTGTATAAAAGTCAGTAGTTGTAGTGTACTAGTTATTATACAGAACAATAAAGTATATACCAATGGAGAATAAGATGGCAGTCTGGTCATTCTTTAATTGAATTTTCTTTAATTTCTTTAACCCAGATGTTAATGCATTACTCATGTTTCTGTGACTCAGGGTTAGTGCATAAATCATGTTTGAGTGTGTACATGGATGAATGCTGAAGATACCCAGGAAACCGGCTTTAGTTCTCAGAACATTCCTGGAAAGTGAGGGTAAACATTCTCAGCATGTTCCAAATCTTTCCCTGTTTCTTGAATGTCCCTTAGATGTTATTTCCCAGTAGACGGACTTTGACTTTCTGAGGAGAGGTCATAATGTTATCAATAGGAGTCTGACTGGAAATACTATTGTGGAGACATTTTGGGGGATGGCCACTAAGGGGAATGGCCATGTTTAGAGAGGGTTTTGGGTTATTGTGAACTGGTCACAAATTGTAACACTTCTGCTCTTTTGAAGGACAATGTGATTGGTAATGGCCGCAGGTACAGTATCTGATCTATTGTACTTGATCTATATCTCACTGGCTAGAGAAGACTACATTTCCAAGGTGAAAAAGAGGGGACTGACCTGAACTGCAAATTTTTATTGAATAGTATTGGTATTGAGCAGCCTCCCTTATCCTGAGTAACTTACACATCTTACATTTACACAGATGGATTTTTGTTGAAGCAATTTAGTTTAAGGACCTTGCTCAAGGGTACAGCAGGCAGCAGCAGAGCCCTAATGTGGGAATCAAACCTGCAGCCTCTGGCTCTCTAATCATTATTGTTCTTTTTCTTTTAACCTTTATTTATATGGGTTTGTCCCATTGAGATTAAAATATGTTCTACAAGACACCTGGCTGTGGAGGGCAGCACATTTTAGTTTTAATTTTAGCTTTAGAAAAGGCAACATGAAAGCATGCAAAAATAGCAAGAACATTACACAATACACTCTCATAAAAAAGGTTCCTAAAGGGTTCTTTGTCTGTCCTGCTGGGGGAACTCTTAAAGATTCTTATTTGATATTGATTTCACTCACAGGATCTCTTTAGAACCTTATTCCGGGGGGTATATAAAGAACCCCTTAAATATATTTGTATCTAAGATGAACCTTTAAGGGTTCCCCCAGCAGGACAAATGAAAAACCTTTAAATGTGCTCGAAAGCCCCTTCTTCTGAGTGTACTGCAACCCATTATAGTTGGCACCTTGAGGATACATGGAGTACATTTTCACCACAGAATTCCCTTGATGTGTGTCTGTGAATAGGAAAGGGAAGGGTTTATCAAGTAAACTACACTGGGGCATAGAAACATGACCATGACTAAGGGAGCCATTTTGGATAACTGGCCAGGATACCACATTTTTGGATGAAGTAACTTGGATCTCATCCCAATACTACTACATCGAACAGATTATTTGTAGAAATATAAGAAGAAAAAAAACACTTCAAGATTATTACAGAATAGGTAAACACTACTTAAACCAAATTATATTTTCAGTAATAAAATTAAGTATGTAGATGACTGGAATTAACTTGCTTAAATAGATGAAATTCAACTGAACTATGTTAATAATTTATTATTAAATATTATAATTTAATAATATATAATAAAGCTTATTAGGTGAGGTATTTACTGTGGTTTCAATAAAAGTGACAAATTTGCCTCCTACAGTATTGTATATGTGGAGCAAAGAGGCGATATAAATCCGGTTGTGTAATAGTAATAGCAATCAGCAGAGGGTGCTCGTGCGCGTAGTTTTGGATCTGTTCCTGGAATCATTTTCTCTCACTAAAATGGTAAGGAATATTCTAGTAACCAAGTAAACATTCAAGTGCTAACATTCATAACCTCTTCTGTTATGCACACGAGCACCCTCTGGCTTAAATATATTGCTAGTCATATGTATTAATAATTACAACTTGTGCTGGATAGCTGTAAACAAGGTGGTTTTCTAGCAACATCCATCCTTTCAATTAAATGCATGCCATGTGTACAAAAAGCATATGAATGATTTAAATAAATGTAATCATTGTAAAATGTTTTTTTAGCATTGGTAGATTTAAGAACAGTAGTTATAGTTGATTGATTTATTGTCTGAAATGTATATTAATGAGTTAAGATAAAAAAAAATGTAATATATTTTATTCTGGCAGTATTGTAATATTTGGTTTTACCTGTGCCTTTATGTGTGTTATTTTGAGCAGCTGCTTATTTTCAAATAGTCCACGAATTTTGCTTGACACCTCATTTAAAGTTTATGAAGGCAGCTGTGGCCATCTCTGTGACCAGTAGGGGTTGCTGATGAGCAATGAAAAACAGCCTTCCCTACCAGTTGAAACTTTTATGAACATTCACTGGGCAGCAGTCAGCACTGGCACACAGTGGGTGCAGACCTTGGCACATCACGTTTTGAGCGGCACATGCTTAACCTTCCTCACAGGATGACTGTTGATCGCTCACACCCTCTGTCAGGAGTTTACAGTTAATCAATTGGGGCTGATGCACTAATTCAAATGTGAGTCCACTGCATTGATTTTAAACAAAATAATTGATTTGTGTCATGGTTTCTAATCAATGTATTTGCACTACTACTACTACTTCTACTACTAATAATAATATCTTTCTCCTTATCTCCCTCTCTCCCTCTCTC
This sequence comes from Albula goreensis, assembly GCA_022829145.1. Lineage (NCBI taxonomy): Eukaryota > Metazoa > Chordata > Actinopteri > Albuliformes > Albulidae > Albula > Albula goreensis. Next base: position 36,549,527 of record CM040742.1, read on the forward strand.
TCTCTCTCTCTCTCTCTCTCTCTCTCTCTCGACAGAGAGTCACATCTTGACATCGTGACCCCAGAGAGTGATTGTGGTCCAGGCTGTTAGCCACAGCTCAGCAGCAGATAAACTGACACAGCTGTTACCTGAAGCTGTCAGGGTAGCAGATAATGAATCAGTGAGGAATGTGAGGTAGGACTCTAGACTCCTCACAAGGCCTATATCCCTCCCTGAGACATGAGACACCTCTGTTTTCTGTTCAATGAATGCAGCCCTCATGTCACGCATGCCAGGATTGGAAGAGGGCATACCACAATCTACATGGTCATGCTTCAGGTCTTAAAATGAGTAATGGTCAGATGTCAGGCATAAAAGTATATCTATTTTGATAACTTGCATATTTGAATTCAATATGGATATGGGATGTATGTATGTAGCTTTGGCTAAAAGTGTCTGCTAAATGAATAAATGTAAATGTATAGTTTAAACCTTTCTACCACCAGCAAAACCACTTATGTTTGCCTCAGTTAGATTACATCGTACGTTGACATTTATTCATGAAGTGTTTTGTAGCCAAATACATTTGTCTTAGTTTATATTTACTGACTAAAATTTAAATGGTGGAAGTATATTATTTATTAAATAGATACTGAAAAATGCAGATTGCAAAAATGTTTGAAATGCTTCCCAAACCCTGCCCACTAAGTGTTGAAAAGGAGGCAGTCTGGCTTACAGTATAACATGTGCTATACAGTGGATAATTTGAGCACAGCAACAACATAATAATACCACATACCTGGAATGTGCCATGCTCAGCAACATGTATGAATGGATATATATGTAATAGACATGACAGTTGTATGAATATAACATATGGTCTCTATGGAAATCTGCAACCTGCCAAAATCGCCACCATATAAAGCATGTGGAAAGAAGCAAGAGCTCCCATAAAGATATAACAGACGTGTGAACAAACACGCTTAAAATCACCAAGAGGTGTTAGCCAGTGGTAATTCCCCTCAGAATTGTAAATGCGGCAGAATACGTAAGCACAAAAGTGCTAAATGGAGTAAAAATATCTCATAGCCCATGGAATTACAGTGGTAAAAACTATGTATGGCACAGGCAATTTAGAGTAAATTAAAGCTATATGGCAGCTACAGCAGATTACACATTGGTTGAAAAACCAGTTTACCACAATTTCTCTGGAGGTATGGGGGCCAAATGCAGCCTGCTACAGACAAATGTACCAACGTACCTTTGGCCCTTTGTTCATTGAGATGAGGAAATAGTGACCACCTTGTCAGGGTACCTTCATGAGTGATAGAATAATAAGTCACAACATGCATATTTTAAGAGGACATCTACTTTTGTTTATACACATATTCATAATATGTAATGTTGCTCGTATGTTGTTTCATAAACAGCGTGTGGAAACATTGTTTCCCCACTGCATCCTTTTTTCAAAAGAAGCTGGGCCATTGAAATAAGTACTTAAAGAGCTCTGGTCTGCCACATTCCAATGAGAGACACTTTGGAAACTCTTGATTCTTAAGCCATGTTTGTCAATGTGCAGTCTATTTGGTGCATCTAAATGGCTGAAAATGAATGTGGTTATGCTTCAACATTAAATAGAATTTTGGGGTCCTGGGCTAAGTTGGAGAGTACATGATCTGCCAGTCAGTAATGTCAGCATAATGAATCATAATGAATATGATTTACAGTGCTTGTGAGACTGTAAAGGTTTACATTTACAATGTCATAGGTGTGTTGCACATGCTCTAATCTCTCTCTCTCTCTCTCTCTCTTTCTCTCTCTCTCTCTCTCTATATATATATATATATATTTGCAGATAATGGCTATTTACTCAATAGCAAAAACCAGGATCAAACAGCAGGTGTACCAAGGAAAGAAAAAAATGAATGAAAATATTGTTGTAGTATCAGGGGTAAAGTGGCTAGTATCATTAAAATAGTGTGACAAAATGTACTTGTGCTGTCAGAATGATACTCTTGCACTGATCAGTTTCCAATGGTCCAAGCTTTCAATGGCTCAGTGAAGCAACTGTGAAGCAGCCGTTCCGCCATTCCAACATTCTTTCATTCCAGAACATTCATCGTTCAAACATTCTTTTATTCCAGAACATTCTTCATGTCAGTGTACATACTCAGGTACCATGTAGTTAGTCGCATGTAACACATGACAAAGCAAATGAGCACCCTTCAACATGTTTACTCCCCATGTATGTCCAATTTTGCTGAGCTCAACTGTCTGGGTTACAACGGGATATCAGATTCCTCTTGGACTCTGTAATGCAATGCAAGAGATTACAATTGGCAGCAGGCAGAGCTTTAGACACAGTTTGTCAAGCAGCTGTGTCAGGGTGGGCCTTTGCCTTGAATTCCATTCTACTGGCACTTCTTTCCATGAATAGACATTCTAGGCCCTTCTATAAATATCAGGAGAGGGGGGCCAGAGAGGTTTATAAAGCTAGCAGCTGAGGGGAGAGTGGCCACAACTTCCTATAACGCCGAGACAGACAGAGAGGCAGGCAGTAGCTCCTTCTATTTCTTCTACTTTGAGGGAAAAAATAAAGACCATGACTGAGAGACGCATTCCCTTCACCTTCCTGCGCCACCCCAGCTGGGACCCCTTCCGGGACTGGTACCAGGGCAGCCGGCTCTTTGACCAGTCTTTTGGGATGCCCGCCCTCCCTGAGGAGTTTTACCAATGGCCGGGCACTCAGTGGCCTGGGTACTTCCGCCCTCCCTCCTCTGCCCCCCTGACCGAGGGTGCTGCAGCCGCTGGTCCTGTGAGCCCCTTGATGGTTCCCCCATCCCCCTACGCCCGTGCCCTCTCTCGCCAGCTCAGCAGTGGCATGTCCGAGATCAAGCAGACTGGGGACCAGTGGAAAGTCAGCTTGGACGTCAACCACTTCTCGCCAGAGGAGTTGGTGGTGAAGACTAAGGATGGAGTGGTGGAAATCACAGGCAAGTCTCTTTACTTTAAGCCCTCTGGGTGTCCCCACATTAATAAAAACGAGTGAGAAGGTCAGGACAGAGTTAGTTGTCAAGACCAAGGATGGAGTGGATGGACAAATTGATGAATAAAATAACATAGACTGTAGGTAGAAAGAATAGAGCTGATGGTGAAGACCAAAAAATATAATTTTTGGAAGTCATAGCTAATCCACTTCTTTATCTCTCTTTTGCCCTTCTCCTGTACCTCCTGTCCATGTGCTGTGCTCTCATTTGTAATACAGCGATCAAAACAGTTTAGATTCATAAAACTAAGATTTGCTACAGATGGACAGAACAGAGATAGAGGTGAAGACTGAAGATGGCTGACTTTTCTGCTTTTCTGCTCCTCTGATTATTCTGTTCTAAGCAATATCAGCTTACCATAGACAGTGTAAAGTAATTCAGGGAATGAGCAAAAAATGCATTATTACATTGCATAACACTTACATGTTTTGTCATGTGGTGTTTACAATGAACTTTTAAATCAGAATGGTCAACATGTTAATATAGCAATTGTTGTTGCAAGCTCAAACCCAAAATTGTAAAAAGGGACATATAACATTTTTTGTGACATTCGTCCAAAGGTGATGACATTTGATTTTTAGGGTGTGCTCAAATTCTGGAAGCTGAAGCTCTGTTTTGCTGTGTTCATAAAAGGACAGACTTTTTGAACTTTCTGGATTGTCAGATGTTGGCAGTGATCCCGGATCATGCACTCACAGCATAATCACCACTGACACCATACTCCCTGTGCTGTTTATTTTAGACAAACCCAAGCTCTGTGGGTTGATTGAGGAGGACCTGGGTGAAGGTGTGAATCAAATTAATCATAAACACTAGTGCCACAACACTGGGCAAACTGTGGTGACCATTCACCTTTGTCTCTCGGCCTACCATAAATGTCCAAAACCCATGGTGCAATGGACAAAATGACCATGGTTTCTGCAGTGATGCTGCTGTGTTCATTTCAAAGGTACAAGGTGTTTTCTCACAAGTAGAATCTGGCAGCAATGTTGCTGCAGCTATTCTAAACCGTTTTAACACGTATATCACACAAATCAAATACATTTTCAAATGTTTATATTTCCAAATTGTACATTTGTACACTTCCAAATAAATGATGCGCCAACTTTTCAGTTTAATATATCTTTTTTCATTGCACATGATTGTAGACGCAACATAAACATAGCCAGTGCTAGATTTTTTGATGCATTTGGGAAGTTGTCGGCTTAGATACTCTGGAGGTGTTCGTACAGTGGAAATATGAGACCTGCCTCCATCAGGTTGGGTCTATGCTTTGTCTGTGACAGCCTCAGTCACTTTCCACACCATCAGGCACACGGGCTACCGGAGCAGAACAGGAAGTGTCGTGTCAGTTGCTGGTGACTCACAGGCCTGTAATAAGGTCTCTGGTAAATGTCCTGGGCTGCATGACAACCTCAGTTTTGCAGTGGATGACATACTGCTCACAGTTATTTTTTTATTTAACCTTTATTCGACCAGGTTAGCCCCGTTGAGATAAAAATATCTACTTTGTGAGACACTTGACAAAGACAGAAGCAAGAAACCAAATTACAGACAACACGACAGCACAACATACAACAACAAATTCAAGTGATATGATATTTTATGATCATACAATCGATGGTCCAGTTCAAGCATCTTCTGGTCAATGCATTTACAGCCAGAGCTTATGTCTATTCCTGTAACCATGCGTTTGAGATCATTTACAGAAAGCCTCTGAAGTTGCAGGTCTTTCCACATAAAATTTGTATCTAATATATTGGATTCCAATATAAAATTTGTTCTGCTCCATTCGCCTATATATAGTAGGAGTAGTTCAGTGGAACTTTAGCTGCCAAAATTACTGTTTGTCTCATACTCCAGCATATTCAGCAGTTATCTCTCATTACTGATGTTATTGTTCACAAACATACATGTGGGAGCTGGTACACTGTATTCATGTACAGCATCACTGAATTTGTTGCAGCATTGACTTTGATTTTATGACTGTTGAGAATGTCCTCTGGTGAACTGGGGGTCATGAGATACTGCCCAATGGTCCAGAATCTAATCTTAAGCTTTCCAGTGTGGATTGTGGCCGGGGGTGTCCGATTAAACGCGAGTTTTATTGGTAATTGTGTAACCCAGAGATATACGGTATTAGTCAGTGACGTTATTCCTTTGTGGAATACCTTGTGGCTTCATTGTGGGAATGGTTCCTCTGCTGGTTGATCATGCCACCAAACTGTATAGGTAGTGAAATAATCCATCATAATTTACATTTAGATATCTAGCAGATGCTTTTATCTAGAGTGACTTATATAACTTTATTGTTCATGAACTATCCATTTGCACAGTTAGCTATTTTGCTGAAGCTATTACAGTGACGTTCCTTGCTTATGGGTACAATGGCAGTGCACTGCCTGGGAATCCAACCAACAACCTTTAATTTACTATGCCACCTCCCTCACTGTCATGCTAACCCATCACCTCACAGTCAAACATGAATCTGCAGCTAGCTGCACATGCTTTTAAGGGCACATGTGCCAGTGTGGGCTCGTGATGAGAGGATGAGGTGTCATGAACCCCATACTGGGTGGAGCTACAGTGAGCCAAGTCCTTTGAACCAATCATCAATTTTCTGTATTAGCAAAAATCACTGATTGGTTTAGCTCAGTCTGGTGCTGATAGCATGGAACATCCTCCCATTTGTGGCTGTCATGAAAACTCTCTCCCCAGTAGTCTATGGAGAACAAAACCTGCTATAATAACAAATAGACAAATACATACATAGATACATAAATGAATGAGCAGTGAAATGTAAAAATATTTAAATATATGTATGAGTACATAATTAAAATGCATAAATCATTCAGTACACATAATACATTTACTTAGTCTGTGTGTTCCCAAATTGGCAGAGGATATTGCAGTGATGGAACATCATTGCAGTTTTGACCAAGGAATCAAAAATAGGGAATAAAATAGAAGGAGATTTGCTGCCAAAATGCACTGCGTGTAAAGCATGTGGCACAACAGCATAAGCCAGCTAAAGGCTGTACCACACACTAACCTGGCTGGCCTACAGTCCCTACTCCCAACTCCCTACCTATTTCTTGTTTGCCCTCCACATTCATTAGTTGCCACAACAAATAGACACCAGATCCAAGCGTTGTGTTACAGCAGCAATACGTGCCTGCTAAGCTGGGGCTGACTCATAGTCCATTACTGTGCCGTCAGGGGATGCCTGTCAAAGACTCACCAGCATTCTGTGCAGAAACTAGACAGGGCCCGGATGCATGCTCCAACATTTCAGCGTGTGCATGTGTTCAAAATGCATGAGCCCTCCTGCACTGTGAAATCATGTTTCTCAGGAAGGACCAGGAGGAAAAAAAAGGAGAAGCCAGCCGTGGTTTTGTATTTATTTTTTGACAAGTACATGCCCTGTAGCAGGTATGACTTCTCTGAGTGATTTTATTCTGTCTCCCACAGGTAAGCATGAGGAGAGGAGAGATGAGCATGGCTTTGTGTCCAGGTGTTTCACCAGAAAGTACACGTGAGTGTCACTAACGCAAGTGTCAGACATTCTACCAGTATGCCTGTTATGGAGCCCAATGCTCTGATTCAGAGGGGTGTCAGACTCTAATCCTGAATGGCCACAGGGTCTGCTGGCTCTTGGCCTGGCCCAGCACAATTATTTCTTAATTTATGCCTGTTAGTCCCACAGAGGTTACACTTTTTTAAAAGAGACCTGGCTCAGTCTACCACTCATAGACAAAACAACATTACACAATACAACAACAAACAAATTCAAGTTAATGTATCTTTCAAAACAGAGCAATATTTAGAGTGGGTCACTTTAGGAAACTGTGGGGAAAGAACTCAAAAGTCCAAATAACAGTGCAATAGTACATTCTTAGCACGTCTGCTCAAGGTGAGTTTTTCTGTCAAAGTTGAAAAATTATATAATTGCTCGCACAACTCTGCACAATATGTCAAACAACAGACTATGAATTGATGATTCAATCATATATTAATTATTTCATATATAGTTATAGGTATATGGTTATTGATATACACAATATTGACCTGCTCTGATGCACTTATTTTATAGAACACATTATATACTTTTACAACACAACCATACTGTGAAAACTGATTCATGAAACCTTCCATTCATAATGCAAGACTAATTAGATTAGCAATCTAATTTGATTTTATGATTGCTCATTGATCATTGTTTTTGTCCCTCGTGTTGGAAAAATTTGGACATCAATACACTTGTAAAAACTAGTATGCACACATCCAATCCATATTTGAGATGAACCATATGAAGAACATTAGGGCTTGTACTGGACCTTTGAGCCACTGGTTATGCATACACATGGGGTCAAGTTTGCCCATATGTGTGCACTTTTCCACATCAGGTTATAATTTGATGAATCCTTAAGTTGGCATGGAATGGAGCGTACACCCAGTTTGTGCGTAAGCACAGTTGATAAACGAGGGTGCTGGTCTCCCTGCCAGTTAACCACCCTCTCTCTTCTCCCTGGAATAATTCATCACACCATTTTTGGCCAGTGGTCATGCGTTAACAGTCTGCAGCTGCTCCTTTGAAGCATTTTCCCCATTGGGTCAGAGAGAACTCTCTTTAAAAGGACACTGTGGACACGCTCTGGGCGAATATCCAGTATGATGACCTTAAGTTCCTGATCCACTAGTGCTCTATTATGTAGCTTTTAATTTTGACAAAAATATCAAATGAAAGGCATAGTGTATGAATGTAGGAAAGCTATTGCCTCTCAGCTAGATGATTTAACTTCATTTTGTTGGCCATGTGATGTAATCCATTCAGACGCACCCACTTATCATGGGTAGATCACTCCTACTTATGAGAGGAGAATCACCAGTCACAGAATATGCTGGAAAAGCAAACAGAACAATGCTGACAGTGACTGGTGACTATTACTTTCTGGATACCCACAGGGGGCCAAAAAGTACAGCCAGAAAGTATCCATCAATCACTGTAACATTGCTCAGGAGCAGGGCATTTCAACTCCAGTTCTGGAGGGCCACGGTGTCTTTAATGAGGCACTAAATCATCTGATTTCACTGATCAGCTATGAAGCAAATACCTGCAGACACCATGACTCTCCAGGACCAGTGATGATTACACTTCTAATGGTTCTATTGGTTGTTACCAGTGTAAGCTGTGACTGTTGGAGCGCCTTGCTCCTTTTGAGGCATAACCCTGCTTTGTTATTCCTGTTTTGTGAGGATTTGTTTTGTATTAGATTCTTTCTGTATTAGATATATCAAACGACAATTGCCCCTACAAATGATGAAAGTAGTCTAAACTACCCCTTTTTTATATCATTTCTCCCCATAGACTTCCCCCTGGTGCTGACCCCGAGAAGGTGTCGTCCTCCCTGTCCCCAGAGGGCGTGCTGACTGTTGAGGCCCCCTTGCCCACACCGGCCATCCAGTCTGCCGAGATCACCATCCCTGTCACCAAGGCAGTGAGCGAGGCCAAGAAATAAGCAGCCTCCCTCTCCTGAGGCTGGGGCCGTCCACACATGCCACAATCTGGGAGGGGGGTGCGGGGATAGGAAAAAAAAAACGGAAATACGGCGGGGCCTCTAGTGCCAATCCTCACTTCATAATCAACGCCCACGTCTAGTACTTGTGCAGCGATTAGCACGTTGTTAATAAGAGGGAGGGAGAGAGAGAGAGAGAGAGAGAGAGAGAGAGAGAGGCGATTTCAGAGTTACCTTCATTGCATCTCCTTCCCCAGATAATGAGCCGACTCAGGCCTGCATGCACTGTGTAAACACATCTGTACAACTGCCATATGCTGTTTTTTTGCAGTAATTGTATTCTTCATTTGAATTAAGAAAACTCCAATTATGGCAATCAACCCCCAACCCCCCTACCCCCCACCCTGCCTTACCCCACTATCTAGTTCATATTAGCTGCTTGCCAGGCTCCGGGAGCAATTAGATGCACCTGATCTATCCTCAGCAGTCTCCCTGATTTTTTGCATTGTTTTTGTCAGCCATTGTCACTCAGTTTTTGCTTCGCAAGCTTCCTCGCGCAGCCCCTGGGTTCCAGTGGAAACCCCCGAGACCTGCACAGTAGTCAGTCAAACTGTGTTTTCCACCAGTGCTCTCATACATTCACTTGTCTTGTCAATGCTGAAAATGCAGCACCACAGTGGCTATCACTAGAGTTAGATGGCATTAGCTCATCTGGGTGTATTCCTGCATGGCTTGCTCATTGTGAATCAATGACTCAGTTAAGCATCTTTGAGCATGTCTGCTTTGGGAATGGTGAAAAGTGTTACATTTCTGGCCTTTTAACACCATAAGGCAGACTGATCTTGTTGAACAACAGTGACAGATTTATTTTAAAGAAAAAAAATATTTGCAGCCATCTAGATGATATCCAACAAAGGCTGACAAATAGTGTTTTTCATGTGTGTTTTGCATGCATTTACTTTGCATGGCAATTACAGAATTATACCCTAGGCTCTGTCAACTTTAATCTTTACCTTTGGCTCACAAAAGGCAATCATTTGTTTTTCTTCTAAAACATACGCTCTTACGTTCAGTGGATGGAGAATGAATCACTAAATTACATTTGTATTGAAGAAAGCAAATTTACTTGAATTGTTTTTGTAAGTCAAACTTAAGGATCAATGTTAGTTGAACATGGGGTATATCATGATTATGCTACATACAGTAGTGTAATTTTTTGATATTTTTAAAATGGAACAAACCTTGTAATGAGAGACACATTTCACTCTGTCTGTAGATTTGAAAAGTTGTATCAAATCAAAAAATAAACCTTTTTGACTTAAAACATGCATGCAGTTTTAAATATAATTTGTCTTCATTATGTGAAAAGATTGTTAAATTTACATTACATTACAACCATTTAGCTGATGCTTTTATCCAAAGCACCTTATCGTTGATTAGGCTAACCAAGGGCCAAACCCCCCTGGAAGCAATGTGGGGTTTGCTCAAGGGTCTTGCTCAAGGGCCCAACAGCAATTGAGTTCTTGCTTGCTGTGTATATTTATTAGTATATTTTTACTATACTGAAAAACTCTCCTGCAAGAATATGCATGTAAATCATTTCTGGATGAATCCAATTCACAAGGGTTTTTTCTGGACTGTGATGTAATGGACTGATGCTATCACCACTCAAGCTCACATCATGTTATGCAGGAATGCACAGTGTGGCCCTGCATCTCTTCTCTCCTCTTCCCTGCTATATAGGCATAGACCTATATGTTTTATATGCATATTTTATGACTGAAATCTCAAACACACAGGCAGACCTTTGAGGATCCTTGGAGCAAAATGTCATTAAGATGGCAGTTCTCTGAAACCTTTGGAGTAGATAGAGTTATCTACTGTAGAGGAAACTGAAAGCAGAACAATTCATTAGCATGAGTAAAAGAGAAGCCTGGCAGATATGATGTTATTTTAGGTCAATTTTGGTGTACTTCAAAAATATACAATGAAAAGACAAATGTAATCACATGCACTCTGGCTCCCTCTCACACTCACATGTACACACGCACACAAACATAGGGCCTGGTATCTGCTTCTGATCCATGTAAGCGTTTCCATGGCTACATGTGGGCCCACAGAGAGACTTCATGCATCTTGCAGTCTAGAAACATCCGTGTGCCTCCAATGATCAGTGGGAAAGGTAGAGCTTAATGCTTTACTGTAACTAAGAAACGTTATACTTGATATTTATTTGGTTTTATACAATTGCTTGGTTAAATACTGAATTATTATGGGCTGTCAGGTTTATTTATATATTTTTTTGATAAGTAACATGAAGAAACAGTATCATGCATAGCTATGTGGTTGTTCCAGTTAAATCTGCCCTAACACCTTTCCAAATAAAATTATGTTCCAGTGGAAAATTCTATTTTACAACTGAAAGTGACAACAGAAATGAAACAAGTTAAAAAATACTTTAAAAATATCCCTTTATTTCCCACCACAAAGTTGAAAGCCTTAACTTCCCGCATCAACCATCTCCTGCCGACTCGGGCAACAGCCTTAAACATGTGATGACGGGCCATTGGCAACATGGACTTCTGGCCATAGCCGGTAATGGCACAGCTGACCCCTGAACACGTCGTCCCTGGGGTTATGCCTGCCTCTCAAATGTGTGTCACTGTGTGAGCTACAATAATTTCCTCCAAGTGTATTTCAGTGTGGTTAATGGCTCAAGGACAATCAAGGGAGTCCGAATTGGTGAAAGTATGGACGTCCGGGGCCTCACTTATAAAACTTTGCACACTTTTGTGCCAAAATACGAATGCCAAAACCACCGAGTTTGCATACGCAACCAAAAATTCTGATTTATAAAACTTGGGAACACATACACATGTCTTCTGTTATAAATCACAAGTAATCCTAAAAAAAAAACCGCATACTTGAACACGCGCAACAACCACACCCTGAAACACACATTTAAGCCTACAGTATATGGTGCTCCGGAAGTCGAAATGAATTGAGGAAGATCTATAAAAAATGTGCAGGACAGAGCAATACATTTTAAACGCAATAATGGCTGCGAATCGGAGAAAACAAAATGAACTTTAATGGAATGTGAAATCAAAGCTTTAGTCTCCTAAACAGATTAAAAAACATATAATTTCAGGTGGCCAAGGCACCGGGTTAAAAAACCTTGCATGGCAGGAGATCACCGTGGCTGTCAATTCCTTAGGTATAGAGAGCCATACACTAAGATTGAAATCAAGAGAAAATGTTGCGACATTCCAAGAGCACAGCTAAAGTTAAGCGAGACCAAATCATGAGCCAATCATCATCATGGGCAAATACGTAGGCACGGTCCCTGAAGACCCGTTCCCCTCGCACCATACCATTCACAATATCTTCCAGCAGTGCCAGCGCAGCCATGGTCATGCTGTCTTGCTATCATCACAAGCTTTAGGTCTATTTATGTGAACAAAATAAATGATTGATAATGTATTGATTAGTCACATCTGTTGATTTAATGTATAATTTATTTATGAACCCCCTCCCCCAAAGAGAAAAAAAAACTGATCATGAATGATAATGTGATCCTAAATACTCACAAAGAATAAGGAAACTATAGTGCAATTTTTGTTGGTCTCTAGGGTGTGCTATTTAGAGCGAATATGTGCCCTAAATGTGCGTAAATCATTGGTCAAACTTATCTTATCTGTACGCACATTCCCACGTCAAGTAGAAGCTTTATAAATCCCAAACTGTGCGTGAAAATCGACGTACGTCTGTTTTGGAGCGTTTTTGTGCATATGCACTGTTTAAAATGAGGCCCCTGGTCACTGAAACCAACCCCCTTAACGATAATGGATTCATAATAAATAGCATGTGGTAATGAGCCAAATTGAATTTTTTTAAATAAACATTTGAAAAAAATGTTGCAGCATTAAAGCATATGTACTGACCAACTTTAATTTTTCTACATACAGGCTGTGAAAAAACCAGCATACAAAAAACCAGCACCGAGTCTGAGAACCAGGGGCCCATAGGGCAGGGCCACTCAACTCCAGGCCCTGATGACCGCAACGTCAGCACGTATTTTCACCAAGCACATAGTATACCACAAAATTTCATAGGTCAGTTTATGTCCTAGGACCAGGGTTTGAGCTTATTCAGGTGGTATCGTGCGTGGTTGGAGCAAGTATCTGTGGTCACTTCAGGGCACAGGGCATGGAGCTGAATAACTGACCTTATAGGGCTCAGCCTTGGTGGGTGCTCTTACCAATCAATACATGCAAGAACTCTCCCCAAAGTGTGATTTGGTTAATGTGACCAATTTTATAAATAAATGCATAAGTAAAAATTAGCCATCCACTAAACATCTTATAGCTGTAGCAAAGCCAAAGCTGGGCAGTATAAGGCTACCTGGTGAGAGAGAGACTAGTGCAAAATGCATCTCTCATCCATTAGACAGGGCACCACCAGTTGGGCAAACTGCACTAATGTAGCACAACCCTGTCTCTACACCACTCAAGCTTCAGGGGAGCTTCTATTTATAGAAGTGTCTGCTATGTGCCATGCTTCTGGCATGTTCTTTGGTATTAACGTGCTGAAATTTACTGATCCCCTCACTGCTGTTTGTTCTGGCAAAGCAAAATGTTAAATGTGAATAAGGTCCAAAAACAGCAGTTCTTTTTCCAAAATGTGGGACATTTTATGTTTTGTGATTTACATTTTGGGAAAGTTTCATGAAGAAGATAATTCAGTGCAAGCTTGTCTACAAAGTTGGAGCTGAAAAGTGTTATTACAAAAGGATTTCAGGCTAGAAGCGGTCCTTAAATTTGAAATAATTGCTTGCCTGAAGATAGACTACAAGCCTGGTAAATCCATACAATGTACAGCCATAAGGACTACTGTACTGGGCAAACAGGTAGACTGTAGTTTTATTGTGTGACTGCCTCTTTAAAAGCAGGAGGTTCAAACTCAAGTCCTAGAGAGCACTGTCTTTGCTGATATTTTGTATGTCCTTTCAAACGGCTGCCAGTTTAGGACCTGGAACCAAGATATGATGTCTATTTGGCTACTTAAATGAATGTCATAAAAAAACCAACTGAAGCTGTGGCCCACCAGGAATGGAGACTGAAATCTCTAAGTTAAACAGTCAGTCATTCCAGAATATACGTTTTTTGTGTTGCATGAGGGGTATAATATGAAACATTACCTTGATGACAGAGTAGAATGAATCCAGAGCAAAGCCCGGCTGTCTGTCACAAAACTGGAACTTCTGCAGCCCCTGGCAGTTGCTGTACTCTTAGTCTACAGTTGGAAGGAGAAATTGTTCAGAGGAACACTGCTTTCTCCATGTAGAGGTCTTTTGATCCTTTAAAGCATTGATACAGAATTCCATTCCCGGAAGGCTACGGTGTCTGTAGGTTTTTTTGGGTTTCCTTTCAATCAACGGCTAATTTAGGTCCTGGAAACAAGGAGTGTGTGGTACTCCTTTGCCCCGGGGATGGCAAATCTTATCAGCAAAGGGCTGGTTTTTACAGTTTCAATATTTGTTTGGCTGATGAAATAGTTTAATTTGTGAGAAAAAAGGGGAATATAAAAAAAAAGTATTAAGAAATATTAGTTGTATACCATTATGGTGCTGACAAAGACTCTTTACAACAATGATTTTTTACTTTGAAAAGTAGGGAAACATGGAAACTGTAGGGAACAGTATTGTGCTATTGCAGATGTACCTGCTTTGGCAGATGCTTTGTCGTTGTCTGTATGGATTGCTGCTTCCACACTCACACTCTGTTCAACCCAAGGTGAGTTGGTGGCCGTGAACTCTTTCTTTTTTCAATTTTATACTCAGTCTGATATTGAAAAAAAGGCTTTTCCACTCTCCACAGGATTAGAAGTAAATGGATTCTTGATTTCAGTCAGGTTTCAGTCCATTTTAATATGAGCCCTAGAATCATGGTGCCAGTGTGTTTGCTGTCTCTGACCAATTAAACTATTTATATTTTATGAAGCCTGTCATTATTTTGTGCTATTTTCTCAAAATGAGATCTTTCAACCTTAAAACTCCTGATTTTGTCTTCTATCCTGTATGTGCAGAGAGATTCAGTGCACAGAGAAAAGTGTTTATTCCAGGGCCCTTCTTTAATGAGTTTTCTTTTGTTTGGGCATTAGACAGCCCATATGTTTCATAATGACATTATAAAAATGAATGTGAAAATGAAATAAGTTGAACTGCCTTAGACAGCATTCAGTGATGTCATAATGAAGCATATTGGCATGACTTTTCTCCTATACTTAAGGCAGTTGAGTGTTTCATTTTGACATCACATCCCCACCTTTATTGTGATACCACAGGATGCAGACGTTGTTTGATCTGGAATGTAAAATCACATTTTTGATACACAGATGCCGTTGCATGGATACTGCAGAGTTCTTTGTCTCAGTCACCGCCAAATTCTTACTGAACTTTGAAGGAGCTGACATATTGAGGTCACACAGAATGTTGCACAACAAAGCAATCAGCCCAGAGTAGCAGCAAAATGCTAGTGACTTACTGGCTATGGGCACAATATACTGCCAAAAAAGGTTCTCATACATAGATTTCTTATTCTTTATATTTCTTTATGGGACTATTTTAGGCAATATCTGGAGTATGAATGTTCCAAATGTGTCTGTCAGTAATTTCTAATATGGGAGCAATAAACTGGAAAGGGAACACTTCTCTGCTTGAAGTCCAACCTACAATCTGCTCTACCTTATGTGTCATGGAGCTATCTAGACGTAGGGAATGTCCACATATGATATTCAGGGAAATACAAGGATAAGTATGAAAAAAGCTACGTTTTTATCTTAGTTTTGTGTGTTTAATGTTATAGTGTAGATCAACGCAACTACAAATGTGCTTCAGGGATTCTCTATATTTTGTAGTATACTGAAACATGTCCCCTGGGTCTTGACCATTTTCGGGCAGTGGTACAATCACAGACTCTCAGTTACAAGACAGATTTAATTAGTGGAGCTTGCCAAACAGATGGGACTTTACAGAATAACAGAAGATTAAGGATGACTCTACACTTCCAAAAGTGGGGGAGTGGCTCCCTCCCCAACTAAGGGGCCAGGAAAGACAATTAACAGGCCTTTGCTAAGAGGCCAGGCAGGGAAGGGCTAGATAAATGGTCAAATATATGGTCAAGGAATGGTCAAAAATGTTGTGCAGGGGACGGTTCCAGTTTGGTCAATTCCCAATTTGGTCATAAGATAATGTCATGACAAGAACATTCCAAAAATAGTCATAACATTTTATTGTGCTAAAAAGGTTATGCCAAAGTCACAGAAAAAAAAGTTCCTGGAAATTCATGTTTAATGGACACTCAGGACACTCCATAAATGTGTGTTTGGAGTATTTACCATAACTTTTTGGGAATGTTTTTTCTACATTTCATACCTAATATCAAGTTCAAAACCTTGGTGCTGGTCTACAGATCAATGAATGGAACAGTTATTTCAAATCATACTTCAAATTTGTTTTCAGACTTATGATGTTCCATAACCTTTGTGACTGACTGTCCCTTCATTGCTTGCTTTTTTCAGTCATGATGCCTGTCCCCCCAGTGGTGGAATGGACTTCTACTGCGGTCAGGGCAGCTGAATCACTGAATATCTTGCAGAGCAGACTGAAGACCATCCTCCTCAGATTACATCCCTCTACCATCTCCGCTCTCTGCCGGTTCCTCATTCAGAAAGGTATAGCATTTTATGATGTATGGAATTGTGGTTTTTATTTTGTTTTGTTTCAGGGTCACAGGACGATACCGTTAACTGCATTCTCTGGTTCCTCTAAGATGGAACTTTCTGGTCAGGACTGATCAATTTGAGTGAAACCACATTCCTTAGAATAAGGAGACATGTATTCATGTAAAAAAAAAAAGAATGGATGAATGAATGAACGAATGAATGAGTAAATAAATATGCATAACTGTGAAAGAACTGATGTTTAGCCTAATTGCTTCTTATGGTGCACATTCCTTTACTACATGTTGCTTGTTTTTCATGTTGAGGAAGATCTTCATACCTTGATGTGAATTCAGTCTGCTTACATTGTCATCACTTCAGTTCACAGCAGAAGGTATTCTTTGGCAACTCTATAAACTTGAGGACAAGGACAAAAAAATATCTGGCATACCTTTAGTCCAGGATAAATTCTTATGGAACAAAATTAATCATACTCTCTTAGTGTTACAGTTTGCATTCACATTACCTTTCCTTCTTACAGGGCTTCAGTTGTATGTCTTTATGATTTTGTGGTTATTTGGTTTCCTCTAGTTCCCATTTACTTTTTATTGCTTTTTGCAACCAGCCATGCATGATACGCTTTGCAATTTACTGCGCTCCCAATGCACCATAGTTTCAAATTGCCACAATGCTAAATATTCCTGTTTTTAATTCCGGTTCAAATTTGAGTTAAACTTGTGTGAATGTCCCTTGAAGTTTTTTTACACTGCCTTTTTTGCCAGACTGAGCTAATGCATGACTCACCATTGCCTTGCCTTTTTTCTGTCTAATGCATGTTAAATTATTCATCTCAATCCCATCAATTCACCAGCCACCCAACCCTGAAACCACAGTGGCACTTTGATTCTCAAGCTTGTGTGCAGTTGCATAATGAGCGTGAGCTCTGATTGGCAGTTCTGCCCTTTCTCATACACTCTGATTGGCTGTCCCATCCCCCTCCCCTCTCCTTAGAACGGGCTCTTCAGCCTCAGCTGTGATGTTTAAGTAGGCCAGATCTCTGAAGGCATTTCTTAATGTGATCTAGAGAAGTGTATGCAGGCTAGGAAGAAGCCCACAGCCAAGCACCTGCAATCCACAAAACCAACACCCTTTTCCAGGACACCATGATGCCAACACCTTTTTAGATTTTATTCATCTATAATCACTCCTATGCCCTAGACCAACAACGCAGTAAAACCAAAGATATAAAACTTAAAACTGTGAGTTACAGACCCACTGCTGGAAGAGGAATAGTATGAAACTGAAGGTATATTCCATGCAGTACGCTCAATTGAATTCCTTATCACGATTCAAAAAAGCAAGAGTGCTTTATTTAAAAGAAGAGGGAGTGCTAAGTTAATCAATTTGCATATGAGACCAAAACATAGTGGGTCTGTGAAAAGGTGGTATAGCTCAGAAAGAGGAAAGAAAAAAAATTAATGAATGCTCTAATGAGACCATGAATACTAATGGTTTGATTGTTGGTTATTAGCCTAAAATAAGGATTACAGCTACACAATGAAAGTAGCCAATTTCAGAAATAAGGCTGCAGTAACGTAAGGTAATGTAATATGATGCAGGATCATACCATCTTGAAAATATAAAACAACTGAGTCATGTTTGACAATGTTTATTGCACCAAGGATGTCATGTGCACTGTGCTCATAAGTTCAGATTCAAGTTGTGACTTAAGTAGGATTAGAGAAATCCAGCTGTGATATTTGGTAGCTCCACTTTGTTGATCAGCTTTTGTACCATGGCAGAAACACAATAGATGTTCTTTTTAGAGAACAGGATCCTGTTTTGGTTGACCTTTTGTCTTCTGTTGTGTTCTAACAGGTATGGTTTTTGCTGCCACCTAGCCTTGAGACCTGGGGCTACCACCCATTCTGTTTTTGCAGACACAATGGTTTAATTCCAAAACTGGCTTCTTGGCTCCCAGACTCCCTCAGCAATACTGATCTTTGATAAGAGGCCATTTTAGAGAGAAACACCTCAACCCCCCCCAAAGGGACACTGCTGCTGTCTGTGTCCTGTGCAGGTGGCCTGCTGGAGAGCATGTGGCCTTCAGGCCGTGAAAACATGAAGAATTGCTGATGGGAGTAATGACCCTCATCCGTGGAGAAGCAGAGACAAAGGGAGGGCTCAGCTGCTTGACAGCTAAAATGGCAACTGCTGACGTGCTGTAGGGGGTAAGTGGAGCATATCCACGGAATGGTGGAAGAGAGAAGAAAATCAATGCAGCAGCTGAGATGCAGTTAATGGGCAGGCCAGCTCAGCTGTGGAGGAGAGAAGCACTGTTGGAGAGAAAGAGAGAGAGAGAGGGGAGAGTTATCAGTGTCTTAACACCAAGGCCTTGGGTTGACATTTGTAGTAGCTGGCTAAGCTAAAGGGAATATAAATGTTTCACGATGATGTCACAGAAGTGCTTCATTATTTCATCAAAGAATAGAAGCACTAGCTATGACAGCATTATTGGATATTATAATGAAGGACACTGGCTAGAGTTTTCTCATAATTTGATGTGATTCAAAACAGGAGTAGATTCATGGTGAATCATAATTTCTAACCCAAATAATTAATGTGTTTGTTCTCTCTGTGTTTTTTTTGCAGTAGCTATTTCTGTTTGCCTTGCGCTTCCTTCTCAGATGAAACTAATATCAACAAATGTTAATGGTGAACAGAAAACATTTATGTTGATGTTGATGCGCATCAGCCCTAATTGTCTTTCTTGATGGCACATGGACAGACTGAAGGAAGTATGTTTAATTATGGCATCACAGAATGCAAAAATTATTCTGCAGTTCTTCAGTACAGCCATTTTCAAGAACCCTGGAAGAACACGGCTCTCTCAGATATCATATTGCTACCTCTTCATTTCCAATCCCACCCCACAGATCTAAACAGCGTTGGTGATGTGGATGAAAGCTGTATTCCAGCTTGGATCGCTCCCAGGGTCAGAACTAATCTCTTTTTATGAGGGCTGTGGACCACTATAACGCCATATGGTGGGTAGAGTAGCCGGGCACCATTACCGACCGTAGTGCTGGTGTGTGTATGTGTAATATCTAACATAGTTTGTCACTTAGACTGGTATGCATGCTATGTCAATAACAGAATACAACCGGAGACATTTTCATATTTTGCTTCTACAAAGTTGACAAAATGGTAATATAATTATAAGCTAATAAAATGTATTTTCACTTTAGGTCTGAATTATTGCCTGTGTAAAATAAACTGGTGGGTGATTTGTCATGTCAAGTTGATTTGTGTATTGATGTATGCAATCTCTGTATTGCATGATTTGCATATTACTTTGCTTTTGTCTTGATCTCTCATTAATGGCTGAGAAGCCAATGGCACAAGAAAGATTGGGTATAGGTGTCTGTGTGTGTGTGTGTGTGTGTGTGTGTGTGTGTGTGTGTGTGTGTGTGTGTGTGATGCGTGGGTGCCAGAAAACAGCATTTCTCTGGGGAAACAAACCACCCCAGACAAGCAATGACAGACAGACATACTGGCAGATCCACAGAGCAAGAGGAGGGTCCTCTCTCATCTTGCTTGAAATTGAATCAGAGAAGATGTGGAGACTGGCGGTTGGTTTGTAGGGACCAGCTACAGGGGGAAAATAGCTGGCTCAGATACCAACATCTATTGGAGGTACTCAGTGGCCTGCACACATGATAGAAACAAACAAAATATAGCGTTTCAACAGAAATGGACATAACCCTAATAAGCTGGAGTGCAGGGATTAGTGTCGAAAGATCTCTTTATTCATGTGATCTCAGAGTGACTGTGCAGTGTGGAATCATTTGTTTCTATTTATAAGTGGCAAATTGTTGTATGGGGAGGGGTGGTGAGGTCAGGGGTAGAGGGAGGGAGGGAGGGGGGATTGGTGGGGGGTGTTTGGGGGGATTTGCCCAATACCGTAGGTTAATCCTGCTGTGTGACACACACACAGCACTGCTTGCCTCCGACACTAATGATAGCATTTGTAATTTGCCACGATCACAAATTTGGGTCATTGCGCACGTCGAAGCACACGCAGGCTTTCACTGGCGCTGCTCTTCTGGCATAGCCAACCCGTAGCGCAGTAATGTGCTACGGTGAAGCAAGAGAGTGAGTGAGATGGAAGCAAGGCTTCCTGTAGAATTATAATGCACCCTCTGCAGCTGGAGTTCTTTATCTTTTTTTTTTTTTTTTGCAGGATTGTGATAGGTGTCTGAGCAATGCAGTGGGGAGGCCTGTGTTAATAATGGGATGCTTATTATAGCCCTAGCAACAGGGATGGGATTGGTCAGCAGGCTCTGCCTGAGCCAGGCTCCCATTGGCCGAAAGCAGACATGGAGGGAGAGGCTGCTCTTGAGCGTAGAAATTCATTTCATGAAAGAGTCACTCTTGGGGGTGCGGGGTGGAGGGGTTGGGGGGGTGGTTGGTGGCTGTGCTGCCCAAGCCTGTTAGATCCTACAGCCTTCCACTTTGGTTTGTCTGCGAGGTCCTTTCCTCCAGTGAAACAAACAGATGTGTGTGAATAATCAAGAGGATGCCTGGCTCTGAAGCCGGGCCCCTCCTCCAATAGATGCAGACCCATGGGGGGCGGGGCGCTGTCTGTGAAGCTCACAGATGACCGGGCTGCAGGTAGCGCATGAGGAAAAGTCATTTCGGGTTTTTGAGGGGAACAAATGCTGATCGGGGAAAACAGTCAAATAAAACGGGGGCGGAGGTCCTGAATGGCCAGTGTGTGTCACCACAAATCAACCCTGACCAAAGCAATGTAGAATCATTACTTTTGAGCTCCGAACGTTACATTGCTGATGGTCCTGGGAGGTCAGGTGTGTTGTGCTGGAAGTGGAAAGAAGTAAGATAAAAACATATCAATACAGAGTACCATTCCCCTTGCATATTCAAAGGTTCTTAACAACTTGAGTTTTTTTGTCCATTTGTGTGTTATCCAAATATACTGCCAACTGCTTTGCTGCTTATATTTTTGCTGTGTTTGAGGTAATCTGCCTCATATTATTGGACTGGAATATGGTTAGCATTGGTAGATTTTTCAGTTTTCATACCTTGAATTTACAGTGTGACTGATTTAGGAAACAAAATATGATATAAACATTAATCATTAGGGGAGGGACTAGGTAAAAATTCTTTATTCAACAGCATCCACTTGTACATCAGTGTCAATATGTCCTCATTCATGCGGCTACTGGAAAATCAAAAAGGCATTTTTCTTTGGAACCAATTAGACCCACTTTTGCGACTCAGCTTGAGTTCTCAGCACCTTAAGAGTACATCAGGGAATGCATTAATCAAAACACGGCTTTCAGTCTGGACATCCTCCTCTTGCCATTGAGTGCTAAGCTTTTGAAAGTACACACTGTGTAAACACTTTTGCTGGTAGTAGTCTGAATGGCTATGTGGTTATGCGGTGAGAGGTGTTGTTATCAGTAGAAACCTTGTTTGTCTTAGTCCTACACATAGTCCTCTATTCCTTGGCTTTTAAAGACATTTGTTAAGAGTAAGAACATAAGTATGCATAATGAATAAAACAGACCCATTTTGGCTCATTTACCAAAAGTATAAACGGTATGTAACATTGAATTAATTTGGAGAAAGATACAACCCAGGATTTGAGAAATGTAGTGAACAAGTTTGTCTTTACCCTGTCATGATGAACAGATGTGTTGTGAATTTTGAATGCCTATGCACTGAACTATCAGATCCTTAGCTGCAAAGAACTGAATTTAATTCAAGTGTAGTCATTCTATAATATACAAGATAGCGTACAGACCACAGCCTGTTACAACAGACCTGAGTAGCTCTGTGCTTCTCTGGCAACAGATTGTCTCCATGGTTACCATCTGAGCATTTCATTTCAGAACGCTAGGAAAACTGAAATGTGATTTTGTTTAGTAAATTTTGCTAAGGTGGCAAAATATTTATATCATCCTCATATGTTTAATTTACAACTTCAAACCCTTATTTTGGATATTTGTATGGATGTGAATTTTTAAGTTTTTTTTTCTGTATCCTTCTCTGAACTTTCTGTCTCTCTGGATACTTTTTGTTCTCTTCCCCGTTCCACTTGTAAAAACCCAAGGGTTCAGCTAAACAACCCTGTCTGTCTCTCTGCATTTATTCTGTTACCAGCTTTTGCCATTTTTTCTTATGTAATATTCACAAACTCATCTCTCCCAGAGTCTGTACCTGCTTTATAAGGCTTTGGCATTTCTTGCCAACTGACTCTGCTCTTGACCTTGCATGACCTTGAGTGGCTCACCCTTGGTTGATTCCAGTCCTCTTGTGCTATTTTGCGAACTTGGCTTGGAGAGAAAACCAATGATGAATGCAAGAACACTGGAGACAAGTGGATATTTTCTACAACATTAATGTATACCATTTACAGTCCTATGTTCAGAGTTCCATGATTAAAAAGATCATGGACATTTGAACAAAATATGACCACAACAGAGCAAGGAGATATCAATACATAAACAAAACATTTACAAACTTTTTTTTTGCCATGACAGCATTGGTTGTCAAAAAATAAAATAATATTTCTGAAGGACTGAAGGGCAATCATATTTCCTGAAAGGAATCATAAGCCTCATGAGATTACACCTATTTCCCTTCCACTCATTATTTCTCCCATACAGAAAAAATTGCCTTATTTTCCACTATTACATCCCTGTACCTTGACCAGTCCAGCCATCACAGCTTTCAGACAAAGAAACCCAGCATTTTCCTTCTCTGTTGCCTTGGTAACTCCTATTATCTGAGCTGAGCCCATTTCTCACTCAGTATCTACAGTGTGTAGTGGTAGACTATTTATTGTCAAAATGCGTTCAACATGTCAAATCTGTGTGTAGTATTGACCTGGGTAAAGACAGATACAATAAAAAAAAGAATAAAACAAAATGACATTGAGTAAAATAAAACAAAATAATGCAAAGGAATATACTAAATGTGAATG
Source organism: Albula goreensis (assembly GCA_022829145.1). Classification (NCBI taxonomy): domain Eukaryota; kingdom Metazoa; phylum Chordata; class Actinopteri; order Albuliformes; family Albulidae; genus Albula; species Albula goreensis. The sequence goes on from CM040742.1 coordinate 36,572,800, forward strand.
TGTGTTAGCTGCCTCGCTAACATCTAAGAAAGCCAATGTGCGGTTGTCAAGGCACAGTGCATTACCATCGTCATTATCTCCATAGGAAAAGAGCTGGTGTGGACTCACACACGTCCATTGCTCTGCCCCCGACAATCATTTTAATGTGTATTCTTCCATGTTCATCTGGCAAGCAAGACACATGCCTGCCACTGCAACAAGAAAGGTTTAAACTGGTATAAACTGGAAGAATGTGCTAACATTCCCAGCTAACATTTTTGTTTCCTTGAAAATCAACATTCCCAACAAATTAAGTCCAGTTTCCTGGTTTCCTGTATAACCTTGGCCAGAATGATGTATTTTTTTCATTTTCTGTAATATTTTGTGGCTGAACGTGTTTGGAAGAATAAAATTCTCCAAGACTAATTGGGTCATATCCACATCATAACCACAACCAAGTGGGAATTTATTCACAATTATCTTGGCACATTTTTTTGTTAGCTGGGGTTCATGTTAGTGGCATGCTGGACTCTAAGTTTAATGTATGTATTCTGAGGTTGGCCATCAGCAGTCAGATCTCAGGTTTCATGGTTACAGTGACATCATTTCCAGTAAGAGGCTGAAGGTGGTAATGATATTTCATCGACAAAACAGCATACATAATGTTCTCAAAACAGCCATCACAATGTTTATACTTAGAACAGGTCATTTCTCCCTCATCCTTAGATGAAAGGCATATAATCATGTAAACCCAATTTTCTGAAATAATTATTAAAACAAACAGAAATTGGTCATACTGCACAGGTCCGCCTGACTCCATATTGCTTCATCAGAATGCATGATATGAAGGAGGGTCAGCTACTGGCAGCCATCTTAAGATAAGCCCCCAGAACAGCAATTCTAATTCATTAAGCAAATTATTTTTTTTACAGCCCGAGGTGCTGGGAGCTTGAATTTCACCTACCTGGCAGAACCAAACAATGTCACATACCTGTGACCCAAGCTGCAAGGTGACTCCTTTGCTGTTCAGCAATGCTGCAGCAGTGTCTACTGTAGAGACTACTTTAAAATGGCTCCACTTCCATATTACTGCACATTCCAGTAACAACTTTTCCTTTCTTATCAAATTACTATGCTTTTGTTTATAGCTCAGAAAATTCTACATTTTAGTCATTACAAACAGCAATCACATTCAGTGTTCAGCAGATCGGTGTATGTTTTGAGCCACACCTACCTATACACATGTACCTTCTCTAACTGAATTGCACAGAGCTCTGCACTGACTCCAGATGAGGATTCTCTCATCTGATTTTCCACAGCTGCAGAGTCTATGCAATAAATTACAGACAATTACAAATATTGCTATAAATGGAATAAAATCTGTATTTTAATATTACCATTGATCTCTACTCTATGTACACTAAATATGCACCTCTCTTCCAGATAAACCAAACCGTTCATTTCATGTTCAAATAACATAGATGTGGGCTATGGACAGATGAATCAGCAGTCAAGCAAACTTACCATTTTACTCAATATAACTGCTGGGAAAGAAGAGCACTGTCCTGGGGGAGATATGCCATATGCCATTTATTGATTTGCACTATGACAAAGGCCCCTGTCTACCTTCGCATAATTTGAGGAATAAGAGAAGCTCAGATCTCAGAAATTCAGATCTCAGCCTGGTGGTGTATAGCACTGCCACCATCGAAAATATACTCTATAAATGCAATTCCAAGTTACTGTCAGAGGATAAAATGTATGAAGGACCAGTGTTCTGTAAGGAAACTCTAGCGATGACATGGATGCCAGAGATAGCTGTGGAGACTGTCTGTGCTGCAGTCGCAGGTCTCCCTTGTGAGAGGTCATTTGATCAGTAATTAATGCTGCATTACATATGCTGCTTTGAGGAAATTTCATGCAACACATACATGTGACAAGCACTGTATTAAAATGAATGAAAACAAAATCAAATGAAATAATGATGCTTAATGAAATTTTAAAATCTAAAAAGCCGGTTACCTGTAAACAAAATGTAATCTACATACACTATCCATCTCATATATTTTCTACAGCATATTTTAACCTTTATGTTTAAGATTTATAGAACATGCATTACATTTTTTACATATACATAGTTATAAATTATATTAGACAGTGTATACAGAATTCACTTTGTTTACAGGGGACTGATTGTCTAAAATATTTTTCATTGAGGATTTTCATTTTAAAAATGTACAAAAAGGAGAAAGCCTAAATTAAAATATAAAACCTGTAACAGCCACAGCCATGGTGTTATATCATGTATTAAAACAACAGAACAATAGTAAATACACCTAAGACAATGCAACACAACTCAGAACAACAGGGAAATGGTGGATAGAGGAGCTTCGCCATATTTTATTTCATTTTTTATTATCATTATTATTATTATTTTTGCTTGTGTGCAACCGCTACATGACTCACATTTAAGATATTCAGGAGACAGCGAAAAAAAAAGTTTAAAATAAAAAAGTATAATAAATAATGGTCCTTGTGTGAATTTCTTACAGAAACACTGATTCTGAAAAAAAAAAAAACACTGTTCAACCTTAAATATCTCACTGCATAACTCGACAGAAAAAAAGCACAAACAGAAAAGTCATTCTAAGAACAACATATTAATTGTTTTACAATGTAATAATTATTTTTTCACCATGACAAAACACCAGACAGTATGATTAAGCTAACACTGGTGTTTTTTTGTCTTTTTTCCTCCTCTTTTGTTTAACAAATCAAATACAAGAATTGCATGTCACTATAGCAACGTCCATAACAGATCAATTTATTGTTAACAATCACTGTTTTGGTATAGCGTACTTCAGCAAATGAAAAAATTTAAACAATCCAACAAAAAGTAATAAATATAAAATAATCAGATTGAAGTCTAGTTATTTCTTGTTCATATGAATACATAACACCTACATTATAAGTTAATAAAGTCAAGCTACTGTATATAAATACATCACCAGCATGCACAGTATTGTATTATCGAGAATATTTGAGCAGTAATCGTCTTACACTGAAGAAACAGTATAATAGGCAAGTGCATTTCTTTAAATAAAAAAAAACAAACACAAAAAGAAAATCACAAACCTCAAAGCTGCTTTAAAATCGCCTTCCAATTTACACTGCCAGTGCTCTGTCGTCAATGTACCATGTCCTCTAACTGAGTCTGTGGTTCCAGTAGATTCTTTGTGTTCTCCTAGGGTCCGAGTCTAGCTTGAAGAACATAAATAATACCATATTTTGATCAAATTAGGGCACAAAATTATATGTTTTTCCTGTAATTTTTTTGGCATCTATTTCCCCCCGGGAATTACCGGCTATTGGTAAGCAGTTTTTAAGTGGCTTCGATTTTTATGAATTACTAAATATCCATGTAAATCCAGTACTTTTTAAGCATTTTCTATTGTAATTTAGGTCAAGTAATTCTCTATCATTACATTAATAATAATAATAATAATAATAATAATAATAATAATTTGGGAGCCAGGAAAAGTTATTCCATAAACACGGAGAATAATCAAATGAGTGAGGGGCAAAATTGATTATTACTTGATTTCCCATTAATATTTAAGGGATCCCTGTATTTTGATTGACATGTCATGAAACCATCATAATGCACCTTTAGTGTAGGCAAGGACCTGCTTATACAAATCTCTGCCATTACTGGGTGTACTTTTGACTGTGAAAGTACTTTTAAAACAGCTAAAAATGGGACTCTTTCTTCATGCACACTGGGACCTTTGCAAACTGTTTTTTCTTTTTTTTTCTTTTTTTGCGAGGCGATGACATTCAAGTTTTTGCTCAAGCTTTGTTACCTCCCCCTACTGTGTTTAACGCTTCTACTTCACTCCCAAAACTTAAATAAGCAGCTCCACTTTGTTTGCACTACAAGAGCAGTCCATGTGCCAGCGTGAGGCTGCCGCTCCAATCCAAACAGCCACTCTTGACTGACTGACTTTTTCATCTAAGTGGTGTTTTGGCAAATATCAAAGAGGCAATCAAGTAGGAGGGTTCTCTTTTTTAATTTTTTTAAACTATATGTATTTAACTAATATTTAACCTCCCCCTCCAAACCCCTGCTCTTTTTTTATTTGATTTTTTTTCTTCTTTAAACTCGTGGAAAAATAAAGAACTTGCTGCTGCGGTAGTGTCATCGGCAAAAAGCGGCTGCCAAAGTCCCACCGGCCCTTTTTTATCATTTTAATTAAATTTTTTATTTTTACTTTCGTGTGTATGTGTTTGTGTGTGAGAGCATGGTTTAACTCTTAATTGTTGCCCTCCCCTCCCTCGTCGTCCTGCTGGTCGCTCGTCCACAGTGTCAAGTTGTCTCGGAGCAGCTGCATGATGAGAGTGGAGTCTTTGTACGAGTCTTCGTTGAGGGTGTCCAGCTCGGCGATGGCATCATCGAAGGCGGTTTTGGCCAGATGGCAGGCCTGCTCAGGTGCGTTCTGGATCTCGTAGTAGAAAACGGAGTAGTTGAGTGCCAGGCCCAGGCGGATGGGGTGGGTGGGCTGCATGTGCTCCTTGCTGATCTCGTGGGCCTCGCTGTAGGCCTTCTCGGAGGACTCCACCACGGTGGCCCTCTTCTCCCCCGTGGCCACCTCAGCCAGGTAGCGGTAGTAGTCTCCCTTCATCTTCAGGTAGAAGACCTTGCTCTCGTGCTGCGTCTCGCTGCAATTCTTGATCAGGAAGTTGTCCAACAGGTTGAGCACGTCCTGGCACACGGCCTCCAGCTCCTTCTCGATCTTCTCACGGTAGGCCCGCACCATCTCAATCTTCTTCTCATTGCCGTCAGCCGAGGTCTTCTGCTCGATGCTGGAGATGACCCGCCAAGATGAGCGCCGGGCCCCAACCACATTCTTATAGGCTACCGACAGCAAGTTCCTCTCCTCATTGGACAGAGCCTCGTTCAATTCCGTCACCTGAGGGGAGGGGCAAATAGGAAAGGTGGGTTAGAACCCTTCTACAAAAATGTTTAAAAAAAAACAAACAAGTGTGAAGTTGTGACCAATATGGAAACCTTAACTTTCAAAGCTTTAAACACCTCAACACTGATGCATTTCCAAGCAAATTTGATAGATCAACATAGCATTATATCATGAAAAAAGTGTTTTCATTGTACATTTACTTAATCGATCAGGCATGCACTGCACACTTAAATCTGCATAACCCTCGCTCCCATCGGGAGTTCCTTTTTGGCCAAGAAAGGTGTTGAGAGGGTGGATAATATTTTCTTTCATGGAATTAGTCAGTGTTGACAACTGTCAGCTTGCTATTTTCTCACCAGAGTAAGAGATGTTCCTGGCATCCTTGCAACTTGTCCTTCTTTCAAAAGTTACTGGAATTTATTTCTTATCTTTATGAAGTAATCACAAATAAAAATGAATGGGTTGTTATTGTATTAGGCTTTGCTATTTCTTCTGTCTATAAATGTCAGGTGATCTGGTGACTTTTTTTTAACCAAAGAGGTCGCAGCTTTGAGATTGACAGGTGCAGTTTTGATCCAGATATTGATGGGCTACAGTCTGAAGACAGTGTGGCAAAGACAGGGACAGCAGAAAAAAAAGAACAGCTACATGGTTTAGATTATACTATAGCTAGGGTGGCCTTTCATGTCAGCAGATACATGCAGGCATGTGGAGACACACCCACCACAGTGGGGAAGCTTACAGACAGGCAAGGCTGGCAACTGCTTGGGGCCCCAATCATGAAGAGGCCCCTGAGGGCACTGAGCGAGGGTAATATAATTGCAATGAGCATTGGTTAGAAGGGCTCCAAGGCATTTTCTGCCTAAGGCTCAAACAGTGTCCAGAATCACCTCTTCCCCAGCCCTGGAGTCCTTCCTATTTATAAAAAACATTCTGCTGAATATGTTCTCGTGGATAGATGTCAAACATGTTGTTTTAGGAAAACAGAAATAAGGCCTTTAGTTACATTTGTTGGACCATCACAAGGTCATGAAAAGGTCATTTGCAATGCTTTAATTAATCAGAAGAACAATAATGAACATTAAATGTAAGGTAAGTTTCTGACTGACATGCTAAAGGAGGACAACTAGGCACCCAGATCCGAATTGATAAGATCAAGAAGGACAGAGCGCCTAAAACGTCCAGAGGAATGGCCACCCTAACTACACTGCTGCAAGATTTGTAGAATTCTGTCATCAGTGAGCCATGCGGCACATGCGTTTCGGCTCACTGAACTGGTCTGACCCCTTCTGCCTGGATGACATCATCCCTCTTTTGGAGCAGCACCCTTGAATCGCTCGTGCTCGGGTCTAAAGCTCGCCTGCCGAGCCGGGTTTTGTGTTCACAGCGCCGTGTCTGGAGAGGGGATTTAAACCCTTTTATTCACCCCCCCACTGTAAATCTATGCAGCCCACGTCTAGAGCATGTTTGCATACCGCCATGAACATAAAGCCACCGTTTTCAGGCGCCTGCATTCCGCCCCACTCCAGCGAGTGTAGCCTGGGCTCATCCTTATTGGCTATGCACAGGAAAAAAGTTTTGCTAAAAATATTGGCTCCCCTACCATCCCACTACTTAGCACTCACCATTTTGGTAAAATATACTGCTTTATGCTGTGTGGTATTGGAACATTTTAGTTTTTAATTTTGACATGTATGTTAGTTACAGGAGGGTGTAGCTAATATTAGGATGAAATTGGTGATTTAATAATGTACTTGCTCTTTGGTCTGAGAGTCTCCTTAACCAGGTCTATACCACTGTTGCCCTTAATTTTCTCAACTTATGTTCTCCAGAATTGCAAGCTGCTCTGGATCTCGCATCTGCTAAATGTCTGCAATGTAATGTAATCTTAACAGCTGTATGCACCATTGCTGGCTCACTCATATATTCAAAGGATAAATGTCACATGAAATCATGAAATATTTCAGCTCTCATTGTTCACCTCTGCTTTAGGCTACAGAAATTAATGTTCAGCCCTAACAAGTCAAGATGAATCCGAGAAAAAAGCAATATTAATATATATCAGGACGGGAAAGATCAGAATTAATTCTGACTGACTGCACACTTGAGCAGCTATGATAGGTGAGGAATAAAGCTTAAAGTCCCCATGCCTTATGGCAGTCTGCAATTGGCTTCCAAACTCAAAAGCACACTAACCTTTGTAGAAGTGTCCCATCACTTGTGGTGCACTTAAAGAACTGTTCTGTGTAACTTGGGCTGGATCTGAGGGGAAGGAGAGCTTCATTTTACAGTCAGAGATGAAGGAATAGACTCCCCTGCCACAGTCATTTAGTTACTCTTCATATACATTTATTTTTAGGGTCATCACAAAAAGCACTTGTTCATCACCCATAATGTTTTAGCACACGGATACTGTCTGTTTTTAATTTTTTTATGGCCTACCCCACTTAAGAGATATCTCCTTCAGGTCTCTGTTACTCATTTACTCTTGTCATATTTTTCTTCTATTATACCAGGTTTGGAATCTTAAATGAGAAAAATGACCTTGAGCTATCTCTTCCTTCAGTAAATTTCAATATGGTCTACACATTTTCAGAAAATGTTCTGGTTTAGCTGAATTTCTTTAAACAAATTAGCTTGTTGGCTACTCTATCACTTGACAAGTGCTGAAAAAAGTGTATCAGTGCGCTATAATCAGCTATGACTGAGGCCCATGTTAGTAAGGCAACAACTGGGTCACGTAGAGAAAAATATTTGGTGAATCAACAAATCTCATCATCTCTAGTGACCTCTTCTACCCAATCTGTGCCCATGGACTCATGAATTGAAAATATATTGACTCGATGTTCCTTCACTAGCATAGGCAATACAGGACTGGGGTCACATCTATCTGCAGTGAGAAAAACAGCAATGATTGTCAGTGAATGAATTGGAAAAGCTTGGTTTTTTTCCAGAAAAGTGGAAATGGTGTAATGATATCAGCTTTGGTCTAGCATCTGCCCTAATAGACAAAACTGCAAAACGTCTTAGGTCTTAACTAACTGCAAAGCATAACATCTGTGGAGCCCATAACCCATCTACTTCCTCCCACCCCCAGCCTAGTGTCCCAGATCCCTCTAGCCTGAATCCATCTCTGATTTTATTGGACAGTTACAGATTGCAAGCAGGGTGGTTTGTCCTAATTTGGCCTGTAATCTCCTTCAGATATCTCTACATCATTTGGGGGCAGTCCTGCACGACATTCCTGTGTATTTTAACAGCTTCTTATCCCTTCTATCCCTCCAAGAGTCAGCAGTATAGGCAGCTGGGGGGAGCAAAATGCTTCCTCTCTGTAGACAATATTCAGAATGATGGCGATTCAAGGCTTTTGCACAAAATGCACAGGGACTGCATTGTGCTGCTCCCCCCCCCCCCCCGCTGCCTGGTATCTAAGCACGATTAGAAAATGGATGCCAGACTAACAAAGATGCCTGTTTGGGTGGCAACCCTGCCCACCTACAGAAATGTCTCCACAACTGTCCACCCCCAGAACAAAGAGGAGCTGCTTCTATTCTTTAATACTGCAAGAATGCACATACACATCTCCTATAAATTAACCTGTTTTATTATGTTAAAGCCCCCTCAGGCTTTACAATACTGTCAGTACTGCTAGATGTCCATTGGTATCTGTCACAGCCCTTGTGGTCACACTTTTTACTACACATATTTTATGTTGTCTACCTTGTTGTGCTTTAACGGACATACTATTTTGGATGTTATCTGTCAAGGAACTATTGATGAAATGACCTTATAGTTCAAATCAGGTGAAATTAAGCAAAGTTGAATTTTCTAAAATATCTTAATAAAGCAGAGCAAATGCAGGCATTCATTTTATTCATTTTGTGTTCTGTGTAAAACAGTTAAGAAGACCTCCATTTTGTACTGCCATACTCATACTGCCAACACTGCACCTTTTACTGACAAAAAAAAATCAGTAAGCATCTCTACTCCATCTATTTTTCATGCACCTTTTAGTGCATTGTTAAAATGGAAATCAAGGTTATTTGGGGATAAGATTACATTTGCAGAAACAGGAAAGGATAATTTAAGAACAAAGTGAACACCAGGAATCTGCTTTAAAAATGAGAAGAAAGAGAACAGCAGAAATATTTAGATCTGCCTCTTCACCAACTGTGTAAAATACAACGATACACTTAACTTCACAAATTCCATTCTTTCAATTTAGTAGTATTTAACTATCAAATTATATTATACACTTTTCACAGCACCACCCACCCCTGCTCTAGCAAGGTATCTTGCACCGACCGACTGGGATGGCAAAAAAACCAATTCATCACGTACAATCCCCCCCGTTTCCATGGAAACAAAGCAATCTGCTCAACTGAGTGCACCGGTCTATCTTCACAGCTGTCACGAAGACAGCCCTTTCCTGCAGCCAGCCAGAGGAAAAGGGTGTCATCAAAAGTCAGGGACCGACAACCGGCTGGGGGTGGGGGTGGGGATGGGGTTTAACGCACACTTCCCTCACTAAATGTTCCCGAACAGCTGTGGTGTAAGCCAAGATGATCGCTCACTCGCTGCTCCGCCAGCTCCACCAGCTCTACCGCCATGACCTTCTCGCCAGCACAAAAACGACCTTTTCACCTGCCTGCCTAGAACCTCCATTTTCCATGCCACTCTTGGTGGTGCATTTGGAGAATTAGTCATTCTGCTGAGAAAAACTGCTAAAATGCAAATGTTTAAGGACCATCAAAAACACTTATATTCAAATTAATAAGAATCATATTTTTTAGCAGACATGCTAACATATTAGAACCTTACAGATAACAGAATCATGCAGAATAATATGAATGCCCTTTTTTGACTGTGTGATGCATCACCCCACAGTGTCATTAGCAATACCAGCTGTTAAAGCCAGCCCCTGGGTTGAGACCAGAATCTGGCCTGTTATCCTAAAAAAATGAAATAAACCAAAAACAGCAGTGAGGTGAGACTGAACACATGATATGAAAGGTCACAGAGAATGACTTTTGCAATGGGCGCATCATCTTCAATACACTCACTTGTTAATGTAATTGCTTCAGTGTCCCCATATTTACTGTGCCAGTAGCAAGTCGACCTTGCAGTGCAGCAATACGAGCAACACTTTAGAATCTGGCTATGTGTGTGTGTGTGTGTGTGTGTGTTTTGCTCTCATTAGACCTCTCTTTAAACAACAACATTAAGTGAGTGTTATACCTTAGATAATAAATTCAAAGAGGACAAGATGTTAAGGAATTGGTAGACGCCCAGTCTCTGAGACACAGTAATGGAAAATGAACGTGATTGCTCAATTCGAAAAGGGAGTGACCCAGTCAAAATAATTCAACCCCCTCATTTTAATCTAATCAGTGACTCCCTAATTGTTCACAGCATCAAAGCAGGTAGCCAGACTCTTTGGAGAGAGTATGGGTGGGACCATTCCACACAAGTGGTGCATCTCACTGACACAGCATCCTCTACCCATCCACACAAGCACAGACTCCAACACATGTACACTCACGGACATGTGTTCACATATCCACCTTTCTAATCTTTTTCAAATTTCAGTGGAGTGCAAGTATTTATTTGTGTCACTCAGTTTTTTTGTCAAGGACACTCTGTTGTCAAACAACAAAGAACTCTTGTCCATAAAAATGTCTTCACTGTTGACTGCATTTGAATGCAATGGCAAACTTGCTAAATGCTTCAGTGCTGGAGAAGGAGGGTGAGGACCTGATAATTTACTGGCTCTTTAGCTGAAGATGGAAGCAGGAAAGTGCCTCATCTCCTCTGGCTGAGGCCAAAAAGCCTTTCTTTCCAGCGCGACTGGGAAGGTGGGTGGTTTGACAGAAGCATTAAGACATCACTGGGGAGCGCTATTACTGAAATGTCATCGATTGCTCTGACTCCTGGCTCTAGAGGCAGTCCATGCTCTGATGCGAATGCCCCCACCCTTCCTGCCTCCAATAATGACCCACACTAAAGGCTCTGGATTGAACAGACCTGATCAAAAGGGATGCTCAGTGGCTAACCTGGGGCGCTGGGTTCAGATTTTGCCTCACCTTGTATGAGCAGTAAATCACACCCTGCGTACCTCTACTCACAAAGAACACAATCAATATCCAAAGGGCATACGTGTCTTTAAAGTATTTTAGTTCAATATGCACCTCAACCTGACAGTCATTAAAATCCATTAGCTTTCAGACATACATTATCCTCAGATTCCTTTCGACATCATACACATGGTCATTTTGCAGAGTCTGGACTTCATTGAATTGAAACTGAGATTGAACTGGATGCAGAGAGAAAATGTTCCTATTACAGACTAGCTTTCACTCCATGTATGAAACTAATGATCTGTAAATTCAGAGCATATACACCACTGATGTTTCTAGTCCACAAGTATGAAGACTAAAAAAATATATTTGTATATGTTTGTTCATTTGGCCAGTGACAGCACAGAGACAGACATAGGCCTGCATCAACAAAAGAGGGCAAATTTAGGAGCTGGAGCTCCAGCTCCAGCTCCAGCCCTCCACCCACTCTCCAGTTCCATGCCGATTCACAAAGATGACATGCAGCAGCAAATGCCACAGACATCACAAGCATAGTTTCAGCACAGAGAGAGAGAGAGAGATGGGGAGAGAGAGAAGAGAGAGAGAGAGAGACGGGGGAAGAGGGAGAAGAGAGATAGAGAGAGAGAGAGAGAGATGTTGATGGTGGTAGGGGGAAGGGAAAAGCACTTCAAGTTGCTCTTTGATGTTATATAACAGTAAATGACTGCAGTTTCTCATTGAATCTTGTTTTTTTGTGTATGTGTTTTTCATTGCTGATGTAGTCTTCTAAAAATAAAATGCATAAAAGGTTTATGAATCAAAGACCAGGGGAAAATGAATTGCTGCATTGGTGTCTCTTATTGCAAATGTATGCTACGACCCATGCAAGTCATCATTATTATCATTATTTTAAAGGGGGATGGAGGGGTATTCTGCACCTTTTATGGCAATTTTTTCATAGTTCTTATAGAGGACAGTAAGGTCATACAGTATAGTACTTCTGGAAAAGAATTAGCTTGATTTGGATTCAATTCCAAATGGTTGCAAGCAGAAAGTCTAGTGATTGCTGTGTACACATGCTAATAATGTGGTAGTGTTAAAAGCTGAAATTGCTAAATTCATTCTGACTGTGATATTCATAATGAGTGTTGATAATCACACAGACTATGTTTGATGGTTGTTGTTTTGTATTTAACTCTACTATACTGTTTTCTGTGTGTTTGTTTATGCTACCTCCTCCTTCAAGGGGCCAGGGCTAGATCTCTTATCTCCACAGGGTTCATCTGAGTTAGTTACACTTGAAAAGTAATCAGGGCCTCCATTTTCTTTTTAGTTGGGGATGAGCTAAAGTTAACGAAATGATGTTACAAAAAGCAAAATACAGTACAATTTATAAAGTAAAATCAAAATGGTGGATGTATGGCTTCTTTTGCAGGTGGTTCAAAGGTTAAAACATAGCAAAAAGTAACCTTACACCCATGTTACATAAACAAGATATGCTCAAAAAGGCTAGTGTGAAAACTACGGTATAATGTCAAATACATGTTATGCCCAACAGTGCACTTTCCTAGAAGGCAGTGAAGGAGATTAAATGAATACTCTCATTGATTACTGTTGTTGTTTCACCCATGGTTAGCAAGTGTACCGTAGAAGACCTGAATGGCTTCAGACACCAGCGCCATTACCGTACGATGGGCAGAGGCACAATCAGCTACCACGCAATGTGATGTTTGAACCAAGACAATTTTCACCACTCCACATTAAAATACACTGACTGTCTGAAATTCATGACTAACACTTACTCCCCCTTCACTAATGTACAGTATGTCTTGCTGTCTGCTGTCTCTGTTGCATGCATCATTTTCTGCAATACATCTTTCTGCCTCAGAGTGTCCAGAACACAGGCCTTCATTGAACAAAATCTATGTGTGTCATGGAGCTTACTGAAAGGGATGCAAGTGTCCCACCTCAACAGCAGATGAAACTCTATCAGGAAAGCAGTTGCTGCAATGCTCCCAGCAAGTCAATTCCATCACCCATCTCCAAAAAACATCTGCACACATTGCATTTGAGGTATTTAGCAGGCCCTTTAAGGTTACCGATCATGCCCAAGGGTACAGTGACATTGCTCATCCAGGGATCAAACCTGTAACCTCTTTTACTGAAATTAAAAACTCAATTCCCTACCCATTATACTACACTGCCACCCCACAGATTTCCAAATGAGAATTCTAGTTTATCCTTCTTGCTCCACCAAAAGCACCACATCAATCATCTTGCCCAGACCTGAACCAACCCTGCACAACAACAGCATGTTGGCATGTTCTGCAGCTCAGCACAGAATTAGAGCCACGAGTATGATCTGCAGCCATGACAACAATGAACTAAAATATTCCCATCTGTCTTCAGTAGTATTAATTAATAGATGTAACCAAGCAACAGTAATATACTAGTAGTTCTGGTAGCACAACAGTGGCTTTACTGTAAGCAGCAGCAGTAGTCGTAGTAGCAATAGTAATTGTAGTAGCAGTTGTAGTACCAATAACAGCAGTTGTAGCTGAAATAGCAGCAGTAATAGTTGTAAGAATGGTAGTCATAGTAATTTAAAACAACAGTAAGGTAGCAGTTACAGTACTACTAAATGTAACAGTAGAAACTACAAGTGTAATAGTAGAAACCATAAGTATTTTTTTAAAAAAATCACACCTCTGAACAGTTCCAGAAATACTTTTACAGTGTCATACTCCACTGTGATACTGAGTTTTTAAATGAATGTTTTTTTTTTATCATCTGCTACAGGGCGGTTTCCATGACTGCAGCAAGAAGGGATTCCCTGTAGCTACTGGGCGAGGCCCTAGGCACACCCCACTGCTGCAAAGGGTTGCCGTCAGCACTGACAGGGCTCAAATTCAAAATGCCACGGACAAACAACCTCCTCACTGCCACTTCCAGGAAACAGAAGTAGGTGTAGAGAGGAGAAACCCAAAAACGCACCTATAGAAGCTAGTAAACACAATAAAATGAACATCTAAATAAGGCATTTAATTCCCTGACTTGTTACTAGTATGTCCTCATATCCGAACGGGGTAGGGTTTGGCCTCTCATCCTGAATCACTGGCGTCAGAGTATGGGGTAGTGACACTGCAATTCTCAAGTGTTAGTTCCATCCTCTGGCAGCCTTGTCTGCCTGCTACTGCTACGCCCTGGCTGGTGGAGGACATCCTTTCTTTGTAGTGCACTGCGATGACAATGCACTTTTCCTCACGATGGGACATATTGCTCAGTGCTACGCATACACCCCATACAGCCCCAGCTAGGGGTGATTTCCCCAGATGCACTGAAGCGGTAATGCATCAGCCGTTTACGGACCTGGACACCAAAAAATAGACACGGGGGTCTGATGTCACGCCATTTGCCGACACAAGAGGGAAGAGGGTGAGGCCTGCAAGGAGCTCTCTTTCAGAAGCTTGGGATTTTTCACTATGCAATTTGCTGGGGTTTTGCTGGCTATTTCAGTTAGAAAGCCACACAGGGAGACCCAGTTCAGGCTGTAGCAGTGAGGCGTGAGTTAGTGGTGGTGGGGGTGGGTCATTTCCTTAAACCTTGTCTTATTGCCTTAATCACATGTTGGGTCATAGATAAAGGCAAAACCTGTGATTTACTCCTTTCAGTAGAGGGGGCAAAAGAAAGTTTTTTTTTTTTTTTAATTATCTCTTGTACCCCTTGGCCCATCAGAAAATACACCATGCATCCGTCATGTGTCACATCAGTGAGTGCATGGCGTTCTTTTTTAAACCACTTTCATTTTTTAGCAACACACATGGGCGTAGGCTACTACTTCACAGATTCAAAAGGGGGCTATACGACCCCAGCTAAGAACGGGAATGGTGCAAGACGGGCACCGCACCTTGGCACGCGCTGCGACATGTCTCGTGTGACACCGGCGATCTTTTTCCAGTGGGGGGAGACCTGTCCGAGATGTACACATGCATTAAACCCCTCAATTCTGGGGACAGAGGTAAACTGAGGCATTAGAACGCTCCATCTGTGTACTGGCTTTACTGCAATATGACAACTATGGAACATTCTGGAAGGATTTCTGGTGCCACCCACGTTTGTTTAGTGTAAGTTCCAACGTGTTTAATTTTTATTTTATTATTACTGTGATTTAGTAGTTTAGTGCCACACGTCAAGAACAAAGGTGGCTTTATCAATAGTATACGTAGCTGGCGTTTTATCGATCCCCTCCCTCCCCAGCAGAAAAAAACAAAGCAAAACGCCCTCAGCAGCACACTGACCGAAGCATGTATGTGCATAAGTATCTTATTCTAAACCAAAATTCCTGACACAAAAGAATATGATGCAGGGCGAACGCTCGTGGAGCTTGCCTTGTCACAATGCAACATCTTAGAAAGAGAAGCTCCATTCCCAAACGTTACCTATTACCTGTTTTTATGTTTCCAGTGCCTTGCGTATCCTCTCATCACGAATAGCTAACTACATTGCATGCACTCATTTTACCTTAAACCAAACGCCAAATGACTATACGACACAATTAAGGGGGTGTCCCATTTAAGTATTAAAATAAACCACTTAATCTACAATTTTTGTTGAATGTCTTTTTATCAGTGGCAGCCAACTCGGTTGATTAAAAAGACGGCAGAAGGCACCGCCCCAACATCAAACACTCCGCATTCGGGCACTTTTCCCGTTAGCCTTTTCCTCTCAAATGACAGCCGCTCACTTTCCACGTAAAACTAATTTAGACAGATTATAAAATGCAACTGACATCATGATTTTTATTGTGATTATGTTCAGTGACTGACAGCATACTGCCATTTTAAACGTGATGTCTACCTGTCAAGAGCTTTAAGGTTTTATTACGGTTTATGGGCCTTGACAGCGTAGGTAAAGAACATGTTACATTGTGTAACGGAATTACATGTAATTTTAAAGCCCAAATGTAACACTGCATCGTTTATAAAAAATTCTTCTAATCAATTTAATAAAAAAAAAAATCAAAGCCATTTCACTCTAATGTTTAGCTGAATTCAGGACCATTATTGGTAGTGGTAACAATAAAATAACGTAATGGTAGTAGTAGCTATACTGCTATATGAGGAAACACTAGAAAAGGACAGACAGAAGCCCATGTTAGCGAAATACAGAAATATAATTCTCTGAGGAGGAGAAACTTACCGATTTCATGGCAGCTGCCATATCGTCATATCTTTCAGCCTGCTCAGCCAACCTGGCTTTCTGCACCAATTGCTCGCGATCTACCATTTTTTAGTGTCGTTGGTTAAGACGTTTTTCTAAGTTTTTTAGTAAGAAATGCGAAAATGTCACTCGCAATGCAGTGAAATGCAACGCGATCTTCTTGCTGCAGCTGCTCCCTGCTGTCTGCGCGTGCCGACGGGACACCCCCCTCGCCCCCCCTTACACTTTCTCTGGATTGCGTCATCACTCTAAAAAGGCGTGCCTCTAGGTCGTGATGTAACAAGCCTTATTTGGGGGTTTGGACTGTCAGCGTGACAGGGTTATAGCGAATCACAGTTATCCTTTATTATCGGAAGCTTGTGTGTGTGACAAGGCAGTATGGGTAATGAAGTTTATATCCCGCAATACAGATTTTTTTGTTTTCTGGAATATGTGCCCCACCCAGGAAACGGCTATTGCCCCACTATTTTAGGGGTTCTCTTATAGAAACAGATGCACGATGAATTCATTCTAGATGAAAAATACAATTCTTCAGGGTTGCATTGTATTGATCATAGACTATGTCACTGATTTGTCATGAAAATGCTTATGATAAGGTAACAAAATGTCATTGGCCGTATTTAACCTGCTTTGTCCGGACACCATTTTGCCCAACAATGAGCTAAATATCATACTTTATTATCTTCTGTAGACAACTACACCAAGCTACACTATCTGGAACAGCAGATTATAAATATAGTGTAATGCTTATGTTTGTCTGTTGATTCCATTAAAGTATTATGATGATCTGAGTTAATTAAAATGTCATTTGATCCAACAGAAATGTGTAAACCACTGATGTGGTAACAATACTTAAAAGAATGCAAAAAAGTGTGTAATGTCACCCTGGTCAGCTGCTTAAGGCCACGGATTAGCCTGCAGCTGGTACAACCAGAGAGGAACATTTAAAGGCCCATGCAAAGTCAAAAGCAGTCAGAGCTCAGACAATCTGCTTATAATCTATTACATTAATCTGTCAAAAGCCATGCAATATTGTTTGCATTCAAAAATCTTGTAGACATGTTGTCATCATCTCTTATCAAATCATTCTCTCCATATCAGTTTTAAAATTCACAATTGTGACTTTTGACCAACATAATTTATTTGTTTTCATACTATAAAGAGGTAGTTCACCCTAAAAATGAAGGTTATTCTTTATTTGTTCACCCCTGAGAAGTGACCCAACAATGAAATTGCCTGTTTGTAGGTCTGAGTTGTACCTGACAAAGAGCTCAACAATTTGTGACATATTGTGGCCTGAAGAGGGTAAATAATCCTTGTAAGTCCAGTAGAGGTGTTAACAGAACTGAATTAGGAACAATTAACAGCTTGTTACAGCTCAAGGGTTAAAATGAAAAAAAAAAAAAAAAAAGAACTCCAGACACAGCCAGGACTAAATTTCAAATCCCAGCTTCATAAGGTGTTAAAATGAACTCCCAGTTGTGTTGCCTGTCACAAATGTACACAGAATCATTTTCAGTTGAAGTGGCAGGGGTGAATATCTATGGATGTCCTGGCAGTATACTAGGATCATCTGCAGTCTCTATTCTCCACAAATGTGTATGTATAAAAAATTTGAGAAGGATTTGCTGTTTCTTGACTATGATGACAATTTTTACATTGCAGTTTTAGGGCTATATTCAAAAGATAATACTGATCCAGGAATAGTTTTGCCTTTATTCTTTCATTGATGTGTCCTGTTGTCCTTTTACCCGCCAAAGAAACCAATAAAGAAAAACTGGTCTTTTCTTCTGCTTTGGAATGACTTGTCAAATTTGCAAGCTCATAATACCATTGCAGTGTAGCTGTCAAGAGTGAGCTTATGGAGGGCTACTGGGGACCATCCTGTTGCAGTGCTGTGGGTGGGCCCTATGGGCACCAGGGAAGGAGGGACTTCAGTCAGCAGGTCGCCCCTGTCTCATTGGCCCTTTTTGGAAAATCAGGCAACTCACGGTCTGAGCTACACAAGCTAAATAATACGGGTGCTGCTCTGGAGCTTGATGGAGCCACCAGTAAATTTTACTTCCTGTTTTGCACTAAAAATAATCATTAAAATTGAAATGGGAGAGTAGTTTTGCAAGAGTTGTCAGTGTGGATATACCTCTGTGCTTTCTCAGTAAGATGATGAAAGCCTGCTAGCAAGTCCTGAGGTTTTCTACAAGGTGCCTTTGAACACCTCATGAATACTGACTTGGAGGTGATGGGTGCTTCCATAGCTTCTGTGTAAGGGCCACATTACTCCATTGGAAACAGTTTTGGAAGAACTATGTAACTGGTACTTGACTGGCAAAATTCTCATACCATATCTCAAATAGTGCTTTTCACAGTTGTAAAACACCAATTGCAAACCACAGGATATGGTAAATAAAAATGACTCATATGTTGGGCCATTGGGTGGCTCACAGAGTAAAAGCACCTGATTATAGAAAGTACCATGGCCTATCCATGGATCATCCATTATAGGGTCTAATCCTAATACGTATCGCCCTCTAGTGGCCTCTCAGGTAGCCTGTGGGTTGGGCACCTACAAAGTTAGAGAACTGATCATATGATGACTTTGTGTTCGTCAGACAGCACATGCAGTAAGAGATTGTTATTATATCTGCACTGTGGAAAAAGGTAAGGGCCAGTCAGAATGTGAACTGAATGATTCCCATATGTATGGCTTCCTCCTCATTAGCCTGTTGTCTAGTGGTGCTGACAGAATGGTAACTCAATTTAGGTGTGAAAAAGGATGCTAAACACATTTATTGGGCCGTTACCCAGGTTGCTTGTATAGTTGTATAGCAAAATCCAGGTTCCAGGTTAGTATACATGCAAAATCAAATGATAAATGCATTCAAGCATTATGGTGCCCAGAACCTCACACAATACTGTAACCACACTGCAACACTGTGTGGTTTGACTGTTGTGCTGCATTTAATATAATCTCTTCTTATTTATAGGACTCCATTTTTCACAGGATCATGCTCAGATGTGATTCTTTCTTAACTCAATATTTGTATTCTGCAGTGCAACCAGTTCTGAAGCCATGTTTTACACAATATTGCTGCCGCACACACACACACACACGCACGCACGCACGCACGCACACACACGCACGCACGCACGCACACACACACACACACACACACACACATCCTTCACAACGTGCCAGCGAGCAGATGCATATGCATTAGTGATTCTGGCTCTGAAAAGGGCACCAAATGGCTTCTGGAGCTCTTATTTCTGGCCTCTTTGGAGAGCAGCCTCCAGAATCTCATCATATATAATCCCAGAACCCAGATGGTCAAATCTTGAGAGATTTTGCCTTTCCCCCAAGGAACAGCACTTACTGGATCAGAGGCTGCCATGCCAGTGATGTGCCAGCCGAGACATTGGTCAGACTCTCAGAGGGGGGCTCAAGGAAATTTGACATTTTCGACACATGCTTCTATCTTTGTATAGGTTCTGTTTGAAAATCCTTCACCATGGAGCTGCTTTCACTGAGGTTATATGGTTACATCATATTTGTCACATCCATAAAAGCAGTCAGGTTCATTGCTCTGCACTGTATTATCTTCACTAGCAGACAGGTGTTGGCCTGGCACATGTGACTGGGGTCCAGGGTACACAATCTTAAGGGTGTTTTGCTGTGCAATTTACAACAGGGAACTGAGACTCCAGTCTAGCCCTATTGGGCCCGCTGATTTTCAATATGATTCAGAACTCAAACTCAAGCTCTAAATCACTGATTAGCTAAAGTGTTCACACACCTTTTTTATACCAAGGCCTAAACTGGCTACTGATTGAAAGGAAACCACAGAAACCTAATAACACCACAGGTCTCCAGGGCTGAAGCCTGATATCTCTGCTTTAGGATTTACTGCACAAAGGCAACTTCTTAGGCCACTGTATATTAACTGTCAGTGCATTTTACTTGCTTTGTTAATTTTGCGTTTTTAACTATGTTCATAACTCATCTTGACAGAGATGCGATGTGGAACCTCATAAATCAAAGCTCCCTTAATCATCTTTATGGTTTACGTGGTAACATTAAGAGTAACTTGACTAATATGTTCCTTGATGATCATTTGTGGTGTAAAACAGAGTAGTTAATAACTAACCAAAGGAGCCTGTATATAATTCATGGCACATGACATGGAATTTTAGCTACATAGTAAAGTATTTATGAATATGTATATATAACTGAAGACGGTCCTTCTGCTTCTGTATGGACTGTTTTGACATGGCCTAATATGTGTTGGACTGGAATCATTTTTTATTTATATGATTGGAAATTAGAGCGGGAGACAGATTACAGGGACAAAAGCAGGGTTAGTATATATGCGTGCTAATGTCAGGTAGTATTTAGGCTAATTCATGACTCTGCCACTCGGAACGGTCCGATCTAAGAGTGAACTCTTATTGGTGTAGTCAGCTAATGATCTTAATGAGTGTGGGTGACTGGTAGATTCAAAACCTGCAAACCAGAGGAACCCTCTCAGACTAGGTTTTCCCACCCCTGCCTTAGGGAGAGAGTGAGATAGTCCTTTTCCCTCTGTTTGAGTGTGTGAAAGGAGCGTGAAATAGCTTTCCCACAGGAGCAGGTTTAAACAAACTGACTTCCATATCATGATGAATCCCCTGTTTTCGAGCAAAAAAGAAAAAGATTTATTATCACAGCAGTTATTTTACGCGTGCAGAGCATTGGTCTTCTGAGTTGTTCCCTTGGAAACAGAATGAAGCACTTGCGTAGGTGGGAGCATTCATTGTTCTGTGCAAGCATACATTAAGTGCTCAACATGAATAAAGAAATATAAATGAGACTCTCAGTCTGCTAAATAAGCATAAAAACCACTCAAAATACCATAATTGCATGGAGTGAAGTTATATTTTGTTCACAATGAAAACCATGCCGGTGGTAATAACTTGCATTTGAGGAAGCAGTAACTTGCTTTCAGGTGTTTTAACAAAATGATCACCATCTATGAATGGAGCTGGAGTGTTCTGCTCAAATTTCCGATTGTAACCCTATAATGGGACTGAAACTATGTTTAATGAATAAAAGGGAATATGCCACTTTTTGTCAATAAACTGAAAAAGTTTTTTCTAGTATTTATAAATGTATTAATACAGTTACTTTGAGAGTAATGAATGTATAATGATTTTACATATCTTACAATATCAGTGATGAAAATGAAATTGGATTGTTTTTTGTGCTTTTTATGTATTGTTTTATTGGCAGAAATGT
Organism: Albula goreensis; assembly: GCA_022829145.1. NCBI lineage: Eukaryota > Metazoa > Chordata > Actinopteri > Albuliformes > Albulidae > Albula > Albula goreensis. The sequence goes on from CM040742.1 coordinate 36,594,324, forward strand.
GTTTCTTTAAAAAATGAAGCAAATTTAAAACACAATTTTGTCAATGACTCTCATTGCAGAAAGAAGAGGAACAGCAGTCTCCAACTTGAATATCTGATTGACACGTAACATGCTTTATTCTCAGTTAAATATATTAACACCTTACATAGAGACCATAACATTTTCACCAGCGCTGTACATGAAGGGAATGGGTTCCAATCAAACCAGCACAGACAACATTATTTTTCTTTTCCCATTAAGGAGAAGTAACAGTCCATTTCCTATGGTTGAAATAGGTCTTTTCCAGCTAACTATATTTGGTTCTCAATACATTCCCAGAATGTTAGGAAAGTTATGGTAACTGGTCCCAGGCATGTACACTTATCCAGTTTCCTGGTTTTCTCTCTTTAACATTCTCCAGGAGCAGCCTTAGAAAATGATCAGTTTTGCTTTTGTATTCATATTTTTGTATTCCATCCAGAATTGGAATTTTGTAAATTGAATAACTAATGATTTTTTTCCAATAATTTGGCAACAAGCCTAAAATATTTTTTCATCAAAATGTTTACAGAACTTGTCTGAAATGATACACACATGTTCAGAGACTGTTTGGGGAATGCACTCATCTTAATGTTATCGCACAACCAAATGCAAACCTAACCAGGAAATTCCCCACTCTTCTTCATACATTCTTTTTTCGCTGGGTTTTTTGCTGTGCCTATATGGTTTTATGCAACTGGCAAGAATGGCGCCCCCAACTGCTGAATCTAAACAATGTACTTTAGATCCCAGGTATGACACCACTAGTGTATAAGAAGCTGTTGGGCTCAAGTATTGAGAACAGCTACAGAGTTTCATCATTAAATTATTCATACCACCAAGTGGTAATATGCTATGGTATCACTACTGAAAGTAATGAAACTAATTGAGTAGATGGATACATCCAGGTGGATAATGTGCATGTAACTACTAACCCTGTCCTGGCCTAAATAAGATATGGTTGGGATGTTTATAAATTGGTTAGAGAAGGACATGTAGGCAATGTCCAGTTATGTCTGTGACACGCTCCAGAACTAGGTTATTTAACTCCAGGTCCAGAGGGCCACAGTATCAGCGTAGGCACTTGTTCCAACAACACACTAGACCACTTGATTTCACAAATTAATGGCGCTATCTTGGTCCAGGAGGTGAACAACTGGTGAAATCAGGTGGTGTAATGCATGGTTGGGACAAATACAGCTGTCTGCAGGACCTGGAATTAAATAGCCCAGCTGTGTGTTGGTAAATTGTATCATAATGCTTTGAACCTGAGATTTGTCATACCTTTCACAATGTTAGTGACCCCCCCCCCCCCATGTTTTTAGTGAGTATCACTGAGATACTGCGTATCTGAAATTAAGCATGAGGCACCCCACCCTTTCCCACTGTGCTGAAATGAAGCATTGATAAATGAACTGTGGTCAATTATTATAAAGCCTGTAAGAATAATTTCAGTGAAGACACTAATGAAAAATACAATTCACTCTGTCTGATCAGTTTAGAATGATTCATTCAAATGTCAGCAAAGTTCTGTTTCTGGGATTCTTAGTCCTAGTAGGGTTTTAAAATACCATTTAAAACGACCTGCTGAGAAATATATTGGTCAATTACAGTAATCAGAGTGAAGAAAGTAATTTTTTTTGTGACCTAGCCAGAATGCACATTAGAATGATAAACAGGTAGGATTGTATGCTTCGATACATCAAATGCTGTCTAGAATCAAAACACCACTTGGTGAATGCAACAGTGAATGATTTCTAGCTCAGGTATTTGATAAATTGACTCACCGACATATCGATATTCAGCTGTAAAACGGACATAGCAATCATACAACAACATAGCAAAATCACATAGCACAGCAAGACTCAAGGAAAGCATTTGTCTCACTCTAACATTTCTAACTCTGGACTAACCAGAGAGTTAAATGTCAGAAGGAAGTAAAGGGTAATTTAGTACTTCATGCTTCCTAGTCAGTGAATCTAGTTTGTCACAAAACAGTGAAGAAGCATCCATAATCCATAAAAGAAACTGGCCATAGTGAATGGAATTATTTACAGGGAGCAGGGTTTGATTTAGCACAGAGCAAAGGAAAGCATGAGGGAGAGACTGCACTTTGATTATAAATGTGTCTGCTTCCAATCAGCAATAAATAAAGAATTTCTGATCATGTGTGCGTTTGTACTTTCTTCATATAAAGATATTCAGTGTCTGCCCATTGTCCTGAATGCAATGATTTTGTATTTGCCTCATCCTCCTTTGTATATACATTTGTGTTAGACAGAGTGAGAGAGAGAGAGAGAGAGAGTGAGAGAGAGAGAGAGAGAGAGAGAGAGAGAGAGAGAGAGAGAGAGAGAGAGAGAGAGAGAGAGAGAGGAGAGAGAGAGAGAAACTCTTTTATCTAGACCCTGCATTATTTATGCCCCCTGTTTCAGAATAACTTACTTAACTATGAAAGAATTTCTAACAGTGTGGCACGGGTGCTATGTATTTCAGCATCTCCACAAGAAGAGAGTCAGTCTAAACCTTTGGTGTCCTTGGTATCTCAAAAATGTATGTATATATATATATATATATTTATAAAGTGCATAATATGAATATATAATTATAATATAATAATATTAATAATATATTTGTTTTGTTTTAGGTTTTTTCCAGGAGGGTGAGTGGTTATTTACAAAATGTTTACAAGTCCAGGGTTTCCCATGGCAGGGGGCTGGGGGTTTTTTTGGGGCGGGGGTGAATCACAAGAGTACACAGGTCACGCCGGCATCCTCCGAGTGGTCGCAGTTGTGGACGTTCCAGGGTATGTGGGAGCACTCGAGGAGCAAGGCCTCCATGCCACTGCACTTGAGATTGTCCAGGAGGATGGTGCCGTCCCCCTGGCCGAAGAAGGCCTCAGGCCGGGCGTGCATGGCCTCCCCGCAGCCTGCCTGCCGGCACACCACCTGGGCGTCCGGCAGGTCCCAGGCGTCGTCGCACACCGTCCCCCACTGGTTCTGTGTGAAGATCTCCACCCGGCCCTCACACTGGTGCTGCCCGCCCACCAGTCTCACCGACCCTGGGGGTGTACATTTACATTTTAGACATTTACCAGGTGCTGTACTCCATGAAGCTACATTTTTACTTATAATCAATTTATACAGTTGGATATTAGCTGAATAAATTTGTTTCCTTTCAATTTTTTTTGTAAAGAGTCATGTTGTTAACCACTGGGAAAGCAACCTGTCCTGTTCTAATTCATTGCAATCCCTACCCACATTGATACACCAGATCATGTTCTCAGTTGTCCTTCTTCTTCTTCTTCATATAATAATAATAATAATAATAATAATAATAACAACAATAACAATAACAATAATAACAACACATATATGAGTATATTGGAACTCCACCCATTATGGAGTTTAGGAAACATTCTCCTATCCAAACAGCATACATACCATACCTTTTATTAGAGGTATTAATATGTATCCTTGGGGTTTGTAACCAAAATAGAATGTCTAAATGGATAAATAATGCATACCAACCAGACGAAAAACATTTTAAGCGTTACATTTTTAATGTAACTGGCAGTGTTGTTCACTATGGTTATGTAGCTGAAAAACCCATTCAGCTCATATAAAAATGAAAACCACCACGTTATCACTTTCACTATTTGCTCTGGGTATTATTTTGAATGGGTAGGATAAATATGGATCAGTAAATATATAACACATACATTGTTTCCATAACAAACTCATAGACTTCCTGACTTCTAGACATGTTGTGTTATGCATATTTACTTGTAAGTCACCATGCATAAGAATATTTGCTGAACCCCGCACCATTTGATCCAGGTTTTTTTATCTCCCTGTGTATGTAACGTCTTTGTGTACGGCAGCACGAGGACTGGAGGTAAGCCTGGCCAGACTGCAGGGAGAAGCCCTGCTGATCCTCCTTGTTAACAGTTTATTACGACGAATCATGATCTATCAGGCAGGTGCTCTAGCAGTGAACCGATGAAAAGCATTTACAAAATCCTGAGGAGGAATTGTGAAGAAATTGTTTATTCAATGAAATGAATCGGATGGTAAGACAGTTGATCCTCCATTTGACTGCACCCCTTTGTCCCAAGTATAAAAACCTCCCCGTCTGTTGCTGTCTGTAACTTTCATGGATCTTTGGTCACTTAATCACGCATTAACACTGCTGTTAGATGCATCTTTTATGCTGGAAAAAACAAACAGCAAACAATCAGCAACTTCAGTTTTTACCTTCCACTGGTGCTCGGGTGGTGAACGTCTTATCTGTGTCATCAAACTCTCTGGAAGCACCAGGAAGTGGCTGAAATGCTGAGGATGGGAAATAAATGTGTTTAATGTGTGTCTCTTTTTCTGACTCACAAAATGCAAATACAATGAAAAAAACAGAAATCCTGCTACAAAAACTGACAATTTGCTTGCCTTCAAAGATTGTGTTCTTTTACATTTACTACGTTTATTTTTTCTTATGCATTGAGAGGGAACATGAAGCTGTCTGCAGGATATGTCACTTTGGGTACTCGTTATGTGTGCGCGTGTGTGTCTAACATGTGTACATAATGTTTAAGTGTGTGTGCATATTGTAGGCAGATGTAGCATGTAGTAGGTAGGGTGTATATGTATGTGCAGGTGCGTATATATCACATTCCCGTGTGTGTGTGTGTGTTTGTGTGTGTTTCTGGAGGACGGTCTTACGCGAGCAGATGACTCCCGCGTCCTCGTGGTGGCCGCAGTTGTGCTGGCCCCAGCCCAGATGGAAGCAGTCGGTCAGAGCGCCCTCAGTGCCAGTGCAGTCCACGTTGTCCAGCAGGATGGGCCCATCGCCGTAGCCGAAGTAGGCCAGGGGCTTTGCTGAGATGGCCGGGCCGCAGCCCAGCTGCCGGCACACCACCTGTGCGTTGGGCAGGTCCCAGTCATCGTCGCACACGGTCCCCCAAATGGTCTTGTATGCCACCTCCACACGGCCCTGGCAGCTACTGTTTCCATTCACCACTCGAACTGTGGGCCGTGCTAATGCAAAAGAAAAATATTCGTTTTATTTTATTCGGGCTTTCAACCCATGAAAATGTGTTGATTAACTTCCCCCCCTTTACTTCGAATAATTGCTCAATTAATTAAATGAAGTTTTACTCTAGCATTAATTTTTTTTTATTAATGCAACCCTTCCAAACCTCAAAAAGGCTAAAGTTTATTAAATCACATGAAGGGCTTGCAACCTGAGCAACAGACAGTACCAGGTATGCTTAACATTATGCTTTGCATTGTTTATTGTAAGAGTCATTGCTAGAAAGTCTTGATATTGACATGTGGGGACATATCAAGCATTAGCTTGTGGTCTTATGTTCAGCGATATTAGCTGATACATACAACAAGGAAATATATAACATTAATAATGAAATTAATATGCATTATAAAATCCAACCTTTATTTTCTCAAAACTAGTTACCAATTAAAATATTAGTTAATTCATTCATTCACTTGAGCTGCTCTGAAAATATCTGCACTTGTACCAGCAAGCATGACTAATTCCTGATTCAAAATCAGCGTTTGTCTGAGTGACAGGCCTTGGAATGGCCAGAATAAGAATGTGCACGTGTGCAAATGTGTGACACCTGCAGAAGCTCTGCCCGGATAGAATGCCATGGATAATTACCCAGCTGGCAGAGTGGCCTGAGTACAGCAGTGATGATTACATGATTAGTCCATCAGGATGAGAAATTTCCTGCATGTTCCACCAAGCAAAGCTAACTCTCATTCCTGAGAGAGTAGAACCGGAACCAAATATGAAATGTGACCACTTAATTGTTTTGTTTAACTCTGCTACATTTCCCCTCTTTTAGCTGTGATTTCGAAGGTGATTTGTTTGTACAAGGAAAACAAAATAATCTAGGGTAACATCTAGAGGCTTGGAACAGGGACATAGTTTCATTGATTCACAGAATTCATACAAAAAGTACCTGCATGAGACAATGAACTTATCGAAACGAGTGCATAAATATTATAAGAGAATCAGGAGAAATGCTAATATCATGTTCCTTATCCCCAAGAGAAAGGACATAAATATCTCTGTTGTACATATGAATGTAACCTATGAAAAAACTGCCAATACTACACAATCTCATTTACCTTTTGTTGTCAGATGAAAGGTAGGTTCAGGTGTTGTTGTTGTTGTTTGAGTGATTGGAAATGTAACATCCGTTACTGAAATAAGGAAGAAACAAAATATTGTATGCTTACATGTTACAGAACAGCCTACAAGTAAATATTGCTGTCATTAGCTGTATTGGTTTTGTATTTTGGAAACGTTTTGACCGATACTTCCACCTAAAAATATTTTTTATACATTTTCATAGTTTCATAACAATACAATAATGGACGTGAACATTACCATAACCAATATGGGGGAAAGAAGGGAGGATGAGTGCCCTCTGCTGGTGAGCATTACACATTGCATCTACAGAGTCTTGCAGGTAATTGGTTGCACACTTCTTTTAATGAGCAGGTAGGTTGAGGCAAGATACAGAGGCACTGCTTCACACTTTGTAATTGCTACCTAGACACAGAAACCGAAGGATGAAGGTAATTCTGGTCGGAGGCTAACCTGCTGTGCTCCCAGTCTCAAATCGCCTTCCCCTCCCCAGCGTCTCTGTGTTCAGTGGAGGAGCCGTTGTAGAGCCTGATCCTTGTGGTGATGAAAAGAGAGAAGCATGCCTGTTTTACACCAGCTGTCACTAGCAAAAAACTGCTCTAGTTTTTAACCCATTGTTTAAGAAACATTCTCCATGGGTTAGATGACTCTTTTTTTGTTATTATTTCTTTGCGTGATACCAATTCAAAAAGGAAAAATTACGTATGTCATGCAGTGTTTGTCATATCATGAATTTGTATGTAAGTGGATAATGTGTTTTCCTCAAGGGAATGGTAGTACCCCACTTTGGATGTGAGTCTATGTGTTACAGGCCTACTTCTTTGAGAAATCTGCCACTTCGAAACAGCTGATTGGATGAAAATAAACAGTTAATGATTTTTGGACAGAGATTGGGACTGAGCAGTTTGGCAGATGTCTCAAGCTGTAAGAGAGCTGAGGCAAGATGCATTCTATTTTTTGAATGAACAGAAGCCAAATAGGCATTCTACCGTTAATTAAAAGCTGTTGACATCTATTCAGTCAAGTGAATTGTTGGAGTAGAAAATGTCCTCATTTTTGTGAATTTGTGTGTGTGTGTGAGGAAGAGACTTCCTCTCGTATAAGACAGGGACTGGTGCAGGTGCAGGTTTTTGATCTGACTAAAACAGCACTAAAACAGCGAATTTCGATTGATTGAAGGTGAGTTTTTTGTGGATCAGTTGATTTGTTGAAACATGACTTTCAGTGCTCAGCTTGAACATACAGGGTTGTCACCTCTGTACTGTTAGAAACTGGGACACCTAAAAAGGGGGCATGCAGGTGCATTTACACCCCTCTGCAGCCTGTAGAGGGGGTATAATGGCTCCAAAATACAATTGTTTGCTTTTTTGCTAATGAGAGATATGTAAATGGGTGTTACTGGGTCGATTCTAAATTCCTGCATGTCAGCGTGTCATTGTCAGCAGTGTGTGTTGCTTGGTAAAGCATACCTGCTATTGACCAGTGGTGTATGTAAACCTAATAAGCTTTTTGACAGAAAGTTAAGTTGGTCATGCTCACTGGGAGTAAATGATTTCACACAAAAAAGTTCTCAGGATTGGAACTGATCAGAATCCGGGACATTTTCCAGGGCAGCGGATAAAATTAGAGAACAATCCATGAAAAACCAGGACACGTGGCAGCCCTGAGAGCATGGTGACTACATCAGCGTTGTTGGCAGTGTAGCCTAATGGCTAAGGAGATGAGCTATCAATGCAAACATTGCCGGTTTGGTCTTGAGGTGGGCCACTATCATTGCAAGGTACTTCTTCAAGTAAAATGATCAGGCTGCCCAAATGAATGGTGAAAAATCCTGCTAGTTAAGTTTACTTAAGCTTACCATGGTTTGAGGAAACCCTTTACTTTGAGCCATTTGAGTGGACAACTTTGTTGATATTCAACTGATCAAGCTGCTCTACTTAAATGGGTCACTGCAACTGGTCTCCTTACACCACTTGTTGGACTTTAGTTCACAGTTTTGTAATGAGTCGTGGAATGTCTGAACAGATACCTGAGCAGATGACCCCAGCATCCTCGTGGTGACCACAGTTGTGTATGCCCCAGCCTAGGCTGTAGCAGGAGGCTAGGTGCGACTCATATCCCATGCAGTTGATATTGTCCAGCAGGATCAAGCCTGTCCCATAGCCAAAATATGCATTGGTGGTGGGGGCCAGGGCGTGCCCACACCCTATCTGCTGGCACACAACAGTAGCGTCTTGCAAGCCCCAGTCGTCATCACACACTGTGCCCCAGTTCCCACGGTGATACACTTCTACCCGCCCTTGGCAGTGGTCAGGCCCACCCATCAGCCGGATAGAACCATCCCCTAGAACACAAAGAGAGGCCGGTCACTACCACTGATTTCTGTAGCTGGCCAAGAGGTTTCATGTCTGACTTGATGTCAGTAGAAGTAGATCTTCACAAGCTAAAAAACTCCACCACCCTAGTAATGGGAGAATGTGCTGTAATGGACAAAATGGGGATGAACCAGCATCTGTTATCAAAGACTCTATCAATTGAATATATAACAATCTCTTGCTACAGACAATAATGGTTTCTAATTGGTCAATACCAGACAGTGTTCAAAATAGTTAATATTGATTAACTATTGATTAATATTTAGTCTCATATAATTGTTATGAAAAGTCATAAACAGCAGTAAAGACTTACAAAATGTAGCAAGTAATAGATTAAATGTCCTTTCTTTTAAATTCCAATGAATTGGTACTTAGAATGTATTGGTACTTAGAATACTGTTATTGTAAACATATTCAATGTGGCAAGTAGCCAAGTAAGCGCAATTCATTGTGTGTGTAAATCTCTTGAAATGCTCTAATTGTTACTCTGATTTAAGAGTCTTCTCATCCTGTTGGCCAAGCATCGTCAGGAGTGGTTGGTCATTGTGACTGTGTAAGTCATGCGGTCTGACTCCTTGCTATAAAACACCAATAGATGGACCAACTATTTCCACTGAAATTTCTTTCTCCAGGCACTGTGCCAGGGTGTGAATGGGGCCCATGGCCTGGTGTTGAATGTGGATGATGCCATTGGCCAGTGTGGCTGGTAGGCTATATAGAGCAATACATAATCAGCCATAGAGAAGGCCTGAGAAGGGATGGCCGTGGCTCACAGTCTGCCTCCCTCAAAGTGACTCTCTAAGACTTTCTGCACTGTCTGTGTGGCTCAGCTTATGGGCTCCAGTGTGAAAAGTAGCAGCAGCAGCTGATATGATGCGTTTTAGAGGAGAGCGTCTGCTCTTCTGTGCTGTCCTGGATTACAGCAGAGGTTTTATGAGGTAATGAGCTCAGTTTCTGAATATGACCGAGTATTACAAATTATTAGGGGGAGAGAAAGGGAAAAGGCACCTTTAAAAAGTAAAAAAAAAAAAAAAAACAGTGCTGGGAGTGAATTGAAACTCATGGATGAGGGAGTACTCTGTTACAGTGAATACAGATGTTGACATCCCTGTGGTTTGATGACAACAACAATAATGCAACAATGGGTCCCTCTTATGTTGCCATGAATGATCCCTTGGGGACAATGGCAATGTCAACTGATCCCCTCCTGCAGAACACGGGCGGCGAGCTGGCTCCTGTGGGAATGCGTGACTATGTGCGGCTGCACCTGTGTATATGTCAGTTTCTCCTGTCAAGACTGGAGGTGTCTAATGACCCCCTGCCCCATTGAATACAGCTAAAAATAAAACGACAGGATGAGGTCAGAAAAAAATTCCATTGATTACTTCATGTGTGAAGTATCTAAATGCATGTGAAGTAAATATGATGACACGTGATCACATAATATGTACCAATGTCTTGTGATTATGTGAATCCAATTGAATATATCCAAAAAACTGATTCAATGCTTATGTGGTTTACATTGAAAGAATTGATGTGATTTCTCCACAAGAGGGAAAAGGCGACGGAACATTTGCTGTAAACATAAATATATTTTCCATCCTTTTTTCAATAAATTGTAGTACTTTCCATCTCTATTGGAACTTCTGATGGGCGGTGCAAAGTGCACGTCATTATGACGTTATAGGATAAACAGTAAGTAGAAGACAATGGCTGCTTACTTAGGCCTTTGTGTCTGCGAGGAGGGGTGGTTGGCTCTGCGTGCCCTCTTGCCTCCAGCGCTGATGTGTCTGTCCACAGAAAGGCATGAAGAGAATGAAGACTGAGATCAAATTGCATACAAGTAGGCCAAACATGTACAAACTTATCACAGCTATTATTACTAATTAGATTTGCAATTTCATCTATGTCACGCTACTTGTAGCTAGTTTTTTGAATGATTAATCAACCATGACTTCGTTCAGTGAATTTTAGACACCCTATCTTCATTTCTAATGATTACTATCAAATGTGCAATTATGTGGCAAACACTGAGCAGTAAACTTAACTGAACAACACATCTTAAATATCATCCAATTCTTACTGGGGGGCAGGCTATGCTGTTGGTCAGCACTTAAACACATGATTCAGCTTACTAAGGTCTTGACTGAAGACCCTGATTAGTCTTTTGGTTTAATCATATATTTAAGTGCCAGGCTAGATCTAATGCCTACACCCACACTGGCCTTTCTCAGATAAGATTTCACTGCCTTATAATATAGGGTGCACTCTCCATCTCAGTCCCACACACACACACTCACACATGCAAACACACACACATTAGGGCATGGGTCCTTACCTTTGCATGTGATAGCTACATCCTCGTAGTGGTAGCAGTTGTGGATGCCCCACCCCAGACTCCCACAGTGCCCCAGGTCTGGCTCCCCACCTTTGCAGTCCACATTGTCTAAAAGGATGGGTCCAGAGCCCTGGCCATAGCTGGAGCTGCTCGCCACATGAACAGCGGATCCACAGCTTAGCTGGCGGCAGACCACGTTGGCATCCACCATGTCCCAGTCATCATCACAGACCGTGCCCCAGGTGCCGTTGTGCTGGACCTCCACCCGGCCCTCACACCTGTTCCGGCCATTCACCAGACGCACTAGAGCTGAAACGAGAGGGGCAATTAGTGACTGTGCATTCACCACGCCAGCACTTCCACAGATTCAACACTGCAGGGATAAATGGGTGGGTAAATGCTGTGATATGAATCTCCATAGATTCTCTGTCAGGAATTGAACATGTATTGTATTTTTGGCGCATACTGCCTGCTAGCTTATTAGTGCCCTGAGATTTCGGATATTTGTTTGGCTGGGACTATTAGATTATAAAAGATAAACTACCAAGGACTTCTCCAGCTCTGGATATCTGGATATCTTCTCCAGCTCTGGAACCATTGGTGTATTACAAAAGATAACTCACAAGGTTAGGAGGTGTAATGCCACAGCAGATAAAACAGAGTGGTGTGAGCCTGTAGCATCATTCACCAGGCCAGGCTCATGGCAGCTTAGACACTGGCAACATGCTTAGAGGGCACTTTGTTGAAGTGTCACATATGCCTTTGTGTGTCATAGTTCATATGTGAATTGTCTCAGTCCTAATTTACATTACTTTCCTAGGCTTATAGTGGAGAGGTATATGCCTGGGTATATAAGGTATATGAGGCTTGTCATCCGCAGTAGGAATTGCTGTCCTACATGTGATTAGGAGGTCAGGGTTTAGTCCAGCCAGAGCTCCCTGAGTAAGTGCTGTAGCAAGTGTCCCGCTTGTCACTGATGAAATACTCCTCTTTTTCAGTGATGATTTTGGGTACCTAGAACACTCCAGTAAAGTTAGGGGAAACTTACCCAACACATATATTTGTCTGCTTTTCTGGATTATGGCTGGAATGCCATTTGTGTGGAATGCTTTTTTTCTATGATCTATGTATCAGAGATTTTTGGAACAATAAAAACATTATATAGTTCTAAAATGAGTCGTAATTATTCAAACATAATTAAGACTCTTGCCATCACAGTGTTTTCAGAGGTGAACAGGAGTCTGTACTGAAATGCAGGCAAATGTCTTTGGGCCAAGCCAAATCCACCCTCAGAAATGTGAAGGCACCAGACCTGCAGGCAGCCTCTGCCAAAAAAATCAATTCATGTTTTTTAGACATTCTATCTGACTAACTATAATTGCTGTTAGGGGATCAAGAGCAAAGAAACAAGAGTGACATGCATATTGACATGTAGGCAGTTTGTTCTAACAAGGACCCTCTAAGAATAGTCATAATACCATCCAACTTAAGGAACACAATGAGACACATGACTCCATGGGCTCTTGTAGGCTGGAGAAGGAAGCATGGGAAGGGAGTAATTGAGGGGATTACTGGAGGTAAACTGAGATCTGAGGGAAGTGACCCTGTTTCTTGTCGCCCCCCGAGGGCTGCAGTGATACACCTGCTTTTGCCTTTGCCTTTTCAGGCATGAAGGGTGGTGGCATTGATCAGAGGTAAGGAGGTGCTGGCTGTCACACCCGCACGCCCACTACGGCTCTCCAAGAGCAGTGACATGTCCCTTGTACTGTGTTCAAACTGAGATGATTAGATTAAGGACCTGAGAGGAACAGTGCCCAAAAAGTAGAGTGTGAAAATGATATAGATTTCTAAGTAACATCGAGACATTCGGTTTGTTCTTACCTTGTGAGACGCTGTGCATTGGAGATGTACTATTGGCTGTTGGAAGAGAGAGAGAGAGAGAGAGAGAGAGAGAGAGAGAGAGAGAGAGAGAGAGAGAGAGAGAGAGAGAGAGAGAGAGAGAGAGAGAGAGAGAGGTACTTTTGTCAAATTATTTGATGAAAGGAGATTCTTGGCCAAAGCACAGATTGCACAGTGGCAGTACCTCAGTAGATACTGTATATCCACATCTTCCTGTAATTTTATATTTAGCTTGTCACGTAACAGGAAGTCTTTTGCAGACCAGACCATGGGGTACTGACTTGAAACTCAGATTTGGAACAGGCATATAAAAACTTGATCTATCTTTGTGGAAATGCCTTTCTGACTGATACATTTTGGAGCACATGAATTAGATTAAACAGCACTGACTGTAACATACTATCTCAATAAAGTGACAGCATCAGCACTTCATATACAATAAACTCATTCCAAAAATGCTTGAGAATTATTTGTGAATTATTGTAAAAAGGCATTTAATCATATATCTTTACTGGACCTCATACTTGGTTTGAAATAAACTGAATGTTGTTTATGTATTGATGTGTGAATTGTACGAGCTGCATGAGGGAAGGTGTTACCAGTCTCTACAGTAAAAAGCATAAGATATTCAAAGGTCCCTATAGATTACTACTTGTATTTCAGGAGTCTTTTTCTGTGGCCGGACTGTGGTTTTCAATTTCTTCCCCAAACAAAGGGCAAGGGTTTTTCAAAAAATACCTAATATAGGTCAATTCACAGGGTTCTCCACTTGTAAAAATGGTTTAGTCATAGAAACCTGGATTTTTTCTTGACCTCTGAACACTTACAATATTATGTGGGTTAGTCATGTATTGTAAGGGAGGTTAGATGCATTACCTTTTAACAATGCAGCCCCACGCATCACTGAGGGATTGACACTTGTGTCAAAACCATAAAACGACAGACTGATACAGAAGAACAGTTTCATTAGGAGTACTCACTTGTAATGGATCTCTTCTTCATCTTTAACTCTCCTAAAAAATAGAAGAAAAAAACCTCTTTACTCACAGAAAATTCTGGAAAATGGCATTTGATGGATTTACAGATAATGATACTTGACCACTGATAATTTGCTTGACCCCTTGTCACATGTATGTTTACATATTTGTAAAGGGCTACATTAATGGAAATAAGTGCATATTATTTTGTATAATTTAACAGATCTTATCATTATTATGACAAACAACCTTAACATTTTTGGTTTAATTATTATAATTCTTAGGTGTCAGGAATTACTTAGAGACAAATAAAAAGGGTTTCACAGGGGAAAAAAGAAGAAGTAAGTGGTTTGTTATAATACTACATTGATTGTTTGACATTTACATTGAATTTCATTTACTTAATTTGAATTGAAATCCATTTAATGATTTCTAAAAAATCAATAGCCTGATTTTTATGGATGTCAATTTAACTTAATGTAAGTCTGATCTGGAGCTATATCCGAAATGTACATTTTAAATGCATAGTCTAAAATTAAAATCAACAGCAGTGTTCTACCTTGGATTAGAACCAACAAACTCTGAGTTACAAACCCAGTTTGTAGCCTCGTAACATTACACTTAACATACTGATATGGCAGCAAACATGAGTGGCAGACATGTCTGGAGTATGTACCCCTGGGTGTCTCCTGAAAATGGCCTGTCTGGGAGTCTGCACAGCAGGAAATATCTGTATGTTGGATGTTTTTATCCCAGTGGACAAGCCTGTCCTGTGTCATCTCTCACTCACCAGACTGGAGGACGATGCTGACAGCCACCAGGAGCAAAGACACCAGGAAAGAGAGTAGCAGTAACATGGCTGCCCTCCAGCCCCGGTATCTGCTGTCCATAGCTCGCTGGTTTCTCATGTTTGCTTAGGATTCACAGATATGTGCCTGCAACAAACACAAACACAAACACAAACATAAATATACATATGATTGTTGTCAAAAAACATACTTTTTCCAAAATGTACACTTTTTTTTAAATTTTAGAAAATAAGAGAACTCTTTGTAAATTATATGTCATGATATTGTATCACATCATATTAAATATCAAATGATAATAAAGTCATATTATCACATCGTATTAAAGTCACATGATGATTTTAATAAGCTTGGTTGATCAAGAGTTGAGATCCATGAAAAACTGATAGCTCATTACCACAAAATGGGAATCCTTTTTATTGTTAAATCTTCAAGCAAATTGGATTTTCTTCACAAAATGTGCATTTGTAGAACAAGAAAGCGGTCAATTCACTTTGCTTTTGATAGTTTTGCTAGTGATGTGGTGCTAATACAGCACAATATAGGTACCCCGATTAGTTTTATACTGTTTTATCTGTTTTTCCACAGCCAGGCTAATGTCTGGAGAGCTGAAGTGCCAGTGGATGTTGCTTTCCTACGGCCACTTCCAGCCTTCGAAAGGACTTCTTGGTCTTTAATCATGAGGTTTTGGCCTTTGTAAACTGTTTAGTCCCTCTTTGGGACATGCAAGTTAAAGGGCCATGGACAGTCAATGGTTTTATTATTACATGTAGCCTGTTATAAATACACGAATATGGATGTTAGCTGCCATCTTAAACCGAGAGAATGATATCAACATCAAGGAGGCTTTGTATAGCACAAAATCACTCCAGCTTCCCCGCTCAAATCGGCTAGCCTGACTGTACAAATGGAGGTGAACCTAATTAGAAGGACATAGCTCATAACTGAGCTTACACGATGTGTTCAATCTTTCATTGACAGCTCTCAAAGTGAGCAGGATTGCGCTGGGGGCATTGACTTAATAGACTTTGCCATTGCACCCTAACATGGCTGCAGAGCACAGGACAGAATGCTTGGGTCAATCAAGAAAAAATGTCATGTAATATTACATCTGTAGTTTTAGCTATTCAAATAGCTGTTGAATCAGTAAATTAATAAGACTGCAACTAAAATCCCAGCTGAGTTCTCAGAATCAGTTAGACAAGGTGTTAAGATGGAACCAAGGATTGCCCCATGGTTTTGTTGCATTGGATCAACAGTGGAATCTGTCTTTGGAAGATGTTTTCTCTTTCTTTTAATTTATCAAAGGGATCTCATTTCAATGTCAGATCTTGCAAATCAAGATTACAGTAACATCTTGCTCAGGAAATGCCTAACAAACAATACTTTGCGCTGCTTCACATGAGGTAGGATAACATTGTAGCAGGTAATATTAGCAGAGAAAGTCAATTGGACGGATTATCCTTGTTCAGTTACATTGTTACACTATAATCAATGGTGCCAAATGTAGAGGTGTAATAAAACCAGAGATAACTCCTAACCTGATACCAAAAATTCTTTGCCATCTGCCACACAGTTCATTGCTACCCACTAAATAATTCACGTGAGAAACACCGTCATTACATGCTTTATAAATCATAATTCATGCATGTGGAAAAAATGTTCTACCAAAGGCTGAGCTAACGTTCTCTATAATAATTTAATAACGTATTATACATATTATAAATTTCACCAGGATATTAATCAAAATCCCATGGAATGTGAAAGTACTCTAAATGCACGTGAGGCCGATTAAATGTGTATATATTTATATATATATATAGCCGAAGGCCAGCACCTTATACAGGAATGCGGCGGGGTACGATACACAGTGCCGCACAGCGCGCGCGGGAGGAGAGGAGAATTTGATATTCGCCAGCGGAGATAGTGGACATTCCGAGCCCAACGGTAGCACAAAAGACGTTTCTGCTGTCGGTGTTCCTCATCTTTTTCCTAAAACGCTGTTTCCTGCGAGTCTGTCACTGGAACCCTTCAAACGCTCAACCACCTGATGATATGATAGGCCTGCCTGTTTTTCCTACTGGGAGACTGAGGGGTGGGGTGGATGGGGGACGGAAGCTTAATGTTAGCCATTCTGGAATCGTCGAACCGCAACATGCTGTTTGCCAATGTTTTCGACGGCAATTCCCAGCAAAGAAACGCATATGTAACCACAAAAATGCTTATATCCAAAAAGAAAACAGCAAGGGGATAATTACATTACGTTGGATTTTATTTACAAGTTGTTGAGAAGGATTTTAAATGATTTGCTGAAGTGTGAAGTCTGTTTATTTGGTAACTGACTATACACAATAAGTGATATGAGCCCTACATTTGTCTAACTCAAAAATGGTAAATATACATGCACCTTTTTTAGAAACAGATCAGAATATATACAGAACGTACATTTTATGTATAATTGTTTACAACAATGAACAACTCTTTTTTTATAGCAGTGACTACCAAATTCATCATGAATTGTAATTATGGCAAAATTTGGCAGTAAGTAAATACATTTGGCATAGCGAAGAAAACATCACGAAAGCAAGCATTCAGTAAAGGTGCAGGTGAATTAGAAAAAGTTAAGACCATCTTAAATAATTAAGGACACAGCACACTTGTGGCGCTCGTTACAGCGCTCTGGTCGCGTTTCTCCAGTGTCCGGGCGTTGTTTTCATTACCCAGCTACATGAGCACAGGATGTTCCAGCTCAGAGCGCAGAGCAGAATGGCGATGCTAACGCTAATGGGAAGGTGTGCCTAATTAGTGATCATATCCCATTCAGGGTCTTCCTGAGTGGACTGCATACAGGGTTTCTTTGTACCTTTTTCTTTAGCTCATTGACAAGTCTGTTCATCTCTGTTATGTTTTTTCACTCTCTGCTCTCTCTACTGGTATTTCTCTCTCTCATTTTCATAACTCTGTTGTAAAAAAATATTTATATATATAGAGTGGGTTATCTCTCTGTTCATATATATATATATATATATATAGAAAGAGAGAGAGAGAGAGATGTCTGTGCTTTTGTGTATGGCCCTCACTATGGATGTGTGGCATGTAAAATGGTGGCTGTGTGGTTAAGAAAGGAACACTTTTAAGGCATAATTGCATGGCCAATTAGCAAACAGTAATTTTCACCCGAGAGGGCTGTCTGACACTGAGTCCGCCATATTCGCACACCGACACTAACAAACCACTTGAAACCTTGCGGACAAATGGTTTCGTTATGAAGGATGAAAAATAATCTAGTCCCTAATGTTATGTTTTTCAATACTCCATTCATGTGGGATGTAGCACGGCTCCGTCAGGGAATAATGTTGGCTTTTGTGTCGGCTTCACTTCCCCTCCCTCCTCTTTCTGCCTGCCTGGTGAAATAGCTGAAAGATCTCAGCCCTGACAAAATGCCCCTTAAAGTCAGAGATAACACGGAGAGGATCATTTTATCCCAAACCTTGAAAATTAAGTAATTTCAAATTTCAAAAATGTATAATTAATGCACCTGTCAGCAAAGCTCCAAAACAAGCCATTTTCATGTTTAATCCTGGTACACTTTTCGAATACTTTTTCTTTTCTACTTCAAAATAATCAGGACAACACATTGGCAGGACAACAACCGTACAATTACCTTTTTTCAGGGAATCAGTTTATAACTACTCAGCCACTGATGTCTGTTATGGATTGAACTCATTGTAATGTGTATTTGTACCATATTGATGTTCTTCCTTAGCATCAGTCATGCCAGTGGTCCCCAAATTTATCTAAAATAATGCCAGTGGAAAATATAGTCCTCAGTGGTCTTCTTATAACCCTTTTGCAGATCACACAAATGTCTTTTTAAGCAAGTATTTAATTCACATCATGTGATTTATATTTGGTATATTGTGTTCTGATATCATTGAATGAAGTCAGAAGTAAACACTGGACCTGTTGAATAAATAATCATTATCATAACAGGAAAAAAAACAGACTACAGGACACATGCTATGCAGGGCACATGTTGAACAGAAGTAATTAAAACCATTTAAAAAGGATTTAGAAACTCACCTGAGATGAGGATTGTTTAGTTTTGTTCCTTCCGCAAAAAAGCAGGAAATTTCCCAAAATTATCTCAGGCTGCGTCAATCTTTTTCTTCAGAAGAATGGCAAACTCACAAGACAGTTCTCCGATTCACACAGAAAAACATAGGAACTTTGTGTGGAAAAAAATGAGAGAAGAGTAGAGAAAAAAACTTCATCCGGCTGCAGTTGAACCCAGATCTTTCATCTCTTTAACCTTCTGTGACTATAAGTACCTGGTTTCACTGACAGCGATTACGTAAAAAAAACGATACATTGTATGTTAATGTCCTAACACCCAATATCTCTGTTTAGCCGTGTCTAAAGGAAAAAGACAAAGTTGAAAGCCAGCCCTTCACAGTATCTGAGCATCTCAGGTTTCAGTCCTGCTCGCTGAAGGTGCGGTTTTCCTCATCTAAAGGACTGTACAGTCACTAACATTGGCAACAGATAGGAGGGAGGACCGTGCACTGCCACACTCAGCTACAGAGGACAACTGAGGACTGAAACATACAGTATCTCAGTGGGCTTGAAATAGAAATGTGCTCTGGGTTTCCATAGAAGCCATAATTCATTGGCAGTGGTGGTGTTAGTGGCAGCTATGAAATCATATATCTTCCAATGGCATCTTTTTTGTGTTTCTAAATAATAGTTTATAAGGGAGCCAATGGCTTCATCTGAATCTGGTCCAAACTCTTACTCCAGAAATCATACACGGTTTAGGTAGCTGGAATATTTGTCTGAATTTCTTTGATCTGTGACCAAAAATATGACAAGGTGAACTCATTCTCAATCCATTTTATTTAGCCTATTGTTGTCCAGTGAAAGTTTGTATGGGCGATAGATAAAGTCCTGATTGCTGTATTGTAACACAGCTCTTAGAACACCTGGTCTTTTGGGTGAGAAAACGTGTTGTATACATTTATAAAACACAACCACATGAGACTGCTCATATGCAAGACATATATAACTTTTTTAAGCAGAAATCTGCCATATTTATAGTTTAGGGCTCAGTGCAGGTTTCAGGTTCTAGCTCAATTACGTTTACTTTTTCCATGTTCAGTCCACATATTAGGAACAAAAAAAAAAACTGAACAAAGATTATGCTCAATTCCATGATTACTTCTGTATGTATTCATTGAAGCAGACATGCATGTACACATGCAAATATTCTGTATAACATTTGTTTGTGTGCATGAAGTAGTAATACTTAGTTAATCTTTAATGAGTAATGTTAAGCCAGCTTTTACTTGATGAAAGGATGTAAGTACACAAGGCAGACCCCTGAAACACTGGAATGCAGGTGCATATTTCAGGGAGCAGCCCCTGTACAGAACAGGGTGAGACAATTACAAACAAAACCAGAAAGTCCAGATCATAATCATAAAACACACTGCTCTTTATGCCCTCATTGAATATCAGATTCCTTTTCTTTGACATTCACCTCTCTGCACAGCAGGCAGAGTCTGACCAAAACAGAACAAAATGTATTTTTCTCTGTCTGTCTCCAGTGGCCAATGCTCACTGCGGGAATTCACATTTGCAGACATTAACGACAGGATGCGAAATAGATTGGTGACCACGGAAACGTGGACAGAGTTGTTTCCTAGCGCCCGACAGGGCCCGGGTTTCTCGGTGAATGGCGTTTGGGCTTCCTTTGAGGGGTCTGTGCTGGCTAACAATGATCACTTCAAACGTTAATCCTGGCTGAACCGCCAAGAAACGTGCTGGTTGTTCAAGTCCATTATTGGGTTTTCAAGGGCCAATTCAGGGTTTCCTTCCTACAGTGTCACCCGAATCATCTGACAAGTCAAAATAGCGGAGATCATATTTCAGAAGGGCTAATCCCCTCAACCTTGTGAATTGATGCACTGGAAAGGCAACCTCTTTAGCCCAAATTCCAGACTCCCTTTCTTTCCCCAGACTTAATCTGCTGTGCTCTGTGCACTGTACCTGCTCCTTAGTTTGATGCCTAGAGCTGCTTTATAAGCTCAACTGCTGGTGTGGCACTGTGGTGGCTGTACCTGTAGTAGCTGTCCCTCACATACCATCGGGCATAGTCATTAAAAACAAACAAGCTGGAAAACAGTTTAGGTCAAGAATTCAATGAAGATTTGTCCATGATCTTGATTTATAAATACAATCTTCTCATACACACACAAAGTTATTGGTGTGTTAAATTTGGTGATCAATGCTCTACCTAAACTGTGTTTATGATGAAAAATCGTAAATCATGAAGTCATTAAGGAGAAGTTTTAACTGTAGTTTGGCTGGGGTTTTGACCTGTACCTGTAAAATATGTGGTGATGCATCTGTGGTGATGATTTTGACAGAATAACACAGCCACAAGTTGGTGTAAATGTAGCCCCTACACCTGTCATGCATGATTTTCCTGTTTTTGTTCTTTATTGTTCTCTCATCTGTATGGACCAGGAGGGGAAAGTGGGGTTTCAGAGGGGGATGTAAGAACATGATTCAAGGAGTCTTCGCCACCCAACCTGTTCCACAAGGGCACAGCACTGCCAGAAAAGTAGGTTACGTTAAAAAAGAATAAGCATCCAACAAAGGAAGAGCGAAACACAAACGGAGTGGATTGTTTTCCCTGTACTGAGCTTGGGAGGTGATCTGGTGTCTGGACAACAGGGGCCCAGACTGCAGGAGAGACAGGGGAAACCCTGGGCAGGGAGAGAGAAGGGAGGACTGGCAGTGCTGTATCTGTCAGTCTGCTGATGGGTAGATATCACAAATATGAAGGTGTCATAAAGTATGTGACATGGAATGGGGATGAAAGGTAATGTTCCAAGTACTTAAAAAAACCTTTTAATGGTCTGTTAACACCTTCAATGTCCATTCACACCTTTAAAACATACATTACATTACTACAACTACTACTACTAACAATAATAACAAATACTATCCAACATCTAATTCCATATATTATTTGGCATAAATGAAGGCACTATAATACATAAATCAAATGTATGACTGCCGCTACAGTGGATTTTACACTCATGTTTGATAACTGTCATGATTATCAAATAAGATGAATAATGAGATATCAGAACAGAATGATTGGGGTCAATTAAAAACAATTAAACAACTAAATAATTTTATTGACTTCAAGACAATTTTCTGAAAACCCTCTGGAAGTAGTTTTCAATGCAATAAAATGTTCAACAATAGTTTATTTTTTAATGATTTTACCAGAATGCAAAAAATATATAAATATTTGTAAATTATGTAACACAAATCAACCCAAGGGATTCTTACCTATTTTACTCCCTGTAACAAAAATCCCACAATAGATCACCAGTGCATCTACCAGTTATCCATGTAATGTATATACAATAGCTAGCAAAGAGGGTTAATATTTGGGACAAAAGACAATGGCCATGTGTCAATTCCATGTCACATTCCATGTCACAAACAATGGCCATATGTCTGACATAATGAACACAGTCTAATCTGCCATGACGGTGTAGACAATGGCCTGAACGGTCACAGCCCTTTGCCCCACGTTTACATAACATTACATCATAAGTTCACAAAGGGGAAGTATGAGGCATATGTCTCTTCGTCTCAATGAGTGACATGTTTAACTTGATACACATCCACAATAACCACCTACTTCCTGACATTGTTCTTCAGTGTTAAATTTTAAATGGGTCATGATTGGTCTTCCTCTGGAATTACTTCTTTTGTCACAGCATCATTAGCATCATATGCTGTGTTCCTGAAATGAAAAGCCCATTTGACCTTTGAGCTATCTAGTACATCCTGTAAAAAATGGTTGCACAATGGTCTAAGTCAGAAAACTGTCAATTCAGTAAAAGTGTGACTGTCTGACTTTTCCACTTGCCATATTTTAGCATAATTACACATGACATAACTGTCCTGTTTGTAAAGTTACTGTAAAATTCTTAAAAATTTCACTTTTCCAAACAAATCTGTGAAATCATGCATTGCTAGACTTATGTTTAATAAACATTCCTTCTGGTGAAGTTTGGCTGGAGAGGGACTTTAAACTGTTCATGTATGTTTTTTGTCTCAACACCTACATAATATTATTATGTCATATCTTCACAGAGGGGTGGTAGAGGTAGTTTGTCTCAATGCATTACAGATGTCTACCTTGAGACACATTCACAATAATCACCTACATCCTGTCACCATTCTTCAGTGTAAAAATACAATGGGTCATGATCGGACTTCCTCTCGAAGGAAGGACCCTATTTTATGTATCATATGCCATTTTCCTGAATTTAAGCTGCTCATGTATCCTTTTTGTAATGGTTATTCAGAGTTTTTATGGTTTAGTTTGTAATGGTTATTCAAAGTGCCAAAAGCATGCGCAGAGTTATTGTGTGAATTACAGATTGTGTGAAATTCTGTTGCTCCTCCCATTGTGGGGTTCATAGCTGTCATCACTACTGACATTCTGGCATCACTTCTCTACAGCCTGTGCTTGCAATCACCACTACTTTTCACTCTGCAATTCCACAGCCGTACTGTGCAGTCACAGCAAGATACACTGCATGCACAGCTGATGCAGACACCCCAAAGGTATCCAACAGACTATAGTAGCCACTTTCATGCCAAGAGACAGGCACAGCCGTGCTGATGCAGTCCCTTCCCTAGCAACATAACAACCAATCAAACACCATGCAATGAGTTTGCTGGTTACTAGCCAGGGGCTTCATCATTGTGCTAATAACGGTTCTTTAGCAGTTGAGGCCCCTACAGACAGTGTAAAAAGTAATCACATTATGCATGACATATTATCATATTTTTACATGAAATGTGGTGACTAGGCTGTACTTTTTAGTTTGTACAGTACACAGAGAAAGAGTCATTGAAGTTGATGGAAGTAATGGATGGAGTCATGATGTAATTATCATGAAAGATAGAGGTGTGTCAAATTCCATTTTATAAACGAAAGGTGTATGAACTGTCCTAATGTTTACTGACACTTGTTCCAGTTCGACAACGTAATTATTTAAAATCATGGTGATTACCTAGTAGCAACAGGGAGTTTACATTATCTTGTATGGCAATTATATCAATGGACATTATCCTTACAACATGATATGCTACGGTAGCATACATTGAAAAGGTAACATTGCTTGTGTATTGCTCCTCTCCAGGGAGCCAGTGATGATAAGAGAGGACTTGTTACAGCAAAATAGACTGTCTCCCAGAGGTCTTCTTTTTCATTACTGTATAGCTCAGGCCCAAAGTCAAACACACCATTGCGTCCCACATGGTATTGTAAGCTGAATGTTGACCATATGTCTGACATAATGGGCAATGACTCATTTAACATGTCTGTTCAGCCAATGGCCTCAATGCTGGCAAACCTTGCTGTACATGTTTATAATGCTGTGCTACCTTAGGTCTCATATTCACAGCAGTAAAGTTAGGAGATGTATTTCTCTTTAGTAAAGTGATCACCACATCTGCTCACATACATGGTGACAATATTGCTCTGGTTAACACCGTTGTGTTCATGCATGTTCATTATACTTATGTTTATGATGTAATTGGCTTGGTACATGGAGAATTCAGACTACCAGTTTCTGAGGTTTCATTTTATATAACCAGAAATAAACATTATATTACAGAAACACCCCACAAAAATATTGCTCCTCATATAGTCTATTTAATATATTTTAAGCGTGCAAAGATGTTCATTGCAAATTTTAAGAAATACAGGATATATGTGTTGGGACTGGTAAAGTTCAGGGTTGCCATAGTTCTAGATTTTCTCTTGGCTGTAGATAGGCATCCACCTTAGTTGGACTGAATCGTCTGTTCTTGTCATACATGCTCATGCTTAGATGCAGATTTTATTGAGTAGAGAATGTGCCTCACATTGTTTCAGCTCTACAAAGTTTCCTTGTCTTTAACAGCACCTAAGGCCATGGTCCCTACATTCTCCCATGTCCATGTGCAAGTCATGTCTCAGTGACCTTGAGTTCACAGCAGTAGACATATTCCATTCCAAAATAGTGTAACATAGACATCAGAAACACTGTTGCTTTGCTTGTATTGTATTAAATTCCAGTAGGATTAGCAGGACACTGTTGGCTTTTCAATTTGTCTCTACTTGTGTGACTTCAACTGGAAAGAAACAGTAAACAGATGCTATTCCTGTTACAAAATCTGCCACAGAATTATAGGTGTATTTTTAAATATACAGGATTTATTAAGACCTCAAAATCACTGCAGCCACTTCCTCACAAACAATACTTCAAAGTTTCAAGGCTATTCAAAATAGAAATGCATTGTCAAAAGATTCAGCCAACGTGTCTGACTGGCCTGTTCTCAGAAACAAAATGTTCTTAAGATCAAATGTTATTCCAAATAGTGGAAAAGATTTTTTTTAACAATTTAAATTGGATAGTGGCATCACTAGTAGTTAGACATGTCTGGGCTGACCTTATACTTTGAAATTTTTTAAATGACAGTAACAGCAAATATACTCAAGGCCACAGTTGTATCCATATTATCCTGAACTCAGCACAGAAAAGAATTAGACAGAAAGGCTTGTGAAAAAAGACTCAGAATCAAGTATCTTCAAGTGAAAGCATATATATATCCTCTCATTTGTTTTGGAAACACAGAATCAGCCTGAGGGTATCTGGCTGGGTCTCTGAATAGATGTGTGTATGTATATACAAATTACGGAAGGTGGTCTGTGAAATTCTGTTGTTTAATATCAAATCTTGCAAGTATTACGAAACAGGGTAGATCATATGATCAGAAGTAATACACGTTTTTTCTGTCCTACATAACAAAATAATCTCCAGTAAATTGTTAACCTTAAAATTAACAAAGGCATCTGAAGTCAGATGAAGTCAAGTGGTGAGATCATTGGTACTGTTACACTGTAATTCTATATTTCGGGTGTTGTTGAAAGACTCGGAGACTATGTGTACAAAATGGTGGATATTCCCAGACATTTCCAGCAACTGCTCCACTCCCTTCTTCCCACACTCAAAATGGACACAGATTAGGCAACAGTCAGGGCAGAGATTCCTGACTGGAGGACAGTAATGAAAGGCCAAGGGCCATTATGTCAGTCACAAAGTAAAAGTGCCTGTTTGTGATGCAGTTGTGTGTCCCATAGCTGGGTGTTTGAGTCCGAGCCACGCCATTAATAGCTATGGTCAAAGATCCACACTGCCAAAGAAACAATTAGTTCAGCTTCACCAGGGACAAATAGGGTTAAGACAGGTAGAATGGCTTTATAGTGGCCTCCTCCAGAATATCAGATGCCTGCATGTCTGCAAACATCAAATATTGAGTTTGTGTTCCTGCAGTGACATAGGAAATACCTGAGTGGTGCCACATTTACCAAGTGAAAATAGCAAAGGAGGGAGGGAGTGAGAGAGTCACATGCGCAGTTTATTTCTTTCTTCAGTCTGTTCAGAGTTTAAAGAGCAGCAGTTTATTTTAGGGTTCAGAAGAACCAGCCTGAGGCACATCGGCAGGCAGTAATTATACAGCTAGAAGTGAGATCTGCATGGTTCTACCCACAATTTATTTTTTTGCTTACATTTTACAAAATTAATAAAAGTTATTTTCTGGAGAGCATACATTTTATATGTGTGATAAAGAAAAATTCACATTTGAAAATTGTTGTAAAGGTTTTTCACAAATATGCTATGCCCATTGGATTTGGCCATTCAGGTATTTAGTTACCTCTGATAATCAAAATATGCAAATGGAGTCGGGACATTCAATAGTCATGACCATGAAAATGAGGCTAATTTGAAAGTAATCATCAGGCTAGGCAATATTTCCAAAGGTTCAGGTTGTAAGATCTCACATACACTGCAGTCTGTAGCCTGGTCTTTCTAAGCAACAGGCAGGAAGTTTATATGCAGCTGTCATCCTTTCCCTTGCTGAACAGTATCCAGGACCCAGCCACTCTTGCCTCTGAGCTGTGAGTTGAATAAGCACAGACCTGGGCTTTAGTGTTATGTCTGCATTCAGAACATGCCTCAGCACAGGATTGGTGGTATAGCTACCTTAACATTTTTCCTATTCTGTTATCTACAGCTGAATAGTTACTAAGTAAATGAATATTGTGTGCAGGTTTCAGGTTTAGTTTTTGCCCAGTGTTTTGGCCAGTACTCCACATTTCCTCCCCCCATCAAGTCAATCTACATGAGGGTTCTCACTTCCTTCCTTCATCCTCCCTCTTTCCTTCTTCCTAAACTCTGCTCTGTCTCCCTCTCCATCTGTCTCTCTGAGGTGTTGATCTGCCTTATTTTGGCTGGGATTCCTCTGCATTGCTTTCTGAAATGAGAGCCCACCTCAGTACACTACCAAGACCCAGTGCATAGGGCCACAGAGTGGCCACCCTGCACACTATCGCTGTGTTTCTACCCCATATAAAATCAGCCTCAGGGCTATTGAAAGGCTTCTGGCCCCTCACAGTTAATGTGCCTGTCTGTGGCTTTGAGGCACTGACAAAGGTCTTTTTGCTGAGTTGTGTGAGACCTGTGGCTGTGGAGGGGACTTGATCTGCCATGCTGTAACCTGAGGCTCTACCTGCTTCCCCTGGTGCCAGCTGCCTGCCACTCTAAGAGAGGGGCTAGAGGACAAGACTTTAAGGAGCAATTCAAGGGCATCATGACACCATGGTGCAAAAAACAGCTGTACACACACGCACGCATGCACGCACGCACGCACGCACGCACGCACGCACGCACGCACGCACGCACGCACGCACCCACCCTCACTATAGTAGTTGAGCTCAACCACTGCTACAGAATTGATTTCAAATCACACCTCCAGTGTAAGTTTATTTAATTATGGGTATCATTGTATCTGACAATTCTTGAAACAATTGCATGAAGGTGAATGCACTGTAGACCCTTTCCAAATGAATTAAAAAGAAAAGAAAGTAATGATGAAAGAAATATTTTTCCCAATATTGTCTTCATTTAGATTCCTGTTAAAAACCTTAAATTCCCCGTCTCCTGGTTCTCACCCTGCTTGCTGAGCACTTGCTTTAATGTTTGAACTCCTCCAGTGTGAGAGTTTAAGCATCCTCATATCATTCTTTTTTTGCTGACCATAAACTCCCTCTACTGGTAAAGGTGTGCACATTCCCAACTCATTCCTCTCCCCCTTTTTATGAAAATATTACTGCAAGTGAATTTCAGTTCTTTGTCACAGTTGCTACAGTTGCTACATAACAATGTTTGCTGTTTATCTCACCAGAAACTGATATTCCAAGAAGACCTGAAGCTGTGCTAAAGACAAAATGCAGCCTGACTTCTGACCAGTTAATACATATTTATAACTAAATATCAGGAGCCTCTGCAGCCTTGATATTTTACCTCTCACATGGAAATGAGTTTATTATAAGAAATATTCATCAGCGTTAGACAGAAGCAGTGAGACATAGACATAGTTCTGTGAAACAGGAGTTCACAGAAATAGGTAGAAAATGAAAGCCCCCACATTTTCTCTCAGTAGCTGTATGAGTTGCATAGCTATGTTACATCTGTGACACATGCAAGCATACATGTAAAGGATTGTGGGAAATAATTGTAAGGTGGGAGTCAGAAAATGGACTTTTATGGCCAAAATACTCATGTTTTCATGGATGGACCTGAGTCATTACCCACCACCATTTGCAAACTACAGGGTGCGATACATAGCTGAAAAAGGCCAGGATGAGTCAGGCAGTCCTATCATGTTTGAGAAAAAATGCATCCACAACAGGTCATGATTGAGACTGAAAATATAAAAACATTTATCAGCTTTCATGACCTCTGACCTTTGACATTGTGACCTGGAAAGTGATCAGGACCAGGATCTTTGGAGTACATTTTCATTAGGAAAACGTAACGCACCTCTACAGCAAAGGATGAGACCCCATTCAGCACTGTCAGATCCACCCACCGAAATGTCACTTGAGCCACACAGTTATTGTATGAACAAATTTCAACAACATTGTTTTTCATGAATGAATGGCCACAGGCAAACTTTAAACAATAAATTCCAACAGTTTCTGAGCTCAGGCACAAAATCCCACTGTTTGAGATATTTGGTCCATGTGGACACCATGCAGCACTTTTGTGACGTGTTCACAAATTAACCGCACCTCACAGGCACTAACAAAACGCTTGTAACTTAAACTGATGGACTTCATTTACTCTAATGGATAGTCTGCTTCTCACTCCATTCACCTTCACTGACTGATTTACATGCTGGATGCTCAGATAACCTGGCGAAAGAGCAGATCCTCCCGAACGTGTTTGTCTATTTTTTGGGCAGTAGTAAAACACATGTGCTGTGGGGGAGCCACTGTAAAGGGAAGTGGGAGAGCATTTTGAATGGCCCCCACTTTCCCTCTGTTTTCATGGTCTGATGTTCATTGGCAAAGGTACAATAATTAATTGGCTCATATTGATACATAAATTCAAATAAAATTTATGTAACAGATGATGATAGATCAAAAAGTAGAATTGCTCGGTTCATCTTTGAAGACAAAATTTAAGCATGAGTTTTGTGTTATTGGCGTCTGATGTTGACTCAGTAATTTCCTCCACATCACTGGTTATGTCCAAGAATTATTCAGGGAATAGAATATTGCGTTGATGCATCACATGGAGCATTTGGTCCGAGATGGTAACTCTACTGCTCAATCTGAGCTGAGAACAGTCAGCAATACTGTTTCCCATTCTGCACTGAATCTACACCTACATAACCCAGTCTCAACAAAAACAGCATGTTTTGAGCTTCAAAAATATTCATGGTGGTGCTGCCATTTGGAAACTTCAGCCAAGGATAATGTGCAACGACAACTATCGTGATGTAATGAGCACAAAACCCTTCTTACCCAAAAGACTTCTTAGCAATAGAAAAAACTAATGTGATCTAATGAGTGGTCTTTTACTCTGTTTTTTCTACATCAGGATGGTCATATGCTTTCAGAAACAATTGCTAGACCCTCTGGAATATACATTTGTATCGTAGATCTCTCAGAGAACCAAAGGCATTCCTTCTTGTCTCATTTAAAACATCTATAAAAGCATTTCAAGAAGGTTTTATGTTTGGAAAGCAAACAGCAAACCAAGTGCACATTGTGTTTGTCTTAATTTGTATAATCTGTCCAACTTCCCGTTTAGTTCACACCCCATCTCTTAACATGGTAGATTTACTTATGTACAGAGGCAATTAAGTTTAATGAGATACATAAGTGTTTTTGCATAAAGCAATGTACATAGCACTCAATGTTATGACAGTGTTGAAACACAGGGAGGCACTATTGTTCCATTTGCTCCAGCAGAGCGATATTCATGTTTGCTACATATGTGCAAATAGCTCAGAAATAATTTAATATAATAAAGTAGGTCATAAAAATACACACAAAAGATTGACAGGAAAGCTTATGAAGACACCTTTGAATTATTTTTACTTTGGTATATGTTGTTTTATTACTTTTATAGCATGACCACTGGGTTAGGTGGTGCGGAAAAAAATAATAAAGAAAAAACATAAATAGGTAAACCCAAAAATTGGCATGAGGCTCTTTAAATTCTCATTGTCTCGGTAAAAGAACAAAATAAAACTACAAAATGTCACATACTCTTACAAAAAATGTACAGTATTCAGCCTGCCTGTTCCTGAAGCCATGGGCAGCAAAGCTGGTTCCCCAAGAACAGGACGACACACATAACGCACTGTTTCTACCCAGCAGTTCCACCAAAGTAAACAATAAAAGACAAAGATATTGACAATAAAAGAATTTACTCTGCAAAGTAAGTAAAAAGTGCCTTTATTGTTAAACAGCATGACCATTTATCTATTTATTTATTTACATGTTCACTTTTTTGCATTTGTTCTTTGGCTTTCTTCATCTGCTTCCCTATTTGTTTAAAATATAACAATCACCCTCCAAGTTGATAGATATTCACATTTCCCAAATGTTGCTGGGAAAGACGTATTTTCAGGCACTTCCTCATTATTATTCACACATTATTTTCTTATTTTTTCTTTATTTTAATAGAACAAATTGTAACTGCTATGTAAGAAAACAACAATAATAATATTTCAACAGAAAATATTTTAGAGTTGATTTCTTCTGTTTCCAGTTACAAAGCCACTGTTGTGTATATCACTGAGTCCTCTTCAGAAACCAGGTTGTCAGTCTAACAAAAATGTTTTTTTTTTTAATTATTCAGTTAGCAATACAACATCACATATTTGCAAGGAAAAATGTTCCAGCAAAACATGGGTATGCTTTGGTGTAAAAAAAATAATACTTACAGCACTGGGAGGAGATACGTTGTTATCAACTTTAACAAAAGGAAATATAATGCCAGAAAATGATGAATAGAATACTCCACCACGACGTCCCTTCATTTCACTGCACGTTTACTTTGTATTGCTGTGCTTATGATAAATATAATAACCTTCAACAATGAACCACTACTGTGTTAGAGTGCACTCAAGCATCACTAAATTCATTTAATAGGAAGATCAATTTTGAATGAAAGGTCATTTAGAAAAAAAAACAAGTCTGACTGTGATACTGAGATTCTCATTTTATAAAATCTTATATCAAATGTTACATTTTACAAAAGTATTTTGCTATAATAAAAAAGAGTCATTTCACTACCTTGTTTCTCTCCTTTTAAGCGAATTTCAGCATATTCGACATCAACATCATTTGAGGTTTTCTCTTCATCTTTGCCTAAAAGTAAAGATAAACAAATTTTGTTGAAATCAAAAAACTTGTTTATTACTTATTATATGATACAAGTAAACAGTAGTCCATCACTCCATTTTAATTGCAGGTATTTGTGACGATTGTAAATTACAATGTAAGTTACAGACCATAACTACTTTCATTTTCACAACTGTTTAAAATCTGTTATGAACCTGTGAATGAGATGTGCAGCCAAACATGAAATAGGATAAGCACAGTATAGTGCAAGTCAAGAAGCAGAATGCATGGGAATATCCCAGAACTTTTATCTGTCAAACATAAACCATTTAAAAATAAAAAACCACATAACTACATCAGGTAGGTGAGGAGTATACGTGTCTACACAGTGATTCAATCTGTGTAAATTCCAGAGGGGCAGGTGAGGAAATGAATTTTCCACATCACTATAAAATCAGACAGGATCAGAATATTTTAACCTGATTGACTTATAAAGAATTCAACTACACATTTACTGCAGTGTGGTTATCATACTTTGGATATATACAATATACCTTTCTTCATGCTGGTTAAGAAAGGAAAATTATAAAGCATCAAACAGTATTTTATTAAATGAAGAACATGAAATTAAAAAAGCATACTGCTCTCTTACCTTTACATCTCCTGTGCCAATACAGTATAAAAACTGTTCCAAAGCATAAGTTAAGAATACCAATGATGCAGATTAGTGGATGATAAATATAACTGTCTTCTGTGAAAAATAAAAAACAGCAAGTCATTTAGTAGTATATCCAAAATATATCCAAACGCTGCAGCATGAGTCTGTGTAAGTCCTTACCTGTTGGGAGAAGAGCTGTGGCTGTTTCACTGTTATAGTCTGTTTTTTCCTGCATTCTCCACTCACCCCCAGTGGTGGACTCATGGGTTTGTTTGTGTCTTTCCTTGATACGCAGCTTTAGTGGAACCAGAGCCTTGAGATGGTCTAGGTGATACAGGGCGCAGGTCCAGGCTGTTTGCCTCAGTGTGATGTTCTGAACCCGAAGCCTAAACTCACTCGAAGTGTGCTGCTCAGGGCTGGGGAGCTGCTGTCGATTCAGCTCATCGATCCACAGCACTCTGGTGGAATTCTTCACATGTGAAACAACACAAACCAAGGAGACATCATCTCCTTCAGCCAGCTCCCCAGGATCACAGTAAACTACGGAGGCACATACACATCCTTAGTCATTACAAAACATTACGCTGATGATCAAGCAGTCACATGCCATTCTGAAGTAGGCATTGTAAATGACTGGAGAAAATATTCAAATATATATTTTTATGTATCACTGACATTTTAAACAGATATAATACAGTTTCACACCTGACATACCTTTTACAGTAATGATTTCGTATGAACATTCTCTGTCAAGTATGCTGTCTTTACAAAGAACACATCGATAATGTCCAGAATCATTCCAGTGTAGAGGCGACACTGTCAGTGAGAAGTCATTGTCAGTTCCTTTCTTAATTGTGGATCGATTTTGAAAATGTTCAGGATCTATGCCAGGCCCAGTGCAGTCTCTTTCAGAGCCAGTCTGTCTCCAGCTCCACTGTCCCTGATATTTTGCAGCTGAAAGAATTTTGCAGTACAGATGCAGCGAGCCCACATTACTGCCTCTGTACAAGACTATACGCTGGTTTCTCACACCTAAAATTAAAAATAAAATTCACAGACACAAGTATTATTGATATAAATGTGACAGTAACACATGTATATAATGCTATTGGCAATGATGTTCAGATATATGTTTACATTTATTGTGTTTTCAGTTGACTAGAGTACTTTACTTGCATAATTAATATTGTGCAATGAAGCTTATGTTGCACTTACCCTCCTGTAGTTTAAATTTCACAGTCAAAAATGTTGTTGCTCCATTGACACACTTGTAGTATCCTTCATTTGACTTTTGGAAGTTTTCCACCAGCAGATATGCAGTGCTGTTGACCACCACTGTTTTGATGTTACTCTTCTTTGATTCCCATTCCCACTGCGGCGGAACACCAGTGTCTGATGTACAATGGAATGTTGCATCCCACCCGGGAGCAACTCCAGCAATTACGTCTGCAAAAACAAAATATTATTAATGTATTCACACATTAAGCCAGCAATGGTCAACACATGCTGTAATCCATTACTGTAATCATATTGATTGTCAGACCATAACTTACCTTTTGCAGAAACAGGAAAATAAACAAATACCAGACACAAAAAAATCAAACACATGGACAAAATATGAATCATAGTTAAACTATCGTAACACCAAAGTGTGTTAAGGAATTATTTGTAATGAACAACGCAGTGCAGAAGGACATGACAGATATTCTCGTAAGGAGGAGTGTACAAAGATATCATTTCACAGTATATGGATTATCTGTCACAGAGGAAGTAAGCCTACGACCGTAACTGTGGAAGAGTCACTTCCTTTATCACAGTCATACCAAAAACAAATCCAGTTAAGAGTAGCCTGTCACCATTTTAATTGGAATAAGTGTGATGTAGTATTCCAACAAGCATTCCATTATTTGTGTTATTTCAAAACATTTTTAATTCTATAGGGGTCAGCACAAGATGGAGACTGAGCAGTGCTGCTGTTCACTTGAAACTGGAAAAGATATACAGATATATTATATCTTAGGGAGGCTGAGAGAGACAAAATGACACCGACATTAGAGCACTTCTTTCTTTCACTTCTTGTGCAATGAAATCTCCATTTGTGAAAAGTGATTTATTCTAGTTACCTCAACAAAAGGGATAAAGGGATAACAAAGCTTAACTGTTTAAATACTTTATTGGTATGATTTTAACCAGTCCTGCCCAGAGTTTAAAGAGCAGCAGTTTATTTTAGGGTTCAGAAGAAGCATCACAGCCAGAGGCCTATCCACAGGCAGTAATTATACAACTAGAAGTGAGATCTGCATGTTTCTACCCACAATTTATTTTTTGTTTACATTTTATAAAATTAATAAAAGTTATTTTCTGGAGAGCATACATTTTTATATGTGTGATAAAGAAAAATTCACACATTTGAAAATTGTTGTAAAGGTTTCTCACAAATATGCTATGCCCGTTGGATTTGGCCATTCAGGTATTTAGTTACCTCTGATAATCAAAATATGCAAATGGAGTCGGGACATTCAATAGTCATGACCATGAAAGTGAGGCCAATTTGACACACACACACACACACACACACACACACACACACACACACACACACACACACACACACACACACACACACACACACACACACACACACACACACACACACACACACGCGCATCCTCACTATAGTAGTTGAGCTCAACCACTGCTACAGAATTGATTTCAAATCACATCTCCAGTGCAAGTTTATTTAATTATGGGTATCATTGTATCTGACAATTCTTGAAACAATTGCATGAAGGTGAATGCACTGTAGACCTTTGCAAATGAATTAAGAAGAAAAGAAAGTAATGATGAAAGAAATATTTTCTCCAATATTGTCTTCATTTAGATCCTGTTAAAAACCTCAAATTCCCCGTCTCCTGGTTCTCAGCCTGCTTGCTGAGTGCTTGCTTTAATGTTTGAACTCCTCCAGTGTGAGAGTTTAAGCATCCTCATATCATTCTTTTTTTGCTGACCATAAACTCCCTCTACTGGTACAAGTGTGCACATTCCCAACTCATTCCTCTCCCCCTTTTTATGAAAATATTACTGCAAGTGAATTTCAGTTCTTTGTCACAGTTGCTACAGTTGCTACATAACAATGTTTGCTGTTTATCTCACCAGAAACTGATATTCCAAGAAGACCTGAAGCTGTGCTAAAGACAAAATGCAGCCTGACTTCTGACCAGTTAATACATATTTATTAGTTGGTGTTTCCACTATTGTATTATCATTGCTAGGTGTTCCAGCTGTATTTCAACTATCAATGAAACACTGAGTTCTATAGTTCTAAATGGGCAATTAATGGTTTGTTAGTGGTTCTATGCAGGACTAAAAAGATTCCATATAGCACCATAAAGGTAGGATTACAAGCAAACAGCTCCATTAGAGCCTTTCATTTTTCTCAGCACATAAAACTGTAACTAAATATCAGGGGCCTCTGCAGCCTTGATATTTTACCTTTCACATGGAGATTAGTTTATTTGAAGAAATATTCATCAGCGTTAGACGGAAGCAGTGAGACATACACAGAGTTCTGTGAAACAGGAGTTCACAGAAATAGGTGGAAAATGAAAGCCCCCTCATTTTCTCTCAGTAGCTGTATGAGTTGCGTAGCTATGTTACATCTGTGACACATGCAAGCATACATGTAAAGGATTGTAGGAAATAATTTTCCAGTCAGAAAATGAACTTTTATGGCCAAAATACTCATGTTTTCATGAATGGACCTGAGTCATTACCCACCACCATTTGCAAGCTACAGGGTGCGATACATAGCTGAAAAAGGCCAGGATGAGTCAGGCAGTCCTATCATGTTTGAGAAAAAATGCATCCACAACAGGCCATGATTGAGACTGAAAAAATGAAAACATTTATCAGCTTTTCATGAGGAAGGTACACAGAAACAGCATTTGTCATGAATCGCTGCCTAAAACAACATGATGCATTTAAATGAAGGGTGAGATAACAGCAACAAACTTGCAAATTTCCTGTAAATGAGGTGGGAAATACCCACCCATGTTTGGAACATGAAATGAGAACTAGCTGCCTGACCATCCACTTTGGGATGAAAAAAATTATATTAAAACTCTGATCATATAGTTACAAATAAGGCATTTGTTAAAAAGCATGGATCAATGTTTTACAAGCTGAAAATATTTTTATAAGAGTGGATGCTTATTATATTACAAATGCTTATTCAACTTTAAGGAGGGGGTGTGGCTGTGAAAGTGAGCTTGCAGCTCAGTGGTTAGCACTGTGGCACTGTGGCCTCACAGCAAGAAGGACTGAGAAGGACACACACACCTTCTGTGTTGAGTTCACATGTTCTCCTTGTGTTCATCTGGGTTTTCTCCAGGTTCTCCGTTTGCCTCCCACAGTCAAGGGACATGCTGGTGAGGCGGATTACACCAGTCAGTTTGTAGTGTTTGCCTGTCAAGCAAAAGGACTGGTAACCCATCAAGGATGTCTCCCTGCCTTTCTCCAAGTGCCTGCTGGGAAGTGATTATGGATAAACCATGAATGAATCTCCATTGATTTCAGGGACTTCATGCCACTTTTAGGAACACCGCTGAGAATTCTTTCTTCAACATCCGCCTTATTAAGTCTGAAAAAGTCACCTCCTGCTAATCACATTCAGCGTGTTTTACTTTTACTTTCAGAGTGATAGTTATTGGGTCTAGGGTATGGAAAGGCTAAGGACTGAATCAACACTGCCACCTGCTGGTACAATCCCAAAACAAAACTATACAAACATAAAAAAACATAAGTGGAAAACCATGCGACTGTATTATTTGACCTCAAGCATTCATACAATTTCATTTATTCATGAAGGTCATGCCCAATGGTAGCTGCCTCAAAGCAAGTTTATGCTGAATGTCATTGTTCTTCTTCATTTGTGGAGATTTGAGTTAAAGTGGAAACTCTGCACCATCAGTGTATGATTTCACTTGCAGTTAAGGGAGGCACATGGAAAGTCGGGTTTTATTTTATATTATATATCTTTATTCAATATTTATTCTTTACTCTTACCTTCATGCAAGAGAACAGACGATGGGTTGACTCAAAACTAACCAATAAGAAAACATGCAGGGGAATTATGTGAGAGGAGGAGCTAAGCATATATAACCATAACAATGACATAAAGGGATAAAACGCATTAAACAAAAAGTATAAAGCACTACAATATGTTGTTATTAGCCTAATTGTAAGAGGATGTAAAAGCTATATCTTCCAACAATTAATGCAACGTATACTAATAAAACATTTGATAAAATCGACGTATATTAAATTATATATATCCAATACCTTTTTGGATTTTGCTAACACATTTAGCATTTACTGTTGACCACTGACAGCTGATCATTGAGTGATGAATGCACAATATTGATTAATGAGCAATTTAGATGATATAAAATTCACAAAGGACAGATTGACCTAATATGACAACAAAATAAAGTACATCCAGACTAACTTGGCTTTGTAGTTAGGTGTTCCTCATGATGCACAAATGTGACATTGATAAACATAACTATTTACATTATTCAATAACAGATTTGTGTGGTTGCTTTTACTAAATAAGCCTGCTGTATCTCTTCATCAGGTCATTAAGGACACACCTACAGCTGACAGCAGTCAAAAGGTCATTAAATTACATAAGTCAGTATACTTATTATAACAAACAAAACTTGGAATCTAAGTTAGAAAAGTATTAAACATCGCATGTGCATTTGTTGTAATGTTCTATAAGCCAATTATGTGTGTGTCACTTTCAGGTTAAATGATGACATGTATTAGATAATGCTAGCCTTTATCTTTAGCATGCGTTTGTGTTTATCATCCCACAGCCACGTCAAAGCAGTGCTGCAGGACTTTGACCTGCCCTCTCCCCAGCAGGCCAACCCTGACAATGCATTTGGCAGCCATTTTCTGGAGGGAAAAAGAGACAAAACTCCACTGACAGATACTGCATATCCAACCTGCTAGCCAGGACTTACGACATTTAGGTCACAAAAATATAGCTTTTATAAGTGTATCCAATTAACCCAATTAGCCCATATTAGTTCTTGTCATATTTTGTGGAAGCACCTTGTACTTCTGTGACTCAGCAGAAGATTGAACAAAGTAAACTTTCTAATGACAAAAGAATCAGTGTATGCTGGGTAAGGACATTAAATTGGCCACACTTACAATTATGTGCATCAAAAGCCTTCAAAGAAATGTTGTGTTGTCATGAGCATGACATTAATAATTTGTAAAGCACTGTGCTGATGTAGCGTGATATGAGTACATTATGTAATACACAGTTAATGAATACCGCATAAAAAAGTGGCAAAACCAAAGCCATAAAAGCAAAAGTCATATGAGATGGAGTTCCTGTGACAGAGAGATGACATTAGGTCAAAATGATTGATGATTAGTAAAGCTAAATGCAGCCTTGTCTGTAAGGCCAATGTAATTATCTTTCTAAATACTGTCATACATACATGTAGTAGTCATTCAGACATTGTGTAATGACGGCTTATGAATTAATGTGATCAATGTCACTTTTTATCAACTCAGGTGAACCCAAAGTGATCACTGTTGATGATATTTCATTTAACTGTTGTTGGTGCTAGATGTACCAGTGCCTACTCCTGAGAACTGCAAAATAAACAGGGAGCAGTGGTACACATAGATTCCAGACACCTAGCTGAAGAGTGAATGATGAAACGTTGTGAAGCTGAGATAACCTGTAACCTCTAAAGCACTGGTTCTTAACCTGGGTTCGATCGAACCCCAGGGGTTCGGTGAGTCAGTCTCAGGGGTTCGGCGGAGGTCAAGACACACACCCGACTCATATGATTCGTGATGACACACCCCGCTTGGCCATCAAGAAGGGTTCGGAGAATGCGCATATGAAACTGGTGGGGTTCAGTACCTCCAACAAGGTTAAGAACCACTGCTCTAAAGTGAGACATAGAGCAACATCCCTCTAAGTACAAATGCTTCCTAATGTTCAATGACAAATTAACACTTTTTTTTCTCTTTCAGCTTTTTGTATGCCTTGAACATTAGACAATATATGCTACCAGTTGGGAAATATAGATTGCATGAGTACAGGTTTGTGCTACCATTCTAAGTTACTGTGCCCTAGCAAGGAAATACAGTTATTCAGCTGTAACTTTATTGTACTTGCTCAGTTCCGCTTCATTTAAAGCAGTTCTTGACTGTTCTGGCTTTGTCTCAGTAAGAGCAGGGTGGGCTTTAATCCGTCTGGGTTCTTTTGACAACTGCTACATTAGCTCCTCCCAGCAACGTGCCAGACAGATCATACAAGCTACCAGCTGGCTGCAATTAGACCAAGTACTATCATAATGAGTGACCAGCTTTTTTAAATGTGTCACATGGTAAGAGATCGCCCCTGATTAAACACATTCTAAAATGGCCAGAGGACCCAGTCCTGTCCTGTCTTGTGCAATCCAGTGGTGCAGCATGAAAAACACTCCTTCACCTCTGCAAGATACCCAAGACCTTGGATCTCAACTCCCCTCGACCTTCACTACATAGGCTCAGTTTACAAACACGTTTTACCTCAGTGTTATGAGTACATATATTGAATACAATTATTTTTTTACAGTCGTGAGGAGGAGTATGTCCTAGCATTGGGTTTCGGTTTTTCTGTCACTTCTGTATGCACATTTATTTCTCTGTGGCAATATTCAGCCTGGGTATATTTTGATTGTCCTTGCAGGAGACCATCGGCTCACATAATTCACTGCCCTTGTCATCTTGTTATTTTGTACCAGAGCCATTTGCTGTTGTGGCTGTAAGATACTAACTAGAAGCTGGACTGGTGCAAACGCCCTGCTCTACGTTGTCGTTTGTGCCAGCGCAACATCACTAATACATACGTGAGTTAGGCTGACGTTAACAGAATCTTTTCTGCTATATTAAGGAGGTTATTGCCAGTGTCTTCAAAGTACCCACCCCATAAAACGAGAGAAATTGCTTCGCAAAATATAGACGACTGTTGTCTATGACAACACACAGAAGAATAACCCCGCCCACAGAATCTGAAAGCAAGAATTTGCTGCTCACCCATTGGTCCGATAATCGTGCCTCTACCAATCACAAGGGGAATATGGCGTATGTTGTGCAAAGAGCAATCGTACTTTTATTATTAAGTAGATTGAGATCGGATTATAAAACAATCTTGTGAAGTTGTTGGTAGGCTGCTGAACGACCAAAAGTGGTAAGCCACATTTTTGCATACCTTGTACTCTTGTGCCAGTTTTAGATATAAGGAATATGTGTCGCTTGCTTTCGTATTATTGCATGCCTGATTCACATTATCGTTTTTTGCATGTGGAGTTGTTATCTGTGAAGTGTTGACTGTTGTCAATTCGGAATACGATTAAGGTTATAGCTAATCCCGAAACATATCAGTCCACATGATAATCATATAAGAAGAAAACGGATTACACATTCTTTCCGTTTATCTTCTGTCCGTTGATCCTGAAATTTCAAACTTGGGGAAAAAGTTTGGGAATTCAGACCATGTTCTCGTCAGTAACGTACTGTCAAACTAGTCTCAAAACAAAAAACCAACGCTGTCCATCGGAGTTACAATAAAACAATAAATTGTTTGAGATCAGTGGGATATTTATACTCGCCGATCCTGTTTCGATTGAAGTAAAGAACCTGCAAAAACGCTGCAGACAAAATAATTAGATTAAAACTTTTTCTTTTTCATGGCAACGAGATGGATTCAATGTAAAGCCATGATTGTGAGAAAATTCCTTTCACATTTTAATGCAGTCAAAAAAATATAACACACTATATGATATGTGATGAGGAGCTAATTTAAATTGCCATGATAAGCAACGCATTTCCGAGAAATAAAAAAGGTCTTATAAGTCTCTTCGAAGTATGAAATCACTGTATGCTTTCATCTTATGGTGGAAAAAAACAATACTTTGACCTGTCTGGCCCATCTTCCTTTCATCCATACATTGATTCTTTCTTGTTTTTATGCTTCTTGGCCTCTGAACTGCAAGTCAAGTAATCCTGTGCAAGCTTCAAAGCGAGGAGAATCACAGAAACAATAACAGTAGTCTTATCTTAATATTGAGTTAAGATGGCCGATGCTTAACTAAAAATGTTCTGCAAACCCATTCCTTTAGGAGCCATTGACTTGAGATATGCCCATGACTTTTATCCATTTCTTAAGGTTGGGCTCATAATGAGCTTAGTTACATTCATGTGTATGTGATGTAACTTTTATAAACCATTTAAAATGAGTTGCTTTAGTGGAATTCTAGCAGTGGTGCTCAGAGAACATATTTCTTTCTTTTTCTTGGAGGCATGAAGACCCACGTCACACCCAGCTCCCGAGCTGGTGAAAACTTTGGGAGACAGGTAAGACCGTTTCCTGTATATCAGGACTGTGACATTCAGTTAAATCTATAAATTACACATTAAAAAAGAGAATGCTATTGACTACTTTGGTGTGTCAACCCTGAATAAACTTTGTAATGGATTCAAGTGACTTGCAAAGTGAGCAGATCTAAGCTGATGTGAAATTTCTCAGACACTAGGTATTGTTTTTGAATGCATGCACCGATCTTGCATGTTCAGTACCTTCAGGTCTAACTTGTCAGGCTGGTATTCTGTACCTTGAGAGTATAGCAGACTATACAGCTGAGAATACAAGCTTAAGCCCTCCCCACCCAGAACGCACTGCTCAGTGAGGAGAGACCTTATGCCCGGAGGTCTTTGTATGTGTTAAATTATTTCATCGAAACAGGGGGCTTTTGGCAGGGAATGAAAGAGATCAGGAAGAGGATTTAACTGTGTGGGGTCAGCTGGAAGATCCCTTTCTTTGGAACAGGAACTGACTTTGGGAGTTGTTTCTTGATGCTGTAAGTGTAGGCCCCAAAGTTCCCCCCAAAGAACCAGGAGTGAAATTAAATAGCCTAATTGGCAGTATATGTTTGGCACCATGGGTGAAACAGGAGTCTTTGTAGCCTTTCTGCCAAACACTGACAGGGGATTTTGAGCCATTTGGTGTTTTGAGCCTCTGACTGTTTCAAGAAGTTAGCTCACTATTTTCCCAATCCTAGCCACTTTGGTACCAAAAGAAGAGCTGAGCAGGGGCACAAAGTCCTTACTTGTTAAATTAGTGCACTGCTGTGTGAAAAAATTTTTTTAGAAAGGTTGCTTATGTAACCTACAAAACCCCCCAGCCCTGGGGCTTCAGCTCTCATGAGCAGAGCTGTCTGTTAAACAGTTGAGATGTTCCCTCTAACTCCACCCTGATTGTCATACCTTGCAGGAGGGTTCAGGAGGGCTTTGGGACTCCCTGAAGAAGGCCGCCTTCATCCTCGGATCAGGAATCTTCCTCCTGGCCGCATTTGGAAACTCTGTCACATGGTAGAATCCTGTGCTGGAAGCAGATTTTGATGGAATTTTGAGACTTTAATGACAGCATCAAGATGACATTCTAAAATATTTTAAAATGTAGTTCTAAAATGATTGCAATGGCAACTTAGGCAGCATATAGCTGTTATATTCTGGAACATCAGTTTGATGCTCATTTCTTGTTTGGGCAGGCACCTTCAAAGATTCTGGGGAGCTTCAGGAGACTTTTGGCAGACTCAGTGGACCAAGTTTTATCAACTCTTTGGTGGCAATGAATGGGCATTGTTCTTCGTAGGTAAGCAGGCATAATGAGCCCTCCTAGCATAGACTAACAGCACTGTCCTTGTCGGTTGACTGGGTTGTGGAAAACGGAGCCCAGGAAATAGAAACCCGGGTGTAAGTAATACAAGATTAAGTCACACAATAGTGCCTGGCCAATATCCCAGCAGGACCCTCCCACTGCGGTCCTTTGTGCTGCACTTCAAGCTCCACTTAATCACCAGTGGATTGAATGATGCAGACGATAAGAGCCTTGAGGCCTCCATTTGAGAAGAAACCATTTGAATATCACCTGACGTGTGACTAGCTTGGTGCTGTATATTTTAACAGTGTGTGCCACATTAGAGCCCACAGGCACAACAGGAGGTAGCAGAAATGTGACAG
Source organism: Albula goreensis (assembly GCA_022829145.1). Classification (NCBI taxonomy): domain Eukaryota; kingdom Metazoa; phylum Chordata; class Actinopteri; order Albuliformes; family Albulidae; genus Albula; species Albula goreensis. Next base: position 36,637,446 of record CM040742.1, read on the forward strand.
GGAATCAACTTGTGTGGTTTGGTGCTGAGGAATGTCTTCATTATGCTGAATATTGGGAAAGGCTGTACTTCCTGGGTTGTTGCTTTGTCAAAATTGGCACTGACTAGAAAAAGTTTTGTGATTGTTCCGTATGAAAGGTAGCTTTTGTACTTCTTGATCCTTTTGCCTCTCCATGTTATTGCCTAATTTAATGACTGTATTAATGGTATGGTTGATGAACATCCATCATTAGGGAATACGATATGTGTCAAACAGGGACAATGATCCTACCCACTGTGGCCTTCTGGCTCTTCAATGCTGTGCTCATGTTTGCCGATTCCACTGGGAAGCCTTCCTTCATCACCCGCTACAGAATCCAGGTGGACAAGAACAATCCGGTAAGGTTAAGTTTCTGTTGTTACAAAGCCCTTTAATCACTCAAAGTGTCACAAGTCCTACAGCTAGCAAATACTGAGAATTGCTCCCATGCCACCAATCCCAACAACCTCAATAACAAAGCTGTGTTATCCAGTCCAGAACTGGTTTAATCATGTTTATGAAACGATAATATTGCACACATTGAGCTGTAGTGCCTCGAGTTTACTGCAGTACAAGTAAGCACGATATTCCTACTCTGCAGCGATAAGATGGACTGCTGCGCTAAATTGATCAAAGTTCTTGTGCACGTTTTGCATGACACAGTCAGATTTCTCTCACTGATATCAGCTCCATTATGTTTGCGGTGCCCATGCAAAATCTAGGTAGAAATATCTGAATTTCATATGTAGCTCAGTGCTGTACATGCCATGACATCTTGAATCAAAGGTAGTGGCTTTGTCCTTATAAAATCCATGGACAGATTAAAATAAGATTGTGAATTTGTAGCTGTCAGGCAGGTCATTTATGAAACCATATGTTTAAGAGGACATCATTATAATAACTGATTAAAAAGAGCTGAGACATGAGAGATGACATTGACTTGGGGAGGGGGTGGGGTTAGAGGAAAGAAAGGGTGTGATGGGAGAAGAGGAGGTGTAGGGGAGGGGCATCTGAGTTGGGGATATAAGAGTGGTGTGGAGAGGCCACATGGGATAAAAGCCTGATGTTACATTACATTACTGTCATTTAGCTGACGCTTTTATCCAAAGCGACTTACAGTTGATTAGACTAACCAAGGGCCAATCTCCCTGGGAGCAACGTGGGGTTAAGGGCCTTGCTCAAGGGCCCAACAGCAATGGTGTTCTTGCTATGGCTGGAACTTGGACCGCCAACCTCAGGGGTCCCAGTCATGTACCCTTGCCACTAGGCTATAGGCTGCCCCGATGTGATGTGTTACATCAGATGGAATTATGAGTAACTGACTGAAGATAAGCAGTAAATATACCTTTTGAGTCCAAAAAAGAGATGTATTCATTTAAATCTGCACTTTCTACATCAGGGGTTACCCACAGAAAAAATAAACATACCAATGTATATGTGAGGGATAAAAGCATAAATGGCTGTTCAGTTGTTTTAAATGTAAACAGTGACAGGTTTGTGATTTGGATATGGAAATTATATGGATAAACCCAGGACACTGTCTAAAGGACAACCTCAGAGAGCCTTATGTGATTATCCAGGTCTTTTAGCCCTCTGCATTCTATAGACAATGTAACCAGAAGCACTTCAGCTGTTCCAGCTGACCAGTATCAACCGTATGGCCCACTGCAGGTCGACCCCTCGAAGCTTCGCCATGCAGTGAAGACAGTGGTGTACAACCAGGTCTTCCTATCCATGCCGATGGTGTGGGTGGCCTTCCTGGTGATGAAGTGGCGTGGGAACCCCTGCAGTGTGGAGCTGCCTACTTTCCACCAGGTCCTGATAGAGATGGCCTTCTGCGGCCTGCTGGAAGAAGTCCTGTTCTACTACTCCCACAGGCAAGCCACGGGCCATGCCTGCTGGAGGGCCACATGAGCACATGCACATACACCAACAGTTTACACCCACAAGGATGCACCTATACAAGGTTAAAGGCCTACTCCAGCCTAATGTACTTTCTGATTTTACTCAAAGATTTTACTCACAAAATGGAATCAGACAGTGATCAAATAGAAGTTCACAAACTAACTGTGGAAAGTAATGACACTTTTTGCCCGATGTAGTACAACTACATCACATCTGTAATGCATTCAAGGATGTAGATCATGTTATATGGATAATGGTTTTAGGAGAAAATAGAAGAAATGTGCAACAGCCAAAATAGTCATACTGACCTTGCACATTTTGGACTGAAAGAATTTCAGCACTTCTTGTGCTGTATCATTTCCAAACTGTAGGATGTGATATAGAGCTCACTTAAGGAGAGTCAGGTGGGCTTTTAACCTTTTTTTCATACCAAAAGGAATAGGAGGTTGTTATAGATATGGAGGATAGGCTCTCATCATTCCCTGATAGGAGCTTTGTTATTTCCTCTCCATCTCTCTCAGGCTGTTCCATCACCCTGCCATCTACAAGCACATTCACAAGATTCACCATGAGTGGACAGCGCCCATTGGCGTGGTCTCTCTCTACGCACATCCTGTAGAGCATGTGGTGAGTTCACAAGGAGTTTTCACACTTCTAAATGACACCAGTCATAGCTAATTGTACAAAGCCATTGGCTTACTGATGTATACGTACAGCCTGTCAAATGTAAATAAAAAAAAAAAAACAGGAAAGACATATCCCTCATTTAAAGCCCCCCCAGGCTCATTTGTATGTTCTTCCTCTGATATGTCACATCCTGCAGCTGATGCAAAAATCCTATTATCACTTGACTTGTCTGCATACATGGGTGATATATTGGTGAGTGAGTGAGTGATTGTCTCACAAACAGATCAGAATCTCACAGTTCACTGCCAGTGAGACATGATGCATGAAAGTAGGGAATTGCATTGTAAGAGTGGTTATTGTAAAAAAAGGACCCTTTCCTCACACTCCACAGCTGTCCAACATGCTGCCTGCCCTGATGGGCCCCATTCTCCTGGGGTCACACCTGACCACTACATCCCTGTGGTTCACCATCGCTCTGCTGGTCACCACTGTGTCACACTGTGGCTACCACCTCCCCTTGCTACCTTCGCCAGAGTTTCATGACTTCCACCACCTCAAGTAAGTCTCCTCTGAAGATTGAAGCAATAGCTCAAACCCACCAACTGTGAGCAGCAGCTTAAAATAAGTACTCAGCTTTTCATTCCCACACTGTTTTTGTTCTGCAACACAGTCAAACATGGAATTCAAAACTGTAATGTACTTTTATGGAGGGAGGGGAAAATGAATTAATGTCACTCAAAGGTAAGGGAGAACTAAGATGAAGTTCATCCTATCATGATACAGAGGACAGTAAGACAACAGTACAGATTTTTAGAGAATATAGTGGACAGGATTAGTTGCCCATGGGCATTGATTGTTCTGCTAAATGTCACACCTGCCAGTCTGGTAAATGAAAAAGCAGGTTGTGACCACTGATCAGATTGGAATGTAGGATTACAGAACTCCCACTGTCAGCAGCGCTGAACTGAGTTTAACGGAGTGGTGTGTCAGTGTTCATGGAAACAGAGTGCAGGTCAACACTTGCGTTTATGGCTGCTCCCTCCCACTCACTCTACAGGTTCAACCAGTGCTACGGCGTTCTTGGAGTGCTGGATAGACTACATGGCACAGACACCGTCTTCAAGCAGACCAAGGCGTACGAACGGCATGTGCTGCTTCTGGGCCTCACTCCGCTGATGGAGAGCATACCGGATCCACCCAAGAAGCTGAAGTGATTTACCATCCCTGACCCTTCCACCTCCTGCCGGAACACTGGGGGAAGGAATTGACCAGGCCACCAAAACAAACTTTTACCTCAAAACTCACCAAGCCTCCAAAACAAACTTTTACCCTTTCATTTTGGACCATTGATCCAGAACTGGATAATTTGTATATTTTACAGTCGATTAATGCTTTTAGCTCTTTGATCTGGAAAGCACTCATTTTGAGGCTATATTACGATGGCAAAAGCCTGAGAGTTATGGTCTTAATTTTTAGCAATTGCACTTGTAATTAAATAAAAAACAAGCTAAATTTTGTTTTTAGAAACTCTGATGTAAGAAATTGAGTTGCTCCATAATGAAAAATGGGGAAATGTATTATCTGCACTTTGTGGTGAAATTCAATGCCTTTTTTTCCTGTCTTAGAATACTATTATATTTGTTGTGTGTGGTTGATGGAGAATTGACTCCTGGAATGTAGGTTACAAACCTTTATACAAATCTGTGATTTACAGAATAATTCTGAATACCATCACTGATAGTGGTTGCTCAATGTATAAAGTTCACTTGTACACAGTACATATTGTACAACCCTGCATGAACTATACAAACTAACCTTTGACTTGTACAATCATTTCAGCAGAGATTGCCCTGGATCTATAAACCGGATGTTCATTTACGGACAAGGCTGAAAAGCACGTTTTTGTAGGCCTACATAAAAAGTACTTAAAACTTAAAACAGAATTATTTCAGTGCATATTATGTCACATATCAATGAAAAAGAAATTTGTAGAACCAGAGACAGTACTAAGCAGAAATCACTAGATCTCAGAAAAGATGGTTTTCAGCCTTTTTTTTTTTTTTTTTTTTTGCATGGGTATGAAACAAGGTTTCCAGCCTTCAGTTTGCAGTGTCAAAAGCAGTGGCCACAATTCATCACAAACTGTTTGCACAATGTCTTCGATCACACACCCATTCAGAAATTGGACCATGAGATAGCACAAGCCAGTACTGTAAGATTCATCCATTCACTGATGATTACAAGCTGTGAATCATAAGGGAGATTGGCTCCCCAGAATGAAACATGATCCCCCCACCCCAAAAAAAAAAAAAAAAAAAAAAAAAAAAAAAACAAAATAAACAAATGTAAGTGTAAGGGGTCTGTAAAACGGAACATTTAATTGTGCCGCTCTTTTCAATGCAAATTTCTGTATCTTTTATCATGTGGGCTGCCTAAATGAAATAAAGCACATAAAATAAGTACAGAAATATCTGGTTTTGTTTCATTAGGCTTTCACAAACCCTATTCCTTCCATGGTCATCCAGGAGAGGGCGGTGGGTGGTGGGGGTTGGAGGATGGGAGGGGAGCACTTAGAAAGAAATGAATACAAAGAATCGACGAGCAAGAGAAAATAGTGGAAATTCAAGAATTTGAAGGGTTTAATTTTCCCCAGTACTCTCAAAGTGTTTAGTCCCTTGACAAGTGCAATTAATATGGCAGTTTTTGAAAGAAAAGGCAATTTTTATGGTGTACCCAAGTAACCTTTGTCTGTTCTTTATTTCAGACAATGAGGCACATTGTCGTAGCTGGGACACCCTTTGCCCCAGTCTGCTTTACAAAACTGCAGAATTCTTTGGATGACCCAGATAAGTATTTAAGAGAAAGAACACACACCACTTTTTTGCCAAAATGTCCCAAATAGTTTTCACAAGCCCACATAAGAAAATAGAGTACCACAATTGGTGTTTAAGGTTTTTTTGTCCATTTTATTAATTTTTTATTTATTAAGGAAAAGCATAATTACTACAAATTACAAATAACACTAATAGCCAATCACATCAGCCTACAAAGCAGATATTATGAATATTAAATGTTATAATACAAGATCTCATTCAAGTATTTTACATTTTTCCATTTTATATATTTTTTTGTTCCTTTTTATTTTCATCTTTTTTTTTTTTATTCGCAACAAGTCTAGGATATTGTAATGGTTATGAACTATTAACATTATACTGGATCATATACAGCTATTTTATTTATATGGCTTTATGGAATTTTTTGTCCTTTTCTGTCCCCAGACATTATCAGCCGTTCACCTCCGAACCCGAAGTACACAAATACCCAGGTGTATCACCACCTCGCCCTTTCAAAGTTGGGCTCAATCCACTCCAACCCTCAGGAGAAAAGGCATGGCGCACCAAAAAGTCAACAGAAATGCCAGCTGCTCGGCAGGGATTCTTCTGTAATGCAACAGGTCTGGAGCGTATGGCACTTCCTCCAGGGAGAGGAGACTCACTGGCAGTGTGCAGTAGTCCGTGAGGAAGAGCACCCCCTGGTGGATTTTCGAGTGGCCAGGCCTTTACTCATTCATCCTCTCAGAGGAATACGGACCATGCTTGGGGGGGGTTTTCAAAGTAAACGATTAAGTGATTCATCAATTATGAGTTCTACAACCTCCTTATTTAACCCACAGCTCCCTTGAGTTATGCCCAAGAAAAAAAGGAAAAGAAAAAAACAACAGGAAAAAAAGCTAAAAATAGTACTTAACTTGCCTGCTTAATGTTGAACATTTTCACCATGATGGCAAATAAAAAATAAATCATGACGATTGTAAGTTTAACAGAGGAACCGCTAGTGAATCACATGCTTCTGACAAGATCTGTTTTAATTACTAGCAGAAAGAGCATACATACTCCTGCACCCATTATGTACCAGATCAAAAATATAATTCCAATTGTGGGTCTTCTTACTTTTTCAATATTTACTATAAAGATAGGGGAAAAATCTATCAGGAGGTTTGGCTTTGGCTCAAAATGCATTTGATGGAAAGTCTGAATTGCTGTTAAGTGAACACTCCCTTGCTTCACTATGGCATGCAATTTGTAAACGAAATTAATTTTAAAATCTGCAACAACTATACTTTAACCATGACTTTCTACAATAAAATCAGTTTTGTTTTAATGCCAGTTGACTCCTTAATGTCAATTTCCCTTTTATTGTTTTACTACGTTCCCATTTCTGAAAGTCCACAGAGGGGTCAACTAATTCATATGCAACATACCCATTTCCATAGCAGATCTAGAACACAGCAAATGAAACTTAAAAAGCATTAAAAGATTATAATAACAGACCATTTCTTTTAAAAAATGAAAAGGTAAAGTACGTACACATGTAAGGCGAATATCTCATCTGTTCTATAAACAATAAAAGTAGTAGCTGGGAGGTGTAATTTCTCGTTCATCTGCTGAATTCACAATTCCTTTACTGGTCATAAGAACCTCCGATCTATTTGATATCGTTAGTATTCAGACAGTATAAGGATTAAATTATCCCTGCAAATAGGCAAACAGTTCTTTGTTTTTTTTTTTTTTTTTTTTTTTTTCGCTGTTGATCACGGTTATGCATTGGATTTCTGCCGTGCAGATCAAAATGATAAAGTTGGGGAGACAGCTCTCATTTGAGCCACACTAGGGGGATTTGATCTGAGGGGTGGGCCTCTCAAACAGCTGTTAAGTAGGGCACAGTGGGGGTTTCTCAGGAAGCAAATACCTAGATCTGTGTTCTTTTTCTCTTTTGTTTTTTTTTGTTTTTTTTGTAAGTCATGCATATCACGATGCGTCCGTGTGCGTGGTGGCGATGCGTAGGGTTAGAGGGGGTTGTAGAACACGCAAGCCAGCTGATTCAAGCACAGGCAGCCGCCCGACTTCACCATGGGAAACAGCCTTTGCGTCCTTCCCCCTGCCACCCCCCTTTCTCACCACCCTAAACACTTCAGCTCAAAGCACCCGCAGCATTTAAGGTGTATTGTGATAACCTTTTCACTTTTTTTCAAGTATTTGGAATTGGTGATTCCAGTCCTCCTGGAGTTTGATGATGATGATGATGATGTTGATCGATGAATATGCATACTTTCCACCCTGGAGGAAAGCGAGGGAAGGAGGGAGGGGGTGAGGTGCCAGGCGCGCCCCCCTCCCTTATGAAGCTTCAGCACAAAAAAGCCACAAACTGCAAACACGCCAAGGGTTAACGTTAGGCTCTGTAACAGACCATATGACACTTGGAAGACGACTGAACGATGAGTAGAAATTGCAGGCGGAGGGGGAAGGGGGGGTGTGGGGGGAGTCATTGAGCTTGCACTGGATCGTGACTGATGTTGCATATTGTAATTGAAATGCTGTACAATCAACATTAAGGGTGGTGGGCACAAACGAAGCAAAAGAAAAAACCCATTAAAATAAGGCAACTTTCAAAGATCCTGCTCATCATGAGCCATTTTTTACGAGTCTAAGTTTTTTTTCCTCTTTTGGTTTTTGATTTTTTTCTTCTCATTTTTCTTTTTTTTTCTTCCTTTTCAGCCCCAAAACAGTCAAGTCCATTTTATTTTCAAAGCATCAGTCTCCAATTCACCTCTTCACCAAAAAAAAAAAAAAAAAAAAAATCCGTATCTGGAGAACGGAATTGCGCATCCTTGAGCCAACATGACTGTCAGGTGGAAAGGGGGTCCAATAAAAGAAAGGGCCACAGGATTTGCAATTGCCACTTGAGCGGAGGCAAACCATTTCCACAAAAAAGAAAATAAAAATAAAATAATAAAAAACCCACTGGGAGATTAAAAGTCAAGATTCGCAAAATAAAAGTTAAAATGAAACAAGCACATAACACTTCTTCATCCTTTCAGTAGTCTTTCCGGTCTCATCTCTTCAAGACAAAATGTTAATGTTTGATTAAAATTAAAAAAAAAAAAAAAAAAAAAAAAAAAAAAAGATCTTAAAAGGAAGAGCATTATTTCTCAATCATGAGCCATTTGTTAGAAAGCCTTCTCGTCATGCTTGTGGTAACATTTGGACCCCCCCGTGGCAAAGAAAGGACATTAAATTAAAGAGGGCCGCTCTGGGCATGGGTTACTTGGGTGGCTTAGTGTCTGACGCTGCGGCTCGCTGGCTTGTGTTTTTGGCATCATCGCGGGAGGCCCCCTGCAGAGGCTGGACAGGACTGGGACCTGATTGGCTGGCAGGTCGGCTGGAGGGCTGGGAGGGGTGCCGACGTCTGCCATCTCCACTTGAGGGGTGTCTCTTCCGGCCTCCTTCCTCCATTGGCGGCTGCAAAGACATGGGTTCTGTACTGAGCAATGGTGCCAACAAACCTTTCAGAAGACTGGGGATCCAAGGACACAGCTACATATAACCATGCCATGCCAAATACACAACAAAAATGTACTCATCCCTTCAAGTGAAGGCAATGCATTTTAGTGTTTATATACAATAAAAAAGACATTGTCAATGCTAGGACATATCTGTGAAGTATCTTGCTTAACTCAAACTTAATGGGAATTTTAAAATGGCCTCATGCTTACGTCAATTCTGAAGTCCTCAAGGCGTTTAAACTTGCTTAGGTACTCCTGTAGTTTGGGATCGATATCCATGTTCTTAGCTTTGGAATATTTAAGAAACGCCCAAAACTTTTCCAGTCCGTACAGTTGACCTATGAAAGAGGAGGCGGCATGTAGTTAGGAATGTGCACAGGTAATCAAGTAAAACATGTGATAAACTCTGCTCAAAAATCTCACCAGCTTCATAGTCTTTCATGGTCTCATCCTGGAAGTCTTTGAATATATCAGGCCTGAATTTCCTCTCCAGTCCATAGCTGTAATACCTGAAAAGGCACTCGAGTCCATACCTAAGAGAGGAGACGGAACACAGAACATAAGCACAGTGTAACAGCAGCTTTACACTGTTCAGCCCGGATTAAACTGTCTACCATTCACTCATGAGGAGGTTTGTTTTAAAGCTGATACAAAGTTTATGCTGACATTGGCCTAAAACGTAAGGCATTCTGGGTAAAGGAGTATATAGCGTGCCCGTGCTGGGCTCTGCTACCTCAGTTATGAGGTATATATATGAGATTAGTTGTTCTTATGTTGACCTGATAACACATTTTCACTTGTAACAACAGCAAGTCCCATAAGTCCCTTTAAATCAGCTGCATATATTGGTCACATTGAGTAACAAAGCATTATTATGTTATGAACAATTTTGGTTGCTCATTTATATTAATAAAGACCATCATTGTGTTTGTTTTCTGGATAGAAAAGGGTGAGGCAGCTTTAAGGATTTAGTTCTTTTCAGGGAAGGAATAGTGGCTCTACTTGGTCTCTGCTTTGCAGTTTCATGTCTTAGGGGACCTGCTTCTTCAGCAGTCCCCAGAGAACTTAATTTCAGCTCACAACAACAGACAGAGAGGTATAGGGCCTTATGGGACAGACAGCTTGCATGATTATTCTGTGGAAAACTGCTTTAGAGTCAGTAGACAAGTGCTTGTCTACACAGTTAGTGCATGGACACAGTCAGCTCAGAATGGTCCCATTTTCTCAGAGAAGGGCACAGAGGAGATCCATGTCTTTAGGGATTTTAGGGACGTACCGATATCCTTCTTTGCCATCTTCCACCACCAGCTGTCTGAACTCTTCGTACATCTTCCTGTTGAAGTGATCCCGCAGGAAAAATGACCAGAAGCGGAAGAGCGTGTTCATCTCCTGCGACTGGCCAATACCCAACCGCTTTCGTTCTTTGGGCGACAGAGAAAGAGGAAATTAGGACCTCACAAGCTCACAAGAGGGAATCTCTGCACATGGAACATGGAAAGGAGGAAGAAATAACACACAGAGCAGTCATTAAACTACCGCTGTACAAGAGGCCTATGTGCCACAGAGAGGTCTGCTCAGCTGAGGGTTATTATCACATGAACTGGGGAGAAGATCTCAGTGCTTGTGACAGAAAAAAGGGAAAACAGAGGGAAGGTGAGAAGATGAGGGAAAAGGGTAAAAGAAGCACAGGATGCTAATTTGTGTAAGTGGTGCCAGAGGTGGGTGCCGGTGTCACAGGGCAAGCGGGCCCTCCTGCGTACCGTTCAGGCAGCGTCGGCGATACTTATGGTAAACGTGTTGCGTGAAGCCGTTCTCCTTCAGCAGCTCGTGTGAGGGGTGCTGGAATTTGGGGAGGGACTGAGGCGTGCAGCCGAAGTTCCCCAACGCCGGGGTACCTTCTGAGGGGCTGGCATTGGAGCTGAAGAGCAAGACACACAGACAAAAAAATTAATATAATTAATGTAAACATACATATTTATTCACTGAGAAATAAAAGGAGTTAGCAGTTCAAAACTAAAAAACAATGGAACACTGCAAGTTGAGGGTAAAGGGCGAGGAGAACCGTTCTCCTAATGTGGATGAGTTCCAATATCCGCATTCGGAAATGTACCAAATTTAAACAAAGTTAAACAAATTTTCCTCTGAGAACTCATCAATTCCACAGGGAAACATCTTATGCACTACAGCAGCTCTCCAGCATTAATGCTAAAACCAAACTGAGGCTTTCCAGCACTGAACTCAAAAACTGAAATGTTGCCCCCCCAGTAAACAGTAACTCTGCAGCTTAAAATGCTGATATGAAAATAAAATGTTTAAAGCGAATCTGTAGCTCTCAAACACAGAACTGTTAAGGTGAACTGCAGCTCTCCAGCACCACATGCTGTGGATGAATAGTGCTCTCCAGAAATACATTCTGAAGCTGAACCGTAGCTGTCCAGCATTAATACTACAGCTGAACTCCCTCTCAGTGCTGAAAGCCAATGAGGATGCAGTTTGACTCTGACCTGACGGAGGCTGTGCGGGACCGGTGCTCTCTGGAGTCCATCACCCAACCCACGTGGCACTCCATGGGCGGGTTGGAGCTGTGGCGGGTCTTCCTCTTGCGTGGTGTCTGACAACAGAATCCAGTCAGTGAGGGACAGGAAGTGCAGCAGCATTGTATGCTACACATACACAAGCACGGGCACACATGCTCACACAAGCATTTATGCACAAACTCGTGCATACACATTTACACAAGCACTTGGACACACTTAAGAATATGCACACATACAAACAAGCTCACATAAGAATGCACATACACACATGGACATAAACATGCACGTGCAAGTACACAATTTAGTGTGCACATACACACACAGGAGCACATAAATATACACACAAGTAATGTGCACCTATTCACACACACAAGAGCATGGATATTCACACAAAATCATGTGCACACACTACAATGTGCACACACATTTACACAAACATGCAAGGAAATGGATATATATATGCACATCAATTTACACACATACGCACAGCACATTCATTAATAAAAGCACATATGTAAGCGAGCACACACACACACATACATACTCGCATACGTTGCACAGAGAGGCGCTTTACCTTGGCATCCACAGGTCGTCCTTCCTTTACCACAGGGTAGAAGCGAGGCGTCTGTGTGGGGTCCTTTAGCCGCGGGGTGCGGGGCGTGCGTGGGGTTCGGGCACTACGGTAGTTGGGCGAGTCAGGCACAGTCGTCGGGAGGGAGCGAGCTATTGTTGATGGCTCTGGAGCACCAAACAGTTTGTTTGCCAAAGCATCTGTAGGAACTGAGTGGGATAAAAGAGAGAGAAAGAAAACATTTTTGCCACATACAACATCTCAAAACACTGTCACTAAGACATTATGTTCTTAGTAGTGCCTCTTCCCCTGTGCCAAACCGCTACTGTCTTCCAGGCAAGGAGATTGCTTACTCTGCTGGGGTCGGGGGGGTCCGGGGGGGACCTCCTGGTTGGGGTCCACAGGCGGTTCGGGGGTCAGGCAGTCAAACTGCTCTCGGCTGATCAGGTGCACCTTCTTGAAGTTCTCCACTTCTTGCTGCAGGACAAGAGGAGAGAGAGGTAGGCCAGTAAGATTGCTTTCTCAGGTAGCATACATCTCTTATATAATACATCTGTACAATGAGAGGTAAAACTAAAGCTACAAACGAAAAGATATTGACAAATCAAACAATCCAGCCAATGTATCCTTGACATTTTGAAGGTACATCTTCGGTTCAATATTACATTTTTTCCACTGTCTTGTGTAGCAAAACAAACCACTGCATAAAATCAAGATTTATGTCTGTTACTTAGTATAACACCATTATCTCCACACTTCAACCAAGCATTGACAGAAATTAAGGCAGTCAGAAATCATATGGATAGACATGAGAGCCTGAAGTAAACCATGGTATTATTTACATTAAATTAGGGTTACTGTGGTAACTAAAGGCCTCACTTTTATGTCACTGGGATTTCATTTTCTACAGACAAAATTCTGCCTCATCACCTCAGGTCATACCAGCAACAGTAACTTCTGAACACATCACAGGAGGATACTTAATTTCCACACATAAATGGAGAAATTTAGTGTATCTGTCAATAAGCATGAAAAAAAACAGCCTACCTCTGATCCTTGAAGAGCCATTTTCCCCCCCAAAAAAAATAAACCTGTCCACAACACCTTAGGCCGAGACCTCCTGGAGTGGGATTTATTTATAAACAGGCTGGTTTCCACACAACTCTGCCGGGGTCCACTGGACGCAGCACGTGAATGGCACAAAGAGACATGCCACAATGGGCACACAGACAACAAACGCCCCTGTGCACGGCCATTCTCTGTCCTGGCCGATCCAGAAACAGCCTGGTCAAAGGACCCATTTCAGCTAGCCTTACGGGTTAAAGAATAGCCACACAACTGGAACCTGTTAGAACTACCTACTTAAGTCACGTCTGAACCGTTCCACAAAGTAGACATCCCAAAAATTATACAAACCAGATTGAGTAATGAGCATACACCCTGTAAACGATCCTCACCGTGTTAAAGTGTGATAGAACTTGAGGAAAGATGGCCACCTGAACATTTGGAATTAACTTTTCTGGCCTGGACATCCAACAGTTGGGTTTGTGCCCACATATTTGGGTGTGAGTTAAAGCTAACCAATACCAGCGATCTCATAGTTGTAAGCCTTGCAGGTAAAACTTGCTTTAATGCTTTTCTGCAGTCTCTGGGCTGCTCTCACCTTGATAGTAGCATACTCTGGCTCATAGGTGTCATCCCACAGGTCCTGCTCGTAGTAGTACAGGCCGTCGTTGATGACCTTGACGAGCTCGCTGGTCAGCTTTGAGCGAGAGGTATGCTGGCCGGTGCGGTCACCGCCAGGGTGCTTGCGGAGGTAGGGGGGCGTCTGGGTAACGATGAGGATCTTGTTGACGTCACGGTCATCAATCTCGCAGTCTGAGTCTTCGTCCGACCAGTCGGTGAAGGTGTTCCGCCGGCCGTCCATTTGCTCCATCTCTTCGTCGAACATGAAGTCCAACTCCTCAGGCTCGTCCTGCTCGTCGCGGGGCCCAGGGCCTTGGCTGAGGGTGGGGCCGGGGCCAGGGCCAGGGCCGGGGGCCGGGCTGGACTGCGTCGGAGAGCGGGCTTCCTCTGCTTTCTGTGAGGAAGAGGTCTGTTGGCACAGGGGGAGAAGACCATCTATTCAGCAAGACCTACATAACTTACAGCACAGAAAACTGGACATGTTTGTTGTAAAATAAAAATTGTACAACTATGGCTATTACTAATACTACCAAGGTAATACATTTATTTTAGTTTTATTTATTTATGGACCATGCACAACTAGTTCAGAAAACCCCCAGAGTTAGATTTATATTTGTAGTCCCTGGGAAGAATACCTTACAAATACCTTACACTGCATCACAGCAGCTTTTAAGAAGCTCACCTCCAACTTGTAGAGCACAGCAAGCTTACAGCATGAGCAGTGCTGCTTACAGCATGCACAGCACCCATTAAGGGCCTCTCACCTTGGGTCTGGCTGGCGACGGACGGGGCCTCTTCTTCACCTCGATCCAGGATTCGGAGTCCAGGTCTGGCAGGCTGGCAGACAGGCCTTTGGGCATGGTCTTCAGGTTGCTGACGTCGCCGCTTTTGGTCTGCGCAGGGCTGGGTGCTCGGGCAGAATCTGGAACAGATGTGCATGATCAGTCAGTCTAGTGCATGACTCTGCCAGCTCCAGCACTCACTATGCCACACTTAGCGCTACATGTCTTTACAGTGCAATTTTATTGCCACGCTTAGCTGCTACACAGCTTAATATTAATTCATTGCTTCCCTGTTTGCAAATTTAATGTCAATGAGGGCACTTGTGTGGTGAAAGGTAGCATAGCAAATTTAGATCCTGAATCCACTGCTGTTTCCTTAAGAGAATAAACTTGAATTTCTCAGGTAAACAACCAGCCGTATAAATAGATAGCATTTAGTGCATGTCTCTCAGAACAATTCCATCTGTTAAAGAAATAATGTGAATGCAATGTAGGGATCAATCTCCTAGGCTGGCCCCATGCAGTGCTTTAATGATCAGCTTGAACAGGATCTCTTTACTTTAGCCTTACACACTGTTCTAATAAGTGTGAATGCTGTAGCTGTCTGCTGGCGTGACTCAGGGCTTTATTGGTTTTTAAAGGTTTAATCTTCCTTCAGGTCAAATGCACTGTTGCATCGATCGGCTTAAAGACTCCGGCCCTGGAGGCCCCAGCCATGTGATGCATTGATCAGGGATCAGGGTGGGGAGCGGTTGGGAGAGACAGAGGAGTTTCGGGGGTTCACCTGCAGGCTTATCGAAGGTTTGTCTGGGCACAAACTCAGGACAGTTGATGAGCTGGGAGAAGTCAGTCTGGGTGTGATCGGGGGTGGACAGGCCCGGTAGTGGCCACTTTTCCGGCTCGACCTTCCGACGGATCTTGAGGTCGATCATCTCCACCTCCTTGCTGTCCTTCAGCGCCTGCAAATGCAGTCAGTATTTGATCAGGATTCTGAAATTAGCCAACCCAGGTGGATGCTACGAGGGCAGACTGCTCAATTTACTGCACTAGCCACCCCCTAAATAAGAACACCTTTTAAGTGGAGGATAAGAAAGAGGATGTGAACATAAAAAATGAATGATTTATAAAAACCCTTTGTGGTCAGTCATTTAAAAAGCAGGTGTGATGAATAAGGGCAAAAGCAGGTGTGCTGGCGTCTCAACAGTTAGATTAAATACAGATGCTCACACTACATTATAAAATAATGGGAGTAGAAGAGAAACCAAAATCTCTTTTAGACATAGATGGTTTTCTCATCTCTGACAGAACAGGAAGTGAGGAATGCAGGAACCATACCACCTTCAGTTTCTGGTATGGTAAAACAAATGCTACCCACAGTCATACTTTATTTCTGTTTATCACAGAACTGAGAGTGTGAAAAGATGCTGAGTTCCCTTCTGTGAGTCTCATTTGGAGAAATGCAGTGGTGTTAGTCCCTCCAACCGCCAGTGAGAGAGGAGAGTGTGTTGCTATGCGCTAAATGCAGGCTGAGAGCCACTGACCTCCACAATGAGGTTGATGTCAGTGGTTAGGGCCTGCACTCGGTGGAAGCTGGCAATCAGGGCCACAGGCAGGAAGCCCTCCTGGTCCATCTTCCGGCGCAGGAAAAAGTCCCTCTCTAGGTTATCAACACTGAAGTAGTACTCGCTGTGTAAAGAGAAGCAAGCATGTGATTAAAATCTTACTGTCATGAACCAAACTTAAAAGGGTGAAACACCAAACAATAACGAATATACAGATTGGACACCCAGTGCCTTAAAGTTTTGAACTGTGGGATAACAGCCCATTCAAGAAGAAAAGCCCCAAGTTCTTTTAAGATATGGAGCTAGAAATATACTCTACTCTCAGTGTTCCAGAACACCCCATAAAAGATAAACGATACTTCGATTTGGTGATTGGGGAGGCCGTGGAAGTTGACTTCATGCTGAAGTTCATGAGCCCATTCTTAAATGTGTTTAGTAATGTGTATCAGGTGCTATCACCTAGGAATATGAGAACATCTTGAGGAAACAATGTTAGCACTAGAGGGGGCAGCTGGTCACTTATGACAATGCTAGCCTAAAATAGCATAAAATACATATAAGGTAATTCTCACCCTCTTCTGTGTGACCCTTGACCTTAGGAGGTCAAAGGTTAAGGGTGCCCAGCTCATACTCACATCTGTCTCTTGATATAGTCCTTGAGCAGGTCCTGGTCCACAGAGTACAGGTCGTTGCTGCTCATGTTGTCGTAGTAATAAGTCACAGTACTGTTGTATTTCTGACCGTAGGCCCCGTCCTTCCCGTCGTAGGCCTTGTACCCGTAGTGGTAGTCAAAATGCCCTGAGAGTGGAATCAAAATCAATAACATGCCTCTCAAATGTAACTGTGGGGTATAAAGCTCGCTGAATAAAGGGCATGCACATATTTGCGACACAGCTGTTGGGACATGGCTCCGGTGCAAACTTGGAATGGGGGCTTAAAAACCTCGCAAATATGTGTCTAAAGTTCATCGGTGAGGGCCTTAAATATCATGTTCCCAAAGGGTACATTCTGTGGTAGGAGGAGGAGGAGGAGGAGAGGAGCTGAAGCGAGTATGACCACATGTTTCTCTAAGTGAGAGTGAGAGACACAGCCAGGGAATAAACACACTCTGATCACAATGAGCCAGTTGTGTCCCCTCTGCTCCTCTTCCCTTCTTTTCTTCTTCCCCCTCAAAAAGAAGGACAGCAGTGTTCTCCCAGAGCCAGGGTCCCAGCCAGCGAGCAGAGGGCCGTCTGTGCCAAAACCAACAGGGCCCTTGGACACGGCCTCCTCCAGTTGCCAACCAGGATCAGAACCTGGCTTCGCTGACCCGCTTTAGGTTGTTGAATCGGCTTTGTTTGCACTGTATCAACACGGGGGTGGGATTAGGGCAACTCGGGGAGCAGAGCTGCACAATCCATCTTTGCCAGCCAGACCGAGGACCCACAGCTAGGTGTGCTGGGGATTCGCTCAGTGTGTGCGTCTGTGTGGTGGAGGGTGACATGCATGACTCACTTTGAACTGAATTTTGCAAAATATCCAGAACCACCCTAACACTGCATAAATTACCAGGCTGAGAGGAACTGTTTGGGTCATAGAGATATAAATGTAATATAAGGGAACATAAGAGGATTAAAAGTTTTTAATCCAGTGGTAAGTGTATTACACTTGGAGTAGCACATAATGACATACCACATGCTTGCGTGTGTACTATGTGTGGGATATTTCTGTAGCTGCCATACCTCTGCTGCCTCCTCTGCCACGCCCCCGGCCCCGCCCTCTGCCCCGGCCACGGCCCCGGAAGCCTCCTCGGAAGGGGGCACCCTCACTCTTCACACTGGACACCTCATCATGGTCATCCCGCCACTCCCGCTCATACTTCCCGCTGTGCCAATCTGAAACCACAAGATGCTTAGTTACACACGCTGCGCACTCCAATGTGACTCTGCCATTCGCAGGTGGCATTATGCTGTGCAAGTCTGTGTGCGTTCATATGAGGGTGCATGGCTCATACATCAGCATTGTTTTTATACATATTACGTATCCAAGTGTACACTTTAAGACAGAGGCCCGAGGCTGTCACTGTGTGGGCTGTCCTCCAGAAATTTTCTATTAGAGGCAAATATCCTTGTCCTCTGCCTTTCCTAAGCTCAGTGTTGTGTGGCTGAACTCAGGAAAACTCACACCTTACTGTGGAGTTGGTTTTTGTCCCAACCACAATAGTGTTACATAAGGGGGGATACATAAAATTATTTGTTTTTAATTAGACAATTTCAATGTCTAATTGTGAATGACTCATCGATTAATGCCACATTAGATTTGAAAGAGAGCAGATGCAGATCCATGCAGAACCATGTCCATTCTCATATTCATTTAAAGACTTAAAAACAGTCCAATCAGTTCCCAGACGATTAATGCTTTCATCTTCTGCAGTTTTCCCTGTATTGTGACTAATGATTCATTTAAAAATGGGTTCAGCTGTAATTATCCTAAATGCTGAAAGCGTGAAAAGCACATCACTTCAGTTAACTCATTCATGGATTTCAGAGACAAATGGAAATGGAAATGAGCCAAACTTGAATTATGTGATAATTTGTGAAATTGAATGTTCAAAATGATGGAACTAATTTTAACAACCTAATTAAAGATGATATTGGTTGGAACAAAAATCTGAATACAAAGATGTCAACTGGGAGCAGGTTCGGAAACTCCCATGGTAGAGAGATAGGAAGCCTCTCACTGTATTTTACAGGAGTGGGACTCCTCTCACTGTAGTGTAGAGGAGCGGGATGGCTCTCACCTCTCAACTCATTCCTGCTGTTGGGGGGCATCCTGGGAGGTTCGTTTTGGCGGGTGTTGTTCCTGGAGGCCGAGCGCTCCCTGGGGCCCTCTGACTTCACCTCGATCATCAGGGGCACCCACCTGTGCTTGTTTCCTGAAAGCACAAAGCAGACAGAGCCTGAGCTTGTGCATCTTGGTTTTGCCACATACAGCACCACTCTAAGTGGTCACTAAATCGCACACTTTAATCTTTAAATGCTTTAAACCAGAGGTGTCGATCTCAAGTCCTGGAAGGCCACACTGTCTACAGGGGCTTGTTGGTTTCATTTCAAACAAACAATAGTGCAGCCTTTGAAAAGCTATTTTTGTATATGAGCATTCAGGTTCTGAAACACACCAAAACCCAACAAACACTGCAACACTTTTGGACAGGATTCTGAACCACAGGCCTTAAAAAAATGTTCTTAAAAATGAATAAATAAAAAACAAAAATCAGGAAAAAAAAGAAAAGGAATTGGGGAAAAAAATCATAGAAAAAACACTCCTTATAACTGAGTTATCAAACACCACAGGATGTTTATTACAGCACAGCGCAGCTGCTGTGTTTGAGTGCCCTGCTATTCCAGGGTTGACCTGCTGGCTGTCTCAGTAGGCTGTCAGTGGGGTGTGGGGTGGCGCTGAAATAAATCCTGCTAAGAATGACGTGGCCATGCTGTGGTCTGGGGACTGAAGAGTTACAGCCAGAGCGCAGCGGCAACAGAAGAAGAGAACGGCGGAAGTCTTTCGCTCACTCCAGACAAGAATTACAGTGAATGTTGGAAAATACTCACTGGCATGTGAAATCTTTTTCTTTTTTTTTTTTTTTTTTTTTTTAAAGTCAACTTACTTCTGCCAAAATGTCTCCGGGGTTACTTGAGCTATTTTTTTCACTTCACATTCATGTTTGTTTAAAAGTATGGGTCAAACAAGGCTGCAAGTTTTAAGGTCACATACGGCCATAACATAAGAAAAAATTATGCAAATTCTTTCCAGTTCTGACCCGCTGTAGTTGAGCTGTAAGGCAGTAGAGACAGTCTAGATGGCCATTTAAACACCTGCAGCTCACACACATGCCCTGTCCAAACATTAACTTGCCATTAGGGGGGCAAAAAGGCGTTTACTCATGTAACAGTTAGAATTCAAGGATTGTGACACATAAAAGTTATCTCCTTTCGCGGTAGGAGCTCAGGGTGTTCCAAGAAACCCACCTTTCTTCTTCTGTCCATTTTTCTGAGAGTCTTCATCTCCATTCTTCTCCTCTCCGGAATCGTCCGACTTAGTCTTCTGGTTCTCCTTGCTCTCCTCGTTCTCCCTCTTCTCTTTAGATTCTTTCTTGACGATCACTTTCTTGGGTGCCTGGGGCATTTTGACACAGGGCTGACGTTAAACATGCATTCAAACGGGGTTCTGCTGCAATCACCACTGAAGCTGAGCCGCCACTGAACTGAACGATGGACTGACACTTTAATAATAATATAACCGTTACGATGACATGTTCTAGATTCAAGACTATGTATTATGAATGAGTGGGTCAAAGGTATGATTTTACCTAAATTA
This sequence comes from Albula goreensis, assembly GCA_022829145.1. Classification (NCBI taxonomy): domain Eukaryota; kingdom Metazoa; phylum Chordata; class Actinopteri; order Albuliformes; family Albulidae; genus Albula; species Albula goreensis. The sequence continues at coordinate 36,657,833 of CM040742.1, forward strand.
ATTTAGCTACAAATTTGTGTACAACAAAGGGAAGGGATGGTAAATTCTTTGTGTGGTATACATGATGGCTAAAAAAAAAAAAAAAAAAAAAAAAAAAAAAATTATATTTCATTGTTTATCACACCTCGGTATTGTTGAGATATAGATATGTGCCTTGCATAGTCAATGACTTACAGTCAAACTATGTAAGTGCACAGTACAGTCACACTACAACCATGAGCTACCATTTAAACTTCATAGCGGGTGGCAACTTAAGATGAAAACAATAACACACTACAGCATTCCTTAGATTAGTATGCCTTTTCTTTACCTATTACAAGTTTATAATAACCTCATCCATGCAGAAATCACTTTTAAAACCAGTTATTGCACAGCAAGCAAATCATGACCACAAAAAAAGCTATCCCACAGGCTTTTTAAACGGCTTTATACAAAAACATTCCAACGTTATGCTCAACTTTAATTTACAGTCATGTACCATACAAGTGACAAGAAGTAAAAATATAACTGCTACTTTGTAACATGAGGTTTTCATATAACAATTAATTTTTTGGAACCTAGTAATGGTGCCAGGACGCAGCCTTGAAAGATATCCACTGATACCTATAATGCTAATTCCTGAAAGTCTGCTTAGGCCAGACACATGGGAATGTTCCGGTGAGTTCTGCCATCAAACGAAAGTGAGTTTAGTTTCTTCACTGCCACATTAAAGGATCCTCCCCTCTACTGGTTATTGCCTCTGTATATCAACCACCACCTCTTCTCACAAATAAACTCTCCACCTACCACATACCTTTTGCCACAGCCTGTTCAGGTGTTAATGGACTAATGTATTTCAATACACATACACAAATCAGAACACAAAGTTTTGGTGACTTGAGTTCTATTGTCGATTATAGGTAACACCCGAATACTTTTCCTCCAGGTGGGAAAGTACTCGGTTTCCATTTCCAAGTCGGCTTATGTGTAATCGGTATACGCTTGACAACAAGGGTGGACTCTTTCAGCACATTAAAGGAATGGTCTGGAGTCAGCGGTGAGTGGCAGCGCTACACGTACATGTCGATCCAGCAGTCTGCTGGCTGGACGGGCTCCAGGGAGCGGTCAGAGGAAGCCGCTGTGGAGGAGCTGTGGGTCAGGTGTATTTGTGCAGTAGCGTGAAATACAAGCTCTGACTGACGGAGGCCCTGGCCATTCCTGAGCCCTATCGCGCCTCCTAACGAACGCTTTCCAGTTTCCACCAACAAAACGCTAACACACCAACTACATCAGCAGCCCTCCACCACAAACCCACTCACCCAACTTTACATATCATGATGGATATCTCCGTTTTGTTAAGAGAACCAATCAATCTGAGCAGTCGAAGGAATAACAAGCACCATGAATTGAAAAAGGCCACAAAAATCTCATTCCATGCAAAGTCAAATGCATGCAGATATGCGATCATCCTTTAAAAACCCAAGAATTTCATTGCTCTTCTTTGGTTAGAACATGAGTAGAAAATTTCACACAAGCTATTAATAGCCTACTGTAAGCTGTACTCTACTGCTTTGCAACTACTGCGTGGCATATGCACGACCATTTTCAAAGGTGAAATAAATACATGTATCAAAAGTCAAGTCAACAGCTATGCAATGTATATGGCTGTCCAGGCAGCTCTGATATAGAACATTAATGATTAATCCAGCTTCATTAGCTTTCAGTGTTTTTTTCCCCCTCGGTGATAGAGGACTGAATGTGACACAATGCACCTGGTTCCCTTTTTGAATTAAATCAACATTGCCCATATATAAAAAGGGCTTTGGAAAAACAGTCCTTATCCAACACATCCCAGAGACTGAAAACTTACTGGGGATCTCCGACTGGGGCCTACTTCTCTGACCTGCCTGATCAGCATGTTGCAGGACCCAGTCCGGGTCACAGACTGAATCTATGTAGAAGGGACAGAAGTGGACTTTTAAGAGAAACACAGTGTCCATGTTTGTGGCAAAGAAAAGGAACAAAAAAAAAAGCATTTACTCCCAAAAAATGTGGCACACAGCAAAACAAACATGTCTGTCACACAGTAAAATAAGGATTGCCAAGTTATAACCCCCCCACCCAACAAAAACACCTTTCCATGTTGTTTTCCCAAAACCAGGTCTTTCAAACCTATCCCTGTGAAATAAACCTGAATTATGTGTATGACCTCAAATATGCGGCCTGATTGGGAAACAAATGGGAGTCTGTGTGAGAAATGTGAGGCTGGGGCGCCGGCCCTTTAAGAGGCTTTTGCGCATGCTCCCGCAATGGAGTGCGTGAAGCGACCAATTAAGCCTGGCGGTTGGGTCAAGGTGCGGCGTGTGCGGCCAGGCGAGCGACCCCACGGGCCCTCCTGCAGATTTGCGCCTGCCTCCTCACTAAAATAGCCACAGGGATCCGGGAGCCGGTGTTGTGGGGGGGACCCCTAAAAGGACATCCCTTCTATAGGGATCCAGCCCCAGTTATTCCTGGCTCCAGCGTGACCTACATTTCCATCCAGCGCCTGGCAAAAAAGAAACCCCGTCCCCTTCCTAAAAAAGGTGGTTACCGGGGTCAGTGTTTGACTGCGACTGAATATCACATAGAAATATCACTCAGAAATAGCCTTTGGGCGACTCTTACGCAAGCGATCTGAAATGAATAGCTTCCCTCATCTCTCCACCCCACCAATCTAACCCCCTACCCCCCTCTCACTTTTCGACCCCGACCCTGAACTCCTCCCCCCCCCCCCCCCACACTCTCACTCCTTGAACTTTTATGTGGTCTCACAGGTATGATTGTACCTGTGGAAAGGGTACTGATGTCACAAGCTTATGCAGTGAAGGGATTTGAAAAGACAGGAGCAGTTTCTCCTCTTGTCTGTGCATCCTCTGTAATTAGCCTCATCACAGTCCCATACACTGCTGTACAAACAGGGAACTACGTGTCCATGCTACTCGTACCATGATTACCATCAAACTACACATTGTGTTGCTGCCCTTCCTTTGAATTGTGCAGCCCACCTGTGGTTCCGCTAATGACATATACAGTTCTAGCTCCACACTTATCTGCAGGCAGGAGGCAGCCTTTCCCAAACCATAAGAAAAACAGAGTTTACTGGCACTTTTGGTGGTGTGGGGGAAGGGGGGGCTATGCCCGCTGTATAAACAGTTCAGTTTTCCCTACATACACAAACAGTGGCCTAACCTCTTACACAACGGCCAGTGTGTGGTAAAGAAACATTGCAGACTATATCTGCGAAGGTGGAGGGTACTGTAGCGTGCGTGTCAGTTTGACATGGTGAGCTTACCTGCATGTCCTTGGTTGCGATTTCCCCAGGTGTTGGCCAGTTGTTTGCGTCGCCAAAATCTCCCACCTATTAAGAGGATTGAGATCAATTAATGAATTAACCCCCCCTCCCGCCCCAACCATCCCATCCTCCCAAAGAAAATAGACAAACCATTCAATCTAGATTTCCTGCAAGTGGCGCAGCAGAATTGCAAAAACTTTTGCAATTACACAATTTTTTTTCCTAAGGACAGCTTGTGAAGGTGACCACCCACGCCACCTGTGCAGCCAAAGTGCAGCATTTGATTGTGCGTTCCAGTACTTCAGCATGCCCTGTGTGAGAGCGCTAACTTCATACCCAGCGGCACAACTTGCCCCACGATTAACAGCCCCCGGCCACGATAATGCGGTTAATGGACTGCGGTGCAGTGCCACGTGCGGAACCTGGGCAGGCAAGGGGGGGAGTGTTGGGGGGCAGTGCGGGGCGCTACGTACCTTTCCTCCTCTCCTAGGCCGAGGGTTGCCCGCTCTCACCACCTTGGCTGGCACCACTTGTTCTATGGAGCAAGAAATCACATATGGCAAGTTTAACCAACAACCAACTGTAAGTTTTACCTCACTTACCTGGACTGAAAAACAATTTTCGAACATTTTCAAATTATAGAGCTCTGAATCATGGGAATGACTCACTTCCAGGAGAGGAAAAAATGTTAACTGCAGTGCAAGATGTATACCATTCTGACCTATAGACATATATATTGACACTCACATAATGCAAAATAACAACAAAAAAAAACATGAAGTACTGAAGTGCACTTCAGTCTCTAGACTACCAGAAAGACTACCAGAACTAAAAGGCAATCACAAGTACATAAACAGAGAGCTCATTTGCAGTGTTTCGGTTCTCTAATCAGGAGGAAAAAAAAATTTTTAGAGAAACAATGTTTGCTGACACCTTTGGTTCACCAGTGACAAACAAATACCAGTTCAAATATTGGTTTCAACTGATGGCATTCAAGATGTAAAGGTTTTAACAATCAGACCTAAAACTATAATCATAACTGGGACAGCTAGTCTGAAAATGCATGTACAACATACAGACCCTGACACTAAAATGTTTCACAAATCTCCTTAGGCACAATCCTGTTTCAGACCAAAAAAAAACAAAAACAAAATTAGACACTTATAAAACTAAGTCACTTATAAAACTGAGAACGTAACACAACAGAACATATGACAACTAATTAATTATGCCAAGTTTTAAAACAGGAACATGACACAACCACTCGTCTGAAACAGGAGTCAATGAATTTTGTTCTGTCTTATAAGATTATGACGTCAAATGCTGTGCAGCCTTGAGGCCTAGTGTAAGAATGCCAAAGGACTGATCGAATGTGGGTCTGTATTACGTGCTCTTGTGTTGCACAATTTCGTGATGCGATTTCCCACACCACACATGAAATGGGCATTATACGGCAACGATGATTTGCAATTTTCAAAGATGGCATGCTTTAGGCCTGACTTTAAGTGTTTTAGCACAGTAATGAGGTGTAAGAGCTGGGGGAAAGGCCCCTGACATGGCCATTCATGGCTCAACGTAAGCATCCCGTTCCCTGATCTGATAATTCTCTTCAATTCTGGATTTGCAGGCAGCGGCATGACTGGCTGAATTTCCAGTGAAAGTCTAGGGCTCTTTCTTTAGAGGTTCAGAGCTGAACAGACTAATTTCCCAAACAATGACAACGTTTCACAATTTAGGGAACCACATGCAAAAAAATAAATAATAATTAATATAGCTTACATCTAAAGAAGACCTTGCTACTTAAGGTAAAATATGCATATTGATGAAAATATACAATGGTTTTGATTCTCAGTAGGAACACTGCCACTGCACCCTTAAACAAGATCTTTAACCTGAACAACTACATTAAATACCCAACTGTAGAAAAAGATTGTACACTGAAAGTGTGTTATGTTTCCCTACAGCATCTGCTACAATCCTACATTTAATCCACAGATACCAAGTTAGTACACTAAAAAAACATGATGGCTATTATTACCTGCAAGCTACCATATACTGCAATTATATTTTATGTTTAAAAATGATTCCACAGGTCAACATCTATCACATCTGGCTGCTTCCCTATCATCTTCTCAGACGTGTAGTTGTGTACAGCCATCGACATTCAATCCTCAAAACCATGGTTCAAGCTTACATTTAACACCCTCCTAGTTAAGCTCAGATACCATGAGTGGAATCTCGGCTAATTAGACAGGTTATCTGAAATCGGAAGTGACAGCAAGGGTGCAAAGCACTACGAAGAAGGTCAAAGTTCAGAAAACTAAGGGATAGCGATGGCAGAAGCAACATGTGGCTTCATCAATCACTTGGCTCTGTGTAATATGTCGTTTCTTAAAAGCGGCAATAACTAGTTGGAACGGATTCGATCATCTTTCATGAGAATGAGATCAGAACCAGAAAACAGGAAAAACCCCACATGCTGAATATTCATTTCATATCTTACAGTAATGAACAATTTTCCTTTACATCTCACCCTTCCCCCCCCTTCTAAATAAAATATACCTGTTAGACTGACAGTCATACCCATCAGTTGGCCTGATGCAGTATTTGATTATACAAATAACTAAAATTTCCAAAGCATTTTCATTTTTGATGCATATTCCACGTAACTACAGATGACACTGCATAAAAAAAAATCTACAAAGAGGCATTAGGATGACAGTAAAGAAACACTCATTAAATTTCATCTGGGTTTTTCTTCTGAACTCAAGACTGACTTGTCTTCATGTACATTCTACATTTTCTTTAAATTATATTTGCTGTGTATATGTTGGGTGAGCTCATTTTGTAATCCTGACAGATGGAACTCATGGAGCCTGCCCTTGCCCCCACAGTTAACTGCGCTTCACTCTTCAAAAGGCATGAAAGCCTATGGAAATGCAGTAATGAGTAATCCGAAAGGACGCATAAAACAGAGCTGTTTGGAGGGAATGTTCACAACATAAATGTGCATAAATCACAGAGCAATGAGTGGTGTTTGGATTACCTGTGCTGGTGTTTCATTTCTCATATCTTTGGCTGGGGGGTGGTGTTGGATTCTGCCATTTGGTTAGAGCCATTTCAAAATGTTAGTAGCATTTGTTGATGATTAGAAGAATGTGTTCTGTTAATTGTGACTGCTGGCTAAAACACATGTGGGATTAGTCTATGGGGAAAAATGTCGCAAGTATGAAGAATGGGTGAATACTCGCCCTCAGCCACCACCCCAGTAGTAAGGGAGGGCTGTTGAAGATAATTAACTGCATCACACTGAAACTTTCTCTGCTATCAAAAAGGTGTGGTACATCACAGCGCAAGGTGGCAAGGCTGACAACTAGATTAAAATATGAGCATATGGGGATTAGTTGTGGTCTGGGTGTGGCAGTCGTCCCAGTAGAATGTCTGGGAGTACCCACGTCTCAAGTTACAGATTCAAATAATTCTGTATGAATCAATAGGCACAAAATCTCAAGCAGAATTCTCAATTTGTGCCGGTGGGTTAAATTCTTGTCTTGAACAGAACAATGTCCTGAATTCTCAGCAATCAGAAAATAGAGATATTTTGACCCATGACCTCAATTAATATTAGTGAATTCTGAATATTTGTTAGTGAGCAATTTACAAGCAAGTCTTCAAGATACTTCTGCAAATGACACGCTGTGTCCACAGTTGGTTGAGGCAGAGACCTCAATGCAGATCTAGCAAGGGAAGCCATTCGTCCCCACAAGGCATTAAGCTACACTTGTGAGGACCTAACATGCATACTTGAAATGGCAGTAGTTCTGTAAGTATATTAATATAACCACCCACTTAAATCATGAAAAATTATAAGTTCTAGTAACTTGTGATTACACAGAGGTCATTCAAAAACAAAGTCTAATGCCAAATAACTTTTGGCATTTTGTATTTTATAATGTAGAAAATAACACCTTATTACTTTGGCTACTTAATAAAACCCACGGTAGAAAACTTAATTTCTCTTTAATAGACACAAAATCCATAATGTTATAAATTGAGCATATAGCATAGTCTCCATAGCAGTATGTTTCATAGCTTAAGTTTCTTAGTGTATAGTCTGAATATATTCAGTAAGGCCTGAGCCTGTCCTTTGTGGTTTGTCATTTAAATGCTAAAACATTCCGGTCATTTCCAAGAACAAGGAAGCGGACCAACAAATACAGCTGGCTGAAAAACATGTGGGGTGAAAAAATTATTTTTCGGGTTCTGCACTTTCTGGGGAGGCAAAAGTTAATGGTCATTCACTCAAAAAAGCAAACATTCACAAACCATAACTTTAAATTGCAAAAGTACCTAATGTGTGTATTTCAGAGAAACTGGAAGAAAGTGTAGTGCAGAGGGGCTGGAGTACAAAAGCAGGAGCCTTAAAATGAAATTGGAAGCAGTAGTCGATGAGCAGGCAGTCTGTTGACCGAAGCACACACTATGAAGGTGTGTCTTCCAGTGGCTTGCAGAAGGATTTTGGTATGGGTGCCATCTGATTGCTGTTATTACTACACAATCCTCTCTTAACTCCTAGATTGGCAAAAACAATAATATAAAAAAAACCTCCTCTGATATATTTTTGCACCGTATATTCTTTAACATAACTATATATTTGCATTTCATTCAAACAGCTTGCAAGTTAGTGTCAAGAGACTTTTGTCTCCATTGTGTTAAGCTATTGTTGTGCATTAGCTCGGTCTGAACTAGCCTAAACTCTGTCTTGCAAAATACACAAGCATCAAATATTTGAGTAAAACAGATTTTGCTAGCCAGTTTGTCAATTTCCCCCAAACGATATTGTATTTGTTAAATATTTTCATTTTGGCATGAGCCAGAAGTTCATCTGAAAAGGCACATGCCACGAAAGGCAAAGGCCTTACAGCAGCGGGCTGGTTTTGAATCCAGCCCGGGCCCTTTGCTGCATGTCACCCCCCTTCCCTGCCCTTCCTGTCTCTCTCTCTACGGTCACTATCAAATAAAAGTGAAAAATGGCACAAAATAAATAAATTGTCATTTCGCAAGTCAATCAATGTAGTATGACTGTAACATTAAGAACATCTGTGATACCTTATAACAGCTGACAGAAAAACAAGATCAGTTGTATGACTCTTTCAGAACTGCTTACAGAGAACTCTTTTCCTCTGTAAACCAAAGTTGTTAAAGGGTTCTCTCCGAGGGACAATATCTGAAGGACAGTTACAAGAAACACTCAGTTGAGAAATTGTACCAAAACTACCTTGTCCACAGGCAGACACTTTTAGAGGCTCACACTTCAATCATCAGGTGATTGAGGTGAAAAGCTGGTGATGGTGTTGATTGCTGGTGTCGATTTGGAAATGACTGCACAGAAATTTGTCAAAATGGTGAAGTAAGCTGAGAACAGACTACAATATCCAGTAACCTAATTATTTCTTATTGATGTGTCACAACAGCCAACACTTTCTTTGCAAGAAGTAAACTCCACATAGTGCAAGTACACTGGATTACCCAATAACTTATCCAGGCTTGAGCACTGCAATAAAACGAGCTGTTCTGTTAACTCCATGCTTCATAGTAGCAAAGCTAGAAATTTGAGAATATGTCCAAAAACAGAGTCTTTTTTTTTTTTTTTTTAAGGCAATGCTTGCATACATGGCTAATGCTAGCCAAGTAGAAATTTCTTACTACCACACTGATTTACAGTATGACTACATTTTAAGTCAATTTAAAATCCATTTAAAGTTAATTTTATTTGAAATATTACATCCTTTAAAGAGCCCTGTTATTCTATTCCCTGAACATTTTACAACTCCTAGACTTAGACATATTAAGTTGCCCAACATGGCCATACACCTCTAATGCAATAAACATTGCCTGTAATTCTATATACAAAATACACAGATTCTGTTAACAGTCCCCAGAAATGCCAGATATGCAGTCTTAAAGAGGGCAGAGTATACTGCCAGAACACATATTTTAGCAACTTTTTATACACCTACGTTTCTTCAATGATTATTGTTGATACTAAGAATGTACTCTGGCCTACCCACTCAGACTGGGTAGAGGGTTAGGTGCCAAACATTGGATGACTTTTGTTGGTGTACTGCATTCAGTGATAGGTGTTGCAAACTGGGAAAAACTGCCATCAGCCAATGAAAGTGAACCTGAAAATGACATGCCAACAAGAATTAACCGCTGCCAGAGGTGAAAACTAAACCATGAAGGAGAAAAGTATAAACGATGTACCCAAATTAAAATGTTCTGTATTTAACTGATTCCCTCACTGACACAAACCACAAGTAGTATGGGACATATAATCAGTGTATAGTAACAGCTGGACTCCTAGTTTGGAAAATTGTGCCTTGGCAGGTTTTGGTACAGATGGCCACCTGTTTGTTACTACCACGCCAAAATAAGGCATATTCAATTGGTTGATTAAAATGACTTTTCCTACAAATTAAGCATTCAACATGACAGCATAGAAACAATGTATTTACCTTGTCCTCTGTATTAATACCTTGGGTTAATCCTTAGTCCAAACACAGATTCATTTATGAGCAGAAATGTGTGGTGTTGCTGTTCAACATTCAACTACACACCACAACATGACTGAACAAATAGAAAATACATTTTATTATTTATGGGGAAAATGAGTTTATTTATGTAAGTATGTATAGTTTATAAGTCTTACTGCCAAACAATGGTTACTCAGCCAGCTAGCGATACACATCTGGAGTTTGACAAGGCTACGACAAAATATGATTGGTGAATAACTGATAGTTGAAATATGCTGTTAACATCGTCTGGCTAACAAGTTACACAGATTTCATGCAAATGAATTTCAAACACAGTAAGCAATTTAATGACAGTCAATATGTGCAGATACTCACAGGCAAATGACTTAGTTCATATGTGAACACTTACCTCAGCATCCCAACTAGGAATATATTCAGACAAACTATCAACTCTCTATATTATCATCTCTACTAACATGACAGTCCAATTAAGATTTAAACCAACTTACTTTTATCTAAACTCTCATGGCCTGGCACTCAAGGATAAGTATACAAGTATGGAAAATGTTTCTGCTCATTTGCATTCAGGCCCAAAAAGTCATGCTTATCTGGTTGGTGAAATGAATGTGCACAATCCAGGAGGGTACTAGCCTAGTTTTATCTTGGATGAAGGAATTACATTTTCTGTGCCACTTCTAAATAATCAGGACCAGTTCACAGAAGTAATTGTGAAGGTCTCATGTGCCAATTTTGGTTCCACAGGAAAAAAATGTATCAGTCCTTTTTTTCTTCAAGTAGCTCACTCTGGAATTAAGTATAGCATGCGCCTTAGATTTTAAAGGAATCCAAATGTTGGATTAGTTTATTGTTTAGAGAAAAACAGCTGAAAACAGGAATGTGCTTGACTCATTTAAAGTTTGAAACAAATCTAAGTACGGCAAAATAAAGCAAAATATTACATACTGTAATTTTATCCAAAGTAATTGTTATTACTTTGCGTTTAGATATTACTTTATTGCAAAATTACAACAATTAAACTATATTTGGAATAAAAATTTTTGAACCAACTAATTCAGTAGCCCTGTGGCTCAAGTGATGAGCTCAGAATTACTACTACCTGTCTCCTTGCACTCATGGTCAGTGCTTTATAATGTTCTTAGACACAACATTCCTGACCTCTGACCTTTCACAAATTCCTGTGCATGTCCTCCAGCAAGAACATTCTGTTCAAGAAATTATACATTGCCAGCTACGGTTAAAATGACCAATTCTTGTTATTCTAGGACAAAACAACAATTATGGATCGTTTAGTGATAATTAAGATGATTACCACTGGGCACCTTGGGAAAACAAATCTAAATTATTTGTTGGGGGTGTTGGGTGGCTCATCTGGGTAACATTTTTTTTTGGAGTAACACACCCCTTGCTGTATGGAATACTGCTTGTGTGACAGCAAATTGGGCAGCTGTCTATAGCATCACGCAGGGAGGGAGGGTTTCACTAGGCAGGATATTTCAGACAGCCAGACTGCTTCAGCTGCCCAGGAATTGTGGGCCTAGATCGGCTCAGCTACTGGACTGCAGAACATGAATCCTGGATGGATGACTATGCGCATTTCAAAGGACACACCTGTTGGTCTATGCTTATCCTAAATGACACAAAATGCAGCTGGAATGAAGTGGATTGAGAGAGAATTCCAAAAGTAAATAAAAAGGAAAAGAAGGGTTACAGTTGTTTAAAAGAATTGTCAAAGTGGAAGATTTGATTTCCCCTTCTTTCCTTGTTTTGACTACCCCTTTCATAATAGCAGTCCTTTTTCCACACCTTCAGAGGTATGAAAAGCAGGCCACGTTTTTCTGCAAATGTGATACATACAGGAGGATGACAACTGTGTACATGTAAAAATAACTGATGGTGGTTGAGGGTCAGCATAACAGACATGAATACTAAACCATGCCATCACTAATGTATTACTTTGATCAGTATTCAGATACCTGTTGGGGAGAAAAAATGAGAAAATCCAATTTTATTCTCTCTGATCAATATTCAAGATGGGAAGTCAAAGAAACCAGCATAAAAAGGCAATTTGTTGAGAATATTAATACTCTTGCCGGAAAATATATGAATGCAAATCTCTTTGAAGTCTAATCAGAAAAACTGAGGTTTCATACAGTTATGAAGGAGAAAAGCAGAGTTTGTCTCAATGAATGCTTAAGCTTTGGAACAATGGAACATTTGAATGTCAAGTTAATCAAAATACACATTCCCAAAACATGGTACATGGGCAGCCTCTAAATGCTTGGTAATTACAGATAGCCACTTACAGGAGTGATTTTCAACATTTAGGCATCAACGAAAACATGAGACATTCCAGTCTCCATCTAAATTAGCACATTTTTAGCTTGATTAAAGTCAAATACAGTCACACACACACACACACACCACTGCAACAGGCATACCCAGCTTTGTTTCCCAATAAAAATATACACCAATATTTCTCAATTCATGAATACATTCCCTCATGTAAGCGGTAGAAGGAAAGAAAGGACCACTTTTCACAGTGCCATTGGAAAAGACCTGTGCCACTGTCTTGGCGTTTTATTATTTCCGATGCAATTACAGGGCTGTTGGACTGGCAATACAACACGTCATCAAAACTGATTTAGTACACCCTCTGAAAATAAAACTATCTATGCTTGTGTTTTTGCTTATGCAGAGTAAAGCAGGCCTAGACCTCTTAACCTTTCTGCATCACAAAGAAAATAACAGCCGATCTTCAGCAAACAAAGCAACATAACTGACAAAAGCATGATATTTTACCTTCAGCTTTGGGTATGAAAAATAATGCTTTGAATAAATGCAATAATTTTAAAAAATCACCATTACTCAATTACTCCTCTTCACCTAAGCTCTTCCTGATTTAAACAGGACTCAGGTCATCCATTACTGAAGTCAGTTTAGCCACGGTAACATTGTCAGGACTGCCACATTAAGGTTTAGGAAATACAAAACACTGCAAGAGAAGTCATTTAGCCCTGATTACTAAAAGCCTTTGACCATATGGGAAAAAAACACAGAATATGTACTACTAATATGCTGTAATACAGTGTGGGCTAAATTATGCTTTTATAAGTTCAGTTCTGAGAGAGTGCTGGACAAAAATCTGCCTGATGGGAGGTTTACAACTCTCCCTTCCACTGGACTGCTCCTTTCCATGAAAGTGGTGCAGCCTTGCTTCTCTGTTACTCCACTGACACTGAATGCACACCAGCTCATGATTCTTACAGCATTAAAGTGTGTGAAGATATTCTTTTTTGCTATTTTGAATTTTACATTCACCAAAATAAAAGGTGCTGGTCTGTTTTACAGGAAGTGGTTTTCAAAGCCAGATCATTCCTCTCTACATGATATGTCATCATAAAACTAAACCTCACTTTTAGTTAGTCATTTCTGTTATCATTTTAATAACCGTGGTTTAAAACGATGTTTACCTTCCTTCCAAATGTGGGTCTGTGGAACATGGGAAAGCCACTTGAGGACATTTTGGGTTTAGACAGAACATACTGAGCAGAGACGAGAGGTGGAATGAGCTTTTCAGCGTGATCACTCAGGATGGCCCCTTGCCCTTTCTGATATGGCCATGAATTACTGCAGTGTTTTGCAGTCAGATTAGCCTGCCAAAGAACCTGAACATGACCGCCTCCAACACCATGCGTGATCTGGAGTCTTGTGCACACACAGGGGGGAATGAGGTTTCGAGTGGGTCAAAGGCCTTAAATGTAGTAACAGAAAGCACATTTAAAATGTGAAAAACACAGAGCAGAAAAACACAAGACTTTCCAGGGAAAGAAAAAAACACAAAGAGAAAGAAAGGTAAAGGGGCAGGAAGCTGAGGAGGGGATTTCGCTGTAAACACAGAAAATACAAGTACAAAATATTAACTTGTCTGAAACGGGCTCCTCCATTTGATCATGGCATGTTTAATTTAGACCTGTTTCCAAATAGATTATACATTAACTTTAAGATAAATTTCCTTACTTTTCTTCACTACAGTTGTGTTTTTTTCGTAAACAAAGCTGATAATGAAGTCAAGGTGGTTCCTACATGACCTTCAGTATGATATGGGAAAAATGCTAAACTGTTCCAAATCTGTGTTGATACACTTCACAGCGCAATTAAAAGCAGCTACAAGATGTACATTGATCTGGATGATACCAGAGGCTTCCCGTCATGTTTTCAGAGCAGACTCTTGAACTATGAACTAACAAATAAGTTATCTGGAGAACTTCACCCCTATGTGTAAACAGCCACAATAAAACCACACTGGCTGTGGGGAGGTAAAAAAAAAAACCATCTGTATACATAATGTACAGCTTTCAATGATTTAGCATACACTAAATACTTTGAATTTCTTTAAAAACCCATTAGTAAATAATTTCATCAACAGTCCACTGGTCTGATATACAGACAGTGCTGTTTCAGTTCAAGCATTCGTGTTCGTGCCACACAGACTGCGTTCCACGAACATCAAATGTTATTTAAAGGGCAGCAGCAGCCAGAGAATGGGGGTGGCTCAAGCCACAGTTCACAGACTGTCTGTTGAGAGGGGCGTGTTCCACCATCTTAAATCTAAAAGCTTGTCATTTTACTTCAGAATCACACAAATTATTTTTAATGGTGAAAAGAATTTACCGAAAGACCCTGAGATGTGAAAAACAACTATTACTGAAGAGGACAGAGAACACTGGAGTTAGCAATATAAAAGGCATACAAAGGTGCTTTTGTATTTGCATAATCCTGCACAGAAAACTGGTATGTTCAGTAATGCAGATCATATGAAAAAGGGTCAAGTAAAACATGTTTAATTTGTTTCAATTTTAAAACTTCTACATAATTTGTTTTACTGTGAATTTTTACTTCAAAAAAGATTTACTCCCTCAAAATTGTGAGCCTTATTCAGTTTTCCATGCATCACCCACACTCCAGCCCAAAAAAAAAATATTGAACATGATAAAGTTTTCAATCTACTATCAAATAAGGCAAGGCTTCAAAACAAAATATCACTGATCAACTGATACCATTGTCACACATGGCCTTTTAACTGTATAAATTAAAACACAAATCCTAACTGGGTGCCCTTGAAAGACAGAATTCCCAAGGACAGTTATACAATCCAACGAAAAGCTTCCAGACAGATTCAACACCTGTACTAACACCAGGAATACCCCATTCCCTGCTGAACCATGAAAGAGTGAAACACTGATATACAGCCCTGCACCTCCTCCACTGCGGCGTGGGTGGGTGTGGGGCAGTGGCCCTGTGCTCCACTCCACCTGTGAGCACACATCAGAGCGTGGCCTGCTGGTCTATGACAGCTCCTGGGAACAGGAGCGCTCTCTCCCACACGCTCGGGCTGCTGCCCCGCCCGGCCCTAGCCTGCCTGCCCGCCACCGCCGCCGCTGCAGTGCACCGAACGCACAGCCAGGTGGCAAGGGCTTGCGTAGCTCTGCGCCGCGCCACGTCACGCTGCTCAGGTGACCACATCTGCGAAACTCTCAAGGGCGCTCCCGCACCTCTCCCAAATCAGCTCAAAGACCCTGAGGATAAGAGTGCTATAAATAAACAGTTTGCCATGTCAGTGCAAAAGCCCAAAAAAAAAAAAAAAAGCATTTGTTGCACAAAAATGCACATATGAAACCTATTTATTTTTTGCACATAACTATATTTCTTCAATTTATTAATTTTTAAGTTTAACTGGTGATGCACCCAATGAAGAAAGCTAGAGATTCAGTGAAAACCCAGTTGTATTTACTGTAAAGGTTTTTCTATACATAATGAAATAAAAGCCTTTTTACATTTCTTAAACGCCAGATCATGTGAACTCTATCTAGAAACATAGTACACTTCAAGGACAGAAAAAAAAAAAAATTCAGTCAAACATTTATATTTCTGCCAGGCTAGATAAAATATCTCACACAGACACACAAATGCACGCACAGCACACACACAGAAAACTGTTTGCCCATCGCAGTTGTGTCCAAGATTAGGCCTGAGCACCAATGAGGAAAGTGCTTCACAGGATGAGGCAGGCCAAATATGGAGGAAAAGACAGGAGAGTACTCTGCCTGCCACACACACAGCACACTCGCACGCGCTGGCGCGCACACACACACACCTCTGGGCTCCCACTTCTGCTGCCAGGTCACATGACAGCCGAGTGACATCAGCAGCCCACTGACTGGTTCGTGCACACACAAACACGCCAAGAAGAAGGATGGGGGTCCTGAAGTCCTGAGGCGACACCGGCTCAAGCACTGTGTGCCTGCCGACAGACATGCACCCCCTAAACACAGGCGTTCTGGCACAGGCCCTCAGCAGCCTTCGGCAGGGGAGTGTGCGCTCGCTGGGGTCTGTTCAAATCACACGGCCCAGGCGAAGTCTCCAGAGATAAGACCCAGGACTGGGAGGGATGGCAGGCCAGGACTGATCTTAACAGCTGTGAAGGGAGGATCTACCATGACAGCTCCCCTCTCTGTCTCCCACTACATACACTTAGAGAGGAAAAACCAATGTCCAAGGGTATTCCTATCTGTGACTCTGAAAGGAATACCACATATGTAAAATTTACAGGATTGGGTACATAGAAGTACTTTGGAACCAGATGGATGAAAACACAGCAAGGAAAAGGGGTAGTTCAGAACTCTGAAATACCCATAACTCTGAAAAGGATTTTCATACATTACTATAATTGTCTTGTTTTTGACAGAAGACTATTTGGTTATTAGTTTTAGTTGAACCTTGATGAATTACCAAACCAGCAGCATTAAGACTTCATCAGAACATTCATGATTTTAATAGATTTCTGCCTTCTGGACAATGTTTCCTTTTAATGACCTGCTGTCTTTGACTTCTTTTGCAATCTATGATTGTGATCTGGCCAAACTTTATGCCGAAAATTGCTAAAGCTCTCACTTAACTTTTTAACAGCAGTACAAAGACATACTCCTTTGTCTAATGTCAGTATTTTGAGTTTTTACTCATCACAAGTATGATTTGTTTTAATTTGATTCATTGTTTGAGTGTAAAAAAAGAGAACTAAACAAGAGTAATTGTGTATGATATCTCCCAGTTCTTATGGAAAGATTATATCCGAGTTTCTAATGTACTGCCTAAAAAACACAGTGTGTCCCAAATGGTGTCAAAATGGCATTTTGCTATTAGGCACAAACCATTGTCAAGAGGCAAATTTTAAGATCCATGAGGTAACATTACTTGCATGTATGACACCATTATAATAACTGAACTGTAATATGTAAATGAACTAGATACGCTGTGACAAAATGATAGCCCTGGCTAGCTATGTAGCTGGCTAAACCTTTTTGCCACCACCACATAACTAGTTAGCTATTTTATAACATAGACTAACTGGTATGGCTAATCTTGCCTTCATATTTTTATAGTAAATCAAACATTTTTATTGTGATCCCACTTGCGTAACATCTATTATTAGCTGATGAACTGAACTACGACCAGGATATCTGGTGAAAACCAATCTACAAGACACAGGCCTATACAGCTGCACTGAAAATAACAAAGTGAAGTCGTAACTCACACTGACTAGCTAACTAAGATAGCAAATGGCGATAAGCAGCTAGCAAGGTAGCTTAAATCATTGTATTATTTTTTTTTATTAGGACAAGTGAGATACAAACAGCCAACATTTATGCTGAACCAGACTTAAACTTTTTCATTTACCAAGACTGGGTACTTGTCAACATCACAATGTGGATGAAATTTAATGAAAACAGCTATTGAAAACCCAACCTTTCTTCCCAATTGCATGCACTGACCAAAATATCTTTATTCAGCCTTTGTACACTCATTGTGGTATGAGCACCTGTCTGTGCTATTGCCTCTACAGATACAAAAGATACTGCTTTTACTGAAGAAAAAGTACCACAGACCTGGTAACATGTGGACTTCCTGTGGTATAGGACAAAACACAAACTGGCCTAAGAACGTTTATGACATTGATAGTGAATACCAGGGACAAACTTCCATTCACAGTTCTTTGTGCCATTTTTGGAGTTGGCAATGCAATGCAAAGCGTAGCACAAATAGCGCCTGCAAGAGCAGCTGGTAATCCCAAAACATTAGCTTGCAATAAGGAAAAGTTACTCATGTTTTCCATTTTGCATACACTAATTATGGATTCATTGCTCACATTTTTACAGCAAGAAGATAAAGAGCTTTATTTACTTGCAGTTTAAGTTCTACAGAAGATTGTGTCTCTCAAGTTAAGTGACAGTAGAGTGAACTCATTACAGCATGAAGACACTGTTTGGTGCCTTCCTCCCACTTTAGCCTCTTACCAGTCAGCATTTCTTCTGAGGTCATGACCTCTCCTAGGTTCTGAGTCCCTGACACCATGTCAGGTGGGTTGTCTGAAAGATTTCATGAAACAACTTTACAAGCACTGTTGACTTGCTACAACAGAGGTAATACTAGGTCAATCTGGAGAGGACCAGTATGTCTATGGGAGCCTGACAGGAGCCAACTTGGGAGGGACATTTTTTTATGTATGTATTTGGCAGTTGTGTCCATCCAACATAATGATTCACTTGATTTATGCCATGTGATTTTAACATGGTTCCTCAAAAAACACTGTTGCAAAAAAAAAAAAAAAAAAAAAAATATATATATATATATATATATATATATATATATATATATATATATATATATATATATATATATATATAAATTAAATGAACATGTCATTGCAAAAGACTGGTAGACCACAAGTGTCATAACAGAAAGGGTTCCAAAATAATGACCTGATTGACAGACATTTTAGGATACATCTAGATGTCTGTGACACTTTTAGTGAAACTGGATCCTGGGTTGGCATCCTGGAGATTCATGCAACCACTAGGTCTTGTTTTTGTTTCCTGAATAATTCATGTTTAATGAAATTCATTACAAAACCATGCCATGCTAAGGCCTGTACATTGGATACGTTATCATTGTGAATGTTTATGAATTAACCACAGGATGGTCGGAACAGATACAATCTCAGTACAACAACTCACAATAAGACTCACAACTCTCCATTCTGACACAAAAATGGAGACATCATTTAAAGAAGTCATGACTTAAAGGATGGACACTGGTTGTATTCTACACCTTGAGGGATGATACAACACCTTGTTGCATACTACCTCCCAACAACAAATGCACAACCAAGAGAAATCAAACAAGGCAAGCCATTCCCCAGTGCCCCTTCATAGCATGAGCATTTGGATTCCAAAACATCAAATCTGTCACTCATTCTCCTTCCAAAATATTTAGACTATGTACATAAGAGACACTGTGGATGAGTTGGAAAGTTATGAGAAATCAAAAACATACAAAATATTCAAAACCAATTCTTTCAGTTAGTGGAGTGAGTCCAAGATTAGTAACGTTTCATGACAATTAAATATTGCTTCTCATAAAACTTATTTTATGGTTGTGGCATTAGGTGAAACACAGGTTAAACATTCAATATTCAGTTTGCATTAAAATTGACCAATGACCACTCCTTATGGGTATGCTATCACTGTTAAACCTGGCAACATTGTATTTAGATTTAGCTAAGGAAATGATCGGATTTATAAAAACCTACCAGCTCTGGTAGCTATGAAGCACACATATATGATGGCGTGATACATGTTTCATTCATATTTATACAATTTGCCAGCAAAACTTATTTCCTGTATATGCACCCCCCTACCGAACACGGCAGCACTACAACAGTCGAAAACAAGCAGTTCTCACTCACTGTAAACGTGGGGGAGGGTACGCTTCGGTAAGGCCGCATTGTATTGTTTACAACATTTTTCTACACCACCAGTGAACCAAACTAAGGGGACAACTTTAATGTGTTTATCAACTGTGTAGGTTTACAGTTACATGTCGTCAAAAAATGCCCAAAACAAAAGTTGTGGTTTAAAATTGGACATTTGATAGGATCACATGGCTGAAACCACGTTGTCTTACTACGGAATTGTGGGATACGAGAACTTTGTCACAGCAACACAATGCCACTTTCTTCCATAAAACGAAGAGAAGGCAAATGGATCACAAATGTGGTCAGTGGTACCAAGTTATGTTACGTGGTAAACAATTTTGTGAGCATTTGTATTCATACAGAAACTACAATACAAATTGTTACCATCAAGTGTGAGAGAGCTAACGATAGCTAGCATTACTTACGCGTTGACATGGTCAGCTAGGTAGTCAACCTGAAGGGCTACTCATCATTAACTAGATTTCTAATGGCAAATTGATCTGTACGGTTGAAGGGAATACAATCTCTCTATCACTGTAGTCGAAGCTTACCCGCTAGTTACTTTTCTCAATGTTAAAAAGTGTTCTGCTACTTAAGGCTTACTCACACGTGGACAGAACACGTGATATGCCATAACAAACCTGCAATTTAACTGCTCTTGTCGTTTGGATAAATACACTTATATTATACTCTTGCCAAATTTACATGAAGATTTGATCTGAACAAAGGTAGTGTTAACTACAGAGGTAAAATATCTAAATACAGCCAATGGGCTGCTTGCCTTACATCAGTACACTGGCTAACTGGCTAAGATTGTCAGCTAACTACTAGCAAGTAGGCCCGACGAATGCTTGCTACTAGGATAGCTGGCAAAATAGGCTTAGCGTTAGCTGGCTTTCTTAGTATCGTATTCTGCTACATAGTCACAGCAGTTCACAAGCAAATGTTAGTCAATTGCATTGTAAACAAATCAATGATTTTACAATGCTGTTCCTCTTAGTTAACACAAATTGGCCAGTGGTACTCAAAGTATGAGGGCATGGCTATCGTGTCACACGCGCATCGTTATGTAGCTAGGTAAATTAGCAACCCGGCTATCCGTTTTCGTGTACTAGCTGTAACAGTTAGCAGTTCAGTCATCAAAGTGCGTGAAATTCCCCAAGTTGGTCATCAAACTCTCTTATATTCGTCTAAAATAGCTAGTAACGTTAACATTTACATAATATTTAATAGATAACTTGCTGGATAGTCAGAAACATTCACTCAGCCAAGCCATCTGGCAAGCAGGGTGCAATGACAACGTGGGATTAGCTGACGGTTAACTGGAATCTAGCTAGCTGTGGTTGTTTGCAAGTGAGTTCGACAACATTACAATTTTAACCCTTAAACAAATATGGCAGTACAGCACAATAACACCTTTCTTATTAGTAAGCTTGCTACAGCTAGGAATATCTACCGAATATTTACGAATATGCAACCACGCAGGTGAGTAGATAGCCAATGTTAGCGACAGCTAAACAAAATAACTTGGTAACAGACTAAGGTTACATGGTTAACGACAGTTGGTTAAGGTAGCCGTTTTGTTATATTTCATAGCTACAATATGTCAATTCCAATTTGCTACTTGACTAGTCTGGTAGGTAGTTGATACAAGCTTAAAGCCCCCTCTTATTCCTAAAATAGTTTTGGGGCCTTGCTCTATATATAGAGCATTCTAGTAGCTAGCTTGCTAATGTGCAGTGCAGCATTATCCACAGTGCCTCCCCACGATCCAATCGCAGGCTTATTTGATAGGTCTGGCTGCCTAATGTCTGTTAAGAAACACGACAACATCGACTACCAAGCCTTCATGCAAACATCAATAAGAAAAGATAACAAGAGCCTAGCTACCATGCCTTAACATGTGAATAATTAGGGAAGGTACACACCATGATGAGCTTGTCCATTCACACTGACCACGGTCACCGCATTCATTTTCTTAGTCCATGGGTTCACCTTGGGCGGGGGAGCTTCGGCGAACTCCTTTTTGTTACATTTCATATCTTCCTCGGTCTGTCCATCGGTATCTTTCAAATGAGTCGCTTCTTTATCCAGGTTTTCCTTTTCTTGGTTGTTGCTCTCATCTTTCACCTGCTTTTTGCTTTGCTCCTTCATGACAAACACTCCCTGTTCTGAGTCGCCTCCCTTCACTTTGCTTTCCTCGTCTGCAGTAGACGTCTGCTTGGCTCCCTTCTCGAGACATTCCTCTCCTTGTTTCATTTTGCTTGCATGCCCATGCTCCTCTTGTTTCAAAAGAGGATTGTTCGGTAGGAGAGTCTCCACCTGAGTGGCCATTTCTCCTTTTCCTCTATCCCCAAATTTGCCTTCAAATCAAGAGCAAAAAAATGTTGTAATCCGCAATTAAACTAGTCCCTGTCTTTTCTCCACTCCACCCCTAGACCAAATACGCTTTAGTCTAAGATGCAGAGTGGTCAGTTTAAATTAAAACATATAAAAAATACCTCCGAGCACCTCTTTAAAATTTCTTGCTAATCTCCACCACTAGCAGCAATATGGAAGAACACCACGCGATCGGGAGGTGCGCGCACGTACGCGCAAGGGGGAGTGAGCACGCAAAGATGCGCGTGACAGAGAGTCGTAATGATGATGACGAAGTTTCTCAGAGCTCACTTGAAGAAATGAATTTACGAAGCGTTTGCTCCATATGTGCCAGTTTACACGTGTTGAATGTAGGGAGAGCACGTGTGACCACATGTTTGAAATGCCACGCTGTTGTAGTAGTAGCTTTTGGGTGTGTGAATTTGCTCAATAATAATAGTTTAGTCGTTGAATCATATTATGCGTTAAGCAGTATGTTAAGTTTTATGTATTCTAAACTGTATGTCAAACTTTTCCATTACATTTCATTGGTTATTTGTTCACCCTTTCTTTTTTGGAAGTTACAAAATATTGTCTTTCTTTAAAACAACTTAGGGCTCATCAGAGATGGTCCCCTGAAGGCATTAGCCTGTCCACTGTGTCGATGAATGAAAGCGCTCTTTCTCCAATCACATGACACTACTGGACTCCTTAATTACTTGATATGGGTATCAACTAACATTCTGTCTGATAAATGAACAAGATCAAAGGCAAGTTTACAGCGAATCATGTAGTTTAGTTTAGTGCCTGTACCCAACAGGGATATTTTTTAAAAATGCCTTTGGCCCAATTAAGCAATGTTTTTAGATAACATGATCATTAGAAACATCCAACAATTTGTACACAGGTTTACACTCCCACAATGTGTGCATTAAGCAATAAGTTGTTTGCTGTAAAATGTGTATTGCTATGAGAGATTTGTGCAGTAAGCACATTTTTCATGTGTAAAAGAACAACTTCCAAGCTGGAAGAAAAGCCAACTGTCTGCTTGTAGCTCCAGAATCCTGTGACTAAATGCACAGATTAGTAAATAGTTTCCAAGTCTTAACACTTATTACACCTAATACAGCCAGTTTTACCAGAAGGATCCTTTCATTGCTGAGCTATACTACACTACTATGTATGAACTATGACGTTTTTAGTCATGGAGGCATGTCAGAATAGCCATCTTCCAATACTATGCATGCTGGTACTGGCTTATCCTGTCAAAGCAGGTCATATGATTCCTGAGTTGGGAGGGACTCCCTCAGAGTTTCTCAAGCCAACACCCATTGTGCATGTCTACACTATGGCAACCTACTCTTCTCTAATACCTGTAACACTGCAAGACCAAAAGGGAGGACCTAGCAATGGTGATTGAAAGCACAGCCAGACAATCAGAGGACAGTATTATCAGGACCAGTTTGGCTGGGGGAGCCACCAGTTCCTAGCTTTATCCATCAATGCCTTGATCCTAATCTTTGGGAACCAAACCAGTAGCTACAGCATCAGCCGTGAGAAACTAGCACCACATGTGGGAGAGGAGAGCCGGGGCCTACAACCCATAACACAATGATTCTGATTATTAACACCCCCTGGAAGAGCTATGCCTCTGTTGAAAAAGCAAATAGAGAAATGCCATGTTTTTGCCAAAACAAACCCAAAGGAGAAAACGGGGGAGAGGGAGAGACGACACACACAATGGCACACAGCTGGAACATTAACAAAAGGGTCTGGTTTCTCTGACCCTGCACTTGTCCCTGTTACTGCCCACAACAACACAGCTGACAGACAAATAAGTCGCTTACTCAATGGATATGCACACATGGAAAACAAGCCTCTGTGTGGAGTACGGTTGAAGTACCCACTGATGTGACCAGCAACAGAAAAATTAAAAAATTATGATTATCATTTTACCCTGAGTTGGCTGAAATTTGAAAAGAAATCATAAATTGAATTTGGAAGTTCCCCAGTTCTTATGATTGAGGTGCTTGCAGACAGACCTTTAAACAAACAAATATTTAGCAAATCTTAATAAATGGTAAAAATAATGAATAAATGAAACATAATAGTAAATGATACATTTACTTACACACACACATACATACATACATACATACATACATACATACATACATACATACATACATACATACATACATACATACATACATACATACATACATACAACCTTTTTTATGAGTATGTACACCAGTGGTGGCTGGTTAACACAAAATGGGAGGAACAAACTTTACCTTTATACCTATCATTATGTTCAACCTGTTCCCTTTTATCCTTCTTGATGAACAATTAATTCACAGAGTAATCAACACCAATTGAAATAATCAGATTAAAAACGTCCATGGCTATAAAAAATGTAACACTCGTTTGCAAAGAACAGCGATTCTATTACAAAATGAAATTGGTTACTCTATTTACATCAGCTGGTTTTGATTACTCTGTGAATAAATTGACTTATTATTAATCAAGGAGGATAAATGGGAACAGGTTGAAATTAATGATAGGTTTAAAGGTAAAGTTTGTTCCTCCCTGGTTTTGAGCTCACCTGCTGCCACTGATGAACACATATATGTGCACAAGCTTACACACAAACAGTGAAAAACACACTGATACACACACACACACACACACACACACACACACAAATAAACTTGAGCTCTTGACCCCGCCCACAAGAGTCTTAGAAGGTGGCCAGTCTGACAGAAACAGGGCGGGAGAGCACAGCTCAGGCCAGTGTCCATCTGTACCCCTGTGGCATATCACCTCTCAGATATCAAACCCCAAGGGACCAGCCCCCCACCTGGGCCCAGTGCTCATTTCCCTGAGCTGTGTGAGTGCTAACGTTATCTTTTCAAATGATATACAGCATATTCTGCTGAGGAAACACAAAGTCTTTGCTATGCTATTCATGATTTTATAGACCAATTAATTGTCTGTTAATTGCACTATCAAATATTTTTGGTCAATTTTACAGATGATGCGTGCCATGAGTAATTTATTAACTTCGTAAATCAGTATATGACTGAAGTCCACCCCCAGTAAATGATTAAAGGGAAAAAAGGTCAAAAAAATCAAATAAGGTTTAATGTATAAAAATGCTAAAATTGTTTATATCTTTTAAACATATTCAAAGAAGATTGTGACTCAGAAGGGGTTTCATAACTCCAGCCAGCATGTTAGCACTTGTTGATGTGAAAACCCTTCCCTAAATTTCTGAAACATTCTTGCCCATGTATATTCATACAAGCATACAATAATTTCACTCTTTTGCACCATCCTCCCCCAACAGATGCTCTCTCTTTCTCCCTTCTCACACGTCCCCCATTACACACACACACACACACACACACACACACACACACACACACACACACACACACACACACACACACACACACACACACACACAGCCGACCCCTTTTCCCCTGACCTCCCGTTGTTACTGTGAAGCAGTAAACACTGTGATATTTCAACCAACTGCAGAATCCTTTTCTTTGCTGCCGATGACATCAGTGACATGAAAAGCTCTCTGGCATTGTCCAGCCCATTGGACCTCTTTAGTAATTTAATCGCCGGTTGAATGGCTGCAGGCTACAGAGATAAAAACTCCAGTCAGCAACTGGTCAGCAAATCACAATTGAAAGCTTTAAACAGTGGAATTGCCCCGTAAGCACCGTACACTGGGGGGCATTGTGGGCATGGCTGGGGAAATGGGGGATGGAATTTTGTCTTTTCCTGGTATATGAGGTTGTGCAAACCTCATATACCGGTAAATCCCCAAAACATTCTAATCAAAATTCTCCAAGACTGTAACTGGTGAATTTGTTCAGACATCTACATGTCAACTATAATTAAATGCAGGTGCATAAAAACTTTGAATAGTACACCAGAATGGAGAAAGAGAGAGAGAGAGAGAGAGAGTGTGTGTGTGTGTGTATATGAAGCGGGGGGGGGACAATTTAGGATCCTGTCAGCAAGGTTCTACCTATTTTAAACCACTGTTGATTTTAAAAACACCTTTGCAGCATCCCAGCCCTCCCACTGTCATGTACTAAGGCCAAAACTGAGGTGATCATTGATAACAAACCAGTCTTGAATGGGTGTAGCTCAGAGCCAACTCCCCCAAATCCACATATAGAACATTGGTAGGGTGTCAGCAAGCAAGAAGTCTTCAAAGCTCCGAGCCAATCACAAAGCATGAGGGTGTGACTAGATGACCAATTTTGTTTCTGAGAAACATCTGTCAAAGAAAAGCTGTAGGCCATGCTTTCAGCTCTCATTTTCTATATACATGAAGTAAGATGAAGGCAAAATATTCCAAAAGTCAAACTAATAAAATTTGCATGAGCATACAGACATAAAATGGGAGACTATGGCTAGACATGCATCTTAAATCATAATTATTGAATTCATTTTCAAGCCAAATTCAGAAACCTCTCTGTCCCAAATTTGTTGCATGATGGATTGCTATTACACGCCTGGATACATGTCTAATTCATAACACATCTTTAACTCAGGATTGTGATTGTACAGAGGCTACTTCACCACCTTACTGCTCTCCCAGCGCAGACTCAGAAAATGGTCTGAGTGTCCTGGCATGCCGTGTATTGCAAGGAATCATAATTAGTCCCCAATGATTACCAGTTCTGGCCAGTCGGCAGCTGTTGTGTTGATTAGCCCTATCAAGCTTGGCTAAAATGAACAAGAAAAGTCAATTGGCTTCTAGTGTCAATCAAAGACTAATGTCACTACCAGAGTAAAGAAGTGCACTGAGTCCATCTGAAGCAGGTACAAAGGAAGGGAAGGACATAAAACTGCAGTTAGTTTGCAACTATCAGCTTGCTCAGACGATTTCTGTCTGAGGTTGTGTCTGTGACAATCAATGTAGAGAAAATGTATTTATTGTAGATTAATACTTGATACTATGGTGAAATAATTATGAGTTTTAGTCTTGTGATCTGTTGAATGGCAAAACTGGTGATTCATGGTTCTACTGATACTTACCACCCCAGCTGGTACTGTAGGACGTCTAGCAGAGGTCTTTGACTACGTTTAGATAATAACACTTCTTCTTCTTTTTTTTTAAACCCTGCCACCCCCCCCACCACCACTTTGGGTGTCAAGTACATTAATTCAATTAAAATAAAAAATTCAATTAAAATGATAACACTTCTGATGTGTCTTCAAACTGAATTTCCTGGAAACTTCTTATGAATCAAAATTATTTGCTTGAATGCTTGCATCTGGATGATTATCATTCAGAAAGTAAACAACTTTAAGTGCATAATTCTTTATATTTTAAACAGCCAAGGATTGATACAAAAGTCTGAGTTGAGTTTGCAACAGCTCTAGTCATGTGAGATTATATTGTAAACAGAGGTGGTTTAACATTTTAGCTATGTATAGTCAGAGCTCATTAGCTACAGAATGTTACATGGATTGTTTTAAGACCTTTGTAAGAACAGGGGGTGTCTCAGCAAGATGGAAAGTTACACATGCATGCACAGTCTTGTCAAATATGTAAAAAAATACTTTGGGCAAAAGTTGCTTTCCCTGAATACCTTCAGGTTATGTAAACTTATCTGCTTTTCTGCTCTTTGGAAGGGTGTATAAAACAAGTCTGTCCTTATAACACATCCTATGTTAAAATAAGCAATGAACAAAGTATTTTTATTTTCATATTGTCTTTCAACACTCACTTGTGAATGGCCTGCTCACTGAAGGTAAACACAAATCTCTCAATGCACTCTGGGAAGTTTTTCTGCCTTCTGTAATCAACCCCTCCCAGCCAGAGGGCAGCTATCAGGGCACTACTGCGGCATGGGTGGAGTGTGTGCCAGGCATGAGAGCTACAGATAGTGCCACCCAACCTCCCTCCCAAGTAGTTATGCACAGGAGTGCTCCTGTGCCGAGTGCTCCATCTCTGCCAGCCATCCCTTTGCCTGTTTCATTCATCTATGCGTTTAGCCATGCTCCGGTCATTTAACCAATGCACCACAGACTTTAAAATGCCTTTGTATCCTATGTATGCCATTTCAATAATTCCTCTCTGTTTTACTAATTTATGTCTAGTCTAATAACTTCTCTTCATAATTTACCAATGTTTAACACTAGATTGAATTCCCTAAAATAAAGACACACCTGGTATGTAATTCACATTAAACTGTTAGTAGCATGAAATTATATACAAATTTGACAGGTGAATTATTCTATTATATCACTTTAAAAATCTTTTTATAAGTATATATTAATGTTGATAGTTTGTTAGTGTTCCTTGTAAACATAGATGCACTGAAAATACACAATGTGTCACATTATTGAGCTTCACAATGAATTAAGTGTAATTAAAGTTGTTAAAAAATGCCCAGCCCAAAATGTTTCTCAACTACTACTGTTTGCTGCTCTACATCCCCATCTAGTGGTGCAATGTAAAACCTGAAAAAATCATATTCTATGTTCATAGTGCTAGACAAGTTCATCATCCGGTCCGGGTTACTGTCAATATTACGCATTGAACCGTGCACATGGCCATACGAATAATCAGCATCACTTCAGATAATGGAATGCATGAAGTAATCAGCTGAAAAGCATACACTTGTCTCAGTTATTCTCAAGCATAAATTAAATCATGAATCATAGCCTCTGCCTATTAATCTCTTGTTTTCTCGATAACGTTGTAATGGATATGAAAAAAAAAACTTCCGTTAACAAAACGAATGCTCATATCAGATAACATAGTCCATACCAACGCTGAAGTTAGTATTTAAAAAAAGCTGACTGCTGTGCAAACACCAAACAACTTTCCGCAGGTGTACATTCATCCCGCTGAACATTTCACACCAAATGATTCAGGTGACGACATCGTGACAAGGCATCGGGGCAAGGTGTCTCGTGTTGATCCAGACAGCGTTGCAGAAACAGTATGACAAACCATAACGTGTTTTGCGAAACGTAATTCCCGACAGATACTCAGTACATTTGCACTTCCGCCCTTGAGGATGTCATCGATATTGTTAGACAGCGACAGTAGATTGATAACATTGCAGTTTTTCGCTGTAATCGCTCATTCACTGTCCTTACACTGAAGACATATCTCTGAAAACATACCTTTCTTGTGTCAGATCTACAAGCCAATTTTATAGATCTCTCAACACATTTTAATAATGTACAAATACATTGGAAATTCCACTCCACCTCTTTGCAGAACAAGACATACAGCCAGCACAGCAAATTTTAGCAAATTTCCATTTTAGTTTAACCACACCTAGTCAAACCTGGGTCTTCCATCAGTATTCCTGGCAGTCTACACAAGGACTGCGGAACACTGGCATCCTTTTCTAATTTGTCGAAACCCTCTTCAATATCCTCCTGACAGCCCATGAGTGACACCAAAGCAACCACATTGTGCATATTGTTCTTGGAGACAATGTCAGTTTTCACTGTACATCACTAATTCATTAGTGTTTTCAAACTTCACATGAATACTAAGCCATCAGCCATGCAAAGTGCTTTGTCCCCCTTGGATTCGACAGGGAATACATTGTTTGTGATTTTGTTGAGAACATATTGCCATGGAGGAACATTTTTGTGGTAAAGTTTGATTCTGCATTGTAGCCAATAGGGTGCTGTTAAAAATTATTCTCCTGCTATTTGATTTCTGTATTTTTATTTATTTTATTATTATTATTATTATTATTATTTATTTGTTTTGTTTTTTATTTTTTTTATTATTTTTTTTTTTTTATATTTTTTTTACATTTAATTTGGTCAGATTTACTTGTGGATAGTAATAGTATAAACAGAATCTGAAAAAACACAAGGGTTTGTCATCAAGTTTCATTTATTTAAAAGGTATATTGGGGTCAGATGTGATATATATTTGATAAACAACCAGGCCTGATTTGGGCAGTCCTGTCTAATGTAAATATGATTACATCTGGCCCTCAGCATCACAGCAAAATTGTCAACACACAGTAAACATCACGTCATATGATGCCTATCAGACTGTGAAAGGGTTACTCTGTGGACTCCCTGAAGAGACACATTGTTCAAATTTAAAAAAGCTTGGGACAGTGGTGAGTTTTGAAATTTATGACTGTCCTGCCAAAATCTGTCAAAAGATGAAGGCCTTAAAATGTGCTGATGGTCAAAAGGGTGCATTCCAAAACTTCTCACTCCTTTCTCCCACGATCACTGTTCTCCTACTTAATTGGAAATCTGTGGCGGGGAGGAAGAGAGGAGAAAAATATGTGAAGATGTGAAGAGAGATGCGACACTGTATTTGTTTCTCTATCATCAAATTTGAGGTTGATGTCTGATGAAGTAGACATATCATACCTTTTACTGAAGCTGAAGATACCTATCTTAGATCAACACACAGGAACCTACAGACTTTTCCTATCTCAGCTAAGGTCAGTGTTAATGACTCCACAACTGAAAACTTTGGCCAAAATGGGATTCCTCATTCCTGGCAGAGAAGCTATGTGAAAACCACTGTACACAAAGAGGAAAATTAATATTTTTCCCAGGTTTGCCAGAAAACACCTATTACAATTTTCAGTATCCCCAGAGAAACACATTCAGGGTCATATGGGCCCCTTTATGTCTAGTGAAAACTGAACACTGCAATCCACAGTAAGAACATCATAACGGTGGTCAAGCATGGAGATGGTAGTATCAGTGTGTGACCTGAGGCTGAAGCATATAGTTGGGTCCTGCTGCAAGACAATGAGCCAAACAAGTCTACATCAGAATGGCTAAACAACAAGAAATTACTGAATAAATGTTCAAGCCTAAACCCCACTGAGGTATTCTGGTTGGCCCGGAAACTAGAAGCTCACACCCACAAATATCCTGAAACTCACAAATGTCACTAAATAGCAACATAAACCAAAAGTCCTTCATGCTGCTGTGAGAAGCTGATAAATAACGACAGGATGTGTTTTACTCTTCAGGGTAGCAAAACCAGTTTCTGAATTTTCCACATGGGGCATTAGGTATCACCCAGCTTTAATAAATAAATGAAAGAAGGATCATGGTTTCACATTTTTGTGCACAAAGGTTCCCCTTGATGTAAGATTAGGATTTGGCTGAGGAGCTATTACCATTCAGAGTTAAACGTATGCTATAACCAGAGAAGTAGTTTTCGCATTCTGCAAAATGTAGATTTGCAGAGTCAGCACACAGCTCTGAGAATTGTGTAAACAGTTTCTGAGAACCTGACACAGGGCTTCAAGAAATGTAACTAAAATAGTGAAAAACTGTAAACCAGCAGAGTCAAGGACAACATTTTGTTAAGAGGCACATCACACTATAATTCCCCTAAACATTTTTAGTGTAGCCCATTTGAAACCTGTCAGTTTACAGAGGGCATGAGTTTAGGCAGGTCACGGAAAACAGTCATCGCTTGTCTGTTGGAGCTCTAATTCAGCAACTATCTCAGAAAGCCTTGCTTATACAGTTCCAGTGACTGTTCTCATCCTCTCACTTCCTCTGTGACTGTAAAATGTTTCAAGTACTCAAGATATTAATCTACAAAATAACTGCACTTCATTTTTCCTTGTGTGTTTGAATACTGACCTTAGCTAGATGGTGTCAGTGCCACCTTCACCACTGCACCACTTTAGAAACACACCCCCAGCTGTCATCAGCAACTTAGTGCATCTGCTGCTCTTTATATTTCAGTCCAGCGGAGGTGATTTATCATCAAATTTGTGCATACAGTATGTATAGCTGCCATTTTTATACACAGTCTACATCTGTGGTTATGTTGCATTTCTTGTTGGTCCTGCATTGTTTAATATTCATGACCACTTTCAGACTCACTATTACATATTTAACACCTAATGCAAATGTATTCAAAAACATTTCTGATGCTTTAAAGCAAATATAAGTCTAATGTCCCATGATCTGGATGCAAAACTAGCACACATTTCCTGTTCTGCATTTCTAGTCCTGTCTCTGTTTGGTTTACCTTAGTTTGGGATCTACAGAAAACCATATTTGCTAAGAAAACAAAATGGCCATGCGATGTGTTTTACTTCAGCTCGAGAGGTGTAGTTTCCTTTTTTCTCTCCATAACAGCCTAATTAGTCAGTTTGAAGAGGCTCAACCACTGAAAGATAAAATAAAAAAGTCAAGTGTCAAGTGTTCTAAAGCCACTGGACTGAGGTTATGTGTGGCTTCAGTGAAATGTGTGCTTTTTATTGCAAATCTGGCCAGACGTGTAAGTTACTTTATGGATCCCTCCCACGCTAGGATTTTTGGGGGAAACACTACGTAATTCCTGTTGTGTATACATTTCATAGTGACAGACCAGTACTGTAAATAATGATCAACACTGCAACAATTCGTTGGATATTGCCATGATCAGAGCTCCTTGACACTTTCGACTTTGCACACATTATCTTAGGTATTTCTGAGATAACTATAATTAGACTCATTCACCCATATCCTTTCAGACTGGTTTCAAATGGCAGCTTGGATGCAAGTGGTTGCTCAGTAACAATTACATAAAAGCATATTGAATTAATTTATTCTTGGCTGGTGCTTCAGGTTCTAGCCAAACTGAAAACATTTGTTGTGCAGGTCACTGAAAACAGTCATCTGTTGACTATTGAAGCTCTAATTTAGCAACTATCTCAGAAAGCCTTGCTTATACAGTTCCAGTGGCTGTTCTCTTCCTCTCACTTCCTCTGTGACTGTAAAATGTCTCAAGTACTCAAGATACTAATCTACAAAATAACTGCACTTCATTTTTCCTTGTGTGTTTGAATGCTGACCTTAGCTAGATGGTGTCAGTGCCACCTTCACCACAGCAGCGTCACCACTTTAGAAACACACCCCTAGCTGTCATCAGCAACTTAGTTACATCTGCTGCTCTTTATATTTCAGTCCAGCGGAGGTGATTTATCATCAAATTTGTGCATACAGTATGCATAGCTGCCATTTTTATATACAGTCTATATCTGTGGTTATGTTGCATTTCCTTTCTTGTTGGTCCTGCATTGTTTAATATTCATGACCACTTTCAGACTCACTATTACATATTTAACACCTAATGCAAATGTATTCAAAAACATGTCTGATGCTTTAAAGCAAATATAAGTCTAATGTCCCATGATCTGGATGCAAAACTAGCACACATTTCCTGTTCTGCATTTCTAGTCCTGTCTCTGTTTGGTTTACCTTAGTTTGGGATCTACAGAAAACCATATTTGCTAAGAAAACAAAATGGCCATGCGATGTGTTTTACTTCAGCTCGAGAGGTGTAGTTTCCCTTTTTCTCTCCATAACAGCCTAATGAGTCAGTTTGAAGAGGCTCAACCACTGAAAGATAAAATAAAAAAGTCAAGTGTCAAGTGTTCTAAAGCCACTGGACTGAGGTTATGTGTGGCTTCACTGAAATGTGTGCTTTTTATTGCAAATCTGGCCAGACGTGTAAGTTACTTTATGGATCCCTCCCACGCTAGGATTTTTGGGGGAAGCACTACCTAATTCCTACTGTGTATACATTTCACATACATTCGTATACATTGGATTCATTCACCCACAAACTATTCAGACTGTTTTCAAATGGGAACATGGATGCAAGTGGTTGCTCAGTAACAATTACAAAAGCATATTGCATTAATTTATTTTTGGTTGGTGCTTCAAGTTCCAGCCAAACTGAAAACATTTGTTCATTAGTCATTTAAAAAATATTTGTGTTTATTTCAATGTATCCATTGTCATGTGTGTGTGGTTGGCTTATGGGTCACAAATTCATGTGTATAACTCAAGAAGCCTGTAAAATGGTCAAAGAGAAGACAAGCATAACTTATTCCAATGTGTTGTCTGAGTACAGAAACATCCTTGACTTTGTACAATGCACAAGAGGCTGGTGTAATCTGGTTATTCATTTTAATCCATGCAATAAAACCATACATCATGTAAAGAGGACATTTACATCACCATGTGATATTTCTGCATGCATTCTCAGTATCAGTATCAGTGAACTCCAAAGGGGAAATGATTCTATGATGTCCTATGTCCTCTAAACATGAGAACACTTTAGCACAACCATGAATGTGCCAATACCACAAATGTAATACCCAGCATCATTTATTGGTGCAACATGGCCATTGAGCATTTTTTTTTTTTTGGCAACGTTGTGACATTTTACAACTGATGCAACTAAGTTTCAAAATGAAAATGGGAACAATTGCTCAAGATAGAGAGCCTGAATGCACACAATAGCCATCACCAGAGCGCTCCTAATTCTCAAGAAGCTCATTGATCAGCAGGTTCCTCCTGCCGCTGACATACGCACTGACCCTACTGGTTACTGAAGATTTTCCCTGCAAGTACAAAAAAAAGAAGAAAAGATAATGTACACTAGTCAATACAAATTTAAGATCTCTGGAAAAAGGGAGTGTGGCACAGTGGTGGGTTTGGGCACCGTGCCAGATGGTGAATGAAATGTAGCATTACACCACCTTAGATTTGCACATTAATGCATGACATTGCCAAGTCCAAGGACATGTAGTTTATGTTTTCACATCTGACACTGTTTGCTCAAATGGCATTTTTCTTTTTTAAAAAAATTGGTTAAACATTAATGCTGGGACTTGAGATAGAGAGCCTGTTGCAGTTCTGCAAAAACACAAACTCATGTTCTGCTTTTCACTAATATTAAAATTCTAAACTGCTGTTTTTGCAAAACACTACACATAATTATCCTAAACAGAATCATAGTCACATAGAAAAGAGCTGTAAAAGCATGTAGTCATAAGGCTGGTAGTAATTATTGGCCTTAATGTTACATAACACAATTCTTTCAATGACCTTAGCCATAAATTCAGTCCAAAAGATGATGGCTTTGTTGTGTGCTCCAGCACCAGTATTGTGACAACACAACAGCAAGGTCTTATATCATTCTGTATGGGTTACTGTCATTGCAATTTTCATCAATTCTCAAATCCACAGGCAGCCGTTGTAATGACTTACATACTGTTGTAATATGTTATGCAACCACGTTCTGATCAGCAGCACATCCTATTGTATCAAACATCAAGTGGTTTTTCCATATTGTTCTTCCTCCGAGGTTTTGTGATGCCAACTTGGCATTTTGTTGCTAGATTTAGCAACGTTTCAGACTACCCTGGCAACTTTTTTTAAAAGTACCTAGCAACAAATGTATCTACTTTTAAAATGTATTTGGAACTTTTAACACCTTTTGAAAAGTGACTCAAATGCTAAAATGCATACATTTCCCCTGTAAATGACACAAAAACAATTTTCTCTGTCATACACACTCAGTCACAACACATGGTCTATCTGCAAAAGTGACTTCCATGGTAGGATACATCGAAGTACCCTTCATTTGGAGGAAAGGAGGAAGCGAGTGGAGGAGGCGAGAGTTTGCTTCCTACAATTTTGGAACAGTGGATGACACACAATTCAGCTTTCGGGGCACGGAGGAAAGGAGGAAAGGAAAACAGGAGGCTGTGTTCCACTACTCAGATTTGTCTCCTCCTTTCCTTCTCTCCTTTACTCCATGCCCCGGAAACTGAGTGGCTGCGTTCCAATACTCAAATGTGTCCCTTCCCTCCACTGTTCCAAAACGAAATCTCTCCTCCTCCTTTCCTCCTTTTCCCTCTCGTTTCCTCCCCTCTTTTCCTCCACATATTTCCGGCATATTTTGGGGTAGGAAAGGAGGGGAGGAAACGAGTGGAGGAAAGAAGGAGACGAGAGAAGTACTGGAACGCAGCCGGACATGTGAATATTGAACGCACCCTTAGCAACAAATCGAACTGCCTGTAGCAGCTTCCCCTGAAAATTAGTCAGCAACACTGACGAAGTGGCAAACAAGTGGGGTGGAGTTGAAGACAAGTATATCCCCTGTTCGTATGCCAACGAATCACTCCTCAAGACAGCTTTAGAAGTGGATGGACGTAGAGATAAAACGTTAACCGCGGCATTGTTTCATTGTCTTCTCTAGAAACTGAAAACGCAAAGTTCTGGAACTACGATTTTTCTTTTTGTGAGGGCATAGTATTGAAGAGGTGACAGCTTTTTCACTGTTTTTGTCTCTTTCTGTAGTAGCATAATGGCATGCAAGTCATTATATGGTAAAGTAGCTATTGTAACCGGTGCTGCTCAAGGTTTGGGAAAAGGCTTCTCTACCATTCTTCTGAAAAATGGGGCAAAGGTAATACCACGTTTCGACTATTAAAACTTAAAGCAGCTGAGTGTACTGCCTCTGCATTTTGCATGAATATGTTGCAAATAGAATGTTGACAAATAGCTACATTTTAGTAAAAACAGTAAATTGATACAAATAAACATGTGATATGTTTATAACTTTCAAAAATATATAATGTGGTTTTGGGTTTGTGACAATACATTTAGGTAGCTCTGTTTGATATAAACGAAAAAGCTGGGAGAGACCTGAAAGCATCTTTTGATCAAGAATACGGGGAAGATAATGCTATCTTTTTGACATGCGATGTGACTTCAGACGAACAAGTAAAAGGTATCTGCATGTTTTTTTTCGCGGTCCTTCTTGCTTCAAGGGCTCTGATCAGAGGCTTTGCAATGTATGCTTTCAGACGTCCGTGCTTATGGATGAGCCTTGACAAAACAACAATGGATTGAAGATATGGGTTCCGTTTAGGGTACGATATTGATTCGAAATAACTCATAACCATATGGGACGGCGAAATTTAAATAGTCAGGCTGCTTTGCACCTCAGGCAACTTTTGGTTTCTCTGTCATGTATTCTTGCAGTTAAGAGCTTCTGTTCGTCGCGTGCCAAATTGTATTATAGCGTCACACCATTCACAGTTACTTAGCTACTTAGTCGGCTTCAAAAATGCGGTGATAGACATTAAAGTCCAAATATTGAAAGAGAAAACATTTTAAACTGAAAAAGAGAAAGAAAATATACGCAAGTATGCTAAGTTGGTTAGTGATAATGACATTATAATTATAATAATAATTATTATTGACATTATTTCGACAGATGCATTCCGAAAAACCGCCGAGAAGTTTGGCAGAATTGATATAGTCTGCAACAATGCAGGAATCGTGGATGAAAATAACTGGGAGAAAGCGGTGGCAATAAATCTTGTAAGACACTTTTCTTTTATCTTGTAAACAAGCACTAAGGAGATTTGCATCCAAGTAGTGTATCTGCCAGATTTTGTCTAGGGTGGGACATACCGGGTGTACGAATTGTAGAATTTCTTGTTTAGGACATAGGTCTTCTTGGTATATGCCCATCCCTTTTTGGTCAACCCATAATTGCACATACACAGAAACCTCTCCTATTAATGTCACAAAAGACAACATTATTTATCACAACAAAGAACAGTTTATCATTTGGTCAAAATATTATCTGGAAGGCATTATGTGTGGTACCTGTACAGTTAATTTAGTTTTACCATTCTAATGTCAAGATCAGGTAACCTTTCATTGTAAGGGTAATTGTATTATAGAGACCGAGTCCAAAGTTTCACCCTGTTGATGCTAATATGTAACTGGGTATACTCTTTGGCAGAATGGAGTGGTGAGGGGTACATATCTTGCCCTTCAGCACATGAAGAAGGAAAATGGAGGCAATGGAGGGCTTATTGTCAACATCGCGTCCTTGGCAGGTAGGATAGCAGCAAGCAGTCTCTGTCAGTGATAGTGTGTCCTCAAGGAACGTTTTATTTCACTATCTTTTTATGGTGGGTTCTTGTTTTGAAATGAACTCTTGGTGGCGTGGTGCTTTGGGAATGTGTACCTCAACTTCAAATGAACCTTAAATGTGATCTTGCAAAAGATAGACAGCAGTGAGTGTTACAGTGGAGTATAATACAAATACTAGATGATAATGCTGGAGCATATTGAAGATTATGAGAGTTGTTTATTTGTTATTAATATGTTTGCTATTAGTTCATGAATCTCAAAAGCTGAAACATATTTTAAATCTTAAACAGCAATGTAATACATTTCACAGTGATAGGTGTGCATGCGGCGCTTGATGATGCATTCATCTGACATTAAAGGACTTATTTAAAGAGAAATGGATGTACTGACAAAATGGTTCATAGTCATATATAGATGGGAAGTATAGTGGTACTGCTGATCATCTCTTCAAAGTGACATCGCATTTTTCTCTATGTTATGCCTTATCTCTGTAAACTAGACCTGCTGTCTGATATAATTCATATATGATTGCCCTGTTACACAAGCTGTTTTGGTCTGTCAATCCCCTTTGCCTTACAACCATCCTGACTAATCAACAAAGTTCAAAGTGTAGGGCACAGCCTCTGGCAATGAGGAGAGGGGCATGCGAAGGAGAGAGAATGCATTTTAGGAGAAGCTGTGTAAACCCAAGCAGAAAAAGCATTTGCAATTGTCAACGATGTGTTGCTGATATACACAGAGAACAGCAGTTTACTAGGTAAATTGACTTAAAATGTGACTGAAAAGGTATTGATGTTTTGAAAATGATAGTCAGGGATGGAAATTTTGTGAAAAACAAAAGGGATTTGAGCATAAGGGGCTGATGTCTGAGTGTAGCCAGTTTAGGTCTTAGAAACACAATGCACAGCTTATTTTACCAATCTGTGATTTAACTGGACTAGTTGGACCAGTTTGATCAGTTAAATGCTGAAATACAGTAAAACCCAAGTGACACTGCAGTGTGTCATTACTACATTAAGGTGTGGCTCAGCATGGCTGATTTGTGTGTGTGTGTGTGTGTGTGTGTGTGTGTCCCACAGGCCTTGGCCCACTCCTGACTTCTCCCGTCTATACTGCCACCAAGCATGGGGTCATTGGATTCAGCCGGGCTGTGGCGGTAAGTTGTCATCCCCTTACTCTTGATTCAGGAGATTAAAAGTCAGACATAAACCCTGATCAGTGTGTGGGTTCCTATCCACACCCCTCACTTCTCCATCATGGTTCAGCTGTTCACACCTCAGTTTATTGACTCTGCCTTGACTGTTGTACCTCTCCAGTGTCCTGTATGATTTTACCTAGTAACTCTCTTGTGCCTTTTAACGTAGACTGTTTCTGAATGCAATGCCATGCTGCATTTCTCATTCATGAAGACTTTAAAACACTGATTTTCAATAGGTGGGCCCACGGGCCAGATCCACATTTCCATCATATGCTTCGTGCCCAGCTGGCTCTTCACTCTGTTCACAAATGTAAAAGTGGCCCACCAACAACAT
The DNA here is from genome assembly GCA_022829145.1 of Albula goreensis. Taxonomy (NCBI): domain Eukaryota; kingdom Metazoa; phylum Chordata; class Actinopteri; order Albuliformes; family Albulidae; genus Albula; species Albula goreensis. Next base: position 36,697,136 of record CM040742.1, read on the forward strand.
TAATTGAAAATCCCTGCCTAATGCTATTCATTAGGGCTTATACAGGACTTAATGATTGCCATTTGGGGTAAGTGTAATGCTAATTGCTAAATGATGAAATGACTCAGAAGCTGAAATGATTAGATGTGTTGCTAAAAGAGGAAGGCTCATGTCTGCTCTCTCACATTGCACCCACACAGGACTCCATGTCCTTTCACTACTTCCGTCAGCTATAAGGGGTCTTTCAAACGCATTAGTTGATGTTGCATCGAACACTTTAATGCATGTGCATTAGTCTGCAGCAAAGCCAAACATGTATGCTTGTCGTATTGCCTGCAGTGCTGTAGTAAATAGTAATTATGCTGTTGTTTGATGAAATAACCATAATTGTCGGTGATGGTACTGATAACATGATATTTTCTAGGCATGGTGTGCAAACCCATCACACTTAGTCACTCAAGATATGAGCATATGCTCAATGCCGAAATATAGAAAAAGAAAGAGAGACTATTTGACTGATTTGACTTCAGGCATTGGTTGTGCGGTGTGTGTTTGTGAAACAGGAGGCCTCGAAGGCAAGTGGATATGGCGTGAGAGTCAACATCCTCTGCCCAACTTTTGTCAACACGCCCCTCCTCTCCTTTATGAGCAACAAAGAGCAGGCGGGACAGTTCAGCAACCTCATGGCCATGTCTGACGATCTGCTGAAGTTGAATGGATTGGTGGAGTGAGTACCTCCAGCTTTAGTCCCCCTGTCTGTTTTCTGCTGCTCAGCTGCTGGTATCTCAAATGCTAACAGTAACAGTTTAATAACATTATACATAGTGTAGTCGATGGCACGGTACATATAAATGGTGTTTTTTTCCTAGGAAAGGAGGTAGGCCTGGTGGCAAACTCAATGGAGGTACAGGCTGGAGTGAGCCAAAAGCAGGGCAGTAATGACACAGGCAGGCAGCCCATCCAGCTCACTAGGGGATTATAAATACGATTGCAAAATACTAGTGTTGTTAATAATTCACCTATCAGACATTTTAGCACACATTAACAAACATAACAGAGTCGGGGGATGGGGGGCTTTGCCCTTGTCACACACAAAGCGCTCTCCTGGATGGCGAAATTTGAACATTTTCTATGTCATCATTTATGTCATTAACATCACTGGAAAGAGCACAGCAATATCCACAAAAAAGGGCGCAGAAGGCTGTCTGTGTTCCATCTGAAGAGTAGGGGTGCTGTTTACATAATTAACAGAACACAACATTTTATTAAATACTGTACAGCATTGTAACCCTCCTAAACAGATTTTCTACAAAAACTGAACTGAATGAAATGAAATCAAAACGTGTCCTCCCTCCCTAAAGATACCTATTTAACATATCTATCTTGCTTGTTGGTAAGCAAGCTGTGATGGTTACACAAGTATATTATACAGAATATCTATATTCATATGACATGATACTCTTGTAATGCCTAGGCAATCTTTTAATAAACTACTTATTGACAAGGAGGAGACAATGTGTAAAAGACACCATGTGAGTGTTTAAAAATAGTTCTGAAGTGTCTTGACATTTTGAGAAATTCGCACAAGCTGTGCTGACATCACCCCACATAGTTGCACTTTTGAAGTTTCCTGTCCTCATGGCTGACCTTGGATCAGTTACTTCTTTGAAATAACCAAAGGACGATAAACTGAATAGATCTCTGAATAGACCTTCTCTGATGTCACTGTTAAATTCTGCAAATAACCCATAATACAAATTTTGTTACTTTATGAATAATTCTTTAGGCCTAGCATCAAAGCCCAGTATGACTTCATTTTATCTGGTGGTTCATGACACCTGGTGGGTCAACAGGCTTGTAATAAACTGGGTAAAACCCTGAAAGTATTGTGCACAATTGTGTTTACTTTTGAGGACACTTACAGGATTAGTTCATCTTAATTTTCTGGTTTCATTTTGGAGGACTGAAAGATTTCACTCATGAGCTTTGTTTCAGAATGTTTCAGAGACATGACTGAAGCTTAAACTTGAAAACAGCAGCAGTAGAGCAGGCAAAGGCCTTCGGAGAGAGAGAGGGCCTATCGCCATGTGACAGGATGTGATGTCACCTTCTTTCAGGGTGCCAGAGGTGGCTGAATATTTCCTGGATTTGGTGAGGGATGAGAGCAAGAACGGTGCGGTGATGATTGCCGTACCAGAAGGTGCGTTCTACGTGAATTACCCCAGCAAAGAGGAGATGTCCCTGACTCTTGTGTCCAGGAAGACACCCCCCACTGTCTCTGACCCCTCCTCCTCATAACCCTCTGCCCTCTGAAATTTACCTCTTTAACTTACTTTTTTTGAAGTAATTCCTTTGTCCAAGGAATTATCCAATCCATCATCCAATTTAGTGGGTATCATGTGTGACAGTTGGTGACAAGCAAGCATGTCTATGTCAGTGTGAGACCATGTCCTCTGTGAGAGTGTTGGGACCTCTCAAGTTCTGTAGTTCATATCAGTTTCCCTTCTTATCAAAGAGTGTTTTTTTTTGTTTTTTTGTTGCAGTTTTCATAATTAATGAAAATGATTTTTCATTGGCCATAAAGTTGTCATTTGTACAGTTTCTTCGGGACTTAATTCGACTGTGCACTTGGCAATATCTTTTCTCAGCCTGCGTTTAAAACATATCAGCTGTGAAATGCTCACATCCACATAGTGACATGCAGTGTGCAACTGTGGGAATCCCTTTGGGATGGTCTGCATTTTCACATATTTTAGACTGAATCTCAATTAATGATGAAGGAAAACACAAAAGCGTGCACTATTTATTTAAAAGAATGATTCAAAATTAAATATCATTGTGTGTAGAAGTATATTCAGCAATTGTTTAAACTTCCTTAAGCAGCAATGTCTGTAGCGAAACATTCCCTTCAGCTGTTTGTCTATGTCATATAACATGCTTGAGCATGGGCAATTTTAGCTCATTCGTGTAAACAATCTTATCCTGTTTTGCAGTGTAAAATGTGTGATGTGTACAGTTTTAAAGGAATTCACTTTCAAGTGGAACTGCATGGACTTTGATGGTTGTTTATGTCTATTGCCATTATTAATGTTTATATTTGCTTCTGTAGTACTGGATTTCAGTATATGTTTGTTTCTGTATATTTGTTTGTGAGGGTGTGGTTTTCTTTTGTCCGAGTGTGTATTTAGATACTTAGAAAGAAAGTGTCACATATTTGTTCATACATATTTGCAACAGGTACTTTGTAATCTTTTTGTACGAAACATGGTACTTTGGTACAATGATATTAAATTCTTTGTATTCACTGGTTGTGAAGCTGTTCCATTCTTGTTGCACCAGAAAAGTCCACTAGGTGCTGCCATTGAGTTATCCCTTGCTCTTGCATATTGGCAGATTTAAGTTTTGTCATACAAAAGGGTGATGGAACTTCAGCTGCTAAAGTCAGAGGGTTCTTAGCTGTTTCATATAATGTACAACATAGATATTGCAGGTTTATGTCATATTACATTACAGTCATTTAGCTGACGCTTTTATCCAAAGCGACTTACAGTTGATTAGACTAACCAAGGGCCAATCCCCCCTGGGAGCAATGTGGGGTTAAGGGCCTTGCTCAAGGGCCCAACAGCAATGGTGTTCTTGCTGTGGCTGGACTGGGACCGCCAACCTCAGGGGTCCCAGTCATGTACCTTAGCCACTAGGCTATAGGCTGCCCCATGCAGCAAATGAAACAGACCATTTGTGAAGTTCTTGGTAACACTCCCCATCACACTACCGGCTCTGATACCCAAAGTGCTGTGTGAACATCCTGTGATGTGAAGTTCATTGATGCAGATGATAACAGTGGGGGCAGCTGCACCTCAGGCCTGCAAAGGGCCTCCTCTGATCTGTGTGCTGTGCCCGTCGTTGATGTTTATCTAAAGACCTGAAGCACAGTATTTAATCAGAGCAGAACTAGGCAAAACAGTGTTAAACATTAATGATATTGCCGATGAGCCCAATGTTCTCACGGTAGCTTACAGGAGTGTAAACATGAGCATTTCATGAGGTTTCATGAATTTCACAACGTGCAGAGTTCTTAATCACTGAACTCCTTGTCCAATCAAAGTGTCTTCCTCTCTAGAGCAAAATGCAATGGGTCATCCAAAAACTTTTCACTTCTCAGCTCCACTCCTCCCCTCCCCCCCACTAAGTGTCTCATACCCAGACATATGTGCTGGAGTTAAGTTAAGAGAACTGAGACAGCTCATTTGCTTCTCTATCATCAAACTCAACGCTGACTGTTAAAAGAGTGGCTCCATCATAACTTTGATGTGGAGTCCAAAAAGAGCCAGCTGACTTTTGAGATATTTGAGATTCAAGGTTTGAGGTTCATTTCAGCTACTAACTTCTACCCATTTCTGACATCATGAAACTCATTTTCCCATCACCACCCATCACTCCTCCTTCCCATTCATGCACACAATATCACTGTACACCTCTGCTGTATGAGGTATACGTGCGCACATGTATTAACTACTGTCCACTCCTGAGTCTGGGAGCAGAACACAAACATATCACACAGCGTGCTGCAGTAGAGGTTAAGGCGTGGCACTACTGCCAGGAAGTTGACCTTCACAGTTCACCTGAACTGCCTCAGTAAACCTGCAACCATTGAAACAGAGAATATGTAAACATTCAAGGATATACTGTTAAGGGTGTCTGCCATGCAAACTAACAGGAAGTGTGGACTTCTCAGAGGGTAATAAAAGGATTTCTCCAGACTAGGTAATGTACCACTCCTGTACTACATACTCATTTAGAAATGTCAAAATGTTTTAATCATGAGGAAAAGCAATAAAAAGACTCAAGCGTGAAAAGGCCTTTACACACACTGGAAAGCCAGTGGAGTGTTCAGAATTGGCTGAAAACCACCAAAATCCTGAATGTGCAGAAAGGAAAAAGGACATAAAATGTTTGCTATAATCTGAATTCCAGGGAAAGGTGCACAGTGTTTGTGCTTATATAAGCTGGGTTTGGAGACCTATTCCTTTGATAAAAGGTTTACTCCGTTATTCCTTTATGACCATTATAAACTTGTGCCCACTGCTAGTGTTGTAAAGCATTTAGAATGGACAGTGAAATGAGGAAACAGGCCGGACTTACCATGGTGGGATTTACAGGATTAATGATGCTAATAGTCATTCGAAGCTCTGTCTCTTGAACGTCTTGTGTTCGCTTGTTAAGCAGCTGCTCAACCTGTTCCACTAGCCTTTCTTCAAGATTCACTTGATACTCAGAATAAACCAAGGGGATAAAAAATGAAAGAGAGGGAGGAAAAAAGTTATGGCACTTTTCTGTAATTTTTGGCAAATTATACTCAATAAACGTTGTCGTTTGCTCCACAGTGTTTTTGAGCATTATATGTAGAGATCCTAGCCTGGAAGGATTGCCTGGGTTTACACTGTAAATTGCTCCGTGGGTTGTATTTAATGGGATTATAATGACAGTTATGGTTTACAAGAATTGATGTTTGTGACTTTTACGAGGTGCAAGTGAAGAGGCGGACCCAGGCCGGGTCATAAAGCCAGGAGGAATGTTAATTGGTGGAAGCTGTGGCCAGTTTGCTGCAGTGCTCTTTGTTCTGCCCTCTCTCACTGGGCTTCTGTTATGCTCCTTAAGCCCTCGTCTGATTTAGAATCTGTGAGCTCCCCTCCCCCATGTACCCCCGCTCCTCCCAACCCCTCCCACCCCAATTTAATGCTGAACCTCTTGACTCAAAAAAGGCTGCAGTCTTAATTTGCTTCATTTTCTGTTGATCAGACAGTCGCTTCTCTCTGAACTGTTGTTTCAGCCAGGGGGGTTAGACAAACAGGTAGTATAATTCACTGTGTTATATGACCACTTTGCTAGACATAAATCAGCACATGCTTTTTAGCAGGTTTAAAAAAAGTTTGTAATTCATTTCAGTGTGTTTTTTTCCTTAAGTTAATTCACAGTGCAAAAACCATCACAAAATCTGAAATCGCATTTTGAGTATAACTTCATCAGATATCTTCTTCAATGATCATCCCTGAAACTTCTGGATGTAAGGACGTGCTATGTTTTATTCTGCTACAACATGAAAAAATAGATAAATGTTTATGACAATCAGAAAGTAAACCTACAGTTGATGCTGGGTAAGTGTGCTGTGATGTCACATTCTTCTCTGTGTTAGATGGGGCTTGTGGGGGTGGGGGGGCATGACTCTAGCCCACTGGCTGACATGAGATAAGAGCTGCAGTGCCATCTGACATGTTTGTCACTAATGTCAGGGCTTTAATCACCCATGCGACTGCCCCCCCAGCTCGTCAGTCAGCTAATCCTCAGTCTGGCCCTTCATTTGCATGCTGCCCCCCTCCCGCACCTCTCCTCTCCTTGTATGCCCTCACATCCTGCTGTGTGCCTGCCGAGGTTTGACCATCTCTAGACAGGTCAAGGTTCGCAATGGCTCCCTAATCAGAGACGGCCACTTCTCAGATGTTTTCCTGGGCTCTTCAAATGGTTAAACTAGTGATTGATTTGGGTACATTTGGGTTCACGGAGAAGGGACTTAGGCACTCGAGGTCAAAGGCTTCCTGGCTGTGTGGCACATAAATATTGCAGGATTGTGCCATTTGCAAAAATGAACACTTTATAAGCAGAGCACATGTTTAATATTTAAGTTTGCCTCTTATCTTTACTTCCCATCTTCATATCAGTTCAGATACCCAAAGTGTAGTCTGAGCATCCTGTGATTTAAATCTCATTGATTCAGACAATAACAGAGAGCACTACTGCAGCCCAGGCTTATAAACTGCTTCCTCTGTTATATGTACTGTGTCCATACTCGTGCAAAAAGGGCTTCACATAGTCATTCTGTCCAATTCATAGGACAGAGACAGGAAGCAGCTGGAGATTTATGTAAGGAGCTGGCATGGCACAAGCAGAATACTTATAGTGATTAACATTGTGTATTACAAAATCTCAATGAACAAACTGGAATGGAAACAAAACTGAAGATGATTTATGGTTATAATACTCCAGCTACAACATATCGTATTATACTTTTGTGCGATTCTGTACAAATGACACATCATGCAAAGGTCTTGTGTATGTTGAAAGAGGCAAATAGAGGTCCATCAGTAATGATCTTGGGCTAAAACTCTCTTTTACCCCATCATGTTGTCCAGCCTTGCGACTTACTCCTGGAGTACATCTAATCAGGGCCGGTGGAATACACACTGTGACATTTACAGGGAAAAACTTACATTCTTATACTTTTAATACTTTTGGCAAATAGAGAATGCCACAGTAAAGAAAATACTGTCTTGACATTGTACACATACAGTATGTTTTAGGGGAATGGAAACAAAGTGCTAATGTGTAGTTCACACCTGATATGATACTCATCTTTCTGCTTTTAAACAGGGGATTGGGGTTTACATTCCACTTTTTCTCTGTATATACAGCAAGAAGTTAAAAATGTAAGATAAAATGTGTGATAAAACAAAAAACAAAACAAATACTGCAAGAACACAGTGTTATCTTAAAATATTCCGTAAACAATACATTCATTTTCATAAAGGCACAGATGGAAAACAAGTAATTATGCATGTTTGGGCAGGTATACAAGGAACCATAACACTTAGATCACAAGCTAGGGCACATCACCTGACCCAATCCAGTCACACCCCTGTTTAGTGAGTCCTTCCACCCACCCACCCACACACACACACACACACACACACACACAGGCCTGCTTGCTTGTCAGTGGTGGGTAAGGTGGAATGCAGGTGAGGGTGGAGTGCAGCACTATATGATAAGCAATATCATATGCATGCATGCATTGAAAACTAATAAAATGCATAACCTTAGGAAAACAGTGACACAGCTGAGGTTGTGTCATGTGGAGGGGGGGGTGGAGTCATGGTGGAGGGGGACCCTCGGAGCGCCTCTCTGCCATCCTGAACCACAGAGGTTTATGTCTGAGCTAGGAAAGGGTTGGGGGCGACTCAGACTGACCCCTCTATGAACACAACGGCCATTGATTACTGAGCCCTGTCATTCAGAAGGCAAAATATTTAGCCAAGAGGTGTCAACAGGGCTATAACATTGCAACCAATGGGACAGTGTGCAGTTTTCAGGACTCAATACACATGTACCCCACCCCTGTCTCACACACACACACACACACACACACACACACACACATACACATGCTCACAGACCCCTCAGGATGAAGAACACGTCATCATCTTTACTCCATTAATCCCCAGCACCGTCACTCCAATCACAGAAGTTACACTAACTTTGTCAAACTGACTAGTCTGTCACATTGATATGGTGGAGCCCTGTCCGAATTCAGGAGGAACGCGCTGATAACAGGACAGTTACAACTTCCCATGAGTCCCACAGCTGAGTCGGTGTATCAGATGGTAAACTAACCACAAATCCACCATCAGACATTTTCTAGCGTTAGACTGCAGGAAGCCTGGGTCAAAAAGGTTCACCAAGGCGACTACATTACATGCTATCTCATCAGTGTGTAACATCTCCCAGTCACAGGGCAGCGAGCAGGGTGGCAGGGTGGAGCTCCTCTGGCTTGGTGCCTTAGTCTCTGCTCTGCAGCCGCTGTACAGCAGGTGAGCCAACACTAAATCACAACCTGCCCCACTAACATGTGGCTTTTCACACTAGTTTCTAACAAGGTAAACAAAAAAACAAACACACAAACTACAGGAGACACACACAGAGTCTGGCTCCTTTCCTGTATTTGGTTGATTGATATGATGTTTGAAATATGTCTCTGAAGAGTATATTGTTCTAATTCCATTTTAAGAAAGTAACCGACACTTAATAGTAAAATATAATGTAGCAATGGAAAACAGTACCATTAATATACTAAAGTTAGTAAGATACAAACAATCTGATGGAATTGATAATAATGCAACAATTAAGGTAACAGTAGATGTGCTTATACATTTAAAAATGAATACTTTCTCCTGGAATTTGATGCAGGAAAGACCACAGAACTCTACATAAAATTATGTTAAAGAGCAACTTGTCCACTAGATGGCAGCACTGAGGTTTGTAACTTCTAACCCCTTCTAAATTTCAATAACATTTAAATAGAAAATACATAGAAAACCAGATCAACTCAACTCTTCCATCACAAACATTGACACATCTGTAGGACCTAAAGAAAATAATCCTGTCACACTGTCTCCAAGAGATGAATGTTAAAAGCAGGATGAAGATGTATTTTGGTCTTGAATTGAGAAAAAAATATGCTCTGAAAAAATATTTTCATATTAGTATAAACTCATTGTTTATCATCATAATGATCATTTTGTAATATTAATACACCTTCCAGATGTTACAAATCAGTTGTATACTCATGGAAAGTTTCAAATGTCAATACACATTTACCATGTGTTCCCACGTGTTATATGATTAATAAGCACACACACAAAGACATACACTGATTAATAATTTTCCCTTCTGAGTTTATACATTTTTTTAAATTCAGTTGTATGGACAAAGTTCCATCAGGGGTATGTCAGTTCAGATAACGCTCTCAGAGAAGGGGGCAGTTCCTACTTCCTTGTTGAATGCCCCTAAATTATAACAAATGTGTTAGACCGAACGTGCCAATTACATATATATATGTCTTTTTACTCTTCAATTCCCTTTCAAAGTGATCAGCATTTAAAATAAAACAGGCCTGCGTTTGAGATATCTGAAATGAAGTTTTGGTGGAGCGTCTGTCAGAGGTGAGGATAAACTTGCGGTGCCGTGATGCTTTGAGGGGCGTCCGGGCTCCCAGCAGCCCCTGTTTCTCCCGCCCCAGCAGACTCTTTGTCACCATTGTGATTGGTAGACTAAACAGAACAAATATTCACCAGAGCTCTGGCCAACACGTCCAACCGTTAAAAATGCAAGGACATTCAAAAAGGAAGCAAACTTATGAAAGCTCCCAAACTCCCAAAGAACGCTATCTGAACTGACATGCCCCTGACTGCGGCTTGGGCCAAACAAATACATTTTAAACATGTACACTGGGAAGTGAAAATCATGAATCAGATTTCCATTCATGCCATAAGTGCTGTGGAGTTAGATGCAAAAGTCAGGATGAAAACAGTGTAACCCAGTTTAAATCTGAATGGCTCAAGTGAGGATAGTTGATGATGAAGTGAAAGTTGACATTTTTTGTGGAGATACCCATCCACCATACAACGATCTGGCAGATAAATTTCCACTGTTGATAACAAGGCTCTTGGGTTTCGGCAGCAATCAAGTAAGTAGAAGATAGTAGAGAAAGATCAGTGGATGAAGAAATGGGTTTTTTTTCCTTTTTCAATTCCTCTTATCTGTATTGCACTCTGGGGGAGTTGGGGTCCCTAATAGCCTGCGTGGGGGAGTTGCCTACATACCAGTACTTTGCATGAAATGTCCATATAAATCATACAGGGCCGTAGCGTCCATCTTTCTGCAGTTCTGGGGTAAATAGCAAAAGCATAACGGTCATGATCCACTAGAAAAAACTACCACTGTGTTTTCTAGTTTACCACTTTTTTCTCTGCCTGCACTGTTTCTGTTTGACACGGTCCAAGAAATCCGTATGGGTCATGTTTGTTAATATCGAAGGTTTTTCCCCTTTTCTGTGCTCTTAATCATATTTACAGCGGCTTTACCCAGGGATCCAGTTCAAAGCTGAGAAGTGGCCCCTCTGACCAATGAAACTGCAGCCTCGGCCAGCCAGGAGAGGGGGCAGAACAGTGCGGCCACTCACAAGAGGAATATTTATGATGTGTTTAAGGTACCCCAACAACAGTCTTGGTTTCCTCTGGAAATGGGAAATAGCCGGGGATGTTGAGTTAAAAAAAGGGCCAATCACAGAGCAATCTGTCTGGCGTGTTTACCACTGAGGAAAAATGACCTCCTTGATTTGCGGACGCGTTCCATGCTGGCAGGACGCTTTGTTAAAATTCACGAAAAGAAAGTAATTAAAAGTGAACGTTTTGAAGTGCGGTTATAGTGACACAAGGTAATAATAGACGCACTAAAAATACTCACAGGGGCCACGGTCACACCTTGACCAACACTTGGGTCCTTTGAAAAGGAGGCTGAGAGCTGATTTGGGTTTTGGGGAGGCAGTGACAGGAGCGCATGCAGTCGGGGAGGTGTCCGCGTCGCTCCGCAGGATCTGCGGGGTCTTTGCACTCACTCCAGAGCAGCAGATAAGGAGAGCCGTGCCGTCAGCGCACCAAGGTTGACACTGCGCCTGTCACCGCATGCGGGGCCGCACTCAAACGCCGTGCCTCAGCAGAAACCGCGAGCAAACCCAGGCGCCCGCTGCAGACCGATGACACACAGGCGTGCGTGACTTCAGGCACGAACACACAGCTGTCTGTCACACAGCTGCGATGGAAATGCACGCAAAGCCACACACACAGGAGGGTATGCATGCACACACACACACACACACACACACACACACACACACACACACACACACACACATACATATATACACATGCACATATATATATATATGAATATCACAGAGTGATGACGGAAAGCAGTAAGCATAAATGTATACATACACACATGCACACACATTCATATGTCTTCCAGAGTGGCGATACAAATGCAAGCTAGCATGAATGCATACACATACAAATCAGTATGTTGGCATGAAAACACACACACACACACACACACACACACACACACACACACACACACACATATATATATATATATATATATATATATATATATATATATACATACAATTGTGAAAGCAAACAAACACTAAACATAGTAATTATTGTACCATTAAGGCAATCACAAATAATGCTCAAAAACTTTCTACAATGGCTTTTAATGTTCCTATCTGGACTGAGTGTCCAGCCCCAGACAGAATGGGGGAAAGTCCATGACCCACATCCTGAGTCTCAGCTAGCTAATTCTTCTTAATTACACCTCTTAAAGCTCAAGGTGTTGCATATTATCAGGGCTTAGCAGAGGAAGGTACAGGAGGCCTAGTAAGCACCCAGGAGAGTGAGAGAATGAGAGAGTCATTTCATCTGAAAGATCTGTGTGGTTCATTACTGTCCACAGCCTGGTTAGCCAAGAGTCATCCCTGCCATGGGGAAACTCAAACACTATAGAATACTGAGAGCACATAATAGAATCCACATTTAACTTTATATTCCAACTGCAACAAACTAAACATTCATCAGCTTATGGCATCATGCTAAAAAAATATCTTATTACAATGAAAGGTAGGAGACATTTATATTGATGAGGTTATAGTCAGGAAAGGAAATGAAAAATTATGGATTCCTTTCAAAAACGGGTTAAAACAGGTTTCCTTTTCAATATGTTTAGATGAAGAGAGTGTGTAAGTTCATCACAACGCCCTCTCACTTCCATTGAGCATCCCGGCTCTTGTAAATGTCAGAGAGACTCGGCAGAGATGTCGTCCGCAGGGGGAAAATAGACACATAAACTGAATGTTAAACTTTTAAGGGTCATGAAGGTCTAAAAATGAAAAAAATAAACCTTTAACACCATTTTTCTTCTTAGTTTTACCTTGGTGCACAAAAGTAAATATTTAAGCCAGTTGCGGTAAACATTTCTAAATCATTCTTTTGGTGCTAAGAATACACATACCTTACAGGAGCTCCCAGAAATCATGAGATTTAAAGCAGCACTTTTGCCTTTTCGCTGTGTATTTGAAGTGTGACAGAAGAACCGCAGAGAGATTTACTCTGGCACACAGGAAAGAAGCTCGGTCCTGAGACATTTCTGTGAGAGACTTCTGTTGTCAGTGCTTGTCACAGCATTTTTTTTGATTGCTGCCATGATTACTGACTGTAGGCGAACTGAGGTGCACTCAGAGGACCAGGGTGCCTTCTGTCCATGTTTGACACAAACAGCTCAGTGCTACAAACACAGACTTTTCATGTGGCAGATTGTAGGACCAAGTCTCTTGTTGCCAAACAATACCTTTTCCAGCCTAATCTGGAAGATTATACTTTATAGATAATGTTGGGTTATGCATAAGACTGCAAAGAAAAGTATTTCTCAGCCACAATGCAGATTTCATGTGAAGTTAACACAGGTAGTCGTCAAACCTATTATCATATAAACAAGCACAACAATTCAGAAAATATTCAGTGAAATACTTTTAAAAAGACACAATCTTTTTTGCATGCATTTGTGTTATTACACTAAACCATAAAGGCAGGTCATATTCAATTTTAGGATTTTTTTCAGGAGAGCAGTTGGCACTTGTATGTTTTTAAACTACTATTTCTGTTATTTAATTCCTTCTCCATTTCTGATAACCTACACCAATGGGTAATTGAGAGGTTGAGGGGACTTGGGGGGGAGGCAGAGTTTTTTGGGCCCCATGCTCCAGCACAGCTATCTCTAGCACCCAGGAAGCTGCTGGGGCTTTGGTGGAGCCAGAGTTCTGGTCATCCATCATCCTTATCAGGGAGTGTGGCGGGACGGGACTCCCTGGCTGAGGGGCCTGCTCCTCGGCCGCGGCAGCCGGCCCAGCGCAGACGCAGCGGAGCAGTACAGTGATAAGCCATGATACAAACAAAAACAACCGTCCTCGTTGGGAACATCAAAGCCCCCGTTTAGATTTGGCAGAAGGGGGGGATGCATAATTGCTTCATCAAAGATCCTTACGGAGGCTGGTCAAGGACATTAAAAGCATTTTAGAAAGAGATTATGTGTTAAACTGGCTAACATTACTGAAAAAGTATGGTAAAATAAAAAACCAAGGATTCAACACATTATAACAATATGTTAATCTTCAAGCAATTTAGAGAAAGTGCAAAGATGACGTACAAAGGTAAACATGGGGCAATCATTTTCCAAATATAGCCAGCATTTACCGTACATGTGAAGCTTTTATCCAAATGAGCATGGGTATTATTTAAAGCCACTGTCATTGAAACAGGCATGGATTCAAAATATTGTGACAAGGGGACGTTCATAGATTGTAAAACTGAATGGATGCACATTATAACATAAAGACTGTTAAAGGTTGTGATCACGCTGTGTTGACGGGACCCTTCTTTCTTACGTCTCAGGGAGAGGTGAGTCACAGAAACAGATGCAGTGACAGGGTGAGAAGGACTTCTCTGCCAAATCGTGACAACCAGGCATATTTCACTGGAAAACATAATCCAAATACCAGTATGCATAAGATAAAAGGGAAGTCACATGAAGAATACTGTATGAATTCTAAACTCCATCGCTAGGCCTTTCACAGCATGATGGCTGGAAAGCAGAACTTGCTCAATCACTGTCTGAGCAGAGAGAGGAGTCATTAATCATGGTGAAAAAACACGCTAAAATCAATCTGTCATACTGAGGATGAGTATGTTTGGTTAAGCCTGTGATACAGTAAAAGGCCTTCCTAATGTCTCGTGGACCTAATAAAGTGGGTTTATTATGAAAACCACAAAGGGGCTGATGTACAGGGCGAAAACACAATGACATTACTGCTGATGAAGACTGCATTTTGATAACATTAAAGGGAAGCTTCCCTCTTGTGTTTTCCATCTGCTCTGTGTGCCTTGTAATAATGTTTGGCACAAAGCAGACAGAAGTCACTTTGAAGCCAAGCAACACGGTTACAGCTTCCCCTCTCTACCATAGTGGTGAACAGGGGGGCTAACATGTCAGCATATCCTGAATTAGAACAGAAATCCACACTGCTCTCGTGGATAGGTTATGCCACATGTAATACACTGAAACAACATTACACAATGGAACAGAAGACAAGAGAAAAGCACAGATTCAGACAGAAAACTTTTAATATTCCCAAAGGGCAAAGTCATCGTGTGGCACTCAAGACAACGACTGGAACAGCACACAATATCCAGAATGCTTAATGATACTTTATCCAATAAACACTCAATACTGTTGACTCTCTTCTTAAGTATTAAATGAATATTACTACTGCCTGCACGATGCTTTAACTATCCACATCTTGACTAGAAGAGAGTAATTGATGGAAGGTCAAACCAAATGAGAATAAAATTAAACCAAAAGTAGTCTAAAGGGGTGGAGAGCGCAAGGTTCCACATTTTCTGCATCTGAGTGCAATCAAAGATAAACACATTTTAACTTTCACTTAGAGTGTACCCAACTCTCCATACC
This sequence comes from Albula goreensis, assembly GCA_022829145.1. Lineage (NCBI taxonomy): Eukaryota > Metazoa > Chordata > Actinopteri > Albuliformes > Albulidae > Albula > Albula goreensis. The sequence goes on from CM040742.1 coordinate 36,712,304, forward strand.
CACAACCAGCAGCAGTTTTGTTTGGATTACCTTACTTTTTAAACAACATATATTTTAGGAGCTTACTGGAAGCATGGGACATAGTCTGAAATGCATCTAACATAATATTTTGTCAAGAAATAGTATATACTATGTACTATTTTAATTTTAGGCCTTGCTATGTTCAACTTCACATGTATGCTGTTGTATGTATTAAACCATGGAAAATACATACAAAATATCATTTACGAGACCGAAGACTCAAAGCATGCAAAGCTTAATGACTTGAACACAACGGTTAAATGGGAAAAGTGCCACACAGATTGCCATTGTATTTGGCAGACTTATTGAGAAAAGAGAAACACTCCAATATCTAAGACATTAGACATTTATACCACTGAAAGAAAATATCAGGTGTTATGAAGGTATATGTTAGGATCCATGAATACTGCACCATGTTTCCCCTACAGCTTTAATCTCAGAGATGGAATACTGCATTCAACTGGAAAGTTAAATCTCAGTTTTTGGCAAAAAAAAAAAGCCTTATTCATAAAACACTACATGACATGTGGATGACCACTGACTTTGAGAAACATCTAAAATCAGTGGCAATAGGTATAAATCCAGAATAGAACAGCAAAAAATGCGGAACAATGGCTAGTTAAAACAAGTGTGCCAGATGTGGCCAGGTGCATTTGAGCAGAGAGACATATTTATGGCTTTTTCTTTAATGAGGTAACATCCTTTTCACTCATATACCTTTAAGAACATTTCTCTACCACATGTGAGGAAACAGGAAACGGTAGTTTGGAGGCAGGGAGAAAGAAATAACCTGAATTGTCTCCAGAAACTCAAACTTTGACTTGAGCGAATGGTAGTCAGCAGTAGCCGGGAGTTCCAGAAGCTTCATGAGGACTTGAATACCGTATAATGGATGTTTAGTGAATTTTTGGAGGCCTGTATACTTCAAATTAGGTGAATGACTTTTCTGTCAGCTGCCAAGTGACTCTTTCCAAAAGGCAATTAAGTGACATGGTAGAATATCTCATAAATGCAGCGGGCCTGAATTGTTTTGTTACAGCAGTGGGGCCGGCCTTTATGAGCTGTTAACATGAATGAAACAAAGTATTGAAACTGAGGAGGTAACGGAGGATTTGTGGAGCGGCACTCAAGGGCTGGCCAAACACTGGCGTGGATTGTGAGTTTGCCTGAAAGCCAGTTCAGCACTCTTTAACTCTTCTACAGCACTCTGGACTCTCACGACGGTTTTTTTTAAAACAACATTTGAATAGTGCTGAAGGACTCCTGTTACACAGAAAAGTCATAAGACATGAACGGGTGCTATTGCTCTTTACAAAAAAAAAAAAAAAAGCAAAAGTAAACTCACAGAAGTCAAAGGCAATCGAGAGCGGCAAAACTCAAAATTGAATTTCCGCAAAAGTGATGTAATCTGGTGCTGGGGGTCAGGCCAGTGATGTTATTATCTGGATTTCAGGTTCATTAATTCAGCCCCTGGCTGCCTGATGACAGGGTTTCCACCTTGTCCCAGCTGCCTGGACCTGCCAGCTGATTTAGTAGGGCTCCCTGCCTTGGTATGTAAACCATTTGCTGCAGGAATGCATAAGCAAGCCATAAAAATAGGATTTGGGCCTAGACACACAAGACAGATCGTGCCATAAAACAATGCATCCATCCCCAACGCGGCCAGAGAGCCGCACTTCTCACTGGCCGTGGGGAGGCCTCGGGTCCACAGTTCACACAACAACAGACCATAGATTTCGAGAGCCATGTTTAAACCTGAGAATGGATTATTTGGCCAGAACAGTTTAATCCTCTCCACAAATAAACCACATGTAACATATGACCCTCAAGAAGCAATTACTTCTGAAAAAAACCTGAAAAGGCAGCAATAGGGCTGTAGGGGCCGGACCTTCTGTTGTTAACTCCACCACGTCCGAACTCCACATATGACTGACGCTCTAATTATAACTCTGGCTGGACATCGGCGCGACGCCCCAAACAACCGCACGAACAGAAATGCATAAACTCGCACGAGATGAGCTCAGAGCAGCTCAACATATTCTCCATCCATGTCTGTCTCTAATATAACGTCTTTTGCAGTGGGGAATTGTAATTGCCTCTGAGCACACAAACCATACCCTCACACAGCATAGTCTGGATAGATTCACTCTGTTTTTCACGGACCCTCACAGAGGTTCACAGCATTCATATCGAAGGGCATCAATTCAAAGAATTAATTTCAATAGCTAAGAATCCCCCACCCCAATCACATCCAGTGTCCAAATGAAATATCATCATCAATTATTCATATTCAAAAGTAGATATCGTTCCAAAAAGATAATTTCACATCTGCCTATTTGCAACTGGCAACATTGCAATGCTGGGCTGTGCGTATCAATTAGCACAAATGACCTCATTCAGGTGAGACTTCGTGTTTAAAACACAAGTTGTGTGACAGAATATGTGTTATGTCAATAAATTAGATGTATAAACTCATAATACAACAGCCCTCATTCAGCACGTTGTCTGTTCTCCATTTAAAGCTCAGCCAGCTGCAAGAGCATCAAAATGGCCAAAACAGTCATCAGATCTCTCTACAAATCAGAACAGACTATTCAGATTTTCGGGAAAAGCGCAGAAAGAAGACAGCGCACCTTTGTTTTCTAAAAAGTTTTTTCTCATTATTCTTTTTGACAGCATGGTCCTTTGTGGCATCCCATTGGTTGCTCTTGGAAATGTGGATGTCAAACTGCACTCAAATACAATGGGGAAAAAAAGAAACCAGTTTCATTATTGTTGGCAAACAGCAACTCTGAACTCTGGATCAAATCAACATGCAAACATTAAAATATGCACAACTGTGCCCCTGTTGTCTCTGCTGGTGCACATGTCAAAGAGGTATAGCTCAATAACAAGATGGACACATTAAATTATGAGAAAACAGTGAAATCAGGCTAGAGAAAAAAGTAAACCTCACAATAAAAAAACTACCCAACTGAAAGGCCTGTATTTGGCTGTAGTGATTTCTTACTCTCTCTTAAGTTGGCAAGCATGCTGAAAATCCCAGTGAATGTAGCCTGATTGGATTAAAGTGTATCCGTGTTTAAAGGGTATAAATTAAGCATTTTATCACTGTTGAAAATGAGCACAGCCAAAGTAAGTAGAGTAGATCCTCCACCACCCCCCTGTTGGGTGGGATGTCTATGTATATACATATATAAATACACAGTATGTATTTTTCCATGTATGATAATGTACACGCTGTCTAATGCATCACAGAGGTCATGAGTCAGTGGAGCTGCCATAAAAAAGGACTGAGAGGAAAAGCGAAGACGAAAGCTGAGAGGGGAAGGGGAGGGGGCAGGCGGACGAGGGGGGGTGTCTGTTTTTCCTCAGGGGTGAAGCTCCAGAGTGAAGCCGACATGGAAAAGCTAGGGAATGGGCCCAGGCTGAGAGTGGGGCAGGGGCTGGCTCCTGGCTTGCCCCAACCCTAGAGACAGAGCGCTGGCACCGAGGCGGTACTGCCTGGAGGTCAGGCTGATACCAGGCCGCAAGGGGCAGAGCCGACCCAGGTTTCCAGGGTTTGCTGCAACGCAATCGGTGGCGGTTTGGCCATATTGTGAGAGAGAATCATGTCTCTACCTGCATCATTTTCACCCTTAAGAATCCACACACATGCAAACAACATCAAACATCATTACAATTTAGTTGTCGGGAAGACTAAAACATCCACATTTGGCAGTTTTTATCCATTCACCAGCTTTTGCAGAAAAGACAAAATGAATGTTGTTTCAGGGTCAAGTATCACTTCCTGACAAAGACTTTGTTTTAAAAAAAACACATTGCCTTCCCTGGGTAAACTGTGGTTTTGTGAGCATAAATAGATTTGCTCTGCACTTGAGCATGGTGTTGTAAATAATTTTTGGCCCTATGGAAACCTTTATTATACACTGCTATATTTACATATTGTATATACAGAGGGTTTTTCTCCTTGTTTATTTTGGTTTTGTGGATGACTATTACCGAAATGTCAGAAATTGGAAAGAATTATATTTTTCATTGTGTGAGCCTTAAAACTCCTTATGATTGCATCATATACTTTGGAAGTTAGTCAACTTGCAGTGGAGAGAAAAGATGACAGTATTCGTTTCTCTTCAGGGGAAAAAACTTCCTCTCAGATTAGACTTTAATTCGCCTTTCCAGACAGCAAAACAATTAGTTTAAAATCGACTCTGTTTTTTTTCAATACAGCCAAAATTTTATCCTTATTCTCTAAATTGTGTTATTTGGCATTCTTCGAGCTGTAGTATTTTTAATGCTTAGATATAAAGATTTGGTTAAAATTACACACTGATGTTAACTTCAGAGCCAAAATCTTAAGTTACTCCAATTCATGAATTTGTATCAAATATAATCAGTCTTACCTGAATAAACAGGCCCGGCCCGGGGCACTAAGGGATTGGGTTACTTAGTCATCACAAAGCCTTAGCTGCTCTTCTTCCCTCAGATATGCGAGCCTTTTTTATGCATTCTGTTTTATTCAGCTACTCTTTTCTGAATCATACTATATCCAAGGCTTTTGGTTTTATCACCTTTTAGTTTTTGTTTTTCCCCAAACTGGTGTTTTTTTCTGTTTTGGCATTTCTCTCAAGAAAATCTGTATTGCAAAAATTGATGAAAGTGATTCCTTGACAGGATTGGTTCAGCCAACAGTCTTAGGCTCCTGAATTTAGGCCTGACACCATATTCAACAAACTGTTTCAGACACAGTATGACCAGTATTTCAGCATTAAACTGGTCCTCTTGGACCCTTCAAAGTAGTGGAAAGTGGACCCAAATTTTATCACCCAGAAATCTGCAACAGAACCAGATTGCAGCTTAGCACTGATAGCACTGCTGCTCTGCGTTTTGTGTCAAACCCAATCAAAATCCAGTCTTGGTGTTTATTACAGGTTCTGTTTCTTCACAGCCAGGTTGTGTTTATTCAGCATTGTATTGAGGGTGGATTACAAGCAAAGTCCTGAATGATGAAGGCCTGCACAATGAGAGTTCACAGCTCCCTGGCAACTATCACATCTGTAAATAAAACGAAGCCGCATTTATGTTCGAGGGAATCGTTCATACAAACCTATGGCAAACAAAGATTTGTAACATTGTCTTGGAGTGTTTTGTGTGGATACTTTGCCATCAGCTCTACATTTATCTGTCAATTCAAGTGGATTAAGGTTAACTGCATGCGTAATTAGCATGTTCGTGAAACTGTTTTTCTTTGGCCTCATGAGCACTGATCTAAGTTAGAGGAGGGTATCATATACATCCCACTTGTGTGCTGCCCAAAAACCTGGGAGGTTTTTAAATGAGCTGCACAAGGCTCAAAGTGGCTTTGGCCACCTTGAACATCACACCTTTACTCACATAAAGCAGGCAGGTACTGAATCATGCCTTCAGCAGGCAGGTACTGAATCATGCCTTCAGCAACCATACAGTCTATTTTTGACTCACAAGTCTTCACTGCAGCAATTTTGTACATCAACGCAATTTCAAACACCCCTCCCAAAACGCGGTTAGATCCATTAGACGCTGCATAGCTTTCCTGTTGATAAGGACTCCCTGAGAATCATTAGTGACAATACTGCTGGTGGTCCAGGAGGCTGGAGGGTAAAGGGAGAGGGATTTGTGTGGTGTCTGCCTCTGGGATCGTTCCATATGGCTGTTAAGTCTGCAGGGTATAGGCTTCTGTCCAGATGAGCGTTCTGTGGTATACACAGAATAAATCAATTCAGAGGGCATGGGGGGATCACATGGGCTCATTACTGCTGTAAACAAACACAGGAATCTGCTCCAAAAGGGCCTCACAAAGCCACCTTCACAGCATTCCACCCGCAAGCTCTTATCTTTATTAGCGGAGGAGGTTAAAAAAAATGCTACGATGGCCATGGGAGCGATTCGCAAATTCTCACAATGCTGAAGACGCGTGGGATTCTGAGAGTTGAAAAGCACGGAGTGTGTTTAGAAATGGAGGAAGAAAGCGTGAGCATGTAACAGAGCGCTATTTTCACAATCTGTGTTCAAGCTTCGCATGTGAAGACTGTAAGCAAAGGCAATGAATGCAATCCAAGAGCCAGTGGGGAAGAAAGAGAAAAGAAAACACTCTTCAAGAGTAGGCAGCATGCTGAGCATGTTAAGGGCTGAACTGGGTGGATATTTGTTTAAAATCTGAAACCCAGAGTAAGCAATTTAAAGTGGAGGGAAGCACAGCCATTGAAAAATCTACATGATGACACAAACAATTATGAGTAGAATTCATAACATGGCCAAGATGCCTTTTTCTGACCTATTTTGGTTATTTCCATTGGCATCCAGCATTGGGGGTGAATGGTGGGGAGACAGAGGGAGAGACAGAGAAGAGAGAAGGGGGGGGGGTAACATTTTTTCTGCCAGCATCTCTAAGTGCTCCCGTTAATGAAACATTGAGTCATGCCTTGAAAAAAGCCGACCCCTATCCAAGTCAATGAAACCAACGATGCTTCATGTTGCTGAGAAGTGTCAGCCATAAAGAGCTATGGGAAAATGTGACCGGTATAGTATTTCATATCTGGATAGTGAATGTCTTAATCAACAATGTCAGGGGTTTCTTTTTGTATATATGGGTGCATGAGACTTTGGTGCCTACGGGAAACTGGATGGAAAGAATTGAGACAAACGAAGGATTTCAGATTGGGAAGGTCTGAGACAGGAAAGCCCAAGGAGCTCATCATTTAGCTGAGGCCTCAAACAGATACAATACTCACAATACTAACACGTGATGCATTATCCCACAGATCACTGCACATAATCAGCATGAGTGCAGAAACTCATTACGTCTACAGAAACTATGGAACCAACTAGCTTTCAAAACATTTCAACTTGGCCTTTAAATGCTCTCATTACATCGTAAGTATACAAAAACACAGGTTTGTAGGGATATATTTTATATATTTAAATCTTATTGTTACCTCAATATTTTCACAAACTTATAATCAGCTATATTTACCAAAAGGCTTCGTAGAGAAGCTCACAGTGAAGTATGCATGTTTTCTGAAAAAGGTATTGCACTATATTTATTTATTCACACCTTCTCTGTGTGTGTACATTTCACCTTTGTCCAGAATTACTCACTTACCTGGCACAACAAATAACACCCAAATTTTCCTGTTTATAGGAGCTTAAAAATATATATATTCGAATGTCTATATTTTCCACAACAATATTTCTGCAGTAAGCACTGCAGATGATGTCTGGATGTCTCCTTCAGCAAAGACCTGGCTACCCCTTACATGGCGTTTCATGTTACGATGATGGCCATTGATTTATTTTAGACTTTACATTGATATGATCGTCCCAAGATTGTCAAGGAATAAAAATAGTGTATTCAGCTTTGTAATGGCTGGCACAAACTAAGAGGACAGTAAAAAATATGTAGCTAACTGCTTTAATATAAACAGCAGCTTTGCCAAGTGGCTTTTTATGGAATATGTGTGTTTAACTGGAACCTGACACCTCTGATTTATTGCTATATTTAGATAAGAAATGCAGTAAATGGTTTCTAAATAGCGTCAAGGTCATGTAATGTAATGGGATAATGTTTTAGTCTGATAGAGATAAGATGATAGTGTATGGGCTACAGCGATGCGGAATGCTACTTGACTGAGGTATGGAGAATTAACAATGCCTAGCGCGAGAGGTGATAACCCATGCGTTCCTTTCAGCTGCCTCGAGATGGCTCCCACGTTATGATTAAAGCATCGTCAACCCCCAACCCCCCATCCACACCCACAAGTAGGTGAGTTTATATGCTCAGTTGCACGAAAGTAATAACATTTAGCCTGCAACTGGGATTCACACTCCTTTGCTTTGTTTATTACTGAAGCTGTGACTCGCACTAACGGATAATTAAAAAATAAACTATTGTAATTTCCTGAAAGAATAATTACCTGACTTTTTTAGTGGTTCAACAACAAAATGACTGTTCGACTACGGCAAATTAATTGCCCTGACCTCGAATATTGACCATTGCCTATGCGTACAGCAACATCTCAATAGCTTAACCTGAAGGATCTTAAAAGCTGTCATTAATTTACACAATAATAATAAGCTTAGATAGGAAAAAATAGCAATTTTATAAATCCAGTGTCATTTTTTTAACAGCTGAAAAACTAATGGTATACAGCGTGAACGTTTTCTGTCATATTTATGAGAATAACCTCGGAGCCCTGATAGGTTTCGGGGTAGGTAGCCTTCTGTTGCGCCTTGGAAATTCAATATATTGAAAAATAATATTTTATATTTTTTTGAAAACTCATTTAATGAAAAATTAGAAAAGCATTGCACTTTTTATATTGCGACATGGAGAAAATGAATAAGCATACTGCAACATTTAAACACATTCCGAAAACTGTTACGCCGTTACTCATTTGAGGGATTTACAAACGTTTTCTCTAATAAAATTGCTCTTGTACGCGAGAAATAAAGGATTTTAAATGTGATTCGTTAAGAAGCCAAACAAAATGACCTTAAAGAGGCTAATTATAAGTGCGAATGCTTATTCCAGTTTTACAGAAGGGTAACAACCATGCAACCTATATGTGACATTTTAGCTAGGTCCCACAGTTATAAATTAGGCCTATAAAATAATAGTTTATTAGCGCGTATGTGTGTTTTTTCGTGTACTTGAGTATAATAAATTGAGGAAACCACAACATAAAAATACAGGAAAATCACAACATAGTGCCATTATAAAAATGGCATTACTGTCATACATTTAGGTTTAAAATAAACCATCCAGGGTGTGCAAGCTAGAAAAAAAGGCTTCTATTATTAAATATCTAACACAAGAATTATATGTAATACACTGAATTTATGTTTATATAACATCTGAAATTGAAATACATTTTAAGATGATGTAAAACAAGTGTAAGCAAAATGAGACAACGCAAAATAATGGTTATAATAGATTAATTCAAGTCGATTCACGGAACTTGCATTAAACCAATTGCAGTTGCAGTTTTGCATGCCCGACATTAACTATCAAAAACTTTTTTTTTTTGTCAGGGGTCCAACTTTTGATGCCAATGCTATGCACGTGCCATCATAATCGATCAAGCTGCTCACTTGTCCATAAAACGTTTGTGTGGTTAGGCCCTAACCCATGTCAGCGTCGCTGATAAAGGTGACTCCTCCATCCATCCCACACACAAGTTTTAAATTGAATGCATACAGTGCGCCATAGGAATCTCGTCAACTTCACATGAAATGATTTCACAAACAATTCCTCACTTTGAGAAGTAACCTGTGAAAGCCATGTTGAACTGAATGACATGATGCAATGAACAATGATTCAGTCTAAATTTATCACTTAATTTTATAAGTGTTAATAATAACACCACTAAAATGCAATTACATGTCCAGGGCTTTACTGGATATGTAAATTGAGATATTCTTACGGCTCGTTTTCTTTTGCACCGAATACATGTTTCATGCGGTTTTTGGTTTTAAAAAGAGCAGCGGGATGTCACGATTGAACTGAACAGATTCCTTTTCAGACTGACAAATTACCTGCAAGTTTCATAGTATATAACTTGTCCAAGCTGAAACATAGTTTACGAATAAAACATTATGGCTTCGAAAAACCATAAATACAAAACACTTTTGTAAAACTAGAATAAAATTAGCATGCAGAATGACTTAAAAACTCCTTTTCATTTTTAGATATTTTACTGATTACTCGAATGTTTAGATCTACACCTAAACAATATTTAAACAAAGATCTGTTCTAAAATTGTCAAATTGCAATATGCAATATGAAAAACTGCTACAATGAACACCAATATTTTATTTGGGCCTATTTTAAAGTATATCCATTAAAAATAACAATGTGATACAACGGATGTTTGTGCCTTGGATTTTTGAATCTCTTCTTTTGCGCCATCCCCCATTATTTCTGCATTTCAGGTTAAGAATACGATGCAGGCCTACCTTGGTTTTGTGTGTACCCTGTACCGTTAGAAACTGAGCCGTTTCCAAATCTCCTCCCCATCCCGTAGCATCTCATTTCCTATTGGCTACCAAGTTGTTGTGTAGCTTTCAGGACAATATAAACCTGGGCCCCAGCACCTTCAACAAGGGTCAAATTTCCTGCACAAATGACTATAATCCCAGAGTGGAGGACTTTTCTCCAGACTGCATAGATCTATCCGGATGTATTATATTCATCATTGACTTCATTTAAAACGTTCTGAAGTAGGCCGTGCTCTTCTCTTGTAACTTAATCTAAATATTGAAGACGATTAATTTTAAAGCATGCATCTTGAGGTGCATTTAAATCAACGAAAAATTTGCGAATCCGCAGCGTGTATAATTCCAGTTCACAAACCTTGTCTTTAGTTTGCTACATGGAACATTTCTGAACTCTGAAAAGTATCTGAGGTCGACCATTTTCAAGACTTCAAGAGAATCAGCAGACTCTGTGTGTTTCGAGATGAATCTAATTGGGAGCTATCAGCACCACCATCTGATGCACGAGACCTTTCCGTTTGTCCAAAGGTGTCACCCAGATACACAGTACTTTCAGAGTTGGGTGGTGAATCACGGAGAAGTCCCTCCAGATTTTCAGATCCAGCCGCCTTACACCTCGGAGTTAGGTGGTCCGGGAACAGCTCATGACACCCAGCTGGACGCACTGTCGGGGCGGATGGGGAAGAGAAGAACATCGGGACCCAAAAAAGAACGCAAAAGGACCGAGAGTATAAACACAGCTTTTGCTGAACTGAGAGAATGTATACCAAACGTTCCCGCGGACACTAAACTGTCCAAAATAAAAACATTGAGACTAGCCACAAGTTACATAGCTTATCTGATGGAAGTTTTGGCAAAAGACACTGGTGAAACGGAGGGTTTCAAAGCTGAAATCAAGAAATTTGACAGTAGAGATTTAAAAAGGAAACGAGAAGTGGTACGTTTATATTTTGTTTGGCTTTATGTGTACTATATATTAACTAAATGAATTTCATGCAATGAAGGATTATTCTTTAGAACAAGATTTATTTTAAGGATAAGAAACACATTAATAATTTAAAATGGAGAAACATCATAATTTAGCTCACAATATGTGGTGTTCCACTGTGTTTTTGTCCCTGCAGTACTTTGCACTAAACAGACGTTTATGCAGATACCAGGGCAAGAGGGCCAAGCGGTACGCACATAAATAAAACAAATCAAAATAGATTTATCGTGATATTATGCATATGTTAATTTCAAAATAAGTATGGACTGTATCAATTAAAAAGTGAATAAGCCTCAGACTATAAACCACAGTATAAAGGTTATAACGGTATGTTTCGCTGTAAGCTGTGTATTTTCTCTGTCAACAGATAGTTCCTCAGTTTTAGATATGGGGGAAGGTAATGGTGGATTGTGAACCTTTTCCAAATCCAACAACTTAATTAGTATTCTAAGAGTTGTGCATTTCAACATGTCTTTCTAGACTTGCAGGGCTCAAAGTACACACAGTCTATGGTTGTCTCTCAGACTTCATACAATATATCCTCCTTGTCAATTGGTACTAAAAGTATTTTGTACCGCACATGTACACACACTCACACTCAGAAATTCTCATGAATTTATGTATTGCAATATCAATCACACAACACACTGTAAATTCAGTAACACTGTTATCAAAATGGATTGGACTGTATTTTTAAGCAGAACAACGCCTGGACATTGCGACGAGTTGAATGTGCGTTAAAAGCCTGTTCATAATATATTTTTAATTTGTTTTTCTGCAGAATGACGGTCTTCAAGAATCAATAGGAAGCGAGAAAAAGTTAAAAGGCAGGACGGGTTGGCCTCAGCAGGTTTGGGCTCTTGAACTCAACCAGTAAATCCCTGCGCCCCACCGAATGGCACCAACACAGACTCAGTATTCAAGCGGTCGCGTCTGGGAATACAACCACTTGTACAGTTCAACGTGCAATGATCTGAATTTTAATCTGGGAGAAATGTTAGAGGACTTGAAAAACAACATTGCTGCAAATAATTTAACCGCCGCTTTAATTTGTTTTCTGCCATGGCTGTACCTAACTGTGACACTTCCCACATTTAATTTAATCTAAATCATAAAATAATGAAAAAGACTGTTTTGTTGTGTTACATGATTTTTTTAGTGTACAGTGGTTATTTTTGAGAGATATGCTTGATTTAAATGTTATTGTCGCATTAGCACTAACTACTTGTCTACTGAGGTGGTACTGACAATCAAGTACTGTAATTGTCGTACTGTTGTGTATGTATAAATGTTTAAATCTACCTCAAAATCATGTAACCGTACGTTTGGCTCAGATGAAATAAATGATTAAAATTAATCACATTGCTAGACACACTAGCAGATCATCGATTTTCGCTATTGAATGTATTCAACATTCATTTTGATCCTAAAATCTGGATCTTTGAACGATTATTACCAATTAGCAGCAGTTGCAGCAGCAACACCAGTAACAATTATAATAGTAATAATTATGAGAACAGTTTATTATTACTGGCCGTAATGCATCTTGTTGTTTTAAATCGTACTATTAATTTATATGAATTTAAGTGCAGAAAATGTTTAATTAAACAATGGAGTCACCAATCCTTCGTCCTTCAGTTCAACGTGTTGAAGAATATGGTCTCGATACTTTCAAGAGCTACAAATATTATTCAGTGCCGTAGCTGAATTAGTAGCAGACAGAATATTATCTGGCCCACACGCAACTCATTTTAAGGGCGTTCTGTCTTTATGGTCAAAACTGTTAAAGTATTGGCCAAGTAACTTCAAAATCATTACAACCAAGTACATTAAGAAAAAAAAAAAAACAAACCAAGCAATACACACTATGTTTCTCAAGTGCATTGCTCGAAGTACAGCATATAGGGACAAAGGCATTTACGGAATCCTTAATACATTGCCTCTTGAATAGTAGTAATATTAGTAGGCCTATACTTATACAACATATTATAAATCACCCATTACGAAAAAAAAACTATTAACAAAACGAAAATACCCACAACGTACAGTCTGATTGATTCGATAATGTACAAATCGATCAGAATTAACTTAAATAGAACATTGGCGGGCTTTATAGGTAACTTTTACTCCTATAATTACAAGAATTCTGCCTTTACTCTACCCTTAAGTATAATACTCAGACACATCTCTAAAAATCTAAATAGAGACAGAACATTTGTCATAGGACAGATGGACTTGTCTTACCCTTCATTGACATCGTAGGAGTATTTTCTTTTGATAAATGCCGTGTTAATTTACGTGTTTCATATCTCTTGAGTGATACTGATGAAACAAATAAGAGTTTCCAGCAGGGAAAGCCATACCCGTGGAGCCGCATAAAATTATTTTTGGTCAAATTAACTAGGAATGGAGGGGTAAACCTGGCTAGAAATCAACAAACCTTGTTTGGAGACTTTACGCAATTATGATGGTCGGTAGCACACGCCATTTTCCTTAGGGTTCACTAAATAGACGGCCTTCGGATAAGAATTATGTCGTTTCATTTGGATTTTACGAAAATTTTTATTCCATGTATTTTATCAACAATATTAACTATCTTGCAACGAATGGGAAATTGCATGCAAACACAACGGAGCGACATAAATTGATACTGAACCCAATTAATATGTCGGTATAGCTTTTAAATTCATTCATATAGCGGTTACATCTGGGTTCTACGGAGACAATTCTTTCTGACCGTTTGGCTATAGTAATAATAATAACAACAATAAACACCACACCTGAGATATAAATTGAACCATGACGACAAAGCCCTTCAACGTCTGTAGTTCTTGACAGGGCAGGGGAGCTCTCCTTTGGTTGACTAAGCAGCTCGTAAGGTTAACACCTTTCCATCAATCAATATCAAATGGGTGCACCAATCGAAAGACGTAAGCCGGACTGATTAGTAGCAGACAGCTTTTGAAGATTCTAAAACAAAACGCCAAACAGCAGAACTCACTCAAGTGTCCAAACTTAGAAAATGCTCATTAAATATTAGAGCGATATGGAAGTTGATCCAGACTGTTCGAGAGGAAATCGTCTTACAAAATATCAACTTAATCCACATTACTGCCGTTGTATATTTCTCACAAGAACAACCGTTATTTTTAAGATGCTTGTGCGAATGTAGGTGCATGCGGTGAAAATTTTAATTAGCATGCTGCAATGGGTGTTCACAGAGGTGAGCGACCATTGATGCATTGGGCTACTCCTCATACAGGGGTCTGGGACAGCACCAACAACGTTAATTAATAACGCGCTTCCGCTAGCTAATACGTAGGTCTACATATACGTATAGACAGCAAAACCCAGATACAGTTTTAAACACGGATGCAAGATTATTTCATACAAAAGAATTTCGCTGGTGCTTGGACATGTCTGTTAATTGCGATCATTAAAAATTCATCATCACTAGGCTGATCACTCTGAGCCTCTCTTCATGTGGGAGTCGCAGCGCAAAGTGCGTTCCCAGCGACTCAAAATTGCCCATCCAATGAATTTTTTTGCTTTGCCCCAACAAGCAAAGACAATTCATTTCCAGTACAAAGCCACCTTCTAAACATTGAAATGTCAGGAGAAAGCAGAACAGACGGAAAGTACGATATAAATTCGAGTTGTATTACCAGGACTTCACTTTTTCTGTAGATCTGCGCACTTTTCTGTCCCAATAAGAGTGCTTTATGTGAAAGCAACTGTGAAGTGATTAGAATACAAGGACAATAGCGCGAGAAGTGATTAACATTATGTGGACACGTTTAGCTTTGGACCGAAGGTCGCATATTGGGCACCCAAGAATCAAGAATCCCCAAATTACTACAATGGTGCCACCATGTGGCAGCGTGTTCTGTATGTGCCACAAGCTGATACGTTCAGCAATGGGTTTGCTCAAGCACTAAGCTGCTTTGAAGGGGAAAACACTCACACACACGTTGTTATATCGGACCACGCTTTGAAAACTTTTTTTTTTTTTTTTTTTTTTAATCACAATGGGGAAAAAAGGAAAAAAGAAACACTATATAGGCTATACTATTTTTAAACGCCTCATTCCCAATTATAATGGAGTATCCTGCGTTTCCTATTGTATGCTAGTTGTAGTTCTGCTGCAGAGATGAATCATCTAGTTGATACTAGTACATACTAGTTAAATGCTTTCTCTTTTTGTGGAAGTGCATATATTTGAACATTAGAAATTAAAATACTTAAATGTAAAAACAAAACGGGCGAACTAATAACACCAGAAAAAACGGAATTCTTGATCTGGATACATAACATTTATTTTATCCAAAAAGTAGAAGTAGTTATGTACTTATGCTTTTTATTGAACAGCAATTTAGAGACGAATGTGACTTGACACATTACAAAACATTTGGGACAAAATTAATTTGACATGATCAGTAATGTACAGAATCCCTACTTAACAGCACTTAACATTTATCTAAATATAACACAAGGATCGACATCGGTAAACAGTACTTTAGAGAGGAACATTAAATAAAAAGAATACTACTCATTAAAAAAAACATTCATAAAGCATACTTCAATGTGGTCAAATACAACTCAGAGATCAGTTTTCCAATGCATAGCCCAATTGTATGTGCAGTGTTGTGCACTGTTCTCACTGAGGGGGGGAAAAAAGAAAAAAAAAGAAAAAAGAAAAAAAAAAAAAAGGTGATACCATGCTTGGCAGGCCAGATGCCTTTGAATTAGCCATCCTGGTGGGCTAAACTGTCTCTTGGGAAAGTAGCAGAGTGTATGGGCTCAAAACAAGCTGGATTGCTGTCCCCAAATTATGTTATGGCCCACTGGCTTCACTTTCCATGGTTTGAAGAGTTTCTACCACATAGAAACCCCTTACCCTAACCACAGCTTCCTTGATGGACTTCTTTGAAAATGCAGATTATTCTTTCGTCCCTCTAAGTGCCACTGCTTGCATTTGGATCACTCCTAATCATCATGTAGGTTTTTACAGCCACACTGGCTTTAAATTTGCCAGTATATGTAAAAATCAATTTATTGCAAGTCACTTTGCCATAAAGGTAACTAGCCATACCTTTATTTTATTAAAATGCCACCTTTAACTATTTTAAAAGTATTTTAAAATAAGCCTGTCTAAATGGCATACTCCTAATTTCATTCATATGTTTTGATTATTTGATGTAAATATCCATATTCTGTTTTGGGGTGAAATACAATAATGACAAGGCTGAACTTAATACTCGACAACTACTGTAGTTTTTCTGAGTGAAATGAATAACCACTGTCTAAAAGTCAACTGTACATGATCATGATTTTAATGAAGTTGTGACAGGGTGAGGCAACTGGACGTAATTTAAAATACACTCATACAATATCATTTCTCCAGCTCCAACAGACTCAAAACCTCAGTAGGGTGGGATTTCAGAGCCTTTTTACATAATATGAAAAGTACAGAAGAACAAAAAGCGCTCTCCCATTTTGAAACACCTTAATTCATTGGTTTTTCCAAGAGATGTGACACTTAAAGTAAAATAAACATACAATGCAGGCCAGCGATATGACATGTCATTTTTACATAGTTCATACAATTACAAACTAAGTACCTAAAACATTCATACATTTCACTCGACACACTGGATACATGAAGAGCTAAAAGAGGGATACCAGGGGATGAAGAGGGGGCAACAAAATGCTCATAAAGAGCAGGTCCACGGCTGTGTGAAGGATTGCAGCCTATGCTGTGCTATTCGTTTGCCTCTGTTCACTCATAGAAAGGAGGAAAGACAGAAAGGAAAAGAGCAGGAGGAGAGGGGGAAAAAAGTCTGGTGGAAGTCTGTCAGGTCAGGAGAAACTGCAGGGTACACCAATCAATGTTGTTACTCTCTGAACGGTTTGTTCAACAAGGCAACAATAATCTGCTGCACGCAGGAGTCCTCGCATGAAAAATGCTGCTTGCTGGACACTTACTGTAATTACATGCTATTAGACTACAGTGCTTTTGCCATCAGCTAAAAAATCATGAGTGGAACATTTTCATGAACGTTTCTCACACTGTGGTTTGGCACAATCTCAATTAACAACTATGAGGTTTTGTCAAAAGTTGATACTAGAGAGAGAGTTAAAAGAAAAAAAAAAAAAACACCATAAGGCAATATTCCTACACTTTCTTCCTTTGCCAAAATGGGGATCATATTTTTCCTAATTGCCACACATTCTGACTTTGACTTCTTAAAGCCCACACTAAGCAATTGCTACATTTGCTTTTGGACACAGTGTGTAGCAGTTGATAAAATGTAACAAATATCATGTTAAAAAAAGGGGGGAGTGTAAATAATGCTTGCTTAATGTGTAGCTCATATTTAAGGACCAAGCAATTTAGATTGTTATATTTAATCTGGGACTTAAATTAATTTATTGATTTCCCAAATAATGGTATATTCACATTATAAATTTACCCTGCTGAATTTGAACAGTCTTAAATTAGGCCTTGCTGAGCACAGCCATTCCCCTTATTAATGCAACCACCAATAAGAAGCACTGTAAATTATGTGACCTTATTCAAGCTGTTTACTGCCATCTGATTTCTGGTCAAGTCGGCTTTTGTTGCTCTTCACCATATAAATAAAACAGGTCAGAGTTTCCTTCTCGTTCACTGGAATATTCCTGAAGTGACGACTCACTGTCTACAAAAAGAAAAGACAAAATACAATTTAGTACCAGGCAATAATGAAGTATTTGTTATGTGCAAGATGAAGAAAGAGTTTCAGTGGAAACTAGCACTTCTGACAACAAACATGATTCTTTAATCAAGCAACCAGGAATTTACAATTTCTTCCTGCAACAAATTTACCTACACAATAGTCTGCAAAAAAATTAATAAATAAATACATAAAAATAACTACAAATCTACAGAGCGGTCAAACAAGGAAGAAAGACCAACACAGCCAATACTCAAAAAGAGCAAACAACTCCAAAGAAATAAACTCTCCCAACCCAGTTTCAATGGTAACATTAAGATCTGACAGTTCTACTCAATAGAGCAGGAGCAGGAGAGCAGTAATTGGAAGGAACTGTTGACTTGCGTTTTATTAATGGTGTGCAAGTCTCATTACAGAGGGTCTGGACCTCTCGGCAGCCTGGGGAAACATTCAACTTACAGCGTGGCTTAATTTATTTTTACAAACCTCCTAATCACTCAAGCAGGCTGGAAACACAGCACTGAGAGCTGCTTGTGAAGACAGGGTTAGAGCCAGCTGTGGGATTACAATGAGTTCACCTGTTGATTTCAAAAATACTCTTAACAATCACTGGTCGACCAATTACTTTCCAATTTAACAGTCTCACTACATATATCATGGCTTGTATATTGTAAAGGTTAAATTAATCACTGGGCACACCAATTCAATAACCCTAATTTGCAGTCACTACATGTTTGCTTTTGCCAAACTGAAAAAGTTAACTGAGCATCTACAATTTAGATTGGCGAAAAAATTTTGTTTTACACTGTCAGAATGGTATCCTCACAGTTATTTCAATTTCCCTGCTTGTGAGATGCAATACTCCAAGATTGTTGGTTTGTGCAAAAACTAATCCTAGGGGAGGGGAAAAAAAGTTCTAATTTGTTTCAGCTTTGGTGCACTAAACTTAATCATTGTACAAAGGATACCATTCTAGGGAAATCTGTTTTTTTCTTTGAAATTTTCCCCCTGCTTCTAACACTGCAGTGCCCTATTTTACAGTGTTCATACATACTTAAAAGAGATCAGATTTCCCTTTTGAACAATTGATGCAAGTCACTTGAGATTTGCATTTTCAGTAGTGGAGTCACACATAATTATAGTGTGAAAGTTAAGGCTGGAGGAATGCACCAGTTTTTAAAGAGTTGCATGCAATGGAAGTCAGTGTTTGATATTCCAAAATGCCTGCTTACTATCCTCGTGACAACAAAGACAGTATTGTTTGTCATTTGGGTATATTGATGCTAAACAGTGTTCAAGGGCCAGTTAATTGAAATAAGCTTATTTTTACAAGAAACAAGTTTGTGCTAGGGAGAACTGAGCCATTTTCCCTATTATGCCTGAATGGCTTTTAGCCAGTGACGTTTTACATCATAACAGCCAGTTTACCTTTACAGACTACAAAACAGATGTTGTGCAGAACTGGCTGAACTCGTTTAATAATTCCACGCCGATTGGAGAGAGCAAACCTACAGTCATGGCTGCTTTATGATTAAAGAAAATGTTTCTTACTCTGCACAAAGACCCTCTGAACCCCCTAAATACAACCCTTTTTCCTCCCCCACTTTTTTTTAGTCCCTTCAAATTTAGAAGCATACTTAGTTGTTTGGGAATAGTATCTTATCTGAAAATACATACAAGGGATACATTCATTTGCACATAAACAGCAAACTTTTTACACATGCACTTCATACTTTGACACCAAGGTGCTCTTCAAACACATACTGCAGTATTAGGTTCACTACTGTGCTTCCCTTTCTGTTTAAATGCCGCGGTAAACTATTAAAGTCCCAAGGCTGGTGTACTGCACAGTGGATATTCTTCTGAGTCGAATAGAAAACGATATATGGTGTCACTACTGTATGCAAGACGATAAATGGAAAATCATGTGGACCTATAGGATGCTTCAACAGATCTTGCACATGGAGAATTGGCGCATCACAACTGCATTAACAGATACCAGTAGGGGGATTCATTGTTCTCACATTTTTTTCAAAACAATATCCAGCGCAAACCCAAATGTCTGGATATCCAATACGTTAAAAAATCCAGTCTGCAGATATCCATGTTCCATATGCCAAGGAGGATATGTAGAACCTCTTGTCCATCCTTAACCACTTTTTTTTTTTTTTTTTTTTTTTTTTTAAAACATGCAATCAGAGGTGCGTAGATATGTCAAATTTCCATGACATCATCCACATTGGCAACATACATATTAGGGTGCTATGTCTGAAAATGTGGTTATGCACTACACAAAATTGTGCAGAATTACAACTATTTCAAAAAAACTGACTTGTAAACTACTAGTTAATAATAGAAGTACAATCTGGACTAATTACAACCACTGTGTCCAGAATATGTATGACTTTGTAATGTTAGGCATTGAATAACTGAAACGGACTGGTACTACCTGTGTGAGTACCCTTTTCTATCTGCTGCTCCAGGTTAAGGAGTATATGGTGGTCAACATCTCACTTATTTTTGGGAGCCACAACAACATAAACTGAAATGAATAAAGCTCAAAATGAAAGTGAATGCCTATAACATTAAGGTTTTGTATCTGAAATAAATTGAGATCTGTCAAAATTATGTATGTTTTTGTTCATTATTACTACAAAAAAAAACAAACTGAGCAGAACACTGAATATGCAACCATAATGTGCAAATAAAGTGTGTACTACATTCATAATGAATATTCATGTTTTTCAAATATTGTTCCAATACTCACAGAAATTGACAAAGATAATGCAGTACATCATAAAAACGAGTCTGTCAGGTATCTAAGGCCCCTTTTGTTAGAAATTGTAGGGATATTTATTAGTGTTTCTATGTGAATATATTTCCAAATGCTTATCACAGAATTTTTGATTCACTTATTTAAAAAAGTGACAAATGGACCGTTATCACTAGTGATCCAACAACTAGTGATACCTCTGCCAACAAACATTTCTGATTGACAGCTGAAACTAATTGATTGGGTTAAATCCTTTAAAGCTTAGTGAACACTTCCATACTACACAACACCACAAAAATGTCATTAAAATAGGCTATATAATCCATTGGTAAATATTCAATTAATATGACTCAGTACATAAACGAAGAAATTAAACTATGCCAAATCAAGAGCAAAGGTACATTATATAACTACTGCATAGACAAACAATAAACTGTAACTGCACATTTGTGTGTTTTGATCCTGCTGATCACATGCAGTTTAGTTTAGAACAATTCAGAATATTGTTTCATTAAACCTTTACTTTTTCTTTTGAAAGCAACAGGTTTATTGTTCCTCTCTCAATAGCACCACCTGGCTACACAAAGTAAAACCTAAAAAAAATCCCTACAATCAGTGCAAAATGTTGCATTAAAAATTCTGATATTATACATATTACTTCTTGTTTGCTGAGAAGTCTGCTGTCTGCCATCTCTCAAATTGTAATAAACTAACAAAAAAAGAGGAAAAACTAAAATTTGTGTTTTTGAAAGTGACCAAACTTTATCAATTTATGGTCACAAACTGAAAGCGTCTGTGGCACACAATCTATTTCAGACCCAGCTGTTGCCCTGAATTTCACTTCCTTTTTAAATATTTCATTCAATGGCACAAAGGAAATATTGCTATATAAAATTTGTAACCAAGTCTTTGCATATATAATCCACTGTCTTTGGGGTACCTCTGCAAGCTGGGCTTTGTTTAAGCCTGGTCTGGTCTGGAGCTTGTAGTGTCGCTTGTACCGTCTCAGAGTGTTCACCTGAAGCTGAAACAGGTCAACCTGAAAAAACAATAGCCATTTAGTTACCCAAAGGGAAAAGGCCCTGTACTAGAGGTGTACTTGTGTAAAGTAAAAGAAGCATTTATTCATTTTCTCTTTAACAAAAATCTAAAAATAGACACTGCTTTCTTCTCGAAACCTAAGTTTAAGGTTGGTATGCATTAAACATATCCAGTCTCATTCACTGGATATGTACATAAATCAGTCTTAATTATGATACTGATAACTAACACTGACAGCTATGCCATCTTGTCAGCCAATTAACTGGACTTGAATAAAAAAGGAAGCTCATTCAAAAAGCAATGCGCAATGGCCTTGATTCTCTACTGGTGCTGACAGAATATTGTGACATGCTTCTTTTTGCAAGGATGAAATGAACTGGCCTCAAAAAGACAAATGTTTAATTAGCATAACCTGATGTGCATAACTTTAAGAAATTAGGAAAAAGGGTGACAGCCTAGTCATAAAATATTTGCAAGACTTTCTTCCCCCTCTTAATTTTACCTCTGGTATTTCCACATCATGGTCTGGGGATTCCCCACCGTCATCACTGGTCTTTCTCTTTCGTTTGTTGCGAACACTCTGAATGAAGTTCTTGTGGAAGTCGCAGATGTACAGGTGTCTCACCTACAGACAGACTTTCATCACATTCCTGCCTTATATGAAATTATATGAGTGATACTAATTCCTACAGCACACACTTGCCCGCATATTCAACATCTTGTTATAATCATGCCTGTGGATGCACATTTATACAATGATTTTATTTCTTTTTAATTTTGCAGGAGTGGGACTAAGTACTGTAGGGTTAGTATCAAGCGCCACTCACCATTTATCTAACATTAATAGCTATTTATACACAAATACATTTTATATGGAACATTCAGATGACCTTATTTGAGCACTGGAAACCATTGTGGGTGCAAAAGCTTACAAAAATAAGTGATTAAAAAACATATTCATTCAGATCCATTATAGTGTATATATGAAAAATAATTATGTGTCCAAGCACCATTAGAATCTCATTCCTAGTTTTACAGAGCCACAACATGTGCTAAACACGCCCTTTTCCTCATGAGGAAAACATTTGCCTCAGGAAACACCAAAGCTCACCATATGGGATTTTCCACCATTCTGATTGTTCTCAGACATCTGAAAAGCTACTCCTACAAAAACTGACCCACTTTTGAACAATTAGGTGTCAAGCAACAACTCATCCACCTACATGCATAAGTTGACCATAAATTGGCCATGACCAAAGAGGAAATAGCCAGTCAATGGACTTGAAGCTGGTGTGGATTTTCACTGAAATTATAACACTACAATGGCATCATATAAAGAGACGAATCTTATTTACACTGAAAGCTTCAAAAACACTTCAATTATAGATTATGGGTCCAATACAAACACATGACGGTACTACAGATGGATCTGCATATGCTTTTTGAGTTGGCCATCACCAAACTTGGTACCAAATATGGACATCATACAAAAGATTGCATGAACGCTGCACATGTGAGTAACTTGTTTTTCATAATTGAGGCTTTTTTAAAAAAAAAAAAAAAAAAAAAAAAACAGGTTCGGACATGAATCCGGCTTTGGAAGTTTTTTTGGGTACTTTATTAAACCTATATCAATGCTATTCATCTAAGCGCTGAATAAGGAAAGGGAGTCGACCGCCGGGTGAGAATTTGGTTCCATTTTTAGCATTCGAGAAGTTTTTTTTAGCACGTGGAACATTAAACTCATTGGTGGCCCTTTTGAATGCACAGCCCGGCTCAGTCAGACATTTGTGATTAAATTCCCTGTAGCCAGACAAAGTGGGGGTTGGATGAAGGACTTCACACAATGCGTCGGTGCTCCTTTTCCCTTTTCAACGGTGAGATTAGCATTCATGTGGTGGTATTCAGTCACTGGACAACCGAGTGCTTCCTTAGCAACAACCACTAAGGGAAGCCAGAGGCGTTGGAAAGTGACGTGAGTTTACAAGTTAGGGCTGGGACACGAAATGCTAGCTAGCTAGCAACTCGGAGTAATGAATTACAACTAACATTAGCCTCCATCACGGTCTCTCCGGGAAAGTGCTGTTCTTAGAACACAACCAAAATGAATCTTTTAAGATACGTAATATAGCTGTACATTTAAACAGTAACTTTGATTAATGATATCTGACTAGACAACTGATTATCAATTGTGTAAGATAAAAGTTTTTTTTAGGTAAAGATGCTTATATTAAACCACCAATCAACAATTAAGCTCCAATAGGAAGTCAGCTAACTTCCAGTACACAGACACACACACAGCTACAACTAAAGTCAAACTTTACCTGAATTAAATGCATAGATAAAACTACTTACACTCTTGTCAATGTCCAACTTGAGTTTCTTCTGTGATATGCTTTTCTGAATCCGCTTGCTGAAGGAGGCGTTTCCTGCAGAACGGCCGCAACGCTCACCGTCTTCGATTAAACAACAACTCTGACCGTAAAACGGCGGCGCTGGAGGGCCGTCGTGGCTGTCCTCTTCCGTGCTAAACCCATTCATATTTGCTTTGGTTTTTTTGACCGGAGAATAATCAGTTACCTTAGCAAGCTGCAAATATTAGATCTATGTACGGTACTGTTGTTTGCTAATTGCTTATTCGAAGACCAGTTATACCTCGATGCCTAACACTGGCTTGATAGCTAACAATAGCCAAACAATAACACGCGTTAGTAAATTACCTACTAGCGCAAGCTAGTTTTCTAAATTATCAAACCTAAACAGTTAGCTAGTTAAAAACCCAATTTTAAGGATAACCATAAAACACACACACCAACGCGAGTTGCAACGTTTTCCAAAACAGTGCAAGGCCTCTCCAACTACCTAGCTAGTGATATATCATTACTCACGTTGTTTTCACTCTCGCCCGTCTTGTCTGAGTCAGTGTTACCAAAGAGCCAACAGTCACCGTCTTAAAGATTCTGTATATATGTTTAGTCAGCTAACATTGCAACAGTCAGCTTTCCCTCTGCGTTTTCAATAAATGTTATTAACATTAACGTTGCGAGACACTACAAGTTGGCTAGCACGCAATCTGTTGAGACAGCCAACGTTACTTCACCGGCGATGTGGCTGGCTAGCCAGATAATAAGCGAACTCAACGCGCTGTATTGGGTTAGCTATGCGAAATGTCATGCGAAGAACAGCGAAGGAAAACTATCGTTAAATAAAACTGACTAGATAGGCAACACGAAGCTCCCTTTGCCACTTTTATATACGGCACTTCGTCAGCTGACAGTATCTAGCTAGATAGTACGAACCACTACACGTATACATAAGCCAAATTCCTTGACTTCTCGGTGGTCACTTTCAGTTAGCTGGCTAAAAAATATGTTAAACTACCCAAATAGCACAAAGCGGTCCAACGTCTCAGGAAAAGTTATTCTTCCGAAAAGTGCCTATCGCATTACTCTCCAAATTTTGCATGAGAATCAGGCGTTAATAAACTGTGGTTTGTTACCTCTCTAAATAGTACTACATTGTAACATGTCTAATCCTTACCGCGGAAGTCTAGCCACTAAACTGCAATTGGTCGATTTTGTATATAGGCGGGTGTTACTAGAAGCATCTTGTACACGATTCGCCAGTGTCGGTTACTTCCTGAATATTGAGTGACGTTTAACTTGTTTGAAAGAACCACGGCAGGCTACTTTTGGAAAGCATTATTTGTGTACCTTAGAGTTAGCTGTGTCATTCAACGTAGAATACTGTGTAGATTCACTGTATGGTGGAAGTTTCCATCATTAATGGAAACTTGAACTATTTGACTTAAATAGATATCAATATCAGGCACTAAGTTCGCTTGCAAGCAGAGGATTCAGCTGCAGAAATTCGAGGCGGCAAGGTAAAGCTTCCCGCGACGAAATTCGTCATCCACTTGTCTTTTACAGAAAGCCCATTTTAATGGACACTTTGAGGAATCGTTAACTAATTTCTTCAAATGAACACAGCTTAAAGGCAACTTGATACTTAAAATTTTACTTGATACTAAAATATTTAATACTTCCCTGTCTTTGACGATTTATGTTTTATTGTATGGGCCACCTTCATGTTTTGATTGAAGCTGAAACTGTTTATTAGAATTCATTGTGACGTTATCATCAGAGAACGAACAATTGACTAAATAAATACACAAGTAAATAAAAGATAAATACATTGACTAAATAAATACATTTTCCTCTAAAATAGATGTGTGATGCTAAACTGATAATACAGAAAGTACTGACTTGAGGAAGTGGTGTGCAACAAAAAATGTATGTACTGGGGGGTTATCTAACTAGTGTACTGGGCTTGGTCTCTTGACACCAATTAAATATGACCTTCTGAATTTATAGATAAGTCATTATTTTAAATATATATATATATTTTTTTACATAAATGATACAAAACTTGTTTTCACCCCTTCCAATATGCACACTGCTGGTAAATAACTCCATTCAAGTGACTGTATTAGATTAGAAAATACATCTTTGAAATATACCCTGTAACTTCTTTCATGGACAGTGAATAACTTTCTTGGTTAGTAATTGTTTGTTTCTACAATGAGGGTTTGGATTATGGACATAATGCACATATGTATACACACATTTGCATACAGACTAGAAAAAAACTGTCTTTAACAGGACATTGCACTACATGTGACTAGTACCACCTGTGTGAACCATGATAAATAGTTTACCAGTGTCTGTAATTGTGCAGGACATATCCAACACCACTCTGCCAAAGGAAAGCCAAGCAACTCACACCTGAATGTTGTACGTAGAAAGCACTGTTTTAGGAATTGTTCCAGATTATCCTATAAATTCTTAATTGGGTTCAGATCTAGTGAGTGGTAAGGCCAGACATATGAGTAATGTCAATTTCATGCTCTTCAAACCACTGTCAACCTAAATAACACTCCACTTGCAGGAAAGAGAGATTTTGACTTTGCTTCATAAGGTGATCACAAATTACCATCACTGGCTTTTATACTGACCGAAAACAAAAAAACAATAGAAAAAGACAAAAACCAGAAAAAAGCCCACACATGATTGTTGAACTATCACACACACACACACACACACACACACACACACACACACACACACACACACACACACACACACACACACACACACACACACACACACACACACACACACACATATAATCCTTTATTCCACTTGGATGCCACATAAGATTTTTCCACCTCTTTTGCAAGTCAGACCAAGCCGAGACAGTGCAGCAGCAATGGAAACTAGTTACAAACAGCAAAAACAAAAAAAAGATATCATGCGCAATGCATAAAATATACGGGGACCTCTTTCCATAAAATCCAACTTATGCAGAGATATTTAAACATTTACAGCACAGAGTAGGCCAGTTCAGTAGCTTGAATGTGAAATGTGATAGTGTGATATTGACAAGAATTAACTCTTAATTGTCAGCACCTAAAATAATGTTTAGAGAAAAAAATTGACCAGTACCATATACACAATGTCCTTATGTTAAATTATGAGCATTTAATAATAGCTACTTTTACCTGGATTTCTTATACAGCTGAAGTTGCAGTGGTGTTCCACTGGCTCTTGTCTCTAGCACACTGCATCTGGGTTCACTATACTCAAAGCTTGTAATGCAGCAAGGTCTCCAACATCATACTTGGATCTTTTTGGTTTTTTCATTTTGAAGTACCAAAACATGCTGGCACTCAACATAACAAGACCCCTAATGGCTACCAGCATGGATTTAATATGCCAAGCATGTTGACATATTAAATCCTGCAATGGGACAAAATAATACAATTGTGTCATTTGTTTGATGTATTAATGCTGGTTTGTTCAATGCAATACTTCGGAATACTGTGTATTTCTTTTCATAAATAAATTGAGGACGTGCACTTCTTCATAACAAATATTTACAAAATTATTGTATGAATCAAATTATAACTTAAACATCCTTCATTATGTATATCATGCATATAGAATCTATGAAGAGTGCTTTAAAAACATATGTCATTTCAGACACCAGAGCCATGGTTTTTGTTGGCTACTTACCAGTGTCACTACACTCAGTCACCTGTAGATTGATACTGGTGTTCCTCCCTCCATACAGATTTCAGGCTGTGCACAAGTATTGGCCAACATGTTCCTCCTGGAATGCATGGATGTGGAGGATCCCCCTGCCATGCCCCATTGTTATGCTTCCCCCCTGCCACTGTGTCTTAGGGCAGGGATTCCCATCTGCAAGACAGCTCAGGGTCAGGGGGGACCCCACTGTCGCACATACAGAGCCTTGAGTCACAGTGTTTGAAGGGGAGGTAACAACCACATTGCTGAGACCATTGGAAAGAGAGGAAGAGGAAGATGTACAATATTCTCAGTGCAATATTGTCACTGATTGATTGATTCAATCATTTGTTCATTTATATGACAGCTGTCAAGAAAAAAAAATAAACAATATAATATCTAAAAGCAAGATCAAACTGTAGCACAATATTGCACAATAAAGCAACTGCAGTATACAGAGAGAAGGGTAGAAAGGGAATGGGAAGAAAGTTTAAAGGCTTTTGTTTGCCTTCTTGCAGAGAGAACTTTAATCACTTACAGTTGATGTTGAGTGTAATGCTGGCTCTTTCTGTCTGGGATGAGAAGGCTGGATAAGAAGTCTGGCAGACACACACTGCAGTGTGGTCCTCTGGCATAGGGGTGAAGCTCTAATTTTCTTTTAGTCAAGCTTTTAGAAGAAACAATGTAACAAACCTTGTGAACCTGAGCACTTTTCAGAAGTGTTAGGACACAGTTGCTCAGTTTTTAGAAGCTTCAGGTCCTGTTATAGCATTGTTTTCTGGTACATTACATTACAGTCATTTAGCTGACGCTTTTATCCAAAGCAACTTACAGTTGATTAGGCTAACCAAGAGCCAATCCCCATGGGAGCAATGTGGGGTTAAAGGCCTTGCTCCAGGGCCCAACAGCAGTGGTGTTCTTGCTGTAGCTGGGCTGGGGCTTGAACCGCCAACCTCAGGGGTCCCAGTCATGTACCTTAGCCACTAGATTATAGGCTGCCCCACAGTGGAACCACGGTGCCCCATGGTAACATGTCAGTTTTAACATGTTTAAATAAGTTTCACATGTTTTATAGAAAAATTGCACAATCCAGTATTCCCATGCTTATGACTTATCAAAACTCACAGTTTTCAAGAGGAGAATGGAGGAAAAATCCAGAAAGGAGCTACGACACCATTTACATAAAATTGAGGCAGGTTATGCCATATGGAGAGAGACTACAATGCCGCAGATACATAACCACATCAGTGAGGCATGTTCAGGTTGCTATCAAATTATGGAGACTTTAAAAAAAAAAAAAAAAAAAAAAAAAAAAAAAAAAACTATCCAAAACTGATTGTATTAAAGAGCCAAAATATTCAGCAAAATATTTTTTTTTTCTTTAAAATATATATGCCTGTTATTCAGGATTTAAACCTAGGTTATTTTGAATGTCAGAGCTTAGGCACCATTTCTGCTTAAAATCTGCACACACAAAGAAGTCAGCACATGATTCAATCACCAAAAAGATTCTCAAGAACAGGTGGGTGGAAAAAGGAATCAGGTGAATTCACTGGTACCAGCTGCTTTAACTGATCAATGGAGTTCAGAGGAACAAAGATCAGGTTATCTTCAATAGCAGGTACATCACCAGAAGCAGGGTAAGGACCCCAGTTCCAGAGCCTCATCTGGGTCTCTGTGAGGACAGGGCCAAAACATATGGATGTACTGTTTCCCCAGAGCTTCCGACTCAATGACCTATTGAATAATTAGAAGTAAGACCATCTGAAATGAATATGCCAAAGATCAAGCATGAGTGAAGAACAATGTGAGATGAGAAATCTGGCCTTTAACCTCAAATATCCAAGCTCCAGTCCCCCCTCCATTGTGTTGACCCTTTCCTGCTAGTAATGAACTTTGGGTCAGACTCATCTCCTGCCTTCACAGTGCTACCTATTGCAGACAGGTCTTCCTTTCCGCCACAGCAGTTATATCCAGTCTGCCAAGATGGGGTTTTACAACAGGAGCACAACGAGGACTTAAACCCTTCCACAAACACAGTTCCGAATTACCTAGCACTAGAAATCGTGTGATACAGATATTTTCTTGGCCTAGTGTTTGTTTATTTGTTTATAACTGATTTAAAGGAATTTTTAAATTAATTTTAACGATGCTATGACGCAAAAACATTTCTCCCGAGTTATAACAACTTCTAAAAGTATGTTTTACCTGTAAAATGAGGGCTGATATTACCACTGGCAAATCTTGCATATTTTTTCCCTTCTGCCTCCTCAAGCTTGCATCTCAATCCTGTGATAAATGAGTCAGATGATACTTAAGAAAATAATGTATAGTTTAACAAAGACAGCAAAAACAAAAGACAGCAGTGTCTTCTGTAGACATAAAGGAAAATATGGTACCAGAAACCAATTTCAGAGCCATTTCAAGGTTGACAAAAGTAATTTTGAAAACAACAGTCAGCCAAAAACCAGTGAAAGATATAAGGGTGTTTTGGTGAATATATTACCATATCAATGTCAAAGTTCTATGACCTTTGTCTGCCTCTTGAACCTTCTGCATTTGTGGAAAACATAAAACAGGCACTGCTGTCAGTCCTTCTATTGGTAAAAAGTCATTACTACCATAGCCATTTGGTCTAAAGGCAGTCCAAAGTGAGTAAGAAACACAAACTTCTCCAGTGCTGCTGATTCAAGAAGTCCATACCCTTTTCATGTCACAAGAGGGCGCTAGAGGCTGACAGGCAAAGGAATGTTTCAGAATGGAAATATCTTCTGTAACACTTTTGTTTACCACAAAACTAAGAAATAAAATGGGTAAAAAAATAGGCAAAAGAATCACCAAAATACATGTTCTTAAGGATATCTGTCACTCACTTTCTCACTATACAAGTATGTCTATAAACATTGAGTATTCATATTCAATACATTCAGACAGTGTTGTCTCTGAAGTGGCAATGTAAGTGCCTGTGCAGGGCATGCTTTTCTGACAGTGTGTGTTGGTAGATTAGGTGTTCCAGTCTGCCTGCTTTCATTTATGTTGCTCATAGAGAGGGACAGGATTTTAAAAATGCATGACTGCCCTGCTGCTTGAAGAGGGAAAAGGTTCCTACATTCCACAATAGTACAACAAAAAAAGTTGCTTTTAGTTCAGACCAACAGCAAATTTACTCTCTTGCAACTGTTGAAGAGCACTGGCTTTTATCTGGGAGCTTGAATAATTCAACAGAGCTGTGTATTCCATTAATAAGTACAGAGTGAGTCTCAGACAATCAATCCAGAAGTCATTAAGGTAAATTAAAGAACCAGACATGTCTTGAAGCAAGTTGTCAAAATAGTTCATGAGCATTAATGGTGTTGTGGAGTGATGGTGTCCCAGATAGTTACATTATAGAGTTCAGCCCAGATGGGTTTTGATTAACTAATGGAAAGATATAATGAATGATATAAATAATGGATGGCAGTGGATTAATATCTACCAGTTCACAAACCAGGCAACCTCCTTCAAATATAGAAACATTTTATTTTACATTTCAGCAAAAATATTATACAATTCCAGTTTAGTTGTTTGTTAAATACCTAAATACATTTGTACAGTCATGTCAGTAGAAAAAAATATTTTTATGAGATACAAAATGTACACTTGGATTCCCTAAACATCAAATTTCACACGTGTACACAGAATAGTGCTAATTATCAATAATGGTTTTAAAAATGAAGGGAAAAAAATGGTATCAAAAAAGGAAAGGGAATTTTCACATTTTGGCTAAATATTTAATTTTCAACACCTTATCAAAGAATTAGCACTGTCAAAAATATGTTGTTTATAACCACAGCTACAAAAACGTTCCCTCTCCTCTTCCATGTCATAACCATTACGACTCCTCTGGGTCTGATGATAAAAACAGCTCCTACATGTGCAGCACACAAATTCAATGTGCAGTTCAAGCAATACAGACTTTATGCACTACTTTTACAGTTAGGTTTTCAGCAATCTCTCTTGAAGTAGAAAACACAACTGAAAAATCCCAATATGCTACCGAACAGGATGATTTCCACAGGTAAAACAATTCTAAAACAAGAAATTTACAAGTTAAAAAAACGTTTCGACCCATTACTCCTGCACTGCAAGATACCAGTCTTCATTTATTACGCTCAAATCTTTAAATAAATGCATAATCATTCATGACAACATACTTATCAGATTCAGTTTTGTAGCTTATCTGCAAGTAGCCTTGGTCAAAATCCTTGCCTCAGATGTGTTCTGATCAGCCACAGGTTCCACACCACCCTGACACAGGCGGCTACTTTTAAGGCTAGCTTGAGATACAACGCCACAAATATTCCAAACAAACATCTTAATAGATCATCTTCATTTTTGATGATGCAAACTTTTCCTCAACCTTTCCCTTTGATTTCGAAAATGTGCCACCCATGTACAAACAAATTGCATCAAAAACATACTTTTGAAAAGAGGTTGTTAGTGCTTGATCATTGTATTTGACATCTGCTTTACAAATTCAAAGACATAAAATAAACGTCTGAGACGGTGCTAACAAAAAGAGGGTGACATCACATGATCAAAGACAACATCCCACAAGAACAAATGATACTACTGCGAACCAGCCAGCTCAGCGAGTGTCAGGTTTTTCCAATTTGAATTAGATTCAGTGATCTTTAAAAGCTTTGGTTTTCAATACTCAATGTTTGATATTCCTACTGTTCATTCTTCATAACCTTTTTTATATGCCTTTCAAGAATATTCCATACATTAAGTTAATTTTTATTTTAATGAACTTGAGAAGAAACATTTCATATCCTATCAGATATCATGTTGTCAGTTTTAAACTACCTAAGAAACAAAAATATACCAATGACATATTCTGCATTAATGGCTGCTGCTCATCTACATTTGTATTATGCAGGTGGAAGTGAAAAATTTCCGTATTAAATCACATCCCATCAAGCTACTAACCATTTTTTACTTTCAAATAGCACCAATCGTCAGTGCTTGCCATCTCCAATCACTTACTCTGAGCCATTCGCTGGTAACACATTTCTGCCAATAGGATTTCAGATATTCTAAGCCCTTGAGGGCTTGCTACAACTTCGCCTCGGCACATCTGCCGTTAAAGTAGAGAACCAGACCAAGCATTCACGCAATGCATCCACATGCATCAAGCTACTTGAAATTGTGGAGAAGGCCATGTGTTTGGCAGAGAAAATGTCTCTTGTAGAATTTACACAGTACGAAGTATGCCAAGCCAGGCCACCACACCACACAAAATCTTCTCTGGTCAGAGAGCCTCTTCAGCGGCAGGTGAAAACGCGGTAAATGAATGTCAGTAAAAATAAATGCATAGCCACAAAAAAGAAAAAAAAATCAATGCACATTTTTAACAATAATAAAAGTACACAGAAATATACAACGTTCAAGTCAAAATAGTCTTAAACAGTCCTCCTCAAGATACAATGAAACCAACACAGTATCACAGATGGTATATTAAGACATCTATAGGCTAAACTAAATGCAGGTTATTCTCAATTCTCTGAAACCATACTGCAATACAAAGATAATCTTCTGCCATTCCCTCAACAACATTAAAACAGAAAATAATACGGAGAAAAAAAGAGAAATGAGCACCAGTTAAGGTTGGGTACTTCCTGCCTTTTTACACAATGAATTCCTATGTAATGTATTCACACACAGTCCTGTAATTCACTATAAAAGGCTATATTGGAGATGTGACTAGTGAGACTAATGTTCACTTGTCTTAGCAGTTTCAATTTAGCAACTGGATTGTGTCTATTCATTACTAAAATAAACACATTTCATTAAAAACAATAGATAAAAGGTAAACATACAACAGTTTGGTATCCATTCTTTTTCTTGCCTGATTGCAAGGGACAGAAAGGACCGGAACAGGGATTTGGTAGGGCTGGGCTTCTTGCTATCATCCAGAAAGGCACTAAGATTTCATTCAAGTTTGTCATTATCAGTGCTTCTGCACCTGAACCACCAAAACCCCATGTTCCCTGCAGCTAGCAGCTGGGCAAACCAGTCTAGAATCCAATTTAACTATTTTTAATGTCTTTGTTTGATAAACACCCTCGCCCAGATAAACTTACAGTACATGGATAGCATTTTCAAGTGTTGTCTATCCACACAGCTGGCTACTTCTATGGAAGCAATTTAGCTCCTTAGCAACTGCTAACAATCAAACACTACTTTGGCACATATGTCACCATCAGTCTTAATTTTCACCTCAGTAGGATCCTCTGGTGTTGTTCCAGAGACCAGATCACTCATTTAAAAAAAGGTGTTGCCCTGGCTTATTTTCATAAGAAAGGCACAGCTTTTTTTCCCAATGTACCCATTTTCAGATGGGGCAGTTTTTGTGTTTGATGTGGCAACTGTACTGCAGGTATTTATTGACAGCTATTTAGCAGCGAATCAGAAGGATTGTTACTGAAAGCCAGAGCCTTGCATTGGAGTCATATGAGCAGACCCCACCCCAGTTCCTCTCGGATCACAGAAGAAGAGGAGTGGTTTGGGGGGGGGGGTTTGGTAGGACCACATCATTGACACATTTAATTGAGTCAGGCTCACGGGTATGACACCTGTGAACTGCAAGGAAACTGGGGGCTTGTCATGAAAGCCTGGCAGTCTGGAGGGAGAAAAAGTGAGCTCTGTCAAAGACTGTGACACATCTAATCTCACTGATGAATGAAGTCACTGATCTTTTGAAGCCGGTCTATTCTGCCAATGCGTGTTTCACAAAAAAGATCTACGGATATATCTAGACTGGCTTGCCCGTTTAACACCCGGGCAGGAGTGGGGGGGTAAGGGCCGTTCCGTCTGTCCTTCTCTCCATCAATGTAAAACTGAAAAAAGCTCGCCCACTGCCCCACGCCCCTGTCGTGAGACTTGTTCCTGGGGGAAGGACTCCCCTGGCGGTGTCAGTTGTTGCTGCGGTTGAAGTGCTCCAGGATGGTGCCGTTGGTTTTCTCAAATGTCCACTGCTGACTGGGGGACCTGGGGTCACATGCACTCATGAACACCCTCTTCTCTGAGGCGCTACTGTCCATACAGCTGTTACTAACAGGGTGGTACAAACTTTTATCCTGGAGTGAGACAGACAAACAGACATCAAAATTTTTCATTTGCACATAATGTTGAATTCTTCTGTACACACTGTTTTAAAAGAGGGTAAACTGGACTGCATTCGTCAGCTACGTCATTCTCCACTGCTTTTGCCTTATGAGGATAATGGTGTTACCCAGGAAGATGCCTTGAGGATGCTTAGAGATGCAGCTTAATCAAAAGAGAAGTAAATGCAAACTAGTCCATCATGGAACTGAAATGTATTCCCCAGTTAACTGCTCTGTAATGCTCTTTTCAGGGTGGAAGGAGGTACAAAAAAAAAAAAAAAAAAAAGCCTTGTAAGCACTAAGAGTGGATCAACACAGCCTTTATGAAAACAGTCTCAGCCAAAACTGCGATACATGTTTACACTTTTCCAGAGATGCAGGGAGATGTGGTGGCAGGGCAGTACGGTTGAAATCGATGCACATTTGTGTAAGAGAGGATTTTTGGCCCTGCTTGGTTTGAGGAGTGCTGGCTCGGTGTGCTCTGTGTGTGGCAGACGGTGAAAAGGGGCTAACTCGGGAGCGGAGGCACTCACCTCTCTGTACTTCCACAGCTGGTTACCCTTCATGCCATGGCAATCATACAGGGTAACAGGGCTGTTGTGGGAGATGGCATCGAAGCAGACCTTCTTGGTGTGCATAGGGTCGCCCACACGGATGTCTTCCCTCCATCCCAGCGTGAAGACCTGAAAAAAAAAAACCCACATGCAACCAGATTGCCACCTTATTCCTCCCTTCCAAGACACTAAGTGTAAAAGTAATGAATGTAAAAGATGTACATGGGTAAAAAATTTGACATGAACGTAAGTTCTACAGCGTACACATATGCATTCCATTTCACTCTCAAAAAGAATAGAACATGGAGCAGACACTTGTGATTGGAATTACTAAAACACTGTATCTGTGTATGGCCCCGCCCCTCTTTACCTGTCCATGACTCCATCCAGTTTCACCCCGCCCCTTCAAACATGTCTCCATTCGAATGGGTGACCCTGAGGCAAAGTGTTTGCTTTCGACGCACAAGCCACTGCCCACGTTACGTAGCTGGAGAAAGTAAACACACATGCACATACAAGTTCACAGGTTTAGTGTGAAAACAAACATGATTGGTTAGAGTGAACTTAAACTAGTTACAGATAATACAGATATGAAAACACTTTACAAAAATGTTTTAGGTAGAAATATTACCTGTGCACAATAGGATAATATACCTTTTCAAAACATGAAAGCTGTACTTTCACTTGAACTTTGATATAAGCAAGTCTAAAGATGGATCCCCATGGTTTTGATGTAAACTGTAGGACACAGAACACCCAGTTCACTAACCCCAGATACTGCACTGTCAATAGTTCACTATATATTTTGTAATAATTCTAAATGCAAAACATTTGGTTTCCAAACTGTCTCTGATGCTTTAATTACATACAGCCAACACAAATAGTCTTTCGTAAGTTTTTCAAACATTTGTGACTTCAAAGAGAATGGAAAAAATGGAACATTCTCTATAAGACATTTTTCCCAAAAATATATCATTTCCACAACCTGTCAACTTGGGGTGAACAAAAACAATTGCAAATGGACTTCTTACAATGATGCATGGCCAGTAAAAGCCTGGAAAACACAGCAGGGCCAAAGAGAACAGGGATCTTTGTTGAAATTGGTGAGGAGTCAAAAGCAGCAAATTACAACGTCCAGAGCGAAACTGAAAACTCCATTCCAGATTTCATCGTTGCACAACAAAGTGTTTAGTTAAGAAAAAACATGGATTCGGGAAAGGAACACATTTTTCTACATCCTGTTGTTGTCAGAGACACGACAAGATACAGAACGCTGCACTTGGCTCATTTCAAAGTCCTATAATCCCCTTCCTGTGCAATACTGAAAATGTATTGTTCTACAAAGCCAAATTGTTGTTTTCTGGTTAGGCCATGTAACATTTTTAACAACAAGGGAGTTGGAGGGGGGCGGATTTTGTTTCCAACCATTTCAACAAGAAAATTTCGAAGCTGGAATGAATTAGAAACAAAAAAAGTAAAAATAGTTCTGTTTTTTTAAACTCATCTATTGTTTCTATACTACATTATAGCCATCCCTTGCCTTATAGCCATCCCTGGCTTTAGCTAAACAGAACAGGGCCTGGTTAGTGGATATTAGACAGACAAAAACCAGGTCAGGAATTTCTGAAACTGATGTTTCTTCGCATAAAGTGGTCATCCCTCAGGAACAAGTAGAAGGGAACACCCCAGTAGAATAATGGGTACGAACAGAAATGGCATCTTTTAGGCATTAAAAAGTAAGGGTCTTGACTCCCTAGGGTCAATAAAGCTCCCACCTGGTGTTTTCACCAAGCTTCATACTGGCAGGATATCAGATAAAGATGCCTTGCTACCTGAACATATCCATTATTCTCATGGCTGTGATGCTTTCACTAGTCATTACTGTGAATGAGAAATGTTCTCAGCAGTCTGGTTTAATAAGATAAGCATGATGTATTTAGGTTAATACCACAAGTGGATAAGCATGTCCTCTCAGACTGAACAGTATGTTTCTGAAAGTGGAAAATTAATAGGGCAAAGGGGTACATAATAATCTAAGGCAGCTCAGAGAGAACACTTCTGTACCACCGGCTTAGTCATCATACAGAATAAACTTGGAGGAGCTTGATATCACTGATA
Organism: Albula goreensis; assembly: GCA_022829145.1. NCBI lineage: Eukaryota > Metazoa > Chordata > Actinopteri > Albuliformes > Albulidae > Albula > Albula goreensis. Next base: position 36,749,781 of record CM040742.1, read on the forward strand.
TCAATATTGTCCATTTCAAATGTTTCATTTTAAATGCAAAATGCAATTAGCAAAAAGGGGAACACAGCACGTCATAAGTCAATAAACCACAGGTATTCAGCTACCCATACTGTACATTTGGTAAAAGACAAATTAATTCTTTATGGCATGTGATTTAATTCATTCATTGGCTTCCACACCTTGTTTCCATTGCCCAAATTCACTTCTGACTGAAAGGAAACTACAAAACTGGACTTGAGAGATTCCAGCTTTGTGGTGACTCTAAGGGCAGAATGTTTTGGGGGTTAGGGGTGCACACATACCTCTCCCCAGGCGGCGGCAGGGGGCTCCACGGGGGGGTAGTGTTTGGGCAGGTCCCATGCCACCTCAGTCATGAACCACTTGAAATTCTTGCAGTTGAGGGAGTTCCTCAGCTCCTTCTGCACCGTCATATCCCCAGCGGAGAGGTGGCGGTACTCTGGCCGGCGCTGGTAGATGTATTCCGCGTACTCGTCCATCCAAACCTCTGCTACACGCTTCAGGTTCTGTGCAGATCAATCGACGTGCCCAGTTAGCCGCAAAGCCAGGAGCGTATGCCCATGGGCACTCTGCATTTCAAATAATCTTCATCTCCCTCAGCCAATACCCTTCATGTGCTCTCAAGGTAATGATAAAAAAAAAAAAAAAAAAAAAAAAATTGCATGGGTTTTCACTAGGAGCACCTCTGTGTGATGCTGGTGTGTCTGAGCATATGTGCAAGTGTGTGTGTGTGTGTGTGTGTGCTCTCCCAGATGAATAGATCAGCACTATACTTAGCGTGAATTGATTGACCAAATCACATGGAAGGAAACAAATTGAGAAGGAGATGGGAAAACTGGAGATAAGGGCCTGCAGGTGAGCAGGTGGGAAATTTTTTTTTGTGGGGAAGGGGGTGGCAATCTATGCAGAGATCCACCGCCACGGGGCACAGAATAGCCTATACACTGCTTTGCTGTTTCCTGCCAGCGCACACTCAAAGCCCAGGTGAATGTTTTTTTTTTTTTTGCTCATTTCATACACCATTACATGATCTCACTGTTAAATTCATGGTCATCCTTGATTTTCTTTTTATTATGCTGCTCAAACCAAGCCAAGTTTTACAGGTTCATCTGATATCTGGCATTTCCAGTTCTTTGAAAGGGCTTTCTTTATATGTCAGTAATTATAGGTCAGTAATTTTACAGTTCTCCCATACACTGTACAGACGACCATTCATGTCTTCATCAGGCAGTTCTTGACTGTATAGTAATTTATCCAATGCTAAAATTTTAGGGAACAAAATTGACCACAGGAAATGAGGGATTTTAACAAAGGCCAGCCACAATAATACATAACACAATAATGTATTCATTTTTATGGAATCTGTAGTTTTAACCAATGAAACACCAGTTCACTATTAAAAAGGTACACTCTTGCAGGTAATCAATACAATGAATTGCCAATCGAGATCAGTTATCTGGCATGGTTTTCAAGGGGAAAATCGATAGATTTGTGTTTGCAGGGACAGGAAGGGACAGGAGCATTAGCAGATGGAAGGGAAGAAAGCAAGGAGCATTGCATTTTTATATTTGTATTTGTTTTCCCTGAGATTGCTTTAAAATTCTCAAGCTGTTCAAATATCATGCCCAGCATGACATTTGTGCAAGGTTCACTCAGTTCAAGAAAGTGAAGAGTCTTTCTATGTGTCCCTGTGGAGCTAAGAGACTTTGTGATGGAACACACTCAACTTGCTCTTCAATCTCTCAAACTTTTCAGAGCGGACTTATTGATCCCATCTTGGCATTGTTTGAAGAGAGGATGGGAGGGGGGGCCTTGTCAACCTGCCAGGGCATTTCATTTTACCTTTACACTCCCCCGTTGTTTGGTAAGACACAGATTCCAAGAAAAATGAAAGGGAACAGAGCCATGGTAACAGATACAAAGACAGCACATAAGCCAGTCTCCACTCTGCACTGGACCAGGATCAGTCTGTGGTTGGTTCTCCACTATCCGCCAGGGTTTCCAGGAACAGCAGGAAATACTGTACTGTATCTGCTTTGGAAAATGGTGGAATGGAAATGCTTCCGCCTGCAGCTGGTAAGGGTGAAGTGGTTGGTTGGACGGCCATGAATGCTGGACTTACCCTGGCCAGGCTCACTCCGCCGGGGACCTTATAGGGGACGTACTTCCTGTAGATGTGACCCACACGGGAGCAGGGAATGTCCTCCATTCGCCCTCCACACATCCACACCTGTGCAGACCAAGGAGGGAGGGAGAGAGGGACAGCGAGAAAGTATTTCAGAGAATGTGAATGGGAGAGAAAGAGTGAAAGTGGGAAAGAGAGAGAAAGTGAGAGAGAGAAAGGGAGAGCATTCAGTGCCTGCTGGAAAAATGTTAAAGTGAATCAAACCGTTACATCCTCCCAACTGAGCAATGAAGTGAAAAAGGCCCAGAGAGGTGCAGCTGTGGGTTTGTCTGTGAATGTGCCATTTGGGGATGGGAAGGGAGGTGGGGGCTAAAGGATAAGTAGCGAGAGGGAGGGTGAGTGGGTGTCGCTGAAGCTGCGCAATGTTTAAGACTGCCACTCTGTCACCGGGTGCTGAATAATTAAGTAAACACTCTGCAGTGACACAGGCCAGGGATGACATATATCACAGGCGACGCAACAGCTGCTACTGCAACCTCCGCCTGACTGCTATGCGAGCGTGATAGAACCCCGCTAACAGCGCACTTGGGGGATGAGGAGACCTCCAACTGTTCTGACGAAGCTAATAACTGCCCGAAACCTGCCGCTGTCATTCACCCGCCTAATTGCTTCTGTAAATCCGTGTGCAGAGAGAGACGAGCTGAGCACTCTGGCGAGGGTGTCTGCGTCTGACGGACGAGTTGCACTACGCATGAGTTCGACTATGTGGCCCAGAGATGTGGGATGCCAAGAGAGTATTTGCGTTTAGAGAAATGAAACAAATAAAGCACCAAAAAAAAAAAAAAAGAGAGCAGCTCATCCAGTTTGGCTGGATAAGTCTGAGGGAATGCAAATATGTTTCTGCTTCATCAATATTTAATATGGACTGGGGCCTGGGGGGTTCAGACTCTGCTCTCACTGAATGGCCAATAACTTATAAAAAATACATCAGAATCCATGTGTGTGGCCCTGGGCAGGGAAGGGGCAGTATGAAGCCAGCAGCTGCCTCAGTACTCTGGTACAGTTAGAAAGGCATCATCAAGACAGCCCTACTGCCTTCTGGACAACAGCGCAGTCAGTTCTGCAAACAGTAGTACTATCTTAGTGTTGGAAATTAGGTAACTCAAAGAACTGTTAGCCTTGTCCCAGAGGAAGCTCCACACCTCTGGTGCCACAATCAGTTGTAATGTAAATGACAGCCATCAACTGTCGATCGCAACTGGGAGTGAGCAAGTGGCAACTACCCCAGACAAAGGGGATGCAGACATCCTGACCATCAAAGACCATCAGTGATTTGCATAGGAAACATAGGTTTCCAGTTGCCATTTGCTCCATGGGATAAAAGGCCAGTCACATCAACAGTTCGTTGAGTTAAAGCTAAGTTGGAGCTTCGCGGGCAGACACGCTGCCTCACATGCAACAATAAAGCTTTTTCTTCAAGAGCGCTTCTTGTACGGTCTGTCCTTCTTATAATTACGACAAAATCCAACGTTAGCCACCCCTGTCTTCTGGACTATCCTCTAGTCAAGCTGATAGATCTGGCCAGGAGAAAGATACTGATACTAATATCTGACAAAAATGGGAATGTTGTCTTTCCTTGTCATGGTTTTAAAATAAATCAGTCTTTGAGCGAAATGCAGAGTACAGCAATAGAGTACTTTGTTTCAAATCACTTATCCCCTGTCCAGCACCTGCATTGACTTCTTGGATTGTAACACTTCTCAGGCCTTTTTTCATACAGCAATATATCCAAAGAGGCATAGGCAAATGATAGAGACTGATATATGAACTATACTGGCGAAACTCATTACTATACAGCAGCTTTGTCAATTTCGATTACCTGGCTGGGACAATGGCACAGAGAAGAGAAAATGCAAATCATACTCAAGAAGTATACTGACCTCTGAAGTCATATTTAATTATTTGAAATATACTTATTATGCAATGCTCACATGTTTACAAGAAAAAGGCAAAAACAATAAAAAGTGCACTAAAACTGTACAACTGTTCAACTGTACTAAAAATACAAAAGGCACAAGTGTTTTGGTCTCATTCAGACCTTCATCATTGGCAAATACAATGAAAATGGACATCTAAATGTCCTCTAGGCCCAATGAAAGGTCAAACCTGGTGGTCTAAAATGATGCAGACAAAGTTTGTCAACCTCACCGTGGCAGGTTTCCTGCCTGCTGCCTCAAGCTGACCCTCCTGCACAGAGCCAGGAGTCCAGCGGGAAACAGAGGGCCTGTTCCACCTGCCTGTTTAGACAGGCCCGGGCCTTCAGGATGGAGCTCCGTCCCCCAAGAGCCAGATCCCTCAGGCTTATTTATTCACTCCACTCCCCCTTCACAGCACAGCCGCCTGTCCCCAGTCTCTCTCCGCCTGGCTTGCACACTCCCATAGGAATTTCACTTCAATTATAAACTGGGATTAAGGGTTTTGGGGGATCTGCTCCAATGGACGATTTGTTTTGTTTTTCCCAGAGGGAATATGTAACTGTCCAAAATCCCTTTTGCTCTGAGGAGGAAACATGGTGGAACATGAAATTCTAAAAAAAAAAAATAAAATAAAAATAAAAAAAAAAAAAAACACTTAAAATACTGTTGGTAATTATAAAAATAAAATCCTTGAAATTGAATACTGGAACATTCAGACCTTATTAAAAATAAATGATGGTAACATCTGTCAACCCAAACAGAAAGTCACCCAGCTAAAGAGTGAGGCTTACTGCCTTACTGCTCAGACCTGCAGAGGATGTAAATGTGTGACCTGTGGTGACCTTGCTGCCTCGGCCATCAGCGTGTGGAGTCTGCAAACTCTGATTGTGCTGATGCCCACCCCAGCAGACGAGGAAGGGGTGTATGGGGTTCCAATAGATGGGACTATCCTCCTTTCATTGTGCAACAGTAGCTCCCTTGGGCCAATGTAAAACCTGCCTGCGCAAGCTGCGCATGAGGTGCAGCTCCACCAGCACAAAGACTGCGCAGTTGGGATGGGGATGACTTGAAGCAGCGGCAGCTTGCATCATGTGCTCAGGGATAGACTGCATGGAGGTCTGAGCTCTGCCAAACTGACACAGATAGCTGAGCTGATGAGACAGGGCTATGAATAGACATCAACAGCATGATGCCATGTAGGCGGAGTGAGTGCACCATTCTATGCAATGCTGTGGTAAAGGGGAAAAAATACTGACCACTCAAGATATTTTTACCCTTCTTTCACCAGGTAGGACATCTGAGATTTCCCATCTGCAGCCACAAACCATCTGCATCACCCTGGCAACCACATTCTTCATTGGGTAGCCCTGGTTGTGAGTAACCTTTTCTATAAAAGCTGTGGGGAACCAAGCACTGTTGAGATGAGAAGGCTAACTGGCCTTAGGGGGGGGCGGTGGTAGCTTACTTTCACTGTTCAAACATGAGCAATCCTGGTCCTTGCACATCTTTTGATCTTTTTATCCTGTTGTATTATGCATAAGATATTGAAATCTTAATTTATTGAAAATATTGAATCTGTGAAATGTTTTGCCTTTCAAAAAGAATGCAAACCTTTTAATTTGTTAAGCCTAAAAGTATGCTTTTCATTCTTTTTATGACAGCCTTAATACACTTACCCAATCATATTTTACTTTACTTGCCAACTGGTACTCAGACTGCCTGATTAAGATGACTACAGCATGCATAAGTAATATAAACAATGAACCTTTACAAACTCCTCTAGATAAATGAAGGGAAATGCCCTTTAAATGTATGTTCCATGTGTCATTTTAGTCTCATATGTACTGTGTTCATCCTGTACGATAATCTTGTATGACTTCAAGTTCATGTTTCTTGTGGCACCAGTTGCCAGTGACCTTTGAACGATACAAAAACTATTTCCTGAAAACAAAGTAATTTATTGATCTACTCTATTGAATGGCTCTGGGTGAAACATCAACCAAACCACCTTAAGCCACAAACTTTGGCCACGTGACCCAGGAGGCGACGTGTTAATCAAAGGCCATGAATAAACAGTGGAGCTGGATGCCAGTAATCAACAACCAATCAGGGACCCCGTGACCTGAAAAAATCGGTAGTGTGGTTGGGGGACCAGCCGGAGCAACATTCATCGCAGGCTCCATGGAAACCCGTGCAGGATTTTCCACGTCAATGGACAGAAAAACGATGGAGCCGCAGTGCAGAAGGACAGACAGAAACTATAACGGATATTGAGAGCCGTTAACATCTGGAAGCAAGAGGCTCAATTGTTAAATGAGTGGGCTGAGGGTTTATGTGGGTGGAGGCCTGACAGACTCTTGTCAGTCCTGTGAGCTACCTCCATTTATCGCAGTATTGAATGTGGAACATAGTAGCATTTAATCAAGAGGAGAGGCTACAGTGCATCATGGTAATTTGCACAGGCCTACAATTTACAGGGTAATGGATTGCTCCCCAACTTATTAGGGTCCACAGCACTATTAGCGCCTGGATGTGGGGAAATTGAGGGTGCCGGTGAGCCACTGTTTGCCATCATTAATTGCCATTCCTCTATTTTCATAGTCATTTAAATAATAGAGTAATGGATAAGGGGAGGGGGTAAGAGAGAAAGCTTTTTCTTTTTAAGAACAATTGGAATCTCACAGAATAAATAGCATTTTCATATGCTAATTCTTTTTGAAACATTTTTTTTTTTAAGCCTTGCTACAACGGAACACTATCTAACCAATGTTTGCAGAGATATGACAGGAAATACAGCATACATGGATAGGCTAAATGGCCTTTTTGCCTCTGTACTTACATTTAACACATGATTTCTGTAGGCTTCATGGTGGATTTTAAAGCAGTGTGACCTCCATGCAAAGCCACATGATGTCATCAGTAATCGGCTATGCTCGCTCTCTTGGGAGTCCTACCTTGAAAGAGATCTCATATTGCTCTCCTCCCCAGATCTCCAGTCCCGTGTCATATCCTCCTAGCTCCCAGAACCACTTCCTGTCCACGGCAAAAAGGCCACCTGCCATCACAGGAGACCTAGATAGAAGGGAAGAAAAATAATATCTGAATATCTAAAAAAAAAAAAAACAAAAACAAAAAAACAGGAAAAAACAAAGAGGTCACAGTACTGTCATTCTTCTGAAGTACTAGAGCAAACATAGCACTCTCCAGTCCACTGAACAATGGGATAAAATATAGGAAACTGAACATCTCAATAAAAAACAAACCAATGAAACAGATTATTGCCCTACTAAAATAAGGAAAAAATATAGCTGCAAAAGGGATATCTTTAAAAAAAATCATAAACTGCAATAAAAACATGAAAGAAGCAGATTTATCAGCATAATTAATAGGCATTATTGGCTCCATGCAGTTTTATTCTTATAAGCCCTTTATCAGAATAGCAGTCTTTTTCAGATAAACAGCTAACAGTGTGTTTATCAGCCTCTTTTTCCAGGGAGATGACAGATCTGTTGGGGCCTAATATATATGTAACTTGCATAAATGAGTAAATTCTGTATTCTGTATTCACAGCTATGGGTTTATGGCGATCTTTATTGACTGTTAGAGAGAAGCAGGGGCTTTATTACTGGAAGAGGCTAATCAATTTGGAGCTAAGTGCATACAGCTATGCAGTGCCCCTGGGTTTCAGGAGGAACCGTTCTGCAATTAAACCCTGCTTTATATTACAAAACCTGACTTGTATAAGTAATACTACTTTGACAGTCTAATTAACCGAACAAATAACTGCGCTTTGACAAAGTTGTGTAGTCCCTGAAGTGGTGTGGAATAAGTTGCGAGCTCATCCCTCAACATAGGCTTCTATGGATTTTCAGTCTTTAACTTGAAAGCCGGCCAGTTCAGCTCGGGGCAGTCAGATGGATGACCGAGACCTCCAAAGTCATTAACGGAATGGAGATAAATCGGTGACGGCAGTAATTAATGCATCTTGCATATCATATCCCATAAACAGGGAAAGATTTGTGGCCAGCTGATACTGTGGCAAGCGGCGCTGTGCCGGCTTCCAAGCCAAATGCCAGCACTGGGTGGCATCTTATTACCGAACATCCACGCCGCCGTCTGGAATCCTCGTCTGAAGAACAATGAGAGACAATTATATGGGCAGTGGATTCTAAAGAGATACCATCTCCTGCACCATGCCTATTCGTATTAAATGCCTGCTGAACAGGCAAACATAACATTCCTTTTTTCATTTCCCTTCCTCTTTTGCATCGGCTGCCATGGCAACTGTACCAGCACATCCCCCAGAATAAAAAGGAGATTTAAACATTTGAATTTCTCCTGTACGTATCAACTCTACTTTGGTGCCTGCTCTCAGTTTCTCTGATCAATTAACACTCATGGCTTCCTAAAGGGTTGGACCAGAAGGAAGGCATGCAAAGCTGGAGGAAGCTAGGAATTACAATGGCGCGGGTAACATTGAAGTTTTTGCAAGGACAAATGATTTCAGTCTAGCATGCAGAATTACATCTGCTTTGGAGGATAAAAAGGCAAACTCTTTGGCATTCAACAGCTGTGAACCCACTAGCTGCAACACAAAGATAAGGAAGGTAGCTGTGGAGACAAAGTGACATCTTATGTAAAATACCTCTCAAAAAAAAAAGGGCCACTCATCCACAAGCTATTCTCGCAGCAAATTCTCAACCCCCACCCACCCTAGATTTACATCTCTGCCTTCCTTGAAATATTTTGCTTAATCATCCATGAATATTCCAAGTCACAATTTATTTTTAATTAGAACTGCAGAACGGATTCCTAACTCTGCTGTATTGATCTCTGAATGAATGCCCACAGAATACAGGAGTACATAAAAGCCTTGTCTTGTATTGAAAGGACCTAGAATGCATTACCCTGAGGTCACAGTTCCCATGTATGGGCTAGATACAGTCACCTATGTCACTTTGGGTCGTGCAAAGGGCACTCCCAAATGAAATGTAAGAATATTTCAAATTCAATCCCTACAGCTCAGAAGCTGGGTATGACAATTTCTGAAAATTGATGGGTAGTATTCTGGAATGCCATTCATGTGATGGGTGAAAAAAAGAGATGACTTCATTTTCCTCCAGTGTTGCTATATACGGCCACAGATGATGTTGGCACCGCTGTGAGCGGTGGTACTCACTCAAACGGCTCGCTGGAATCCTCCTTCTGCAGCTCGGAGGGGATGGGAATGCGCTTGTAGTACATCTCCCAGTCAAAGGCCCCCCGCATGGCGTCGCCTGCCTGGGTCTCGTAGCCGAAGTTGTCGTGGTCGATCACGTCGATCATCGGGCACACAATCGACTTGCGGTTCTGGGCGATGCGGTCTGTTGAGCGGAGGAAACGAGAGGAGGACAGATTTCTTTAGCGGCAAGGGAATGAGATTTTCACAAGCCCTGTCGTGACTTGCATCTGAGCCACCCCAGCTTCACCTCTCCATACAGCCACGCATCTCAGCTTTACAGCCCAAGGACCACACGACACAATCCCACAAAAGAGCAGAAATGTGGGCCGGGATTCAATCAATATTTGTCCTTACCATCAGTTCACAATCAAACTCCACAGCTCATGTTTATCTTAACCTACAGTTTGGCAAGCTAAGCAATCACTGAAAATAAAATTGCTAAACAGTCCTTGTTGAGAAAAAGCATAAAACGCGTATTCACTTGTAAGTAAAAGTTAAGCACAGACGTTGACTGAACCCCAGCTGGAGTCTGCTCATCCATTTCATGAGATCCTTTTACAGACTACAGAAGCGGGCAGTAGAGTACAGGTGCCCTGCAAAACTAAACTAAAGAGCTGAATAAACACAGACAGAATCAATTGAACTCTGATAAAGAACACTTTACCCCTCTTAGATTCAAACTCTATTGAGCTTGATTTAATGCTGGATATTATCAGGTCGTGGCAGGGGCACATTTTTAATTGAAATGGATTGCATTTCAGCCCTTTGAGCTAAAACAGGTGCACAGATCTATGGAATTTAATAACTACATTCGTAAAAGTAACTACATCCACACTTTATCAGTTACGATGTAGCTAAATTATTTGAAGACTTTGGAATATTGCACTCATCGATGAAAATATGGTGTATGCTTTTGGAAGTCATACACCTAAATCTAAGGGTCACTACAGGTGTATAAAATATGTACTGAGTATCTACCAGTCATGACCTCTATCCATGTAGCCTAATAACAAATTCTTAACTTGGGCCAAGAAACTTTTAACTAAAATGCATTTTGATGTTACTTCTGCTCTTCAGGTTAAAAAGATGTGGTGTGTAGATCTAAGGAGTTCAGCAACTATTCCTATTCTTGAAAGATGAGCACTCGATATTTTTCAGTTAAAAGCGGGTATCAGACACAAATGCCCTGACATAGTGCCTTCATCAGTGAAGCAGTGGTAAGTGGGGTACATACCCAGGAGTGGGGGCAGCCAGTTGACGTTGGCCTCGCAGTGTGAATCCAGGAAGGTGATGACCTCTCCCTTGGCGGCCGAGGCACCCAGTAGTCTCGTTCTGATCAGCCCTTCCCTCTTCTTAGTGCGCAGGATCCTGACCTTGGGCATTCTCACCATGTAGGCCTCCAGAGAGGCTTTCAGATGTTCTGTGTTTGAGAGGAGGAGGGAAGGGTGAGAAAGACTCTTCTGGTACAAGCCCATTTCCACAACCACACTGGCCTTGAGTGAATCAACATTGATCTACTTTGCTGCTCATTGCCATGTTTGTTTCTACACATGCCAGGGCCATTGATCGTTCATCTGGCCAAAATGAGTTTTAGAAGAAAAAAATATGTATCTGCTGTAAAATGTTGAACAGGCCACTGTCCTCCACAGGTTTTATCCTATCATCAGTCTTCTTTGTTTAACACAAAACAAATCCTTAGCATACAAAGCACTATAGGGATCAAAAACGCTGCATGGCAACTCTAATTTACTATCCCAAGCTTTTTGTTTTATACCCTTCACCTGGAACACAAGCGGTGGGCTACATGCCACACCAGTTTTCTCAATACATTTCCCCACTCTCAAAACACTTGGTGAGAGAAAAAAAAAACAAATCAATTTGCTTTAATTGGGTTTATAAATCTTCTTGCCCAGCATCAAGCTTTGCTTGACAAGTCAATAAAAAATGCTGTTAAAACACAGAGACGTGCCAGATATTTACTTTTCCACTACGCTGCTGGGAGAATTTTCAGCATGGTTACAATGACCAATCATCTGAAGGAACACGTTATCAACTGGCTTTTTCACAGCTGGGAACATTCAATTTCGCTCAATTTCCCACACAGAAGTCTTTACAGAGGGCATAATCATAACTCCCATGCTATTTTTCCTCAAGAGCTGAATCAATGAGTACCCTGTGCAACTGACCCCAGACCCTCAGGCCCCCTGGAGACTAACACAACTGAGTTTGACCCTGTGACACTTGGCTGGAGGCTTACATTAGCCAGGTTTCTCACTGGGTAATGTGTTTACTTGCCATGACTGTAGTTAGAGACAGAACATGGACAAAGTGCAGTAGCTGCTAAACGCCACAGGTGATGACCATTTTAAGTGAATACATATTATTCCTTCTGTTGATCACATGATTAACAAGGCTTAAAAATACCGTTAGGGCCATATAGAAAGAGAACATTAGATTGCAGAGAGAGCCAAGACGTGATCAAAATTACAACTGAATGCAAATGAAAAATCCAAGGGCTTCATTTGTAGTTTTATAGCATGAAAAAATATTAGGATTTTGTGGCTGCCATGACAACCATTTACCAAAGACTCAATCCTTATCAATTTCCCAGAAGGGGAAACTGATATCCAGTCTCTTCATTATATTCCAGTGGGCCTTTAATGTAATCATTTGATTTCTCTCCCCCAAGAACCAGCTGAGGGCTGCTCCTCCATGCTTGCCCCCAGCAGCTGTGTCACTCACAGTCATGAAAGACCTATTGATTCTGACACCAGTTTAAAACATCCAAAGAAGCAGCTGAATGAAGGGGCTGTGCAGCTGAGGCTGAGGCAAACTCCACATACATGAGAGAGAGAGAGAGAGAGAGAGAGAGAGAGAGAGAGAGAGAGAGAGAGAGAGACAGAGACAGAGACAGAGACAGAGACAGAGAGACCAGACCGACTGACTGACCGACAATATAGAGAGACAGAAAAAGACAGGCAATACAGAGAGAAAGACAGAGACAGAGTGGCTACAGGCGGCTGTTTCTCTCAACTTCAGCAGCAAAGCACATATTAAATGCTGCCGTTAAAAGTCAGATGCATTCGACGATCGCCAAGCCGTCATGCATCAGGTTAGGAATTTGTGTCAGAAGGAAGGAGAAAATTGACTTGGCTGAATTGGAAGAGGACAACAGAATTACATCGACTAGAAAGTAATACGAAATAATGAATTGCAGAAGAGGAGAAGCCAATGCCAGGGGGATCATTTCAAATGCTTTCTTTGATAAATGAACTAGCAAAACAGAACAATCTCATATTCTGCCCTGGAGGAACGAAGAAACTCTCCCACAAAATGACTCAATGACTCAACATTAATAAAATATCACCTTCGCGGCAGACCCCCGGACGGTAGTCTACAGGAACGTGCTTTATAAATGCGGAACTGCAAACCTCTCAACACGCCTGGCTCACGGTCGCTCGTAGGAAAACTGCTCTGTGAAACCTTCAGAATGGGCTGCACAGTACCAAGAAAAGACTGCACTGGGATTTATAAGGCATTGCACAGTATGAGCTCCTATCTACACTAAGTTCTGCTTTTTTCAGCTCAAAATGTTACCTAGTTTATGTACATGGAAAACCTGATCCATTGATCAGCACTCCTACTGTGATAAATACTGGTTGTGACCCAGCCATTGCTCTGCTCACCTTAATTCACGTTTAAACATGTTTCCTTCCCCATCACCACCCAAGTCCAATACAGTGAAGAACAAGACTGACCACCCATTACTGGGAGATGCTTGTGCAGGAGCCACACAGGCACACCTACACAATGATACTGCAAACCAAAACAACAACAATACTCCCACACACGCGGTTCACCCCTGCAACAAAACCTTTCTCAAGACATTGTTAACACTGCTTTTGTAAGGGCACTGTCAGCTCAACCCATCTGCTGATTTTTTTTTTTTTTTTTTCCTGTTGACTGTCAATGCAACAGCCCCTTACTGCCCTCTCTCCTGGCAGAGACAGCATGATGACAGAATGTATGACAAACTGCCCTTTTGCAGGTCAGAAAACCACCCTGAACATATACAAAACCTGTCAAGGCTATTGTGGCAAACCTGATTTGCGAGTGTGTTCAACACTGTAGCATATTTATATTGGCAAAATGCAAATGTTATGACGATGATCTTGCTATGTGCTCTTATAAAGGACAGTAGGGACAGTAGGGGGAAAAGGAAAGGGGAGAGAAGAACACACTTACATTGGCTCAAGAGAATAAAAACATTTGTGCACAACAGAGGTCCCAAAGCCCCAGTATGATTTTCAGCATTCATGTCAATGCACCCCCCACCCCACACTCTTTCTCAGCTGGTGTGTGAGGGTTTCATATTCATTTATCACAGTCTTAATGATGTTTAGAATTAAGGAGGAGGAAGATGGTTTCAAATGTCAAGATGTCATTTTCTCTGCATTTGGGAATGTGTCACCCATGTAGAAAGACATTCTCGTCCTCCAAACATTTGTGACACGCTCAACCTGCAGGCTTTAATCAGGTGCTCAGTAGACCGCTGCGATAGTGCCTGCATCTCAGCCGCAGCTGCTGCAGCCATTATGAATTGTTAATTTGCATTGCGGTTGATCATATAATGAAATATTAAATCCCACACACACATTTACATGATGCATTGTATTCCTCTTGAGGGAGAGTAAAAGATGTTGTAGCTTATTTCTTTTATTTATTTAACCAACTGAAGCAATGCACACCTGATGAAATTTCAAACCCCAAAGACACATTTTGAACTATTTATAGACCTATTAGCTAGCAACAAATTATACTGAGTAGCTAATTTTTTATAGCAAACAAATAGGCTGTTCAGCTACCACTAAATGTTTTTCACCAGAAGAGCTGGTTGCTGTACCTTACCATCCCTTATATTTAGAACATCAGCACACGAGTCCATAGACTACAGACTGATGTGCCATATGCATTTAATGCCGTGTAAATATTCAGTCTGTTACAATAAATGTGCTACCAAGCATGTCTGGACTTATTACCCTATTTTATCAGAAAATCTAAAATATTAAATTTAGTAAACATATACATAAACGCAATAGTCTTAAAAGATAAAACATGTAATCTATTTTGCGAAGGAACAGAAAGATCCCCTTCTTCACAACCCCAAATGGGTCGAGCAATCCTGTTATCAGTGACTTCGCATTTCTAAATTTTAGCAGCCAATCGTCAGAGAGGCAGGGATGAGGCAGTAGCAGAGACAGGAGAAAACGAGAAGAACGATGGAGAGAGGAAATGCTGTCCTCTATTCATCTTTTCACAGCTCAGTGAAATGAGTAATGTGACGGGGAGGGAAAGTTATCCGTTATCCTTTGTAACTCAACGGCAAACACATACAGTGAATGCCATCTATCTGTACATCTGGAAAAATCTAACCAGCAATCACAGCCTGGGCCACCTTACAGCCTCTTCAAATGCAAATGCTGTTCTTTGTTGTGTGTTTTGAATAAAAATGCTTAACTAGCATTGAAAATACCCGTAATTTGCCAAATATAGGTAGAAGGAATGCATACTAGTATAAATATTCTGAAACAACATTTCATCCCCCCCCCCCCAAATTCATTTTCTATTGAATTTTCTATTAAGCATTGTTGTCTTTGTTGAAAGAAATAAGTGTCTGGCTGAGATGGGAAAACAATATCCAGATATGCATTAACGATATGTCACTGTTATGGGATAGAATCTGTTGATGTGAGGTGAAAAGGTGAGACAGGAACTCAACAATACATTCTGTACCACTGGATCACGCAAATCTGTATGCAAATAAGCACCACAGAGCAACCATGAGAAAGGTTACCCATGTCAAAAATCTAAATTCTTAATTTCACATGAATAAATTACACAAGCGAGGCAGTTTACTCAAATTAGTGGCAATTAATCATTGGAATGGGCAGCTCTCTCCTTTGAATGCACATTAGTCTTTATTAAAAGGTAGGAGCAGGGGAGCTAATTTTATAAATGTCATTTGTGGACTCCATTTACAGTAAAGATATCATCATAGGCCTTAAGAGCCTCAGAATGCTGCTTAAAGATGTGACAACACCCCAGCTGTGGAGAGCTTATTAAATAAAAACAAAAACTAATAAGGAATTACTCTGTAACAATAATAATACGAGGTTCCAAAACACAGATAAATTAAGATGCTGATTAAATTTTCACCACAGAGTAATTCCTTTTCTGCCTTATCGCTGCAGCACAATTTAGGCTCTTCATAAAGAGATTTCCATTAAAATGTAATTTTACCCAAGTGCTGAACAGCTCAGGGATCCAGCTCAGTGCCATCTGAGTAACAGCGGAAGGCTCTTTTAAGAAACTGCCTCCCAACTTGAGAGTTCTGCAGGCCAAACGTCATAAAAATCATATTGTTTTGATTTGAGTACCATAATAAAAAAGGAAAAAAAAAAATCAAGGTTCAAGAGCACTCGGCCTTGGGCATGTGCCTGTGTATTTTAATTGAGGTTGTTATTACATTATTCGTACATTACGCTTATATTACAGTGCAGGCAATAAGACAAGGGAGCATTAGTGCAAGATGGTGGATTTAGACCAGACACTTGGCAGAGCATCAATGTGTGCAGCAGAATATTTAATCCACAAAAAGATATTCAAGAAATGGAAAACCAAGACATAAATATATGGATAGTTTCTTGGTAATAACATAAAAGTTGAGACTCATTAAAGTTTGGTGAACTGGAGGTCAAACTTGGTTGAGGTTGTAATTGTTAACCAGAACGTTTCGTATTATTAAAGTGTTTCCCTGTCGGTGCTGTGGATACTCTCAGCATTGCCTCAGAAAAGCACAGGAGCCATTTTAATTTGCTAAAGTATTAGCAAGGTTATGTTCAGATAGCACAAACGTAGCTTCCATGAAAACCATGCATGCAACAATTAATTTGCTTCCTAGACGGCTGTGGATGAAGCATTTTCAAATTACAAAAATAAATAAATAAAAACATTACAACTGGCATCCTATTGTCTTGCTAGCAAAATGTTAATTTACTCCCCTCATTTTCCTAGATGGGAAGTTATGTGTGGGTATGGTACTGACGTGTTAAAATAAGACTGAGAAGTCGAAACGAAGAGCTGACCGATGGTTACGGATTGTCCAACGCAGCCACACTGGCAGCAGACAGACAGCGAACAGAAAAAGAGGAAGCATGAAATGGTAATTGCTGTACTTCAGGTGCATTACATGACTGGCGTTTGGGAGGATTTGTGGGCTCTTTGTACGAGTGTTTAAAGCAGTGAACTTCCATGGAATTAAAGCAGAATTACCTACACAGATGGGTAAAAAGCATTTGTGGAATATAAAAGAAAGTTGGAACATGTAAATGGAAGGTCTTATAATTCCTTACTTCAGTTTCAACAAATGATCTCTCAGCTGTAGTTGTGTCATCGCAGGAATCAGACAGATACCCCTCAGGTTCAGAATGCAGCAAGCACCCTATCCCACATAACCTATGCCTACGGCCTGCACTGCTGGGGCACGGCTTCTGTTTGAGGAGTGGCTGGGGAAAAACAATCCTTTGATTCCCATGGGCAGAGCTGTTGAGATGAAACCTTTTAACTTACTGCATAATGGTTAGTTTCAATGAGAATGCTGCACCCATTAGAACAATCCACTGCCTGGATGGCCATTTTAACTGGCGCCGATGCTAATGAGCCGAAGCCCCATGGGGGGGAAGGCACTCTCAAAAATAATGCAGAATTAAAGCGGCTCAAAATGATCACTTTGTGCAAACACGTCGGTGTTTGCTAACGATGCATGTGGCTTTTAACCCATTTACATAGCTCAGACTGATGCGACGCTAGACACGCACGGTAGACCAGAGATGAAACCTGACTCCTGGTGCCATTGACGGGGCGGTCAGCGGTGAATTCAGAGCAGATCAAACACACACTTTGGCTGTGTTTGTCAAGCAAAATGTTCCCCGCGGGGTTTTATGACAAGCGAACGCATGTCACGAGGCTGCCTCTGATCGCGGTTCCCGAGATGCCCAGGGTCTTCTCTAATGGGAACGTCAAAGTGGCTCTTACGTGACGTGACGGAGGGGGGGAGAGCAGTGTTGTTGAGGACTGCAGCGCCTCACTGTCTCCCACCAGCCCTGTTCAAAAGCGCGGGCTGCTGGGTCGGAGAACCGGCACCGTTGCAGAGGTGGAGGGCCTGCTGTGAGCTAGAGGGGGTCGGCCTGCAGAAATTCAATTACAGCCTAATGAAGAGAGCCATGTTCCCCTGTGTGCAGCTCAACCTGATAATTAGCCCAGCGCAGAGATGCGGCAAGGCCTCAGACGAAGGAGGTTTAATAATTCCGGCGCTGGCAATCTTCAGGGCATCTCTCCTTCCCCTCATGATGACAGCATACCGGCTGATTAATGCAGGCCTGGCCTGATTACCGCTCATCAAAAATATGTAAATACAAGCACAATTAGTTCAGTTGCACGGCTCTTCTTATGCTGTTGTTCTGTAGGTCTGCTTGAGGGTGGTGGCTGTGGGAGGGCGGGGAGGGGGCACAACGAGCCTACCCCTGGCTCTGTTTTGAGCCGCTCTACAAGCATCCCAAATTGGCCCTGTGTGGAGTCTGTCATTTACTTTTTAATGGTGATTAACGAGGAGTCAAAAATGCACCAAGAGGAATAAGTCATCAGCCGACAGAAGAGACTTGGGAAAAAAAAAAATTAAACATGGTTTCATACTCTACATAATTACAGCCTTAAGCCTCTTTAATGTGTGTCTGGATCAGTATTATGTAGCAGAAATGACGCAAACAGAGAAAACAGCTTCTCTGCGTTATGGAGGCCATTTTGACACAGTTGTTTGTGCAGAGTGGTAGTGGTGTACATAGGAAGGATTGCAGCGCACTGTGGAGCTGATAGTCCATGACTCCAAGCTGATGGGGGGGGGTGTGTGTTCCTAACACAACCCATCACTGCTCTTTGCCCCTCCCCAAATGGACAGTTACACTAAATTATCTGTCACACAGTCACAATGTCTACAGCTTAACAACATTTATTGTTTACCATACTGGCTGCACTACACTTTGTCCTTCTCTACTTCTCTAACACACTCACCACATTGTCCTTCTCCAACACACTGCCCAGACGCCAAATTCCATCCTCCTCAAAGACACTGACAGACACTATTGTATCCCTCTCCAAATGCTGTTTAAGAACACTACCCATCCACTGCCACTCTTTAAATTTACCACCGAACTAGGCAGACTTCAATGGACTGCTGAGTCATCAGGGAAAAGTTTCATTTCAGAGTCATCAAGACTTTCATTTCGGGACTGACTTGGTTCTTAACCAATCCTTTTTGTTCCATACCCACTCTGACTCCTATGATCTGAATCATTCCTGTAAACTGTATTTGTAAACTTTCCTGGTAATTCAGCTGAAATTTGCGGCTGCTCTACAGCTCCTCTGCTTGAACAGATGACAAGATATTTGGCATTTAATTAGTGCTTAATTGGATAAAGGAAGACAAATCTCAAAGGAGCTCGGTGTAATCCAACATAGTATCTAATTACAGGAATGGAGTAGCCAAATAGATTCCAACAACAACAAAATACTTTTTTTCTTGAACAAAGGTACAAAATAAAGGTGGATTAGTTAATTTTGGACAAATGGCAAGTTTTTACAACATCCTGTCAACTGATGACAATAAACCAGTTATGCAAAGGACAGGATGAATAGCCAAATATGATGTACAGAATATGTGAATGCAACTTTTGAAACCTAAAACACTGACTGGGATCCAAACAAGCACAATTAGTCTATATAAAGCCACATTTTATAAACAGAAATATTAAGAAACACTAAAGGAAAACTTCCATTAAATTTGTAACAAGGAGAACTTTACATTTACTTTGATGAATTTACATTGCTGAATTCAATATGTATGCATGTATGCATTATTTTACAGTTATTCCAAAATAAGGGATGACCCTTTTTAAGTTCAAGTATGAATGGACATTTCAAATTTAGATATCCTGCTCTCTTAATATCATGGAAAAAGCCCAAAATCACCAGTGCCATGCAATATTCTACTGGTAAATATTAATGTGCTACTGATGCAGCAAATGTGAGCTGAATCATTGCTCCGTTAATTGACATGCAATCGCACACAATTAGTAATCAGTAGATGGCTGATTGAGACGGTTCAGTAACTGCAGCAGGGTGGCGCCTGCTGAACAGTCAGACTGATGAAGAGGCTGGATCATCATCAGGGCGACTGCACTAACAAGCGGAGTTCAGTCCTGGCGCTAGGCAGCTGTGGAGCCTGTTTTTTTTCCCTCCTGCCTTAATTTCCACTACCAGTGCTGACCCAAGAGACCAGGTGAGGCTTTGCTTCACCAGGACTGAGGACCACTGTACTACTGGTTATAACAGGCAGGAGCTTATACTGCTGGGCTAAGGTATATCTGTACAGTCCAGTGACAGCCATATGAGATATGTATATGATTTTGGTCAGAATTATTAAGTACTGCTGGGCAGATGGCTTCCTAAATGGCACACAGAGGAGAACACAGTCTGCTACGTGTTGCATCCAGGCTGTGAGTGTGTATTTGGAGATAATAACGGTTCCACCGAAATCATACTGCCGCTGACAGAGACCAGCGGACCAGTCCAGTCCTTTCACTTTCAGAGAATGTATACGTGATTATTCTGTAAGCCACTACAAAGATGGAGTTTCATTATTTAAAGGGGTGGTAGTACAGGAAACAAGCAGTAACTTTTACAAAAAATGTTACCTGTCTGAGTTCTTCTGTTGGAGAACAATACAAAAAAATTATTGGAATCATTTGGTCTGTTTGAGAGAATGTGGACAGTGTGACTGAAATTGATATCACTGTTCCAGGGCTTGCATGTATAAACAGTGTGTGAAAAAGTCTGAGAAAGTGTGAGTGTGGGAATGTATGTGAGAAAGTAGAAAGTGTGTGTGTTAATGTGAATGAGTGAGAAAGTGAGAGTGTGAGAGTGAGTGTGACAGTGATGTGTGCTTGTGTGTGAAAGCAGGAGTAAAGAAGTGTGTGAATGAATGAGTGAGTGAGTGAGTGAGTGAGTGTGAGAATGAGTGAGTGAATGTGACAGAGAGACAGAGAGAGTGAGAGTGCAGTGCAGTTAGCTATCAGAGGCTGTACAGCAGCTCACTGCAGTGACCCCATTAAAGCCTGACTGTTCCAATCCGAGAGAACAGCTGGACAATCAATCTGCTCCGAGCAGCCCTCAGACAGAGCTGCCCGTGCACTCCAAAGATGAATCGATCTGAGACCGACAAGCCATCCAATCAGCTCATCAGAAACAAATGAGCCACCATCAAACACTGCCCGATGCTTTCTGATGGGGAATATGATCCCAAACTTCCTTTAAGAGTCCACTTAAGACACACTGCTGTCCGCTCCATCCAAGTAGAGTAGTTAGTAGTAAGTAAAGATTGCATTGGGAAAGACACCCACTCAGGTTTAAAACACTTGGGCAATTTGAATCCGGTTACAGGTTGGGAAGGATTAATTGCCGAATGAGATTACAGCAGTTAGTTTCACACCATCATCGATCATGAGCACATTAGAATTCTGGCGGGTAGGTTTGGTGAAACTCTACTCGTTCTGATTAGTAAAATGACGATTGGCTCTGAAATCGATTAAAAGCAGGGTAAACCTAAATCCCCTGAGCTGCGGAAAGCCGATAAAGGGCTTTTGTAATTTCAACATTTATGAAAGCCCAACATGATGTAACATAGGGAAGTGGAGAAGATTACAGTGACTGCACAACAAAATTTCCCACGCTGTGCCACACCTTGCTTTCAAGCATTCGGTTTCAGTCTACCAGAACACCCAATTCAAAAACATTACACAATTATCTTCTTTTCCAGTGTCAAACCTCACAGAGGACCCCTATACCATTTCAAGTTTCTAACACCATTTCATTTTTTATATACATGTCCAAATTATAATACAGTCCTGCAAACCACTCTGTCCCTAGTCTCATAACTGAGCCTGACAGTCTGCTGTCTCCATTGTGACATTCTGGCTCCCAGGTTCAGGGATGTTACTGCTTCTGACTACGCATTATCTTAAGGACAGCACTACAACTTGAGATGGCTATTCAGAGCTGAAAAATGCTCTGGTGAAAATGCGCTGTTGTATATCAAGCTGAGTGTGTGTGTAATATGTAAAAATGCAAATCTCTCTGGATAAGAGTTTCCGCTAAATGCCTAAATATTGTTTACATAGGTCCAACCAAATCTACCCTCTCCTGGTCCAACCAAACCTGCCATCTGAATTATCAGGGCTCCAATGAGCTTGCTGGCAAACTATGCTGAAAACTATGCCAAAATGTTTCTCAGATGGCCTGTTGAAGACGAATTCTGGAGTTGAGGCTACACCTTCCTGAGTGGCATAAAACAGAATGGCAATCTCCTTTGCTGTATCCAACATTGCTGCAGACCACAGCCATCTCCACTTGGCTATATCCTGCAATACTCAACTGCCAAACATTACGGTCCAGCATGCAGTCCTCCGGCATTAAAAACACAGCGCATGGCGCTGTACCATCTCCACCAAGCTGAGAGGCATGCGGATACAGAAAGCTGCAGTTAACTCTGAGCCTCCTGAGAAGGTGGCTCAGAAATGTAAAAATAAAAAGGAACAGGTGTTAGTGCTGATCACGCTTCACACGCACTGTCAGTGACTCAGACTCTTGGCTGAGCAGTTCAGAATCAAAATCAGAGCTGCCCACTTCACAGAGCGTGGCATGGAGGAGGGGAGCATGAACGACATGGGGGCTGAAGACTGTTTCCATACCGCAGCCTAGTGCAAGGGAAACCGTCATGAAAACAAACGAAACACCACCTCTGGTATGGAATAGTACTATGGTGGCCAAATTACTCCCTAAATTAAGCTGTTCTGCATCTCCAGTGAATGAACAGTATTCTGTAAGCTCTTCTGTGCTTTATGCAGTTTCGGCTCCCTCCAAACTACATTTGAACTCTGTCAACAATTCAAGGCCGAAAATATTGCTGCAGCAATCACACCAGTTTACAAACATGAGAATAGGACAGGTAGGTGTCCAAACCACATTTTCACTAATTGAACACTGACTAATACATCACCACTATTGACAAGCCAACCCATGAAATGCTGGATGAGAACCCTTCTTTACAGATTTGTTTTTTTCCCCTTGTATAGCCATAAGAGCGTGCTCCACCCCTTAAGGTTATTGTGATTGGTTTTACTAGTGGCATAAGGTGAACGGGCCAACACCAGTGTAATCTCCACACCTTTAATTGTGTAATTTTGTCATTCAATGTAAAAAAAAAAAAAAAAAAGCATTCACTGAAGTTCAACATTACGCAATATATTGAGCTGTGTTGTTAGTTAGTGGCCAACCATCCTTGGCTAGCTTTGGTACGACGCCATGTCGTTGTAATGACAAACATACAGCACAAGCAGCAGCTCTTATCACAAGGATAGCAAAAGACATGGTACCCGTAAGTTTTGTTGAAGGAAAGGGATTCTGTGAATTAATGGAATTCGTAGAACCAGAGTATACGGTCCCATGCCATAAAAGCATTACCTTGCGAATTGAAAAGGTGTGTACTAATACTGCCGAAGATCTCCACAAAACTTTAGCCAGTGTTGAAAAGGTAGCATTAGCTACTGATGCATGGACTGCACTTGCCACTGAATCATACGTTACTGTTACCTGTCACTACATTCTTAACTGGGAAATGAAAAGTGTGGTGCTACAAACATGAGCAATGCCAGACACACATACAGCCGAAAACTTGGCTGTCTGAGAAACACTACCGAGTTGTGGGGTTTAAATGGTGAAGTCAACGTGTGTGTACATGACATGTGGGATTTCAAATGTTCAAATATTTGTTTTCAATAGTAATCAACTATTCGAAAATCATTTTGGCACATTATGCACATCCCTAGCGATGATCACAAATTTATTTTACATTTGCGTTATTGATGGAAATTTCTTTATGTTGTCCTCTAAACACAAATTTGTGAGGTCTGTAGGCTGAGTCTGTATGTAGGCTATTTTGTCAGCTGTTTTTTGTCATGCATGTATCAGGGATAATGTTTCATTTGTTTATTACCAAGCTGGCTATACATTTTTTTTAATTTACACCTTTTATATCCGAGAATATATGCTTTTCTTGCCATAAAAATATCGGTCAGAAATATTAATATTTGAGCATTCAGCTTTTCAGTCATCAATTCAACATTTTTTTAATTTTTTTTTTTTTTTTTAAATCTTGTTCAATAAGGGAACCCCTTTAATGGACAAAACCAATGCTAGTTACACCAGTGTAGGAGGATTTCTGGAGGACAGTTGCACCGGGTGTTTTAATTTTTCCACAGCGGCAAACCTACCATTCACAAAAAAACCCCACCCAAAGTCAGCTGTGTTTCCACTGACTAGTGGAATGTTCCCTGGTCCAGACGAGTTTCTGATTTTTATTGAACTCATTATGCATGGTCTTGCAGAGTTATAGCAGTGTATGAAAACTTCACATTTGCTATAAAATTTATACCAGACCTCAACCTCATCAGCCAGGACAAAGAAAAAAAACATTCACTATAATGTAACTTGAACCATCTTACATGAACTTGAACAACTTACCATCTTACTATAATGTAACTTGGACCCCTGAGGTTGGTGGTTCAAGCCCCAGTCCAGCCACAACAAGAACACCATTGCTGTTGGGCCCTTGAGCAAGGCCCTTAACCCCACATTGCTCCCAGGGGGAATTGGCCCTTGGCTAGCCTAATCAACTGTAAGTTGCTTTGGATAAAAGCGTCAGCTAAATGATGATAATGTAATGTACTGGTATTAAATTTAGATTACAAGATCCTTGTCTCATTTTGAGGTGGACTCATTTCTCTGGCGATCCAAAGGCAATGTT
Source organism: Albula goreensis (assembly GCA_022829145.1). Lineage (NCBI taxonomy): Eukaryota > Metazoa > Chordata > Actinopteri > Albuliformes > Albulidae > Albula > Albula goreensis. Next base: position 36,774,095 of record CM040742.1, read on the forward strand.
CAATGGCAAGATCTCCATCTAACTGTGCTCTGATCAGCTTGTACAGCTGATAAACCCTTTCCCATAAAACACTGCACTTGCTCATTCATTTTATGCACTTGTTCAAGAGAAAGAAAAGGTTATATAACCCAAGTAATAGCATAGCCATATCTGTCGATAATTCAATGACAACAAATGTCAGCAGGTACACAATAACGTCTTGATTAGAGAAAAGTTTTCAAAGACAGGCACAGACATGGGCTCATTGTAGGGACTACAGTGAACACTGCAAACCTGAGCAACAGCAGGTTTGAAGAAAAACACTATTGAAATCTTCTGAAAAAATTATGCAATCTCCATATTATCAAAGCACAGCATAAAACCATCACATGCCAACACTGTAAGTAGATATATAGTAATGCAAGTCAGGCAGCCTATTTCAGATCCTCAATGTTTTTCCCCACAATTTCTCTAAACAAAGAAGCATTAGAAGTCCAGACAATTGACGGGCTGCATCCTGCTCCCCTCTCGAGGTTCCACTGCTGATGTATTTTCAATGGCACCACAGAAGCTTCACTAGCTTTTAACCCACAGCCTGAACAATGCATCTTTCTACCTAATACGTTTCTTGGCCCATAAAATTCAGTTACTTAAACATAGACATATACATAATTTATTGTTGACAATTCAACAAAGTTTGTAATGTTTTCTGTTTTGTGCACAAAGCGTACAATACGTTTGCATTTGCCTACTGCAGGTGCAAAAACAGCAAGTCACAGTGTTAGCTAACTATGCCATACCCACTCTGCACAGTAAATAATATGCTTATTACATTTAGAGCCAAACATATAACAGCAAATTATCAAAAACCATAACTGAACAGGAGGTGAACAAGAGGGCAAGCTGTACCTCTCCACCTAAAGCATTCACAGTTTTGTAACAATTTAGTACCTGATTTTCAGGGTACAAGATGAAACTGACCGAAAGTTAGCTATGCTGTGTTAATCAAGATGCTTTAATGGATTCCTGCTCAAATTGTCCATTTTATGCTATTCCGATTTGCATGTTTGAGTGTGAAGGTGACTGACGTAGTGATTGACTCAAGGCTAACATTTTCTCTCTTGCTGATGGCATAAAATCCCCTCTCGTTCAGTGGCTGGGTGGAAGTCATTACCTTAAGTGTGCTCACCAAATTTTTGCGTCCTTTTCAATTACTGCCCATTTTAATACCCAAGTGGTATTCATCTCTTGGCAGCTTAGTTTTGGAATAGCAGGGTACATCAAAATCATAGGAATGGTCTGCAGAAAACCAAACATTTGGGTGGTTTGGCTCTGCAGGTGTTTCAGACTCATTACTGGGCTACTGATAAGAATTTCAGAGATCAGTTATAGTTGCTATCATGGGCTTTTCCTCTTTTTTTTTTTTTTACATATCCTAATTACCCTGTAACCCGGCTATGAATACAATATGGTCACAGTTTTTTTTTTTTTTTTTTAAATCAAATTCTTATGCATTAGTACTCCTGCAAAGTATAAATATCGATTTCTCCAATCTCTGTATGTCACTTTTGGTTTATGGAAGTCTCTGGGCTTATCACCTATTGACCAGCTTTATACTGAGGATAACTGCACTTCCTCAGCCAGCTGCAATAAAAAATTCAAGTTGCAAAATTGCATTTTCACTTTTACGTTTATCCAATGGAACGTGAAGTCAAATCTTAAAAATTTGTTTCCTTCAAACACAATGCTGAGCCAAAAGAATAACTGGATGAATTCAATGAAAACCTCTGTATCAAGGAAAACTGGACTTCTTTCAATCCCATTTCTTTCACTATCTGCAGGTCAAGAGGTTTGTGCAGGAAAATTCTACAGTATTTTCTTCTTTTCCCACAGAAACAATTAGTGAAAGAATGTTTGCCCTGAATACCTTAGAGGATACACAGGACATGTACTGTCTTTAAAGATAAGCAGAAACTGCCTCTCAACATAAAAATCTCTATGGTGGCATGATTCAGGAATGACTGTAGGTTATCAAAAAAATGATATCATAGAGTACACTTTTCCTTGGTTAGCTGCAGACAGTCTTCAATGGGTTGGAACCAACCCAGGGGTATTGACGATAGAGCCACCTTCTTTGCTTCATGTATTTTGGTCCAGAAACCAGAAACCATTGCCCTTGTCACCATTTTATCCAGAAAACTCATTCTAATAAACTATATATCTGGATGATGTAGAAGGATAATAGCTACTTTTTTCTTTAATTAATGATTTACTACTCCCTGTTTATTACTGTGTGTGCTATTACATACAGTTTATTAATTTTTGTATTTGTTTTTGGTTCTATTCAGTCCTTTGAACTTATGTGGAATACAAATAACTTTAATAAACAGAATCATAAAAAAACCTACATGGTCACAAACCTTAAGATTCAACAGACCCAGAATCAAGAAATAGATAGATTGAGCGGCTTGACCTTTTAACACTTCTCATAAAAATGATTTCTGTAAGCTATATTGTGAACTCTGTTCAATACGCTGTGGTTTCCCACCTGTTCCACAGATAAAGTTTTTAAAAAAGAAAGTGACCTAATGACTGAGTCAGCAATGGCTTCGAGTCTACAATATGAAGTTTAATCTTCTAAAACAGGCACAGGTAAAGCTTCAGATGAAAACTTGCTCATACTGTAGATTATCATCGAGATGATCGCCCTCTGGGAATTTAAGAGGGAAGATGTTGACACACAGCAGAACATTATCTCATGTGACACCACATAATCTCTATGAATAACATGTATTAATATTTTAAAGCAGTATCATCCAGATAATGTTGTCTAATCTACGAGAATATGGTGACATGTGAATAGTGGCCAGTTATGGTCAATCCTGTGGTCTGGCACAAAATTGCTGGCATGCTATAGCCAGTGGTAGAGGTGCAGGCAAATGTCTGACCTACACTGTAAAGAGCCTTTGGATTGTGAAAGGCACTTGAAAATCCATTATTATGTATGATTTAATATCTAATATGCTCATTTTTTTGTTTTTTTCATTTGTTTATTGTATTATGTTTCTTATGAAATAGAAATGTTCTGTGTGTTCCTCTTTTTATATGTTTCTGAAAGATCAGTGTAACAAAATAAAATATTTATGCGAGATTTAAACTGCATGTATCAATTTGACCTGACAAATAGCAGGTGCTGTTATTTTTAGCATAAAAAGAGGCTTAGTTTGTAGTTTTAAAAGCATGTCAAAAGGGAGCAAGATAAGAAAGAGATTTGATGAGGCAGATAAGTCATACTTTTAAAATGAGTAGGTTTCTTTAAGCCTTGAGTGGGGTGGCAGCTAATGGAGATAGCCTTTTTCAAATGCAAAACAAAACTGAACAAAATGGTCCACAAAAGGGGGAGTTGAAACGCTGTATAACATCAGCAGGCTATGCAGAAGAGAAAATAGAAAAATTGCAGAGGGGTAATTGACACAAAAAGTAACAGGTTTGAGGAAGAATATAGATAATAATTTTAAAATAGTGACTTAATATGCTATACAGTAGGATCAGTTCATTAAAGAGGGGTAAACTATGCCTCAAAATCTTATAATCTTGTATCTTATAACATTACAAGGGTTAGCAAGGTTTTGAAACAACCTCATATGTAGCAGGATACAATGGGATGCAGTAAACTTATACAATTGGAAAGGTTACATGGTTTATGTGTTAATATACAATGGGTTGCAATAGGAAGCAACACCTCCTTGTTACAACATCTGGCTACCATACTTTAAATATTTGCTTGGGCCCTTAACGCATTAATCCACACCACAATGATATCAGTTATTTGTTTACATTAAGCAATAACTCATTTATTAACCGGTACAGTAACTAGGATCCCAGCATTCTAATCCAAATATGAAGCCTAACTGAATCTCACCATGATGCAGCTGTTACCACTGAGCAGCCAGCCAGCCTGAGAAAATGCTTTGAGAGCTCACACTGAGAAAACACTGACGTGTTTCGGGAGGTCAAGTATCCATTTACTCCTGCCACAGGAGAGTTGGGTAGTAATGTAATGTTCATATCGCATTACATTTAAACATTTAGCAGGCACAAAAAAGTGCACCCAATTGGTTTAGTGAACTCAAAAAGAGACAATGCAAAGGTGTTAGCATTACACCCATATTTTAATTTCCCACAGTAGATGCAAGAGAAAATGATAACAAAGGGAGTACAAAATTCAAAGACAGGCTACTCTGTCCCTGAAACCATTTGGTGCATTTTATTTGGAAAAACCACTAAATGTTTATGCAGTGTTCATCTTATGAAACAAAAAGAATAAATGCATGCTCTGTTCCAGTGTTGAGACTTATTCAGTATAATCCATGTCAATGTGTTGCAATTAGGGACAAGAAAAAAAGTCAAGGTGCAAACTTTGCCTTCCCTTTCAAGTGGACAGTTAAATATTTCATCGAAACGTTAAAACAATGAGCATCTGTTTCTTTACAGAATGCAAAATATAAGACCACAAGGAAAAAAGCTGGTCGGTGGGATTTTGAATCAGAATGATGAGTCAGACTGATGATGTCTGCAAATTGAAATGGTCGCTCTCCGTTTCATCTGCATATTTTAAAGGCACAGGAGAAAGGATGAATGTTGGCTGAAATATTTGTGGAAACAGTGTCTATATCACAAATCTGACAGGAACTACATCATGATGTGTTCAAGCTATCTACACCCATATCCAACTATACCGAGGTAAACTACACCCTAACCACAAGTAGTATTACAAAGAGAGAATAATCATACCTGAAGTTGTGTCGATGATAAATTGTGTTGGAATGGAAATTTGCACTAATTAGGCTTTAAAATCAAGCACAATTATTCCAATAGATTTGTTGTTTTTCTTCCATTTATGAACACAAATCAACACTAACAGGGAGCTGTAAACATGTATGAACTGGGAAAGACTTGGGGAAATCTTCAGGTCAGACATGAAATACATTATTTTTCTCCAAACCTGTGCTAATTACTGGTATGAAGGTCACTTGCACATGTAAAGCAAATTGGCCTGTGGGTTACGGATTCCCTGAACCAGCCTGCGGGTCACTGCTCTAGAACCCTAGCAGGAACCTAATGAGAATCTTACTGTCCTTTACAACAAAAGATGGAAAAGATGTTAAGTTGAATGGAGCTTCAAGAAAGAGGAAACTACTGCATTTTGCTTCAATAAAGACTTAGTTAATATTCTACACTGAACCAAGGAGCACATCATCATTCAAAATCTTTAAAGAAAATATTGCAGGGCATTCTGAATCAATCATTTCCAGGCTTAACCCTTTGGGATCCCTTATTTCTGCTGTATTGGAAGTGAAACCATCACCTTTTTGCCTCAGATTAAGTTTATGAGGGTGGAAATGGGTACGCTGCCTCACAACTCATTAAATTAAATATTGGAGAATACGTGCCTACACAGATGGTCATGAAAAGAAATTAATTCATTTTCTGCTTTCCCCTAACCATGCAGGCTTTCAATTCAGTGTGCCTGTGTTGTTAATGTTTCCCTGTCACTCGCTTTCTATACTTTAACAATTCATTAATAGTAAAGAAAGTAAACACATCCATCAATGGGAAGCACGTCAGTGCCATCTAATCAAAGCATAATTAAATGTTTGCTCATAAAGCCTCATTTCGGGAGCTGAGAAAAGCTGAGTGGCTTGACTGCTGCCATGGCCGCACCATTAATAAGCGACTGCAGGTCAGATCTTCAGCCAGCTGGGCAAAAGGCGGTAACCAAATGACTCAATTGTGCACCACTGACAGGCAGGGGGCTGCCGGGCAAACCCTGTCGGGACCCATACCTTTGTCACTGAAATCGTCCACCAGGATGACCTCGGCGATCAGCTCAGGCGGAGAACGGTTGATCACACTGTGGACGGTGCGGAGCAGAGAGGACCAGCCCTCATTGTGGAAGGGGATGATGATGCTGGTGTTTGGCAGTTTCTCCGCGTACAGCTTGTGCTTACAGCTGCATTCAAACAAAAGAAACAGAGAGAGAGGTGTTAGTAAATAAGACAATTCTCAAAATGAGTAAAATAGCTATGTTTTTAATGAAGACACGGATCCCATGTTCGCAGCTGAAGACAGATACTTTACTTACACAGCTGGCTGCGGGAACACAAGCATGGAGCAAAATGTTCAATGATTACATTGTGTTGTCAACATTTATACAGTTTAAGGGAAACACATTTGCATGTGATGACCAGGTAAGCCCAGGAAGTGAGGCCCATACATGATAGTGGGGAACAGAGACGGCAGATAGAAGGTTGTTAACAGGAGGCGCCATTTTGGCTCTGGTTGGATACGGCAACATCCCTTTGTTATTCTAATACACATTCTCATACACTGTGCCACGACCCAGAACAGTCTCCGAACAGTAGGGAGAAAAAAAAAAAAAATCTCCACTCAATTCATTTTTAATGATGAAACCTCTGTGTATAAGATGGGGGCCTGGCTTGTTTGAGGACACCAGTCCTCTGGATGCTCATGGGAAATCACAGGGCCTCAACCTTTCCTTTTTATAATGGTACAGGACTCGGCCTGTTTCACTTCCCAGACACTGCCTCCCCAGAGCCATCCTTCAGCTCCTGTCAGTCTGCCATTCCTGAATGACACCAGCTCACCCTCATACCTCCTCCTTTACAACACAATATATCTGAAGGTCTCGGGCAGTGTGAAAGAAAGATGACCAAGTCAGAAATATCACCACATCATGCCTGCACAGAACTGATACCCCGTATCAGTGACTGGGCTTTGAGCGGACCCAGAGGGAGATGGCAGCTGACAGCTGCAGGCGGTTAGATGGGTAAACTTCGACTCCCTGCCCTGGACAGCCAAATGCGGCAATGGGATCCCCCTGACCAGGCCCTGGCTGTTGCAGTTACTTGTTTAAAAATAGTAAAACAAGGAAAAAACTGGCAGGTTGAAGAGAAACCTAATTAGCTGCAGAACATGGGAAACCAAAAGAGGCAATTTCCCTGAGACTTGAGAGGAACAGGGAGAGCGCGATAGGGTGAGGACATGATCGCGTGAAAGTGATGTGAGAGAGCCGGCTCGAAACTTAATTACATGCTATTAAAAACTGTACAAATTGGGAAGATCAGAGGATGCGGAAGGCTTTGGCGGTGTCGGACCTGCGATTCCCACACACGTTTGAACATCAATGAGCCTCTCCACGACAGTGGGGATCCTGTGGAACAGCTCGTCCTCTAGAGTCCTCTGGAAAAAAAACCCCCTGCAGCACCACCACGCCTGGCTTAGCATGCACTTGGATTTCCGAAAGGCTCAGGGCCGTTTATACAGTGTTTGAAGAGGACCAAAAAAAAAAAAAATCTATTCTCTGATGGTTGCACAAAATATGAACAGGATTCAGATGAAAAAAATAACTGCTGAGGCTCAGAAAAACCTGTTAGCTCCTGAATGACAGACCTGAGGTCAAACCCTTGGAGGAGATCTGCTAAAGCCCTCAGAGGATGTCAACCCCCATGAAAGAACAACCAAAAAAAACGTTAACAGACTAGCTGTCCATAGTTCCATTTCAGCTTGGTATCTGTCAGGTTCCTTCAATATGAGTGGATTCGATCTGACAGATAGCCATTCACGGTAAAGTGGGGGGTTGAGACGGATCGAAGGCAATTGAGGGCGATTTTAAGTTAATCTCTCAACAAGGTTGTGCTGGGTCGTGTTTGACAGGGCCCTCATTGGTAATTCAAGACCAAAATTACACACTGGAAAAGTGTTTAGGGTGGGGAATATTGGCTGGACAGCATGGGGCCGCTGCCAATCACAGCAGATGCGCAGAATGGTATCTGCTCTATACAGCCACCTGAGACCGGTCCCCATGGAGACTTGCAACGGAATTGGATTTATGATGGCAGGAGAGAAGACGTCGATATCACACATCTGGAGCTGAAAGACGACAAGGCCTGCCAAGCATCTGTACTGCTAGAGACGAGAACGAAGTCTCAGGGAGGTCTAAAATGGCATTCTGAAACAATTTACATGAAACATTCAGCTCGGTAGTGATGTGTGACAGCAGTCTCCAAACTCAGCCCGTGCCAGTGCATACGCATTTGGGATAAAGAGATTTCTGAAGGACGGTCATTCCAGCTTCATAAATAAAACAATGTGTTTTAAAACGTAGGCCTTCAGATTTTTGGATTGGGTCATTACTTATGAATAAGAAGCTGGCTTTATACTCAGGACATTATCTAATGAAACAGTATTGTCGTTAGCTGAAGTGACAAGCATGGTAGCTCCCAAAAGTACAATGAGAGGACAAAGCCTTATTCACAGGGAGAAAATAAGCAGACATCTCTTATTTCAGACAGTGAAGCTTTCTGCCTTGAAACTGGGAGCGAGGGACCACAGCGGGTGGAGTGGACCATTACGACAATAGTCATTCACAGTAAACAACAGATAAATGAGAGTTAAATAAACTGATGAAAGGAGGCACTTACTTTGGATGTCGAATGTCGGCTACTGAACGATTGAGTGAGATCCGGTCGCTCACGTAGATGTTGAAGCCGTTCTCCCGGTATGCCTGGTCAACACGGTCGGCGTCTGTGAGGGGAAACGGTTTCCCCTGTTCTCCATTACCTGATGGTGGGCAAAGGGGCGGAGATGTTAACGTGGTGAGTAACGTGTCGTTTAGGGCTGTGCTGATTAAAGTAGGCGAGGCGAGGCGTGGCGTGGCGTACCTGACCGGGCGGCATCTCTCCTGATGGCCTCATAATCATGCCAGTCTTTCCTCCGCACACCATCATCTTTTCTGGGCCTCACGTTCACACCCTGCCAACAACACAACAAATGTAAATCAAGCTTCTGAACTTACTTCAGCCTCTTTAATGCCATTCAATGCCATTCTTGTGTCAGTGACAGACTAAATGGCAACATAACAGCAGGTCAAGTTAGACACAGTAAAGAAAAACCAAAAGGGCAGAAGCACGCTTAACATAAATATACAAATACACACAGAAAAAAGGATGAAAAGAAAATGAAAATGGACTGGCTCACATAAATGACTTCTTAAGCGTGATTTAGTTGCTTCAAAATACAAGTCCTTTCCTGATCTGGTACATCCATTATTTTGTCTAACTTCTGTACCATGGACTCAAAACCTCTTTCCCTGAACCATTAACTTCAATTACAAAACACTACAGCATAGAATATCTCAGTAATGTTGGAACAGAAAATGGCCCTTTTCAATGAAAACTTTACTCTATTACAGAAGAGAAACATTGCTGGTTTTTCCCAGCCACTCAGAGAGATCACCTTTCATTAGCATACATAGCACAAATAATTACTCTTTTTAAAGACTGCTTTACAGGATTACATTTAAAATATATAACAAAAACACAATCTTGTAGGGCCATTGCATGTTCACTGAAGAAATCTACCCACAGCAACATCGAACTCCAAGTCTCATTAGATGGCTCAGGGGTCGATGGCTTGTAACTGTAATGACTGAACTCACAGCCCACAGAACAATAGTCAATCAGCCATCTCACAAGTACAAGGACCCAACAGTCCTTCAGCTCTGGTAATGTTAAGGAAAACAAGACACACAAATACACAGAAGCAAGCAAGATCACACTTCACCCTTATGAAAGGCTTAACAAATTCTGAACTACTTGTAAGTTTTTGCTCTATATGAGGAGACATTCTTCTAAAGGGATAAATCAGACTTTCAAAAGAATGGACTGTCACAGCAACACATGACAACACTGTCAATCTTAATTTTTAACTTTTGAATGAATTTAATTAGACATTTTTATCAAAAACAACAAGGTTGGTTTTTAAAATTTAACTATCAACAGTACATGATTCTAGAGAAAATCATAGCCTGCATCTATGTGGTTTAGATTTATGATCTAGCTATTTTACTTATCCTTTTGTAACACATGCAATAGCTGTGTTAGCATATCTGACCTTTTCAAATCAAGGCTATGAGAATTTCTGTGTTCACCTGCATTTTAAACTAACTGTTCTTTTACAGGCCTACTATCACATTCAATTATCTATTAACAGAGAGCATTTGCAAGATATGAACAACCCCAATAAACCACAAACTTGAATCTGAAACCTCCTTATTAAAACCTAGCGCTACCATTCAAAATTCAATTACCATGCTCCCCAGACTCCACATTAAAGACACCCTGCAGGTTCATCTTAAGCCTTACCCAAGACTAACATATCCATGTCTAATTTCAAGTGGGCACAATTTTTCAATTAATTTATTTTACAGATAGGATCTTAGTTTGAGTAATGCACCACAGTAACATTTTATAACAAAGGTTCATATAGTTCAAAAAGACCTTTCTGAATTTCACTGAGTTTTACTACCCTAATATACTTATGTGACTAGTGAGTTCTTTACAGGCAACTTTACAGGCTACAAAGTGCTGCAGTTGAGAGTTAGAGCTGACTGGAGGACAGCATCTCTCTCACTGATGGACAGTAGCCTGTGAGTAGCTACTGCACTGTCAGGAACTCCAGGCCTGAGTGAACCCCATTGCTGTAGACTCTCAGACACAGCTAGCTAGCTGGATTGGTAAGCCCCAGGCTATGCTAGACTGGTTAATCTTGACAATCTACACACCTACACCTCAAGTATTCACTGCCTGAGTAGTCTTCGTACATGTTTGTGTACAACATGGACAATTCTGTCCACAAACATAAATAATAAATTGAAACTTTGTCCAAATTGTGCTTATCTACTCCTACTTTACTGAAGAAATGAAAGGGAATGCTACTACATGTATAAGTCCATAAGTTTATGTTGAAACAGGCGATGCTGAAAAGTAACTGCACAGGGAGGGTGAAAAACATATGGAGCACTTTGGCTGTGCCAGAGCTACTTAAATTGAATTGCTTCGGTATGAAGTAGGTAAAAGGCACTTAATCTAATTTTAGTTTATTTTATGTAAGTGCATCTATGGAGTACATTTATGGTACATACAGTAAAATAAGAAATCAGGTCATTGTAGTATTAATGTAGAGTGCAGATATGTACAGAGGACTATACAAAAATCTGGAAGCGCTGAATACAGCTTTTCATATAATGTAATACTGCTTTTTGTTGAACTCCCATGACAGGGCCCAGGGTACAAGGTTTTTGATCCAACAGTCTTGGCCACTTCAACATTTAATTTAATTTGCTTTTCAAATGCTAATAATTCCAAGACAAAAACTGAAGAAGAAGCACTGTATCAGAAAAAGGCGGGCTACATTTTCAATGAATAAAGGGAAGGTACTATGAAATTAAGAACAAGTTCTGTATCTGATAGAGAGTCAATGACACTCACTTAGATACATCAGTACAGTCCATACAGTTTAACAGTTCTGTTGTGCTGTGCTGTGTTCATGAAAAGTCCAAGTACTTCCTGAACCACACAGCCAAGAAACCTACTTAAGCGATTTAATTATCTGCATTTGTCAGAATTAAGCCACATTGTGCTGCCCTCAAAGCTTCAGAGTGTCCAGAGAAAATATAAAACGCTCACTTACCTTAATTGTGCAGTTTCACACCCCCTCAATTTTAACTCATCATCAGGAACAAAATCTGCACACTCCAAATGCCCAGCAAATATAATATGGTCCTTTATCTAGTTATTACAGATAATGAATGTATTTATTACACCAAATAATAGGACCCTCTTTTAAGTGGCAAATATGAAGATTTTGATCGCAGCACAAAGGGAGCATAATTTACATAATGACAGGATGTAATTAGTAAACCTCATTAAAACACATGAAAAGAATGACAGTGTAAATTGATTACATTATTAAACCTGCAACTAAAGGGACATGATCAGGAACAATAAAATTAAAGGGAGGCTTTGCTGCTGATGAGAATGTCACTGTGGGTCATCTCTCTGCGTGATTCACATATTTCTTATTAAGAGTACTAAGAGTAAAAACAGTGCTAATGGTCCTGATGCTTAGGACTACATAACATGTAATCCCTAAAGTTTGTACTCCACTGAAGTAGCTGGTGACATGTGCTTTGGTTCAATGATGAACATTCAGGGTTCCACCAGCCACACCTGTTAAGGGCCCAGAGATTTAAAAGCTGCGGAAGACTAACCTCCTGGCATTGGTGGTGATAGCCACAGAAAGTGTCACTCTGAGGGGAAGCACAATGCCTGCGCTTCATTTATATTAGGGGCGGTTTAATCAGATGGACGTTTCCCGTGACACAACCACCTGCCCCATTCCTGGCTGAATGGTGGAAGGAGAATGGTTGGTTGTACATAAAGCCCCCACCAGCAGAATAGATGAGAGACCAGTGATTGCTTGACATCCATTATCGTTACAATGGTACAGATATGGCGTTTTGGCCAACTGGGATGGACTAAATCCAATAAATGAAATTCACACAATATCTGAATTTCATTAAATAAATACAATTACCCCAAACAGCCTGGAACTAGGTTTGTGATAAAGTCACTAACTTCTGGCTTTACAAGTACAACAAATCGGAATCAAAAAGCAGGAGACTTTTAATTCACATTTAAGCTATTCTTTTTTTAAAGTTACATCTGTGTGTTGCTCCAGGTGTTTTGGCATCCTTGTTTATAAATGTAGGTTTAGCTTGATACTGCAGTTTATAAAATGGATTTACATCTGACACGAATTCCCTGCTGTATAATCAGTTGTTGTGTAGTACTGCATCAGCTTGGAACATGTGAAATTATTCTCTTTTTTGGATTCCAAGTGGATGCTGCATTTACTTGTTATCAAAGGCTCAGAATATGTTGATTGCATTGCATCATCTGTTGGTTGGCTTTGCATTGCAGGCATCAAGCATACTTCATTCATTACTTATTATTGTTACACGTTAAATCTGTGAACTGACACAAAGGTGTATACTTCTTATATACATTACACAGTTCTCTACAACATATAGCCGACTTACACTGACGTTTTAGTTAAAACAACACATGAAAGAAAAAAAAATTCTTGATAAGATGTGAATTCCCAACACGCCCCACCCCCACCTTCTATAACATCTGTTGATGTTAGAACATCTTCTTTCCAGATTGCTTTAATTCTCTCAGGCGTTGCCAGGCTGAGAGCTGGTTTCCGGGACTGATGTGTGATGAGTTCTCAGGATGATCCAGAGGCCCTGAATTATAATGAACCCCAGCCTAAACTTCAGAAATCCAGCAGCGGCTTTACCGCTGCCACTGCCAGGTCTCCCGGCACACCTCGCTGGTGGAGGGTGGATAAAAACCTACACGACAGCCCTGCGAGTCTGCGCCAGGGAAAGTTTAGATGGATATGCAAAGGCAGCTTTGGATACTGGCAAATGAGCAGGTGTTTGAATTCACTACAACGGCAACTCCAGGGAAATTGAGAGGGGGGAAAAAAAACTGCATAAACAAAGTCCACACAATGCTTTTTCTCATACATTTTGGCAAACAAGCAGTAAACATTTTCAGAAGTTAATTTTACAATACAATTAAAGGTGTGTGGGACTAATTGTCTAAATACAAAAATGTTAAGCCCTAAACACAATATTCCTTCCACACACAATCAAATTTAAACATGGCATGATGGAATAAACACAGGAAAACAAAAGCATGTACTCTGAGCTGTGCTGCACACCGTAATGACTAAAATCTTCACATTACAGCCACAATATTTATTTGAACCTAAAGCCTTATAACAAAGGAAGAATAAATTCTTATTCATGGCAAAGACAGCAGGGCAGACAGACAGGTAACCTTATTATTCCCGATAGCTCTTTTTATTGCATTTCCTGCCCTGAGTGAAGTGCAGGGATCAGACCTGGGTTCAAGAAAGCCGCTCTCAATATGTCACCGAAAGAGCCTTGCTCCCCCACAGAGGACAGCTGAAGAGTCCATCCATGCAGGCTCTGATAAAAGGCAGTGAGATTGTGCTGTCCCATTTCCCTTTGATTAAATTTTCAGCACACAGGGCGATTATACTCCACGAGAATGTGTGCTATAACAAGACCTTGGGAGTCCTCAGAAGCAGGGCAAAAGTTCTCAAACTTTTTCCCTCTGCTTATTATTTTTTTAAAGGGTTGGAGCAGAGGGATGGAGAGGGAGGCTTGCAGACTGGTCAGCCACCCCTGTGCAAGCAAAGTGCCTCCTCTCTACTCTTTTTGGGCCTCTAAAGAGGGCCTCATATTAGCATTCACTTTTTCCCCACTGCAGTGTCTTGGGGCTGGGTTGAGGCAGTAGGTAACAGGATTCCTTTGGGGTGGTTGATGGTCAGACTTTGTGTGAAGCTGCATTCTACACTATGCTCTGTGCTGCCCCAGGCACAACATGCTACCCTGCTGAATTTAGAGCACTCTAGCAATTTTGGATTATACCACCCCATCTTTCCAATGCAAGGGAATTTATATCACATGTTTCTGTGAGGGAATGGGAGGGTCCTGTGACCCAAAAACAGTGATAACTCCTCACTGCAACAGCTCCAGGCCAATGGGAACCATTACCCAAGTGACCATTTATACAGGATTGTTATTCTGGACTGTGGGGGACAGAACCCCCTGCCCATCCCCGTTGGGAAAATTCCACCCAAAAATGAACAATGGACATTCTGTTTATTAGCATAGGAACTGTTGGTGTAATTGCATTCACATGATAAACCAAATGCTTTTGCACACAATCAAAGCACAGCATTCAATCTGTATACAATTCCTCCTTTTCTTGCCTATTACTGAAATGAGTGAGGGTTTTTTTAGTCTTTTTAAGTGATATAACAGTAAAAATGTGATGTTCTCACGCGACCCTCACATGATGTGCTCTTGTAAAAAATCCAAATAAAAATACATACATTTTACCCATATTTATCTTATTTTACCACTGAATCCCTGCTAGCTTTTAATGCCTGAAGCAGCAAATGCTGCATGCGAAAATGAAGGTAAGCTGCAGGTGGCTATAATTAACCTCAAGCTTGTTCAAGTGAAAAAAAAATAACAAAATTACTAGAGAACTGCAATTTCAAAATTCAGAGAAACACCATTAGAAACTGAAATGATATAAATAAAAAAAAATCACATCATTATTGAATGTTACTGAATATAGACCTACCATAAAAATACTGAACATAAAACATAAGGCAGGGAGGACCAAACAGAAAGAAAAGAAATAGACTACATACATTAGATTTTGAACACTGACTTTGTTAGAAGATTTTATATGATATATAACACATTTAATGTTGTAACTGGGAAGCTCTGATGTTCAAATGTTATGATGTTCAAAAAATGACATGCAGGGTATTTGCCTGAGCTTCTGAAGTCAAACAAACAACAAATATTTTACTTTTTCATGTACCATGATAACAAAATACAAAATGCTTTCAAAATTAGACCAAGTGACATGACCAAGAGACCTATTATCAAAGACTACAATTTGGGAAAATTCAACAAGCTGGTGAAGAGACACAACCAGTTACAAAAGACAATCATAGATTACATTCTGAAGCAAATTAATCACACACACCAATAAGACGAAATGACAAAATGAAAACAAACCTTTTCCTCTTTAAATTGAATGGGTTAACTGAAACTTTTCTTTGGGTTGGTACACAGCAGTAGAAACTGTACAACCTTGTAAACAATAAAAAATCTTGTTTGGCACATGAATGAATGTATTTATCCATTAACAGTGCTAAAAGCAGTTTATTTCCCTAAAGGGATTTATGTCAATCCCTTGCAAGATTCCTTCCTTCCCATTATATCTTTTATGACATTGCAAGAACCATACCTCTCTAACTTCATACAAACATCCCTCTACCCTGTGCTGTTCTTGGTTAATAGCTTTCAAGTGCACTAACATATCAAAAACATATTTCAGTACATTTCTTTTTTTTTTTCTAAAAGTTTTTATTTTAAAGAGAGCAAGAGGATTTTTCAATAGTTGTCAACTTCACATACAAGTGTGCTTTGGGTATGTGCTCATGTTAGCTGATAGGAAATCTTGATTACTGCTGATTTGACTGTTGGATTCAAGGTTTCTAAGAACAAATTAGAATAGCTAACCTATAAGGTGACAATTATGTAATGATTCAAATCAATAAAAGGACTTAAATTTAGAAATGTCAGAATTCTGAATCCATTCCTACTGTGTGCTGGTTTCTAGCAGCATTTCTTGCAGGTTGTGATTTGGAAAAAGGCCTGTGCTACAGATTTGGAGCTCAGAAACAGAACAGGTCTTTGACTTATGGCTGAAGGAGCCAAGTCACATGTGGAAACGAGTTGCATTTGGAGTTCGATGAATTAGTCTACAACACGGCCTGCAGACTAAAAACCTTACTAACCAGTGCTTTAGGGACTGTCTGCATAATAAGGAGTAAATGCCCTGTAGAAACGTGTCTTAATGCAGTGCAGTAGGAAATTTCATTCCTCAATGTATAAGGCAGAGGAACTTCAATATACATAATGTAACCTATGTATTAAAGCCATAATATACCATACATCTTAATACTTCCACAGACAATCATTTAGCTTTATGGAGACAGAATACTAGGCTTGTATTCATTAAGCATCCCATGGAATGCTGATCTTGGATTAGGCTAATTATAAGCCAAAACACAAAACTGACCTGACATCAGCACTCTAACTCTGGGACAGTTAATGGAAACAATGTCTTTGGTCATATTTTCTGAGAACTGTGCTTTGTACAATGAATTAAGAACAAATTAACAGGGCTGCCCCCTATTCGTCGACCAAACCGTTAGTCAATGAGAAATGTCTTAGTTGATGAGGTTTTCATTTCAGAAAAGCAAAAAAAACCCTCAAACTCCATTCGGCAGCTGCACCTCACCCTTAAAAAGTTACTAGACTATGTTGGGCAGGAAATAATCCAAAATGGGTGAAAAATATTAACATCGTCATTTTCAGGTGCGGTCGGGAATTTGTAGTGCATTGGTGGGCTGCCGGTGAAATAGATCAGGCTGTTTTTTATTTGGAAAAACCATGTACATTCTTTTTTCTTCTGATTGCCACCAACAATGCGCTAAAAATGCAGGCTATTCAGAGAAGTTCAGTCCCAGTGTTTGTGTCAGTTAATAAACATTGCTTGAGTGAGCAAACAATGTTTTTTGGCTTACCTGTGGTTGCATTATTTTAATATGGGTTCATGTCAGGTCGCAGTTTGTAAGGTAAACAGGTTGGATAACCTGTTTACCTTACAGGGTAAGAAGTAAGAGGGTAAGAGTTTTGTAATTGCCACTTCTAAAAATCTGTAAGATACACGTCAAACCAACATAATCATTTATAAACAACTGAGCAGTGATTTGCATGTTCATATTCAGGACACCGCACAAACATTCTTAATAGGGCAATCAAACACTGAAGCTGTCTCATTTTTTTTTTTCGCATTGTGCATTCTAAAGTCTTTTAAATGACAGTGCACAATGCATCAGCATTCAAGCTTGAATTCAGCTAAAAGCAAAGAGAGAGGGGGAAAAAAACCTAGCCTATTTTACCTGGCTGAGTGATTTTTAATTAACTTTAATGTAGCTCCTTAAAAGACTATTCATCCGATGGCTGCCAGTAACAAATTGCGGGCGCATGTTGCTCTGTCTGTGGTGAAAGGCCTGTCAAACAGCCGTTCAGGCCTATGATTTTTAATGAGCAAGTCATGTTTGATAAGGCATAACGACAAAATAAGCAAACAAAGAGACAACCCAAATGAACACAGTCCCTGCACAACTGAGTGCTTAGCTGAGCCCATCTCAATGAAAGCTTTCAAAATTTTACGTTCCAGAGTTGGGGAGGGGGTGGAGTTTGTGAATGGATTTACACTTCATTTCCATCTATACTTTTCACCCATCCCTAATCTCACTGATACCAGATTATGCGAGGACTTAAATCAGGATTAAATCATGCTGCTATTACTATTTAGTTTCCCCCCAACCTTGGCTGATTCAACGGAGTCAGTGAGCCTGAAGTTCAGATTCCCTGTCAGTGGAAATTGCAGTAGCTGTGAGTAAACATGTTCATGGGCGAATTACCCACAAACACAAGCAGATCGTGTGGGAGTCAGAGGAACCATTCAAGTCAATGACCCATTTCCCTGACTGGTCAGGTGGCCGCTGCTCTGAGTGAGATGTCTGCATCAAACACATAATGGCTGCACATGGCATCAAGTTACTGGGTCAGATAGCCATGCCCAGATGTCCCCATGTTGACATGCAAACCCATGACACAAACAAAGCAGGCTAAGCTTCACCACGACCCCTTTCAGATAGCTGGAGACAAAATGGAGGCTATGTGAACTGATAGCACCACACAATTCTGTGAATATAATGAATGTTGGAGAATGACAGGATCACTGGCTTTAAATTCTTTTACTGGTGAATTAACTGTCATAGAGACTCCATAAGGGCAATACATCATCAAACCCCCCTCCTCCCCCACTCCCCGGAAGCAGATTTAAAAAAAAAAAAAAAAAAAAAAAAAGGGTATTAAAATTTTGGAATTAAGTTTCTGCTTAGAACTGAATGACAGTGAAGCAGTGGAAGAGGAAAGCTTGAGAGAGATTGAGCTGAGGAGGTAGGAAAGGGTGAATTTAGAGCTGGTGCTTAAACACTGCTCACAAATTATAACAGTGGGTTAGAAGAATAGCTACTGTAATGAAATACTCAACTGGATAATGAATGGTATTTACATTTACAGACAGCAAGAAAAACAGAGTACAATTACAACAAAGTTGCAACAACAACAAATATCTTACTTAGTTGAACATACAGACAGAACAATTCAACAAACAGGCCTAAGTATTACAAATTTCTGAAGAGCTTTTCGGCTACATTTAAAACAAGATTAAAATATTGAGTCAATTTCCAATACAAATGTACAATCTGAGGCAGATAATCCACAGCTCTGATAATGTGTAGTTAAAAGGAACCTCAAGAAGCAAAACAACTTTAAAACAGAAGACTCAAGTGTCAGACTGCACACTGGCTTGCTTTCACAGCATCAACTCCTCATAGATGGTGTCAGTTTGCTGACAATGCCTGCATCCAATTTGAATCAACTGTGAAAACTCAGCAAAATGTGATACTGATCCTGTTCTTTTGCTTGCCAGTCCCATTTTTTGTAAGAAGGTCCAGGTTTGTCTTTTATTGCTTAACCTGTGGAATTATTATAGATATCATGTAGGGTTGATCAAGTGTTTCTGTAAGGAAAGTTTTGGCCAACTTATGGCTCCTTCTCATAGTCAGTCTTTCATATTTGATTTCTAGCCTATCATCTTCCAATGCATGGCTCAGACATGGAACAAGATGTGAGAAACTCATTTTGGTTTCACACTGGTTAAATACTGTCTGTTTGCCAGCAATGAGATGGACAATGTCACTTCCATTTTAAAATAACTCCTACTATGGGTTTGCCTTGCCTTGAATTTGCCTTGAGTTATATTTAGCAACTTTCCTCTGAAGAGGCTTGTGTACAATGGATTTAAGACATGAGAGTAGCTGGTATTGGGGTGTGTTTATAATATGCTGCAGATGTTGGCACAGAATCAGATAAAGCAACTCAAGTTCAAATGTCAACAATATACCTGTGCTAGACATTGCACAGGTGTGGCCCTGACCTTATGTTCTACAGCTCGATATTGAGAGGGGAGGGAGAGAGGGCTCTCAAGGTACAACAGTCGTCTCCACCGTTAAGATGTCACATGCCAGCACAAACACTTTTTGAGGGTTTACCCTTTCCTTTTAAATAATGAATAGACCCATAATCAGAAGCACAGCAGAGCCTGCTATTCCGTGAATGAATTCCTCCACCATCCATTAAAGAATGACTGCACTAAGGAGCCCCATAACAGCATCCAATGACCCTAGCAATCTTCAAGAAAATCAGAGCAGGACTGTCCTCTGCACAAGAGAAATACACTATCGCAACACAGAAGTTTCTATTCAGCACAGAGGAAAGGTTAACATTTGGTCACAAAGGTTACAAAGATGGCAGTGTTGACAGGCACAAGACTGTGCTTTGATTCTTATCAATAACCCAGGGACTCTGCAGAGGTACGGGGAGGGGGGGCTAAATTAAGAGAACCAGTAAAGTCTAGATGTTGGCAGTGACAGATATTTACCTTATACAGACCTTATATGTGTATTGACGATTACAGATAACCACCAAAACACAATCATCTGAGAAATGTGGCAAGAAAAGCCTGATCATTGTGTACAAAGCACAGATATTTATAGATGTACATATCTTAGCTTTCTGGTTTCTTTGGTTGCACATACACTTGAAATCACTGACAAATAATTTCTTGTTTCTTTGAGTAAATCTTGTAATTATGCCTCCTTAGTTCTTCGACCATTTTTATTTCAATTAAATATTCATGAACTACAGCTTCCATTAAAACTTCAGCTTCAGAATTGCACAGAAGAGTCCTACAGTTTCACATCGCTCAACAGGGTTAACTGAATTCATCCAGCGTTTTCACACAGGCCCACAAATACCTATGCTCTATAGCACCACCCCGCCACCCCCACCCCCAAGACATTAAATAAGAAAGAATTGAATCCTCCAGCTCCTGCAACTCTTCCAAATGCATGCATTTTCTCTGCAAGGTCAGGCTATTCTCTCCCTGACATGATCAAGGGCAGGTGCACTGCCCCACAATTCAATCATTGGGAAGAAAAATGAATCAGAGGTTGGGAGCAGACAGGTTTAAGGAGCACAGCTGTAGGTGAGAGCACAGAGTTGTGTTCTGCTGGCATGGGGTTCCAACCTCTTCATGAAAGGGTCAAAGTGCACACTGAAGTCTCCATGCTTCAGGAGTTTCATTTCCCTTTCATCTCCACACCCCTTCCATGTAGGCTCATCTCCCAGATGTAGTCATTATGTAAACCCCCTGCCAAGCTACAACGGTTCCCAGCGGAGTGCAGTGGAGCTGCCATTTCTGGGTCGTCGTTCCACGGGCATGTTTGTTTGAAGTGTGAGCGGGGTTGGAAGACAGAGGATTTGTTGCTTTTCTCTCAAAGTCATCCTTTCATTGATGCTGAAGATTAAAACAAAGTACAGATCAGACACAGGCCAGCTCATGGAAATCTCATGAGCAAGATGGCCTGGAGATGTGCCGGGGCTTGCTGTGGAAGGGGCTGCCCTGCTTCACAGGGACAGCACACCAATCTCGATCAAGGATCGAAAGTTCAAACTTGTGGGTGATGACAGCACAAATGGGCCACTGGGACCTGGTAGCACTGCCCTTGGCAATAGTAACCGCTGCCGGAGAATTCAACATCAAGTGTTCATGTGCAGATGGAAGAAACAGATGCAAGACACAAGAGCTCATCAGATTCCCTGCTGAGGAGTGAAGTCCCCCTTCTCCAAGTGGTAAAAAAAAAATGAAATGACTGGAAACCAAAATTCTGCCATTGGTCATACACAGTTCAAAACGTAAGATCTAATTTGCAACAAATCTACAACTGTGCTACTTTGATATTGTACATATCAAGTTATTCTATTTATATGATAAGACTTTGTGTGTGGGCTGACTGAAAGCAGATGCTCTGAAATTAAGAAACATTTTCCTAAAAATTAATTTGGTTGCTTTTTCTTACAATAAATGACAATGTACTAATCACACCAGAGATGTTCAGACTAACAAATACTACTCCTTTTAGTTCATGGTTTATATTTGACCTTGACCACTGGTGTTTGCTGGCCCATTGTTCTAGTGTTTTATAACAAATCAGGTGATTGCAGAAAAGCATGAATCTCCGCAAGCTGCCAAAAGCCCATTTTGGCTAAATAAACCCTGTATTGGATATCCAGGGTTAAACCCAAGTTTTTGGTGTAGAAGGCATAGGCCCATCACAATGCAGCCCACCAGCTGAGTTGCCTGGTCAGTTCTGCTGACAGTAGTTCACAGATTCCCCACTGACTGGACATCACTTACTGGTGGAAAAGCTTTGGGATTGAAAGGAATGTTTTCATTTACCCAAAATAATACTCCTTTTCCAATCATCTAAATCTGACGAGTGACAAACCTCTAGTTTGAGTTACTTTACCCATGTTGGGAAAAAATTACAGGAACATTTGAATTTCATGTAGATTTTTTAACAAAACCATCAAAGGTGCTCAAACTAAAGTGTATCCGTTAAGCACATTATTCACTCTTGCGTACCATTCCACTGTGTGGTTGATATAATTGTTTTACCTATATCTGTATGCATGCAAGCAGCTCAGAATTCATGCTTTAATGCAGTTAGACTGAAAACACGAACAGGACAGAGTGTCATGCAGGGACTGCAGACGTTGATGTGGACCAGAACGAGCAGCTCCTCATCACTCATCTGTCTGCCCGCTCAGCGCCACAGGATCCAGCCGAAGCCAGCCAAAGCCCCGGACTCAGCCATCTGATGCCTGACAACAGAGCATCTTTTGTGCACTAACACTCTTCTACACTTCTTCGCTTGTTAAGGCCGAGTTGCAGACAACGCAGCAGGATCCTGCCTTTGTGGGACTGTCTGCTCTGGATGTTTGATCTCAACCAGGCACAAAATTTATATTTTTGTCTCGTTAGCCTTGAATTTCTGTGTGGAGCTTTACTTACACAGACACACACACACAAATTGTGATGCACCACATATATACAGCAAGGGTAACAAGTGGATCATTCCTGCTGGAGGCTTGCTTTACAGAAGAGCTAGAGCAAGGGGTAGAGAGAGTGAGAGAAACAGAGATGGTGAGAGAAAAAGCGAAAGTGAGAGATGCAGGGGACTGCATGGTGCCTTGATTTCGAATGCCCTGTTGGTATCTTGTGTGAGGGAGGTTCTGGGGTAAATGTGTCCACCATGTGGTATTGCCAAGACCAATGTAGAGCAGAAATCACCAGCACAGACATGGCACACATATCCTCTCTGAGTCAGTGCATCCAGGAACAGGCTAATATTAAATAATGGGGGTACATTTTCATTTGCATCATACCTAATGCGTAACATAATCAAACCACTCCAGTTTTACCCCACATTAGTGCATTTTGACTCATGTTAAGGCATGTACAGGCCTCCTATTACACTTTCCTGGGAGTCAGTAACTATTTTACACCCTAAAAGCCAAAAAAAGGGCATGTTTTTCCACTGATGACAGCTGGTAGCCTTTGGAGAATTGGGGTGATCTAACACAGTCGTGACCTGAGGAACCCTGGCTGTCTTCAGCTGGATGTACAACACTGGAGGAGCCACATTTGAGCAAGATTTACAGAGGAAGCTTTTCCCTGCTGTAAAGGTGCATCTACGAGTAATCATGTAACATGGTTGCTTAAGCACAGGGTACAGATATTGACAAACAATAACAGAGGTGTCAAACCCTACCTACCAGGACCCAGCCTGTGTGGGCTTGGACCCACTTCATGCTCATGAAGCAGGCTTCGACATGGCGTTACACAATATAGGGACAAAGTGATACCCGTTTTATAAAACATGGCTCTGGCCAAAATACTGAGAGGTCAGGTCAGGAAACAGATTGAATTTCAATATGAGGACCAGGGTGATCAATGTCAAAGCAGCCCAATAACTCAGAGTGATGGTGGCTCTGCCAAATTCAGTGTGTTCTTTGGCATTTCACCAGCCCATTCTGTGGCAGAGACAGTTATTGTCTAAATATGCTCTTGCTACAGTTATTATTACTACATCCTGGAGCAAAGTAAGCCAGGCAACAATACAGCAATAAAACCGGAGGCTGTACTGGAATAATTAAGTCCTCTGACAGATAACGAGAATGTAAAATGCACCATCAGCTTCAAAGCCTTGCCCTGTCAATGGGTTAACAGGGTGATTCTTTACCTCTTTGCACTGTCTTTCCTTTTTGCCTCTCATTCCCTTTCCCTTTTCATGGGACTGCCTCCCCATGCACGAGAGCATGCGTGGCCGGTCGACATTGTTCAGGGCACGCTCGAGTAACTTGTCTCCTCCATTCACACACCAAGCGGCTGCAGGAGCGTGGTTCTGGCGAGAGACAGCTGTGGGCTTACATAATGCCCCTCGGAATCAGCATCTCCCGCGCCTCCATCCCCAGTCTGTCGTGATGTGGGCTGTGTAAGTTTCCCAAGCCAGTGGCAGGTCACTCGATTCTCAGCCATCATACCTCTGTTGCATCTCATCTATCAATTCTTCTCTGCTAATGTGCTAATGCATAGCTGAAACCAGGCATACTAAATGCCCTGTAACTTAAGTGGGATGTGTCAGGTGAGAATGGTCCCTGTCAAACCTGTCAGGCGTTTAAATTTTGAGCAAAGTTCTGGCCTGAGGTTCATCCTAGTTAAAGATGTTGCACAGGCTGGAGAGGAGAGTTACGTAATGCTGAGCTGTCACAGAGGATAGCAATAGTGGCCCAGCTGGCCAAAGCTAATAAACTGAAAAGTGCTGCAGCTCTGCAGGTTGTATGTGTCCTAGGTGGATTCCTATCACTGGTGGGCTCACATGTTGTACTGTGAACACTTAACAGAGGAAAGTCGCCAAAAACGGGGCTGGCTGGAACATGCCAGAGGTGCGCAAGGTCCTCAATTAAAAGAATCACAGGACAGATGAGAGTGACTGCCAAACCCAACAGCAGAGATGAAAGGGGTACAAGTGTTCACACTGCAAGGCAAGGCATCACACACAAGCATACACACAGACACCACTAGGAATATGATAAAAATTGTAACAAAAAAGCACTCACCAAAAACTTAAAAAAAAAAAAAAATGCCCCCCACCCATCTCCATATATTAAGGTGGGGAGAGAGATTACGTTCAGTGCTAAATTAATAAATAGCTCTAGCATGTTAAAACAAGGTACTGGAATTATTTCATAAGCAATAATAAGTTTTTCAAAGAACTGTTCTAAAATTGTTTGAATTTCTTCAAAGATGGGATGTTTACATCAAGAGCACTGCATTCTGTATGACTGAAAAGCAATTTGAGTAATCTTTTACCATGAAAAAATCTGCCACTTCTTGCCTTTTCTCATTATATTAAAGCCCTTTTGAGTCTGTGAACCCCAGTAATACTTTGTTGATTGGCAACTAAAAACAATCAAAGGTAAGCTATTTTATTAAAAGGTAGGCTACCTTCTGCTTCCTGTTAGGTAGCAAGAGTAGTTAGTATTTAGGCTTTTAGACAAGTGGGCTGAACACACCACGTTCGGTGTTCTGTTGGGCTGAAATGTTCATCTGGGTGCAGCTGCTCAGATACAAAGTCATATATCATACTGTTTATGTTGTTCATGAATGCAAAAAACACACCACGCTCTTCTGAACCTGGTTACAAAGATAACTGGAAAATTGAAAATACACTTATAAAAAGTGTCCTGCACAATTCAAAGCCATGCACAACTAGGCAGAAGGTGAGTTCCCCTCCCTGCAATAGAATTGGTAAGTCATGATTCATATAACCTAACTCACTGCACAAACACGATTTTAAAATGCAAACAATGGGCTGTATAGAATTCATTACTTGAATACTATGGGACATTACAGAAATGCGTTTAAAATGAGGCTAGGATAGAGAGAAAAAAAAAAAAAGAGATGAGATTCTTAAGTCCACGTTTGTACAGCTCCTCCGTGGGCTTTGGTGCACCTGCCTCCAATTTGCCTGCTTGTTCTTGTGTGGAAGAGCCACCCATCCTGAGAGGCATACAGAGCAGAAAGGGCCAGCAGCAGAGAAGGCTCGCCTTGTCTGCAGAAAGGGAAGACGCTTTACAGCACAGTCTGCTCTGAACAAACACGTCTTTAATCCCGATCGCTCCCAACTCCGAGGTATTTTCCCAGACGGATGTGGAATGCGCGAGGCTTTAACGAGCACCCGCGGCTTCACCACGTCTAGCTTTTTCTCCTCCCTCTTTCAAAATTGTACAGCCTTTTGAAAAGATTAACAAATTGAAACCCAAACTACCTATTCGTAAACTACCTTCCCTATTTGATAATGTAGAGGAACTGGATTACAGGGTGGATGTGTTAATAACACTATAAAGGTGTCATCACAGTCTGCCAGTATATTCATTTATTTTTTTAATGAATTTCACACAGATCTGTATCCTTCTTAAGTGTATCTGTTGTCACATTGAATATCACTGCATGAGAAGACAGGGGAGTGTAGGGTTTGCTTTGAGATGGGTAAAGCTTATCACACAAAATGCATAATAGCTTCCAAAATCTACACCTAACACTATGCTCAAATTTGTGATGGGAGGGTGAGGTATTGGGACATCATTGTCACTAGTCACTATTTGAACCAGTCGTTGCAGTTTATTCTAGCTCTGCCCATTTTTCAGTCATGAATCTTAATGACTACCTCAAATCAATCACAGCTCTCACTCCCTCCACCCCCACAGGCAACAAATGCACTTTACTGCCATTGTCCTGAGTAAAACATCAGAAACACCAGCTAACATCTGACATTTTCACAACACAACAACTGTTTGCCTAGCAACCTTATAGGCGATAACATGTCAGGTGAGGAAATACTGCAAATCAACCCGACTCAGTTTGGAAGGGGTTTTATTCAGGTTAAATTTCAGCACTAAAATACGGCCAATATTTATGACATTCTGAAAAAACATTTTGGGATACAAACATCTTCTGAAACACAAATCATGTTGCTACAACAATGTATTAGTGAATATTTCAAAAAAAGAACACAGAGTAATACATTCGAACAAAATGTACTTGTCACTTAATTTTCCAGGCTATTACAGAGCAAAACAAGTTAACTGCTGAAATAATAAACAAGAGTAATGACATTTCACTAAGTGCTGTGATTACATTCTCAATTATTCAGATTACATCATTGTCTATCATTAATTCATACCTTCCACTCATTCTAAGCATAGGCTGTTTCTCACAACTGCTCCAAGAACTGCTCTTATATCAAACTCCCTAATTATAAAGTTACTCAAAAGATAGTAAAATCTTTCCTCAAGGAAATAAAAGTGAATTCAATCATTGACAAAATGTAGCCCAACTTATCAGTTTCATGAGGAAAGCAACATATTAACAATTAGAGAAAGCAAACATCTCAGTACTGCACTTTTTCCAAGTTAAGAGAAAACAAAACAAAGGGTAGTGCCCCACGGAAATGAATTATTGCCCCCCATCTGTGATGATAAAAGAATAGTATCACTGCATAGCTACCTTCTGACTACCACTTTTCATGAATTACATCTGACAGCATGCAACAGTACAGAATATTAAGAAAATGTGTCATGCATTCTTATGTTGGTGACACCTTCAAGGTGATGTCTTTTGGCCAAATGTCAATCCTGACACTGAACAATAAGATGCCTATCCAAAATGCGAAAATCTCAAATTTAAAGCTTCCAAAGGACTGAAAACAAAGCAAAGCTTAAAGCAGAGCTCTAGAGACACTGCAAAGTATAAGATGAATCTTTTAACCCATTTAGTTATTGCCCATATATCAGTATATCAAGATAAAGTGAGAGAATAGCCATGATTTCAGGAATGTAATGGTGCTATGATAGCCTTCTCATGTGTTGCCACTGAGGAGACAAACTGGTTCATTGGTATGACAAAAGCCTTCATGCTAATGACAGATCTCAATGAACCTTGGATAACCAATCCCCACCTCTGAAAGGTTCATTTTAAGAATGCAATGGCTTATTCTCACTTGACCTTCAGTGAAAGCAAGGCTCTGCTTGATACTACAAATCGAAATGCTTGAACTAAGTTTGTCAGAATCTGTGACAGAACAGGTAGCTAAGAACACACTGGCATTGGCTTGGTTCTCTTATCTTTTTTTTCTTCTTTATATTTGTTATCCAAAAAGGCGTTACTAGCCTCGGATTGTGCGGTTAGTAGATTAACAAACAAACGAAAAGCTGTCACCTGAGGCTTGCCAACATTGCAAAAGTTCTGAGATATATTACCGGAAATCCTGTATACAAACATTAGTTATACGGTGGAGTTGTAGGAAAACACATTATAATACATGCTGCTGATGTTTAATATTTACCTGTCATATACACACCCTTTACATCCATACATACAACTTATATGGCAACACAGGCCAACACAGCAGTGGACACATGAAACCTTAATTTTGAGATGGCTGAAATCTGGTACAAACCGCCCAAGACAGAACCAGACTGTCGCTACATTACTTCACCTGTCAAGGTTAAAATCAGCCATTAGCTGTGTACTAGATTTCCTTCATGAAGTCCAACGCATTTTGTTCGACAATGGTTCATGATAACCAGGTCAAAACCGAATGACATTTAAAGCACGACTGACAATTATTCGTCATAACCATGTTGTTTTTTGTACGTTTATTCACTGTTTATCATTACAAACTACCAAGTTCCCTGTGTATGCTGCATTACGTTAGTCTTAATGATAGAATCAACAGGGCATGCCGTTTTAAAGACGGGTGATCACGCTACACTGATGGAAATGTTCGTTCTGTATCGTTGACCTCACAGTGACAGTTAATGCATTTATTAAGACGGAAAGACACTGTATTGAACGAAAATATATTGGAATAGATACTTTCACCTTTTAATATGTACATTTAAAATCAATTTCACGAGTAAGTCTGGCAGCCTGCTGTTGAACACATACTTGTAGTTCCTCAACCGAATTGTAATACGGATTACTCTATTGACATTGTGGATATAATAACGTCTTTAGAGAACGTCAGTAATATTTTCTAGTTAGCACTATAAAGTAAACATGGAAGAGATGACCACACAATCTCCTGCCATAAATGCCTCGCAACGTTTTGATAAAATTAGCGTGGGGTTCACGACTGCCCCCAGAGATTGGACCCGATGATCTCTCAGGTGTCAAAACGAGCCGGCAACACCATTAACACCGCAGATGTACAGCACTGCGCTTGATATGGAATGTAAACTAACAATATCGACATGGATATAACGCTACAATACTTGCTTCCACACCATACACGGGCAATACTTAAACCAGGAAAGCGCCGGCGTTCTTCCTCGTGTACTTCCTCTATGGTGTACTTTAAACTTTGTTAGCCACATACACTTTCTGTTTATCCAAATTAGCCTACGTGGCCTTTCCTTTTCAATCAGGATATGGCTCATTAACATCTTGTCTGATGTATTATGCATCTAAAAACGTTTCTAGATTGTGTAAATGCTGAAAAGTACCGAAAATGTAAAATTACGACATTGTCACCTTCAATTCAAGTATGTTAGCTAGCTAACGACTGACAAAAAACTTCAATTGAATTCATACTCAAAACTCTCGTAACTCCGGATCTGGACATGTTGCAGTCGCCTGAGTGGCTACATAGCTAGCTACCACGTTAGGAAAGCACAAGCTATAAAACGAGCCGTCAACAAAAATGCAACCCGGTTGAACTTTTGGCGCTGTGCATGTGCCTGAATGTACGGATAAACTAGCAAGCTAGAAATGTTAAAATACGCAGACATAGATATTGGAATTTGGCTAGTTGGCTGACAAGACGAACCATGCCTGTCTTTACCTGTATTTGGGGGATACCACCAGGTCCTTCCACTATCTCTGGCGAGTTCTCAAACACCCGATCTCGGTACAAGGACCACAGACCCACGTTTGGAAGAAAGAGAAGAGCCACTATGAGCAACCCAGCAAACTGCAGCAATCTTTTTTCCTTCCGTCTCATTTTTTCCAACAGGAAAATAGCAAGAGCAAGGAAACCACGAATGCTACTCCAGGTCGTTTCAGGTGGAGACAACTTTCACTCTGAATACATTCGTTCTAACTGCGGGCACTTCCGCTAGGGGGAGCGAACCACTATCCCGATTGGGGGAGTTCAAGGGTAATTGCGTAGCCCATGGTTAAGATATAATTGATAAATGTATTAAAATATGCTATAAACACAATTCTCTGCTTCCCATAAGATGTCATTACAGCACAGCGAAATATGACAATATTTAAATATCGATGCTGCCTAAAGCTAGACTAAATAATGCCTCGTGATCAGCCCCCTTTGGATGTGAAATAAATGGAACTGTTCACTGATAAAGTTGCAACAGGCTTAACAGGTTATCAAACTGTCAGATTGATTGGGAAATTGAATCATTAGTGAATACCGAAATGTCAGTAAATTTATTTATCAAATAATCTCCTGTTGACTGTACATTTCTGCATTTGAAATAAAGTATTATAATCAGCGGTTTGACTACTTTTGATTAGTGCCATCTCTTTAATACCTCTACACATAGCAATATGTGAAGAAGGCACAGCATAATAATAACAGAAATAAAACAAAAATAGAGACTAAGATCCTTCCAATGCACGTTACAATGAAATAATACAGTTTAAGTTGAATTTTGTTTTGTTTTGGTATTTCACGTAACAATTAAAGTAATGTGTTATTTTTGACCATATTTTGAGAATATCGGTGTCGGTAGCATGTACGCTACCTTCTATCAAATTAGCTAATTTTGAAAAATGCTAATTTTATTTTGAAATCCACCTGATGATGATGATTATAATAACTACTACTACTACTATTATTATTATGGAAATTACTATCTTTGTTTTGCAACTTACACTATTTACAATGTGGCCATTTACGATTTAGCTACATAGACTTGAGACCCCTGTCAAAATGAGCTGTTACACTTGAAGACCTGGGTATGCGTTTATGGAGCAATGTGTAAAAACGTTAAATACCTTGAAATCAAAGAAAACTGCTTCTATAGCCTGAACGGTTAAATTGGACATTACGAGTTAACGTCTGTATGAGACTCCAGACCCGATTAAATATTTATCGGTATATGAAACACTTTAACCCTTCCGATGCTCTTAGAATTTAAAAACTGCAGATCCCTGAGAATCTTCAGCAAGACATGTAATTGAAAAATGTACAATCACACAAAGTATTGTATATTGATGAAAACGGATAATTTATTAAAACATGAATTAAACTGGTCTGCATTGTCCATAAAGTGACACTTAATCAAATGTAGGTTGAGTGATTATTATTATTATTACTACATAACGTGCTGTTTTATAAAATGTAAATTACAGTCTTGCATGGTACCAAAAACTATAGAGACCCTTTGCCAACTTCAAATAATGCCTTTGCTTTGCAATACAAGCGAATAATTGGATATCCAGGCACCCTTTAAAATGGCTTTGAAAAAAAAAAACATCTTAATGGCATGAGCTTTTGCCTGCCAGGCTTGGCTACTGCATGCTGGCTATTAACTGCTCCATTTCGGTTGGTGATGAGCATAGCTGTAATTCTCCAGGGAGTCTCCAAAGAGATACTGAATGACTTCTGTCAAAGATACTTTTCATAAAAGCCTGCTGATGAACTCCACACAGGCCTGCTGGAGATCCTGTCGTTGATCTGGTCTGTAGTACCAGCAAGTGCTCTTTACACAGGGCAACATTTTGGGTAATGATGCACTCATGATGAACAGTAAACATCCCTACTGAAAATCACACTTAAGTGTAGAGGAGACTGGGCAGATCTTTCTTTCTTTCTGAGAAAGTTGTATGTATGATGCCTACATTACTTTGCTCTTGTTAAAGTTGTTTAATACCCAATAGTTAAATTGAGCAAAATACAAGCAATTCCATTCTCATTATGACATGCCTTCTTTCTTTGTTACCTGCATGGACCATTCTCCTACAGCCAGAACAGTCACTTTCAAACACACAGGTCCTCTGTCACAATA
The DNA here is from genome assembly GCA_022829145.1 of Albula goreensis. Lineage (NCBI taxonomy): Eukaryota > Metazoa > Chordata > Actinopteri > Albuliformes > Albulidae > Albula > Albula goreensis. Next base: position 36,805,764 of record CM040742.1, read on the forward strand.
TTCTGCAGTGTGTGCATTTTATTCACTCTTTGTGGGTGCTTTTGGTCCTCTGCCAGATAGAAATTGAATGCCCACACAATTTCTTTATAGGAAACATATATCTTACCCTGTTAAAAAAATGATGTTAACCGGAATATAGCATACATTAGGAGATCATATTCCCTCACTGATGGGTTAGTGGAAACACAGCGACAACACACAACAAAGTCAAAATAGTAATAATAAGCTTCAAAGGTAAAATATGGAATGTCAATACAACCAAATGAAGAATAACTTCTCCAAAATGTAGTGTGCTCCTTGATAGAAAGTCAGCCAACAATATAACTGGAGCAAAGAGGACATATGTTATATAACATATACCTTTTGTGCCAAGTACTTTTTCCCTGACTCAGGTTTTTTTTGAAGAATTACAGTATACTGTTATCGAGCAGACTTGAAATTGTGTGGTGGCTCCACCAAAAACATGTAATGTTATGTAAATGTAACAAATGTTACTCAAACAAATTTTAACTTTAACTCATTCTCAGTAGCTAGCCACCACAGGTTAATATAAATGAATGAGTGGTTGGACCTAGTATAACGTATATGCATGAAATTACTCAGTATATAGTTCGCTGTAGTCTTTTATAAATATACTGCATACTGTGATGTCTTTGGTGGATGTCAGGAACCTTGAATTATTCCACAGATTACAAATAGGGATTCTATTAGAATGAAATGATTAAAAGCCAAACAGTATTTATAAAAATAGCTTCATACACTTACTTAAGCCACACTGTATTACCATGACAAGGGATATTAGTGAGATTGAAAGATTTTGCTAGTGGATTATTTTCTAAAACAGTCCAGGTCTATAATAAAATTGTGTAAGGGAAGATATTTGTTCCTTTATAGCTAAAGCTTCAAAGCCCCTGAACAAGGATGTATTAATTCCACATGGGATGCAACATATTGCAAAAGGAAATGAATTGATTAGGTCTTCATGATCTCATACAACAGATGTGCATCTTATAAGCATCAATCTGAAAAAAAAAGATTTGACAGTGTTTTTGAAAGATCAAAGTTGGCACCTGGGCTGCAATTGAAATACAAAGAGCTCCTTGAAGTGCCATAGTGACGATTGTGTATATCCAGTCAAGTATGTCAGCTTGTTTAACAGGCTTTGCAAAATCTGAAAAGATGAAGGAGAATAAGTTCAGCTATTGGATTAAAACAAAGATGAAGACAAGCAAATTGTATCACAAGGCCAATTATGAATTTGTGCAGATGTTAAGTGTCCCTCTCAAGTGATTCATTAGTTACTTTATCATTTAGACTAAAGCATATAAATTAGACTCATTTATGTTACATAAATCACACTCATTTTGCAACTATATAATATCACAAGGCCTTTTAAACATCTGTGCAGATACTAAGCATTTTTCTAAATGAACCATAAGGAATACGGGTGTGAAAAGTGACTCATGTACGTAGTTAATGTAAAAAGCTTGTGGTTATTAAGGTGACCTTTGACAATTGTTGACACACTCGTTTCCTACAGAGAAAATATATATTCTTGAACCAAGCAATACTACTAAAGGTAATGGACTGTAGCCAAACAGGTCACTCAGATGTAAATGGCCCATTGGTTGGGGGTGTGGGTAGGGGTGGGGGGTGCAAACATTTCACACGCTGTGTGTTCTGAAAATTACCAAGCTTTTTTTTTTCCCCGAACCAAAGCCCATGATAGAGTGAGGATGAGGGACTGTATCAATGTAAATCCCCCTATTCTGTGGTTCAGTACATCCATAATTCATAAAAAAGGAACATTACACAGATAGAATTGTTACAGCTTGAACTGGCATACTGGATGTGAGCAGAATGCATATAGTCAATGAAAATAAAAGGCTTGGAGAAAAAATAAATCATTCCTCTGTGTAGAATCCATTCCAATGAGTGAAATACTAAATCCTTGTTTAAACCATGTTTCCATGTGACATGATTGTCACTCGAAGGTGAATATTGTGCATTAGGGGAAGGTTACATCCAACTGATTCCATTCTGTTGATTCACATGCAGAGGAGTTGGAAGGAATTATGGGCCCCATGAAAAGATGACGCCCGATGCCACCCTCAGCCTATTTATAGCACTGATTGACATTTTGGGGCCCCTGTCTAGGCCTGGGCCCCCTGAATCATTCAGAGCTTTCACCCCTTTATGGTACCTAAATTCACATGTCCCCGGCTATAAAAACCAGAGCAGGGGAGGGGCACACAGGGGGTGGATTCAGTGTCCCCACAGATGAGCGGATTGTGGCTCGTGTTTTCCACTGCTGGTCCTGTATTATCATTTCCTCCCTAGGCCAAAGCACATTACCTTCCCTTGATTATTACACAACATTATTACACAAGACGTCAGATGCCTTTGTCCTGGGCAATGACAGTACTATAAAAACAAACAGTGTTTGTTCATACAGTAATATCCATTTCTGCCTCTGTGAATCTTCTGATGCAATTTCAGGGGGGTAAATGATCCTGTCACAAGTCCAACTCTTTAACCACCTCCCCGCAGTACGGTCCCTGCAGCCAACGGCAGAGCCCTCTCAGTGATTTGATGTGATGCGATGAGGCAACTAAAATGTCACTGTTGTGGTATTGAGGGCAGCTGTCAAATAATCCCATAGCCTAACAGATACTGATACTGGGGACGGGTGCACAAGAGAGCCTGATTACAGAGTAACATCTGGCATGGCCAGCCAGGCACACAAACAAACTGTGCTCAGATATGAACAGAGATTATGAATCGTAAAAGATTGAAAAAAATCGGGCAGGAAAATTAAACTGCACAGGTAAAGCTGTGAGTCAGCATAGTGCTATAAGTATCAGAGATAATATGTCAAAGTCACCTTCTCTGTAGATGGTCTTCAAACCCAGTTCTGGTTTCTGAATTCCATTGCCTGTATCAATGAATATGTTTACTGAATTTGCTGTTCTGTTTCTTTGCTGCTACCCAATAACAGCGCAATAGTAACAATACAATATAACAGCACTGGGCAGTCCAACCCAATTTACTAGTAAAGATAGGATTTCAGTGCCTCTTCTAGGCTTTACCAGTTATCTACTTCCACCCCCTCTATACCCACCTACTGTAGTCTGTAGCTCAACAGAGGAATGATAAGGTTGTCCAACGTTGTACTGATCATTCAGCTTGTGTAGGTGTGTTAGGGTCTGGGTGCATGTTCTTTTTGGCTCTCAGTTTATGGGTCAAACAGAGCAAGCAGGGCCAAGCCACAAAAGCAGCCACAATCACCCCCTTTGCAAAGCATTCCCGTGAAATAATTTCCTCACTGAAAAGAGATATACTTCCACATTTGCACAACAGAATGTAAATTAAATGATATGGATAAACTTACCATCTTGGACAAGAAGTCTTTCTCAACCATTCCAGGCTGAAGAGAAGCTAAAAGGCAAAAGGCAAAATGAGTGAAAAACCCAACTTTGGCTTACAGTATATAAATGATTTTTTATTTCAACGTTAAGTCTCTTACAATTTGATAATCCAATTTGTTTTCATCAGAGGACATAATTTAGCAGAAATTAAACTTGCTCCAGTCACATTTGTATTAGACTTTCAATGTGAACTGAAAGGTGTAATAAAAAATAATTATATAAAAATATTTCCAATGTGGTTCCCAAGATATAAATACAGAAAAAATGCACTCACTCATTAAATAGACCCAAACATGGTACAACAGAAAGATAAAAAGGCATGGGCCGCATACAAATGTTCATTTCTAAGCATGCTTTTTTTAATTGGACAAAGACAATCAACCATGGACAATAATGCTAATGAGTTGGGCCTCTAAGTCTTTCATAGCAGAATAGGGAGCAGAATATTAACTCACCTAAAATACATCACCAAAGGGTGTCACTATCATTTTATGCCTGAACACCCACACATTGGTTGCTGTAGGAGGTGAGAATATATTTAGTCAATTAAACTTGGCGATGATTAGATTGCCATATAGAAATTGTAGCTAAGGCACCACAGGAACACCCTGTTCTTCAAAATAAAAGCCAATTAAGCTTAATGTTCATAATGCAACAGTGCCTCTATCATGTCTTTTGGAAAACTACATCAAAAGCAGCACAATGTTCCCATCACTGTATTGGGATTTTGAATTTTGTTCAGATGGTTCCTTGTTGGTCCACAGAAGCACACATCAGAACAACAACTTTGTGTCTGTAAGTCAAAAAATAAAATAAAATAAATCCAACTTTCAAGAAGTCATTGATCAAACTTTTACTCTCTCTCAGACACCAACATTTCCAAATTGGATTTTTGAAAAATATTTTGGCAAAAAAAAATCCAAGGAAGGTTAGACTTTTACTCTGCTTGTACGTATCTCTAAACCATCTAATTTTCACAGATTTGTACTGATATAAGGATGTTCTCTGATAGTGCCATCACTGTGTTTTCTCAGCTTTGTTATTTCACCTTCCTGTCATGGTTCAGTGAGAGTTATTGCCTACTGCAAACTCACAAGACATCTATGAGACTAATTAAAACAATAATAACAACCTCAGATATATTTGCAGATAGTTATAATTTTCAACCTCTATGAAAACTATGCTTGTAAAAGAGAAAAGTTGAAAGGTCATAAGGCAAAAATAATTAATTTGTTATATCTGTGTTTTAAGAAGAATAATATGGCAGCTGTGCATTTTTTGTACCCACTGCTCAGCCAGTTCATGACTTACTATGAATCATTTGTGTAGTAGTGAACAATTGCATTAGTACATAGATTTTGATTTACAGACTTTTCACCATATGTTTCCTGTTTCTCTTGCTTTGGAATACCCTCTAACATTCACAGATCTGGAGTAATATTCATTAGTTCTGGAACATGCACTTTCCTTACATTTTCCCTTAAAGGCATATGAACTAACGAGCTCCTCTTGGTTTATCAAATGTGTATAGCACAGCATTTTCTCACATCAACACATGCATGTTGGTACCAATCAATTGTAAATAAGTATCACATTCACTATGAGGGTGATTCACACAAATGTACGCCCCTAAAATGCCATTCAATATTCTCTTTGCAGATGAATTTTAAGACTGAAACATAAAACATAATTAAAAATGTGGATAAATCCACATTGTTTGTGTAAATGCATGTATGAACAATTAACAATTAAATTAATTACACTCACACTTGAGTCCCACTGTGTGAGTGTAGACAGTCATTGTAGACAGATCGCAGAAGAACAATTTTGCCAGAGGAGGCGCTCTTGTGCCGTTAGCACAGGGACCATTTGATACTGGTATGGTCAAGATTCCATACCAGATCATGGCACGTTACTACATTAAAATCGAGTACATACACAAGACAAGCTGCCTGGAAGCCCCTATAATTGGATAGGCCATAATTTGAAACCTTGTGGAATTGCTTTAGCTGCTTTCATAGCACAATCCTTATAATAGAATCCAGAAAAAAGCATAAGTAAGAAATGATTCCAAAGCTGTACTCCCCTGCCAGAACCCAGATTAAGGCCTTGTCAATAATTTAATTTGTCAGCATTCATGTCCTCATAATTACAATGCAGCCCAGTGTAAGATTATGTTGAACAAAGGCATAGTGTATTGATGAATGTTCTATTCACTGTCCTGGAGCCTTGGTTTATAGAGGTTTTTGACGTACTTAGTTGGACATGTCACAGCTGAGTAAGAACCTTACTTAAAGTAGCATTCTCACATGTTTCCTGAAGGCAAGATTAATCATTAAATATAATGGGCTCTGTTTTAATGGTCCAAACCCTCTGCAAAATGTTAAAAATAGTATGTATTACCTTGAGTCAATTTGTGTTGTGTTTATTTTAATGCTATGTGCCACAAATGTCACACAAGTAGTATGTGACAGTTAGAGGCTGCAAGGGTTATATTCCATAATCCTTTAAACTTAACCTTGCCCAGATACAGATATGACATACATGTTGGTTTTCAAATAAATGATGTGCCAATTGTTAACAAATTATTTTTTGTGTTAGTGCCATGAGTTTGGACTGGCAAAATAGAACCCAAAATGACAAATAAGATATTGTAGATGAATGAAAAGGAAAAAAAAACAATAGTACACAGACACATGGTAGTAGTACTATCAGGCTGGCATTATGTTAAGCTGCAATTAAACCTTTAACACCCAAAGCCATAATGAAAGTTTTGTGATATGCTGTTTTCAGGGCTTTCCACAAAAGCATCAGGTGAACAAGCCAGCTAATATGAGTGAAAATCAGTCATACATCAAATAGAGGGGTGGTTGCCATGGTTCCTCATATCACTGTGTTGCTCACTCCACAGATTACATCACGAAGGATAAACAATCCCATTTTAGTAATTGTTTCCATTTTACTTAATCAGTTTCCATATTATTAAGATGAAGGACTTTTTAAAAAAAATCCTTAAAAAATGCCTTCTCAGGCATGCCCTGGTAGCTCATCCAGTAGAGTGCATGCCATGTAAGGCCAAGGCCCTAAAACAGTGACCCAGGTTCAAATTCAGCCTGGGCCCTTTGCTACATGTCCTTCCCTGCATTTCCTGTGTGTCTCTCTTCTGTAACTGTCAAATAAAGTGGAAAAATCCCCAAAAAATAATCTTTTTTTTTTTAAGTAGTACTTTCTCAGCCAAAATTAAACACATAGCATTTGCTCACATGAAGATGAAGAGTATAACTGCTATGGCCCCTGACAGATTGATTGATTGATTCAGATCATAAATCCAGGTTATTTTTTTTTTTCTGAACACAAGTAGCACAATCCTAACATAATGAACATTATTTTTTATGGCAACCTCGTGGCACAAACTCAGGTATAATTAGTGTAAATACCATGTGCATACTTTTATACTTAGTGCAGATTGTGCTGTGTGTTGTATTACTATTTGTATTCAGAGCAAATAGCATCATCCTGTTAGTGATGAACGGGTGTGATCCAGGCAGCCAAACAGAGCTTGTAATCTGGAAGTCTGGGACTAGTAGCACTTCACAATGATCTGCACATTTTCCATTGTTGGGATTATTTTGCACTGCCTGTTCCACTGTTGTACCTACAAAAGCCCAGGCCGCCATAAGCCATGCATGGGTAGTTTGCAGGCCAGAGGACTGTATGGAGCTGCTCTTCATTTTGCGACTATAGGGGAGTGAGGTGGCATTAGCAACACTGAAGCTGCACTGGCCAGGGGGAGTCCAAGGCCCCCTTCAGTGAAGAATTAACGCATCATGCAGACCACTATTTCCCACTGGTGGATCATGGGATGGAAAGAAGACATATATGCAAAACATAAAATGTATGACTTAAACAAAGATGTTTTTATGTCCATTACAGTTGGGGTGGCAGTGTAGTTTAAAGGTTAGGGAACTGGGTTTGTAACTTAGAAGCTCTAGGCTCAAATCCCTTGTATCCTCAAGCATAGTACTTAACTGAAATTGCTTCAGTAAATACACCTAATTCTATAAATGGGTAGTGTGTGCAAATACAAACTGTGTAAATTGCTCTGGATAAGACCAATTGCTAAATGCCTAAGCTGTAACTGCAATTGTAGCAATTTACATAGTTGTTTGGTTGTACATATAGAAAGTGTTTATTTATGAAGACAAAACATTAAGTTCATATTTGAACACGCATCCAAACATACTGGCTACATTTTAATAAGATGTGTGCTTAAAATATATATGTGAACACATTTAGTAGGCTTTGGGCAGAGAGACTTAAGGGATCCCCTGAAGGACTTTACTAAGTATGGCTCAGATTCATAAAATTATATGCAAATGATTGCGAACAGCAAACCAATCAGTGAGGAGTCCAAGCGTGGTGGTCTAGACAGACTGTGTTCCGGCTCCAAAACTCCACTTATGGAGACCGATGATAACAATTCTACATTAATGAGGACTCAAATGCTGTGACCTGCTGCTGTGGACACAATAGCACTTGCAGTGTGAAAATGATCATGAAATTGGAGTGTGATATTGTGTGCATCTTGGCGCGGAGTTGAGAGCTGTGGCCTCCCAAATTCCCCATCCATCACTGAAGAACTGTGCTTGGCCGTAAGTCTTGCCAGCTGAGAATTTTTTTGGCTGTGAACGCCTCAGATAGCGATCAACAGTATGCTGACTCAGTCCGGTCTGGCAGCATACCATTTCACTGGCACAAATACATTTATTGCTTGATATGTGGCACATCAGTTGATTTCTGTATTTTCTATGTCATTGGTTTTCCTTTTTCATTTTCTGTAGAGTTGGAATTAAACTCGTTAAATCAACTGATTCACAACTAAATTAGCTATATGGCTAATACAGCGGTACAGTATTCAAGATTTATAATACACAATACACAACAGGCAAAATCAAGAGAATCAAGAACAATACATAAAGGAAATATTAAAGTCTTCAACATATTCTGTTTCAGATGGAAAAACAACTTTCTTTCAATTCTCAGCTTATATTAGTTATGTACAGTATTCATGTGTACAGCGGACATTTAGATGAAACTATCATTTGTGAATAAAGATCTCTGAGAAAACTACTAAAACAAGTGTCTTTTTAGCATGAAGCAAGTCATAAATATATATTTGTCTAAAATAGGTAAAATTACATGCTTAATTTATAAATTGTCTTGACTGGTGGAACTAAAAGTAATGTTTCTAGATAAATTTCATGATGATGTTTGCAAATATTCAGTATTGTGTAATGCATGTTTTACACCTTCCATGTTATTATTTCATTTCACAGGAGATGTGGAAATTCTTTATGAATGTACAGAACAGAGGACGACAGTCAAACTAATAGAAAACAAGGAAACAATTTCGGCACACTGCATTATATATTCATCTATTCCTGTCAATAAAAAAACACACAACTGGTACCATTAAAATTTTTAACTGAAAATGGTAACTGTGGAGACAATAAAGCAGCAAAACATCTCAATGCATATGGGAATGGCTGGACATCTTTTGTTATATGTGAGTGAAAATATTAAAATGGAATGCTTTGATTAATAGTGTGGCCCTTCCTCTGAATGATCTCATCACAGAAATGGGTGTGGAAGGCAATTCACATTCGCAAATAAACACAGCCTCACAGAAATGGTTCACAGGGTGTCTGGCACACATTTCAGAGCAGTGCTTTGGAGCTGAAATGACTGACACCTCCAGATGTATCATAACCAAACAGGGAGCATGTCCTTCCCGATGTGAGAAATGCTTTCATGTCCTGTACAACTGCATACAAAAGGGAAATGAAATAAAGAAAGCTTTGCACAACTCATGCAACAATTTCAGTCCACAGAGACATGCCTTCCCAAGCTACATCTACGACACATAAATTACAGCTTTAATGGCAATGGAATTTGGCACTGTCAGCCTGCTCATACAAATATGGGTGTACACCATTTTGTTTTATACAAAATCAATATGCCTGTCATGTTTTCATGAATTATCAAACCAAGGAGGACCATAATTGGACCTAGTGGCTTTAAAACTCTTTCTAAAAGGACCAAACTTTCTCTGATTTGTGGTAATATTTCAGCCCCTGTCAAAAATGAGAGTAAAAACTCTTTTAAATTTAAATACATGATCAGACAAAAGACAATACTTGCATCTGGTGTGGTTCAGGTAAAATAAGTGCAACCTGTATATGTATTGAACTGAACACAGGCGAAATATACTGACAGAAATTGTAATGTAATTTTTTCTCATTGACTGAGTGACTGTAAGTAGCTTGAGTTTATATGACCTGAACAATATTCTATATCTGTTAGCAGGGGTCAAACTGGACAGGAAGTACACTTTTACAGGTGAGTCATATTTATCTGCAAGACCTCAAGCACATGTTACAGTTTTTGCATATGCAATTTCAGTGAAAGGACTTGTGACTCCATAACTGCTGAATATAAAAGTTATAGAGGACTGAGAAATTCCTCCCTCTGTATGTGTCTGTATGTGTGCCCACTTCAGCTCCTGGGACACAGAGTAAGACTCTTATCAGCGTTGCTGGGCAACCACACCAAGCTTGGCTGTCTGCCTGGAACAGACAGGAGGAAATGCATGTCTGGTAACTAATGAGTTCCAGTGGAAGATATGTTGAAAAAACAAAACATCTCTGTGAACAGGACAAAACACATCAGAAGTTATAAAATAAGCAGTAATGTATTAGATACAGTTCATGACCAGGGGGTGAAAGAAGATATGCACAGTATCATTTTTACAATGGTAGTAAAGGATATCCCTGACACCTTCTGACAATCCAAAACTCACTTGGAATCAGATTCAGGAAGTTGAACTGGGGAACACAGGATGCATTTGGAATCCCGTATAAATGTCACCAATATGTATTTCTCTATTATTCTGGATTTGTTAAGATTGAAATTAAAATACCTAGATAGTACTACACAGTAAAATGTTCAGGTAAATTAACCGTAGCACAATTCATATGAGACGACTCTCATACGAGTAGGACCCTATGTACTCTAGTAGAGTTGAATCAAAACTGAAAATTGTTGAATTATTACTGAACACTTTGCAGTATATTGGAACACTAGTGAAACACAAGAGGATAACAGATGTTGTCTGAATTAAGAATAAATACACAAGCATTGCATTGATGGATGAAGAAAAAGTTATGGAAGTTTACTTGGACCACTGCTATTGCCCAAAGACCTTAGTAGGCAGGTAAAAGTTGCATTTGACTTGCCAGGACCTGAATCTTTGCAGCGAGCTGATGCTTCTCTGATCTGTATTCAGTCAACCCTGCATGGCTCAGAGGTGTAAAACGGCCGTGCCGCACTTATTCAAGCCTCTCTTTTATTGCTCTGCAGGAGCTCCAGGTGTTCTGATATCTGATAATGAGGTGCAGGTACTCCTTGAGGCCAACTGAAAGGACAGACTGAATGTGTGATATTCAGTGAACGTTGAAGACAGTGTTGTGAAATCCAAAATAAGTGAATTCCAAGGATCGATACCCACAAGTTCATCAACCGTAATGAGACGTCAGGGGCAGGGGATGTTCATGTTCAAAGCAATCGTTACACTGAAGTATAATCTTTAAAACACAACATTTTGGCAAATATCTATGCAGAGTATACATACTCAATAATCTTCACCTCCACATAACAGCCTGAATTCACACTACTGTATAATTTATAGCAGACTGTATACTGTTGATACACTGTATCAAGGTAGCTTCGACCCTTCATCAACTCTTTTCAAAGCAGCCCACCCACATAAGCCTACTATTTGAAAATCATTTCTTTGATCAGTAAGGTTTTAAAGACACTCAGAAAATCATAGCTGCTAATGTAACCTTGAAAGTAACACATTTCAAACGTATGTACATTTTCATATACATTATTTAAAAAGCTGACTGTTCTGCTGTTGGGAGGCATTCTAATCAACATTACTGGCACCATTTCAAAAACAGTGCTTCAGTGAAGCAATAGAAATGTCTCATTGATTCAAAGACTTCCATTTGTTTGGTATATAATTTTGCTGAAAGTTCATGATAGTAGTAATTAAACTAGAAAGAAGAACAGACTTTGTAAATAAGTACCATTACTGTAACCACTGCATTTTATTCCTGCAGTTCCCTTTTCAGCATCAAGCAAGAGATGTTATTCACAATGGCAAGCTTTTGGAGAGGGAGGACAAGCTTGTTGATTTTTTGGAAGAGAGACTGGAGGTGCAGCATACAATATCAGCAAACATTATTCCAAAAGGAGAATCGAAAAACAACCGCTGCCCTACATACTGCAAAAAACAAGCTTTGTTTGGTTTTTTTCTTCATGCCACCATCACATTATAAACCACAGGTCTGTCTTCTTATTTAACATACTGTACACTTTTGGATCAGAAGGAGCTTTGGAGGAAACATGACTAATCCATTATAATGTATTGTTGTTGTCGCAGTTGTTGAACTATTATTGCATTATTCTGGATTTTTTCTGTCGCTAGTCAATGAGCATCTGGGTGGTGTACTTTGACAAATTTCATTCCCACCCATAACTCTCCATTGGTTATTCCCCTGCCTACCTCTCTCCTCCCCAGTTACAAAGGCTATGATTGGTGAGCAGTGGCTTTAAATTGATGTTTAAGGCCTAAGGCTACATGTCTTTCCCGGAAGCACTGAAGTGAAGTTATAATCAACAAGGAGCTCTGTTGAAATGGAGGGCTCTGAACTCACCCAGGCTGATATATTATGTATAGTTCTGTCTGAACTTAATTTTATAGCTCTGTTTTGTTATTAAGCTCTGGCTGGTAATGGGAGCAATATATTTGGTGGGAATGGAGCTTATTTATCAACGCCTGTAGAGGAAATGTAGCTCTCTTACATTCTTTGTTTTTCATGCAAAGAGTATAACTTTTAAACTTGAAACTTTTTTCTCTGTGGCTTTCAAAGTCAACTGTAGGTTATGCACACCCTCCTGAGTTTTAGTGGATTGAACCAAAAACACTGCAGCTACCTCAGATGTTCCATATCTGTCTATGGCACGCAGTCATGCACATGAGTTAAAACCATACAGCCTTGAGGGCTTACCGCCTTAAAATTAACAAAGCTCTGGCAGTGAAGAAGACAGCCCTGGAAGTCATCATTGCTATCGATTGATGCTTGAACACTGGCTGTCTTGCCTTTCGAAGAATCACAAAGAGCTTTGCCTCAATTCCCAACCTGCCAAAAGGTGTAGCCCTCCAGATCAAACTCCAATAAATGACATATCTCTGAAGCAGGCAGAGAGAGACATGACATTGAAAGGTGAGTGTTTTGAACCCAGAAGAACTAATGATTCATATTTGTTATGGAAATTTGTTTTACTCATACATGAAATATGATATTTATTCTGATATTTATTATATGATATTTGTCAATTATTGATCACTAGTCATTAATCTGAGCTAATAATTTGTATTGGTCACACACATAATGATTTTACTTATATTCATGTGTTACTCAACATTATAAATCACTGTTCTGTGTTCACAGATTCTGCTTGTCTGTTTGAACTATGCCATAAGGCTTTTGCTTGTGGAAAGAAATTCAGGCCTGATGTCCCTGAGTGAAATAGGTCTAGTGCCAGTGGTTTTACAACTGTCTTTGTGAGTGTGTGTGTGTGTGTGTGTGTGTGTGTGTGTGTGTGTGTGTGAGTGTGTGTGTGTGTGTGTGTATGTGTCTATACCATTCAGACTGCTATTAACCTCTGACCTTCCACTGAGTATTCAGATGTATGCTGGTGCTATTAACCTGTTACAAGTAATCATCTAATATCCATGTATTAATATACACTGATGTTATTATTCTGTACATGTATTTACCTATAATTCCATATAATGTGTATTCTATTTTAGAAATGTGCAATCCATTGTTTGTGAGAATGTAAGCTGGTGGAAAAATACTGGATAAGAAACATCTCAGACCCTTATCATATGTGCCAACCTTGAGTAGTAGAGCCTTGTTCTTTGTAACTTGAGAAAACAACCCACATGTGTTATTATCTGCCATGTAAGAGCTGTAACCCCTAGCAACAGGTGGCAGATCTTTTAGGAGAAGAAGTTATGCTCAGATGAGTCCCCTGGACCAATTAGAGAGGGGTAAACTAATGATGCCTTGCCCAGACTTTGACTGTGTAATAAAGGTACTGTCCTCTGTGTTCTTTGGACAAAGCTGATGCATTGCTGAATGTACTGCTTCTCCCATATTACAATATTAAACAAGACAAAGACAACTTCTCCATTACTTAAGGATATTTTTGCCATGACAGTATTTAAGGAGCGAGAATGAAAGACTTGAGGAGCCCATCTACCAACTTTACCCATTTACTATTCTCTCTCTCTCTCTCTTTCTCTCTCTCTCTCTCTCTCTCTCTCTCTCTCTCTCTCTCTCTCTCTCTCTCTCTCTCTCTCTCTCACACACTCACTCTCCCTTTTTGTCTCTCTCTTACTGTCTGTCAATCCACCCCTCAGGCTTGTCTTTGAATCATGAAGCATTTGCAGATAATTTAAACTGAAAGTAAACTGGTAGTAAAAACACATTCTGTTTGAACATTGTCCATTCTAATGGTGGGGAGAAGTTACTTTACATTATAATACTACTTTTACATTTGAAACTTTGTGCCAGGATTTTTTGCCTGATGAAAAAAATGTAAGCTTCCTTCACACTACCGGATTAAAAGCTAAAACCCAGGAACGTAAAAATGCTCTTGTAATTACTTTAATATCATTTTGAGAAATGCACATTAAGAAATGTAGTTTGCATTGCTTTCTCATAACAATGTCTCCTAAACTGAACAAGAGGGGTTGCTTTTTTCCAAACCCATTCCGGAATAATGTGCAAGCAAGTGTGGAGTTGGTTCATTTCTAAAGGTGATGTTGGATTAAGCAACGTTCTCAAGTGTGTTCCAGTTTCAATTCTCACCTTTCATAGAAAGCCAATAATTTCAGATTTTTAACACTGACGTGTGCGTTGCACTTCTGAGCCATGAAAACAAACAACAGTATGTCAGATCCCTCTGTATGTCATTTGCCCCCCACCTCCCCCATACACACACACAAAGAAGGCTATGCCCACTGGATGGAGTGAGGGACTTCAATTCTTCACCACTTAGCAGACTGTCAGAAACATTGCAGTGGAAATATCACATTCAGACACATCTACTACATGAAAGAGGAGATAATTGGTAGTCAATAACAATCTGTCATTCAACACGGAAACTCAGTTCCAAATGCAATTGTAACTCTCAAAGTGAGGCCCCCTTTTCTGCTGAGCCATCTGCTGCAGGTTGAAGAACTGAAAGGAAAGACAAAACCAAAAATACTTTTCTGAGCATTATATTTTAAAGCTATTCAAATTTACAGTGCTGCTTTGATCTCATGAAGATAAGTACAGTCAGAATGCATTCTTGTTAAACCTATATGAGCTGTGCGGTATAGTCAAAGAGACATACGGGTTCCCTGTCATCTGTAAAGTATGCTAGGGTGGGAGAAACTCATGATTACATACTTTTCAATCAATTTTCACAGACTTTATATATTTCTTTAAATTAAATGAATTTTTTAACTCATGAAGACTGCTCATTGCTAGCCATAAGGAAATGGGCTCTACTTCTGAGCTGAGTTCTGCTTAAGGTCTCTTAGGGTCACTTGCTTATAGCCAGGGTAGTTTTATCTAAGCACTAGGCTTTTATTCTGGAATCTGTGGGTTGGGAAGTATGTGAAGCTTTTTTCTCACAGACTGACTGACTACCTCTGCTCTATACAAACAAAATGAAATGAAGTGAACTGAGCATTCAGTTATAATCTGTGTTGTCCTCTCTGATTCCCGTGTTGTATCTGCTCTGTTCACTCCCAGCATCACTCAGCTCACTTGGTGCAGTTTCCATACAACTCTATATGATGTATAATCTTTACAATTGCTGATTTATGTCCTGCCATGCTATGTATCCATTCTGTATACCCACTTGGATATCATAAGTGCATTTCCTGAGTGACTCAAGCACACGTTGTCCTCAATAAACAAAAATCATCACTTTTGACTGGGACCTGGAGCTACTGTTTATGCTGTGCTGTATTTGTTATTTCACACTGACAGCTGGGTCCAGGCCTCCAGAGCCGCTGTGGATTTGCGTGGAGGTCAGACCAGTGTGTTCGGACAGGTCACTGAGCGAGTTTCACAGTGAAGTACAGGCGCTGCTGAAAGGCAGCCATAAAAGTGTTTTCAGTTCTTCAGGTGAGGGATGAAGGATATCAGAGTGGGAGCTGGAGAAAGAAAAGGCTGACCTGAAACCAGACAGTGTCAGAGAGGGCAATTTTGAAATCTGTGG
The DNA here is from genome assembly GCA_022829145.1 of Albula goreensis. Taxonomy (NCBI): domain Eukaryota; kingdom Metazoa; phylum Chordata; class Actinopteri; order Albuliformes; family Albulidae; genus Albula; species Albula goreensis. The sequence goes on from CM040742.1 coordinate 36,821,603, forward strand.
GGAGAAAAAACCTTGGGATAGTACTGGAGAATAAAATGTTATATCTGCTCTGGATATTGCATTTACTGAATGACAAGAAAAAGACAGAAAGAAATGAAAATGAAAACTAATGAGTGTGTTTCCACTTCAATAAATCCTTTTGGTAAAAATTACCAGACAAATGAAACGCATTCAACAGAGCTTCAGTGACAGTTGCAGCATATCGTTATTCATGTTACCTTTTCAAATTGTACTTGGGAGTCTTATAAAGGGATCACAGCTGTCAGTAAGAAAGACATGGCTGACCCCCTGAAGAGGATCATGGGTAAAAATGAAAAGACCATTCTGGAATTTTCTATATGCTTTCCTCCCAAAGCATCACCTCAAGCATCATTTGATTAGATGGCCATTTTGAGTCTTTTCTAGATTTTCTTCTGCTCTTCTTTCAACAATTGGCTTTCAAATAACGCTAACATAGTAAACTCTTGGTTTCAAGTGTGAAAGTACACTTGGATGATTAATCAGTAAAACAAGTGTACATTGATATGAACATTACAATTATGCATATGACTGATAATAATCTTTCAGGAAGCATATTTGTATGAAATGTGAAGAGGAAACACAGTCATTCCTAAAATTAAATTATAAGAAAATTCACAACATAATTTGATAATACATAATGCATTGCCTCCTTAATATCAATAGGTGAATACTCTTGGATGTAGCTGTGAGCAGAGTGTAAGGTTTCACCACTGCATTGGAGCAAACAGATACTGAGTTTTACTCAGTCCCCAGCCTCCCAGTTGTATTCCTCATCTGACAGCAGTCCAAGGAGCAAACTGTTCATTACTGCAATGAGTGTCTCTCATAAATAAATTCAGAGGAAATGTTCAGTGCCCTGAGCTTTCTAATATCCTTCTCTTGTCACTTCTTATTGCAGGTTTTTTTTTTTTTTTGCTGTAGTCCTGCCCTTGCCTGACTATCTTAAAAATACAACTTTCTCGAACATGAACGGAAGATTTCCCTTGATGCTGTTTGTATAGATTACAGTTGCTGTTGGCATTAACATAATTATGTATTGTTACAGTTCTGCTGTATTCTGGTGCAGGTCATTTTCAGCAGGCAATGGAGTGTTGGTTTAACTGCTCTGCATAAGGCTGGAGAACCAAAACAAAAAATAAACAGTGAAAGAACATCTCCATAACCCATTTATTTTTTACAATTGCAGATTCAAAGTAGGCTATCTCCCCCAAAGGGTCTGAGTCCATAAATATAATTCAAAAAAGCAATCAATATTTAGCATTTTAAGCAACAAAAAAGCCATTCTTTTTGGATAAAAACTTCTAGCTACACGTCTGGTGCCTTCAACATTGATTACTTTAGCAGTGAGACTTACTCAGTAGAGAAAACAAGTTTCTCTCCCAATTTATGTACAATCAATAAGCAAACAATTGTGTGTAACTTTTTCCAAAAAAAAAAAAAAAAAAAAAACACCATGGCCATTGATAAGTGTTTTGCACAATATATTTATCAGCATTGGGAAGCTTACTTTCCTTTTAAAAATCTAATTTGTTTTTCTATAAATAATAAAATATATATTTAAGATGTAAAGCTTTGTGACTTCTTCTTTCACTGCATGTTGCACTTGTGTGCAGAAATACACAGAATCATTGCTGCAACTCTGACTTGCTCAGCCATATAGTGAAGGCCTTTTCATTTCTCCTTTATTTTTCAAGGAAAGTGCCATTGAGATGGAACAAAATATGTTCAAGTTCTGTCCTTCAGAGGAAGAGAATGCTTTAACACAATCACAACCCTGGTATCTGCAATCCTCATAAGGCAGAAACAATGTATAAACCTCCTTTTTAAATGCCATATGATCAGAATTTAAGAACCCAACACACAAAAATATACGCAGCACCTGTAGAGCATGAATAATAATAATAATAATGATAATAATAATAATAATAATAATAATAATAATAATAATAATAATAATAATAATAATAATAATAATGAACAAAAAATCCAAGGCATCACAAAAGTGCTGACAAAAATAGTTGTGTACCAATTTTCTCAAGGTTTAAGCACATAGTCAAAAGGAAATGACAACTGCATTAATCACTGCATTGGTCAATTACAGGAGTGAAAAACTAGAACAACAAAAGACATCAGCATGTGTGGCTGGGGGTAAAGGGAGAGAACAAGGGCCTGTTTTCACCGCTGCAAAATGGGGCTGATTAAAATCAAGCCTCCTTCAGAAGAATGAAAGGCCTGTTTGAAGCTGGACAAAGCCTCTTTCACACACTTGGCTACATCAAGTTACCCCACGTTTAAACACAGCCTCAGAGTGCATTGCCCACTCCTTTTAACATTGGACTGTTATGGTCGGGAGTCAGATGAGCGCAAGAGATCGGTGCATTCTGAAAGGCAATGGTCAGGATTTGCCAACCGGCCGACTGTCTGTCTGTCTGTCTGTCCTCCGAACCGGCAAAGGAGTGATTTACCAGATTCCTTTCTAGGCACACAGATGCTTCAGCAGAGATGTACACACACACACACACACACACACACACACACACACCCACGCACATGCATGCACACACACACACACACACTCACACTTATACACACACACATGCAGACACATGCACACAGACACACACACACACATGCAGACGCATGCACACAGACACACACATGCATGCACACACACACACACACACACACACACACACACACACACACACACACACACACACACACACACGTAAACACAAATGAAAATAACCACATATGCACACATGCACACACACTCAGTATTCAGCAGAGTGATGCAATGCCTACCTCCGTATCACCTGCCTGATTACTGTAAAGCAACTTAAACTGTGCATAGATTATCTCCAAAGACAATGGTGCAGGAGAGCAGCATCCAGGGACAGTGACATGGAACCTGACCTGAAGAAACCGGAAACATTCAATGACACTGTGAAACAGCAGAGAGACAGATGTCATGAGAGTGGCAGTTCACCCGTTAAGGTCGTCTGTACAATGGTCCAGATTCTTCACTCAGCTGAACCTTATTTTGAGTAAGCACATGCTCTCTCCCTGCTAGATCATGTCTTTGGAGCATGATTGTCTGAGTGGAGTTGCTGAGACTGAAATATTCAATCAGTCTAAAGAAAATGAAAAGAAAAAAAAATTTCCTTCACAGAGAATGGAAGATGTCAGGCAGGAGGAGCTGGGTGAGAACATTGACTTTCCCTACCAAAAAAATAAGATATTTGTAGCTCATGGCCTCAAAAGCCAAGAGCATACTTGAATCAAGGGCTCAAAGACCTATTATCAGCCACCAGAACTAATAATGCGAACCTGCACATTCAGCCAATCAGATATGAGTCACCAACAGCTTCTCTCCTGTTCCTGCCTTTTCTTTAAATCCACCTCAAAAACACTTGCTAATAGGTTTAGCTGATGCTGGTATTGATGCCCCCCAGAGCACTGTGTCATCTATAAAATTCTGTGCATGACAGGCCAAAGCCAACAACGAGCCAGTCGAACTCGATGGGGTTGAGGTAATAGGAGTATGAGTAGGGGTAAGAGTAGGGTGTAACTGCAAGTCTGCAAAACAGGAGTCCATTTTCCCCTGTGCTATCAGATGAAGCCCTTCACTCTGCTCTTCTTACTGATTTCATGCCAGGGCTTATACTTATGCATACACATCCACAAAAAGCTGATGGTTTTAAAAAATGAAAGAAACCCCACTGAGAATCATTCACTGCAGGCATTTTACTCACTATTTTGAATGGTGCAAAAATATCTCTTCTCCTGTTGTCTAGTACCCTATAGCTTGTGTGTTATCTTTCTTGTATTTATCGTTTCTCCCAATGTCATTTTTTGAGTCAATTTTATGATCTAGAGAGACTTTGTCAGTGTTTACCATCAACAAACAAGTCTGACAGAGACAAAAGCAGTGGGCGGAAAAAGAAGCCACCTATATTGTAAGGCTTATAATTCTCTCTCATCGAATTACCAGCTCGTGGAGGGAAACATTAGCCCAATGGCAAAAATCTTGGCAAATATGCATGTATGTCATGTGTGTCTCTCTTTAAAGGATTAAATTTAAGCACAAAAGAAACATTTGAGAAGGAATCATGATAACACGAAGCAAAAACAACTATTACAATCACAAAGTCACTGATATAGGGGTAACTGTGTAAAATACAATTAGATATTTAATTTACAGACTAAGTGAAATCTATTTACCTTTGTTAACCTGCTCCCAGCCTCCTGATAAAAGCAGTTTTGATTTCATAACTCATTAAACTGGAACGTGCTGAAACAAACAACATAGTTCAATACACAAATATTACACTTGAAAACCAGCTATGTAAATGTAGGGAGTTGTATTCAACTAAGAAAATATGTTTTCAAAAGGATTATAATGTGAGAAAGATGAACATTAACAACATTACAAAATATATTATTATTAGTATTATTATAAACCTCTGGACACATTGACAACGTCATTAATTTGAAATTGTTTTGTGGATATTACATTTGAAATCACAACAGTTAATAAAACTGTATTGTTGTTGAATCTAAATATTTTTTTGCAGTTTATCAGTCTGACAGATCAGATTACAACAGAAATATCACCAAACCTGCATTGGTTTGATTTGAACATATTTGCTTGCTTGTGTGTACTTATGTGTGAAATGGAGATTTGGGCAGTGCATTTGCTCTCTGTTGAGTTCCAATAGTATTAATCTTTGCTGAGTTGGATACAAAAATGAGAGCAAGTAGGCTAGAAGCCACATTGACAGAGCTCTGCACAAAAAACATAATTATGTATAAATTATTTAAAAAATATTTTCTTTTTAAATATGTATCTAGACTAACTCTTTACTGAGCATTTATTTTAAGAACTTTATTTTGAGAACTGCTTATATCACAGTTCATTTTCTCTCCTCAGGAAAAAGAGTGAGCTATCAGTTTAATTTATCCCCTGAGTTCATCAGTTTTTCATCTAATTTGTAATCTATCATTAGGCTCTACTAAGGCTGAGTTTCTCTTCTCACCTGAGACACAGCTGTCTGCAAAGTCCATCATCCTCTGTAAACAGATCTGTGGGCATTTAATTATGCCTGGAACACAAAGAAGATCCAGAGAGAAAATAACTCCTCAGTGCCTTCCAGCACATGCTCCCCTACCTGCCTGTCTTTTCTGGAAAAAAGGTATAAATATTTCAAATCAAATAGAAAGTGTTTTAAATTGAAGCTTCAATCTATTATTCATCAAAGCTGAGCTTGGCAGGCCCACCTCCGACAATCTCCATATCTCCGGTTGCTAAGCGCTGGGATTCTAGCAAGGTGTAGATTCATACTAGCATTTCAAAGTCTCAGTTTTGCTGATGACACCCTGAATGAAAAGCTAATGGTTTCTCATTCCCCATGCCTATAGCTTTAATCCTCCCCAAGTGGGGCACCTGACAGCCTGACACCTTAGCCATTAAAACAGAATACAGAAGTATTATTTTTATTACAAAACATTCACCCAGTAGTAATGCAGAACATATCAAGGATGGATGGATAGATAGATAAATAGATCGATAGATAGAGAGATAAAATGGAATAAGACCATGTAAAAGAAAAAAAATCATTCTCATTAGCAAAGAATTAAACTGAAAATAGAACATAAACATTTTCTGCCACTATGGTTACACCCACAAACCATCTGTTTATCAATTAATGAAACAGATATTAATTGTAATATATTTTAGCTCATGTTATAACACATCAAACTCATAACTGGTATGGGCAAACAAATCCTTTCATTTGATTAGTCATACTTTTATGTCTCCATAATTTAACCATTTTTTTGTTTTATTTAGTTTTATCCCAACTGATTTGAGAAAATCATTTGTAATAAAGCAATTAAGAAGCAATTAATAAAGTTGTTATTTGAATTAACTACATAGCAACATCAGTCCATGGCTGCAACACTGAAGTCACATTTCTGATGGATAATGCCAGTTGCATGGTCAAGAGGCCCAAATCAGGCATCCATTTAACGTAACTACACAATCACAGGCCACTTTACTGAGTTGTAACAAGAGCATTATCTTTCTTATTACTGGTAATTATGAATTTTACTGTGTTTTACCCTATTATTACATGCTATTATGAAAAGTGCTTCCCACAATTCCTTGCAAAAGGTTACAGGCTGAATAAATGCAACATTCTTCTTCACTCAAGACTCCTTTTCTGGTGATGACTTCACTTTTATTGTGGTGACATTAATTGACTCTATGAATAATGTACACACATACATTGTAAGAGCCTTTTTCACTCATTAATTCAATTTAAGGGATTAGAATTATCTCAGATTTTAAGCAATGTTTTCATAACCCTAGAAGCTTGAATTGACATTACCATCTGTTTCAGCTCTTAAAAGCTAACTCAATCAATTTCCTCATTTCTTTCTGGCAGGTATCTTGTTTTTTCCTTGCAGCTGTTTTGCTCATGATACTTTTGCAAGAATCATTACTGCCGATATACTGGATGAAACAAAGCAACTCTTACAAAGTATAGGCCCTTTCACATATAATAGAATAAGAATTGAATTTGGATAAAGCTTTGCTAAACTGCCTGAGCACAGAGCCAAAAATATAAATGTTTTATGTGTGTGTGGGTGTATGTGTGTGTACATGTGTGGGCGTGTGTTTGCGTCTGATTACCCACTATGCTTTAGTGTAGTGTTAAAAATTACTTTTAGCAAGATTGCTGCTCACAACACAAATGTTTTTGCCACAGCTGTCTGACTCCAAGTCGAAAATAATCATGTTAACTTTGGCTTGCTAGTTTTGTGAGGGGAAGAATATTGGGCAGCTAAACAAGCATGCCATTGCATCATGACTTAACAGACTTCCAATGACAAGTGAATTAATGAATATTCAATACAGACCTGACAAACCCAGTCAATTCTGAGATGTTCTTGTCTGGAATAGTAATTTCTGCATCTATAATTGGGAGCGCTGCATTAATTATGTTGCAATACAAAATCTAAGTTATTTTATAATGGTATCAAGATGCAACTTAAATAAATAATTCAGGTTCAGGAGTACTGTAAAACTACTGTCAGAAGCCATTGATAGCACCATAGTATGGAATGCACCGAGGGAAATTAAGGAAAAACACTTGAGTAACCATTAGCACTCTACATACCTACATCTAATGAACAGAAGCGTTGGATCAGATTTCATTCTGGGTACAGGGTGCTGCGACTGATCTCTTTGGATAGATCTATCAGAGCGCTGAGGTAGAATGACTGACAGAGGGTCAGACCAATAATGTTGCAGGTACCGCCTCATCTTCTCAGCACAGGCAGGAGGGATATGACCATGCTGTCCTGAAGAAGAGAGGACAGCAAAAGGACAAGGAACTGAATGTAACAATTGCTGATGGAAAGAGAGAGGGAATGTAACCATAGAGAAATGGTTTCTGAGACACAAGTGCAATATATTGATCCTTACAAATTCAAACTCTATAATGAGGGAAAATGTAATTAGCCAAATTACGCTCACTGCCATTACCATCGTCTATGCTCTTTAACCCTTGTTTAAGGTTTATTTCTGAGGACCTTAAACACATTAGGCATAACAGTTGGCAACTTCAGTTTTAGACCAAACTTCCTGGAAGTCTGGCTCCTGTTATATGACACAGTCAGCTTCCTGCCATCACTTTCCCACAGTCATGACTCATTTGAAGTTCAAACATTAAGGGAAAGCTTGAGTTTGTTATAAGTATTTTTATATGTGCTTCCTGATTTTCTCTAGACATATTCTTACCAAAAATGTTTTAATATCTAGCACCATTCAAGGTTTTTACCAAAATATACACCTAGACAAAAATAGTAACTTTATTGTTCAGGCAACATCATCTAAAAAGCTTATGTTTAAACACCATATGTCAATAAAGGTCTGATTTGACATTGATGACCTTCACAAACATCTTGTTGACATAGTTTTAGTAATAATAATCAACATTAAAAGTACTTGTTCAAACTAGTAGTAAAAGTAGTAAGTTCAAAATTTCACATAAAAAAGGTTTATGATTGAGTTAAAGTTTTGCTACTATGCTTTATTTAGTAACAATATTTTGTTTGTTTCAGGTCCCAAATACAGCAATTATTTCAAGTATATTACTATAGTCTTTGTTATTAGCAAGATATAGACTGTCAGATAAAGAGATGGCAATCAATACTACAACATTGATAATTGCAATTTTCATAACAATAAAGACGTTTTATTGGTTTTAATACAGACTCTGGATAAATACTGAATTAATTTCATCAACTGCCCACAGTTGTGTTTATATACATTTTTCCCACTGTAAAAAAAGGCCAAGAACGAGACTTTCCAGGAGGGTTTGATATGATAAACTTATCTGTCAGACAACAGCACATCAACAACGCATTCTCTGACACACTGAGGAAGGACACAGAAAAATCCTAAAGAGGCAGTTTTATGGACAGGAAAAGAGGGACATCAAATGCATCTGAACATTTATCTTAATTAAAGATTAGAGATTAAAATTGATTGAATATCTTCACACTACTAAGGCTGAAAAAGTGCATAAACAAACATCTTACTGATGTACCGCTAAAAAAATGTTTTCAAACCGAACAGTTGGACTACGCACTAAAGGCATTATGCAGAATTTGGCTGCATGGCACCCTATGAGTGCAGCTTCATCACAGAAGCAGAGGCTGAAGACTCAGCAAAGGAAAGATACAACCTCTCTCACCCCATTAAGGGAGAGGCGGACAAGGCCAAGGGTCACACAACGACTGTGTCATTTTCTTTAAGAGGCGGTGAAATCAGATCTCATCACCTTCTCACTACAGCTACTCATAGAACATTCACAACACTCCCACAGGGCTTATTTATCAGGCCTTAAAGGCAACAAGACAGTGGGTGAAGCAGTGTATCTCCAAAAAACAAACCTGAGCAAAGGAGCTGAGCAAGGGAGCACCTTAGCATTCATATCTCACCTCCCTTTCAGATGTTTGAGACAGCCAGTCAGCTGTTAGGGGTCTGAGCTAAAGGGGAGCCAGATAAAGGTGGCACTGCAGGGTGGGATCTGCCCAGGCATGCCTGGATGCACAGATAAGAGAGGAGATTTCTGATGGCTTTCAGGTCTGGAGGCTGTGAGGCTAGGGGAGTGAAAAACTACATAGGAAGCAACGGCAAGCCTTCCACAAGGTCTCCGAGCCAGGCCTCATCCTGCAAGGTCAGTCAGACTGTGTCAGTAAAAGGAAGGCAAGGGGAGCATGAGAATTCATGTTCAGGTTAATGGAATTAGGAAGCTCAGCCAGACAACTCGTTGACATTCATGGTCAAATCAAAAGGTTTTTGAGGTACTTAATGTCATTTCTTTATAATTGTGATTTGAACGTAAGTACAAATGAGTTCCCTCACAGGGGGAATAAGTGGATTTTGTCCCACTGAAAAGCCCAAACAATATTGTGACAAATGATGTCTTATCTGGATATCAAACATATTTTCTGTTCATTTATGGGTTAAAATTAATAATTTTATTTCTTGCCTGGCCTTAGTCTTGATTTGTGCTATTCCTATTTAGTATTGGAACACTCTGAAAAATAGTCTCTCAGATTTAAAATTCAGAGTGATTTGAACAAGTATTAATATGTATGAGTATTTCAGAAGCACAGCTAAATGTCATGGAGCTTATATTTGACTTTGCATTAGGCAATGTTACTGTCCTAAAAGCAGAGGGAAGCAACACATTTACCAACATAACAGTCATTGTACACAAGACAATGCCATTTTATGAGCTCCCACACCAAGTCCAGTGAAGTTCAAACTGTGGTGTTTTCCCAAAAAGTGCTAACATGAGACAATGTTTCAAGAAAGGAGACCAGGTGTACACACAAAAATAACCTCAGCATTTAGCCAAACAGTTATTGTTGTTGACAAAACAGAGACCACCGTCACAGTCGGACCAACCACCTAGTGTGTGCATCATTCACACTAATTAAACAAACATGTGCCTTACTGACATGCTCTGCTGTCTATGTGTGACAGCAGTGGGATAAAAGTAAAATCTTTCCCAAGCTCTTGCCAAGAGTAGAGCAACCCTCTGGTACTTAGCTAACAATAATAACCCATGTCCTACAAGCATTTAGTATTCAAAAGTGTCTTGCTGTTGCAAAAAGACTAAAGAGACTAAAAAGACATGTGATTGGTTAAGGTAGCCCATTGACTCCAATCACAAATCATATCATTGTAATTGCATGTGCAAAACCTTTAACATATGCTAAAGGCTTTGATAAATCAGGCCCTTAAGAAGGCTCTGGTGCAGTAGTTCACTGTCATGCCTGCGCAGAAAGTAATAAGGTAGGGGTGGATTTCTCTTGTCTTGCCAAACAGACAAAAAAGCTTGATTGTCAAAATGTCAGAGTATCCCTTTAATACACAAATAAATCTATTCTATCAAACAGAGCTATGGGTAGAGCAAATGGTTTTTATGTGACAGACCTGAAAGTATCTTTCAGCGAGAGAATGTGCCATTAAGACCTCATATGAAAACTTGATTAAATTGGCCGTGCCCCTCACGGGTTATCTCTCCAATGCAGTGCATGAATCTTTAATAGGGAGTTCACAGACACAGTGTTGGGAGCTAATGCGGTATACATGAAATCCAATAAATATGCATGAGAAGCAACGTGTCACCCCAGGTGAGAAGGGTCTTCTGTTTCCACTGATGGCAGCTGCAGAAGCAGGAACAACATGAGACTGGCCTTTTCATCCACCCTCATGCTGCATCTGAAACAGAATCCCTCTCAATGTTGGCCTTGTCTAAGAAACAGCCTCCCCTTTAACGAGCACAGAGTTTCGCCATTTAACTCACATCAGTGCACTCCGATAAAGAACACCCGTAAATCTGCTCACCGCTAGGTTTTTCACAAGAGATAAACACGGTGGATGAAGCCTTGTTTGAATCTAGCTGCTGTTTTAGGTCGTGGTGCTAAGAGGGTTAATCAAAAGCCTTTCTGGCGCTCATTTGTGAGGCTGCTCTGGTTCATCAAAACCAAACAGCTCACAGGGAGCTCCAGAAAAAAGAGCACAATGAGTTTCCCATCCAATGAACTGCACTGCAAAGTTCTCTCATCTCCTTTAACAGCATTAATGGGTTTGATAATAAGCTGAACATATGTAATCCAGTCCCTCCATTTACAAATGACTACTTGACTTATTTTAAATCATCTTTGGATTTGTCAATTACAGATAATATGGGAACTGGCTATGCACTTCTAACATACTGTATGCACTGAAGGTTAGTCAGTCACAGACAGTGTCAGGACTTGGTTCTAAATGCTTGGTCTGTTTCATTCACTCCATTTCATTTCTAACCTTGATTTGGACAGCTCAGGGAAAACATACACAATTTTGTTGAAGTCAAAGAGACTTGTGGTTGAGGCTGGAGAAAAAGGTTTGTGTCACTGGGAAACGAAAACATACACACGTAAATGTTCTATGTACCAAGTATATATGTATTTTGAAAATACATTTCTACTTAGGCAATGGAACAATGCTATCACAAACACAATTTGCTCAGGGGTATGTGCTGAAATAATGCCATTTTCATTATAGGCATCTCCAGGAGACAAACAAAAAAAATAACCCCACTTACCCAGCAAGCAACTGCGTTTTATAGAATACAGTAACAGGCTAAACCAGCTCAAAGACTCCGGTCAGACATCATATACCATCAAATGTCATTTGTCATTTTGCAAAGATAACCCCAGTGGAGCTCTGTGTGTTAATTAAACACACACACACACACACACACACACACACACACACACACACACACACACACACACACACACACACACACACACACACACACACACACACACACACACACACACATTGTATATAGTCTTAACACCCAGCCACAGGGCTCACAGCTGCTTCCTGAGCGAGTGTCTTACTGTTTGAGCTGCCTGGGGGCCATGTTCATTTTCAATTTTATGTATATTTTAAAATCAAATGTATTAATCTACAAATAGTACTTTGCATGACCCGTCAGTCGAATTAAGATTCGTACTGTATATTTTTTACTACAGATTTAAACGGTTGTTGTCCTCCCTCTTGTTATTGTCACTCCTCTTTCCCTTCCCTTGCCAGCTAAAACCGATCACGCTTCAGCAATTTAAGCATTAAACTTTTCACAGCACATTCAAATCATGCCATGAAATAAAAGCAGCATTTGTCTCCAGATGGCCTCTGGGACACAGGTTTTTTTATTGAGTTCTCAAATCTACTCCTTGCATGGTATTAAAGCAAGGAGGATGACCTGGTGATAGAAACATCTCTGTTGTAGTGAATCACTTTGCCAGGGGTATGAGGAAAATCTGTTCACCCAGCCATGATAATGCATGCCTGGGGTCAGATAAGCCTCAATATCCATAGCTATTCTCTGCCTGACCTGCACACTCCTCTGCTATGTGTTTTCTTTACCAGCTTCGCTGTGGTGTGGAAAATTATGCTGTATGGTAACTGATAGGCCTTGCCCATTGTGACAGAAGAGTTCCAGCTGTCAAAAGTCCTGAGGATTGACACCTGAAGCCATTAAAGAAAAAATGAGGAGTGAATCACAACCATGACATATTAATGTAACTGCTTCAGTGTGTGAAATTATGGCTCCCAGTTCAGATTGCTACAATGAACAGCAGCATGCATCTACAGTGCTGAGATGAATGTTTAAAATGGCCATATATTGCATGTTTCATATTCTTTTATGATACCAGTCAAAATAAATTAAGGTACAGAGCACTTTCTCACAAGGTTTGCTTGAAATTATTGGCTCCCTGGTGCACTATCCACTGAACTTTGTAACTGCAGTTTTGTTTTGTGAACTTGATTGACCAGGTCTACTCATGGCTACATGGCTACAGTTTTTAATTGTATTTGTTTCACATCATTGGTTTTCAACTGCTCTCTCCCTGCTTGCTGCTCATCTCTCATAGATGTGCTCTGGAAAACCTACAGGCATGCTGGGGAAAACAAATACTCTGTTTATTCTCCTCCTCTTCTTTTTCCTTTCCCATTTTTATTAATCAAATCATGTAAAGATCGCTCCTTCTGAAACCATTCAGAAGGAATATCTGTAGAGAAGGATGTTGCATAAGCTTAACTGCTGTCACCCATGCCCTTTCAGTGTATTGGCTCAAATACTACACTTTTTTGGGTAGTAATCACAGCTATTCTACTTCAGAAACACCTCTTCTGTAGCAGTCTCAGCTCAGCAGTTTTAATTTACAGCCTGATTACATAACTGCCATAGGTACCATATAAAGTTCTAAATCTACTGAGATGCACTTGTATTCACATAAAACAGTCAAAAAAGATTAAATGTGCATTAAAGTTAACAGTGCCCTGTCCACGTCAATTACCATTAATAAACATGATCGATAGTGAAACCTAAACCTACCAACTCTCCATATCACACTGGATATATTTATACCCTTGAGAAACTAATGGAACATTATAGAAAGAAAGCAAAGCAATCATGAATATATTTGGTGCTTGAAAATTAAAACTCTTTCCCCCAAGGATATATAAACATATGAGAAGAATACTTGAGCAAAAAGTTTTTATCCTGTATTGTTTCACAGAAATATACTCAAGGGTGAAAAATAATAAATATTCAAATATTCTGTCTATGTTTCTGATCCCAAAACAATTATCTTGTCCTTTCTTTGAGTTGAATTTGTAATTCATACATAAATCTTTGAATGAAAGCTGTTTGCTTACTAGGGAGGTCATTTGTCTTTATTATGTTCCATGTTTGTCTATATGATAGACAAAACCAAATATGAAATCCTGAAACATAACAAAATTCTAATGCACAGATCAGATTAAAAAATAATGGTTATGACAGCCCAACTCGATTGTCAATGGATAATAATTATTTCGTGAATTTTCAAGCTGTTTGTTCTCCATAGAATTTTTTTTTTAATGAGTAAAATCAAATTTATGTCCTATTAATAAATAAAAATGTATCTCATATGTAACACCCAGAACATTTTCTAGTCTGTCATGTTATAATATGCCATGCTAAATAATATGCCCTTAATTGCAAAAGTGCTTTTTTAATGAACAGAATCCACAAGTTGGTAAGTGTGAGTCAGCAGGATGAATAACTGCCAGACAATAGCTGGAAAGGTGAATAAAGTTAGCTGAAGTTGTGCCACTACAGCTCAGTCCAAACTAATCTATCAGAAACAGCAGCCCATCATGCATCATTACAATTATTCAAGCATAACCCATTAGTCAGATGCCAGTGTTGGCGTTTTGATTAAATTGAAATCCACAATGAATGTTTTTTACACTGTGAGCCAACTTTGCCTCACTGATAATGATTTAAGTTGGTACTATATAAGCAGCCAGCTAAGGGCCAGATTTGGATATACAGCAGGTTCCTCTGTAGATCCAGTGCTCTATGTAGTCCTGGGTGTGTGTATGTATGTATGTATACGTACTTGTGTGTGTATGTGTATTTAGAATTAAAAACTCCAAAGTGTGTTGCTGAAAATAACATGGTGTTGATGCATCAAATCAGAGAATTACTTTTAAGATATGTGTAATATTTATGCAATAATTCAGATAGCCTAATTCAGGAAATCCCATTTCAGCATTTTAATGGCATCAAGCTCAGTAGATGTACTGTATAAATATATCTTAATGGCTCAAATCCAACGGCTTTCTTAAAACAACTGTTTCAATAGTACTGTGTTAACAGTGCTCCTTAAGTCATAATCAATGCTTATTATGGGAAGAATCAATAGATCACTGACTGTAGAACAAACCAATTTAATATGCCGCTCCCCCATTATACTGCCATTTAAAACCAAGGGCAGAAGTGGTAATGAGCAGGCCTGATGGAAGGGCTATGCAAGAATTATACACAATGTTCAAAAAGCAATCATGATCATTTACTCTTCGCTCATTTGCTCTTTATGCCATATCCACATATGGTAAAAGTGTACATATGTATGCATGTTTGTATGTATACGTCAATGATGGTGTCTTTGCTTGTTTGAGTTTGTTAAGGAGTAAGCAAAATTAATAACATCCATTTTTTTCTTCTGACTATCTCACTTTTAGTAAGCAGTAATCATATTTGAAAAATATTGTAATTTTCTCAGCATGTGTTATTTAAATTATAATGTATTTAATTAGCCTAAACAGTGTGCTTTAAGCTATTAACTTGCTAGTGAGCTATTATGTAACTATCTAATGAAGAATTTTCAAGAAATGGATGAATGCATTTCTATCAGCAGTATGTAAACTGTTGTGTGTTATCTATGTCTTCTGTGCTGCTGGCCACATGGATTGCTTTGTCCTGCCTTGTAATTTGCAGGAATTCTAATAATCCAGTACATTTTTTTCTTATTTCTCTACTAAAATAATGAAAACTGTATGGCACCACTTCTGCATGGCATTACAATGAGGGGAAACACTGTGTTTATTCATATGCTTGTTGAGCTCAGGGGACAAGAGGATAGAAGATTCAGGGTTGATATAGCAGGGTGGAAACACAATGGAAAATACTATGGGAGGTTTGCACATTGAGAATTGCTGATGTTATACAAGGCTGATGGTGTAGTGTGGGTGGTGTAGCACAGAAGCACTGTCCTGGTGATAGGTGTGCTATTTATGGATCATATTTCTATTTCCAACAGCACCCATGGTAGTGAATAAGGACGGGACAAACTCACTTTCTGTCCACAGGGACAGACGGTGTCCAGTATTTAAATAAAATCATGAGATTACACATTTGCCAAAGCCATGTATTTTTCATATGGTGTTAGACTTCAAGTTAGTTTCAATTATTCAAGCAGACAGAGAATGTTTCGTTGACAGGTTAAAATTTTTGCCGTATAAATAGTAAATGACAATAATACTTTAGTTAAATTGTTGGTATGGTTAGCTAGATATATAAGTACATTTTAGTTTGGACAAAACCAAAAATAAACTATCTTATAGATATAGCCTGGGATAAAGAGGGAATCTTTGTTTACCCAGGTGAAAAGCACTCAAGGTAATTTACAGAAAAACCACTACATACTTGGCTGCAGAAACCTAGCTGAGATGGAAAACAACATGAAAGCTGGCAAATCTCTAGAGGCGTGGTCTCACATCTGGCTCCCATCACAGCTTTCGTAGCATGTAGCCCATCTCTGCCATCGTGGCCCTGTTCTTCCAGAGTGCACGGATGTTTTTTTGTCTTTGGAGGAGGAAGCGCGGCACTGCGGTGTCCTCCACACTGGCCTACTTTGCCACAGCCTGGAGGAAGCTACAGCTGGCTGGGCCACATTTTGCTGTTTACTTGCACAGTGCCAGCTACAGCCTGCAGAAGACAGAGATATGCTGCTTTTAAAGATTTCATTTTCACATCCTGAGCTCAAGCGCAATGTGCATCTCTCATCACCTCCCCGGTCTCCTGCATTGACCAGAATAAGAGTGCCGCTGTCATGCCGTCAAACCTTGGTCCACCTGGTGCTGATAGCGGCAGAGAATAGTTGTTATTTCTCTTGCCCTGCAGGTCTCTCTGCTTTCTCATTTTTAGAGATTGCATATCCTCCTACAAGTATGGGGTGAGGAGAGGTGATGAACATTCAATAGTTGAAAAAACTCAGTTCACACAAACTATTACTTTCATTCAATTCAAAGACCAGAGGGTGCTTTTAAAAGTAGTATCTTACCACTGCATGCATATCACCCCCACACTTCCACTAACAAGGGACATAAACTCAAAGCCACAACTGTAAGAACATGACTGTTCTTCTCTCGTCCTCAACTAAACCAGAAAAACAAAGCCACAGGAATGGTTCGGATCAGAGAAGATATTTTGGCAAGAAATCAGTTTAGATTACTTACCTGCTTGCCTCAGCCTAACGTCACTGTCCTTTACATTTTTCCTAAAGCCATTAAATGCCCCATTCAAACCCTGAATTTGCCTGTCTGTTATCCCTCTAACCCAAGCCTCTTCCTCAGACAGCCTTGCCTCACTCACAGGGGTGTGGTAATAACAGAGTCATAGCAGGTGAATATACTGCCTATATAGGAGGACATACTGTAACTCCAAAGCCAAAATGCATTAGTGGTAATAAGGCTAATAAGTGGGATTACTGTATTTCCCCAGAATTATAGGTGGGAATTCTCTATATATGTGTTTACTATACCGACTATACCACTTTTTTAACCTGTGTTACTCATGCAATCTGGATGATCAACATAACAAGGACTAAAAGGTATCATGGATGCTGATGCAAACCGCACATGATATACAGATTCTGACTGTTAGAGCAACCCAGCTGGCCAACCATTATGGTTATCATTCACATAAAAATTGCACTTACCCACTGTATGGAATCAGTGTTCCATTTTTATTTCTAATAAACTGCTTGGGGGGGCTTCCTCTTTGGCCTCATTATACTTTGGAGTATTAAAAAACCCAGCTGCATTACAGAATTGCTTTCCATTATGCCTTAAAGGTAAGAAATCAATGATACATGCAATACAAGCATGCATGCGTGCTGGGCCAAAGCCAAACAAAAAAAGGCAAAGTGAGTATTTTACTCTGATGGTGAACCAAAAAAACAGGTTTTTAAGAAGTCCTTTAATATAAAGTCTCTGTCTGCATCCTCTCCTGTGTTTTCCATTTTCAGCTGTAGCAACATGGACACACTGACTGCCTTAGTTTGACAGAGGCAGCAGCACAATCACTTCTGATACAGTATTCTATAAATAAAACACATGTGGAAAGTTACAGATGATCAGACTGCAGTGTGTGAGGGGTGGAGGGTCAGTACAGTTACTGTAACTAAACTGTAAGAAAATAAATAAACCTGAGATGAAGGAAAAACTGAACAAGAGACTTGGCTGCTGGAAGGCACAGTTATTCAAAATAAGCTTAAATAACATTAATTACATAAAATAAATTCATTGATACAATCATTTAAATGACAATTCCATGCAAGCACAGACACAGACACACACACACACACACACACACACACACACACACACACACACACACACACACACACACACACACACACACACACACACACACACACACACACATATATATGTATATATGTAGGCATCTTGTGAGACTCTGCTGGAGACAGAGGTCAAGCACAGCTTGTGCTAATTTTCCTCAGAGCCCTGAGTGGAGGAGGTGTCAATCAAAACTGAGATTCTCTCCCACTGACACAAACTTAAAGTAATGAGAAATCAATCAGTGGAGCGTTTACCTCCATTAGGACAATTACACACTGCAGCTATGTGGGGCAGCATGCGTGTGGAGCATCTCCATCGCTGCTGCCGGGATGAAGGCATGGATTTATCGCCGCATGCAGAGAAGCCCCTCCCAGCCCTTTTCAAATCAACACTCTGCTTTATGAGAAAACCCTGCTTTCCCTCTGCCTCTCTGCATCTCGGATGAGCGAACTGAATATTAAGGCCATGGCTTTGTCTTGTGGTTCATTGAGGCTGAATAATTCACCAGTTTAATCTGTGTTCCTGTTACTCTCATGATAATAATTATAAATTTGACATGATGTGCTGAAAAAACATGCTGCTCAGAAAGCCATACATTTACTGTTACTTGTCAAGTTCTAAAAAGAACAGTGATTAAAATAGATGAAAATGATGAAATGTATTTTCATATGCAGTTGTAGCACAATCTAGATCTAAAAAGGGAGATTTACAAATGCATAAACCACTGGAAATGCTTTTTCAAGACATTTTACAACAATATTTGACATAACGTGATTGAATTCATATATTATTTTGAATATTTTAAAAGAGTTGGGGCAAATATGTTGTAATAATACTTAACTATATCATCACTCACACTGAATTGCCACAAATCTTGATGGGTAGAATTTTGACATCAGCATCTCCTCAGATTAAATTTACTGTAAGGCTATTTTCTGAACCTCAGTGATCAGGTCGCTATAGATCATAAGACTTTCTTACCTTAACATAATGGGTCAGCATTACCAAAACTGCCACACCAAGGATGAGGCAGAGCTGATTCTCTGATTTCCTCTGGGTCATGGAAATGTGATGGGTTTAGTGTATTCAACCAAAGAGTACACCTGGCTTACTATTATAATGGATGTTCACTGCTGATTAATAGAACAGTTGAACAAATAAGAAGATTGCGAATTTTTAAATACATTTTTGAAACATTTTAACTCAATACAAACACTATCTCCAAGAAACACACATAAGTTCAGCTTTTGGAATGTTTAGTATGATGCAAAACTTTAACAACGATATAAGTTCCTTCAAAGACATAACTGCTGAACACAGGCAGCAGCAACTTTGTGCCTTCTAAAGAATGTCTCTTTATGGGGAAAGTCAGGATGGATTACTGCAGGCATGTAAAACATGAAATAATCTCAAACGTCAATCAAATTTCAGTCTGCTGAGGGGCCTTCTTTTATTCGCTGAAAGGGCAGCTGGGGATGATTAAATGGAGAACTGCAATAACTCTGAAAGGATGCGATCACACCTTCCTTTCATGGCTTCTTACTGCTCAGTCATATACATTGGCACACTATTCTGTGTGCTGTGTTTAGATTAGCTCCAGCTCCAGCCCTAAATTCACTATATATTTCTCAAGACTGTGTAGATTTACTGACTTCACCCAAAATAATAAAAAAAAAATCCTTTCTGACTTGGATTCTGATGTTTTGCGTCATTACTTGATAATGAAGTACCTACACACTTGAAAATGTATAAATTACACGTTTAGTAAATGAAACCTGAGAGATTATGCGCTGTTGTCAGCTAATGACATGGCCAGATTCAGTCAAATGATTTTTCGGCTGTAAATGGTCATGCTGATTTTGTTCTGGCATTCATTGTGGCATGAGAAGCTTTGCAGTCTGAGCTACTCTGGAACCCAAACTAATGTGTCTTTTATTTACACTATACAGGGCTCTCCATGCAAGCTTCAGCCAGGCTACTGTCAATGCATTTCTATGCCCTCCAAACCCCATTTTTCTCCCCTACTTGACTAATTTGTCAGTGACATTTTTTTGGTTGGAAATGCGCAGTGGCCTGTTCTAAACTTAATCTATTAAAGACTGAAGAAAAATGAAACGCAGCAAGCAAAAACTTTGCTTTCATGGCAAGAAATGGTAAATTTACGCATGCAGAGTGTCTAAACTTCCACCATGTATCATCTTCAAAATAATTCTCTACAACAGCAGTGAGAAAGTGCCGATTCAGACTGTGGCAAGAAGCACATTTTTGACAGCTCAGGTAAAAGAAACATCAATCTGAGAAGAGGACACCTCCACTGAAAAACGGGAAGTGCTTTCAGCTGGATGCAAGTTGGGTTGAAATCATTTCTCTTTGGCAAGATGCACTCAGCTCATTTAGCAGGACACGACCTGCCTCCACAGACGTATGCTTTAGATTCTAACATTCCAATACATCTTAATTAATTTGACAGAAATTAAATCATGTGCAAATGGCATTCAAGTGTAATTTTCATATTATTTTTTGAACTTTATTTAATTGATTAATTAGAAGAAATCAAGGGTTTAATTTTAGTTAATTAATGGCATCAAGACTTAATGAATATTTCCTCTTAACCATGACAGAATCCATAGCACCCAAGCAGAAAATGTAGCAGCATGGTGCTTCACTTGCACATTTCTTCATGGACTATGAGCCAAAACATTTGGCATTAAAATGGTCTTACTCTAATATTAAAGTTATTCATTTTCTATCCTTAAGAAATATCTTTTGACATGACAAATGGCTTTCCACAGAGTTTACCCATATTCGAGTAGTTCATGAAGTAGGTTTAAAATGAATTGTATGGAAGTCTATGGAAGAGGCATCACCAGTTAAATCTTCCACATTAAAATGTCTTTGAAAGTACCAAATGAATGGCATTGCATGAGACAAAGTCATTTGGAGGTTGTATGTGCAGTTACAGCCCGATCCATTTTGATAAATTGATTTAATTATAACCTTGGATTATGCTAATGTACCTTGTTGGGGACCACAGTGCATTCTTAAGTGGTTGGTGAAACATGTTTCTGTGCAGCATGACTGCAGTAAAAACATAATGGTTATTGTTAACATTTTTTCTGTACCCTTGCCACTGTTTTGCAGCCACTCTCATTATAATAAGATTAAAAAAAGCAAATACATTTATTATTTGCTGCACTGGGGGAGTATTGCTAACACAGAAATTGAAGCCATACATCTTGACGCTCCATTCATCAGAGCCCTACACGCTTGCATCCCATTGGCCAGAGCCGGCCACATTGACTGTCCTCATCCTGAAATGAGGGCTAAGAGTCACCAGACTCTGCAGTACTCAACCACCATCGACAGAAAACTAAAAACTCCTTTTGTGCCAAATCCAGCAATTGTGCTCTGATATGTATATAAATAATAAACAAATAATATACTTGCATAGTCTGGAACTAAACTCAGCCTACCGGAAAAAACGTAAAACACAAGGAAGGAAGCCAAATAACTCTAGTATTCTAGGCTACTGCATGTTATTAGTTTTAACCTTTATTTTATTTTCACTTTCATTTCTTTTACTTGGTTTTCACGCCAACTGGAAATGTCTCTGTATTTAAAACTGGCCGTGAGGAACAGTAGGCAGTCTTTTCATTTGCTACAGTGCTTGTCCACAACCATGTCTGCATTTTAAAACATGCCCACAGAAGGCACTGAAGCAGGTTACTTCCTTGCCAGCTTCTGTTCAAATGGTTGGAACTGCTGTATCTTTAGCAGTATGACTGATATGTTTTCACCTTTATGATGTAGTTCAATACAAAATTTAATGTATTACTATATTTAAAATAAATATGAATATTGTATTTTATTATTAATCATTATGTTATATTTGTATAATTTACAAAAAAAATATTTGAATTATATGAACACAGATATAAGCCCTGCTTGATTTGCAGTTGCAGTATTTGTGCCAGTTCTTGACCAGGTCTGAAAGCTTGAGGATGAAGATTAAAACCTGCAATCAGCTGATGTGATGGAAATAATTCAGAGTGAATCTGGGTTCAAGGGTAAAAGGGGTTTAACCACTTCCCTCCCCCCACCAGCCTGCTCTGAGCCACATCCCAACAACCGGGACTTATGTGAAACGGGAGTCCTGGTGTCGAGAGCCAGTCAATCATCACAAATAGACTCCGCTTTATCTACCCCAGTGTGTGGCAAGCAGTCAATGCTAATCCGATATGTGGGGAGAAAATGAAAGTGTCTTTTGGACTTGGAGAGGTTGTGGTGATTACAGTATGACCTACATCACAAAGGAATTAGACTGCCTGACAGACAAGAGAGTGTGTGTGGGGGGAGACATCATGAAGACAGACAGAAGAATATTTTTGTGTCTGTATGATAAACACTTTCAGCCTATTTCTCAATAATAATAATAATAATAATAATAATAATAATAATAATAATAATAATAATAATAATGTTTTCAAGCATTTCATTTTTCTAGAGGATTTGTAATGGAATATTGATACTGTGGATTTCAGGGGGGGAGTTCAGCCCTTAGCCTTGTCTAGGTTGGCTTGACATATTAAGGTTTGATTGATTTGTTTTTATGTGACCGTTTCCCTGTATTGACATTTTGTGGTGTTGTCTTTTGTACTCTTCCTGTATTGCTGAGTGCTTCTTTCTCAATGAGAAAAAGAGATGAGAATCTCAGTGGTGCTTTCTCCTGGATAAATATGGGATATTAAAAATATGTTAATATGCTGAATATGTTGTCATGTGGGGTAGTCCAAAAACCTCTAGGACTAGGGGTTAAACAATTTCTTTAACTTAACTGATCTTCATGTAACATGAGTATCTTATATACACCATAAAAAACAGGATAGCAATTAAACACTGAAACTCATGTCACCCATTCTAGAGAAAGAGACCACCCATTCTGTATTACGTTGCATGGTGATGATTAATGATGTGGAAATGCAGATATTCACCCAACGTGAAATCTAATTGGAACACTGCTGTGATTATCAGTGACCGCTCCTAGTCATGGGAAACTGTAGTATCATGCCACCAAAAATCAGTAGAAATACCATCTGCTAGCCGCTGGAAAGAGCAAATCCTTTGGATTGGCTGAAACAAGTCAGTGCCTGACTGCCATTGTTAGTGTCACAATACTACATTCAGCCACCACTAGCCACCCAAAAACATCATGTATTTGAAATATGATAGTGGATTTCCATACATACAGTACCCTCTTTCCTTAAAAAAACATACAATCAGTATCTGCATTGTCTTTTCATGTCTGCGGCCAAATCTGTTGACATGGATAATTTCACAATGTGCCTCTGCAGTCTTTTAACATCTTTTGGGGAACCCAAAATGAATAGTTTATTGTCCATATAGTTACTTTGTAATATTGAATTATTTAAAAATATAAAAATGCATTCCACTATTCCACTTTTAAGTATAGATGGTAAATGTGAACAGGTTTTGACCTCCATATGCTTGGATTGCACTGACATTTAAAAAGGAAAAGAAAATCCTTCTCTGAACTCGTCTGCTTCTGCTTATTGGTTACTTTAAGCTATTGATGTCAATGCTGTAATGCTGTGCTGAGAATGGCATTCATTTTCATTTCCGCGCACCTCCCTGCACTAATGACCCTCCATATTTTCCAATCTGAGACTGTCATAATCTTTATGCATCTCAAGCAGTTGGCTCAGTAATCCAAGGCAGAAGACGGATGATGGTTCACTATTTTTTGAGGTCTGACTGAATCATTTTCGACAAAAAACATTCAACTATGAATGTTTTTATTGGTGCCTTGACTTGTCTGCACACATTATCTCTGTGTGTATAAAGGCCAAATGAATTTCCTCATGAGGGATAATTAAAGTCATATCGAATTCTATTTTGCTGTGTGGAAAAGGATCTGAGTCAACTGTCAACCAAAATGAACGGGCATTGTGCTGCATTTTCACAAGAGCCTTCCCAACATGGAAGAGATGGATTCTTGTAATCATTTACAGTATGTTTATATGTTCTGTTACAACACAGGAAAGATCTTTGGTTATAATATGTTTTATGGAGTCTCTCATCAGTCTTGGAGTCCTTCAACATTTTAGAAAATCTGTAGCTAATTCCCTGAAATGAGAAAGACTCATTATCTCAGCTACTTATTCCCACATCCTACCTTTTCTTTAAACATATATATACATATACCTCTCTACTCTGCATCCTTTTTTTCCCTTGTCCAAGAAGATCAATAATCTTTTGACTCCTGTGACTGGACTGCAAGGCAGAGAACTCACTAACCGCTCATAATGCAGGTATGGAAATGAGGCTTAAGTCCTGAACTCTACCTTTAGGGGTGGTTATTGGCTCAGACAAGGCTGATATGTATCAGCTTCCTATTGTGGACAGTAATTCTGTCCTGTGTTCAGACACCACTGCTTTCAGGTCAGTATATGTAAAGCCCAATATGCCTTTTACTGAGAGTGATTGAACAACTTCTTCTTCATTTTCAGTGATCGTTCTCTAAGGAGCCATGACCAACTGCAGTGTAGTGCTGTGAAATTGAGTAATCCAAAGTGTTGTCCGTTGGCACCATTGGATCAATCCTGAGTCAGCGCCACTGATGTGAAATAAGTACTCATGCGACTGGCTAACCTTTCTGTAGATAGCTGCACTAACACAATAGCTATTGTAGTTATTTGTAAGTGTAGTCTGTATCAATGCAAAAGAAAGTGTCTGAAAGCAAAATAAAGGACTAAAATATCTGCTGATGTTGTTCATTGTAAGTGTATGAATAAAATTTCTCTGTTAACCTTGACCCTGAACCAGGTGCATTACATATTAAGTGTTCTTCACTATACCTCCATCAAAACTAAGCTTAATAGATATAAAAACTTCCCTACAAACAAACAGCCCTTTCTGAATGAACAAATGAGAAGATTTATCAGAAAAGGAAAGAACACAATTACTTGTCTAAACATGCACAAAGATGGTAATGTGGTAATGTTAAAAAAATAATCTTCAACAGAGGCATTCAAACATGCAGAACAGCAGGCTATGTTTGTCTTAATACAATGCCAAGAACATCCATTGAAATGAACACATTAACTCTCCTGCAGAGGTTGAATTAGCCTGAGCGATAAGTACATCCATTCATACAGCTACCGCGTCTTTTCCTCATGATTACAGCGGATGTTAGTGCTGTTCATGGCTGCTCGGATGCACACTCAGATCCCAGCTGCTAACTGCTTGCTTTCCCTCTGGCATGTCTGTCACATGCAATAGATGCCGCTCTTATTTAAGGGGATGAGCACCATGCTCAATGTGCATATCAAGCTTCACTGATGCATAAAAAATGTCTCAGCCATATGAGTGAATGTTTTTTTCACTATTGGAGTCTTTAATCAAACAAAAATGATCAAAGGTAAAATCTTGAATGAATTTGATGTGCTCCCCTAATGAGAAATGTTCAGATAACCTTGCTGCTGCCGTTAGATTTTAATGTGTTTACACAGGACTCACAGCAGAGATGAGAGCTGAAATGGATACACATAAATGCATACATAAACAATGCACAACTTTCCCAAAGGCATTCTGGGTATTTCATGAATGCAAAGTGTACATTTGATTCCAAACGTCATCACAAGGAATTCACATTTATGAGACCTTGAAGACAGCACCCATATTTACTCTTTTGAACTACACCGTTTTTAACTGGTGCAGTGTTTAGTGCCATCCAAATTTACTCAGATGAAGAGATTTGAGTAAAACCAGCTGTCTTAAGGTAATGAATTAAAGATAAGAGATGAGTAATAAACAGCATGGAGTATACAGTATCAATTACATAGGATCAGTACTCATTATATAAAAATCAAGACGTATTGGTGTCTCAAGAAGCTTTGATATGAAGCTATAGCTTCTGTACTATTTTTAAATATTCTGGGTGTGTGAGATGGCACACAGGACAAAGTCTTTTACCACAGTATCAGAGAGAGAGAATGACTTTTCTACCTCTGAAAAAGCTGAACTGATTATATTAAGATATTAACTCTGTTCACTGTTTTGTATGAACTTTGTTCAGTGAGCAAAGACATTTTACATAAAGGAAACTTAAGCAGTCAGGGGAATGGAGCCACAGGATCTTTAATGCGGCAGTCTCACTAGCTCTCCTTACTGTTATCTAATGTGTCATATGTTTATTTAGCATATGATCTGCATTATTCATATATGCATGCGTGCTGCAGTCTTTGGTCTCTGTGCTCAGAAGGGTAACACTGTTATACATTGTGTTAGATCTCCTTGCAGAATCCAACTCTTATTCTCCTTTGTTTAACAAGCTAGAATTCACTGCCATTTCCTTGCAATGGCCTCTTCTGTCTCATGACACTGCCTGATAGAAAAGGTTTTGCAATCCATAAAACATGCCTACATGACACATTTGTCAGGTTTTTCATGTATTGAATGCACCTTTTGTAACTTGCCATTTAGCCCACTGTAAAAAAGCTTAAAATAAAACGTGTACATGCCAGTTCTGCCTCAGTTCTGACCTTTACTGTCCAATTTATCTCAAAGTGGAGTTTATTACATATTCATATTTTCAGTCTTTGAAACTGAAAAGAGGGTTCATAATATAGAGGTGTCCTGTGGCCAGTGTGGATGCAGGTATTGGCTCTTGCTAAGCATTACAACATCTGACTCACCTAATCAAAACCTGAAGTCCTCAACATCTTCAGTTAAGACCTTAATTAGATGCATCAGGATTTTTAGTGCTGGGCTACGACAAAACCCTGCACACATGCTGGCCCCTGTCTGACGGCACTTCTATCTTACGCCTTGTGCAAATCCATGAGGAGCAGGTGGTGTCTATCTAGATTGGCCTCTTTATTATGGGACAATCTAAGAAATGCATGACATACACATGCTGGTATGACTGTGTATGTGAAAGCCATTTAGCGGTGAAATTCCCACTTTCCAAACACAATGATTAAAGAGCCATGGTTGCCATATATCAAATATCACCTTACAAATGGGAACAAATTGTGTGGCGGACATTTGGAATGTAACAAATGTTGATTCATTTGAAAGAAAGTACTTTTTTCTAAGCTTAATATGAAAATAAATTGTTGCAACTAGAAGGCGGTGTTTTTGATATTTGACATTTGCTTAGTGAACAGTTTAAATGAGTTGGTCTTGCCAGTGAATGAAGGTAATTTAGTACTGCATACAAAGGAACCTGAGTCTGTAACTGATGATACTGAATTCTTTTCATCTATCTCCCCCATCACCTTACTGCACTTCTGTACTCTGACAAAACAGTGATGTTCGCTGGTAATAGAAGACACTTGAGTTAATGTTACCTTTAGTCACCTTATTTCTCTTTAATACATGTACCTGCAGGCTCACATTAAGTCTAATGGAATAAATAATTGATACACTAAG
Organism: Albula goreensis; assembly: GCA_022829145.1. NCBI lineage: Eukaryota > Metazoa > Chordata > Actinopteri > Albuliformes > Albulidae > Albula > Albula goreensis. The sequence continues at coordinate 36,849,138 of CM040742.1, forward strand.
CAGGAGTCCACAGAGATTAAAAGATCCCAAAGACTAATATCAGGTCCTTTGTTGAAAACCTTGCCAGCCTCCTGTACCAGAGCTAATGAGGTCACCTCTCACAACTCATTGGAAGCCTCCTGGGCAAATTCCCCTCAGCATCATGGGGCCATCTCACTCCCCAGCTCTGTTATCTCCATAATAGATGACACCCGGAGGAAATGATGGAAAGGGCCAGGGCCCAGTGGCTTGGCTGGTAAAAAAAAGTCTCACCTGATGTTGGACTCAATTGCCTTGAGTTTTGAAGTGAAACTAATCTACATATCTCTACAAGATAACTGAGATGGAGCACAATGACAAGGGCCAGTTGTTCCCTGGGTGGTGTTCTCTCTGTCTTTCCTGAATAAAACATACTATGGATGTTGATGTGTCGCTAGAGTAAATTTATCAGAAGTGATATTGCCAGATATTTGTCTTTTTCCTACGGAAAACTGCTTAGAGAAGAGCGGCCGGCTGGTTTAACTGAAGAGTTCCTCCTTCCCTGCCTCTCATTTGATAGACCCCAGTATCATATTCTGAGATGCCCTGCCTCTAACGATCTTTAGGTTCATATGTGTTTCGAACAATGTCTCATTGTTCATTCAATACCAGTTACAAACATGACAAAACCAGATGTTTAAAAATGATGACTGACACCAAACAAAGTATAGATGACTGAAAATGTAGCATGCAATGGGATTTTCCTTTTTAAATGCTGTTAGGGCCTTTAACACCCACATATTTCCTTGTTAAGGAATATGAAACCCTTTTATCAATACTTGAAAACAGGCTTGGTGCATGTTTGAACAACCTTCAAAGTTAAACCCTCTACCAGTGTACTTTCAGAACTTGCTATTAATGGCTGAAACACATCTTCAGATTTTCAGTGATGATACTTAATCCCCTGCGGAACTTGAACTTATAGCCTAGTGAAAAAGAATACAGGTGTTATACACTGACTATGTTTCCTTCTAATTATCTAACTGTTGAAAAAAAAAAATAATTTAAATTATTAATCACCAATGCCAAGCAGAACTGCATGAAATGCACAAAATCAGTTATTTTAATGAGATCCTCAAAGGGCGTGCTATTTATAGGTGGTATCAGCAGTGAGATGAGATAAGATGCTCTGTGCACCACGGCTAGGAATGAGGAATTTGCATTTCCCCTCCCTGAATTGTATTGCTGATTACAGATTACAGAACCATGCCCTAGTGTAATGGAAGGACAAGATAAATCACCTTGTTTCAACCCATCCCACTATCATGCCCAACCCAATGTTTTAATTCCCAACAACATACAGTATATCTATTGTATTTTATGCAAAAGCAGATAAAAAAGTTGTTAATTGTTTTTACCTTGGATTTTATTTGGCATGCAAGAAACATAATGCAACATCCCTGCATTAATTACACAGAAATGCTTTTTATGACATTTGATTTTACAATTACCATTTCTGGAGATGGTAGATCTGTAATCAGCAGATCTAAAAGGATCCAACATGCAAATGTGCAATCACTGCATGTTGGCCAAAGCATTTTATTCTGAAGTCAAAGGTATTTTTGCTGAGGTAAATGTCAGCCATGAATCCAGAGAGAGCACAGCTCCAGCAGCAGGTAAATGGAGTCCTTTCCCACTGGAACCTTTTGCTGTTCTCTACTGCTTTACCTTAAGGCCCATAAATTCAAGGGGCCAGTGTATTCTTATACACTAGTCCAGTAATGGCTGACCCTGGTTCTAGGGAGCTACAGAGTATGCTGCTATTTGTTTTCACCTAAAAATCAGAAATCTATGCAGACCCAAGAAACCAGGCGAGGTGAGTTAGCTGTTTAATTAGCTGTGCAAATTGGTCAATTAAGTGATGAACAACAACCAGAGAACCAGCTCTCCAGGGTTATCCAGCCCTGCACTAGGTGTCTCCATGTACCTCCACAGAGGGTCTGGCGCTGGCACCTGGCCACATGGGCAAACGTCCAGCCGATGGCTCTTTTTGATGGATTTTTTTAACCTTCCTACAGTGAATCCTCCAGTTTATAAGGGAGCACAAATCGATAGGCCAATCAAAGGCAGCCAAGTAAAACAAGGGCTGCTCCAATCTCTGGTGGTGGCGAAATGATGATTGAACCTGACCGGTTTTATTACCACTATGTGGACATCTGCTTACAGTGAATTAACCCTATCAACTCAACTCCTCCCCTTGAAACATTTACTATCCATGTAGCTGATGATCGGACCTGAGGTGCAAGTATGATCACTGAACTGGTCTGCTCCCTCACCCTGTTTCAGCTGATAACGCTTTATGCAGATCACAGGGGGGCAGAGGGAGGACACAGAAAGGTGGTTCTGAGTCAGAGAAAGTTATGAGTCAGAGCATTTATTCTTTTTTGTTTCAATTTCTTTTTCATTTTAATTTCAGGATCATATTCTCTATGATCTGAACAACAGTGTGTGATCAAGAGTTGTAAAATTACAGCTCAAAGCCGAGACCAGGCTTGTGTTCTATCCTGAGACTATAACACCTGATTCAACAAATCAACAATTCAATGCTTTTAATCAAGACCTTGATTAGTTGATTCAGGTGTTTCAGTGCTGGGCCAGAACAGAAGGTAATGGTGGAGAGCCCTGCCCATGGCTGTTAGAACTGTGAATGTACTATAACTGACATAAAGTGAGGGAAAGCTGAAAAAGATAACACTCTGATTCACTTTTGTAAGACAACTGAAAAGAGTTTAATTAGTTTCACAAGCATTACAAATAAGCTGCACTAATAAGTGAGAATGTCTATGAACAAATATCTTATTTTGGAGGACTAGTAATGCCATGCATTTCAAGTACTTCTACAACTCTATTCATATTTCATTTACACTGCTAGAATTTATGAAAATATAATGTAATGCACATGTCATGCATGCAGTCAACTGAAGCAGTAATTAACAATATATTCCTAAAACTATATCTATATGTTTAAATCTGTAATTGGACAAGGCCACCATGCCAGCACGTCGGTGATGAATGGAGCATGTGGGAGGGGAAGGTGTTATTCCATTACCCGTAATTACATTCTGTTTTTCACTGGAGAGAGAGAGACAGCAGTAAATAAATAAAGAACTTTACAGCGTCTCCCCGCGAAAATGCCTTCTGTGGCCATGTGTCAGACGCATCTGTTCTCCCTGTATCCCTGAGAACAACGCCAGCGGAGGCATCTGTTCGGCTTCAGAGGGAGGAAAAAAACCCATGAAAAACTCTTTCCGCCTGCACCCTGATATTTGAGGAGGCTAGGTGCGGCGTGTTTAATTAAAGCGCTGGGAGAGGCGACCGAGGGGCTCAGCAGGGGGTCCCACGAGGAGCGCGCAGCCGGGAGAATGCAAACACAGACGGGGCAGGATTTACTCTTTGTTTTCTCCTTCATCAAATCCATATCCTCCCATCCGTACCTCTCCCCCCACTTTCCCATTTACAGGTTCTTAGATATCAGAGCGTAAAATGAGAGCACCACATGAAGAGCTGTTAGTAGGGCCACTTCTGCTGTTTGAGTTGGCGACCCATGAAAAATTTCACAGAATTCAGTTGGTAAACCACATTGGTGTAGCTGAGGGATTATTCAAATATGTGGAATACACTCACTTTAACTTCTGGGGATGTACAACATACCCACTTCTTAACCTTATTACCATTAATTCATACAAGCTTTGGAGCTGCAATATTGCCACCTCTTCAGACAGTGTACTCACTCTCTCACTATACACCACCACTACATCACTTTCTCACAAAAATACAAAACAACAGTACTGTGCCCTAACTAAATTTGCCTGGTGTTTATGATTGTTTTTGAGACCTTTGAATTATTTTAATGAGCTGCAAAGCTTGTTTGTGGGTTCAACAGCTGCTTACCAAAATGGTGGCCAGGCAGAGAAAATGAGCTTCACTTGGGGGTGGTGTAAATGACACACTCTGCCCCCACCCTCACTCTGCACGCCACACTCATTGGAAAGGATGCCACTCGACTAGGCACTGTTGTCCAATGACAGACCAACTTGCCAATCTGGTCTGCCAGGAAGCAAAAAAAAAAAAGACAAGAGGACAAGTGACACATGGTCAGAGATCTCACACTGGCACCAAACATTTTTGCATGCAGTAAATCTTCTCTGTCATATCGTTTTCAGAATGTTTTTTTTCAGTGGATGTACTAGACAAATGCATTGTTGCATGTCATAATCATTGTATGGTGGTGTTATTGTTATCAACGGGGGGACCTACCTTCATTTTTGTCAAACAAATTGATTTATGTATTTTGGTGACTGTAGTTTTGTTTTCAAGAGACTTGTTAAAATGCAGACAGAATCCCAAGGCTGAAGCTGAGGGGGTGGTTCACTGGAGATTTCCATTTTTACATTTTCAAATCAGTTTCAGCTTGGAAGTCTGGCCAGACCATATCTGTTACATCACAAGAACATGAAGGGAGCTATCTTATATTGTGGCCACCTGTTATACACTTTTCCCATTGTTTAATGTGTTGCATTTGTTTTAGAATGCACACAATTCAGAATGATTCAAAACAGGATTCAAAAGATTATTGAGAAACAATAAAATGACTTAAAAAAAGATTATGGGGATAAACCCATTGAGAATCAGTCACACTTTACCGAAATGTGTTGTACAGTCTTCACTATAATGCATTCGTTAACATGTCATAGCAGCTTTATAAAAATCCCATCCAAATGGCAGGCTTGTGAAGAAGGACATACCATTAGAAACCTTGCTAGCACATTAGGATATTCTTAAATGTGACACGTGGTGACAACTCTTTCATCTCACATTTCAGTTAATTATGCATGTTTACATCACAACTGTTTCAACAAAGTCGTTTGTGACTGTACATGTGTGTCCTATTTTAGCACGTTTGTACTCATATTTTTCTGTCACCTATTCTAAGTATGTGATCCAAAAGAAATATGATTGTAATTGACAACAAATTTTTAATTCAACATGTGCATTTACTTAGGGTGGAAAGAATATGAAAGGTTATGAATACATTCATTATTTTCATCCTGTTCACAAACTAATAAATGAAAATGAATCAATTTTCAGGCTATGCTGAAATCAATTCGTTCGTCCAATTTTCTCTGAACAAGAATGCATTGTTGTCAATTTCCTTCACCAAATACATGTGTATCTACTGTATTTCAAAGAAATATTTGTGATTATTTTCTTACAAGACAAGATGTTATAAAATGGAAAAAGAATAATAGTACTAAATAAATTAAAACTAACTCCAGGGTCATGCAGCACTGGGCAAACAAATGAAGGCAGCATTGAAAAATAAATGAGTTTTTTTCTTTCAGTCATTTCCGGAAGCCAAAGTTCCACAGATTTCAACTGACAGGAAAAAGGTATTTTTGATGTCAGTCTTCAAACTAAAACTGAAAGGACAGACAAACAAAGCAGAAACCTGACAGGATTGGCTGAAGAGTTGGGGGGTGGGTGCCAAAAGATTAAAGTCTCCCCGCCAGTCATGTCTTAAGTACACTTCAAGTGACAGAGACACTCCAATGCATTTTTTATAATGCTGGACAGAGAAAACCATCGGTCTGATCACAGTATAAGTGAGAATAAAATGCTAATTCCTGGGTGAAACTCCTGCACAAGGATTCTACAGGTGATGTGTACTGACAATCACATGGGTTTTCAGTGGTTTTTACTTTAAAAAGGTCTTTCAAAAAATCCTGACTTCATATTGAAACTGTTATGAAGGTCTGCTCAGTCTCCTGTAATAGCTTACAAGAGTAATAATCTTTAGTGTTGACTGAAGTCCTTGAATAAAGAAGAAGAAAGCAGCTGGTCAAAGAGGAGCTGATGCATTGGTCTCCATCACAGTGAAAGAGAGCTGAATTCTCACTTCAGCCTTCTGAGGTAAATTACATAAATAAGTACACTTTCCAGCTACAAACTGAACCCACTACAGTCTGGTAATTGGAAAATGTGTGAACACTGGTAATGTGACATAATGAACATAAGGTCATTTTAACTTCTTCCAACACTTGTAACGTTGCATCCAAATATCACACAAATGGGTGGAGTCTCCATAATGGTGACCAGTAGCATGATAAGCAAACATTTGAATGCATAGTTCCAGTAAAACTATACCATACACAGGACATATATTTATTTATCTTTCCATTTTTTTAGTGGCAGGAGAATGAAAATAATAATATTGTGGAATTTTTTGATAAATGTCACAATATGCTATACTCAATAAGCACAGAAAACTGTTCTGTTTCAGTAATGTACATTTTTCTCTATCACATGTCTCCATCGGCAACACAGCTCAGTCACACAAAATATTAATGATGTGACCTACATTGTTTGGGACTATAGCCCGAGATAAAATTATTGTGCAAGAGGTTAGTTTCTTTATTGTCAATATCATTCCTTGTATTGTGAAGTATGTTAACTTTTATCTCGGGGTTTGTCTCTCCAGCTCTGAGTTTTGCAATCTCATCCCCAGCCCTCAGGTGCTGCGCTGATGGGATAGATTAGGGCTGGGAGTCCACTCGGGCGTTCAGGCCTGGCTGACTGTGCCTTCATAATCCCATGCTTCACGTCAGATGTGTGGGGCTCAGAGTCTTATTAAACCAGGTGGTATTTGCCAAAAAGTTTAGTTTCACTGTTCTGAAGTGTTGCAACATTTAACATGCCATCACAGGGAGGAAGAGTTATGCTAAGAGTTATGCTAAACCATTTCTAAAAAAATTTCTCAAGTCAAGATGGATTGTCACAGTAAAACATGATGATGACGATGATGGTTGATTATTATTATTGAAAACAAAGGCAGTTACAACAAAATGCTAAGAACTGAAACAAATCCTGTGCAGATTATTTCCTTTTACTGATGATGTTGATTGGCTTGTCAGCTCATTGATTTGCTGAAGCCTACTGGTCTGGTAAGTCACCCTCCTTTAAGCTGTGCTACAGTCAACTTGTTTACATCCACAATCTGTATCATTGAGCTTGCCTAACACCAAATATGTGAAACAAGTCGTGAGGATGAATTCATAAGAGAAATTTTGGTTCTGGAGGCAGAACAGCCTCACCACATTCAGTGAGTGCATAGCACAAAAAGCCACTCTTCCCATACACCAAAGTGCTCAGTCATTTAGAATGAGTGAACAAACGCATAAATAAACATTCATAATGATATTTATCTCTGGGAGACTTTTTTAATGACCATATTATCCACATTTTTACATTTTGCCCCTGAGCACCGTAACCTCACCCACTCATATAAAAAAATTAAAAAGTAACAATGACTAAGCTTCCTTTTTTGCCACCACTGAAATTGATTATACACTATTATGAATTTCTTAATGAGATGAAGTTTCAAGTCCAACTATAATTAATTCACGTTAGTGCCTGGATTTTTAATAAGCTTTGGAGTTAAATTACGGCAACAATTTAATTAATGAAATGCCAATTCTGTTTGTTCAGATGGATATGTTTAATTTTCAGCTGCCGTGGAATTCAGCATGCAGGTCTTGAAAGTTCCTAGGCAATCATAATTCAGTCTGTGTGATTGTCAACGGCCATTTGACTTCTCTACACAAACTTTTCTCTAACCAAACTGAATGTGGTATTTCATTTAGCTTAAAAATTATTCCATTGAAAATCTAAAAGTCTTACACAGCTTTGCTCCATCACCACCCAAACACCGGTGCCCGAGTGAGATGAAGGTGCGCCTAGTCAATCCCTCTGTTGGGCTCAGGAGTGGAAAGCGCTGGAATTGTTAAATTTAGTTTATCAGAGAATAGAGGAGCTACAGCGTTATGTGGCTGGTGCCAGCACTCTGATTTGTACCCCAACTCATCTCGTCCCATCAGAGTGGAAATGTTCTATCAGATGATGACAGGTTTCTGAGGACGGCGAACCAATCATGTGTACCGCCTCATGCTGCCATGACTGTAAACAAACAAGATGAAAAGATTTGGTTGTTGTTGTGGTGGTGGCGGTTGGCTCGTATCGTTTGCGATCCACCCGCTTCCCATCACTACGCGCGTCCCTCATTTTGGTTCACCCTCACGCTTGAGTCAAACCGCATGAGCGGACGTCTCGGCGACTGTCTTCGCTTCCCTCCGCTGTCTCCTCTTGTAACGTGAACACAGTGCACCGCCATCTGTCAAAAAACCTGCCCGCTTCTAATGAGCCAGAAAAATACTTCAAGGGAGACTCCGAGAGTGACCCTAAAGACTGCCGACATCTCATCCCCGCTCTCTCTGCTCTCTCCAAAAATGCATACTGTTTGTAGAATAGAAAATGAGTATTGTAATTTAGTCAAATTAGTAATCAGTATCAATGATTAACTGAATTAATAATATTATATCAAATGTCTAATGATAATTCATTATTTTAATTAAACAGTGTATACTTTTGTAGTCTAAAGTAACTTTGTAATGGTAGCTTTTTTGTCATAGTGTATTAGTTATTGTACATATGACCTGTGTATTGTCACTCACATTATTATAGTTAATAGTATCTGCTGTATCATACTATGAGATACCATAAAAATTACCAGAAAATTGACATTATAATATATCCTTACAATATCTTTTGAGTTTAGTATCAATTGTGGTGCCATAGAATTTAAATTAAGGAAAATATTTGATGGATCAATGTTTGAAGGTATTGTTGTGCAGTGTGGTATGCAATTGATGCAACTTGTTCGGGAATGACTGTATTATTTGTATCAATTGTACCATCTGCGTAGCCTAATCACAAAAAATAGCCATTGATATGTGCAGCAGTCCGAGTTTAGACTGTATTCCCCAATAAGGTCTGAGATAAAGAAACAGAAATCATGTATGAGTTTCTGTGGAGCATTTATTCAATATTTATTCAGTTTGAATATAATGATGATTTTCCTGCTGTTCTGGACCCAAAAGAAAGAGCTGAGACTCTTTGCACTTGGCAGTAAAAATGCAGTGAAAAAGGACAGGATTCAATACCCTGCATCTTCAAAATTTATTTTGGCTCAGAGGTGCAGATGATAATTATCTCAAAAGAAGAACTTGACCCATCCCTCTTACCTTATACAGAGTATGCTGGATGTGCTTCAAAAGAAGGGCTTTATTCTGTGTCAGGTTTCATCTTGAACACAATCTGTCTGCCTACATTTTTCAGTTTTTTTTTTCTTTGACACCTACTGCCCAGTAGACCAACTCAAAAGAACGTTTTCATGTGAGAAGTGACCATGGTTATTTTTCAAAACCACTAAAACTAAGCCTGCTGTCTACAAGCATGCACCCACAGAGCAAAGAGTCACTTTGCGCACTCTGAGTCATAAATCATTCACTAACGTTCTGCAATTCTTCTCCAGCTGCAGTGTTATGGACATTCTCAGCCCCTGAGTATGATTTGTGTATTTTTTTTATTTATGGACGATCCTCCATTTGTTTCAGTACACTGATATAAAAGACAATCTTTCGAGCAGGGCTTCCTAATGATCGCACTGCACTGCAGTGACCTTTCAAAGGCCTGAGGAAATGGTGCTTCGTGAATTATTTACCTGTGGCCAACACAATAGTGCAAACACAGTTGATGTGTGAACACACACTGAGGCGCAGAATGGCACAACGTAGTGCCTAGAAGTGGTCACTCCCAAGGAAGAATGCACAGACGAGTTGTGAGGGAGGATAAGTACAATGCACATTGCTTGTCTTCTTTTAAGGCGATTATAGCAGCACTTAGAGGTTTCCTGTGAGGATGTCTTAACACTGACCTGGAAAACGACCAGGAATGCAAAAAGAATTTGAGTGGATAGGAAAGTCTTCGACAAGACAATTGAAATATAATGACTCCCTGAGTGTTGAGACATTTTTCAAGCTTGTGTCTGAACACAAGGAGCATATGAAATGATCCATAGCCCTGGAGACATGAAGGCAGGGTTTATTTCTGTTGTTTATATGATGGTGAGAGCAAGTAAAAGGTTCAGATTCCACTGGTTTTGTTTCTGGGAAGCACTGACATGTGTCTGTTGTCCAAACGTCCATACAGCAAGGCGAAAACACCTTGCATCCATTCTTCCATCTGTCAGTGCTGCGTTGCCATCTGCCTGAGCCAATTTTAAATCAGATTCTCACTAACTGTTTGAATATGGCTACCACTTGCAATAATGTGACTGAAGGAAGTAGATAAGGAGCTGGGCTTGAAACCAGAATGCTGCAGGCCCAGTTCCCAAGAAAAGCATGGCCACTAGGCCCATGAGCAATGTGCAGTCCCTCCACATAGTTTTGGCAAATATGGAACTATATTAATTAATAATTTACAAGACTGGATAAGCAAGTCTGCAGAGCAAATAAATAATCAGAATAATATTCAGCAAGCAAAATAGCATTAGTGAAATTAACTATGATTAAGTCCTGCAGTTTTTGCAGACTTCTACAGTATTATGCTGTGATAAGAATGTGAACAATGGCTGCACTCATTCACACACACACACACACACACACACACACACACACACACACACACACACACACACACACACACACACACACACACACACACACACACACACACACACACACACACACACACACACACACACACACACACACACACAAAGAAAGAGAGAGAGAAGCCAAGTAACAAAACTTGCCAAAAACGTACTGACCTTAAACACTTATTTCTCTATCTTTCTGTATGCATTCAACATTTCACCACTGGGACCCTCTGAGTCCAAGTCAATGTACATTGTGAATATACACTGCACAGTCAGTAGGATTGCCTTTTCTCCTTTTTTCTGCTTTTCCAAATTTCCAAAGTTCTAGTTCTGTGCCTCATCCCCTCAAAGAAACCCCCTGGATCCCCTATTTAATTTATTTGATTTTATGAAGAGAAATATGTTTCCAGAGATCAAAGACGAAGGGCTGGCACACATTTCCCTTTTTAGTCAATGACAAACAATGCTGTGGGCATACTATCTTCATTTGTTATTCTGAAGCAGCATCCCAGGGAAGGTAAAATATGACATTGTTCACAAAAATGAATTTGTTGACATGCTCTTAACTCCTCATATTTTATTTATGAGAAATGCAAACAAGAAATCCGTCAAAAAAACCTAAGGACAAATATTACATTACTATAGTTAAATGTAAATATTTAAGTATCCCTCTCACAGAATAACACTATCATTGAAAAGATTTGAGAACTTTAAGATATAAACATCCATAACACGATATCATTTCACCATCAACTTCTTTTTTTATAGAGAAACCAATATCAAAACGAATACAGTGGATAATCAGTGGAACTCAGAATACAGTGGGACACTCAACAATTTACCAGAGGGTGGAAACATTTTAGACAAACCTTATTTTTTCCCTTTCACCAGATACACCTCGCTTTTAATGTCAGCCCTTTAATGTGAACTTATGAGAACAAATGATGGGAGGAAGTATACATGTATTCAAAAACACAAATTGCTACATTAGTAATACTATACCTCTAAGTGCAATAACAAACTTGTTTTTCTTTTTTGCTATTTTGAATCTGTATTTTATATTACTCTCATTATGAAGTGTGTTTAAATTCCGCTACACTTTACACCTTCAATTACCACACTATTGTATATTGATCTGGACGAGTGCTTTTCACACTGTTGATAATATATTAGTACATGTAATTGTCTGGTGATGCTTTGGAGGCGTCCATGTGGGTGTTTAGGAGTATTCGTGGACACACTGGGGGCTCTATTAAAATGATAAAATGGTCATGCCTATGCACTTAATTTTGGTGGTTATGAGCCTCTCTGCTGATTTTGAAAGTCCTCTAGCCCTGCGTTAACATGTGGAGCAGGTGGCTTGACACAGAGGGAGCTGGGAACTTCACGAGGGGTTCCAGCAGTATATCTCAATCTTCACTGTGCCATTCCACCCCACTTTATTTTTAATGGCTCCACCGTTTACTTCATATTGGCCTGGAACGCATATGGCGTTTATTCAAGAGCAATGATGGATTGAAGCAATATGAATACCAAATTACTCAAATCTGCCACTGCAGTGTTTATTGGAAATACGTAATAAAAAAAAACTTCTGAGGCACTTACAGGAAAGCAATAATGTGAAGGCAGTGTTTATGTGAGGCGAGGAACTGTGATGGGCTCCTCAATCAGACATTGCATTTAATATTTTCTGTCTGTGTCTTTTAGGGACAGGTGGGTTTAGCCTGTTTGTGCTTTAGAAAGAGAGTAAATGCTATTTTAAGTGTGGTAATTTTGTAATGTGCACCATATCATATTCAAAATCAGGATTCGATTTGAAATCGAGCTTGCTTTTATTTTGGTCGTTCTTGTGACACAAAATCTTATGTTGTGGGTCCCCATGAGTGGCTTGTGTTGCTGAATAACAAGGACATACCTACAATTTCAGTTCCAAAAATGTTGAAAAAATAAAGCGTAGACAGTAAAAATAACAATAATACATTTATGACAATGTATTATTGGTTTGGGTGGCATAATCAGTCACAACTTAACTCAAAAATGGAACATTTCATCTTATTATACTGTTTTGTGCAGCTAACAAGCAGTTGTTGATCAGTTATAAATGAGTTATTATACACTGGGGTATTAATTTAAGGGTAGTGATAATCACAAGGCATTGAGGGGAAATAAATGGAAAAACATGCATGGACGAATGGGCAAACTTTAATGAGATTCTTTTCCTCTTCAATCACTTCCTTTTTTCTTTCTCTCCTCTCCTTCATGTTTCTCATACATTTATAATCAGCACTGTAATTAATTTATATGTCTTTCTTCCTGTGATGAACCAGCCATTAACCTTCTGTCACTCAATTCATAGTAGTCCAACATTCAGTATCAAACTGCTGTCCACAACAAAAAAGGCCATCCTTTGATTTTGTGCTCTTGTGTCAAACTCAGATTAACACAAATAAAGCTGATTGTTGAGTGGTGCTAACAAGGTACAAGGACGATCCACACCTGCAGAGATGCATCTTAGCCTGCCTGCCGGATAACGCAATGCAGTATATATAGACATATTATTGATTTCTGATAAAACGTGGATGCCACACAAAAGTAAATAACCATTGCTGGTGTTTTTAGCCACATTTCCAGTTTTGCCTTCTGACTCGTAAAACTTCTGTGTGCCTGTTTCCCTGACGTAAAATGCAGTTTGTTTAAATATACTCTTTCAGAATTGAGCATCCCCCTCTTGTTGACAGTCTGGTTTCCGTAACACTGCTTATTATGGCTTCAAACTTCAATCCTGAACAAAAAGTTATAAAAGTTAAATTATAGTCACAGCTATAATAACAAGTTCAATAGTGATGGCTTTGACTGACTTTGCCAGGAAGGAGCCAGTAGTTTGCACTTCACTCTGAGGAATGACCACTAATTCTTAATGTTCCGCATATGCTCCCTCTCCACGGGAGGTGCTGGATCTATCCGAACTGACAAGCTCCTTAATCACTGCACAGTGGTGCAGCCTGCCAGACATCCAGACTGCCAGGACAGCCTGACTGCAGGACTTCTGGCCTGGCCGTGAACATCTGCTGTCTTTGACCTCACAAAGACCTCTCACTTTAGTCTGTGTCAGGGAAAACTTGTGCTGATCTGACCATGCAACGTCAAAGAATGAGATAACGCGAGAGAAGGGGGAAAACAGCACTGATTATACATTTTAAGGATGTGAAGTAGGACGGAAATTAATGCAGCAGAATATGAATAGTTTTTTCTGAAACTGAAGTTTTGAAGCCAGTACAGGTGGATGTGAATTTTTCAAGTGTATGCTGGTACATGGAAAGAAAACAAACACATTTTTCACAATGGGCAGTGTTAATTCGGAATTAATCTGCAACATTTTTAGTTAGTTTATCTTTATTTTAGCCAACCAAGGATGCATTTCCTTCTCATTGTTCCCCTCTATTATCCAGCATTTCATTAAATATCAAATGAATGTCTAAAACTAATTTCTGGACATTTACAATGTTGAACGACAAGAAAAATTGTGTGGAAAAAGGTTGATTATAATATAAAGTCAGGCACACATAAGCATGCTGAGGGACAGGCAGCAGGACTACACTGTGCACATTAAAACTGCATTAGACGGAAAGCCTGAATCGAGGAGGAAAAAAATTGCATTGACAAGCTTCACAATTTTGGAACATTTAATGGAGCAAGGCCAGGCAGATTCAAAATGGAATTCTTTGTATGTTTCAAAGCTGATTTAGCTGGGGTCTGCAGTAGTTCAGCTGTCCAAGCTGCCACCTTCTACAGCCCCGCTGTGCTGTAACAAAATTACCCAGAGTTCAATTTGCAGCACATCTTTTCTCTGCCAAAGCCACTAATGTTACATTACAATAAAACCATTCTGAAACATGTAAAAGATGGTACTCATAAATCTAGAAGACAGCTACTCTATCCAAATACATATTTTGTTTGGCTTGTGTCAAGGACACACAAATAAATCATGTTGCCTGCTGTGGTCTGTTTGGTTTATGTACAGTATTTTATTTTCAGGATGATTGTACTCCATGTAGAATACTATACTGTGGCTCTTCTCACAAAATATGTTCTTTGAGATGAATCTAATTCATGTAAGGGAGTTATTTCTATAACCACCACAACAGCAATGTCAATAAACTTCTCTATGCTATATCTAAGCCAGGCTGACATCAAGGGCAATATAGCCCAAATGAAAACAGTGGGAAGGGAAAGAAAATGTAGGTAGAGAGTGTATTAAATCTTACCCAGAAAAGTATAGAAAGTCTGTCAGCAATTCTAACTGCAAATCGTGAATACGCACAACTTTCAAAGTGTTTACTCTGACTTCTCAACTTGATAGCATTCCAAGAGCACAGGTCAAGGCAACTGTTAGAAACTGCGTCATAAAAGCCATGTAAATCTTCAGGAGCTGCTTTGAGGAGTGTCATTTTATATGAATATTAATTCATTTTATCTTTATATATATATATTGGCCATTGAGCCCTGTGGACAAGATCACACGATAGCAGATGTCCCTGTTCACACCATGTTGAGCAGCCTGCTCAGCATTAAATCCCCCAAGAAATGTGTTTGTAGACTGCCCAGCACCTACACTGTATGCTGTATTTGACAATTCACATCATATTTATCTGGTCAATATTCTCTGCCTCTGGTCAACACCTAAGAGGGCTTCATACAATGTGTGTTGGTCTTACAGTCCAATGACCAATAAATTATAGCATTAAGCTCTTTACCATTTTAAAAAAGATGGGACTGATTCTAAATGGTTGGCGATGTTTATATTGTGTCACAAGGCATGTTATCTTGCCACAGATGAACATGTCTGTTTATTAAGTGTCAAAACCTATCCACATCCCTAAGCTGTAATGATAATATTTACAGAAGGGATCTTGGTCAACAGTCGAAGAAGAAGACCTGGGCCATCTCCTAACATAGCATGTTCGTCTGTTTATCTGTCATCTGATTATACACAGTTATATTTAGCTACATGTTATTGATTGGTAATGCCTTCTGAGAAGTCAAGTACACTTTAGTATTTGTCACAGACTGAGAATCAACAGAAGCTGGGAAAACTCTGTCAGCTGCACACACACACACACACACACACACACACACACACACACACACACACACACACAAACACTCACACACACACGCAGTCTCTGTTTAGCTCTGTCTGGTGCTTCCCATCTAAGAGAACACATACTGTCTGAGGACAGGACCTTGCAAATAAAGAAATCTGAGGGATTCAAATGTATTTCTAATTGGTTTATAATACAGGGCTATTTAATTGTGGTTGGAATAATGGTATTGTCAGTGGAAATGGTATGTGTGAATGAAAAGCTTTCTCACTATTTTGGGGTTTACACATTTACACATGAGTCATTAATTACTGCCAGTACCAATAATGTTCAAAGCACTTTCCAAATAAAAGTATCAAGACAAAAAAGGAAATTATGAAACAATTACTTACCATGTATTAAAATGTTAGTCAGCTAGAAATAAAACTATTCAACAACAAATCTACAGTAATAACACATAATGGTAATAGCAAATGATTAAGAAGAACAGGAAGGGAAAGCATGCTTTAATTGCTTTTTAAAAATAATTTAAAAAGTAGCTCACATGTTCTATGGCAATGAGTTCCAATGAGACATTAATTAAATATTAATCTAAAGTTATTAATTTTAAGTTAAAAGTTAAGAATCTTGAAATATGTTGCAAAAGTAACAGAGCCACAGCTGTGGTAATATATGTCTTTTATTCATTCTGGTAAAAAAACCCTAGCGGCAGCACTTTTCAGACAAGATAAAACATTTTGCAATGTATTCGTGTATGCATGAATTACTCATTTCTGAAATGTTTATTAAGTAACAGTAACATTACTGTTTCTGGAAAAGATATATTATTATAGCTCAAAGGGTTATCATTTCATTTATAACATCTGTGTAAATCAACTGTTGCTTTGTGACTGTTGCTTTGTGTCTAGTATCAGAACCTGAGTATTTCCAGAATTAAGTCAGCAGAAATTCTGACATGTCCAAGTTTTTTTTTATCAGAGAGACAGTCAGGGAGATAAAGTTGTTTATTTGTAAAACCAAGTTTGCTGACAAATACGATTGTGTATCATCTGCATAATGATAAAAAAGTGATGTCATTCTTATGAATAATGTGACAAGGAGGCATCATACAAATGGAGTAGAAGCACAGACCCTTGGGGGATTCCATAGGTATTGGAAGCAATGTGGGGAACGTATTCACCACCTGCCCCTGGAAATTGTCAGCCAGACAGATAAGAATTGAACCAACCTCATGCATTATCTGTTATATCTACTTATGCCTCCCCAGCTGTGCTGTCTTTCGGGCTGGAGACACAACTTGCCTGAATCTCGATTTCTAAATATATACTCTATGAAAGCTAACATATAAAACTGAATGAAATTTGTGTCACATTCCTAACATTTACATAGGGCCAGGTACATTTATTCTTATTGTTATTATTATTCTATTTGCCATGGAAGTGCCTCACAGGGCTGTTTAACCTGCAACCACTACCTTAGATTACTTAGATATTTTTGTAAACAATGGTTTAACATTCAGCATGTTAGCTAAACTCCTTGCCAGCTACACCGAGATTAGGCCTGGGTGGTCTGTTTCCACTGAATAGAAGCATAACAACGTAACAGTTTTACTAATGAGTGTTTTTAGTAAAGGGTAGTTTTGCTTAAGATAAACAGAATCAAAGTTAGACTAAAATGTCAAATACTGTTCAAAATTTAATTAAAATTGCATTTCATTTTGATGATGAATCCCGAATGACTTGCAAATTCTTTTGATCACCCTCATTTTATGATATATTCAGAACATAGCATAATTCCAGGATGGTTTAGGAACTAAGAATAGATGATCAGATTGTATATGAAATAAATGAAAGGAAATTCTGACGCATCCAGCAAAATACTATGAATTATGCTCAAATTTTTAGACGGATTGGTGGTTGACATGCAAGTTCACTTATCTAGACAGCCAAAATAATGTCAAATAAAACTAATGTTAAGTTATAGCAACACATTATTTTAACACCTTTTTAATGTACTGTTCACTGCCATTAACTCCAGCAATGGATTTGTCTTAAAAATATAACTGGTGAACACTGCATGCAGATTGTAATCAAACAATTAAAAATTCAGCCAGGAAGAGAAGCTGCCCCATGTCATATTTAATTATGTTTATTTATAATTAGATTCCAAGCCACCATAAATGACTTCACATAGATGAGAAATGGACAGAAGGTTTGTAATCTCTGGTGAATATCACTCACCATTTTCAATTAGCACAGAGTGCGCCTTCAAATACATGAGTAGAAACTGGCTGCTTTCTGTAACAGGGTTTTGGGGTCAACCAAACCCACACTTCTTACCCCTTATGTTGGTTCCTCCTTCAGGATAAATCCCAGGACACGTCAGTAGAGGCCCCATACGGCGCAGCTGCCTGCACACGCTCTGAGAGACACTGGCACAATGCCCCAGTCACTCGGCCAAACGCTTACCTGACATTACTAATTCATAGGCACTTATTATCAGCTGCTTCACATTCATGAGGAGAGAGAGAAAGAGAGAGAGGGGGAATTGGCAGGGGACAGGTGGAGGGGAGGAGGGGGGCTCCACAGGTCTGAATAACCTTCACGTATCAGCAGGAAGGACAGTCTCTCAGTCTGTGCCGACTGGTTCAGGAGTTTAAAAAAAAGATGATCCCCTGCAGTGACCATCAGACAATGGCCGTCATGGCACTGCACCTCCATATCAATCCTAGCTACACCCTGCCGCCACCACACTTTTCACCATCAGTCTCATATTCCAACACACAAATAAAGTGCACCTTCACTGACATCTCATCATGGTAATCACACAATATATTATGTTAGCATGTCAGTGGGAAGTAAACTATGTGAAGTCATTCTGTGAATCCCATCCACTGTTAACACTGTAAAAATGACTTTAATTACTATAGTTATAACCCATGCAATTTTACAGTACAAATATATTATATGCATAATTTTTGGGACATCATAGATAATGTAAGAGGTCCAAGTCCAGGCAACTGAAGACTAAAATTTATGTTGAAATGAATATTTTCATATACCAGCATGAAATAGAAATCGATTTTGAATCAACCTTTCATAGTTATAATTTAGTGAACTTTTTAACACATTACCATACTGCATTAATGCATCAGACAAGTAATGACTGGAGTATAGCTTTTGAGAAATGGGATTGGGAGTTGGGGGTGTGGGTGGGGATGTGGGTTGGGGGTGTGGGTTGGGGGTGGGGGTTCTGCACAGTGGATTTTGCTTCTCAGCATGGGATATGGAGACTCTGCACATGTGAGTGACTCCCTTCAGGACACTGGTAAATGTATTATGCGACCAGTTTAGTAATCCCATTACACTGTGTCCTGCAGCAGCAATGAATAATTCCCAGACCAATCCCGAGCCTTATGAGATGAATGAAATTACAGTGAAAATGACTCTACGTTATTTCTGTGTCGTTTAACTCCTCAGTTGCTGGTCATCTGCAGATAGTGCAAATGATCTGTTGAATGGCTTGAGTTTGCCGCAATGCTTAGGGGGTCGTTTCACGGAGGAGGTGAGGGAGGTAAAGGAACAGAGTACCTTAGTGGCATCACTGATTATCAGGGAGAAAAGTGGAGCGCCTCTTCTTAAAGGAATCCTTTTTAAAAAATCCATGTCCGATCCCTAGCTATTCTAAAAATTGGTACGAAGAAAAACAATTTTTTTTACCTCATCAAAAGGGCTTTTCAAGTTTTTACACATTGATGCTGTACAGACTAAAAATAAATTTCTTTGACCAATCAATGAAAGAGGTTTTATCTATTTAATAATAAAGGGTACCCTCTCTAGACAGAAATCTTTTTCATTTTTTTCTCTTAATCCACTGAGAATCAATATTTGCAGTTAAATATTTTGGCATGAAGACTGCAGAGTGAAAATTTGCTGGAACTCTGGAACTATGAAGTGGAAGTGACTGGGGACAGAAACAGAACTAGTAATCAATCAGAAGTCAGAAAACAGTCTTAGAATATTTTTGCCATAACAAGTCTGGGAAGAGTCTGTGGGCTGCGCCAGCCAGCAGTATTAAAATGGCATTGGAATAGTGCAATAGTGTTGATAAAAAGCTAACAATTTTCACAAACATTGGGTTTTTCAATTAATCACAATTATTCAACAAGAAACTTTTTGACATGAAGCCCCTTTGAATGGCACTACATCACACTTGTTAGGGCTGTAAAAGACAAAAGACATGATATGTTTTCATGGCTGTAAATATTCCATTGATGGCACTGATGACATTAGTGGCTCAAGTGCCATCACAAAGTATATTTATAAGTGTTCCTAAATATGAATGTAGTTATTCATTATTAAGTATTTACCTCAATGTGGCCAGCAGAATTCAGTGTTGGGATGTAGGATAGGATGATTATATTTTACTTAGAATATATACATATTTACATCAGAGTGACACCTTAAATTTGACAATACAATGTTTATTTATGAGAGTGTGATTCATATTCAAGGTTTGGATCAATTTCATTCAATTTCAACAAATTAATTAAAATCGAATTCATTAAAATTGTCCTAAGAACATAATAATGAGGAAATTTTCAGGTCATGACTTTCAGTTCATTTTCCATCTCATTATTTGGTGATTTTGTGTCACCTTTTTTCAAGTATGCAAAACTGAGTTTGCAAAACTATCGCAAAGCATTATGATACTCATGAGCTAAGCAAGTGCAAACCGACAGCAGCTATACCACCTTTCACCCATCACATGTCAAACTGAGGAAAGCTGAGGGCCTGTTAGAACACCATGATGGAGGGCAAGTGGGGGTACTCTTCCCTGTGAACCAGAGATGCCTGGTCACACTGCTGCAGGCCCACAGTGTCTGTAGGCTTCTGTCCCAACTATGCTCCAACACACATGACTTAAGTAATTACAGTCTAGCTGACCCAATTTACCTTCTGTCCCTGAGTAAGGAGGCAACATAATTAGTGATACCCAGCATGCAGAGCAGGGATAGAGCAAAAGCCTGCAGAGACTGATGCCCTCCAGGGTTTATGGGGCCCACTGATCCAGACTAAACAGAGACCCAGTGTGCTGTCCTCAGGATGGGATGTTAAACCGAGGTCCTGACTCACCATGTTCATTAAAGATCCCATGGCACTCGTTGAAAGAGGGTGTCTACCCCAGCCTCCCAATCAATTGCTCACAAAACATGCCATGTAAGCATTCTCTAAAGCTGATTTGCTACACCATCCCATGCAATCTCTGCCCACTTCCATCCTCCTGCTCATGGCTGCACAAGAAAATGAAGCTCTCAGCTGACCTGTTCTTATGACATGGTCATGAAAGCCTAAACAAATCATCAGGTAATGTGTTACCCCTGTATCTGTAGCACAAAGACTTTACAGTACACACACAGAATACAGGCCTGCTACTGATATGTACAGACATGCTGCTGGTGTGTACATACTGCTGGTGTGTCTTAAAGCTGACATGCTACCAGTACCACACAACTGAATTGATAGATAGATAGATAGATAGATAGATAGATAGATAGATAGATAGATAGATAGATAGATAGATAGATAGATAGATAGATAGATAGATAGATAGATAGATAGATAGATCACTTCATTAATCCCAAAGGGAAATTCACAATTTAAAACTGAATTGCCTGAACCCAGGAAATGCTGACAGAGCTTGGGTCCTTTGATGATTAACACAAAGCAACTTGTGAATCAAACAATCCTTTTTTTCTGATCTTTTACTGGCATGATGTCAGAATGACTTTGAAGTGTTTATCTATGTATTTATTCTGCGGCTCCGTTCAGACGCGCCCTGTCTGTGTAACAGGAATCTGATGATGACACACCTAATTCCCCACACAAAGCGTTTCACATCACAGATGTCACAGCGCAATATGCATCACTACATCTCCTAATAAAGACAAACCAACCACTAACTAATGGAGCCATAAAAATGTGATCAATATGGCAAAAATTCTGTATAGCAAATGGAAAAAGATGAAAGCCCTGGGGGGGGTGAGGTCCCATTATCCTATGGGGCAGACTTATCAGGATGCATGGTTTAAAAGGGGGGCAATAGGGGGAGGGGTGGACAAGCTTAATATTAAGAGGCACTGATAACCACCCAGATCAAATGTAACATATACAAATATAACAGATGGATGGTTGTGTGACAGTATATGTGTTATTTTTTCTTGCATCTACACTTTTGCAAATCACTATTTGGGTTAACAATATTTACATTGGATGTTTCCTTTGTAATGCGAAGAAAAATCCTTTTTTTTCCTATTGTTGAAGCTATTTCTGTCCACTGTCTGATCACAAAGACTTAGGTTGGAGAACAGTGTTAATTAACGTAATTGGATGAAAATGTATCTAACTCCTATTTTCTTTTAGCAAACAGTATAGAAACATCAAAGTGTTCCTGCAGATGAAGGTGGGGTGGCTGTGGAGGAACTGTTTTCAGTGATGAGAGTCCCCTTCTGGGAACTTCCAAGGATAATGGACCTTGAAATGTGCTTTCTCTTGGAACATAAAGGGGCTGTCTCTTTGAATATGGTCCACAATTCTTGTCCTCCTAATAGCTTGTAATTCATGGGCAGAATTAAAAGGCTCCATGATTAAATGTTCTGTATCAGACAGATAGCATACTATTTGCAGGGTCAGAGGTTCACTTCTTCATACTCAGCCATCAGAAAGCTGCTGCATTGTGACACATCTACAGATCACAAATGGCAGATTGTTGTTTTTGATCTCACCAACCGTACAATCCAAATTATTAAAAAGTTTCAAAACAGGCATCCAAATTAATACATTAGAAGAGAGATTTCACGTAATGTTCAAGCGGCACATAGAATTCTCATTGTAGATACCACAACCTACAATTGCATCAGTTTTAATACAGTTTAATATAAGCAATTATGCAAAATATGATGTATCATATTTTATGACATTATGGAAAATATAGTACTTCCAAAAACATAAAATGACTGATATGCTGAATTACATCAATTATAAACTATTTATCATTGTTGCATCCTTTTTACGCGTTGCCCATGGTCCTCAGGTTTTCTTTGCTTTAGAAGTGCTGCAGATGGTTTCTCATGTCACCTTCAATGTGGTGGAACAATGTTTGCACCGCAGTGAGTAACAAATGCTTGGGGACAGAATTTTACCTTGCCCCGAGGCTTCTCAGCATAATTGCCAGCTGTGACACTATAAATTGCAGCATGACACACCACGAACAGAGCTAATTGAAAGGCACGAAAGTAAGTGTTCGGGTATGCATGTGTGTATGTGTATCTGTTAAGGGGCATGAAAAGGGAAAAACAACACCTTTCACTGGGAAATCGAAGTGCTCAGGAGGTCACATCTGTGCATCTGGTAAACATGGTAATCAACTGGTATCAATATTATTCTAAGTTTTATGGACGGTTGAAATACGAAGAACATATTTGGTATACACACAATATTTGTAATTCATGAAGGATGTTTTAAAATAAATCTTGTTCAAAGTGTCCCACTGGTTCTCCAGTGTTGTCATTGTCTGCTGCGTCACCGCCGCTTGTCAGATCACAGGCTGATGGGGGCTCCATTCAGACACGTGTTTTCTGGCTGTCAAGTGGACGCTTTTGGATCTCAGCGCATTCAAACCTCATCTCATATTCCTCTGTTTTGTTCTCTCTTCCCCTTCACATCTTGCAGCTGGTAGAATGTGGCAGCACCGCCTTGTTAGCTCGTCTGGCCCACTTTAGAGAGACGCTGAATTGGTGACATTGAGCGTGTTCCAAGTCTCTGATCAAGCACAATACGATCCCACACGCCGATCCAGTTTCTTCCCTAGCGTCTTCTGATCTTAAGCTGTTTGCTCTCCTCCCCGCACGTCATCATCCAAAATATACACTGGTTTTACAAGCTTAAACAAATGAGGTTTGCTGGCTTGTTTTGTCCTTTTCTGACGTACGCTGTATGCGACAGTAAGGAAATTGAGGCGTAAAAAGAATATAAGTTTCTGAGCAGATGCTTCCAGCTTGCTTAGTGAACATCTAAATGTTACAGTCATGTCTCTCTTGGCAAGAATGAGGCCTCTGACTGCACCCAATGATGCAAACGAGCAACGACTTTTCCACCCGTCATCTGTCCACCCCGAGTAAAGCAACAATTCTTACAGCCTGAAAAACAATAGTTCAGGCACACGTTTCACTGCTTTTCAAAACCCTCAACAGAAGACACACCAAACACCCAGAAGAAAACAACAAAATATAATTCAATCCTGTAGATCCAAGGAGAATTTTCTACTTCTGGAAGGCTTCATATTAATTTCCATGCTTCAACTGATGGTTTGTTTATTATTCATATATCCACTCACTTTGCTAATAATAGCAATGGGGAGGGTAGCAACACTGTGTGGCTTCCTATGGAGAGAAAAAAAAAACATGTTTTCAGTTTTGATGTTTGCATAATTCATTCCTCTTCAGCTACTTTGTACATCTGATAAGACAGGACAATGAAGGAACATTCATAATTTAATTTACGACTATTAAAACTGAACAGCGCAAACCAATTCAGCCTCAATGTCATCTGCTCATTTGGTTTGTTTTCTTATTGAAAACGACTACAGTTATCTGCAGTAAATTGTTACAGCAAGGGAATTTTGTTGGTTTGTTGAGGTGTGACATTTCACTTTGACATAGTTAAAAAAAAGTGTTACAGTATAAATCCTTGACAACAGAAGAATATCATAAGACTAACTGAGCAAACCTTTTATAGCAACCAATGGCGAGTGGAATTTTTGAGGATGAATATTGCAAGATAGGATTTGCTAACTTTTTTGACATGTTAATGCTGGAAGATGGTGTGCATCCACTTTCTAAAGCAAGCTTATGCCAGATCATTTAGTCGATCAGTCACAGTGAAACTATGGCAGTCTGTGTGTTTTGTTTTTCAGTTTTTTAAAAGGAGGGTTTTTTTGTTGCTAATTTCAATGCAGACCCCAAGAGAAATTTTGCTCAAGCCTCCATAGTTCAAAACAAGTATAATCACCATATAATCTTCTCATATTAGGTATGGCTAGACTCCTAAACTGACAAAATATGGCACAAATTGTTCGATGACATAAAAAAAATGCATGTCCAGGTGGCCGTAAATGCCTGCAGACAGCAGGCAGATAATGAGACTACAATCAGTGACAGAGACCCATGCGCAATGAAGAATGGCTCCCCCACTGAATGGCCCTGTCATTGAGGAGGGGCCCTGTTTAATCACTTGTCCCCTCTGTGATGTTCAGCTCTCTGTCAGCTCTGTCTGCTATTATGACTCAACACAAGGCCTCCCCGTCACTGTGTGACAGCAGGACTTTGTATCTGGGCCCTGTGGAAGAGCAGGTTAAATGTAATTGTTCAGAGGCAGGGTTATACAGGCCACAATCCAGTCAAAGCCCCTCATTTAATGTCATTGCCATTTTTGGCCCTCAGGGGATTTCTGTCACACAGCATATTAGTTACACCGGAAATTAAAGTGAGCTGCAGTGAAGACCAAACCGAGTAATGTGACATTTATCCCCCTTCTCTCTTTCTTTTTTGAAAAACCAGAAATACTTTTATTCAGCAAAGGCTACTGTTCTGCTCACAGTATAAGGTCTGTGTCAAAGACAAACGTACCCCTTCATTTCTTGAGTGGTACAGATTTAAGACATTTGTTCACCTCTAAGATTTGATGAGATGAATCTTCTCTGACAGCATGCTTCTCCTTGGCCAATTTCTGCAAACGATTTCCACATAGTAAGTCCACCCTAAGAAAGATCAAAAACTAAAACATTCACTTCACATTTCACATCTACAATTGAGTTAAGCTTCTGGCATACATAACAGGTTTTCTTTCCCTTTATAAATCCTTCTGGCAAACTACAGATTTAACAGCAATTTCCAGATGTACTGTAGGAGCAAATAACATGTTGTTTTTGGAACTGATATATAATTTATAAAGTGACATAGCTTGTCCTAATTTGATGATGACATGAAGTGACTAATAGCCAAGACACCATACAAGGATTTGCAATAACTATGTTTACACTGTACTGATATGCAGTAAAATATTAAATATGATGAATTAGGAAGGCTTTTAGTGACCCAGTAAATATGGCAGAAACATTGAAGTGAGAGGCTTGTGAAGGACTGTAGGAATTCCTGCATAAATCTTTATATCTTGGTGGCTGGTGAATGGATGTGAAGCAATGACCATTCTCTTCTGTGTTATTTAAATAGATGGATTTGTCAGTACAATCATCAAAAGACATAAGAATGCTTTGGTGTTTTATATTATATATAAATCTGAACAACTGTTTTAATAGTGTATACAGAAGCTCTTAACTTAATCTGTGAGCTAACAAGGCTTTACAGTGCACACTGACATATTACCTGTTACAGTCTGATGTATGCAAGAAGAAAACGGTGTTAAACCTTAATTTAAAGACTTCATAAAATGCAAATGAAATAAAACTTAGAGAAAATAAAATGAAAAGAAGGATTATCCTGAAAGAACTTTTTTTCACAAAGGGTAATTTTGTATATGCATGGGCATATATAAAATTACAGCTTGTTATCCTCTAAGAGTGCCACACTTGAAATGTACATTAGTGATTTCCTTGGCAACAGTGTTAATAAGAATATAGAGACATAGTGCTCATGAAAAATACATGCCAATGACCTTCCATCTTTACATTCCTCAAAATGAACTAAACGACAGTTACATATCTGTAAATCTTCAGTACCCCAGCACATGGAAATAGCTTGTCTGTTGTTGGTGGAGATGTTTAGTGCAACCGCCAATATAAAGGGCCACTGTGATGAGTGGAACATGCACTTAGAAGCATTTAAAAAAACATAACTAATGATTTTTCTCTTCTTTTTTACAAAACAAGGACAAAAATGAGATTGATTTAGTAAGCAGGAGAATAGATTGAGCTTGGGCCAGAGCGGGGGAATGTTCTATTGTCAAACCCTATTATCCCACATGGGATTAAATAAAAGGGAAATCCATTTAAAGCAGTTCGATACCTTGTGTGCTGTCCATTTTCAGGCAGCAGAGCTCATGCTCAACATAGCATTGGTATTACAAGGGTGTTTATTTCTTTCTGAGAAATGGTATCCCTCTGTGCAGAAACCTGCAGGCAGCTCAGCTGGATGGGTGGCCGTAGAAACTGGTGATGCACAAGTCTCTCTGGGACAGTCAAGCAGGTTCTCTGTCAGGATCCTGTTGGGTGAACAGGGTGGCCAGTCCTTTCCCATAAGTAGCGTCAGGAACTTCTGAAGAACATTCTGAAACTTATGACAGTGTGTTGTCATGTGTAACTTTGAAGGAGTTATTTATTGCTAGCGGGCTATAACCTACGAGGTGAGAATGTACAAGTTCTGATCAATAAACAGTAAATACCATTTTGCATTGCAGATGATACTGTTGCAAGCTGCTAGCTTGCTCGGTGGAAATCAGCACAATGTAGAGGCTACCTCCTGGGATCACATTGAAATGGTTTTTAGCAATGACTCATCACTGCAGCCCTGTGTCCATTTCTATTTTTGGTCGGATTGTGTTTGGTTGTGTTTTATCCAGGCACAATGTGTTTATCTATGCCAGTCATTCAGCTCCAAACCAACACATGTACAGTTGGCTCATATGCCTCCATTGTGGAGCCTCATTCATATTTTACAGGTGTTTTTTGGTCTCCGATGTCTATGGAGCATTTGGCTATCTGGAAATATGGCTGACTGGGGGAAATATCCCAGATTCCTCAGTTAGATGTTGCACTGGAATGGTTCTCAGTAGCTTTCCTAGATATTTGAACCTGTCTGAATGTTTTACTCCAGCAGAACTGGAAATGATGACCAGTGCACACCAACGTAACTGACAAATATGGACAACGCACATTTCTGCCTTTTCTTTCTTAATTTGAAACAAAGGTGTCATTTTCAGACATGATTAGTGCAACGATTTTTACACCCATTGTAAAAGAATTATCATAGTCATATAACACTGAAATTTGTCAGGACCCAAGATGTATCTACATGAGTGAAAATCTTTCTATCCTATTTGGTGTTTTACAACTAGACCACAATGACAAAGGTGTTTTTTTGTATTCGGTTGGAGAAACAACTACTACTTACCATGATAGTAAAATGAATCTTGAACATCTATGAAGGATCATATGTAATAAGATGAATGGCAACCTAAAAAATATATAATTTCTTCAACTTCAATGTATCCTAGCAAAAGTATTGTACCCCACATTTTTTTTTTTCAGAAGTGTCTACATGAACTCTTTTGAGTTCTGTTTGGTCCCAGTACAAAAACCTGTCACCTCATGTAACTAGTTAACTAGCTTGTGCCCTCTGGTGGTTAAAGTTGAAGGCACTATATACCTCACCCCTCAGTTTATGCTAGATGTTCCCTCAATACTTTAGTATATCTTTGTTTTATAAAGTTTTGATACCACTCTCATCATTTCAGTGAACAATCAACAATTAACAAACACCCAATCAAATAATTCTTTTTATTACAATCCGTCATAACATTTTATATTCTTATGTATTAGATGCTGTCTTTGGTCCTGCCTGGTACAAAGTAACATAATAGGCAAAGCCCTAAAGAAAACAAGTGTGGAAGTGAGAACTCTGTCCATCTGCTGTGTCAACTGTGTTTACCATCTTATGCTGGCTAGCAACGCCCACTGTTTATAAGACCTGATAAGGGTACAAAATGTGCCAGACAAGAGTCTGGTCTGGCATCACTTTGTGGTTTAACATGTACTTAAATAAATGGTTGACTGTATATCCTGAGCCCACCTGCACCTACTGAGTGGACTATTGAGCTGAGTTTTATTCCTAGTAGTTTACACTCTATTTTTTATTTATTTCTATTTTCTATATATTTAGCATATCTTTTTTGAGATGTAACCTTTTTCAAAAGACCATTGTATTGTTGAAGTCCACTCCAAATGTATGTGTGAGACTGTGTGTGTGTAAGACCACTGCCCTGCATCCTCTGGGTGCCTGGCCATCCCTCCCAAAGGCTCACTATGAGACTCTGTGTGTGTGTGTGTGTGTGTGTGTGTGTGTGTGTGTGTGTGTGTGTGTGTGTGTGTGTGTGTGTGTGTAAGACCACTGCTCTGCATCCTCTGGGTGCCTGGCCATCCCTCCCAAAGGCTCACTATGAGACTCTGTGTGTGTGTGTGTGTGTGTGTGTGTGTGTGTGTGTGTGTGTGTGTGTGTGTGTGTGTGTGTGTGTGTGTGTGTGTGTGTGTGTGTAAGACCACTGCTCTGCATCCTCTGGGTGCCTGGCCATCCCTCCCAAAGGCTCACTATGAGACTCTGTGTGTGTGTGTGTGTGTGTGTGTAAGACCACTGCTCTGCATCCTCTGGGTGCCAGGCCATGCCTCCCAAAGGGTCACTGCTCCTAGCCATGTCTCTTTTCTACGCTCTCAACCCAATGTTTGCGACAGTGGAAGGATGCAAAATGCCTACCCATCTTCAGCCACAAACTGAAAACACTATTGAAACTACATCTTGACCCATCTAACCCATAACTCTGAACATCTCAAATACCTCTTGTGATATACTTACACCTATCTACCTATAGTTCCCCTTGTAGAGCATTAACTAAAATGCTGTGGTTTTACGTAATTACTATTTTTGTTGGTTGTGGCAGCAAATACAACTTGGTATCTGTCTGCATGTATGCACTTGTAATTCTGGATAAGAGCATCCACTCTGTATGTATATTTTAGATTTATATGAAAGAGAAGTACAATAAAAGTACTGGTTCTTTACCAGTGTGAGAATCACACAAATTAAAAAGCTGTAAGCTGTCCGCCCTCTGGTAACATGCAATGTCCCACCGAGGGTTTTAAACGAAGGCTAAATCCTCACTCCTTATTCTCTGGCGTGTGTGTTGTTTGATGAGAGAAGGACAGGTGAAAGAGCTGTTCAGAATGTACTTTGAGGATGGAAATAAATGATCTCCTCTCAAAGGATGAAAGGGTTCCTAGCTGACAAACACTCTGTTTCTGTTTGAGGATTGAACATGAGACATGAGCTGCCTGTCTTCAGTCTTCTTTTTCATCCTTATTTTTGTTGTTTTCCCACATTTTGCCACCCTAAACTCAACTGAATTGTTCAGCCTCCCACAGCAACCTATGAAGAATTCTACCATGATGCAGCAAGATGAACACTGATACTCTATTCGAAAAATAAAATGTAAAAATAAACCAAACCTTTCCTCGTCAGCTGTCTTTGTGTGCACTGTTATAGGTGTTCAATCAAAGATAATTTGGCCTTTCAGTAAGCCTGAGTAGAGCTCTTGGTGATTGGTCACAGGTGGTTGGAGCAGATCGTCACACCTTGTGGGCAGAATATGCTCAGATACAAACCTCCTCAGATGCCATTCTGCTAAATAACATGACATAATCAGCCCATTCTGACACTTCCCCAACATTTTCTGCTCAGCTTGCTATGACCTCCCAGCCTCCAGGAAGATGACAGACTGAGAACAAGCTGTTCATTTTCACCAGAAAATCAGGACCTTTTAGGGCAATTTGTGGTGAAAATTTCCAAAAAGAAACAGCTTTCACTGATAAAAAATGAAATGGATTCATACATGGACACATGTGTGACCCTGATAATGATAAAGATGTTTGAAAACTGAGTATTAATGTATTATTTTAGGGATGTCCTCACTGACCAGGATAATCCACATTGAGTTTGGCAAATAAAAGGATTGTTTGCAATGTGCTTTGCTCATGGTTATTGCAAAATGTGATATTTTATGCCATTTTCAAATGTGTGCAGAGGACAGGTCATAACCTCCGTCTGTGTGTTGGTCCTGGTTAAAGGCAGAGCCGTTTTTAATTTTAGTAAATGGGCCATTTGACTCAGCTCTCATCAAATTCCCCAGTGAATTCATCAGAGTTCACAAAGTTCATTTGGTTATTACACTTCATGGGAACAGAACTGACACATTCAATATACAAAATCAAGCAGCTGTGTCAATGACCCAATGGGGTTGACAGTACTTTAGTCAACCCCCAAGCAGTGCATCAGTTACCACAGACGTCTTTTATTTCTGCAAAAAAGTAAGGCCTTTTTATTGCTTTTGGTAAAACGAAAATGATGACATAAGTAATTGCACGCTTTTTTTCTGTTGTGTTGTTCTTATGAAAAAACTTAACTGAAAATATAGGCTAAAGTATAAGTGCACTGTATTGTTGTTCTGTTCTGCCAAAATAATGAATTATAGCTTGATGTACTTCAGTTTGAAACCACCTACATACAGTGAGTTGCAATGCGAATACAATTAAATCATGAAAAGAAGTGAAGAAAAAAAAATTAGATTTTATTACTTTTTAAACACTTCACCTGCAAGTTTAATTGGTTAATCAAAACAAATCATGCCAAGTCAGCACCCATGACATTGACAGTGAGAATAGTGTACCCAAACACAAGCACCTCAAAGTCAGCTCCATGACAGTGACAGTGAGAATAGTGTACCCAAACACAAGCACCTCAAAGTCAGCTCCATGACAGTGACAGTGAGAATAGTGTACCCAAACACAAGCACCTCAAAGTCAGCTCCATGACATCACAATGTACAGAAATACAGTCACTACATTCACAATTTCACAGTGTAAACATTCTCTATTTTGGACACTTGGTTTAAGTTCTTCTGAGACCATAGAGGCAATAGGCAATGTGGAATAATGAGGAATGTTCATTACTGTTGCAAAAACAACGCCCCTCCCCCATATCGGCAGACATCATACTGGTTTCATATGTAGAAATATATTTCTATAAAAAAGGGAATTTCATACCCAATTCTTCATTTCCTCAAGCAAAAAACAAGCTCAGGAGAACAAAACTGTTTACTTTAGTCATACCATAAAAATGGTTCCAAAATCATGGTACTGAGCGAGCTCATCAATGAGCGTATTTATAAGACACAGAAATCGCTGATGAGTCTCCTGAAGGGGGTACAATGGAGAAAGACGCCACGTTACATAAAATGCTCAACGAAATACTGGCCTAGTTTGCATCTACAGTCATAAGTGGCTGATGTTCAGTGTAACAAGGCTTCTTCGTCAATGCCATGATTTTAAATGGCTCATCTATTTATGGTCTTCCCACTTTTATGTTAGGTAAATGTTTTATCTTTTTTGAGATATCAAGATGCACCCACACTGTTGTCAGCCCCAGTTTCCAAGACAGTCCTTTTTCAATGAGGTATTCACAAATGAACAAGGACTTTGGTCTGCAGTTATGGGCTTCATTCTGAACTGTGTTGTTTCTTTATCTCAAAGCTGGACCAGCAACACTATGAGCCACTTTTCACACACTGTTTTGCATTTCTGAACATAAAATGTAAAAATTTTAACATCTTTAAATTTTATTTGAACTTTCCATTGTTTTATGAGTTAGTGGTGCAGCATATTCAGACCATACATTTTTGTTCTCATTTTCACACACACACGCACGCACGCACACACACACACACACACACGCACACACACACACTCTCTCTGAAACCAAAAAAAAAAAACAAATTCACACCTCGATTTAATGTGAAACTCACTCCTTCAGTGAATTACCCATTCCCAACCCCCTACATCCTTCAGTAGCCAAGTACTTCACTTCAAATC
The DNA here is from genome assembly GCA_022829145.1 of Albula goreensis. Taxonomy (NCBI): domain Eukaryota; kingdom Metazoa; phylum Chordata; class Actinopteri; order Albuliformes; family Albulidae; genus Albula; species Albula goreensis. The sequence goes on from CM040742.1 coordinate 36,881,457, forward strand.
ACACATTCACAGTTGATTACTTTATATTCCCACACCATAAGGTTAACAAAAGCATGAGTAAAAACATACACAGAGCACCCAAGTTAATATCATCTAAGGGGAATTCAAGAGTAGCCCAATCAGTTCCAATAATACAAAAGTAAAAGGAGCACAAAAGAAATTGGGTTTCACAACACCCACAACACTTACCTTCATGTAACAACTGAGCTGCAGTCTGTTAGCGTTTTGCCCTAAAGTAAACATATGTGGGGATCAGCAAGGCTGAGCAGTTTTCATTAAGTGCGTTGCTTCATGAATGATGGTGCCAACATTCTCAGAATACTAACAAAGTTGTAAACAGGGCCAACAGATATATTAAAGTGCTGATATTATCGGCTGAAATCAGTCTATCGGAGATATTGCTGTATTGGTGGAAATTACCCTCATAATGCACTGACTTAAAATGCCTAGTTTTCAAGGCCAGTATTCAAATTATTGACATCAGTATTCGGCAAAAAGTTGGGTATCATTCAGACCCCAGTTGCAACCTGTGGCTGAACTCAGCACTGCCTAGTTGGATATAGCCTGAATCATAATGGTGCATAGAGAGCCACAACTTAAAAAACAATGCTAATTAAAATTGAGTGAAACATTTGCACTCTGTGACAGCTTTTTAGAAAGGCTTCCCTTTACCAATTTATTTCTACTTCATTTTTAGCTCTTAAAATACTTTAAATAGTTTCATATCCTTCACAAACACCAGCCACTGCAAACCCATGCTCTAGAGCACACCGACTCCTTTTCAACCTGGTCATATACCCGACTCAGGTTTATCAGGGTTCATGTGCCTACACAGGTAAATAATACTTCTTCAACTGAGCCACAGTCCTCAAAATGTCAGGGGAAAAAATCCAGATGCCATTTACGCAATAATAAATAACATGATTTGATAAGCTTTCCCTAATTTCCCCTTGGAATTCCCAATATGACAGCTGTACACCTGTCTCATCTTAACCTGTCCATCATTTCACTCTGCATTCACTGTGGTGAAAGACTGTGCAGTTGGTGAGCATGGAGTCACTCTCCCACAAGTACTGAAGGCTGGCAGTGTAGTATAAATTGTTAAATGGCCACAGATGGGCTTGTAACTGAGAGATTGCAGGTTCAATTCCCAGGTAGGGCATTGTCACTGTACCCCTGATAAGAGCACCTGCTAAATGGCTAAAATGTAATGCAATGTGTACCACCAGGAGCTCTCAAAAGTTGAAAACAATGTATTTTATATTTGTTCAACAGTCTGTGCCAAGGAAAAAGCTAACTTGATTAAAAACACTTGCGACAGTGAAACAATTGCTAAGGCATGGCCTGGTCATAAGGGTGACCTTTGTGTGACACAAGAACCCAGAAATTAAATCTGTTCCCTCAAAAAGTCAAAAGAGCAACTGGAAATACTGGCCCTGCTGGTTCACAAAGCAGCAGTGGAATGTCCTTAGGCATTGTTCCTAGTCCTATCTTACCTGTCAATCTAGTTTTGATTTAACTTGAACAATCGCAACGCACTTTATTCATAAATCATGAATAAATATTACTACTCCTTAAACACAAATAATTTCTGTTTGGCATTGAAGCTATGGCAGTCTGTGTATTGTAAGCCACCCATATAAGGGTGTGTCTGTTCACTTACCAATAGCAATTATTTAGCAACTTTTTGTAGGCTTTCATTTCTACATAGATATTAATAAGTACTAACCAGTGCAAATTTTCCCAATACATTTTTCTATTTTTAGTAGCGTAGTGACACCTTATCATGTTCATGTCCATTCACAGTGGCACACGTTTGTGGCAATCCAGTTGGATTAATACAGGTTTGCATTGCTACTGAATACACTTATGTAATGCAACCTATTTTTACAGACCTCCTGTTTATTCTGTACAGCTCAACAGATGGTATGTCTTGCGCTGTGATGTTTTGTGTCACAGCGCCACTGCCTGGTAAGGTGACCTCATTGCATTCACACATTTGACTCAGCAGCTCAAGTCTTTTCTTCACATTTTTAACATCTACCACCAATTTCAAACTGAAAAATAGCTTTGTCATGCTAAATGCATTTACAAACCCCTGAATGCTAAATGTAAATAAGGAAACAAAATAAAGCTCTTACACCATATTGCAGGCTATATATTGTATAAAATGGCAAACAAAAACATATCAAAAAATGTCATATGGCACAATGTCTATGTCTTGTTTCTTGTTGAATTTTGAGTACATCATTACTCTTTATGGTTGATACTGACATAACATTCCCATTTGGTTATGAAGTTAATTTAATGGTTTAAATTACAATGTCCCTGTAGTGTCCCAGGCTGTTACTGGGGATCAACCCCTTATAATGGGTCTGGCAAGTGTCTTATTTAATTACTGTAAACCAGATTTATCCACATAATCCAGGCAATAATTAAAAAAATGAGATAATTAATAAGGTAAAACCTGAATATTCTATTTAGCTGTGGTAGGAAAAAGTTTGGTTTCTCTTGTGACAGGTCAAAGGCCTGAGGCTTTAGCCTGTTTGGTACATTGGCTAATAATGACTTATACCACATTAAGTGCACACTTAGTGCTGTCTGGTGCCAGTATGGAGACACACACATCTTTCTCCTCCTGGCACTTAGCAGTAGGACTAGTACCTGCCTCTGAGCACTCTGACTGGGGGTGCACAGATACCTCTATGTCCCGGCTGTTTTCCTTCTGGACTTCTTCAACCATCTCCTGTGCACTGCCTTCCTCAGAAGTTGGCATATTTTCAGCTTCCTCTGCATCAGAGCCAGCGCTGATAGCCTGCCACTGCCTGACACCGCCCTGGGGCTGGGTGGGGTCAGCGAGGTGCACCGTCTCGAATATTTCCTCCACGAAGGCCCTGCAGTTGAGGATAAGTGGTGGGAGCGGGACGCTGCGAGCCAGCTCTTCGATGTGCCGTGCAAACTCCATGGTCTTAAACTGTGTGACTTTGGCCAGCTCAAGTGTCTTGGCGGAGGTGATGATGGGGATGCGTTTGGCGATCTCGAAAGCCTTCTGCAGTTTCTCTGCCCCCTCGGTCCGGAAGAATTCGTTGATGGCCTTCTCGGTTTTGCGCAGGTGGCTGCTGACCATGCACAGTCGGGTGATGTTCAAGATCATGGTGATAGTGAAGGCAATGAGGCACACAATGACATAGTACAGGCCCAACCCACTGTACGTGTAGGCCACCCGTAAAGTGATGGTATAGTTTGAGGTCCCAGATGATCCTGAGGCAATACATGTATACCTGCCTCTGTCTTCAAACGAGACTGTTGTAATATTCAGAATTCCTTTGTCCATAATCACCCATTTTCCCCCTAAAGAAAAAAAAAACATTCAAAGCAGAATGTAATTCATCGGCCATTGAATTAACTTGCAGTCTTCCACAATATATAGAAACTGACCACATTTCCATGAAACTTATTTTTGTTTAAAAAAAAGTAAGCTGTTGTTATTTGTTATACATTTACATTTTCAACTGTATTCATGATGAAAAGAGACATTCTGAGATGCATGAATATGTCAGCCAAGCTTTATTTTACCTCCTTCATCTTCATCCAGTATGTGCCCCTTTGAGTTATACCACAGAATATCTTCATGACCTCCCGTCACATTGCATTCAATCAACGCACTGGACCCCTCCTTCACCACAATATCCCGGAGAGTCGGTAAACTGGCAAGCAGGTGCACGGGAAACAGTGATTTGTTCTGGTGTTGCTCCGTGTGAATTGCTGTCTGACCATAAACGCAAACTAAGATTATTTGGTAAGCAAATATTTTCAGGAACGTATTCATGCTTTGGTTGCTTAAAAAAAGCTACTGTAGTTACTACTCAAGTTCAGCTTGTCAGGTCACTCAATATTTCGCTTGTTACAAAAAATACGTTCTTCGGTTTGCTTCAGCTCTGATATTCCAGGATCTGTGAAATGACAAATGGCGATATCAAGATATGGTGATAATTCTCGAACTGATATGGCAACTAAATCACACGTATTCCTCTAGATATGCATCTAGGTAACTTTGATACCTTACCACAACAAGCACAACAAGTAACATATATTATTATTTTGCATATAGATATACATAAATAGATAGCATTATTAGTCTTTAATCAACGATGAGATGATGTATTAAGAAGTCTATAACTGAAAGACAAGGAATAAAGCAAGAAATAAGATCGCAAAAAGGTAAATAATATAATGTTTACCAATAAGAACTTCCTTGTTCTTTCGTGTCGACCGATGAATTACATGAGTATACAGTAATAAAGGTTGGACTACAAAATTTCGTTATTTCCTGGTTAGAAAGCTATTAAGACTTCCCGAATTTTTTAAAACCAGTTAAAACTTGAAAAGAGAATCACGATTAAGGCCTAAAAAATTCTGGAATTTTCATCACCATTGATGTTTTCACAATATGAAACAGGAGTCCATATCTTAATTTTGTATTAAAATATTTTAGAAGTTTATGGCAGGAACCGGAAAAAGTAATCGCCCAGACAACTTCCTGTCTAAGGGTGAAATTCAATCAAAACAAACGCGTTAAGTCTAAAGTGACGTGGCTGACAGGGCAGTATCATTCGGGAAAGGAAGGTTCGGAACAAGTTAACGCATGAAAACAGGTTTGCAGATGTTGTCTATTGTTGCTTTATATTATTTGAATTTTATCTGATCGGAGTTTAGATAGCCAAAAAAATACCAGCTTGCTGCTGGCGTAGTAGGTACATAGAAACCTATCGTAGTGTTAGCAAACTAACTAGCTTGCAAGGCAATTATTTAGAAGAAACATAGAGGCAATGTAAGTGGCCTAACACATTGTTTTTTAGTTTCAGGATTTAGACTAGTTCATTCAGAATTAGTCCAAGGCTAAAATTGACGTCGCCGAAATGTGGAGGGTTTGCTCGCGTCGGGTCACAAATTAACGGTGCATTGTGAAACATTACAGCTTGCTTGTTGCTAAACTTAAGACAGATGCGTCTTCTGTTTCATCTAGAGTCTAGACGTGTCAGAAAATGTAATTGTGTTTTGGTTCATTGTTTATTTTTTGTACGATTGTTTTCCAAGTGGTGATAATCCTTTTCATAATATTCAGTGTGTCTATAAGTATTTCACCTCTCTGGCACGTTACGATAATCCATTTTTAATCTCTTGTGACCTCAAAACAAGCTGTCATAAGCAGTAAACAATGTTTATTAAGCTCTCACACTCACAATGTTTTAGAATAAATCATACAAATAGAATAAAGTAATAATCATAAGCCTGAGTATTTTTAAGTGTAAATTTGGCATTGGGATTCCAGTCCATTGATAAATGTGCAACTTTATGATGAGTTACTTTTCCAACGACTGAGATAAACATTCCAGAAATCTGATTCAGCAGCATAATGTTTAAAGATGTAAACATTTTTTGGCACCATGTGCATGTAGGAATGTTCTAAGATGTCAGACAGTGAAAGCCAAAAGGACCCTGTGGGCCAGTCGGAGGTTCAGGAGATGGACTCTCAGCAGTCTCCTTCACCAGTGGCTGACAGCCCCACTGAAAAGCTTGAGAGTGACACTGACGTGGCACCTGTAAGGAAGACCCGAAAAAGACCTGAAAACAAACCTCCTGCTAACCTCAAGGAGGAGACCGCAGAGGTCCAGAAAGCAGAGGAGGAACCTACGAAGGTAGGCCATGATTTCAGTCTGCTGTAGTTCTAATCTACATTATGCAGTCAAGTACACTTAGGCCAAAATATAGTTGATCAGAGCATTACATCTGTGCACAAGCCACTGAAAGGTTCTTATCCCACATAGTTATGTCAAGAGGTAGTTCCGGTAATGGGAGTGAAAAGCATCATCAGACTGATGTTTTGACAAGTTCAGACACTTGTCAACACATCAGATGTGTATACCACAATATCCACATTGAATTTGGACCTTAGTTAAATCCTCACATTGAATCCCCATGCCATCACTGCAAAACAGAGTTTTCAGTTACCTACCTGGTTAAATATAGGTTAAAATAAACATAATGAATGAGAAAGGTTGTGTCCCTGTCCTTGAACTGAGCTTCAGTCCAGTTCAGAAGGAAGGGTAACCCCAACCAGGGGTTTATTAGGTCTCCCATTTGATTACTAAACAACCGTAGACCAACTTAACTTGTGTAATTTTGCACACTGATTGTACCAGGTGCTACGGCTGCAGGGAGTGACATTCTGCCTCTCTTTCAGAAGTCCAGTGAGTCAGCCGTCGCTCAAGGAGGATGGGGCTACTGGGGGAACTGGGGCAAGTCCATCATTTCCACTGCCTCAGCCACAGTGGCCACTGTAGGTGAGTGGTACAAGTACCGTTTGACCACTATATAAATATGTCAAAATGTACCGTTAGTGTATGGTACTGTATATGGAAGTGGAAATGTATTACTCTCCTAATGAAATCCTAAAACATCATGACACCTAAACTTCATCCAAACAACTGGAAGAAGTTGTATTGTTTCAGACAAATATTGTACAAGGGTGGTTTGTTCTCATTATCTAGTGTATATTAAATGTTTTCAATCTGTCTGTATCTAAGAGTACGCCCTTTGCTCTTTTAAGGTCAAGGGATTTCCCAAGCAATTGAGAAGGCGGAAACTTCACTTGGAATACCCAGCCCTGTGGATCTGTCCACGCAAGTTAGAGAAGAGGAAAAGGAGAATGGTAACGGAATGCCTTGATCTCACCTCACCTTATTCTTTGATACATATTGACACTTTTTGTTAGGTTCTGTTTAGGTCTTTTCTACTGAACGGATACAGGTTCACAAATGAAAGAGAACCAGCAGTGGAGATGATGAGAAACATGCTGTGTGTTGTTGTTTTTGTTTGTGTAGGTGAACCCAAAATTGAAAATGACAGCGGGGGAGCTGATGGTGCCTCACCCCTGGGAGGTGCAATGGGAATGTTCTCCTCCCTCTCTAGTGTTGTTCAGAGCACTGTAAGCACTGACATCACTTTTGTGTGCATTTTTCACTCATTTTGCCATTTGTCATGATGTCATATTCTGCCTTGTCCATACATTGATTGCACTGTCCAATCTACATTTCCCAGGGAAAAACAGTTATAACCGGAGGTTTGGATGCTTTGGAGTTCATTGGTAAAAAGACAATGGATGTCATAGCGGAAGGAGATCCAGGATTTAAAAAAACCAAGGGACTGATGATCAGAACATCCACCCTTTCACAGGTAATTCACTTTTGATATAGCATATCAGCCCTTTACCGAGCTGTAATACAGTGCTGGAGTACAAGCCAAATGGTCCTAACAGGCACACTCAAAATCTTTGGTCCTTTCCAGAGGACAAATCAATCATAACTCGCATACCTGGGCAACCTTGAGATTATTTTCGCCTCATGCCTGAGGTTTGTGTGTCTTGTAGGTTTTAAGGGAAGCAAAAGAACGAGAGGAAAAACAGACAGCAGAGGAGGTCTCCTCGGACACAGAGAAAAAAGCCCATTATGGAATGCTGTTTGATGAATACCAGGGTTTATCTCACCTGGAAGCCCTGGAGATTCTGTCCAGAGAGAGCGAGTCAAAGGTAAAGCTTATCAATGGAAACGTGTCCAGTGCAAAGGTTACATGGCTTTCTGAGCCAGTAATGTAACCTTGCAGTGTCGGTTGTTGTATTTGGATGACCTCTCACTCCTGCATTCGAAGCCTGACTTGGGAAATGAGTTGTGATAGTGTTTTGTTTCCCTGTTTCATGGTGCAGGTAAAGTCTGTTTTGACCACCATGTCCGGAGAGCAGCTGGCCCGGCTGAAAGAGGAGCTAGAGGAGATTAAGGAGCCCTTCTCATTGGTGGAATTTGATGATGAAGAGGTGGAGGATAAGAAAGGTTTGTCTCTGCTCACATATTTATTCACTGACGCACTGCAGAACTGAGTAGGCAGACAGCTTCTTCCCACATTCTCAAATGATTTTGTTGGTGGTACAGGCTGTGGTGTTTTTGTGTAGCAAATTGGTTCAGTGATACTTTCCCAAATGTATAATTTTAAAGAAGGAAGCACTGGACGGTTTGTGCAATGAAGATAGTAAACTAATATAAAACCGATGTCTGCAATATGCATCTTATATGTTAAAAAATCATGATTTTATTTTATTTTTTCTGTTTTAAGATGATGATGGAACAGAGTTTGTAAAGGATTTGTCAGATGCTTTGGCAGACCTGCACATATCTACAAATGCAGACAAACTTGGCAGGGTATGTGGCTCCTGTTTCTCACGTGAACAGTATTTTATTAACTTTATGAAGAAAACACACAAACAATTACAAAGCAGTAATCTGAAACACTGTGGTGTATCCATGATTCATAGTTTGATAAAAAAAAAAAATTATGTCTAATTATATGATACCGCATAAATCATAACAACATGAAAATCTTGAAGGAGTAATGTTCACTGTTTAATGTTTATGACTCATGAGATAGGGTGAATGCTACTGATTATCTGTCTACTTTTCTTGGTTAAATGGGCAAACTGTCTTGTTCAGGCCATAAAGAATGCATGTGAAAGCATCACAGAAATGAGCAGACCAGCTGAGGACTCAAAGCAGGAAGGAAAGGGGAGTGAAGAGGAGGTCAAGGACAAAGCAGAAGTGGTGAAACAGTGCACTGTGGAGGTGTGAATAAAATAAGCCCCTTTGTACTGTCTCATGTTGTTAACATGATTTATAAAGGGACTGGGAGTATTTCTGTGTACATTACAGAATAAACCAAAGTAGACCTTACCTTTTTCAATAGCGCACCCTGCACAGTACAGTTGTTGAGTAAGCTTGACTTTTGTCCTGAGTGTAGTTGTCATTTTTTTCAGTTTGTGCACCTTCTTGATTACTAATCTGCATATTCCCCTCCCACTGCAGGACATACACTCTTCTGCTATCAGGAGTCTAGCTGAGCTGACAGCCAGATCGATAGAGCAGTTCCACAAAGTGGCAGAGCTTATCCTCTATTGTGAGAGCCAGGAGGTGACTGCTCTGGATCAGGCCAAAACCCTCTCACAGTAAGCCACTCTCCTGACATTCTGACCACTTACTGCTGCTTTACACACAAGCAAACACTTGTGTGTAAACACAAGTGTTTGCAATAACCACATGTTTGGGTCTTGTATTTGTTACATTTCAAATTGATATCAGTAAATATGCAGTACAAGTACATCAATTCGTCAAGTACATTGATGTCATACCAGATGATGTTGGTTAACATACAGCTTCTCTTTTTCAGAATCACTATTGTTCTGTGCAAGGAGATCTCATTATTGTCTAAGAAGTTCACATCCTGCTTAACCTCTGTTGGGGTAAAGTGGCTTTCATATTTTCATAATTAAAACATGTTTTTGCTGCACAGGTAGCAATATGGATTAAAGTTTACTTCTTGAACTATTGACGTAAATATGTTTATAAGGCATACATATGTTTACAATGTTTGCTGCTAAGAATGTTGTATAATATGGAAAAATATTTTCTAAGTAGATTAGCAGTGCAATTAATTGAATACAGGATAGCTTATACATGAACTATTTATTTTAAGAGAGGTAACTGCTAGCAATTTAATCACTTAAATGAAGAGAAGTATATCTGTCTGTTTATACATAGATAATGGAATTATAACTAGCATTGTTTTTATTTACTCATTTTATTTAAACTTTATTTTACAAATGAAGTTAATATGAGTGTTTCATTTTTCAGTCAACTGAAAAGGGAGATGTCCTTAACCCATTAATAACAGGAGTGTTTTTGGAGGTAAGTAATTCTGAATATATTTATGTTGTTGATTCAAAAGTAGACAAGTGTTTGCATGTATAACATGTAACAAAATGTAACCGAAGTATGATTTGTTCTTGGTCTATAGGCTTCCAACAGTGCATCTTACATTCAGGATGCTTTTCAGCTGCTATTGCCAGTATTAGAGGTGTCTCACATTCAGAGGAGTACGGGCTCGGCTGGCCAGTGACCACTCTCCACATCGCGCATGTGCCATTCAGGAACTCCAGCAAAGAGGAAGTCTGTGCAGCTCTGTGCCACTGCCAGTTTTCCAGTGTCTTTAGACTTACATGCTTTCATGTAATTCTAGACAAATGAAGCGTTGATAAATATAGCACTTGATTTGTCATTCAGTTGGTTGCTGAAGCATTTTAAAAGGAGACAAGCAAGGATCTTCCAGCTTGATTGTTTCTGCATTACATAACTCTATAAATAAATTCTCATTTATTACTCCTCAGATACTTTTTTAAATTAAAATCCTAATCTTGAAAAGACATATTCTCTGTAGTCAGGCTTTCAAGTCAGAATGGCCTTTTCTACAGTTTTTTTCTTTATTGCCTTTTCTATTTCTTAACTATAACACCATAATTAATAAATGGACATAAGCGATAACTGCATATATAATTTATGCCATCCAAAACCTGCATCATTTTGTGCAGTATGGCTGGAAAAACTGAATCTAATACCTACCAAAATGTAATGACAACATTCTCCCATTTATCTTATTTATGACACTAATCAAGCAATCTAATGAACTGAAAACAATTGTGGTCATAGTTCCTGGTCCCTTGCCACATTGTACTGTTCAGTTTGGTTTAATCTGATTTAATCTTTTTTCACCCTTTAACATTTCTCCTATACAGTGTGTTCATTAGGTATGGATTGTAGATATGTATAAACCGCAGGTCCTGACTTGAGGTTTTTTGTCTGCAATTATTCTGCAACTTTTGTCCACAACTGTTGTATTTTCATATGAGTTTTATTGATATTCATTTACTTAGATAATATGTTCTATATTTCTCAAACATTGGATTGGATCAGATGTACTGGAGACAGCTCCTCAAAGTCACAGTCAATTTGGCTTGAAAGCCTGGTACTCCCTACTTTAAATTGTCTCATTGATAATACGTACTATTGTAGCGGTTAAATAGTATAGCATTGTATCAAGTATATTGAGTTAATGCTGTGTCTGGTTTCCTTATGAAGGAATTCATTACTGCTTTAACACAACCTTGAGATCCCTTTATGAAATGGCTCTGTTTTATGTTTATCTAGAAGAAGACATAAAATATGATTTTATTACTCATATAGTGGCATAATGTTCACAGCCTGAGATTGTAAATGTATGGGAGGTAAAATATGAGAGTATATCACCAATTTGTATGTCCTGTATACAGTATTAGATTTTTGTGGACACTTTCAGATATGTAAGTGACAAGTATTTGTGTTTCAGAATTAAACTTGTTTTTGTAATAATGCTTTTCCAGCATTTCGTTTTCAGTGATTATCAACCGTAATTCTTGCATTCCCGTTCATTGTGAAAGGTGTATCTAAAAAGGGAAAATGTGTCACCTGTTTCAGTCAGTGAGAGCTGCAGTAGGTTGACAGGAAAAATACCAGTTTACATATAATCCAGTGCTGCATAGAGGTGTTGCTTTTACATATCCTGCATGGTGCATCTGACAAAGGAGGCAAGAGCCTTCCTAACTCCTTGCAAGTATGCCTACTTCTTGGATGCATCAGCATATTCTCCTTTCCTCACTGTTGGGGAAACTCATTCACAGTCACTTTTATTGCCATCAACAGACTTTACAAGGCAAGCAGTGACTGTCTGAACCTTGCATTTTATTGCATCATAAGAACACCCTTAATCAGAGGCAGTGATAGGTTTTACAATCATTACATTTGTTAGCAACAATAACAATTTAAATATAAATCACTTTGAGCTGTGAACCACAACAAAAGATGCCAACATAAAGGGAACATCAATTACTAATTCTGAATTAAGTGTCCAATTTTATCTGGCTAGTGGAAATTTCCAGCACAAAATACACGTCAAAATTATGTTTCCAATGAAGTAGAGGTTTGCTCCAAAATATTTCTATGGCGCGTTATAAAAACTATAAACTCAACGAGCAAATACATGTAATTTTTCAATATTCAGTTGGGGAAAAACGCATTTAAATGTTAAATAATAGCAAAGTTATTGTACGGGGTGTTGATAAATGCAGACTTGTATGCAGCCATATCATCTTTCATTAAAGCCTAATTAAACTATTACATTGATATTTCCATTATTGAATGCCATGAAAACATGATCATTCATGAATACTTTTTTGAAATATTGGCCATGAGAGTAAAAAGGTAAGTCATTCAACAAATGACATTCATATCACGCGCCTGCATGTCCTGACGTGCATCTACTAGCTGGAGACTGGTGGAGAGCGCTGTAAAACTCACGTCATTAACACGTGATTTTAGCAGAAACGTAGTAGGGTCATGGGTGAAAAAGGTTGTAAGCTGGCTAATGCGCTTGCGTCTCCCTGTGGTTCTGCGGCATAGATAGCTAGCTAGCGAACATTAGCTTGGTTAGAATAAAGCTGCAGTTTCAACATTCAACGGAAGAAAATCATTGAAATCACAGGCCAGGTACAGTAAGAATTTTGGAATTTATTAAACGCAAATGTTTGGTAGACTGGATGGCTAGCGAAGGGCCACTTTCGTATTTGGCATAACGACACCAAGCTAACATAGCGATATATGACCAATAATTGAGAGCTTGCGAATTAGATATCTAGCTACTTGGTAAACGAACCAATAATTGATTAACATTTCGTAATTTGGTAACTCCTGACTGTTAATAGTTACTTTGCAAATTAGGTTGGCTTTGCTAGCTAGCTGTTTTATACGCTCGTAGCATATCCCCAGCGACAACTTTCAAGTTTATTCTAATGTTTGCTAGCGAATGTTAGTTAGCTGAAGCTTCACATTATGGTTCGCTTACGACGTAACCAGTGTTCTAGTTAACGTTTGAGGCAGTCATGTTTAGTTGAGCTTTTTCACAAATTCGCTCGTTTGTTAGCTATCTATCGGTAGCTAGTATAACTATTTCATAGTGTCTAGATAATAGGCTAAGTCGTCAGCCTGGTGTTCTCTGTAGTTTGAAGGCTAGTACATAGCAAACCACATAACCAGAGATTCATTAGGCAAATATTAAGGTTGTATTGGTAACTTTAGTTCTCTTTCATGTAAGATTACAATCATTACCATGCACAGACGCAAAACGAACTGGTTCGTTTTAGCTATCGATAGCATGTTGTGCTCATAGTTCTGCAGAACGGTAACGTCTAACTTTCTGTTTTCTTCTTGGAACACACAGCTCTCCTGAAGTGCAGCGGATATTTCTAAGGAGTTTTCAGTCGTTTCCCGAACCGTGCAAAATGCCAGCCGCACTTGCAGATACCAGTCAGATTATCTGTGAAGTCTGGGCCAGCAATGTGGAGGAGGAAATGAGGAAAATCCGACAAATTATTCAGAGCTATAATTACATCGCCATGGTAACCCATAATTTTATGAACACGCAACTAGTTAGCCTTCTAATGTCAGATAAACTGCTGCGAAATGCAATGCCAAAATGAATTTCCCACAATACTGGTTGTATACAAGCTGTTAGCAACAAGTTAAAAAATCATATAATTGTATTGTGGCTGCACATGGGTCTTATCAATGCTCTTGTCACATGTAATGGTTTCGTGTCATTGTCGTCTTGGCTTTTAGGATACAGAGTTTCCAGGTGTGGTCGTGAGACCCATCGGCGAGTTCCGCAGTACTGTGGACTACCAGTACCAGCTTTTGCGTTGCAATGTGGACCTGTTGAAAATTATCCAGCTAGGACTTACATTCATGAACGAGGAGGGTGACTATCCCCCAGGAACAACAACTTGGCAGTTCAACTTCAAATTTAATCTCACGTATGTATCTTGTGGTCTTTTCACCTATGCTCCAAGTTTGGAAACAGCTTTGTTTAGCCACTATAATCACAATCATTTTAGTATTTAGTAGACATAAACCTCACATTTAAGTGACATGTATGATTTGCTGAAAGAGACTTGACTTATAATTATTTTAAGCTGGATTTTGGAAAGTAAGAGCTAGAAAAATTATAAGAAGCTCAAAAGCAGCTGAATGAACTCTAAGTGAAAAGGTTGAAGTAAGGCTAAAACTTGTGTTAACTGGATTGGTACTTAAAAATATGAAGGTTGTTAACTGATTTGATTATAGAGTGACAACTGGTGGTGCATGATATTTTTTTTCTGTCATAGTGGATGTTCTTGCCGTGTTGATTTTGTGACAGACGTAAATTTCTTATCCTTTCATCTTTAGAGAGGATATGTACTCTCAGGATTCGATAGATCTACTCCAGAACTCTGGACTTCAGTTCAAAAAGCATGAGGAAGAAGGAATCGATACCCTTTACTTTGCCGAGCTCCTAATGACCTCTGGCTTGGTGCTGTGCGAAAATGTCAAGTGGCTCTCCTTCCACAGGTAATAATTGGGTATGAGTAAGACAGTTGTTATTTCAAATTCGTCCTAACTCCCACTAATTACACCGATTGATTCCTTTCACCCTGAAGACTATGAGGCTTGCATTGACTCTTCTCCCTCCTTTTTGCAGTGGCTATGATTTTGGATACCTGGTGAAGCTCCTCACAGACTCTCGGCTACCTGAGGAGGAGCATGAATTCTTTCAGATCCTTAACCTCTTCTTCCCAGCCATCTATGACGTGAAGTACCTCATGAAGAGCTGCAAGAACCTAAAGGTAACAACGGATTCAGTCTTTAGGAGACACACAGTTAGCTGCAGTGTGTTGCAGGGAACCCAAAAATTGTGCACAGTGCCACATTCTATTTGCAAGACTAAAACAGCATGATTGTACACTGCCTCAGAGATATAACTGATCAAGTATGTGAGGCTATCAGAGATGCAGCTTTTGCAACAAATTTTCTCTAGGAACTGCCATTTCAGTGTAGTGAAGGTTAACCAGTGCATCAAAGTCATTTGGAAAAGTAGGATTTCTGTTAAACTATCATTGCTTTCAGAAAGGCTGTCCTACAATTTGGAGATGGTGTCTGTACAGCAATTCAAGGAAATGCATAGATGGCCATTAAGACGTAAAGTCCTTAGGGTTAGGCTACTAAATGCTTAATGAGTGTTTTACTTAAGACCCAATGCGCCCAAGTGAAACAAATTGAAGTCTCCTTTGAAAAGGCTTTGCTGAGACATTGCTATATGTTGGCACTGGGAATAACGTCATAGGAATGAATAGTTTTGATTTTGTTGAGTATTGACCCTTGTTTGAGGTGACACTAAGGATTGACAGAATTTGGTCGTGAACATCTCCTTCCTTTGTGTCTGAATGACAAAATTCGGACGACTGTGCATGTCTAGAAACTGTTGAGTTTTCCATATCAAAGTGTGCAAAAGCAAACAACACTGATACTTAATCATGTGTATTTTTATAAGTTATATGAATGTTTTGTGAATGTATCCTTCATAGGAATAAATATGCCCATGTACTCTACATTTTATTTGAATCTTAAGCATCAATAGGTGGTGTTCACTGGTAATAACTTATAGTGTTTCAGTATGATCTGAGTGTGGTGTGTTCCTATTTCAGGGGGGTCTTCAGGAGGTTGCTGACCAGCTTGAACTGAAGAGAATAGGGAGACAGCATCAGGCTGGATCTGACTCTCTGCTTACAGGGATGGCCTTCTTCAGGATGAAAGAGGTATGTGATTGGGTCTCAGTTTGAGACTTTCTGTGGGATTTTTGCCTGTCATGATAAGCCATTGTGCAAAGACAGCAATTTTTCCACTGTGCTAACTACTGTAATATTTTTGTGTCTCCCCCAACCTCCCCTCCCCTCCCTGTGCAGTTGTTTTTTGAAGACAACATTGATGATGCAAAGTATTGTGGGAGATTGTATGGCCTGGGTTCTGGTTCCTCCCAAAATCAGAATGGCATTTCTTCTTCCTCCCAAGAGGAAACCAACAACAAGCACTGACCAAAAGAATCCAGCAACACCAAGGATTGACTCATTTTATCCCATCCAGCAGTTCTGATATTTTTTTCCCCTCCTCTCTCATGAAAATAACAGTTTTCTATAAGAAGCACCAGCTGTCAAAGGACATCAGCCTTCATAGACTAAAATGCTTTGAAACCCCATTCTGTTATGTCACAGCTGATTGATATTTCACTATTCAGATTCCCTGCAGTCCCCCTGTTGAACCTTTCTAGCTTGGATTAAGACAGCTATCGGATCATTTTATCTTTTGTTTTACAGCATTGCAGTCGTGAATACCAGTCTTTTAAAGCATGGGACCAGCGCTTGTGTGCTACATACTGCTGATGAGACATGTAGCATTTCAATGTGCTCAACAGCAATCATTTCCCATAATTCCTACATTGCTTAAAATGGTCTTAGAACTTGTTTAAGTGGTTCAAGATCTCATGCATAAGTTTGAAAAATCAGATCACTGTTGGATACATGTTTGTAGGAATGTGATATTTTAAATTATGCTGGAAAGGTATGTATATTAAAATGTAAAATTTCAAAGAGCCTGATATGTTTTACCATTTTTCCTCTAGCGGAATGAAGATTTTAGATATAAACTTTTTCGTCTTGTGGTAGGGATAGCTTGTAGGGATACAGACAGGTATACATACAAGTTATTTGTAAGTTGTACTTAAGTTATTCGCAGCTACGTTTAATAGGTGTTTGCGATTTCTATTGTTTTTTAATCCTACATTGTTTTAAATCGTTGTATATTAAAATGTTTTCTATCTGCTGAATGTGACATTTTAGTATTTTCATGTTTTCCAAAGTTTGAGTCATGTTCACAATTTGAAGAACAAATATATTTTACGTTATTGAAAGCATTCCCCCAAAATGATGTTAACTCATTGCTCACTTGAATAAATGTTTTTACTTGCCATTTTTTTGATATGTGGCTTTAAGTCAGATTTAAGGTATTGGTTCTTAAAAAATGAATGGGAAAAAATATCCTTGTACAGTACAGTTCCCTTGTATTGTTTTCATTCTGCTGAGTACAGAATATACTTTGATTGCAAAGCCTCATTTCAGTTGAACTGTGGCCTGTTAAAAATATGCAATTCATCTCAGTCACAGGCTTGCTTTTCCTAATGGGGAAGAAATTACCATACCCTTTGATAAAAGTGTGTAGTTAATGGCTTTTCTAATTTTACAGTATATTATGAAGTTTATATTTACTTGAATACAGACTCAGTCATTGAGTTTCACTGTTACAGTACAATTTCTCAATCATAATTTCATAGACGTGGTTTATTTTGCAATCTTTTTGCACAGTTATAATGTACACTGTATGCAGTAGACCTTTTTTCCTAGCTAGATGAAATATTCTAATATGTTTGAATCTAGGCTTGCATTTTAATATGAATTTGGTTATAGTAGAGGTGTTCATTTGTGCCTGAAGAAAGGTAAAACTTAAACAATCTTCCTATTTTACACTATCATTCAAGTTTGGCCCCTGACCAATAATTGTGGTTGTAGAATAGAACATACCAATTTACATTTTATTCATAAAAAAATTCATAGGTAAATAATGTGAATGGAAAAAAAAACTTTTATTATATACACACAATTGGTCATAAGGTGTTAACAAAATGCTGTCCACAGTGTTCCACAGTGTTGTAAAAGCTGCTATGATAAGAATCTTTGGGAGGCTTTGCGATATGATGTTGTAGACCCATACTTCTGCAGCAAAGCTAAAGCTTCTGCCTTCAGGCACTCCAGAACAGAGATGGAGTTCCTATCCATGTACAAAAGGACAAGGCAACATTCAATGACATCTGGAAAAGGGTATTTCTGAAAAGGGAACAGAAAAATGTTAGCTCATTCATTATTCTGTTAATGCATTTTAATGAAGCATATGCATTCTGAAAAACAAACTGGAGAAAAAGTTGTGAAATTTCTTACTTTCATGTGTTCAGGAATTGTTTCCAGTTTTTTGTTATGTTCAGAAACCAAGGCAATCAGCGAGGGCAATGATTCGGTGCCATTGCTGGAAAAAAATACAATTAATGCAATTCCCCAAATGCATTTTATCCTAACACTAAAGGTGGGAAGAACATAACTGAAACTTAAGCTAGGTCTAGCAGTGCATTGAAGCATGTTTTGCATCCATCAGGAAAAAGGCTAGGTACAACATCAGCTCAATTGTAATTTTATCATAAATTGTTTCATTTGAATTTAAATGTCTTGAAAGTGGTTTGCACACCTTCAGAAGATGTTTTGAAGAAACTGATCTCACATGTACTGAAATTATCTATGATACTCTATATACAACCCTTTAGGGAAAAAAATCGTACTGTGCAGTATTTCCTATAGATGCCTGACTTATGCAATCCCTGTATTTATAACTTGCAAGAAAACAAACAAATTGCAGACCACCCTTATATATCAAACAAAGCAAAATTGCACAAATGCCACAGTCCTGACTCCTCTCTGCATGCTTTTGCTGTTCTATTCATGCAGGCCTCCAGTGCTTTAGCTTTCCCACAGCTGGTGGGACAGCAGAGAGAAAAGAACGTGTGCCTCCTTGCACTGACAGAAGAGGTTCCAGCGATTTAATGACTGGCCATTCCAAACAGAAAAGTACAAAGAAGAAAAAAAACACTTGCAAACCTTTATGACTTTACATTCTGGATTTTATGTTTTGGCTTGGGGTGTAAAAAGAGCCACAGCCACACAGGAGTTCAAATTGAAACTACAATAAAGTAAATGTGTAATAATCCCATACCTCTGTCCTGGGTCTGCGGAGCTGGCCATGTCCTGGCTGACGCCAGGCACGTCAGACACAGTCCTCCCTGGACTTACAGCAGCCTCCTGGGCCTGACTGTGCTGGTGCACCAAACTGGCCAGCTTCTGCTGGATCTCTGCTACTGCCCTCTGTGTGGCCTGTAAGGTGGCATGGGGCTCGGACAGCAGGGCCGAGCAGAACTCAACAGAAATCTCTGTCTTTATTCCAGCCTCTTGCTGCTGCAAGTCTGATCCATGACTAGCTGATGAGTTCTGGCTCTCGGTGTTGCTGCCCGATTGTGCTGCATCACTTTTTTCATTTCCCATGCTTGGATTGACATCAGAACTGGCTCTCCACCACAGTTCATACAGCTGCCGGTAACACACAAAGGCCTCAAGACTTTCAGTGGCAGCCAAGCCTTTCTTGTCTGATGGCTCCAGCTTCCCCTTGTACTGCAAGATGGAGTCCCGTCCTAAAAGAGCAGAGACTCAATAGATCACCTCTGGAATGTCCCATGTAAGAGCAATACCACTTTAAGGCCTCCTTACAGGTCAGAGCTCCCAAACCACCCCCCACCTCATTTACCTTCAGGAAACAGCAGGCTGCAGGTTTCTGACATCAAAGAGAAGTGCCCTGCCCGAACGAAGCGTGCCACGCCCCCAAGCAGCTCCTCTAGCCCCACCCCCCATTCACCCAGAAGACAACTTTGCAGACCCATTGTGATGTGCAGGGACACATGGTAGAGAAGCTGAAAGGAGAAACCCAGTCAATATTATGTAAAATACTAGAACTTTAAAGCATTATTTACTTCATATATTACAAATATATTTCTTTTACTATTTAAACAGCTCCTTGCATTGGAACGATATCACAGCTTTTTCATCCACACAAGCACCTGATTGATGGGGATGTTGGGCGTAGCATCAGGCACGTCTATGGCCTTCAGCTGCTGATGCATGGATCGGACTCTGTCCGGGTCACTGCTGGAGATGCCCAGCTCTCTCTGCCACACACTCTTCACTGTGGTGAAGAGGTCATCCCCACATGGCTCAGACAGGCTCGGAGTGGATGAGCTGCTCTGTCTCACCACACCGGTCTCCGATAGTCTTGCAATGAGCAGTTCATTAGTGCAGAGCAGTGCTTGATGTCCCTGCACAACATGGTCAGAGACAGCAATGTTGATACAATTACCAGTCAGAGCATCATCTCTAAATGATTTTATTTCAAAACTGCTCATAGAAATTCACCTAAACTAAACTGTGTTCACATTTTCCAAATTAAATATCTAGATTGCATGTCAAATTCTTCAACACTGTGCCAGTAAAGTTCTTGGGTTAATTATACTGTCAGTGCCCACTTTATGTCTACCTGTGATTGCATGGGTATCATGGGTGACTCACCAATAAGCTTTCCTGTGTCCTCAGAACCTCCCGGGCCCCCAGCCAGTCCTCCGCTGACATCAACTCCTTCGCACATCTCAAGGACAGTGAATGTGACAGTTCGTTTTCTCCCACAATGCCAGCCAGTTTGGCAGCAGTCTTTAATGAAATCATGTCGCCTTTCTTAGCGATTACCTTGGCAGCATCAAAGGCTGAATCCGCAGCTAGGTAACTGAGAGATCAAACAAATTAAAGATAACAAATACCATAACCGAAGCTAATAAAATCATTTAACTCATCTTCACCATAGCAAGTGACTTAAAAGATTAGTGGGTAAATCGTTATTTTGTTTTCCACCCAATTCATGGATTTTATTCATTTAAATACCATATAGAAATGCACTCTTTGCTGTATATGCATTCAAACACTATTTATTCAAGGGGCTTGAAACTCAAAACTTTGATGACTTGTAAACTTTGATGTCTTTTCAGCAGAGGTAGAAAAGCCAGGCTGCAAAAAGTACAAGTCATGCCATTTCTTCTTATACCCATGCATTAAATAAGCTGATTTCACCATGTAGTTGACAGAGTATTAGAGATTGAGCTTCTGCTGATGGAGAGTAGTCTGGTGGTTTTCAGGCTGCTTAATCAAATGTCAATTGTTCTCTCTAATAGCCCAAACTGAGCTAGATGGTCTTGCTAAACCTACCATTTTGCTGCAGTGGAGTAATGGCCATCCTTCTCTAACACTGCTGCCCAGGTTGTGTACAGGTCTTTGATCACAGGGTCCTCAGGTTGGAGTCTTGCCTTGGCCAGCGCTATGGCCTCTCTAGGAAGTTGAGCACACCCGTTATCTTTCAATTCCCTGAATCTCTGATTTACAATGATTATGTCTGATAACATAATTCTATCGTCACTTGTACATTAATGACATTTTCTGACCCAAAGGTCAATTCTTTTACATGGCTTCCAGAACACCTATTAAGCTTCATGATTTCTCTTAATGTTTGACTGTTTTGCACCTATGTGGTCATCATACTTAACATGTAATTGTATTTTATAATAGAAAAATGATGGTCTTGCACAAAAAACAGTGAGACAGAAATTAAGCTTTAAAGGGACTTGAAGATGTGGAGTATCAATTTGCATGCCACTGTTTGGATGAATCATAACCTGTAGAGTTGTTGTGACTTCAGAAGGTGGATTGCTTCATAGACTTTATGTATGGAGAGGAGGTATGAGGCAGCTTTGAGGTGCTGCTCCTGGAAACAGAGCTGTTTCACAAATGCCTCCACCGTCTTTAACCACACCTTGTAACCCCCTGAGAGGAGTGGAGAAGGACACTGTAACTACAGCTCACTTTTCTGATTAGCATTTACCTACTGCAAACACAATTATGAGATAATGTAATACGCTGAAAATGTATTCCTTGGCAGCTAAGATGCCATTTCTAGTTTGATTTTGTTGGCAGTTTACATTACATTACTTATGCGCTTATCTAGAGCAAATTAAACATCTTAACATTTTTTTCCAACCACATAATATCCATTTCTGTATTAAAATACTTGACTTAAACAATGAAAATTAAGTACCTCGCTTAAAGGCACAACTGTAGTGTCAAACTGCCAGCCTTAGTCAAATATTAATAGCGAATTTGCTAATATTATTATCAGTTAGTGCCATGTACCCATTGGTGAAATGGAGACCAGGTGGTCTGTCAGCTCTCCTTTCTCAGTGGCCATTTGCAGTGCACCTGCAATGTCTCCTTTCCACAGCAGCAAGTAGATGGCAGAATCATAATGACCTGAATCCATGTGGCTGTGTCCTGCATAACCAAATTAAACAGTAGGTACACATTGTTAGTTATGCGTATTGTCCATCTGCAGGGCATGGCAGTCTAATATTGGAGGTTCTGCATACCTTCCTCCTGGAACATCCTGTACAGTGATTCTCTGTCTGTGAACAGGCCCAGTTGAATATGCTCTCCAGCGCCGGGAACACACTGATGTGTAATTGCTGTGGACAGATCAACAACAGCCATGCTGTTAGTTCCTCCCTGTACCATTCAGGGGCTTCTTCAATTTTGGCTTTATAAGCAGACTGGGATCTGCAACACCAGAAAACTGCAACTGTGATATGGGTTGCTATGTTTTGCCTATCCACAGGTGTACATAAAATACACATGCAGCAGGCAAAACATTTCCCAAAACACAGCAACCCAGATGCTGGAATTCTAAATCAACTGACCAGCTGTTTGAACACTGGCATGAGAAAGGAGCACCCCTATGACATACTTAGGGTTAACCGTATCAATGCTCACTGTGACTCACCCCCAGAGTACCTGACCGCAGCCAGGGTCAGGCAGTCCTGCTGGAGGTCCTCCTTGGGCCGGTGATCCATGGAGGTGCTGAGCGGGAGAATGGAGCGAGCCTTCCTCTTCTTCATCAAGATCTCTGCAAGCAACATTGTTTCCTGTCACTTACAATCCCCCCAGCTGGCTCCCACTACATCTGTACTTTACGGCCGTACAACAATCCCACTGCAGGGTGCTTATGGTGGAAGTGCAATGATCATGACAAAGCAAAGCTATTTGTGAGCCGTACGCCTTAACATTTAACAACGGTAATGGATGCGATAGCCAGCACCATTTAGCACCATGAGTTTGACAGCATAATTGGGCTATGAGCAGCAAAGGCTTGGTGTTTTATAGAACAAATAAAAAAGGGTTATAATATGAAATTGTTTTCATAAAACAACAAGCCTGTTGCAACAAATGGGATCTCTTAAAATCGGTGTAAATAACAGATAAAATATTCTTGTTGTGATCCCAAAAATACTTATCATCTGGAAAGGGAGATTGGGTAGTGTAGTGAGGTGCACAAACTGACCTGGTTTCTCTCTCTTCCTTTCCTCCTTTGCATCCTTCTTTATAACAGAAAGGGGCTTTCCTTCATTTTGCACTTTCTCTGCCACAACTCTGTCAATCTGTCTGCCTGGCTCTTTCAACCAAGCTGAAACAAGAATGAGGATAAATGGTCAGTTATGTTTTTAAACCAAACTGAAATGAGGTTGGGGCAATGGTAAATGTTTGGCCTCAGTATTTTGGTCAGCTCCATAACAATGACTGTGAACCCTGCATCTGACCAGCTCCATAACAATGACAGTCCAGCAGCCATCATACATACATACAGAGAAGCTAAATACGTTGTTGGCCAATGAAGTGTAAAAGAATAAGAATAAATGGTGCAGAACGTGTTCTGATACCCGTTGGCTCATTAGTGCTACAGTTCCCTCTCTCCCCCTCTTCCTCGTTGTCCGAGAGACCTGCTGGGCTCCCCCTCGCTCCTCTTCTCCGTTCATCGATTCACTCTCCTCCACCTTTGCACCCCCTTTCCCTGATGCCTTCTTTTTCTTCTTAGCTTTGGCTTTCTGCTGTGATGCCCTTTTCTTCTCCAGCTCAATGCCCTTCTTCCCTGGGAGAGTCATTAAAATAATGAAAAAGGTGCTTTTCAAATACATGCAGTTTTCTCAAGTATTTTCATTTCAAATGTGTTACCTTACTCAAATTTAATAGAAATTAGGGAAACGGCAGTGTCCAAAGTGTAATGCCCAGAAGTCGAAGTGTGTTTACAGTTTGGCGGTACCACTGAATATATTCATTTGATAGGGTCAAGAAGACACAGGTTCTGTTGCACTGCTTTTGTAGATTATGACAAGGGATATGCTTGATGGTTTCTGCTAGGAAGGTAAATAAAGGCAGTGCCTTAGAAATTTAAGTGTAGTGTAATGGTGAGGAGGGAGCTGAGCTGGGCTTGAAACTCAAAGCCTGCAGGTATAACTTTGTTGATTATCCAGTTGAATACATGTCTGCTAAATGTTTAAAATACATTTTATATGGTTCGATGGCCTTTCTGTGTCTATGAGCTGGGACAGTGGCCCAATAGAGCTAGCAAAGAGCATGAGACTGGCAGACCCGCCCCCTCCCAGTCACCTCGGGGGGGCTTGGTGTGCTCTTGCTTGGACACAGCCCACTCCTGCACGGTGAAGTCATCGCCCCCGGTCCAGACCAGGTCCGGGTCCACCGGAGACCATTGCACACAAAGCAGACGGCCCTTGTGTCCTCTGTAGTTACACAGGGCCTCGTCCTTCAGCACGTCCCAGACCTGAACACAAACACATCTATCAGTCCAAGATTTACAGTCATTTTCCAGTGTGCCTCATCACTGTCCTTGTAAAGTCACTAAATCGGTGTGCCAGACATGATTCGAAAGCACAGGACCACGAGATTGACTCACTTGGGCGGTGCCATCGTAGCAGACAGATACCAGCCGTCCATCGTGATGCGGGCTCCATGCCAGACTGGTGATTTTGGCTGTGTGTCCCGCCAGGCTCCGATACGCTTCAGTGATCAGAACCGCATTCTCCGGCGGGGATTCTGTACAGACAGATAAACCCTAATCACTCCCTCCAAAATCACTGGGAATGTAAAACAAATTAGGACTGAGCACAAGGGAGATAGGAGGAACATAAGACATAACCAATGTCCTTTGTAGCTGAATAATTTTATGGGAAGAGAAGATCATGGATACCTCTTGTATTCAGAACCCATGAGAGGCTCTGTGATTCCAACTGAAAAGGCAGGTACAGATTTGATTTGCTATATACTGGAATCAGCCATGATTCTATACTCATATTCATGGCAGTATTCTGGCTCTTTTGATTAACTGTTCTTTCTGATGTTCATCTTCTGCCATGTACATTACGGTTTTCCCCGTCATGCCACATCAGCAAATTCCTCATTCCTGGGTGCCAGGTCCAGCTCACCTATGATGCTTTTGAGGTCATGAACGTAGACGATGGCGTTGCTGGATCCGGAGGCCAGGAGGTGGCACAGGCCGGGCTCACTGCCGTGCTCGTGGTGCCAGCGGAGGACATTGAGGATCTTGTGGTGTTGCTGGATGGTGCAGAGCAGTTTGAGATTTGGGGCCTGATATACCTCTATCGACCTGTGGAGCACAGCCAGGGTGCCACTGCACTTATTACAACAGCAAGAAAAAACAAGAAGTTTACCATGGCACCAGCAGCAGGCTGTGCAGTTCTGGTTGAGGGAATGATCATTTACATACCCATCCTCATTACCAATGGCTAGTATTTTGCCATCTGGTTTCCAGCAGAGCTCAGTGTGAGGTGATAACTTGTGCTGCGAGAAAACACCAAACACAAGCATAAGCACAAACACATCATAAACAGAGGCTTCTTGGGGATGCAGCTTGTTCTGCAAGATGATACCAAATCCACTATTTACAGGATCCCCTTGGCCAAATATTACCTACCTTATTTGCATTTTAGAACCTGATTTACATTTTGAGGGACTGAGGGTCATTAATATGTATGCATGAACATGTCATACCCACTCAAACAAACTGTTCATTTCAAGGGAAATGTAGCTACTGGGAAATAAATTATTAAAAACATGTATTGACATTTTTCAGTACAAAAAAAAAAAAAAAAAACACGTTTATTTTGTTGGTGCAAAGAATGATATGAAACTGAAATGAACATATGGGTACTGTAATAAAATCCATTTTACCAGCCTTGAGTAAAAGGCCATCAAATCTATGTAGTGAGGCACTTAATCGCTTACGTTAATGTTGTTGGTGTCACGGATGAGCTTGTCAATGTCCGTGGCCTCTCCCGCCAGTTTCCAGGGGTCATGCTGAAAAATGACCCCCTCTCCAGCACAGCTGTACAGGCTAAAGGAGGGCTTGTCTCCTGCTCCCCCTTAGAGACAAGACAGCCAATCACAAATGGGTTACATTCCCTCGCCTACTATCCCCCACAACTGCAGTGTCACTGCTTGGCATCCACCAGTGTAAACTGTGCCTAGCCTTGTAACTTTTATCCTAATAAATGTCAGGTCCTATTGGTTCCTAGCTGATGCCTGGCAGAGTAAATTCATTACAGTAATCTTGTTACATCCCCACCATCCTCATTTCTCATTCCGAAGTTCTTTTGGCGATGATGTGGAAAGACCCAAAATGACAGTTTTGGGGCTGATATGTTTGCAGGGGACCAGGGGACAGGAAGTGCAGGGTTTGCAAAAAGGAAGATGAACTGGCGCTTCTGCGTCAGTTTGGGATCATCAGCAACTCTCTGAAACTGAGGCAATTATCTTTACAGCCTCCAAGACGTATGACAGATATTGCAATAAAAGTGCCATCCACTGCAGCTGGTCAAATGAGTTGCTGTTCTCACAATTTCCAATGAATATGTCCAGGGAAGAAAGGTATTTTTCCAAGCTATCTCCAGTTAAAGAACTTGTTAAAGTATCAAATTCATAGCTTAGGCTGTCCTTTGCTGATGCTGTTTGCATTGCAATCAAAAACTTGAAAGTTTACCAAGTCAGTCAGCGATGAAATTGTTCAGAATTCGTATCATTTGAACTTACCAAATGACATTGGGGGTACAGGGGGGCCCCAGGCTAATGTGTAGACTGTCTTGCGGTGATAAGTGCTTGATATCTGTGGAGGCCTGGTAAAAAAAATAAAAATAATGACTTATCGTTTTACACATTGAAATATACACACATACATACACAGATACATGTACATGTCAGTGTAAATATAAGATCAGCAAAGCATTAACATTCAGGTGTGAGACCACTTCAGAAATCTTTTTTTGTTTTCATATGACTAAACTATGACAGAAAATTCCCCACTTACTTATTGGAGTAGGCCTCATAAATTCCAACTTTGCCATCATCTGTCCCAAATGCTAAGGAGCCTTCTTTTGCTGGATGCCAGGACAACTGTAAAACAAACAAGGCAGATATAATTTCTACTCATTATTTACAATGAATCATTCCACAACTGCCTGTAATCAAACAATGTGCATCAGGTACAAAACGTTGTGATTGCCGAAAATTACTTACGGCAGTGACTTTGGATTTGATGCCCTGCCAGAAGGTCCTGGTGTCATACTTGTTTTGGATGGATAGGGTGCTCCAGACACGGATCATGTTGTCCCCAACCCCCAGGGCCAGACAGCCTGTCCCCACAGGGGAAAAGGAAAGGGTATACACAAACCCCCCGAGGGTGGGCAGAGTCCAGCAGCACTCCAGAGAGGACAGGTCCCAGCATTTAATCTGAGCAAGACACACAGCCTTAAGGTTATCACCAAACATGAAGCCTGTGATTTTGCAGGGTACATGTTTTCTCTCAGCAGAGACAACCTGGGTTAGTCCTTGCAGTCACTCCTACCTCTCTGTCCATGGACGTGCTGATCAAGACTTCCCGGTCCTCCCCGATACGCACAGAGCTTATGTTGAAGACGATTCGGCTGTGGTTCTGGCTGTCTGAGGATGAGCCGAGGAGACTCCACCTCTGCTTCCCTGATTTGGCGAGGTCCCACATTATCAGCTCACCCCTGACGTCCACAATGCAAGAATGAGATGGGTGAGAAAAACAGGCATTTCATAAAGTAATCAGAATCAAGTTTAAAGACTGTCACATATATAATGAGATAATCAATCCAATAAAACCATATACATACCCAAAGCAACTGGACACAACATTCGTAGGCCGTCCCTTAGGCCAGTGCACTGTGAGCCAGAGTCTCTCCTTGACGCTGGGGTCCACACCCATTCCTCTCCTCTTCAAGAAGGGAAGCTTGAGGGTTATCACACCTGATAGCAGATCATGGAGGTTCTAAAATCAGCCCCCCAGTGCTCTAAATACACACTGAATCTACACATGTCTACAATGCACCAGAACTCAAAACCCACGGTGAGCTATTCAGCAATCATATGTTAACTTCTCTCACTGACATACATTTGCCTCTGGTTGTGCTCCATATTCGCACTGTCTGATCCTTGCTTCCAGAGGCGAGGTAACATCCTTTGTCTTGTCCCTCTGTCACCCCATTTGTCACCTCTGAAAAGGAAGGTAACATAAAACAACTTGATTTGGGAATACTACAAACACAATGGATGATTGAGCATTACTTTCCATGCCTTGTGAATACTGATTGATGAACATTGTTCGTTGCTAGCTTGGAGGTGTGTCATCAGTAAAAAGGTCTCTGACCTGGGCTTTCCTCTGGCCTGCTGTGCAGCAGCTCCTCGTTTGGTTCAGGACACCAGGCTAAGGCGTGGATCTCATCGTCATGGCCTCGGAGCCGATGCACCACCTCGTTCTTCTTAGTGATGTCAATCACTATGATCATTCCATCTTTGTAACTTAAGGGAACATGAGTTTTCAGGCTTAAGTGACTGGGCATTCTGTGTCAGCCAAAGAATAAAATTTCCACAGTTTTCTTTGAAAGACCAATGTGATCACTTCTGTGAGTAAGATGTCACAGAAACTTTTGTGTGCATTGCCATCTGTGCTTACCCCACAGCGATGTGGTTACTGTTGTGAGGGGAGCAGGACAGAGAGAATATGTTTCTTGGCTCTGGGAAGAAGGTTTGTGTGTCATCCCTGTTATGCCAGTAGCAAGCCACAATCCCCTTCTCATCCCCCGAAACCACCAAGTCTTTTTCAACTGGGGACCAATGTAGGGCCGTGATTGTGCTCTGCATACAAAACAATTGTATTAAGCACATGCTCCACAAAACACTGCCACACTGTCATGCAGAATACAAAAATAATTATCACGACCATCAGAAGGAGTTCTTCTGGCATAGAGACAGCTTAAAAATGTCACCTGGTGAGACTTGTGCTCTTTCAATGTGGCCCTCTCGTTAATGTCCCAAATTTTAACCGTCCCATCATCTGAGCTGCTGGCACATAGATTCTCTTGACCAGGATGGTGACAAAACGCAAAACCAGATACTCTTTCCCTGTGGCCATTAAGTTCCCCTGAAAACACAAGCAGAAAGTTTCATATAGAGTATCTGTCAGGCAAGAAAGCTATCATATATACTGTACGCATACACACCAGCGGCGCAATTCAGTGCTGGAAATCGTCTCACCTGTAGACAGTAGCTACAAGTTTGTCAAAGAATCAGCACTAGTCTACGAAACGTAGCACCACACATTGAAACCTTACCTATAACCACAGGTGAAGGAGTGATGCTGATCAAATAAACTGTGTTTTTAGCGCCGAACCCAAAAATGCCATTGCTATTAGTGTCACTGGATCGCGAGCAGTACCAGTTGGGAGAGGCAGGAAGGAGTCTTTCATGCATTTTGGCAGATTACCAGTAAAGTGCTAGATTAACAAAATCAAAAAACACGTGAACACCTAGACATGCTAGCAACGCACAGCGATAGATTTCCTCAACACTTGTCATGCCGCATCCCAAGCAGACCGACAATCGTTCAACTTTTTGAACTGTCGTAGAAACTCTACGGAAAGCAGCGCAGGATAAACTGAGCGAGTCACCTAATCACCGACAGCATGGATGAAGTTATGAATATAGTGAAGTTATGAATTTAACTATCTAAAAGCAATTATATGCCTGTAAAGATATTGATTCGCTATACACAGCATGAAAATACAGTGACAACATGAACGATTTCTGTTGATATCATACAGGACACAACTTACAGAAACGCAATTTATGGAGTTGAGCGGCATTTACGTATTTGGTCACTAACGTAAAGCGATTCGTATCAGGAAATGCAAAATGGCGTTCTCCTGTTCATCAGGACTGGGTATGGGCACATTTTGGTTATAATTCTTATATATTTCATGAACTACCTCGGGTTTGAAATTTACTTTGTAGTGCAACTTAACAATTCACAAACCTTTTTTATTATTATTATTGCAGGTTTCTCAGTCTTGAGGAATATTACAGCACAAATGCATTCAAGGTAAGAGTCGTTTGACCTGGGATAAGGGTAACGCAGTTAACTGCGTTTTTAAGAAGTGAGACCGGTGAGTAACGTAAGTTTGTATCGACTACTGTTTGTTACTACTCTTGTCAACAGGATGACAAGCTAGCCAGTTTTTCAGTAATGTGTATTGTAACATAAAATAGCTATTAATGTGTTTCTTTCTCACATTGTCTTTCAGAGTACTTGCGTCAGTATGCCGTGTCCAGCAGTCCAGCTTTCACACAAGTATGACATTAGATGGGGGTAGAACTTGGGAGAGGAAGAATCAGATCGTTTATCCTGCACAACGTCCAGATGAGGCACGGAGACCAGCAGTAAGTGGAAATTAATGGCTAATGGGTAGTCGTGCAGTCACCCATGTATAGCATGTAAAGCTGAAAACCACATAATATCTACAACACTAAATATCGTATGTGTTGTTACTTAATAATGGTATAATAATATTTAGATATTATTGTAATGTTATGCATTTACCCACTTCACCAGCTTGCAATGTCGAAATTAATTTATTTTCCGTCATGTTGTTAAGACTTATGTTAGAAATTATTAGCCAAAATGTTCAGCTTTGATGGAGCATATTAAATATCTAACCATCTTTCTTTTCTGTTTTCTTCAGGAAATACATCACTGCAGAAGGCAAATAAAGTACAGCAAGGACAAAATGTGGTATCTGGCAAAACTGGTAAGTAAACGGTCAAATTAAGTAATTCTAATGTTTTTGCATTATTCAAACTGTTGTCATTTTACCAATCGGTGGTATTGCAAGCATCCTAAAAGTGTTTTAGTCCATCTCATACTTAATAATGGGATGTACACCTCGAGGTTGCACATCATATTTGTATTCTGCATACCGGGTCGCAACGGCAGATGACATTTTCAGAACTAGCTCAGCAAAATAAGTTGGACTTTATTGATTGATCAGTTGATTGGAAAAGTAGGGAATGAAAACACCCAAAAAGAGAAAATCCCAGCAATACATATATGATAGTAGGACTGAGTACCCATTAAAAATTGCATCTATTGAAACCCATAATGGGCAAAGATGTCATTACCTGTGAGCTGCACTGGTAATAGATTCCAGTAAACTCCCAAAATATAAGGGTCAGTGATGTGCAATTTAATTCCACAAGGAATACATTCATGTAAATCCACATTATTGTGTATGAATTTGACATGAATTCATAGAAGAATGTCTGCTTTATAGAATGAAATAAATTGTTATATTAAAAATTGTGATCTTACATTACTTTATTGTGTTGAAGTGCCAAAATGTCATTCAGCAACTCTGCAGTAAAAACCGAACTAGAAAAACTGTTACATAATGTAAAACATGACCATAAAGGATTAAACACTCCTGGCATAATTTGATAAAATTTCCTCACAACATATAAAAGAGGGAAGTTGTTGTTTTCCTAAAATATATATAAAAAAACTTACAAGAACATTTTTCTACAAATTCGGATTTCATCAAATATAATTCAGCAACATGAAAATTCCAGGCCATTTTCAGTCATATTGCATGATGATGGTCATGCTACAACTGGTTACATCACAAAGAGAACCCCTACAGGTCGCTACATGTGAAGGCAAGGTCAATAATTCTCTCTCAATTTCATGATTATTTCACCTTTTTGCTGCCTGGTACCAAGTGGCTAAGATTTTCCTGGAATTCAGGACAATGGCTAAAGTGTGATAATACATTTAATTTGTGATAAAATACTTTATTGCATATCAACATTTATGTTTCAAAGTTGTGGTGAAAGTCCTTTGTGTAGGTACCCAAGCAATTTGTCGTTTAGCAACATGGAAAAGTCATTCAGAAACACAAATTTGAGCTTTTTCACCAAGATGTCATCCATATTACTGAATGACTGAATCAGTGTTTTTTTTTTAAATAAGTTTTTTTTACAGTTTTATTCATTATTTAATTGAGCATTTATATACAATGCACAATACTAAAATATAAAATTCTAATTTTATCCATTTTACACATTATTGGACCTTTCCCATTATTTTATAGATGCCTCTATTGTGTAGAGAAAGATGTGGCCATTTCAGGGCAAAGCTGAGGGCTGATCCTGCTTCAAGGGAAGATAAGCTAGCTAGGAGAAGGGGAGATGTATTTTTGTCATGAAGTCTTGGAAGTTTACAGTTCAGACTGTTGTGCATTGTGTCCAGGAATATGCTTTTAGTCAAACTCAAAGAGTTGTCATGCAAATATAATCTCTCTCTCGCTTTCCTTGAAACATCAGAATCCTTTTGGTGTTGTTGTTGTTTTGAATAAAAAGTCTTTTAATTTATTCAGTAAACCATCGTGTTTAATTCATCATGCCCTGTATTGCCACTCTCATATGGCTCTGCAGTAAGTAGCAGGCCCTAAATACAGAGAGCCAACAGGGTACAGAAGAAATCACAAAAGTGTTAGTTTTTAAGTATTGGAGTGGAAGTGATTCATTTTGTGGATTGTCTTTTCCTATTTTGTGCATCAAGATGTTTTTCAAGTTTACAGTGAATTATTAATGAAAACAGCAGATTGTCATTTGGTGAAATAAAATCATGTCATGTCATTCAGTAAAACATTGAAATTAAACAAAAAATAAATGTGCCATTTATTCAACTGAAACATCTGATAATCTCAAATGGTAGAACAATTTGAAAATAAATTGAATGCATTTGTCTTTCTAGAGAAATGACTTCACAAATCTGGAGACATTAGAAGTAAAACAGTAGATAATCAGTGTAAAATATGTTTTTAATGGGAATTTGTCTAGTGTAATCAATTACTATTTGTCTGTTCATGGATTTTAGTTGAGCTGTACTCACAAAAATAGTTTAAAAATGAATATA
The DNA here is from genome assembly GCA_022829145.1 of Albula goreensis. Classification (NCBI taxonomy): domain Eukaryota; kingdom Metazoa; phylum Chordata; class Actinopteri; order Albuliformes; family Albulidae; genus Albula; species Albula goreensis. The sequence continues at coordinate 36,914,171 of CM040742.1, forward strand.
TTTTCATTGAAAACACAGTGTTACCAAATGACATTTTTAAAAGTACCTAATTTGCAAAGGCCTTGTATAAAACACTTGTAATGCAAAGGAGGCACTTTAAATAACTTCAAAAAGCTGAAAGCCTAAAACGTCACTGACCCATAAGTCTACCTGGCCTTTGGATAAGGTACTGTATAATTGCCTAATTAAAAGCCATGATATTTAACCATGTGACAGAGACAGTGGTGTCATATATTTCAAGCATTTCAAAGATATTTAGCAATAGCAAGTTTAACAAAATACCAAATATTTTGTATTGTAAGGATATGACAGTTGTAAAATCTCATCTGTTTTTTTGACCAGTATTTTTATTGCATGATTCTATAGTATTTTATTAGTTTAATTATTAGGCACAACAAGATCACACTAATGACTTGGGGAAAAAAAATCATATGTAAGTGTGTACATTTGTAGTATCATATGGTTAACAGTTTTTGCATAGTCTAAGGACGAACAAGTTATCTTTTATGGTTCTACTCAACTATATAACATCCTTGATGAATTTTGGGATCAATTTAGGGCCTAGATATTTGTCTTCTGATACCTGAGTACTTGATAATGGTACATGATTGATCTCAATATCTCAGTTAAAAACGTATAGTCAGTCCTCTGTTATGTTGGAAAGTTATGATAGTGACGACATATATAGGCATGCTTCTCCACTGGATTTAGCTGTGACAGGAGGTTTGAGGATTAATCGATGAGATGATTGATTAAATGATAGATCAATCGATTGATATCATTACACTCCAATAACATGATAGTGATGTCCCTGTTACATAATATTTAAAACACTCTGGCTTAAATAGTGTATGACTATGACACATGGTTTGTGTTGAAGGAGTTGTAATTATGACCTTATCCTACCAAAACAGCTTTTTTTTTTTTTTTTTTTTTTTTTTTAAAGTTTTGACACAGTGAAATCAGGCATAGCACATAAATGAAAGTCTGCAGTTTGAGAAAAGTCTGAACCCAGAAATGATGACTCATTCATAACCCAGGTTTGCCATGCCTGGCAGCTCTCTTGCCTTGCCTCACCCGGCCCTGTGTGTCCCTGAAAGGCTTTTAAGATGATGGTGCCGCATTAAAACCGGCTAGTAAATTTCCAGGGCTTTCCTTTAGGGAGATCATTGCCTGAACCTTTGCTGTCATAGACAACTGTTTATGGGTGAGTGTTACAGCATCCATAGGCTCCAAGAGCCAGTTTTGCGGTTAATCAAAATTGTGTCAACATATACAGACACAGTGCATGAATTGATCAGTGGAGGGCTGTTTTTTTAACTCAAATGTGTTGCATCTTTTGTTGTACATAGGGCACTGGTGTTTAACCAGCATAAATGTGTGATCAGATGTGTGTTCACCAGGAGAGTGGGCTGTCTGCCAAATGTATTTTGTAAAATAACACTCAAATTTTGAAAAGTTTGTTTTGAAAAGTCAGTTTTAGCAAGGGCCATCAAGGCGGGATTTAACTGCTTTTCATCAGAAATATTAAAATCACTGTAATCAAGTACTGTCAATTGTTCATTATGCATGTGCATATGTACATGTCTGTTAATGTAATGATATACATCACTCTTCCACATTTATTTAAATGAATTGCACTGCATTTTTCCTGACAAAAGTAAGAATTAAGGAGCATCAAAATTACTCAAAGATCACTTAAAAAGTGGCCTGGTGGTTTATAAAGCTATATTCATCTGTTTCTCTCTGTCTTTCTCTCTCTCTCTCTCTCTCTCTCTCTCTGTGTCTGTCTGTCTCTCTCTCTGTCTGTCTCTCTCTCTCTCTCTCTCTCTCAGATAAGAGGCATGACTATAGACCAGGCAATTGCACAGCTTGAATTCAACGACAAAAAGGGAGCAAAGATAATGAAGGAGGTAGGCCCAGTGCTGAGCTGAATGAGGCTTCATTCTATATGGACAGCGATATAACATTTTACTACTATTTACTCTGGCATATTATAATTATTTTGTAACGTATGTGTTTAACAGTATTCCAAAATCATGTCTGTAAATTATTAAGGTTTGTCATTTTTATCTCCCTGTCTAAGGTTTTATTGGAAGCCCAGGAAATGGCTGTAAAGAATCACAACGTTGAGTACAAATCCAATTTATATGTCGGTAAGTATTTATTGTTATGTATAAGTATACATTTTGGCAAATGAGTTTATGCCAGCTATCAAAAGATATAGATTCTCCACCTTACACTACATTTTAATCCTAAGCATATTCAAATGAATTTGTAAGGATAAATATGCTTTCCTGTATTGTGTGACCATATGGCCATAAAATAGTCATTAGCGGTTTTCTTGCATATTCTGAGGCAGCATATTGCTTTTTACAACCAGCACCACCAGAACGCACGCCATGGCATCCCACCCCAGAGAGAAAGTGCTGATTCACATTTCTCTCAGGTACTGACCTGCTCAGTAATAGCCTTAGCTTTTTCGATTTGCCTCTGCCAAGTTAAAACTGGGAACTGGATGCCTATTTTGTTTGATCAGAAAATCCTTTCTGTTTTAAGAAATGTCCTGTAATCCTCTGTATTAATGGTAATTTTTGTTTCCTTTTCATTAATATTTACATTGTGCAGCAGTCAGATTGCCTGTTGCAATTAATTGAGCTATACTTTAGGGAGAGGTTGTCCACAGTTTGAAGTTCCTCGAGTACAGGATCTACAGGATCTACACAAATATACTGCACTATTCCCACAGGCTAATTGTTTGTTTTCTGTGCACACGTTTGTAGCGGAATCCTTCTCCAGCAAGGGAAAATACCTGAAACGCATCCGGTACCACGGCAGAGGGATGTTTGGGATCATGGATAAGGTGTACTGCCACTACTTTGTGAAGCTGGTAGAGGGGACACCGCCCAAAGTGGAACAGAATACTGGTTTTGACCAGGCTAAGGAGTATGTGGAGCAGCTGAGGAACCGAACCATCATCCATTCATTGTAGTGGAAATGACACTCTGAACCATGACCCATACAGCTGTATAATACTGTAACCTTATAGACAGCTGTATAAAGTTGTGCTTTATCAATCGTCTTGTAAAGTGTTGACTTTTTTCCTTTTGGATTATCACATCTCCCCAACCCTTAGAACATTACCTTCTTTAAAAGTTTAACTCAGTCAACTGCTTGGAAAAACTGTGTTCATGGTTCAACAGCAGTGATTCTATCCGTCAGTGGTGTGGTATAAAAAAGATGCAGTTATGTATTTGCTTAGCCAAAGTGAGCATCGCATCTGAAAACCAATTGCAATGTACAGAAATACCCATGATATGGATTGTTTATAAAATAAAAAAGATCTGAACTTGGTGTATAATATTGGCCCATGCGCAGTTTCTCAGCAAGCAGATGTCTTCACTGAAGTGGAATGCTGTTAAGTGCCATCCCAAAAGAAATCCCATCCCCAGTCTCAGCAGCAGGCGCAGTACCTCTCCAGCAGGGGGCCCCCTGGAACAGCCCATCTCTGGCAGAGCGAAACGCACACAGCTGCTGAAGAGAGACCAGCGCTCCTCATTTCCATAGTCTCACTAACGACTTGGAATCACTGTCAGATACTGAGATCCACTGGATCCGAAGAACATTGTTCCTCCCTGCAGGGAATCAAATCCCTGACATTTTCAGGTGCGTATGTGAATCATGAAGCATGGCAAAATTTTCAGCCTGGGTTCAACAAAGCTGCAGTGAAAAAATCTCGTCCCTTGGCTATTTCCATCTAGACTGTTAGCTCTGACAGCAGCGGGCTGAGGAAACCATCTGGCATATCACTTAAGCAAAGAAAGCTAAGCGTGTTAGATTTGTTCTGACTGCTCTGGTCCTTTGTAGCATAACATTATAAGCTGTCACCAGAGAATCACCTTGGTATATCTGACAGGTACACCCAAAGTTGGCTAGGGTCAGGATCCCACGCCTGCCCCAACGGACCCAGGTTTCATTGCGTGGGGCTGTAGGGAGGCTTCTATCGTTTTTCAGTACAAGTTTTGCGATGGGCTTCGTTTAAGTTTCATTCCATCAACCTTTTAGGACTTGGTGGTCTCATTTGCATTTGTTATTTTTTTTTATAGCAATCTTTGTGAGAACTTCCCAAACTCATTTAATCACCATGTCTCTCAAAGAGAAGAAAGGACAGGTTTTTACTCTGGAATCCCTCACTGTCGCAGCATATAGGTTGGCCTTAGGACTATTGATTGAAAAGACAGAAACAAGATGGATGACAGGCCCTTGAAGTCATGGGCTGCCAGCAAAACAAAGCTATTTTTTATTTCAGTTTTACTATGTGCTACTCACAAACCTAGGAGGACTGCTGTACACTGCCTGTTTTGAGTCCTTTAGAACATGTCTTTTTTTTTTTTGCTGAAAGTGAAGGATTCAGCTAACATTCTGGATAAATACAACTACTATTGTGTTGGGCATGCTAAGGTTTCTCGGGGATTCCAAGTAACGGGAGGTTTTTAAACGTTGCAGTTATGTTTACTTGCTACCTCTGAGGTTAAATGGCCCCCTTTCCCCCTACAGTACCCCAAAGGCACCCTCAGGCATGTGATTTGGATGAACATTGCACAGTGACCTGAAAGCTGAGGTATTTCTGAAATAACCTTAAAATACTCACATCAGCCATTCAGATAAGAGCTTAGGTGCTTCCTATGTCAGCCAGATTCACTTCAATGACCCAAATGTTTTAATAATGAAACATTTACATAAGGAATGCATTGCATCAACAGCATGCTCAACAGCCCATACACCACCTGTATGTCTGTTTTTTTTTTTTTTTTTTTACATCTTTATTTTTAAACATCCTGTATGATCAACAATAAAATACCTATAATAGTTTTTTTCAGATCTTTTCACATCCTACATGGTGTATTTTAAAAGTATATCGGTAAGAAAAATTACAGTCCATCTGGAGTGTGTATGAGCATGTATGCGCATATACTGTATGCGTATGTCATTGGACATGTTTATTCCTCTGTGTGAGGACAGAGACAGATCAAGTTACAGCCACCTCAGTGCTTTGAGTCCTTTGGTAGTGCTGTGGGATATTTTTCCATCCCTCTATGATCAGTGGGACAGCCACAAAATGAAGTTGGCTAACAAATAAGATCCATCCTACAGACAGCCAAGAGCCAACACACAAACACTAGACGTATGCCCTTGAGAGAAAGTGAACACAAAACCCAAACAAACAGTTTTATTTCATTCTGGACTCGAGCTATGCTGGAATCTGCTTTGAGACAATATTTATCTGTGCTGCTAGATAAACCCGTTCTCTCAAAGTGTGAGGATTACAAAGACATTTTCCTGGCGAGCTGCAATAACACCAGAGAAGGAAAAAACATAATCTAAATCCAAGAAAGGCAGGCTACTGGATATGGGTATTAATAGCTATAAGAAAAGGGCCTGCGCTGCTCTGCTCTGCTCTGAATGTTCTGTAATGAACAGCTTTGTTTTTAAATGTAGTTTAAATGAAGACAAGGGGAAACAATACCCAGATGAGCACTTAAACTGTTACCTTAATCTGCAAAAAACCAACACAACAAAAAGACTCCATATACCCACAGTTTTTTCCCAGTATTTTCCCACCTCCATATCCCCACCCAATTTCTTACCTCACCGTTGTCATTGATGTCATAATAAGGTGGGGTTGAAGGGGGAATCAACAACCTCATCCTTACAGACTGGTTCAATGTCAACCCTTGAATTTCAGCTCAGTTCAAAAGCCTCAAATATCACACATTTCAAGCAATTTCAATGTATACCATTTGTCAGGCAAATGAATGGCAGTGCAGACTCATTTTCTATCTTTTATAGAAAGATACAGGCCTATTTTTGACTGGTGAACACAGTGCTGAATACAGGCATTGTGCGTGGTGTGGGATAAGAGGTGATGGTGAAATTCTGTGGAGTCAGTGAGCCCTTGCAGCACCCCTGAGGGCACTCGCACTAAGTTCCAGTTGTTGAGAGCAATAACCTGCTGGTGATTTCTCAAGCAAGCAGATGCAGTTTCATTGGCTGGCCTCTGCTTTATGACCAACTGCTTGATGGTATTGAAAATGCAATGAGCTGTACCACACACGCATGGCTCATCATCCTCCCTCTGTCCTGCACCTCTCCATTTTCTTTTTTTCTGTTTTAATATCACGTTAAGATCAAGAATGCAATTACTCCTCAGTAACTGTCACCCTATCAGATTTCCAAATACAACCTCTACCTCCCAACTAAAATCACAATATATTTGATATGAAAAGTAATTGAATTTTATTTTACATTATCCTCTAACTAATGCCACCCATTGTACATTATGCTTTACAACACTGAGAAAATGCTCTGGTGTCAGACCATAATGTGTGGCCCATGTAATTGTAATCTTCCCTATACTACACTAGATGGCACTGTTGCAATGTTACAAATTATGCGGTGCAGCCCAACATTGACACCAATGGAGTCTATCAAATCTGGCTGTTATTTTAGATCAATATTGCACTTTTTTTTTTTTTTTACAAAATGCTTTGCAACAGGCAACATGTGAACAATATGTTTATTTCAAATTACATTCAAAATCAATGTTTTGATAACACACAAGGCTTCTGGGTATAGTTTTAGGTTTTCTATCTAACCTAACTATGTTAAACTATGTAAAAGTTTTGGACAGGATATTGAGTTGCAGCATAATGATTGCAGAAAGTTTTAAGAATCAGATCACTAAAGAATGCAGACTGCTGATTGGGAGTTGCGAGCCTGAGGCTGGGTAATCGCACTGGCAGGCATCTCAAACCGCAGCAGTTCCAGCTTCATTCCACCGGAGTTTTGTTGATGATGGTATAATGACGTCATTCTCCTCCCCCCACTCCTCCATCCCTCTCAAAGTTCTTTCTTCTTTTTTAAACGTCCACCATTAAAATCTTCACAGGCTCATTTCCGCCAGTGATTAATGCTCATGTTCGTGCCTCCATAATGTAAGGCCACACTTCCCTTCATCCCAAATGAGTTAATACCGATGACAGTATATTTTACATTGGCACATTAGCCCATATAAAAGCGCCCTCCCCCTGCATACCTGAGCTTGTTTCTCCCATCATAACACCAAAGACCAAGAGCTTCACAGCAAAGTCCTGTAATTCACATAATCTTTACTTACTGCTTGCAGTTGCATTTTGTTGTAAATTGAAGACACGATAAAAATAATTAACAAACTAGAATTGAGAAGGGAAAAGACTAACACTTGCATTTCTTTGTCAAAATTAAGGACAAATGTTGATCAAATGCTGGATGAAGTCCTTCAGAAGAGAAACTTTTACTATGACTTCAGCAAAGAAAGAGAGAAAAACGTGTTTTACTCAACAAAGAACATTGTGCCTTCAATCCAGTTGATGAAATATTGATTTGGAAATGTATTGTGAGCCTTGGAAACTTTTTAAGAGCTTAGTAAACTTCATCATCGTCTATTTTTGAAAAGTATGTGATCTAAATCTAGAACATTTATTTATTCATTCCTCTCAAAGGAATGATACATTTCATTATACTGATGTAGCAATCAGTGTCACATTCTTTAGAAAGAGAAACATTCACTGCATATTTAATTAAGAAATAATGGACTGTAAACCTTACCACTTCCTTTTAGTGACAGTAGTACACATGGATCTTTTGTTTTTCTTAAAAATAGATGTGTCCTGTGGCGGGTAAATTAGGACTTAAATTACATTACAGTCATTCAGAGGATACGTTCATGAGACGTGAGACATGGAGTACATACGTGTCTTCAGTATTTAGTAGTGCAAGTTGATGTGCTAACCTGACCTAAAATAGAAAACAAGCATATAACCAAAATATACTTAACTTGCACTAATAAGAAAGATATAAAACCATAAAAGTACAATAACTAAAACAGCTAAATAACATTCATGAAAAGATTAGAGGAGAAGTCTGAAGAGGTGTTTCAAGGACTCTGCTGTCTGAACTACAGTGGGAAGTTCATTGCAATCCTGAAGGCCCAGTACAGACAGGTATTGTGAGTGGGCGGTGTGGCCATGCAGGAAGGGGCAGTCAGACACATTCAGGTTGCAGAATGGAGAGATCTGGCTGAGGTGTAGGGTTTAAAGACTGACTGCAGGTCCAGTGGAGCAGTTCTGTTTGCTGCCCTGTAGGCTTCCACCATAATTTTAAACATGATGTGAGCTCTAACAGGTACATGAGGAGGAGTGTGACATGAGCACACTTAGGAAGATTGAAAACAAGTATTATGGCTGTGTTCTGTATTAGCTGCAGGGTGACACAGGCAGGGAGACTGGCTATGAAGGCATTGCTGTAGTCCAGCATGAAAGCACCAGACCCAGAACCTGGACTAGGGGCAGGAGAGTGTGACTAGAGAGGAGCAGGAAAATTCTTTAGATATTGTGTAGAGACAATCTTAATGCACAATTCACTGCTGCTACATAGGAAGGTAAAGAGACTTAGTTATCTAGGGTCACCTGAAGGCTTTGGGCAGTATAAGTATTCTAACTGAGCACTCCTATGGCATCTAGAATGAACTTGCACTGTTCAGGACTTGGAGGGAATGTCAGTACGAAAATAAGCGCAGTACTAAGACTGTGAGTCTTTGGCTCCTGGGCCTGAAGGTACCCTTGCTGTATCAGAATTGGATGCTGTAATGCCTTTTTGCTCTCGTATGCAGTTGTTGTTTTGGGCGTTGCTTCAATTGACGTATGCATGTCAAAACACTGCCGGAGCAAATGGAACGTATCTCCAAGCGTGTTGGAATTGGTCAGGGTAGCACCTTGGGGTGATTCATTAGCTTGTGCTCCGTCTATGGGCCTGCTCTTGGGCGATGGCAAAATGAAAGGCAGTGCTGCCTGTCATGTTGGTGAAACAAATGGCCCAGGCTGCCCATAGCTCACCTGGCCCTAAAATGATGAGGAAACCCTGCCGCACCATGGGCTCTAATCTCTACTATAATTTAATGATAACTATCAACTGCTACGCATAATGTTTCATTTCACATTGTTTGCGAATAATTGGACGGACCGTTTTAATTAATTTGATGGCCACATTATTCACTGTCTCCTGGCAAGTGCACTGACGTTACAGGTGTTACATTTCATTAATTAAAACATTAATTGATTTGGAAACATTGTGCAAGCTTGGGATTGTGGTGGGGGTGAGATGGGGTGGGGGGGGGGGGTGGGGGTGGGGGTTTCAGAATTGCCCTGGGTACTTTCTAGGGAGTTATTTAAGACAAGGAAGATATTCAGCAAGACAAATGAACCTGTTTTAAAACAGACAGATGAAAGTTAAATTAAGCTCTGTGCCTCATGGAAAACAGCCTGTTATCTCTTAGTAGGAACTGAGAGAAGTGCACAGACTGCTACATGTTTGCACCCTGGGATGCTTACAGATTGCCTGTAATTTTCTCAATTTACAGTAACAAAAAAAATGTATGCTACAAAGCACACGCTCGCCCCTGGCTCCATGACGCTGATGTGCTGGACTTTTATAAGACATGACAATCGGATGAGTCAGTGTGTTGAACCTTGCGAATGAAAACATCCCAGGGGTGTGTTTAACTCTGGTTTGTTTTGATCAGTGGCCAAATCTGTTGGAGCAACAGGCATCGCAATTAAAATAACACACATGAAATGGCATTTTTAAAATATATATATATTTTTTTTTTTGAACACATGCCACTTAATGAATTATCCAGTTATGATTTTCAATTAAATAATTTTCTATTCTGTTCAGGACTACAGATAACCAATTTTGTCTGGTAAAGGTTATTCAAGTAAAACAAGGTGATATGTCTACAAAAAACAGCGTAGAGTTTGCTCTGGTTCTATCAACACATCAGACGGTGCGTGTTCTTAACATCAACAATTTTTCTTAGCCGTTGAAGCTGAGATTGTTCCATTTGATTTATGTTATTAATATTCATGAAGGGGTGTGGTCAGACTCAGTACTGATGAAAATGGATTTAATACTGTACCACTGCATCAGCAGTTCTTGTGACTATCCAAACCTTACTGTATTTAGCGAGGAAGTAGCAAACTTTAGTGCCACACTCTTTTCAGATGCAGTTATGACACAGAGCACACAATTGGCAGAGAAACAGAAGAAAGGGCTGAAGAACTAAAAGGACCATTTTTAAAACTTTGCTCCTTTAAAAAAAGAAAATCTTTCAAACTACTTATACTGCTGAACATCGGTGGACCTTGACTTTGTTTGAATCACTCCTGCCTGTAGAATTCATCCTCACATTACAAGTTTATTCAGTGTAAAATGAGCCAGGGTTTTTTTAAACTTGTGGCCATGTTTATGACTCTGACTTTGGGTAGAGGAATAACAAAGTCTCATAGTAAATACATACACTTCTTAACAAACCATAAGCCATACCTCATTTATTAGAGATTGGCACATATTTAGAAGGTTTCTGTTTTATAACATACAGAAATACTGTATATACAGTATGCACAGTAAGAGTATGTATGACACCAGTTTCAGGGATACTGGTTTCACAACCACCTGTTTACAACTGTATGCTGCTATTCCAAACAAATAATGACTGAATATTCTAACTGGGAGGTCATTTCATTAATTAGGATAAGTAGTGAGTTTGCAGTCAGAATACAGGCCTCTACAAGCTGGATACAAAAGACTAAATTTACATTTGTGATGCTGTGTAAATGTAGTAATGAAATGTAGGCCATATTCAATGCATTCAATAAAAAATACAGTTGTACATTTGTCAGACTGCCCTAGAGCTGAACTCAAAAACTCAAAGGACACCGGAAAAAAATACTTTTTCCACACGTGGCTCCAGCTTCCTTAATGAAAGATACATTACGCACAGTAGTGCTGGCTTCTTCGCAGCTCTCAGAAACTTCACTGTAGGTATTTTTTTATTTGAAACATTCTGTACATGCAGTATATACTGTAGATTTGAAATGCAATATGACAGAGGTTCTTCATGTTCACAGACCTTTACCCATTTATGGCCTGATTGCAGAGAACCTGCAGTATAAATTTGATGGCTTCCCTTCTAAGTAAAAGATGAGGCAGGACCCCACCCCCACCCCCACCCTCCATCTCAATCATTCATATGCACCATGTCTAGACATCTGTACCCCTTTTAGCCTGCCTGCAATAATTAACCAGTACCCCCCCCCCCTGCACTTGACCTGTATTCATGTGTGTATGAGTTAATGGTACTTTGTCTAATGCAGACTGGACTGTCAAGATGTTCCCCAAGGATATGAACAATCCACAGTCTCATGATCTCCAAAAGGAATGCAGGAATGTCTTTACCATTCATGTGAGAAGGATCCTGCACAGTCTGCAAGCCTTAGATCAGGCACTTTCCTCTTGTCCTGCTTCCTTTGTTGCACTTAATTGGCGGTAGCTAATTGTATGGTTAGTGATCTCAATAGGGATAAAAAGTTCACTGAGCATGAATGGGAACATAGCCTTCTCTTGAATGATGCAACAATCATCTATACTTCTAGCCACTTAGTCATGCAGCACCTTCAAATTAAAGATCTACTCTCTCGCTTTTCCATAGCGTAAGCATATCTGCAGTTTAAACTGGCCAATATTGTAAAGAACCCGTCTTTGGTACATTTTCTTTCCTTCACTGCTTTCTGCATAAGACCTCCAAAAAGAGATATCAAATGGTGGACATAGCATTATAATTTGGGGTCTGTATTATTGTCTTGCAGCCTGTTATCCAGTCCTCCAGCAGAAAGAGGCCAATACACAAATACCTAGAATATTTTCTCTTTGTGCTGTTGTTGGATATTGTTGTTTTTCTCCTCTTCATAATTCAGTGTTCCTAAATAATATACAAATTTTCTTTACAGTATAAGTGTATAAGTTCTAAGAGAAAATTAAGTTATTTTCATTGAAAGAGCTGAAATCAATTTAAAAACTCTTACTGTGGTTACATTAACTAATATTTTTTGCAAGGACAAAAAATTTATTTCAATGGATAAATTGCACACTTTTCTATTAGGCATACAGAGGAGCTGGGGAAGATCACGTTTCAGTACCTTACTGTATTTAGTAAACTATTAACTCACGATACATACATAAATTAACTCATGATTTTGTTTGTTTGTTGATATATTCGTATCATTAGAAACATTTATTTTTGTCAGAACAGGTGGCATGGAAGTAGTTAGTAGCATAACAAGTAACAATAATTCTGTTGTAATGTCTGATTAATCTCAAATATTCATGTTTCATTGAGTATTGGTATCATTAAATGTGTTTTTACATTTTCTGCTGAATTCATGGTACTGTTAATAATTCATTTTTACATACCTTAGTATAATTTGTCTGTTGTCATACAAACAAATAATTTTTAAGCAAGCAACTCCTAAAAAAGCAATGATTTGGATTCATCAGCACAGCCTATGTGATTTCCTGTTGTTCACATTGTTTAGCACTATGTAAAGATTTGTTACTCTATTTAATGAATCATCACTTAACAACAGTTAATATCCCATTTACGTCTTCTGCAAATGATGTCTTCTGCATGGCCTGAAAAACTGTCCTGTAATAATTACATATAATAATCACAGGCTGAGCCATATTTTCAATTTCTATTGTCAACATATTCTTGAAATATCACAGTTACACTGCTCCAAATTGTTTGTTGTATGAACACTTGTTTTTTTTTAAAGAAAAACGTAGCCCTGGAGCATTTGTCACATAAGAAGTAATAATGGGTAATAGGTATTTTAGTCAGAATTGCACTTACATATGTTAGGATGTCATTTAGAGATGGGAATGACAAATGATGGAATGAGTGGTGATGTTCATTCACTCCAGTATTGTTGGAAAACCTGATTTACTCTCCTAGTTAGGAGCTGACTCCATTTTTCCCCTGCTGCTAAGTAAAAGGATTTTCAATTTCGATAACTTTGAGCATTCCTCATTTTCCTACCTGAAGCTTCACCGTGTTAATGGGGTGAAAAACCTGAGAGAATTAAATGCCCATGAAATATATGCCATGTTCACTGATAAAGCTAAGTGTTATGCTTTTATTGAATTGAATTGAAGGTATTGTCCCTTAAGTGCTGAATTTATTTCACTTTTAGCTTTTGCAGTGTAGTTTGGGTCATAATGAGCACCCCTTTTATCAGCGTTGGCCATGTTGATAACAATAATGTAACTGGAATCAACACAAATTCTGTTCTTTCCATGCTGTTATTGTCACATTCAGACTGCAACGGTATTCTTTGGCTCAGCTGGAAGTGGACAGGAATGTGCATTTTGTTGCATTCATGCTTTTTTAAAATAATGAACAGCATCTAACAGTGATGAAATCAGGATTAGGCCAGATATAATGAGAAATAAAGGGCAGATCCAAAGCTTTTAAACTTTTCTTCTTTGTTTTTTGTTTCATGGTCTCAGCAGTCAAACTGTGTGCCGCACAGGAGGCAGCAATGGCATCTGCAGTCATACCATTAGCAACACCGAGTGCTATTTGCACTGTATATTTTACCAAACACTTTGAAGTGTGGCCCCTTCCACCACATCCAGTAGCTTTTGTTGTGGTGTCAAAATGTCCAACTCTAGCAAAACAAAGGACTGTCAAAAGCTATTTAAACCCCACAAAATATTCCCCTTTTTCATTTTTCAGAGAGTATTATGTGCTTGTGGCAACTTTCAGAAACAGAAAAGCCAGTCACACAAAATGCCCATCACAGACAATTATGTTCTTTCTTTTGAATTCTCAAACAAATAGGGCACAAGGCCAATCAAGTGAGTCACTGCAGTTTAGATGCTGCAATGGATTTGTTGGCTTTAAAATGAAGCTTGGTTGAATGCCTGTTGGGCAAAAATACAATTTCCATTACATATTAATAGACACTGATGAATATTTACATCTAAAATTCAGAAGCAAGTTCTCCCTAGAACAAAATAAAATGGATGTTATAGGATTACGTATTTGAACAGATAATTTCTAACTGTAATTTGAACAGAGCTGACTCTTATTTGATTTAGATTTTCAGGTTCAACATCTTGAATATATCACCTGACAATGATATTGAAGTTAATACTGAGAACATCACTTTATCAATAAATTACAAATACTGATATTACAATAGTGCTACAATACCATGTTATGCTCTCAAAGAAAACCTTTTTTTGTTTTTCTTGAGTGCAATAACATTTTTTTATGGTTGTTCATCAGTTTTATCTGAAAAAATGGCATTCTAGTTGCATGTGAGCTGTTATAATACAAATAACACAGAAGTTGGAGAATGCAGTTCATCCAGTACATTGAACAGAATTATAGAATAGAGAAGGTTTAATGAAGTTTGCACAAATCCCAGCTACATAAGCTTGGCAACGCAGGGCATGACTGTCTGATGAAGCAGAGCCAGTTAGACAACCCCTCAAGATGGCAGAGGGAAGCCCCACAGGCCATGGCTAGACAAAGGGAAGGATGAATGGAAAAAAGAGATGTGGAATGAGAGCTGTTTGGACATTTACATTAGCAGATGAACAGCAGAATACATTGAGATTACTCCTAAGGGCTGGCTCACAGACAGCACATAGCAAGCTCCATGGAAACTGTTTGTGCTCTACACAGGCCCAGCGGGGAGGCCGGTCACACCATGGCACAAGCAGCTGGGAATGATGGTAAATGATCGATGACATTGACATGCACGGGCAGTGCGGTGGATGTTGAGGCGAGCCCTTGAGCAGCTAGGCGCCATCTCGAGCAGTCTTCCTGGGCATGAATAGACCCCTGCTGCGTTGGAAGCGCCATTGCCATGGCACAGCACTCGAGAAACCCCAGCTGTGACAGTGAGCAGCAAGCCAACGTCACCAAGCAGACTGAGACTTGGCACCCAGGCGGCCATGTGGGCGCTGCACTGCACAGAAAGAGCCAAATGCGTTGCATGTGATTGGAGAATAAGGTGTAGGGAACATGACAGGAGACGTTCTGCCGTTTAACAACGCTGTGGAAGGGGGCATGAACCGGCTGAGACAATAAGATACAGCAAATGTAAACCACCACCACCATTGAATAATGTTACTTTACATGGATTTCAAGAGATTTTCTGAGCAGAGAGTGTAAGGTTAGGGTCTGGATGGATGTAGGAGGTGAAGGCCAAGAAGACCACTGTCTGGGGAGTTTTAAAAGTGGATGAGAGCTCCTCTGGGAAGGCTTTAGCTGCACAAAAAGATACTTAGGTGTATGCAAAACCAGGACCATGTCATTGGGATCACTGCTAGGGTCATAAATAGAGGACAAGAAGGAGAAATATAATGTCAGAGTAAAGACAGAGATATCGTTGTCTGGCTTTGGAGGGAGAGAAAAAAAATGTCAGAACTCACAATGGATGTGGAGCAGCCTCAGTTTAGGAGTGCTTGAGGGTGAGTGAGTGAACGGAGTGAAAAAATATAATTCAGCAAGACACAGGTCCTGGGCTTTATCAAAGGAGGAGGACACCATGGTGAATTCCCAGCACCACAACAAACCATAGAATGCTACAGGAAGAGCATAGGTGGAAAAGCTCTTGGATCTGAGGGTTAACAATAGCTGGTAAAAGATGTCAACAGTGATGTGGGAATGGCTGTCCACGAGGGGAGGTGAGGCCGGCAGATTAATAGCATCAGAAAAAAAGACACAGGAAAGACATGGGAAAGTTGGGGTCATAGCATTGCATATGAAACAGGATATCACCTACTCATGAACGGTGGAGGATTGAAAACTCTGGGACTTGGTGAGATTGGAAGTGTGATAGAGCTTCGACTATGGCATTGGATTTTCTTGGGATGCATTCAGCTCTAATGATAAAATTATACTGATAGCTATGCGGGATGGAATATATGATGTTAGCCGTATCGTGATCCCTGTTGATAATTGCTATGGCAGCTGCGTTATGGCAGAGAACTGTGATTTGCTTTTGTGCCAGGCGGAGCCCAAGAGAAAACATGCAATAATGATGGAGTGCAGCTTGAGGAGACAGGTTGGACAGTTGCAGCGGCGAGGAATTGAAAAACTATTATCTGGGAAAAATCCCCAAAGCTGATACATGTGATTGTGTTAGTGTGGAGAGAGAGTGAAAGGCTGTAAAGATTCAGAAGCTTTATTGTTATGGAAAAAAGAAATTCCATTCCAGTGTGCGAGAGATGTGGGTACTCTTAAAATATTGCGCCCCCAAACCTTAGCTACAAGTCTCGAATCAGTTGCAGACAGGTGTCCAGCTCTGAGTGTGGGACAAGATACACCAAACAGACAAGCCCTTTATGGATGGTAAATGACAATGAACAGACAGAGCATACAGTTGAGATTGGACATTCAACAGAGTGCCAAAAAGTCCCTGCAATCCACAACCTGCCAGTGGCACTCAAAGATGGAAGGATGTCAGTGTTATGAAGCACCCTTGACTGCACTAAGAGGGTAACAGCAGCAGCCAGGGAGATGAAAGCATGGCCCCATGCCAGGGCAGTGAGAGTTGGAGCACAACATTAATGTCCTTAAAGGAAGTGTAGACCCAGCAGAAACCACAGGTATGTTAAGGACAGAAAGACTGTCATTCGGTACATGCAGCTGGGAATCCAATGCTGGCGATACAGAAGAGTGGGGAGGGAAGGGGTGAGGAAAAGGAGGGCAAGGTATAGAAGAAATCAATGTGAAGGAGTGCTTCAGGTTATGAAGGATGGATCCAGCAGAAATTTTCGGGTCGACAGCTGGATACAGTGGGTCAATGGAAGGCTTCCCAAAAGAAGCTGGTGGATTGAGAAGCAGGCTCTTGACCAGGCCGGACAGAGCCAACTGGACTACAACAGGAGCAATGACAGCACTGGACAGGGGCAGCTGAGACAGCAGTGGGATACCTGCAACAATGAATAAGTCAAAGTCATTGAAATCAGATGTGAAAAATAAGCCATGTAATGCAGAATACTGGAACAGAAGTAGAATTCAGACATATGGTACTTCAGTGAAGGGGCTGATGAACAATTGATTGTGAGTGCTAACTTTCACCATCTTAAGCAATATAGTTTATTGTATATCTTGCTGATCCCTCAAAGCTGTACAGCTGCAAAATGTGAAAACAAGAGCAAATCTTAGAAACATTTTTTTGGAGGGGTAGGGGTGGGGTTGTGGGGGTGTTGGATGGCTGGAGGAATTAGAAGTTAACACTGAGGAAAACAACTCAAAAATGTCAATGCGCATTTGTTTCAATGCCTTGTCTTGGAAACAACTACCCTGAAGGCTTTTCAGAAAAATCTTTGAATCATCAGTTTATTGACTGGAAGCAATCAGATTTTGCTTTGCACAATTAAGCTGGTGATCTGTTCCATCTTGTAAGTGAGAGATCATTTGGAAAAATATCCAAATATCCAGTAGCTCTCAAGCACCAGAGCTCCCACTTAACTGAACAAGCTACATGCTTAATTTCACAATGCCTTTTAATGAGAATACAACATGTATATACTGCTGGTAGAGATAACCAAAGACACATAAGCATTATTTTCAAAGGTGAAAACATTTTATTTCTAAGAAATGAATCAATCACCAATTACAAAACCTCATCTCACTTTTTCCCCATCAAGTAATTTATCGGGATGAAGGATAGTATATCTGACCAAAAAATAAATCACAGTTCCTCAGAAAAAAACCTGAAAAATCACTTATGTATAAACCAAACCCTTCTGCATATGGCCTTACTGCTTAGGAAAAGTGTTCAGATCGTGGGTTCATTCTTCCACTGGAATGGCAAACACATTTTACTTTGCATTTCGCACTCAAGGTTACCATCCTATTTAAGGCTGTTGTTTCATAAATCAGAAGGTAATGCGATTGCCTCAGATGGAGACACGGAGACTATTAATTTGCCTCGCTCCTCCAGGGGCACTTAAGGTGGCATTACTAACACTTGAAATGTATTATCTCAATCAGTCGGCTTGCTGGAGCTAACATTTCATTGGAAAGGGTATAAATAAAGTTTGAGCAAGGAGGATGCACATTTTGCATTTGGGCCCTTCCTCCACAGCTGAGTTACAACGAGACTAATGCCTTTTGTTGCCTACAAGTCCCATAAAATATTCCACTCTGAGAAGGCCCTCTGAGCATAAACTGCAGTAATGTACATGGGAACTTCGGAACCAAATCACTTTCTTCACAGGCCCCATTACTCACTCAGCTGCGGAACACAAGCGCATAGCGCAATAGAGCCATATCTCACCAGCATCATAATGTTAGGATATAATCTTTGCTCAGAAGCATAGTAAATTATCCCCTCTGAGCACTTCCCTTCTGTCTTTGACGTGACTCATAGGAGCTGAGCAACAACCAAAAAAAAAAACAAAAGAAATAAAAAAAGAACTGAACGAGAGAGAAATGCATGAATTTTAATGTAACTCTTTAGATATCCTTATAGAGATGGCTGGAAACAGATTTCTGGGTCTAACCATCATCAACAACAGCACCATCATCATCATGTGGATAAGCATGTGTATGTGTATTTGTCTCTGTGAGTGTGTGTGTACTGCCCTCTCCTCTCCTACTCACAAACACATTATTTCCATATATTGCCCTGTCGGCCTTCTCCTCTGCAGACTCATTTTTGTACATCTGCATTGACAGTATTGCCTTGGTGGTAACACTTGATTTTCTTTGTTTTATTTTATGCTTTTTCTCCAGCAAAAAAGTCCCATATGCAGAGATTTCTTGAACTTTTTTCTTCTGATTTAAGAGCATTTTAGTCAAAATTGAAAGAGGATGTTCTGGATATAATTGTCATTAATGTGACATACAGAGGCTCTTAGGTCTGGAATAGGAACATCAAGTCCAGGCTCCAAGGCCTGTGTGTCACAGACACGTCCAGTAGAAAAATTACCATTTATGATATTCAGTGAAATCCAAGGATATTATACGTCTGAAAATTAAACCTGGATTTAATATTTTTCAGGTCATGGTGGATATTGAGGAAGCTACAAATATGCTGAAATTGTCCATATTTTATTAGCATATAAAAGAAATTTAATACCAAGATACCTGTGGATATTTTTCACCCAGTGCTGGACTGAGACAGATGTTTGCAAGATGAAATCAGAGAGATGGAGAGGAATTTCAGGGAATTCACTGTCCCTAGACTTTGACTTCTGTATTCCTTCACCTCCTCCAGCTTTTTCACTTTTGTTAAAAATATATATAAAATCAAAAAATCTACCTCTGGGATTCTCACCATCTTGGCCATCCCCCAGATTACTGAGAACCTCTGCTGAGAATCTCTTTACCCTTATCATATGCCTTTATCAGAAATCACCTCTGCACTTTCTGCCAGTTATAAGCCTACTACCTGTCAGAGGGATCCCAGTCTATCCCACCCACCCTCAGTGGTAAGTCAGGACATCCATAACTCACCTTTCAAAATATTCTGACCCTCGTCTCCAAACTGGCTTTTGTCTCACCTGAAAAAACCACACATTCTCCAGTCCCACATGCCCACATCCAGATTTAGGGAAGCTGCAGACAGACCCTGAAGAAAAAGCATTTCATATAAGTTACATTCTATTTCAAGTACTCTAAGACAGTTGAAATTATATTAATCAAACACAATATT
This sequence comes from Albula goreensis, assembly GCA_022829145.1. Lineage (NCBI taxonomy): Eukaryota > Metazoa > Chordata > Actinopteri > Albuliformes > Albulidae > Albula > Albula goreensis. The sequence continues at coordinate 36,933,790 of CM040742.1, forward strand.
AATAGAAACAGATGCCCTCCTACTCCTATCCTCACATGAGTGTATTTTGAAATGGAGAAATGAACTGCTTTTTCCTGGTGCAGAATTAAAGTCACTAAATTTACCAAAGGTGTACTGTGTCTGGATAACAGAGTGACAGTCTGACAAGGTTTTGGAAGGAAACCTCAGGGGAGGACTGACACCTTCTGGCTGGGCACCAGTAGCCAGTGAGTTTTAAAAGCTGTAAAAACCTGACGTTCTCTGCTTCAAATGTCTTCTTTATATCTGCATCACACGGCAATTGACACAGGGCAAAAAAAGGAAGGGGAAGTAACTTGTTTGTACACAGCTCAGGACAACAAAGTGCAGGATCACTCAAGGCCAAAATGCGCAAGAGGAAAGATCAGGACCGCCGTGTCAACGTGTGTCGCCCATCAATGAAGTGCCATTGTACCAGCAGGATCTTTCCCATTATACAGGTAAATGAAGCACAAAGTGAGCTGCAGTCGAATTGAATGTGATTGGATGCAAACCATTCATGTAGGTTAGCGAGTGCCTCACTAAATCAGCCGTGAAATTTGAAACACATGCACATGAGTGTCACATCCTATTTCCCAGAAGGACCCTGCTATTCAGCCGATTAGCCATGTAGTATTGATCATTAACGTGATCCACACATTGATAATGCATGTGAAGAGGCTGCAAACTAGGTATTACCAGCCCCATTACTATAAGTGGGGAAACATATTAAATTGTGTGACATGCATTAAATGTTGTACTTTAAAATGAGGTTTCTCTCACAGAATATGTTGAATCAGGGATTTTATTGTCACAAATTTTTTTTTGCAGCAACAGACCCTAGTGAGTACCTACATCTTCTGTTTCCTGCCATCAGTGTTGCATGACACAAAGAAGGCATTGCTCACAACAGTGCTACAATTGCATGCACTGCCTGAGTTTACTACTGTTGTTAGTTTTTTTTTGAACTGTGAGCTAGTCACAGCATATAACTGTGGGGTCATGATGTCATAAAGTTGAAAAGGTATTATTATTATTATTATTATTATTATTATTATTATTTCTACTACTACTAATAGTAGTAGCGTTATCCCCACTTTTGTGCTACTTGCCTAAAGGAAATGAGCATGGCACATATAAAAATGCGAAAAAACATCACACATTGCTATATGAATTAATTGGTCTAAACTGAAGCAGCTGTATTAGTGCAAATGTTACCCCAGGCAATTGAATTTAAAAAAAAAAAAATCAGTCACACAGAATTAAGTCACAATGTATGGGACTTGTTTTTGCACATATGTCAGGGAGTAGCCTAGATTTCCTGCAATGTTGTAAAGAAACATAGCTAATGATGAGTTCAGGCTGTAACGCAGTAAAACCTGCTCACTGTCCTTACACTGCTCCTCCGTTAGGTAATCAGCCGAGAGAGGGTGATGGAATTGGAGAGTATGCGTGCTCCCCAGCTTCCCCCCTTCAAGCCTCACAAGAGAACCTCATCAGAGTGCCTGCAGTGTGGGGCAAAGGACTGAAAGCTGACATGAGCTTTGCTAAGTCATCAGAAGCATGGTTAAGCATAGCGTGTGGGGTGGATTTCAATGCATTTAATCTGTTTAAAAATGAAATAGTGTCTTCCAGCATAGAGACCAATTAAATGCTGGTCTGCATGGCTCTACTGCTGAACCTGGAAGCGACCTGGAAGCATTACAATACACTTCCATTATAAAGACACAGACGTGTGTGTCCCTCAAGTACTATATGTGCTTTTTGTTCTGTGAGGCAGAGCAGAAACATCATTTTCTGAAGAGCCGTATCTCTAAAAAGATGATGGGATGTGAAATTCCACAGGCAGGACTGCTGGGGAAATCATGAATAACCTGAATCAGCAAGCCAATATTTTGGAAGATTGGAGTGGCAATAGCATAGCATCAAAAAGGGCCGCCACAGTCTCATGTTAACTCTTACCTGAATCTTTATCTCACTTACCCCACATTGCCTTTTGAAATTGGATTTGTGGTAAAACTCAGCGGTATAACAGCAACACTTCAAAACCAGAGGGCTCAGAGACAGACCATTATTAGAGTTTAAAAGTTTTATGGAGGTAAGTTACATTGGAGAGCACATAAGCCTCCTGTCACTTCTTAGCACTATAGCAAGAGTTAGTTATCTGGGTTGGGCACATAAAAGCAGCTACTCATCTTTCTTTTTTTAAGCAATACGGAGAGTGAGAACTGTCATTGAGGTAGACCTCTTAATATCACTCATAAAATCATACTGTTGAGGTAAACCAATAACAAAACTGTGCAGTGTTGTTACTTTTATCTGATTGGAAACCTCAAACCTTATAATGAACTACTGATCTACAGTCTGGTTGCAAGGGGGTAAGAAACAGCCAGTACCATCTAACATCTAAAGCTAAATGCCTTAAACTAGTCCCAATGTGACCAGTTCACTTAAAACCCTAACAGCTTTTTTCTGGTGAAAGGTAGCTGTAAATTTAATTTGGTGCCAAGAATGTGACCTCTGTGCACCTCCACATGAGTTCAGTGGGGGCTAGAAGACATACTTAATCACAGCCTAACTGCGTCCCAGCAGCTATCGTTTAGAAAGAGAAATAAAGAAACAGGTGATGACAACCTTGGGCTCTGAAAATGGAAAGGCATAAATCCTGCCAAGCATTCATATCCAGCGCATGGTCCCATACAAGTGTTGGGGGTGGGGGGGGGGGGGCATAACCAGACATTAACATCCTTGGGTTGAGTTTACCACCTGGTTTTATTAATTAATCCATTTTGAATAGGCCTTAAAGAAATGTTAGGACTAGGGTTTCTTATGTGAGTGCAGCAGGGATTCCTTGCAAGAATATTCAAACAAGAAACAAGTGGATTAAAATTGTACTATTGTAAAAACCATTTAAAAGATCATTGACCTAAAACTACTGATTGAATAAGATATTTTTTTTTTTGAGAAATAATTTAATACTCATGAAAGTTTCTTCAGTGTGGAAACAAGGTTAAAATTGAACTGAATTGTTTCCAGCTCTGTTGTGAATAACAGCATTCCTTGTCACAAAATTACTTGAATCAAATTATATTTATCTCCAGTGATCAATACTATTTCAGTCAGTAATACAGTATCTATTCAGATCAACTTTGGCAAATAAAAAAATTCAAAGAAAAATATACTCTGTATAAGGTTGTGCACCATGTGCACCTATTAAAAAGATAGTTAAACCTACTGAGTATGAGAAAGCCAAATACTCTTTGAGCCTCTGGAAAAGACAGCTGGAGGATTCTGGCCTGCACCTATGTTCCAACTGAAGGCCTAAGGAAGTCAAGGGGCAGCCAAGGTACAAATAGGAACCAGACACAGGTACATTTGTTTGTGGCATCAAATTAAATAAGTTTGGAGATTTTGGAAGGAATTTCAGTATGTGATTGAACATGTAGACAAAGAACAGCTCCTGTAGCCCCGGTGGCCGTGCGTCCTTTAGCCAGGAATGGGAAAGAGGCCATATGCCCATAGAGCGCGGTGAGGCTCAGCCAGTGGTGAGAGCTCACCTGCCATTCATCACAAACTGTTTCCCTTTTGAAGTGAGGGCTCTCAAGTACATGACTGAAGAACTGAACAACCTAGAAACAACAGGCTGAATCTGACCAGATCATCTGAACATTCAACACTGGACTCGGGGTAAGCTGGACTTTTCATCTTTCTACGTTATCTCATGGGTGCTTTTGACAGTGTTTAGCCAGGGACAGCAGCTGCAGCAGCAACACTAGGGCTGACTGATGTACAAACATTTCCAGTGTTTGCTGCCATAAATGTGTGGAGAGAGCACAGCTTTAAACCTAGAATGTCTACGACTGGGACTTGGAGCTAAGCATGGTATGTGTGTGTGTGCATGTGTGTGTGTGTGTGTGTGTGTGCTGGGTCGGGATACAGGCAGAAAAGAGTGGAGTGTTTGCTGGTACACACTACTTAAAAAGAAATGTTGGGCCTCAGAATAAATATGGTTCGTGGTGTGTAAATCCTGCTTGGATTAACATACCATTATATTGGCTATATTGGCTTATCGTTAGCTGCGTGACCTACTGTGTGCATATGGAAATTAGTGAAGGGGCTTGCTTTCATTTTATCATCATTTTGTGTTCTATGTTATGATTACTGTAAATGATTTGCCTGTTTTCTTTAAAGCTGCTAATCAGTGATGGTGCCTGTGTCCTCATGCCCTATGCAGTATTTAACCCTGTTCATGCTGGCTGCCTCGGCTCCTGGAGTGGGGTAGATCTGTAGCCTCAGCTGGGGGGAATCTACACGATTTCTGTGCGGAGTGTGTGGAAGGGACTGTCATAGACTGTTTTAACTTTGACAAATTGACAGATTAAAAACTGTACTTATTCTGAGTGTTACATTGTGGTGTCCTGGGGATATTTCATTGGATCTGGTGTCTGTAATTTAGCAATTATTGCTTATCCGCTCTTGTGAAAATAACACATCAGGGAATCAATTCCCTCTTGATTATTAAGCCAGTTTCATTCCAACCGCGCGGTGCAGGTAGTCTCGCTACTAACCGTGGGTTATGTTCTGAGAAAATACATTGTAAGTCAAATCCAATTTGATGCTATTAATATGCTACGATTGTGTTCGTGATCAGGAGCCTGATCTTCCAAGCAGCAAAAATGGACATAAATACCATATTCTTTCAACTGATTAATCAGCTGTAAATTCTATGCATCGGACAGTGGAAAGATTGAATCTGAACTCAAGCACTCAGTGATGAGCTCAATGCTGAATCCACAAGATCAGTCTCAGCATTGAACATTGCATTATAACAATGAACTGCACTGCTTTATCCTGAATAAGAAATACAAAACACATACTTTTCAGAGATCTAAAAGCAACGAGTCCTGTCAGTAAAAATCATCATATTTAAAATGAATGTCCTTTTAAGAGCCATATTAGAAACATATTTGGTACTTAGAAATTGTCCTTCAATGTATGAGGGGGTTATGTTCCTGAAAAATAAACACTAAACAATGAGGAAAAAAATCTCTCACATTTTTTTTTGCATAAAACAAATTTGCATTACCCTAAACACAAATGCATGATCCATATTGATATTGTTAAATACAGCCTTGATTTTGGACTGGTTATGAAATCTATGCTGAAAATGCAATCTGACTGCTTGTGTTTCCACAGATACATGGTAGCCTGAATGAAATCATTCTGTGACATGCTGATGTTATCAATGGCCTCCAGTACTATTTTTGTACTGTTTTTGAGTAAGAATTTATAGCAACTGGCCAATTAATTAGCTCACATAAAATGACCAAGTATGAGTGTATCTAAGGTGGTCAATAGGGCTACTTGCTAGGCAATAAAAACCACAATGTATAACATGGCAAATATTTTAGGACATTTTTGCTCTTTTTGTCAACCTTCCTTTGTCTTTCCTCCCCCCCTTGACCTGCTAAATTCATTCCCTTCACTGACAAAATTCTGTCATTTCAAAGCCACCTTCTAAACGTCCCCTCCAAACGTTCTCTCTCCTGATAAACCTTATTTATTCCACCATTTACCTCCAAAACTCCTAAACTCCCTCATTTCACTTTCCAAACTCCCTCCTCTCACCAAAAAATTTACCTTCTGAACATTTCATTTGCCCATTTTCACATTCCACTTTGAAGAAGTAGGATAGCACATTGGTATGTTGATAGAGGGAATTTGGAAGGTGGATGAAATAGTTGCCATAATTTTAGTTTAAAAATGGCAAGGTAAACAAGATTTCAGTTCACATTTAAAGTAAGATCACATTGTTCAGTACCAATCATCAGTGAAAGTCCAATGTCGAATCAAAGTATATTTATTATTGGATCAACATTGATTATTTATTTATTTATTTATTTATTTATTTTTTGCTTGGGCACTTTCGTGCTGGATAGAGTAAACAAGATTGAATCAGCATTGATTTTGGATTGTTTCTGTAAAGGTAGGTGTGGTTGAAAACACAATGGTGAATCAAAGTTTGTTTTGGATTGGTTTATCCCTGTCAGGTTATATTTAATATTTAATCAATTTTGACTTTTGACATGACATGGTCAGTTCTGGATACGGTTGACAACACACACTTAAAACAATATCAATTCTTAAATCCATTTTTCTAAGAACAGCATTATTTTCTTTTGGGTCAGTGAACTAGATGTGAGGGGAATGGAAATTCTTATTTCAGAGGCAAGGACTTGAAAAGGTTTCATTTCATTTAATATATAAGGAATCCCAATCCTTGGGAGCAGAAAAAAGTTACAGCAGAAAATGTACTTACTGAGACATGGCCAAAAAATATTTTTAATAAACATCCCTATTTCAGAAGGAAATGAATAATAATATAATATGTAATATAATACAATAATGTGTGAGTCTGATAGTAATAATGGCATTATTGGGAAACTCATTGGATATTGTTTCTCCAACACATTTCCATGAAGAAAAAAATAGTGTTAAAGTGGAGTAGAGTACAAGGATGGAGAAGGACATTCAGTAGTTTTACTACCCATCTGTAAAGTTGTTTTGAGATGTATTGTCAAAACATCAAGCAATTGCTGGTGTGGTTGAAGTGTGTGCGTGTGTGCGTGTGTGTGTGTGTGTGTGTGTGTGTGTGTGTGTGTGTGTGTGTGTGTGTGTGTGTGTGTGTGTGTGTATGTGTGTTTGATTGAGAACCTGTAGTGATGGAGTTTGTACCAACATTCCTAATTGGCAGCTGAAACTCAGCTGCAGCTGTGAGATGGAGGTCTAATGATGCAAGTTTGGACAGGGAGGAGGACAGGTTCAAGAGCAGGTGTGTGGAGACAGAATGACAGAGCATTCAGGACAAGCTTGTTTCGCCATGATTCATTTGAGTGGTGGGTTCACCGCGACAGGGGTGGGTGGGTAATATGTCGGCCAGTGGGAAAAGGTTGTGACACTGTCCTTCACAGATCTTTCCCTTGTCAAACCAAACTCCTCCGTACACTGTGTCACACTATAGAAGGGGTGGAAATTATGTTGGTGAATATAAGCCATACAGAAAAAAACAGAGAAACTTTGTGCAAATATACTCAACAAAATTGAATATTCTGTGTATTACACTAACTGTCATGGATTTGTTTCATATGGCCCTGTAAAACACAAATATTTGAAATGTACGATTTAAGCAAATCAGAAAGAGCTGCAAAGATATACAGTGGGGCACAAAAGTGTGGGACCACAAGCGGAAAAGCTTCTATTTTGCATTCTTTTACAATTTAATATAACTGTTTAATTGCAAACTATATTAACAATTTATATTAACAATTTGAGTGAAAGGTTCTATCTTTGAAAAATGTACATGAATTTTCAGAATGTCTTAGTTTTCAATATGTCCCCTTTTTGCTTTAATGACAGGGTGCACTGGAGCTGGCATGGACCCCACAAGTTTGAGCAAAACCTGATCATTCATGTTATCACATGGTATTTAAGTGCACAAAACATTCTTGGGCTTTAAGAGCCCCAATAAACGTTCGATGGGGTTTTACCTTTTCTACAAAGGGGAATGTTTCAAAATCCTAAAACTTTCTGATTATATCCAGGTTTACATGAAAAAGGTTTGGAAAAAATTTTTCAATGTGGTCTCAGACTTTTGGACCCCACTGTAGGTTGAAGCTATTGTTTTATTTAATACCTTTGATGTATATGGAAGCTCTCAAAAAGATCAATTAATATTGCATTTTTGATCAGTATCTCCCAGAATACTTTATTTAGGATTTAGCTTGTGCTGTGGCTCTGATGTTGAAGTTCTGAAAACCCATGCTGAAAAAGTATACTGAAAACCATGGTGAATTTGTTTAGACAGTCATTTTGCTTTCATCTCAGAGCTGTTTGTGCAGAATTCTGTCAGCAGAAGAGCGGCACATTTCACAGGTATTAAAGCTCGACATCCCTCTTCCAAGAGAAGGGGAGATCAATGTGACATTATTCATAATAACAATGACTGCAACATTCATACTACATTTTTAAAGAACTGCTACAGTGCGGAATACAGTCACATTATACATCCATAGTAGAAATTCTGAGTGCGTCACACGAAAGTTTAAAATGATGAAAGTGACATTTAAAAAGTACCTTTCTCCCACCATCTTGCTGGCTTGGTCCCATTTTATGGGGTGGTATAGGCTCTGAAGGCTGCGCCCACTGAATATTGATGCAGGTTGAAATGGCACAGTGATTTAGTACAAGACAGAACCATATTCTCCATTTCATCTTATTTAACCATTTCAGTTGCTGACATAGAAATAAGGACCTTCCAACAATAGGGTTGTGTCATAGAATTTTAACATGGTGTGCTTGTTTTTTTTAAGTTGTTAAGATTCTGAGAGCAGATATTTTCGGCAGGGAATTCTATTCTATGTGGGGAAACAGACAGGTTTTAAAGGAGTTGCTTAAATTCAGTCCTAGTTGTTTTGCCATTTATATATGTACATATATGCATACTTAGTGGTTGAAAACAAAAGTTTAAAAAAATACAATAAACAAGACTACAGTACCATGTTTTATACATACAGATTTAGCCCAATGCTCTAGTGGACATTTTCTGAATAGTTTTGTCAAGTGAATTAACCATTCATCAATGTTTAACTCAACTTCCATGTGAAAAGTATTATGTTAAGCCTGAGTTATTCACATATCAAATTAACATGCTTTTACATAATCTTAGTCAAGAAGAATCCCTCCTATCGGTTTAAGGAAATTAATAATGTAATAATTGTTCATTAAACTCTGGTAATTACTCCTCAAAGTATATCACTGACAATTTATGAGTTGTTTTCTTGCTTGACTGGTAATTATATAGAACATAATATCCTGCTTGCTTCTCCTGAGGAAACAAGACAATTAAGAATAGTATTTCTTTTTTATGAAGTCATGGGTAATTGCATAGGACAATTAAAAGCAAAGATGTTCTTGATTAAAAGAATATAGAATTCTTTGTTCAACCATGTAAATTTTTAATAGTGAAATCCTTTTAATACAAGGGCATCATGGAAAACATCAGCTCTTGACCTAAGCTGTTATGTACTAACAGGACAAGTTGAATATTCAGAAATCAACACCCAGGTGTGTACAGTTGAATCAAATAATACAGAACTTTTGTTTCCCAGCAATTGAATAAACAATTTCCAGTTTACCTCAATTTTCAGTTGTAGTGGCTAGGTTTGTAAAGTAAATTCTGCCTTGGGGTATATCTCATATTTTAGATACTGCTGTTCTGTGGTTGTTTTTCTCTGTACTACTGTTGCAACACAATACAACATAAGAGGATACTTGTTTTTTATTTTGCTTTTTGCAGACATTTCCAAAATAATTTTTGAAACTGAAGATATATGACAGATTCGCTAACAGTTTTGAAAGCCAGTATGTAGACCATCAAAGAGAAATATTAAATGCTTTGCATGTCATTAAATTTGAAGTGTAACAAAGCATTTTATAGTACTGTATGAATTAAAAAGAAATTATGACCATCACAATAATTCTTGTTCAGTTTAACTATAATAGGAGCAATATGAGCTTTAATAACATGCCTTGTTGAACACATTGTCAGTTACTAAGTCGTAGTGGTTTGTTTGTGGGGAATAAATCATGTTGTCATATACATGTAACGACAGGGAAGTCTGCTAAACAGCATCAATATGACAAATTTTGCTGTATTAACACAAAGAAGCTATCTTAACGACTGCCATTATCTAGAATCACTGTGATTTATTTAATGGAGAGTAGTATGGATTACGTATTCATTACGTTTTCCTTTTCATATACCTAAAGCTATTATCGAGCTTACTTCATATAAATCATGGCCTTTTTTCAGGGCCTTGGCTCTTGCATGTTGGTTAGAATTTACGACAAATTCAGCATAATGCCAACTGATTCATACATCATCTTAGATGAAGAGAATGCGCTAATTGCCGTAATCCCATAGGAGGCAGAGATGGCATGTATTAACATATCCCAGGGAGTGGAGGCAGTGTTTGTAATACTGAAGGGAAGAAAAGAATACACTGTGGCAACATTGAATGTAATGCTTTGCAATCTGCCCCGGATAGCGCGGAGGCGGCATTCCCTTACTCTGACAGTCTGGAAATGCATTTGGACATTTAGTGCGCTCCCATTTTAAATTGCACATTTGCGGCTGTCAAATGAGGTACGGGGAGAGCAAAAATAAAACCCATCACTGTCCGATCGTTTGGATTAGGGAATTTTGCTAGAGTATGGGAAATTTTCTCTAGTCTAGTTCATTTACTTCAGACTGCTTTTACATAAACATTTTTGTACACTTGTCTCTGTGCGAAAATAAAAGAATTTTCCAGATACACAAAATTAGGTCTTTCATGTATGTGTTTCTCAGGACATTTCAGAGAATGGTATTATTAGCTGGCTGCTTTTGGTGAGGAGGGGTGGGGGGATTACAAACAAGGCAGTGGATGGCAAAGGACAAAAAAGATTTCCAGGAGGGCGCTGGGTGCCTAATGTGAATCTATTTATTTTTTCAACCCATCCATTCCTTTAACTAATCCCCAGTTTTCTCTATCCCCCAAGCAAATTTCAGATTCAACTAACTGCTCCTGCTAAAATAATAATCGTCTATCCCTGGTGGCCTTACTTTGCTCAAGCAGTTTTAGCATATCCATCCACACACAAAGAATGGTTATGAAGGTTATTCTGCGAATAAAATAGTTATTTTTCCCCTCTTCACAATTATATGCAATGCGTAAATTAACCTATTCTAAAATTTATGAAATATTGGGAATTATAATTCTGAAAATATGTGGTCACAATATGAAATGTGTGTGTGTGTGTGTGTGTGTGTGTGTGTGTGTGTGTGTGTGTGTGTGTGTGTGTGTGTGTGTGTGTGTGTGTGTGTGTGAGTGTGAGTGTCTGTTTGTTTGTTCATATGCTTGAATGTATTCACCACAAGATGGTTTTAGATGTTTATTTCATCAATGGATTAATATAATACAGACAGCAGATCTGATGCACAATTAATAATGCATTATATTTGAATGCAGGCACATTAATTATAATTCATAGGGCTAGGGAGACTAATTTCCCCCTAAAAAGATAAGTATCTTACATTATTTATCAGAAGCTGAGAAATCTTTCTGAGGCAAATATAAGATTTCTGTGTTTATTGACAGCTGTATTAGCTTGCAGAGGAAACTACTGCTAAATGTTTATCAGCTCATGTGTTGGGTCTTAAAGCAACCAGTTTGAGTTTACTGTGATTCATTTACTCAATTAACTCACTGTGTAACCCGTTAAGCTATACTGCAAGAGGTGTGCAGCTTGTGCGGTCAAAACTCCGTATAGGGTGTATGAGTTAAAACTGGCTATCCTTGTTTCATTCACTAGCAATACACTGCTTATAACAGCCATCTCAGTTTATACAATGGCATGAAACACCATTTTGTAGGAGCCATAGTTTGTAGCTATGCATCTGAATGGTAGAATTACAGCCAAAGAAAGTGTTCCCTAAGGGATTAAAACAATCAAGATATGTGTAAGTGACAGATAACAGGTTGTAATTATTAAAGATATAAACATGTTGAGATATTTTGGTGGTAAAGGTATATATAATCTGGGTATGTCAGAATAAGGACAATTAATACATACAGTGATAGCCAAAAGTCTGATACCACAAGTGGAAGAGCTTCTATTTTGCATTCTTTTACAAATTAATACAAATTATATAAACAATTTGAATGAAAGGTTATATCTTTTATAAATTTTACATGACTTTCCAGAATGTCTTAGTTTTCAGTTTGTCCCCCTTTTGCTTTAATGACAGGGTGCACTGGAGCTGGCATGGACCCCACAAGTTTGAGCAAAACCTGATCATTCATGTTATCACATGGTATTTAAGTGCACAAAACATTCTTGGGCTTTAAGAGCCCCAATAAACGTTCAATGGGGTTTTACCTTTTCTACAAAGGGATCGACAGGGTTGGTGTCACACATTTGCTTAAATTTGACCTAGACATAATCTTAAATATTTCAGATGTCATAACTTTTCTTTGTTTAAATGTTTCAAAATCCTAAAACTTTCTGATTATATCCAGGTTTACATGAAAAAGATTTGGAAAAAAATGTTTAATGTGGTCTCAGACTTTTGGAGCCCACTGAATGTAGTCCTTAAATTGTATGTCAGGGTCTAATTTTCCATGGTAAAACTATCCCTGTCAGTTCAGGAACCAATAAATGAGTGGAAAAGTAAAACTCACTAGTCATTCTGGAATGATAAATGATTTAGGATTAGAGTATAAGAATAAATCATCAGAGAAAGAGTTCTTCCAGGAAAAGAGTTTGAGTGCCATAGATAACTCAGAAAAAAAATCTCATTATATCAAGTTGGATCATGAATTTAAAATTCACATCATGGGCAGAGTCTGGCATAAGAGAGTAACAAAAGCCCAAAGCACAAAAGACTGCCCGATAGGTTGTATGAAAACAGTTTTTTGGGGTTCTGCTATCTTTGATAACATTAGCTAGCCACAGCGCCTGGAACCAAGCATAAATCCTTAAGCGTAGAATATAAAAAATAAAAAAACCTTCAACAAGCCCCTGGGTGATTTTTTTTTTCCTCATGGAAACAAACTAAACAGTAAAAGTCTTGACAGCAGTACCCAATGTGACCCATAGCACCAGTCAGGAACAGACTCTGAATAATCAATAAAAAATTCATACAACAATGGCTGCTGGTAACATATATTGCTCATTTTTTTAATGTGACCCTGATCATGCTTATCCTCTTTGAGAGAGGAAAAATAATATTTCACAACAATCACATTTTTAGTAATCAGCCTTACAAATCCAGTGATACATCTCAGAGAAAGAGGGAAAATATGAACATCACTTTGACATGTACAAACATGCTTCATTTCTATTCCCCTGACTACCCAGGCTCAACAGAACAAACAATTGCATCATCAAAACTAAATGATACACAGAAATACATCGTTTTTAGATTGTGCTCAAAGTGTGCTGCGAAGGAGCCCATGTCATGAGGGATCACAGAGTGAAATGGGATCACAGCTGTATAAAGCAACACAACGTGACACTGATGGGAGGTGAACCAGATCAAAGAGATGAAATGGTACATTCATTTTTCAAGAGTTAGGCAAAATCAAATGAGCAACACACGGCTAAAGCCCGGGTCAATGATTGCTATGATATGGTTCAAATCCAGTATGTGGGTCTTTGGCGTTATAGCCGGTCATGATGGACTCTAAAATTCACTGGTGTTGAGGTTGATCTATTGCCCTCGTATATGTTCTACAGTTATGTCTTACAATCGAAGTGGCAGAGGAGCAGATTTCCATTCACAGATAGTGCAATTCACTTTTTATTTCTCTTTTCTAGTGGCTGCCATGTCAAACCTAAATACCATTATACTAGTTATAATTCATTATTGCTTCAATGACAGAGGTCTTGGTCTGAAGGTGACTCCATTACATTATAGGTTATTGCCTCATATATCATAGCTGCATGGCCCCAATTTTAGTCCATGGCCTGCTCCTGACTGTGAAATTGACTGCTTTCTATCAAAAGAGGGGATTAAATTATCCTACTGTTACATTTAAAACAATTGTGAAATAGTTAAGGTACTGAAAAAATATGTTTTTCTTGCTCTGATGCTGCTAAGTCATGAAGGTATTTCATTTCACAACCTAGCAATGAAGTATCCATAAGAAGGTATATAGAGTTATTTTGTTTAGTATATTCTAAAATATGGATGCCCTCCATTCTCTCCCCTGACTCCACTCAATGAGTTCCTGATAAAGGAGGGTCTGGCTGATATCAGGAGGAAATGAAGAGCAGTTGCTCCATCTGATTTTATATCTCTCATTAGACAGATATTGTTGCACAACAAAAATGTTCAGCTCTCATATACAAGCCATAAGAACATACATGTGCATCTCAAACACTATTATTTATTACAATTTCACTGATTATGTTACTATGTAGTTTACATGTTAGGATATAATAGAGCTGAGGGAAATGGACCCTTGAAAAGGTGCATTTTTAAAAAGTGTCAGTATAAACACACATTGCACAAGAGATGCAAATAGAGTACAATTAGCATTAGTTGTCTTCATATGGAACTTGGGAAATCAGACATGCTTTGCATCTGTCATCTACATTAATAGCCTTAACTGTACTTTTAATGTGGACGGCCTTTGTGACCAGTGCCAAAAACTGTCATGTACAAAACTGTGCCAACATATTATTCATCATTCACCAATCCTTCTGTTTAGTTCTTGACTCATAATTTAAGACGGTCGTCACCCAAGGTCTCAAACACAGATTTGTTTTGCCATCAACTTCTTCTGTAAGTGGCAGACAAAGTTAGACTTTACAACATATTAAATGAAACTGCACGACCTTTGCAGCACCGTAGCCCCCACACGGTCTCTGTAATATACACTCTCAGCTTGGGAGGTACGTGCCTCCATCTCAAAGCCCCTTGATTGAGAGCACCATGTCATGTGATACAGGAGGGCAGACGGATGAGGCCATGAGTAGAGATCATAGGGTCGGCTGCAGTGATGGATTTTATTTTCCCTCTAAATGAATGGGAAACAGTTGGAGCTGCTGGTGGAAGAGCTTATCGATGACAAACGCTAATGAACAGTTTTTCTTCCTGACATATTAGCCTTAGCTGCAGTTTGATATTTTGACCTCCCTGCTGTCCAGGTCAAGCTCCCGCATACGATTTCTGTTTCCTGCTTTAAACAGGACTGTTATGCTGGATCCTCTCAGTCAGCACTATAGATGCCCAAGTTCATGTAAATGGTCTACATTTCATCTAGAAGATTTGCCATGCAGGCACACCACCGGATTTAAATATAACTACGGAAAAACTTGAGTGAGCATTATGAAATAGACTGAAACATCTGGAGTGTGTACAGACTTTGGCCTTACTTTCTGCAGACCGGATGCTGCTAACTGTATTATGGAGGACAGACTTATATATTAACCAATATTCTCTTATTTACTCGATCCACTAATTTTTACCACTAACAATTTAAAGAAATAACTACTTTTCGGAACAAAAAACTGCATCAACATAATACAATATATTGACAAAAAATATGAAATTTTCTCGCTCAGAAGTATAATTAAATAAAACATTTATGATTTTAATATTTTAATAGCTTTCACAATATCGAAACTCTATAAGGTTAACAATTGATCATTTTCAATCCAAATTAACACAAGTGGGTACCATGGCTGAGCCATGACATATTCATGACTATCTCCTCAGTGCCACATGTTATAGTTTTCATTCAAAGTCTTCTGAATCTTTTATTTGCTTAATTTAATATTTAAATGGGTTCCCTGGCTGTTAAAGCAACACAATCAGTGAAAAATGTCATAATAATAATAATATTGTTTGAGAGATTCACTTCTCTATCCCCTCCTTTCATTTCCTTTGTTTACAGAGATGCTGGTGGTTAGTCCGATACTACTTCACAAGTGAACCCCCCATAAGTCAGTGGTAATCAGGTTTTTATCAAGTTTTTATCAAAATAATAGCACATTTAAAAGGTATTTCCTTACTTTACATAACAAAATGTCTTAGAATCAATGGTAAAAGATCCCTAATGTAGCTGGCTAACTGTATAGATCTGGACAGCTGTCCAGCTTCTCTCCCTTAATGGTATTGTATATTGTAAGCTAATGATGCACCTTCATTTATGTTTTATAGATTTACCTGGTCATTGTGTGCTTGTATGCTATAAAGGTCTTTGGATCAAAAGGTTACCAATAAATGACTTATATGTATTCTAAGCTTGCAAAAGTGTCCCTGCATTAAAAAGAAATGAATCTTTTTAATTGTCTGGTCAATTATGGCTGTCACCATTGTAATATATATAGAATACATATTACATCAAATGGTCCTCAGACAGCACTGGATGCAGTCAGCACATATCCATGTGATGACATGCTTTGCGGTTCAGCCATTACCAAAATGAAGGAGAAAAACTGCTTTAGCATTGAAAAATCCCCCCTGGCATTAATTTGTAAGTCAAAGTTAAGGACAAATGTTGATTGAATGTAGGCCACAGACTGACAGTCCATTCCTCATGAGGCAGATAAAAAACCTTGACCCATGACTAATTACAGATCTAATGCTACAGGATAAAATCTAGGGGGAATGATCTCTTGCTCTCTTAGAATTTGCAAACATGTTGTTTTATGGCTTCTATGATTCATGATTTATAAGGTTTATTATCTTTGATTAGTCAGAGGGTCGATGATTTGATCAGAGAATTGAGACATGACTAAACACCCCATTAATCCCAGGGTGAAGTTTCTGCTGTTTGACTTCTCAGCTCCATATTGAGGGAGAGCCATTTCTGTGTTTTCTTTTTCTAAAATTGTGTGTCTACTGTGAGCTCATGCAAGAGAATTTACTGTTTAAATTTTGTATTTTGATGATTGATTTGTTGCCCTGTGGTAAAATCTTGTTTCCTGTGAGACAGTTCACGTCACCACAAAAAATCACCATGAAAACTTGAACTACCAGAAGTACAAGTGTATGATTATTTATTAGGAAGAACAGCTTTCATATCTTAAAATTTATATTTAATTGCAGCACACATTTCCAATGAATAAAATTCTTTTTATTGCATTTCATTTTCCATTCCAGCATGATGGTTAACAGGTTAACACATTTTTCAACATTTTGTACGCACGTTACCTCGATATTGGCAGCTCTCTTAATTTTAAAGCCACTATGTAGATGTGAATTAAATTCGTGTTCAAATCCTCTTAATTTTAATCTAGCTGTAAGACTTAAGCCTACTCACTTGGGGCAACACTGCTGTATTTCTGCCTCGTGCAACAATAAGCAAGAGTGTCTGCCCACCCACAGAATGGCTTTACGAAGTTGTTCAGCAAGTGCATGTGCCTGTATGCAGAATTGTGTTGTTGTCTTTCATTTTACCTTCAATGAAACTCTGGAAGAATAGTTACCTTTTATAAATGAAACTCTTTGACGTCTTCTACTTTTCACAGAAGAAACTTTCAAGCTCTCTACATAAGTATGCAGTTAGTGAGGCCAGAGTCACCACATGCAGTGACTGTAATATAGTAGGCTACCATTTTTCATCCAAATCTTAGTAAGATAGCTTTCTGCAGAATATAAAAACTATTCATTGAGTCAATAATAGGAACACAAAATGTTAAAAAATGTCTTGGTGAAATATTGCCATAGCTATGTTGAAGGATTATGACACTTTAGTCTCTTTTTATTGCAGGTTCTGCTTTCCTTAAAGGGAAGGCAATGAACAGCCATTTTTACAGTGGAATTTCATGGAATACGGCTAATCTTCTCTATTGTAATCAGGCCATTTCTGGTTGCAACATGAAACAGATTTCCCCAAATGAAGTGGGAGCACAATTAATTCCCTGTACTTTTGTGTTTATGGGCAGGAATTCACACTTGGATGGCGGTAAACAATTTCTTTTCAGGAGTCTTTAATGCAACTTGCAGGCAATTATGATAAATCACAGTAATTAACTGTAGCCCAAGGAAACCTCATGTAATTGATGGGGATGCTTTGCAGACCACAATATAAGTGGTTTAAGAATGGTTTTATCTTGTGCTCATGAAGTCGAACCGCCCCAACAGTTTATAGTGTAATGCATATATGTATATATTTAATTAAAACAAGGAAACAAACAACACGCTAAAAAAGATCTATTGAAGAGTCTGTGTGTCATGGAGGCAAGCACATTGTCAGCATTTCTGTTTCATTCCTCTGCAGTGACTCTCGCCGTCTTACTGTTCACTGGGAAGTTGGCCGTGGGAAGGAGATCCTCACCAGTGCCCGTTTGGGAGGACTCAGAGAAGGCTGGATGCCGCTCTCCTCTTTTCCTCTGCAGCAGGTGGCACTGGCTGCAGATGTTGAGCGGCTGGCGGTCTCGGTGCAGTAAACTCACCGGTAGACTGTAAATGAGAGAGATGCGTGTCGGATAAAAGCCTGTTTCATTTGAGCCAGAGGAGGGAGAGAGGGAGGGAAGGAGGCAGGGAGGTTGGGTGTACACAATTTTCTGCATGAAGTGGTCAGGCTCACTGCTGCCATTCCCTTGTGTTGTGTAGGTTAAAGCTGCATCGATATGACATTTTCAAAAGTCACACTGTTTTCAGAATAATTTCTAGGCTTATATTCCTATTGCATGAGGTATTTATCTTAAGCAGAATGTGAATTAATACAGGGAATCGGGAAACTACTTCATGTTACTGTAAAGAGCATTGTTTTATTACTTTTTTTATTTTGCAGTTTGAATTTATCAGTTTGCACAGAGCACAGGGCTTATTTTGAAGCTGTAATTATTTATTTGTTTTCTCTCACCTGTCTAGCTTGAGGAGCTCCTTCTTATGTTGTGCCAAATAAAGGAATCTTTGAGCCAGTAAAGCCCCTGAAATTGACATAAGTTTCATGAAAATGCTGTCTGAAAAGGGTGAGGACCGCTAGCATCATAAAATGCAGCATAGAATTGTACCACAAGATTACTGAAAATCGGTTACACTGGGTTTTTTAGTGATACTGCAGCTACAATCCCGGAACAATTCAAATGTCTTCTCTCCCTTTGTTTGTCTGTTTAACCAACCAAATTTGACTGCAGTTGCACCACAAGTTTATCACACTGGTATGATTATACTGTTGATTGCGTGACTAATAATATGGGTTGCATGTCAACAGATGTGCTGCCTACATTTCACATCAGTCATACATTATAACTACCAGAAATATACATTGGCCATGGACAAACAGTTAAATATAAAGCCAGCTCTCCATTAATGGGCCAACCTGTAACACAGCTAGTCTTAAAATATACAGTTCCCAGAACAATATTCAGACAGCAGAATTATGCAGGTGGCAAAAGCAAGCTCTTCTGGCTGAATTTGTTCAATATGGATGTCTGCACCAATGTGAATGTGCTATTTTGCCTTGAATGACTGCCATGATGTCCATCACAGTAACCAATCAAGCGGGTTACCCAGAGGGCAGAGACGTTTATGATGTGTGATGCTTCGCTGTACGGGCCCACATGGTCTGTGCAAAGGTGCTTGAAGGATTTAGGAGCCTTGTCAACCAGCAGCTGTGGAGTGGATCTGGATGGCAGTGAACTCCGGGGCTTGACCTGCATGTGCACTAGAGTTCTAGTTAAACTCAATCAATAAACAAAGTCTCTATGATCGACCTCTGAGAGGCCTTGAGAAGACCCTCAGCCGGCGCAGACAGGTGAAGATAAAACAGTGCTTAACCCAATGCATATATCCCTTAGCCTAATGCTGTATATCATTCAGTCGTTTGCCTCATTACCATCCCGAGGGATTAACGATGGCCCTGCATCCAGGACTGCTTCCCTTTATCTGACCGTCAGCACATTAATAAAAACAGTCCTTCCTGGAGAGAATTTGCCACCTTGATCTATGCCAGGGAAAAAAACAAGAAATAAATGAATTGGTTTGGAATTCCATTGGAATAGATTTGTATATGTGATAGGGAATACAAGCTGAACTCTCTGAAACTTTAGTCTCAAAAGGTATATTAGCATCCTCTCCACCACCCAATAGTGTATGACAATAAGCACAGTTACAACATTCTTTAAATATGACAGTTTATTGAAGTGAAATAATACATATGTTATAATATTGTCACTGTTAACGTGTGCCAATGCACATACAAAAACACCATAAACACTACCACTCTAGTCAAGTATAGGGCAAAGAATAATATATTGAAAATAACGCATAGCCTACACCTGGAAAATCTACTCCTGAAAATGATTTATTTAGACCATATGCACAAAACATATGGCCATAATAACACACTCATCTACAGCTTGATTAATATTAAGACATCACATCGGCTTGTCCTTGAAAAACTGTGTCAGCGCGAGCTGAATCTGAGTAATGTCACAACCCCAAGAAAATAAGCTCATCGTGGTGCAGGAGTCACAGTTGAATCAGCATTACAAAATAGCAATGGCTAGCAGACAACCTGTGGTAATAAGGCAAACATTAGATAACTGAGTAGTTCTATATGGTTGTTTACATATTGTGGGTATAGGTTGATCATATGGTTCTGAATGAAGGCAAAAACAAAAGCATAGATTGGAAGACAGCTGATCTGCTTAAAATTCAGGGGAGAATTAACACATTCATTTGAAGATGCAGTTTTTTTTTTTAAAGGAATAAAAGCTTTCTGGGAGTACAATAAATTGTAAAACTATAAATCTGCTCCGACGCTGACTTGGCTATTATATGCACTTTCAGCATGCGACAACAAGTCTGAAGCACTGAGGATCTTTTTGGGGAAGCATAGTGGAAAAAACCTCTGCATCTTCACTAAATAAATGCGTTAATTCATCACTTTGAATATAAAAGCTGTCCCTCTTTAAAAACTTTTTTTTGTGGATAAATAACATTACTGAGCTGAATAACACGAAAGTCATTTCAAAGACAATGCGGAGCAACTTACTAAAGTACAGTAAGTAATTTATTAGAGAATCGTAGTAATAAGATTAAAAATGATACCGAGAGAGGGCTGGTATAAAAACAGAAACTGGCAATTTGCCATTGTTGAAGAGTATTGATGGAAGAGAGAGGTTTTATAAAACCTCCGAAGGGTGGAACTGTCATGAGCTTTCAGTGACCCGCTGATCCTAACTAATCAGACTATTCTTCTTTGAAGAGCCAAGCGTTTTGACTGCTCTGCATCAATAAATTATTAACCAGTTTTCCGCAGTCACAGTCGGTCAGGGTGTGCCAAGGCTTGATCAAGGCTTGCCTTTTACATCCACACGGACTTTTTTCAGGCTAACTTGGTGGGACTGGGTTTTGTGGGTGCAGTTATGGCTTAGGGTAGGGGTATAGTTGCCTTGCTGTTCATTACCCAAAGAGATCCAATCCAAGAGATAAATCCAATCATTCCCAGAACTGGACAAAGAGTGAATAAAATACAGTATCTGCAGTATCTGATTTTATTTTCATCTTAAAATAAGCCTTTGTGTGGGAATGAAGGAAAGATACATAATGATGAAGCAGTTGTGTCTGCCTTGAACAGTTGCATTCATATCATTACAACTGGAACAACCTCTCTGGGGAAAACAGGAGGTGAGCCAGTTAAAATCATCACTCACATTGCTCTCTGGTGACCCCTCCTGGCTGCCTGTGCTCCTGCCGGTTTGTTCATTAAACATTCTTTGGCCTTTTGTTCCACCTCACCACAAGCAACATGTGATTTGCCCTTGCTGAGAGTTTATACATAACAAGCATGTAATTCAGCATTAGCTTGCTCTAATAAACATACAGCTTAAAATGGAGGTTTGCATGAGTCATTTACAGTGATGACAACAAATTTGAATTGTACTGTATAAGTATAAATATGTAATTGGACATAATAATGGTTAAGAGATTGTAATTTGAATTATGAGCCATTTCCACGGAAACCAGAAACAATGTATAATTTGTTCTTTAATTTACTATACAGAACATTTGCATTACATTGACCTGAAAGACTACTATAGACTACTAAAGGTTTTTTGTTTTGAATGCAAAATGTAATAATGCAAAATGAATTTGTCTATCTCTCCTTTACTAATTGACATCTTATTACTGATACAGACATTGCTGTTTTGGTTGCTGTTCTTGCTGTTACAGGGTGTTGGAGGAGTCCAACAGCCTGAATAAATATTACTGGACATATGTGTGGGATACTTTTCTTTTTTCCAGTCATTCATTTGTTTTCTCCTTCTGGTCACCAGGGTAAAAAAAAGCTGGACTTTGTGTGTTGTGTTGGGGTTATGAATGTAAAGAATTCCCCTAAATTCTGGCCTATCTGCACACTTGAACTGAATTGGGATCAGCTTCATACACAATAGATGACTCTGCCTCCAAACCAGATGCCATTCAGACAGTTTAAAGTCTACTCTTGGAGTGTGCATGCGCATAACATTATGTCAGTGTTGTTTACTCCTCCACAGGAATTCAGTTGCTGTCCTTGGAGGCGTGTGGCTGCAATACAAAGTCTCAACAAATAATGTATAAATTTAAGCAAACAACAGCCAATATATAAGCCAGGATATGTAATGGACCTAGATGTTTTTTTCATTTCGTATTTGCTTTTGCTTTCTTCCCCGATGTTCTCCCTCTGCCAGCAGTATCTTTATGTAGGCAGCAGCATTTACTTTTTCTGTGTGAGAAATCAAATTCATCACTGCAAAAACAAAGCAGTCTGACTTTTGCTGAAGCAGATGAAACCAATATCATTCACGAATGTCAGGTGACTTAATCTAATGAATTACACGTGTTGAAAAACTGGCAAGGATCATACTTTCTGATATTTACATTGTTATCTGATTTGACGTAACTACGAGAGTACTGGTGTATAAAGTGATGTGAAAAGTTTTCTCTCTTTGTCTTGATGGTGATTTCAGACACATAGTAGTGTAATGAAAAATCACAGCAATTACTCTCTACTACTTAGGATCTAACTGATATAAACACAATCTAGGATTATGACAGTATGCTATCTCTGTGTAAATCATGACAATACAATAATCCTCACAATGTCATTTCTCTTGACAAGCCCTTCCCAGAATATTCCATTTGACATGCAATGTGTCATGCGTGAGAATGAAGTTCTCTTTCTTTCCCTGTATATTTTACAGTGTTGCCTCTGGAATACTGCCACCAGATCAATACAAGCTTATGATCATTTCACTCAGAGGACATGGTGGCATTTGCTCTATCTGTGTGTCACCTAATGAAAAGATAACCCTGAAGTATTTGTTTTCTGCAATTCGATGGCATAAAATGATTGGGTACTCCAGGGGACTTACTTCTCTAACTATACCTAAATTATTTTATTTTTGGGGGTAGCTTGTCCTTTTTCACAATTTAAAGCGATCCAGGACATTTGGATGCAGCCTTTGAATAAAAATTAAGCGTCAATTAAAGTGATGAATTCCAAGAAAATTGACAAAAAGAGAGGGTCAAGCTTCTCATATATTTCAGGGCCCAACCTAGCAGTTTGTCACAGGAAAAGAGAAATTTTGGAGGGAGGTGGGAATTCCTCAGAACCCATTTCTACAGGCTTACTGACCATGAAGAATGCAGAAAAGAGATTTGTCACTTGAAGCCTGGCTTAACGTTCCGGCTAACTGTTACAAAATAGATGTTGACATAAAAGTGGCAGATTCTGAAAACTGACACGACTGTTAGGATTTGGTGTAACAACCCTGTGGGAACCCTATAAATAAATGTGACAAGAAACGATACATCAGAGCCCTAGGAGACAATGGAGAGATTGTCAAAGAAGCGGACCAGCAAAAATGGTGCTTTTGCCTCGGTTTGCTCTCAAGGTCCTGGTGTAATATTCACTTTATGCTCATGGATGCGAGTCCAACTAGAGCTGCTTTGAAGTTCTCTTTGGGGAAAAAAAGTGGAAAAAATAAGACCAAAATTTGAATTTTCAGAGAAACATTTTTAAGCTCATTTTGGTTGAACAAATAAAAGCCCAAATGGTTAAAAATGCTGATCATGCTCTCTGTGTTGGCATGCTTAATTGTACATTGCCTGATTTGAAAATACCTACACAGTCCTGTCAACACAGATGGCTTAATCAATGCAGGCACGCACAGTAATTGGGTATTAAGCTAACAGGTTTCTCATATTGAAAAGCAAGAATGCCAGGGCAAGGAAGGCAAAAAGCTCAAGGCATCCTTCAGCTCTTATTAATTCACTTAATCATCTGTTTGATGACATGGGTTAAGAACTGAACCTTTCCAGTCCCTTTTCTGGCATCCTTTTTCAGCAAATATTTACTCAGTGAATTCTCCAGCATTTTCTACCTAATTGCTTTTCTGTGATACCTGCTACCCTGTCACCTGCCTCCAATGCCATCCTTGAGTAGTTAATTGGTTTCAGGTCAATTATTCGCTTCAGTGCTTTTGTGATATTCTCACATGGTCATAGTGCACTCACACATGACAACACTTGACTTTTTTGACCTTTCCACTGTCCTTGGCCTGTTGCTCAGTGGTAATGCAAATAGATGCACAACATAGAATATATGTTGGCTTAAATCTGATTACACCCACAGCAGAGACGCAAGCCCTGACCAAAAGCCTTTGAGTTTAAAATATAATAAATGGCAAGTCCTATGTTTGGCTACCAGTGTTTTCTTCTCTGGCTTGGTAAGAGAGGTCACCATCTGGAGCAGAAACAGAGCCAAAACAAACACGTAATTCATTCAGTTTGCACTCTGCACACCTTGTGCTAGCAGCAAAAATAAGTTAGCTATGTTTAAAAAACA